>OY728132.1:1924176302-1926968798 GCA_963277665.1 Viscum album | reverse complement strand
AATGAGAGAGGTCGGATCCCTTACCTTAAAATGTAACTCTTAAACCTCAATGGATGGGACCTTGAGGGCTTGGGGGCACCTTGGGAGCACTCCTTGGGAGGTAATGAGTCCAGAACTTCGTTGGGGGAGAGTTGGGAGTGAAAACTAAAGGAGGAAAGGGTGGGTATTTATAGGGAAAGTGAGGGGACAAGGCATTAATGGCCAAGGGACACCTCACTAGTGGTTTTGGAAAAACCATGGGCTTGACCATGGTATTTTCCCATGGTATTGGCCACTTGGGACACCTCATACCTTATCTTACTATTCATAATTCGACCATATTGAATATATACTTAATACATCATTTAATGGTGTCATTAAACACCCGTAACTTAAAAACTATATTTTCAATATTCATCAAAAATTCAACTTTCTCAGAATAATCCCAAAATTTCACCTTAACCAAATATCGATGATGTAAATACATTTATGAACTCCATTTTAGAAAAATAATTTCCTAAATAATTTTAATTTAATTTTTAAATAAAAACACTATTCATCGAAAATTCGTTTTGTTCAGAAAAATCCCCAAAAATTACCATAACATAATATCGATGCTCTGAGTTCAAAAATAAAGTCATTTTTATAAAAATAATTTTCTAAATATTTTCAATTAAATTTTTAATTAAAAAACACTATTCACCCGAGAAAACTAATAGTTGAATAATAATTTATGAAACCGTTATTTAACCATTTTATATAATCACATTACTTAATCAAGGTGCCTACATTATTTTAAAACTTTCATTAAGTGAGATTACTAATCCAATTGGTCATATTACTAATCCTAATCATAAAATCACTATTCATAATTTGCTATTCATCAAAAATCAAGTTGATCTTATTAGACTCCAAATTTTGTACTGAACATAATTTAAGAAGACCATTTTTTGAAAATCATTACACATTTTTAATTATTTAAGGTTTACATAAACATTTTTAAAATATCTTTTTTCTAAAATTCATCAAAAATATGCATACTATATTTATCCGGTCATTTGAAAATACATAAACTTCATCATAAGAAGAAATCCCAATTTTTATTTAAAACAAAGGATTACACAAGGTAGTTACAGTATCCTTACAAATCCTCTTATCACACCAGCATAGGACCTAAGTGTAAGGTGTGATAAGGTGAGAGAGTCCGAGGGAGGCTCGGCCAACATTGCTCGAGTAATAATTTCCATCAGTTTGAACTTCTCACGAAGGCGATTCCGTTCTAGCTTCACGCGATGAAGTTCGGCTTGGGTTTTCTCCAGAGCAAATCCCAATGGTGCTACCTCCTTCCCAAGTTCTTTTAGATGGGCTTTGATCGGTCCAAGACTACTAGGTGAGGCCATCAAATCTTCTTTCTATAATAATTAACCAAGATTACTTGTATTTAGAGACAATAATCAAAACATTTTGTTCACAACGGTCATATTGACCGATGGTCATATAATAGTCGGAACCCAATGGTCTCATTTTAATTATAATCATGTTTATCAAATAAAATTTTTTTGTTGAGTATAAAAATAAAATAAAATAACACATTAAACTAGGAAACAAGATTTATTCAAAATTTCGGGCCGTTACAATCTTCCCCCCTTAAGAAATTGCATCCTCGCAATTTTAAAAAATTGGGTTTTGAAATTTCATTGAAAGTACCACATTGGAAAAAGAGTCTGTGACACCATTACTTTAAAAGAAAGAAAAGGAAGTACAAATTCCACCTGAGTTTACTCATACTAGGATTCCATGTACGAAACACGGACATGGAGGAGAAAAAAAAGGGTCACGTCCTAAAGGAGAGTGATAGAAAACATGATTAAGAGGAAGTTAACCACCAGAAAATCCCAAAATTATGATGTGTGCAAGCGGTTTTTGATTACCTAGTAGGAAACGTAAACCAACCACGTTTTTTGTTTTACGTTCCTTTTCATAACTTTAAGGAATTCATTTACAACATAGAACAAAAACATAAGGAAATATATCTACCTTCATGTAGAGTTTAAACCTTTAATAAGTTTCTACCCAAAACTAATCTTTTCTCTAAACTATGGGCATTCAAAACTAATTGGTGTCATCAAAACACAAGAATCATCTTCTAGAGAATCACATAATCCACAAAATATTAACTATATATTTCTTTTATCTTTAAACATTATCCCCAAAACCGGAAGGGTAAGGTAAAACAACTCTTCAAAAAAGAAAGAATCCCATAGGAATGGAACCTACTTTTAAATCTTCAAAGTTCCATGGTACTACCCAAAGTTCATCATAGTCCATTCCATAAATAACGGTCCTTAAAATTCCTCAAAATAAACCAAGATAAGATTGAAACCCAAATACAAGAAGGATTTGATAACATAGTCTTCCAAAATAAACTTCCTTGTTCATCTCCAAACAACATCAACCACTCCTAACATCTTATAACAAAAGTATCTAACCTAAACATATTTAACCCAAGATAGGTTAGTCATTCCCATAAGTAACCTAAATTACTATAATTCCACCTTAAATTCATCGATTCTTCAAATATAAGTCAACCTTACTCCTCAATGAAAATACTGTTGTAATCTATTTACCTCGATCATATAGGGTCCCCAAAATAGTGAATGTCTTCCAAAATAAAAATCATATTTTAATCTCCAAATCATCTCTGTCATATTTGTACGACAATCGTAGAATTTCCTATAACATTGGTTGTTGATACATGCTCTTCCATTTCCCACCATTAACTAAGAAAAGAAACTATAATTAGGGGCTTAAATACTTAGCCAATAATCATGAAAAGAAACTTAAAGAATATAAGTATAACTTGTAGTTGAAAAGTATACCCTAACTGGTGATCCCCTAGGATCCCATATAGGTTATCCATGATCATATATTCTTATGTGAATCTTCATTTTATTTTATCTTTGTTCCATTAATAATGGTTCATACTAAGCTTATGAATTTACCAAAGCATATCCCCCGGGAGTGTCGTAACCAAGAGTGCAGCAAGGCCCGTTGTCGTGTACCAGTTCCCGTTCGAGTCTAGCTCAAAGCAGTGTTTTCGGATTTTACCCCTATGTACATCTGTGCCAGAGCCACCTCTACCTGCTCGTATCCAGACAGGGATGTATTTGCTTGGCAACCCCTTACTCAATACACACCAAAATACCAGGAAGATTTCCTATATTTTAACTTTTCTATAGGCTTCATCCTAAAGTTTTCATATCCTAATTTCCACAAATAACTAAACCATCCTTTTATACCAACTATAGCATCCCGCCTTTTTATCACATAAAATTTCATTTACATTTTACAAAATCGAGGATCTTTAAGGTTTAGTGTCTTGGAAACCAGAAACTTAAAACATGAAATAACAAAAAAAACATTAAAGCATTCTTCTTAAACACTTGAAAGGATTCTCCTTAAGTTCATCCTAGGTTCATTACTGCATCTCATAACCTGGGGAAATACATCAAAAGAAAGGGTGATCAGAAGGCCCAGTAAGGGAAACAAGAGGAACATTTTACATGTGAACTTGATATACTTCAATAAGGACATGAAAAGAACTTTAAGGCATGAGAAAGAAATCATGAGGCATTTCATAATAAGAATAAAATTTTTCATAACATGAAGATGTTGCTACATCATTTAACATAGACAATCATGAACATATCACCAAGGTCCATCCCCAAGGTGTCATTTGAAAATTACCAAGGTTATTCACCAAGGTTTCGTGAAAATTGTAATCTCTAGTGGTTACATCATTACCCAATGCATTGGAGCGCTATCAGGGCGCACCCTTAAATTTGCCTTTATTATCATGTGAGCCACATATATCATCATAAAACATTTCATAAATAACCCATATATCATAAAATAAATGGGTTTCATATCATAATCATAACGTTAAAAAAACTGCTTTAAAGACATGATCCTTACGTCACTTTAAAACCCACAAAAAAGGAAGGTGGGTCTCATGTACGTAAATCCCAGAATTTAAAATAGAAAATTTTGCTTTATATATAAATACCCCTTTATAAGAAACAACTTTGAGTATTCACTTAATAATATAAAAGAACTTTATAAAAAGAGAGAGACATTTTGAGATGGAAATTCTGCAGCATAACGGCTATGTTACGAGGTTTTAGAAGACATAAAAAAGAGGGGGGAAATGGGTCAAAAATTCATAAATGACCCATAAAACAGTAGATGGACAGAATAAACAGGATACATGATCATGATAATGAAATTTCAAGGACATACCATTTTAAATAAAAAACATGGAAGGAAGACAAAAATTAGATTTCTCTTATGAAAGTTCGGCAGCCTAATGGCGTTACTTAAACTTAAACAAAAATGATTTGAAAAGATCAAATAGGGTCTCTCATCATGTGAACATAAGAGTTCAGTATGATAGATATAGAGATAATTCCCCAACATAATTAAAATGGAACATGAAAGACATGACATGAAAGTAGAACTTTGAAAAGAATGAGAAAGGTGGAAGAATCCCCTAAAAATTTGGCAGCCTAACGGCGCCACTTAAAACATCAAAATACTGAACTGAAGAGATCAAATGGGGTCTCTAATCATATGATCATAAGAGTCTAGTATTATAGGTATAGAGATCATACCCCAAAATAACAAAAAGGAAGTTGAAGGAATGGACATGAAAGTAGAACTTCAAAACGAGAAGGGTGAAGAACCACTTAAAAATTCGGCAGCCTAATAGCGCCACCTAAAACTTCAAAATACTGAATTGAAGAGATCAAATGGGGTATCTAATCATATGAACATAAGATTCAAGTATGATAGGTATAGAGATCATACCCCAACATAACAAAAAAGAACTTGAAGGAATTGACATGAAAGTAGAACTTCAAAACGAGAAGGGTGAAGAACCACTTAAAAATTCGGCAGCCTAACGGCGCCACTTAAAACTTCAAAATACTGAATTGAAGAGATCAAATGGGGTCTCTCATCATATGATCATGAAAGATCAGTATGACAAATTTAGAGATCATACCCCAACATAATAAAAAGGAACTTGAAATACTTTACATCAAAATAGATCTTGAAAAATGAGAAGGGAGAGAGAATCCGTTACAACAATTTCGGCAGCCTAACGGTGCCACTAAAAACATCATAAAAAGAAATAATGAGAGTAAGAGGGGATCACTCATTTTATGAACATGAAAAGGGAAGTAATAGGAGTATATAATAACATCCTCCAACATATGAACATGGAGCATAAAAGGAATGACATAAAAGAGATTACATGAAATGAAAGAGAGAGGTCAGATCCCTTACCTTAAAATGTAACTCTTAAACCTCAAAGGATGGGACCTCGAGGGATTGGGGGCACCTTGGGAGGACTCTTTGGGAGGTAATGAGACCAGAACATCGTTGGGGGAGAGTTGGGAGTGAAAACTAAAGGAGTAAAGGGTGGGTATTTATAGAGAAAGTGAGGGGACAAGGCATTAATGGCCAAGGGACACCTCACTAGTGGTTTTGGGAAAACCATGGGCTTTCCCATGGTATATGCCCATGGTATTGGACACTTGGGGCACCTCATACCTTATCTTACTATTCATAATTCGACCATATTGAATATATACTTAATACATCATTTAATGATGTCATTAAACACCCGTAACTTAAAAACTATATTTTCACTATTCATCAAAAATTCAACTTTCTCAGAATAATCCCAAAATTTTACCTTAACCAAATATCGATGCTCTAAATACATTTATGAACTCCATTTTATAAAAATAATTTTCTAAATTATTTTAATTTAATTTTTAAATAAAAACACTATTCATCAAAAATTCGTTTTTTTTCAGAAAAATCCCCAAAAATTACCATAACATAATATCGATGCTCTGAGTTCAAAAATAAAGTCATTTTTATAAAAATAATTTTCTAAATATTTTTAATTAAATTTTTAATTAAAAAACACTATTCACACGAAAAAACTAATACTTGAATAATAATTTATGAAACCGTTATTTAACCATTTTATTAAATCACATTACTTAATCAAGGTGCCTACATTATTTTAAAACTTTCTTTAAGCGAGATTACTAATCCATTTGGTCATATTACTAATCCTAATCATAAAATCCCTATTCATAATTTACTATTCGTCAAAAATCATGTTGATCTTTTTAAACTCCAAATATTGTACTGAACATAATTTTAGAAGACCATTTTTTGAAAATAATTACACATTTTTAATTATTTAAGGTTTACATAAACATTTTTAAAATATCCTTTTTCGAAAATTCATCAAAAATATGCATACTATATTTATCCGGTCATTTGAAAATTCATAAACTTCATCATAAGAAGAAATCCCAATTTTTATTTAAAACAAAGTATTACACAAGGTAGTTACAGTCTCCTTACATAGCCTCTTATCACACCAGCATAGGACCTAAGTGTAAGGTGTGCTAAGGTGAGAGAGTCCGAGGGAGGCTCGGCCAACATTGCCCGTGTAGTAATTTCAATCAGTTTGAACTTCTCGCGAAGGCGATTCCATTTTAGCTTCACACGATGAAGTTAGGCTTGGGTTTGGTCCAGAGAAAAGCCCAATGGTGCTACCTCCTTCCCAAGTTCTGTTAGATGGGCTTTGATCGGTCCAAGAATACTAGGTGAGGCCATCAAATCTTCTTTGTATGATAACTAACCAAGATTACTTGTATTTAGAGACAATAATCAAAACATTTTGTTCACAACGGTCATATTGACCGATGGTCATATAATAGTCAGAACCCAATGGTATCATTTTAATTATAATCATTTTTATCAAATAAAACATTTTTGTTGAGTATAAAAATAAAATAAAATAACACATGAAATTAGGAAACAATATTTATTCAAAATTTCGAGCCGTTACATATATTGTCTCTATTATTATGTATTCTTCATTTATATCATTTTGTTATGGTTTCCATAATAGTTAAATATAATAATATCATTTAAGGAAGTGCGGACTACCATCCCATAAACGTTATATGACTAGTTCAAGCCATATGTGGAACATATAAAGAATGGAGTTAATTAAATTTTATATGATATTATAATGAAATTACAATATACTTATGTATCATTATGTTTTAATTTCATTAAATTCAAAATTGAAATGAAAGTATCCTTCATGCATACACATGGCTTACTGTCTCCATGAATGGTGTATTTCATTTCTTTTCTCCACATGTTATTTAATATTATAAAACATATATATACTGGATGTATATGAAATATATGATATATAAATCATGAATATAATTATAGAGATAATTTAATTTTTTCCATATTGACAAGTTGTAATTATAAAAAGTTTATTTTTGACAAAAGTACCAAATATTTAAAAATTGATATTTATTAAATTAAATGATTATGTAATGTTTATAATGTGGTAATAAGTAGAATAATGGGTTAATAATATTGAATAAGTTTCTTATGAAAATATAATATAACATTTGATTATTATTCTGCAGATTAATGAACGAACGAGTCAAGTCAAACATGAAGAATTCATCTCAATCTCATTTCAATGAGGCATACATTGATTTATAAACAACATTATTTTATATGTTGTATAATAAACCCCTTTGACATTTAATTTCATTCAAATGGAATATTTTTCAATTAACTATTTTAGTATGTGAAAAAAAGAATGTTTCTTTTAGCATATGTTGTGACCACAAATGTTCTTCTGCCAAATTCATTATTTGATATCTAGTTTCCTTAAAAATAATTGATGTTTTTAAAAGGAAATTAAATACCATATAAACTTTTTTTATTTTGGTATTGATTTTTTTTTCAAATTGATTGATTATGCCAATATATTGAAATGTTATATTTTGATTTCAATGTGTAAGTTTTATCTTTCCTTTATGCTTGTTTAATGTGTTATGAATATGTTATGGTTCTTTGGCATTATTTACACATATGGGTGGTTTCATGATAATCTTATGTAGGGTGAGCCTGAGATTTATCTCCAATGCATTGGGTATTGTGGCAAAGGTAAACACTCTTGTTTCTCCTACGATATTTTGGGAACATATTTTGATGGATATTCGAAACGTAACTCCCTACATAGCTGTGAAAGATAAAATGCATGCTTGATATGGATGCCAGAATATACCATTATGATTTGTGATTACTATGTGTTATTCATAAATCTTAATATTTCATGAGGTCTGTTAAATAACAAATGTTTCTGCTCTATTAATTAACTGATGTTTTCTTTGATTATTTAATAACCATTACTGATCTATTTATGAACATCCCAATTCCTCTAAATTATTTTGGTAGGGAATATGGTAGGGAACGAGAAATGATTCATATAAGAAGATTTATATTAGCAAAGGAATTATTTTTTTATTTTAATAATTTTTAGGAAAAAATGGTTACTTAGTATAAGTTTCTATGATGTAATTTTTGAGATGAAATGTAATATTTGTGGTTTAATTCTCTAAATCTCTAAACCTGAAATTATCCTTAATGTGAATTGTAAACATAATTCATGATTTTGTAATATTTATAATCTGGGTATTACAATTGGTGTCAGAGAGAGGTATAGACCACTTTAGAAGATAGAATATTAATAAATAAATTAATTTATGATAGTATTGAAATGATGTATCATTTACAGATTACCATGTTTCCTTGCCTAAGATAATTATGTGTTCAGAATGGTTCTTCATAGAGAATACAAAGAAGTTTTCTAGGAAGGCACACATATAAAAATGTCCTTCAAATCAGCATCCTGAGATGGTGGGAGTCATAATTGAAAAGTTTGATATAGTGATGGCTCATTTGACATAGATGATAAATGGAGGATTTTTTATAGTTTATATTTTGGTTTACTAAAAAAACTAAATAGGACCATGAAATTAATTTAAGGGTTTTCTTGCAAGTCATTAATAAAAAGAAATAGTATGTTAAATTCAAAACGTATGAGTTTTTTTCCAATAAATTTCATTCCTTATCACATTTTTTCAAAAAATAGAATAACTGTAGATCCTTATAAAAAAAAATTGTTGACTAATGCCCATGAACCACAAATATAAATGATATTTGTAGTTTTTTTTGGCAGGGTATTACATAATGTCTATTGAGAATTTTTCCTGGTTATCTATCCCACTGAATAAGTTAACTTGAAAGTGTGTTATGTTTATCTGGATAGAATAATGTGATGATTGTTTCAGGAATTGAAAAGAAGATTGTTGAATGATCCAGTTTAGGCTTTAACTTCAATAGAATGTCAATTTGTTATCTATAGTGATTATTTATTGAAAGGACTTTGTTGAATCTTAATAAATAATTATAAGGCAATTTCTTATTCTTCAGATCAATTGAAACATCCTGAGATAAATTTCACTACACATGATTTAGAATTAGCAGTTATTGTTTTTGTTTTAAAAATTTGGAAGCATCATATATATGGAGTAAATTGTAAAATTTATACTGAATATCGAAGATTCAAGTATATATTCACTCAAAAATAATTAAACTTGAGAAAGATGAGATAGATGGAATTAATCAAAGAGTATGATTGCACAACTCATTACCATACACGATAGGAAAATAAAGTGGTGTATTCTTTGAGTCTAATAATTAATGCATCATTAACTGTGTTACATTTGGAATAAGATCTTTTGATTAATGCTTTGTTTAAATTTGTCATAGAATATTTTGTTGCATGAAAATACTCTATATTGAATCAGGTGTCAAAAAAATCATCACTAACAGAAATAATTATGCAAGCATAGAAGGAAGACAATGATTTGTATAAAAGGGAAGAGTTGGTTATGAAGTGAATGTTTCCTGATTTTAACATTGATAATGATTGTGTTTTAAGGATTTTAATGAGATTATGTGTCCCTTGTGATTAAATGTTGAAGAGAGAGTTGTTATGTGAAGATCATAGTTCTCTATTTTCTGTTCATCTTTGGAAGTACTAATATGTACAGAAATCTTCATAAGTATTACTAGTGGTAAGGAATGAAAAGATATATTTCTACATTTAATAGGATGTGTTTTACCTATGAAAAAATTAAATTAGAATGGCAGTTACCGAAATGGAGGGTTTAGCCTTTACTGGTTCCAGAGTGGAAATGGGAAAATGTGTCCATGTATTTCATTGAGTGATTACAGAAGAAATCTCAGGGTAATAATACAATCTGGGTTATTGTTGTCTCACTGAAATAATATTCTCATTTTCATGTATCTAGAGAGACTTTCATCATTGTATGTTATAGAGATATTCATATTACGTGGTGTTCCCCTCTACATTATATATGATCGTGATCCTAGGTTTACTTCTATCTTTTGGAATGGCCTTCAGATGTTATTGGGTACTGAATTAAATATTTTTATAGATTTTCATCCACATGTAGATGATAATTTTGAATGAATAAGTAAGAAATTTGAAGATATTCTACATGATTGATCAATAGATCGTAAGGGAAGTTGGGACCACAATTTTTTTGGTTGAATTTTCTTATAATAACGGGTTTCATTTCAAAATAAATATGGCTTCATTTGAATAATTATATAGAATGTGGTGTCGAACACTAGATTTTTAAGATGATGTTGGTCAAAATAAATTGATGGGACTAGAATTGGTGGAAGAGATTGCAAGAAAAGGTCAATAGATTCCACAGAACATGAGAAAAAATCAGAGCAGGAAGAAATGTAATGAGGATAACTGGAGGAATGATTTTTTATGTGGTATGTATTCATGTCTTTATCATAGATTCTCCCAAAAAAAAGTGTGATGAATTTTTGTACGATTGGAAAGCTGATTCTATGGTTCATTGGATACTAGGAAATCCTGGAAATTATTCGATCGGTTACATACATGGTGGCATTAGCTACATGTTTATCCCATGTACATAATGCTTTTCTTGTTTCAATTTTGAGAAATTATATACTCGATGCATATCATATATTGAGTACATAGGTTGTTCAGTTGGAAGATAATCTATCTTAGGAGGAATAACCAATCCAGATTCATGATAAAATAGGAATATTGTTGCACAATAAGACAATTATTCAAGTAATGGTTTTTTTGGAAAAACCATATAGTTAAAGTGGAAACATCGGAATCTGAAAATGTTATGAGGGATAAATACCCCACTTATTGGATAAGTGAATATGATTGTTATGACACACTTCCCAAGAGGGGGAATGAGGTAACATTTCAAGAAATTTAATAATAATATATTTTCATATTTATTAATATTTTTGAATTTAATATTAATTTTACATTAAAGGGGATTCTATGTTTGATGGCGTACCTGATACGCAACAATGGGTTTCTCCGAAATCCCATGTTTGACACAATGCCGAGTCATACTGAAAACATTTAATAATGTTATCTTATTTGAAATGGTAGTAAAATACTAGGAATCGTATTGGTCAGAATTAAAAGAACTAACAACCATATGATTATACAAATTTGTAAAATATTTTAACATTTCTCAGACAAATGTTAGAGGCTTAAAATGAGAATTAATCAAAATTTGTGCATAAATGCTCTAATATTCATTAAAAGGTTGTTTTACCACCTTGTGATGGTGAAACCTATTTAAATCTATTTTTTCACTTTTTTGTTACATTTTTCAAAATAAACTTCTTCCTTAGAAATAGGACATCAAAATTTACTTTGGGTAAGATAATGACAATAATGAATTTTTATTTAAAGTAAAAATATAAAATATCACAAACATGTATTTTTTTATAAAATCATTACTATGGGGTTATATATATGATATTATTTACAATAAATAGTCATTAAAAATCTAAAAAGATTTTATACATCATGGTATTTTATTTATAATTTTTATGCATCAAATAAATAAATTTACTTATGAAACAATGATGATGTAATGATTACCTCGTTAATGAATTTTTTAAATAAATGATATTATAAATGTTAAAATAAATTTATTTTGAGAATTTTTATTCCGACCATGAATTTTAGAGAAGGGGATGACTTGTTATATTTTAATTAATGACGTTTTTTATATATAATAATAATTTTTTTGAATTTTTAAAAAGTCATGATATGAAGAGTATAAAAATTGACATAAATGAGTTTATAAATCAATTAATATACTATTAAATGATAAAATAGTCCTAAAAATATAAGATTAGGAGAAATTACTATTATAAAGTTACAAATGTCATTAATAAACCACTTGTAGTTCTATTTTCATTTAATAGTGAATATATTAACCATAAATTATGAATATAAAAGTAGAAATGGTAAAAGTTAAATTAGTTAACTAATGTTTAAAGCTAAACGATGTGGTTAATTTTAGGCCCTAAACTTGTCTAAAACCCTTTGAATGAGAAAATTTCAAAAAATACTCATGTTATAATCGAATTAAATGAGTTTGGGACCTTTTGAAAACCAGAATTTATTTTATAATAAAATTATCTTTTTAATCTTTCCAAAAGAGACTATCCTCCCCCTTAAAAAATCCATAATATCTAACCCTTCCTCACAACTCTCAATGACCCTTTTCTTATCTGACCTATGCCCTAATAAGCTCCCAAAATCACTCTATTGTTCCTAGAAGCCTTAAAATAGGAATATGGCACCTCAAGAAAACATTTTGGTTCAATCCAACGGGAGTTGCCCGATTTAATGGTAAGGATTTCCCTCAAGCACTCTTCATTTACTTTAATTATTTACTACCTATAATATTATTATAATTTGTTTAAATAGAAATACCAGTATCCAAATTATAATAGGTTTTTGTTATGATAATTATTCTAACTACACTTTCACACACCTCTATCTAATGGATACAAACATATTGTTTCTATGGACGACGAACTACGGCCTCACGAAACGATGATTGTTCAATTTTATTATAAAACCTATTATTTTTGAAATTATAAAAAAAAATATTTACATTTGATATATATTATATTTATATATTCTTTATGCTTCTGTATTTTTAATTTATAGCATATGTTTATGGTGTCCATAATGGTTAAAAATGATAATTTATTTTAATGAAGTGCAGACTACAGGCACATCAAAGTGATGTGACCCATTAATTCAATGTATGGAACATATAAATGATAGATATAATGAAATTTAATATGATATAATACTAGAATTATAACAACCCAATGTATACTTATGTGTTAATTTCATTAAATGAAAAATAGATATTAAAATAGTGTTCACGTATACGTAGATCTTACTTTCTCCATGAACGGTGCACTTCATTTCTTATCTCCGAATGTTATATACTATTATAAATACATATATATAATACATATATATTATATATATATTATTTAAATCAGAAATATCATTCTTGAGATAATGGACTTTTGAACAAATGGACAACTTGTAACTATATGAAGATCATTTTTACTCAAGTATAAAATTTTGGAAAAACGACAGTTATTAACATAAATGATTATATATTGTTCATAACGTGGTAATATGTAATATTAAATAGATAATAAACCTTAAAAAGGTTCTTAATAATGTTTAAATTAAATTTAGTTTATTATTTAGGACATTTAAGAACAAACGATTCAGGTCGGACAGAAGGTAATTGACTTTATGTCAATCTATTTTCATTGAGGCACAACTAGATTTATACACGACATTATTTTATATAATTTATAATAAACCCTGATTAATTTTAAATTCATTAAATGAGAAAACTTTTTTATTAATTTTTTTAATAAAAAATAAAAATAATGTTTCTTTAACTTCCACAGTGATAATGACTGTTCCACCACCACAAGCATTATTTGTAATTTGGCTTCCATAATGAGCCGTAATTTTTTTAAAAGGAAAATAAATACCATATAGTATTTTTATGTATTTTGGTATTATAAATTGTTTTTAGAATTAATTTATTATGTCAATATATTTAAATGTTATATTGTGAGTACAATTTGAAAATTTTATCAGTCCTTTAATCTTTTTTTTATGTGTTATGGATGTGTTATGGTTTTTTGTCATTAATTATGCATACTTCTGGTTCCGTGATAAACCTAGGGTGGGTGAGCGCAAGATATATCTCCCAATCATTGGGTTACGTGATAGAGGTAAACTTTAATATTTATCCTAATATATTTATTAAATATACTGTGATTTTTATTCCAAACATAACTCCCTACATAGCTATGAATGCTACGATGTATGTTTTTTATGGATTCCACAAGTTACCTTAATGATTTGTGATCACTATGTGTTATTCATAAATCTTTTGATTTCATGAGCTATGTTAATGAGGTTATATTTTGTATGTATATATGATAAAATATTTTCATTCATTATTTTATAACCCTTACAGAACTTTTTATTCCCATCCCATGTCTATAAAATGTTTTTCATAGGTTATAATGCACGGTGAGAGAAAATAAGAATTCAAGAAGATTTATATCAAGATTTTTTTTCTTTTATGAATTTTTTTATTATAAAAATTGTTTCTTATTAGAAGTGTCAACTATGTTTTATTTGATATTTAATATAAATGTTATGGGACAATTCTCTAAATCTATAATCCTGAAAATATCCTCAATTAGAATTATTAATGTAATTCAAGATTATGTGATGTTTAAGGCAGGGGCCTTACAATCATTCGGAAAATAAATTTGTTGTCCTTTTCATAGTTTGTTTCCCTAGTTTCTTTTGGTTCCCACCATATTATAGAAATAGTTCCAATAAATAAAAATTCCTGAATTTAGAATGAATAAAATTATTCAGCTATGAATTTACAAAAATATAACTCCTTTAGGGATCCATAGGTTTATTATATCTCTAAACCAAATCAAATTGGGATTTTAAATATACATATTATCATACTAATGTTTTTTAGTAATGTTCTGTAACGCCCCAACCCCAGTTACCAAGAGTCGGTGAATTATATTAATACATTTGCACGATTACATAGAATCATGTCCCAAAAAACCGATCAGTTTAGCTGTCATGGAAAATAGATTACACACATTAACATTACATTACACTTTCAAACATAAAACACAGTATAAATAGTTGTCTAAGAATTCCATTATTCCGCTTAGCTTAACCCTGCATATCAATCATAATACACTACATTGAATCTTAGAAAAATGAAACATAAGAAAGGGGTGATCTCAAATGATTAGTAAGTTTATGTAATACAGTGGAAAATGACATAAATATTAAGCAAGGTGAATAATTGAAACCACATACCTTTACCACTAATAAACATGAATACATTTATGGAAAGAATATGAGCTTAGTAAAAAATATCATAATAAAACATAATCATGGGTATTCTACTAGTCGAATGACCACATGAACCATCAATTTTACTTTATTAATGAGGTAATGTATAATGTAGTACATTCTGAAACATTTTATCAAGGCCTCGGCCAAGACATCGAAAAATGATAAAGGCCTCGGCCAAAACACATATCAAATTGGGAAAGTGCCTAGGACAATTCCACATTTAGTTGTCTAATGAGACCTACCAATGCATCGTGGAGATATAGTGGGCTCCACCCGTCACATACTATGTCCAATACATTCCACATATGAAAAGGTTTAAACATATCATGAACATTCGTATTAAAACATATATACAAAATGAAAATAATTTAACCATAAACCATGAATGGTATAAAAATAGCACATCCAAAGTCAAATATACAACAAAACCTTCAATAAAATATGGAGGTTGTGTATCATAAAAATAAAATTCAAGTAAACTTAAAATCCATCAATGGATGTTGACATAGATGAAATCAAAATCCTTTATAGTGAAATATCACTTTCTATATTGAAATTATTCAAGAGTCACATAATCATAATGAAAAAATTTATCTTGAAAATATTATTATAAGCTTGTAAGAGAAGCTTAGATGAGTTTATAACGATAGAGAATAGCCACTCCATTCGTATAAGATAAAAAAGACATTCTTACTTAAATTTTGCCGAAATGGTTAAAAAGGACCTTGTTTAAGAAATAACGGAATGATTCCTTTCAAAACACATAATATTGTAAATGAATTTAACCCATTGTCTATAAAATAGTAAAAAAAATTAATTACATTTTTATGAATCATGGATGTGGATGATGAAGAGGTCCTAGTAGAGAATTACGTATAAACAACCTCGGACAATGAAGAGATTGTAGAAATAACCCTTACCTCGTTGTAATCAATCAAATTATATGAAAAATTGTCAATAACCACCACATAAATCACATAATATCATGAAAATAAAGAGAATCATAATAATATATATATCAAATGGTTGTACAAAATACACCACATGATATAAATAAGTTGTTAACAATGGAAATCTCACGGAATTTAAAGTGAGATAAGAAACCCCTCTCCTGGTACTATTCTTTGGTTGAGGGTAGGGTAAACTCTTTTATAATGGTTAAATATTTTTTACTTAATTATACCAAAATCATATATATTAATATGATATAATATATGATCTTTTAACATTGATTTGATAATAATATCTTAGTATTATCATCATTTTGGTTTTTAATAGATTCGTTTTTCTTTATATTTTTTATGTGAGCCATATTTGTTATGGATGGGATGTATATTATTCATATTCAGAATTATATCATGTCTCTATAAATTATTTTTAATCATCAAATAAAATTTAGTCTTTAATGGATATGATGGGGAATGAATCAAATCACGTTCGTGGAGAGGGTAATCCGTACGTACGCACGAGGGAAAATATCATTCTTTTGATATTAAAATAATATATAATTGGATGTTATATCATATATACAGAATCATTATCATGTTATATTTATTATTTACATGAATTACACATCATAATTATACCCATCCAAATAATAATGTATTGAATAACAATTACACCACGACGTGGAGACAGTATGTCATACGTACGCACCTATGGTGACATGTCATTCAAATGGTGGATAGAATTTTAAATATGGTTGTACCATATTTATAATAACATCTAAGTATATATAAAATACTGGATTTATTAATATATAATGGAAATAACAAAGACTGAGGAAGTTAAAAAACAAATGAACTTGGAAGAGGGTGGTGAAAACATTATCTCTTCTTCTGGTTCTTCCTTTTGATTTGATCAAATGGGATCCTTAGGTTGCCTTTCTGACTAAAGTAAGGACTCTAGGATGAAGGGAGTATATTATAGAGGGTATTTTTGTAGAGTTTATTTGATCCAAAAGGCTTTGATGGTATTAAGGATTGGATATAAGTGGTGTCCATTTAGAAGGAGGGAGAGGGGCTCTTTAGAAAAAACTTACAGTATTAATTTATAATAAATTCATATTCGGTTTATAATGGCTCCAAAGTGTATTATTAAAAGTAAATGGAAGGGATGGGTCTAATCCCTTTCATACAATTGATTTTAGATAGTTTTGGGTCACTATATTAATATTATCATTTATATTTAACACTTAGTTAAATAGTTTGACATTTACCATGTAATTTTCTATTTTTATATAATATGGTTAATAAAATTACTATATATATCCAAGATACCCTAAAGGGGTCCATTAATGATACTAATATCATGATATAATTCCTATGTCTGATCCTTATATTTTTAGAAATAGAATATCAATTAATAAGATAATATTTGTTTTAAAAACTCATTTATGTCTATTTTGACACAATTTAATAATTTCTTTTTGTTAAAGTCTTAACATATTTATTAATTTGATACAAATTCATTTAAGATATCCCAACATGTCAAATTGTCCAATAAAATTCGTGTATGTAATAAAAAATTTCGAATTACATTTATTTTGACATTTATAATACCAATTATTTGATTCATTCATTAATAAAAAAGTACTACATCATTAATGTGTCATAAATATATATAATTATTAAATGTCTAAAAAGTAAAAATAAAATACCATTATGTTGAAAATATTTTTATCTTTATAATTAATCTTTATAGTCTAAAATATAACATATATTACCTTATGTAAAAATTGTTTTCCTAAAAGATATATGCTTATGACATTTTTGTATTTACATTAACTTAATTAATATAAAGTGTAATTATCACTTAGAAGTGAATCCATGGTGTCCCAAAATCGACCCAAAGATTTCCATGGTCAGAAATTTATCAAAAAATATGGTTAGGACACGTTTTAGGGTAATTTATTATTATTATAATATTATTTTTTACCCATATTTACCGGATTTACCCTTTAAAAATGGTAAATAAAATATATACCGAAGTAATTATTCAAAATTTCGAAAAATAACATTTTCCTATTTACACAATTTGGACCTCATTAATCTAAATATTTAATCCATTTTTCTAAATTAAAAACACATTTGTGGAATAAATTAATTTAATATTAATTCCCGTTGTCGAAACAAAAAGCGTATTTTTAACAAATAATAACTATTAAAATATTGACACTTTATTATGTCCATTTTAAATATGAAATTATGACCAATGATAAAAAATGGGTGAAATGGTAAAATTATAATCGAATTATACTTTAAAATCACTAAAATTTATAATTTATCACTATTAATTATTATATTAAAAAAATGTTTTCAATTAAATTTTAGTAATTTTCAATATTCATAAAAAATGAATGTTATCAGAAAATTACAAAATTTCACCCTATGAAAATTTCGATATTCAGAATCCATAAATGAAGCCTATTTTACTGAATTCAAAACATATATGTTGCATTTATTAATTTAAAATTAATTACCGCTATCAAAACCAAAAGGGTATTTTAAGAAATAATAACATTCAAAAGATTGACACTTGTTTATGTCCAATTTCAAAGTGAAATTACATACAATGGCCATCATTTGATTAAATGGTAAAAATATAAACAATTTATACTTTAATATCACTCAAATTTTAATTTATCACTATTAATTATTTTTATTAAAAAAGTTCTTCTCAGTTAAAATATAGTATTTTTCACTATTCACCCAAATATGAAAGTTATTAGAAAAACAACAAAGCGTTATTGAAACTAAATTATTTTATCCCGATTCTAAATATGAAGTTTATTTTTTCAAATTGAATATATAAAAGTTTCAAATATTGCATTTAAAAAGGATTCTCCATTAAAAGGTGGTAAAATTTCATTATTTGAAAAATACATCTTTTATCTGAAAAAATGTATTTATTTTTACATTATGTCTAAGAAACTAAAAATAAGGATTCTAAAATTATTCGGATTATATAATTTTCAAAATTCAGTTACTACTATTAATAAAAGTTTTTCAACGACTAGTTTGGTAAGTCGTGGTGCGCTTGAACTCAGTGTTGTATGTTGAGCAAGTTATTAAATTATTTTGAAGAAATATTGTACTATGAAATCTTGAGGTGTTACATTCATCCCTCTTTCAATAAATTCTGTCCTCATAATTTGAAATTATTTTTGGAATATAAAAGGTTGAAAATATAAAATACTTTTGGAAGAACCCACATCATAAATTATGTTAATAAAATTTAGTCTTAATAAGAGGAAAAGAAAAATGAAAGGGTCCCCACCAAATTATGATCTCGATTGGGAGAACATTGGTATCAATTAGAGACTTATAAATCAAGGAAAAATATAAATATTTATAGTTAGTTATTGAGGTCATCAATGAAAAACAAGGGTAAAATTTTGGGCCTTAAATTCTTTAATCTATGATGATTTAAAATACCATCGGTTCAACAAATCATATGGTATTAGGATAACACATTTTTGGTTTTAAGATCCCTTCACTAAATTACAAGAATTAATTTCTTCATAGAACCAGAGAAAGAAAAAAATATATACTTGACAAGTAGAGTCCCATGATTTTACTATTTTCTACCACAAACTCATCTTTCACTCTAAAAGATAATAGAAATTATAGATAATATTATATTTATCCTATTCATGTAGGGTTCAAAAAAAAATTATAATTCATCTACAAGATTTTTTTTTAAAAACTAAATTATTCAATCCAGGACATCACGTGGGTCCGTGGTAGGTGATACAACCTTGTTGGCCTTTTATTGTGGGTTCAAGTCTCACGGCCTTTCCGGACGTGACGGGTTGCCGCCTGACCTCCGAGTTTTTCTTTTTATGGAAATCCAAAAATAACCATAACAATAGTATCCAATTTAAAACGTAACCAATTACAACCTTTAGAATTATCTAAAATACTTATATCCAAACAATGAGTCCAAAGTTTATAAGTAAGTTAAACATAATGAGGGTCCTTTTTTCTATTTAATAACATGTGAATTCCATCAACGTGTATTCTTTTACAACACAACAACATCTTGAATTACCAAAATCAACCATCTCTTATTCCAAAATCACTACCTCATTATCAGGACCATATTAAGGATTACCATTCATTTATCCATATATTTTCCAAAAACTGTAGCTTACTATTAAGTCATTTTTAATAAAACTATATAATATCAAATCATTAATTAAATAGTACTACAATAAAATCCTTCTTTATCAACATAATTCAGGTAAACCAGTATACTATTCATACAACACTCAAATGAAAGAATTCAATAATAACAACATAAGAACAGTTGTCATTATTATACATTTGAGGTAGTATCATAACTTGATTATTATCTAATAACATAATTTTTGGTATACTCTTATGAATGTGACATTGATTTTCATAGTGTCTCAACGCCTTTCAGATTAAGAATTTTACATTTGAAAACATTTTATTACCATTGCAATCAAGTACATGGTGTCCTTTTTCTACACACTTATAAAAAACTCCCATTCATTCAAGTAAGTTCATGGGTGTTTCTTCCAAAAGTTATCACATATGGGAAAATTATTCGTTTTCTTCTTCCCTTTAGCCATATTTCTATCTTCCATCCTTTTCTTCTCTTGCTTCCCTTTAATGCCATAGGACTCAGAGAATTTTTTACTTATCTTATTAACAAATGATACTATTTCTTCATATGTTGAGAATATATGGGAGACTATTTACCTCCTAAATTTTGGATTAATACTATGAAAGATATGATCCTTCTAACTCTGTGGATCATACGTATTGCTGGTGTTCTCATTCTTTCTATTGGGTTCCATTTTTAAAAAATGTTATACACTAGGTCAGTTTATGATTCACAATTCATAATTCCCAACATGTAACATACCTAACGTAAATTTAATAGTTTATGGATATAATCCATAATCACAAAAATGTTTTTAGCAGATATTTACTCATAAACCCTTCATATTGGTTTTAATGAAAACGAGAATTATCCTATGCATATCCTGCGAGAGTGTCATAACCAATAGTGTAGAAAGTCCTGTTGTCGTGCACCAGTTGTGATTCGAGTCTAACTCAAAACAGTGTTTTTAGGTTTTTTCCCTAGGTACATCTGTGCCAGACCCACCTCTACCTGCTCGTATCCAGATAGGGATGTATTTTCATGGAAAACTCACAAAATCTCTACATTACCAAAATTCTAGGAAGTCCTTCTGTACTAATCCTCAATGACTATCTTAGGTTTATGTGTTGTAATCAGAGTTTATCTAAATCTATCTTCCAGGGTTATTTCTAATCTTTCTCTGATACCTACTGTAATACCCCGACCCTAGTTACCTAGAGTCGGTAAATTATATTAATAAATTGGCATGATTACTAGTAATAAAGTCTTCAAAGACCAATTAGTTTAGAAGTCTTGGAAAATAGATTGCATACATTAACATTACATTACACTTTCAAACATAAAAAACAACGTAAATAGTTCTTTGAGAATACCATTATTCCCTTTAGCTAACCCTGCATATCAATCATAATACATTTCTTGGAATCCTGGGAAAATGAATCATAATAAAGGGGTGATCTCAAACTCTCATTAAAGTTTAGTAATACATAAGAAATGAAATAAATATTAAGCAAGGTGAATAATTGAAACCACATGCCTTTACCAATAATAAACATGAATTCTTTAATGGAAAGAATATGTGTTGAGTAGATAATGCCATAATAAAACATATTCATGGGTATTATACTAGTCGAATGACCACATGAACCATCAATATTTCTTTCCTAATGAGGGAATGTATAATGTCGTACATTCTGAAACATTTAGTCAAGGCCTAGGCCAAGACATCTAAAAATGATTAAGGCCTCGACCAAAATCACATATCAAATTAGGAAAGGGACTTGGACAATTCAACGTCTAGTTGTCTCATTATACCTACCGATTCATCGAGGAGGTATAGTGGGCTCCACCTGTAACTTACTAAGTCCAATACATTCCTCATATGAAAAGGATTAAACATATCATAATCATTCGTATTAAAACTATCATATGAAATGTAAATAATTTAACCATAAACCATGAATAGTATAAAATAGAAAATCTATATTCAAACATATCACCAAACCTTCAATACAACATGGATGTTTTTTATCATAATAATTAAACTTCAAATCAACATATAATCCATCAAATGATGTTGACATAGATGAAATCAAAATCCTTTTAAGATAAATATCACTTCCTATTTTGAAATTATTTAATAGTGACATAATTATAATGAAAAATATTATTTTAAAAATATTCTTATAAAATTGAAAGAGATGATTTGACGAGTTTATAATAGTACAAAATATCCACACCCGCCGTATAAGTAAAAAGAGACATTCGTACCATAATTTTGTCGAAAAGGTTAAAAAGGACATTATTTGGAAAATGACGGAAATATTCATTTCAAAACACATAAGGGTATAAATGAATTTATCCTATTGTATAGTAAATATTAAAAATTTTTTGAAATACATTTTTAATAAACATGGATGTGGATGATAAAGAGGTCTAAGTAGATAATTATGCATAAACAACCTCAGATAATGAAGAGATTGTAGAATTAACCCTTACCTCAATGTAATCAATCATGTCGTATGAAAAATAGTCAATAACCACAAAATGAATCATATAATATTATGAACATTAATATAATCATGATAATATATATTTCAAATGGTATTACAAAATACACCACATGAAATAAATAAGTGGTGAACAATGGAAATCTAATGGAATTAAAAGTGAGATAAGAAACCCCTTATGTTGTACATTTCCTTGTTTGAGGGTAGGTTAACCTCATTTATAATTTAAATATAATTGTTGCTAAATTATACAAGAATCATAAACATTAATATGATATCATATATGATCTTTTAACATTTATTTTATAATAATATCTTAGTATTATCATCCTTTCAGGTGTTAACAGAATCTCTTTTCATTATATTTTTTGTTATGTGAGACATATTTGTTATAGATTGGATGTATATTATTCATACCCATAATGATAACATGTCTCCAAAAATTATTTTTAATCATCAAATAAAATTTAGTCTTGAATGTATATGATGGGGAATGAATCTCATCGCGTTCGTGGAGACGGTAATCCGTACTTACGAACGAGCGACAATATCATTTTTTGATATTAAAATAACATATAATTTGATAATATATCATATATACAGAATAATTATCATGTTATATTTATTATTTACATTAATTAAACAACATAATTATATCTATCCAAATATTATTGTATTAAATAACAATTACACCACGACGTGGAGGCGGTAGGCCGTACGTACACAAGTATGGTGTCATGTCATTCAAAGGGTTGATATAATTCTGAATATGGTTGTATAATATTTATAATAACATCAAATTATATATAATATACTAGTGTTGTTATTTTATAATGGAAATAACAAATAAAGAAAATGTTGATGAAGAATGGAACTTGAAAGAGGGTGGTGAAAACAATACCTCTTCTTCGGGTTCTTCTTTTTGATTTGATCAAAAGGGATCCGTAGGTTGGCTTTTCGACTAATTAAAGGCCTCTAGGATGAAGGGAGGATATTTGGGAGGGTATTTGGGTAGATTTTGGCCAAACCAAAATCGTTTGAAGGTATGAAGGATTGGTTAGAAGTGGTGTTGTTTTAGAAGAGGGAGGAGGGTCTCTTTAGGAAAAACGTAAAGAATTAATTTATAAGAAATTCATATTCAGTTTAAAATGGCTCAAAAGTGTATTATTAAAAGTATAAGGTAGGTATGAGTCTAAATACTTTCTTCCAATAGATTTTAGACATGTTTTGGTTACTATATTAACCTTATAATTTATATTTAACTCTTAGTTAAATAGTTTGACATTTACCATGTCACTTTGTATTTTTATATTATATGGTTAATAAATAAACTATATACTTACAAGAGACCCCTAAGTTGTCAATTAGTGATACAAATATAATGATATAAGTCTCTGGGCTGACCCATAGATTTTTAGGAATAGAATATAAATTAATAATATAATATATTTCAAAAAAACTCATTTATGATAATTTTGACACTATTTAATAATTGATTTCTGTTAAAGTCTTAACATCTTTATTAATTAGAATAAAATTTATTTATGAAATAATAACATGTAATATTAACCAATAAAATTAGTTTATGTAATAAAACCATTCAAATTATATTTATTTTAACATTTACGATACCAATTATTTGATTCTTTCATTAATAAGAAAAATATTGCATCATTATTGTGTCATAAATATATTTAATTATTAAATGTATAAAAATTATAAATAAAGTAAATTTATGTTGGAAATATTTTTATCTCTCTAATTAGTATTTATATTTGAAAATATAACATATATAACCCTATTTAAAAATTGTTTTTCAAAAAGATATATGCTTGTGTCATTTTTGTATTTACTTTAACTTAATTAATATAATGTGTCGTTATCACTTACAACTGGATCCATGGGGTCCCAAAATCGACCAAAAGATGCCCATGGTTGGAAATTTATCAAAAAATAGGGTTAGGAAAGGTTTTATGGTAATTTATTATTATTATAATATTATTTTTTACCCTTATTTACCGGATTTTCCCATTTAACCATGGTAAATAAAATATTTACCGAAGTAATTATTCAAAATTTCTAAAAATAAAAGTTACCTATTTACACAATTTGTACCTTATGAATTTAAATATGATATCTATTTTTCTAAATTCAAAACACATAAGTTGAATAAATTAAATTAAAATTAATTCCCGTTGTCGTAACAAAAAGCAGGTTTTTAACAAACAATAACTATCAAAATATTGAAACTTTCTTATGTCCAGTTTAAATATGAAATTATGTCCAATGAAAATCATTGGATTAAATGGTAAAATTATAATCTAATTATAATTTAAAATCACTCAATTTCATAATTTATCACTATTTATTATTTTGATTAAAAATGTTATTTTTAATTAAAATTTAGTAATTTCCACTATTCGTCAAAATATGAAAGTTATCAGAAAAGTACCAAAATATTACTCTAGGATAATTTTGTTACTAAAAATCCAAACATGAAGTATATTTTACCAAATTAATAGCATACATGTTTCATTTATTAATTTAAAATTAATTCCAATTGTCAAAACCAAAAGGCGTATTTTAAGAAATAAAAAATATCAAACGTTTTACACTTGTTTATGCCCAATTTCAAAGTGAAATTACTTGCAATGATAATCATTCGATTAAGTGGTAAAAATATACACTATTTATACTTTAAAATCACTCAAATTCATAATTTATCACTATTAATTATTTTAATTAAAAAAGTTGTTTTCAGTTAAAATATAGTATATTTCACTATTTACCAAAAAATGAAAGTTATTATAAAAACACCAAAATTTTATTGAAACAAAATTATTTTGTCCCAATTATAATGAAAAAGTATTTTTTTCAAATTTAATATATAAAAGTTTCAAATAAAATATTTTAAAAGGCTTCGACATTAAAAGGCGGTAAAACTGCATTTTTTGAAAAATCCTTCTTTTATCTGAAAAAAGGTATTTCTTCTTACATTATGTATAAGAAAATCATAATAAGGATTATAATATTATAAGTATTATATAATGTTCAAAATTCAGTTAATACTATTAATAACTGCTTTTGAACGGCTTGTTTGGTAATTCGTGGTGTGCCTGAACTCAGTGTTGCGTGTAGTGCATGTTATTGAATTACTTTGAAAAAATAACATACTATGAAAACATAGGGTGTTACATGTTCTCTAATAATAATTACATGTTCAACTAAAAAATTCTATAATACCAACTTTAGAGACTCTAATTTATGTTTCATGACTATTTGATCATTTTAAATATAAACAAAACATGCATTTCAATAAAAGTATTCTGTGGTTTAGTGTCATGGGATATTTAGGAGCCTACATAAAAATGACATAATAAAATAAAAATATTATTTAATTCAGTATTTTCTATATTCTTTAGTGGACCTGACGTACTCTTTATTATATGTAATCACCTTAGTATATTCATAAAATAATGGGTTGAGTTGAATGCCTTGTAAGAGGGCATAGAAGAACATAGATCCTTATAACATTGTTGAGCATAATCGTCATCATCATAAAATAATCACGAGATAATCATAATAAGAAATATAGGAATCATTAGATTGATGAATGGAATGTGTAAATGAATAAAAATGAAACATCATATCACAGTTGTCAGATACCAAATGTAGTTGTGAAAAAAACAAGAATAATGGTCACACGTAACATATGCTTATAACAATAACATCATCATTGTGAAAAAAAACAGAATATTTTTGACACATATTTAAAATTATATCTTCAGTTGCATGAAATTACATAATGCATTGGATAAATATATAACTTTGATCACACCCATGAAATTATAACATTTGCATAACTGTGATTTCCACATAGAATGTATATCTATCATGGACATAAAATAACCCATGGTATGTATAGGGTTTCATTTCCTAAAAAACATTTTCATGAATAATATTTGGTGTTCACAAAATTTAAAATTGTATTTGGTAGAATATTCCTAACACTTGAGTAATGAAGAAACAATCACAAGATGAGTGAAGATGTGATTTTGAAAGAATATTTTTTTGGAGAATAATTTTATTTTATATAAAACCTAATTTGACACATTTGTATCTAAGAAAGGAAATGGTTAAAAAGAAATGATATTTGGGGGATATTAAAAGAACCACCATAGTGAAATTTCACAGGAATTTGAATCAGCATTGGACATTAAATTTGTCTTTAGTATCCTCTTTCCTTCTATTTAGATTATTTATTTACTTAGTTATCATGGATAATAAAATCAGATTAATTAATTACTAAATGTAGAACCAATAATACATGTATATTATTTATTATAATTTTATTATGTTTTCCTATAAGATTTTTTATTACTTATAGAGTTAAATTTTTTCATTCATGGACTGTTCATTTTCTTATATATTTAGTGATCAATTTTCTTTTATATAAGTATGGAAGTTCATGTAAATTTAAAATAATTATATAGAAATCAAATTATATTTTTTTTATAATATTATAGAATATTAAATGGTATTTTATAATATTTATTTTCAAATATAAGGATTATTTAATGGATAAACAATTACTGATAATCGTTTAGATTAGTTTTGGAGTTTCCCATTCATCATGAACTAGTTATTATTATTATTTAATATTGTTTATATATGTTTGTTCCAAATCAAAAAAAAAACTATTATAATGATTATTTCTGAATATTTCAACCATAATTATGTTTTTATGATGTTATCTATAGGTGGTAATATAAAATTAATACATTTCATCATCGAAGGTGGTAAATCAACACCTCAGAGATGAAGTTTTCATTTATAGAAAAAATGGGTGACAATAAGTGGTTTGATGATGGATTATTACATTAAATAAATATCATTGAAACAAATATAATTTATTATATATATCTTTATAATTGGATAAAGTGAATTTTATAATTTAAAATGGTATGAAATAAATAAAAAATTATATAATAGAAAAAAATAGGATTTTACCTCTTGATTTATTCTCCTTGAAAACGTCCTTCGAGAAATTGAGATTTATCTTTTTTTGGAAAATAAAGGCTCAAATTCATTGGGGATAAAATTTTATGGATAATTGGACATAATTTTTTCAATATTTGAGGAATTGATCATGTGATAAAAGTGGTGGTGTGGTATTTATAACGGAGGAGAAGGGAATTTATTTATTTTATATCAATGATTTTTTGTTTCATGAATATCAATAGAATTATTCCTTTTTAATTTATATTTAAAATTGTTAATTCAATTTATTGATTATGATAAATAAATCAATAATGATCCAATAAAAAGTTAATTTATCATAAACGTTATATACAGTAAATTACCATATTTCATGATTCACAAAAAATACAATTATTTTATAAAACACCAAAAAAATTACCTTAAAACTTTATGAAATTGTAGATCTAAAACAATAACTATATTTTGTGAAAATAATTTTATAAATATGTATAACTTAATTTGTAATTAATGTAACCTTTTATTAAAAAAATACTAATTTTATATTTATAACTAATTTTATGGAACTTTGATAATTTTATTATGTATCATAATATTATCTTATAATCATAATAAATAAAATTATTAATTTTTGAATCTATAATTTTAATAAACATATTTTGAATTATTATACTAATTATAATATTGTCAATAAAAATTTCAATTTTACAAAAATCCTCACACATAATTATTCAAATTTAAAACATGTATCTACTAATACAATTATATAATTATATAATATTATCATTTATAAGATTCCAAAATATTATTTTTTCTCTCATATGTGAGGTTTCTATTCCCGTGGATTGATTACTATTCCATGTAGTCATGTTACTATTCCAAGGGTCAGGTTAGCATTACATAGAAATTAGATCTTTATTCTCTATGAATATCACTTATTTGATTCCTAATTAATTAAATAAATTTATTTCTTAGGATCTTTGTTATATTTATGTGTTTTATAACATAAAACATAATTATTAGAATGGGAAAATTTCATTGATAAAAGTTTTCCTCATTAAATCAGGTGTTCTCATTGATCTCAAACACATTTATCCTTTCCCAATGAATTGGAGTGGAATATAGTTTAAACTCATCAAATAATTAATTCATACATGAATGTTTCAAAAACTAACAAAACAATTATAATATCATGACCCATAAATAGAGATGGGTTTTTATAAACATCATATCATAACCAATGAAATTAATTTGGTATTACAAATATTTCAACAAATCCGAAATTGTGAAAAGGATACTATTATCATAGTCATTTCATTATATAATATAATGCTATATGAAGTGTGTTTAATGATAATTGCATCATGGTATAACCCATAGAAGATAAATGGTTTTCGTAAAAAAATTCAGCTTAACATACACCATTAAAATAATTAATAATAATAGTGTCCAGGAATCATATGCCTAGAAATTAATAAACTAGATCAATTTATCTTAACATATATGGAGAAATATTATGAAAAATAACTTGTAGAATTTTTAAATGATAATATTCATACTTTGAAAAATCTTTTTTTATGAAATCTAAAATGTTTAAAATTAATTTCAATGAAGACAACATTGAAAAAATTATTCTATCATCCTTATAAAAATATCTAATTTTTTTTCATATTATATTTGTTTCTATTTTAAATTATATTTTCAAATGTAAAACTATTTTAATGCATTTTATTTGAAAATTAACTTGAAAATCTATGAAAGAAACATGAAAACATTTTATAAACCATTTATTTTAAAAGAACATTGAAAACATATAATTTTTTATTGAATAATATATTAAAAACATTTATTTTAAAATAAAATTGAAAAATAATGATGTATGCTTTGATGAAACTTATTATTGAACATTGATTTGTATGAAAATAAATTTCTGACCGAAAAGGGAAATAATTTCAGAATTCATAAAACTCATATCATAATTATATTAGGTACCAATGAGTGGGGAAATGGAAACAATTCATTAATATATGATAAATTACCATATGATAATAACATTTCCAAACTTCATTTGGATGTGGATCATACAATTTCATTAATGAAACAATGATCATAAACAATCTTGATAAATGATGAGATTATATCAATAAACTATTTCCACATTGGATTATTTGAATAATAATATCCATAAAATGAAAAAAAATGAAGCTTCCAATATAATGAAAATAAATATATTCTTAATATAACATTTCAATGGGAATTATTTACATCCAATAGAAAAATATAGGGTAATAAATAGACATATATCTGGATGATTTTAAATATAAACAATATTTACTTTTCAGATTTGATAAAAGTTTGAACCATAAACTCAATGAAAGAAATACAAACAAATTCATATTTAAATACCCATAAATTAATTTATATTAATCATAGAATAAATTATGGTTCATTATATACACCCTAATAAAAAATTGACTGGTGAATATGTCATAAGTCTCAAAAAATTTGATGTGTGACTATAAAACCATTACCCAAAGTATTGCATATATTCTTGCACATTCAGAACTAATATTAGATCAATATAATATTATTATATATATAAGGTATTAAAATATTATTATATATATTTAATAATATTATTTTATTATTTCATTTTTTAAATTTTATATTAACAATATCATGTTAGTATTATGTTTCAGGTAATATCAGTTTTGTTTAGAAAATATTTTTTTACTTCTTATAAAAGATCCACCTTTATAAATCAAAATTTATTAATTTAATGTATTTAAAATATAGTAATAATATCATATATATTTATTATATAATAATATACAAAAAATATATAAAATATTTATTGTATTTGATATAAATCGTTCATGGAGATAGTATTCAATATGTATGCATGGAAATTCTTTCCTTATTATTGTCATTTTTAAAGAATGAACGTAAATCACACTCAAATACATATATATTTTAAATATATTATAATTATTATTATTTATATATAATAAAAATTTACTAAACAAAAACCTAATAAATTCCATCCCATGTTAGAAAGAATCACATTGTTTTGAAGAGGAAGAAGTTCACACATCCACATAAAGTGTTATAATATGAAAAAAATAAAACACATTAATATATTTTTGGTAATAATTAATAAAAAATTGATATATATTATATAACATATATATAATATAAAAATAATATTTCTATAATTATTACCAAATTTAAGATGTGTTATGTAAAAAAAGAATTACATCGTTTCATAAGGTATTCGTCCAACGTACACACGAATGGTAAGTTAGTTACCCATTTGATGGATGTGTGTTTAAGAGTAGGTAGAACACTTATAATAAAAACATATAATTAAAAAAATATAATTATGTTATTAAATACAATTATAATAACAATATCTTATTTATTGAAGAAATAAATAAAACATAAAAGCATGTTCAAGAACAATACCTATTTTTCGTGAAACTCCTTTTAGTTTCCACAATAGAGATTCCTTGCTGGCCTTCATAAAAAAATAATGACTTGAGGATTAATATAAGTAATTTTGACATTTATTTTTTATTTATTATACATGAAAAAGTCTATTAATTTATATGAGGATGTGGTGGGTGGGTTAGTTTTCTTTTATAGTGGAGGTGGAGTGGAATTTTGCTAAATATAAAAATTTAAACACTACTATAAGGTTTTTCATTGATCATGTGCCTCTAATAATTTATAATTTTAGAAAATGGGTATGATATTTTCTAAATATGGAAATTATATATATTTTGGAAAAAATTTATACGTTATTTTTTCCATTATATTAGATGTTTAATCAATATATAAACTACATTTATACCTTAATCGTTATAATTAATTTTTATTACATTTAATTGTAACATTAATTAAAAAATAATTTTACCATATTCCAAATGAAAAATTATTCTTAAAATGTAAATTTAATACATTTATCCAATTTATAATCAAATAAGTGACAGAAATTAATTTAAAAGTAATCATGTAATGGGGAAGATATTATGGGTTTTTAAAGTGAAGAGTCCAAAAGATTTAAATTATTTAACATAAACATTAAATGTGGAATTGGTTCCAATGAAAAAAATTGATTTAATTGTTTTATAATTGATCTAATTATTCATTAAAAACTAGAAAAATATAATTTATATATAAAAATATATTAGATGAAAAAATGTTTTCCTTGATAATTCATTATTTATTACTATTCATCAAAAAAAGAAACTTATCAGGGAAAAAACTTGATATTTTCCTATAATAAATTTTGATATTATATTTTTAAAATTAAATTTTATGTTTTAAATTAAAAAATTATAACTTTTTAATATTTATATTAAATATTTGTTCAATGCTAAAGTGTTGTAAAATTAATTTTTAGTATAATTAATCTTATATCCTTAAAAATTGATTTATTATAAACTTATAAATATAATATCTATTGGATGATTATCAGAAATATTTGATATATATATAATATATAAATTTTCAAGAAAAAATTAATAATAAGTGGTTGATCTAATTTGTTGTGATACAATTGCGTCTGTACATAGAAAAATTGTTTTTTTAGAAAGTGATTTTTACTATTTTTGATTTGTTTATTCATTAAAATATACTAATTGGTAACTAAATGTATTATTTATCATAATTTTTAATTCAATATTTTAAAATTTAGATCAATTTTATTCATATCATCCGTTCAAACAGTTATGTGGAGGCTATAATAACATTCTAATTAAAATAATTATAGTATATTGTTGTTTTGTAAAATTTGGGCTTGCGTGTAATGGAATTTATCAAAGGGTATCAATGTTATGTTTAATACATGACAAACATAGTGTTGTTTGTACCTGAATATAATATCAGTGTTGCATTTAGTGAAAAATTTACAGAGTTTTTTTATCTAGAGAATAACAGAGGTTTTTCGTATAGAAAATATATATTCAATATTGTGTGAAATGAAAAAAATGAAAAGAATACAATAATTAGGATAAATTTAACCAAATAAATGGGTGTAGGACAAATAATATATGGGAAAATTATTATATTTAAACTCTATTTTCAAACTCAAATACACCATTTCTCCATATGTATTAGATGAATCTATTCATTATATATTACATCAATGAATTCTGTAAAGTATTTACAGAATATATTATCAATTATTTACAGATAATGAAATAATAATAATAATAATATTTAATTTGTAGTACTATCCTAAAAAAGGATAAATTTTATGAAAATTAATTCATGTCTAAATTCATGATGATAATATTATGTCTATTGGGACATCTAAGAGTATGGTAACATTTATCTACCGAATATTTATAGACAAATGCTATTGAATAATACATTATACCGACCTATATAATTTAGAACCATATATAACATTGTCATGATGAAAATTATGAAAAAATTGTGATTAATGTATAACGAATTTCATATAAACTAATCACTATAACTCATAAGGGTGTCATGTCCTTATGTATAGATAATTGAAATCTATATTTTAATGATAGGATGAAATGATTCATTATTATACATGTACTCACATTACATAACAATGGGGATAGGTAAAAAAATATAGTTATTCAAAAATAGTTGTTGTTGTATGTCTTCATGAATAATGAAATTGAGTTCAATTTCATCCCACACTGATTAATGATTAATGTGAAAGATTACTGGAATTGGGAATTGGGGCTAGTGACTATGTTGTTTTCATGAAATATATGGTTGAATTATCTGTATTTTGAATATTCATGATTATATACCAATAACATGATATAAATTTAAATATTCAAAAATAGTAAGTGGAACATGGACCGAATAAGATGTAAAGTGTTGATCATAGACACTAATTTGTAAATACATTACCAACCATGGAATGAAAACAAAGTGGTCAATTATCTTACAACGAGGGTTCATTATTCCTTTTTTATGATGAATATGAAATGAGACTCAATACTAACTAGTAACAAATTAATATACCATAATTTATAATAGAATGTAATATATTTAAACTCTCATAAACAACAACCTTACTATAAAATTTTTTAAAGAAAAACGTAGCATAAAATAAGGATATTAAGACACATAAAAATTTAGGGTATATTCACGAGTTATAACATCAAAAATAATTCATTGTGATATTTGAGATATGAAATGTGAGTTCCAACAATACCAAAATTCCACTAGTTTATGGATGATGCTCATGGTTAATAATTCTCTATCCATCTTATAAGGATAAATATACATACTTATTTCAATAATAAATTTTGATAAAAAGTCATTTATAGAGACAATCAAGTTAATATATCTTAATTCACTACTGTAAATTAGATATTTCCCAACGCTTCTATACCAATGGTTTGCAAAAAACCGTTGGTATAGGTCCCCTTTCTCAACGGTTTCGCCAAAACATTGGGAAAGGCCCCCAAATTGGCCACTTTTCACAACGGTTTGGCCAAACCGTAGGGAAAGACCCTCAAATTGGACACTTTTCCCAACGGTTTGGACAAACCGTTGGGAAAGGTCCCCAAATATGCCACTTTTCCCAACGGTTTGGCCAAACTGTTCTGATAGGTCTACCTTTCCCAACGGTTTTCCCAAACCGTTGGGAAAAGTGGGCCAAAATTCCCTTCACAGAATGAAAATCAAAACCAACGACCTACAACGGTTGTTAAAACCGTTGGTATAGGTACTTTCATTTTTTATCGGACCTTCATACCGAGAAAATTATATATATCAAAATTTATAATATTTATGAGAATACATATATATATTTATGTAATTATGATCACAAAATTCGTGTTAGGTTAGTGGTTGAGTCGTTCAATTATAGACGAGGGGTCCTGGGATCAAATCCCAGCAGATGTTTTATTTTTTGAATTTATATACCAACGGTTCCATTACCGTTGGTATAGATTTCATATTACCTATACCAACGGTTTTTGGAAAACCGTTGGTATAGACCTATCCCAACGACTTACTTGGCTACGGTTCTCCAAACCATTGGTATAGGCTATACCAATGGTTTGGAGGCCTATACCAACAGTTCCAAAACGTTGGTAAAGGTTAGTTTTCCAGTAGTGATTATATGTGTTATAGTATTGTATGATGTATAAAATTATAACTATCAGAATAATGAGAACAATTGTTTTATGTGAATCACCCCAAAAATTACAATACCTTAATTATATGATTCCTTGTTTTTTATAGAACACAATATGAAAATGAACTTTATAATTATATTATCATTAAAAAAAATAAATTTAATTATAAGGTATATGTTAATGTAACAATATTACTTAATCAATACTTAAAGAAGCATAAGCTAAATAAAATTCTTTATGTCTTCCATATGAGGCTCATTTGTTGGATCATGTTTGGGATATATCTCCACTAGGACTCCATCACTGAAACCCAAGATGAATCCCATAAGTCTGAATTGATCAAAATAATTTTTTTTATAAATTCAAAATCAAGGAAATAACTACAAAATTAATTCTAGTCAAATCTTTTATCCTAAATTACACTACATGTTATCATATTAGATAGAACTACATGGATCCTTTGAAGGGGTTTGTAACTGTAATTGATGATAATATAAACTCATAAATATAAATTCATCAAATTATATATATAAATTTTTTTTATACATTTAATATTATTAAAATTTGATAAAAATAATGGCACATGATCATAAATTTCATAAATTATTATAGTTTAATAACTTTACCAAACATTTTATTATTAAAACTTATTTTAAAAAAAATCATTTTATATGATACAAAAAAAATTACAAAAAAATATTTTAATTAAATTATTAATTTTGATAAATGTGTTTTCATAACTTTTTTGAGGTATTTTTCTCCTGATAAATAATTACTTAACATATCAAAATGTAAACAAGTGTATTAGAAAATGGATGGAGTAATATGATATTAATAAGATAAATGTGAATCGTAGAATGAATATTTTTAGAATCAAATCCTATATCACATGTTTCACCATCACTTATTTACCTAATTAACCTATATATAATATTATTTTATCTATACAATTAGCATAATAATAGTAATAGTGAAAATATCCCACATTATCACTAAAAAAGGGAGTGCACATAAAACCATTGAATTAGACACATATACTTATAAATTCACCTGTACCCATCCCCATTATACTTCCCCTATATAACTATTACATTATTGGATATCCCTTCTTACATTAATGTATATGATGTCTTCCATAACTTATATTTATTTCAAGAGATGATTCATGTCATCACTGTATCTATTATCCACTCTGTAGAATTTTATTCTCTGTCATTTTCGTACATCCCTCATCTAAATTTATTTTAAAAATTACCCATATTATTTTATTATTATACTTAGTATAAAAAATTGTAATTAAATTCAATTAATAATTACTATCCTTATCCATCTCATCCTTTGGGTAATTAAAATTTCACTTCTGTTATTTTTGTATAACAAACACCAAGGAATATGTATTTCATTTTACATCCCCACCATATGATGATCCTTATTACATTCTATTAAATTAATAAAATTAATATTTATTATATTATTTTAACTATATAATAAATAATTAGTCATTAAATAAATATATATTCCATTTTTACAGAATAAATTGGTTTTCATTTAACATAACAAATACAAGAATATTTTAGATTTCATCATTATGAATGATAACTAAAAAAATATTGTAATGTAATTATAAAATATTAAATAATTTTGTAACATATATAAACATAACATCAATGGTATATTATATTATGAAAAACGTTCTACAATGATAACTAAAAATGAATAATCTTTATAAAATAAAATTTTTACCATTAAATTACCTTTTTTTCTTAGATTCCATTCTTATTATGTGGTCCATTACATCATAAAATGAACATCCGACAAGATGAAACAAAAAAGATAATTTATCTATATAATTAACAAACCATAATACAGTCTCAAAATTGTATATGTCCTGATACTCTACTTACCCAAAGGGTATTATCGATCCCCAAAGGATGGAGAATAGAAAACTGGCATAAAAAACCAAAAAAGTGGATGACTTCTCCCAACTTGAAGCCAAAATACATTAAATATATATAAAAAAGAGAGAAAAAAAATATATCATAAAATAAAGAAAATATCATAAACCAAACAAAAAAATATAAGAAGTAACCTCTAATTCAATTATCATCCACAATGGAATACTTAAATATGGAATCCGACATCTCCATGTAATAGTGTGATGCAACTACAACCATCTCACCACTAGCTACTAATCCTATCCAAAAAACCTCATCATGACACTCTATCAGCTTTTCATTACATTCATTGATTGTCATCACCAGATCTACCAAATGCCGAATAAGTTCATAGCATGCAATCTAATAGTATCTGTATTGTCTCCCCAAGGTATTCCGTCTCATCTCATAGATAAATAATTTACGCTCGTTAAACATAAAAAAACATAATAACAATTTAAATTTTTTTACATCCAAAGTTAGAAAAAATATAAATTTTCCATTTTATAACATTTATAAATAAATAAGGTAATAAAATATCAATGAATTTCATATCCATATATCTCTGAATATATATATTATTGTAACGCCCCGACCCCAGTTACCCAGAGTCGGTGCATTATTACATAACATTGGCATGATCACAAGAAAGATCAAATCTCGAAAGACCGATTGGTTTAGTAGCCTTGGAAACACTAGATATATTCATAAGTCTTACATTACATCATAAAATGAAAAACTACTACAACAACATATTGTCTCCATAAACCACACTCATATCCCCACATAATATCCCTGCAGGTCATTCATAATTTACTTCTTCACTTCCTGGGAAAAATAAAACATAGAAAAGGGGTGAGCTCAAATGCCCAGTAAGGATAACAATATAGCGGAAACATTCATAAATAAGAATAAACATTTAAGGCAATGTATAACTAAAACAAAATCCTTTCAAACTCGAACATTCAACATAGTATGGCATAAATAAAATGAAATAATGATATTTACTTATTCAAATGGGCATTCTACTAATCGAATAATCCCATGCATTATCAATAACCACTTTCATAATGATGGAATGCATAATGCCAGACTATCATAACCACTTAGTCAAGGCCTCGTGCCAAGACTACAAATAAGATTTTGTCAAGGCCTTGTGCCAAGACACTAGTTTGTCTCGTGAGACCTACCGATGCATCGAAGAGCTATAGCGGGCTCCACCCGTCACATATTAAGTCCAATGCATTCCCATATGAAAAGGTTTAAACATAACATAAACATTCGTATTAAAACTAGCATAAAAAATGTCAATACTTTCACCATAAACCATGAATGGTATATCAAAAAAATAGCACATCCATAGTCAAACATATCACAAAACCTTCAATACAATATAAAAGTTTTGGATCATAATATATCATCCTCAAATAAGCGTAAAATCAATTAAAGGATGTTGACATAGATGAAATCAAAACTCTTTTTAAAAGAAATATCTCTTTCTATTTTGAAATCATTTAAGAGACATATATTTATAAAATAAAACATTTTCTTTGAAAATATTCTTATAATCTTGTAAGGGAAGCTTTGACGATTTTATAACGGCGGAAAATAACCGCACCCGCCGTATAAGTTAAAAAAAACATTCTTATCTTAATTCTGTCAAAAAGGTTAAAAAGCACCTTATTTGGAAAAAGACGGAAATATTCCCTTATAAACCTCTTATAAAAAGTCAAACAAGGGTATAAATGACTTTAACCCATAATATTTTAAATATTAAAAATGTTTTGAAATACATTTTGAAGAAACATGGATGTGGATGATAACGAGATCCTAGTAGATTATTACGTATAAACAACCTTGGATAATGAAGAGATTGTGAAATAACCCTTACCTTGTACTTTTCCTTTGTTGGGGTAGGTTAACCTCCTGTATAATGGTGATATAATTGTTATTAAATTATACAAGAATCATATACATTAATATGATATCATATATGATCTTTTAACATTGCTTTATTAATAATATCTTAGTATTATCGTCGTTTCGGGTGATAATCGATTCGTTCTTCTTAAATGTTTGGTTACGTAAGACATGTTTGTAATGGATAGATTATATCTTATTCATAATCAGAATGATATTAACATTATTTTTAACCCTAAAATGAGAATAAGACTTGAATGGATACGATGGAGAATGAATCTCATCGCGTTCGTGGAGACGGTAGTCCGTACGTACGCACGAGCGACAATATCATTCTTTTGATATTAAAATAATATATAAATGGATGGTATATCATATATACAGAATCACTAACATGTTATATTTATTATTTACATGAGTTAAACATCATTATTATACCCATCCAAATAATATTATATTGAATAACAATTAAACCACGACGTGGAGACGGTAAGCCGTACGTACGCATGTGTGGTGACATGTTATTCAAAGGGTGGATAGAATACTGAATATGTTTGTACCATATTTATAATAAAATCACAGAATATATATGATACTGGATTTATTATTTTAGAATGGTAACAACAAAGGAAGACGAAGTGGAAGAAGAAATGAACTTAGAAAAGGGTGGTGAAATCATTACCTCTTCTTCGGGTTCTTCCTTTTGATTTGATCAAAAGGGCTCCTTAGGTTGGCTTTCTGATCAATCTAAGGCCCCTAGGTTGTAGTGAGGGAAGTTGGGAGAGTATTTGGGCAGAGTTTGGCCGAACCAAAAGTCTTTGAAGGTGTGAAGAAATGAGAAGGAGGAGTGACCTTTTATAAGAGGGGCGAGGGGCACCTTTGGAAAAGCTAGAGATATTAGTTTATAATAAATTCATATTCGGTTTACAATGGCTCCAAAGTTGACTATTCAAAGGTTAAGGTGGGGATGGGTCGAAAACAACTCAACCAATAGAATTTAGACAGGTTTGGGTACTTATATTAACCTTATCTTTAAGTATTAACTCTAAGTTAATTAGTTTCACTTTTACAATGTCTCTTTGTATTTTTGTATAATATTGTTAATAAACTTACTATATACATCCAAGCGACCCCCAAGTGGTCAATTAATGATGAACCTATCATGATATAAGTCTATTTTCCGAACATTAGATTTTTAGGAATTTAATATCAATTAATAATATAATATTTGTTTTAAGATCTCTTTTATGTCAATTTTGACACTATTCAATAGTTGATTTTTGTGAAACTTATAACAGATTGATTACTTCGAAAAAAGTCAATTAAATCAATCCTAATATGTCATATTATCCTAAAAAAATAGTTTAATTCATTAAAGGTTTCATATTATATTTATTTGGGTATTTATAATATCAATTATAGTATTTTATCACTATTATAGTAATTAATGCATCATCGTTGTGTCATAAATAAAATAAATTATTTAATGTCTAAAAATTATAAATAAAATATAATTATGTATTAAATCTTTTTATCTTTCTAATGAATTTTTATAATCTAAAATACAACATATATAACTCAATGTAAAAATTGTTTTTCTAAAAGATATATGCTTGTGTCATTTTTGTATTAATTTTAACTTAATTAAAATAAAGTGTCATTATCACATACAAGTGGATCCATGGGGTCCCAAAATCGACCCAAAGATGCCCATGGTCGACCATGTATCAACCAATAGGGTTAAGACACATTTTATGGTAATTTAGTATTATTATAATATTATATTTTTTAACCCTTATTTACCGGATTTTACCTTAACCATGGTAAATAAAATATTTACCGCAGTAATTATTCAAAATGTCTAAAAATAAAAGTTACCTATTTACACAATTTGAACATCCTGATTCCAAATATGGAATCCATTTTCCTAAATTCGAAACACAAAAGTGGCAGAAATTAATTTAAAATTAATTCCTGCTGTCAAAACAAAAAGCGTGTTTTTAAGAGATAATAACTATCAAAAGATTGACACTTGTTTATGTTCGGTTTAATTGTAAAATTATGTCCAATGATAAACATTATATTAAATGGTAAAAATATATTCTAAATATACTTTAAAACCAATCAAATTCATAATTTATCAATATTAATTATTTTGATTTAAAAAGTTGTTATTAATTAAAATTTAGTAATTTTCACTATTCATCAAAATATAATAGTTATCCGAAAAGTACCAAAATTTCACCCTAGGCTAATTTCAATATTCCGAATCCAAAAATGAAGTCCATTTTTAAATATAAAATATATATGATTTCAAAAAGTAGGTATTACTATTCACAACGCCTAGTTTAATTAGTTGTGGTGTGTGTTAGAACTCGAGGTTGCGTACAACACACGCTATCGCATTATTCGAAGGGAAACGTACCGTGGAAGCTTGGGGTGATACATTATCCCCTCCTTCAAATAATTGCGTCCTCGCAATTTCTAGGGTATTACTGCATAAAAAGACTCGGGTGGTTCTTCATCATAATTTCCTCGGGTTCCCACATTGCCTCTTCCATCTTATGGTTTCTCCACAGAACTTTTACCAGACGCGTCGTCCGGTTTCTCAGCACTTGTTCTCTCGTATCAAGAATCTTGACGGGCTCTTCGCAATAAGACAGATCGGGTTCCAGTTATAATTCCTCATAGGTGAGTACATGCGTTGGGTCAGGCATGTATTTCCTTAACAGAGATACGTGGAACACATCGTGAACTTTGGAGAGACTTGGCGGCATTGCCAATCGGTAAGCTACAACCCCAATTCGTTCTAGAATTTCGAAAGGTCCGATGTACCTGGGACTCAATTTACCTTTCTTACCAAAACGTATGACTCCCTTCCACGGAGATACCTTCAGAAAAACATAATCACCGACTTGAAATTCCAAATCCTTCCTTCGATTATCGGCATAGCTCTCCTGCCTACTTTGAGCTGCTTTGATGTGATTTTGGATTACTTTCAGCTTTTCCACCGTTTCCTCCACCAGTTCTGGGCCTACAAGTTTTCTTTCACCAACGTCATCCCAACAGGTTGGTGTACGAAATCTCTTTCTGTATAACGCTTCATATGGTGCCATCTGAATACTCGAATGGAAGCTATTGTTATAGGAAAATTCTACCAGTGGTAAATATTGATCCCACATACCCTGAAAGTCAAGTGAGCAAGATCTCAACATGTCTTCTAAGGTATGAATAGTCCGTTCTGATTGTCCATCTGTCTGAGGGTGGTAAGCAGTGCTCAAATGAAGTTCAGTACCCAGGGATTTCTGAAGAATTTTCAAAAATCTTGAAGTAAAACGGGGATCACGATCAGAAACAATTGATAAGGGTACTCCATGAAGTCTCACAACTTCATTAATATATAGTCTTGCTAGACGTTCCAGGGGTAGATCTTCTCTTATAGCAAGAAAATGTGCTGAACTGGTAAGACGATCAACAATAACCCATATTGCATCGTTCCTTCTAGGAGTCTTTGGTAGCCCCATGACAAAGTCCATCGTAATATTGTCCCATTTCCACTCCGGTATGGGAAGAGGTTGCATGACTCCTCTAGGCTGTTTCCTTCCAGCTTCCACTTGTTGACAAACCATACATCTTGACACAAAATCAGCAATCTCCCTCTTCATTTTGTCCCACCAAAAATGTTCCTTCAAATCTCTATACATTTTGGTGCTCCTAGGGTGTATAGAGAAATTGGAACTATGAGCATCATCCAACAATTCCCTTTTTAGATCAGGTATATCGGGAACACAAAGTCTCTTCCCAAATTTCAAAATTCCATCTTCATACACAATGTCTCTCCATCTCCCATCATTCACAGCTTTAACCTTCTTTTGAAATTCTTCATCATCGGTCTGAGTACTCTTAATCCTTTCTATTAAAGATGGTTTGGCAACCATTTGAAAAAGCATTGATGTTTCACCTTCCCTGGTTATTCCTATGTCCATCTTCACTAGATCCATGAAAATTGGATCCCTTTCAATTCTCATACTGTTCAAAACTCCATGGTCTTTTCTACTCAAAGCATCTGCCACCTTGTTTGCCTTCCCCGGGTGGTAGTGTATCGTGCAATCATAATCCTTGAGTAATTCAAGCCATCTCCTTTGCCTCATGTTGAGTTCTTTTTGTGAGAAAATATACTTCAAACTCTTGTGATCTGTATAAATCTCACATTTTTCACCATAGAGGTAGTGCCTCTATATCTTCAAAGCAAAGATCACAACTGCTAACTCGAGATCATGAGTAGGATAGTTTTGTTCATGAATTTTCAACTGTCGTGATGCATAGGCAATAACTCTATCATTCTGCATAAGGACACAACCATGTCCTTTCTTCGATGCATCACTATAAATAACGAACCCATCATTCCCCGATGGTAGAGTCAATATAGGAGCATTGACTAATCTTTTCTTCAGTTCTTCAAAACATTCTTCACACTCTTTTGTCCAAACAAATTTAACCCCTTTACGTGTGAGCTTCGTTAATGGGTTAGCCAATCGGGAAAAATTCTGGACGAAACGTCGATAATAACCTGCCAAACCAATAAAACTGCGTACCTCAGTTATACTCGTAGGTGCTAGCCATTGTTGGATTGCCTTGGTCTTAGAAGGATCAACAGAGATTCCATCTTTAGAGACAATATGGCCAAGAAAAGAAATCTCCTGAAGCCAGAATTCACACTTGCTAAACTTCCCATATAATTCATGCCTGCTCAGAGTCTTCAAGATAATGCGCAAGTGATTTTCATGATCTTCGTAGGTTTTGGAGTATACCAATATATCATCAATAAATACCACCACAAATTCATCGAGATACTCCTTGAAAACTCTATTCATCAGATCCATGAATACATATGGTGCATTAGTCAATCCAAACGGCATTACGATAAACTCGTAATGCCCGTACCTGGTTCGAAATGCTGTCTTCGGAATGTCGTCCTTCTTCACACACAACTGATGGTATTCAGATCGAAGGTCAATCTTTGAAAAGTATTGAGCTCCATGTAGTTGGTCAAATAAATCATCAATGCGAGGTAGGGGATACTTGTTCTTTATCGTTATAGCATTGATCTCCCTGTAGTCGATACATAACCTCATAGATCCATCTTTCTTTTTAACAAAAAGAACAGGGGCTCCCCATGGAGAAACACTAGGGAGAATAAATCCCTTATTACTCAATTCCTCTAGTTGTTTCTTTAGTTCAACTAATTCTACAGTGGCCATTATATAAGGGGTCTTCGATATAGGCCTTGATCCAGGAATTAAATCAATGGAAAACTCAACTTCTCGTTCTGGAGGATGTCCAGGTAAATCTTCCGGAAATACATCTACAAATTCATTCACAACAGGTACATCCTCTATTTGAACATTCCTTTCCTCACCAACAGTTATTTCATTCTCTTCCTCCCCAATAATTGAATTAAGTTGAGATACTGGGGGTGGATCTAAATAACAATTAAGTGGTGATGATTCTGCTCTAAAAATAAGGTGTTCCTTATCATTATCATCAAGAATCGTTACCTCTTTCTTCTTACAATAAATCTTCGCATCATAGTCTGAAAGCCAGTCCATACTGAGGATTATATCACACTCAATCATAGTTATGACGATGAGATCAGCAGATAAATAAAATTTATGTGCTCTAATGGGGACTGATTCACAAAACTTTGTTGCAATGATACTTCCCTTAAGAGTTTTAACTGACAACTCCCTTATTAAATCAAATTGGAAATATCTAATTTTCTTAGCAAACTGGGAAGATATGAAACAATGTGATGATCCAGAATCAAATAATGCATTTGATAAACTTGAGGAAACCATTAAATTACCTACCACCACGTCTTTCGGAGCTTCTACCTCAGTAGTAGTGATAGCATAAGCCTGGCCTTGATCCCTTGGCCTTTTCTGAGGTAAGTTCTCCTAACACTTAGGACATGCATTTGCATAATGTCCCATCTCCTTGCAATTGTAGCACTGAACGTTGGTAGCTTCCTTCTTCCCCTTGCAATCACGAGATTGGTGGCCTTTTTCACCACACTTGTAACAGACTCCCATTCCCTTCAAGAAAGTACCATGATGTTTCTTCCTGAATTTACCACAAGATGGATATTCAACCTTTCCCTTCTTCCCCTTATTTCCATTCCCAGATTGATCAGCAGGTCTCTTCTTCTCTTGCTTTGCTTTAAAGTCATAAGACATAGAGAATTCCTTTTCGGTCTTGATAGCACATGAGACAATGTCTTCGTATGACGAAAAGGATTGTGAGACTAATGCTCGACGAAGAAATGGTTTTAACCCATCAAAGAAACGATCAATATTACTTCTTTGGTTACGTATATAATCACCAGCGTACCTTGCTAACCTTGTAAAGTTAGCCTCATACTTTGTGACATTCTCATCCTCCTTTTGTCTCAGACTCAGAAATTGCCTTTCCATATCTGCTCGATGGTCGCGAGGAAAGTATTTTTCTAAAAACAGATCTTTGAACTCCCTCTACTCCATATTTGATACTTCATCATCTCCCTTCATGTTTTGAATCAATGACCACCATTGATCAGCATCTCCAGTGAGGCGGTAAACTGCCATGGTAACTTTTTCCCTTTCACTGCTCCCCAAAGCCTGAAATATTTTCTCTAGGGAAAATATCCATTGCCCAGCTACTAAGGGATTTGTATTCCCATTGAACGTTGGTGGTTGTTGCCTCATGAATCGATCTAACATTGATCCTCCACGCTGCGGATCAGGGTGCTCCATACGGGTAAGGTTATTATTCATAACCTGAGTAAGTTGTCCCAGTATGGTGATTAGTTGATCGGCACCAGTTGCATCACCAGCCCCACTATAATTATCTTTAGCAGGAGGGAAATCCCTACATGGAGTGCGTGCATTGATACGGTTTCCATTTCTTCCACTAGGCGCCATTTCTAAACAATGGCATAAACTAGATCAGTTTATGAATCAAAATACATAATCCCATACTTATAAAACACTTAACATAAATTGAACTATTTATGGATATAATACATAATCATAGAAATGTTTTCTTTGAGAAATTATATACTCATAAACCCTTCATAATGATTTGTAAAGAAAATGAGAGTTATCCTAAGCATATCCCCCGGGAGTGTCGTAACCAAGAGTGCAACAAGGCCTGTTGTCGTGCACCAGTTCCCGTTCGAGTCTAGCTCAAAGCGGTGTTTTCGGGTTTTACCCCTAGGTACATCTGTTCCAGAGCCGCCTCTACCTTCTCGTATCCAGACAGGGATGTATTGCTCGGAAAACTCACAAAATCTCTACAATACCAAAATTCTAGGAAGTTCTTCTATACTAATCCTCAAAGTTCATCTTAGGTCTACGTTCTCTAATCAGAGTTTATCTAAATCTAGCTTCCATGGTTTGTACTAAACTTCCTCTGATACCAACTGTAACGCCCCGACCCCAGTTACCCAGAGTCGGTGCATTATTACATAACATTGGCATGATCACAAGAAAGATCAAATCACGAAAGACCGATTTTTTTAGTAGCCTTGGAAACATTAGATATATTCATAAGTCTTACATTACATCATAAAATGAAAAACTACTACAACAACATATTGTCTCCATAAACCACACTCATATCCCCACATAATATCCCTGCAGGTCATTCATAATTTACTTCTTCACTTCCTGGGAAAAATAAAACATAGAAAAGGGGTGAGCTCAAATGCCCAGTAAGGATAACAATATAGCGGAAATATTCATAAATAAGAATAAACATTTAAAGCAATGTATAACTAAAACAAAAGCCTTTCAAACTTGAACTTTCAACATAGTATGGCATAAATAAAATTAAATAATGCTATTTACTTATTCACATGGGAATTCTACTAATCGAATAATCCCAGGCATTATCAATAACCACTTTCATAATGATGGAATGCATAATGCCAGAATATCATAACCACATAGTCAAGGCCTCGTGCCAAGACTACAAATAAGATTTTGTCAAGGCCTTGTGCCAAGACACTAGTTTGTCTCATGAGACCTACCGATGCATCGAGGAGCTATAGCGGGCTCCACCCGTCACATATTAAGTCCAATGCATTCCCATATGAAAAGGTTTAAACATAACATAAACATTCGTATTAAAACTAGCATACGAAATTTCAATACTTTCACCATAAAACATGAATGGTATATATAAAAAATAGCACATCCACAGTCAAACATATCACAAAACCTTCAATACAATATAAAAGTTTTGTATCATAATATATCATCCTCAAATAAGCGTAAAATCCATTAAAGGATGTTGACATAGATGAAATCAAAACTCTTTTTAAAGGAAATATCTCTTTCTATTTTGAAATCATTTAAGAGGGATATATTTATAAAATAAAACATTTTCTTTGAAAATATTATTATAAGATTGTAAGGGAAGCTTTGAAGATTTTATAACGGTGGAAAATAACCGCACCCGCCGTATAAGTTAAAAAAAACATTCTTATCTTAATTCTGTCGAAAAGGTTAAAAAGCACCTTGTTTGGAAAACGACGGAAAGATTCCCTTATAAACCTCTTATAAAAATTCAAACAATGGTATAAATGACTTTAACCCATAATCTTTTAAATATTAAAAATGTTTTGAAATACATTTTGAAGAAACATGAATGTGGATGATAACGAGATCCTAGTAGATTATTACGTATAAACAACCTCGGATAATGAAGAGATTGTGAAATAACCCTTACCTTGTACTTTTCCTTTGTTGGGGTAGGTTAACCTCCTGTATAATGGTGAAATAACTGTTATTAAATTATACAAGAATCATATACATTAATATGATATCATATATGATCTTTTAACATTGCTTTATTAATAATATCTTAGTATTATCGTCGTTTCGGGTGATAATCGATTCGTTCTTCTTAAATGTTTGGTTACATAAGACATGTTTATAATGGATAGATTATATCTTATTCATAATCAGAATGATATTAACATTATTTTTAACCCTAAAATGAGAATAAGACTTGAATGGATACGATGGAGAATGAATCTCATCGCGTTCGTGGAGACGGTAGTCCGTACGTACGCACGAGCGACAATATCATTCTTTTGATATTAAAATAATATATAAATGGATGGTATATCATATATACAGAATCATTAACATGTTATATTTATTATTTACATGAGTTACACATCATTATTATACCCATCCAAATAATATTATATTGAATAACAATTACACCACGACGTGGAGACGGTAAGCCGTACGTACGCACGTATGGTGACATGTTATTCAAAGGGTGGATAGAATACTGAATATGGTTGTACCATATTTATAATAACATCACAGTATATATATGATACTGGATTTATTATTTTAGAATGGTAACAACAAAGGAAGAAGAAGTGGAAGAAGAAATGAACTTAGAAAAGGGTGGTGAAATCATTACCTCTTCTTCGGGTTCTTCCTTTTGATTTGATCAAAAGGGCTCCATAGGTTGGCTTTATGATCAAACTAAGGCCCCTAGGTTGTAGTGAGGGAAGTTGGGAGAGTATTTGGGCAGAGTTTGGACGAACCAAAAGGCTTTGAAGGTGTGAAGAAATGAGAAGGAGGAGTGCCCTTTTATAAGAGGGGTGAGGGGCACCTTTGGAAAATCTAGAGATATTAGTTTATAATAAATTCATATTCGGTTTAAAATGGCTCCAAAGTTGACTATTCAAAGGTTAAGGTGGGGATGGGTCGAAAACAACTAAACCAATAGAATTTAGACAGGTTTGGGTACTTATATTAATCTTATCTTTAAGTATTAACTCTAAGTTAATTAGTTTCACTTTTACAATGTCTCTTTGTAGTTTTATATAATATTGTAAATAAACTTACTATATACATCCAAGAGACCCCCAAGTGGTCCATTAATGATGAACCTATCATTATATAAGTCTCTTGGCCGAACCTTAGATTTTTAGGAATTTAATATCAATTAATAATATAATATTTGTTTTAAGAACTCTTTTATGTTAATTTTGACACTATTCAATAGTTGATTTTTGTGAAACTCATAAAAGATTGATTACTTCGAAAAAAGTCAATTAAATCAATCCTAATATGTCATATTATCCTAAAAAATTAGTTTAATTCATTAAAAGTTTCATATTATATTTATTTGGGTATTTATAATATCAATTATATTATTTTTTTCACTATTATAGTAATTACTACATCATCGTTGTGTCATAAATAAAATAAATTATTTAATGTCTAAAAATTATAAATAAAATATAATTATGTAGTAAATCTTTTTATATTTCTAATTAATATTTATAATCTAAAATAAAACATATATAACTCAATGTAAAAATTGTTTTTCTAAAAGATATGTGCTTGTGTCATTTTTGTATTCATTTTAACTTAATTAAAATAAAGTGTCATTATCACTTACAAGTGGATCCATGGGGACCCAAAATCGACCCAAATATGCCCATGGTCGACCATGTATCAACCAATAGGGTTAATACACGTTTTAGGGTAATTTAGTATTATTATAATATTATTTTTTTAACCCTTATTTACCGGATTTACCCTTAACCATGGTAAATAAAATATTTACCGCAGTAATTATTCAAAATGTCTAAAAATAAAAGTTTCCTATTTACACAATTTGAACATCCTGATTCCAAATATGGAATCCATTTTCCTAAATTCAAAACACAGATGTGGCAGAAATTAATTTAAAATTAATTCCCGCTGTCAAAACAAAAAGCGTGTTTTTAAAAGATAATAACTATCAATAGATTGACACTTGTTTATGTTCGGTTTAATTGTAAAATTATGTCCAATGACAAACATTATATTAAATGGTAAAAATATATTCTAAATATAATTTAAAACCACTCAAATTCATAATTTATCAATATTAATTATTTTGATTAAAAAAGTTGTTTTTAATTAAAATTTAGTAATTTTCACTATTCATCAAAATATAAAAGTTATCCGAAAAGTACCAAAATTTCACCCTAGGCTAATTTCAATATTCCGAATCCAAAAATGAAGTCCATTTTGAAATATAAAATATATATGATTTCAAAAAGTAGGTATTACTATTCACAACGGCTAGTTTAATTAGTTGTGGTGTGTGTTAGAACTCGAGGTTGCGTACAACACACGTTATCGCATTATTCGAAGGGAAACGTACCGTGGAAGCTTGGGGTGATACAATTATAATGAAAAATCATTTGTCACATATCATATCAAATACATGTATGTTGGCCAAAAATATATAAACCAATACAATAATCATAGGTAACACATGAGATCTCAAACTAATCCAACATATCATAAACACTCATATATATCATTTGAAACCATGTAATTATAATGAAAATAGTAATATACATTGAGTATAGAGAAACAACCCAAAAATATGACCTCCCTAGTCATTCTAAAAATTATCTAAAATCAGTCCTAGATAGAAAAGACAATCCCCAGGAGGAAATCCCAAAACAATGGGACATTAATATTAATATACCTACCACTTATTTGACTAATGATTCACATGTGATCTATTTTTCAAATAAATTAATCCAATCATTTTTATCATTTTATTATATGAAAACAATTTCTATTTACCCAAAACCTCGATAAACCCATATTTTATAAAAACTAATTTTGACACATAAAAATAAACCAGTCACATAATTCCATGACATTGAATAAAAAAATTGTTAAAATAATAGGAATGTATTTCACTATCACAAGATTGAGATAGAACCAGAAACCTCAAAACTTGGGGGATCACATGCCCATGATGGATCCCACCCAAAAAGGATACAAAAAAATGAAAATTATGGACCATGAACAATTATAAAAATATTATAATAAATTAAATTGAACAAGAGGGGTCACAAAAATGAGAATATGTCATACCATAAGAATGCAAAATAGTTTCACCACAACTAACAAATAAAATGGAATTCGGAAAAAGATCAAAGCACAAATTATTAAGTAAACCTGAATAAATGCCGAAAATGTTTAGAAAATATCATAACACAAGAAAAAATTCCACCACAAAAAACGAAATGAAGAAGAAAAAAGCATCAATCACCTATGGAGATGAAAGAGAACTACAATAGTCACAGTTCATTGAATGAATAAATACAGATCAAATTTTTTCTCCAAGAAAATTTTATAATCCATCAAGGTCAACAGAGAAGGAATATATATATGAATGAAATAATATTCTATATGAGATCCACCATAAAATCTGGCATCTCAATAATTGAATGTCATGTAAAACCTTTACATTTCTTAAAATCTACTAGATTCAAGTACTGTAAATAAAATTTCAGATTTGTATCTAAAACCTGATATTTTAATAATATAGTCCATTTTACATTTACATAGTGAGATATCGTTTCAAATTATTTATTCAGTTCATAACTTGGGTCTAGTAACCATGTAAACTTCTTGTAACCACATTAAACATCATGTAATCATCAAATAGATTTAAAAAAACTCAAATTATTATTGAATGTCCCAAAAAATCCGGAATTCTACAAACATGGGAAGATCCAAACAAGATTATCAACAAATATAAACCCATATTACATAAATTATAATAGAAATTCATCAACAAAATATCATTTCCCCAAAATGTTCACTCTATGATCAGGAGACCTAATACACGCCCAATTAAATGAAAAATAATAGAGATACATTGATTAACATAAATATGTGTAATGGAATGTCAAAAAATCTCCCAAATAAGTCATTACATATATTAGAGGTCATGTGGAATAATGATTTCCAGTAAAGAGGTTTAAACACTACACAATTACTAGGGATTCACATTCCTTATCAAATGAGAATCTGATATATGCTACAATAACAATATGACCAATGGAAATGACACCCCATGCAACTCTTTAACTTGGAGTTCAATGATATCAACTAGCTCCTCAAAATCATAAACATATGGATCCATCCCAATATCATCCCATCTTAGAACATTAGAGGGAGCATGACGTTATTTCCAGAGTAATTATGTTTGTAAAACTTATTAATTTCCTTTTAACGATGCCAAAAATGATAAAATATATGAATACTTACTAAGATGGAAAATGAAAAAAAATGGCCAAAAATATCACAAAGAAAAATTTTATTCTTTTCCATGAAGACTATGAACCAAATAAGTATAAACATTCAAAAAACTAGGTCACCTATAGATAAATAAATAGGATGAGATAGTTTATCCAAAATGCTTTTGCGCCTTTTCACAATTACATGATGAAAATGTATATCTGAGATCCTCACATCGATCTCCTAAAACAATAAAATTCCATCTATATGAAATTCACACACCTATTCCGAAAGAAGAGTTGATCTGAATGGGAATCTAATGAAATATTAAAATGGATCCATTCAAAATGAAGACTAATAAGTAATTTTATATGAAATATAAATGAGTCTCATATAGTTATACCATGATCCAACAAAATTCAAGACATATGAATGAAGAATATCATTTAGAATCTGAATAGAATATTTCATCTTACTATCTATATATGGAAATCAGTTTTATCATACTTGAACTGAATAAACCTAACCTCTTATATAATTCTAAAAATTCACTACGTAATACTAGGATCCATCTCTTGATAAATGTGAGATGTAATCCCATGCAACCTATACAATTAATTATCATATAACATATATAGATCATCAAATTTGGTGGCTTCCCAGATCAGAATGAAATTAGAAATTTTTGTCAGGTGATTAGTCACCACAAAGACATCAATCCTTCCTTATGTTATCCATGTTATGGAAAAAAACATATTCCACATATACCTTATATAAATTTCAGACCATAACAAAAGAAAATGAAGAAATAAAAACGCTTTCAAATTCTATGACATGGCCTTTTGATTGGTGTTGTAATGGAACACATAATATAAAATTTCACAGTTCATACCTAGCCACCATATTCATCATATCATGTGATAATACATCTCTTTATTTCTTAGTACAATGAACTAATAATTTCTTTTATAGTTATAGAAAATATTCTATCTTCAAAGATGATGGGATTGCAAAATGGTCTAAAAAACTAAAAACACTATATGAAGAGGATGAAAAACCATAAAACATCTCATAATCATATAGTACATCTTGATTACATGGAAAATATCATAACATCGATGATTCTATGTCGTAGACACAAATAGAAAAGATGATAATTAAACACATGTCACAACCACCCATGAATCAAACACATGAGAATCTATATATAAATGCGAAATAATATCCAAATTTTAACACTATTAATTTGATAAAAAAATATCTTGTGATGAAACAGTCATGATAATAGAGTCCTTCAAGATGTTCCCCTTCAATGGATTTTAGGAGAAATTTAAATGAATCGTTGAATGGTATTACATCCACCAAATTTCGTTCTCATTCACAAATATCTAGGAAAATATTTATTTTCGACACTTAATGGAATGAAATTTCTCTGAAACTTTCTGCAAAAATATAATGTTCTCAACACTTAATGACCTACAGAACTGTATATGTATCTAAATCGTACATAGGAAAATTCATCTCATTCATTTTTTGCTGAAAGTATCCATAATCAAAAAAATTATCATTTTTCATTATTTTAAAACCCAAACCTACACCATAATTATCCCAAAAAACAATATACACTTTACCTGTCTCAAGTATTATTAATATAGCCACTAATATCATTTCCATTTTAGATCATCGCTTGAATACTATAAATTTTCATTCAATTTTATCTTCACAACATTTCTAGTAAAAATCATCAATGTGGACAACAATTATGATTAATTTTTTATGAACCATAAATATTATCCAATGACACAAAGGAAGCATGGAGTATAAACGACATTTGGAGTAGTTTCCCCTAAATAAATACCCATCACCATACCAGTATCAATTTATATGTTTATATCAGAAATAACGCGGACCAATAATTTAAATTCATTAATAGATAATTGGAATTTTTAATGATTTCGATAAAAAATTTAAAATCTCAAGATTTCCAAAAACTAAATCAAATGGCTCTTATTATCTCTCTTGATTCAGGAATAAACTAAAATATCTCACATAAATACTGAAAATATGTGTTGAGATAATGATGGAATATCTAGTTTAATAAATACATATAAATATAAGAGTATTATTCATATCAAATAATATTAATAGATATTAATATTGTTCATAGATTCCCCATAATGATATCTTTTTTATATCACACTCCTAATGTATGATATATTTATAACCATATTAATGATCAATCTTTTGAATAAAATTTCCCTCTTTAACTGATAAAAAAAAATTATCCATAACCGGAAAAATGATACATATTTTTAATGGATTCAATATTTAATGTTGGATATTCCATTTATAAATTTAGTAAACCATCTTCTTTCTTTGTAAATAGAACCAGGGCTACCCAAGGTGAATCACCTGGGTGAAAGAACCCATCACCACTATATCAGCCAATTAAATATTGATCTCATTAAACTCTATTGGTGACATATAATAAGATGGTATCAATATCAATTTTTATTGGAACCAAAAAAATCGTAAAGTCCAACTCCATATCTGAATAATGTTAGGAGAATTCAGAATAAAAAACATCAATGAAATCATTGAAAAATTAGAAACCCAAAAAATAATTAAAATTTAATCGAGATTAACTAAAATAGAAGAACAAAATTCCTGAGAACTATGAAATTTGTTACTTCATAGATAATCCTCAGATATCACTACAGATGAAACAATTATTATCTTTATTTGTCCATTGGAAACAAGGGATGTGGATGATAAAAATCACACGCAGCTTGATTATAAACTAGACATTTCATCCAAACAATGACATCAAACAAATAAACCTCGTGAAAATGAAAATTTCAAACAAACTATTTATATTATGTTTATACTGAATGAGAATTGTATTGAAACACCTTCTCATATCTCTTCTATAGTGGTGTCCTACAAACCACAATAAATGATACGATTTTTTTGGGAATAATAATCATATTAATAAAAATTACACATATAAATAATTGAGAACCATCAGTATCAAATAAAAAAATAGCTACGAAAGATGTAATAAATATGGTACCTCTATATGTTGCTAGCCCTATGTCACCATATTCTAGAAACCCGTCAACTATGTAAATATGCTTCACTTATAAGCCCTATGTATAAATATCAATAGACATTGAAGATACTTATTGTACCACAGAATCCTTTGGATATGATGATCCCATTAATATATTAAAGAGTATACATATACATCTAGATACACATAAAATGTCCAAAACATTCATATCTATAACAAATAATATAATGGGAAGTAAAACGAAATTGTGACCTTTTTACCTTTCCATACAGATATGTTGTTATAGGAAAACCACAAGATTCAAGTGGTGATCCCAAATAATATTTCTGATAAGAACAACATCCTAAACTCCTATGGTTATCATGTGGCATTCTATTTTTCCCTCATGCATCATTGAAGATTCCATTACATTGAAGAGAATAGGAGGAATATCAAGGATTTCAAATGGTATTAATTTCATCCATAATATCCAAGTCCACTATATCCACAAAGAAAAATATTTAGAATAAATAAATGATAACTAATATCTGGTCGCAATAAATAAAGGTACTTTTTATATTTTATCTGGTCAATCATTACATTCCCTAGATCAAAATGATTCAGAACATCAAAACGGATTAGTGTACAATGACACTGAATGCTCTACCTACGACAAAGATATGAAATCCTGATATTTCAACATAATCATATACTATATACAAACTTCTTGAATATTATATACTTAAAACCCTTACATTTCAATCCCAGGTGATTGTCTACATATGACATGGAGTCCCAAAAACTCTTCTCAAGAACCTCATGTCTGAATGTTGGACACATCACAATGCGATTCTCAGTTGTTTCTAGTTTTTTGAATATTTCGTCAAACTTATCAATTCATTCCACCAAAACATAATGTTAATTCAACCATTAATGGATGATAATTTCTCATGCATGACCTTATGTGATAGATACATTATCCTAAATATCATGGTCATAAATAATCAACAATGTTTATACAATTTCTCACATTCTTTTCAATAATGAAAATTGCAACACAATAGCCTCGGTATACTTATAAACCCACATAGGATTCCCTTGACAAGAATGAGGTTTACCATCTTGAGAAACATATAGAACAGGTACCAAGGGAATAAATTTTTACACTAATGTAAAAGAATCATTAAAATAAAAAACCATTTAAGAATAGGTAATCCTTATTAAAAAACTAATACAAACAATAAGAACTCATTATATGTGAAAAAAACCCTAACGTCCATTGGTAACTTGAGTATCATCATTGAATGAGCAAGAAAGACACTTAAAAAAATCTCATGTCCCAAATTTCTTATCACTAGTATACCATACATCCAATGAAAAGGACTTAGGGCATAGAAAATCCATTAATTACATTTTATAAAAAACTGGAATAACTTAAAAAAATGTTATGTGACCTGATACAACGACAAACACTATAGGTGTTCCTAATACACAAGGGATAGTGACTAGCACTCGCGCATCGAACACAAATAAGAGGGAAATTCTTTTCCTTGTTAAGGAAAATTCCCGACACATATATACAATAAATTCAATAAATAATGTGATTGATATATTCCATAAAAAATAGCAATCACAAAACATAACAACACAATAACAAATCTCAGTTTTAAATTTCCACAAAAAAGGACTAAAAACTAACTAATTAACATAATAGTGTGATAAGACTACCACAATATCACTACCATATACCCATCCCATCCTAAAAAACATCATTGGATCACTTCGACACTTTTAAATTCCATTTACCGAAATAAATAAATATTTTTATTCTTTGAAAAATACAAATATAGTTTTTAAGATAGCCTGATCAATATAGTCTCACCCAAGTGTTCAAATATTATATCTTTTAACATAAATCCAAGCATAATGAACATTACAAAAATCATTTCATGATTAAATTTTAACCATTTTTTTGTCAAAATCATTGAAATACTGTTTAATTCCCCCTTTTCCATATTTTCAAATGATGTTGGTAATTCAATTTCAAATAATTTCACTTCCATATATCTGTTTAGATGTAACAAGAAAAAAAATCATGCCCCACATTTCATATAAAATGAATTGATGTATAAAAACCAATAAAAACCAAACTATGAATAAAATTTAACATGATAGGGGTCACCCTAAGTCACAATTTCTTGGAAACTCGAACATAACATAGGCAATTATATATGCATCAAGACACTAGATATTTTCATCGTGTTTAGAAGGTATATAGTCATGCAAAAAAGTGACCCCTCATAGGTCTACATCCACCCTAAAAAATACCCATAGATCTGATATATGATTCCTGAGAAAATCCCAAGGTAGTGGATGATATATGTTACTATTACTTTCATGTAAGTACGTGAATTTTCCCATGCATTCTATTTTAAAAATGAATTCATCAAACCTATTTATGGATTTCATGCATCAAAAACATTTTCCCATTACCAAATAGAGGGGAATAACATATTTTTAAAATAACTATTTCCCTAGTCACAAAAAATCATTCATATAATTCCATTTCATTTAAAAACAATACAAAAAAAAGATAATTGAAGTTCACCAACAATACTAGAGAAAGAACTACACACATCAATACATGGGGTCCCACACACCAAAAACTGATGCCACCAAAAATGGACTCAAAATTTACAAGAGAGGACCTGTAAAAAAATATTCACATTATATAGTTGATTCACTTCAGTAATATATTTTTCTGTGAAGATGAAACAAAATACATTATTAATTCACACTCTCCACACCGAAACTAATAATTGAGATGACCTATAGTACCGTACCTCACAAAATACATTGAATGAAACTATAATAAACAATTCCACAGGTCCATGTATCCCATGAAACAATAAAAATACACTTCCATAATAAAAAAATAACCATTAATTTTCACTCCCATTGAAGGATGAAATCTTAAACCAATGGTGATAAATCACTGAACGAATCATTTTTGATCAAATGGAGTCTCTAAAAATCATTCGGATACGCCATATCTTTCGTCATCCATAAGAGATGTTGATGAATGAAATAACATTTCTTCTGAGGAGCACCCTAAATTCAAATCACTAAATAATTACATAATGTGTAACCCCATTACACCTTTTGGTATCTAATGGATTTATATACACTAAGAAATCATCCACCATTTTAATAAAAAATACATCTATCAATATTACATGACTTATAACCATTAAACATTTTGAAATCCTTTCAAACGTTGTAAATAGTTTGTGATTTGTGTTTGTTGAACATGTGTGTGTCATGTTACCCTATTAGATGACATGCAATCGTCCAACACATAGTATAAATCCCAGATTCATAGAAAATAATCCAAAAACAACTCGACTATTCTCTAGGCATGGGTACAATCGTGTATGCTCATGAAAATATTTATACGATGATTCCATTAAATCAATGAAACAAACATCCACAAAAATTAAATAATTTTACCTAAAATAATGTTATTTATCCTTGGGTGTTACATGTTTTTACCATATAATGATGAAAGCATATAAAGATAAGGGATTTACTAAAAGTGGTCAATGATATTTTATAGTCACACTACCATTAATTATATTAGTTTTATGAAATTAATATCATTTATGAATGGTTGAAATCACTATAATTTACTCAAATTAATTATATAACTATTTATTAGTAAACAAATTGAATATGTTGAATACATAAAATAGTTTTCCTGATAAATTGGTATGTATTACAATTGAAATGGATTCATCGTTTATTGCACACTTATGAATAAATTAATTTTATAATGTTATAAAATGTAGTAGATTACATTATATTAATTTTTTAATCATAAAATAAAAATTATCTTATGTAAATGTATTTGGATATTTAAGAAATGTTCTATTTTTGGTTAAATATTGTAAAATAAAAAATTATACTGAAAACTACATTTTCATTATTTTTTTTAAATTTAATATTAAACACATATCTATATTTAATGTAAGAATAGATCAAAATATATAATAACTAATATTAATGAAACTTTTATAAATATCATATATAATTTTTTCAATAAAACGTTCAATTATTATAGAAATGTTATGGTCAGATACCTACTTATTCGACGCCATCACATGTAAAACAGAAAATCAAATTACCTCACATATATTATTTGAATTTATTAAAATCGATAATATATTCTGAATCAAAATAAATAAAATATAAAATAGTTATTTAACCATACAAAATTTTGAAAATTGAAATAATTATGTACATTTATTTAGATAAAAATTTATTTTTTGGGGGGTCAAACTAAGATGATAATGGTTAAAATGAAATAAAAAATATAAAACCCAATTGATGGTCATAATTAGGCCTCATAAAATATAATGATATATAATAGGATATTTTGGATCTATTGGGAATAAAAAAAATGTGGGTACACATTATTTAGTTAAAAATTTAAGGTATATCCTCCCCCAACATAAAAAAGAAAACCAACTATCCTCTATATTTCCATTAAAAAATACATGTTTCTTTCCAAGGAAAACCAAAATCAACTACATAAATCCCTAAAAAAACATATTATACCTATTTTTAATGATTAACCTATCCTTATAAGTCTTTTGGATCAATATTAATAAGTCATCTAAAGATTACTTTGTATTTTTTAGCAATTATTTTTATTTTATTTCTTTCTCCTCATCCTTCAAGTGATATTTAAACATGATGATATAATAAGAAAAATATATTCCAAATATTGAAATTTTGGTTTGTTAGTTTAATAATCTTTATATTTTTCCACATCCAAGAAATAATAAACAAATTCATCGACCACTTTTATAATATACTTCCATATCATGAAATAATTAAAACTGTTTTACATAAAAACATATCATTTTTTGATATAATGATGTTTTTAATATTTATATTTAAAATTTATGATATAATTATTTATATGGAATTGAAAAATTCACATATACCTTTTTACCTACAATTCTATTTAATATAATATAATGTTGCTCACGTGTGTGGCAGACTACCACCTCACAAAAAAATATGATTCATTCATTCCATAAATATTTTATGAAAGGAAATTAGGGATAATTTTATTAATATAAATGATACAATAGACATTTAATAAATTAATATAATGTAATATATCTGTCACACACCATCCCACGGGCCCCATTCCATGACTACCCCATGCCCGTCTTTCATTTTCCAGGGGAAGGAGACTAGAACCAATGGTGTAATTTCCTAAAACTATGAAGGAATTACCTTTATAACCTGTAAACACACACAACAGAGCCCACAGAAGGGTATGAAACACTATGTAAAATTGTATAACAAAAGGGTGCTGAAAGTAAAAAGGGCAAGAATACAAGACAAATAGTAAAGTACACGAAACTGAAAGTATAAGTACAACTAAAGTAAAGAAAAACAACTAATTGTTCATCCTTCGAAGTTCATACTTGAAGGTTCGGAAAATATCACCTCCTCATCACTCCACATCTATCCATATCTTCCAGGTACTGACATGTCGTATGGTCCACCTATGGGTGCCATCTAGTCCTGGTACTCTCAGTCTCTATCTACGTTGTCCATTGTCTGCATCCAAAACAACAACATGTGGTCATATCCCGTTATGGGGTGATTATAACGATACTCAGTAGGGACCTCGAGACCCTATAGTTCTCACAAAATCCAACAAAGACAAAACACAAAGAAATAAATAAATAGATAACCCTACTTACATATATGCACATATGTATACCTATGTTATCAAGTGATCAATATCAATAATGAGGAAAACACAGGAAAACTAACTCAGCACAACCACAATTTTAATATTGGGGTAGTATCAAGCAACATCCCCAGTCACATTTTCGAAACCACAACTGTTAGAGAACTCCTCTATCGAGTACAGATGGCCTACCACAACCCCAATCATGCTTCCCACTGACATTGGACTGTTGAGGTACTCCTCCTATCGAGTACCGTGGGTCTGTCATGTCACACAGAGGGGCTCCCGACCATGGGTTTGCCGCTTCACCAAGAATGCTCTGCCCTCGTATCCTGCTGAGGTAATTCTCATGGCAAGTACCATGGGGCTTCTTAGATACCAAGGCGCTCCCCACTATGGGTCTGTCGCGATACCAAGACGCTCCCCGCTGGGCTAGTAGAGTCACTCAGAGTCAAAACAGCTAGTAGTCTTCAGGTCTCACCCATCTACTAGGTCTTCTCACTACGCTCGCTCGTCTCATGAAGGATCCGCTCCATGAGCTAATACTTAATCTCCAACAATCATGAAGTCCCATGAAATGTATCTAAAAGGTCTAATACGTCATGTGGGTCTCAATGTAATATATGGTGCATCAATCGGATTCCCGGTATGTGATTTATTATCCATTGATTCCTGGAGGCCCGGTTGGTTTCATTCACGATCCACCATGGACGTATCTCAAATATACCTCAAACTCTAGTGGGGTATACTCAAATGGACCATCATGCTCCAGGATTTCCAGAACCACTGACGGTTCTTCAAACGAACCCCTGATGCTAAGGATATGACAGAAAAAGCATAAATGGGTCACTGTGGGCCCCGGTCCAATCCGACCCGGTCGGACCGACCCAGCCTGACCCAGTCTGGGCCGATTCAGACAAACCTGTGTAGGTCTAGCCAGACCCGTTGGGTTGGCCAGGTTGTTGGGTTCATCCCGGCCCTCAGGACCTTTCTCAGCAGGCCGTGAGGTGCCTTAGAGAGTCGTGAGGGTGCAGACCAACCATGTGGGCGTGGACCAGCTGGGAGGGCGCGACCTGACCATTAGTCGGCATGAGAGCAGTTCGGCCGAGAGGGCTCCAAAAGGGGGGATTGGCCCGGGGCGTGAGACTGGTTTGGCTTGGAGGGTCGTGGGGAGCGTCTTGGGGTGGCTCGTTTAATGGGACGGGGTGGATCGGCTGGGGCCGGTTCGGCCAACGGGGTGTGTGACTGGGGCCCGTTCAGCCGGGAGGCAAGTGCAGCTGAGTTGGGGAAACCGGCAGATGGCGCAGCAAAGGTGGCACAGTCGAGAGGCCGGGGTGCGATGTGACCGCGGCGTCATGCGGCTTGGTGCCAGTTCGGCTGGCAGCCTTGCAGTTCCGGTTCGGTCTGGAGGCAAAGCACCAAAGGGGTGGAATGGGTCATGGAGGCCACAGGTGTCTGCGCCGTTTCCTTCGTCACTTCATTTCCTACCTCCATTTTGATGAACACCACAAGCCATCACAAGTGTTATAGAGAAGATGAGTCATGTTAGTTTTTCCCGCACTATCTGCATTAGAGTGGTAGCAAGATGTTCACAAGAATAAAACACATCAACCCTCCAACAAAGATTCTTCCCCACCCACAAATTAAAATGTAGGGGTGTACTTGTGAAGTGATAATCAAACAGAATTAAACCCCTTACCTCGGGTTGATACGTCGATGAAGTCACAGGGAAAAAGAAGTTGTCATCGTTAGTCACATCCGCCACACACCTCCAATCCTGAGCTCATGCGTCAGTTCATTGTAGATGAGGATGTACCATTTTAGAATATGTCTCGAGAAATCAAGTGGAAGGAGGTTGGCCTTTTCATTGGGGAGCATGTTCTTTGTTGTGGAACGCGTTCTTTTTTAGAGAGTGTAATCCTACATGTGTTAGGTGTTGTGTAATTTTACTAGTGCTTCATCTCTTGTTGAATCCATCCTAAATCCGCCTCCCAAGATCCATATATATTAAAAATGGGGATAGGTAGGTAACGATCGTGGAATTTATGACGGTTCATTTATTATGAACCATCCTAAATTCCAACAACGTTGTTACTTAATTTAAAAATGGGTCAAGAAAATTAAATAAGTTGGCACAATTAATGGTATGTGCATTGGCACAATTAATGTGGAGGAATTCAAGAGCCTCCTCCACATTAATAAAGGGGGATGATATTTTCTCTCAATTAAAGGGGGTTTAGTACCTTGTGGTCCCCTCCAACACAACCTGTCTTGGGAGGTTATGGTACAGGTGGTCCCCACCACCATAACCTCTCATGGGAGGTTAAGTTCTAGTGGTCCGCACTTCCAACATCTACATAGAGGTTTAGTTCTGGTGGACCCACCTCCTTACACCCACCTGGGTCTTGAAAATAAAAATAAAAATTCCACACTCTTTTATTTTCATATTATTCTTAAACGAAAAACACAAATACTAACTTTCACCCTCGACCACCTATCGTCGAGATGAAAGTATTCATAAATGAATATCGGAACAGCGAGTCCAATTGTGCCCTAAGATTTTAATTCCATGAACCGGTTCAAAATTTATTAAAACCCACCCACACGTTTACTAAACATGCATGAAATAATGTTCATAAATTCATTCGGGGCACGCTGGGCCATGGAATCATGCACTGTAAATTTTCTCTGACTCAGAATATTCCCATATATTTAAAAAAAATACATAGAAATTATGGGTCTCTAAATTCTCCCCACCTCAGGTTTTACATCCCCATAAGCCACAACTCAAACTAAGGGAACAAGTGGCGGTAATGAGCACGCATCTGAGCCTCCCGCTCCCATGTGTTATCATGGAGGTTCATGTGCTGCCAAGGAACGTGCACCAAGTGTATCGACTATCCACAAAAGACCGACTTCAGTCGATCCTCACTCTCTATGGGAACCTCCATAAAATCCCCCATCATCGATGTCCAGCTCACCATGGTCGATGATGTGAGAAGGGTCGTGCAAGTATATCCTCATCTGGGATATGTAAGGGATGTCGTGCACCAAGTGCATCTGAGGTGGAAGAGCTAAGCGGTATGCCAACTTTCCAACTCTACTATGGTCCATAAAATGCTCGATAAACCTCTGAGATAACATGCCACCTCAAGAAAATCTCCACAAACCTCATCGAGGTGAAACCCGTATAATGATGTGGTCACCAACTTCAAATACTATAGGTATCCATCTCCTGTTGGCATATAAAATTTTCCTGATTTTTATAGTCTTCATCCACTCATATATGACATGCACCTTCATTGTGGTAGTCCATAACATCTCGGGTCCCACTAGTGCTGACTCCTTTGGGTTAGTCCCGCACAAAGGTGATCTGCAATGTCGCCCATAAAACAACTCAGAAGGTTTCATCCCAATGGTGGATTGATAGCTATTGTTGTACGCAGAATCCTCCAAAATAAATTGATCCTCCCAAATTTGTCTGAAGTCGAGGACACAAGCGTGCAACATGTCCTCGTGGGTTTGAATGGTCCGCTCAGTCTGAATGTCTGTCTGAGGATGGAAGTCAGTGCTCAAACGAAGCTACATCCCAAAGGCCTACTGAAACCCCTTCCACATCTTTGAAGTAAAACATGTATCACAATCGAAGACAATCATCATGGTTACTCCATGTAGTCTCACAATCTCCTGCCCATATAGGCATCCCAAGTTCTCTACTGAACCCCGCTATATGATCGGTAGGAAGTGGGCCGACTTGGTGAGTTAGTCGATGATCACCCAAATCGATTCATGCCCCCTAATTGTATATGGATGACCCGTCACAATGTCCATGGATATCCCATCCCACTTCCACTATGGGACCTCTAAATGTTGAACCAAGCTTAATGGTACCTGATGCTCTGCCATCACATGCTGAAAAGTAAGGCATCGAGAGACAAATTCTACAACTTCTTTCTTCATTCTCGGCCACCAGTGCTTCCATCAAAGGTCCCAGTACATATTTAGCACTCCTGGATGTACCGCTAGAGGGGATGCGTGGAACTCCCTCAACACTTCATCTTGATGTGACTCTAGTACCATGATACGTATTCTGAAGAGGATGATGTGCTCCTCACCTATAAAAAATTCTATAATGTGCCTACCCTGTTGATATCTAAACACGTCGTGTATCGTAGTTAGTGTCCCCATTTTGTGCCTCCCTGACTCGATGAAGAAGTGAGGGAGTAACTAAAAGATACTGAAGAAAGACTGGTCCATCCCGATCCACAAAGGATATCTGCAAAGCGGATAGCTGCTCTATCGCCTCGACTAGCCGCTGTATACTAGATCATTTGTTGAGTACATTTGCAAGAACATTCCCCTTCTGAGGAGTATAAACTATCTCTATGTCATAGTCACGGAGGAACTCAAGCCCGCATCACTGTCTCATGTTCATGTCTTTTTGGGAGAAGATATACCTGAACTCCTGTGATCTGAGTACAATGAAAAGTGCTCGCCCATCAGATAGTGTCACCACATCTTCAAGGTGAAATCCATTTCTACTGACTCTAGGTAATGGGTATAATAGTTCTGCTCATGTTTCCTCAACTATCGCGAGCCATATGCAATCATTGCTCGCTCCTGCATCAGGACACATCTAATTCCGATCCTTGATGCGTCGCAGTAGACTATGTACCCTACAACTTCATTTGTAAGCCTTGAGATGGGGGCACTAGTCATCCTATCCCTAATATCTTAAAATAAATATTGGAATCTCTCCGTCAACATAAAGGGTTCCCCTTCTTCATCAAGGCTTATAGTGGTGCTGCAACTTTGGAGAAATATGACACAAATCTCTTGTAGTATCAGGCCAAACCCAAGAAACTACGTACCTCGGTCAGACCCCTAGGTGGCTCCCAAGAAATTAACACCTAAATATTTGCTGGATCTACTGTAACTCCATCCTCCAAGATGACATGTACTAGAAGGAGAACCTCTCAGATCCAGAACTTTCACTTCAAGAGCTTACCCTAATGCTGGTTCTCTCTAAGTGTGTCTAGTACTACCAGCAAATGGTAGGAATGCTCATCCTCAGCAGTCGAGTAGATCAGAATGTTTTCTATAAATACTACAAAAAAGTAATCAATATATGGATTAAATATCTTGTTCATGATTCCCAGGAACAATGATAGAGTGATGGTTACACCGAGTGGCATAACCAAGAAAGCATAATGATCATAAAGACATTTGAATGTCATCTTCTGCGCATCCTCATCTTGTACTCTGAGATGGTGATAACCTGATCTAAGGTCTATCTTTGAGAACCCCCGATCTCCTTTCAGCTGATCAAAGAGGTCATAAATTAATGGGAGTAGTTAATTGTTCTTCACAGTCACTTGGTTCAGGTGACGGTAGTCAACACAAAGCCTCATGCTCCCATCTACATTCTTGGCGAATAGAATTGATGCCGCCCATGATAAAACTCTAGGTTGGATGAACCCCTTCCCCTGCAAGTCCTATACCTGTACCCGCATCCCACAACGCTCTGTGGGTGCCATCCTATATGTTGGGGTAGATTTCAGTGATATCCCAGGGTTCAAATCAATGTAAATGTTCATATCTCTGCAAGGAGGTATACCTGGAACTCCATCAGGGAAAACATCCGCGTAATGGTCCACCACTACAGGATAAGTCTGACTTTCAACATTAACCACTCCGAGGGAAAGTCTAGCCAACTGATTAGTGATCAGTTCCACTATCCTTCGGGTAAGTCCATCATGTGATGCAGAGGATCCCTTGAAAACGGTAAAGTTAAACCTTGTCCCATCCGTGCGGACACACCACACTTTGCACCTAATACCTTCAATATGAGAATGGAAAATAGATAACTAGTCCATACCCAAGATCACATTGTAAGGCCTCGACGCCACTACTAGGAGATCCCATCCAAAGCTATCGCCTCCTAGAGTAAGCTCGAACTGCTGGCACTAGGGAATAATTGTTGAATCTTCTCTCGTAGGTGTCTGAAGCCATAATGATCGAGACCATGGCTACATCAGACTCTCTGAGCACTGAATGAGGGAAGTGGAAATAAAGAATGACTAGAAGTTGTGTCTATATGTACTTTATCTATGTTGGAGTAGACACAGGTCATACAGTGTATCATCTTCAGAGTGCCATGATCATAGGATTCAGCTGCCTAATACTGAGATCTCCCATGTCCACCATCTCCATGCTGTCGGAGTGGAATTCTTGGTTATTGTGGTGGTAATATCTCGAATCATCCCACAATGCCAGATGCATGACCATCTTTTCTTCCACATCCGCCGTCTTCCTGTGGGCCTCCTCAGTAAAATCTCCGTCTCTGCCCAAGAAGTCCTTCGACCTTCTGCTGATCATATGAAGCACGAGTCAAACAGTCATGATCCATGTGACCCTTCCCAATGAACAAGTAAAAAATCTCTCTCCTGGAATGTCTATCTTATATTCGGGTGCCCCGCACAAACGAACCTGAGTCATGAGGTCGTCCACCCATAGGTCCGGTCCACTTGGACCTCTGTGGTGTCTATATGATGCCTAAAGTAGAAGACACCGCAATGAGTCGACTGTTGGTCAATCTCGCTACTGGAGACTGGTCAGCTTGGAAACACTCCACTAGTAGGGCTCTATCTAACACCCCCACATGCGTCAGGATGCAGAGTGAGATCACTGAAGCCCTGATCTCTCACCTGAGACCAAGCTCTATAGTTTGGGACCTAAAAAAAGGCTTCCACACCATATATGTAGAGTAGATGAGTTTTCAGTGAACCTCAATGAATACTGAGATACAATCATACTGCCCATCTAAAGATGAAGAAGCTCTGGTGTGCACACTACAAGGTGAGTCGTTTGGATAAAATCTGCCCGAAACATTGTCTCGAAATCTATCCAGATAAGTGTCACCTCTTCATCATCCTGGAGCATCATTTTCCACCATCTTACTTCTGCTACCTATAGAAGGCTTGCAGCAAGGATCACCAAGATGTCTGTTGGTGTCCCTACCAGTCAGAAGACTCTCATCACAACCTCCTACCAATCCTCAGCCGCCTGTGGGTTTTTCTCTCCCCCGAAACTAGGTGGCGCCTAGCACTGGAACTCAAGAAACGCGCTCAAGTAGCTTGCATGGTCTGCTACTGGGGCTAGTGGCATCGGTGGCCCAATGGGGAGTTTTCTTGCTGGTTCCTCCGCTTGTGCCTCTACTGGAAAAGGGCCCTACACCAAGGCCTCATCTCTCGGTGGTATATCAGTGCATACAACTCTCGAAACTCTAGTCAGCTATCTATGTGGAGGAATTCAGAAAATAAACAGGTGTGCTATGGTTCAAATTTATAACTGGTGAGGTGACTTAAAGAAAACATTTGAAAATACACATGTAATCTGTGTTTTCATGCACTCAGTTGGAAATCAGAAGTCAAGGTCCTTTTGTATGGATACGTCGGCCACCGTACCATCACTAGATTCCCTGAAAAAAAATGACACTCAATACACATAACACTATTAATTCACAGAAAAGATCAGAGTCTTATGTTATATTGTATAAATGACTCCTCTGATACCAATTTATCAAGACTCGTCCCCTGAGGCCCATGCCGTGACAACCCCAAGCCCTCCTTCCATAGGCCAGGGGATGGCGAGTAGAACCAAATGTGTAATTACCTAAAACATGGAAGGAATTTCCTTTATAAATTTTAAACACACAACAGAGCTCACAACTAGATATGAAAATAAAAACCGATGCTAGGTTGTCTTCTAAAGTTCCTTCCTAAAGGGTTGGTACAGATCGCCTCCTTGGCACTCCACATCGGTCTGTCTCCATCGGGTACTAGCACGATAAATGGTCCACCTCCAGGTGTCATCCAATCTTGGTACTCTCAGTCTCTTTCAGCGTTGTCCATCGTCTACATCCAACACAACGAAGTGCAGTCATAGCCCGTGCATGGGCGATTATAACGATGCTCAGTAGGGACCCCAAGACCCTCTTGGTGTCACAAAATCCAACAAGGATAAAAAAATAATTAAATCAACAGATTACCATACATAGGTATATTCCCATACATATAAATTTTTCATCAAGTTATTCATCTCAATCATGAGGAAAACATAGAAAAAATTTCTCAACTCAAGAAGGATTTTAATTTTGGGGTAGTATCAAGTAACACCCCTAGTAAAATTTTCGAATCCTCAGCTGATGGAAAACTCCTCCTCTATCAAGTACAATGGCCCTGCCATGAAACCAAGTGCACATAAACATAACCTTGTTCTGCTATAGTACTCTTCCTGTTGTGTAATGTGGGTCTACCACATCACATATAGGTGCTTCCCACCGTGGGTCTACCACATCAACATGTGATCTCCCCCATATATCATGTTGATGTACTTCTCCAATCGAGAACCATGGGTCTACCGTGACACCATGGAGCTTCCCAATCTGGGTCTGTGATAACACAAAGGCACTCCCCACTGAGCTAGTAGAGTCATTATGAGTCAAAACAGTCAGCAGTCGTCAGGTCTCAGCCAGCTACTATGTCTCTGTACTATGCTTGCTCATCTCTGGTAGGATCCAATCCATGAGATACTGGTTGATACTACAATAGACATGAAGAGCCACAAAGATGTATTTCAAAGGTCCACCACATCAAAGGGGGTCCAAACGTAAGTGAAGGTGCATCAATCGGACGCCCAATCTGTGAGTAATTAACCTTTTAGTCCTAGGGGACCAGTTGGATTCGAGAACGATCCAAACTAATGTTATCTAAAAAATAAATCAAACATCCGTGCGGTAAACTCAAAAGGAACATCACACTCCCTGATTTCTAGGGTCACTAACGATTCGTCAAATGGATGTCTGGTGCCAAGGATATGGCAGAAAGAGCGTAAATGGGTCATAGTTAGCTCGTGTCTGGTCCAACCTAGTCTGACCGACCAGGCCCGACCCAGTTTGAGCCAAACTAGTCTGGGTCAGCCTGGACTTACCTGTTGGGTCTGGCCAGGGCCGTTGGGAATGCCACCCCATTGGGTTCGTCCCATCCCCGGTTTCTGCGAGGGGTCACGGAGAGCCGTGAGTGTGTGGACCGGCCATGAGTCGACGCTAGGACGGTTTTTCCAGGAGGGTTCCTTGTTGTGGGCATGGCCTATAGGGATCCCCGAGGGTGTCCAGGCCCCATGGCGCGGGGCCGGTTAGGCTCGTAGGGCCGCGGGGGCACGACCTAGGGCGGCTCGACCAGAGGGCCTAGGTGGTGCGGCCGGGGCCAGTTCGGCCAACGACTAGGGCACTCGGGGCCGGTTCGGGTGGGAGGCCGGAGCATTCAGGGTGGCCCGGCCGGAGGATAGTGCGACTAGGATTTCTTGTCAAGGAGGTCGGGGTGTGGTGTGGCCAGGGCGTGGCACAGATTGGGGCCGGTTCGATCATTGGCGACGCAGGGCCAGTTTAGCCAGAGGGCTACAACACTGTGGGGGTGGCGCGAGTCATAGAGGCCGCGGGAGGTAGCGTCGTTGCATTCATCACTTCGTTTCCTTTGTCTCCATCCTCCATTTATAAGATCACCACAACTAAACACAATGCTTATGTAGAGAACGTTCCATGTTAGTTTGGCCTCCACTCTCATAATTAGAGCAGTAGCAAGAGGTTCACAAGAACAAATAACATTAACCCATCCACAAAGATTCTTCCCAACCCAAAAAAGAAAATAAGGGGTGTACTTATGAAGTGATAATCAAAGAGAATTAAACCCCTATCTTGGGTTGATATGTGGATGGAGTCGTGGGGAAGAAGAAGAAGTTTTTTTCATTTGTCACATTTTCCACACACCTCCAATCCCGAGCTTGTGCGTATGTTCATCATAGATGAGGACATCCAACATTGGATGAATTTCCCAGGAAGAATGTCGGAGTAGGTCAGTGATATTTTTTGGGGAGCGCGTTCTTCGTTGGAGCAATAATTCTTCATGGGAGAGCATAATCCTCCATGTGTTGGGCGTTGCGTCAGTTTACCAGCACTTCGTCGCTTGGTGAATCCATCCTAAATCCCCCTCCCAAGCTTCACATATATAGTATAGGGGGTAGATAGGTAACAATATTGTAATTTATGATGGATAATTTATTAGGAACCTTCCTATATTCAACGATGCTATTACTTAATTTAAAAATGGGGAAAGCCAATTAACTATGTTGGCACAAGTAATGGTATGGGCATTAGCACAGCTAATGTGGAGGAAGTCAAGAGGCTCCTCCACATTAATGAGGGGGTTGAGAGTTTCTCACAATTAATGGGGGTTTAGTTCTAGGTGGTCCCCACCACCATAACCTCTCAAGAGAGTTTATCGTTGGGGTGGTCCCCACCATAATAACCTCTCATGGGAGGTTAAGGTATGGCGGTCCCCACTTCAAAATTCTACCTGGAAGTTTTGTTATGGTGGACCCCACCTCCCAACACCCACAAGGGTGTTTCAAATAATAATAAAAACGTCACAAACTTTTGTATATATTTTATTCTTAAACAAAAAACCCAAAAACTAACTTTCACCCTCGACCAACTATCATTGAGGTGAAAGTCCTCTTAAGCAAATATTTGAGCTGTAAGTTCAACGTTGTCCTCAAATTTCAATTTTGAGCAACAGTTCAAATGTTAGAAAAACATGCTATCATGTATACTGAACATAGCTGAAATAAAGTTCATAAATTCATTCCAGGCACTCCGGGCCTCAGAATCACACGCCGATAATTTTCGTGGACTTGTAAAACTTCTATATTTTAAAAAAGTACCTAGAAATTCAAGGTCTTTAAAATATCATAAATTTATTACTATACTATCTTTTTAGGGAATGATATTCTCACTAGTGTGTACATATGACCTACCGTCACTACGAAGCGTTGAAAATTATTTTCCATATCTAAGTTTTTACAATTGTTATAATAATTTTTATATTTACTATATATTAAATTTATAGGATTACTATTTTCTAAATATACTTTATTTATATCGTATATACATGAAAATTATTTTTCATGAAAAACATTCATGAGAACACATGGTAACAAACACAAAAAACAAAAAAATAATGAAATATTATTTTATATTAAGTTAAAAAATATAACATGAAGATCACAAATTATATTATAAATATTATTATGTTTTTGTTAAGAATAAATAATTTTTTAAAACTATTTTATATGAGGTTATTTAACACCAAACTAATATAAAAAATTTTAAAAGGGAATTTGACACATTTTCTAATACATGGGGTTTCATTTTTTATTATAAATCTATTCAATTTTATTTTATGTATATACTATAAAAAATTTATAAATAAAAAAATTTACATTTAACAATGATGGGTTATCTTTTCATCCAAGATTATTATTCAAGGGGGTTCAATTAAAATGTTACCAATGAAGAAACTATTATTTTACAATCTCACATTATCTTGAGATTGTCCACGTTCTCCTAAAAAATAACATTTTTAATCAGTTATCATTATAAAAATAATGTCCGAATTATAACTAAATCTATTTATAATGAATGTGATTTTTTATTATACCAAATGATATTTTTACATATGTATTTTACTTTTACCATTATATGATCCACTATGAAAATATTGATAATTCTATATCCATTACTCAATATAGGTAGTTCATATAGAGAATGTTTTTAATGAACTAAATAGATATTATATTTATAAGGAATTAATTGGAAATGTATATGTAGTTGGGATCCAGTAATTTATAGTCCCTTGATGCATTGATTGGTCACATGAGACTTTTTTAATTTTTTGAATCAGATACGTTTTTAGATTTAGATTTTAAAAATATATTGGAAGGACATGATTTTACATGCATCCTGATATATGGAAATATGATGTATAATAATTATATAATTCATTAATTTTTGAATTCAATTACTATTGTTACCTATTATAAATTCTATAATAAATTTTCTGTGGATTAATATCATTATTTATTTTTTGATTCAATTATATGTGTTTTTAGTTATTTAGATTCCATATTTATTATACCTTATCAAATTATCATAGTAATGTTACTTATTAAATGGAATTTGACATCCATTATTTTCTATTTCATATTTATTATACATATTTATTAATGATAGATTCCATTGTACATAACCCTTATTGAAAATTTTAGATTTCCCTAATATTTTTTGATTTCAATTGGGCATGATGAATAATTCAGGGAGACAATTTAAGGATGCCAAAATTTTCAATTTCTATACTTTTTATATTATTTACCTGTGTAATGTTAGTATCATTTATCTATCTATTAATTCATTAATAATAAACTATGTATTCATTTAGGATTTCACACCTTGTATTTATGATAATGTAATAAGTAAACAGTAGCTCAACTTTACAAAATCAATTTTTATTTTTGTTATTATGAGAGTGAATTTAGTTGAAACGATGTGATTTAGAAAAAGGGGAAAATATATTAGGGAATATAACCTTATGATAGAATTTGTGGATATGTATTGACTAACATCCAAATGATTTTTGGGGTAAGAGATTATATTCAATTTCATAAAATATATCCTCTAGAAATTACTAGTAGATATAGTTCTCCCAAATATTTACATAGGGGCTATAGTTTTGAATAAAGTATCATTGATACTGAATAATCCACTACCTGGTACATGGAAACCGGTATTAGTACCAACATTGTTTTACACTCCTACGGTATATTCATCAGAAATTTAAAATTTCCTTTAAATGGAATTTTGATGTAATTGAAAAAAATGACGTGCCCAAATAAATCATTTTTTTGATTTTTACATGAATAGGTAATAAATTTTATATATATGTCATGTGTTAAATTATATTTATAATTATACATGATGATATTAAATTTACAAATTTATGAGATAATCTTGTATATTCCTTTGTTTAGAAATACATCATAGAATAACGATGGGTACCAATACTTATGGAAAATTTAAATATTTTTGTACTGAGTAAGAAAATACAGAAGGTGTTGGGACTATGTAGAGAATATCTATATTAAGGTAGCATAATTAGGTAATGAAAAATTACCTTTCATGAATATATATTCAAGTTTTTCCACAATGTGTTTCAACTATTTTGGATCACATCATGGGATATAACCCCCTATCATTTGTTCGGATTATTTTTCCAATGAGGGATGTGAAATTTAATAAGTCACCTAAGAACATCATTATTCCCTATAGGTGTATGAAGATGGAAATCTATAATAATTAAATATATTTTCTCAATATTGATGATGATTAAAAGACATTATTAAACCATAAAAATTGTTTGGAATATGAAATAGAACACAAAGAATTGAAATCTTTTAAGGATGAATTCATCAACATATATTTCCCTTATTAGTAAAATTTGGAATAATGTGAATGTTACATAGCCTAATGAAAAATGAAGAAGAATGTTTCTGTGTGTATGATAATTCCATTAAAATGATAGAAATGTGTGATAAAGATTATATACACAATAAAAAATGATTGATTCAAATTTAATTTATGATAATAATACAATTATCTATATGGTGTATGTTTCTCAAACCATTTTTCCATTTCATTAATTTGTGTTACATTATATAGAATAAAAAAATGTTTCTAGATCCAATATTTTAAATGGAAACCATGTTATAAGGAGCATAATAGAAGGATAGTAAAAATAGAATGCTTTAAAGAAGAAAAATATAATGATAAATTTCCATATTGTTCATACTTGGTGAATATCTATCCTATGATATAATTTATAGGATTGGGATTTTTTATATAATTGGAGATATGGGATATGAGGATAAATAACGTAATTGGAATAAATAAAATGGTGTTATTTAGTTAGTCATCATTAGGAATATGTGTTATTGTGAAAATTAATTCCCTAATAATCAAGGAAATACACATGAAAAAATGCTCAGTGGTGAAGGTAAATATTATGCGATAACAATGTTATGGTAGAAGTGAATAGTGATATTGTTGAATATACACTAACTATAAGATACTATTTATAAAATATATTATTTTATATTTTATCTTCAAACTATTTTATATCATTTATGATATCAATGGAAATTAAATATCATCTCAGCACTTTATATAGGGATATTTAAGTTAAAACTCTTATTTGAAATCTACCGACAACATGTATATATCATAAAATCATAATTATGAAACATATACATTCTTTATATGAAGAAATTATTATAATGCCAATCTCTATCATCGAGGTCATTGATGGTATAGACTATACATTATGATATGATGTAAAGAAATTTCACAAAAAACGAAATTATGTTTTGTGATAATGATTTAGTGTTCATTGTATTTATATTAGAGTATTATTCATCCGAGTCATGTCTGGATACCCCATATGTGTCACTTCAGTATGAGATTCTTTGTGAAGATGAGAAAACCAAATCTTTTAGTGGGGAAGTTATTAATAAAATTTTGGTACTACCTATTGTACATGTCTTAATTGATGTATTTATGGAGTAATTATATAGACATCCACCAAATCCTAGTGTTGATTATTCTAATGATTTTGTTAAAAATGTAAGACTAATATCATATAATACCTATCTAATTACCATTTTATAATTTGTGGAGTTGACTAAACAAGTGGTGGATATTATTTTTAATGATCTTATTCACCCTCATTTTCACATTGTGTAGCCCATGTTTGATTTTTAAATATTAATAATGGATCCATGTGTATTTGAATTGATTAAATGGAAATAAATTAAATTTTGGGTGAAAACTTGTATTATCTACCTTTTATTGATGACATATTCAATAAACTTCATTGAGATTAATATTTTTTTAGTTATTTAGGTTCATTATTGCTATCATTAATTGAGATTCAATGAATAAGAAATTAAAATACGGAAATCTGAATGGGGTATGGACATGTCATAGTTGTAGTAATTCTAGTTTGATTGAATAATGAAGATTTTTTTTATGGTTTCATTGAACTAATTTTTTCAAGGAATATCATAGTGATATTTTTTTATTTTATATAAACATGTGGTATTGTAAATTACACAAGGACCATTAGAATGAGATTTGATTCATTCTTGATAATATTATATGAACATAGGTATATGGTAAAATTACTAAGAAGGATTAATGTATTAAATATTTTTTTTCTAATGGAAATATTTTTCCCATATATAAAATCACATTTGATCCAATGAAGAGAAAATATGTCATAGAATAAACTACACAAATGAAAATTGAAAGGTTTCATATTATCATTGGTTTGGAAGTTTAAAATCAGCAACACATTCAATGTTTTTGACAATTGGATAATCTATTAACCAAGAGTACAAATCAAGGGGTTATGTTCATCTTGACAAGGGAATATGGAAAATTTCTTGATTAATTGAAGAAATGATTGGTCAACAAACTAATTTTTTCACGCCATTTTAAAAAATTGGGTTTGTGATATATAGTGATTTATTTATTAAGGTACTTGGTTGAGTCCAAATTGCAAAAATTAATGTTATTTCACATGCATCATTGAAATTGACAAATCATGAAAAGAACTATCAGACATATGATCACGAGTTAGAATCTATAATTATTTCGTTGATGATATAAATTAATATACTATGTGGGGAAAATTTTAATATATATATTGATCATAAGATCATACAATATAGATATTTATTGAATTTTTTTAACATGAAGAAAATGGGATCGCTCGATCTACTTAGGGATAATGATTTCTCAATACACCAACTTAGGAAAATAAAAATATCATAGTAAATGCATTTAGAAAGAATCATAATTGGGATTTGAACTAAATTAATATTTAGAGATACCCTATGATAATATATATTATAAATAGAGATATTTGAGTTAATATGTAATTAGAAAAATAACTCCTTTTCATATTTTTCCAGCCCCATAATTTTTTGAAAATTTAAAAAGATTGTATCCTACTAATGAGAAATTTTAAAAGAAAATTAATATTGCGAATGACGTTATGTTTGAAATTTTTCTCTCAATATGGTGTTCTAAAATTTAGAAATATATTATTTCTTCCATCAATAACTAATATTAAAATTTATTTTTTGAATGATTCCCTTAAAATGAACGTCTTCATACACTATGGGAACACAATAATTTTTAGGTATATGAGAGAACAATTTTAGTTGGATAACATAAAGAGTGAAATATGTTATAATGTGTCGTGATGTTTTCTTTTTTAGAAGGGTAAATATATGATACCTCATCCCATATCTGTTTTGATACCTATTACAATTACTATTTGTAAATTTTATAACAATACTGTAAACTTCCTAAAATAACTACAAAATACTCACATGTAGAATGATATAATGTGGTGTAGTGTTGATCACCTAACGAAAAATGAAAATATCCTTACTAGAAGTGAATATTTACATATTCATCACCTATGAATGATAAATATTAATGATTTAATAAAAGATCATGCAGACCCTATTTCGATCATGTCTAACAGAGATCCCTTTACTATTAATATTTTGAAAGTGTCATCACATGGACCATGATACTGACCTTTAGTTGAGAACTATGTACCATCCATAAATTGATTGAAACTTCAAAAATACTATTCAATCAATGTAATACATGTTTATGTAATTATAACTGCTCATTAAATGATTGTGGTATAATTTTTTACCATTTTTATATTTTCCCTATAACAATAATCTCCATTTAAAAATTGTAATGACACTGTATGAAGCATTATATAGAATGAGACGTCTTATTAAAACATATAAAGAATAATTTGGTGAAATTAAAATTGTAGTAGTATAACTTATTGAATTGTCAATAAAAGTGTTAATGACTATTTATCATAATATAAATAATTATAAATGTATGACAAACAGTTTTTCTGATGAATGGAGGAAGGATTTTTAATTTCAAGATGTACATATGTTTTGTTGATAGTATATAAGATTAATGGTTTCATAAGGTTAATTAATATGATAAGGATGAGTCCTAAAAATGTAATTCCTTTAAAAAATATTGAATGTATTCGCGCTATGGATTATTAGTGTGATTTATGGACATGCCACTCTGTTGTACATGATGTGTTCCATATTTCATTACTAATTATGTACATGCTAGAACCATTGATTCTGATCACATAAGAATAAATATAATTGGAACATGAAATCAATTAATATACGGAGACAATTACAATTATTGATACTAATTAAAATTTATTAAGTAATTATTTAATTGGATTTCTTATGTTACATTGGTGGAGTCATATAATGGTGAAAGCAACATGATTTACCGAGTATCTTATAAATAAACAATATCATCATTCTTTTTATAATATACTATCTGAAATAAAATTTGGGTGAATTATATTTTGGTTGTAATAGTGGAAATCATGATACTTTAATATATAATTAATGTTAAATAAATTCAATAACATGGATTGCATGTGATGTAGAAAATAATGAGTTTAAAAAAAATTCTATATTCTATTAATATATTATTTAAAAATTATCGTTGTATCATAGTCAATAAATTTTTTTAATGAAGACTATCTAAATTATGAAAAATATATATTTTTCAAATATTTTGATGTTAAATATTTATTAGAAATAAAAATATTATTCATTTTATTTTAAAATAAATGTATTATAAAAATATGCATATTATCAATGATAAGATGTTCATCACTTATTACACAATAAAGATAAAATTAATTCCCGAGTCTTTTATAAAATATTTATGATCATATATAATTAATTAATTATTTTATTATATAAAAAATATAACATGGTGAATATTTGAGTTTATTCCATTAAATTAATTTTTCATTGAATAATGAAAATTTTTAATTTTTTTAACATCATTATTTTTATTTAAATAATAAATATCGATAAATTATTATTTTTTAAATTAGATTTAAATTAAAAATAGAATAATAATAGTATAAGAAATATAAATTTGGTAGGTTAAATAAATTTCATATTTAATTTCTATATTTATTCCCTCTATACACATTCGAATTACCTATTTGGAATCCCCATTTTACTCCAAATTTTTGAATTTAATATTAATTTTTTTCACTCTTGTGAGATTTATTAAGTAAAATGGATTCTATAAATGAAAAAATAATAATTAATACTATCTAATACAATGAAAATTATATTTTTCTATACTGAATAGTAAAATCTCTTAAATATAATTATTGTGGTTAAGTTAAAATGGGCTTACTGAGAGGTTAGGATATGAAAATAAGGGTTAAAAATGACCTAAAACTTGTCCAAAACCTAATGTATTTAAATATTGAAACCATATAACCTCTATGGTTTGATAATGTAACATTTGTTTTACCTTTTTGTAGTTTAAACATGTCAGTAGAAATTATTATTTTCAAAAATCACATGGTTTTCCTTTTATGTACATACAAAGGTAACCACTATCCTCTCAAATTAACATATCAAAAGCCATTAGAATCACTCATTGCTTTCATAAATCACATTATTTATCCAATAAAAACAACCTGTATCAATTTTATTTATTATAAATCTATCATTATAAATACATTTATAAACCTACGGAGGTCATCTTAAGAACACACATTGTTCATAAATAATCAATTTTTTAATTTATTTATCCACATCCTTGTAATTTCATTAAATAATGATGAAATAATTATATAAATATTTTCTATATAATGGGATATTATTATTTTAATTTCATAACATATTTCCATCTCTTCATCCCCAAGTGGTAAATTAAATATCCAATCATGTGCATGATATATTGTTACCTCACTAACCAATGTATATTGTATTCCATCGACATCGATCATAGTTTGATATAATGATATATATAAATAATATATATATTTTTATTGTAAAACTATAATATTTTTTAATTTTTTTATCGCATATACCTTGTTAATTTAAAATATTTTTAAAATACTATATTTCCTCTTTTGTGTACATGGGACTACAGCCTCACGAAGCGATGTTATTCATTTTTCATTTACAAAATAATTAAAACCAATAAAGATAAATATGGAGAGTATATATGATATATATGAAATTATATAAATTATTTAATATTAGAATATCATACACTTCCTTACCATTTCACTATATAAGGGAATGATATCAACAGTCCTATATAATTATATCATACTACCTCTACAAAGAGATGTGTTTCATTCTCTATTCCCTGAATTTTAGAATGGTTATAATAACATATTAAATGTTTAAATGTTATTTTTATAAAATTATTATGATTATAGAGATATTTTGATTATATAATATGTAAAATAACTAGGTTATTAATGAAAAAACATGCCTGAGAAAAATACCATTAACACCCAAAAAAGTAAAATAATAAAATATGAAAAACAAAAGGATGTTAAAATATTAAAAGATTATAATATATCATAATTTTTATATGGAAATGGTTTTCTAATAAATTAATATAAATACTCAAATCATGATAAATGATTTATAATCATGTTTACATAATGAATAGAATAAGGTATATGATTATGTCTCAATTTTCAATTCATTGAGACAAATTTTCTAATTATCACCAATTCACTTTTATGTGGTGAAAATACATACCCATAAATTTATTTAAAATTAATTAAATTTATCATGATGAATACTATGTAATTTCATGTTTAATCATAAGGGGTTAGTATTTGAATCTGAGTTAAAACATACTATACAAAACTTGTTTCTTAAGTAATTGTTTACATTCTCTTTAAAAAATCATCATACTTTGATAATATTTCTTTGTGCATTAAATTTACCTTTAATAAAAATGTTCAATTATTATATATATGATTAGTTGAAAAATAATATTAATTTTTTATATACAGTGTTAACATAGAAAAGTTATTTGATTAATTAGGGAAATGAAAATATATTTGTATCCTTCAGTGAATATAAATATTTGATGATAAGGAATGATAGTTCATTAATTAAATAAATTATTAAATATATCTGGAATGATTTGGAAATGTAGGTATTGTTGGTGAATTTTTATATATATTATAAGTACATGTCCTTAAAAATTACTTAATCTTTAATTAAGTTAACAATTTACATTTAAAATCTTTTCATGATTAGGGTTTTAGAGAATTGGGCCATAACTAATACATTACATCTCAAATATTACTACGTAGACACATCTAATCAGTATCCATTTTTTCAATAAAATAATAACTCGTAGAAGAAAATAAGAGTTATTTTCTTTTTATAAATCTTCTGGATTTTGATATTTCTTTTACCCTGCCAGAAATCCTGTGAAAAAAATGTCAATAACGTGGGATGAGAATAAAGAGCTCAGTAAGGGTTATAAAACAATGAACTAAAAAATTATTCCATCAATACATACAAGTTTGTGAAATCATAATTTTCAAACTTTGGTATACCACATATGATCCTAATTTTTATGAATAACACCTGGAAATCATAAATCATTAAGGGTACTTGTGGAATCCAAAAAAGACTTACGTTAAATGATTCATAGCTATGTAGAAAGTTACATTTGGAATACCCATCACAGTATCTTCCCTGAATATATTACAAGAAGGATTAAAATTTACTTCCATCACATTACTCAATTCATTGGAGATCAATATTGGGATCACCCACCTTAGGTTTATCATGGATCCACCTGTATAGGTAAATAATTCCCATGAATCATAACATAATCATAACACAAACATAATCATAAAGGAAATATAACATTTCCACATTGAAATAATTTCAATATATTGAAATAATAAATCCATTATCTAAACCAATTTGAATATAAAATTATATAAAAAGAGTATATGGTATTTTTTATCTTTTAAAAACACTACAGCTTGTTAAGGAATCTAAATATCAAATAATCATTACGGCGGTAGAAAGGTTGTAGTCATCATGTATGTTTAAAAAAATACTATTTTTTTTTGTTTAGTTAAATTTTTAGTAAAAAAATATTCATTTTGGATAAATGTAAAAGTAAAATGGGCTTATTCTACATTGTATAAAATAATGTTATGTATAAATCCAAATATGCCTTGATGAAAGGAGATTGAGATGAAGTCCCTTACCTCGTATCCGACTTGACTCATTTTATATTTAATCTCTAAAATAATAAAAAAAAGATAATTTCTACTTGCTTAAGAACACTTATCAAGTTTATTATTACATTTATATAACCTATTACCATGTTATAAACTTCAAATAATCATTTAAGTTAATAATGGTCATTTTTTCATTATTCAGTACATGAGTCAAAATTGAACTTTATATAATTTCATGTTGTCCATGTGGTCTAATGTCCATTATCACTAGAATAATATTAATTTTTTTGATATCATATATATCATATATATCCTGTATAAATATTTATTTATAAGTTTACATATCATTTGGATATAAGAAATGAAATTCACCATTCATAGAGATGGTAAGCCGTACGTACACATGAAGGATACTTTCAATTATATTTCATATTTAATGGAATGAAAAAATAATTATATATAGGTATATTATAATTCTAGTATAATATAATATATCATTTCATTAAATCGTTCCATTATATGTTTTATATATGTCATGAACGAGTAATATAACTTCGAGGGGGCGGTATTCCACACTTCCTCAAATGAAATAATCGTGTTTACCCATTATGCAAACCATAACGTTATGATAAAAATATAATGTAAAAAGTATAGAGGAAATACAAATATAATATTTATCACATTTAAGTATAATAAATATTACACATAAATACAATTCCCTCATAATGGTCACCGTAAGAGGTGTTAGATGAAGATTAAACGATCATCGTTTCGTGAGGCAGTAGTTCAACGTCCATAGAAAGCATATATCTGTATCCATCAAATGGAGGCATGGGGATGTGTAGTTAGAATAATTCTCATAAAAAAAACCTATTATATTTAGAATACTTCTTTTATTATGTAAAAAATTAATAATAATTGAATAGGGGGTGAATAATTAAAACAAAAGAAAACATGAGAGAATACGTTACCATTAAATCAAGTAACTCCTGTTGGTTTGAACCCAAAGGATTTATTGAAGTACCCTATTCCTAATGAAAGGATTCTAAGAGGAATTGAGGGATGTTGGGAGGATATTTAGAAGAGTTTAGATGATCCAGGTGGCTTGAGATTTGGGATTAATGGGTTAGAGGTGGTGACCTTTTTTAAGAGGGAGGAGGTTCTCTTTAGGAATTAATGAAATTATTATTTTATTATAAAATTAAATTCAGGTTTGAAGTGTCAAAATAATATTTATTAAGAATATATTCTAAATATAAGTAAAAATAAAATTATCTAATAAGAATATTCAATGTTTGTGATATTTGTTAATCCTTATCTTTTTTATTTAACCATTTTTCAACTTATTTAACTTTTACTAAGTCTGATTATATATTAATACATTAAGGTTAATATATTTACAATAAAATGACAAGATTCAAAAAATTGTTTATTAATGAAAATGTTAACATATTATATGCCATTTTCCTGAATCACATATTTTTTGGAGTATTTAATAATTTAATAAAATATTGATTGATTTTAAAACTCATTTCTGTCAATTTTAATACTATTCATATCATTACTTTTTGCAAAATCCAAAACAACATAATTAATTCAAAAAACATGCATTAATTTAAATATATCAAGTCTTGTTAATCTATAAAATACGTGGATGGAATAAAAATGTTTAAAATAATTTTTTTAATACATATAATATCATTTTTTTGAATCCTTTATTAAAGAATCAATTACTGCATCACCGTTATGTCAATATTAAATTTTCTTATTTAATGTCTAAAAATAATAAATAAAATACCAGGATGTATGAAATCATTTTAGTTTCCCAATTAATAACTATAGTGGAAGATATCACTTATATAACTACATGTACAATTTTTTTAATAAAAAATATATGTCCATGTTATTTTTGTCCTTACTTTGTATTAATTAATATAATGTGTCATTTTCACATACAAGTGGCTCCATGGAGTACCAAAATAGACCCATGGATTTCCATTTTTGTTCATGTAACAACAAATATGAATAGGACACATGTGAGGTTAATTTAATATTATTATAATATTAAATGTTTACCCTTATTTACCAAATTTACCCTTTAACCGTGGTAAATTAAATATTTACTGATCTAAATATTCATCATGTCTAAAAATAAAATATACATATTTAAAAAAAATTTCTTCCTTATTCCAAATATGTAATCTACATTTCCAAATTCTAATCACAATAGTGGAAGAAATTAATTTAAAATTAATTTCCATTATCAAAATGAAAAGTATGTTGTTATGAAATTATAACTATTGAAGGATTTACCGGTTTTTTATGTCCAATTAAGAGTTAAAATACATCCAATGAACATAATTGGATTAAATGGAAAAAATATAATACAATTGAACTATTTAAAAAATTAAAATAATAATCTAACTATATAAATAAATTATATTAAAATGGATTTTTGTATAAAATTGCAGTATTTTTCATTATTAATAAAAAAATGATCATTATCAAAAAAAATACCAAAATTTCATCCAAATTTAACTTTTATGTCCTAATTATAATGGTGGATATTATTTTTTTAAATACGACATATAAAAGAGACAAAAAAAAACATTTAAAAAGGGTTCACCATCAAATGGCAATAAATCGACCTTTTAAAAAATATTTGAGTGTTTATGCTTAAAATTGGATTCATTCAAATTTTAAGCATCTAAAATTTATTAGATTAATGTAAAAAACATTTCACAAACATTTATAATCATATTTTACTTATATTTGTTAATTCTCTCCAATAAAATGACTATGCGTTAACTACCTTTTAAAATAATAATAATATTATTTTATTTTCTGGTATTACACAATGTTGTGTGGAACGTAAGATTTAAATGAAACTCGTTGCTGAGTATCGAGTAATATATTAAAAATAGAATCCCCATTAAAGTAAAATTAATATTTAATTCAAAAATATTACTAAATATTATAATGTCATATTCTTTAATTACCAGGGATGTTACATCCTTCCCCCTTTTGGAAATTGCGTCCTTACAATTTTATTCACTTATAAAATAAATTGGGGTATTTATCCCTAAAAGAATTATTAGATTCCCACATCACCTCTTCAACTATTTGGGTTTACTATAAAACCTTTACCAAGTGAATTTCATTATTCCGCAACACTCACTCTATTTGGTAAATAATTAGGAGTAGTTGTTACTCATAAGAAAGATTGTATTTCAACTTAATTACCTCTGGACCCAAATCATGGGATGAATCCAAAATATATATTATCAACATTGAAACATAAAAAAACTATGTACCTAGGATAAACATTTATGTAAAGAAACTATGTATTCAACTGATCCAACATTATCCCAGATTTCATAGGGTCCAATGAACCTCAGACTCATCTTTCCTTTCTTTCCAAAACACTTCACACATTTCCTTGGAGAAACATTGAGAAAGACATGATCACCTACCTTAAATTAAAGATCATTCCTCCAATTACCTGAATAAGTTTTTCTTCTTTTATTCAGCTCTTCTCATGTAATTCTGAATCAAATGAACTTCTTCGTCCATCAATTCTAACAATTCTTGTCCCATCAGCATCCTTTCACATACATCATCCTAAAAATCTAGAGTCTTACACCCATTTATATATAAATCCTAAAATGGTGCCATCTTTATACTAGATTGAAAACTGTTATTATAAGAAAATCCTACCAATGGAAGATGTTGGTTATAAAATCCCTGGAAATCCATTGATTAAGAACATACGATATCTTTTGATGACTGAATTGTTCATTTTGACTACCCATCATATTGAGCATGAAAAATTGTGCTAAAATTTATTTCAGTAACCAATGACTTCTGAAGGCCTTTCCAAATGATATAATTAAACCTTGGATCATGATATGATAACATAGAGAGGGAAACATCATGCAACCTAACTATGTATTTTAAAAAAAATCAAGAATGTTGATCTAGAGACAATATATCTCTAATAGGAAAGAAATGAGCATATTTAGTCAATAGATCATCAAAAACCTAGACTACACTATTACCTCAACATGTCTTGGGTTATTCTATGATGAAATCCATGGAAACATATTCCCATTCCCAATCTATCACTGGTAAGGTCTGAAGCATTCCTTTCGATAAATACCACAATATTTTAACCTGTTGAAAAGTCATACACTTCATTATAAATTCATAAATATATATTTTCATTCTATCCCACTAGTAATACTGCTGAAGATCACTTTTCTTCTTATTACTCCTAGGATGAACTGAAAAAAATTATCTTTGAGCATCACATAAAAACTCTTTCTTAAAATATGATTCAAAAGGCACACATAATCTCTTCCCAAACCTCAAAACACAGTCATTATCAGGGTTAAAATCAGTAAAATTACCCTTTAAAACAAACTCTACCATTTTCTATAACACAATGTATTCATTCTGTAGTTGCTTAATTCTGTATGCAATGGATTATTTCACAGACACCTGAAACAAAACAGAGGAATTTCCTACACCAACAACTTCTATTCCAAAATTTATCAAATCATTAATCAAAGGATCTTGTTCCATATATATCATGGTTAATGTTCCATTACCCATTTGAATCAAGGAATCAACCATTTTATTTTCCATTCCATGATGGTAATGAATCATTCAATAATAATCTATGATTAATTCGATCCATCTCACATGCGTCATGTTAAATTATTTCTGAGTAAATATATACATAAACCATTTTCGGTATGTATAAATTTCACATTTTACTCCAAACAGATGATGCCTCCAAATTTTTAAAGCAATAACAATAGTAAATAATTCGAAATCATGTGTAATGTAATTTACCTCATAAGGTTTCAAATGACGTGAATCATAAGCAATTACCTGATCATTCTACATTAAGACACAACCAATTTCTTTCAATGATGCATCACTATCGATAAAATGTGCACCATCTCTGGAAGGTAGTTCCAAAAATGGATCATTCACCAATCTTCTTTTCAATTCTAGAAAACAATCATAACAAATTATTTTACAGATGAAATTAACACCTTTTCGAGTTAACGTAATCATTGGACGAGATAACCGTGAAAAATTTTCAACATACCTCTGGTAATAGTATTATAATCATAGAAAAATATAGATCTCGGTTATATTTAAAGGGATTTTCTATTCTTCTACAACTTTTGTTTTAAAATTATCAACAGTTATGCCATTTTTTGAAACTATGTAACCATTGAATGAAATTGGTTGTTTTCATGAACCGTCCTTAGGGCCCACGCTGGGACTACCCCAAGCCTGCCTTCCATAGGCCAGGGGCTAGTGACAAGCACCAAATGCGTAAAACCCTATGCTGGTAAGGAATTTCCTTTATGAAATTAAACAAGCACAATTGAGTATGAAATAGGAAGTAAACACTAAGTGAAACTGTATACAAATGTATGTACTGAAAGGGATAGCGGCCAAAAATACATGCCCAATGGTAAATTACAATACAACAGAAAATCTAGTACAATTTTAGTGAAGTAAAACAGAAACCCCTGAGTCGTCCTACTGGAATCCCACCTGAATGGTGGTTACAGATGGCCTCCTCAGCACCCGGGGTCCGGCCATCCGCTTCGTGTATGTGTCGCCAAGTTTTCCAACTTATAGTACCATCTAACTCCACAAGACTCTACCTCGATCAGTGATGTTGTTGTCTACATCCAAAACAATGCATTACGGGCATATCCCGTGCATGGGTGAGTATAGGATACTCAGTAGGGACCCAGAAACCCCCGAATATCTCCCAGAATCCACGAAGGATAAACTTGAGAAGAAAGATACAATGACAAAGTATCAACAATCTCAACTTATGTATATGCCTGTACATATACCTATGTTATCAATATTATATTGTCTCAAACACTCGTCCCTAATCACAAAAAAGTCCACACATGAATGAAGTCCATCACATCGATGATAATGATTAAAATTTAAGACTCAACTCACATAGGTATATATCATTTGTATAGAAATAGAGATGATCATATATAGTCACTGATTCATCTAATATATCAGAACCACGTAGGATACTAGACCATCTAAGATGTCAGACCCACGTAGGATACTAGAACATCTACTCTATCGGACCCATATAAGATACTAGTATAGAAGTCAAACCGTCTGACCCACATAAGATAGAAGAACAATAGTCATCACTGTCGAACCCACGGAGGATTCCAGTATAGATTTTGTCTTCGTCTAACCCACGTAGGATTCCAGTATGATTGTCATCGTTGTCACACCCATGGAAGATTCCATACGGTAGTCGTTGTAGTCACAACCACCTCTAGGGTTCCCGCACACATCACGCTCGATTCCGTGAGGGTCCTCTACTGAAGCCAAGGTTTCTATACATCAACCATCGTGAAGTACAGAGTTGATGTATCCTGATGTTCCGTATTGTCAATGAAAACCTAACGCAAAAGATGGTGAGTCTATCAGACGCCCGGTCTGAGAGATATTTGCTTTTCCATTTCAGGGGCCTAGTTAGAGTTACGCATGTTCCTAAACTGACCATTTTCCAAAGTCATACAAAACTCACATAGAGTATTGGAAAAGGACATCCTCGTCATGAGGATCCCAGTGCCACATACAGAGCATCGATTGGACACACGTTCATAATTTTATTCGCATTTATACGTAATGGGCCAGGCCCGTTAAGTGTAGTGAGATGGCGGGTCGGGTCGACCAAGTTCTGGTTGGTCGGACCCAGATAGTGTCGGACCAGACTAATGAAGCACACGCCCCGACCCAGTGGGTTCACGACCTATCCCAAGTGGCGCGGAAAGGCCCGGCTTGCCGAGCGGCTCGGCCCAGGTGGCTGAGCGATGCAGGGGGGCGGCTCCCCGCTTTGCCCGAACCGGCCGTGCCGCCCCCCTATCTGGCCAGCTGAAGCCAGCCGATCTTCCCAGTTAGAGGGTCCTGCAAGAGCAGGGTGCATTCCTCCCGCGTTTCACCTGTGGGTGCCACGACCTTCATCAACATGGCCGACCTACGATCCGGCCCGTTCACCATCCAATGCAGCCCGCGATGGGTGGGGTGCTTTCCTCCATAGTACGACGCCCCTTGTGGAACCACGGTCTCTTCAGTCTTGCCAGTTTTGGCTAGCTGGTTCTTCTTCGGCCGAGTGGCTGGTAGTTGCGGGTCGCGGTGTTTCCCTCTTCTCACTTCACTTGGTGATGCGGTCCTCTTCTATCGCTGCCACCGCATCCATCACTGTCTCCATTGAAATAAAAAAAGTATCAACGGAGGGTCACCGAGCCATGTTTGTTCAGTCCACTCCCTCCGCATTAGATGGTATCATAAGTCCGAAGATAAAAAATGGTTTCAAGGAGGGAAAAATAACTAATTAATTAGATTAAAAATTAATACAGACCCCTACCTTGTAATTGACATCACACATCGTCGATCCATGTAAGAAGAGCTTCGTGGTAGTGGGGTGTCGCTGAATAACGATGTCATCCCATCAATGTTAGAGGAAGAGTCTTTGATTCTGTTGATGTTGGGGGAAGAAGAAAGGATGAAGTTTCTTCACATCCTTCTAGTCAGGGAGAATTCTTCATGTTCTTCATCAGATAAGAATAATTTTATTTTTATTTATCCAGAGCCTTCCCAATGATAATAAATTCCCAAGCAAAATTAAATAATAATATTCTCATATTAAAATACTATTACCATGCCTTTAAAATTAATTCAAATTGAATAAATTAATTAAGGTTGATCACATAATTAAATTTATGGGGTTTGAACATTAATGAGGGGAGGGTGGAATGTGGAGAGGCTCCACCAATATAAATGAGGACGAGTTGTCAAATATATTAAAGGGTGTGTTAATGGGGAGTTTAAGGGAGTTGAGGAGTTAGGGCCTTGTTTGGGCCCCACCACACTTTATCCTCTCATGGGAGGTTATGTGGGGGTGGGACCCACCCCTAACATCCCCTTGTAGGAAATTACCAACTCATATAAATACAATTGTGTACAAAAAGTTTATATAACTTCTTATAAATCCCCAAATAATTTACTCTCAACACACATAAAATGAAAATACGGTAAAGGACCCCTTAATCGAATACAGGTGGTACGAGTTCATCGGTGTCCTCAGATTTCAATTCCGAGCTTTGTTTCAAATGATAGAGAAACCCGCATGTACGTTTACTGAACGTACCTGAACAAAACATCAGAAATTGATTCCAGGCACACTGGGCCTCGGAATCAACTGCCGTTAGAAATGGCAGACTCATAAAATATCAATGTATTTAAGAAAACATTTTCATTAAAATTTATGGTTCTTTACATTACCCCCACCATAGGTATTTACATCCCCATAAAGCTACGACATACACATGGGAAATAAATGACGGTACTGAACATGCATCTGAGCCTCCCTCTCCTAAGTGATCTACTAGAGGTTCTTATGCTGCCAGCGAATTCACACCAGTGGAATCGACCATCCACATAGGAACCACTACTGTTAATCCTCAATCACTACTGGGACCTCCATGAATGTCCCCCTATAATCAATTTCTATCTCCCTGTGGTCGATGATGTGCAAAGGGATGTGCAGGTATCTCCTCAGTTGAGATACGTTGAAGAAGTCATGCACCCGGTGTAACTAAGTTGAAATGGCCAGGCGGTAAGCCAGCTCGCCTACTCTGCTGAGGACCTGGAAAGGTCTGATGAAATGTATAGATAACTTTCCACCCAAGCTAAATCTCCGTAGACCTCGTCGAGGTGAGACCCGTAAGAAAACGTGGTCTCCATCCTTGAACTCTAGCGGTCTCCATCTCTTATCATCATATGAATCTTGTCTACTCTTTGTAGTCTTCATCTTCTCCTTCATTGCATGTACTATATCTAGTCCTACAAGTTCTCACTCCCCTGGGTCAATCCAGCATATAGGTGATCTGCAAGGTCGACCGTACGATGCCTCGTAAGGGGCCATCCCGATGGTGGAATGGTATCGGTTGTTGTACGCAAACTCCACCATGGGTAGGTGATCCTCCCAGCTGCTACCAAGGTCAAGGAAACATGCATGAAGCATGTCCTCGTGAGTCTGAATGGTTCTCTCAGTCTGATCATCCATCATAGGATGGAACGCGGTACTTAGACGTAGCTGTGTCCCAAAAGCCTCATGTAACCCCTTCCCAATATGGGAAGTGAAACGAGCATCTCTATCGAAGACGATAGTTGATTAGAAACCATGAAGACATATGATCTCTTGAATTTAGAGGATTCCCATGCTCTATACTGATCCCTACTCTCATATCGGTAGGAAGTGGGCTGACTTGGTGTGTCTGTCGACGATCACCCAGATAGAGTCGTGTCCTCTAGATGTAAGTGGATGCCCCATCATGAAATAAATTGATATCCCATCCAACATCCACTATAGGACCTCTAAGGGTAGTACCAAGCCTGCTGGTACCTGGTGCTCCACCTTCACTTGCTGACAAGTGAGGCATCGTGAAATTAAGTCTTCTATAGCCTTCTTTATACCCGGTCACCAGTGCTGTCGTATGAGGTCCTGATACATCATCGCCTCTCAAAGATGTACCACTAGAGGGTAAGTGTCAAACTACACCATCACTTCTTCCTTTAGTGCAACTGGTACCATAGTATGTCCCATGAAGAGTATGACATGCTCCCCTCCATCATAAAATCCATCAGGCACCTGCCTGGTGGATATCTGAGCACATCGTGTCTCACAGTCAACGTCCCTATGTTGCGCCTCTCTGACTCGCTAAAGGAGTGGAGGTGTGATTGTGAGAGACTATAGAAAAGATGCTCCATCTCTATCAATGATGTATATCTGCAACATGACCAGCCACTATGTCGCCTCTCCTAGTAGTTGAATGCCCGATATCTTGATGAGAGCATCAGCTAAAACATTCCCCCTCCGAGGAGTATAGACTATATCAATGTCATAGTCTTGGAGGAAAAAGATCCATCACTACTGTCACAGGTTTAGGACCTTCTATGAGAAGATTTTCCTGAGTCTCTAATGGTCAAGACAGATTGTAAACCGTACACCCATCATATAGTGTCTCCACATATTCTAGGAAAAGACCACTACTTCTTACTCCAGGTCATGAGTATCGTAGTTCTGGTAGTGTTGTCTCAAATGATATGAACCATATGTGATCACTACTCGCTCCTACATCAGGACACACATGAGTCTGGTCTCTGATGCATTGTAGTAAACTACGTACCCCACTCCCTCCTCTGGTAGCCTCAATATGGGTGCACTGGTCAATCACTATCTTAGCTTATGAATGCTCTGGTGGAATTTATCTAACCACACGATGGTTTTACCCTTCTTCGTCAATGCTTAATGTGGTTCTACAACTCTAGAGAAGTTTGGAACAAATCTCTGATAGTACCCAACTAGACAAAGAAATCTTTTCACCTCTATCACGCTCATGGGTGGCTCCCAGGAAAGTACTTAATCGATCATTGTAAGATCCACTGCAACTCCAGCCTCTGAGATGACATATCCCAAGAAGCGAAAGTCTCAAATCTTGGACTGGCACTTCGAGAGTTTACCATAAAGGTGGTGATATCGGAGTGTGTCCAGTACAACCCACAAATGGTAGGTATGCTCATCCTCATTAGTTGAATAAATCAATTTTTCATCGATGAAAACGGTGACAAATCGATCAAGGTGAGGCTGGATGATCATGTTCATGAGAATCATGAACACAACTGGTAAGTTTGATACGCCAAAGGGCATAAACAAGAACTTGTAGTTTCCATATCGACACCTGAAGGTCGTCTTCTTCACATCCTCATCTCAAACTCTGTGCTGGTGATAGCATGACCTGAGGTCTATCTTCGAGAACCATCGTGCTCCCTTGAGCTGATCAAAGAGGTCGTCAATCCTCGAGAGTGTGTACTTGTTCTTCACAGTCACTTGATTCAAGCAACGGTAGTCGACACACAGTTGTAAGCTCCCATCTGCCTTCTTGGCGAAAAAAATCGGTGAAGCACGGGGTGAAACACTATGTCAGATGAATCCCTTCCATGTAAGTCTTCTAGCTGTACCCGTAGCTCACAAAGCTCAGTAGGAGCCATCCGATATGATGTACTAGATATCAATGTTGTCATGGGGTACAAGTCTATGTAGAAGTCTACCTATCTGTGAGGAGGTAGTCCTGGAACATAGTTAGGAAAAATGTCCGCATACAGACCCACCATAACAGGAAAACATGGACTCTCTAATTAACTACTCCAAGGATGAGGCTAGCCAAATGATGTGTGATAAACTACCCTCTCCACTCCATAAGTCTATCATGTGATGCAAAGGCTCCATTATCACCGGTGAAGGTGATCCTAGTCCCATCCGTGAGTATAAACCACACCTTGTGCCTGATGAAGTCGATCTGAGCATGGACTATAGACAACCAGTCCATACCCAAGATGACGTCACGAGGCCTCGATGCTACTACAAGAAGATCCCAACTGAAGCTTTAGCCTCTTAGAGTAAGCTCACACAGCTGGAACTAGTTTATAATCATCGAGTCTTCTCCCATAGGAGTCTTTATCTATAATGATCGACCCAATGACTCCATGGAAATCTCCGAGCTTTGAACAAGTGCAACGAAATTAAAAGAATGAACCACACCTATGTATATAAGTACTGTAGAAAGGATGGATTGGAAACATATTGTACCTCGAATCATCTTAGGTGCACCATGGTCGTAGGTCTCGCCTACCCAGAGCTGAGCCTAACTCTGCCGCGAACTCCCTGTAGTCGTGTTGGACCTCCTGGTGGTTGTGGCGATAGAGCCTCGAAACGTCGTTCACCACCCGCTGCACGGCCATCTCTACTACCTCGTCCGCATGCTCCCGATGGACCACCACGGTCGAACCACTCTCTCTGCCTGGGAGGTTCCTCTACTGTCTGATGCTCGTCTGCATGGTGGGTCGGACAGTCTCGAGCCATGTGGCTATGCTCGCCGCATTCATAGCACTGCTTACTCCTCATATAGCTGGCTCGGTTTTGTGGTCCCCGCACATCCAGACCTATATCCTAGGGTCATCCACCTAATAGCCTGGTCTGCATGGCCCTCTGTTTCAACTGTCCACTTCCTGCTACAGAAGAATCCACTATGTGTCATCCTGCGGTGGGTCTCGCAGGTGATGTCAGCTCAGTAAGAAAGATCTTCAAAAGAAGGGATCGCTCCAGTAATCCCGCATGTGTTGGAATACTGACGGAGTTTATCGAAGACCTGATCTCATGATTAAGTCCCTGATCAATGTTCTGGGCCCTGATGAATGGGTCCCGTACCATGACTGTATAGTAGCATGAGAGTTCAGTGAACCACGCTCAGTACTGAGCAATTATCATGCTGCCTGACCACAGATGTAGAAAATTATGAATCTGCACTGCACAAATGGTGGCTGTAAAAAACTCTGAGAGGAAAAGACTCTCAAATTCCGTCCAGTGTAGAGATGCCTAGTCATGAACTTGGAACATTAGGATCTACCATCTACCTGCAACTTCATGCAGGAGACTCGTGGAAAGGATCACTATAAGGTTGGCTGGTGTCCATACCATTCTAAAAAATCTAATTACGGCCTCCAACTAGTCCTCAGCTTCCTCTGGGTCTGTCTCTCCATGGAACCTGGGCCGCATATGTCACTGAAACTCATGAAATGCACACATATGGTGTAAAATCTCTGTTGCTGGAGATGGTGGTATCGTTGGCCCTACGGGTAGTGGTACTGCAGGTGCGTCCGCTTTGATGGGGCCATACCCCGTGGCCTCATAGTTCGGTGGGCTACCATCTCATACGTAACTCATAACCCTAGATCGTTGACATTGTGGGGTGATCATAAAATGAAATAGGTGTGCCACAGTCAAATAGTATACCTGGTGAGATAACATAATTTAATCACAAAGAATAATTTTGAAACACACATGCAATCAGTGTTTTCATGCACTGAGTCGGAAATCAGAGGTCATGGTCCGGGTGTATGGATAAATCGGCCTCCGAACCAACACTGGACTCCCTAGACTGAAAACCACACTCAATACTCTTAACACTATTGCTTCACAGAATAGAATTCAGAGTCTATGTTGTGTGGTAGAACCGACTCTTTTGATACCAACATTTCATGACCTTTCCTCAAGGCCTGTGACGTGACTAACCAAATCCCACCTTTTATAGCCCAGGGGCTGGAGACTAGTACCAAAGGCGTAAATTCCTATGTTGGGAAGTCATATTCTTTATGAAAGTAAAGAAGCACAATAGAGTAAGCAACATGAGGTAAGCACTATGTGAAACTGTATACAAATGTATGTACCGAAAGGGAAAGGGGATGGAAATACAAGGCCAATGGTAAAGTACCGTACAACAGAAAAGCTAGTACAAGTACAGTTAAGTAAAACAGAAACCACTAAGTCTTTCTCCGGGAATCTCATGTGAAGGGTGGGTACATATGGCCACCTCATCACCTTGGTTCTGGCCATCTGCTCCATGTATGTCTTGCTAAGTGGTCCACCTCCGGGTACCATCCAGTTCCACAAGCCTCCACCTCGATCAGGGATATCAGTCGTCTGCATCCAACACAATGTAGTTCGGGCATAGCCCATGCAGAGTTGATTATTCGATACTCAGTAGGGACGCCGATCCCCCCGAAGGTCTCCTAGAATCCATGAATAATAAATGACAGAATAAAGATACAATCATGAAGTATCATCTAACTCTACTTAAATATATGCCCATACATATACCTAAGTTATGAATCCCAGTTCGGCTTTAACTCTCGAGCCTAAGCACAACCCAGTACACAGAGGAAAGAAGTCAATCACATCAATGATAATGATTAAAAGACAAGACTCATCTCAAATAAGTATATATCTTTTGTATAACGATAGATATGATCATTTGTAGTCACTGATTCATCTATGATGTCGGACACACATTGGATACTAGACCAACTAAGCTGTCGGAGCCACGTAGGATACAAAAACAGTAGTCATCGTTGTCACACCCACGGAGGATTCCAGTGCATATGTCGTCATCGTCGATCCCACAGAGGATCCCAGTACGATTGTCCTCATTGTCGAACCCATGGAGGATTCCAGTACGGTAGTCGTTGCAGTCGCAGCAAGCTCTAGGGTTCCCGCACACAACACGTTCGCTTTTGGGAGGTACTTCTCCTCAAGCAAAGAGGTCGATACATAAACTATTGTTAAGTCTAGAGTTGATTTATCCTGAATTTTTTCCTCTTCAATGGAAACCCAACGCGACAGACCGCGCGTCAATTGGACGCCCGGTCTGAGAGATATTGGCGTTTCCATTCTAGGGGCCCAGATGAAATTACACTCATTCCTAACCCGGACGTTTTCCAAAGTCATACAAAACTCACTTAGAGTATTGAAAAAGGTCCTCCTCATCATGAGGATCCCAGTGACCCATATGGATCATCTATCGGACACACGGTTATGAAGTTATTATCATTTAAGCGTAACAGGCCAGGCCCGTTAAGCCCTGTGAGCTGGCAGGTCGGGTCGACCCAGTTTTTGCGGGTTTGACCCGGTTGGTGTTGGACTGGCCCGGTGAAGCACGCGTCCCGGACCATGGGGCATGGCCCTACTAGGCGGGGTGTGGCTAGGCCCAACGCGACGCAGCCTGTCCCGACAAGGCGTGGCCCAGCGGCGCGTGGCCTGGCCCGTTGGGGCGCGGCCTGGCCGAGCACGACGAGGCCCTGCCTGGCCAGCCGCAACTCAACCCGACTAAAGGAGCGGCTCGGCCCGGGTGGCCGAGTGATGCATGGTGGGATTCTTTACCGAACTGGCAGTGCCGAGTATTTTCGCCAACCTATCCGGCTGGTCTTCCTGGCTCGACTGGCCCTTATGGGCGATCCACGGTCCTCCTACGCGGCACCTGCGGGTGTTGCAGCCTTCATCAACTCGGTCGGCCGACGAGCTTGTCGGTTCGCCCGTCGAAGCGGCCCGAGTAGTGCGGGTCGTAGCTCTCCGCAGCCCCGCTCCCCTTGGGGCACTGCGGTCTCTTCGGTCCGATTGGCTTTAGCCGGCCAGTTCTTTGTTGGCCGAGCAGCCCGCGATTACGGGTCGAGGTCTTACCCTCTTCGCGCGGCATCGGGTGCCGCAATCCTCTTCTGTCACCACCACCTTATCTATCACCATCTATATTAAAATAAATTGAGGATAAACTGAGGGTTATTAGGCCGTGTTTGTTCAGAATGCACCGTCGGCATTAGGCTGTATCATATGCCAGTAGATAAAACTTGGTTTCAATGAGGGATAAAGAATAATTAAATTCAATTAAAAATTGAAACAAACCCCCTACCTTATAATTGACGTCGTACGTCGTCGAGCCGTGGAAGACGAGCGTCACAGCAGTCGGGCGTCACAGAAGAATAGTGTCATCTCGTAAATGTTGTAGGATGAGTCGTTGATTCCGTTGATGTCAAGGGAAGAAGAAAGGATGATATTGCTTCACGTGAATCGAGTCGTGGAGCGTTCTTAGTGATTTACTTCGGATAAGAAGTCTTTTCTTTTTATTTCCCCATAGCCTTCCCAAATAGAATAATTTCCCACCCAAAATGAAACAATAGGATTCTCATATTAAAATAATATTTGCATGCCTTTCAAATTAATTCAAATTGAATGATATAATTAAGGGTGCTCACTTAATTAAATTGATGAGGTTGGCACATTAATGAGGGGAGGGTGGAATGTGGAGAGGCACCACCAAAATAAACGACGGGGAGTTGTCAAATAAATTAATGGGGGTGTTAATGGGGAGTTTAAGGGAGTTTAGGAGTTAGGACCTCGTGTGGGACCCACCACACATTATCATCTCATCGGAGGTTCTGTGGGTGTGGGCCCCACACCTAACTTCCCCTTGTAGGAATTAACCTACTCATATAAATAAATTTGTGTACAAAAATTTTATTTAACTTATTATAAATCCCTAAATAATTAACTCTCAACCCATATAAAACACAACTATGGTAAAGGTTCACTTAAGCGAATACCAGTGCTGCGATTTCATCGGTGTTCTCAGATTTTAATTCCGAGCACCAATTAAAAACATATAATAACCCGCACGTATGTTTATTGATCGTACCTGAACAAGGCTTCAAAATATGATTCTGGGCACACCGGGCCTCAGAATCAAGTGCCATCACAAACTGCAGACTCGTAAAATTCCAAAGTATTTAAGAAAAAATTATCATTGAAATTTCTGGGTCATTATAGTTGTAAAAAAAACTCAAACATTATGAATTTCCAATACAGTTTCTTTTATTTTATAGATTAGAAGACAACACTTAAAGGAATTTCATGTTACTCTTTAATTTTAAAATAAACCAACATAGAATCAATAAACACAACAACATTTATCACATGAATTAACGGTGGCATCACTGCATCAACTTTTCAATTCATATTTTGACCATCCTAGTATGTGGCATGGAATGTCATTTCCCTATGTATGACTTCCCAGTATAGCGGCCATGTTTCCTCTATGAAAAATAATTACTAACACATAAATATCTTAGTCGAAGAAACAAGGTAATCTGTAATTGTTATATCAGTTCAATATTAACATAAATTAATTTCTGGATTTAATTTAACAATAACGTAACTCATAAAGTTGACTAAACCTCCCTTTTAAAAAAACTATACAAAACTAACCATAATCTTTAGTTAATCGTGAATTATGTCATTAATTCACATTAAGGATCATTTCATGTTTATAGTTTTATAGAATTAGGCCATAATTATTACATTATATCTCAAATATTATAAAGTAGACATTTCTACTCAGTATTTGTTTTTTCATAATATAATAACTCCTAAAAAATAATTATTCTTTTTATTATATAAATATTCATAAATTATTATTTTCTCTTACCTTTCCTTAAATATTATGAAAAACATTAAAAAACATGGTATGGTTATAAAAATCATAGTAAGGGTTAGAAAAAAAGAATAAAAACATTAGTATATCAATACATATTAGTCAGTGACATAATACTTTTCAATACTTCACATACCACACATGTTCATACAATTTATGAGTAAAAATTTGAAATCATAAATCATAAATGTAACTTGTGGCATGCATAATATACTTATGTTATAGCTTCTACATCTATGTATGAGGATGCATTTGGAATAAACATTACATTATATTCCCTAAATCATTTGAAGAAACATTAATGTTTACCTCCGTCATCATACCTATTGAATTTGATAGCTATCTCAGGCTCACCCACCCTAGGTTTATCATTAAAAAACCTGTGTACATAAAAAATTCCCAAGAACCATAACATAATCATAAACCACAACATAAGAATAATGGAAAGATAACATGTCCACATTGAAATAATTTAAATGTATTGACATAATAAATCCATTATCAAAACAAATATCAATATGAAAATACGTTAATATTGTATATGCTATTTATTTTTATTTAAAAAACTATACGACTTTTTGAGTAGCCAAATATAAAATAATGTTCACTGTGGCGGAATGGTCGTTGTCGTCATGTACTATTAAAAGAGAAATTCCTTTTTCCATTTAATAAAATGATTTGTTAAAAAGATTCCTTTTTAATACAAGTTATATTTAAAGGTATTTATTATAATGTTTATAATAAATGTTGTTTATATGTCCGAATATACATCAATGAATGGAGACTGAGATGAAGTCCCTAACCTCGTGTCCGACTTGACTCGTTCATTATTTAATCTCTTGAATAATAAACTAATGTTAATTTATAATTTCTTCAGAACCATTTTTTAGTTATTATTACTTTATTGTAACTGATTACAATGTTTTAAACATTACATAATCATTTTTGTTAATAATGGTCGTTTTATTGTTATTTGGTACTTGACTCAAAAATGAACTACTTCTAATTACATGTTGATCATTCATTCAAAAGTGAATTATATACAAGAATGATATTCATGATTTAGATGTCATATATATCATATATATACATTATATATTTATATATATATATATATTTATCACATTATATAACATTTGGGGGTAAAAAATGAAATGCACCGTTCATGGAGATGGTAAGCCATATTTAGGCATGAACGCTACTTTCATTTCTATCTCATATCTAATTGAATGAAAACATAATGATACATAGGTATATTTTTAATTATAGTGTAATATACAATATATTTTCATTAACTCCATCCTTTATAAGTTCCATGTATGGAATGAACGAGTTATATCACTTTGAGTGGGCGGTAGTCCCCACTTCCTCAAATAAAATTATCGCGTTTACCCATTATTGAAACCATAATGGTATGATATAAATGAAAAGTACATTACTATAGAGACCAAAAAAATATAATATATATCAAATATAATTTAATATATATTACATTTAAATACTGTTCCAACATATTGGCTATCATAAGAGGCGGTAAGAGATAATTGAACAATTATAATTTCGTGAGGTCGTAGTTCACCGTCCACATTAATTGTATGTCTGTATCCATTAAATAGAGGTGTGTGGAAGTTTAGTTAGAATACTTCTAATAAAAATAACATATTATATTAAATATAATGGGTTTTTATGTAAAAAAAACTATAATAATATCATAGGGAGTGAATAAGTATAATAAAATAAGAGAACTTGAGGGAAGATGTTACATTTAAATCGGGTAACTCCTATTGGATTAACTGAAAAGGCTTCCTTGTTGTGCCTTATGCCTAAGGTAAGGCATATAAGAGGAAGATATGTGTTTTGAGATCTTATTTGGTTCGATTTGGATAACCCAATGGGATTGAAATGTCTGATTAATGGGTTAAAAGTTGTGTCATTTTATAAAGGTAGTAGGGGCTCTTTATGAATGTTCTAATGATTTATTTTATTATAAAATTACTTTTTGATTCAAACGGTGCAAAACATATTTAATTATAGAATAAGGTACATATACATAGATATGAAATAATATAATAGAAATTGGATTGGTTTTTGATTTGTTAAATCCATATCTGTTATATTTAACCCATTGTTAACTTATTTAACTTTTACCGTGTCCTCTTCAATATTCAATGTATATGGTTAATATGATTATAATAAAATTAAAAGAGACCCAAAATGAATAATTAATGAATTATTTACCATCATATATGTCATTTGGATGAATCATTGGTTTTAGGGTATTTTATCATTTAATAAAATATTGGTTGATTTAAAAACTATTTTATACCAATTTCAATACTATTCATATCATGACTTTTAAAATCCAAACCAAATTGAGTATTTCGAAAAATAATCATTAATTAAAATATTACAAGTCATAAAAATAAATAAATTTCTTTTGTGGAATAAAAATGTCAAAAATACTTTTATTTTAATATTTATAATATCATTTATTTGAATCCTTCATTAAGGAATCGATTACATCAACACCACTATGTCATAATTAAATTTGATTATATAAAATATAAAAATTATAAATAATATACCATGACATCAAAATAGTTTTATATTTAAAATTAATATTTATAGTTGAATTGATCTCTTATATATACCTATATATAATTGTTTTACTAAATGATATATTTTTATGATACTTTTTTCCTTACTTTAAATTAATTTATATTAAGTGCCATTTTCACTTAAAAGTTGCTCCATGGGGTCCCAAAATTGACCCAAATTTTCCCCTGGTCAAACATGTATCATCCAATAGTATTAGTACCCATGTTAGTGTACTTTAATTTTATTATAATATTATTTTTTTCTTTTATTTACCAGATTTACACTTTAACAATCGTAAATAAAATATTTACCGAAGTAAATATTAATAATGTTTAAAAAATAAAACTTACCAATTTACACAATTTGGACCTCCTAAATCCAAATATAGAATCAATTTTCCCAAATTCTAATAAAAAAAGTGGAATATATTATTTTAAAGTTATTTCCCATTGTAAAAAAATCGTTTTTAAGAAATAATAACTATAAAAACATTTACATTTGTTTATGTCACTTTTAATAGTGAAATCACATCAAAGGACTAATATTGGACTATATGAGAGATATATATTACAATTACACTTTAAAATTAATTTAAATTATAATCGAAATATATAAACACATTAGATTAAAAGGTAATTATGAATTAAAATGCTGAATTTTTTACTATTCATTAAAAATGAACATTATCAGAAAAAACCAAAATTTCATCCAAAGTAAATTTTGATGTATAAATTCTAGAGAATAATATTTTTCTATCACATTAAACATACAAAAGTTTCAAAAAGAATATTTAGAAATGGTTCTCCATCAAAAGGAGGTAAATCGGCCTTCTAAAGAATATTAGAGGGTTTATGCTTAAAATTGGATTCATTCAAATTATATTCTTCTAACATTTATTGGATAAATGTAATATCATTTAAAAACATGTATAATAAAATTTTAGATAGTTCTGTTCATTCCTGAAAATATAGTGGTTATGCGTTAACTACCATTTAAAATAATTATTTCATTATATAATTTTTCCGTATAACTCAACGTTGTGTTCAATGTATGATTACAAAGAAACTCGTAGTTTCATATAGAGTATGCCATCGTAAATAGATTCCACTTTAATGTAATATTTATATTAAATTCAAAATAATTAATAAATATGAAAATTTCATATTCTCTATTTACCTGGGATGTTATAGATATCCTCTAGATGCATTGATGAGTCTCTTGTTTCAAATTAGTTAGCAAAATTAGATAAAATTTACCTATAGTTTTTAACATCCTTGTGAATGGTTGTGACAATAGAGGTATCATAGTAATTAAGACCATGAAAATCAATAATTTATAATTTCATTTTTTGATAAATCAATTATTAATATTAATTTTGATATATTTCAACTCATTTATTATCTTTATTAATTTTATTGTATTTTTATTAACTAAAGTTAATTTGTTTTGAGATATTTACATTTCCTTATTTATTATGCCTTATCGAATTAATATAGTGAAGTTATAGATTACAAGGACTGTTGTATCATTCATATATTCTAACATATTTTTTATTCCATATTGATTTATGATATCATCTGTTGTATGTAACCCTTACTTTTCCATTGATCTCAGATTTATATTATTTCCCTTCTGAAAGAAAAAGTGACAAATTCTTTGAAGGAGATCATTGAAGAAAAATTTATTCCATTGTTTTGATTTATTTAATATACCTATTTAAAATGGATATCATGTATATTTCTAGTTATTCATTAAAACGAAACTATTATTTCTTTATGGTATTTGACAGCATAAATATATATATATATATATTCCAATGTAATAAAGTAGACATGGGCTCTGGGTTACTATAGTCGGGGTCATTATATGACATGTGTATTGATTATAATGATTAAGATTATGAATCCAGATTATGCAATGGAAATTACCACTGTTATTCTCTCATGGATCATGATTATTCATTATTCGTTCTACCCTCTAATGAATCATGTCTTATATTGTATTAAATTACCCCATCCATAAAAAATGATATATGAAATATGTTTTTTATGAATTATTCTCATTATCAATTTATATGAATTTAAATATGTTCTCATAAAAAAATTCTACAATTATTATCACTTATTATTATTAATTGGTGTCACTTTTGATTACCCATACAAAACATTTTAAGTGATATTTTCTTATATATTCATTCCCCTGTTATGAACATGAATACTATATAAGATGTGGTTAATTTCGTTCATGTGAGATTAAAATGTGTGTTATAGTTTGTATATATAGTAAAATAATTTTTTTATGAATCTAATATATATTGGCACTAAACATATATAAGATGGAGTTCAGATTTTAATGACTTACAATGATAATGCAGTACAATATTTTAATATGCATGTATCTTCTTCTCGATTTACCAAAATATTTGGGAACAATAATAATTTATTAATATTTTACAATATTTATTGTTTCTCTTGGATTGTGGAATAGAATATTTTTGGTTTATGTGTCTAAAAGAGAGAAAAATATTATTTGTTTAAAATTAACAAATATGCCTACTTTTATTACACTGAAAAATTATTCATAAAATATTTCTTATATTATGAATATTAGTAAAAATAATACGTTTAATTATAATTTAAATTTTCCTTATAAAGAATCAATACCATTTAATTTTTTATTATGTAATAAGGCTCATGTATTAAAATATTGGGGAAATCCAATTTGAAATATACTCAGCCAATACATGAAAATCTTGGTTGAAAAAATGACATGATTTTAATATCATATTGAAATGGAAAACATAATTATTCATTATTATTTAATGATATTTACCTTTTGAATTTATTTGTAATATAGTGGTTTTAAATGGTTCTTGAATTTATTAGTGATTTCAAATTTTCTATAATTTATTTAATATTGTAAATTTAAATTATGATAGTCCAAAACTAGCTTATTTTCACTATATTTAAATATTTTTATTATTCTGTTCAAAATAACTATTTTTTTAATGTAAAATATCTTACATTTGGTTTATAATTATGTTACATCATTCCCTATATTATTACCTAACTTATCATCACTTCATTATAACCTTTATCGATTTGGGAGCATGCATGATGTTACATGAAATCCCCACATAGGTCACAATAATTGGGATCTTATGTCATGTTATTATATTAAAAATCCTAAACACCAATAAAATGGAAGACTATGATATATATTATTTACATTTTTTATTATTATAAATTATATTAATTATTTTTATTTTTAATATAATATTAGATATGATACTTAGATATATATTATTTTGAAAATACATTAATAAACTAATGAAATAATTATTATATTAAAATATTTATGAATTGTCCTTATATTATTTCATTCCTTTAATTTTAATTCAAATAAAAGTTATACTAACTTTGACTAAAAAATATGTAAGAGGTAAAATAACAAAAAAACACTACATGAATTTTTATGGATTTAATATATATGTGGATGAAATATTGCATATCACAAATATTATTTCATAATTGCAACCTGTAATATTTTATTTAAATATATTTACATCAATGTTTGTTGTGGGATAAGTAATATTGAAAAAATAATGATCTCTAGATATCAATATGTGATATTATTTTGAAAAAATCATGAAACATGAACAATAAATATTAATAATATTTTTTCCATCAACACTTTAAAGAATGTGTTATTAATCATGATTCATTGATATATTAATAAAAATTCATAGTATCTGTCTATATATATAGACACAAAACTAACGAATTTTATAACTTGAGAATTTTTAATTGATTCTAAATCAACCAATGATAAGAAAATATATGTTTTTACTTATTACAAATGAGAAATAATTCATTAATAGAAAAAATATCACAAAATAGATTTTCAAAGGCTTCATTTCAATGATTAGGGTCATAAAAAATCATTTATTACATATCTTATGAACATTCTTCCACAATTAGGTGTGACATGAATCCTTATAGACATCAAATAAGTTACACTCATCATTGTTAACAAATAAAATTTAAGTAAATTAATTGTGTAAAAACAGATATCACTCATAATCAGATTATATTTTTAAATAATTAATAAATTTTTAGTGTATAAACCATTTCATGGGAAAGTCGTTTTATAATAACAAATATATATCAATGGAATTATTTATTACGCAAATAACCTTATATTTTTTTCTACATAGTCAAATATTCTATATTTTCCTTTATAAAATAAAAAATTTCATAATATCATATTTCAGAACCATTTTCATCTACATATAAATATTTATAAAAAATTATAATTCTTATATAAATTTATATTAATTACCTCCTGGAACTTATATATTTTGGGTGTGAGTAATCTAGACAGTTTTGAACAAGTTCCATATTATATTTGATTTCAATATTCTTATCCAAATATTAACTATATTTTTCCTTAATGTTATTGGATTTTTTTAATAACAACTTATAAAATATTATTTTTATTCTATGAGTGTTTTTTATATTTTTCTCGTAGAAGTAATTAACAAAAATAACATTTCATTTATTTTTAACAAATGAACAGAGTTATCATAAATTATAAGTAAAATATCAATATTACCAAAAAACCAGAAAAATAATAAATCACATAATAATACAAACATTATATTTATGAATTTATCAATTGTATGAATGGCATTAGTGTTGGTGTATTTGGTTATTCCGACCCAAAAATTACATAATACTACAAATACGTGTGTTTGGATTTGGTGGAAAAATTTCTATAATATCATTATCAACATCTAATAATGCAATGTTTTTAATCATAGTTGGTGTTATTTATTAGAATAAATTAAATCAATTTTTTCAACTATAAATAATTTTTTTTATCATTTGTATGTTCACTTTTGGAGGTTAGTTTTTTAATGATATATTGTTTCTAATATTATATATAGAGTGAAAAATTTTATTCAAAGTTAATCAATAATGAAAAAAATACCATTTATATTCACGAAAAAATTTATAGAACAATATTTAGATAGAGGTGATGATCATATTATACATTCTGTTCATGGATACGATTGTCCGCACACACATGTAAGAAACATTTTCATTTTTTGATTGAATGAGAGGGGAATTGAAAATAGTTATACCATTAATATAATATAACATAATTATATAGTTTAAATGTAAATCAATTAATACATATGGTCATATTGATTTTATATGGCGATGAATAGGATAATTAAATTAAGTTAGAATGAAGGTAATACCAACATTTAGAATTGAAATCTTCTCTTCTTGTATGCTTTTGTAATGAAGGGATTGCGTAACTATGTTCAAAGTGGGGGGTATGAAAAGTGTATATGGGCTACATAATATTTATATTTGGAATATATTTGGGTGAATTTCATACAAGGTATGTTTCATAAAAATGGTGCTACTATGATCATTGTTTGGTGAAAAAGATGGACAACTTTTTCAAGAATAATGTCATATAGGGGATAATAATTGAGTTATATGAGTGTGGGAAGATTTAGGTAGGTAAATTTGGTAATTCATTTAATATTATTTTATTTTTTATTAATAGTTTTTGAAATAATCTATGAATAAAATTTATTTAGCAAAATTACAAAATTAGTTTACCCATTTTCTAGTTATTAATATTTATTAAAATATATCAAAGGTGAATATATTATAACAAAAAATTAACTTTTAACTATAATTATATATTTAAAAATTTTAATTCTAAACAACTGATTCCATTAAATATAATTAATTTAATTATAATATAATATTATCTCTTCAATTAAGATATATAATTTGTCAAAAAATTATTTTTCTCAAAAACACCATTTCAATAATAAACTGTTTTTTATATAATTCTGAAATTATTTAAAATTATATGAATGTAAATTTATTGAAATATATGTTTTAACATCATATTTCATTATTTATTTTTGAGATATATCAATTCTGTTTGAACATAATATAATTATAAAATTAATATTTCATTAAATATCACTTTTTTATAAGGGATATATATAGTTATCATTATAACTTAATTTTATGACAAAAAATTAAATTAATATAATTTAACAATTTAAAATGAGTAATTAAAAATATTATAATACTTTTTTATTATTCAATTTCTAAAATTTGTAGAAATAATTTTTTTATTAAGTGAAACAAAACAATGTAGAAAACTTGTATATTATAAGCCTAAAAACAATAAATTTATTTTATTGTTATAAATATAGAGATTTATTTAAAATAATTAATATTTTATATGATTAATATTTTCCACATAAAACATATTTTCTCAATAAAATAATAGATGTTATAGTACAGAAAAATGTAAATTTTTATGATAATATATTTTTCACATTAAATTAATTTATCGTTTCATTATCTACAATAATTAATTTTTTACTATTACTAAGAATTTAAAAAATGAAATCATATTTTACCTCTATATAAATTTCATTGTCAGTTACATTTATATTTACATACCAATTGAATTTGTACATTTAAATAGTATTAAAATGTTATCTAGTTTTTTTGTTAGGTTTTATATGTAAACTGGGCTATTAATATATAGTCAAATCACTACTATATTAAATTATTTAGCATATTTTTTATTTTGATTAATATTTCATTAAAAAACCTCTATAATATTTATTTCCCATTGATGATTAGTTATTCACATTTGTGAAAAAAATGTAAATAATAATTAATTCATTTTTATTTATAAAATTATATATATGAAAGATAACATTGTAATGGGTTAAACAAATTTGAGTTTTAGATTATGAAAATGATAATTTTGTCCATTTTTTTATTTTTATATTTCACCATTAGTGGACTAATTCGATTAAGGAAATCTATATATACAATTCTGTCTAACTGTAGAATATATGGTAGGTATAATTTTCTATATGATGTCTTAAATAAAATTTCATCTATCTAGATTTCTATTATATAAATCTCCTACATCATAGTACATTGAAGTAGGCATAACCCTAATATATAAATTACAAAGTTATTTTTTGTTAATGGGTCCTTATAACCATCATAAAAATAAACCAAAACAGCAAATTACAATAATAGTAGAGAAAAAAATTATTAACGGGTTTTTAGGACAACACAGTTCACAATAAAAGGAAAAGTAATGGATACTTAAATGAAAAAATATTTAAAAAAATAATGGACATTTAAAGGACATATATATTATATACAATAGGAATATAATTAATGTTTTATTATTTGTCCAAAAATTATAACTATATCTTATAACATCTATCTTGGAATTGAATAATTTATACATGTTTTTTAAAAAAAATTCATATTTTCTACATCATATTTATGCATGATTATGTAATTTATTAAAAAATAATTTAATAAATTATAAGAGGATCAAAAGAAATACTATGTATATATCTTGTCATATAACACTTTAAATGTTCTTTGGTTGTGCTCATATAATCATATATGTGACAGTATGATGATTTAAATAGAATAATGTTCACTTAAGAATCAAATGTATATATTCTAAAATGGGTTAAAACCTTTTTTTTATTATATTATTTTTAATACATATCTTTTATTCATATTATTAAATAATTATTTATTTTTATGTTACTTTTTTTTCGATATATTCATGTTTGGAACAAGCTATGTTAACCTACCAACTTCTTTGAAAAAATTTCAAAATTCTAGTTAACGATTTTAAAGTCTCTCTCATACAATCATTTATATCTATTGTATTGATTTTTGGATATTATGGTAACATATGGGAACTTTCAAACCTAGTATTATTTATTTAAAATGACATATATTGGTTCATTTTAAGATATTGAAACATAATTTTATACTACAAAAAATATGATGTAGCATATTTGTTTTTCTATATTTAGTATCAACCTTCTTGGTGAAAATTCAATATATTGATTTTCACTTATAGTAATGATTTATAGGAATCACATTAATTACCTATCATGGTAATATTTTTTATATTGTATTAAATATTATCACATGTTAATATCTATTTCGTATGCCATGAATACCAATCGGTATTTTCACACCAATAATCATTCACTTAGCTACATGTATTGTAAACATTGTAAAAAACATAGTAATATCAAAATAGATCACCCCTTGGTATTTGGATAATGAAAAAAATAATGAATATCTTCAAAGGGTTTATCTTTGATTAGGTTCATCACTATTTTATTTGATATAATATTTTTGAATATTTGGTTATCCAATGGATAGTATTTTCCACCAGACATAATATATTCGACTAAATTCAGTATTTTTAAAAGATTAAAATCCTTTAAATCAATATAATAATCATGTGACCTCATAAATATTAATATACCAAACTTAATATGTCATTTTATAGAAGGGATATGTCATTTTTAAATTGAAAAATTATCATATATTATTTGAACATATAGACATAACTACGAACGTGATTCTTTAATAACAATTTACACTTCATGATCAATTAATATTTTTTAAAATAAAGCCGTCCATGTCATATTATATGGTTTATATTATTATAATTTTCATCTAATATAACTTACCTACCCATTAGATAAAATGCATATCTTCCTGGGGTTTCAATTTAACAAAACATAGAAAGGCACTTTTATGGTCCACAAGTGGTCTATTTTGGTTATATACATCTCTTGAAATAAACAAGGAAACTCATTTCTCTAATGGTTATGAAAATATTAGTTTATCTCCTAAATATAGTGTTGATACAAATAATCTTATACATTTTGATGGAAATTATGTATCTCATAGTCTAATTTATCATGGATTTAAGAGGTTCACAGATATGAACCTTTTTAGGGATATTCTTGTAGAATAAAAACCATGAATGTTAAAGGAATAATTGAATAAGATGATGATATATTCAAAAAAATACCTAGGATATTAAATTATAAAAAATCTAATAGATTTTTTAGAATACAAACCACGATTTATTAGATGATAGTACCTCATTATAACATTATCTTGAGAATATATTCACAAGATAATGATATAATGTGGAAATGAAAAACCAATATTAATAGAGATAAATACATGGTGTTAAAATACATTGATTAATAGAAGTTGATATATCCATAAATTTTTGTTATCTCTAATTTATAAAATGAAGAATGTTGTAGTTAAATGATATAAGATAATATTTGTTTAATTCCTATCTTGATACTCACTATTAAGGATATGATGATTCCATTAGTAAAAATATTATAATTACTCAATCAATTAATATATATTTTAACATCACATCAATAATTTAAACAATATATATCATAATAATATTAGAAATATCAAGGAATCTATTTTTCATAATTTATTTCAGGACTGGTTGCAATGGGAAATTATTTTGAAAATAGTCTAAACACTACATAACAATATACATCTTCCAAGAATGTTGTAGACTTCACATAGTTTATACATATCGCTACAACCATGGGACATGAAACATAAGAAAAAGGTGATATGAAATTCCATTTAAAGGATGTATTATTCAAATATCATCATTTGAAATATTTTAACTATCTGATAAAAAATTACATTTGGAAATCTATTATAAAATAATATATAAATATTTTTATGGAAATAATGAATTACGTGCCTGAATTCTCAAAATGACTACCATTTACTATGATATGAGATTGTGACATAACAATAGAAAAATGTAATAATGATATGAAATCATATGATCATTGGATTATATATATGTGGAAATTAATTAAAACATTATACCATAAATACAACTCCATGATCAGTCGCAACACCATTATCTTAATGTTGAAAAATTCCCATTGTTGATTGGATTTACTCTTAATTTTGATAAACATAGTGGAAATCATACATGGTTGATTATGTTTAATAAATATTTCAATACATTGAATCTAATGATATATAAATATATATTCATTTAATTTAAAAATTATATATCTATTTTCCTACCAATCACATAAAATAATGTTCATTAGAAAATCACCCATTAATCATATGTGGTATAGAAAGTACCACTATTTATTAACTTCACATCCAAATATTTAAAATAAATTATCTTGATATATAATGTATTAGGCAATGATTTAAAGGGATATATTATTCCAATAACTCAATTCACATAATTTAATGCGATTCAAATATTCAACGAATGAGGAGAATAAATTATTATTACATTTTAAGAAATTTGTAAGCATGAAAGGATATTGGGTTCATAATTATGAATTAAGGAATAAAAAAGGATAAATCAACCAGGTTCCCACATAACTTTAAAAAATAGTAGTTATATTTAAATTTAAATTATAGTCATTATTCTTAAAATTGTGTTCCAATACAGAATATTCACGAGAAGGATGAATAAGAGTAAATAGTAAAAATGTTCAACAGGGTTAAAGATCTGTCTGTAAATGATAATTTTAAAGATAAAATAGACACATTATTAACCATAAAATATGGATTGAATATGTAGGGTTATTTAATATATAATTAATATTATATGAATGGATTAATTGTTTAATAAATTTATATGGGATAACTATTGATAATTAAATAAAATTTGGTATTCACTTAAATCAGGTATATATATATGTGTGTGAAATTTAACATCATGTATTAACATTTTTAACCACATAAAATAAAATTACCATAAAAAATCTATATATTTTTGAGATATATATATAAAATAATTAGGTGTTAATGAGGAATATATTTTAAAAATGGTTAAAAATGAATAGATAATATAACTCATAGGTAATTGGGGGTGGTATGGATGGTTTATTATGACCTAAGAAACATTTTAAATAAAATCATATGATAGAGACAGATAAAGATAATGACATTAAAATTCCATGAATAAAGAGAATATATAAGTTTATACATCTATTTAATTTAATAAATGTAATTTCAAAATAATTTTTTTTCATAATATAAAATGTGCTTTATAAAATAAAATTTTGAGAAAACCCCATTTTGGGACTATATAAATTCATATGAAGACCCCTTTATTGATATAAAATTTGATGTTTATTTTAAAATACATAAAATAATATAAATACAATTATTAGAATATATATTTTAAATAAAATTATATTTAATAAATATCATGTGTGTCAAAGATGTATGGTTTGAGATGAAACCCTTATCTCTTGTTTAAATTTACTGTGCGCATTCACATAACATACAAAAAAATGAATGTTCTTTTATTTCTTACTCCATAATATTAATTATCATGAAATATAAGTTTATAAAAATAAATAAAAATAATGTTTAGAGTGTAATGGATATTTATCATTTTATAATTTTTGTTTGAAAATCCATTAGAATGTGTAGTGAAATGGGAGGATTTGGTCTTTTTAATAGGAAAAAAAAATTCCCTTTGTAAAAAATATTATTTTCCAAGTCATATCATTCATGGATGGTATAGTGACACTAAAATTTCCATATATCAAAAAAATTTAAGAGATATCAATAAGAAATTACATAGTTAAATTGTTTCTATAATTCTTGATAAGGAACACCCCTACTATAGGTTTGTTTTGGGTTTCATCATCTTTTCCATGAGGTGTATGGGGTTATCCAACAAGTTGGATTATATACTCTTGAGATAGATTTGTTATGCATAGTATTTTTACATTAATAATTAAAATTTATGGCTTATTTAAATTTTATTGGGGACTAAGATATAAGCACTCATTATCCCCTAGTGATTTCAAAGCGATACAAGAATACCTTAAAAGATACCATAATAAATGTAATTTAAATGGGCATGAATATCAATTCATGTGATATCCTAACATATATATAATTAACCATGTCTTATTTTAGTGGATGAAATTATTCTTATTATCAATGGATGCATTTCAAATATTCAACATCCCATCTGAATTCATCATGTTTATTATATATTGAGTGCTTATATTATAGATTGTCTGAAGTCTAGTTTTTATATATCTATTAGTTATTCAAGCGACAGAGGCAAGAGGATTGAAGATAATCTAGGAGTCACTATGAGTTATTTTCCCATGGATTATTTATGGTCACCAATTTCCATGGGTAAGGTATAAATTCTTCATTTTTATGGAATTATAGACAAAATAAATGTGTGTACCCTTAAATAGTGAAACTGATTCCTATTCAATCTTTTGATAACATCTATCTTCATTCATATTGATTTGGGAAATATTTATCGCATGAATTTTTTTCAATGTATTGTAATAATCTAGTTCATTAATATATTTGATGTAAAATTTGAAGGTATATATCATTAGCCATAGAAGAATTGAATGGTCTGCAATTTTAATGACGGTTTTCTAAAACAAAAGAGTGATTCAGAAAATATTTCATACTACAGGTAAATCTAGACTAGGATGTTATGGAGGGTAGGTATTTATGGGATTGTTTCTGAACTAAAAATTATGGGACTCTATTTTTTTGTGATTACTAACGATTTTGGAAACTAATAACTAGAAAATCCTTACTATCCAATAAAATATTTTATGTATTGTTAGGGAAAATTTATTAACTTGTTTAGAGAAAATTGGTTTGAGAAAACGATTGGTTTTCTAGGTTACATAGTACCCTACTTATCTTTTATGTTGTCAATATTTCTCTTCATCCCCCATGATATTCTAAACCCTCTACACCTATATTTTTTTCAACCTATTCCAATCATAGATGAACCAAACAGGCTAGTGTTTATGTGTTCACAGTCATTTTCTTCTTTATAAAATATTATCATGTGGGTTTCAATGAAAATTATGGGCATGATTCATGGGGATGAATTATATGATGTGACGATATCCCAACTAAACCTATTATATATATCTCACACAGTCGTAATCATGCACTTCCTATCGATGTAGGGGTGCATAAAAAATGGGTTTTAGTTGTATCCAATGAGGAATTATATATTGATACATAAGATTATATGGAATTCCATATATTAATTGAATTCTATTGGGAATCCTACATCAGGAATTATTTTTAGATAATTCAAGAGGATAGAGGTTTAGTGTCTCCTTAGGGATAATTTTCTTCACTCCTCGTTGAATGGTTTTTCAAACAATGTGCATGAGAAGAAGGTGAGTTCTTTGTTAATAGTAGAAGGATATTGGAGTTTACAAAATGCATGGAATAGGTCAATATATAAGGGGTTTCTTTGTTATTTTATATTTTATGTGGAATAAGAGAGGTCATTGGAGGTGGAGTTGGTTCACTACACAAGTAAAGATATCTATCATGTTCTATGCGAATTCTTATGACTGGATATGGTCTCATTATATCTACTCAAATGGTATACCCCAATGGAAACTTGGTATGACATAACCCCCGATCATAGTATTCAAATTAAAAATATATGGGTCTAGCCGGAATTTTCTCATGATGGGTGGGGTTTTATTTTTGATCAACATCGAACTGTGGTTTTTTCATTCATTTTTGTATTTTTCCATAGTGACTATATCATTGACGAGTCCACTAGAATTCCAAAGTGGTTGGAATATTTTCTCTCCCATGAAATAATACTATACAAGTTGGAACAAGATTCCATTATATTTCTCAAATTAATAAAATTTTTGTCTACTACTTAATGGGTTATAACTTATGCAGTTTTAAACTCTAGAAGGATTATTTTTAATAGCATTAGTATTACATATACATGTAGAGAAAATGAATTTTCATTATACTTTTTAGAATCATGGAAGTCACCTCAAATAGCATGTATTTTTTATAGTATTACAATATCCCATTTCTCCCAGTGTATTAATCTAGATAGGGATAATGATTTTGGGATTAATTACTTTATCATACCACAACTTGTTTTAGGATTTATTATAATTTTTCATTACTATAAAAAGTTTCAGCATTGGATGGATAGATGGATAGTCATGGGAAATGGATAAAACCCAGACCCCATAAACCATCCAATATCATATATTTATTCCATAACTATTATCATTTTTCACTCTGTTAAGATACATTTACCATTACTCTCCCTTACTAGGGTGACTTAACATTAACCCTCAAATCCAAATTATAAAAATAAATATTATAATTGAAAATTTTAACTAATTTTATCGTGTATATTCTATATATCTTTATATAATTGATCAATATAAAATTTCTATGAGTTATCGAAATTTATTTAGTATTACTATATTGAACACGTAAATTTTGTTCCATAGAAAAAATTTGTTTCAAAACAAAATTTTATTTTTTGCATAGTATTATCATATATTTTTTTATATAAATAAATAGTATTATTATATAAAATTTATTTTATGTGCCTTTCAAATAAATCCAAAAATAGGTTTTACCAAAATAGTTTTAAATTAAATTAAAAAACATATATGTGTTTTTTGGAGTAAATATATTTCTTTTATTATATAATCAAAAATATTATTTAGAAATTTATGAAAAAATATCATCAAACTAAATATAAATATTATTAAAATTATTAAAAAGGATTTATAAAATTATATTTTTCACTTATATATTAATTTGATAATAAATTAAATTGTTTTACAAAATATAATAATTTTTAATATTAAGTTAAAAATAACATATTTTATAAAAAACAGAAATATTACAACAAAGATGATTTTAACATTGTTTGTCCATGAATGGAAGATTATTTTTTCTATTAATCATATATCTATTATAAGAATATATAAATATACAAATCATAATGATGTCTATACAAATCATATGGGAAAATATAACTCTATATCAAAAATGTAAAATATGGAGTATAAAATTTCGAAGAAAATTTAAAAATATAATTTCAAATAATGATCATTTTTTATTGAAAATTTATTCATGAATTTTTATCTAACAACCACATATTTCAAAGTAGAAATATACGTTTGACAATGTTTTTAACACATAACAAAAAGTATAAAAGTCTTGAGAAATATAAAATAATTATATTGTAGATGTTTAATTATATGGAATGATCTACAAAAAAGAATATAATTTAATATATATATATATCGATATATATAAAAATTAGTTTACATTTTTTAAAAATAACTAAATAATATTCAATAAAGTAAATTATTCTCTAAATATATGTTTTTTTAAAAAGTATTTTAATTTTCTTCTTATGAAATAATACTTTACTTAATATTTAGATGTATTATAATATTATTTGATAAAATTATCAAATTTGTTTACATTTATATATCAAAATTTATAATTTTTTAGGTTTGTTGATTTTTTAGAAAATATTCATTATTCGGTGAATAGTCTATAATACCGATTTTTTATGAAACATATGCTTTATATTTAATAAATAAATAGATATTATATTATCATTACTTTTTAATTATTGTTTTACATAAAAAAATATTATTTAGTAATATATAGTAAAATAAATTACAATTTAATTTTCATAATATTTAATTTTAGTATCACTTAATTTTTGTCTTCAAAATAAGATTTTTTTGAAAACAACTTTTATTTTCATAAGGTTTGTACATTTTAGTTATTCTAAATAAACTCTAATAGGTAATTTTTTAACTAAATTTCATAAATATATATAAAAAAATATTAATTTTGTTATGTATGACAATTTCTCTTGCTCAGAGAGTTAATATACAGTCATCTTTTTCCCAAAAAATAGTCTTTTTGAGGAAACACATTTTCATCACGTATGTGTATTTAATTTTAAATTTAAATTATCCAATATTGTGTATTTAATTATATAAAATGGAATCCGTATTTCAAAAAACAATAATTTATTTTACTTAATTTTTTCATGTTAACTATTGATCATAATTAATAAATAATATAGTAAAATATAATTACTAATGTCAATGTGACATTTATTTACCACACTTTTAAAATAAATATATAGGGTTAAAATTGAAAAGTTAAAATTCTAAAAAATATTTTATTTTAATATATAGATCTTATATTTATAGGGTTATTTAATTTTTAATTTTTAATCATTATAGAATGTGATAAATGTGGGTACACAATTTCTTTTAAAAAAATAAATTTTTTTCTCTCACCTCACACATAAATCACAGCCGCCTCTCCTCTTTAGAAACCCTACCATTCATTTGGATCATCCATTCCTTTACCAAATGTATAACTTGATTACATCCACCCATACTAGAGTACATATTTAGTTAAAAAAGTAATACACTAAAGTTTTGTGATAATTATTTAATAAAAAATAAATAGATTTTAATTTTTTCAAGACACCACACCATGGTTGGATTTCTTTACATGAAATAAAATGTTCAGAATTTATTACATGGAAAAACACATTTCAATGAAACTTGAAAAACTGTTTTTATATTTACATTTTATATGATATTTATCAATTCATAATTTAAATAGAATGAATAAATATTATTAATTAAATTATGAAAACATGTTGGTTAGACATGTATATAAAATGAATTTGATTGTGAACAATTAATTGTAAAAGCTAATAAATACCATTTAATAATATTATATTTCTTTGAAATAGTAGTTATATTGGAAAAAAGAATTTAACCTCAATAAATTATACATTCTAGTTTTGATCATGGATTTTACCCAAATTTATATATATTATTTTTAATCAAATGTCTAAAATTAATCTTTTGTGTTTTATATATACGAGATAATAATAAATCCATTTTTAACTCAATAACGTTCTTTATAAAATTCTGTTCATTATGAAAAAATTTACATATATTATAAAGATAATTTATCAAACATAAATGAGAAATATTTTTAATTTTTTTAATAATCATACAAAAATTATCATACTGTGAATTTCTTAGAATTTTCTAAACCTATTAATGATTTGATGAATATTGAAAAATACTAAATTTATTGAAAAACTAATATTTTTATTAAATAATTTATAATTTTAAATTACATTAATAATTATTTACACAATAAAACAATTTCAATTATATATTTTTAATCGAATTTTGTTAATTGAAATCATTTTCATGTTGAATTTGTATATATAAATTTTATAAAATTTTGAATCTTTTTTGCTTTCAAAACACAAAAACTAATTACATATTTGAGATTAATTTTAAATTAAATTTCTATAATTATTTCCATATTTCATCCTTATTTTATATATGGACCAATAATCTTACATTCTTGGACACAACTATCATGTGAAAAAAGGAGTAAACTTTTTTCAAATATTATAAGTATCAAACTCCCCAAACATATAAATGAACATCCACTATCATATCATTTTAACAAAATAAAACCCTTATGTTACAGTAAATACCTAATAAAATTACTTATCAAAAACACTAATAAAACATTATAATATAAATTTTGATCATAAATTTATCCTAAAAAGTATTTTTGTGAAAATATAGATAGAATTCCAAAAAAATATATAATTTTTTAAACAAGAATTTTTATATTGTTTCTACCCCAAAATGAATAAATTATTATTAATAAGATATTAAATAGTATCAAATGTATCATTAATATAATAATATTTATTCTATAAATTCCATGACCAACAAACATCCATGATACTGTCAAATGGGTTACGAAACTATAAATCTAGTCCATATCAAACTACTTTCCAACAAACCTATGTATTTCTTTTTCCCATTAATAAAAATCATGTATTTTTATAATTATGGATTAAATTTTAATATAGTATATTTATTATATTTTTATAATATTTAAATTATTTTATTGTACATACCTTTATACTTTCCATTATATGGGAATATTATAATGGTGATCTTCTATGCAGCTGAAAACCACCCCATGAAGCCTTGTGATAAATTCATGATATATGTGGAACTTAAATATGATGTTTTAATTGAAATTTTTTATTTATATGACATAAAAATTATTTATTAATGTAAATATATTAGTTTTTTTCGTTCTTTCAATCATTAATGAGAATATAAATAATGTTCATTTATACATATGGCCTACTATCTCCATGAAAAATGTATTTTATTATCAATCACTAAGTTTTATGTATTACAATTAATAAAAAAATAATTTATATATATGAAATTTATATTAAGATTATCAATATGGATCTTATGGATCAATTATCAATGTAAAATTACCTTAAATAACAAATAAATACATATATGAAAAACAATGTTTTTTTAATTAAAACTCCATTTGACAAAGAATTCGTAATAAAATGGAAATAAAATTTAATAAATATTTTATAAATGGTATAATATTTATTAATACGGTAATATAATATATTTTTAGTAAAATTATTTTTATTATACAAGAGGTTGAAATATGCATACTTGATGTTGAGACATATGGTATCAGATTTCTACCTTCTCTTTTATTTCGAAGAGACTAATGAAAATTCACAACTCATTTATTTTTAGTGGTGAATATATTTATCATTTGACATATTATAATTCCAATATCCTTCATTTTATGATATTTAATGTTTTATATTATGTTATGATATTTTTTTCTTATAATTCAAAACTTTACTATTGTGCTGGGGGTTTTTTATTCACTCGTTTATTTCATTGGGAGATAATAAAATTCCCCACTGTTATATTTTTGTATTGTATATATATATATATATAATTGAGATGTTATGAAATTAATCTCTAATAGTTAATTATATATAATTTTTATTTTCTTATAATTCATTAATGGTCTGCACGATTCAATTTATAATTAAAGATTTAACATATTTGAGTCTCCCTTTCATATATGGGAGACATATGATAATTCACCAATCTTTTATATTGTGTGGTGTATATAACACCACATTGATGTATTATGTCTTCTATATCCATTATTTATGTATATATATAGTTTCATTTGATCTTATTGTTTATTAGGGATTATGATAAATTATTTTAATGAATTAATTATTGATTTCTGTCTCACTTTGTATATTTGTGAGACACATGCCAGATTCACCACCATGTTCTTTTATTGGTGTATATAACTAAGAAAAATTTATTTTATGATGATAATACAATGAATAATGTGGATAAAATATCCATTTAAAAATATTCTTTTCATGTAGACTATGTCTCATATATTTCCATTGTGGTATGGGATTTATGATATAATCTATTCATTTATTGGGGTTGATTATCATTATTTCAAAAATATTGAAATATTATTATTTAATGATCATTAACTATCACTAAATTTTATCTCTTATTGTTATTAATGGTATACTAATGCAATATCCCCACATTTAAAATCATTTTTAAGTAAAATAATAGTGAAATGTTTATTAACTAATAATTATTCTTATTTATCTCTTAAGTCAAAAAACAGTTTCCCTCCAAAATGATGTTCCTAAAAATGGGTATAATTTTCTTTAAAAATCAATATAATTAATTATTAAAGTCATATTTACCCATATTTAAATATTTTATAACATTTTAGTCATTAATATTTTTTTGTTTCCTAATCAACCTCTATTTGTTTTTTATAAAAAATGTTATGAAAGCATCATTCTACGGTTAAATATATGAATAAAATTTTCAGCGTTAATTAACATTATACTTTTTGAAAAATAAAATATATTTATTAATGGTTATTTGAAATTAATTTAATTTTCATTTTTTCATAAATTTAAATTATTAAAAAATGATATGCACAAAATGAAAAGATTCCTCATGAAATGTTATATTTGATCCTTTAAAATCATTATCCCTTAAATATAAAATACATTGACGTATGTTTTTATTAACTTTGGATTTGAACCAAGGATGACAATGGTAATACTTCCAAATATTGTTTCTCATGAAATGATTTTTCTAAAGCAATTTTATCTTCCATTTTTTATATCATGATAACATTCTTATAAAAGCATACACTTTTTCCATGGGATATGAGGTGGTGAAATAATGAAATGATTTTACAACTTATCTATTTTACAAAGGATATGATATGATGAAATAATTATTAAACCCATTTAATATCAAGTTTTATAAAATGACAAATGATTTATGATATTTAGACAAAAATACATATTATTTTCATTATGTGGAGGGGGTACCTATATATCTTTTTCAAATGCATTTGTTAATGATGGATAAATCATGATTAATGGTGTTGTTCATGGAAATGATTATTTTTAATAAATTTTTATGAACCCAGATTTTATTTTCATAATTTTCAATAGGAACCTGATTTATATTCACTAGTATATGTGTGAATTGGATTATATATACACAATATTATGCATAGTCTTATCCATCTTGTCTATAATGTTATTTATTTAGCTGATTCCATTTCTATAATATAATGTGAGTACCTAATTTTATTTCCTTAATATGATGAGTGAATATTGAACTATATATAAACCTCTACAATGTTAAAAGGTAGTGGGTATTCCAAAAATATATTCATTACACTAATGGTATCATTTCATGATTCATTTAAATTGAATCATTTACGCATCATGTCTCAAAAACGTCTATTTTTTTAAAAAATTACTCAATATTATGATCATTAATATGAAGGGTATAATTTTTAAATGTTATTTTCATGTTCTCATATAAAAATTTTCAATTTATGTTTACTTATCTTCCTTTTTAAATACATTGAGCATTTAATCACAACCATTCTTGAGTTTCATTTCTTCATGTTTTTTATGAATGGTATTACATAGGGTACGTTTATGCATAAGTTGAATATATTTTTGGGAGATGGTGAACATCATTTACAAAATTAAATTAGTGTGTACATATTCATTGATTAAAATAAACTATTATGGTATTTATGCGTATGTTTTTGAATGTGTTGAATATTAATTTAAAAAGATATAATATCATTGTGTGAGAGACATAGGATCTTAGAGTTGGTATCAGAGGAAATGTTTCTTTAAAATTTGGAAACTATGATGAGAAATATTTAGTTAGATCACTAGGGATATTTCTAACAATATTTTTTGATTTTCCACTATTGATAAGTTTATGTATGATCTAATATATTAGAATATGTTGAGGAATTTTTTTAGTGTATATATGAGTTTTTTCCTTGAATGTTCAACAATGCATATCGATTACTGGTGATTGTGGCTATTCAATAGAGGCACCAAAGGAAAATATCTACGAAAATGGTTCATTAATATAGACTTGATCGTCAACTAGTGTAACATCCCAGGTAAATAAAGAATAAATAATTTTCATATTTATTAATATTTACGAATTAAATATAAATTTTATTTTAAAGGGGTTTCTATGTTCGATAGCGTACCCGATACGCAACGATGAGTTTCTTTGAAAACTTACGTTGCACACTAGTAATAAAATAATATTATTCTAAATGTTAGTTTACACGTAGTCGTTGTACTGGAGGGAATGGATAGGAATAACTAAAATATGATTATACATGTCTTTAAATGTTTTTATATTTATCAAATAAAAGATAATGTCTTAAAATACGGAAAGAATTCAATTTTAGGCATTTATACCCTAATTTTCACTAAGGGTTCACTTATCACCTTTTGACGGCGAACCGTCATTAAATATAGTTTTGATCAATCTTATAAATTCTATTGGACCAAATATAACTCTTCTTTAGAATCGGTAGATCAAAATTTACTTTGTGTAAATTTTTAGTATCGTTCCAATAAAGTTCTTTTTTTAATGAATATTGTAAAATGTTGTATTTTAATTCAAAACCTCTTTTTAATCTAATTTTTAATATGATTAGATTACCTTTTTATTTGGTTTTAAAGTGAAATTAGAAAACATTTTTACCATTAAATTAAATAGTGTTCGTTGGAATTAATTTCACTTTGAAATCAGACTTAAACTAGTGTCAATCTTTTGATACTTATTGTTTCACAAAAACACGCTATTTGTCATGACAGTGGGAATTAATTATTAAATTAATTAATTTGACTTATATGTTTTGAATTTTGTAAAATGGACTTCATTTTTGAATTCGGAATATCAAATATAGCTTAGGGTGAATTTTTGGTAATTTTCTGGAAAACTTCAATTTTTGATGAATAGTGAAACCACTAAGTGGTAATCAAGCAAACTGATTTTTCAGTTAAATGAAAGTTTACCACTAATGTGTATTGAATTTTGAAAATCCGACATACATGGTTGTAATTAGTATGTAAAATGTGGTTCAATGAGATTAAAATAATTTTTGGTTAATAGTGACTTATTAAGTTTTTAATCGCGATTAGAGTTAATTAGTGTAATTTAAGGTAAAAATGATAATATAAAAATGTGAAAACACCATGACACTTGTCCTACACCTATTTGGTGAGTCATGGACGACCAAGAAAAGCCATGGGTCAACTTGGGGACCCCATGTAGCCAATTTAGTTGGAAAATGACATTAATATATTTTTATTTAATGTTTAAATTAAAATGACACAAACATGAGTTGTTTTAATAAAACAATTTTTAAATGGGGTTATACAAGTCATATTTTTGATTAAAAATAATCATTGGATAGCTAAAAATATTTCATACATCATAGTATTTGTTTTATAATTTTTAGAAATTAAATAAATTAAATTATTTATGACATAATAATGATGCAGTGATGACATCATTATATGACGATTTAAATAAAATGGAAAGATAATGTAAAATCTATGAACTACACGTGTCCAAAACTTATTGTATGAGTGGATTTAGAACCCTTATCACCTTATCCACGAATTATTTCAATGTGGGACCTTTTAAAATCGAAACACATTTTCAAATAAAGTAATATTTCTTTACTTTCCAAAAGTGCCCCTCCTCTCCTCTTATAAAAGGCCCCCACCTCTACCTAATTTCACACACTCCTCAAGCCTTTGGCTCGGCCAACCCCTGCCCATTTACTCTCTCCACATCCCTCTCCTCATCCTAGAGGATTCCCTTTGGGCAGAATCCTTTCAATGGAAGCATTTAGGCTCAAATCAAAAGGAGTTACACTTTTAAAGGTAATTCATTCTCTCATGTTCATTAGTTTTATTTTGCTTCTCCAACCCACTAAACTCTTTTTATTTACTTATTTTGTAACAACACCAGTATCTTCAATATACTAGGATGTTTTTATATGATTTATTTGAGCTAGAATTTCACACAACTACATCAAATGGTTAAAGAACATACGGTTTCTGTGGATGGCGAAATTCTGCCTCCCGAAACGATGATTGTTCAATACTCATTTAACACCTTCAAAGGTGGCCATTATGATGTCACTATTTTTATATATGATATATAATATGTTTATGTTTTCCTTAAGCTTCTGTTTTTTTTATTATGGGCATACCATTATGGTTTCCATTATGGGTAAACGTGATATCTTTATTTAAGTAAGTGCGGACTACCGCCCCCTCAAAGTGATGTGATTCGTTAATACCATATGTGGGACGTGTAAAGGATGGATTTAAAGTTATTATATATGTTGTTATACTGGAATTTTAATATACCTCTATATCATTATTATTTCTTTCCATTAAAGTATGAGATAGAAATAAAGGTAGCGTTCATGCGTACGTACGGCTTACCGTCTCCATGAACGGTGCATTTTATTTCTTATCCCCAAATGTAAAGTTCTATTAAAGTACATGTATATAATGGATATATATAATGAATGATATATCTAAATGATGAATATAATTCTGGAATTAAAATATACATACCTATCATTTAGTTTTAATTCCATTAATATGACAATGAAATGAAAGTAGCGTTCATGCATACGTACAGCTTACCGTCTCCATGAACGGTGCATTTCATTTCTTACCTCTAAATGATTATGTAATATTATAAATACATGTATATGCTGGATATATATGATATATATGATATCCAAATCAGGAATGTCATTCTGGATATAATGAACCTTTGACCACACGAACAACATGTAATTGTTAGAAGTCCACTTTCGACTTAAGAACCAAATATCGACAAAACAAACATTATTAACTTAAATGGTTACATAAAGTTCAAGACATGGAAATAAGTGATAAAAAAGGAATAATTAACTTGAAAAAGGTTCTTAAACAAGTAGAAATTAACTCAAGTTTATTATTCAGGAGATTAAAGAACGGTCGGGTCAAGTCAGATACGAGGTAAGGGACTTCGTCTCAATCTCCTTTCATTGAGGCATATTTTACTTTATACACAACTTTCTTTTATACGGTGTATAAAACCCTTTTGAATTTTACTTTTATACAAAAGGAATCTTTTTCTACGAAGCGTTTTAGTAAATGACAAAAAAGAATGTTTTTTTACGTACGCGGTGACAATGACCTTTTCCGCCGCCGTGAGTATTATTTGGTATTTGGCTTCCTCAACAAGCCGTAATGTTTTTAAAATAAAATAAATACCATATACTCTTTTATGTATTTTGGTATTGAAAATGGTTTTGATAAAGTATTCTATTATGATATATTTTGATTGAAATGTGGAAATGTTATCATTCCTTTATATTGGTTTTATGTTTTATGATTTTATATTGGTACTTGGACATTTGATGGGTGGTTACATGATAAACTATATGATGGGTGGTGCCGTGAATACCAGGACGGGTGGTTACGTTATAACCTCCAATGCATTGGGTATGGAATTCGGCTGTATGGCTATTCCATTAAGTAAGAATGGAAATTGGTCGTATGGCTATTCCATTAAGTGATATGTGTGGAAGTCGACCGTATGGTTATTCCACTTAAGTATGTTTATGTCCCAAGTTACCTTTATATATTCTATGTGTTCTTTATATGGGTTTTGTGGTAATTATTTGGTTACAAAAGGTAATTAATGATACTTTATTCAGCAAAGAGTTTTTACTACTTCATAAAGGTGATGGTATTACTTTGATAGAGTATACACGTTTTACTTGATGTTTGAAAAAGTAATAGTTTTCATTATTTGTGTATCCCTTACTGAGCTTTTTATGCTCACCCCAAGTTTTTCGAAATGTTTTTCACAGGACTTGAAGTGGAATAAGGTCAAGGACGGGATCAAGGGAATGTCATGCTATCAAAAACATGGAACTAGACATCTTTTTTAAGAGTTCTTATTTTATGGAAACTTAGTAGAAGTGTCTAGTCTGTAATCTTTTAAGATTTAATAGTTATGTTCTAATTCTCTAAAACTGTAAACCTGAAAATATCCTCAATGTGAATTATTCATTTAATTCAATATTAAGTAAGGTTTATGGGTGGGGCCATATAGTTGGTATCAGAGGTCGTTTTAGACAACTTTAGGAGTTAGAAAATTGTTAAATTGTAAGTTAATTTATGATATGATTGAAATAATATAGCATTTACAGATTACCATGTTGCTTCGCCTAAGATATTTCCATGTTCAGAATGGTTTTCCATAGAGGAAACAAAGCAGCTATGTTGGGACGACATCAGGAGGAAGACAACCTTCCAAATCAGCAACCTGAGATGGTCGGAATCGGAACTGAACAGTTTGTTGCAGTGATGGCACAGTTGACTCAGGCTATAAATGGTGGTGGTATCCATGCACGAGATCAGCCAGATCAACCACAGAGGAACATGTCAGTGGGGGAACATTTCATGAGGCAACATCCCCCATCATTTAGTGGATCATCTAACCCTGTGCAAGATGAAGGGTGGATTAAAGCACTGAAGAAGATTTTTGATGTCATGGGGTGTTCAGAACATCAAAAGGTTAGTCTTGTTGTTTACAGTTTTGAAGATGAAGCTGATCAGTGGTGGTCGATGGTTAACAATATTAGGGATAGTGACGAGATTGAGGATCTTCACTGGGATGATTTCAAAGATATGTTTCTTGAGAAGTATTTTCATAAGGATGTTCGACTTAGGATGGAAAAGAAATTCCTAGAATTGAGGCAGGAGGATGATTTAGTGGCTGCTTATGAAGCAAAGTACACTCGATTGGCAAGGTATGCTCCAAATTTTATCTAAGACCTTGATAATAAAATCAATCGTTTTTACTCAGGATTAAAGCCAAAATATCGAAGGGCATTAGCTTCTCGTGAGTTCAAAAGTTACGAAAAACTTGTTCGATGTGCAGAGAAGGTGTAAATGGAGTTTGCCGATGATCAGGTGTTCTATGACAAAAAACAGAATAAAGGGTCTAGTTTGCATGCAAAGGGGAAGAATTCATCAAAGAAGCAAGGAGGTAAGAACACCAAATATCCATCCTGTGAGAAGTGTGGTAAAATGCATCCTGGAGAATGTTTATCCAAGTCTGGTAAGTTCTTTCGGTGTGGTAAGTCTGGTCATATTGCTCGTAACTATAAGGAAGATGATCAAGCAGGAAATAAAAAGCCAACGGTAAGATGTTTTAAGTGTAATGAAATGGGTCATTATGGAAACTAGTGTCCAATGAAGAACTCAAATGGGGGAATGTAGCCAGACTACAAGCAGAAAGGGGTGGCGAAATCCTTTGCAACAACTTCAGTAGATGTTGGGCCATCAAATGAAGTGGTATCAGCTCCAGGGAGCTCAGTATTTTTCGAAGATTGACATCAGGTCGGGGTACCATTAGTTGAAATTAAAAGAAGCAGACGTTCCGAAGACTACGTTCCGTACTAGATATGGCCATTATGAATTTGTAGTTATGCCTTTTGGGTTAACCAATGCACCTGTTGTATTCATGGACCTTATGAATAGAATTTTCCATGAGATCATGGATAAGTTTGTGTTTGTGTTTTGAGGATTGGGAAGAGATTATATGTGCCTTTTGATTCACAGTTGAAGAATAAGTTGTTATGTGAGGCTCATAGTTCTCCGTTTTCAGTTCATCCGGGCAGTACTAAGATGTATAGAGATCTGCGGGAGTATTACTGGTGGGATGGAAGGAAAAGAGATATTGCTGATTTTACTGTGAAGTGTTTGACATGTCAACATGTTAAAGCAGAGCGGCAGTTACTGAAAGGGATGCTTCAGCCTTTACCAGTGCCAGAGTGGAAATGGGAAAACATATCTGTGGACTTTGTTGTGGGATTACTGAGGACATCTCGAGGTAATAATGCAATCTGGGTTATTGTTGATCGCTTAACTAAAGCTGCTCATTTCCTTACTATACGAGATACTTTTTCCCTAGATCAAATTTCCCGTCTGTATCTTAAAGAGATTGTTAGGTTACATGGAATTACCCTCTCTATTGTATCTGATCGTGATCCCAGGTTCACATGTAACTTTTGGAAAGGCCTTCAAGAGTAGTTGGGTACTGAATTAAATTTTATTACATTTTTTCATCCTCAATCAGATGGGCAGTCAGAACGAACAATTCAGACATTGGAGGATATGCTAAGAGCTGGTTCGATGGAATATCAGGGAAGTTTGGGACCAACATCTTTCTTGGGTTGAGTTTTCTTATAATAACAGTTTTCATTCCAGTATACAGATGGCACCATTTAAGGAATTATATGGGAAGCGGTGTTGAACTCCAGCATTTTGGGATGAAGTGGGTGAAAGGAAGTTGATGAGACCAGAATTGGTAGAAGAGTTGGCAGAAAAAGTTCAGCTGATTCAGAAGCACATGAGAACAGCTCAGAGCAAGCAGAAGAGTTATGCGGATAAATGGAGGAAGGTTCTATCTTTCAAGGTAGGTGATCATGTTTTTATCAAGGTTTCTCCATGGAAAAGTGTGATGAGATTTGGTAAGAAAGGAAAGTTGAGTCCAAGGTTCATTGGACCATATGAAATTCTGGAGAAAGTTGGATCAGTTTCTTACCGAGTGGATTTACCTCCGAGTTTATCTCAGGTACACAATGTTTTTCATGTTTCAATGTTGAGAAAGTATATGCGAGATCCATCTCATGTTTTGAGTCCAGAGGTAGTTCACCTGGAAGAGAACCTGTCTTATGAGGAACAACCGGTCCAGATTCTTGACCACAAGGAGCAGGTGTTACGGAATAAGGTGATTCATCAGGTAAATTTTTTGTGGAAAAACCATGTGATTGAAGAGGCAACGTGGGAATCTGAAAATGATATGAGGGATAAATACCCCCACTTATTTTGATAAGTGAATAAAATTGCGAGGGAGCAATTCCCAAAAGGGGGAAGGATGTAACATCCCAGGTAAATAAAGAATAAAGAATTTTCATATTTATTAATATTTATGAATTAAATATTAATTTTATTTTAAAGGGGTTGTATGTTCGATAGCGTACCCGATACACAACGATGAGTTTCTTTGAAAACTTACGTTGCACACTAGTAATAAAATAATATTATTCTCAATGTTAGTTTACACGTAGCCGTTGTACTGGCGGGAATGGATAGGAATAACTAAAATATGATTATATATGTTTTTAAATGTTTTTATATTTATCCAATAAAAGATAAAGGCTTAAAATATGGAAAGAATTCAATTTTAGGCATTTATACCTTAATTTTCACTAAGTGTTCACTTATCACCTTTTGACGGTGAACCATTATTAAATATAGTTTTGATCAATCTTATAAATTCTATTGGACCAAATATAACTCTTCTTTAGAATCGGGACATCAAAATTTACTTCGTGTAAATTTTTGGTATCTTTCCGATAAAGTTCTTTTTTTTGAATATTGTAAAATGTTGTATTTTAATTCAAAACCTATTTTTAATCTAAATTTTAATATGATTAGATTATCTTTTTATTTGGTTTTAAAGTGAAATTAGAAAATATTTTTACCATTAAATCCAATAGTGGTCGTTGAAATTAATTTCACTTTGAAATCAGACTTAAACTAGTGTCAATCTTTTGATACTTATTGTTTCACAAAAACACGCTATTTGTCATGACATCGGAAATTAATTATTAAATTAATTAATTTGACTTATATTCTTTGAATTTTGTAAAATGGACTTCATTTTTGAATTCGGAATATCAAATATAGCTTAGGGTGAATTTTTGGTAATTTTCTGAAAAACTTCAATTTTTGATGAATAGTGAAACCACTAAGTGGTAATCAAGCATACTGATTTTTCAGTTAAATGAATGTTTACCACTAATGTGTATTGAATTTTGAAAATCTGACATACATGGTTTTCATTATTATGTAAAATTTGGTTCAATGAGATTAAAATAATTTTTGGTAAATAGTAACTTATTAAGTTTTTAATCGCAATTAGAGTTAATTAGTGTAATTTAAGGTAAAAATGATAATATAAAAATGTGAAAACACCATGACACTTGTCCTAAATCTATTGGGTGAGTCATGGCCGACCAAGACACGCCGTGGGTCAATTTGGGGACCCCATGGATCCACTTTAGTTGGAAAATTACATTAATATATTTTTATTTAATGTTAAAATTAAAATGACACAAACATGAGTTGTTTTAATAAAACAATTTTTAAATGGGGTTATACAAATCTGATATTTGATTATAAATATTCATTGGAAATCTAAAACTATTTCCTAAATCATAGTATTTTGTTTATAATTTTTAGAAATTAAATAAATTAAATTATTAATGACATAATAATGATGCAGTGATGACATCATTATTTGACGATTTAAATAAAATGGAAACATAATGTGAAATCTATGAACTAAACATGTCCAAAAATTATTGGATGAGTGGATTTCGAACCCTTATCACCTTATCCACGAATTATATTAATGTGGGACCTTTTAAAACCGAAACACATTTTCAAATAAAGTAATATTTTTTTACATTCCAAAAGTGACCCTCCTCTCCTCTTATAAAAGGCCCCCACCTCTACCTCATTTCACACACTCCTCAAGCTTTTGGCTCGGCCACCCCTGACCATTTACTCTCTCCACACCCCTCTCCTCATCCTAGTGGATTACCTTTAGGCATAATCCTTTCAAAGGAATCCTTTAGGCTCAAATCAAAAGGAGTTACACTTTTAAAGATAATTCATTCTCTCATGTTCATTTGTTTTATTTTGCTTCCCCAACCCACTAAACTCTATTTATTTACTTATTTTGTAACAACAGCAGTATCTTCAATATACTAGTATGTTGTTATAAGATTTATTTGAGCTACACTATCACACAACTACATCAAATGGTTAAAGAACATACGGTTTCCGTGGATGGCGAAATTCTGCCTCCCGAAACGATGATTGTTCAATACTCATTTAACACCTTCAAAGGTGGCCATTATGATGTCACTATTTTTATATATTATAAATAATATGTTTATTTTTTACTTAATCTTCTGTTTTTTTTCATTTTGGTCATACCATTATGGTTTCCATTATGGGTGAACGTGATATCTTCATTTTAGGAAGTGCGGACTACCGCCCCCTCAAAGTGATGTGATTCGTTAATACCATATGCGGGACGTGTAAAGGATGGATATAAAGTTATTATATATGACGTTATAATGGAATTATAATATACCTCTATATCATTGTTATTTATTTCCATTAAAGTATGAGATAGAAATGATGGTAGCGTTCATGCGTACGTACGGCTTACCGTCTCCATGAACGGTGCATTTCATTTCTTATCCCCAAATGTAATGTACTATTAAAAGTACATGTATATAATGGATATATATAATGAATGATATATCTAAATGAAAAATATAATTCTGGAATTAAAATATACATACCTCTCATTTAGTTTTAATTCCATTAATATGACAAAGAAATGAAAGTAGCGTTCATGCGTACGTACGGCTTACTGTCTCCATGAACTGTGCATTTCATTTCTTACCTCTAAATTATTATGTAATATTATAAATACATTTATATTCTGGATATATATGATATATATGATATCCAAATCAGGAATGTCATTCTGGATATAAAGAAACTCTGACCACACAAACAACATGTAATTGTAAGAAGTCCACTTTCGACTTAAGAACCAAATATCAACAAAACAAACATTATTAACATAAATGGTTACATAATGTTAATGACATGGAAATATGTGATAAAAAAGGAATAATGAACTTGAAAAAGGTTCTTCAACAAGTAGAAATTTACTCAAGTTTATTATTCAGGAGATTAAAGAACGGTCGGGTCAAGTCGGATACGAGGTAAGGGACTTCGTCTCAATCTCCTTTCATTGAGGCATATTTTACTTTATACACAACTATCTTTTATACGGTGTATTAAACCCTTTTGAATTTTACTTTTATACAAAAGGAATCTTTTTCTACGAAGCGTTTTACTAAACGACAAAAAGGAATGTTTTTTTACGTACGCGGTGACAATGGCCTTTCCGCCACCGTGAGTATTATTTGGTCTTTGGCTTCTTCACCAAGCCGTAATGTTTTTAAAATAAAATAAATACCATATACTCTTTTATATATTTTGGTATTGAAAATAATTTTGATAAAGGATTCTATTATGATATATTTTGATTGAAATGTGGAAATGTTATCATTCCTTTATATTGGTTTTATGTTTTATGATTTTATATTGGTACTTAGACATTTGACGGGTGGTTACGTGATAAACCATATGACGGGTGGTGCCGTGAATACCAGGACGGGTGGTTACGTTATAACCTCCAATGCATTGGGTATGGAAGTCAGCCGTATGGCTATTCCATTAAGTAATAATATAAATTGGTCGTATGGCTATTCCATTAAGTGATATGTGTGGAAGTCGACCGTATGGTTATTCCACTTAAGTATGTTTATGTCCCAAGTTACCTTTATATATTCTATGTGTTCTTTATATGTGTTTTATGGTAATCCTTTGGTTACAAAAAGGTATGTAATGATACTTTATTCAGAAAAGAGTTTTTACTACTTCATAAAGGTGAAGGTATTACTTTGATAGAGTATACATGTTTTACTTGATGTTTGAAGAAGTAATAGTTTTCATTCTTTGTGTATCCCTTACTGAGATTTTTATGCTAACCCCAAGTTTTTCGAAATGTTTTTCACAGCCCTTAAAGTGGAATATGGTCAAGGATGGGATCAAGGGAATGTCATGCTATCTAAAACATGGAACTAGACATCTTTTTTTAAGAGTTTTTATTTTATGGAAACATAGTAGAAGTGTCTACTTTGTAATCTTTTAAGATGTAATAGTTATGTTCTAATTCTCTAAAACTCTAAACCTGAATAGATCCTCAATTTGAATTATTAATTTAATTCAATATTAAGTAAGGTTTAAGGCTGGGGCCTTATAACTAGTTTATGATAATGTGCCATACTATACAACTATTTTTAAACTCCTAAGAGAAAATGATTTGGAATTTTAAAAAAATATTTATAAAACTTCATGAATGATTAAAATATATGATAAATATTAATAACATTTGATAAAAAAAATATAGAATATATTAATAAATGGATTCCATATTATTAACACTTATAAGTTATTTTTGTTATGATTATGTGTTTTTTCTAAAATCATTATTATTTATCATACTATGTTTTTTTATTTTATAAAATTACTATAACATTAATGAACCATGTTAAAATTTAATGCAATAGAAATTGTACTAATTTTCATCCCGAAGAAAAAGATGTTTTGGATTATAAAGTGGAAGACGCCATTGCAATGCCCAAACAACATTCTTATGCTATAGAACCTGATAAAAATACAAATGGGAAAAATATATAACATTGTTCTATTTAGTACATCAGGAAAAAACAACCATATTTTATCATTGGTCTTTCTAATCACTTAGTTCATGAGTAATCAATTCGTACAACTAAATAGATATTATACATTGTCTATTGTTTATATAATGAAAATTTCATTTAGGATGTTTAATATTTATGAGTTGAGGTATATCGAAGGTGTAATATTACTATAAATACATGTTATGAGATTAAATTTACTCAATTATGTGGGATGAGTTTAAAATTACATTTTTGAATTAGTACATTCTGTGTATTATTCATCCAAAAAGGATAAAGGATTTCATCAAGATTAAAAATAATTTTATAAATATATTATTACTTACTAAATAAAAATTTAAAAGAAATATTATGTATTATTTGAGTATTATTATTTTTCCAAATTTTAAGGATGATCTATTCATTATTTGATAAAATAGACTTACATATTTTTCATTAAACATATGTGAATTTAGAAAATTGTAATAATTAATTTGATATGAACCTAAAGTGGGAATGAAAGCTATAAAACTCTCTTGGTTCTAGTAATATTCAATGAATAATGGATTTTAATCAAAATTCCAATGGTATTTAACATATATTAATTAAAAATACTTATCTCCAAAACCATGGGATGGATAAATTAGGTGAGTACCTGAAAGGAACATGGTGGATTTTAAATTTTGGGAATAATGTCTATAGAGAATAATAATGTAGATATAGTGTTTATAGTTTTTTAAAATAAATTTATATAAATAATTCTCAATATAATTCACCATGGATGCTAGTGTTTTTCAAGTGTAATTAGTTTGGGAATTATGGTAATCAATTCCCCAATCGAATGGATAATTTTTACGAAAAGCCAAAACAACCTATCATGAAATAGAGAAAATGGGAATGTTATTAAATTGCAATGGATGATGTGAATCATATTAATTAGGGAAAACTTATCCATACCTAATTAGTTAGGAATTTCATGTTTGAATTTTTTTGATTGAGATATATGAAAATTTTATTCTTCACCCTTTTTTGAAATTTCATTCGATTTTATCCCCATACATAGATTATAGAATAATGAAAAAACATTTTTATATTGTTTGGGTTCAAATATGAACCCAATAATTTAATTAAATTGTTTTTGTATAATATAAGTACTTATATAAAGATTAAACAATGAAATCACATCTTGAACTTTATATGTCTCCATGTAATGTTATCTTACGATTTATGGTACCATAGTGGGTTTACGAGTGAATTTTTTTTTATTATTTACAATTTAATTGAAAAAAATTTTATTTTTTATGTGATGATATTTTATCATGACATTATATATTTTAAAAGTCATTTATTAAATTAAATCCCTTCCGATTCGTATATATTTTAGTGAAAATATTTTTTTGAGGATAAATTAATTTAGAATAATATAAATATAATTAATGGTACTGGTATCCTTTATATATTATCTCATCTTCAATGCTGAGGTAATTACGTGTTTTCATTGAAAACCATACAATGATAAAACACCTCATTGATACAAGAAAATACGTATCTCTGTATCTTTTTTCAATAATATACATTAAAGAAGTCCTAAGGTTTCATGTGGCCCCCCCATTAAATTTTATATGATTGGTACTTGATTTTTATCTTGATATTATATGGAAGAATTTATTATAATCTTGATACAATGTTAGGTTTCTTCAGTCTGTTTCATTATTAGATATATGTTTATCCCTTTGGAATAATTAAAACCATCAATGATATGCTATAATCTTTTACAGTGGATTTCAAAGCTTGTTGTGATCAACACCTTTCAAATGTTCTGTTTTCATTAAATAAATTCTCTTACTATATCATTTATAGGGATCCTTAGGATGTTTGTTAATGAAAGAAGGGTAATAATGAAATTAAATTAAATAATGTTATAGGACGAAATATATTGGTACCTGAGCTAGAAATAGAGAAAACAGATAAATTTATATCCATTCAACAATATAAATGGAATGTATAAATTTCTAATAAATTTTATTATTATAATCATTTACTCAATCTAGAATTTTTTGTTTATGAGATAGCCATTCTGAAAATGACTCTGTATAATACTGTTGGTAATCAATGACTTATGTATATATGTATCCTTGAAATACAAAGTCGTATTATGAGAATATCTTATCCTTTTCTGATTCAACAAAAAAACTTTCAAGTTCATGAAATGTTTGATGTACATCGTGTATGGATTTAAAAATATGATAATTAACAAGTACTAATATTCAAGGCCATAATGTTGGATTGTTATCATTCTTATGAGGAATTACTAGTGGATATTCTAGATCATATAAAAAAGAATATATGGAAAATTACTACACATGCCATCAATTTATTTGTGAAAACACTAGAATGAAAATGTTATGTGGGATCTTGAGAATGTAATGAGGCATATTATTCCTCAATTGTTGGAACTAATGTGATTTTTTATGATTGATAAATTTAATTTATGTGTATAAAATAGAATACCTTAAGATAATTTGAAATATTTTTTCTCTAATAATTATGAAAATTTATGGTACTATGAGTTTTATGAAATACCATAATGATCATACATTACATAAAAAATGAGTACTTCATTAGATACATGTAACATCAAGTTTAAACAAAATATTATAGAAAATTTTTATACTGAAATTTAATATGCTTTTTGAAAAATCATCATTTTAATAGTTGGTATAAATTCAAATAAATGAAATAATAAATTAATTGTTTTTAAAATTTTTATAATATGAATTATATAGGGACCAATTATAATTATATTAAAATTAAAAACACTTCAAAATAATGGAAATCCTAGGATTTGAAAAAAAATATGCGCAGAAAAATATTTAACACCAATAAATTATAAAAAAACATCTCATGAATGATTTTAATAATGAATTTTTATACTATACTAAATAAAATGTTTATATCAGTTTATGTGTTTTTAGAGAAGTTATATTAATAGATCCTACATTTTTATTAAAATTACGTTTTTAGAGAAAAATATGTTTTTTCACACTTATTTCTCACATATTTAGAAATGTGTAATGGAAAAATTAATAATATTTATCTAAAAAATAAGCATAATTTTTTAATCATTGTATCAAATATATTGATCGGTTACTTTTTTTGAAATCAATAAAAGTATAAATTGATTGATTAATATTGAAAAATCTATTTTTTTAGAAACATTAATTTCATTTAAATTATTTATAATAATATAATATATTTTAAATTGACATAAAATTAAAAATTTATCAGTTATATATCTATTAAAACAATTTTAAAATTTATTAATTCTAATGTTCCATGTTGATTTTTTACGATTTTAAAAAAATGAACATTTTCTATTTGAAAGCCCTAATTCTCATCTCATGGACAATATTAATATTTAATTAATATTCTCTATATAGTGTAATGTATTTTTTTAAAAGGACTAAATAGTTTGAATCATAATAGAATATATTTATAATAATTAAAAAAAAATATTTTTATTACATTGAATTGAAAAAACAATATAAAATATTTAGTTGTGGCCAATATAAAAATCTTTTTATAGATATATTAAACTAAATTGAGATTTAAAATTGTATAGAATATATTTTATGTATATATTTGGACCCATTAATTAATATTTATTCAGAATATTCCACAATTTATAATAGTGTAATTTTAAATACATAGGAAAACATTTTAATTCTAATAATTAAAAGTGTCCTTGTCACCTCAATAATTAAAGGAACCCTATTCTCATCTCATATTAATAATGTAAAAACATTTTTCTAGAAAATAAATTTACATTTAAATTAATAAATCATATATTCCCATTATTCAAATGTAATTTTGTACATAATTCTATCCCAGGATGACATTTGGGGAAAACCTAATAAAGATATCCAAAATAGATTTATTGATCTTAAAATATAATTTTTTATTTAATATTTTACTAAATTAAATTGTTTTTATACCATTATGAAATAATAAATTTTTTATTTTATATATATTAAGGTGTTTTTATTTTAAACAAATGATCTAAAATAATCTCTAGTTCTATGAATTTTTTTCGAAATTTCTGTTCATGTCTATAGAGGAATACCTCCTCACAAAATGATATTATTTATTTTTCCATTACCACTACTGAAAACTATTTATAATCCTAGTTTAAATTTTTATATATGAAATTTATGATAATATTATAGTTATATAATTTAATATAACCCATAAAATCATAGTTTGTATTCTATGGGAATATGAAAAAAATCATTTATGTGAATTTAAAACTACTGCACCACGTAGCTATGTGATTGAATAATGATTTATATAGAAGGTAATAAATTTTTTTTGTGAAAATGTTGTATATATATATAAATAATTATTTGTTAATGGAAATATATAATTTAAATTTAAATCTTTTAATAAAATGAAAACAACTGTCATGTGTATGTACAATATACATTCTCCATGAATGATGTATTTCAATTTATGTGTCTTTATTTTGTGGATTAATATAAATACATATATATTCAATGTCAAGTATTTTTATAAAATAATTTATATTATGGATATTGTGTAACCATGAAAAATGTAATATGATATTACATAAAATATCAAAACATTTATAAAAAATGCATTGGTTTCCAGGAACGTGATTTAAAAAAGAACTTCATAATAAATGCCCGATAAGTGGTAATAAGTAAATCATTTAAGGTATAATACAATTAAAATGGTAATAACATATATTGATAATAAGATAATATTAATTGTAACCGAATTTATAATATAAATGATGTATTTTGAAAAATAATATATGGGATTTTTATTAATTTTTTATTTTAGGGATACATATGAAAATTCACCACTTGTTTATTTTCTGTGAAGTGTATAATATCTTTTAGAAATAATATATCATAAAAATACATTATATAATTATTTTAATTATTATTTTCTTGTTATTATTTGTGTGTGGTTATGAATAAAAATATTACTAATTTGACAAAGGATTTCTTGTATCTATTTTTAATTACGGAGTCATATCTGAAAAAACCTCTTTTTTATTTTTTGTGGTGTATATACTAACCCATTTAATGATTGTATCCTGAATAATATAATTTTAGTTATATTTAATTATTCATAGGATTTAATTTATTATGGACACATATAAATCAAAATATTAAAAATGTGGTAATGTATTTCTAGTCTCCCTTTTATTTCTAGAGACATATAATATTTTAGAATTTGTTTAAAATGAATATTGTATAGATTCCCCCCATTGAAATTTATTACAATTAAAACTATTTTTTCTTGATATGTACGTTTCATGTTTAATTAGATTCATTATAGATTACAATTCAGAATAATACTAAATAGGTAAGGTATTTCTGCCTAGCTTTTTACAATCAAGGAGCACATGCCATATTCCCTGCTTATTTTTTTATGTGGTCTATATACTACCCATTAATTTATTTTTAGATACATATCCTAAACGTTATATATATTTAATATCCATTTGATTATTTCTATTTTAAAGGAATTTTGGATTAAATTTAATCAATGTGGTAATTTTTTTTGTTTCAATATCATTGTATATCTAGATTTATTAGTTTTAATATCCAATGATGAATGATTATAATCTACCTATAAAATAAAATAATTAATTATCTTATTATATGTTCATTATTTAAACTTTCAGGAAACAAAAATCTTTTTCACTCATTAGTACATATAGTAAATTATTTTTTTATAATAATAATCACTTTTATTTTTCTCTTTGACGAAAACACATTTTTTGTTCAAAACCAAATTTTCTAAAAATAATTTCAATTTTTTAAACATTAGTAAAAAAAATTTATATTTAATTTTTACTCATATTTTAATATTTTAATTATTTTAATGGAATTATCATGTTTTTTTCCAAATAATTATTTTCTGGATATTACTGAAAATGTGAATGTAATTGTTACTTTTACGTGTTCGGAATGAATAAAATTATACACCTTAATTAACATTATTTTAACTAAAAAATATAGCATATTTTTCAAGATTATTTTCAATGATATTGATTTCAATTTTTAATTAAAAATATTTAAAAATATTTATATTCAATTAATTGTTATTTTCCATTAGAAATGTTCCATGGGATCATTTAAAATAATTATCCATCTATGTTGCAATCCATTATTTTAACTGATGATTAATAGTGGATACGTACCAAGAAACCATTATTATACATTATCTAAATGGGTTTTCATGAAAATATGTCTATGAATTCTATTTATATTCCATGGGTTATACCATTATAAAATTCTTTTAAAACCCTCTACTTAATCAACACGTTATACTATAATGAAATGATGACATGATGTTGAAACCTATGACTTAACCATGACATCTTATAGGATTAAATTATTTTAAAACCAATTCCATTTCATGGTTTATGATAGTATTAGTTTTTAGATACTATTTACATAGATATATATGATTTAAAATATGTGATTGGTGTGGCCTATGGCTATATTAATTGAATTTGGTAAAAATGGACAACTAATGTCTAAATATGTAATGAGTGGAAATGATTAAATGACCACAATGATATGTGTGAGACAAGTAACATGTTAAAAATGTTATTCACTAAACCAATTAAATCATCACAATGTTATGCCAAAGAAAGATTACATATTCACAATGTTATGAATGCATATGTATTTAATGTCCATAATGTTATTCGTGGAAAAAATTAAATATACATTAGATTCATTGATGGATTGATGTCATTTTCATATATTAATGAGTTAATGTGTATATATTTATATATATTCAAAATATTATAATAATATTTTTAAGCCACAAATCTATGTTCTATAACTATTTTATGCTCTTATAGATCCTGATAATTGATTTTTTATGATATATGACTTATGAACTAATAATTTTTATATCATACCTCTATATTATGATCATCAATAAAAAGGTTATTTGTTTTCAATGTTAATATCATTTTATTATACTCTTATGTCCCTTTTAATCTTATGTATTTCCCATTTATATACATAATCAGGACTTTAGATCACTAGTTATTAAGTTTCCTTTTCCAAGATTATAAAGGTATGTTTTATATAGGGTATTTATATGATAAAAGGGTTGATATTTGTGATTGTTGTTCATGATCTTTAACTGAGTCAAAATATTATGTAACTATAATCCAAAGAAAATAAACTATTATTTTCATAATCCATGTTCAAGTGATTATGTATTGAAATTTCAATCTAAATGATGAAATATAAATATATGACAATACAAGGATGTTATAGTGAGTATCTGATTAAAGGTTTCATTATCCTCTAGGAAATAGTATGTGAAATAATCAGTAATATCTATAGGGATTTATATAATTATATAACTAGGGATGTATATATGTATTAGTCTATATATAGGTCATAGTATATGAAATCCTCAAGAATTTTTTAAATGATAGGTAACATGGTTTCCATGAAACTGTATATTGGTCTGCATACTAAAATGTATGATTTTCTAGAAAAATGGTAACCATGTGTAATAAAAAAGGGCACATTGTACTGGACATTATTGTCATGTTGTGAAAAACAACAAGCCTTTCTTCACACATTTTCTGATAAACCATGTTGATATCTAAGAGAAATTCACAAACTCATTAAAAACTATGATGATGGATTTAACTATATGAAAACATTGAAAGGAAAACGAATATAATAATGCTTAAATATTTTAAAATAATATATCATGACTTATCTATAATATACATAATTTTTTCATGATTATGGGGTTTTCCTCTGATTAGTGTTTCTGACATAATGAATCTTGGATTTATCCAATGAATAGAACCTAATGGAACTATTTTAATAGTTATTTATACGAAAATACAATAATGGTTTTCATGAGAAACTAAAGGTTATTTTTTCTGAAATTAAAGACATTATTTCTATGCCCAAACAACATTCTCAATATTTGTCTAATGTTGAAAATACCAATATGAAAATGAAGGATAAATATTCTATTATGTCTTTAATATTTCATCACACAACTTCTTTTAGTGGTTAAATCTATATGCTAGTTTATAATAAATAGATCAGTACAAAAAAATATTTTCTATTGTCTAGTTTTTAGAAGATTAAGTGGTTGTTTTTAAATTCCAACTATTTAGATATTGGAGAAAATAATATTTGGGATTTAACATAAAATATTAGAAAAAAATATCAAATTTAATCAAAACCGTTGGACGTGTTCAAAATACCACTTTTTAATATGTACCTTCCATCTATTAATTATAAGAAAATATATAATGAATTAATCAATCTTTTATGGGAAGTTGAATAATCATATAGTTTATGTGAATAAAATTTGAGAAGAATTTTGTGGAACTCTTTTATTGTTATAACTAATCATAAATATAAGGTTGAATGATTTTTTAGTTGTTTAAAACCAAATATATAATGGTATTTTCAAATTAGGTAAATTTTATTCTATGAATGTATCATTCTATTTTAAATAAATGTTTAAATGAAAATAAGAAAAGCCCATTGTTCAGTTAATATGAAATTTAATATGGTGTTCCATTGAAATTAATGTGATATGTCACATAGGGTGAAGGAAAAAATTGAGATTCATGCATTCAAAAAATATAGTAATGAGAACATAGTTTTTTGATTATATGGAACATGATGACATTTCTTGTATGAGATTCATAGTTATTGAGTAACGTTGGTTGTTGGTCGTGGTAATATTATCATTTTAAGAATAATTTTAGTTAGACACCATTATTTTTCCCAGTTCTCCATGTTACTAATAACCATTAATAAGAGGAATGTAATTTTCTTGAGTTCCATGGTATTTTCCAGAATCAGGGCCAACTGGAATTTCAGTTCAATATTAGTTTATTAGATGAGTAAGATAGGTGTCATTTTATGGGGTCAATGTCCAATAGATTTATCACCCATGATTTTCTGAACTGGATATATGTGTATGTGTGGATTATGATGTGGATAAAATTTTATTGGGAAAAGATATCAAATCAAGAGTAAATTTTCTGGTATGGAGTATAAGGAGTGAGGACATCTCGACTGATTTCAACATGAAAATTAGTGGGCTGGTTTTTGCATGTAAATTTCTTTGATTTTATCGACTGTAGTAGTAGATGGTGTTATATATCTTTATCCAAAGTGAGTGGTCCAGACATATTTGGAATCAAATTGAACGAATCATGGGCATCTGGGTGGGTTTGATATCATTGAAGTGTTCATTTCATTCATGTTTTGTGGATCCAAAAAGAAATGTGTGTAGACGGAAATCAAAATCATTGTTTTTGTTTCATTGTGTTGGGTGTTATTGGAGGTGAGTCACATGACATGAAAAGGTAATATGTTTTCAGATCTCTTATTCCATGTACTAGTTATAGAATAAGTGGAGGATCTTTTTGTTCTTATTAATGGTGTGTAATCATTGGTTTCCATCCGAGGGATTGTTCCAATTTTTAATGCACAGATGAACAAAGGAGTTAGAACTAGTAATTGATTTTGGCTAAAATAGAATTCTATAATATCTATAATTAATATAAAAATGGACATCACTTGTAATAATGGTGTCATGCATGGAGGGGACTTATTAAGGGATAGTATGGGGTCAGTAGTGATGGGGTTGTGCTCCTTCTTAGAGGATGGTACATTTAGTGCAGGTCACACTTGGAGAGGAAAGAATGTGTTGGTGGATGTGATGGCCAGAAAATGGAGACCAGATGTGTGTATTTCTGTTATATTTATGTAAGGGTTCTCTAGTAATGGATTATAATCACATTCTAATAGGTGATTCCCTTTTCTTTCATCAAAAATACCCTCAACATGGGTATGGTCTAGTTGATGTTCTGTCTTTAGTTATTTCAATAAAAATTCAATTTTTAGTTAGTTAATTTCCAATCCTGGTAGTGATGAACATGATATTCTAAAAAATACTATAATAAAAAATGAAAAAGGAATTTATTATTAAATAAAAATATATAATAATAATCATAAAAATTTGTAAACACATTTCCCCCCATATTTTTATAAATTTCTATTTTTTTGTATGAACAACCTCAATGAACATATTATTTTCCATATATTACTGAAATTTCATTTCATTATATCCAATCTACATGGATTCTAGAATATTGAAATCACATTTGATATTTTATTTTTTCATAGATTAACCCATGATTCCAATATAAGTTAATTGATATTAAATAAGATGTAATATAAAGAAAAAAACCGAATCAAAATTTTAAAGTTTATTTGTATCTATATAAGATTAAATTATATTTAATAAATATTATAATGGTTCCTATGATTATTTTTTTCATATGTTAAAATCCATTAGAACCTTAGTTTATGTATTATTTGATGATATTTTTTAATAATTAAGGATATTCTAAGATATATTTATTGATATACAAACTATTGGAATCATAAATTATTAAGCGATAATTTTATTTGATAATGATTTCCCCAAAAAAAATTTGACTGATGATTAATGTTATTTTTAATCGTTGGGGTCTATTGAATATTTTATATTGATATAATTAAGAGTTGTAGATGATAACCTAATTTTCCATTCCACATCATTAATACTGGATGATATATCATTTTAGATACTAATACTAGAATATAAATAAATAAAATTGAAATTTTTTATGTGGTACCAAATTGAATATTATCTAAATAAGAAAAGAGGTTTAAATTTAAAATTTGATGAATTTTGTACAATCTCTTGATACATAGTTTAGTTTCATCAATTTTTTGCATTCTAAGAGAAATTATCATTATTTGGGAACAATTCAAACCATAAATGATATGCTAAGATAATTTCATATATATTAGAAATGTTATTGTGATCAACATCATCCTCAAGGTTGTTTTTCTATCAAATAAAATATTTCAGACAGGAAATTAAATGGATCATTATGAATCATGTTATTTAAAGATGTTTCAAACTCCAATGTATTGGAATGGAGTTGTAGATTAAATTATATTATGACTAGATGAAGGTGATTGTAATTTATAGAAAGTCAGATCCCTACATCATTATGTAGTTAAAAAAATATTTTGGTATTTAGTTAATTCTGATAATCATTTAAATGATATAAAAATATAATTTTATGAGAAGGCCTTTAATGGAATTTCTTTATAGAATAAGTATGAGGAAACTAATACATCCCAACACTTTTCCATTTAGAAGACTTAAATATATCATGATTGTAGCTTATCATTTTGATCTTCCCACAAAGACTCTCATAAATTGATGATGCATTCCATTTATCTCTCATGATAATGTGAATATAAGACTAATGACATGTACTAAAATTAGAGGTTGTACCACAGTATCACGATCAATATAATTTGGAACAAATGTTTGAGATTTTTAATTATACATAGAACATTCTATGAAATAATACCACACAATTTGAAAATGATTTTTGGGAAACCAACAGATTGATGGAGTTATATAGAATCCTGAAGACGTAATAAGGCATTTGTATCCTCAGTTGTTAGTACCATTTTAGTGATCTTTTTTTAAGAAATTCATTCGCATAAGCGGTACAATTTAACACCCATATATTTAATGGAATATATATTTTTTCAATAAAATCATATTTTTTGATATTAACCATTACATTGAACCCATATTATAGATTGAGTTACACACAAAACCATGTCTATATTATGTTAAACACAACACCAACATCAAATAAAACATGACATACAACTGAAATATTTAAATTTTACTTAATAGGTATCATATATTTATTGGAAAAGAAGGTCTACAAAATATTAGAGAAATATTCTAAATATATTTTATATACATGTATATAAAATAAATTATTTTGTACCAACTATTTTTCCATTAATATATAATCCATTTAAAAATAAATAATAATTTCTTTTCGAATAACTAATATTGTTATCGAAATTTTGTTTTAATAAAAAAAGTTAAAAAAACCAAATTTTGGTACTAATTTAAAGTAATATATAAATAATATTTTCAATCAAGTTTTTAATATTCATTTACATATTTTCTATAGAAATGATGACATAAAATAAATTTTTTTCTTAAAAATAATTTTTATTAAAAATTTATCTATATAATTCTCATTGAACATATGTTTTAGAAATAAATTTATTCCAAATAATAAAATTTATAATAAAATATAAACTCAACATGTTAACTCCGTCATTTAAAAATGTGAAAAGATGTATTTTTTTTGATAACTTTCTTTAAGGATTAATTTTTTTATGGATAGGTAAAAGTAATGATGTTTAATTAAAAAAAATATTTCACAATTATTATTGAAAAGTTATATTATATTTATGTTTGGTTTCAAATTATAATAGGTTAAATAATATATCAATTTTTCCAAATTCTGTACTGATAAATAATTTTATATTTCATTTTTACATAAAAACATTGTAATAATTTTAATAATACCTCATTTAAAAATGGTTCTACTAAGGAGTTATTCTAAAAGGATGATAGTAAATATTAACTAATGATTTGAATAAATAGATTGTATGACCATATTTTCACATAACAATGAATAGTTCACAAAAATACTCTGGGGTATATAATATTATCATATGAAATCATGGTTACAAATTTTTATTTTCAAAAAATAAAAGTGTTCCACTCACCTCATGTAAAAAAAGCCACCACCTGCCCTCTCCACTTCAAAACATAAAACCAATTTGATCTATAATCATCCATCAAATACTATATAAAACACCCATAATATTACATTATATGTTTATTATTTTCACAAATCATACCAAGTATGGCTTTTGATGAAACCTTAAGGATGATACCCGAAGAAGAGTTAACGATATTTAATAAGTGTTTTTATTATTTTTCATCCCCCAACTCATTTAATTATAAATATTGAATTATGATGTAATAAACTAAATATATTATTGATACAAATATTTATTTATTTAAATGAAATGACATACAACAATCACCACTTCCAACAAATGGGTTATGAAATCTCCATTCGTGTGTACAATAGACTACCTCATTATGAACTTATGTCATTCCTTTTTCTATTTCCATGAATAAAAGATGAATATAATGAAATTATATATATTTATATATGATATATATGATATTGTGGAATTATTTTATAACCCATCCCATTGTAAATTCCTTCCCATGTTATTGTGATATCATCTGTTGTTTGTATGACAGACTACCTCATCACAAAGCAATGTGATTCATTCATATATTAAATTGATTTTAATAATAATATTTTTAATTAAAATATGTCATATATATGAAATAATATATATATATATATATTAATATATTATTAACATTATATCATTCAATTTATTCTGAAAATGGAGACATCATTCATGCATATGAACTGTTTACCATCTCCATGAATAGTTTTTTTTCTATCTATAAATTTAATGGATTGTAGTAAATAAATATATAATTTATATATATTAATTTAATATCAAATTAATTTTTGTTTCTATTATAAAATCAGGATCTATATAATTGGACTGAATATATCAAAACAAAATGTATATGAAAAACAATGTGGTTATTAACTAAAATGTGATGTTGATAATGAATTGGTAAAAAACAAGTAATAAATGTTCATGTGTAAATAATATATAGAGTAATATATATAATTATGGTTCTATAATATATGTATATATATATTAAAAAGTTAAATACTATACCATAGATCCAAATGTGAATGATATAAGTCAAGGAAAAAGGTAATGGATTTCTAGTCACTCTTTTATTTCCTAAAGATATATAAAAATTCACCACTTGGTTTATTGTTAATACATGCCCATTTACATGTTATATAATGAATACAATTCAGATCAATATATTTAGTGTTTTATTTTATTTTATTTTTTTTGGAGAATATTATTCAAAATATAATAAATGATGTAATAAATTTCTAGCCTCTATTATATTTCTTGGAGACATATAAAAATTCTCAATTCCTTTATTTTGAGTCATGTTTATAATTCCACAATAACATTTCATATAATTAACATATTTATTTTCATGATATTTTATTTTTAATTTGATTTTATACTTTTTTTGTGGATTATGGGTCAATATATTAATATATCTATAAGGGATTTCTTATCGCTCTATTATTTCTAGGATTTATTACAAATTCAGTACTTTTTTGTGTATATACTATCCTTTTGAAATTTTATATCATGAATATCTTTATTCTATTGTTATATAAAGTATATATTTTTATATTATTTATTAGGTGTATTTTTCAAGTGATTTCTATAGTGTAAAGAGATTTTTGTCTCGTATTTTATATCTTTGAGACACATTTCATATACAAAAACTAATTCATTAATAATATGTTTACACTAGAAAATAATTTATTTTATAATGATTATCCTAAAAAATTGTTATTACATATAAATTTCATTATATTTTTTTGATGGGTTTTATGTTTCAAATGTTTTCAATGTTAGAAGTTATTTCTGTTAAAATATCATCATTTATTGAGATTAATTATAGTTAGGTCTCTATAAGTGAAATATTATGATCTAAAACAAAATGATTATGATGAATTGAATTCACCAATGGTTATCCCCAATTCATTCAATTATTATTACAAAATTAAATTATTTATTACTTAAAATATTTTCTAAACTATTTTTCATAAAAATCATATTTATTTAACTCTTCAGTAAAAAATTATTTTTTCTCCCGAAACAATGTTATAAAAAATGATTTAGTTTTTTAATATTAAAAAAATGATTTTTAAATAATATTTTTCTAATGTATTACATAAAAATTTTTAAAATAATCTTCATTCCATTATCCAAATATTTTTTTATTATCTTTTAAATAAAATTTGAATGAAATATATGTTTTTTATTTACAACATGATTAGATTTTTCTCTCTTTATGAACATTATATTCATTGTTGAGTACTTTATTTTTTTGGTGTTTTTTTCAAGTAAATGGAGCATTGAGAAAATTTTTAAATATTATATTTTAAATGTGATATTCATAGTCATTCTATTTTTCTCAAGAAATTTTTTTATTAATATTTTATTACCATTATCTTGAATAAATGTCATCAATTGATGTAACTTCTGATTTTTTGGGATTTGAGGATAGGATACCATTATTATTATTTATCTGAATATTTTGTCTAGATATGATGTTTATTAATTCCATTATTCTTCAACAAGTAAATCCATGATAAAATAATTATGAAACCCCTTTATTTTTTTATTTAGTTAAGAAATGATGAAATTATTAAATGATTATGAGAACTATATCATTTCAAAAGATATATTATTGTGAAATATTTTTTAATCCCATTTCATTACATGGGATATAATATGATTAATTTTTTCTAACCATGTGAAACACAAACACATGATTATAATTATTTAACATGTAGAAGCTATATCAACCTCTAATGCATTCAGTGTGAATTGGTAACTAATTAGTAAATAAGTTATGTTTATACCATAATTTGTGTTCAAAATGTTATATGTCTCTTGATTACAAGTTCAAAATGTTATTCAAGCACCTATATACATGGTGATAATTGTATGCATGATCCAGAATACATGTTATCTATTTTATTCTTATTCATGAATTTAATTTCAATATGTTTTGTGTTGACCTAGTCACGTGAACATATGTTTTTTGAATGGTCTGTTTTCTATTCCTCTACATTATGAGTTAACCTGTATGTATATAAAATGGTTGAAAATATTATAAACTGGTGTAAATGAAAAATATATAAGACTTATATATATTTTATACACTCATTCCATATGTTATTTTTTATCTATTACGATTCATTTCATATGAACATCCATTTTTCTACCATGATTCCACATTCTCTACTTTGAAATTAAATGTATTTTTTGCAAATATATTTCTCATGTTCTTATACCCTTAATTTCATTTAATTGCTATATATCTTTGATTCTTAATCTTAATGAGATTATTATATCACCTATTTTTATGTTTTTATTCCCCATGTTATAAAGAACTTTCTTTGGGGGGTATTTTTTTCTAATCGATAATATCATTATCGGTGATAATTGTGAACATTCACCAAATTTGAAGGCTGTGAAAATAGTCTCTAAATACATTAAAATATTATGATACTCATGTTTTCATTGTTAAATTTATTGAATATTCCTATAAAAGTGTTTAGTTAATTTTTATGTGAAGCCTATTTTTCCATAATAATTCCATCCAATGAGAAAATTATATGCTTACCTAAGTAGGTTTTCATAAGATGATTTATCATGATTAATAAAGAATCATTATTTCATTTCACCATCCACATTTTTAAAACCATCTTAAATAATTAATATACTATAAAATTAGGATATACCATATTTTGAGATGTTATTATGTTAATGGGAAAACCTAAATCCATATCCTCTTCCAATAAATGGGACACAAAACCATCTTTCACATGTGTGTAGAATCACCTCCTTAAGGGAAGATGTCATTATTTTTCCCTAATTACCCATTATGGCATAATATAGTAATTTAATACATACATATATATATATATAATATTTATATTTTATTTATAATTCATGATATTTTATCACATAAAACTTTTTACATTCAATTCTATAGGGAATATGATAGCATCACTCGGGTGTATGGTGAAGTACCACCTCTTGATGCGATATGGTTCCTTTTTTAGTAACAGTTTCGATGAAGGGTAATAAAGATTTTAATAATAATATACATAATATAAATTATTAAATTTTTATATTGTTTAAATTTAAATCATTTTGGGATGTTATTGTCCCATAAACATAATTACATTTCCTCTATTGAAAAAATGTAAAATACGTTTTTCTAAAAGTTGGATTTCATCCTCCATCAAGAGATTAAAATTATTTTATCATCACTATAAAACTGGAGGTTATATTGATTTATATGTAATGGAATTATATTTTATTTATGATATTATGTTAATTATATAATTTTATTATATTAAGTAGAACTATTCCATAATGATTGTATAATAATGGAAACAATACCTATGTGCATTGACATCCTACCATATCCACATCTGTATCATTATTCATTATTCATTACCACTGTTTATGATTAGTATTAAAAGTATAACTTATTTTAAAATTTGATATATATTTTATGATTATTATTTCTGATATGTTATAATAAATACATATGTTACCGTAGTCAACACAACAAATCTGTTATGAAACCATGAACTATATATAATCAAAACATCTAATATAGAGTTAATTTGTTATGTTTTCAAATATGTAGTTAAAAATAAATATAATAACTTAGGTATGTATATGTTTTTAATCATGTAAAATGTACTAATTAAATTATATATTAGACATATGATTTTTATGAAAGAGTTAAATAGTATTAAAATAATGACCGGAAATGAGGTTTTATTTTTCGGTCTCACTTTTACTTTAATGATAAAGATTTCATATTAACCATATATTTTTTTTCATGTGATTTATATATTGAATAATAATTTATTATATGAATCATTTAATGGAAATTAATGGTATTTACATATGTGCAAGAGTATCTCCATTTCATTATAATATCCTTATTAGATTGTCAAAGAAGAATGAGACTTCATCTTAATTATCCTTTATTAAGTAATATCTTATTGTTATTTATGTAACATATTTTATATTGATAATATACACCACTTTTTTAAATGTAATATAATTAATTACTCATATATCATTTTATAGTATGGTTTAATTTGAATTATTTCATTAAATGGTATTTTGAATGAATGTTACCAAGTGGTTATGAATTTCATAACTCACATTACAATCATTTGGTTTTATTACTTATTCCTTATATTTGATATTTATGATAATTTATGTAATTATTTTCTTATATAATATTTTATCTTCAATTTATTAAAAATATTTAAATTTGATACACATTTTAGAATCATTTATTCTCTCTCAAATTCTATGGTATGATATTTTTAATGGATATTCATCACAAAATCTATTTCATGGAGACGTACAATTTTTATGTGCAACTATAATGATTTATGAGGAATATATACAAAAAATATAAAAATGATATTATGAATATCCTTATGTTCATTATATTTATAGTATCCTTTGATGTTATTATTTTCTGTGGAATTTAATTCAAGATTTAGCAATGCAAAAAAGGCTTTAGGTTACAATATCCATCTGTTGGATATTTATTATTTTTAGGGTTTCAATAGATGTAATTGTATGAACATAATTTCAAAACCCACAAATATTTCATTTCAAATTGTTGTTATGGTGGTTAATATGTTTTATTTTCAATTACACCCATTTCAATGTACAAAGATCATGAATGATGTTTCTATGTGATCTGGATCTTATATATTCATTCAGTTTAGGTATCATTATTTTCAATATCTATGTTTTCTTGATTGTTTCATGGAATGTAATTTTAAATAATTATGTGATGTTATAATTCAAATATAAATATATTTCTACCTTCTTTAAATCATTTTATAATGTATTATTTTTAACATTTTCCCAATTTTTCACTTTTAACGACATTTTCAAAAAATGATTTCAAAAGAATGGTTACTTTAAACTTTTAATGACAAGAATCTGTTTTATTGCCACCATGACATTTAGGATTATTCATGCATCCTTTATTTTCTTCCAATTTGTTTTAAAATAAATATTCTATCATAATATTGAATGAGTTTTTAATTTTAAATAGTGTTATTCAAGAAGAAAATACTTTTTGCTAAAAATTTATTTAATATTATTTTATAGAATATCCATTCATCAATTTCAATAACACATGTTGATATTATAACACAATGAAAAAATATTTAAATGATTACATCCTAATTATTTTACCTTGATGTATTATTATTGTTTTAAATTTCTTTTTAAGGAAACTGTTTTTTTAAGGGATTTGTCAATTTTCAAAGAGATTGTTACAGAACCCGTTTCTTTTCAACATGATAATCAATTTATGAATAGAATAACAAGTATTTTTATGGGTTATTAAATTAAATAAAAGATGTACATACATTAATTATGGTGTTTATAAATTTTTATATAATAGATGACACCATATATCACTATATGATCATTATATAACATATATGATAGGTGCACCTATATAGCTCCATATGATCCCGATAGAGCTTATTTTATTAGTTCACCAAGACAGTGCACCGATTTATTGGGTAATGGTTATAATTTATGGAGAAATTTAATTGAAGTCAAATATTTGTTCACTATAATTGTAAATGTTTTACAATGTTTATATGATGATGAAATTACATGATACCAATATATATTCATTATTTATTCTATGGTTATAAATGATTCATGTGATAATGATTGATGTCACATGGCACATGATTTGTGATTATGATGACACATTCCATTGTGAAATCCTTATTCCATGTTCATAAGTGTAATGATCTTCATAGTCATGATTAACTATATTATTATGTTATTCCCATACACATTTCTTAGGTAATATGAATTTTATATTATGATAATTATCTCTGATGTTATTCAACTGATAATGCTTTTATTAGCCCATAAAAATACCTTAATTCCCCATTATTATAATTCATTTTCCATATGTTATCAAGAATAATGTGGACATAACTATGTATATAATGGTGTCATATGGATGATAATTATATTGAATTAATAAGAAATTAAAAAATCTAAGTTATGTGGGAAAATGATCATTTTATAACATTTGTATTGATTATGAAAGTGTTTTTCCAGATTTAATATAACTCTAAACCTAACAGGTCTTTTTCAATATGAGTAGTAAATAATTACAATTTTATATTGTATGTTTTGGAAGGAGTAAATAGGTCACCCTTATATGCATCAATGATTAAAATTTAACATTTATGATTTCATCAATGGATCAATGTGTAAGACATCTGGGATTTTATAGTTGATATAAAAGGATGGTCCATATAACATTAGAGAGAATGAATTTTTTATATTATGTTTTATTATGAGTTATGGTTAAAATATTTGGCCTATAACATTATATATGTTCATAAAATGTGTTTCTTAGACGGCACTATAAGGTTTTATATGAATATATATTAAATATATTAATGAAATTTTAGGAGAATGTTTATTTGGTAAATTTATATGTGATGATTCAGATTAATAAGTTGTTTGCATTTAATTTTTTTTTGGAATTTTAATTCTCTTATTGATTATATTTTGGGATTATATGATATTTTATATTGATTTAATTATTGGAACAGAAGTCATTTATTATAGATATACATGTGACTGAAAAATGGTTTGGTGACTAAGTCAGTATTTTCATTTCAAAAGAAGATCTCCATTTTTTGTTTTATAAAAAAGGTGTGAGATAAACACTAAGGGTAAATCAAAATTTATTATTCAAGATATTTAGGACACTTAGGATAAATATTTATTTATTTGTTAAATTATTTTGGTTGAAATATTGTAATTACTATAAAATTTTGGAGATCAAGGACATGCAAGTTCATTTATATTGGGTATTATTTTACCATGATATAATAAGTTTTATTTTTATAATTTATAATGATAGGTGGAATATGATTTTATCTCTATAATTGTAATTGGTTCATTAAATGATTTTACTAGTGCTTCAGTAATGAAAAATTCTTCAAATATACTCATTGTTTGGAGAAATATATTAGTTTGATGCATAAATTGATATAATGAAGATATTATATTTCAGCTATTAATGTACTTCCTTTTTGTATTAGACTATATGGAAAATTAATTACTCATCTATAAGATAACTATATTGAGACAAAAATATTTCCTATGAAAAATCATTTTTAATTATCGGAATGAATTTTTGAAGAAATATTTTGTTATTATTTTTTGGTTGTTAATGTTCTCTTGATAATAAACATTATTGTGATCAATGTCCAGTAAAAATAAAAATTATTATTTGATTATTAATATTTTATTCCATGTCAATATATTAGCATCCCCCCATGTTCTCCAATTTTGAATCATATTGTTTATAATTCTAAATAATGTTCATATGTTATATTGTCTCTTATAAATAGATTTATTCATAAAAACATTTTATGATGTCATATACAAATAATGGTTTTCTCTAATGTAGAACCTATTATTATTCGAGTAAATATAAAAATTTTAAAAATTATTTTATTAATGGGGTATGATATAATGATCATATATATTAGAAAGTAATATTATATTTGTTAGTATATTTGACATGAAACACTAAATATAAATTACTCGTGAAAAAATTAAATGTTATAACAGAGCTGAAAAATTCATAGGTGTGAATAAAATTAAATACCTTAGAAATAATATATATATATATATATACTAATAAATATAAATTAAATTATATTTTTTCCAAATAATAAAATAATTTTTATTAATTTAATAATATTCACAAAAAATACTTGTTCTAGATTTTTCTATTTATTTTCATGAAAAAACAATATAAATAATTATATAGGAATTTCTATTTTTTTGATAAAATGAAAAAAATAATGAAATTGAACAATAAATATTTAATTTTGGATATTTTTTGTAGAGAATATTGATTACTTATTCCATAGTTAAAAGGACATAATTTTTTAATTGTCATTTTAATTTAATAACATAATTTAATTTAAAAATTTAAACATAATAATATGATACTAATTAAAATATGTATAATTTATTTATATTAAATCCACTTAATTTCATTTGGATCATCATTATTGTAACACCCGAGACTTTTATGTTATATAAATCATCAAAGAAATCTTTTTGTACACAACACTTGCTTGGCTTGCTTTACACGCAATTGCGACCTTCCTCGATAGCTTGTGTCGTACGCAATACCGAGTTTCACTAAACAACAATATGCTACTAAAACTAGCCGTTATGAATAGTAATAACCACTTTTTGAAATTTTATAAATTTTATTTTTCAAAATGGACTTCATTTTTGGACTCAGAAAATCAAAATTACCCTAGGATGAAATTTTGGTATTTTTCTGAAAACTTTCAATTTTTGATGAATAGTGAAACCACTAAGTGGTAGGTTAAAAACTGAATTTTGCATAAAACTTAATTTTACCGCTTCTGTGAATGGAATTTCAAAAATCCGACAGACACGGTTGATATCAGTAAGTAAAATGTGGTTCAATGAGATAAAAATAATTTTTTTGTGAATAGTAACTTTTTACTTTTTTTACCGCGGTTAATAGTAAATAGGGTAACTAAGGGTAAATATGATATTGATATTACCCTAACACATGTCCTAATTCTATTGGATAAGTGTAATTCGACCAAAAAAAACCTTATTAATAAAATATGACCATTTAGGCCCACTTGGGTTAGATTAGGACATTTATTATTTATTTATTTAAAGAAGGGTTAAAATAGTTAAAATCAATGTTTAATAAGTAAATCATTTTTAATATGGGGTAATACATAAGATAAATTCGACTATGAATATTCATTAGAAATCTATAAAGATTTCCTCCATGATGGTATTTTATTTGTAATTTTTAGACATCAAATAATTTAATTTATTTATGACACAAAGATGATGCAGTAATTATCTTATTAATGAAATATTGATATAATTGATAATATAAATACCAAAATAAATGTAATTTAAGACTTTTTATGAATTCCACTAATTTTCTAGGTTACTATGATATATTAGTGTTGATTTAATCAACTTGGTTCGAACATATAATTCTGTTATGACTTTCACAAAAATCATATATCAAATAGTGTCAAAATTGACACAAAATAGTTTTTAAATCAAATATTATATTATTAATTGTTATTTTATTCCTAAAAATATAAGGATCGGCCAAATGACTTAGATAAGGATATATATTTTAATAATAAACAATTTGGGGTTCTTTTGGCATGTTATAGTAAGTGTATTAACCATATAGTGAAAGAAAACAAAAAGACATGGTAAAAGTTAAATTATTTAACTTAGAGTTAAATCTAATTGATAAGGTTAAAAAAATATCCCAAACTTGTCTAAATCCTATTGGTTGATAGGATTTCGACCCTTCCCCACTTTAGCTTCGAAATAAGACCCTTTGGAACCATTATAAACCGATTTTGACTTTAATATAAAATAATATTTTGAGATATTCCTAAGGTGCCCCTCTCCTCCCTTATAAAAGGGCACCTCCTCCCCCTCCTCCTCACACCAAATTGAGCACTCAAGCTCGGCCAAGCCCTTCCATTTTCTCCTCTCCACTTCCCTAGAATAATCCTTGAGGTCCTGGTCTTCTTCAAAGACCAATATTAGTTCCCTAAGTAGAGGATTCAAAGAAGCGTTCCAAAGAAGAGGTAATATCCATTACCGATCTTTTCAATTTCTTTCTTCTTCAACTTCTTCTTCTTTATTTGTTTCATGATAAAGTAATAACATAAGTATTACTTACATACTGATATGTTATTATAATTATGAAACAACCCTAATTCACCTTCTATCCATCCTACGGAAAAATTAAATCACCGCGCGTGCGTACGTACGGAATACCGTCTCCACGCCGTGGTGTAATCTATTTTCCACCACCACCTTACAAGGATGGGTATAATGGTGTAATGAGTAACCATTTATTATTATTATTAAGTAATATTGATACTGAAATAATATATATATATACTCCAATACAATTCCCCGATCATAGGAATGATATCATCACTCGTGCGTACGTACGGAATACCGTCTCCACGATGTGAAGCAACTCGTTCTACATGATCATCATTACATAATAATTATATAAATGAATTGAATGAATAAATATGATATATGTTACACTAATACCATTCTGGATATAAGGTATCTATAACCTTAAAAGAAGAATAATAATTTATTCGGCAAAACACGCATAAGAACAAAAGGCAATAAAGACCCGAGTAACAAGTAACAATGAAATATTAATAAAAAGAAGCTAAGAATATGACCATATATGATATCATATCAATATGTATGATTCTGGAATAAGTCAATAACATTATTTAATCCATTATACAGGATCTTCGGACACGTACAAAGCAAATCGGACCTAAGGTAAGGGGAAATATCACAATCTCATTTTTTTATCCGAGATTGTTTATCCGTAAGTATTTACTGGGGTGTATTTTATCATCCACATCCATGTTTCCTAAATATGTAATATTATTTCCATCCACTTACAATAGTTTAAATCCAATTTTACCCTTCGGAGAGTTTTTAGTAAAGAATTAGAAAGAAATATTTTGTCGTTTTTCGTACGAGGTAATTTTTGACTTTTCCGACAAAAGTACGAAGAATGTTTTTTTAACTTATACGGCATGAATGGATTTCTAAAAAATTATTTCCAAGAAGCTTCCATTACAAGTATTCAAGTTTATTTTTAATCAACTTCTTTTATTTTAAAATTTTATGACATGTTAAGAAAGGAAAAGTGTTTTTGAAGTAGAAAGGATATTTTCCTCAAGAATGAAGTTCAAGTATTTTATCAAAATTATTTTCCATCTAAGATAGTAAAAGGTTTCTGTTTTTACCCCTATTATTACATGGATTTGATTATGTTGTGATGGAAACATTTTTATGAATTCCTTTATCTTATATGAATTGTTTTATGATGTCATGTTGTTTAAGAATCCCATTTTTATTACATGGGTTATGCGATGATGTATGATTTATGATTATGTGTCACACATAAGAAAGGATTCATTATAAGATGGGTGGGACCTATATCTCCCTCCAATGCATTGGGTAAAGATTTTATATCTCATGAGATAGACAGGGCTGGAACGGTAGGTTATACCGGTTCAGTGAAACAGGACTGAAACTAGGGTTACTCGATTCAGAAAGGGACTTTGTCCACTAAGATTGTCTTGGAAATGAGTCATGACTAACAAGAAATGATTTTCCATGATTATGTGTGCATGCCACAAAGTTTCAAGTTTCATGTTATGATTATGGTGATATCATTTTCACTTCTATGATTTATTCCATGTTAAGATATTATGATCTCTTTTGCAGGTTATGATTTTCAAAAAGATATGATATGATTTTTAGTTCCTTTATTTTCCCTTGCTGAGCATTTGAGCTCACCCTTTTATGTTTTCTTTTCCCCAGGTTAGGAAGATGGATATTAAGTAGAATATGCTAAAAGGGACCCTAGATATGATGAAATAAATGGGAGACACTGTAGAAGATTTATGAACCAGTTGTTTATGTTTCCCAGTTTCTAAAGACACTATACCTATACGGTCCTTTGTAGTTTTGTCATATTTTGTAATAAGTTTGCTTCAATTTTGAAGTATTAACAATGTATGTAAAGTATGGGTCGTTATAATTATATTGTATTTTTTATAATATTATTTTCGGGATTGAAAATATTATTCTTATGAAAACTTATTTAATGTTGATAATAATAAACCATTTAAATTATTTAAAATAATACCATTTGTAAAATATTTTAAATGAAATTTAGATATTATATAATATTAAATATTAATTTATAATGATAAAATTTTTATTATTGGTCATAAATAAAATAAAAAATAACTTTTTTCCTGAAATAACACTTCATTAACATATTATTTTCATCACGTCATTGGGTTAAATGTTAAATTAAATATTTCTAATTCTTGGTAGTTAAATTTTTTATAAATGGAATATATATTATGAATAATTATAATTTATGTTGTCAAATATGTTAAAAATATTATTTGACTATAATGAACAGTGAATAGTAAAAATTAATTACCTCGGTTAACGTGAAACCAATTTTTAAGTCTTAAATATTGAATATATTAGTCAAAATGACATAAAAACATGTATAAAAATATTTTATTTCCATATTTGTGCTTTAAAATTCCTAAGATTGATAATGTTTCATAATTTTTCCTTCATTTGTGATAAGTGAGTGGACCTTTATTTACAAAAGTTATAAGTGCTGCACTCACCTCACTTGTTAAAGGAAACCATCTTCTATATTCTACACAACATTATAGACCCTGGGATCATCCAACACACACAATATTGTCTTCCTTTCTTACCTAACCATATAATTGTTCCCTTATTTTGAATATATTTATAACTTATGAAGCCTTTTCGTGCATACCAAATGAGGTTTTCCAATGTATAGGTATCATACATACCCAATAATAATTATTTTATTTCTTATTCAATATATTTGAAAATCTATTAAATTATTATTATACAATAATATCAGAATATAACACATGTTATGATGCTTTTATGTTCATATCTTATCAAAAATACATATTTTATACATCATATTGTATATGACATCAACATTCGTGTGTTCATTGGACTACCTCTTTATAAAACGATGTCACTAGTTTTCCATCATCTCTTAATATCTATTGATATAATGATGGATTAAAAGTATATATATGATATATGTAATAAAATTTATTCATATATAAATATTATACCTCATATAAGTTTTCTCTTTTCATTCTATAGGAGATGCAATAACTTCTCTCATGAATATTTCACACTACCGCCTCCCAATGAAATGTGGTTAGTTTTTCACTAAAACGTTTCATAAAGGGTTATAAGGATATTTTTAATTACTTTATGTGATATAAAATACATAAATATGTTCTAAATTACATTTTATTCATTATTAAGGTATAATATATACTTTTTTTTATCGTTCCAAAAATTGAATAGTGATATCATCGTTCATATGTACATGTAGACTACCACCTCTATGAAGCTATCTAGATATTTTTATCATTACCACAACAAATGGATTATATATGTTAGTATATCTAAATAAATAGTATGTATGTTATGATATAATTTTTTTTATTAATGTTAATTTATTACTTACCTTCATTCCATGATGATTGTAGAAAATGGAAACACTACTCATGCTCATATATCACCAACATTCTCTATGACAGTAATATTACTAATTATTCATAGTAATAATTATTGATTATATTTAAACGTTTATTTTTTGTAAAAATATGAAAAATATTTTATGATAATAATTTCTGATATGTCTAAATAAGGACATATTTTACCAGGATGAGGACACCAAATCCATTTTCAAACAATTAACCGAAGAATCTCATGAAACCCAACATGGCGTAACATGAATGAGTCGTAAAATATTTTCCAGACAGAATCCATCCTAATATACTACAATGATTGGATATTGATAATCACCTCTACCCTGAGTCCCACATCCATTAGGTCCCGTGTTGGAAACCATCCCTAAGGGTATAAAATTCTATGTTAAGGGAGGCATTATCCTATATAATAATATTTGATAAAAAATATAAAATTATTCATCCACAATAAACACGATGAAATAATGTAATATAAATCCAAAACCTCCCAGAACACATGCATAATTAAAATAAGACATATAAAAGTATCCAATTTAAATACACAGAAATAATGATAATGTAGTGACACAAAAACTGCAGAATTGTTATAGTATGTAATGTCTAGTATGGTCCATGAATACCACATGGAATCAAAAAAATAATTTCATATAGATATTGTGAGAAAACAGTTATAGTCACTAGGGAAAACCAAAGTCTCCCATGATGATGTGGAAAGATTTTTCTAATGCATTAATGAGGAAACATAATAACCAAATAGCTCTTATACAGTTATACCAATGGATACCCTAACCTCATGAATTCTAACTCCCTGAATAATGAATCTATTTATTATAATATATTACAGAAAATATCAATGAGAGGGTCCCTCGTACCAAATTCCAACTTATTAGAATCAATTACATCCCAATATCATACATCATATATATCCCACCTATTCCAAATAACATCACATCACATCACATCACATCTAACTCACATAAACTAGGAAAATTCATCAAATATCACATCAAGTGTGTTGGGATACCATGAACATTATAGACCTCAACCTCGGGCCCTCAAACTACAATGCATGACCCCCACAAGAATCAATATCATCCAATATTTCCTAAATACACATGGTAAATAAAATACTAATATAATGACATTATTGAGAGGAACGTTTTACTTTTTCCATCAAAGACCTTTCAAATCACCAATTCCAATAAGTGGGAGTTAGAATGAGTCGAAATCCACATATCCATTCTCCTAATGGGATGTTGCGATAACACACCCAAAAACACTTAGTGTTGGAACATGGCTCCTATCATGGATGGGTGTATATATAAATAATAATGAATATAAAAAATATATAAATATATAGAAAATAACTAGACCCATCCTCCAATGTTTTAAAAACCAATTCATAGTACAAATCCAATTATTCACCACTTCAACTAAAAAAATTCATAACCCCCCCTTAATTATAAGAAAATCGAAATATTACTTTCCTCAATTAAAACCACATTCTCGAAATTTTTATATTACATATTATAATTAAATTTTACTTTATCAGGACCAATATATTTATTCATTTAACATTTTTTAGTATCCTATTTCATATCAATATAATTTATTAAATTCTATAACTACCCCAGAAACATATATAACCAATAATCATTGCATCCACAACAGACAACATCACAACAACCGAAATCAAATCCTTACTACACAAACCAAATACCACTACCATTGAAACCATTATTCATATATTATCCACATTCCCCATAAGCACTACAATAATAGAACCACTAATGCATGTCATCATCATATATAATCCACAAACACAATTGTATAGACCAAAAAATTACACCTCAAACAAAAACATTTCCCATATTAGTAGTATGGGGTTTTATTAAATTCTACATCATTCTTTTAGGGTGTTATCAAAAAATCCAAAAAAATCCAATGGAATCAATTTCATTGACTGAAGACATGTGGTTGTGAATTTATTTATGATGGTTTCATAAAAATTATCACAACATGGTAAACAAAACATATATGAATTCCTAAAAACACGTGATACAGAAATCCATTGTATCCTATAGAAAATAAGATAACTTATATAGAGAAATAAAAATAAATAAATAAATTAAATTAATTACCCTACCCAATTACATTTCACATAAACTATACAGTTGAATTTTTTAATATGGATATAACTTTAATAAAAAAGGATAATGTAAGTAACTCATGCTACATGATATAATTAAAAGACAAAAACTCTATTCCATCATTGAAACAATATATAAAAAAACTTAATAAATAAAAAATAGGGTGTGAATGCATATTGAGGAACCTAGTCGGGGAAACTGAAACCATAGACATCAAAAAATTTATATGACACTATGGGATGAATTATTGGAAACTCTTATATCATGTGATTGAAATACTGAAAGAAAAAATGATTTATCTTCTATTTAGAATGATTATATTATAATCCAATAGATTAGAGATGGTTTTTGATTATCCATTAAAGTATAATATTTTTAAATTCACATGTTTTAAATTTTTAAAAGGTGTCTATACTATTAGAAATATATAATATAATTACCCACCATTAAAAAAATTCAAACCCTATTTATGTCATTAAACCCATTTTCATCATAAAATATGTCGAAATGGAAAATCTATAAATATAAAAAAATGGAAATATTTTTCAAGAGTCACCACCATCGAGTCCTCAATAGGGGTTCACCATGTGTGAGTAAACACTAGTGGGGAACCTATAATGTTTTTTCATTATGTTTTCACATATAGTGAGTTATTTCCATGGATATCATGTCTTCAAATAACCACCAATGAGTTATTTCTAGTGAGTCGACATCAGAGAGTAACTACTGGCGAGTCTCCACCTGAGGGTTTCCAAGAAAGTATTTTAAAGGATACAATGAATCACTGCCAGAAATTTCAAACGTGAAGAATGTCGTACCGCACAAAATGTGCATCCTATATAATTACTCACCAAAATAAATGTCAAATTGTCATAATTATCAACTTCAAAAATGTCTATCCAACAGAATGAATCACTGTAAGAATTATTTGACCTCTACAACAACCTATCCATAGAAAGCCACTATTAGCCTAAAAATAATATATGAAATCCCCAAATCACATAAATAATAAATTGTTTTATGTAAAAGATTAGTCCAATAGGTGTCGTCCATTACATAAGATACCTCTCAAACTAATCTAATCCTCAACAATTCAAAACCAATTTGGAAGAAATGATTCAAATTACCCAAATAACTATCCCACAGGATACCTATCAACGAACTCATTATATCTAAAACACTTCTACAATAAAATCCTTATACACCATATTCACAAAATAGCTTACTAAATCATACTTCAAAAAACATAGGATGCGAGGAATTCCATCCTTCATATACTGATACTAACTGATCCATGATGACCTGACTCTCTTATATTGGATTAATCACATCATACTAAAATTCATATCAATTAGGAATCAATCTATAACTTTTCACATGTTATATAATTATCACACATCATAATAGGATAAATAAAATATATCATGAATCACCATGATCCTAACATCAAATCATAATTCATAATAGAGAATGAAAAAAAATCAGGTACTATGAACCCATATACATATCACACTCCCAAGAACTCTCATTATGGCCCCCAAATCTCTACAATACACATTCCAACGGAATTGACCATAATCATAGAAAATTATCTAAATCTTCTTAGATTTCTATTTTCACATTCATTAATGGAACATAATCATAAATATCAAACTCTTTATATTCAATGAAATTGGAGTAATTTTTACGATGCTAATGAAGAAAACAGATGTAGAATATGACATGGATTTTTCCCAATTGAAATAAATTCGAAAATTGGTAAGACACATCTATGATGAACTCTAATACCTCAATGGGACTCACACATGGCAGTGAGAAGTTTCTCCTTTTGTCAAAATCCAACTTCCCACATCAAATGGATATATTATATATCATGTGGTACCAAAATAGATCATTATTGGAATCTTCCAATGATCAGAAAAATATATTCTCTATTTCATAGAAGCATTCATCCTCTATTGAACCAAAAAAAACTTATCTTTCATGATTTTCACTACATGTAGAACAATAGTTTCTCACCCACCTTCCTATACCTAGCATAAAAGATAATGAAATAGTGTCCAATAAAAACATAAAATAGACTATACCAATGGATGAGTGATAGTTGTTATTATATAAAAATTCATCCAAGGGTTGGTGTCATGCCCATTATCAACTGATTATCGATGTGCCAATCATGAAAATATCCTCAAACGTCAAGATTTTGGGCTATATATTCCCATATATGTAATGGTGTATTATATTGTGAAGCTCAAATAATTAAAATATCTTGATATAATATCTCCTACACTCGTGAGTTCAAACATGCATACCTATATAAGAAATTAGAATTCAGAACTACATGAAAATATTCTAACACATCCACATATATACTATCTCCATTATAAAATTTTTCAAAATTCTTGATCACTAGTATGTGATCTGATGTTGTTAAAAAATCCATAATTACTTAGATACGATCACATCTTTCATATGTTCAAGGAAAATCAGTGATGAAATCCATTGATATTTCATCCCATTTACACTTTAAAATATCCATGGGATGAAAAAAACCTTCAGGAACATGATTTACACCCTTTACATGATTCAGAACAAAAAATTGTGCCACAAACACCACCACTTCACAATTCAACCTACGACGCAAAAACAATACCCTCATTCTATTATACAAATTGGAAACTACTGGGTGTACAACTGATGGTGATATAAACAATCATAATGAATTACCTTATAAATAATTATAATAACAAACATCCTCTTGTGAAACAATATCCTTTTCATAACATCATCTGACCTACCCTCCAGAGCATCGTGATGGACAACATGATCATCCATCACCTCTACCTTATTCTATCCCGACTATGGATCGTCTATCTACTACATCAATGATGATTTTTTCCTCAACTGAAATAGGAAACCCCATTCATAATCCACCCCAACATCTAATTGTATGGATTTTGACTCATAAATCACACTCTATGCATCTGAATTCTCTTAAAAATCTACATCTATGAATTTATTCTCAACTAATTAGACATTAAATTCCTCTTTTCTATTGTGTTGGATATCTAAAAATAATATTCCAAAAGAAACTCATTCCACATGAACTACCAAATATTTATATCATACTGATAATTTACATAACTGAAACTCATATGATCCATGAAGACAAGAAATCCCCCCCAAATAAGGTAATCCCAACAGAAAAAATAGAAAAACAAGAAAAATAAAAGCTCAAAATCATGTTTCAAATAGTTATTCTCTTCATAGAATAACATAATATAAATATAAATGATCTAAAAGGACCCATTTTTCATGAAATACCTTAAAATATTTCTAAATATATTTTCGGATCTAGGCACTAATAATTCAACTGATTTCGAGGCACGGTGTGCACAGAATTAATTATATATATATATTCCTCTAGCCCGAATTTTAAAAGTAAAAATGATAACTCATAAGTAGTAGCTTGGATCAGAAAATGAGTTAAATATTTGGGTTCAAATAACAATTATTATCTATGGAACATAATAAAGTAAGTCTTCAAGGTGGTGCGGGGTTCTAGCACATAAATCATAAGTGATATGTTAAGTGAATTAGTATATTATTAAATTAGTTATTAAATTAATTTCTACACAATTTATATCATCTATACGAATTTATCTAGATTTATTTATATATTTTTATCCACATAAACCCATGAAAAAATTCAGATCTCCTCCTCTCTTCATTAGTAGCGAATCATGTCAGATGATTGGGAAAATACAAATCAGAGAAGATCTTGATGAAATGGTCCTAAAAATACTATTAACTCATTGGTGAACATCTTAATCAACATAGATAATCCATAACCAATGTATTTATCTTTATTTGTTGTTTTTATGTACCTTTTATTAAATGATTTAGAAAATCAACCTCTATTTTTAGATCTCCACCTTTTGTAGCCATTGCATGCACCAACATAGAATATTAAATTATTTTATTTAATTTTTTTTAACCCTGGTATAATATATATTGATCAATATCCAAAAATTATTGGCCAATGGTTTAAAAAAATTTGGGTTCATTTCTCAATCGTTACATTGAGTTTTTCAGCATTTGTACACATTGGCCCTAGTTCGACAATTTTCGGGCAGTGATGAGCCCAATTAGAATCCCATGATCTATGATGAATCAATTAATAGATATTTAAATGATGAACCATGAATATATATTGGATTATAATCATATTTATAAGTTTCTTTTGGTGTTTTTAAATTTATAAATCAAACATGGAATCAATTGTGACATGTGCAATAAACGACGAACAATTATTGATGAACAGTGACCATTATCTAGAAAAAATTGGCCTCGAACAATGATATTAAGGTATATAGAATATCATTATCCATATATAGTTTCATAAAAGTTATTTTCTGGATAAAATAATATCTGAATATTGGATTTGATATTTCTACATAAACACTGACTACACATCGGCTAGTGGGATGAATATACGACATTTAGCCTCTCATAGTTGATGGGAGATATGGTTTAGGAATTCCATATTAATGGACTAGAATGTAAATATATAACAGTCAATGTACCACCTTCGACATTTGACTAAGAAATGTGATGGACCTCACGACTAGGTACATGATGTGTAATAAAGTACATGGACATCAGGTCTGGTACAAGAACATGAAAAGCAGAGATACGACCCAGGTCGTTGTTAACATGGGAGCAATTTGTAATCACATTCATGGTTTGTACTTGTAAATAGTCAAGAAACATGTTCTGGCCAAGTAATTGGCAAGGAAGTGGATAGGGAGTACATGTCACGTCGGTCCCATCATATAGAATGTACATTTATTTAAATTCACATGGAACATCACACTCTGTAAATCAGTAATTATAACTCAGATTTTGGTACATGAGTAACATATCCTACTTTCTTTTCTATTTTCAATGCGATGTGTTTATTAATTTCGTATATCAATATATGAATATAAATTTAATGTTCATATAACTTAGTCAACTCTTGATTATGGAAGTGATCACGCATGAACACCAAAGTTCATCTGATTTGTACCAACCTGTAGAGCTAGGTAGTTCGTGCTTGATTTCTTCATAATGGTACCCTCTATTAGAACTCGGTAGTGGGTCAATGATAACATTATAGTGGTTTCTTCCAAAATATTTTTGTAGCAGATCCTCAACATTTCCTTAGTTTTACCCTCTAGTAGAGCAGGGCAGTGGGTACCCGATGTCCTCAGAGTGGTACCCTCGTGTCGTACGTGATCTTGACTTCTCAGTGTTAACCTCCAACAAGGATTAGTAGTGTTTAATTGAATTAGTTAGAGTTTAATAACCCATCTAAATGGGTGTGGGCCCTCCACATTGATTATTTTCTCCCTCTACTATTCAACAGTGGGACGAGGCATGGTCAGTCTTGTATAGATACGTCATGGCAGATGTGTGAGATTTTGGGCATCGTTGATGAACTTTTAGAACGACTGTATAATCTTCTACTATGAATGGGCTATGAGATGGACATCACCTTAATCCCTTATTTGGGATTCTTTTACTAATAATATATATTTGTATGTCCTTATTCGGATTCCACACCCAAGATTTTGTTACTCTCCTTCCATGAGAGGTGAAGACGTCTAGGGTCTTCTACATGATTTTGTGTCCAGATTCTCGTGGTTAGATAATTATAGTATTATACAGTAGGTGGAGAACGATCGATGGGTAGTTCATCTAATAACAATGTTTATCCCATTGTGTATGGATGAACCCACCTTAACTACTTATTATTTATGTTAAGCAGAACTCCTTCATTGAACATTGTATTATCTTCTATCATTCTTTTTATATTGTATCTCTTAATACTATCCCTTTATATTTAAGTGTGTCCTGGTGGGTTTTTGTATTCTCACCCATGAATGGGATTTCATGAAAGATGTAATGTCTTATAAATAATATGTAAATTTTTACCTTAACTTAAGAGAAGGTTACAAATACTCAGTGCATGGACCACATACCTTGGTCATAGAATGGGATTCAGGAGATGAGATCTCTTAGAAAGTTAAGATAACCTTTTTCTATTTGGAAAAGAAAAATTTTTGGAAGGGGTTTTATATTTCATTTTCCTTTTTCAGTTGACACTACCGTAGATTTGTACATTCTAATGATTCTTGCCTCTTTTTTTACTTTATATAAGTGCTTCATCGCTAATCATTCCCTATTAAATTTTCATTGAATTCATTTTTTGTGTGTGTATAGTTACTTAACAAATGTAATCGAAGAGTTTATTTACTCCTTCAGCCCTTTTCCCCACCCATGGCCTATATTGGGGAGATTGGGGTAGTTGTGGCTTGAGCCCCGTCTTGGGTCAAGAAGTGAAATATTATTATCACATAAATATAATTCATTGGAATATTACTTAGACATATCAACATAAGTTGGTTTTGTTTGATTTATGGAGATATTGTTGACTTTTCTCGAATATGGATATTGGGCCCCAAAATAAAATGATTGTGCAACGACTAAAATATCAATTCACCAAGACCATAACTATATACTTTTTGACATGGTTTGTCGATACATTTGTTGTATGGATAAGTTGTAGATTAATATTATTGGATAGATTATATGAATATACTTCTTTATTTATATACCAATTTAGGTATATATATATATATATATTCGTATCTGCTTTTCGAACTCCATAGAAACATTAAGGATGCATTGATAATGATAACCATCAATGATAATATCTATGGTCCATAACATCGACCCGATGAGAGATAAAGCCTCAAATCAGGATCCATCATATGACCCATTTTTATAGCATGTTCAATAAGAACACTTACCCTTATAATATATCTTATCATTCTAGTATATATGTCAAAGGACTCACATAGGGTTAGTGTGCTCTATGAGCTCTACAGTCATATCATACTAAGGTTCCATAGAGATCTGGATCCTCATGTAGTATAGTATTGGATACTCTTAGTGGTTTGTATCTTCATAAATATTAGGTCCCCATTTTTTTATTCGATTGGATAGGTAACGATCCCTTTCCATGGAGCATCTAGTTACTAGTGGATCACTATTACACATATTCATTAGAATTCCACACTCACATTTCCTAACATCTAAAACTAGTTTCTTGATTAGTAATACACCACATTATTGTTTTTATTCTAGATATCAAAGCTTCTAGAGAAAGAGAATGGATCAATGAAGGTGGATAAATATGTTTTAAGATTAATATACTATACACATGACTCTCTTAACATTATCTATGATGTAAAATTACAATAACATATGTCTTAAAAGGGGATTTGCAAAAATATTTATTCCACCGTAGTTCCCTTATGAAAAACCAACCTATGTCATAGTTTTTGAGAGATCACTGGAGAAGTATCTATTTCTATATAAGGGATTACCAAAAGTTGGATCTTGTAGTCAGAGACACAAATTTGAGTTATCTGTAGTAGCTAGTGGTTGTTAGGAGATAAGATCTCGATACATGAAACCATTCTGTAATCAAACTCATGCACCTGACTAGAGGTAGTGTATAACACCATGGAATCTTGAGAGGTTTGGTGCGATAATAATTATGAGATACGTAACATTTCATGATAATTAACAACAATATGTGCTAACTAGAACATTATGATAGCTGACTGACTACTATGGTAGAGGAAGTGTTATGATTAGGTATCTCTTGAGTTTGGTCACTAAGGTCCCAATGGTAGGTGGACATGACATAAGATAATGAGGATATCTAGGTGGTGGATTCTTTTATTATATTATTCCACCACCCCCACCAAGTTCCCCATGTTAGGCTCATGTAATTGACTTCTTATACCACTAACAATTGATGAATTAAGGTGTCTATTATCCCATAATGCATTAGATGATAAGAGGTAAAGTATGTGGGTTTTCTACTCATGATTTCCCAATTGTAACACTATTTCTAGTCATTCAATTATCTTTATACTCAATGTTCAATATATTGAGCTTCTTATTTAGGAGCGATCTATGTATATTCATCATTATCTTCTGAAAAAACATATTACGTATCTTTTATCTAAAAACAGTGCAAGAAATATATTATAGGGGTGAGGATCATGTGTGATGTCATTTTTTGTCATTATGGAACTATATAAATTCATCTTGTGTATCAATAAGTTTTCTATGGCTCTAGCCCAGATCAAATTTCAACAAAGACATGTTACAACACTAGGTACTAATGGGACAAGATTATCATTTTATAGTGAGATTAATATCGTGACAGGGAAATATAATTATATGTGCATGAGTTTGCATATCATTAACCGTTATTTAATGATAATTTACATTCTGATGTAAGATCATTATGAATATATTTTCCATTATTTCTAATGTCTTATATGGAAATATTTCTTGATGAAATTCTAGGACTACATTCAAGGTGACATATGGTTTTTTTCATTAACTTGCATCCCATAATCTCTCCATTATATTCTATATCATATTATAGTTCCCTTATATAAATCCAATATCTACAATTGAATTTGTCAGGACATTGATAAAATATTTTCATCAGAAAAACTGCGTAACACTGGGTAACTCTTGTGATCATGAAAACTACAGATTAGTTATTATACATTAGTGTGGATTATTAATTCATTAACGAGGACAAGATAAATAATAATTATACAATCTAAATGATTAAAGGTCTATTTTAACTATTTCGAGGAGTGTGATGGTTCTCAAAATTTTACTTCAGTCCTATCGATATTCAGTTGAGGGTTCTTGTGGGTGATTTTCCAAAGTTGTCAATATAATGTCACTAAGGTCACTACTAGTTTGTAATGATTACTTTGTTGTAAAAATTTCCACTCAATGTTAAGGTATTTTATGAACTATGTTTTCCATCCATAGATGGAATAATTAATTATTTTATTCATCAACGACGTACAGACCTAATATATCTCTAAGAATTATAATGCATTACACTTGAGGATGACCCTATACTAACTTCGAGAACACTATCTTTATGGAAATATCTCAAAGTGAAAATTTTGGATTCATGATGTTCACATTATAGGGAATGTTATTTATGAGAATTGTTTATACATATATCCTATTAGGATCGGTGAATTCACTTCTTATTAGACACCTACAACATGTCAATGGTTAATATAATTATTGTCTTGGTGGTGTATTTCCAGAGGTTTTCGGATGATGTCTCCAAAACTGTAGAAAATTTGAACAGCTAGACTTGGAAATAGAAGATGTTTACCTCTTCCGAGAAATGATTGATGGTCATTCAGTTTTTTAGGCTGACCAGAGCTCCTTTTTTGATAATACCATAGGAGGTAGTGGAGTTCTGAGTGTACTAATTTTCCTCAACAAAAAGGATTTGTTTTCTTATTATGTTGTAACAATTAATTTTCACATACGGGTAGAGGCAGTTGGGACCCCAGGAATAGTACTAGTCGACTCAAGAACTAGAGATAATTAAATAATACTTAACCATGCTGTGTGGAGGAATTACCTTTTGGTGGAGCTATTTATGGGTTACTCAGAACACTATAGTCTTAGGAAGGTATTCTTTTAGAGAAACCTGAATATGAGATAGTGACACCGGTAATTGTCCCTAATAGACTATGACATAAGAATATTCTACAATCCGAGTGAGGGAATATTTTTTGGGATATAAACTTATATGGAAGATCATGAAAAACATAGTTCCTGAGGATTTAGAGCAGATGGCCTCCATTAATTTGTTTATGATGTTGTAATAGTGTATCACTATTTTACAGTCAATATTGTTGACTCCATTTCTTATTGAGTATGTGAGAGAGTCTCATCTCAGAGATATCTTCTGTGATGTTTTACGTGATCAGATATCTATATGTGACTCCCAGATAAATAATATGAACTAAAGAATCATGTCATCTTGTTCTAGTGGAGGTAGTGGTTCAAGTAACATTATTTAAGGAAGTGATTATGGAGATCCACACTTCCACCCTATTTGTACATAAGGGTATTGGGAATTTATACATAGACCTTTAGTGGTAATTTTAGTTGTTCCTAATGAGATTAACTATATCTATATGAATTTCATAGTGACTCACCTGTTATTAGGTATATTATGAGCATAATTTTATAAAATATTTTTTGTACCCTTTATGATCCTTTAATAGATGTGAGAAGACATACCATTGGACTTTATCACAAGGCTTCCACACCAAGGGAAATCCCATGATGCAATATGGGAGAATGCTGAATGACTCATGAATTTAATAAACTTCCTCGACATTAGAGAATAGACATCATCAGTGTTTTTTGGATGTTGTATGTACGGGAGATCATTCACCTTCACTGGGTTAACTAAATTATTGATTCAGAAAATTATATTATTTTTCATGATTGTAGATATGCGTACAAGAGGAATTTTGGACCCAGATGTAGATTATTAAAACCTTTTACCACAATTCTGATGGGTATATCATCCTCAACTTTGATGTGTTGGATGATATACTAGGTGATTTCATTTAAGAAATCATCGAGAGCTATAAGGATAACTTTCCCTTGGTGTAGTTTATGTAAAATAACAGAATACACTATACCATCTGTATTTCAATTTTTGAGGACCACAAAAGGAGACCATATATAATACCAATGTGTTTGGAACTGATTTTATTGTAATATTTTGTTGTCCTAACAATGGTGGAGGTTGTGAAGGTGAAAGTGTTGGTCATCCATGAGTTTATGGGGAAAACATAGATAAGATAGAAATTTTAAATAGATTGTCATTGTAAGCCCATGGAGATTAATTGTAGAGGAAAAATTTTCCTAATAATCATCCCATGATGAGGATTAGTTTGGTTTTTCTGATTAGTTAATCAATTCATAAGGTTTGTAATTACATTAAAGGTCATACATAGGGTTGGTGATATTGCTTACTACCTATCCCTACCCACATAGATTGATAAGGTGCATGATGTCTTCCACTTACTACATCAAAGCCGATATGTGTATGAACCCAGACACATACTTGAATAAATATATCTATAAATCAATTATAGAGCCTCATTAACAGATCACCTAATGGTGATATAGGAATAGAATTAGAGGACTTTTTGTATATGGATCATCCTATTTGTTTCCATGTTGTTGTAGTACATGAACCTGTTTGGGAGTTCCTTTTGAGTGGGAGAGCTGAGGAAAGATCAATATGTTGAGTTGGTTTCAATGTTTTTTCATTTAGGGGATACAAATAATGATGCAGTAAAGGATTTAGAGACTTTATTAATTCATTGTAATACTTTTAAATTTACTATATACATTTAATATGCTAATCACTCATATGACATTTGATTTTGATTCATGTTGTTCCTGAAATTTATTTAATAAAAATATTAAATATTTTTAATATTATTCCCACACCAAACATCTATTAAAATGTTATAATTCTTAAATTTTTTCTCAAAACATTTATATGAGAACATATTTGGGTCCAGATCCCATTTTTCACCAAATTATTTACGTAAAATGAGTCATCATAGGGTGTTCAAAATCCCCTCTAATTGGATGTATGTTGTGTTAATTATGTATTTATTAATGTAGTTATTTATTTCAATTTATTAATATAGATACAATATATAATGAATATACCTTGGTATTTCTCATGGGTAATATGTATAATTTTATAGGTAAATCAATAGCTCATCCTCCCTCCTCCATTGATGAATCACATCAGAATACTATAAAACACCCGGTCAGAGAGTATCAGGACACAAGAAATGAAAAGAGTGTTATAAAATCATTTGTGGACACATTATTCAATTGCGATTAATAAATAATAAAGTAAGACTAATTTTATGATTTTTTATTCCATTTTCATTAAATTATTTATCATATTCACCCTTTCCATTGATCTGCATAGGTTGCGGCCCTTTCAAGAGCCAACAATATTGATATAATAGTATTATTTAGTGTCTTATCACCTAAGTTTTATATTTCACGTTCTTCATATGAGAAAAAATATCCATTTATGTTTATTCATTTATTTTTGGTGTTTTTTGCATTATTTATTTTCTTTCTTCACCTATTATATCACATTTGTCCCAATTCATCAAATTTTTAGGCAATTCCATCCCTGATAAAACACATATATATATGATGTAATTATGAATAAAGCATATAATGTTGATCCAAGAATAGATCTGGGATAATTGAGAGTGTAATATGTTCATTTTTTGGTGTTTTTAAATTAATAAATTAAACATAGAAACCATGGAGGGTTGTAGAATGAATAAAAAAACCCCATTGATGAATAATGATTGTTTTCCAACAATAGTATGCTCGGGATAATGATTTTAATATTGATCAACCATTTTCACCATATATTGCACCAGATCTGAAGTGGGTTGGTTAGATTAAAATATAAAGATTGGATATGGAATTTCATAAAAAAAAACCTAACCACACACCATGTAGTGGGATGAACACATGGAATTTAGCCTTTCAGTAGTGGCTGATAAGATTTGGGAATCAAATATCGATGGAATGTGGTGTATATCTCCAACACATTGGGTAACACCTGATCCATGTGAGTGATCCATGTTATGGGCCACATTAAAAGGTCAAATTTCATATAAAATTATACAGACATGGGATCCGGTATATTTAAATGGGGTACGGTACATGGACAAGGCCAATAGAGCCGCAACCATAGACTTGAATAACTTGGACATGTTGTGTAGCCCACCTTCACGAGGTATAATTAGGTATATTTAGGATCCATGTTCCTTGTAGGGAATAAATTTATGGTGGAGTTGGACCACACCTCATATGGATCCCCTCACATGATGCGTAACTTCATTTCCTTTTGGATGAAGCTTCTACTCTCTATATCTCATTTGTTGGAACTCATATATTTTCTTTTGAGCATCCAATATTGAATTTTTAAATTTATATTGAGAATAGAACCTCCTTATAAGATTTCACCATAAGATATGAAATTTTCTAGGGATGGTTTTTATGTGACTCTAAACGACGGATGTTTTTATGTAAGCGAATCGAATATATCCCAAGTGGTTCCCTATATTAGATCTAGAAAGAGGGTCCATCAACCCTTCCATGTGGTAACCTCTTGTAGATATGGGAACTTGGCCATCAATGCATTTTGAGTGGTACCCTCTAGTATATATGGGAAGTGGAGAGTCGATGTCTTCATAGTGGTGTTATACATTGGAGATGCGTAGTGGGTCCATGACAGCATCAGAGTGGTACCTACCATTCATTCCAGGGTGTGGGTCCTAAAAATATGAGTGGTACCTTCCAATAGATATGGGCCATGACTCATAGAAATTTTCAAAGTAGAACCCACTCCCCAAATAAAAATTGGAATGGGTCTATTAAATAATTATTGTGGCTTATTGACTGTTCATTATTGTAAGGTCGCATTGGTATACCTGTGGTAATTATTATTGGAATTCATGTGAGATAATGGGAATAATTAATTGTCTTTTAGAACAATTTCCCACTCTTCTACATAGGCTAACCTATGAGATTGACATCACCTTTATATTGCTTTTGAGATCCTTTGAAGAAGTATATATATATATATAATATTTCTGTATCAACCTAATTTTTTATGGAATATATTTTGAATAAATTATAATTTTCATTTATATCTTACAGTGCACTAAATCAATCATTCATTTCACAATAATCTTACTTGTCCTAGGTTACATGCAACAACGAGATGGCATATGATATAGGCAATATTGAGTATAGATATTTTTTGATTGTTAAAATAAATATGTTTTTGATTATGTTATATTAAAGTAAAAAAGGAATATTTCACTACACACAACTAACATTTCTTGCCTTCCACGCAAGAGTGACCTTCCTCGATAATTTGCGTGGTATGCAATAATGAGTTTCACTAAAAAAAATTTATATTAATAAAATATTATAATTAAATGGGATATTAACTAGCTTCTATGTATAGTATTAACCACATTTTTTATTTTATGTAAAAATGAAATTAATCTTATTTATTTTATAGACATTTTATAAAAAAAATTCTATTTTTGGATAAAAAATTTATTATTTTTAAAAAATGCAGTCTTTCAGACTATTGATGGTGTATCTATTTTAAACCTAATTTTAACATATTTATATATTTTAATTGAAAAAATAAATTTCTTCATTGCTGTAAGGACATAAAATATTACATTGGTTAAATTTTTGGTATATTAATGATAAAATTCATATTTTAATGAATATGGAAAAATAATACATATTAATTCAAAAATAACTTTAAATAAATTATTGTATATATAAAATGTTTTTTTAATTGGTTTTAAAGTGTAATTGAATTATTTTTCCTCATTTAATCCATTATTTTTCATTATAAGGAATTTCCATTTTAAATTAGATATAAACAATTGTTAATCTTTTGATAGTTTTTACATCTAAAAAACTCGCTTTCTAGTTTTGACGAATGGAATTGAATTCAAAATCGTTTCATCCAATTCTATGTTTTGAATATCTAAAAATGGATTCCATATTTAGAATAATTTTTTCAAAATTTTGTAAATAGGTATCTTTTATTTTTGGACATGATGAATTGTATCTTCAGTAATCATTTTTATTTATCATGATTAAAGGGTAAGTCATGTAAATAAGTGTAACAAATATAATTATAATAATATAAAACTACTGTAACACATGTCATAATTTTATTTGATGAGTCATATGTGATAAAAAAATCACTTATCCAGATATTTTTTAATCTTTGAACCACTTGGTTGTGAAAATGAAATGTTATAATAATTAAGTTAAAGTAAAGGGAAATATAACATAAACATGTATTTTTTTCAACGATGTTTAGGATGGGTTTTATAATTTGTCTCACTGACTATGAATAGTCATTATATACTTAAAAATATATCCAAAATTATATTATTTTAATAATATTTTTAAAACAATAAATTAAAATAAATATTTATGACAGAATGATGATGTACTATTTACCTTTTAAATGAAATATTTAAACAAATGATTTTATAAATATTGAAATAAATATAATTAGAACATTTTAATTACATATAAGAAATTTTGAGATTAAATTGAAATAAAGAGAATGAATTAACTACTTTTTATAGGTGGAATTAGATTTTTATGGATTTAGAAAAATCAGTTACTAAATAGTGTCAAAATTGACATTAATGAGTTTATTAAAAAATATTATTTTATTAATTGATATATTATTATTAAAAATGAATGATTCATCCAACTAACAAATATAATGATAAAATTTTCATTAATGATCGAATTTGGGTTCTCTTAGAAATTTATAGTTACTATAGTAAACATAAATTATGACCATTAATGAAGACATGGTAAGAGTCAATGATTTTTACAATGGGTTAGATCTAAAATATAAGGTTAGTATTGTGACCTAAACATGTCTAAAACCAATTTTATGAGTGTATGTATATATATTGTCATCATATACTATATATTAACAACTTTTTATCTATTATAACCTGAAAATATGTTTATAATAAATTTATCATTCAAGACATTCCTAAAGTGCCAAACATATCACCGGTTAAAGAGATCATAACCATCACTTTTATTCACACCTCCAAAGCCCTTTCGCATGACCAAAACCTAGAAAAAATGTAACGCCCTGACCCCAGTTACCCAGAGTCGGTGCATTATTACATAACATTGGCATGATCACAAGAAAGATCAAATCTCGAAAGACCGATTGGTTTAGTAGCCTTGGAAACAATAGATATATTCATAAGTTTTACATTACATCATAAAATGAAAAACTACTACAATAACATAATGTCTCCATAATCCACACTCATATCCCGACATAATATCCCTGCAGGTCATTCATAATTTACTTCTTCACTTCCTGGGAAAAATAAAACATAGAAAAGGGGTGAGCTCAAATGCCCAGTAAGGATAACAATATAACGGAAACTTTCATAAATAAGAATAAACATTTAAGGCAATGTATAAATAAAACAAAAGCCTTTTAAACTTGAACATTTAACATAGTATGGCATAAATAAAATGAAATAATTCCATTTACTTATTCACATGGTTATTCTACTAAACGAATAATCACATGCAAAATCAATAACCACTTTCATAATGATGGAATGCATACTGCCAGACTATCATAACCACATAGCCAAGGCCTCGTGCCAAGACTACAAATAAGATTTTGTCAAGGCCTTGTGCCAAGACACTAGTTTGTCTCATGATACCTACCGATGCATCAAGGAGCTATAGTGGGCTCCACCCGTCACATATTAAGTCCAATGCATTCCCATATGAAAAGGTTTAAACATAACATAAACATTCATATTAAAACTAGCATATGAAATGTCAATACTTTCACCATAAACAATGAATGGTATAAAAATAGCACATCCACAGTCAAACATATCACAAAACTTTCAATACAATATAGAAGTTTTGTATCATAATAAATCAACTTCAAATAATCTTAAAATCCATCAAAGGATGTTGACATAGATGAAATCAAAATTCTTTTTAAAGAAATATCTCCTTTTATTATGAAATAATTTAAGATCCCTATAAAATAAAACATTTTCTTTGAAAATATTCTTATAATCTAGTAAGGGAAACTTTGAAGATTTTATAACGGCGGAAAATAGCCGCACCCGCCGTATAAGTTAAAAAAAACATTCTTACCTTAATTCTGTCGAAATGGTTAAAAAGGACCTTGTTTTGAAAATGCCCAAAAGATTCCTTTATAAACCACTTAAAAGTCAAAAAGGGTATAAATTACTTTAACTCATATTCTAGTAAATAGTAAAAATGTTTTGAAATGCATTTTTAAGAAACATGGATGTGGATGATAAAGAGATCACAGTAGATTATTACGTATAAACAACCTTGGATAATGAAGAGGTTGTAAAGTAAACCCTTACCAATTTGGTAACTTATAAAACATACAACCCATGAAAGAGGTATCATACAATGAATATGTAAATACACATAAATTAGAGTGTATTACACAAAGAATATAATTATGGGCAATACATACACCACACAAAAGGTGATGGTGGTAATATGACATGAATCTCACGGGAATAAGGAGTGAGATGAAAACCCCTTACCTTGTACTTTTCCTTGGTTGGGGTAGGTTAACCTCCTGTATAATGGTGAAATAGTTGTTATTAAGTTATACAAGAATCGTATATATTAATATGATATCATATATGATCTTTTAACATTTATTTGTTAATAATATCTTAGAATTATCGTCGTTTCGGGAGTTAACTTACTCATTTTCATTTATATGTTTTGTTACATAAGCCATGGTTGTTGTATCATATTCATATCCAGAATGATATCCAGTCCTTAAACATCATTTTTAAATCATCAAATGATAATTATACTTGAATAGATACGATTGAGAATGAATCTCATCGCGTTCGTGGAGACGGTAGTCCGTACGTACGCACGAGCGACAATATCATTCTTTTGATATTAAAATATTATATAAATGGATGGTATATCATATATAAAGAATCATTAACATGTTATATTTATTATTTACATGAGTTACACATCATTATTATACCCATCCAAATAATATTATATTGAATAACAATTACACCACGACGTGGAGACGGTAAGCCGTACGTACGCACGTATGGTGACATGTTATTCAAAGGGTGGATAGAATACTGAATATGGTTGTACCATACTTATAATAACATCACAGTATATGTGAGATACTGGAGTTATTATTTTATAATGGTAAGAACAAAGGAAGAAGAAGTGGAAGAAGAAATGAACTTAGAAAAGGGTGGTGAAATCATTACCTCTTCTTCGGGTTCTTCTTTTTGATTTGATCAAAAGGGCTCCTTAGGTTGGCTTTCTGATCAAACTAAGGCCTCTAGGTTGTAGTGAGGGATGTTAGGAGAGTATTTGGGCAGAGTTTGGCTGAACCAAAAGGCTTTGAAGGTGTGAAGAAATGAGAAGGAGGAGTGCCCTTTTATAAGAGGGGTGAGGGGCACCTTTGGAAAAGCTAGAAATATTAATTTATAATAAATTCATATTCGGTTTCTAATGGCTCAAAAGTTGATTATTCAACGTTTAAGGTGGGGATAGGTCGCAAAACACTCAACCAATATAATTTAGACAGGTTTGGGTACTTATATTAACCTTATCTTTAAGTATTAACTCTAAGTTAATTAGTTTCACTTTTACAATGTCTCTTTGTATTTTTATATAATATAGTTAATAAACTTACTATATACATCCAAGAGACCCCCAAGTGGTACATTAATGATGAAACTATCATGATATAAGTCTCTTGGCAGAACCTTAGATTTTTAGGAATTTAATATCAATTAATAATATAATATTTGTTTTAAGAACTCTTTTATGTCAATTTTGACACTATTCAATAGTTGATTTTTTTGAAACTCATACCAGATTGATTACTTCGAACAAAGTCAATTAATTCAATCCTAATATTTCATATTATCCTAGAAAATTAGTTTAATTCATTAAAAGTTTCATATTATATTTATTTGGGTATTTATAATATCAATTATTTTAATTTTTCACAATTATAGTAATTACTGCATCATCATTGTGTCATATATAAAATAAATTATTTAATTTCTAAAAATTATAAATAAAATATAATTATGTAGGAAATCTTTTTAGATTTATAATGAATATTCATAATCTAAAAGACAACATATATAACCCTATGTAACAATTGTTGTTCTAAAGGATATATGCTTGTGTCATTTTTGTATTCATTTTAACTAAATTAAAATAAAGTGTCATTATCACTTACAAGTGGATCCATGGGGTCCCAAAATAGACCCAAATATTCCCATGGTCGACCATGTATCAACCAATAGGGTTAAGACACGTTTTAGGGTAATTTAGTATTATTATAATATTATTTTTTTAACCCTTATTTACCGGATTTACCCTTAACCATGGTAAATAAAATATTTACCGCAGTAATTATTCAAAATGTCTAAAAATAAAAGTTACCTATTTACACAATTTGAACATCCTGATTCCAAATATGGAATCCATTTTCCTAAATTCAAAACACAGAAGTGGCAGAAATTAATTTAAAATTAATTCCCGCTGTCAAAACAAAAAGCGTGTTTTTAAGAGATAATAACTATCAAAAGATTGACACTCGTTTATGTTCGGTTTAATTGTAAAATTATGTCCAATGACCAACATTATATTAAATGGTAAAAATATATTCTAAATATACTTTAAAACCACTCAAATTCATAATTTATCACTATTAATTATTTTGATTAAAAAAGTTGTTTTTAATTAAAACTTAGTAATTTTCACTATTCATCAAAATATGAAAGTTATCCGAAATGTACCAAAATTTCACCTTAGGCTAAATTCGATATTCCGAATCCAAAAATGAAGTCCATTTTCAAATATAAAATATATATAATTTCAAAAAGTAGGTATTACTATTCATAACGGCTAGTTCGATTGGTTACAGTGTGTAAGAACTCGAAGTTGCGTACAACACACGCTACTGTTTTATTCAAAGGAAAGCGTACCGTGGAAGCTTGGGATGTTTCATTTTAAATTTTTTGATGTCTCCATTTAGTCAAAAATTTTAAAATATTGTATTTAAAAAGGTTTCACTATCAGAAGTTGATAAAAGTGCAATACGGAAAATGAATCTGTTCTTGCATTATGACTAAGAAACTCATAATATGGATTCTAAAATTATAAGGATTATATAAAGTTTAAAATTTAGTTAATACTATTCATGACCTCTTTTAATGGCTTTTTTTTGGTAAGTCATGGTGCAATTGAACTCAGTGTTGCGTGTAGTGCAAGTTATTGAATAACACACTATGAAATCTTGGGGTGTTACATTCTCCCCTCCTTCAATAAATTGCGTCCTCGCAATTTGAAATTCTTCTTCAAAAATAAAAGGTTGAAAGTAGAAAATATATTTGTGGGAAAACTCACATCGGAAATTGGGTTACTAAAATTTAGTCTTAATATGAAGAAAAGAGAAATCAAAGGGTCACCACCAAATTATGATCTGGATTAGAAGAACATTGGTGGAAATTGGAGACATATAATTGGAGGAAAAACGTAAATATTTATAGGTAGTGATTGAGGTCATCAATCACAAAAAAGTATAAAATTGAGGTCCTTAAACTCATCAATCTATGATGATTTGAAGTACCATCGGTTCAACAAAATATAGGGTATTGGGATAACACATTTTTGACGTTTCAAAATATCTTAGTTGAAATCCCACATCGAAAAATGAATTAATGAGGCCTCTATTTAAAATAAAGAGTGGAAAGTATGAAGATTACCGAAAATAACACATACTAGGGTTCCATGTAGGAAAATATGGATATGGAAGAGAAATCTAACCATCAATTATCTGATGGAGAGTGGTAGAGAACATGGCTATGAAAAGGCCAACAATCCCAAAGCCATAAATTAGTGATGATTTAAGGTACCATCTAGGGAAACATTTTTGTTCTAAGTTCCTTTTATTAATGTTGAGGAATTTATTTATGAGATTGGCTAAGATCATAAGGAGATATACTTACTTTATAATCAGAGTTTTATCCATTAATAAGTTTCTACCATAAACTCATCTTTCACTCGTAAAAAAAATTATATTTATACTATTCGTACAGGGTTCCAAAATAAACGAATTTATAATTCATCTACCAGATCTTTTAAAAAAACTACATTATTTAATCCAGGACATCTCTTGGGCCAGTGGTAGGTGATACACCCTTGTCGCCCTTCGGTTGCGGGTTCAAGTCTCGCAGCCTTTCCGGACGTGACGGGTTGCCGCCCGACGTCCGGGTTGTCCTTTTATGGGAATCCAAAATAATCCAAACTAGAACAATCCAAAATACTTCTGTCCAAACTCATAGTCCAACATTTATAAGGAAGGTAAACATAATATAGATCCTTTTTACCCCGTAATAGCATATGAATACCTTCATCATGTATTACCATATTCCTTATTGATTACATTCATGCTCCCTTATTCCATATAGAATGCTGGATATACTTCATTAATCCAAAAATGTTTTAAACCCCAACAATGATGGAATATACAAATCATTAATCAGTTCCAAGGTAGTCAAGAATATCCAATATAATTTATCCAAAACAATCACATATTATTCCAAAATCACTACCTCAGTATCAGAACTATATTATGATTTATCATTCTCTCAACCATATATTTTCCAAAAATTTATCCTGCTATTGAGTCACTTTTCTTTTTTCCACATAATCTCAAGTCCTTAATGAAATAGTACTGCAGTACAGTCCTTATATACTCCATAATTATTATAACAAGTACATTGTTGATACAACACTCAATTGACATAATCAACATAAGAACTCTAATCATTCCTCTTCATCTGTGGTAGTATCATAACTTGGTTATTATCCAATAACATCATTTGCGGCATAGTCTGATGACTGGGACATAGGTTCGCGTAGTGTCCAAACTCCTTGCAAATGAAGAATTGTACATTTAAAACCATTTTCTTACCCTTGAAGTCACGTACTTTGTGCCCTTTTCCTCCACACTTATAACAAACTCCCATTCCTTTCAGGCAAGTTCCAGGGTGTTTCTTTCCACAGTTACCACATATGGGAAAATTCTTCTTTTCCCTCTTCCCTTTATCCATCTTTCTCTCTTCCATCCTTTTCTTCTCTTGCTTCCCTTCAAAGCCATAGGACTCAGTAAACTCTTTACATATCTTATCAACACATGATATTATTTCTTCATATGATGATAATACATGGGAGACTATTTCTCTTATAAATTCTAGCTTAAGACCATGAAAGATATGATCCTTCCTTCTCTTTGAATCATGTGTATTTCTGGAGTTCTCATTCCTTCTACTGGGCGCCATTTCTATACCATGGCATAAACTAGATCAGTTTATGAATCAAAACACATAATCCCATACTTATAAAACACTTAACATAAATTGAACTATTTATGGATATAATCCATAATCATAAGAATGTTTTCTTTGAGGATGTATATACTCATAATCCCTTCAAAATGATATGTAAAGAAAATGAGAGTTATCCTAAGCATATCCCCCGGGAGTGTCGTAACCAAGAGTGCAGCAAGGCCCGTTGTCGTGCACCAGTTCCCGTTCGAGTCTAGCTCAAAGCGGTGTTTTCGGGTTTTACCCCTAGGTACATCTGTGCCAGAGCCGCCTCTACCTGCTCGTATCCAGACAGGGATGTATTGCTCGGAAAACTCACAAAATCTCTACAATACCAAAATTCTAGGAAGTTCTTCTATACTAATCCTCAAAGTTCATCTTAGGTCTACGTGCTCTAATCAGAGTTTATCTAAATCTAGTTTCCAAGGTTTGTACTAAACCTCCTCTGATACCAACTGTAACGCCCCGACCCCAGTTACCCAGAGTCGGTGCATTATTACATAACATTGGCATGATCAAAAGAAAGATCAAATCTCGAAAGACCGATTGGTTTAGTAGCCTTGGAAACACTAGATATATTCATAAGTTTTACATTACATCATAAAATGAAAAACTACTACAATAACATAATGTATCCATAATCCACACTCATATCCCCACATAATATCCCTGCAGGTCATTCATAATTTACTTCTTCACTTCCTGGGAAAAATAAAACATAGAAAAGGGGTGAGCTCAAATGCCCAGTAAGGATAACAATATAACGGAAACATTCATAAATAAGAATAAACATTTAAGGCAATGTATAACTAAAACGAAAGCCTTTTAAACTTGAACATTTAACATAGTATGGCATAAATAAAATGAAATAATTCCATTTACTTATTCACATGGTTATTCTACTAAACGAATAATCACATGCAAAATCAATAACCACTTTCATAATGATGGAATGCATAATGCCGGACTATCATAACCACATAGCCAAGGCCTCGTGCCAAGACTACAAATAAGATTTTGTCAAGGCCTAGTTCCAAGACACTAGTTTGTCTCATGAGACCTACCGATGCATCGAGGAGCTATAGCGGGCTCCACCCGTCACATATTAAGTCCAATGCATTCCCATATGAAAAGGTTTAAACATAACATAAACATTCATATTAAAACTAGCATATGAAATGTCAATACTTTCACCATAAACTATGAATGGTATAAAAATAGCACATCCACAGTCAAACATATCACAAAACCTTCAATACAATATAGAAGTTTTGTATCATAATAAATCAACTTCAAATAATCTTAAAATCCATCAAAGGATGTTGACATAGATGAAATAAAAATTCTTTTTAAAGAAATATCTCCTTTTATTTTGAAATAATTTAAGATCCATATAAAATAAAACATTTTCTTTGAAAATATTCTTATAAGCTTTTAAGGGAAACTTTGAAGATTTTATAACGGCGGAAAATAGTCGCACCCGCCGTATAAGTTAAAAAAAACATTCTTACCTTAATTCTGTCGAAATGGTTAAAAAGGACCTTGTTTTGAAAATGACCGAAAGATTCCTTTATAAACCACTTAAAAGTAAAAAAGGGTTTAAATGACTTTAACTCATATTCTAGTAAATAGTAAAAATGTTTTGAAATGCATTTTTATGAAACATGGATGTGGATGATAAAGAGATCCCAGTAGATTATTACGTATAAACAACCTTGGATAATGAAGAGGTTGTAAAGTAAACCCTTACCAATTTGGTAACTTATGAAACATACAAACCATGTAAGAGGTATCATACAATGAATATTTAAATACACATAAATTAGAGTGTATTACACAAAGAATATAATTATGGGCAATACATACACCACACAAAAGGTGATGGTGGTAATAAGACATGAATCTCACGGGAATAAGGAGTGAGATGAAAACCCCTTACCTTGTACTTTTACTTGGTTGGGGTAGGTTAACCTCCTGTATAATGGTGAAATAGTTGTTATTAATTTATACAAGAATCATATATATTAATATGATATCATATATGATCTTTTAACATTGATTTGTTAATAATATCTTAGAATTATCATCGTTTCGGGAGTTAACTTACTCATTTTCTTTTATATGTTTTGTTACATAAGCCATGGTTGTTGTATCTTATTCATATCCAGAATGATATACATTCCTTAAACATCATTTTTAAATCATCAAATGATAATTATACTTGAATGGATACGATGGAGAATGAATCTCATCGCGTTCGTGGAGACGGTAGTCCGTACGTACGCACGAGCGACAATATCATTCTTTTGATATTAAAATAATATATAAATGGATGGTATATCATATATACAGAATCATTAACATGTTATATTTATTATTTACATGAGTTACACATCATTATTATACCCATCCAAATAATATTATATTGAATAACAATTACACCACGACGTGGAGACGGTAAGCCATACGTACGCACATATGGTGACATGTAATTCAAAGGGTGGATAGAATACTGAATATGGTTGTACCATACTTATAATAACATCACAGTATATGTGAGATACTGGAGTTATTATTTTAGAATGGTAAGAGCAAAGGAAGAAGAAGTGGAAGATGAAATGAACTTAGAAAAGGGTGGTGAAATCATTACCTCTTCTTCGGGTTCTTCCTTTTGATTTGATCAAAAGGGCTCCTTAGGTTGGCTTTCTGATCAAACTAAGGCCTCTATGTTGTAGTGAGGGATGTTAGGAGAGTATTTGGGCAGAGTTTTGCCGAACCAAAAGGCTTTGAAGGTGTGAAGAAATGAGAAGGAGGAGTGCCCTTTTATAAGAGGGGTGAGGGGCACCTTTGGAAAAGCTAGAAATATTAATTTATAATAAATTCATATTCGGTTTCTAATGGCTCCAAAGTTGATTATTCAAAGGCTAAGGTGGGGATAGGTCGAAAAACACTCAACCAATAGAATTTAGACAGGTTTGGGTACTTATATTAACCTTATCATTAAGTATTAACTCTAAGTTAATTAGTTTCACTTTTACAATGTCTCTTTGTATTTTTATATAATATGGTTAATAAACTTACTATATACATCCAAGCTACCCCCAAGTGGTAAATTAATGATTAACCTATCATGATATAAGTCTCTTGGCCGAACCATAGATTTTTAGGAATTTCATATCAATTAATAATATAATATTTGTTTTAAGAACTCTTTTATGTCAATTTTGACATTATTCAATAGTTGATTTTTGTGAAACTCATAACAGCTTTATTACTTCAAAAAAAGTCAATTAAATAAATCCTAATATATCATATTATCCTATAAAATTAGTTTAATTCATTAAAAGTTTCATATTATATTTATTTGGGTATTTATAATATCAATTATTTTAATTTTTCACTATTATAGTAATTTTTGCATCATCATTGTGTCATATATAAAATAAATTATTTAATTTTTAAAAATTATAAATAAAATATAATTATTTAGGAAATATTTTTATCTTTCTAGTGAATATTTATAATCTAAAATCCAACATATATAACCCTATGTAACAATTGTTGTTCTAAAAGATATATGCTTGTGTCATTTTTGTATTCATTTTAACTAAATTAAAATAAAGTGTCATTATCACTTACAAGTGGATCCATGGGGTCCCAAAATAGACCCAAAGATTCCCATGGTCGACCATGTATCAACCAATAGGGTTAAGACACGTTTTAGGGTAATTTAGTATTATTATAATATTATTTTTTTAACCCTTATTTACCGGATTTACCCTTAACCATGGTAAATAAAATATTTACCGCAGTAATTATTCAAAATGTCTAAAAATAAAAGTTACCTATTTACAAAATTTGAACATCCTGATTCCAAATATGGAATCCATTTTCCTAAATTCAAAACACAGAAGTGGCAGAAATTAATTTAAAATTAATTCCCGCTGTCAAAACAAAAAGCGTGTTTTTAAGAGATAATAACTATCAAAAGTTTGACACTCGTTTATGTTCGGTTTAATTGTAAAATTATGTCCAATGACCAACATTATATTAAATGGTAAAAATATATTCTAAATATACTTTAAAACCACTCAAATTCATAATTTATCACTATTAATTATTTTGATTAAAAAAGTTGTTTTTAATTAAAACTTAGTAATTTTCACTATTCATCAAAATATGAAAGTTATCCGAAATGTACCAAAATTTCACCTTAGGATAAATTCGATATTCCGAATCGAAAAATGAAGTCCATTTTCAAATATAAAATATATATAATTTCAAAAAGTAGGTATTACTATTCATAACGGCTAGTTCGATTGGTTACGGTGTGTTAGAACTCGAAGTTGCGTACAACACACACTACTGTTTTATTCAAAGGAAAGCGTACCGTGGAAGCTTGGGATGTTTCATTTTAAATTTTTTGATGTCTCCATTTAGTCAAAAAGTTTAAAATATTGTATTTAAAAAGGTTTCACTATCAAAAGTTGATAAAAGTGCAATACTGAAAATGAATCTGTTCTTGCATTATGACTAAGAAACTCATAATATGGATTCTAAAATTATAAGGATTATATAAAGTTTAAAATTTAGTTAATACTATTCATGACCTCTTTTAATGGCTTTTTTTTGGTAAGTCATGGTGCAATTGAACTCAGTGTTGCGTGTAGTGCAAGTTATTGAATAACACACTATGAAATCTTGGGGTGTTACAAAAAAAACTTCTAAAAGTCACTCTATACATATTAGAGGTAACAATATGGGATTAGAATCTATTTAATGAGTCCTTTTGTGAAAATCAAAAAGAGGCTCCCAAATAATAGTTATTCATTTTATCCCTTCATTCATAGTTATTTTTTTCTTTTACTTTATATTCTGAATTTTTTACCATAATAAAATTATAATTGAACAATATAATATATTATGATATGTTTTTATAGAATATGGGACAACCATTTTACCCATTTACCCATCCTATGAATAACAATATCACCATGCGTGCGTACGTATGGCTTACCATCTCCACTCCATGGTGTAAAATGTCTTTCACTTATACATTATTTTGACAGGTGTAAGGATAAATATAAATGATATAAATAAAAAATATATCATGATATTATTTTTTTATTATTCATATACCATACAAATTTTGACCATTTAACTATCTAGGGAATGATATTATCGTGTGTGTTTATGTATAACTTACCATCTCTACGATGCAATGAGATTCATTCTTCATGTTAACCATTTAAGAATGATTATAATGTTTATATAATAGATAATAATGAAAAATATTACCTATTAATGAAATTATATATATATATATATTCCATTATTTTCTTTTATTTTTTCAATATGAAACGAAACAAGCATTCATGTGTACATATAGTCTACTATCTTCGTGAATAGTGTATTCCATTTCATTTATCTAAAAATTTTATATATTTCTATACTAAATATTTATGATATATAAATCATGAATTAAATTTTTAAAGTATGTAAATATTGATATAATTAATAATATCAATTAAAACATTTCCAGACACGTACAAAAAATAAATGGATTATTACACAAAACGTTGGATTAACATGGATGTGATAAATGAAAGAGAAATATAATGTCATCAGTGAATAATATATTATATAATAAATATTATTATTTTTACGTTGCATGTTATTAAAATCATTAATCCCACTATACATGAGTTTTAGAAACATAATGATGAAATCAGATGTAAGGTAATGTATAGTTTTGCAATCTCATTTTTATCTGAGATAATATATATATAAGTTTTTACTGGGGGTATAGTTATCATCAAAATCCATATATAAAAATTGTGTGATATTATTGATATTATTATAAAATTGTTTTACCTTAATTTTACCATTTGATTAATTTTTATCAAATGTTGTGAAAGTAATATTTTTGGATATTTTTTGATTTGAAGTTCCTTTTGACTTTTCTAGAAAAGTGCGAGTAAGATGTTTTTTAAAAATTATATCACCCAAATGGATTTTCTATGGTTTCAATACACCTCAATTACATGATGAAATCTATAAAATATTTCAATATTATTTTCAACTAAATCATTTTTTAAAATTGAGTGATATTTTTAGAAAAAAAACATTTTTGAAAATGAAACAATGTTTTAATTAGTAATTAATTTCAATAGTATTATAAAAATTATTTTAGATACTAGATGAAATAGCTTTATGAATCTATTATTCTTAATACATATATTTTATTGTTTTTTTGATTGAATTATATTTTAAATGTATTATGGTATAATGGGATGATGTTTTAGAAACCCATTTTATATTTTTGGTTATAGTATGATGAAAGATTTACATTTTTGTGGAACATGTAAAAATGATTTCGTTGTGAGATAGGTGGGAGGTATATCTCCCTCTAATTAATTCATTGTAAAATTATACTTCATTATAATGAAATTACTGGAATAGAAAGTAAATCTAGTTCAATAATATATGTTTGGAAGGAAATGTAAATCTGGTTCAGTAATACATGGCTAGAATGACAGGTAATCCCGGTTTAGTAATCGACATTGTCTACTTTTATGGTCTTGGACAAAATTCCATGGCTACTATAGAGATTATATTAGGTGATTATTTTTTATCCAATTCAATGTTTTCTACCAAGGATATTTTAATATGGATAATTTTATTTACTGATAACTTCGATACGAATATATAAGATTTTTTTCATTAATCAATATTTTGATATTTAAAATTTAGATTAATGTTTTCACATTCTTAGGTTAATGGTTTTAGTGGTGTTCTCATTGTTTACATTAGCTGAGAATTTGAGCTTGGCCTTTTTATTTTTTCTTTTTCCTAGGATATAAAGACTATTTTTAAGAAGGAAAACAAAAGATGATGATCATCATGGGAGATGTTAACGAATTTTCATTAATATAAAAGATTATGTTCCAATGTTACAAAAAACAAAATAAACTAAATTGCTCATTGATAATATATTTTTATAATATAATAATTATTCTTAAAATTAAATGTTTTTTTGCATGCAAATAAAGCATTCACTGATCAAGTAGGTATCAGAGTGAAGAATTAGTTAAACATTGTATTCGAGGATACTAAAAATTAAGTGAAATCCCTTGAGATATTTATAAGGAAATTCCCAGTGATTTCTGAAGGATAATTCAATTATAGGTTACAATCATAGTGTTTTTCTGATAATCCTGACAATCCTAAGGGTAAACCAATGATATCATATATTGAAATATTATATTCAATTTACCATACTTTTGTGTTTTTAATCTACGATATGTATTCATAAGACTTCTCATTCTATTATTTGTCAATAACATCAACTACATAGAACATAGTTAACCATTGAATTGTTTAGATGAAAATGGTTTGGGTATTATAATGATAAATTTCCATTGTGGAAACCTAATGAAGAGAATCATGATGATGGTATGAGTATTGGTCTTACTACTGTGGATAATGTGATTTTAAAAGACATGTGAAAGGTATGTGACATTCTACTATTATTGTATACATTAATCCTAACAAGCTTCAGGTTGAGAAACCATAATAAATAATTCACGTTTTTGGAAAGATGAAGATTATGGATCCTCAGTAATGGTTTAAGAATAATGTTAGATGATTGTGATGTATATGTTTCAAAATTCAAATATTATGTTATATGAATCATTAAATGTTTTAGTGTTTCAGTATAAGTTACCCATTATGGATTGAAAATGATATATTAAATAATATTAAGGATATTAATGGTTATTTAAAGGTACAATTATATTCTTGGACAACACAATATTAATCCAAATATAACCCTTAGTATGTCCCTTATGTTAAGATAATGATTTTTTAATAAAGATATATTGGATTTCAATAAGTAAATTAGATGATTCTTGTTTATTGAAAACTAAATATAGAGTTGTTGACAATTGGGTCGTGATATAATGGATTATGTATACAAATTTTTGGGACATAAGGAATAATACATTATGTTTTGTTACAAGGAAACATCCATTATTTTAATATGGATATATGATACTTCAGGTTGTCATCATGACAGAAGAGAATACATAATAAAAGTGATCACATATTTGGAATGTGACAAACCAAAGATACCGTATGACATATGTGAGATAAATGATAAGTCAATTTAGTAAACCTTTTTCTAAATTTTTTTATTTATAATTTTTGGAATGATTGTAAGGATTTCCATCTATGGATAGTATAAGTCATATTCTGGTTGATGTTTGTTAGATTAATGTATTATCTTAATATATGTGGGCAAATACATATTTGATATCAATTTAAAACTTTATTTTTGAGAAAAATGGAATGACATATCATTCTATCACATGATTATCTTATACTTTAAGACCACCATATTTAAACTTCATTTCTTTGAATAAGAGATGATGTAAAAAATTTCAAGGCACGAACATTGGTGGGATTGTATCAAAATCATGTAATTCATTATTCTTATAAAAATTTCCTCAACATTAGTGAATGGATCATGAAAAAAAAATTTATATTAGTACATTCATATCTGGTGAATCATATGTTCCCTTAAATAATTATATATTTATGGCTTCCTAGTTGTTAACTTTATATAGACCTTGTTCTCCATAATTTTCTATCAGAACATGAAAATTCATTTTATGTTCAATAACCACGTTTTCACTTTCTGCCTATGTTTTCCTCTATGGAAACTGCGAGATGACTTTATTAGTGTAACTATTATTTATTTAACATTCCTTTTAAAAATTACGTTTTAGTATTCTTTTTTGTGATGTGGGTTTCCATAAATGAAATATTCAACTAGTAATCATTTCATATCCCCAATGAATTTAGAGGGATAAAACAACTTTAAGGGGAGGGGGTATAATGTAACACCCCGTGTTTTTATGAACAATTTTTTTGATAAATTTAAATTTACATTTATTTCAGTTAATACAATTTTTTAAAATTCTATTCACACTAAAAAGACTTCATGTGTTTTACACACAACACCAAGTTGGCGCATGATATGCATGACAATTAATATAAATTTATTTCAATTTATAAAATAAACATGTTTGGAATATGTTATACAAAACACAAAATGAATCTTTCAAGACATGAAAAACTGACATTGATTGTGTTATACGCAATAGTGGCCTTCCTTGATAGCTTGCAATGTATACAAAAATGAGGTTGACTAAAAAATGATATATTATTAAAAAATTATTCTTTATTGTGATATATTCTAGAAGTTATTAATAGTAATAACAAAATTTTATTTTTATATAATATTAAAATTCATCATTTAGATTTTTTAGACATGATATAAAAACAAATACAATTTTTCAGATAAATGATGTGTTTTTAAAAAATACTGTTTTGCTACCTTTTGACAGAATACCAAATTTAAAAAGAGTAATTAAAACATCATATTCTATATTTTACAAAATTGATGTCTTTTATTGAATAAGGACATCAAAATATACTTTATTATTTTTTTAGTTTATCTGATAAAATTCAATTTTTAATTTATAGTGAAAAATACTGCATTTTAATTCAAAATTTCCCTATAATCTAATTTAATTATATAGTTAGATTCTGTTTTTCATGATTATAAAGTATTATTTTATTACTTTTTTTCATTTAATAAAATTTTCATTATTGGAAGTAGTTTCACTTTTATGTTATACATAAGCCAATGTTAATCTTTGGATAGTTTTTACTTCTTAAAACTCCACATTCTAGTTTTGACAATAAGATTTAAATATAAATTAATTTCTGTAAATTATGTTTTTAAAAATTAGCAAAATTGATTCCAGATTTTGTATCAAAAGGACTAAATTGGTTAAATATGTATTTTTTATCTTTGATAATGTTGAATTGTAACTTCTGTAATTATTTTTATTGACCATGGTTAAGGTTTTAATTAGGTTAATAAAGGAAATGAACAATATTACAATATTATAAAACACGCCTAATATGAATCCTAATAATATTTGTTGAGTCGTATATGACAATAATAACCCTTATACATAATTTTTGGCATTTTAGAACCACATGGGTGTGAAAATGACATGTTATAATAATTATTTTAAAGAAATAGGAAATATGGCATAAACATGTATATTTTTACTAAAAATTTTAGGTGTGATATATAATTTATCTATTTGAATATAAATATTAATTATAAATCTGATAATATTTTCCTACGTTATGGTATTTTATTTATAATTTTTAGATAGTAAAAAATAATTTCTTTTGAATGATGATACGATGATTACCTTATTAATGAAATATTCAAAAAAATTTATTCTAAATATTAAAATAAATTTAAATTGTGAATTTTGATACCATCCATGAATTTATTAGATTCCATTTGAAAATTGTGGATGAATTTTTTCTTTTGTATTGAAGTAATAAAATTGTTATGACATAAAAATAATTTACTAAATAGTGTCAAAATTGACACAAATGTTTTATTAAAAGAAACAAAATTTTATTTAAAGATATAATACTCTTAAAAATATAATATTCTAAAAAATGACATATATAATGATAAAAATTTCATTAATTATCCACTTGGGGTTATTTTTTCATTTAATAGTAACTATAGTTACCATATATTATGAAAATTCATTAAGAAATTTTAAGAGTTAATGCTTTTAACTAAGGGTTAATGCTATAAGATAAAGTCAATTTTGGGACCAAAGCTTGTCTGAAATCAATTTTTTTAGATTTTTTAGACATTTAATCATGTTATCCTCGATATAAATTTCATTGGGCCATTAAAAATCAAAAATTAATTTATTATAAATTAATATTTAAAGACATTCCTAAAGTGCCCCACTCCTCTATTATAAAAGAAAACTTCCCCTTATCCTTAATTCACAAATCCACAGCCCTCTGGCTAAGCCTAACCGTAAAAACACTCCTCACAACATCGCTCACATCATCAAACTGGCCACCTTTTGTGCTGAAAACCAATATTGGTTGTCCTTTTGTAAAAATCCAAAGGAGACTCCCAATGAATAGGTAATTAGTTTCTCCATTCTTTTAATGCTATTTTCTTCTTTACTTCCTCTTCCATAGTTTCTACTAAACAAAAATAATAAATAAAGTATATAATATATTATGAAAAATTTTATGATTATGGGACAATCATAATTAATACTTTTACACATCAAATAAAAAAGAATATCAATTCCATATCATTTAACCATCTAGGGAATGATATTTTTGTCTGTGTGTCTGTACATCTTACCGTATCCACGATGATATGATATTAATTATCCATGTTAACCATTCAAGAATTATATAAAAGTATATATAATAAATAAATATTAATTATAGAAAGTAATAATTATTTCTGGGTTTATTTAGATAAATATTTAATTTACTTTGTTCCACTCAATTCAATAAGGAAATAGAAACAATGTTTATGAATAAACATGTCATTCTGTCTTTATGAACAATGTATCACTTTTCATACATATATCTATTATATAGATTTCAGTACTATATATTGATGATATATAAATCATTTTTTCATATTTAGATAATTAAATCACAATCAAATTAATAATATCAAGAATAATAAATCAAGACATGAACTATAAATATAACTATTATTACACAAAACTTTGGTTTAATAGGGAATTGATAAATTAATGGGTAATATAATTCCATAAGTGAATCATATATGAAATCATAAATATTATAATGGTTTTATTACAATTTAATAATATGTTTAAACTCACTATATAAGAGTTTTAGACACATACGGAAGAAATCAGGCCTAAAGTAAGGGATAATTATTCAATCTCATTTTTATCCCAAATTTTTTATAAGTAAGTATTGTCTTGGGTATATTTATCATCCACATACATATTTAATAATTTTGTAATATTTTTTTTATTTTTGTATAGTAGTTTAAATTTTATTATACACTATTTATTATCAATTATTTTGAAATGAATCTTTTGATGTTATTTGATTTGAGGAAATTTTTTGAATTTTCTAGAAAAAGTAAAAGGAGAATAATTTTTATATTATACAGTTGAATGATTTTTTATGACTTCCTATCACCATAGTTCCATAAAGCTTCTTATACATAATTTCATTATAATTTCAACTAAATTCATCTCTTTTCAAAGTGAGTATCATTTTGATAAAAGAAAACATTTTTTAAAAAAGAAGGATGTTTTCCTTATGAATTATGTTCAACTGTTTTATCAACATTATTTTATATCTACGATTAAATAGGGATATTTTTTCTATCCCTATTTTTACATTTATTCTATTTTATATGATGTAATTTTATTTTACATGGATTATATTATGATAGAATTATGTTTAAGAACCCCATTATATTTCATCGGATATGCTATGATGAATGATTTATGTTTTTTTGGAAATGTAAGAATGATTTAATACTGATATTTTTGGGATCTATAGATCCATCCAAAGCACTGGGACAATATTTATATATCATGAGATAGTCATGAATTTAATGGATTATAAATGATATTTAGTAATACAGGGTTGGAATGACAAGTAAATTTGGTTCAATAACATATGGATGGAACGGTAAGTAAACCGATTTACGTAATGGATTTGTCCAATATGATGGTATTGGAAACAATGCCTTGGATACTATGAAAATAATATATTTTTTTCAATAAATCCATGTTTTATTCCAATTTTAGTTTATCATGGTTAAAGTCAATTTATGATATTTTTCTTTACAAACATCTCTAATTTATTTCATGACTCAAGATTTAGATATTTAAAATTTATGATCATGTTTTTAAATTCTTTTGATTATGGTCTATTTTATGTTCTCAATGTTTACCTTTACTGAGTATTTGAGCACACCATTTTTATGTTCTTATTTTCCCAATATATAATGAATGGTTTGAGGTAGGAAATAAAAAGTGGAATATCATTATGGGAGATATTTAAGATCATTCACCATGTTAGAAGATTGTATTCTATGTTTCCAAAGACACTATAATACACTATTTGGGCATATATTTATTATACAGTATTATGTATTCTACAAAGGTAATGTAATTTCCATTTATGTCAGGATTTAGTCGTTATAATTTCAGTATCTACACCTTGGTATTGGTTATTATTCTTCATGTAGGGGTGAAGACATGTGAGTCATGACACAATATTTCCATTTATATTTCCTAGAGGATGGATGATTATAATCTCCTACAACTTGTGGTATTTTCTAAAGGGGTAGTAATCTACTCATCCATATTAGTCCCTTTTGTTTTGATGAGAATACATTTCCAAATTTTGGGGATGAACTGTGAACGTTTTTAGTACATTGTTATATCTAATATGTTTCCATTTCTATTTTATCTCTTACAGCCCCCCTGGGGTGTTCGAATGGATATTTTTATACTTACCATACAAGGTATTTTCATGATCATGTCATGTATTATGCACATGACTCATAGGTTCACCAAGTCTAAATATGATCTTATTGATACTAGGTGCTTGTACTTTTTACAGTGCCCATATTTTGGGATTCATAAGATGATTTATTTAATCTTTTTACTATATTACGTTTCTTTGAAGTTGGGCCATTTTTTTGGTCATACGTGTAATTTTTTCATTCACTTTTCAGTTTAATCCACACTACTTTTTCAAATTAATGAGGATTATGCATGTTTGATTTACATTATTGTAGTTTTTCAAATTATACACTTTTATAATTCACTTTTTCATTGAATTGAATTTATGTGTAAGTATATGTGCATATAAATGTCCTCCCATTTTTTTTTTATGACATAGACACTTTTCTCCACCCCATGGCCTATGGAGGTCAGCATGTGGTACTTGTAGCTCATGGCCCATCCTGGGTTGGGTAATGAAAAGAACACTACTTTCTCCAACATAAATACACAATCAAACACCATAGAGAAATTCTGCAAAAAACATTATCCATTACACCATTATAAAGAAACTAAATCACTAGTGTACTAACAAACATAACCATCAGGTAACCAAACACTGACTGAAACTGATAAGTGAATATAAAAAATTGGTCCTTCTGAGTCATTATTTTCAATGGGGATGCATATAGATGTAAATAATGCAAAACATACCAATTATAGCACGAAAATTATGGAATAAATGAACTTATACAACATTTTGGGTGGCTTCACAACTAAAAAATTTTATGAACTTTGAAGGTTCCACCACCGTATAATGTTGAGATGCTTAAATCTCATGAAAATTAAACACACTTGTCTCAAGAATTAAATGAATCATCTTTCATTTGAGTTGGTGGAAAATAATAATATATAAAACAAATAAAATAATATTATCATGACCCTCATCTAACCATGAGTATATAAGTATATCATCTATGAATACAATGATGAACTGAAAATGAAACTCTTGGAATAATGAGTTCAAAAGCCTCATGAAAACAATTTGATTTTTTGTACCACTAAAAAGCATGACAAAAAAATTAAAATTGTAAATACATTCTTCTGATGGTAGACTTCTAGATATATCCTTCACTCTCCCTTACCTGGTGATATCCAGACTGCATATCAATATTGTACGACCAACTAGAAACCACTCAACTATAAGAATGCGTCATTTGTCATATAATGAGTATTTCAATTCTTGATCATTACTTGGTTCAACATCTAGTTGTCTATTCACAACCTCATAATACCATAAAATATTTATGAAAATTAAAATGGAGCACAATGTGGTGATGAAAAAGGTTAGATGAAATCCTTCTATATCAGATGAAATATCTAAATCCTCATCCTCCACAACCTAGAAGGGGACAACCAATAAAGAACCAAAAATGTTTTAGTGTCACATAATCTTTAAACAATCAATCTAGAAACACCTTAATAGAATTAGGAGACTCCCCTTTTTGACTACTAATTCCATATAACTCTCATCCACCATGGAATGAAGGGTCTCCAAACTCCAACAACCCACTTGAAAACCCATTTTTTCCAAAGAAAACCATACACCATTTTTCTATTTCATAGAACACTAATATCCTACAGATGATGTTAATAAGAACAAATGTAACACCCTGAACCCAGTTACCTAGAGTCGGTGCATTATTACATAAAATTGGAATGATAAAAAAGGATCATGTCTCAAAAGACTGATTAGTATAGTAGCATTGGAATAACTAGATACATTCGTCAAGTTTACATTACATCATAAAGTGAAAACTACAATGACATATTATCTCCACACTCATACCCCCTTATAATATCCATACAGGTCAGTCATAAAACACTTCTTCACATCATGGGAAAAATAAAACATTGAAAGGGGTGAGCACAAATGCCTAGTAAGGATAACAATATACTGTAATATTTCATAAATAATCATAAACATTTAATGCAAGTATAAAAAGAAAAAAATCATTTTAAACTTGAACTTCATCACAATATAGAAAAAATAAAATGAAATAATTCCATTTACTTATTCACATGGGTATTATGCTAGTCAAATAATCACAAGCATTATCAATAACCACTTTCATAATGATGGAATGCATAATGCTGGACTATCATAACCGTTTAGCCAAGGCCTCGTGCCAAGACTAAAAATAATATTTTGTCATGTCTTCATGCCAAGACACTAGTTTGACTCATTAGACCTACCGATGCATCAAGGAGCTATATATGGCTCCACCCGTCACTTACTAAGACCAATTCATTCCTCATATAAAAAGTTTGAAACATAACATAAACATTCGTATCAAAACTAGCATACAAAATGTCAATACTTTAACCACACACCATGAATGGTATAAAAATCGCACATCCACAGTCACACATAACTCATTCGATACAATATGAAAGATTGTAATGTGTCAGATTAACCACAGTCGAGAATAATGAAGGATATTGTCATCAATTAAATAACCATGAAACTATTGAGAGAAATATCCACCATTTTCTTGAAAACATTTAAAAGTCACACTATTTTTCAAGAAGCCATTTAAAATAAATTTTTGAATCAAAGTGTCAAATACCACAGTGGAACATTTAAAATGAATTTTGATTTGAAAACTTTAGTGTCCATATAAATAAATCCTTAAAACTATTTTTTAAACATGGAAATTAATGAGAATGATTTAGAATAATAAATGTTTAAAAATATTTAAAATTATATTTTAGTTAGAGTTCCTAACCAAAAGAGAGACACTTGAATACAAATAATTTAGGTAATAAAAAGATTGAAATTTCATGAGAATAAAGGTATTCATGATATACTATGTCAAAGTACATTATATACACTATATAAAAGTGATTTTTTGTATAACAACAATCGAGTCTCAATGGAATGTAAATTGAGATGAAATATATCACAAAGGCCTAATCCTTAAGTTAGGATAAATAAACGACATAATTATGTGTGAAAAATATAAATACACTCAATATGATTGGATATTCAGTGTAAAAAAATCAAAGGACATTCACACAGATTCTTGTAAAAACAACACCAATGAATTGGATGTTTAACTCAACAAATCGAGATTGAGTAAAAATTAATCTTATCATGTTCATACCAATGACCTAAGAATTTATCAATGGTGTGATTATGTGTATAAATATTATATCCCTAGAAAGGGGAGCGGAAATTATGACATAATAAAATGAATAGTGATTTGACACATAATCATGGAGTAAATTAATCAATGAAGTATGCATAAAACCGAATGAGTGGAAATTGAAATTTCAAATTCCCTTATCGATTTGGTAACATACAAAACATACACTCATGAAATAACGATCATAAAATGATGATTTAAATATCCAAAAATTAAATGATATTACAAAATTAATACAATAATGGGAAGTACACACACCACATGCAATAAATAAGTGGTGAACAATGGAAATCTCACAGAATTTAAAGTGAGATAAGAAACCCCTTACTTTGTAATTTTTCCTTGTTCAAGGGTAGGGTAGAATGCCGTATAATTTTGAAATAATTTTTATTGAATTATACAAGTATCATATACATTAATATCATATATTATCTTTTAATAATGTTTTGTTAATAATATCTTAGTATTATCGTCATTTTGGGGGTTAACTTACTAGTTTTATTTTATAGGTTTTTTTACATAAGTTGTGTTGGTTATGGGTAGGTTGTATATTATTTGTATACATAATGATATAAAGTCCTTAAACCTTATTTTAATCATCAAATGAGAGTTATACTTGAATGGATATGATGGGGAATGAATCTCATCACGTTCGTGGAGACGGTAGTCCGTACGTACGCACAAGCGATAATATCATTTTTTTGATATTGAAATAATATATAATTGGATATTATATCATATATACAGAATAATTATATTGTTATGTTTATTATTTACATGAATTACACATCATTATTATACCCATACAAATAATAATGTATTGAATAAAAATTACACCATGACGTGGAGATGGTTTGTTGTACATACACATGTATGGTTACATGTCAATCAAAGGATGGATATAATACTTAATATGGTTGTACCATATTTATAATAAAATTTAATTATATATAATATAATGGAGTTATTATATTATAAAGGTAATAACAAAGAATGAATATGTTGAAGAAGAAAGAAGCTTCAAAGAGGGTGGTGAAAACATTACCTCTTTTTCTGGTTATTCCTTTTGACGTGATCTAACGGGCTCCATAGGTTGACTTTATGTTTTAAATAATGCCTCTAGGTTTAAGTGAGGTATGTTGAGAGAGTATTTTGGCAGAGTTTGGACGAGCCAAAAGGCTTTGAATGTGTAAATTAGTGAGAAGGGGGAGTTCCCTTTTATACGAGGGGTGAGGGGTACCTTTGGAAAATCTAGAAATATTATTTTATAATAAATTTATATTCAGTTTCTAATGGATCAAATGTGTATTATTAGAATTATAAGGTGGGGATAGGTCGAAATAATTTCAACCAATCGAATTTAGATAGTTTTCGGTCATTATATTAACCTAGTCTTTTAGTTTTAACACTTAGTTAATTAGTTGGAAATTTACCTTGTCACATTATATTTTTATATTATATAGTTAATAAACATACTATATACATCCAAGAGACCCCAAAGTGGTCCATTAATGTGACAACTATCATGATATATGTTCTTTTATAGAAACTTATATTTTTAGGAATACAATATCAATTAATAATATAATATTTCTTTTAAAAACTCATTTATGCCAATTTTGACACTATTCAAATATTGATTTTTGATAAAGTTTTAACAACATTATTAATAAGAAACAAATTCATTTATGCAATAATATAATGTCATATTAACCAATAAAATTCATGTATGTCATCAGAACGTTCAACTTATACTTATTTTATCGTTTATAATACCGATTATTTTATTCTTTCATTGATAAAGAATACACTACATCATTATTGTGTCATAAATAATATTAACCATTAAATGTCTAAAAATTATAAATAAACAACCATTATGTAGGAATTTTTTTAGCATTATAATTAATATTTATAGTCTAAAATCCAATAGATATAACCCTATGTAAATTTTTTTTAAAAGATATATGCTTATATAATTTTTGTATTTATTTTAACTTAATTAACATAAAGCGTCCTTATGACATTCAAGTAGATCCATGGGGTCCCAAAATCCACCCAAATATGAACATGGTCCGACATGTATCATCCAATATTGTTAGGACACGTTTTAGAGTAATTTATTTTTATTATAATATTATTTTTTTACCCTTATTTACCGGATTGTCCCTTTAACCATGGTAATTAAAATATTTACCGAATTTACCCTTTAACCGTGGTAATTATTCAAAATGTTGAAAAATATAAGATACCAATTTACAAAATTTGGAAATAATGATTCCAAATTTGGAATACATTTTTCCAAATTCAAAATATAGAAGTGGCAGAAATTAATTTAAAATTAATTCTCGTTGTTAAAACAAAAAGCGTGTTTTTAAGAGATAATAACTATCAAATGATTAACACTTGTTTATGTCCAGTTTAATTGTGAAATTATGTCCAATGATAAAAATTTTATTAAATGGTAAAAATATATTCTAAATATAGTTTAAAATCACTCACATTCATAATTTATCACTATTAATTATTTTGATTTAAAAAGATGTTTTTAATTAAAATTTAGAAATTTACATTATTCATCAAAATATAAAAGTTATCCAAAAAGTACCAAAATATCACCCTAGTCTAATTTCAATATTCCGAATCCAAAACATAAGTCCATTTTGAGAGATAAAATTTCAATATGTGGGTATTAATATTCATAACGACTACTTTGATTGGTCGTAGTGTGTTAGAATATCAAAGTTGCATAAAACTCACGCTACTGTATTATTCAAAGGGAATCATACCTTGGAATTTTGGGGTGTTACATTCTCCCATCCATCAATAAATTGCATCATTGAAATTTTTAAAATTGATATTGGGAATATAATTTAAAGTCCCATATTGAAAAAAGATCCAATAAAACTATCACTTTAAAAGAAAGAAAGAGAAGTAAAAAGGTCTCCCGATATAACCTATACTGGGATTATATGTAGAAAAACATTAATATGGATGATAAACGGACTATCATGTTCTGATAGAGAGGGATATAAAAAATGATCCACAGAAATTTAACAATAATTAAACCACAAACATGTGATGGGAAAAACAGTCATTAGTTTCCCAGTATGAAAAGTAAACAGACAACATTTTTTTTGTTTTATGTTACATTACATAAAGATGAGGAATTAATTTCTGAGATTGACTATGAAAATAAAGAGATATATTTACATTTTATGTAGAGTTTCATTATTTAATAAATTTCCACAACTAACTCATTTTTTAAGTGATATGTATTCAAGAAGAATTGGTCACAATAGAAGAGCTAGAATAAACTTCTATAGAATCAAATGATCCACGAAGGATAAACTATATATTTACCTTGTCTTTAGAGATTAACCAAAACCAAAACGGTTAGTACAAGATCTGATGATCCCCCAAAAGGATATTCCTTTATATAAAGAAACACTAATCTTAATTTATAAAATCAATACCCCAATGTTAAATAAATACCATTCAATAAACAATTATCCTTAAAAATTTTCAATATAATCCAAACTAATATTGAAACACCAAACATAGAAGAATTTCGTTATGTAGTCTTCCATGTTAAAAAATATCTCAAAATGACATCAACTACTATTCATGTCACATACTTAAAAGTAATTAACATAATCACATATTCTCTATTATAGGTTAATCATTTTCATAAATAACCAAAATCACTATAAATCAACAATAAAAACATAGATAAAAATCCACCATTACTCCTCAAATGAAACCCCATAGTATTCTATTTTCCTTGGGAATATAGTGTTCCCAACAAATCGAAGAACTTCCAAAATAACATTTATCACTTAATCACCAAATCATTTTCCTATACTAAGGGTACTCGTTTGATAAGACATTCAAATAAAAATCAACTTATTATTGATTAATAAAATCATTTAACTTAAAATAATTATTCAAACTAACTAGGGACTTCACGTAGTCTAGTGGTAGGCGATAAATCCCAATCTCACTTTTGTTGTGGGTTCGATTCCCACATCATTGTCTGACATGACGTGTTGTCACACGGTCTGTGTGTTGTAATTTTTAAAAAACTATATTTTATAACATTACCGAAATGAGATATATCCCTCAAAATAACCATAACATAATTTTAACCAAAAATTTATCTCATACCTTGCATTTTCAACACAATATATAATTACTTGTAATTACCGCAAACCCAATGATCATATAAAACCAAATAGTTATTTATAACTATATTCACAAGGGAAAAGATAAGACTTCCAAAAATATCATTCTCACATGGAAAACTATGGGGTTATAAATATATGAGAAAATTATTCCAATTTAATCCCATCAACAAGGAGCACTAATAATTTTAAACATTTCTCCAACAATATATTTCCACATATCTTCTTTAATGACCAAGAAAATAACCTGCAGAATAGGGCATTCACTCAGGTAATGGCCAGGTCCCCAACATTTATGGAAAATAACTGTAAATGGATTCTTGGGCCCATTTTTATTTTCTTCCATAGTACTCTTCATTTTTCCTCAGAAATTATTCACTTTATGTCCTTATTTCCCACACGTAAAGTATTTGTTTTTTCCATTGAGACACTTTCATGGGTGTCTCCTTCCACATTTCCTGTATGATGGAAATTTAGGATTCTTTTCACCACGTTCTCCATTGATAGAGCTCTTATCATTCATCACCTTTCTCTTCATTATTGATTATGAGAGTTGGATAATATATATGTTGTTGATCACATTTGGAAAACTGATTTGGCTTGAACATGATATCTTTTATGCCTATCAACATCCCATTTTTTTACACATGTCGACCACCGTTACCACCTTGTACAACATTAAAAATGTTTACATGACTTCCTTGGACTCCATCCATTGACTAAAACCAGAAAGCATTGTGTGAGTAACAGTAGTCATAAAATCATTTTGAGAATATCATGACACCATATTTTCAATTTTAAACACCTTTGGATTAACCAAGGTCATCTATTCTCATCTTATATAAAAATACTTCAAATTGGTTTATAAACAAAATGAAATTTTTCCTATACATATCCCCAGAGAGCGTCATAACCAAGAGTGCATCAAGGCTCGTTGTCGTGCACCAGTTCCCATTCAAGTCTAGATCAATGCGGTGTTTTCATGTTTTAACCTTAGGTACATATGTTCCAGAGCCATCTCTACCAACTCGTATCCAGACAGGAATGTATTTCTTGGAAAACTTAAAAAATCTATACAATAGAAAAATTCTAGGAATTTCTTCTATACTAATCCTCAAAGTTTATATTAAGGTTATGTGCTATAATCAGAGTTTATCTAGATCTAGTTTCCAAGGTTTTTACTAAACTTCCTATGATACAAACTGTAATGCCCCAACCCCAGTTACCTAGAGATGATGAATTATTACATAGCATTGTCATTATCACAAAAGATCAATTCTCGAAAGACTGATTAGTTTAGTAGCCTTGGAATAATTAGATACATTCGTCATCTTTACATTACATAATAATGTGAAAACTACAACAACATCTTGTCTCCACACTCATATCCCCTTATAATATCCCTGCAGGTCATTCATAAAATATTTATTCACATCCTGGGAAAAATAAAACATAGAAAGGGGTGAGAAAAAATGCCCAGTACAGATAACAATATAGAGGAAACTTTCCTAAATAATAATAAACATTTAAGGAAATGTATAACTCAAACAAAATCCTTTTAAACTTGAAATTCATCATAATATGGAAAAAATAAAATGAAATACTCCCATTTACTTATTCACATGGATATTATACTAGTCGAATAATCAGATGAAATATCAATAACCACTTTCATAACGATGGAATGCATAATGCCATACTATCATAACCACATATCCATGGCCTCGTGCCAAGACTACAAATAATATTTTTTCAAGGCCTCGTGCCTAGACAATAGTTTTCTCATGAGACGTACAGATGCCTGTAGGATCTATAGCTGGCTCCACCCATCACTTACTAAGTACAATTCATTCTTCATATGAAATTTTTGAAACATAATATAAACATTCGTATTAAAACATGCATACAAAATGTCAATACTTTAACCACAAACCATGAATGGTATAAAAATAGCACATCCATAGTCAAACGTAACTCATTCTATACAATATGGAAGATTGTATTGTTTTATATTAACCCCAATCGATAATATTGAAGGATATTGATATCAATTAAAATAATCATTAAAATATTGAGAGAAAGATCCCCCATTTTTTTTGAAAACATTTAAAAGTCAGACTATTTTTCAAGAAGCTATTTAAAATAGATTTTTGAATCAAAGTGTCATGTACAACATTAAAACTTTTAAAATGAATTCGTATTTGAAAACTTTAATGTCCATATAAATAAATCATTAAAACCATTTTTAAAACATGGACATTAATGAGAATGATTTAGAATAATAAATCATTAAAACATTTTAAAATGATATTTTAGTAAGAGTTCCTAACCAAAAGAGAGACACTTGAATAAAAATAAATGAGGTAATAAAAACATTTTAATATCATGAGAGTAAAGGGATTCATGATATTATATTTCAGAGTACATTATATACACCATATTAAAGTGATTTGGTGTATAACAACAATAGAGTCTCAATAGAATGTAAATTGAGATGAAATATATCATAAAGGCCATATCCATAGGTTAATGATAATTCAATGACAATATTATGTGTGAAAAATATAAATACACTCAATATGATTGGATATTCAGTGTAAAAAAAATAAAAGTACATTCACACATATTCTTGTAAAAACATCACCAATGAATTGGATTTTTAACTCAACAAATCGAGATTGAGTAAAAATTACTCTTATCAAGTTCAAACCGATGCCTTGAGAATTTATCAATGGAGTGATTATGTGTATCAAAATTATATCCACATAAAGGGTTTTTAAAATTATGACATAATAAAATGAATAGTGATTACACAAATAATCTTGGATAAAATAATCAATGAATTATGCGTAAAGTGGAATGAGTGGAAATTGAAATTTCAAATTCCATTATCGAGTTGGTAACTTATGAAACATACACCCATGAAATATGTATCATAAAATGATGATGTAAATATAAATAAATTAAATTATATTACACAATGAATACAATCATGGGAAATACACACACCACATGCAATAAATAAGTGGTGAACAATGGAAATCTCACTGAATTAAAAGTGAGATAAAAAACCCCTTACCTTGTACTTCTTCCTTGGTAGATGGTAGGTTATCCTCCTCTATAATAGTGAAACAATTTTTATTGAATTATACAAGTATCATTTACATTAATATCATATATGATCTTTTAACAATTCTTTGTTAATAATATCTTAGTATTATCATCGTTTCGGGTGTTAACTTACTCGTTTTCTTTAATATGTTTTTTACATAAGTCTTGTTTGTTATGGGTAGTTTGTATATTATTCATATATAGAATGATATTATGTCCTTGAAAATTATTTTTAATCATAAAATGAGAATTAGTCTTGAATGGATATAATGTGGAATGCATCTCATCGTGTTCGTGGAGACGGTAGTCCGTACGTATGAACGAGCGATAATATCATTCTTTTGATATTAAAATAATATATAATTGGATGGTATATCATATATAAAGAATCATTATAATGGTATATTTATTATTTACATGAATTACCCATCATTATTATACCCATCCAAAAAATAATGTATTGAAGAACAATTGCACCACGACGTGGATATGGTAAGTCGTACGTATGCATGTATGGTGACATGTCATTCAAAGGATGGATATAATACTAAATATGGTCGTAATATATATATAATAACATAAAATTATATTGATTATACTGATGTTATTATTTTAGAGTGTAAATAACAAAGAATGAATAAGTTGAAGAAGAAATTATCTTCAAAGAGGGTGGTGAAAACATTACCTATTCTTCGGGTTCTTTCTTTTGACATGATAAAAAGGGATCTTAAAATGGCTTTATGATCAAACTAAAGCCACTATAATGAATTTATGGATGTTGAGAGAGTATTTGGGTTGGGTTTGGCCGAGAAAAAATTATTTTAATGTGTGAATTAGTGAGAAGGGGGAGTGCCCTTTTACAAGAGGGGTTAGGGGCGCCTTTGGAAAAGTTAGAAATATTATTTTATAATAAATTCATATTAGGTTTATAATGGCTCAAAATTAGATTATTAAAATTATAAGGTGGTAGAGGGTCTAAATAATCTCATCTAATATAATTTAGATAGGTTTGGGTCATTATATTAACCTTATCATTTAGTTTTAACTCTTAGTTAATTAGTTGGACATTTACCATGTCACTTTGTATTTTGATATTATATAGTTAATAATATTACTATATACATCCATGATACCCCCAGGTGGTCCATTAATGACACAACTATAATGATATATGTCCTTTGTCCGATCCTTAAATTTTTTGGAATAGAATATCAATTAATAATATAATATTTGTTTTAAAAACTCATTTATGTCGATTTTGACACAATTCAATAATTTATTTTTTTTGAAGTTTTAAAAAATTTATTAATTAGAAAAAAATTATTTAAGAAATCCTATAATGTTATATTAACCAAAATAAAATCATGTATGTCATCAAAACATTCAAATTATATTTATTTTTACATTTATAATACAAATTATTTGATTCATTCATTGATAAGGAAAATACTGTATCATTATTGTGTCATAAATAATATTAAATATAAAATGTCTAAAAATTATAAATAAAATACCATTATGTAGGAAATATTTTCATCTTTCTAATGAATATTTATAGTATAAAATATACCATATATAACCCTATGTAAAAGATGTTATTCTAAGAGATATATGCTTTTGTCATTTTTGTATGTATTTTAACTTAATTAATATGAAGTGTCATTATCACTTTCAAGTGGATCCATGGGGTAAAAAAATCTACCCAAAGATTCCCATGGTCGGACATGTATCAACCAATAAGTTTAGGACACATTTTAGGGTAATTTATTATTATTATAATATTATTATTTTTACCCTTATTTACCGGATTTACCGTTTAAACATGGTAATTAAAATATTTACCGAAGTAATTATTCAAAATGTCTAAAAATAAAATTTACCTATTTAAACAATTTAAACATCCAGATTCCAAATATGGAGTCCATTTTTCCACATTCAAAACATAGAAGTGGCAGAAATTTATTGAAAATTAATTTCTGTTGTTAAAACAAAAAGCGTGTTTTTAAGAGATGATAACTATCAAAAGATTGACACTTGATTATGTCCGGTTTAATTGTGAAACTATGTCAAATGAAAAAAATTGTATTAAATGGTAAAAAATATATTCTATATATACCTTTAAAACCACTAAAATTCATAATTCATCACTATTAATTATTTCGATTGATAATGTTGTTTTTTATTAAAATTTAGTAATTATCACTATTCATCAAAATATAAAAGTAATTTGAAAAGTACCAAAATTTCACCCTAGGATAATTTCAATATTCTGAATCCAAAAATGAATTCTATTTTGAGAGAAAAAATTTATATAATTTTAAAAAATGGGTATTACTATTCATAACAGCTACTTTGACTGGTCACAGTGTGTTAAAATCTCGATGTTGCATACAACACATGCTATTGTATTATTCAAAGAGAATCGTAATGTGGAAGCTTGGGGTGTTAAAACAAAATTATTATAAAAATATTCAAGGTGTATGATGACATCATATGAATTCATCTTATGTAAGAAAATATCCATTCATGACTAATTCTTCCCCATAATTATTGCATATCAATGGTAAACACCAAAAGTGTTGTTCTGTATTCTAAATTTTGTAGTCAAAACCCATGGCATGAGAATACACTCTACATATAGACCCAGAGCATAGACTAGTGTATTTTAGATAAAGGTTAATGAATCTCTAGAATCATATATGAACATGTTATGATACATGATTAACTGAGCATACCATTAATGAATTATTGTCTCTCTCGTAATTGTCCCTCCACTTCCTCTAACTAACTATTAATAGTAACCCTACCTATATATTTATAGAAACCACCAATACCATTATCTTTTTCAGTTACCAAATGAAGAGATACATCTTGGGTCATCCTTCTCAAACTGTATTTACTCTTGGAATAGAATAACGCTGGTACACCTGCTCATTGAACGACCAAACTGGTAACTACTAGTGAGGATATCATTGAAAATGACCACCTCTAACATACTATGATTGATAAGTGACTACGAGGTGATGAAAAATGTGGACATGATACACATAGTTTAAACATACATTTTTGAATTCCCCATGTACATTATTGAACGATATGGACATAAATGGTTAAAAGGAATTCTACTGAGGTATAATTCCTTCTTGTCAAAACCTTGAAGTTCCTGACGCATATGGAATACCACTAAAAATTATACTTCTTAAGGAACCTAGTTTGTTTCTTAATTAGGGTAATAAACCTAGAGTGTGCATAATCATAATAACATATTCATTAGTTTGAACATCTAGATACATTTTCAATGTAAAATAAGTAACTAAATACTAGAAAAAAAGGATGGAGTGACTTATCAGGGCATCTTTCTATGGATTCTGTTTCTACAAAAAGACTTGTGTGAGAACATATAAGATCCATTAAAATTACATGATTCTCAAACGTATAAATACTCCCTACTGATGGGATATTATTTTATTTATATTAAAATATTTCAAGGTCAATAAAGAAAACTCAAATTGAAACTCCTTTTAAATGTATAACCAGGAATGATATTCTCTATCTGCTAACAAACGCACAGCATCCACCATAAAATAAAAGCACCTCATACATGAATTAAAACCATGGGGACTCAATACTATGTTGGGGACTCTTTGAAACTGACAGTGATATGTATCACTTCATGTCATCCCTCTATCAATAGAACAAAAATAATTCCATCACACATCCAAAATGCTTGATGATATAAATACTATAATGTCCCCATACACTAATTAGCATCCTGAATTGGATCAATCCTCTGTTTATTAACTAGGTCATTCAATTTAACCTCCACTAGCTACGAAACGCCTGGGAAATGACTAGGTACAATAGATTAAATAGGAATAAAATATTTCCTATGCCTATACATATGTTATTTTTTATGAATAATGTTAATTCACATTCGTAATAATTATTTTTCTAATAAATATACAAACAGGAACACAAATCATTAATTTTCATGTACCTATTATGGTTATATAACAATATAAAAGGACAAAATCACATGGGTTTTCAATATGCTCAGAATTTATTTATTGGATCACAAGGGGTGGAAGATATAATATGTTGTCCCAGCTGATCTCCTAGGAATATGTCACAAACAAAAGTCAATTATTAGCACTTTCATACCAACACATTCAATCATCATGGTTCTTAACTCCAAAACTATCATATACCACAACCATCATCATTTTTTATACCGCTATTTCAATATACCCATCCCATCAATAATCCTAAAATGTGGGAAGAGTGATAATGAACCACAAAACCCACCTACTATAGGCCCTGTAAAGGAGACTAGTCCTAAGACTATTATAATCTCATAAATATGAGTAATTAACCTCTATAATAATTTATTATTGTGAAATAAAATTAATCAACCATGATTAACTCAATTACATAATACAAAATATATTCTATGAATCAGAAATTCCATGTATAAATAAAATTGATACATATAAATGTATCCAATTTAAATTTAAAAAATATGTAGAAGCGATATAGAAACTATCAAATGGTTTATTATAGATATGTATATCATGGCCCATGGTGTATTTAAAACGTGAATATATTGTATTATTTTTAATGTGAGAATAAATGTATTCATAGTACAGAAAAAAATCTCTCAGACACATGTGAAAAGAACATACTAATTGGCCAATGAGAAAAACAACGGATCCCAATAGCACCTATAAAAGTATACATACCAAGAACCAATACTCACCAAGTATCTCTCAATAAATTACACATCCTTGTATAATAATATAATATATTTCATTTTAATGATAAGATACACCACACCACATTCCCACAATTTATTTTCTCTCACACCCCATCTTTATAAGTATGAGGTATCAAACCAGTTCATAATAACATGACACCATGTATATCCCATATAACCTATACTAACACATAATATCTCATTAATATTGTACTATGATATCCATAACATTAATGAAATGAAATACATATCCTCCACCTACAATGCATGAACCCCACCAGAATACATCGCCTCACATCTCACCTGAAGACTCTTGTTCCATCATATTCTCATACCATAACATGTAAAATGTGACTGTAATGAATTGTGGACCACACATCCAGTTCATATCAACAATTCCTATAAGGGGATAAGGGAATAGTGGGAACCTTACCAACTATCTTCTGACTAAGATGTTTGTAAAAGACACCCCCCAAAAAAATTGTGCATGTACATAGTTCTCGACATTGGTGGTGGTATAGAAACATTAATGAATATATAATGTATGTAGATATAGTGAATAAGACACACATTAACCATCCTAAAGGGTAACAAAAAATAAAATTACATCTCAAAATATACTCCACTTCGGTAACCATCAACAATTTCTTTATGCCACAGAACTGATTAAAATCCATAAACAACATTCCACATTTCATACAACGTATTTCATAATTTCATATTTAATTTGTTAATAAATTCCACTTCAAAAAATACTAGTAATTTATCAATTAATTTGTTTTTATCATCCCATTTATTATCATTATCATGAATTTAATTCCATAACTACTCAGGAAAATAGAGTACCCAACCACTCTAACATCTAGGCTTCTTAATGTCACTACACCGACCATCACAACCCCACTACATAACCACACCACAAACACCATGAATGCCTCACTACATATCACATGAACCGCCACCACACCCATAAAAATAATTTCAACTCCAATGCATCACTTCAATATAGCTAATCCAAAAAAATTAAAAATATTCACAAACATATAACATAAGACAAAATAGTATTTCCAGATCATCTATATGTGAATTAATTATATTCAATAACATTATTTGAGTGTGTGATAAAAATATCCATTAGATCATGGGAATCCATTTCATTTTGTAAATATAAATGGTTAATAATTCATATATGGGGGTTTCATAAAATTCACAAAACATAGTAATCATAACATAAATGAAAACTGAAAAAATCAAGGATACTAAAAGACATTGTATTTATTGATATAATAAAAATAGAAAAACAAAATATAAAAATATGAAAATATATAAAATCTAAAAAAACATTTTATAACCCTATACATTTCATTTCATCTAAATAATATCCCCTATTAAGATCAATGAAACAATAATACATAAAGGGAAGAAGAGTAAATCATAAGAAATTATACAGAAGAAGGAGAAATAATGGATATCCTACATGGAAGAAAGAATATTTACACAAACTCGCTACACCAATATCATGTGAGTCACACACATTAGAGAACCTATTCAAGGAGACATCGACCAACCAAAACATCATCATTCTATGATTCCATGGGATGAAATATTTGGGACCTCTAATATCAGAATAAATGAGGAATTAAGTATTTAATGGAAGATCTTCTCTTTCAAAAGATTAGATCTAAAATCACTATAATGTATACTGTTTATATTTTCCTAAAAAATTGTTGGATATCATTACCTAAAAAACTAGATAATCATTTTAATGGTCTAAATTTGTTAGACATACATGATATAAACATCCAACATTAAATTTTTTTTAAAACCCTTAATGAGAGTATTTAACCCATTTTTAACAATAAAAGTCATCAAAATATAAAATATGAAAATTTTGGAAAAACTAGAAACAATCTCCATTAGCAACCTCCAACGAATCATTGCTCGGTAGATAGTGAAAGTGAGTAACCTTTAGAAAGTCATCGCCCGCGAGTCACCACCAATGAGATACATCAATGGTTCATGGCCAGAAAATCACCATCAAGGAGTCTCAACTAATTTTTCAATGCCAAAAAGCCACCACTAATGAATAACTTCCAATGAGTCCCCGACACGGGTTCACAACCAAAGATTCACTGATGGTGAATCACCTTCAAATTTTCATCACCAATATTTCACCTGTAGGGAGATACTTCTAGGGAGTCACCACTATTAAGTAACACAATTCTTGTAGCACTTAGTGACTCACCACCAATGTGTATTTTCTATAGAGTAACTACCAGTGAGTCACAACCAGTGAGTCATCAATATGTTATCAAAATCAGAAATGTCTGACCAGGATATTGAATCCCCATTAGAAATGTCCAACAACCATAATAAACAACCTCTTGGAATTTTTGAAGGCCATAATTACTCACTTCATAAAATTTCGGATCACCAGAATTACCTAACACTATAAATTTATGATCATCAGATTGACTGATTACCATAAATTTAATAATTCCATAATATACTATGGCCAATATGATATGAATCCATAATGAATCGTCACAAAAAAAATTACTATTAGAATTACATACCACGTGAAATACACATTTATCCTCAAACACACCCTGGTCTTCACCAATACAAATCAGTTATAAAAAATTTTCCAAATTAATGGTCATGATGGACAATGATGTTACAAATATGAAATTAAGAACATATAAAATTACTAATTTCTGTATAATTATTTTACAATGGAAAATTTTAGTACGAAATAAATTAATATATGTATGATTATTATACCAGAGTAAAAGTACCTAAAAGAATGTCTCTTCTTGAGGTAATAGATTGTCATCATGATTTTAGATCTGTGAGAAATATTCCCCATTCATGATATATTTTAATTTTTTGGTTTATATAATACCCATTAATGAATTATGTGACGATTTTCATTGAAATAATTTGGATTTACAAATACATATGAAGAACCCCTAAACATGAGGTTTTGACATAAATATCACCAAATCGGGCATGGGCTTCACCTCAATTTTCTATCATTGTGGTGTATTTTAATGGTATTCCACAATTTTAGGTAATATAGTGTATATAATTCAACACATACATGTACTAAATTATTTTATCCACATATGATGGCAATTACATTTGAATTTGAATTATTTTACCCAATTGAATTTGACATGAATGATTTTATGGGGTAAATAATGTTTAATGAAATTTTTTTTTCCTTTGGTTATTTTACTTATTCCTTGAAATTATTATCATATGATAATCAATGTCATAATATTTTATTATCATATGTTTTATTTCAAATAAATTTACATGGAATAACATTTTTTAAATACATTCATTTGATAAATTAATATCAAATTCAATTGTATTATTTTTGTAATGGCTATTTATCTCATGTATTATTTTATTGTGGAATACGTTTATCATTTTCACCTATATTCATTTTTGAGGTATATATATTACCATAGGAAAATATTTATTATGAATATAAATTTTTTTAGAATATTTACTGTATCAATTGACGTTATTTTTCATGGTTCTTATGATTGATGTGTTACTAAAGTGAAAAAGGATTTATGATACAATTTCATACCTTTTTTGGGTTTTTCTATTCAAGGAACTCATAGTGGAAATCATATTATACTATTTAAATAGAGTAAATACTTTTCCTATACACTTGTTCTGAGTGTGGTTAACTTGTTTAGATTAAATTTACTACCTTATTCATTAATTAAATATTCAGAAATACTTTTGTATGGCATACTGATATTTTTTTTGTTGAGTATCACTATATCTTATATACATGATTTTTAAACAAATAGTTACAATTTGTTTTATATAAAATAATTTTTTTAAATGTACATAAAAATATATTTTAATTTATTTTATAAGTGTTTAAATGTAAATATTTTTAACATGTTTAAAATAGATCATTTTTAATACCTTTTTATGAAGGTTTTTGAAAATAAGTTTATGTTATAAAATGATTGAGATATTCTTATTTTCTATCAATAATGTCCATTATATTGAATTATGTATCCTTCAGTTATTTTTAGGGAATGTATGTGTTTTTCAATATGTTGATAATTCTTTGTTTTTAAAATTTATTTTCAAAATGTAATGGGTATTTTCATCAAAAATGTTTTCACTCTACTTATATGGAATTTTAATTATTCAATGTCCACAAACATTTATTTTTCCTATTCTCTAATGGGGATTTTTTGTAATTATACCATCATCATTATTTTAGTATCTAGAGTATGGTTGTTTAATATATTATAATTTAACAAATTTATTTTTCACATGGTTATTATTGTTTCAAATAGATTATTTGATAACCTTTTATATTTCTATTACACAATAATTTTAAAAAGTAATAATGTATTTTTAATGAGATATAAATTTAAATTATAGCTTTATGTACTTTATTTATGGTACATAGTGTTTTTGAAATCATGGGTGTACTTATATAGCACTGAGTGAGGTTGATATATTTGACAACCCTGTTTTTTATTCCAAACTTAAACATGATTTATTGCATAAAACCATAACTTCATAAAACATGAAAGATCAATAGGTCTATTGTATATGGGGCTTAAGAACATTCCATAACAACATGAAACATGAAATAAAACATCTTTATTGAAAAATTCTTTTACATGGCCAATACATTCCCTCGTACTTAGAATTTCATGGGATAACCTGAGGACATTCATAAAAAAATGGTGAGATGTATGGACTAGTAAGGGAATAATCATGGAATAACATGAGGAATATAATACATCTTAGAAAATAAACATATCAATATAGAAAAAGAGAAGAATAAATAGAAATGCGTGATAAAACATGATAATCATAACATGGAAATGTGGCAAAAACACCTAACATGGAATTAGCATGAGCCAAGGCTCATTGTACATGGAGCATGAGTAAATCCTCATTAAACATGAAGCATGAGTAAAACATCATTTAATTTGAATTATCATGAGTCAACACCCATTTCACATGATGTATCATGATACTATACATTACCCAATTCATTGGAGTGATATAAGGGCGCACCGTTCTTAATCATTTCATTTAATGCATAAGTGTGCCACATGGATCATATAACTTGGATTCATAAAACATCATCATTTATTCCATGATAAAGGAATTTTGAATACATACATGAATCTCATTAACAATAATTAAATGTTCATAATGGTGAATACCCTTGATAGACAAATGGGCATGGTATTTACTACACAATGATGTTGGCTCGGAAAATCGGTGCAATTTTCTGCACCAATATGGCGTGACGTAAGAATTCATAAAAAAGGTTGATGAGAGAGAAAGGTGTGTCTCATAACATATAAATTAAATGAAAAGTAAGGGGTTCATATAGATACATGTCCCAAAAATTGTAATGTAATTTTGATGCATTATACAATAGGACTACCTAGATGTAAAAAAAGAGAGAGAAATCTCTCACAAAATTTCATTATAGTAACATGTGTACAAGGGAGGCATTTGATGAGAGAGAGAGGGGTATCCCATCATTCAAACATAAAGAGAGCAGTATGGGGGAGTTGAAAAACCATACCCCAACATTTATAATTGAAATTATAATGGCATAACAACATTAAGAAAATTGGATAAAAATTAGAAAGGAAGAAAAAAACCCTTACATGGAAGTGTGCATTCAAATGCATGAGAGAGCCATGAGAGAGGCTTATTGGGAGTTTGGGGCACCTTGGGAGGATTCTATGGAGAGTAGGACAGAGGTTGGATGAACTAAAAACGATTTTAGTGTGGAGAAAGTGGGATCTTGGGTTGGTTTATATAAGAAGTGAGAGAATTCTATATTATTTATGGTTGGGACACCTCAGAATAAACTAATTCAAAACACAAACCTTCCCATGGTTTTTTAAAAATGGGAGTGGAAAAAAATATTTTATAAGGCCAATGTCCGAACTTCTTAAAATAATTGGGTTGCTTCTGTGGCGGTGAGTCACACTCCCAAGGAAAACAATTTAAAATTTCAAGCTGTTTAATAATCCTTGAAGCGTCCATTAATGATCTGTAAAAAAAAGTCAAACATACCCAAAATCACATTATTTTAATGTTAAAAAATATATTGGAAAAACATAATTCTTATATTATTTTATTACATCACTATTGGGTAATTATGATGTCATAAACCACATTATATATTTAAAAGGTATTTATTTTTTAACGAAAATTTTGATTGTCTCAAGAAATTATGAAAAATTAACCGTTGGATAATTTCGAAGTCCTGATTCCAGAAATAATTTTTATTTTATCTAAATAATATTCTAAATATCTTAATTTTCACTTTTAAAATAGAAACCAAGATTTATTGAAAATTCACGGGGTTTGACAACAATGGCTTTCAAACCATAATAAAAATTACGACTGCATTCATAAAATTATACAATCATTTATATATAATAAATATTAATTGAATAATAATATTATTATTTTATTAAAATATTATTTATTTAATAAATACATCTACTCATCAAAATATATTTCAGAGTTGAACATTAACTAAAAATACTATTTGATCATTAAAAAATATTAACAAGGTAACAATAATAACATGAAAATATATTCATTATCATATAAAATAATAATGTACATAACCATATTACTATGTTATTGTTAAATAACACCTTATAACACCCGCATAAGACCGAAGAGTAAGGTGTGTGATGGTGACCGACTCTTGGGGTGGCTCAGATAGCATTTCTCGGCTGGTAATCTCTATCAACATCCACTTCTTGTGTAGGCGGTCCTGCTCGAGCTTAACCTATTGAAGCTCGGCTTGGGCTTGGTCAAGAGAAAATCCCAATGATGCCAGAACTTTTCCAAGTTCCGACAAATGGGCTTTGGATGGGGCACGTCTACTGGATGAGGGCATCACTTGCATTGTCTGAGTAATTTGGATTCATTTAAGCCCTATATTTATACAAATAATTTGATCACTGTTCAACGACTATATTAGCCATGGTCACAATACATAAAATAAAATAAAATTAGTTGACATTTAATATAAACATATTCCATAATGAGACATTTAATTATATCAAGAGGGATTTTCCTTAATGAATGATTGGGTCGCTATAATCTTCCCCAGTTAATAAATTATGTCCTCGAAATTTCCTTTTTCTACACTAAAACATATGTGGGTAACACTACTTCATCACTTCCTCCAATTCCCACGTCGCTTCTTCAAACTTGTGGTTTCGCCACAACACATTGATGAGGGGCATTTTATTATTTTGTAGAACTTTTTCTCTATGATCTACGATCTTCACTAGTTTCTCCTCATAAGATAAATCATCCTCTAACTGTACCACCTCTGATGAGAGTACATGTGAAAGGTCCGGTATGTACTTATTTAAGAGGGATACATGAAATAAATCATGTACATTTCCCATGGTAGGTGGATGTGCTAGTTGATATTCCACAACCCCTACAAGATCAAGTAACTAAAAGGTTCCGATGTACCATTGACTTAACTTACCTTTCATTCCAAACCTCATGACCATTTTCCACATAGATATGCATAGAAATACCATGTGTCTATCATTAAACTCAAGGTCTCTATAATGATTATCTATATAACTATTATGTTGAGTATTGGATACCTTGATACGATTCTTAATGGTTTTCACCTTCTCTACCATTTCCTAATCCATTTATGGTCCAAACTTCATACGCTCACCGATCTCATCCCAACATTCCGGTGTTTTGTACCTTTTTTCATAATGGGCTTCATATAGTTCCATTTGGATGCTCGAGTGGAAACTATTATTATAAGATAACTCAACCAAAGGAATATGTTTTTCCCATCCTCCTTTAATGTCCATTTATCATGATCTCAATATTTCCTCATGTGTTTGGATATTCTCCATGGATTGGCCATCATTTTGAGGATGATGGTTCATACTGAAGTTTAGTTCAGTATTCAGAGCATGTTGAAGGCTTTTCCAACACATTGAGGTGAATCGTGGATCTCAAGAAGACACAATAGATATTCGTACTCCATAAATTCTTACCACTTCCATGATATATATCTTTTCTAGTTGATCCATTGAAAAATCCTCTCGAATATCCATGATGTGTGCAGACTTTGTAAGATGAACCAAAATAACCCAAATTTCATTGTTTCCTTTGGATGTCTTCGGAAGTATAATGAAAAAGTCTATGGTGATGTTATCCCATTTCCATTCTGTTATTCATAATGGTCGCATCATCCCTTTAAACTTCTTCCTCTCTACCTTCACTTGCTGACACACTAGGCACATTGAATAAAAATTTCACCACGACGTGGAGATGGTAAGGCGTACGTATGCACGTATGGTGACATGTCATTCAAAAGATGGAAGAATACTGAATATGGTTGTACCATATTTATAGTAACATCATAGTATATTGAAGATACTAGAGTTATTATTATTGAATGGGAATAACAAAGAAAGAATAAGTTGAAGAAGAAAGGAACTTGAAAGAGGGTGGTGAAAAAATTACCTCTTAATCAGGTTCTTCCTTTTGATTTGATCAAAAGGTCTATATAGGTTGGCTTTTTGATAAAACTAAGGCAACTTAGTAGAAGTTATGGATGTTGAGAGAATATTTGGGGAGGGGATGGCCGATCCAAAAGGCTTTGAAGGTGTAAATTAGAGAGATGGGGGAGTGCCCTATTATAAGAGGGGTGAGGCTTCCTTTTGAAAAACTAGAAATATTATATTATAATAAATTCATATTAGGTTTTTAATGGCTCCAAAGACGATTATTTAAAGATTAATGTGGGTATTGGTCACAATACTTTCTACCAATATATTTTAGACAGTTTTGGGTCAATATATTAACATTATCATTTATATTTAACTCTTAGTTAAATAGTTTGTCATTTACCGTGTCTCTTTGTAATTTTTATTTTATATAGTAAATAAACATACTATAAAATATAAGAGACCCCAAAGTGGTCCATTAATGATACACCTATCATGATATAAGTCCTTTGGCTGAACCATATATTTTTTGGAATAAAATATAAATTAATAATATAATTTTTTTTAAAAAAACTCTTTTATGTCAAATTTTACACTCTTGGGTATTTTGTTTTTGATAATTTCATAACAGCATTATTACACTGAATAAAATTTATATAAATCATTTTAATATGTCATATTAACCTAGAAAAATAGTGGAATTCATAAAAAGTCTCAAATTAAATTCATTTTGATATTTATAATATCAATTATTTTAATATTTCACTAATAAGGTAATTACTGAATCATCATTGTATCATAAATAAATTAAATTATTTAATGTCTAAAAATTATAAAAAATAACATTATGTATGAAATATTTTTATATTTCTAATTTATATTTATAATCTAATTTATCTTATGTATTACCCCAAATTAAAAATGTTTTATTTAATAAACTTTGATTTAAACGCTTTTAACTCTTCTTTGAATTAATTATAATAAATGTCCTTATCTAATCCATGTAGACCTAAATGATAATATTTTAGTCCTATGGTTGTTTCTGGTTGAGATACACTTGTCCAATAGAATTGAGACATGTTTTAGGGTAATATTAATATCATTTTTAACCTTAATTACCCTATTTACTTTTAACCATGGTAAATAAAAGTAAAAAGTTACTATTCACAAAAAATTATTTTTATATTATTGAACCACATATTACTCCTTGATATTAACTGTGTCTCACAGATATTCAAAATTCTACTCACAGATGTGGTAAAATTATGATTTATGTGAATTTTTAAATTCTCGTAGGAGGTGGGTAAAAGACGGTGAAAAGTTCAATAAAATTTTTATATATCTAAAATTATTATAAACTAAATCCAATGAATTAAATTGAACTTATATAGGTATTATGTATCTATTTTGCCCTTAATTAAATTTAAATAAAATAAATAATGTTTTAAATAAAAATTTCGTTTTAAACTATAACTCGTTGTTTTTTCACTATTCATCAAAAATTGTATGTTTTCAGAAAAATACCAACAATTCACCTTAAGTAATTTCGATATTCCGAATCCAAAAATGAATTCCATTTTGAATGATAAAATTTAAAACTTTTTAAAAAGTGGGTATTACTATTCATAACGACTATTTTGATTGGTTGTGGTGTGTGTTAGAACTCGAAGTTGGGAACAACACACGCTACTGTATTATTCGAAAAGAAGCGTACCATGAAAGCTTGGGTTGTTACCTTATCCCCTACATAAAATAATTTTGTTCTAGAAATTTCTAGAATATTATTGCATAAAAATACTCGGGTGGTTCTTCATCATAAGTTCCTCAGGTTCCCACATTTCCTCTTCCATCATATGTTTTCTACATAGAACTTTTACAAAATGAGTCGTCCGGTTTCTCGGCACATGTTCTCTTGTATCAAGAATCCTAACAGGCTCTTCTCAATAATACAGATCAAGTTCCAATTCTAATTCTTCATAATTGAGTACAAGTGTTGGGTCAGGAATTTAATTTGTCAACACTGATACATGGAACACATCAGGAACTTTAGAGAGACAAGGCGGTATTGACAAATAGTAAGCTACAACCCCAATTCGTTCTAGAATTTTGAAAGGTCTGATGTACCTGGGACTCAATTTACCCTTCTAACCGAAATGTATAACTCCCTTCCATGGAGATGCCTTCAAGAAAACATAATATCCTACCTGAAATTCCAAATCTTTCCTTCAATTATTGGCATATCTCTTCTTCTGAATTTGAGATTCTTTGATGTGGTTTTGGATTACCTTCAACATTTCCATCATTTCCTCCACCAGTTCCGGGCCTACGAGTTTTCTCTCACCAATGCCATCCCAACAGGTTGGTGTGCGACATCTCTTTCTGTATAACACTTCATATGGTTCCATCTGAATAATTGAATGGAAGCTATTGTTATAGGAAAATTCCACAAAAGGTAAATATTGATCCCACATACCCTGAAAGTCAAGTGAGGATGATTTCAACATGTCTTCTATGGTTTGAATAGTCCATTATGATTTTCCATATATTTGAGGGTGGTAGGAAGTTCTCAAACAATGTTTAGTATCCAAGGACTTCTGAAGACTCTTCCAGAATCTTGAATTAAAATGGGGAACGCGATCAGAAACAATCGATAGGGGTACTCCATGAAGTCTCACAACTTCATTAATATATAGTCTTGCTAGACGTTCAAGTGGTAGATCTTCTCTTATAGAAAAAAATGTTCTTACTTGGTAAGACAATAAACAATGACCCATATTACATCGTTCTTTCTACGAGCCTTTGGAAGTCCCATGATAAAGTCCATCGTAATATTATCCCGTTTCCACTCCGGTATGTGAAGAGGTTGCATGACTCTTCTAGGCAGGTGCTTTCTAGCTTTCACATGTTGAAAAAACATACATCATGACATAAAATCAACAATCTCCCTCTTTATGTTGTCCAACAAGAAATTTCCCTTAAAATATCTATACATATCGGTGCTCCCAAGGTGTATAGGGAAATTTGAACTATGAACATAATCTAACAATTCCCTTTTTAGATCAGGTATATCAGGAACACAAAGTCTCTTCCCAAATTTCAAAATTCATTCTTCACATAGAAATTCTCTCAAACTTCCATCATTCACAGATTTAATATTCTTTTGAATCTCTTTATCACTGGTCTGAGAACTCATTATCTTTTTTAGTAAAGATGGGTTGGAAAAAATTTGAAAAAGTATCGATGTTTCACCTTTCATGGTAATCCCCATATCCATCTTCACTAGATCCATGAAAATAGGATCCCTTTCAATACTCATCATGTTCAAAACTCCATGATATTTTCTTCTCAAAGAATCTGCCACCTTATTTTCCTTCCCTGGGTGGTACTGTATCGTACAATTATAATCCTTGAGTAGTTCAAGCCATCTCTTTTGCCTCGTGTTGAGTTTTTCTGTGAGAAAATATACTTGAAACTCCTGGGATCAGTATGAATTTCACATTTTTCACCATAGAGATAATGTATCCATATATTCAAAAAAGATTACAGCAGCTAAATCAAGATCATGAGTAGGATAGTTTTGATCATGAATTTTCAGCTGTCGTGATGCATAGTCAAGAACTCTATCATGCTGCATAAGCAAAAAACCAAGTCCTTTCTTCCATGAATCACTATAAATAATGAACCCATCATTCCCAGATAGTAGATTCAATATATGAACATTTACAAATCCTCTCTTATGTTCATCAAAACATTTTTCACACTCTTTTTTCCAATCAAATTTAACCCCTTTATGTGTGAGGTTCGTTAATGGGTTAACCAATTGGGAAATGTTTTGGACGAAACGTCGATAATAACCTTCTAAACCAATAAAACTGCGTACCTCAGTTATACTCGTCGGTGCAGGACATTCATGGATTTCTCTTGTATTAGAAGGATCAACATATATTCCATCCTTAGAGACAATATGGCCAAGAAAAGAAATCTCTTGAATCCAGAATTCACAATTACAAAACTTCCCATATAATTCATTTCTTCTAAGAGTCTTCAGGATAATGCGCAAGTGATTTTCATGATCCTCGTAGCATCTAGAGTGTACCAAGATATCATCAATAAATACTACAAAAAAAATCATCATGATATTCCTTGAAAACAATATTCATTAGATCTATGAATACAGATGGTGCATTAGTCAATCTAAAAGGCATTACTGTAATCTCATAATTCCCATACATGGTTCGAAATGCTATCTTCGAAATGTCTTCCTTCATCACACACAAATGATGGAATCTAGATCGAAGGTCGATATTTGAAAAGTATTGAGCTCCATGAAGTTTATCAAATAAATCATGAATGCAAGGTATGGGATACTTTTCCTTTATTGATATGGTATTGATTTCCCTATTGTCGATACATAACCTCATAGATCCATATTTCTTCTTAACAAAAAGGATAGGGGCTCCCCAAGGAGAAACACTAGGGTGAATAAATCCCTTATTACTCAATTCCTCTAGTTTTTTCTGATGTTCAACTAATTCCATAGTGGCCATTCTATAACAGGTATTTGATATAGGCCGTGAACCAGGAGCTAAATAAATGGTAAACTCACGTTATCATTCTCGAGGATGTCCAGGTAAATATTCAGGAAGCAGATCAACATATTCTCTCACAATATCTACATCCTCTATTTGAACATTCCTTTCCTTACCCACAATTATTTCATTCTCTTCCTCCCTGATAATTTAATTTAGTTGATCTACTGGGGGTGGATCTATGTAAAAATTAGGGGGTGACGATTCTGATCTAAAGATAAGGTGTTCCTTATCATCATCATCAAAAATAGTAACCTCTTTCTTCTTACAATAAATTATTGCATCATGGTCTGAAATCCAATCCATACCAAGGATTATATCAAATTCAATCATAGGTATGACAATGAGATCTGCAGATAAAGAACATTTATGTGCTCTAATGGGGACAGATTCAAAAAACATTGTTTCAATGATACTTCCCTTAGGAGTTTTGACTGGAAAATCCCTTATTAAATCAAATTGGAAATATCTAGTTTTCATAGAAAAATGAAAAGATATGAAACAATGTGATGATCTAGAATCAAATAAATCATTTTCTAAACTTGAGGAAACCATTAAATTACATTCCACCACGTCTTTCAGGGCTTCAACCTTAGCAGTAGTGATTGCATAAGCTTGGACATGGTCCCTAGGCATTTTCTGATGTATGTATACTAGACGCATAGGACATTCATTTTCATAATGTCACATCTCCTTGAAATTGTAGCATTGAACATTAGTAGCATCTTTCTTTCCTTTACAATCACCAGCTAGATGGACTTTCTGTCCACACTTGTAGCAAACTCCTTTTCCTTTTAGACAGGCACCAGGGTGCTTCCTTCTGCAATTATCTCATGGTGGAAATTCAATTCTTCCTTTCTTCCATGTTTTTTCCCTTCCCGTAGTGTTCAACAGATCTCTTCTCCTCTTGCTTTTATTTAAAGTCATGTGACATAGAGAATTTTTTTCCTATCTTGATAGAGCATGAGACAATATCTTCATATGACAAGAAGGACTGTGAGACCAAAGATCGACGGAGAAACTGTTTTAACCCATCATAAAAAATGATCAATCATACTTCTCGGGTTACATATATAATTTTCTGCATACCTTATTAACTTTGTAAAGTTAGTCTCATACATTGCGATATTCTCATCCTCCTTTTGCCTTAGACTCAAAAATTTCCTTTCCATATCTACTCGATGGTCACAAGGAAATTATTTTTCTAAAAATATATATTGTAACTCCCTCCATTCCATATTTGATACTTCATCATCATCCTTCATGTTTTGAATCAATGACCACCATTGATCAGCATCTCCAATGAGGTGGTAAACTGCCATGATAACTTTTTCCCTTTCACTACTCCCCAAGGCATGGAATATTTTATCTAAAGAATTTCTCCATTTCTCAGATACTAGGGGATTTTTACTCCCATTCAATATTGGTGGTTGTTTCCTCATGAAGCGATCTAGCATTGATCCTCCATGCTGTGGATTAGGGTGCTCTATACGGGTACTGTTATTATTCATAACTTGAGTGAGTTGTCCCAGTATAATGATTAGCTGATCAACACCAGTTGTATCACCAGCTCCACAATTATTATCTAGAGAAGGAGGGAAATCCCTACATGGAGTTCTTGAATATATACGGTTTACATTTCTTCCACTAGGAACCATTTCTAAACCATGGCATACACTAGATTAGTTTATGAATCAAAATACATAAATCCAAACATGTAAAACACTTAAAATAAATTGAACTGTTTTTAGATATAATCTATAATCATAAAAATGTTTTCGTTGAGGAATTATATACTCATAAACCCTTCATAATAGTTTGAAATGAAAATGATAATTATCCTAAGCATATCCCCCAGGAGTGTCGTAACCAAGAGTGTAGCAAGGCCCGTTGTAGTGCACCAGTTCCCGTTCAAGTCTAGCTCAAAGCGGTGTTTTCAGGTTTTACCCCTATATACATCTGTGCCAGAGCAGCCTCTTCCTGCTTGTATCCAGACATGTATGTATTGCTCAAAAAAAATCACAAAATCTCTACAATGCCAAAATTCTAGGATGTTCATCTATACTAATCCTCAAAGTCCATCTTAGGTTTATGTGCTCTAATAAAATTTTATCTAAATATAGTTTCCAAGGATTGTGCTAAACATCCTATGATACCAACTGTTACACCATGACCCTAGTTACCGAGAGTTAGTGCATTATTACATAACATTGGAATGATCATAAGGAAATCTTGCCTTGAAAGACTGATCAATTTAGTATTATTGGAAACAAGATTCATTCATATGATTAAATTTACAACTTGAAAAGAAATACAACACAAATATATTTCATTATAAACATCCAAGCATCCCAGATTATGCCTACTGGTCACTCCTAACTAACTTCTTTATATCCTGGGAATATGAAACATAAGAAAGGGGTGAGCTCAAACACTCAGTAATGGTATGTAATACAGCATAAAATGATATAAATATTAAGCATGGTAAATAATTGAAACCACATGACTTTACCAATAATAAACATGAATACTTTTATTGCAAGAATATGAGCTGAGTAAATAATGCCATAATAAAACATAATCATGGATATTTTACAAGTCGAATGACCACATGAACCATCAATATTACTTCCACATTGAGGGAATGTATAATGCTGGACATTCTGAAACATTTTGTCAAGGCCTCGGACATGACGTCTAAAAATGATTAAGGCATCAGCCAAAAACATATATCAAATTGGGAAGGGGCTTAGCCAATTCCATGTCTAGTTGTCTCATGAGACCTACCAATGCATTGAGGAGCTATAGAGGGATCCACCCATCTATTACTTAGTCCAATACATTCTTCATATGAAAAGGTAAAAACATATCAGAAACATTCGTATTAAAACTAGCATAAAAAATGTCAATAATTTAATCATAAATCATGAATGGTATAAAAACAGCACATCCATAGTCAAACATATCACAAAAACATCAATACAATATGGATGTTTTGTATCATAATATTCTACTCCAAATAAACATTTAGTCCATCAAAAGATGTTGACATAGATGAAATAAAAACTCTTTCTAGAGAAATATCTCTTTATATTTAGAAATAATTTAAGAGTCACATAATTATAAAATAAAACATTTAATTTGAAAATATTTTTATTAGATTGTAAGGTAAGCTTTAAAGATTTTATAACGGCTTAAAATAGCTGCACCCGCCATATAAGTCAAAAAAACATTCTTACCATAATTCTGTCGAAAATGATAACAAGGACCTTGTTTGGAAAACGACGAAAATATTCCTATATAAACATCTTAAAAAAATTAAAACAAGGGTATAAATTTCTGTAACCCATATTCTGTAAAATATTAAGAATTTTTTGAAAAACAATTTTAAGAAACATGGATGTGGATGATAAAGAGGTCTCAGTTGATAATTACGTATAAACAACCTCTGATAATGAAGAGATTTTGAAATAAACGCTTACCAATTTGGTAACATACGAAACAAACCCCTAATGAATGAGGTATCATATAATTAATTTGTAAATACACATAAATTAATGTGTATTACACAAATAATACAATTATGGGCAGTACATACACCACACAAAAGTTAATAGTGGCAATATGGAATGAATCTCACGGGAATAAAGAGTGAGATGAAAACCAATTACCTTGTACTTTTTCGTGGTTGAGGGTAAGTTAACCTCTTTTATAATGGTGAATTAATTGTTACTAAATTATATCATATTCATTTACATTAATATGATATCATATATGATCTTTCAACATTGATTTTTTAATAATATCTTAGTATTATCATTGTTTTGGGTGTCAACAGATTCATCTTTATTTATATTTTTTGTTATGTGAGACATTTTTGTTTTGGATGAGATGTATATTATTCATATCCATAATGATATCGAGTAGTTAAAAATTATTCTTAATCATCAAATGAAAATTAGACTTGAATGGATACGATGGGGAATGAATCTTATCACGTTCGTGGAGACGGTAGTCCATACGTACGCACAAGTAACAATATCATTATTTTGATATTAAAATAATATATAATTGGATGATATATCATATTTACAGAATAATTATCATGTTATATTTATTATTTACATGAATAACACATTATCATAATACCCATCCAAATAATAATTTATTGAATAACAATTACACCCCGACGTGGAGACGGTAAGCCGTACGTACTCCCCTATGGGGACATGTCATTTAATGGATGGATAGATTAATGAATATGGTTGAAATAAATTTATAATAACATCAAATTATATATATGTTACTGGGTTTATTATTTTATAATGGTAATAACAATGAAAGAATAAGTTGAAGAAGAAAGGAACATGCAAGAGGGTGGTGAAAACATTATCTCTTAATCGGGTTCTTCCTTTTGATTTGATCAAAAGGGCTTCATAGGTTGGATTTATGATCAAACTAATGCCTCTAGGTATAATTGAGATATGTTGAAGGAATATTTGGGTAGGGCTTGGCTGAGTCAAAATGATTTGAAGGTGTAAATTAGAGAGAATGTGGAGTGCCTTTTTATAAGACGGGTGAGGGGCACCTTTGGAAAATCTAGAAATATTATATTATAATAAATTCATATTATTTTAATAATGGTTCCAAAGTGTATTATTTAATGGTTAAGATTGGGATGGTTCTAAATCCTTTCAACCAATATATTGTAGGCAGGTTTGGGTCACTATATTAGCCATATCATTTATATTTAACTCTTAGTTAAATAGTTTGACATTTACCATGTCTCTTTTTATTTTTATATTATATAGTAAATAAACGTACAATATACATTCAATAGACCCCAAAGAGGAACACTAATGATACAACTATCATGATATATGTCCTTTGGACGAAACATAGATTTTTTAGAATATAATATCATTTAGTAATATTATATTTGTTTTAAAAACTCTTTTATGTCAATATTGACATTATTGGGTATTTTGTTTTTGATAATTTTATAACAGCATTATTACATAGAATAAAATTTACATAAAAAATTATAATATGTCATGTTAACCATGAAAATTAGTGTAACTCATAAAAAGTCTCAAATTACATTTATTTTGATATTTATAATATCAATTATTTTAATATTTCACTAAAAAGGTAATTACTGCATCATCATTGTGTCATTTATAAATTAGATTATTTAATGTCTAAAAATTATCAATAAAATACCATTATGTAGGAAATTTTTTTATCTTCCTAATGAATATTTATAATCAGTTTTATATTATGCTTAACCCTATATTAAAAATTATTTAGTTTTTAAAAATTTATTTTAACTCTTTTAAATCTACATTGAATTATATAATAATAAATGTCTTAATCTATTCCAAGTAGACCTAAATGAAAATATTTTATTCATAAGTTTATTTTTGTTCTAGATACACTTGTCCAATAGAATTAGGACATGTGATATGGTTTTATTAATATCATTTTTACCCTTAATTATCTTATTTATTTTTAACATTGGTAAATAAAAGTAAAAAGTTACTATTCACCAAAAATAATTTTTATCTTATTTAACCACGTTTTACTACTTAATATTAACCATTTCTCTATGATTTTAGAAATTACACTCCTAGAAGCAGTAAAATTATGTTTTATGTGAATTTTAAAATTCTATTTGGAGGTGGGTAAAAGACGGTGAAAAGTACAATAAAATTTTTATATATCGAAAATTAGTCTAAACAAACTCCAATGAATTACATTGAACTTATATAGGTATTATGTATCTATTTTGACCTTACATAAATTTAAATCAAATAAAAAATTATTTAAATAAAAATTTGGTTTTAAACTATAACTATGTGTTTTTTCACTATTCATAAAAAATTGAATGTTTTCAGAAAAATACAAAAAAATCACCCTAAGCTAATTTTGATATTACGAATCCAAAATTGAAGTCCATTTAGAAAGATAAAATTTATAAAATTTTAAAAAGTGGTTATTACTTTTCATAACGGTTAGTTTGATTTGTTATGGTGTGTGTTAGAACTTGAAGTAGCGTACAACACACGCTACTGTATTATTCAAAGTGAAGCATACACTAGATGCATGTGGTGTTACAAGTGCTATATAATGAGTCCTAAGATGTGTGTATAAAAATATTTTGATATCCCATTATGATGATGTTTTTTGAGAGGAGACAAGTGTAAATTGATAGAGATTCTCTTTTAGTAGTGGAACCTGAGTTCCATTTGAGTATGTTGGAAAGATGTTCTATGAGAACATTTATCAATTTATATAGTTCATGTAGAGAGACCCATAGTAGGTTGTGGAGATATATTCTTATATAAAATTGAATTTTTTTATACATAACCCTTTTAATTTAATATGATATAGTAGGCATGAGGTAGTGGATCTAGGGATTGTGTCCGCAAAGACTATACGTTACCATTTGTATACTCTTACATAGGACATGTTGATGTTGTATATTTATATTCAATGATGATCAACTATGTGCTGTTGTGAAATTTGTGATCAAATAGGATAGGATGAAAGAATTATATGGAATTAATATTTAAAACTATTCTTACTGAACTTTCATCTAGTGCTTTAATGTGGCAGGGAGAATATCGGGTCATGTAGTCAAATTAGGGACATTTGTTTGTGACAGAATTCTATGTTTTCCTTAAAATCATCCAACTCATTAATTATTTAATGGGATTAGATAATTATGTCATTGTGGATTTAGGAAGGGAACAAATGTATGATTATGTTCCAATTAAATTTCTTCTATATAATTTTTATTGGGGTGGTTAATTAAGAACACATATATGGGGGGAACTCGAGGGAGGCCTCCAGTTGATGACATGTGGTTGCTAATTGAGGACCATGAGTTATGCATTCCATGGTCATGATTCATTACAATAATAAATTTTTATTGTAAGATATCAAGAATACTGGTGAGGGTATGGATCAGTTACACATGATCTGACCATAGTTTTTTTCCACCAGTTCGGTTAGTTGTTCAACTATCTAAGAAACTATCCCCGACCACCAGAAATGTTCAAAATATGTGAAAAAATTGGAGATCTATATATGTTATTCAAGAACCTGTGATATATTGGTAATTAAAATGGAATAATACCATACCATATTTTTGGAAGGGGGTCATATACATTGTATTACTTAGGATGTCTGTGTTTTAATAGACGAGGAATTGGAGGCAAAGGATGATTGGATATTTTGATTGACAGCTCGTATCAGTAGAGCGGTGGAGTTCTAGGGTATTAGACTGTATCCATGGAAAGAGGGGTAGAGTAGTAACTTCTCATTAAGCCTACAATTATTGATAACAGTGATGGACCAATGATAGTGATAAGCACTCTTCTTATGGATACATTATTTTCAAGTTCAATATTTGATATGGGTCATCTCATTATTTTATTACTGCACAAATTGAAATTTATTACTCATTGCGATATATTTTTGTAATGTGGTGATGATGATATATATAACATAAGGACAATGTTAGAGTGATATCTATTTGATTGAGATGGGTTCACTCAAGGATGGGTAGTATATTTTTCAATGGGATATTTATATTCATGACATTCAAAGATTTTCCCTAATGATGGGTATGAATTGGTTAGTAAAATACCATTTTAACATTGATTTTTATCATAGGAGAGTTAATTTTATGTCACCTGAGTCTAAGTTATATATTTACAATGGAGGATTTGATATGTAGGAACGTTGTTTAGGGTTAATATATCACAAACCAATGGAGATCAACACACTAGATTATATTCATTTTAAGGATGAATGATGTGTAATGAAAGATTAATTTCCACCAATTGTGGATAAATTTGATAATGTTTTTCAAGAATAATTCACAGGGTTTCCACTTATAAGATACATAAATTTAAAATTGATCTCACGTCGAAGGATAAGCCAATTTCTATGCCATATTATATTATATAACTGGAAGAGCATCAAGAGATCAAGTCTCAACTATATATATTTATTAATAGGGGTTTTATCTATATGAGTACATCTCCTATTGGTTCACCATTTTTTTAAAATAAGGATAATATGACCTTATTCATTTGTATCGATTAACTAATGTTTAAATGGACAACAATGATGAATTATTCCCCTCATCCATGTATCAGTTATCTCTTAGAGCAGTTGGGTGTATATTTATTCTTCATAATTATTGACTTGAGATTATGGTATCACGAGTCATGGGTTTGACCTTCTGATATACTGAGGACTTTTTTAAAAGATGGTATGGACTATATGAGTTCATAGTAATTTATATTTTGGTTGATGAGTGAAATGAATTTTATTTTGACTTTATGAATAGAATGTTTCACAAATTTCTAGATCATTTTTTGGTTGTGTTTATAGATAAAATATTGGTTTCATCTAACACACATGATGACCATTACCAAAATCTTTGCATTATCCTAAGTACACTGAGAAAGACTTGGCAATCTTCCATTATATAAAAGTGTCATTTTTTGATTGATCATATACACTTCTTGGGTCACATCATCTAGTAAGATATTTTTCATGTGAATCCAAAGAATGTAAAAATAGTTCTATATTAGGATCATCCCATGATGATTTTTGATATTCAAATATTTCTCTGTTTAGGTGGATATTACCATAAATTCATTCCTATATTTTCTTAATTTGGGTTTATGACATTTATGAATTACCAACAAGGGGATGATGTATGATTGGATGTAAACATGTGGGAATTAGTTATATTCATTGAATAATTGATTGAATTCAGAACCAAACATGATCATATTCATGCCAGGTGAGGAGTATATAGTCTTTTTAACGCATATGGTTTCAGACTCAAAGTAGTTTTGATGCAGGAAAATCAAGTTGTGTTATATTAGTCTCTGAAGATGAGTTTGCATGGTTGAAAATATCATAAGAAGGACTTTGAATTGGTTAATTTAATTTATGATTTGATATGTATGTTACATTATCTATTGGTTAAAATTTTATATTATATACACTAATCATAATAGAATTATGTATATCTTTTAATACTAATGATTGAATTACCTTATTCCGCAACACTTACTCTCTACTGTCAAAAATATGGACTGGTTGTTTGTCATAAGTGAGATTCTTTTCCAACTGTACTACCTCTGGGCTCAAAACATGAGATGGATCTGGAAAATAATTTCTCAATATTGAAACATGAAAAAAATTGTGTACCTAGGATAAACTAGTAGTTAAATCCACTCTGTAACAAACTGATCCAACATTATCCGAGATTCCATAGGGTCCAACGAATCTCGTACTAATCAGTCCCCTCTTACCAAAATGCATTACACTTTATGAATACATGGTCACCTAGCTCAAAAGAAATCTCCATCATCCTATTATCCACATATCATTTCTTCCAACTCTGAGTTATTCTCATGTTCCTCTGAATCAACTGAACATTTTCTGCCATTTCTTATACCAATTATGGTCTCATCAGTTTCCTTTCACGTACATCATCCCAAAAGATGGAGTTAGACACCGCTTCCCATATAATAAATACATCTGAGCCATCTTTATACGGGAATGAAAACTATTATTATATAAAATTTCCACCAATGAAATATGTTGTTCCCAACTTCCCTGGTAATCAAGTGAACAATCACATAGAATATCCTCCAAGGTCTGAATTGTTAATTCTAATTTCCCATATGTTTATGGATGAAAATTTGTACTAAAATTTAATTCAGTACCCAATGACTTCTAAAGAAAATTCCAAAATTTAAAAGTAAACATGTGATCATGATCAAATTCAATAAAGAAAGAAACACCATGAAACCTGACTATCTCATTGACATACAACCGAGAAAGTTGATCTAGAGGCAAAGTATCTTGAATAGAAAGGAAATGAGCAGATTTAGTCAATCAATCAATAATAACCCATATTGCATTATTACCTCGAGATTTCTTGGGCAACCCCACAAAGATGTCCATGGATATATTTTCCCATTTCCAATCTGGAATAGGTAAAGACTAAAGTATATCTTTTGGTAATTGTTTCTCTTCTTTAACCTGCTGACAAGTCAAACACTACATAGTAAAGTCATAAATATATCATTTTATTCCATCCCACTAGTAATAATCATGATGATCTTTATATATCTTAGTTCGGCTAAGATGAACTGAAAACGAGGAACAATGAGAATCACATAACAATTCATTCTTCAAATGTGAATCATAAGGCACACATAAAATCTTTCCAAACCGTAGAAGAAAATCATAATCATTGATAAATTATGGAATAATACCCTTCTAAACCAACATTACATTTTCTGTAACTCATTGTCTTCATTCTATGATTGCTTAATTCTATCTTAGAGAGATGATTTCACTGACACGTGAAACGAAATAGAAGAATTTCTTATACAAAAAACATCTTTTCCAAACTTCATCAAAATAAAAACCAATGGATCTCGTTCCAAATGTAGCAAGGTTAATGAAACATTAATTTTCTAACTCAATGCATCATCCACATTATTGGCTTTTCCTGGATGCTAAAAGGTTATGAAATCATATTACAAGATTAATTCCAACTACCTCTTCTATCTCAAGTCCAATTCCTTTTTAGTGAATATATAATTCAATATTTTTTTGTCAGTATATATTTCATATTTTACTATATATAAATGATGCCTCAAAAATTTTATAGAAAAAAAAGTAGATAATTCAAAATCATTTGTAGGGTAATTTGACTAATGAGTTTTCAACTAATGTAATGCATATGAAATTAACTGATCATTCTGTATAGGGTCACAACCAAGTCCTTTCAATGAAGCATCACTGTATATAAGAAACTCACCAATTCTAGAAGGCAGTACAAAACCTAGAGCATTCAACAATCATTTTTTCAGTTTCTAAAAAAAATCATCACTTTCTTTTGTCCTAATAAACTTAAAACCTTTTCGAGTTAACATAGTCATTGGACTATAAAACCGTGAAAAATTACTAGCAAAGCTCTGGTAATAACCCTCCAAACCATGAAAACTACAAATCTCAGTTATATTTGTGGATCTTATCCATTCTTCATCAACTTTTTTTTGAAGGTTCAAAAATAATTCCATTTTTTTAAACAATGTGACCCAGGAATGAAATTAGTTGTAACCAAAACTCACATTTGTTGAATTTTTCGTACTATTTGTTATCATAATATTTTCAGGATAACCCTTAAATAAAATTCCGGCACCTATTTTCTTTTACAATAAACCAAAATATCATCAATAAATACAACCACCATTTATCACCTGAATAAATTGAGCCATCATTGTAGTAATCTTGGTAATCTGTAAATGTTATATATTTTAAATATTAACTTAAATAAATTAATGGATATTAATATAACAATTTCCTAACTCTTAATATAGTCTAAACCTACCTATAATAACAACTATAAGCCCCATCATTAACCATTTCATAATCTTGAATTAAGTAAATAATTCACATGAGGATGTATTCAGGTTTAGATTTTTAGAGAGTTAGGCCATAACATATGCATTATATCTCAAATATCACAATGTAATCTCTTCTATGCACTATCCATTTTTTTTCAGAAAATATAAACTATTTGAAAAAAATAGTCACATATTGTTCCAAGTTTTAGGCATCATGACTTTTTCCTGATCCCATCCTTGACCTTATTCAACTTTATATCCTATAAAAAGCATTTCAAAAAACATGGGATGAGCATAAAAATCATGGTATGAGATAGTCATAGAAGGAAAAATGTTAGTTTCTCAAAACAACAAGTAAACCATGAATACTTTATCATAATTAATAATATTCACCTTTATGAAGTAGTAAATACTCTTCACTGAATAAAAGATCATTTCATACCATTTTCTAACCAAATTATTACCATAAACCCATATAAATAACAAATAACATATAAAGGTAACTTGTGACTTCAATATTCATAAATTTAATAACCATACGGTCGACTTCCACACATATCACTAAATGGAATAACTATACGTCCGACATCCAAACACAATGTATTGGAGGTTATAACGTAAACACCCATCTTTTTTACCATGGAACCACCCATCATTTTGTTTATCATGTAACCACCCATCAAATGTCCATGTATCATTATACAATAATAACACATAAAATATTGTTAATAAAAATATTTTCACAAATAATATTTATTTTGAAATGATAAGAAATCATATCAATATATTGAAATAATCAATATATATATATAAAACTATATTCAATACCAAATCATCCAAAAAAATAATATGGTATTTATTTTTCATTTTAGAAACCATTAAGGCCGTTATAGGAAGCCAAATATGAATTATGGCGACATAGAGGTCATTGACACCACAAATGTTAAAAAAATTCCTTTTGAAATTTATTAAAATTCTTCGTAGAATAAAATATTCACATTTATTGAAATAAATTTTCAAAGGGTTTTATTAAAAACCATATAAAATAAGAAGGTATATATTATCAAACTATGCCTCAATGAAAGGAGATTGAGACAAAATCCCTTACCTCATGTCTGACTTGATCTATTCTTATTTAAATTCGTGAACAATAAAATAAAGTTTATTAATGCTTTCATAAGAACCTTTATCATTTTTATTATTCCCTTTATATAACTTACTATCATGTTATAAACATTATGTAATCATTTAAGTTAATAATTGTTGTTTTCTCGATATTTTGTACTTGAGTTAAAAATGAACACCTTATATTACAAGTTTTCCATGTGGTCTAGATTAAATTATCTCCAGAATGATATTAATGAATTAGATATCATATATATATTATATATTCAGTATATATAAATGTTTTTATAACATTATATAACTTTTGGAGGTAACAAATGAAATATACCTTTCCTAGAGACCGTACGTCGTACGAATTCATAAACACTAATTTCATTTATTTTTTGTATTTAATGGAATGAAAACATAATAATACATATGTATAATATAATTATATAATAAAATATTATATAATATCATTATCTCCATCCTTTTTACGTCCCACATATGTCTTGAACAAGTCATATCACTTTGAAGGGGTGGTAGTCCGCAATTACTCAAATGAAATTATCATGTTTACCCCTAATGGAAACCACAAAGGTATGCTATAAATAAAAAATATGGAAGCATAAAGAAAATATTAACATAATATATAGAATATATAAATAATATTCCATCATAATGGCCACCATAATAGGCATAATGAGATAATTTAACAATCATCATTTCGTGAGGCGTTTGTTTTCAACACACAGAATAGTATATTCTTTACCAGTTAGATGGAGATGAGTGTAAGTATAGTTTGAATACTTTTCATAAAAACATTATTGTTTATATAGGATACTGGTTTTGTTATAAAATAATTTAATTAAAAAAATTAGGGGTTTTAGAAGTAAAATAACATAAATGGATTTAAGATAAACATATACCATTAATTTGGGTAACTCTCTTTGGTTTGAAGAAAAAATACCTTTTAATGTGCCTTTTTCCTATGTTATGGATTATAGAAGGATTAAAGGTATGTAGGGAGCTTAATTTGGCCATGTATGGAATATTCAAGGAGTTTGAGATGGGTGAGTAATGAGTTTGAAGTTGTGTCCTTTTATAAGAGAGAAGAGGGGAACTTTACGAATGTTTGAAACACTTATTTTATTATAAACATATCTTTGATTTGAAAAAGTCAAAAGATTCTTAAAGTAAAATATAAGACAACTAATGGTAAAATAAAATCATCCATTATAAAATTTACAGGTTTGGGAAATATTTTAATCATTATAATCATATTTATTTAAATTATTTATTAATGAGGTGAACACTGCCTCATTATAGTGTCATATATAATTTCATTTATTTGATGTCTAAAAATTATAAAACAATTTCCATGATGTTAGAAACTTTATTATATTTTAAAAAAAATATTTATAATCTAATATATAACATACATAAATTTATGTAAAAAATTATTTCCTAAAAGATAATTTTTATGTCATTTTTTTCTTTATTTTAACTTAATTAAAGAAATATTTCATTATAACTCTTAAGTGGCCCCATGGGGTCCCAAAATCGACCCATTAATTCCCATGGTTGGACATAAATCATCCAATAAGGTTATGACAAGTGTAAGGTAATTTTTTCTTATTATGATATTCTTTTTTCAATGAATTACCATATTTACCATTAACCATGGTCAATAAATGTCAAAATATACTATTCACCAAATATTATTTTCATCTTATTGAACCAAATATTACTTACAAATAACAGACATGAATTTTGGATAATTTTAATTCAATTCAATGAAGTGTTAAAATTTCATTTAAATGAGAAAGTAAGTTTTTTAACTACTACGTAGTGGTTTCACTAATCTTCAAAAATTGATGTTTTTCAGAACAATATCCAAAATTCAGCCTAAGATATATTTAATATTATAACAAAGAAAATGATTACACTTTAATAAAATTAAAAACATATAAGTCTCATTAATTAATTTAAAATTAATTCCGGTCGTCAGAACAAATTGCATGTTTTTTTAGAAAATATCTATCAAAAGAGCGACACTTGTTTATGTCCAATTTCAAAGAGAAATTAATTAAATGGCCACCATTAAATTAAATGGTAAATATATAATCTAATAACACATTAATAAAAATTAAATATATAATATAACCATATAAATCAACTAGATTAAAAGTCAGTTTTGAATTAAATTTCAGTATTTTTCACTGTTCATCCAAAATTGAATTTTATCAGAAAAATAACAACATTTCACCCAAAGTGAATTTTGATGTCGCCATTATAAAAAATAATTTTATTATGGAAAATAGAACATATAAAAGTGACCCAAACTAGATTTAATTATGGTTTTCCATCATAAGTCATAAAATTGTCCTTTTAATGTAAATTATGCCTAAAATTAGATTCATTAATATTTTAAGTCTCTAACATTTATTAGATAAATGTAAAAACATTTAAAAACATATATAATCATATTATGGTTAGTTCTATTCATTCCTTCCATTACAACTTCTCGGTGTTAACTACCATTTAAAATAATATTATGATATAATTTTTCAGTATGACCCAATGTTGGGTGAAATGTAAGACTTCAAAAAAACTCATTATTGCGTATCGGGTAAGACATAAAACATGATATACCCTATAAATTAATATTAAAACATAATTCACAAATATTAATAAATATAAAGGGTGTTAACTCTAAGGGAATTCAATAACGATATCCTTCAATATGTTATATATTTTGGTTATCCATGTGAAAATGGAGAAGAAATTATAAAATATTAAACAGAATGATGATAAATCCAATTGTACCAATAGGTAAATCATATGATTCATGGAAGGTACACATCTACTGTCATCTATCATATAATTGTTATTTATTTATTCTAACGAGGAATAAAAAAATAAATTAAAGGGTGTTAACTCTAAGGGAATTCAATAACTATGAAGAAATTATTTGATGACCAATAAATAGAATAATTGAAATTCATTTAATTGTATTTTTTTTATATATTGGTTGAGAATAAAATGATGGAAGTTAATGTATATTATATATAACATATAGAAATCACAATAATATTACCATTATTATTGAATTATGTTAGGAAAAAAAGAGGCAATGGTATTAATGATATTAGTAAATATTTTACTGGTGATATTATATTTCATGTTAAAATTCAATGTTGATGTATGTGATGAAAATGTTTTCTAATGCTGTGGAAATATATCTAGAGAATGCACCACCAACACTATTATATTTAAAATTTAATGATTTTGGGAATTATAAAAACTAGATCTCAGATTAAATTTTTAATGATAATAATTGATATAAAAAACCTCTTAAGATCAACTACAATGAAAAATATCATGTTATCACCGTTGAAAATGATGGGTATTTTATAAATGTGGTGAATTGTATAAATACCATCCACACTTGATCATCTTATAAATTTTTTTATTCTTGATCTAACAACTCTTTTATCACATTATTTTTTCCTATGGTATCAAAAAAGATAAACAATGAATAAATTTCGAACTATGATTCAAAACATTTAATGGTAAAATGATCAAATATAATGTTTATGATTCATCTATGATTGATGCATATCTGAATGAGATTCTTTAAAATCTAATAATTCTCAATATATATTAATTATATGTTATTTTTGGATTGTATTTTCATTATTTTCATAAATTGAACATAAATTTTCTAGGATTTTAATATACATTTTATATTTCAAAAAATTAAATGACCATATATATGTGAAATGATAAATATGAAGCTTTCTTAGAAATTTATTCCATTATTTGTGACATCTTTCCAATTAAAAGGGGTTTTAATAATACATGGTTTGGGGAAGATATATTATATTAATAATATGACTATTTTATGAGGGTATATTTTTTTCTTTTTAGAATATTTTCATATTCTCCCTCAAAATTTTTGGTGTATATTTTCAATTCAAATCATTTCCACTATTATTATTATTTCAGTTAATCAATATATATTGGATCATATTGAGTTATAAGATTATAAGTCATCACTCATGGAAAATATTCATTATGGATTCATTAATCTATGAGTGTTAAAAAGTGGGGTAGATGTTCTTTTTATTCACAATAATAATTGATCAATGAAACTCTACATTGATTATTAAGAAAAAAATAATATCGCAATAATGAATACATAACATCACCCCTGTATTTATGATTTTTCAGTTAAATAGGATGGTCCAAATGTTTTTTAATGAATAATGAATGATATAGAAAACATCATTTGAGTGTAATATCTGAATTGATCTACAATATAACATTCATTATATGTTATGGACACATTGAATTTATATTTATCCAATATGAACTTAAAAATTCCAAAATTATATTTCATGATTTAATAAAAAACATATATAGTGACAAAGGAGATTAGTTTATGTTAAATTCATATATGAAATTATAATATATTACAAGTGTGTGGAAGATCATGAAGATAACATGATCATTAAACTAAGGAAATATCAAAATAATGTACTGTCTAAATAAATTAAAAAATTTAAATAATTTTTTTTATAAAACTAATTTTTTTTATAAAATCCATCTAAACAATATATTTATGGATATATAAAATATGGATGTTATCGAAAATTGTACTAGGCTAATAAATTTTATTATGATCTATAGTTTTCGTGGTTTTAAAGGACATCATCAGTGTTTTTTAGAATATTTCATATATCTATTTAATCCAATCACCAGGTTTACTCATAAAAGTGTGTACATTATTTGTGTATTGAAATGTGAGGAATGAATTTAATAACTACAGATAAGGTTGGTCATGATACAAGTTCATACACTACTATATAGTAGAAATGTATAATAAACATGGAGTGATTAATTGAAAATTGAAATGGGATAATCATTTTGTAGGAAAATTTGTTATTATCCTATGACTCATGACTATTAAAGGTTCATGTAAAAAATAAAAAACTCTTTATTAATATATGGAGGTTGTTTTTTACATTGAATATATATTGGAATTATTATTATGGTGGTATGCTTGAAATATATATAGTTTAGGAAAAAAATGACGTATATAATAATATAAGAAGGGTTAAATATATAATTGACAAAATGGTTGGATATTATTAATGATTATGTCTATTTTTTCTTAATGTCATATGGACTATTGTTATTTTCATGATGATCAATGAAAGTGATCCAATATTTATGGATTTTTGGATAATTAAACAAGACATACAGAGAAATATGGATATATTTTATCTTTCTTATATGAATGTTCATCCATCTATCCATTTGAGGAATAATGGTAAACTAAACGATGTTGTGGGACTGGAAAAATATATAATGAATTTTAAAATGATCAACCATGAGTATTATTGAATGGTAGGGTTTTAGAACAATGAATGTGTCCCATAAATAATATAATTAATGATAGATATATAAAATTTTGAAAATATATTATCATTCACAATTCATATTATAGGTATTAATATTTACAATATCTAAATGATTATTTCATATTGGTAAATGTAAACACGGATATGAAATATTTTTTATCTTCATGTATTGTTTGGAATGAAATTTATGATGATATAAATAACTCTAAAGGTAAATTAAAACCGTTACCCATGGACGAATATATATTGGAAAACATCATCAAGGATTTTTACATTGCACCCCTAAAAAACATACAATAGTCATAATCTATTGGTGTTGTAGTTGAACAAAATAAAATGTTATCACACATTATTTATTTAAAAAATGATTTATATCATGAACATATAAGTAAAATATACATTAATAAGTGATATATATTCATGGAGGACCATATTATATTACGTCTAATTGGGATGTGAGGATAAATATAACATACTGCATAAGTCTTAAGTAATATTTAGATTCATTTGCGTGTTTTATTAATAAATATTTACCAGAGAAAAATATTCAATATTATAGAACCATTCATTAAGCAAAGGCAATAGTAATATCATGTTCAATTGATTCAAAATGTTTTTTGGATCAATATAATATTTTTTGTATACTTTTAATACATCTATTTCATTTCATTGATTATCCAGATAGGTTATTTTGAGTCCTTATATGGAAATATATAGATAAATCCAATGTCATGGGATGAAGTAGAAGAATAAAAAATAATTAGATTTTTTTATCTAATGAAATGATATATAATTTCATAGCCAATATCAAACCGATCAAGGTAGATTAGTGTCGATAAAAAAGTTATGGAAGAAGTAGTCAATCAAATATGAACTTAAATGTTAGTGATAAGTTATTCATGAGAATTTATCCATAATAAAATGTATTGAGATTCAAAAATAATGTTATTTTTATACCCATTTATAATATCAACATCAAAAAATTTGATTGATTAGGGATGGTATCTTATCGCAGGTCGCTTCCACCAAACCTTCTAAAATTCAGTATGTGTTCTGTGTGTCTCTAACTTGTAATAGAATACTTGATCCGTAATGTGTAATTTACTCAATGGTTGTACCAAAAGATAATGATATATCCTATGATGAATTAATGTTATATGTAATTTATCATAGTGATAATGTCTTACAGAGTAAGAAAACTCACTAGGTTAATATTCTATAGAGAATAAAAAATTCAAAGAATCTATTTGGAAACTGGATAATATAATGAATCATAGACATCCATTAATTTTGGTATCAATGTAATAGAATTTCAATGGTAAGACCAATTTACTGGTGGTATAATTTATCACCATGATACTTACATTATGACTCACTTCAAATAATTTTAATTTATTTGATATCATTTGACAAACACAACAATAAGTATAAATGGACCGTCATATTGTTTACAATTATGATCAAGGGGGAATTTTTAATTAGTGAATAGTAATAAAAATATTTAACAATAAGTTATAAATTTTTTAGATTAATGTTATATATATTGATAAATATGTTTCTACATATTTTTGAAAGGTATTTCTGTTTATGGAAAATAAATATTTTCCAAAAAAACCATTTATATTTATTCTTTGGAGAAAAAAATATTTTTAAATTATGAAAAATGTAAAATTAATTTGAAAAATATTAACATCATCATTAAAATGGGCATGAAAATTTTATCTTGGATTTAATTTTCTTAATTTATTCATACATTGTTTTTTTTATAAATTTTGAAATATATAAATTTTTATTGAAGATTTTAATTTTGTTTTCACAATTTATTTAGTTATATATTATTTGAAAATAATTGACAATTTCACAATTTTTCTTTTATATTTTTAATATTCTAAATTAAAAAATTATAATTAATAATATATTTTTTATTATGGAAAAAAACCATACATACTATCAAAAAATAATATTTTCTAGAAAAAATACCTTCTTCAGGTTTTGTTGGATTAGTTTTATCTTAAATTATACCAATTAAAGATATATTTTATAATGAAAAATGAATTCAATACTTTTAATTATGAGGAAAAAATTTGGTTATTGTATACCTTTATTATTTAACATTACATAATGTATACTTTGAAAATTCATGTCACCCCAATAAAGGTATAATGTGAAAAATATTTTTCAAACATTGAGACATTGAATTATAATTTCACTATCACTTAACTTATCCTATTTTATTAGTGTAAATAAGGTCATTTTATTTTTATGTTTTAAATATATGTCCACTTGGTTCCATTTTTATATAATTATAAAATTTATATTAGTTTTAGAAATGAATATATTTGAAATATAAATCTCTTTAGTTTAATATATTTAATACTTATATATATGTACTAGAAGAGGCCATGTTCAGTACTATGTTTTTTATTTTTTATTTTTATTAACTATTTTATGATATTAATTAATTTTTTTGTTCATTGAATAATCAAATACATACATTTTCAACACAGATATAGTATTTATACAATTACAAAAAAATTATTTTATATATATATCAGAAATAAAACTATTTGTACTTATTATTTGGTTCTATTTTTTACATAGATAATTTTAACATTATAGAGATGTTTCACATCCTTATATTCGAATTATTATACTATATTGATGACTTCAATGTATATTTAATTGAATAGTTCACTAACTGAATTTAAGATAGATTATTATAGAAGTATTTTTATAAATTCTATGACATTATTGAAAAACACTGTAAATTAATTATAAAAATTTGTGATTTTGAATATCAATCATGTCCCATTTGTTTATCTCATTCAGTTTTTTATATATATTACAATTAAAGAGTTCATAACATTCATATTTTGGTAATTTTGAAATTCCTTAGTAGGGGATAAAACAATGATATAGGGCGAAAATATCACCTAAATATGTCAAATTTCTATTATAATAGATGTTTTAGGCATATAATTATATTTTTTTAATTTAATAAATTTGAGTTTTGTTGTTATAAAAATAAATTTATATTATTTTTATACATTATATAATTCCAATAGTACACAATATGTAACACATAAAAGGACATCTCTTCTCCTATATTCATTATTCCATTTAATGAATTCATCTAAGATAATAGATACTATAAAATAACTTCATAATATTTCATTATGATCATTATTTTCTTCATTCCTACAGACCGAACATTCATTGCATTAGGTATATACCAAATGTGGTCTATCAAGGAAGAGGTAGAAATATAAAGCTTGCATTATAATATTTTCCCAATATTTAAATCCAAAAAATCAAATGAACCATTTCTAGAATAATTAAATCATTATCTTCAATATACATAATATATATGATAATTTTGTAACATGCATTTCCCATTGTTTCCATATTATGGAAAGGAAAATCAACACTTCTTCATACATTTTTTATTTTGCCTATGCGTTGTAGTGAAATTCATTTTTCATCACCAACTTATATAAATGAATATAAAGATGGATTTAATAAATATTATTTTTATATTTTATATTTTTTTCTTAGTAATTGTTATGTGATTTATTATATTCCTTTCTTTCATTATATCTGTCGAATTAAGAAAACAATGTTTATTTGTAAGTACGTCATACCATATCCATGAATAATATATTTGTTTTAATTATTGCATGAATATAAAAAGAAATATATTTAATATATATTAATTATAGACATGGTTAATAATTTAGCGAATAAATAACCACGATGAAGGGTAAAAAATTGAATCTAAAGAACTAATACTTAAAAAAATATTGTACCATTTAAAAACAAGAAATAAGGATTTCTATAATAAATTATTATTAAATTTTCATTTAAATGAAAATTTTAGATCATATATAACATTATTATTTCATAAATAATTATACTATATAATTATATAAATTCTAGATCTATTATACTAGAGGTTGTATTATTTTAGAAACAAGTGTAACTTGGGGTAAAGGATTTCTGTTAAAATCACATTGCATAAAGGTATTATATATTATCATGTTTCCTATGAATAAATTCAATTACCAATGTATTAATATTATAGAAAATATATTTATTATATGGTTATTTATTGGTTACATGTTTTCCTTTAAATGACATTTCATTAAATATTCAAGAGGCTGAAAGAATATTTTTATGCGAAATGAAATTATTTCTCTATTTGGTACATATTCCATTTTAATTCATGATAAATTTTTGACAAAATTATCTTTAAATAGTGTTTTTATGTATTATTTTACTATTATTTTAATTTTATTTTTATAGTTGTTTTTATTTTAGTATAAATATTATAAGCCATAATTTTTTTATATCAAGGAATCATTAACATTTTACAAAAAATGTGTAAGGAATCATTATGGTAATGTAGATGAAATTAATTTATTTTAGAAAAATTCATTTCCATAGAATTATTTTAAGATTCATGTAAATTTTATGATGGATATTCTAAATGAAATTATTTTATTTAATATTTTCAAGATATTTTTACCTTAAATAGGTGGTCTCATACTGAAATGTCTATTTTCATCACCAAACATTCCATGCCAAATTATATATTCAATTTTATTAATGACAACATATATTGATGTTACATTTGGTTTAATGATGATATGATACAATTATAAAATATTTATTATCTATTTTGATGGTTTATGATTATAATGAAATGATTTTTTTGAAACACTTCTATTTACCACATCTTTTGTTATAATGAAATGTGGAAATGTATATGAAACAAGTTTCATTTTCATGTTACATGATAATAGTAATGTTTTATGATCATGTATCACAAATATAAATGATATTAATTATGTGATTAGTGGTACATGAATTTTATATACATCCAATTCATTTTTTAATGGTTGATATCAAATAATATAAAAACTACTAGAATGGTGAGTTAACAATTATCATTAAGGGAAACATCCCACAATGATTATATTAGGTGGGAAACATAAATAAGGGTAAAATTTAACTGGTAGTTATCCCACTCTACTAATATATCCTTGTAAATGAGAAAAATATTAGGAAATTAATTTTTTTATTATGTTTCTACAAAAAATCATATGTCTTATGCCAATGTTAGGCTATCATGGATAATGTTATTTCAATTCATTTATGATTTTGGAAGATTATTTTCCATCATTATTGGGTTATTAAATATTTTTACAAACAAATTACTAGGTGTGTTATTAAAAGGTCATTCTCATGTTGACATACCCTTATAATAATTTAATGTGTAACACTCCCATTTAATATATGTATCACTCTCTTAATAGTATTTTTCATGCAATGTATATAGGTGATGTTTGGAAAAGTTTTTATTATCATTTTTTGTGACCTTTCCTCAAGTACAAAGTTAGTGTATGGTTCTGAAAAACTGTTCAAAACTTACATGAAGCTGTGCACGATGAGACATGGTACCAAAGGGATGGGACACAGGCTACGCAGAGTTTTCCCAAACCATGTGACATTCTTAGAGAAACTGTGGAACATGAGACAATGTTATATGGAATAATTTCATCATAGTTTGGAAGCCATGTGATCCAAAATTGTGATGCTCATCCTCAAAGTATTATATTTCACTTGGTTAATGAATAGTTTGACTGATCATGTGACTAACCATTCATGAGTCAAATATAATGTCCTAAAAATTTGGATCTCCTATATTTCTATCTCTAAATTCCTATTTATCCCCTTACGTGGCCCTAAGTGAATATTCTCTATTACCAATAAAAATGGATACTCTCCCATCAATTTTTTTGTGATATAATGGCATGTCTTGGTGATTTTATGCTAGATTCTTATGGTAATTCATCGTTCATTGTTGTTATTGGCACTTTTTCTTAGATATAATTCTCTATCTATATTAGTTTCATATATCTGAGAACTATGTGGATATATATAAGTTATTAAGGAAAAACATTGAATATATTTTTCATTTTCCATGATATGTGTACAGATCTATAATGGGTTCATAGATATTTAACACCGTTTCATTGGCATTTTTCATGCAATTTATCTTTTTCACCAATTTCTCAAGGTTGGTGGCCCCCCACTCTACTCCACTATATTAAAAATAAAGGAATGATTTCAAAATGTTTTTTTGATGAAATTTTTGTTTAAATTCAAATTAATTTTTTGTCGAAACCCCTCTTGAGTGACGATTTGGGAAATTATAAAAGGGGGTGTTTTGATTGGATGATGTTTTTTTATCTTTACTTTATAAAGATGATTTATAATTTTTTTTTTCGGATAACTACAAGTAACAAAAATAATCGGTAATAATGTTTATATTGATATTATTTTGAACTAACTAGGGTATGTAATGTGGTTTTCATGGTTATTGGGCGTGTTTTCATATGAATTTTGTTGGATGAGGGTGTGAAGTACCCAATCAAAAGTATTGGATGGAAAGAGGTGTAATGTACCCCCATAACAGTGGATCAATAAGTGATTACTTATTAAATGGTTGAATCATAACTTAATATTTTTGGGAGGAATATGTTTTATACATGGTAGAATGTGTGGTTGTTTGGGATATAAATGGTTACACAAAAATAGAACCTGTAATATAATTTATAACATTTATTTGTTTCACTCTATAGAAACTTTTATTACATTGAGAAAACTATTTTATTTTAACTTGTTCATATTTTGATATAAAATTTTTTAGAATTATTTTTTATAAATTATTTTTTATAAATGTTATAACTAGATCTACCCTAGTTTAATGAGTAGGGTTTTAATTTGGTGAAAAACTACTCTGATTCAGTACACACCCCTATGTTGGAAATTTGGTGCCTCTGAAGATGCTATTAATTGAGTATTGAGAATAATGTTTCACAGATCTGTAGTAGTACATCATGATAAATTCGCTATTATGGAGATGGAGAATGGATTGTGTTTTAAGAATAATGTTTTCATAAGAGTCATGAGTTTCACTGAATCCCACTATGTACATTGATATTCTAGACTTCTGATGTGGTATATTATTTTAGATTGATTATGAAAATTGAAACATGAGTTGAATTTCATGGTTATCATGCATCATATATTGTTTTTTGGTAATTTTTTAGTTAGTTTTTTATTACTAACGGGAAAAACATCCCCCATCAGTATTGAAGCCCTTTAGTGTTTATTTCCATACTTTGGCCCATTATAGATTTTATATAAGGCCATGTAACATTCCACAAACATCTCAGCCCAATAAGGAGAAATGGGGATTTTACAATCAGAATCATTTTTTTGGACCAATTTTATTTTTTGAGAAAAGTGGTTTCCTATTGGTCGTTTATTTATTTGATATTATTATTTTAAATATTTTTGGATGTCTGAGGTGGATTTGAATTCAATTTGGTCTATTAAATGAGTTGAAATTATAGAATGTAGTTTTATTTTGATGCAATAAATTTGTAGAATATAAATAGGTATCAAACCATGTTATATTGTATTTTATATTAGTAGGGAGTTGGGTATGTAATTGTTTTAAGGACACTTATATGAATTGGAATCATATTTTCACTATCGTATCCATTGAGATGAGCATGACATGTATTAGATGATTGAATTCCCATTAGTATTTCATAATTTATTCTAAGTAATGTCCTCCCTATTGTATAAATGTATTAATTTTTTAAATATATTGAAATTGTTTTTTTAATGACATATTTTGAAAAAGAGCATGATGGTGGTATTTTTAAAATGGCTTGTTTTTCAAAAAGAATGTTTAAATATCAATAAAATGTTTTAATGTGGAATAATATGATATTGGAAATCCCTACTATTGTACTAGGATGTAGTATAATTTAAAATTAATGACTTCAGTTAATAGAGAGTGATTTTCTAGTTTTTATTGATTGTATAGAAAATAGAATCTGGTAGGCATAGTAGAAACCAACTAGAAGATGTGGTAGAGAATGTTGTTGCACTTGAGCCACATGTGAACCAAAATAAAGATCAAATTATATTCAAATGTTTTAAATATATAGTTATGGGTATCTAGAGTGATTATCCATCATAGGTGGGTAGTTTTATCCAATTATAGAATTAGAATCCACCCATATTTTTGTGTGATTTAGAACCAGAAAAGGTGCAGGTGTGGGTGAATAGGATGAATCATATATTTAATATTATTGGAACACTAGGATATTATAATATCAAGTGGTAAATATAAATTCTATAGTATCTTTCATGCCAATGGTGGGATATTTCTATTCCAGAAAAAATAAACCACATCATCGCATCTGAAGATTGTGATGAATTGTTCAAAACAATTTACATCCACATACATTTTGAATTTAAAAAAATGGTATTCTTCATATTATAGAAAAAATATTTAACAAAGTATATAGATAAATTCATGAATTAAGTGCACTTTTCACCCTAGGTTTTGGATACTGCATCCTTGAAGTCATGCATATTTCAAAAGGGGATGACATAATGGATTTTTTCACATATTGATGTTGAATGTATTATGGATTATACAATGGTAGTAAATAGTGAAATTGTACCTAAAAATATATATAACAAACTATTGGAGGGGGATGTATGTTAATACTTATATGAAATGTTTTGAACACCAATTCTAGGAGTAAGAGGAGGTCAGACAACTATATCCATAGTGGGATCTAAAATAAAAATTAGATGGTTGGATCAGTTATGATTCCTACACCAGATAAAAGTAATGAAAGATATTTTCAATGTGGTTCACATGACCACATAATGTGTGATTGTACAATATAACCTTGAGAATACCAGTAACGACAATTTGAGGTAGAATCCTTCGAACTATCATCATAGTACTCCGTGGTGTAGTGCTTAGGAAACTTCTTATGTGTTGTAGAAATCACACATATCAACATGGTGGTGGAAGCAATATATATTTCATCCATAGAATAGATTTTTTCCTTGTGATTTTAAGATATAAATGACTAATTATGTAGTGAAATATTAAAAAATAAACAAGAATAAAATTTCATCAATGATAAAATTATTCATATGAACATGTTATTGTGGATGATCATCCCAGACCCTCAAGAGTGGGCGATATGTTTTTTTGAATCCTATATATATGTAATTATTATTTAAAATCGGTGAATCTCATTCTTTTATTTCACCCCGTGTGGTTGATTTTTTGGCCTTAAAACATTACATGATTAATTCTATGATAATACTTTAATCTCCTTTTAGTCTAAAAATGTGTATAGCATTTATGTGTAGGGAATTTTCTATTATAGTTGATGGAGCACAAATGAAATGGGATTTCTATAAGCATGATATTTATTTCATTGATATAATTCGTGGTATGTATTTGTTGAAATTTTCAAGGGTCAAATTGAAAGATATACCTAAAAGATCAGTTTTACAAATGATAATGGCATTGGACATTTCATTATAGGAGACCAGAGAGTAAAGGGTAGTAAAAAAAGCTTTTTGGAAATATATTTTCAAAAAATATCATTTAGATTGGCTACATTATCCATAGTATAATTGTAAGTGATCGCTAAGAATTGTTTCCCAGTAGTGGTGAATTAGTTTCCAGATGTGTTTCTGGATAATTTCTCATAGTTTCCACCGATTTGAGAAGTGGAGTTTACAATCGATCACTTTGGAGTAACATTTCTATTTCTATTCTATCTTATCTAAGGGAACCAAAAGAATTAATGGATCTATATGTGATGTTTGATGATTTATAAAGAAAATAAATCATTTGTTTGATCATGTCTCCATTTTTATCATCAGTCTTCTTGGAGAAAAAATGTGGATATAACTCTTTGATTGTGTGTGGATTATTATAATCATAAACCTGGAATGATAAATAATCAGTATCTAATTAAATGCACTTATGATACATTAATTAAATTTATGGGATATCAGTGGTTCTTTATGATATACATTCAATAATAATATCACCAATTACACATTCAGATGGATGATATTCCAATGATATATTCTATAAAGTGATGTGGCCATTCTGAATATGTTGAAATGCCTTTTGGTTTTATTAATGCACAGACAGTCTTTATAAAATTTCCTAATAATATATATGATAATAATATGGAATCCATAATGGTGGTGTTTGTGGAAAAAATATTAGTGTATTCATTTAAATTGATGGCCATAATGAAATGCAAGGTGACTATTTTTGGAATCTTGAGTGACCATATTCTATACACAAAATTGTCAAAAAATGTTTTTTTGATATATGATGTACATTTTCATAGACATTAAATTTATGAATGAATTATTTTTGTACATCCAAAAAATATCGAGGTTGTAAAATCTGGGAAACAGCTGAAACAAATTGAGATGCATAGTTTTCTTGGATTTAATTCTTATTATCCCTACATCCGACATGATATTTCATGAATAGATTTTCCAATGAAATATTTAAAAAGAATAATTTTCTATTACAATGTTAAGATGAAATCTTGATTTCTTTTCAATAAATAAATGTTCACCTTACAACAACACAAATCATTATTTTTCCAGAATCTGGATAAGTGTACGTTGTGTATTGTAATAATTTGCCATCAGGGTTGGGATGTGTTCTCATGAAAGTACACCAAGTTGATTATTATGGTTCATGGAAGGTAAAAATTCATTATATATCTCACCAGCACATGATTTGGATTTATCTTCTAGAGACCATTCATCGAAAACATGGAATCACAATATATTTGGTGGAAAATTTACTATGATTATAGATCAATAAATCTTCAAACAGTTTTTTCTCAACCTGAGAAATTAACATTTTAAAATTATGATTAAAAGAGTAACTACAATTTTTTGACATTAAGAATATGAATAAGTTGGTTAAATTCAATTCATCATGAGATGAATCAAGTAGAATTTCTTATGCTTAGTTGGAAAAAGAGGCTTCAAAAGACTAGTGGTTGATTCTGGCCAGAGTCAACATACATTTAGAATGTGAATACTAGGGAGATTTTTTAATTTTCATTCAACTTTCCTTAGATCCATATTTTTTGAACATAATAAATGAGTCAAATACATTCAATGATTTTTTTTTGCAATGAGGTCAAAATTTGTTGGTGGGAAACCATTGAGGGATTTAAATTGAATGATATATAAGTTATCTAGGCCAGAAATATGATTCTAATAAATAAGTATTATCAAGAAAAAAAATTATTTATATTTTCCACCATTCACGTTGGTTTTGTCATCCTAGAATATAGAAGAAACATTCCAAATTTAAATCTAAGTTCTGGCGGTCAGTATGGAAAGAATGGTGATTGGTACTGTTTCAAAATTCTAATATTAAATGTATGTTAAGGGAGAGTATCGGTGACTGGAATATATGTTTGAGTGTATACCAATTCAATTGTAAAAATTGGAGTATATAGTTGTGTAATTTATAATAGCACACCCCATAATGGTTTAAAATCATGATTATATATGAGCGATAGGAGACTTGTCCTGACCACCTCCCCACAAAGTGTACCCCTCCTATGCTAGAAATGTGAGAAGGGAGATAATGACCACCCTGAGTCCTGCCTCCAGAAGGGCCTGGGTAGGCGACTATAACCGAGGGTATATTAACACATATAAATGGGAGGCATTACCCTCTAAGAGAACAAATGCAGAAGGGAGTGATAAGATAGACAAAAAACAACCCCAACCTAGACATCAATATAAACGAAAACCCAAGTACACATATCAAATATCACGGAGAAGTACTACACCTAAAAGGATAAAAACTAAAAGTACCGAAAAGAATGTAAATACATCAGAAATAACAATCCCGAACAGCTACTGCAGCCACAAGCTAGTAAACACCAACCTGATCTCTAACCTGATCTATATGACCTGAAAAAAAGTTTATATATACATATAGTGAGTATAATATAATACTCAGTAGTATATTTCCTAAAGCCTCTCATGAAAAAGTAAAGTATGAATTCTAAAGCACAGTGAACAACAAGTGATACTAACTCGTCACTTAAACAGTTATACTAAGTTCCCAACCCCACAATGTATATTCTCACCAAATAATGCATACATGAATACATCGTATAATAAATAATATCAAGGGTACCCCGATTCTACTTCCCCACTGGTTTTCTGTTTTTCCCCAACGTAGCACGTCTTGAGCATCTCCATCAAAAAAGGCTTTCCCACAAACACCTAGGTGAAGCACCACAATATGAACCTTGTGAAACAAAAACTACATTTCCACACACCAAAGTTAGCAGGTATTTTCCAGGAGCCACCACAACTAACATAACATTTTTCATATGTCAGGTATTGTACCTCAATCCATTACAACCCATACACCAAGTATGGATCTTTAATACATCACAACCTATACATGTTACACCTATAGTAGTCCATAGAAAACTATATCAAGAATATATGTGTGTGAGTAACCACAAGCCATAACTGCCCTCTGCACAAATATATGGGAAAAACTAACCAATGTCCCTACCAGCACAAGAATCTACCAAGAGAAGAGAGTGGGGCCAAAGGGGGTTGTTATCCACCAATCCTACCACCACAATGTTTGGGAAAACACCCCCCAGGGCTCAGAATCCCCTGGGTGTCAGTTTCCCTTACTGAAAGGGTGGAGTAGCAAATAGAAACACAAAAAGTACAGAATATACTATATATCCCAACCACACTATGTGAATAACCTAGTCTTAGACACACTACAGCTAATGTGTTCTTAGACACTGGGCTGCTACTTCTAAGACTAGGTATCCTATATTCACACAACCATTTAAAGTGATTTATTAGATTACTTCATTCCCTTTTTCGGTTCCACTTTAGGTTAATTAAATTCATTATAAATTAATTAACCATGAGCAATTCCACATTAAGTATCATTAGCATCACACCCAAAGTAAATTGTTCCTTCAAAATTACCACCTCATCATTAGGTTCTAGTAACTCCATCCCCATGGGTTAAAAAAATTTATTCAATTATTCATTATAGAATTACATTCCCACATTCTCAGTAATTCAAGAAAAAAATTCTATGCTACTAAAAACGAGGGGGATCAAAACGGTGGGTAGACATTCTACCTATCGAGTCTTTGCCGCTTATAGCAAGTGCATATACCCATCCTTCCTTGACAAGCTTAACACAGAAAGCATGTGGCCTACCCCTCGTGTCATCACCTCTTTCGGGATAAGGGTAAGTAAGACAAACTACCTTGAGTAGTGGGGATATGTAAACATGATAAACAATCAATCAAAAATAATCAAGCATCCAACTATCACATCCATCCCATTCCATCATCCTTGGTGTCCTCCCTGACATCCATAAGCATAAATCGATGCATCTTGCCACTCTAGGTATCATGTACAGCAACCAAAAAAAGGGCCCCCATGTCCCCACATATCACAACACCCATCCATGCTCACATCAGAGCACAAGCAGTAGGAAAACCAACACCACATTAATTGCGTTCATTCCCCTTTAACAATCATGTGGGTAACTAAGAACCCCTTAAAGAATTATCAAACAATTAGTTCTTTAATATGTATTGAATTAAAAGATTTTTTATTCATATGTTCCAAATTCGTAAACCTAATCAGTATGATATCAAAAATAATTAATTATTCTTACTGCTCCAATTTATTAACATCAAATTACAACTAGAAAAAAATTCATTTAGATGCCACTTTATCTCTAGCCAAAAAATTATCAATTAATATCAATTTACATTCTTTACTGATTTCTATCAAGAACGAAAAACTATTCCAAGAAAGTATAGATATCACACTATCTAGAAAAACAAGAGTCAATAACATACGACCGATATCAATTTATTTACACGGTTAAAACATTTATTATGTCAATTCCATTATCATACAGTGGGATTAAACATTATAACAATACCGTTTCACATAAATGAAAAAAGAAGCAACAAATCCCCTAACTTAAACAGTTCCCCACGTTCTTTATCCACACAACAGTTCATGATCTTCATATCGCGACAACTGCAATCACTCGAGGATGCCACGGTGAGACCGTACCATCCAAACCCCAAGAAAACTGCCATTAGAATCATGGAGATTACATGATATAATATTTAAAGGAGAAACATGAGGAGATGATCCCTAAAGTAATGAAGATAAAACATACCTTATATCTAATATTGACAGATACATCTCGGTTGCATAAAAATAGAGGGGAACCAATATGAGGAGTAAAGTTTGATTTTGCAACTCCTATGGGAAGGATCGAAAGTTTCCAGTGTCTCATATCCAAGAACAAGGAGGAAGAAAAAGGGAGGATGATATCTGGTCCCTTTTGAATATTTAATGGGGTGAAAGTTTAGGATATGCATAATTTCCCATTAAAAGCGGATCACATTAACCCACATGGTTTAACCCTGTAAAAACACCAGGAGACATAGTAATAATTAATATAGGATTTATGGTCCTTGAATCGTCCTTAAGAGTCCTTAATATAAGACTTTAAATGTATTTTATGTCCAACGAAATGTTAAAGGGGTTAAGATGTAAGAAGCTGAAAACACTTTACACCTACCGTTACTGTACACCTACAGTTACTATACACCTACTTTTAGAGGTTACTGATAGAGGTTACAGATATACCTCACTGTTCTGGAAACACTGTAGACCTACCATTAATGTACACCTATAGTTACTGTACACCTAACATTAGAGGTTACCAATAGACCTCACCATTCTGGAAACATTGTTCATGTAACCGCACTGATAAAACTATTCACAAAACCTCACTGAAAAGACAATGTTCACTAAATCCTCACTAATTGTACATTATTCACTAAATCCTAACTAATAGAACAATTTTCACTGAAACCTCACTGATAGAAAATTGTTCACTAAATCATAACTGATAGAACACTGTTCATTATATCCTGACTGATAGAACAATGTTCACTAAATCCTCACCGATAGAACAATGTTCATTAAATTCTCACCGATAGAACACTGTTCACTAAATCCTCAGAGATAGAACACTTTTCACTATATCCTCACTGACAGAACACTGTTTTCTAAATCCTCACTGATAGAACACTGTTCAATTAATCCTCACTAATAGACCAGTATTCACTGAACCTCACCGATAGTACACCGTTCACTGAACCTCACCGATAGAACATTTTTCACTAAATCCTCACTGGTAGAACACTGTTAACTAAATCCTCACTGATAGAACACTATTAACAAAATCCTCATGGATAAAACACTGTTCACTAAATCCTCACTGATAGAATAATGTTCACTAAATCCTCATGGATAGAACAGTGTTCACTAAATCCTCACTCATAGAACACTATTCACTAAATCATCACTAATAGAACACTGTTCACTGAATCCTCTTTGACAAAACACCTTTCACTAAATCCTCATTGATAGAACACCGTTCACTGAACCTCAATGATAGAAGACTATTCAGTGAACCTCACTGATAGAACACTGTTCACTAAACCTCACCGATGGAACAATGTTCACCTACAGTTATAGGTTACCGATAGAACTGTTCACTAATGGAACTATTAACAGAATTGAAATTTGGAAAAGGGAAGAGAGGATACCGTTAGATTTTACTGATAAAACTATTCACTGATGGAACTGTTCACAAAATTGGAAATTTGGAGAATTATTGGGAATAAGTCAAATTGACCTCCCGAAAAACCTCAAACACCATATTTTCACAATGTAATAGACCAGAGAGGCCCGAGCCATTACATCAGATACCTCTCAAAACATTCTAGTCTCCGAGAATTCAAACCCATCCTAAAGAGACATAAAAAATGAAACAGGGTTTGAACAACAACCCATTGAGAGACCTCTCAAAAGAGAGAAAGCCACAAAAGCAAAAAAATAAATTCATAAAGAAAACATAAAAGGTGTAACCACAAAAGAAACAATGTTACGTGAAAAGTGTTAAACATCAAACAACTCTGGGTACTAAGCACGTATCTATGACTCACCTTCCCAGGTACTCTACTCCATTCCACTGTGTCGCCACAAGACACGAACTAAGGGGGTAGAACACCCACGTAACACCTTATACATGCATTCTTGGAAATCCACAGGTCCCTATTCAAGGGTTGCATCATCATCAACATCGATCTCTCCCCAATCGATGATGTGAGTGTCATCATGAAGATAATGATTGATTTGGGTTACATGGAAAACATCATGTATCCGACTCATCTGTGGGGGAATTGCTACTCGAAATGCCACATCTCCAACCCGAGCTAACACCTTGAAAGGCCCAACAAACCGGGGAGAAAGAATACTTTCATGACCAAACCATCACTTCCCACGACAGGGAGTCACCTTCAAGAACACATTATCCCTAACACTAAACTACAAGGGTCTACTCCTTTGGTCTGCGTATGATTCTTGATTATCATTCACTATCTTCATCCTCTCATGAGTCACCTATACCATCTCTGTTGTATTCTACACTAGTTTTGGTCCGAGAATTGCTAAGTCTCTGAACAGAGTCTGGCATAACGGAGAATAGAATGGTTGTCCATACAATGCTTCAAACATCTCCATACTGATGGTGGAGTGAAAACTATTATTTTAAGCGAACTCCACCAAGGGAAAGTGAATCATCCCCAAACCTCCAAAATAAAGAACACAAGAGAGTCGCATGACTTCAAGAGTTTTCATTGGTCACCCTGTCCGACCATACATTTGAGGATAAAATGTAGTGTTATGGAATCATTGTGAACCGAAAGTATGTTGGAGACCTCTCCACACCCTGGAGGTAAAACAATGATCTTGATTAGAAATAATCATCCTAGGGACTCCATGAAGTCTCAACACTTTCTCTAGATAATTCCTCGACAAAAGTTCCACTGATCTGGACTCCTTGATTTCTATAAAGTGGGATGATTTTGTTAAATGATACACTACTACCCAAATAGCATCATGTCCTCTCGGAGCTCGAGGTAAACCTGTAACAACGTCCATTGAGATGTCCTCCGAATTCTATTGAGGAATCACTAATGGCTGGAGAAGACCACTAGCAACACGGTGTTCGGCCTTCAGATTCTTGTAGACTAAACACAAAGACAGAAACTCAACAAATGCACGCTTTATCCCAGGCCACCAAAACTGGCTCTTCATGGCCTGGTTTATCTTTGTCAAGCTAGGATGCACCGTGAATGGTGAAATATGAAACTCTTTGAGAACCTTCTTGCGGATCTTCGAGGGAACAAAAATCCTTCCATGATACAACATCCTCCTACAAACCATCAGGGGCCTTACTACAAACAACTCGGTCTCTTCAGACCTCCACCTCTAGATCTCCAAACAGGGACTCTTCCACCTTTTGCTTCAGGGACGACTGTAACATCATCTGAAAAAGATAACCTCTACCCCCAACTTCTTCCATATCAAGATGCAATGCTTAATATTCTTCCATTACTCTACAAGAATCACCAGATTCACACAAAACATCAATACTTGACTTTTGGATCAGTGTATCCACTACATCGTTTCCTTTTCCTGGTGTATACGATATTTCTATGTCGTATTCCTACAAGAACACCATCCACCAATGATATCGTAAGATCATGTCACGCTGGGAGAAAACATTCCTCAAACTCTAATAATCGGTGAAAACCATAAATTACTCACCAATAAGGTAATGTCTCCAAAAAAATAGAGAAAACACCATAGCTGCCAACTCAAGATCATGGGTGGCATAGTTGTGTTCATGGAGACACAACTACAAGACCCATAAGAAACAACAAAACTCTACTACATGAGAACACAAACAATCCCAAGATGTGCTGCATCGTAGAAAACATGAAACCGAACTCCCTAGGATAGAAGAAAAAGGACTGGAGCACTTAATAAATTCTCTATTAGATACTAAAATGCTACCTGACACTGATCAGTTCATATGAATTTCTGATCCTTCTTGGTCAAAGCTGTTAAAGGATTCATAACTCGTGAGAAATTGGCTATGAACCTCTTGTAGCATCCAATGAGTCCAAGGAAACTCCGCACCTGAGAAACTATCTTGGGGGATACACAAGACATAACTACTTCTATCATTGATGGATCCATAGCTACTCACTTTTGGGACAAAACATGCCACATGAAATGGAATTATTATGCCCCAAACTCACACTTCGACAACTTCTCGAACATCTGATGTGGGTGAAGAACGCCCAAAATGGCTTGTAGATACTCTGCATGCTCCTCTTCAAATGTAAAGTACACAATGATGTGGTTAATGAAAAATACCATGAACCTGTCCAGGAACTCACAGAACACAGAATTAATCAATCCCATGAATACATGTGGAGAATTCGTCATGCCATATGGCATTACAACAAACTCATAATGCACATGATGAAAACGGAAGGTAGTCTTCAGGATATCCTCATTCTTCACACGCATCTGATGATATTTGGAATGCAAGTCAATCTTTGAGAACCAACTTGAACCTTTCAGTTGATCAAAAAAATTATCAATTCATAGAAGAGGATAGATATTCTTTATATTCACTTTGTTTAAGAAAAGATAATCGACGTACAACCGCAAACTGTCGTCATCCTTCTTCATAAAAAAAGTGGTGCACCTTGGCTGAAAAAAACCAAAATTTTACCACCCCTCAAGCTGTATATGTAGATTTCGTAACTCATAATTGGCCAACTTATATGGATTCATTGAGATAGGAGACACTCCTGGCTGTAGCTCGATCCCAAACCCAATCTCTCATCGAGGGGATAATTCTACAACCACTTCTAGAAAGACATCAGGGTAATCCACTACGACCCTAGGAAATGCCAACTACTGAACCTCTAATGATCTCAGAATCATCTCAGCAATCATGGATTATGAGTTTGGAACGCGCCTATGTCCCATCTGAGGATCTCGCTCACTGAAAAACACCACTTGCTCTCCATCCAGACCAATAAAGACAACAATCTTCCTGAAGCAATCCATGATAGACTAAACCGAAAACAACCAATCCATGCCGAGGATTAAATCATATGGTTGTATTCATAAACATCGGAAATATCACCAATGACTGTGTTGCCCAAACACTTTCTCACTATTTCTACATACTTCAAATAAGATTCCTCAACCTCTAACTGGCGTAGTCTATGTCAAGGGGACTGAAAGCCTCTCTACCTAATGTCCCAAAGAATGGACAAGGGTAGGTGATATGAAGGAGTGTGTCGCTCATGAATCAAAAAAGACATACGCCATGGTAGAATACAATAAAAGGTAACCTCGAACAACGTCTGGATCGTCTGGAGATGGTAGCGCTAGAGCATGAAGCTGACCATGACATCCACCACGGCCTCTCTGACCTTGATGATGACCACCACCATAGATGCACTCTTCTCTATGAGGATGGGGAGACTCATGGGGATGTCCTCTACCTACCCCATCTACCCTCTACTGATCTAAAGTTGGTGCAACCGGCTACTGCTGCCTCGGCAGGGAACTGTCTCAACGGAGGAACCTAGAGTATAGTGCACGATGCATGATGAATGTTCTGAAATGTTGGTCACTCCCACTGCTGGTGACCATGAAAACCACATGAAAAACAAGCACCCAATCCATTGGCATAGGCCTGAGAGTTTCTTCCTCTGGAGGAACGAGATTGGATGGGCTAGGACATACCCTCGTCTGATCAGAAACTCTTCTACCCAATAAATTGAGAACCCTAGACCATAGATTTGCTTCATGAGGAATCATGAAGATTCACCGCTCCTATTGATCTGGTCCTTGTAATAGTCCTTTTGACAACCTCTTCCCTCGCTACCACCTCAAGATATGTTTTCAGAAAAATGGGGTGACCTGGCACTGGATCTCTAGATGCAAAGCCTCCTCGAAATGCCTCGCCCTGGCCACGTCATCTGGTAGCAGGTCTGAAGAATATCGTAAAAGGTTCCTGAAACGGATTCCAGAATCTTGAATATTGGAGATCCCCGGTCGAAGGGTAAGAATATGCTGGAGACTTGACGCCTTCGTAGTTGATGAAATAAACATGACTCTATACATGTCTCTAACCTCCTCCCATGAGATCTCTAACTCCTCATGATCCCCGAGGAATAATAACCACCACTACCTCGCTGCTCCATACAGCATCGTCACAACCATGGACACCCAGTGCTACGTACGAGCATGAGTCGAAATGATGTTGATATCGACCTCCTCTAACATGTCTTATGTGACTCCATCAAAAACATGTCCCTCGTAGTTCTTCAAGAACTAGCGCTGAAACTCTCATAGTGTCTTCCTCTATGTGTCGTCTTCGTCAACCTCGTCCCTATGGTGATCTGATGGAACAGCCTGGTGAATATTTTCTGTACGAACCTGACAAAGACATCGACCTGGAGCCATACCTGTAAAATAGATACTATTAGAGTTCCTAGACCTATAATATCGAAGAATCAACATTAATTAATTAATGGTTTTCTTTTATTGATTTTTCATTAACCTATCCCAAGGTCTACCCATTCAATCACAGACACATGGAAGAATGACGCATGATCCTTTCCTATTTCTCTAACCTAAAACTAGTGTCACCTTGTTTAGTAGCCATTATAAATATAAATGTATGAACATCAGATCATAGGGGGGCTTAAATGCCTATGTCTCAACTGGTCTCCAGTTTTTACCTCACTTTATAAACATGAATGACACCATTTCCCTACAAAACCATTAAACCTCTCTTGTGACTAACTCCAAAATCCATCCTATCCATCATCCTCCCTCTGAAACCACTCTATCATGATCCCCTCCCCACAATGTGTACCCCTCCTGTGCTTGAAATGTGAGAAGGGAGATAATGACCCCCCGAGTCCCACCTCCATTAGGCCCCAAGTTGGGGACTGGCACCAAGGGTATAGTAACACACAAAAATGGGAGGCATTACCCTCTAAAAGAACACTTGCAGAAGAGAGAGATAAGATAGACACCAATAAAATCCAATTCAGACTAAAATTTAATTTAAATCCAAAGTACACATATGAAATTTCATAAAGAAGTACTATAACCTAAAGGAGAAAAACTGCAAGTAGCCAAATGAAAAATAAATAGCAGCAACCACAAGCCCGAATAGCTCTTGCAACCACAATCTAGTAAACACCAGCCTGATCTCCAACCTACTCCAAGTGACCTGAAAAATAGTTTATATATACCCAGGGTGAGTATAACAGTATACTCAGTAGGATCCTTCCTGAAGCCTCTCATGAAAAATTAAAGAAAGCATGCTAAAGCATAGTGAACAACAAGTAAAACTAACTCATCACATAAACATGTATACTATGTTCCCAACTTCACTATGGATACTCTCACCAAGTAACTCATACAACAATATATCATATAATAATGAATATCAAGGGTACCCCACAACTACTTCCCCACTGGATTGCCTCTTTTCCCCAACATCGCACATCTTGTGCATCTCTTTCCAAAAAGACTAGCCTGCAGACACCTGGGAGAAGCACCACAATATGCACCTCGTGCAAAAAAACCACCACGTCAACACACCAAAGTAACAAGGTATTTTTTGGGTTCCAAGACAACTCGCATAATGTGTATCAGACATTGGGTATTATACCCCAAGCCAATAAATCCCATACACTGAGTAAGGATTCTTAAGCCATCACAGCCTATACATGTTACAACTATAGTAGTCCATAAAAAACTATATCCAAAATATATGTGTGTGAATAACAACAAGCCATTACAACCCTCAACACACATATATGTGGAAGACTAACCATGGTGCCTACCAGCACAAGTAACTTCCATGAGAAGAGAGCGGGGCCAAAGGGGGTAGTTTGCCATCCATCCTCCAACAGGAATGTTGTGGAAAACAACCCTGAGGGCTCAGAATCCCTGTGGTGTTAGTTTCCCTTACTAAAAGGGTGGATTATCATATAGAAACACAAAAAATACAGAATATACTATAACTCACAACCACACTATGGGTATAACCTAGTCTTAGACACACTACAGCTAGCGTATCTCAGACTCCAGGCTAGTACTTCTAAGACTAGGTATGCTATATGCACACAACCATTTAAATAGCTTTAGTAGATTACTGAATTCTCTTTTTTCGTTCCACTTTATGATAATTAAATTATATATACATTAATTAACCATGAACATCTCTACATTATGTTTTATTAACATCACACCCAAAGTCAATTGTTCCTTTAAAATTATAACCTCATCATTATGTTCCAGCAACTCCAACCCCATTGGTTAACACCATTTATTCAATTATTCATTATAGAATTACATTCCCTCATTCCCAAGAAATCTAGAACAACATTATATTCTACTAAACACAAGGGGACTCAACACGGTGGGTAGATGTACTACACGTCGAGTCTTTACCGCTTATAGCAAGAGAATATACCCATCCTTCCTTGAGAAGCTAGACACAGAAAGAACATGACATACCCCAAGTGTCATCGCCTCATTCGGATGAAGGGTAAGTAAGGCCAGATACCTTGAGCAGTGGAGAAATGTAAAGTAGATAAAAATAAATCAAAAAACAGCAAGCATCCAACAATCACATCCATCCCATTCCCTCATCCTTGTTGTCCTCCCTAACACCCACATGCATAAACTGATGCATCTCGCCACTCTAGCCATCATCTGCTACCACAACCAAAGGGCCTCCATGTCCCAACATATCACAACACCCATCCAGGATCACATCACAACACAAGTAGTAGGAAAACAAACACCACATTAATTGGGCTCTTGGCCCTTTAAAAATAAAAAGGGTAACATAGAACCCCATAATTAATTACAAAAAAAAATCAGTTCTTTAATCCTTATTGAATTAATAGATTTTTTTATTCGTAGGTTCCAAATTCGGGAAACCTAATCAGTAAGCTATCAAAAATGATTAAATATTCTTACTATGCCAATTTGGTTAACAGAAAATTACCACTAGAACCAAATTTGTTTACATAACTATTTATGTTTATCCAAACAATTATCAATTAATCACACTTTACGTTATTTACCGATTTCCATCATGAACGAAAAACTAATCAAAGTAATCATAAATATCACACTATCTAGAAAAACATGAGGCAATAACATAAAACCGATATCAATTTATTTATCCGGTTAAAATATATATTATGTCAATTACATTGTCATCCAGTGGGATTAAACATGCTAATAATATATTTTCATGTAAAATAAAAGAGAAGCAACATATCCCCTACCTCAAACTATTCCTCACGTTCTTTATCCACACAACAGGTCACGATCCTCCTATCGTGACAACTGCATCCACCGGAGGATGCCACGGTATGACATCACCAACCAAAAACTATGAATTAACCCATTTGAAGCATGGAGATTACATGCTATAATATGGAAAGGAGAAACAGGAGGAGATGATCCCCAAAGGAACGATGATAAAACATACCATATATCGATGATTGACCGATACAGTTTGGTTGCATCAAAATAGAGCGAAACGAATCCAAGGAGTAAATATTGATTTTGAAACTCCTACGGGAAGGATTGAGAGGATATAGAGTCTAATAGCCTAGAAAAAATTGGATGAAAAATGGAGGATGATATCTTTTCCTGTTTGAATATTTAATGTGGTGACGGCTTAAGATACACATAATTCCCCAATAAAAGCAGATCGCATTTACCTACGCAGGTTGACCAAGTAGAAACATCCCTATCCATAGGAAAAATAAATATTGGATTTATGGTCATTGAATCAGCCTTAATAGTCCTTAAAATAAGGCTTTAAATTTATTTTACATCAAAGGAAACATCAAAGTGGTGAAACTGTATGAGGCTGGAAACACTATACACCTACCGTTACTGTACACCTACTATTAGTGTACACCTACTGTAGAGGTTACCGATAGAGGGTACCAATAGACCTCACTGTTCTAGTAAAACTATAGACCTACCGTTACTATACACCTATCATTACTGTATAGCTACCGTTAAAGGTTACCGATAGAGGTTACAGATAGACCTCACAGTTCTGGAAACACTGTTCACAGAATCTCAATGATAAAACTGTCCGCAAAACCTCACTGATAGAACACTGTTCACTAAATCCTCACTGATAGAACATCGTTCACTGAATCCTCACTGATAGAACACATTTCACACAATACTCACTAATATAACACTATTCATTAAATCCTCACTGATAGAACACTTTTCACTAAATCCCCACTGATATAAAACTGTTCACTAAATCTTCAGCGAGAGAACAGTGTTCATTATATCCTCACTAATAGAAAACTATTCACTAAAACCTCATTGATAGAACACTGTTCACTAAATCCACACTGATATAACATTGTTCATTAAATCCTCACTGATAGAACACTATTAACTGAACCTCACCGATAAAAAACTGTTCTCTGAACCTCACCGATAGAACATTGTTCACTAAATCTTCACTGATAGAAAACTGTTCACTGAATCCTCACTTATAGAAAATTTTTCACTAAATCCTAACTGATAAAACATTGTTCACTAAAACCTAACCGATTTCACACTCTCTACTATATCCTCACAAATAGAACACTATTCAATAAATCATCACTGATGGAAAAATGTTCACTAAATCCTCACTGATTAAAAACTATTCACTAAATCCTTACTGATAGAACAATGTTCACTAAATCCTCATTGATAGAACACTGTTCACTGAACCACTCCGATAGAACACTATTCACTAAACCTCACCGATAGAACACTGTTCACTAGACCTCACCGATATAACACTGTTCACCTACCATTATAGGTAACCGATAGAACTGTTCACTGATGGAACTGTTTAGAGAATTAATAATTTGGAAAAGGAAAGATAGGTTAACATTAGAGGTTATTGATAGAACTATTCACTTATGGAACTGTTCACAGAATTGTAAATTTGGAAAATTATTGGGGATATGTCACCTTGACCTCCCGAAACACCTCAAACACAATATTTTCACAAATTAATGTACCAACTAGGTTTGATCCATTATAGCACTAGAATACCATGTATGAAAATTTCATTCATTTTTATAAAATTCATACTATAGATTACTTTCAAAAAATCAATATCCATAATGTGGTAATGTGACATGGAATACAAGTTTTGATAGAGTTATATTGTGATCTTAGAATTACATCTCATTTTTGGAAGCCCATTCAAAAATATATTGGGTCTTATTTGAGTATGAATATGATATATCATACTCAGATGGATGTTAAATATAAAAGGATGATCCATATGTTAGAATGATATTTTTGGGAAATTTTTAATTTATTTTGTTTGGCTCGTGGTATGAGATTTTTCTATTGGTGGAGATATTACATAACAATGGTTATCAATCCTCAATAACAATGAAAATGTTCTAAGCATTATAAGGGAGTAATTTTTGGAATCCACTTTGTTTGGTGGAAATTAGTTATACTTCACTATTTCAGCCAAGCCCCATTGAATACATAATATAGAAGATCTATTTGATCACAAAAAATAGAGATACAACTCATAGTCATCATATATCTTATGAGGATCATCATCGATAGCCATTGTCTCTCATAGTGAGTGATCATGTTTTTCTGAGGATCTCTACAATCCTTGGATATCATTATTGTGGGATAAATGAAATCATATGTACTAGATACATAGTTTTTTGGTATACTGTAATGGGATAGTGAGGAAGAATATAACTTGTAATTGCCTCCATGGTTTAGTTTAATGAATAGTTTGTTTAATTTATCATAGTTAATAACATATCAACCAGATCTCGGCCATGTGATTTCATGGGATCTTGTTGAACTAGATTCATGTTCTTTATTGATACATTTCTTGGTGTTGAATGTGGATAGTCGAGAGAACATATTTCATGGTTAAAGCAAAAAATTTGAGTGAATTTTTTGAAGAAATATTCAAATTAATATGATAATTAAGAAGAAGAGAATGAAATCGAAGGATAGTGTCCAGAACTCATTGAGAAATATGTGTGTTTTCAACTTTTCGATTATGGGATGTCTAATGGTGTGGAAATGTTGTACCCCCATTTTTTTGTAAATTGCTGTTTATTTAGGATTTATTTATATGAAATGTATATTTGTGATTTTTGAGACAGTTTAAATATCGTTTGTAGTGTTTTTTATGTTAAGTCAAAGGATATGTAATACCGTGAAACACCAATATAAAAATATGAATAACATGATATGGGGCCAAGGGGAAGTTTGACTGGTTTGGGACAATTTTACCAAACCGTGCAATATCCCTGAAGAAATAATGAAACTGGAGGTTGTGTCATTTTGAATGGATAGAATTCGGTTTGTAAACAGTGAAATCCAAACATGTGTGGTTTAAATTTAGGATATAGATTGTCTATTGTGATCAAATAGTTTCACTAACTTTCTGACTAAAAATGAAAAATTTGGAGTTAAAATACTAAAATTGTGAATTTGAGACATTTTCATCTCTAACCCCATCATTTTTTTCTGATATAGCCCTAACTCAATTTTATATCTTCCCAATGTTAATGGAAGCATAAAAAATCAATCTATGGGTGATCGAAATGATTCCTATAGCAATTTCATGATGTATTCAAGTGGTTATCCATCTATCTTGGCCTTTGATCATGTTTTTTCATAGATATACTTATCTATCTCTCTATATCTAATAGTTATATTCCCGTTAATGATATTTAAAATATAATTAAGGGAAAATATGATTATATTTGGCATTTTTTGATGATCGTGGAAGAAATTTAATTTTTGTTCTTGGATATTTAACATGGTTTCAATGGAATTTTTATTCTTTTTAGTAAATTTTTATAACTTCTCGATGTAGGTGGACTCACTCTCAGTTCCTCTATTTAATAATTGAAGTCTTGATTTCACATTACATGTTTTTCATTACATTGATTATGAAATTGATATGAATTTATTCTTCGAATACCTTAGGATTGAATGATTTGGAAATTAGAAAATGAGGTTTTTTGGTTAGAAGGTGTATTTGGTAAAATGATTTTAAATTAATGATTTAAAAATGATTCGTTATATGTTCTACAACGAAGAAAATGGTTTTCCAGATAACTTTTTATATTGAAATTTGTAATAACACAGAAGGTTTTTTCATGGCATTTAAATGGTTTGTGGATGTGTGTTCTTGTTCATTGGGATAGATAAAGTCAATAATTAACCACATCAAAAGGATAGGATTTATATGGACATGACTTACCCCATTCTATGTTTTTTCCTAGGTGATGGAAATGTCAAAGTATTAATCTACACTCATGATTATTAGGATTTCTAGGTAATATACATGTTGGATATGTGGTTATCTACAACAGAATGGGTTATTCAGATATTGATATTATGATATGATTTTAGAAAACTCTTTGGTTCATTTTTTTTGTAAATTGTTGTTACCATGGTAAAATTGATATATTATCACATGTTTATACATTTATTTAATATTTTTTGTATTAATTTTTTTCTGTAAATGATAGATCTTATTATATCATAGTGGAAAAAATATAGAAGGCATTTTTGGAAAACCTATTTGGTTTTAGTACCTACCCCTTCTTTGGGACAATGGTGGTATTTCAGATGCCATTTTTTAGGACATGGGAATTGTAAAGAATCAAGCATCTTTAATAGTACATCATGAATGTAGGGCTTTTTTTATATTGGAGCGTGGATTATGTTTGGGGCATAGAGTTGTTATTGAAGTAATGAATTTTATATTATTCACTATGTAATTGGATATTATAGTCTCCTCTTGTGGTATATGCTATTATTTTTTATTTTTATTAATGAAATATTGAGTTATCATTCCTTGATATCATGTATCATATACTATTTTTTTTTATTTTGAATTATTTGGTTTGTTGTCTTATTCATAAAGGTCAAATCTCCCCCATGATTATTGATCCCATTTGGCATTAATTTATAGATTTTAACCGTGATATGTCCCTTAAGTCAATGTACCATTCCACCCACTTCTCATGAAAAATAGTAATATGGGGGATGTTAAATTATTAATATGGGACCATTAATATCTCTCTTTTTTACCATTTTTGGAATATAAGCATCAAATTTATTATTTCTATTTCCTAGGAAATTATTAATGGTTTTATGTTTTACATATCAAATCCAAGTTATATTTATGATGGGATAAATTGGAGATAATGTTTATCTCTCATGAGCATGTTTTTTATATTCCAACGATTCTAAAGGCACCATGCCTATAAGATTTTGGAATGGATCATAATTTTATCTATTGAATATAAATTTAATAAAATTTATTATTTATATATTAAATGTCTAGGTTACAATAATTATCCCTTTCTTCGGATATTGCATAGTTTTTGTAATTGTTAATACTAAAATAGATCCATTATAGCCAATATGGGGGTTTCATATTGAACATGTTGTTTTTATAATTATAAATTTTTTCAATCCACCATTTATTTATGATACAACATATTTATCAAATTTTCACAAAGACAAAGATAATCACATATAAAATTAAATGAATCCATTAAAATTTTATTAAAAATTTAATGTGGTTATCCCACATGATTATTAATATAGAAAAATTCCTCACCATGTTTATCAAGAAATATTTCATTTTGATTCATGTTGAGCATTCATGTATTCCAAAATATTCATCCCATTATAAATGTAATCCTATAATGAATTAGAAACAATATAAGGGGTTTTAATTTTTTCTTATATCATGGAAATCAAATGAGAAATGAAATATTTATGCTTCATCATATCCTATTTTTAATGTATTATCTTTAAAACAAATTCATCCACATAGGTAGGAATTTTATCCCTATTCACCATCATGTTTTCAAATTCTTTTGAAATAAGAAACTCATCCTTGGAATATGATTTATGGGTATCATCATTTGAAAAAATTCATCTCAATTTATGATAATTTTTTTATTTTTTAGACCATTATCCACATAATCCAATATTTTTTTCTATTTTAATATTTTTATATTAAAATTTAGTCTTATTCCATGAATTAATTATGTGTAATTATCATTAATTGAGATAAGGAATAAGGAATATTGTTTATTATTTGGATCCTAAAATAATTTATGAGAATAATATTTATGATATATTGACATATAATCATAATCAACAAATATTGAATCATCATGGAACTTTAAAACATATGTTTATCTAGTAATATAATTGAATGAATAAATGGATTAAATTTTAGAATTAATAATACTTTCATATATCGAGCTTCTATATTCTAGTATTTGAATAATTAAATTAAAATTTTATTTTAATTCATATGTTTTGAAATTAATGTTATGTTTCTTCTTTATATTGACTCTATATTACATTTTAGAGAATCAGTATAAGGATTTATTAAAAAATAATTCCAAGGATAAATCAAATGAAATTAGAATAAATATAATGAGAAACCCAAATTATTATTTACAAATTATTTATCCATATATTATTAGATTGAGTGATAATAATATTTTTACGGAGAATTATTGTACAAAACTCATTAACAAAAAAACCACACAATGATTAAATTCTCACACGACACAATTATCATCATGAAATGTTTAATATTATATCCATTAGTTTAATATTTCAATTAGAATAAAAACAATTCACTTAATATTAGCATAAAAATATTTGATAAAAAATTACTTAATTCAAAAATATTTAATTATATATTATTTTGAGTAAGTAAATAGGCATAAAATACCATAATTATATACGAATCACCCTTACTAGAAAAATATATTAAAAATAAAATGATAATGTAATACTTCAACATAATACACTAGTAAAAATATTTATTTGTATTTATAAAAATGTTTACATAAATATAATTGTCACACTATTTACAAGCTATATCAATAGACAAATAGTGAATAGACCCTAGTTGAACTAATAGTTCACTTGATCAAGACGACCAAAAATACACATGTTTATTTTAACATATACATGAGGTTTCTAGCAATTAAATAAGGTCAAACTGATATACATGTTTGAATATATCATTATAATACAGTTCTATAATAATGAAAAATCAAAAACATCCACAATGGTAAATAACCGAGTATTGATTATATTCAAACTAATATAATATCATTTTATAATAAAAAATAGTATATAGTCAAAAAGATTTAATGTGAACGAAAAATATATTTCTTCACCCACAGGTCCAAAAACATATAAAATGTAAGAATGTAAAATAATACAGTATGACCTATAACCAAAACATTACAGATCCACACAACTAGTATCTATAAAAATCAACCAATAACACTATAGACCTGATAGTCCACATGAACTGCTTTCATCCATTATGAAGAACTTGGCCTTCAATCCGACCCTTGTGAAACATGTGCTCTATTTTAAGATATATGATGATTATGCACTAATATAATTATTATTGTATAGAGGGAATGAAATTAATTTCACTAATCCAACCCCAATGATGAACTAATAATATTTAGTTATATAGAAGTTCATGCACATGTTATATGTCCATACTAGTTGAAATCTAATAAAAAACCCCATAAAATAAAAATAATTTCTATGAAAATAAATATAAGTATAGGATCTACCCAACCACTTTAGGTAAATTTACCACCAAATTGGCCTATTTTATATTATTTATAGAACATGGATTACCCCACCACATGAAAAATGGTGTGTCTGTATGACAAACATAAGAGATCCAATATGTCTAAATGTAAGGAAAAATTCCAATCCCCAAGGCATAATAATAGAATTACACAAGAAAATACACAACTATCCATAACCCTAATTATAATGGTACATTATGAAGGGGTGATGGGAGTTTAGGTCATATATTATAGAACATGTCATGTCTCAAATATCATGCTGTGAAAACTAGGCAACAAATTAGGGCCCGACCATATGTCAGACCGTAGGGAACATGTCAAATCATGAATATCCAACTAAACAGGTCATGATCTAAATTATTTCCTAATAGTGTGCACCATAACATGGGTACCAATATATTTATATGCAATAGAAACTTTATCATAGGGGTCTCCCACATGTATAATTGAAAACATACAATCCATTGTTAATAACTCATATCTAGTGGGTGCCTCTGAAATCGAGGGGTGTCGTCATATATATTATCTTATATCCCCCTAATAAAATATATCCACATCCATCCATTAAAATGGATATCCAAATAAATACTCTGAAAAAATTATTTTTCCAGCCTATCATCAAGGCCTCTTATGCAAAGCACAGCCTTAGTATAAAATGATAACAAATAAATTCGTCCAAATTCGATCAAAATTTGGTTTGGTACAACCCTCCAATAAAAAATCAAAATAAATGAACTAACAATACCAATAAAAATTCTTATAATGGAACAATGGTAAATAAGCTGGTCTGACAGTCAAACCCAATAACCAGAAATATAAGCTAGCTTCGTCAAAACACTCTCTTCTAACAATACATTCTTCTCCAGTAGGCATCATTGTCTCTTCATAATGAAATTTCCTAATCGAGTCACCACTAAAAAAAATCTATATCTCAAGAAATTAAATATAAATGGCCATCTATATTTAAAAATTCCCCAGTATGAGTAGGAAACTATATGATTGGTTCCTAAATATCATTAAAAAAGTCATTCCATAAACAAGATGATAAATAACATCAAGTGTTCTTCATTTTACTCCAAGGAATATTTTGTGAAAACTTATCCATAACGATAATATAAATGCATGAGAATTCATAAAAAACACTCTCCATAGTCCTTATTAAAACATGAAATGTAGGATACCATAAAAGTTCTCATCATCATACTCTAATTCTATGGGAACAACTAAATGTAAAAAATACATAATAAAAAATCCCCAAAAATTAACCATTCCCTATGTTGTATCATATTCATTATGAAATCTATACAGGTTACATAGATAAATATAAAAATCTAAATAGAACATATATGTTAACTCCATACCATAATTTCTACCTATATTAAAGGCTCAAAGAGATCTAATTATCAAAAAATTCGATTTAAACACAATCTACTTTAACATTTAGTAATGGGTCCCAATATCTAGGGAGAATGTAAAATATATTATTAGATACTAGTCAATTATAACTTATAAGAATCATCCATATGGAAATAAAAAAATTACATGAAATACTCAATCCATGATAATATAAAAGCTCATAACGCTCACATATTTGTTGTGTCACACAACCTAGATCACTGGAAAATTTAGAATCCATAACCTAAATGATATCATCTTGTAATTTCTCTCCTTATCCAATATTCCATCCAAAATGACTCTAAAAATGATAAAAAAATATACATTAATGATTTAAAATGAATGAACTATAGAATATATTACTCAAGAATTAAACTCTCAAACTAGTCAGACAAAATTTAAATACTACATCATGTAAGTTAATGTAGTCAATGTCTTATTCATGTAGATAACATGTACCCATAATGATCATCCCATGTTATGGGCCATTGACCTATTAGTATATACATTTAAAAAATTTATAGTGCCTTTTACTTGAATAATTAATGAAAAAACAATGGGTGCCTATCATTTTAACTTTACCAATACCCCCACATTAGGTGTGGAAAATGTTGGTACATGAATAATGGCTATATACCACCCATAAGATTTATCAGTGAGCCCATCATAGATATGTTCTGGTAACACAGGGAGTATAGATGAATACAAGTATACCCCCAAGTATCCATATATAATGTATCATACACGAAAACATGGTACATATTCCATTATATAACTAGCATCCTAAAAGGAAAAATATATTTCATGTATTCTCTAAACTACAACTAATTTACACGGGTTTTACTGAACAACCCCCAATAGAATCAAATAACCAATTTCACTAAATGAACATCTTATTAACTCACATATGGACCCCAAATACTAGTAAGAGATTTTATGTAAAGGAAAAAAGTATAACAACATGATTTTAGACCAAAATATATAAATTGGCTTATATCAAGGTGGAAAAAAATGAAGATTCATTAAGAGGATTTACCACCCACCCACCTATTCCTGGTATACATTCAAACAATATTTTGTATACTACATCATCTTTCCTCTTCCACATATATCTCCCCCCTAACTACATTCTATATGAAACTAAATCCCATGTTTTCACACATGATAAGACAAAAGGATGAATGTTATAGATCAAAAATGAAAAAAAGTGAGAAAAACAAAATGAATAAAGGGGACTCAATGATTTCATACATTCTCTTGTGGGGTATATTTCACTCATAATAAAAAACCCTCTTTCTAGATTAATCTAAAATGATGGAATATCAATAAATATTATTTTAAATATATATTACCAATAAAAAACAAATGAATAAATTAATATTTATTTCAATAAATAATAAATATTCACAAGGATTTCATTTAGAGTTTTTTTCAATAAACATTGTTTTTATGTTTAAATTATCAATATGATACTAATATAAATTGTTTGGTAAAATTATGTGAGGTCACCGTAGAACCCCCTGTGTTATTCAAAAGTGAGAACATTGTATTCGATGGTGAGTACAACACACAACACAAGGGTGTTAGGGAATATAATATACAGAAAGATTAAATATATTAACTTTTTCAAATAAAATAAATATATGATAAAACATACATTTCATGAAATACTAAGTTGGAATCCATCTTATGCAACAACTAGTGTATTCAATCAATTGTGTTGAATGAAATACTGAGTGTCATAAAATACTATGAATATAATATAATACAACATGATTTAAAATAGTTGTAAAATTACTGTTTATGAATTGATTTATCTAAATTATTAAAATAAATGGCTACAAATGTATAATATATATTCAGTTTAAATAAATTTATTAGATATAATATAAGAAATAATTGAATATAATGATTTTTTTTAAAATAAAGGTACATTATTCTAAAAAATTAAATAAAATACAATTTGTAATTTATATTATAGAAATAAATATATTATATATTCATTAAAATATTTTTTATAATCATCCAATATGTTTGATAAGTATAACATAAAATAAATCACTTTTTATGCAGATAATGGACATTTTTCTAAAATGGTAATTTTACCACCATTAAATATATAACCTATTACAAATAATATTTTTGGATGTCTTAAAAATTGAATATTAATAAATAACCATAAGTTTTTAAATAAAAACATAAAAATTATTTTTGGGTAGTTTTTTTATTCTTAATAGAGATGTCATTTATTGATGAATATTATAAGATACTGAATTTTAATTCATAAATCATTTTTCATAAAATTTATTTATAATATATATATATATATATCTTTTTTTACAAATTTTTATTTGTAAAATATTATTTTTATTTATCCAAATTGGGTTATTTAAATAAAGTTATCATTGAAATTTTGCATAAATACATATAATGCTTTTGATCATTTTTACTTGAAAGACATAGATAGTAATCTTGTCTCTAGGATTAAATATAAATTAATTTAATAAATTTATATTATTTGAAATAAAAAATTCGATTCATTAATTTTTAAAATCATTATGTATATATAGTAATAAGTTACATGTTCTTTGGAAATGAATATTTAAATTGATTAAAACATTTCGACAATTCAGAAAACAATTAGCTTAACTAGTGAGATAACAATAAAAAAAAGGGAAAATTTCCTAAACACATTTCCATGATCCATTATCCAAGAATAGTTATACCATATAATCCATTAGATCTAATTTTTTTTAGTTTTTTTGTATTTTTTCATTGAAATAATATGGTTGGAAATCCCTTTCCAAAAATTCACAAGATTTCCACTCCTCCTATATAATGAAAAGTCACTCAACACTACCACTTCATTATACCAATAAAGACACATTTCATATACACTAATCATCTCAAATATCTCCTAAAAAATTCAATCCTCAAATTATAGGCTTCACCTTGTGATTTAATCTATCCATGTAATCCCTTTTGTGCAATCCATAAAGAGTTACTCAAAAAAGGGTAAATATTTTTTCTTAAATCTATTTTATTTATATTCATTATAAACCCCTTCAACTATAATTTTTCTATGATTATATAATAAAAAGTATCTTAAATATACTGACATGTTTTAATTATAATTTTTTAACTTAATTCATTCATAATTATATTTAATTGGCAACGAACATAACATTTATGTGTATGAAAAACTATCGCCTCACAATATGATGTCCTTAATTTTTTCCTTTACCACCTCTGATTGGTTTTGAATTATGATGTAAAATGTTTTTATATATGATATAAATTATATATATATAAATTTTTTATTCTTTTTTAGTTCTTATATAACATAATACTATTTTTTCCATTATTTAGTATTGCAGTAACATACCTTGTGGAAGTATGGACTATTGTCTCCTCAAAGCGATCTGATTCTTTCTTGAAATACAAGGAATGTATAATAGACAGGTTTAATATGAAAATTTAACATATATAAAATAGTTATAATATTATAATTATAATATATTTATATATATATATATAACTTAATTTTCTTTCTTTTAAAATATGGGAAGGAAATTAAAGTTTCATTCATACGTACATATAATATTCCATCTCCATGAATATTTAATTTCATTTCACGTCACCAAACACTGTGGATTATTATAAATAAATATATACATAACATATAATATATTTAAATCATGTTATATATTCTTCATATTATGATATAATAATTGTATCAAAAAGTAACAAGTTATAACATTTTTTATGAACTTGTAAATTTAAACCAGAAATTATGAAAAAAGGAGTTTATTAAAAAAAGAGAAGTAACATATTATATAAATATCATATATGGTATCAGAAATATTTATATGGATCTGTGATAATTAATTAACATCTCTAAACCCATTATTATGTATTTTAATGGATGTTCACCTAAAATTGAAAAAACAAGGTATTGGATTTTCATCTCAGTTTTGAAATATAGGAGATCTATGTCATTTTCATGCCTTGCATCATTGTATGGTTTATATACTTGAACTTTTGATATATTTTTACTGAATTATTCAATGTTAATTGTATTTAAAACATTTATTCAATGTAATTATTTAATGAGTCTTTTGATTCAAAAGTTCTAATGTGGCATGGGACACATTAGAATGTCTATGAACTATTTTATTCCAGATTCTTTTAAATTGTCCCGGAATAGAATGTCTATTATTCAGAAAAAAATATTTCTTATAATATATGACTCAAATACACCAACAATGAAATATAATATCAATCTTCATTCATTATACATGATATATTTAGTTTCAAATTGAATTATTTAATCTATGGGTACTTGAATTATTTGTTACATACTTGAAAATAATTTTCATAAAAGAATTTATTTTTTTGGTTTATATCACTTCCAAATTGTCGATAAAATTATATGATTATACATGTAAAAGAATTTCAATTATTTTTTTCCATTTCAAATTATTTTATTTTTATTTTAAATTAACACGCACACTATATGAATTGGTTTAGTCGAACATTATTTTATGGTCATTTCAATGGATTAATTCATATTTTAATTTTTCTAGGGATTATTTACAATTGAATTTTCGTTTGAGGGAAAAAAATTACTAGTTTATATGAAGTCATTAAATTTTCATCTCCTCTATTTTTATGACCCTTTTCATGTTATATATATAATTTACACTCTCTAAAAGTAAAATATTTTAGAAATTCTATTAGAAATGATTTTATAAATTCTGAAATTATTTCATTATATAGTCAAAATAATAAATTTCGAAAAAGTTTTTGAATTTTTTTACCATTAAATAATTATTTATTAAAGATATTTTTACTTTTTTTACAATCGTTTTCAATGAAATATTTTTATCCCATTCCAAAAAAGGTATTTTTGGTACTATTTATTATGATAATGAAATTTTTTTATTTACCACTTACTATATGTATGAATTTTAATACCATCATTTCATTGAATTGACCTTGATTATATAAAAGGATAAATATTAATGGAATTTTCTGTAATAATTGTATTCATATAAATGTATTTACAAATATTTATTATAAATAAATCAAATATTTTCTAAAAGAATGATTTCAAATTTATTTTATAGTATTTCTATTAATCCAAATAATAGAAATTTTTTTATACTTTAATTTGGAGGTGTTGTATTGATACCATCATTATTTTCCCTAAAGTCAGTTTACGATAGCTTTGTCAAAGGATAATATTTACACTCAATATAATTATTTCTCTATTAGACAGCATAAAATATTCAATTTCATATGATAATAGACACCAAATTTTCCCAAATTACCCCTATCAATTATCATCGATATGTTTACTGCATAAACTGTATATCATTTTACAGTCGGTGTACACTTTAACAATTATTTTATTATCTAAGAAATTTTGATAAATATTTATTCATTATTATATATGTATATATATATATAATAAATGCTATTGGTTATTTGACATATGGAATGCATTGAAAATGTTGTAAATGGTGGCTTCCAGATGTTATAGAGACCCACAATGAATTGGGTAGTACTTATGAAATAAATTAGCTGAATAAATTATCCATGAGTATACTTTTATATTTAAACCATATTTTAAATGGCCATAATGGTATAGTCTTTAATGTGCATGATACATGATGTCCACAAACTGAGAAATTCATAGATTTTGATTCAGTTAATAATTTTAATTGAGATTCTTCATCAACATATCTATCAGTGAATTTCATTCTCCATTAATTGATTAAATATAATTGTTTTAATTAATTTTCCTTTCCATATATATTATATATTATCTATTTAATTTTATTCAATTTGTTTTTAGTTATTACCTTTCCATATCATTAATCCATTATGTTTGATGATTATGGGGAATTTGTGTCAAAGTACTTATCATTTCATATTGATTATTCTCAATGATTGATTATTTCATCGACTATACTTATCCTTTATTGTGCATTTGATCTCACTATTATTTTTTTCATATCACCAATATTCTATAAATTGTTCTAAGAATGATATGAATGGATATAAACTATGGAATACTTTTATATATGAAATAAAAAATTAATGTTGTAATTAGTGCATTAGTTTGTAATATAAGACTCGTGTATGCATATAGTTTTTGGAAATACTAAAATATAAAACCCTTTGGGGTTCAGTTCCTTGTAATCAAACCAATATAATGGTAGTAGACAATGGCTCTTGGATTTTTATAATTGGCTGTCTATAGCTTGTATTTGTGTATGTTTAGTACCATCCATGGGATCCTGATTCAGAAAACTTGTCTGGGAAAACCTATCAGTAAGTTAGTTGTTGGGGATATGTATAGAATAACATTCTTGAATTTTACTAAAGTATAGATTATGTGAGTATTTTTAGAAATAAACCCATATAACAATTCTAGTAGTGTTCATTAATCTATAATATATCAATTTAGGGGTAAATTCTATAAAAGTTTCCTCAAGAATATATCGAGCATATCATGAGTCGTAAAATTGGAATTACTACAAACATGGTTTGAAACCACTGAGGGATAAACATAGGATGATTTAAATTTTGATTACAAATGATTATGATGGATTTTAATAGATAAATTAATTTAATGACCTTAATTTAACTTAATTTTTCATATTTTGATAATATTGATTCAATATTTACAATATTGTTTGAGCTCTCTCTGGTTCTCAGTTATGTTCATGGGAAAGAGCTAATACTTCTTCATATTTGTTCGAAGTATAAAACATGAAGATTATCTCTCCCCAAGAATTTTAATTTTTTATCCAGACTCCTTTAGCAAGTACATATCTGATTTCTTTCATAAACAAATTATACTCCCTTTTAGATGCATGACTCATTTCAATGGAATCTCTCACCATCTCATTATTGATGAAACACATCATTTCATTAACAGATGCTCAAAATCAATTCATGGGGTGATTAATGTCATGCTAGAATATTGAAATATGAGTGTAAAATGTATCAATGATGAGTAGAGAAATTTATATATCTCCAAATATTGTTTTTAGCAATGTGTCAAAAATATTGAGGACTTGATAAGGGTTATAATGAAACCCTTTCAATATATTTTTTTGGGCGCTGATTTCTATCGGTGGTCTTCATATCCAACACATTGATAACATGACTAGAAATATAATGGGGTTCATAAAAAAACAAGAAGACATATTTCTTATAATTTTTGGGCATTATTACACTGATTGGCTATGTCCTTACATCTATTCGGATGCATGTCCTCTCAATCCTTATTGTCCCTAATGCAGTGATTTAAAAGATTTAAAACAATATGGTCGCATTTTTTTGGGATTCACATGGATAGGATTGTTTCCACTAGGCACCATGGGATAGGATATAAAAATCAGTGGAACCCAGAAGTGATGGCCTTTAGAGTGCAACTATTACTATGGATAGCCATAATGTTATGATATCATGGTGTGATTTAGGGGGAAATTTCTTATGGAGCATATTTTTGATTGGCATGTACGGGGAGAAGTTAACTGAACCTAGAGGGAAGGTTTCCTCTATGTTTGCACATGTTATATAGGCATATTCCGGAATTAAAACACCAATCCCGATAGATTGTTGGATGCAATGATATCATAATTTGGCCTCACAATTGGGTGGGAGAGACCCTCGAATTCTCAGGTTTACATACCCTCATATCTCATTTTCTCTATCCAGTACCTTTCCTAGGCTAATTCATACCACACATGACTAGCATCAGCATTAGTCGTTCAATATCATTCAACATTCCATTGATGCAGACAATCATGTGTTAACTGACGCTTTATCAGGAGACTATTCTTCTAAGACTTTTTGTCAGGCTACCCATAGTTTACCTGATGTAGGTGTGTGGATGTTCGTATGATGCAAAGAGGTACCGATAAAATATAATTTCCATGCATGGAGTATTTGGAACTGTGATGTCTTGACTGATGAAATGATTCAACACAGATGTATCTCTTTTGTGTCTAAATTTTTTTTCAATAAAAATTCCACTTGGGAATCGATCACTCATTTATTTTTCTATGGAGACTTTGTAAAGGTGGTGTGGTTTTATTTTTGAAATATCATTAGTATTGATAAGTAAAATGTTAATAGTTAGAACTTTGATCATACCTATTTATATTGGATTGTGAAAAACGGTGTGGATAGGAAGGCAAGAACCATCCTGATGTTACCTAGCTGCTAGAAAATTTGATGTTCAAGGAATAAGTCTATGTTTTATAGTGTTGAAAGATCTAGTTTATATCTGTTTACTCATTCTAGAAGCATAGAGGTAGACTTTGGTCTCTATTGAAATATACTGACACTGATCCATCCATGATATTGTTCTGAATGGTCGAAGATACGCCCCAAATTCAAGGGACATACCAGCACTAGGCTGATGGGTTCATTGGAATCCCTCTAGATATGTCCTAATATCAACATTGATGGATCATTTATCATTTTTACAATTATAGGTGGAGTTTTTCTTGATTCCCACAGATAAGTCATTATCAATTTTTGTGGATATTATAGCAATGGTGACTCTATGATGGAAGAATCCAAGGTGATGCTTAATGGGATTCAACTTTTTCATGACCATAATATCATCCTTAGTGAAATCGAAACTGACTCCTCAGTTACTTGAAACCCTATACAGGGAAGGAATGACCCCCTGGGACCATTTTTTATATCATTATAAGATTCATTAGATTTATCAGACATCCATGGTTGACCCACACATGGCTTGATGGTAACTCTCTTATTGATTTCCTAGTGTCATAATGCAACCTCTGTGATCCTTATATTATTTATTCCTCCTTTGGATATTTACAAAATGATTGTGAGGCCTTTGTTTGGGTGTACACCTTGGGTTTTCATTTTTTTCATCACCCCTTGACTATTCCTCTCTATCATTTCAGTTAGTTTCCCTTCTTTATGATTCATACAAAAAATACGCATATTCTGTCTAAATGATTATCTGTAGATCAAGGAAGGACCTCGGTGGAAATAAATTGATCAATTATTTATGCAATGAGGTTGTATGGAGAAACACAGTTAAAAAGAAATATTAGGACTAAATTTAGTATATTTCCATCATATTTGTTAGTTTTCTATTTTAAGGGAAAATATATTTGTTGGGTTGAAGACAATCAAAACTATATAGGTTGTTGGAGATGAAACCATCATTGAAGGATTATAAGACTTTTTCACCAACCACTGACCTATGAAATGTACTTGTAAATATTTCATTGTTTTAGTTACAAAAATTTATCAAAGAATATTAGTTATGAATCGATAGTATAACTCCTTATGATTAGATATTGATGAAATGACCATTTTTTTTGAGACTAGTAAGAGAAAAAAAAGTCAAGAATATCATTTTGTTCCTTATAATCCTTCAAATATTAATTTCAGTTATTAGGGAATCAATTTTATGTTTTTTTATATCCATTTCATGATGTATTGGATGAATTTATAAATTTATAACATTTCAAAAAAGGATAAAAATTATTTTACGATAAATATTTTATGTATGTAGGTTTTCTTATATACAAATATATAAAAAAATCATCATCATTATAAAGAGTATTATAAAATAAAAATGGTTTTCTGATACATAAATTTTTATAAACCAATTTATTTTTAAAGAATAGTATATATATAGCTTTTAGTGCATGAAATTTCAATTATACATTATTTTTTTGGTGACTGATGACCATAATCAATCACTATATGTATTTATGGGTATTTTCAATGTATGTATTACAACATTATAACATTTTTCTTCGACATAAGGACCTAGTAAAATGTTATTCAACATCTACTTTTCAATTCTAATTCTCTCTTATTTATAAATTCATTAGAGAACCATTTTTATGATTTTATATTTAAAAACAATAAGTATAAAAAAAATTATAGGGAAGATATAATTTAAATTTTGAGGAAATAATATATTACATTTTGGGAAAATGTGGCTCCCAAAATTCTAATTTATTAAAAATTTATACAATATAGAGTATGACATGAGACAAAAAGAACATAAGAGAATATAATATAACGAAACATTATTATATATTTACATTTTCAATGAAAATTAATATACGATATTTCTTTCAATGCATGTGATACTATGTCAGCCTTGATTGTATGAAAAAATGTATCTTAAATGGATTTCATTGACCAAATATTGTGATTTTTTCCAAATAATACTATTTTTATTTAATCTGATACGACATAGGAAAGAACTTAAAATAACGATTATGAAAAGGATTAAGTATATTATGAAAATATGATGTTGAAAAAAATATAATATGAATTCATTAGTAACCATTTTATTTTAAATTAATATTAGAACAAATTTAATATAAATTAAATATTTATTGATTCAATTAAATACTTTTTAAATTAATTCACTAGGTTTTATAATTATAGGATAAAAATAAATCATTTTTCCACTAAATAATTTTATTTTGGTTTACAAATTTAATTGTACCACCTTTTAATGTAGAACATTTTTATTTTTTTTTGAAATTTTATAAAATTAACATTAAAAATATGCTTCTTTTTTAGGACAGTTAACTTAAAAATTTGTTTATGATTAGTTTATTAAATTTTTCAAAGAGATTTTATTTTTTGATGAATAGTATAATGTAATGAATTTAAATTCAAGATACATTTTTCAAATAAATTTATTTATAAAGATTAATAATAATAATTATTACTATTTTAATGTTTAATATATAAATTATATATCATGTTCTTAATATTGGGTCAATGGATAAATTTCACTATGAAACTGATTTTAAAAATATTTTGATGTGTTTTTTTAAAAACCTTTATTATTAATCTGTGTGTGGGATTTAATTACAATAAATTTCTTCCACTTCTATGACAGAAATTTGGAAAAATGGATTGAATATTTGGATTAAATTTAATTTATAATATATTATTATGTTATATTTATTTTTGAAAAAAAATATTTCTAAAAGAGATTGAAAATTATTACAGCTATTATTGAAAAAATATATTAGAAAGGGACTGAACATTAAACATCACTGATAAAATTAATTATAAAATTGTTGAAAATATATTTTATAGAAAAAAATCTACCATATACTGTGTTTTTTATAATTTTTTTTCTTTTTTGGATCCACTATTCATATTCATGAAATTAAAAAAAATGGCACTCATTCTCTTCTATACAAAGGCACTCAAACCTCTTAATTTATCTCAAATCGAAAGTAAATTTCTAACAACAAGATTGTAGAAAAAAAGTTAATACAAATAAATTCACTAATCGTATATTTTTATCATCATTCTGAAAGGTATCCAAGGAATCTTTTTGTTTCAGTATAAAAGGTGTTACCTGAAAGAAATAGTAACATCCTTCTTCATTCTCCCTTGTTTATTTCATTATACACCCCTAAACAAGTATAATTACATGAATATGTAATAAGACTTGGGTAAAAAATATTATTCGATTTTATTAATGTAATGGTTCATCCTACAGTTACACACAAGTTTATCTAGTAGTAAATGAAATTACCATTTCTGTGTGTGAAGAACTACTAACTGAAAAAAGATGTCATTTGATTTACCTTTACCAAACCTCAAGGATGGAAATTATGATAAAAAATATGATTTTATATGATATATATAATATTTATTATTTTTCTATTATTTATTATTTCTTATATGACAGACCATTATTTTTTCCATTTTGTGGGAATGTGATAACATTGTTTTTTCAATTGTGGACTACTATATTCAAAATGTGATGTGATTAATTCACCCCACACATGAATTGTATAAAGATGCTTTTAATAAACCAACATAACATAATTTAATTATATTTATTGTAATGGATTTATAATAGACATATACATATATATCATTAACTTTTCAATGTTCTAAATTACCATAATGAAATTAAAGTAGCATCTTTGCATACGTACGACATACCGTCTCCATGAATAGTGAATTTTATTTTGTATCTCCAAAATTTATGGAATATTATAAATAAATATATAATAAATAAATGTTATATTTACATCATGTATTAAATTCTGTTGATATTGAAATAATAATAAGAACACCATTTTTAAAGTCAACACATAATCGACGAACATTGAAATTAACACATGAAATAGTGAAAATAATGATGTTTACTACGAAACCAGAAATTTGAAATTATAAGAACATCACACATGATATAATAATTATTAATATTATTAAAGAATAAGATAATAAAAATTTTAAATTCATAAAAATAGATTTTGAAGGATTTTTACCCTTAAATGAAACTCATGTTTAGGGATTTTCATCCCACGTTTTACATTAGTTAGATAAATGTCATTTTAAAAACATACCACATTGTTTGGTGTATCTAATATCCATTTTGGTATATTATTTCATGATTTTTTTATCATAATGTTTTTTAAAACATTAATTTAGTTTTATTCCCTCATGAGTGATATGATTCAAATGTGTCAATGTTGTATAGGACACCTTGGAATGTGTAAGATTATTTTTTGGTATAATAATATAAATGACCTTTCAATGGTTTTCCATTATGTGAGAATAAATTATTGTATTGAACCTAATATATTATATAATGTGTACACATTTCCACTTTAAAATATAATATCAATATTAATTCATTCACCGTGATATTTTGAGATTCAATTTAAATTATATCATATAAGGGGATATGAATTATGCTTTAAAAACATGAGAATAATTCAATAAGTTATTTTATTTTAAAGGGTTATAATACATCCTTGTTGTAATTAATATTATCAAGTTATGTTTGTAATATCGATTTTATATTAATGTTTTGTATTTTGACTTATTTTATGTTGATTTACATTTGACACACATCATTAATTCAATGGTTGAGTCTAATATCAACCTTATGGTCTTATCAATGTTTTACATCATAGAATCATTTTCCTCAAGACCGTTTACCAATTAGTATCCATTTTATGAAATTATTTTCTAATTTTATGAAAATCCGTTTTATTTTCTTCTTCTCTTTATATTCATGAAATTTTTCAGATAATTGCTCTATTTTTTACATTTTTTGTTCTAAAAATGTCTTAGTTTTTTTTAAAAAAATGATAAATTTATTTATATATTAAATTTTTTAACATGTTATCTTTCTTAAAATAATATTTTATAAAATGGGTTTCAAAATTGTTTTTAACCATTCCAAAAAGTTTTATTAAAGATATTTCCCCCTTTTTACTATTTTTTTCAAAGTAGTATTTTTGTCTCTTTCTGAGCCTGTAATTTTATAATCATTTCATTGAGAATGAGAAATGTTAATTTTACGTCACATGACATGTAATGATTCAACCACCATGACATCTTCAAATCTTGATTTGAATGTTTAAAATGTTATTTTTTAAATAAATTTTTTAATTTTTTTAAATAAATGTATTTAAAAAATATTATTCAAAATTTTAATTATATTTTCCTAAAGAATGAATTGTAATATATATTTTATTTTATTTAAATTCATCAATGAAAATAACCCATTATTTATACTCCATATGTTATATGTTCTATTTATACCATCCTTATTCTTCCTCTATAGGTTTTTTGATTTATATGGACGAGGATAGTAATTTCATTACCATTTTTTCCTTTGTTAGTCCCCCAGTAATATGTAAATTACTATCATCACTAGTCATTTGATTTTCCATAATTGTCTATATCATTATACATGGATATATTTATTGACTAAATATTATTTAATTTTATATACGATTTTTTAATTGAAAGTTATTTGAAAATCATTTGATGTATTTCTAAATCAGTAATATTTTTTAAACACGGTTATTGTATAATCCATATTGTTTATTAGATATAATAAATTAATTGAAAATTTGGTGAAGGTTGGGTAATAGATAATCTATATCCCCTTGATGCATCAACATGTTCTAGTGAGACAAATTATTTGCACAAATTAACCAAGATTCTTCATATATTATTAAACATTCTAGTGAATTATAATGATGTTATAGGTTATAATGTTTCGAAGACATGTCATCCAATAAGTTATCATTACAATAATTTTTATTTATTTATTATTTCACTATAAAATTTTATGTTTACATATCTATAGAAGAATTTCATTTTTATTTCAATGATTAAATGGAATGTGTTTTAGTTATTTTCATTAACATATTCAATATTCCTTAATTAGTTATTTGAATATAATTTGTTTTAATTTATTACATTTCTATATTTTATTCCATTAAAATTTTTTATTACATATAATTTATGTTCAATTAAATAGCATGTCATATTTAAATTTATCATTGATTTTTTATTTCTTCTCGAGTGCATAACCCTTAATTATAATTTATAATCACCCTTAATTTATTCATTTCTCTAGAAATCCAAGAAGTATTATAATAAATATATTAAATGATATCACATATGAAATAATTTTATTCATAAAAGAAAAAAAGTTTCAAATTATTGTAATACATTATAATTCAACGCTCATGTACGTAATTTTTTAACCATTGATACGAAAATCTACAATTCTTCAAGATATTAAAACATGTAATCATTCTAATGTAAGGTTAGTATAAACCTTTTCTAGGCTATCTAGGGTCATATCACTATAACCACATGAGAGATGTTATGCTTTTTCAATTAAAGAATTATGTGAATAAAATATAACAAATATATATATATATATATCCTTAAACTAGTTATGATATAATTTATCACAGACTTCAGACCATAAATTAATCACTCCCCAATAATACTCAATGGAAACAATATTTTTAATCTCCCACTCTATGTATTGTATTATATGATTCTACCTTAAAAATATAATATTTTTTTCATAACAAATAAAAAACATTTTCACAACAATAGTTTAATTACATTACTACAAATCATATTCTCTACAATGTATGGTTATGCATGTCACCCCCACTTACGAAATTAAAAAAACTAGGAAAAAATAAGTCATTCAATTAATTAAAAGTATGTGGATGTACTACTCACAGATGAGTGACATCAGAAAAAATTAAACACCCAATGATTATTTTTAGATCACAAAGAATAGTAAAGTCTATAATCAATAAACAACATAAAATTCGAATCAGATCTTCTGAATGTTTATATTGAACTACAATTCAAAGTGGAATAATTAAATTGCTCATGGATGTGAAATATTAATCACATTCACAGAGTCCATGTCAAAATAAATCAAGGGTAATGACCATATAACTTATGCCATTACTCCCTGCACATTCATCATCCAAAAAATATATCACCCCAAGAATTCCTCCCCAAAATATAGGATTAACAACCTTTACATGATCAACCAAATCACCACACATCACTCAAGAATCGATACATTTCCATATGAATTCAACCACACTCTCATTCCTCTGTAGAAAGTGAATCCATAATAAACATCACCATATGTCCAACCAATCTTACCATCTAAAAAAAATTATTAGACTGGGATCAGTATCAGTTATCCACATATAAAACAACATCGTACACATGTCATAGAACTTATAATGATAAAATGAATCAATGATCCCACAATGGAAGAACATCCATAAACCCTAATCCATTTATGATTTTCTAAACACTGGCCCCATCGAAGATCCCAATTTGAAAAATGTTTCAATTTTGAACTCCCTACCATAGTTTATTAACCTATGACAATCAGTGATCATGTAACTCATGGAAACATGATAATAATAAAAAATTCTCCAACATATAATTCCTTTTCTGAGATATCAATAAGGCACAATGATCCCACACCATCCCATAAGGTTATCTATGAATTCTTTTGTAAATAAATGTATCACTATCACTAAGAACATGTCGTTATAGGATTCACAAGAACAATAATTAGTATAATATATTTACATGTGTAGTGTTTGGTTAAACATGGACAAAATATAAATATTTTAATCAACATATATAATTTTGCATTCATATTAAACAACTAAATCTCTATATTTAGTGAAATCACGTGACTATAAATATTTCTTCTGAATCATGTGTTGTAATTATGATGCTTGAAAATTGACCTCTTTCCCATGAGAAAATATCAAAAACGAGAGTATACCATATTACCAAAATCTCATATGTATTGTAAAATGTAAAATCACACAACTGTAAAAAATGAATACAAAAATTGAAATCAGATCACCTATAAAGATTAAATTCATTTTAAAAATGGTGTATATAATAATATAATTTGATATCCAATGAATTTTATAAAACATTCATTGTACAAATATCTACCAAGTACCCCATCAAAAAACAAATATTCTATGATTCCATGTTTTAAAAAAATGACCTATTTTGAAGTAACACATCACATAATATGGCCCCGACAACATCTCATCCATTACTACCCATACATATGTGGAGGTTTACAGTCTGTTAGGGTGAAAAAGATGAAGCTAGAAGATTGTGCCTTCTGGTAAAAGAAAATAAAAACCTATGAATCCAAAACATATACAATTAAAATCATAAAATCATGTATAACAAAATAAAAAACCCATATTCTATAATAAATCAAATGTGTAATACACCCATACAGTCATAATAAATGTTAATAAATAATATTTTTTTGTCTACACGTCCACCCATATATTAAAAATAAGCTAATGAAAATAATTAAATCATTATATGTTTCCAAATGTATGAATAACCAAAAAACTGGTCTAGATGAAATATAGTGACACCGACCTAGAACTGAGACTTAACATAGGCATCCATGCTCTATCATATAACATATATCGTTATCATAATCCAATAAAGAACATATTCACTATATATATGTAAACATAATTTTTTCAAAACAATGATGTTCATGTATATGGGGTGAAAAATAAATCTCATTATGTTATACCTGATAGTGAACCTATAATATATTATCATATGTATGTGTGTGCACATGTGAAATAACATGAATATTGATAAACAGAAAAAAAATCATGCATAATTTAATCAATTGAATAAAAATGATGGGGGATACAAAAATATAACCACAAACCATAGGTTCTAGCCTGAAACATGTGGACAATATACCTCTCACTTTCCCACAACAGATGATTTATATAAATTGGATGACTATTCTAAATAAAATTATGAACAACTACTAATAGTAAAAAAGGATATAAATTTAAACTAAACACAAATGTATATCGTATGAGAACTATTGTGAAATGGTAATAACATACATTAAAAATGAATCTACCTAACTATAGGTTATGTAAAGAATGACCCAAACTAGAAACATGACAATGTGAAAAAAAATTTAACCAACCGTGTATTGAAAAATACAGAAGAATAAAATCAATTTGTAATGCTGGAATGTTACATTACAGAATATCATGGATTCTTCAATCCATGATAAATACATATATACTATCACAGGGGACCCTTACATGTAATTGGGAGCGTTTAGAATCATGGGAAGGTTTCCACTAGCTAGTATGTAACTCTCATATAGAGGGTTTAACACATCCATATTTGTAATTTTTTCCTATTAAAAAATAACATCATCCATCCAATATAAGAGAAAACTAGATAAAAACATGCGAATAATGTTTCATCCATGATTTCCCTAGGATCAGTTCCGTACTCCATGCCCTATATAGAAAAAACCTAAATAATTTTATCTAATAGAAAAAAATATGTTTCTATAAAATTATTGAACATAATATCAAAAAAATTAAATCAATAGTGTCTAAAAATTTCTTTGTAATTCTATCCATAAAGTGGGTAATTCCAACTCTTGAACCCATCACAAAAATAGATCATCTATTTTCCCTGATCAACATTGTTCTCACAACAATCTATAAAACTATGTTCCCCAATTTTAAAACATATAGCAAAATTCTACTAGGGAATCACATGATATATATGAGCTCTTAATCCACACTAATAAAATTATAATAAAATTTTAATATTAAATATAATGGTTGAGACACAATATTAGGGGTTCCCCAATCTTATAATGTTACCAAATGGTATTTTTGAAATGAAAAAAATCATCAAGAAACCATTACTGACCTCACACCGATCCTCAATAAAATTACACCAACAATGTTATCTAAATCCATAATCACACCTGAAAGGGATTGCATAATAGTATCTGTGTCCATTTTAAAAAATAATCCCTATCATTTTATCCTTGGTATTGAAGAAGCAATTGGGGAAAATTCCATTTCATGATAACTATATTCAGTATCCATATAAATCAACCAATATTTTGGTTCTATATCGTAGATAAGGGTATCGAAATGTTTTCCTCTAACCCATATAAAAATACAAATGGAAACCAATCCTAAATTTAATCCTATTTTATCAACCCATATAAATGATTTGATATATATAATCATCAATTGAGTAATCTAACCCATGTATTATCAATCATCATGCAATCAGAACCAATATCTCAGGACAATCATGGATCTCCCAAGATATATTTTTCATTTATGTATTATAGGAACTATAAAAATGAAAATTGAAAAAAATCCCTATTATCCTCAAAATAATCCAACAAAATATCTCATGAAACTCACTCTGTTTACATTTCCCAAAATTAACATGATGGAGGGTTATAAATATAAACCATTCTGAAATACTCATAATAATCAAATGCCAGAAAAAATCAATCCACATAAGATATACATTTTTAAATGATTAAGAAATCAGAGTACACATGAAAAATACATATAATTTTAATCTCATGAAGGCCAAATTTATTCCTAGGGAATGGAAATTGAAAAAACACACCATGAAATAAAATGTATTGTATGTATACATTAGAGATATTGTGTTTATCTCCAAAGGACCTCCTTAGTGTTGTGACACTACATAAATAGAATCTTATTCTTATTAAAAAATTGTGTGTCTTTACAGTACAAATTTTATACCATATATGGGGTGTTCAGCTATATACCTAGATATGTAAACATGGTATGTCCAATTAAAATACATGGAAATTGTTCACCTACCTCACACAGGCTCTGGTCGTGATTTATACACAACCATATTCCCAAAGATGAGGTATCTAGTTTAATAATCAAACACAACCCAATAAATATCTACACTATATTTAGAATAAAACTACATGTTTAATAGTGAATTATTCCTTTACTAAACCAACTATAAAAAAAATTATTTATTAGAACTGCACACCTTGCACACATGTTTTCCCATAAATAAAACCCATAAAAATGTATTAAATCCCCAATTATATACTAAGAACAAAACATGATCCCCAAAAGGTCTCCAATAACCCCAAAATTGATTTAAAACTCAAATATATATACTATATATATTTTAATAACGAACAATACAAATGTAATACGTCAGGGATGAAACTACTGAAGTTCTCTAGAGGAGTATGACACACAACTGCTACCACAGTTCTACCTCTGAATATGCTCCATAGGAAGATCCAAATCCTCCATTTCCATATTCTCCCCATATTCCTATTATATCCCACTCCATATATCAACTACCTGAAATAGTATCACATTAAGGAATAAGAGATAATTTAATGGGGTTGATGGAAAATTAAAAAAATTGATAAATGTAATAGATAAAAAAAAGACAAAGATAAAAAATAACAACATGGGCCAACCATGATTCTCATGAAGAGTTAAAAACTCATATATAAAAACCCCATCATATTAGAATCATCCATGGAGATTTATTCTCAATACAAAACTACCTATAAATAATTTCACCAAATAAATAATAAAATATTACTTGATATCAAATTTATTTAATATAAAATAATGGGGAAAAATTGAATGTCTCAAATTTCCACAATATTGTTTAACTATGGTAAATACTCAATTAATTGATTTTTTTTAAAATTATTAGTCAATTATATTCACATTGGATGTATTAATTATTTATCACTGAAACAATTTTGGGAAAAATAATCAAACGTCACATTATTTATTAAAAGATGTGATGTTTCACCCCGTTAATAGTTCATTACATTTATTGGGTCAATACATAATTAAAAATTAATTTAATTATAGAATAAAATATGATCATATTTATTATTATGAATTATAATATTATAATTTTTATAAAATTATTATTTTTTCAAATAATAAAAAGTTAACTAGTATACTAAAAAGTTTTTTATAAGGATTAGTTTTAAAAGAATAGTATCTAAATTTATTATTTACAATTATATAAAATGAATTTCATTTTATATGTAACAATAATAAAATTACATTCTAGAGAAATTTTGGGTTTCTTCAAGAAATATTGATTTTTAGTGAATAGTGAGAAATAATGATTTCAATAAATAGACATTTATTTTTTATAAATTGTTTAATTTAAGATTATTGTTATGTTTTTATTATTATTTAGTGTAACTTATGTATTTTTATCTTATATTTAATTCTCCTAATTACTTTTTATTGAATTATGTATTGGTTTTAAAATAAATTATAAATGTTTTTCAAAAAACTATTTTGAAAACATAATGTTTCTCCTTTTAAATTTCATTAAAATAATCCATAATGGTTAATATTTCCAATGAAACGATTTTATTAAATTTATTTAAATATTTACTTAGTTTAATATAATACTTATTATTATTCATTGAGTTAATATAGAATCATTCAAAAAACAGTTCTAAAAAACTTGTAGACTTTTCACGTCAAGAGAGTTATTATTAAATTAAAATATTCCGAATATATAAATTGAAATTTGAAAAATTTATTCAATTTTAATAAAAAAAATTATTTTTCCTAATATGTTCATCATAATATTTTACCAATCTTATTAGTTAAAATATAAAAAATTAATTACTATGAATAAACTGAAAACAAGATTACAGATTGGTTAAAAATAGATTATAAGGACTAAAATGTCCATGCACTAGTCCAAAAAATTTTATTTATCCATATTTATACCTTATCACATCAGTGATATATATTGGTTCACTATTGGGTTCTGGAATCATCAATAAAATTTTGGTGAAATTTACTCGTTCAATAAAATTCCATGTTTTCCACTCCACTCACTTATTAATGGGTACCCACTATCACACTAACTTCACACCTTAAACACCAATTTGTTTAACCAATAACTATCCAAAAAACATTTCCACTTCCCAAATCTATTCTTCTAGTCCATATTTTGGGCATAAATCAATCAATGTATGGCCTTCAGTGCAACCCTAATGGAGATACATTAAGAATATGTAATGTTAATCAATGAGTGTTTTCTTGTATTTATTCTTACTCCCTATTATGTTATTTTTATTACAAAATTATATAATAAAAAATATAAAATACATATACTATGATGTTTTGGTCCAAGGGTTCTACCTTAAACATCACACACATATATAAATATGTTATGGAATCATCATTTTTGTATACGGCTGACTACCCCATCACGAAAAGATGGTGTTCATGATTTAATTACCACTAGTAAAAGTTGGGTATAATTATGGATATAGTGTTTGTAAATTAAATTTAATATATATTTATACCTATGGAGTAATTATATAATATATAATTATTCTATATTCCGTTCAATAAAGATGCAATAATGTTATTCCTCTAAATAACATACTACAGCATCATGATGCGATGTGATTTGTTTTTCACCAACACATTTCATGGAATTAAACAAGGGTAAATAAAATTGATACATATTAAAAAAATTATATATTTATGCTATTAATTAAATATTTTTCATTCCTGATATATAATATAACATTTTACTACATATCTTTTCACACTATGAAAATATAATAATTTCGTTCATGGATGTGTGGATAACGACATCCTTAAAGTGATGTGACTCAATTTATCCTTATAATGTCTAAATATTTATATATATATAATTATATATAAATCAATAAAATTTCATTTATGATATACATATCAATAATTATTGATGAAAATTTTCAATCCTTATTTCCATATTGATAATTGAAAAATGGAAATGTCACCCATTAATACATACAACTTTCATTGTATATGATAGTAAAAAAAGTTAATTTTTCATAAAAAAAATTTCATGATTTTGTTTAAATGTATACTTTATTTGTAATTATGATATTTTTTTAAGATTGTTATTTTTGATATTGTTCAATAAAGACCCATTTGACCATAGTCAACCTACCAAATTAGTTTTTCACACATAAAAGAAATATGTTTAATACAACATACCTTAATATAGTTTATCAATTATATTTATATAAAATCTTAAAAAGTAAAATTAAAGTAATAATAAGGTTTAAAATGTTTCTAGTTAATGTTAATAATTAATATATGATTATTATTCAACACAATTAAGACACACATAGAAATTCAATCTCATGGTAAGTGGAATCATCTAAATATAATTCCATTAAGAATTATCATGATGTTATGATCAATTATTCATTTATATTAGTTATATATAAATTATTTTATATTGTATATTAGGAATTAATATATTATCATTTCATTTAATAATTTCTATTTTTATTCTTTCATGGGGATTATGTTTTAAATATTTACAATGTGAATAGTTAAATTTAATCTATATAAATCATCTATTAATGTTTTTCATAAAACTATAATTATATTCAAATATCAATGATTGAAATTATTTTCAAAATTTTTATATGTAAAATGAATTAAAATGATCATTTAATCTATATTTTGTTTCATTTCCAATATTTTTAAAAGGATTTCATTTACATGTTTTAAACAAAATATCGACAATGATGTTCACTAAGATCAATAGTATTATTTTATTTATATTATATTTTTGGAGAATAAATGTTCTAGTAAATGAAAAACAATAATTCCATGTTTTTATTTTTTTATTGAAAATATTTTTTATAATATAGTTATTTTTATTACTAAATATTAATTTAATAAATTTTTAAATAATCATTAAATTGATTTTTTTGGTTCATGTTGTTATTTATGGGAATTATATTTGATGAGTGAGGTCAAATAGTGTTGGTGAGGTTGTTAGAGATTCAATATTGGTTGCACTCTGATATAACTACAATGAATTTGGTAATAATTATGTTCTCTATATAATTATATTATAAGTTTAATGCATTGTTTTTATATCTATAAAGGATCTATAATTTTCTTATAATAGTCCTATGAGATTATGAAAATAGGTAATTAGAATAGATTTCTATGCATGCAAATGAGTTTTTAGGGAAATAATTTTCATTCAAAAGGTTTAATAAATGATATTTTACCTTATATTATATAGTATTTTAGGGTTAAGTTGATATATTTAATGAAATGTTTTCTTCAGATATTTTCATTTTTTAAAGAAATAATGGGTTCTTTTATTTTTATATCTCTTGTTGATATTTTCTTCTCATACCATATATTTAAAATGATTTTAATAGGTTTTATGGATTCGTATGAGGATCGATTTAGTCATGAGTTTGGTCATTGAAACATTAAATGGAATGAAATGATGAATTATATATAATGATTTTCATTATAGAGAAAAATGGACTCTATTAAGAATTTTCCACTTTTTTTATATGATTTTTTAATGTATATATTATATAAAAACATTTGAAATATATAAACCCAAAATTTCCATAATTATATGATAGTAAAATATTTAATTAATAATCAATAATATATACTATTTAAGGAAGGGTAGGTATAGTTGTAATAAAAGAAATGATTTTTAAAAATTTTGATTTTTGGATGATGATAATAATATTCAATTGATTGATTTTTAATTATGGTTATTTTAAAATTTCATATATTTTTATGAATACCATGTTTATTTATATAAACTATGTATGATTAGAATGGTTTTCCACTTTTGATATTGGAAGGCTTTATTGGGATGGCACTAACAGTAAAATATACATCTGAATCGGTTCCTTAAATGGGTGTTATTAGAAATTATGGGTCTGTTATAAATATGGATAATTATAAATAGGATATAAATGGATCTGTAATCGATGAATGAGAGAAAACTGATATATGAAAAATGAAAATGAATATAATGAATCATTTTATCTGTTAAAACTGCTATAATTTAGTGGATAATATGACATAGTGATATCTAATTGATTGATCAATTCTCTGGAAAAGATATTTAATGTTATGGGATGTTCAGAGTGTTAAATGGTAACTCCAATAATTTATCAATTTTATGGTGAAATTTACCAATTTTAGTATTTTTTAAGAATAATAATGAAAAAATTGATATTGATGGCATAGAATTGGAAAAATTTATGTATATTTTTCTTGTGAAATATTCTGCTATGTATGGTCAACTGTGAATCGAAAATATATTGTAATAATTGAAATAAAAATTTATTATATTTTATCTTCATATGAATAAAATTTCACCAAATATGCCACATATTTTTTTTTGATTTTATTCAATACACCGTTAACGAAATTAATAGGATTTATAGAAGATTTTATTTATATCTGTGAACATATTTGTACGCTGGTGAATTTAAAATCTATGGGAAAGTTGTGTGTTGTGTTGAAAAGGATTAGATGGAGTTTTCTAAATTTTATTTGATTCTTGATGAATAATGTAAGAATCATCCATAATGGTAGATGATGGGGAATCATAAAACAATGAATTATAGAGTTAATAATGTAAATTTCCCATATTTTTTTATGTGTGGTAAATAGAACCATGGATAATGTAATATGATGTTATGAAAGTGTTATCTATTTGAAATTTTTGGACACATGTTTCATGAATACAAGGAAAATAATGGTGAGGAATAAAATAATGGGGAAGCTAATAGTCACTTAATGGTATAATGTATTATTTTTAATGAGTTGGGAAATTATTGTATTCCATTTATGAAGTTAGTTCCTTAGGACTGAAATATTCTTCATTAGAAACTAAACGTTGTTGTGGGGTCAGTTTCTACGTCTAAAATTAATGTTGAGTTGTCAAATGACATTGTAGCAGTTTTTTTACTTGTCTATTCAAATTATTACAATAAAATATTTGACCTTAAATCTTCACCTTTATTCATTCCTTAGAATATTTCATGTCAATTGGTAATATTAACTCCAAAACCGAAGAAATTTTTTTGAGAGTCATGTTTGAAATATAAATATAACCCTGACTATAGAAAACATAAAATTATTATTTTTGGTGTGGTCATTCTTGAAAGTAACTGTGAACTACCAATAATAAAATGTGATATAATTCATGTATTATAATGCATTTAATTTTTTCATGCAAATATAATTTTAGTTATATGAAAGTTGTGATTAGTGATTTCATGAATTTGATAACGTACTAATAAGATAAGAAATTTATTATGGATGGTAGTGAATGTTACTAAGATCATAATGTTTAAAATTATGAAACTATTCGTATTAATAATTTTCTTCATGTAAATGAATACATCGTTTTTATCAAAATTGTTTTATTGGATTTATCACTAATCATGATGCTTATATACTATTGATATAGAACTAGATGCTATAAATATTTCATAACCCCCTTATATAATTCCTATATTTCAAATTTTATAATTGAAAATGATATTATTATTTTTATTTGAATGAAAATAATTAATCCTAGAGCCTTACCATGGGTGATCATGTATTATTTGTTGAAATGATTGATGTTTCACTTAGAATTTTGCTCGATTATAGAACCTTGAATAGAATAAATATTAAGAGAAACATTCATTTTACACATATCGATTATTATTCTATGTATCATTAGGGAGAACCATTTATATAAAATAACATCCAGAGTTTGGGGTACCATTAGTATAATGTGACTGTTGTTGGAATTATAAATAATGTATTTTTGAATTGATATTAGAATTACATGATATTATTAATTTTATTGGGATTATATAAATAACGTATTTTATTTATGGATTTTATGAACAACATATTCCATGAGATCTTGGACAAGTTTGTGATATTTTTTATTAATGAAAAAATGTTTTTTTCAAAAATTTACGATAAATAAGAAAAAAATATAAGGTATTTTTTATAATTAAAAAATAAATGAAAAATTATAGATATTTTAGGAACATAACATCATGGTTACTAAATGTATTTTTTGATATATTTTTTCTAAATAATGAATAACTCTACCCCCTAATAAAAATAGTTATATAAGTGTGTAAAATTCCTAAAAATATATAGTGATTCATAGTTTTCTTGGAATTTTTGTTTACTACATGTATTTTCGTTGAAAAATATAATTGGCTATATGGACAACTAATTAGTTTTACTCAAAATTTACTTAAATTAATCTTGAAAAGAGATGTATTAATTATTATCAAGAACTGAAGTGATGATTAGGGAAATATATCTGACCTTACATCTTGTTTATCTAATGTTATTTTTTATTGAAGGATATATGTTTATTCCTAATGTTGAGTTTTCTGGTAAGTGATTATGATTCAATTCAGATGAAACCTTCTGAGTAATATTTCCCACATCATGATTTTGAATTATTTGTTGTGGTTTTTTGTTTAATAATATAGAGGCCACATTTTGGGGGTAATGTGTGAAATTACAACAATCACCACTCTTTTATTTATATAATCACTAAGAATGAATTAACCGTGAGATAGTGAAAATAGATTGAACTCAGATAGTTTTGTGATTCTGTGATTAATTACCACATTGGGAAATAAAAATAATGATGGTTTTTCATTGTTTCAAAAAGTTAATTCATCATTAAAATCAATAAATTTGAATGTTTTCCCTTTTTACTATGTTGATGAATTTTGGCCTAGAATTTGTAGATGCAAGTAAATGATCTATTTGGTTTCAGATATTATTTTTTTCTATATTTTCTAAAATAATCTATAGTGTACAAAAGGATGAACACTATAAACAAGAAATCAGGGAATCCATTACGTATATTATGTTTCTTGATTTTTAAATTGGTGTAGAAGGTGTTTTATAACATTGAAATATAATATAAGTTCCTTTTGTGATTACTATTCAAGGGAAAAGTTGTTGTCTAAAGATCAATTTTCACCATTATTCATTCATCCCGATAACACTAAGATATATATAGATATTAATGATTATTACTATTTTTATGGTATGAAATGAGATATTATAGAAATTTACAATGACATGTTCGACTTCCTAATAGGTTAATGTGGAGCAACATTTTCTAAAGGGTATTATTAATTCTTTTATTGATGAAGGATTGGAAATAAAAAATTATATAAATGGACTATGTGGTTGGAAGTAAAAATATTTCTCAAGGTAATAATGCCATTTGATTTACTGTAAATACCAGGAAATCTCGTGGAAATATTTTTCTTAATACATGAGATTTTTTCAAGTCTACAAAAATTTACGGTGCTTGATTCTAAGGCTCGGGGTTCCCGAAATCAATTTTTGAAAATTTTTTCAGGAGGTTCAGTAAATGTACGAGTGAGATTTTATAACTTTTGAATGGTTCTTGGAACTGAAGTCTGAGGGCACCATAGAGGTTAAACCCTCCTCATAGAGGTTGTAGGTGGGGCCACTGCACCTTAACCTCCCATGAAAGTTTATGGTGGTGGGTCCCACCCAAAATCAACATCCCATGATAGGAATAATTTGGTGGGGACTACACGGGGCTTAACCCCAATTAATTGGATGAGAGGAAAACCTCTCAACTCCCTCAATTAATTTCATGTGTCAATGTAAAATTAAATGATTTCAATATAATTTTATTTGTCAACATAAAAATTAAATTCTATCAATTAATTCTATGTGTCAACATAAAATTAAATCCTATATTTTGTTTTGATGTAGGCTATGTGGGGGAAACCTTTGGGAATCCTCCAAATAATTAAGCCAACACACCTCCTCTGACGTGAGACATATTCATATGCAACGAATCGACATATGCCTCCTTGTGCCAACGTCAACCAACTATGAGCAAGGTAGGGGGTTGATTACATGATAATATTGTACCCTTTTCTTATCATCCTCATAGGATAAAACGGGATTGTTGAGGATGTATTATTGATCATATACTTTTCTTGATAAGCCAAATGATACCTCCCTAAATGTAGATGGTGCAGGCCAACCTAACTTGGCCCGACACCCTCTGTTGATTTTCATTCTTGTGGTGATCTTCGAAGCGGAAATGAGGCGACGAAGGTAGAAATGACAAAGGCCAAGCTGTCGTGGCCTTCACGAAACGTTCTTCCCCCGCGGCACACTGATGTTTCCGATCAAACACTGACGACCCGTTTCGTCTTGGGCCACGCCGAACCAGCCTACCCGCACGCTGCCCGTGCCCCCGCCGGCCTCCAAGCATGCTACTTGTGCAGTGCCCGCACCCTACCGGCCTACAAACACGCAACCGGTGCACCCAGCAGTTTGCTCATGTGCTGCCTGTGTGCCCCGCCGTCATGCATGCACCCTAAGACCTCCCCGCATGCTACCCGATGCCACACTGACCATCATGTGCCATGCCGGTGCCCTGAGGCCTAGATGTGCACTGCCCAGTGCCCCACTGGCTTGCCCGGGTGCTGCTCACGCACTGGATCCCAGCCGAACCGGCCGTTCCGCACCGGCCACCCAAACCAACCTGCGACGACTTTCGCGGCATCGTTTGCCAAACCGACTCGACTTTCCAGATCGATCCGCACAAGATGTGCCCCTCGCGGTGTTGGTCGAACCACCCTTGCAGTATATTGGGTCGGGCTCATTGGTCTAGTCCGAACCTAGTGGGCTGACCGGGTTGACCCAGACCTTGTCGTGCCAGTCTGGGTTGGGCCGAGTCGGTCCGACCGAGTCGGACCGGGCCCATGCCCATTACCGACGATGTTATTTCCTATGGACGTAACATAGGCACCAGATGATCGTTTGATGAACCGTTAGCAGCACTGGTTTTCTTGTAATGTGATGGTCACTTTGAGAAAAACCCAGTAGAGTTCGGGGTAAATTTGAGAGACAGTCAGGTTGGATTGTACACGAATCCAACCAGACCCCCAAGACTAAAAAGCTAATAACTCACTGACCGAGCGTCCGATCGATGTGCCGTATGTTGAGTTGAAAACCCTATGACGAGGTGGACCTTTGAGATACATCTACATGGGACTTCATGGAAGCTAATGTATTGAATCGTGGCTTGAGGAGATGGACCTCCCAGAATCAATCTTGCTTTGCAGAAACCCTGTGGCTGGCTTTACTTTGACTTATGTTCCTAGATCATTTGTTCGTCCGATAGAATACCTGGTCCTAGAAAATGTGTTTCTTTGATAGCTCTGACGCCTATTCTTGGATCACGTGTTGGTCTGACAGTTCTAACTTCTTTTCCCAGATCATGTTTTGGTCCGACAGAATTGCTCGTCCTGGATCATGTGTTGGTCTGACAGCTCTGATGACTGTTCCCCGATCATGTGTTGGAACGACAGTTCTAACTTCTATTTCTGGAACTTGTGTTGGTCTGCCAGTATAGTTGGTCTTGGGCCATGTGTTGGTTCGACAGCTCCGATGGGTCCGTGGCTACATCTGATCATCTCAATCTCTATACTTATGTTGTATACCTGTGTGAGATGATTTAGGGACTTCTATTTTTTCCTCGTGATTGAGATGGGATACATGATAACTAAGGTATATTTATAGGCATATACCTAATTAATGGATATCCATTAATTTATTAATGTGTAGTTTTTCCTTGGTGGATTTTGAGAGACCTTGGTGGTATCAAGGTCTCCACTGAGTATCGTTATACTCACCCCTGCACATTCTATTCCCACACCTAGTATTGTTGGATTTAGATGACAGACAGTGCTGATGGAGGCTGAGAGCACCAGGACTTGACGGTACTCGAAGGTGGAAATTATGACGATTCAGTACACGGAGGAGCTTGATAGACAAAGAGTGATGAAGAGGCTATCTGTACATACCCATCAGGTAGGAATCGTAGTGGACGTTCCATGAGCTTCTTTTCAACTTCCAGCTGTTTAGTACCTTTTCTGTTTTACTTGTACTTTATAGTTTGGCTTGTATTTCCGACCCCATTACTTTTCATCACTCATTTGGATACAGTTTTTACATAGTCTTTGATTCCAATTTTTTCTATGATCTGGTGTTCTTATAATTTATAAAGGAAATTCCTTCCATGTTTAAGGTTTTTACACCTTTGGTGCTAGTTTCTAGCCTCTGGCATATGGGAGGCTGTCTTGGGGTTGTCACAGCACAGGCCCTGGGGGATGGGTCGTGTCAAATTGGTATTCAAGGAGTCAGTTCTACCGCACAACATAGGACAATGATATTTCTTTCTATGAAGTAATATTGTTAAGAATAATTAGTTTGGTTTTCAGTCTAGGGAGTCTAGTGTTGGTGAGTCGATTGATATATCCATACAACAAGACCCTGAAATCATATTTGTGACTCAGTACAAGGAAACAATGATTGTGTGTGTGTGTTTTCAAGAGTTTTCTTTGGATCCCTTCAGCCAGATCACCAGGTATAACTTATTGACTATGAAGCACCTATTTCTTATCAGGATGCCTCTACGTAAATAGCCAGCCAGGGTTTTTACAAATGATTGAGATGACAGACCACTAAGCTATGAGGCCTCGATGCAGGGCCCCATCACGGTAGACGCACTAGCAGTACCACTACCTGTTGTTCCACTGATATCACCAGCCTAGTAGCAGTGAGTGAACGCCACTTGAGAGCGTTGTATGAGTTCCAGCTTCAGAGGCCATCCATGTTCAGGGGTGAGACGAACCCGCATGTAGCTAAGTATTTGATGGAGTCTGTGGTGAGATATTTCAGACTGGTAGGGACACCACCCGACCTTATAAAGATCTTTTCCATGAGTCTCTTTCAGTTAGTAGCAGGTAGATGGTGGAGTCTCACACTCCACATGGATGACTAGGTGACACTACTCTAGGTAGGCATCGAGAGCCTATTTTGGGAAGAGTATGTCCTAGAAAAACTACATGCGGTGCGGATATAGGAGTTACTTCATCTTCAGTAGGGCAGCATGATAGTGGTACAGTACCCAGCGAGGTTCACCGACCTCTTGCGCTACTCCACCTATATGGTTTGGTACCCTTTATTCATGGCCTGGACCTTTGATTAGGAGCATAGATGGGGGTCATAGTGTCGATGATCTCACTCAACATCCAGACAAAAATAGAAGTGTTAGAGAGAGACCTCCTAGTGTATTATTTCCTTGCTGAGTAGTCACTAGTAGTGAGACCAATGACTAGTTATATGCAGTGGAGCCTTCAACAGCTGTTAGTAGAAATTATCACAGAGGTCCATGTGGACCTGTCCATCTTGTGGGAGACCACTAGATACAGGTTTAGTTGTGTCGGGTACTTGATATAGAGCCAATCATGCAAGGAGTGGGAAATGTTACACCTGTGGTGGGCAGTGTCACATGGCTTGTGACTATCTGAACCACCATTCCGATTATCAGCGGACAGCTGGGAGACCTCCCTGGAATATGCCTAGATTCGATCGAGCCGGTCCACAAGGAGCGGGTGGACATAGAAGTGGAGTTGGATGTATAGCTTGTGGTGGGTGTCGTTATGAGGTTTTACCACCCCACCAATAGGAGGACCACCCTAAGCAGAGAAAGCAGGTGGACAAGAAATAGCTCAACTTTAGGCAGCTGAATCATACGACCAGGGATCCATGGAAATGAATTGAGGTATGATCTATGTCTACTCCAACATAGTTGCAGTTCTAATAGACACTGGTACAAGTCACTCTTTCATTTCCACTGCCCTCATTAGTAGCTCAGAGATTCTGACAGAGCTATTGGCTTGATCTTTATGGGTAGATACTCCTACGGGAGAAGACTCGATGATTACACAATGGTGAAAAGAGTGTGAGCTTATGCTAGGAGGCGAGATATTCAGTTCGGATCTTGTCGTAGCAGTGTGGAGGCCTTATGATGTCCTCTTGTGTATGGACTGGTTATCTACAGTCCATACTAAGATCGACTGTATTAGGAACAAAGTGCGGTGTGTCCGTACAGATGGAACTAGGTTTACCTTCATCGGCGAGAAGGGAGCGTTTGCAGCATAGGACAAACTTACACGGAGAAGGTTCCAGCCGATCACTCATCAGTTTTCCCACCTTACCCTCGGAGCAGTTGACGTGGAGAGTCCGAGCTATCCTGTAGGGGTGGACCAGTACACAGATTTTTTCCCTGATTATTTTCCATGTCTACCTCCTCTTAGAGAGGTTTACTTTTACATTTACTTGTACCCTGGAATGACACTGATATCTATGACATCATATCGAATGGCTCCCTCTGAGCTTAGTGAGTTGTGGGTACTGCTAGAGGACTTGTAGGGGAAGGGATTCATCCGGTCCAGTGTTTCTCCCTGGGCAGCCCCTATTCTGTTCTCCAAGAAGGTGAATGGGAGATTGAGGCTCTGTGTCGACTACAATTTCCTAAACAAGGTGAGCATGAAAAACAAGTACCCAATCCCAAGGACTGATGACCTCTTTGATCAGCTAAAGAGATCTTGGTGGTTATCAAAGATAGACCTCAGATCAAGCTATCACCAGCTTAGAGTTCGAGATGAGGATGTGTTGATGATGGTCTTAAGATGTTGGTATGGCCACTACGAGTTCTTTCTTATACCCATTGGCGTAACCAATGATCCAAAAATGTTCATGGGACTCAGGTATAGGATCTTCCAGCCTTACCTCGATCTCTTTGTCGTAGTCTTCATTGACGACATACTGATATACTCGACTATTGTGGAGGAGCATGGCTACCATTTACGGGTAGTACTGGACACACTCAAAGAGCACCAGCTTTGTGGTAAACTCTTGAAGTGCCAACTTTGGATCCGAGAGGTTCACTTTTTTTTACATGTCATTTCAGAGGCTGGAGTTCAAGTGGATCTAGTGATGATTGAGGCGGTACATGCTTGGGAGCCAGCCTGGAGTGTGATAGAGGTACATAGTTTCTTGGTATTGGATGGATACTACCGATGGTTAGTACCAGACTTCTCCAGAGTTGTAGCACCACTATCAACCTTGAAAATTAATGGGCATCCCTTCGTGGGGTCGGAGAGATTCCATTAGAGCATTCAAAAGGTAAGGCAGAGGCTAACTAGTGCCCCCATATTGAGGCTTCCAGAGGAAGGTGTAGGGTACGCAGTTTACGTTGACTCATCTGGGACCAAACTTGGGTGTGTCCGGATGTAAGATAGAGCAATGATCGCGTATGGTTCTTGGAAGCTGAGACACCATGAGCAGAACTACACTACCCATGACCTGGAGTTAGTTGAACTGGTCTTCTCATTGAATATGTGGTGACACTATCTGATGGGTGAACGTTTTACCGTGTACTATAATCACTAGAGTCTCAGGTATATCTTTTCTCAAGAGGACCTGAATCTGAGATAGCAGTGATGGATTGTGTTCTTCTAGGAATATTACTTTGTGATAGTCTATACTCCTATGAAGGGGAATGTTTTTGCAGATTCACTCAGAAGGAGGTCTGGTATACAGCTCCTAAGGGAGGCGACGAATCAGCTAGACACTTTGCAGATATCCTTTGTGGATAGAGATGGATACGACTTCATTTATTCTCGTACAATCACTCCCACACTTATGAAATGACTCAAAGAGGCGCAGTGAGGGGACCCTGACTTGGAGACTCGATGTGCACAGATATCCACAGGGCATGTACCTGATGGATTTTCTAAAGGTGGGGAGCATGTCATCATCTTTAAAGGAATAACCTTGGTACCTGTAGCACTTCTGGAGGATGTGTTGAAGGAGTTACACACATCTACTCTAGAGGAAAATTCGGGTGTGGCGAAGATGTATCAGGACCTCAGACGACAATACTGTTCGCCAGGTATGAAGAAAGAAGTAGAAGAGTTTGTCTCATGATGCCTCACTTGACAGCTAGTGGAGGCGGAGCACCGGGTAGCAGTAGGCTTGGACCAGCCTTTAGAGGTGTCAGAGAGTAATTGAGATGGGATATCCACGGACTTCATGATGGGTCTTCCACGTACATCGAGGGGACATGACTCGATTTGGGTGATCGTTGACCGACTCACCAAGTCATCCCACATCCTACCAATCAGAGATAAGGGCTTAGTAGAGAGCTTTGGACGCCTCTATGTGAAGGAAATTGTGCGGATACATGGAGTTCCATATTATATTTTTTCCGATCGTGACACATGGTTTACTTCCCAGCTACAGAAGGGGCTGCAGGAGGATTTTGGGATGCAGCTACATCTGATCAATGCCTTCCATTCTCAGACGGATGGCGAGATGGAGAGGACCATTCAAAACCTCTAGGACATGATACTTTCTTGGGTACTCAACTTTGGTCGTAGCTGAGAGGATCACATTCTATTGGTGGAGTTTTCATATAAAAACATCTATCACTCCGCCATAGGGATCAAAACTTTTGAGGCATTGTACGAACATCATTGTAGATCACCCTTGTGCTGGACTAAACCATGGTAGTCAGCACAAGTGGGACCAGAGATGGTACATGCTACCACAGAGATGCTGCAGATCATCCTGGATCAGATGAAGAATGCACAGAGCAGGCATAAGTCATATGTTTATATGAGATAGAGACATTTGATGTTCAGGGATGGATAACACGTCTTTTTAGGGGTTTCACCTCGTCGTGGTTTATAGATATTTTTCCGAGGAGGAAAGTTACCTCTGAGTTTTATCGGACCATTCCAGGTACTTAGAATAATTGGAGAGATGGTATACCACTTGGATCTTCCACCTCAGTTGCTCTAGGTGCATGACAAATTCCACATATCTCAACTGAGGATATACGGGCATGACCCTTCCTACATCATCAACCATGGAGAGCTGGATATCGATGAAGGGGAGAATTTAACGGAGGGTCCTGTGAAGATTGAGAATTTACAGGAGTGGGTCCTATGTGGATGTTCGATGCCTCTAGTGCGCATTCTATGGAAGCACAAGAACCTCCAGGAGGGCACATGGGAGTGGGAGGCTCAGATGCATCCTTAGTACCCCCATTTGTTCCCTGAGTTCAATTTGTAGCTTTTGGGGATGTAAAGACTTGATGCAGGGAGAATGTAATGATCAGGAAATCTCATTGAATTTTTTAAAATACATTGGATTTTCAAGAGTTTGTGAAAATTTTAGGTGATTGATTACTTGGATCGAAGTGCCCAGAATTAATTTTTGATGGTTTCTTCAGGTAAGTCCAGTAAACGTATGAGAGAGATTTTATAAATTTTGAATCGGTGCTCGGAACTGAAATCTGAGGGAAACATTGAACTCGCAGTGCCAATATTCTCTTCAGAATACTTTCAACATGATGACAGATGGTCGATAATAAAAGATAGTTTTTGTATTTTCATAAAAAAAAATAATAAAATAAAGTGTGCAACACTCTATTTTATTTGAGCCGCATTTTGGTGTTTGGAGGTTAAAACCTTTTCATGGTGGTTAAACCCACCTCATTGAGGATGGAGGTGGGGCCATCACACCATAACCTCCCATGAGAGGTTATGGTGGTGCCCCCCCCCCCGAAATCAACCTCCCATGAGAGAATTAATGTGGTGGGGACTACAAGGGGATTAACCCCTATTAATGGGAGGAGAGTAAAACATCTCAACTCCATCAATTAATTTCACGTGTCAATGTAAAATTAAATGCTTTCAATTTAATTTTGTGTGTCAACATAAATATTAAATGATATCAATTAACTATATGTGTCAACAAAAAATTAAATCCTATATTTTTTTATGCAGGCTACGTGTGGGAAGCCTCTTGGAATCCTCCAAATAATTAAGCCAATGTACCTCTTAAATTGTGCCAACACTATTTAATTCACTTGACCCCCTTTTTTAAATATAGTAACAACATTGTTGGAATTTAAGAAGTTTCCTAATAAATGAACCACCATAAATTAGACTATGGATACATACCTCTCCCCCTTTCCTATATATAGGGAGCTTTGGAGAAAGATTTGGGACGGCTTCACCAAGCAGTGAAGCGTTGGTAAGGTGACGCAATGCTCGACACTTGGAGGATAACACTCTCCCACGAAGAAAAATCCACCGATGAAGAACATCGACCTCGACTTCGACCAAATTTCTTGGAACTCTTTCAGACGTGAGACATCCTCGTCCACAAAAAATCGATGTCCGCCTTCTTGCACCAACGTCAACCAACTACGAGTAAAGTAAGGGGTTTATTACATGATAATATTATACCCTTTTATTATATTCCTTGTCTGATAAAAATGTATTGTTGAGGATGTGTTATTGGTAATCTTGTTTTCTTGGTGAGTAATAAGATACCTCCCTAAATATGGAGGGTGTGGGGAAACCTAACATGGCCTGACACCCTCTGTCATTTTATTTTTTATTTGGTGATCTTCGAAGCGGAAATGAGGCGATGAAGGAAGAAACGAAAAATGTCGTGCTACACATAGCCACCATGAAACACACCACCCCCACAGAACACCAATGTCCCTAGCTGCAGACCACCGGCCCGAGCCGCAGCAAACCGGCCAAGTCGTGAGCTACCCATGCTCCCTGTCAGCCGGCCTGTGCGCTGCCCGTGCCCCGCTAGCCTACCCCCTCCCTACGGCCTGCCCGCAATGTTCCTGGTGCTTCGCTGGCATGCTCGCACGCTGCCCTCACACCCCGTTGGACTACCCACGCCCTGTCGGCACCCTGCAGAATGTCCGCGCACTACCCGACACCCCAACGGCCTGCCCGTGCCTTGCCCAACCCCAGCTCTCGACTGAACTAGCAGAGCTATGCAAGCCACATGAGTCGTCATGCGGTGACCATCGTGGAATCAGAGGTCTAATCATACTAGTTTTCTGGGATGAGCTTCTTTAGTTGCACCCCTAGCAGTGTTGGCCGAACAGGCCCCGACCTCTAGGCTGAGCCTCCTACGCTGTGGCCTCCAGGCCAAACCGCCCTTGTAGTCCACTTGGTCAGGCCCAGCGATCCAGGCTGAACCTAGCAGGCTGACCTGCACAATGGGTTGGGTCATAAACAACATATCTGACTAGGTCGGCCCAGGCTGCGATGGGACAAGTCGGTCCGACTAGTTCATACCGGGCCCAGGCCCATTACCGACCCTGTTACTTCCTTTGGACATAACTTAGGCACCAGATGACCATTTGATGAACCATCAGTGGCACAAGTTTTCTTGGAACGTGACGGTCCCTTTGAGAATACCCTACTGGAGTTTGGGTAATATTTGAGATACAGCCAAGTTGGATCATACACGAATCCAACTTGGCCCACAAGACTAAAAGGCTAATAACTCAATGATCAGGCTTCCGATCAACGTGCTGTTTATTGCATTGAGTCCTCTATGAAGAGGTGGAACTTTGTGATACTTATAAATGAGAATTAATTTAAGTTGATATATCAAAAATTGGCACGAGGAGCGGTCCCTACCATAATCAAGCGTTCTTTTTCGGAAAACCTGTGGCTTGAAATACTCTGACTTCTGTTCCTGGATCATATGTTGGTCCGACAGAATAGCTGGTCTCGGATCATATGTTGGTCCGACAGTTTTGACTTCTATTCTTGGATCATGTGTTGGTCGGAAAGAATAGCTGGTTCTTGATCATGTGTTGGTCCGACATCTCTGATGACTATTCCTGGATAATGTTTTGGTCCGACAGTTCGGACTTCTATTCCGGGATCATGTGTTGGTCCGACAGAATACCTAGTTCGGGATCATGTGTTGGTCCGACAGCTCTGATGATTCAGTGGATATATTTGATCATCTCTATCTCTCTACTTAAGTTGTATCACTGTTTGAGCTGAGTGAGTGACTTCTTTGTTTTCCTTTTCATTGAGATGGGTTACCTGATATCTTAGGTATATGTATGGGAATATACCTATGTAATGGCTATCTGTTGATTTTTTAATTTCTAGTTTTTGCTGGGTTGATATTGAGAGACCTTGGTGGTCTGAGGGTCCCTACTGAGTATCGTTATACTCACCCATGTGCGGGCTATTCCTGCACCTCATTGTGTTGGATGTAGATGACAGACAATGCTGACGGAGGATGGGAGCACCAGGACTGGACGATACTCGACGGTGGACCTTACGATGATTTAGTACATAGAAGGAACTGACGGACAAGGAGTGCTAAGGAGTGTATATGTACCTACCCATCAGGTTGGATTCACGGTGGAAGTTCTAGGAGCATCTTTTCACCTTTTAGCTGTTTAGTCCCTTTTATGTTTTACTTGTACTTTACAGTTGGGGTTGTATCTCTGGCCCATTTACTTTTCATCACTCCTTTGTATACAGTTTATACATACTATTTGCTTCTATTTTGTACTATGATTGGGTGTTCTTATAGTTTATAAAGGCATTTATTTCCATTTTTAGGTATTTTAAGCATTTAGTTTTAGTCTCCAGCCCCTGGCCTATGGAAGGCAGTCTTGGGTAGTGATGGAATGGGTCTCGGGGACGGGTCGTGACATTTACTCTTTATCATTTAAATAAATAAACATTTTCCCTTTATATTCAAAATAAAATGTATATAGATATTCATTTATTGACTATTTAAAAATGAGATCATCATGTTTCATGGATTGCATCTCTCTATTGTATTAGACCATGAGTTGATGATCACATATAATTTTTCGAATGGACATAAGAAGTAATTGGGGGAAGAAATAAATTTTAGTAAATATTTTCATCATCATTATGATTGAGTGTAGTTTTGGATGATCCAAACCATTAATGATATATTACTTCCTATTCATTGGATTATAGGAATGTTTATATCATTATCTGTCATTGGTTGAGTTTTCTTATAACAACAATTTTCATTATAGTATATAGATGAAACCATTTAAGGTATTATATTGAATGAAGTATGAAAAACCATAATTTTGGGATCATTAAGGATAAATTAAATTCATTTGACCATATTTATTATTGTAAATAGAATAGAATGCATATTTGAATCAATGAAACATGAGGATTACTCACGAATGGAAGAAATGTTTTCTAGTTAACTAGAGGAATGTTATTTCCTTCAAGGTAAGCAATTTATTATTTAACAATGATTCCTCATGTATAGTATTAATTTATTTTGTTATGAATTTAATGATGAAATAATTTTCAATTAGACCATAATAATTTATTTTTAATGTTGGATCAGTTGACTACTAAGTTACCAACCACTGATTTAATCATGGGTATACAAGGTAATTCATGTATCAATGACAGGGAAATTCATTCCAAAAGCGTCACATGATTTTATCTCTGAATTATTTAATATGAAACAAAATATTTGTTATGATAAAGAAATATTTATGATTCTTGGCCATATATATCATCTATTTCAGAATAAGGTAATTTAGTAGGTAATGGTTTTATGAAAAAATAATAAGTTTGAAGATGTGACTTGGATATCTAAAAATGATATGATCGAACCATATCCTATCTCATTTTTTTGTGAATAAAATTATGATGATTTAATTTCAAAATGGATTGAATGTTGTAAAAACCCAAGTTGTGATAAAATATTTCATTTTCAAATTTATTAATAAGAATTCAAATGATACATTACTTATAGAAATATTTAGTTTATTAAAAAAAATTGATATAGTTCATGTACAATCTTTTCATATAAGGTTATACTTTTTAAGAATAATTTCTAAATGTGAAAATTTCTATTAGATAAATTTAATATAATATTATGAAATCATAATTTTAAAAAATTTGTTCATTGATTTTTTTTTATTTTTTTGAAATATTTTCATTTTTAATGAATAATGTTAAATACCTATATTTATAAGAGACATTTCACTTAATTATTTAAAATTTAAAACTCCCAATTACTTCTTACAATGATATAATGTGAGATATATTTTTTTTATGATTTATTTAATTAAATTATTTACATTATAACAAACTTTATATTATTTTTCAATAAATGATTTTCTTGTGTTTAAATAGAGGTTTTTCTAAAAACTATTTTAATGGGAATAATATTTGTGCATTTAAATTATTAAAATAATTATAAATGTGTAATCGTTTAAATAAAATTTAATTATTAAATTTTACTCAATATCAATATACTATAATTAAATGATTATTATTTTTCATAGATTTAATATTTTATTATCACTTTCTAAAAATATATTCTTAAAAAATGTTGTCTTTCCCCAACAACGAGAAAAATATTATGTTTTTATTTTCTATATATGTGAATTATATATATAAAAATGAATTCATTATTTTTAATAATTAAAATCAATGTTATCTAATATGGTCAATATAAATTTTTACTATAGTGATTAATGGAAATCGTTAATATTTATTACTATTAATAAAGTAATAACAAGTTTGAATTTTGGATAAATATAGTAAATACGTCATAAAATGACCCATAAATTTTTTTACACCTATTGTTTTGAATAAATAAAACTTTATTCCCTCTATTGTCGACTTTGTAGCATTATAAAGGCCTACTGACATGAAAAAAAATGGTTGGAATTCCCTCATTCAATAAAAATTACAAATTTTCCATCACATAACATATAAAAGGCATATCCCAACCTCTCTATCATTAAAATTTCAATCCCATTTGGTAAATAAATTTACTGACCAAATAACATCTCTACTTCAATCCTATCATCCTTTATTTTTTTATTTTTTCATAAATCAGATCATGGATGAATGTTGGTTTAAAAAAAGGTGATACCAAAAGATTAGTTTTCATTCATCAATGAAGGAATTATTTTATTTACTCATTCATCCACATCTTTTATTCTTATTCCATGGATATATAATATAAAATTTATTATAATTATTAATTGATGTTTTTATTTTATAGTTTTGATGTAAAAAACAAACACATATATTAAATGGGTAAGGATATCATCATTCATATTTAAGGAATACTATTTCTCGTAAGAGGATGTAAAATTGCACAATTATTTTCCCTCTATGATTTCTATAGAGAGATATTTGCAGAATAAATGATTGTTTCATCAAAAGGACTCTCTAATTAATTGGGTTTTTATTATGCTCATCATATAATTATAATATATGATTGTCATATGGTTATTCCAATTTTTATGGGTTTTATATTGGTTTTTATATGGTTCTATGAGATGACGTCTAAAGGAAGATGAGTGAATTTTATAGGATTACTTATAAGTTTCCTTATAATAAATTTGTTGTCGAAATATAAAACAAATTATGTTTTATAAGGATTTTTTTCCATTGTGGGTAAAATTATATATTTTCATGGAAAGGGGTTTTCAATGGTTTTCATGTCTTTATGGGACTAATAGTTTCCTTTATTTTTTATTTCATTTTTCTTATATATGAAAATAAAATTTTTATGATTTTTTTCATTTGGTTTAATGATAGATATGATAAAATTATGATTTCATGTTGAATGTAAATGATATTTTTAATGAGATTATATAATTCAATATTTTAACGGTTTTTAAATTAGAGGAAATATGTATTTTAATAGTATATATCAACATTGTATTTTAATGTTTTTTATGTATTTATTATTTTATAAGTCAATAATACACTAAAACTAAAATTATCATAAAATGTAATATAAAGTATTAGGTTCTTAAATCATAATATTATGAAATGTGTAATGTAAAGTCATTACACCCTAAATCCTCTACCTTTCTAAGAGCTCAACATAAAAACCCATGTGACCAACAAATAAAATATAATACAAAGTTCGTCATCATTTAAGTTGTTTTACAAATTATATATTGGTGATACTTGATTTTATATTGCGCATACCATAAAATAATATTGGAAATACCACAAATAATTTATTGATATAAAAATATCTTTGTACGTAGAAACATTATTTTTATAAAAAAAAAATTATTTTAAATAAATTATGACATCACTTCTTCTAATTGATTTCCAAAGGAATTAGTTTATATACATTAACAAATATGATTTTCAACATTTATATAATCTCATTAATAACATCCATTCCAATGTTTAAGTGGTAGCTATTATATTAATTTTATAATAATATTAATTGCATACTGTATGAAAAACACAGTATTGTGTGAAACACAGGCTCCCAATGTGACTGAGTATTGTATTAAATACTTTATATTTATAGTTAATCATGTTCAAAATGATAATATAGGTTTTCCTTTTAGTAAAATATTAACAATATTTTTTTATTAAAGCAATGATAACTTAGTGATTTCATATAAAATAAGCTATATTTGGTGCTGTGTGATGTGAAAAACATCGAAAAGTTGAAATTAATTCCTTATCAATTTCACAAAATCAAATGGATTTTACATGATGAATCAATAGATAAATATTATCACATTATACAACATTTTCAATAAATTTCTAAGAAACAATGTATGTTAATAACATATGTACCACTTTATGATTTTATAAAAGAAAACAATGAATAATAGATTATTTGAAATTCACATCAATATTAATCATGCTCTGAAATATATATACATTATTAACATAACAAAATATTTTAGGTTATAAATATTTTTAAATAATTTAGTTTTTATATATATAACTAAATAAATATTATTGATAATATTTTTTAAATGAACAAAATATATTTAGCAATTTACATTTAATATTTGAAAATATATTATCATTATAAAAAAATTCGACTATTTATAATGAAAATATTATGTTTACTTTTTAAAATATTTAAAATACATAATTTCTATTATTAAATTAAATAATTATATATAAATATAAAATTTACCTTATTGAATTATAATTTTTTTGAAAATATTTTTTTATCTGTGGAAAGTGAAAAAATTTGTTTTTTTTAAAATTTCATTCATTTTAAATAATTCAACAAATTTAAAATTTACACTATGTTTTGAATATAACATAACAATGAATAATTATTATTTATTTTGTACTTAATCCTATTAATTTATTATAAATCTAATTTATATATTATTTTATTATATGATCTCTCGTTTGATTAAAAAAATGAATTCTTAAAGTATTTTCAATTGAATAGGGTTTCTAATTTAATAATAAGTAAATACACCTAATGATTAATTATTTCAATGAATTTTTTTAATATTAATCATGAAATGTTTATTTACATTCATACAATGATTATTATTTCTTCTAGTGTCTATATTATATCATCTTTTTCTTTCCAAGTACCCTTCTCAAAATCATATTCATCATCAAATATATGAAATTGGTTTTAAATTGAAATCTAAAATTCAGTGCAATTAATATGGTTATGTAGATAAAATATTCATAATCAAAAAAAATTATGTCATCTAATATGTTAAAAATAATTTATTGTCGCAATGAAATGTCAAAATAGTAAATATTATGTTCTATAATGAATGTAAAAATTTGTTTTCATGTTGTCAAACTGTGCACATAAAAGTCAATATGATCTAAAAAGATTCTGAAAATTACATTATATAATTAACTAGACCATATAATTTACAATTCTTCTAAATGGTCAATTTTCTAGAATTTCTTATTGTAAAAAATATTAGTAAACACTTTTTAAAAAAAATCCATGTGTTCCACTAACATCTATTACAAAAGTCCATACCACTACAATATCTTATTTACTTATTAAAACAATTTTGTTACAACAAATAATAAATTATATAACATCTATTATTCTATCTACTCATCCTATAATAAATTTTTAAATAAAAATAAATTAATAATTTTGATATAATATTAAAAGGTTGTCTGATATGTAGTAAAACATTAAAATATTTATTATCATTTTATTTCATTATTCACCTCCATGAAATATTTTAAAAACATTTTTAATATGATATATCATGTTTAGTATATATAATTAAATTTTATAGTATGAAATTTTTATCCTAAATCGGTCACCTATTCTTTAAAATGGGATAAAAAGCATCATTTATGTGTATAATGAACTACCACCTCAATGAATGATGTCATTTTATCTTTCATTATATCTCATGTAATGTTACAGTGAAGGATATTAATTATATAGATGGTATTTTTAATATATTAAAAAATATATAGTTATGATATGACAAATACATTTTCAAACTATACATTCTAAGGTGATACAATAACATCGTTGATGTGTTCGGAGGACCACAACCTAATGAAGCAATGTGATTCGTCATTCAATAATGTTTTACATGCAATAAATAATGATATTGTTAATTAATATAAGATATGTATAAGATATAAATATTATATTAATGGAACATTTTTCATTTTAAAATATTATATATCTATTTATTCTGTCCATTTAAAAATGATAAAATCATTCTTATATGTGTGGACTAGAACAACTATAATGTGATGTGATTCTATTTTCATCACCAGATCAAATGTTTTATATATATATATATACATATATTTATATAACATAATAATATATCATTTATTAAATTATTATATTTATTTAAAGATAAAAATAGATACATTCTTCCATAACTATCACTGAAAAATGGAAGCATTACTCATAAGTATATAAGGCCTATCATGTCCATAATCGTAAAATATTTTATTTTTCATAATCATTTGTCAGAATTTTTTCAGAAGATTAATTGATAAATAAAGATGATAATTATGGAATACATATTATTGTGTATGTTATAAAATAGTAACCTCTTTGACCATAGTCAACCCACCATATTCATTTTTAAACAATGAACCAAAGGAATACAATACACACAACATGGACATACTCGATTAAGTATTAAAATATTTCATTATAGATAAATATTATAAATTATTTAAGAATAATTTTATAAAACATTAACGTTTTATTAATTAAATAATAATTGATGTATGAATATTATACATGACCTAACATATTCATAAGGAAAGACTGGACTGGATTGGATGTATGACTCATATGAGTGTTTTTTTGGGATACATATTAAATAATAAAATATTTATTGTAGTCTATATAAAATTTTGCATCACATTTAATATCATGAATCATTCATACATAATGTTATTTTATGATTGAAATGAAAATATTTCATTCAATGTGAATTGTCACTAAATTTAACAGTTGATAATGAATTTTATAACTCAATTACTTTTTATTGGGTTATATTAATTCATTACAGACCTTATTATTTCTTTATTGTGTCTCTAATTTTTACTTATTTTATGTGGTTATAAATTTGATTAAGATAATTAATTAATTAAAATATTCTAAAATTCATGTATTTTAATTTTTAAGTCTTATTCATCTCAAATAAACATTCATTGAGAAATATTTATAAGATATGAAGATGTTTTCTTTTATAAGGTGTACATGCTTACCATTTACATTTAATGTAACTAAATTTATCATTTTAATGATATATAATGTTTAATTTTAATTTCTTCATTCATTTATATTACCTTTTAGTAGTTAACAATGTGAAAAATAATTTATTTAACAATATACATTCATATTAGAGTTGTTTTTGTTTAATGTTATTTTTTATTTAATAACATGATCAAATTTTTTATCTCAATATCTCTTTGTTAGAAATTGGTTATGAATAATTTTTTTATTATTTTCTCTCATTTCCCAATTAATAAATTAATTAATCATCAACAAAGTATTCTGAATCATATAAAAATATTTTGTTTACATTTAGAACTATAATGATCCTATTAAATAAAAATATTTTATAATTTTTTTAAATAATGTTCATCCTAAAAAAGAAGAGTTTAAATAATTATTTATACATCGTTGTGACATTATTTTGTATGGAAATCAAATGATATTCCCTAATGTTTTTCAAATGGATTATTTTTCAGTTCCCTTCTCAAAATTATTGAAATGAATTTTTATTTTCATCATTTATGAAATACAGTTTAGTCAATAATTCTCTTGATGTATTATTCATATATTTATAAGGGGGTTTTCAATAAAAATTACTTTCAAAATACTTTTAATTTTTTTAAAAATATATTACCAATGTAAATTTTTTTGTTTCCCCATACAAATATTTTATTAATATATTAACGGTATTTCCATTCAGCAATATTAATCACCCTTGTTGTTACTTATACTTTAATTGGGATATTTTGTAATTACACAATATTAATTTTTTTATGGATAGAATATGATTTATTCAAGGATATTTACAAGGATTCATTTAATTTTAATGGTTTAATCATATTTTAGTAAGATTTTATTTATACAGATTATCATTCCACATGTTAATCATGATTCAAATACCTATTCATGGAATCCATTTTCATTCAACGGGTGATTCATGTTTTTAAAATTATAGTGTCTTTTTCAATTATTTTATTGTTAAATTAATTACACACCCATATATATATATTACTCCTGATATGGTTCTTGAAAATTGTTAATGATTACATATATATTAAATATAATCCGTTGATAGGTGGTTACATAACTAATCATGAACTCAAATTTTTATTATCAACCATGGATTATTGGTTTCATGATATCCCTCAAATGAATTAGAAAATTATTATGTTAATTAGAGAATTATATTGACAATCGACCTTATATTTTTTTCAATTGTTATGGATCTATAATTGTTATATGTTGATAATGTTTGAAGACAAAAAAATGATTTATTTTCTATTGTTATATGTATTTTATTGTTAAATTTATCATGTATGATTTCCAATGTCTTAGGATTATTCATTCTTATGAATCATTCCTTTCGTAAAGACTTATTTCTTTTTTTCATGTTTTTTGGTCATGGAACTGATTTGTATGAGAATCATTTTGATATAATTTTGAATTCAAAATTTTTCATCATACCCTTATACTATTGTTATGATCACTGATAAAATTTATTTTTAAATTATAACATTTCCCCATACTAATAAATTGATATTCCCTTCATATTCGACATATTACAAAGGAAATAAAGAACGAGTTTTATCCAATTATGTCCCGAATTGATTTCATATTGATGATGATGATGAATTAATGTATAATATTGCATGTAGGGGTAGGTGGGATATATGAACTTTTATATAAATGGGATTCTTTAATAATATATTGAAACTAAATTTTAATACATAACATTTACATCATTTTTTGATAAAAAACCTAATATTAATACAAAACCCAAATCCAAATGTTTATTGTCCAAGAGAAATTAGGACCACACATAACTTTTAAATAATAAATGTTTAACTCATTGTTTTAATGGTCAAAAAATATTGTTCATTATAATATTAATGAGTAAAAAGTTTTTTATGAGTATTATAATATGATCTGGGTGGCTAAATATTTTCTAAGAGTCACTATTGAGGTTGAGACACCACTAAGGATGTTTCATCATGGGGACTAAATCACCAACAGAAAATGTATCGTCGTCATTTTGTGATGTAGAATGTTGTGTTTTACCATTGATTATAAAGATCGGTTATTAATAATACCTCACTATCCTGACCTACTGTGATATTAGCCACTTTTATAAGGATAACTCACATTCATCTAGAACCCCATTAATGTCACACCGCTAGTAACATTCACTACCATCAATGTGAGATATTAATAATGTATCACTGAAAAACTTGGACACCACTACTAATATAAAATATTACAAAGACAAACCACCATATTCTTATCTCAATTCTACGATTGACTACTACTATTTATTTAGTTATATTATTTTGAATTAATATCACTAACAGCTATACTACTGAATTTAATTCAATGTTTTATTTTGAAGACAGTTTAATAATTGATTGATTGAATACTCTAATGGATGTTTGAGCTCTGCATATGATTATACATAATATTTGTATAATTATATGGATACTATTGTATATGACTAATAAAATACAAGTATACTACCTCAAGAATAAAAGAAGGGTGATACACAAATTAAAAATTCACTAAAAGAGGAACAAACAAAAATATATACACAAAACAAGAGATTTAAATCATTATAATAACATATTCTACTATACATGATTGAGTAAACCAAGTATGAATAAAAATATACTGTCTACATGAATTCTAGAATTAAAAGAATTATTCAGATCTATATTCTACATTTTTTTTCAGAAAGATTACTCAAGTTGTATTTCGAATTTCTTTCATTGGGTCATAGTAAACAAATCATAAATAACTGATTGTTTTAATCCATTTAAATCTGTTAGAATCATATTTTTTATATATATTCTTCAGGTGAAATGGGTATTTCACTCTATCAGTGCTATGACAAAATATAACCTCTAATAAATAGAATATAAATAGATATCTTCTTAACTATTTTTACGCATCTACTCCCATGAAATCTATATAATATGTCTTATGTAACTTATTATATTTTGTACTCCTACAGATATCAGTGAAAGAGGCCCTATGTGTTATCTATAGTTTTAAACTAGTGTAAAACATGATATAGATTTTGGATCAAACTATTAATTTATATAAACATATTAGTGGTGGTTTATCACCATGTGGAGAGGGATACGTTTTAAATTGACACGCAAACTCTTTCACTCCAAATTACACAATATGTATTTTTTTATCTAATATTTAAATATCAAAATATGTTTATTGTATGATCAGAATAATTAAAATGATATATAAAATTCATTAGTTTGTTTGAATGATTTTTATTATGCAAACATGTTTTGAGGGATGATGTAACAATGTATATGATTTAATCTGAGACCTAATCAATCTTTTAAGAAATATATTGAATGTTTTAATTTTTTTTTGATATTTTTTGGCTAATTAACATAAGATTAAATCATTCGGTGGAATCTATTTTAATATATTTTTAAAAGAAATTTTTATTGGGTACTCAATCCTATTCCCTTTGAGATTGTCATCCAACCAATATTTTGTATAAGAGATTTTATGATTCTTTATCAATGTTTTTATGAAAATAAAAATTTGTAGTTTTTATGAATTAATGATAAAAAATTTATATTATGTCTAAATATAGTTATGAAAATGGATTCTATGAATATAGGTAATGGTACTGACATACTTCTATTTTTAAGGGTAAAAATTATGTTCAATAGAAAATTTAAATGAAAAATTACATTGAGAGTATGGGTTAAAAATTTTGGACTCATATTAATGACAAATATATTATATAATCTTCATTTAGAATGGATTGAAATGAAGATATATATAGACCTAGCATTATTTCAGTAGATAAACATGAATTTAGTCAAAAGATCAATTTCATTCAAATTGATGATCTTTTCATGTTCAGATCTTTATAGAATTAGGGAACAATACATTCATAACTGTCAAAATTAATATAGTGTGGATACTATAAAAATAGTACTCATTTTTTCCCCAAAATATAATTTTTTTGACAGAAAACAAAATTTATTTGAAAAATATTCATAACATATAACTTGGGATCGTTCTTTATCTTATAAATCCTTATAACCCGTGAAAAAATTTAAAAAAATATACGAGAAAAAAATAGCATTATGGGATTTAAATAGAATGAAAAAAATAGATTAGTCCATGAATACTTGTAATATAGGATATAATTTTCAAAAAGAAATACTTTTCACACATATAAAATTACATTGTGAATGCTTATTTTTCGATGAGTTTTCCACAAAATATATAGAACATAAAGAGAAACATAATTGTATCTTGGGGGATTACATACTAATTTTTGTAACCATAATGTATACCCAATGATTTTCATCCTTCACAGATACCATAAAATTTAATCCTCAATAATACTTTTAAATGAAACCCTCATGACATCCTTATCGTGTATCCATCCAAGTTACACATTGAGTTACAGTACAGTCATCCTCTAACATAAAAATAACCATTGAATTAGAGGGAGATATATTTCCAACCCTTCATCATAAAAAAACCCATAAAACCGAACATAATCCAAGAAGATGAATAATTATAAAAAAACATTTCATTTGAAATATGTAAAATATTTTTTTTTAAAATGATTCTCAAAGAAAATCTACTTAAAATAACATATAATTTAAGTGGGAATTAATATAGTAGATAGAGTATGTATAAACCCTATAAATGCACATAAATAACCATTATATAAACAAAATTCATCACAAAAATAATTTTAACACCACATAAATAATAAAGTAGATGGTTAACCCGGAGAATGGATATCATGTTAAGATCTCCCTTAGGCCAGGTTTGTCTTAGTTTATACTTATTTAAACCTAATGTGTAATGGTATAATATGATTTAATATTATCTAGCAGAATCATATCTGATGAAGGAACATTTTAGGCTTGTTCAATTTCTATTAAATGCTATAGATGTTTCAAATTATGGGCCATGACAATGGATGAATCTTTCCATGTAAAATATTATTAAACAGATCCATCTAAGACCAATATTTCCATATAAAACATGAGGAATATTTTTATTCTTTGAACTAAAATTCGAAACATTATTATTCTATAGAGAAATTTATCGGAAATTCATCCATTTCAAAAACAATTCCCAAATTTCCTAAACTTAAACCTGTAGAAAAAAACGATGTGACATGAAATTTTTTTTAGAGAATTTTGAACATTTAAATACCACCCATGGACGTTGTTGTAGTGTACCTATATATAAGTACACATGCAACATATTATACTATTATTTAGGTTTATCATCAAACATTATTGTCTAAGCTTTAAACTACGAACATTAGTCAAGCACTTAGTTATGAATTCTGGGTGATGTGAATGCAAGAAATAGAATCATTTTGAAATAAACAACATTTGGGAACAATTATATAGATCAATTTATGACATTACTATAGGTAGTGAATGGGTATTTATAAACACGATATAAGAGTTAGGGTCCATATTAAGAAACATGGAAATAGTTATTGAACAAGGTTATAGTAAAGGATAATGAATTGAATATGAAGACTTAATTTTATCTATACATAGACATGAATCTATAGTTTCAGATGATTTCTTTGAATAAAAAAATAGTTTTATAATCCTATTTTCCAGATAATCCTTTCACTTTTTCTAAATTATTATATGGTTTGTAACAGTCTCTTAGAAGTTAGTATGATACAATGAGAAATTTTCCTATTTTAAAAGGATTCAAAAAAGTATATAGGATCCAACATTTTTTATAAAACAAATTTTGAAATATGTTATAGATGAAAAAAATCATTATTTATGAATTTCTTTTGTATTTTCATGAAATTATCCTTGTCTTTCTTTTTAAAAATTTATGAAATTTTTTAAATGACTTTGATGGGTGATGTTATATACATTAATAGTTTTAAAATCATTTAAAATTGGAAAGGGATTAATTTTAATAAAGTTAAATATTATAAGGATGTTATTGAAACATTTCTACATTGATACAACTATGAGTAGTGGTAATCCAATGAGTATGACGTGTATTCTAGATCATGGTGAAACATTGAAACTAGTGGATACAAAAATACATAGGTAAAATTGGAAGGAATCACAAATTTATTGCTAAATGAAATGATTTATTTATTATTTATTATATGTGTTCCAACATTTTGGCTAATACCAAAGATTGGATATTTGTTTCTATCAAAATAATTGTCAAATACCTCAGATAAACGACAAATATATGATTTTTTTAACCGAGATAAAAAGTATTCCATCTAATTATGTATTATAATTTTGATTTTTTTAGATTCATTTTATATAGAAAATCACTTATAGAACAAGTCACTCTTTCATAAATTATCATGTTTTTTGTTATTAAAATAAGAACAATTATACTTCACTTTCTAAAGATAATCTCGATTACATAGTTATAGGGTGTTTCATTGCACAACATTTTATGATGAAACACAGATTACTAGACTGTGGATATATATTCTTATATGACCCCATAAATTTTGACAATTCATGTTTAATTAACATTTCTGAGAAATCAATTTCGTATTCTAGAAGAATATAAACTTATATAAGACATCATTTTTTGAGAGTTAATATTCAAAAACATGATATCACTCTCAAATACGTTTGTATAGAATATAATTTGGATGATATCTTTACAGAAAATCTAAATTTTGATAGAAATAATTATAGAAAGCATTATATATGTATGATTATTTTTTATCATGTTTAATTTTTTGATAAAACACCTTTGGGTATGAAAAAAATGTTGGTTACGGAATTCTATATGGTATGTCACACCATTGGGTTTGAAACACCCATGGGTATGACAGAAAATTGGGTATGATAAGTTATACTAGTTGTTATCCCATTGTGGTTGTGTCACAATTTTTCGTATCACCATTTTGGTTTTCTAACCATTGGTTGTCTCACATTTGGTTTTATCATAGATGTGAACATCTCACTATTATTTTCATGACATTTATGTTTATTTTATTCTAAATGTTTGAATAGATTGTTTTTAAATTCATTGTATTTTATTTAATTTTTATGACTCATTTCAAATTATGTTTTTTTAAATTTTTTTGATATATAGATAATAAAAATTGATAAATTCTATAATTATTTCATCCATAAAACCTCTAACCTCATTCCCTTTCTCCGAGTCTCTATTGAACTTCTTTTGTCTCTTGATTTTTAACCTTTGACCTCCAATCTTCATGTAATCTTATTGTCATAATATTCATGGATTAAGTGTTGCTTTATTATAATTGCTCGATGGAAAAGTCATGTATATAAAAGAAACATAAAATGGATTAAATTCATCAAAACTATATTAAAAATGTGAATCCATTGTTAACACATATATTTTTATCAAGAATAAAGGTTTTCAAATAATGACTACTTTTGAAAAGATATTTAGCACTAAAGGTGCTACAGAACCAAGGATGGATGGATTCGTTTCCATAAATAAATGAAAATTTTACAATATGATTTTTTATGAGGTATGTAAGTATGTGTTGATTAATTTTAAAAAATAATAATAATACATGGTAAAATCCAATTTAATTGTCCTATACATTAATTTTATTCAAATAAGATTGAATATTTCTTAAAAGTACCACATGATTGTGTTTTCAATGATTATTTATTAACTATTCTAGAGGATGTTGAATATTTAATTTCTGAAGAGAAAATTTCGATGATAACATGTGATGAATCTATAAAACCATATATTGAATATGATTTGTATGGGGGTGAAGGTTTTTTATATTTTTTCAATACATTCTATTCCATAAAAAATTTAACATTTCCACCTTATGGTATCATGTTGTCTACATTATTTTTCTGGGAAAAATGTGAACAAGGCTAAACATTGTAGATATATAATTATTGTAAAGATGTAAATGATCATGGAATCATCTATATCAAGATCCATAATGTATCTAATTTTAATTTCATTTATTTTGAGAGATAGAATGGTTGTTCATGAAAATGTTGAGTTATTTGTGGAATGTTATGGCTTTAGTATCACTATAGAGATTTTTTTAATGATGAATATCATCTAGAATCCTATGAATAAGATGTGGATATATGATATATTGAATTAATATGAGTATATAATCACTATAGATCATCATTAAAGGCCAATATGTGTTGTTGATCCTGGTTTGGAACTAGTTGAGATAGCAAGGTATTTTAATGAGAAGGAAGAATCTTATGTTGCGATAAATGAACAAGTTTAAAATATATTAGGTGACATTATTGACCATGACCTATCACTTATTTCTTGTCATTTCCTTCTAAGGACTACACCATGAATATAGTGTTATGTAAAAAGTTATGAATAAAAAACAGAAGTCTCTAAATACGAATAATATTAAATGATTTCCTTATCTGATGATGAAAATTTCGATGAAGGAGATGATGATGATGATGAAGGGTCAAATACTAATCCTTCCATTTTAAAATCTGTAATATGGGATGTTGATACATTTCAACATCATAATTTGTTTCTAGATCATTCTATTTATAAATCATAGGAGAGACAATGTTTTGATGGTGAAACATTTGTTTCTATAAAAGAAGTAGATGCATCTGTTGAGGGGGAGAAATCATTAGGTCATAAAAGGCATAAATATATTGATTATGTTGAAAATGTATCCTCTATTGGTGATAAGATATTGTATGATCTATATTTTGTTGATTAGATAAGGATTATTTCTATTTTTAATAAGAATTGTTCTAAAAATATGGTAAATGAGATTGTAGTTGATGTTTAGGTTAATGGTATGGATACTTCAGATAATACTTTTGTTTGTGAGAATATCGAGGACATAAAATATATTGAATATTAGAATGTGGAAAACTCCATTTATGTACTTTCTATAGTGGTAACTATAACTTATAATTCTATATTTTTGGATTTTTTTTGAATTCGCTTCTGACATATGGATTTATTCCATGTTATAGGAATGTGATTTATGCTCTGTAAATGTTTGAAGTTCAACAAAGAATATTAATCCTAAAATTCAAGAAGAAAGATACCCTAGAGAATTAATGGGTTCTACGATTTATTCTCTTTATTTATAATGTGGTTTGATTCATTTACAGAATCTATTGTTCATGTTGAATCCTTTGACATCGTTGCTTTGACCTTAGACCAGATCCAATCCAGGGGAAAAGTCAATGAACTAATGTACCATTATGAAAAATCATGAGATTTTTTGTATTATCATTTAATTCATTGATGGTAATTTTTTCCCTTATAACATTCTGTGATTTATCCTCAATATTTTTTTATGAAGTACCGATGATATTTTTCTTATAATCAATTTTATTATTTTATTTTTTCTTATGTTTTTTTGACAATCCAACAAGGGGGATAAATATATTATTGAATTTTTTATATCATCATGAGATATTTTCATATGTTATTTTTTGTTAACGCATGTATATAATTTCATGACATATAATTGATATAATTTGAATTATATTTCCGGATTTATTCATAATATTAGATTGGCTTCCATGAATACTGATCATAAAAATGTGTAGAAAGTTTACCTCCTTGTTTCAATGTTAAAAATGAAAGAATATTTTTATATTTAAAGATTCATTTTTTTGAAATAACTTTATATTATAAGATAGGTGATTAATTATTTACCTAGAATGTGTTATCATTTATGTTGGGACATAGATATAGATGAGACACCATTGAGACTAACTCACCACCAGATAATACCTCACCACTATCATGAGATACCTACAGCTATGTCGTTCCCCTGAATCGAGGAATTGGTAATGTATAAGACACCAATAGAATAAAATACTATAAGGTTATTCACCTCCAGAAGGATGTTTCAACAACAGCAGAGACACCCCTATTGGCACTCCACTATTAAGAGTCTCCATCATGACATTATTCAAATTTATCACTTACAGACCTAGAGACTACTATAGAGGGACACCATTACAAATACACACTGCAAGAGTCTTTCAACCATTCTTGGAATAACATCTATTTTTTATATATATATAATTTTTTAATTAATTCGTGTAATAAATATTCTATTGGATTAAAGGGAAACTTTTATTTTGAATATTTTTTCATTAAATATCAAAAAAAAATCATTAATGGATGTGTCATCTCTTAAATTGAGGATGGATAATATCTGTATTTTCCCAAGGATACTCAATATTATAGTTTGTAAAAGAAAAGTAAACTCTATCAATAAAAAATAGAGTGATACAAAAATATGTGATTCAATGAAAAAAGGAACAAAAAAATATAACAAAACAATAATTTTAGATATTTTCTGGAACGTTTATGACTACACATGGTTTGAGGAAGCCGAACAACAGTACACATAAATTATCAACATGCAATAAATAATATACTGGCTACAAAAAATTGTTCTGCACCATTTTTTATCAATATGAATAGATTTTCACAAATGTTTTTTTCAAGGAGTCTTCAGCTATAAATTTTAGACACCAAATAATTTCTATACATTAATAACATTTAGTTTCTCAGTCTGTTTATATTCATTAAATTGTGGGAAGTGTGTTTGTTACTCTATTTATATCTCTATAAATAGTATACTGAAATAATATAAGATAAATAGATATCTTCTAAAACAAATTTATAAATGTACTCCCATGATTACTGTGGAAGGGTTCCTCTTTGACCTATTATCATTTCCACTCCCATAGATAATAGTAGAAAAATTCCCTGAGTATTATGGAAAGTTGTATACTATTTCAAAACATGATTTTGTCTTTGGATCAAACTATTTATTTATATAAACTACATATTGGCTAGTGGTCACAATATAAAGATGACTATGTCTCATCTTGAGACTATGCTACTTGAATTCAAAATTATACCACATGTTTCATTTTGAAACTATTCATTAAAACTAATCTTTTTAAAACATAAAAAAAATATTCCAAAGCTAATTAATAAAAATTAGTGTTTTTATATGATTTTAATTAAATATATTGATTTTATGGAATTATATAATATTGTATATTATTTTATAAAATTCTTAATGAAATATTTACGAAATATTTTAAATGATTGAAATCTAAAAAATTTGATGTTATGTTTATTAGGATAATGATTAATTATTTGGGGGAATATATTTTAATCCAATTTTAACATTACTTATTATTGAGAAAATTATTCATGTTTTTTATATACTCACTCTGAATAATTAGAAAAAATCATTTAATTAATTTTCTTTAGCTTATTATTATCCCTCATGTTCTCATTGTTACACCTATTCACCTGAGGATATACATAAAAAAAGGGGTGAGACTAAATGAAAGTAAAATTATGAATACATAATATAAATCAAAAATTATCATAATATTAATTATAACATTATTATCATAAACATGAATGGAATCATTAGATAAAATCATGTAATGTGGAAATACAATAAATGATACATCATTTTTTAGTGGTTATCCACCACACATAGTTGTGAAAAAAGATACCATCATTTTGATGAATATTTCACATTTTATAATTAGACACATCAAATTACACTAGACATTAGAGATATATATAAGTCAGGGTGAAACTACAACATAATTATATTTACATGTGCTAAATAATTATAGCTTCACCCATCAAATAATATATATATATATTATCATGCCTTTTATATAGAACATATATCAATCATGGACATAAAATAACACAGGGGAAGGAATGTGTTTTAATTTAAAAATCATACATTAATGTGGACATACTTTTCCCAAAAATAATTAGATAATAACAATATTTTAATAATTACAATTAATATATTGTGTGGAAGAAACAATATTCATGATAATTAAAAGATGTGTTTTTAGAAAGAACATTTATTTTTGGAAAATTTAATGTATTTTTATTAATTATCATAGAAAACATGTATATATAAATATGAAAATGGTAGGAAAATTAAATGATATTTGAAGAATAATATAATAAATTCCATTCTAATAATGGAGTGAATGTGGGAAATTCTATAGGAATATATTTTGGTTAGATAATCCCCATAAATTATTTTTGAATTCATTGTTCTCATTAATATAATGAATAATGAAATTATATTAATTAATAAATGTTTAGAAAACCATTCATAAATTAAATTTACTAATTATATTTTTATTTAGTACATTTATGGCATTTTCAATGGCTTATAGCGTTTAATTTCACTATTTGAAAGAGATCAATTTCTTGATTTTCATGATCAGTTTTCTTGTATATGAGTATATAAGTACATGTAAATTGATAATGAATATAATTAATTATTATTAATGTAGATACATAATATTAATTTCTATTACAATTATTCTTGTAATATAGTATATATATTTTTTATTATATTTAATGTTTATGAAAAAGTTTTAATTAATTTTGGTGGTTTTACGTCTATTATATGTTGATATCATTTTATTTGACCTAATTTTGAAATAATTCTTCTCAAACATTTTAAAAATTGTTATATGTATAATAAATTCGTATATAACCATAATTACTTTTTTATGACCATCCTTTTATGTGGTAGTTAAAAATTAATACCCATCGTCCACATTGGTAGTAAATTGACATACTATGGATGATATTTTCACATTTTAAAAAACAGAAATTGAGAGATAGATGAAGATGTATTATTCCATTATCATAATAAAATTATAGTGCAAAACATTTTCTATATTTATCATCCATCTTTTATAGGTATAGGTAAGAAAACATTATAAGAATTTAGGGAATTGAAAAGAAAATAAAAGAAAACGAAATAGGATTTTACCTCTATAACTTATCATTCTGGATTACCTTCTTATGGAAAGGGGTTTTGTAATTTGATCATATAAAGGGATCCTAGAGGTGGGTGAGGAATGTGGGATGTGGATCCGGTAGAATTTGGAAAAGTCTCAAATCTTGGAAGGTATAATTATTATTGGTCGTGATGGGTCGTATTTATAGGGGATGTGAGGGTGTTATCTCATTATATTATCCATTAGTTTCTTATTTTGGATGAATAATATATAGATTCAACATTATCAATATATATATATATTAAAATAATTAGTGATAGTTTTATATATGGTTCATAAATTATCCATAAATTTTCTATTATTAAATATTTCATTTATTTTTCCTTTATCTTAAATAATAGTTTTTTAATAATCTCGAAAATATCATGTATTTTAGGAAAATCCAAAAAACTCACCTTAACGTATTGTAAATATGTATAATAAAAAATGAACTCTTTTTAAGTAAATTATATTATAAATATTATAAATATTATTTTTATTTAAATATGGATTTTATTTTTAAAGTTATTATTCTAAAATTATAACTAATTTTATGATACTTTAAGAAATTACCTATGGTCTCACAAAATTATAATATAATCATATGTCAAAAAAATTAATAATTTATGAATAGATTTTATGAAAATAATATTTCTTTAAAATAAATATGTGAATTTTAAATTCTCAATTAAATATTTATACCCTAAAAATTAATAACACCTAATTTATCATTTATGAAACAATTAATTAATTATACAATGAAATAAATATATCATATTTTAATTGACAAAATAAAAAAATTATTTATACATTCATAGGTTAGGATACTATAATATTTGATTGATTTATATTCTTAATTTTCAAGTTAGTATTCCAAATCCAAGATACAATTATATTGGTATATGTTCCTTAAAAACTATAAATGCCTCTTATTTCAATCATTCTACATTTAGGGGGTCTGTATTGTGTTCTTAATATGATTTTATTTGGTTTATACTATATGAGATAATTATTAAAAGAAAATTTTCATTGATAAAAATTATGATTCATTACATTCATCAACCCTAATGAAATTTCTCCAATGAAATTTAGTAATAAAATATATGATTAATATAGTTTAAGGTGATTCTTTATTATAGCTTCCACTATTTTATATATTTCCTACTTATACTTATGGTTCCTCAATATTAAGTTGTACATGGGAGTGGTCTTTTTTGGTATAAATTTATCTTTGTGCTCTATGATCTTGAACTACTTTTCCTCATAAGGGATATCATTTTCAAACTGTACTGCCTATAAATTCAGTGCATTTGATGTATTTGGTATGAATTTTATCACGAGGGAATTTGGAATACATATTGTATTTGAGACATGGTAGGTTGAAGTTCTAGTCGAAGGGACATAGATTCGACATGACCACAGATCCTAAAGGGGATGATGTACCTATGACTCATCATTCCTCTATTTCTAAATCTCATGATCATCTTCCATAGAGATATATAGTGAAATACTATAACATGAGACATATACACTAGGTCCCATCCTTGATTTTAGGCATAGCTCTTCTCTCTACATAGGTCCATCTTGATATTTTATTTAATGTTTTTTACCTTTTCCACAATTTTATTGACCACTTCATATCCCATAATCTTACATTTACCCACATCATACAAACATGTATATGTTCTAGATCGTTCTCTATGAAGGAATTTATATTATGACATTTAGATTTTAAACTATAAATTGTTGATGTAAGATAACTATCACGTAAGTAGTGTTTTGTCCTCTCATCATTTTAATTCCATAGAATATGCTGTCAACCTCTATTAAAGTGTCAAAATAATTAAATTAAATTGTCCATATATTTGAGTTAGATAAGACAAACCAAATTTCATCATAGTGTTTAGAGAGTGTTGGTAATATTTATCCAATATCAACATCCATATCAGAACTCAATATAATAAAATCTATATTTGTACTCCATGAATACTTACCAACTACATGATATGTATCCATACAATTTTATCAAACGATATTTCCTCTAAAATGATGATAAAGTGACATGTCATTGAAATATGACCCACTAAACTCTAAAAAAAATGATTTCTCTAGATTTTATTAGATTTTTAGTCCAAAAGTCGATGGTGATGTTTTAACATTTCCATGTTGGTATGGGTAATGGTTTAATCATACCTCAATATCTATGTCTTTCAGCCTTCACTTTTTGACATACATGGAACCATGATGTATATTGAGTGATCTCTTTATTTAAATTATCCCACCAGTGGTTATCTCTGGGATATTAATTTTTATTTGTGTTCCCTTGGATAATATATAATCTTGAGATATGTGTGTCATCTAGAAGATCCTTTTTTATTTATAGATCACATGGTACAAATATTTATGACACAAATCGTACAATTCTATCATCATCAATTTTTAAATATCTCGATTTATCATTCTGATAGATTCCTCTTTCATCTGAATTCTGAAAATATTACAATGAGAATCCTTTATTTTCTCCATGATGGAATGTTAGTAAATCATTTTAAAAAAGATTGATGTTGTTAGGTAATGATTACCATGACCATCCTCTAAAAATCAATGAACATTGGAACATTATTAATTCTCTTCATTGATAATGGTGGGAGATCCTTTGCGCTTTTTTAATCCACAACATTATTTTCATTTATATGGTGGTAGTGGATTGATATGATTAAATCAGTGATTACCTGAAACCATATTATTGTGCATATTTGGCCCTTTCTTGGTAAATATAAATATATAAAGGTATTATGATCTGTATATGTTTCACACCTATCCCTATAGAGACAATGATAAAATATTTTTAAAGATGAATATCCAATATACTAACTCTATTTATTTTGTTGGTTAGTTTTTCATTTTATTTTTATACCTCCTTGAGGCATAATATATCACTTTAAAAATTTTCATTGGTACATATAATAATATATTCATTTAAGATTCTTTGTTTACCATAATGATTTAAAATTTTATTTGAACTGTTAGTACTTATTTGGTGATAAGACAATATTTCTACTCATTGAAGATGTATTCATATTTACTGGCTGAGAAAACCTTTTTTATATTCTGAGTCAGTGTGGTTAGTGGGATTACAATCATGATATGTTCTTTATAAATCACTAGTAACACCCACATATACAAAGGACATTGTGGATATCTATTATACATTTTCGACCACTCTACACTTCAATATAATTTTACATGAGTGGATCCACATATATTACCTTAATGGTGATAAAATTTGAGAAGATTGATTCTTCCTCTATCTATAAATACTAATTCTTGTAATATGAATAATTTTTACCCAACTAAAATAATATTATTATATTGTTAAAATGATTATCATGTTCCCTATTCTTCTAAGATTATACCAAAACATCATCACTATGAACTCTTATTTTCACACCTAAATATAAAATATTCCCTGGAAATATCTTTCTTCCTCAACATTAATTGGCCATATCTTGATCAAAGGTCAACCATAATGATGTACATGACCTCACAATGTTTATTGAACAATTCATGTAGAATTGGAAAGGGATTTATGTTCACTGTATTTATTTTTTTGATCTCATGATAATTAATATATGTGATCATTTACTCTTCATTATTCTTGATAAGTTGGACGATTTTACCCAATGGTGATACACCCAGTCATATAAAACCCCTTTTGGAGTTTTCTTGTAACTAATTATTATGTTACTATAACTCAATGATCGAAATTTTAAATGTTATATTTGAAAGAATTATTGATCTAATAATAAGGTCAATTGAGAACAAAATGAATTGGTCAGGTGGAGGACTAAAAAATTATTTAGGGAACACGTCAATTTAGTCCCTCAAAATGTTCTTGTCTTCTAACATGATTTTCCCCATTTCCAAAAAAAATTGGGCTATATATAATTTCTCATTTGGGAATAATATCCACACACGAGATGATGGTCATGAAGAGTATTCAATCTCGACCTTAATATTTTATAAAATTGGAGGAATCCAAGAGATGTAAAGAGGTATCTCTCTTTCCTAATAGACAATGTTTTATTTTTATAAAGATATCTATTCCATGAAAATAATATCATCACACACCAAAAAAGAAACTAATGCTTGATTGTCTAGGACTTTTAGTTCAGAATCATCAATCGTAGAAGAGATTTATACTTTAGATGGATTAATTATTCTATTTTATGATCTCTTAGATAACCCATTCTCCATATTGTGAGGCGGGTTTTGAATATTTCTACTAAAATTTCAGAGTAATAATTAATTAAACATGAATAAATAAGTACACGCTCTGTGATTGAATGAATAATAATTGTACCAACAAACTCATCATTTTTTTGAACCACCATAATATTATTGATTTAATAAGACTTTTGTTTCGCCTTTATATTTTCTAGTTGACGACCCTAATTAACCTTAAGGACTTGAGGATTTGTGAACTTTGTTTCATAGTTCTATTTTTCCATAAAGTAGAATTATTGAACAATAATTGTTTCTCTTCCTTCATCCAACATTTTTGCTATCTACTTTATGTATCTTCGGTATTCAAGATCATGGTGCCCCACTCTCCCACACATATATAATTATACCACCCCATTGAGGTAGTTCCCATGATGTATCTTCTCACATTTTTTTTCTTGTGAGTGTTAGATTATTCATTCAATATTTCTCATTAAATCTTGATGATTTAAAATCCATATTTCATCTTCTTATCACAGTAGTTTTGGGTCTAGTCTCTAAAATCCTTCTCTGTTTAGAGATCAAAATGAACCAATAATTAATAACTATAAATGTATCTCATATCTAGATGTATCTAATGGTTTGATTTAAAACCACTAAATATTCAATTAGTTATTTAATCCTCTTTTATAAAGAAAAGTAATGTGTAATATGACATCCTTGTGAATTTTTATTCTTGGACTGTGAAAAAATCACTATTTTATTCATCTTTATATATTCTAACACTATATATATATCAAGTGTTCAAGGAAAATACTTGTTATGTATCATTAACTTAATGACATATTAATCTAACTCTTAAATTTATCACATAAACTTGGTGTTTTTAACCATATACCACCATTGATCGGTTTCTCCAACTAGATGATAAATCGATAAACTCACCATTTTATTATCAAAATTGTAGATCACGGAAAAGATACTCTAAATTGGGTTGAACATCTATTCATTATCTAGTCGTTTAGAGAATACACTAAATTTAGGTTGTCATTGACACATAAAATACTTGATATCCAATTTCTCCCGCTTATGTCAAAGAAGACGTTCAACATTGTTTTAGGTTATTTACCATATCCTCACGTAGTTGGGTAAGAGTTACAATGAAATTTTGAACTCCACCTATCCTCGAATTAGAAATGTCATACAAGAAATCACATTATTTTCTCTCTCATTGGTTTTTGGATTTATTTCTCATACTTCACACCATTTTCTATACTAGAAAATGTCACATCAAAAAATATGTCAACAGTTCCTGAATAAATAGTTCATTATTTTGTGAAATAAACTCAAAATTAATATGATGTGGGATCCCTATGTTTAAATTTTTTCTAATAAAATAATTCATGGGTTCTTTAACTCTACATAGTTTCATAACATGTGTTTTAACTATGGTTCACTATTATAAATTCCACATCTTACTAAATAATTATCTCATAACAAAAATATCAACCATTATTTTTTCTAACAATACAATTTCATTATTGTAAATATAAAAATAATAATTCTACAAAAAAGGATTAAATGGTTTAGTGTACCCTAAAAAATAGGACCATACATAGCTTTTACGTAATAAATTTTTTTATTCCCTTATCCCCTAGTTTATTATTGTCGCATGTTTTCTCCTTAGTAAAAGTATTCAACTAACGATATACAACATAAAATAGGGTCATCTGATATCCATGTAATATGATGAATTTAATACATGAACAATGGAAATGAATAATCATCATCATCGCATCATAATCACAATCATGAATATGAGCATTAGATTAACACATGTAATGTGGAAATTCATAAAAATAAAACAACATTCCATTGTTGTTAAATACCACACATGGTTGTGAAAAATGAAAACATCATGTTCAAACATATTAAAATTTTTCTAATGAGATACCTCCCTTTACCTAGTAGGTCGAAATTTTATATAATTATAGGAACAGCTACAACATCATATCACTAACATGTGATATATAATTTCAGGCACACCATCACATCATAACATATACAAAATCAATTATTACATATAGAACATATATCAATATTGGACATAAAATAACACATGGAAATAAATCAGTTTCATTTGACAAATAATACATTAATGAACAAACATTTCTGTTCCCAAAATAATGTGGGAATAATATTATTGGTATATTAATCATCAATCCTGAGTGATGATGAAAGAATATCACGTGAAGTAAAAGTTATTTTTTTAGAAATATTAATTTTGGAAAAGTATTTTAATTTATAAAAAAATTATATTAAAAATATCTTCATCCATAAAAGAAATAAAATATATAAATAAATAATATTTAAATAATATTAATGTAAAATCCATACTGAAAATGGAGTGCAAGAGGGAGAACCCAAAAGAAGTGTGTTGGGTTTAAGAATCACCTTACCTTTTGTCTAAATTTATTATTAAAATTTATATCTTGTATAATAGAAATAAATTCATTAAATTAAAAAGAAATAACCTTTTATAAATAAATTTTATTATTTGTAGTTTTTTTATGTTCATTTATGGTCTTTTTGGTGTGTTACATAGTTTAACATCATAGTTTGTGAGTGTTTGTTTTCTCAGTTTTCATGATTAGTTATATTGTGTATGTGTATGGAAGGACATGTAATGTGTGAATGATTCTATATATTTTCTGTTAATGATTATAAATAAATTTCAATTCTATTACATATACATTTTATAAATACTGAGGATTAGTTATAATAATTAATGTTATTGAAAATGATTAAATTAATTGTGGCGATATTACAACTATTATAAACTCATTTCATTTTATTTATCATGATATTTATATTTCATCTAGGACATAAAATACTTGTAATTTGTATAGAAAAAAATTATTTAACCATACGTATTATTTTATGACCATCCTTGAAGGCATTAGTGAAAAATAAAAACACATTGTGCACGATGATGGTAAATCAATAGACTACAAATGATTTTTTCATGTTCTGGAAAAAAGGAAAACTAATTAGACATAATGATGTTTAATTCCATTATCATAAAAAATAAAAGTATATAATGGATAATATAGTTATAATTCTTCATGGATAATTTTATATGATTATATAATAATAATATAAATGTAATTGGAATATAAATAAAATAAAATTAAAAATTATTTTACCTCTTGACTGTATCCTAATTTGAGAAACTCATCTGGAAAAAAGTGTTGAGTACTTTGATGATAAAAGTGATCTTAGATATGGGTGAGGTACTTGGGAAGATTATTTGGTAGATATGGGGTAAAATGATAAATTATTTGATTGTGTGAGATGAAAATGTTTGGATGGGTGGTATTTATTGGGGAGAAGAGTGGTATTTTCACATTCATTTGTTCATTATTTTATTATTTTCTATCATAAATATGAATAGATTGATAATTATAACAACATATAATAAAATAATGAAGGTTAGTTCCAAATTTATTTATCACATCATGTATGAATCATCTAGGGCTCAATAATTCATGTATTTATCAATTCTGACAAAATATAATATATTACTATTCACCAAAAAAAGAACCATTTTAAAAAAATACCAAAAATACACCATAACCATTATTTGATATTTTTAATTCAACAACAAAATCTATTTTAATAAAATAATTGTATAAATATAAGAAGTTTAATTTTTAATTAAATTCATCATATACATAGAAAATAATTATATTCTAATTACATAGGATTTTAAATACTTTGAAAAATTGTTTATCATATCATAGAAACATCTTACTTATAAATACCTTGAAATAAATATTACATATTTTCATTCATAAGATACCAAAACATTATTTATACATTCACATATGGGGTTAATATTCTATAAGCTAAATTTCATTTCCTTATGGCTATTTTGCTTATTCTAATATCCAGTTACCATCTTATTGAAATATGATCCTTAACTTTTGTAAATAACTCTTATTGCATTCATTTATTATTTGATATATTTTTATTATGTTCTCAAAGTGACATTTTGTGGTTTATACAATATAACATAATTATATAAAATAATTTTCCATTGATAATAAATTATGTTTTTTTATTCAAATACTGGGTCTGAATTCTCTATAACACTAATCAAAAATTGTACTTTTAAATTTATTATATCCAATTTATCCTTTCATGGTTTTTATTTTTAGACAAAAAAATGGGTCACCAAAATCAGTATAAAATATGTAAATTTAAATTTTATGATATTATAATTGAATTTAGGTGTCTGGGTTCTTACAATTTTTTGATGAATTATTATGTATATAAGATTAATTTTGATAAAATTTTCAAAGGTATAGACTCCCATTTTGAGGTTAAAAATATTGAGATCTCAAATAGATTTATCACACATTTGGAGTATTTTTTTTTCTATGTATATGAAAATCAACATATTAATGTGATGAATTCGTTTACTTTTTCATAAATATGTGTAATGTAATTGAAAAACATTATGGTTTAAATGATATTTTAAACTAATAGAATTATGGGAATATGTTTCTTTCTATATAGATTATCATGACATTGAAAAGTGATTTTTTGACTAAGTTATTTCGTTTATTGTAGAAAATAACTATATTTTTGTGTCCTGTAAGATTAATGGTACGGTATAATATTGTTGTTTATGATGATTATTTGGTAAATATATTCATTTATAGATGTATTGACTCATTTTAAACTGGTTTATTACTATTAAATTATAGATTTAAATGTTCTATATCATCCAAATAGTGTTTATTAATTTTAAGAATTATATTACAATTTCATTAAAATTTTGGATTATGTAAATATATCAAGATATGTGAAATATATTTATTATTCTTTTTAATGTAATTTATAATTTTATATTATGATTTTAGCACCCCAATAATGATAAAATTCATCTTCAATATGGCTCAATTGGAGAAAAATTGAGATTACGGTGGACATTGATTAAAGAATGAATTTCAATAAACCAAGTAAGTATATTCCTTTTTCTCCTTATTAGGAAATTATATTAATTCTTAAGCCCTAAAAATTATCTTGAAACAACATATTCGCTATTAACATCATTTTTGATGAAATCAGTTACAATTTATAACCCAATTTTTTTTTTGAGGTCCTCTACTTTCTTTTGATCTTTAAATATCGTGTGATTAATGATCTGTGTAGCTCTATATATTTTGTTTATGATTACTAATTCCTTCCATGTATAGATCATCATCAAACACACACACCAAATACATATATTTATATTTTCCAAAATCCATTTTGTGGATAAATGGTAACAATACATTTCAAAAACAAAACCATACAAGAATAATAAATAAAAACAAATTCGGGATTCAAAACAAAAGGCATGAATTCAACAAATTCAAAATTTGAAAATAAATCTTTGATCCATGTACCACATAAGTTCATACTCCCTGACATGGATCACCATGATTAATAAATCCACATCACAAAAAATTATTATTGTTTGTCGTAGTAATCATCGTAAAACAATTGGATCCATTTAAACCACAATCTCTGAAGACACGATACATTTTTTTAAAGTCATATAACCTTAAAATTGACCTAAAATACATAACTAGAGGTAACCTTTAGAAGAACCAATTTTACCAACATCATGAGACCTAACTACTATGAAATTTTTCCTCTATGAGATCCAAATATGTAATATTACATATCACCCTCACACATCATTTTTTATTTTTTAAAGAGGATGTTTTTAGCCATTTTTATGATGGGGTTTTCAACAGAATAATTTTAAAATATAAAATTTTTATTTATGATATACAGTAAATATTTATTTGAAATAAATTTATTAAATAGGGAAACTAACATAGTTATATTATAGAATATAAAACTCTGTTAAATATTGTATTAAAGAAAAAAAATAAACTTTCAATGGACCCTGAAATACATTACAGTTATAACATAGACATTACATTTTATACTATGAATAATATTAACTAAATTATTAAATATATATCTATTTTTGTCATATACAATATTAATTAATTATATATTTTTCATAAAATATAAATCGATTTTAATAGTAAACTAATTTTTTTCTTAAAAAAATCATCTAAATTGAAATCTTTTTTTTCAGTTATAAATTATTATATTAATTAGGACAAAAATTTATTCAAATTTTCATAACAAAATTAAATTCATTTTAGAAATTTAAAAACAATATTTTCCTCAAGTGAAAATTTTCATGTTTTAAAAAAATCATTATTTATTATTGAATAGTAACTAATACCATATTTCCTAAAATGTTAATTATTTCAATAAATTAATCATTATAAATGCATAATTATTTTTTAATATTATATTATGTAAAATAATAATTATTTCTTATTTATTTAATCTACCTAATTTAGTTTTAAAATAATCAATATTAGATTTTATTATAATATTTTCATTTAGAATAAAATGGGATATTTTCCAATATAATTTTAATATATATATTGTTTATCCTTTATATATTAATTTTAATAAGAATTAGTTTTGTATTATTTTAATTTAAATTAAAATTTATTATTCATTAAATATTAATTTATGTTCATATATTTATTATTACTACTCATATAGATAATGAAAATTAATCTTTTTTCTTGCAAAGCACACTTCATAAAAAAAATTCATCATGTCTAAATTTTTTTCATATATATTTCTCCATATCAATGAATTTATGTTTTATTAAACAGAATCAGTTATTTTGAATCATAACAATTTATAAAAATCCACCCAATATCCTACCTTTTTCCCTCCATAAAACACTTTGTTTACACATTCAGTGCTCAAATAATATCCCAACATACATATCCTAATCCAATATTCTTCTATTTAGGTGTTAATATATTATAGTAAACCATTAGGTATAATCATCATGATGTGGTACGACATGAGGAATCATTCTATACTATGAAATTTCTGGTTTAATTTTTCTTAAAACAAATTTAAATATTACTAAAATAGGCTCACACTGAATAAATAATATCTCTTATATACATATATTCTATAAAATTAATTTATTAACATAAATATAACCCTTATTATATGAAATACTAAATTCAAATATTATTATATTTTCTGGTATAATTCCACATCGGGGATGGATGTTATTCATTTTTCATTGACAGATCTCAAATAATGTAATAATGATGTATTTATTGTATATTTAATATATATTTTACATTTTTATATTTTTTATATATTATCTAAAATCATTCTTCTTAATATGATTTGATATGGGGATATTTTATGGGAACTCATGTGCATGGAAGTCTAGCACCACCCGAATTGATGTGATTTGTTTTCCATAAACGTTTTACATGGATTAAAATACATATATTTTTAATAAATATATGTTATCAAAATGAAATAATAATTAAATTAATGAAATATATTTCAATATTAAATATAAGAAATAATTTTATTTTTTACAAAAAATATGATAACATCATTCTTCTATGTGTATCCTACCTCTTCGACGAAGAAATGTAATTCTTTTCATCACCACAACCCATGACTACTAAATAAATAATATTTATAAATATAATATGTTAATTATGATATTATAATTAAATTTTTATGATTAAATTGTTCATAAATTTTTCCAATACTAATCACTAAAAAGTAAAAAAATATTAAAGCATACCTATGACATAATCTCTCTATAATCATAATGTATATCCATATCCAACCCAATTTTTCCAATATCAATTTTAGACTTATAATTGATAAATAAATGTTATATTTTTTCAATATTATTATTCTATTAATTATGATATAATGACCCATATGACCACATTCAACACACATAGTCTATTTTCAATCTGTGAACACAACATCCTTAAATTATCTAATCTAGGATTAACTGCATCAGTAATGACAATTTTCAGTACAAAAAATAATATAAATGCTTTCAATATATTGTGTTAATACTATAATTTTTTAAAAAAATATAATATAATTTTGTTTAAGGCTATTATACAAGATGTTAACCACATATAGTTAAAGTATGGACTCATGTTATGGGATTTTAAAAACAATTTTTATTTATGTGATACATATGATGTATTCCACATTTAATATTATTTTTTGATGTATATCATACAAATTTAAACATAATAACATTAATAATTCATCTATCCTGGTATTTTGATTTTTTATTTCTGTTATTTATTTCAATGGTAATTGATTTTATATTTTATAAGAGTTAAATAATTTATTATCTCAATTTCTATTTATTGGGTTATGTTATATTTTCATTGACATTATTATGTTATGATTATTTTTGTAATTAATTTTGATTCAAATTTATTATATTTACACTTGTTTTACTTTATATCATATTTAATAATGTAAAATTTTCAATTATTTATTCAAATATTCAGTGTTATAAATTTTTTAAGTGTTATATATCTCAAATTATTTTTCATTGAGACATTCAATTATGATTATGACATAAATTATTTTTTGTTTTGTATCTAAAAAAATTTAAAATTTTAGATCATTAATATACTTTTGATCATGATGTAAAATTTATAATTATAATTTATTATTTAATGGGGATTATAATTTAGGAGTTACTGATGTCGATGAGCATTTATGGTAAAATCTATTTTCTTTTTTGGATTGTTTGTAATGAATATTATTTTATTTTAGAACATACGATATTATTTTTATGACCCAAATATATTTATTATCTAATCATTATTATTTTTGATAACATGTTCGATTTCCATTTTCTTTCTTATCAATTCAATAAAAATCTAGAATTTTTAAGTGATAATGATTATCTATATTATATTTGATCATGTATTATTCTCTCCCAACTATTTTTTTATCTAATATATTTTTGAATGTGATGTTTTCGAAAATAATATATTTCATAAATATAATTTAAATTATATTTTAAGTTATTTTATTATCGATTATAATGAAATATATTAATTCTTTCTAAATAGAAATATTTTTATTTACTTTTTTTAAGTGTTTAATAAAAAAAATTATTTTAAGAAAATATTAAATGAATATATTTCCATCTATTATATCAATAATTTACAATAAAGATTTAATTATATAAATTTTTGGTTTTCCCAAAGAAAATTATAATATTTTTTTAATTTTATTTTTTAATTGTTATTTTCAAAGTGAAGTAGTAATTTTCCTCCAAAATTACTTTAATGATAATTCAATTGTATTTATATTTATCTTTATCTAACAACCTTGTTTTTATGTATTCAATAATCTAGATAATTTTTTATGATTACACCTTCATTATTTCTCTAGAACGACATTCTTTATTTTAAAGAGATTGAAATTGAACATGTTTCCCTTACATAGGTTATTACAATTTTAAATAGATACTTACTGAATCAATTAATTTCCATAAGATAATATTATATTAGTAAGATTTTGTTGTAAATCATTTTATTTCCTTGGTTTTTTCATGTTTTTAAAATAATAGTTGTTTTTTATGACTTTATGATTAAATTAACACTCAATTTAATTTATCCATAATAAGATTCCGGGAATTATTTTATAATACCTAGTTGTTTCATTATATTCCATGTATAAGTGGTATCATTAATTGCCAATTATATGTTTTTCCTTTACATCCCAAAGATTGGTGGGTCCATGATAGAACTAATTTTTTTGGGTTAATGGATATGTTTTTTAATGAATTATATTGTATGTTGGTTCTATATTTATTAAAATTTTAAGTATTCTATATGTGACTGATGATTATAATGTCCTATGATAGAATTAAGTGTTTTCTATGATTTCTATAGGATTATAATGTCTTATAAAATCTCAAACTAAAATCACATGTAAAAAGTTTAGTGATTATAATATCATTTTTTCCTTGGAAAAGACTTTTATGATGGTTTAATTTTTGATGATACAGATATTGATGGGCATGAATATTGATTTTTGATTCTTATGAACATTGAATTTTTCATCATACCATTATTCACTTATTATTCTCACTGATGACATTAAATTTATAATTCCATTATTTACCATTACTAAGATTTTTTGTAATCCTTATTATGTTTATTTTTCCTCGGGTTATGTATAATGATTTTCAATTAATTACGTTTCGAAGGGATTTCATATTAGTTAATATGATATAATAACATGAAATATCGAAATATGAGTTAGGGTAGAGATTTGAAATTTAAAATACACAGTTTATATTTATGTAATAGTTTTGAAAATTATCTATAATTGTAAACCTATATGGTCAATCCAAATTTATGTAATCCATTTTATCATTTATGTGTTGATTGGAATTTTGGGAAAAAGTTTTCTCACCTTCATTTTTATAAAACATGGTAATGTAATGTTTAGTTCCTCAATATGTTATCTGAATCAATGGGTTCTATGATGTTATTAATCATAAAAATTATAGAGAATACATTTTACAAGACTATATCTCAAATTATATACTATCCTAGAACATAAACATAATAATTTATCGGGAATAAAGGATAAAATAAAGGAATTAAACTAATAAAAACTAATACCTGAAAAAAATTAGTATAAATCAATTTATGATTTCATTTTGGTAGATGAATTTCATATGATTAATTTTTTTACATAGTTTAATCTATCCTACCATAAAAAATGTTATTCATTCTTAAAAAAACAATTTAATTTTATTTATAAATCCGTTTTATTAGAGATATTTATGATAAATATTTTATGACCAATGATTAATATTCCATAAATGAATATTTAAATTTCATTATAAATTAAAATAATAAATATTTGAGAAGTTAAATATAATTAAACAAATTGGTAAAATAATAATTTTCCACCTAAATTAAAAAATCCATATTAATATTTTCTAATATTATAAAATAATTTATTTAATTAATATATTCTATTTAATATTAAATTTTCATTAAATTATTAATATTCTCCCAATACTGGTTTCTATTCCTTTAATATATCATTTCCATAAAATCATTATAAGTATTATTTTAGTGTTTTCTCAAAATTTTATAAATAAATAATGCATCATGATATATGTTTTCAGGAATCTTTATAATAGAAAAATTTATTTTATTTGATATGAAAAATCATTATTTTTTTAGTTCTTTTATAACATGTGATTGTTCTCCATTCATTTCCTTGTAAGTAATTCTTAAGTAAAATCAATATATATCTTGAAAATTTTACTTATAAAAACCATCTAGAGAAAAAATTATCATAATATTGATCACATTCACAGACCCCTATAACAATATCACTCAATCTACCCTCTTTTGATGCATATAAATCATAGGTACTGGTCACACAATATCAAAAAGGCAACACTATTAAATATAAAATAAAATAATAATAATTAATGAGGAAATAATGATAAATTAACTATGAATTATTTCAAATAATTCCAATGTAACTCACTAACCTATACCACCAGGACTGATTTGGATTTCCACATGACCTCAAGTGCACCACCTCATATGAAATAAGTTTCCAACATAAAGATTGTTCCTTAGTATACCATTTTATAGAGTATATCATTATTATCATTTCATAGAAAAAATAAAAATAATAACAAATTAATGATAACATTTATAAATAAAACCACTATACATAATCAAATCTAAGTATAAAACTCAAACAGATAGGCTCTTAATCAAGATTCCAGAATAAGGTAATACGTATCGTAAAATAAATAAATAAAATAGGTGTTCCTCATGTGTCTGTTCGGGACTACTATTAGTATCATACTCTTATGCTCAAACGTCCTTCATAAGGGAATTTCCCTTCCACTGGTCTTTAATCATGAAATCTACAAGCATAACAAACATGATGACCATGGTGACAGTATATTATATAATTTTACCCCGCCAAAACATCATTAAAAATTTATTCTAAATTATCCATCTGTGGGGAATAATACAAAAAATGGGCATCATAATAATAACAAAAATCCAAAATTGACAGTTTGGATCAGACCAAGACACCAACACCCCATTCTCTTACTACATTAGGTCAATGATGGATTTCAGACACACTAGAATTTTGAATATATTCATGTTCATACAAAAATAATTGGATTTATATGTCATGCCACTAAAAGAAATCATTCCTTATATCCCTATCGTCAATTGTACATGGATAATGCTTTAATGTCAAATCACACGATTCCATCATGCCCCATCTATCATTATAGCTTCATGGGGCCACTAAAGCTTGATTGTACCACTATATTCCATAATTAAATGTTTCAATTTCTCGATTAAGGTCACATTGATTATAATTCCATGATATCACCTATTAGGTTTGATCACATATGACTATCATGCCACAATGTTTGGCCATACTAGGAAATTTTGCAACACCACATGGGGTTGTAAACAAATTAAATATATTTAAAAAAATTATATTTTGGGTTACAGAAAAGGAAAAGTTTATATTTCATGACACACAACAGAAGTTTTAGCTTTTACTACACATAATAATGAGTATGGCCTATATTACATGAAGTAATGACATAAAAAAAATTTATGTTACAATTAAAATATTATGATCTAACATTTTATTAATAACCTTTACATAGTAATAAAATATATGAATAATAGTATTTAATGCTACAATATATATTATTTACTCATAAATATTTTATAAATTCCTCATTGTCTATTAATTTATACAATTAAAATAAAAACAATTAGTTGATAAATGAAATATTTTTCAGAAAACAATTTATATGTAAAAAAATATGATTTGTGTCAATAAATTAAATAAAACATCTTCTTAAGAGATATTAATGAAACATATATTTCAAATATTTATTCTAAATTTTAAAACATCACATAGTTTTATATGGATAATATAAAAAAATATTTCTAATTTTACATTTAAAATTGGTATTTTTCCACAAAAATAGTTCTATCTCCTTTTTCCAACATACTTTTAAAAAAATTTATGATATTAGGAAATATAATATAAAAAATAAATTTCATTATTTAAAAAATATTATAAAATCATTAATGGGGAATTACTGATAGTTTTCTATGATGATACATTATTTCATTGAATATTTATTTATATTAGTATTTTTTTAAATTTTAATGAATTTTAAATCATCATAATTATTTTATGATTTGATAAGAGGTAAAATTTATTCATATATATATATATATATTTATATTAATTGATAAATTTATTCACCTTAATCTATTTCATATGAATTTAGATATAAAACATTGTAACACCATTGAACATTTTCTGCTTGAAAACAATCTTTCTCCTTGTAGTATAAATGTTAAATTTCAATGTAATTCTGATGTTTCAACGAGATAATTTTTGAGAAATGGATGAAATGTTATATATAAATATAGGTATAATTATATAATGATGACTTTTTTTAAAAAAATATAGTATAATAAGTACAATAAAAATTATTCAATGTTGTTGTACTAACGAAGGGTTTATCTTGAGATAATTTAAAATGATAATGGTTAGAAAAGAACCAAAAAATTTCAAACACCCATTGGTTGTCCATATATATAAATAATATCTTATATTACCTAGAAATAGCATTTTGGATCCATTTTGTTGTATAAAAATTGTCATTACACTTTTTATATTTCAAAAATTAATAATGTTCCACTCACCTCAATTATAAAATGCCACCCACTATCCTCTTTCATTTACACTTCCATAAAGATATGGATCAAAAAATCCCTTTTATATTAAATTTCATTATTTTCTCATCTCATTCAATAATTATTTTTATGGTCATAAATCGATGCTACAAATGTCTTTGGTGAAATCAAAAGGAAGTTATTTAAAGAAGAACAAATGTTCATGACCGAGTGTTTAATATTATTTCTTACTCTAACTATATTGGTCAATAATAATTAAAATATTATATAATATCATATGTATTTTAAATATAACTATCTGTTATTATTGTTTTTATAACCTAAATTATTCAGATGATCCATTAAGTCGGTTATCAATTCATTATTAATGTGTATAATGGACTACAACATTTGGAATAGATCAAATTCATATCTATCACCACTTATCACGAGTTGATATATTTATATATTTATTATTAAAATATGATATTTTTTATATAATTATACTTATTAAATATTTATTTTAGATATATTTTCATAATTTCCAAATATTGTAAATATGATAATGTTGTTCCTGAGAACAGAGGACTACCGCCTCACCTAGCGACGTGATTCGATCATCACATAAACTTTTAATGGAAGGTAGTAGAAAAGAGATTAAAAAATTCCTAGAAAATAAATAAAATAAAAATTATTCTTTAAATATAATATAATTTTTACCTTTCATTTATTTTATTTTTCATGTTAATGGAAAAATGTTCTTGTTTTTGTAGGTCAAGCCATTTAAATGAATAGTTTGATTAATTTTTCACTATAAATTTTATGGTTTCTTATAAATACATATATAATAAATATTTATGATATTCATATATTTATTAATATAATTTATATAATTTAAACATGATAATATTAATATAAAAAAAAATAAAAATTCAAAAAATTCATGGAATAAAATGAAGTTATTACTCAAATAATGGATTTAACATTGAATTGTTAATAAATTGGGAGAAAACGGTGTCTAGAAAAAAATATTTATGGTATGGAATATATAGTTTTTGTTCTTTAATATATTATTAAAATATATATATATATATATAAGACATGATTTCCTAACATATACAATGTAATTCAATAATTATTGTAAGATATTGTTGCATACCTCTTTTTTTTGAGACACATACCCCATATTCTACACATGATTAGTTTATCTGGATTAAATATATTTAATTATTATTATATAGAACTTTATTGGTTTTTATTTAACCATTTTTACGATATATCTTCATGGGTTTTCCGTAAAAAAGGTTCCACTGTTTTATGGTGTTTTTTCTCATCATTTATCTGAATTCATTATGTTTATGATTTGGATGATGAAATATTATATTTTATCTATCAAGAAAATAAGTAAATTTATTCTATAATTTTTATTTTTGTAAAATTAACATGTTCCATTAATTTTATTTAGTTTATTTGATAAATATAAAAAATATGTTTTTAGTAAAATTCAATTTTAATTCATTCTTTGCATGAATATCACTTTTCCTCCAAAAAAATTCTATAATCTATTTATTTTTTTAAAAAAAATAAAAAGTATATAATAAATAATGGTTTACCCTTACATTATTAATGAATATATATTAAATGAATATTTATTTCATTTTCAAACAATACGAATTTGGATTTTACCAGAAATGTCAAAGGAATCAAATTACTAAAATTTATGGAAAAAATTGAATTACCCAATATCCTGAATATTAATTTCATTTAATTTAAATATATAATAGCTCAATATTATATTAATAGAATAAGAATATAAAATTTATTTATGTTTTAATATGTTTTTTTACAATGTGGAATTGATATTTTCCACAAGAAATTTTTAAAATTGTTTTTAAGGCCCATTTTATAAAATATAAATTTTATTTTAGAATATAATGATCATAAAAATGTTTAACATTTGATAAATATTTATTTTAATAGAAAATTATTTACTTTTCAATAATATTTATCAATGCATTTCAAATATTATTATATGTTTCAGGGTTATTTGGTTATAAAATAATTTTTCAAAATGATTTCTCTTTTAATTTGATTGTTTAGTAGGAATATACATATTCTGAATGAAATGTTGAAATAGATGTTTGAAAATAATTTTCCATCTAATATAACATTTTATGATGTTAATTTTTAGTTACTTTGGATACTATTGAATGATATAATAGTTATTATTTATCTATATGTTAATTGAATTTGCTGATGAAATGATAATGGAACTGATTAATTTTTCATGGGTTCTTCATGAGGGTTCCAAGAGTAGTGTATGTTTTTTATTATTCCTTACCAAATATCATTTTTATGATGATTAATGTTAAACCATATATTTATATGATGGTGAACACCATGATCAATATAAATGAATCAAATAAATCTAAAAAGGGTCAGAACATTGTAATAAAAGGTAGGATCTTCACAGATTAATTATAATTTATCTAATCAATTAGAGAGTTAAAATGGAGGAATCCATTTATTGTTGATGAATATTAATTTATATATATATATATATATATTATTGTTGAATTGTGAAAATCAATTTAATATTTCCTTAAGTGGTGATACGCATGTGTTTCGAAAATCATCCAAAATTGCTAAAGTAATATCTGGGTGCTAGCAAAACAAATCATATCCCTTTCATCATTCTCTTTTGATAGCCTAAAAAATCATATCCTGTGTGTTCTCATTTATATTTGTAGGATCAAGAGTGGGTTGTGGAGGATGATTCCTCTCTATTCTAAAGGGTGTTGTATTAGAGGGATATATTTAGATATTGAGATGATTTCCTCTAGTTTTCACTGTGAACAACTCAAAATGAATTGGATTTATTAAAAAATAATATAATTGGGTATAAATATCACTAGTTTTAAAAAAAATATTATAACAAGTGACCATAAATATTTAACTTTTCCCATGTTTTCTACAATTACTAGTATATTTATAATATTATTTTCTCATCATATGGAAAACATTAAATTGTAATTAATTATTATTTAATCAAATATTATTCCAGAAATATTATTTCTCATAGCACCTAAAAACAAGGTCTTGCATCCATCCACAGTAATTATCGGTGCTATAATAATGACAATTTATTTAATAAATAAATATATTTTCATTCTTTGAATTTAAATAATTAAACATTATATTCACTAAATATAGAATACATATTAATTAAATATTCCACTAAAATTATTTTCTATAGAAATAAATAGTTATAGAATATTTGTATTCCGGAAAAACAAATTAAAAATTACTTAATTACATGAGATAATAATATTTATTAAACTTTTTAAATAATAAATAATAATAATAATATTTACTATGTTTCTAGATACAATTAGTGTGTGACCCTCTAGGAAAATTTCTCTGTTTCATTATGTGAAGCATCCTAATGTCCATAGTTAGCATCTTGCATCACAATAACGAACCAATAAAATAAATTAATCATGTAATGAAAAAATACCATATATTTTTTATTACTATGTAATTTAATATATTTTTCATGGTATATATAATCAATAATTATTTATGATGGTTCCATTAACATATGTGCTCAGTGTCCATTTTGTTGGCTTTCTAGAAAATGATCATATATATATAACACCATGGGAATAGATTTATTTAGGCTACATAATTACCATAATATTTTAAGAAATGTAAACATTCATTAAATAACATAATTGATAAATCCATTCTCACATAATAATATATTACTCCGGACTCACCCAACATATCATACCACTCAATGAACTTTTATCATCATTGATTGTTTCAAAATATCAAAGTACATGACTTATAATATAGTTAATAATATTATTAATTTCTAAGGATAATCACACAAATACACATATAGGATTATCCAATGTTGCATATGAATTTGGATTTCCTACTGGAGGGTCTCCTTCTCATAACATCTTACACTAGATATTACCAATGGTTTAAACGATTATAAGGTGAATCAATGTCCAATGAGTATTGACCCCTGATATAATGAATCATTTTTATCCAAAAATTTATATAATTATTATATACATGTTATATTAATCAATTGTCTATTATCACTTGTAGGTTCTTATCATATCATAAAATTACTTGGACATTTTTGTGTGACAAATAGACATAATATATATTCTGATACAATATTATGTAGAAGAAAAATCATGATGTGATAAATAATTTATTAATATTTAATTGTATCCATATAGGTTATAATATTTTATATAAATGAAGGATATAGTATACTAACTCTAATAAATTCCAACTTCCAAAATATCTAAATAATAACAACATTCAGTCTACTAGCTCTCACAATATACTCATAATAATGATGAAATTGAACTTTTGTAATGGGGTCAAACACATTCAATTTAGTGCGTACTCTACTTACATCTATATTACCCATTTGAAAGAAATCCCTAAATTGGTGATACATTGGGAGTATATAATTTTTTCAATATTGTGAATTCTCTCGTTTTGAGGTGCCACCATGATAGAATAAAAAAAATAATATGTGATATGGTATTGATTTATATGTATCACATGAAGCACCTAGACAATGTTTCATATCCAAATAGATTTTGTGGATTCATAAGGTGTTGAAATATATTCATATATCACAGTATAATTAGTGAGAACATTCTATTTAACACTGTTAGATCACTGATCTTCAATTGTGATAGAAAAAATATCGTGATTATGCCTTCAAATCACTGTTATTAGTTTCAAAAATAGAAACAGTATGACCCCTGATGACTAGTACTTCATCACCTCCATACACTAAAAACGATTCCATATTTCTTGTTAGATACATAAGAATATACATAACATTATAAAAACCATGTTTCACTAAATGTTTCTGATATATTCCTACCATTATTAATGCATATGGAAAACTATTCTAGTGAATAACATCTATACATGGTTGGTACTATATCTGAAGAGTATGTGGTCTTACTCATTCTTTATAATCATGTGGAATGTCATGAACGAATTTTATAGAATGATTTTAGACGTGTAATTCTATTACCGATCAACCCATGGATTATTTCATAATAATTCTCTCTAGTATCTAGTAAAAATATGTACATTGAAATATTCTATGAAGCCTCTTGGATGTATCAAGAATTTTATCGATCACTATAATATCAGATGGTTAACAAATTTCCATCAATTATAAATTATTTTTTAACCTATCCAAAATAGACATTAATACATGTATGTTTTTTACAATAAGTTATATTCCCACAAAATGGACTAAATGGATAACAGCCATATTCAAACCAAAACTCCAATAAACACATGGATAACATTCGATCTTAATGAACCCAAATTATGATATATATAATCAAAATATATTTTTCACTACCCAGATTCATCAATAAATCAATAAATGAAATTATTGAAAAATTAATTCTATTTTAGGAATCACTTTATATCAAAATAACATCTATATGTGTAAAATAGAATTGTTTAAAAAGCATTCCACTAATGAACATTATTTTGATAACTATTTTTTAAATTTCACGATCATGGTAAGATACAGTATCAAGTATGATTCTAATGGAATTAAACAAAGAGAATTTTTCATATATAATTAATTATATGAATATCAAAACAAATTAAAGCCTTCAGAAAAAATAATTTATATATACATATTTAATTTACCATCCATGTATATTTTTATCAGGAATATCCATTTTCAGCATATTGTTTTTACATCTACTGCCGCATCAAAAAGAACCCAAACATGGTTCGGATACATGAAATATATCTTATTATTCATGGAATCATACCATATTAAAGAGTTTATTCTTTGTACTTATACTTTCTAAGATAGTCGATCATTATTTTAAAATAAAATTTATTCTCCATCTATAGATACTATAATACTTTATTTCTATGGCTCTCATAACACTCTTTTGAACCAACAGAAAACATGTGTTTTATGAAAAAAAAATTTCATGTGAACCTATGGAACTTGTTCATCTACCAACTATTGTGTATATTAAAAATTAAATTTATCAAAATAAATATTTCACCACAATCCATTTTAAGGATTTCCTCCCATCAAATAAAGAAGACTATTTGTAAAAACAATTTCTTGATTTTCGGGGTGTTTGAGGAATATCACATTCATTTCATGGGATGGCCATAAAAACACTCTGTTCCATGTGATACCAATTTTTTCTTAATAATGAATTTAAAATTTTTTCATAAACCTATACATGTGTATGTTAAAAAATAGTTGTAGTTTCACATCATTACTTGTAATAAATTTAATTTTTCACAATAGTTGGTACACAATTAATTCTTTATTTCATATTTAAAAATTAATATCCCAAAAATAATAATGGAAGATCTAATTGAATCATCATTGAAAATACCATGTCTAATAGGGTATAGTTCCACCATTCAATAACACTATTCTACTATGGAGTATAAGGTGGAGTGAGTTGAGAAAGAATCCTAAACCCCTATATAATGTGGATAAAATATTTTTTAATATACTCACCACCCCAACCTGATCAAATAATCATTCAAAATTTTCCAGAAAAATTATCTACTGCACTCTTTAATTCCTTGAACATATGAAATATCTCAGATTCATACCTCATCAAGTAGAAATATCCATATATATTCCAATCATTAGTAAATCTTTTGAATTATGAATTCCCACATCTATGTTCTAATAAAAATGGTCAAAAAAATTAGTGTGTACCAAACTAAATGATTGATTTCCCATCCACCTTGTCCACTAAATGGAATTTTTTAATTATCCACTATAAACATTTATAAAACATTCAAGTAATTTTAACTTATTAATGTATAAATAACCATATTGATAGAGTCATTTTACATGCTTTCACCTTACTTGAAAATGATAGTGATTCCATATATGGTTCTAATATGAGTCATGTGAACAGGATTCATTATCAATTTCAAATATTGGTATTTAATAATTTAATACTTAATGTCCATTATTTAAATGTGGAATACCGAAATATATATTTTATATATGAAAATAGAAAATATATATTTCCAAATATAAAAATAATCACATATTATTTTTGGCATGATATAGAAATTTTTCTCTTAGTAATACTTTTTACATAATAATAATATTTTAAAACCAAAAACATTAACATTGGGAATAAATGGTGGTACTCACCAATGGTTGTACCAGCTAGAAATTCCCCACTAACCACTCTCAAATCTACATATCCTCTAAAAATCATTCAAAATATAATAGGTTAATTCATTTTGATATATATACGAGGACCATGAATTTTATTCACTTGTCAATTATTAAATATTAAATAAATACACTCGATAACGAATCCACCTATAGATTCCCTTAGATATTAGGTTCATTTATTCCTCCAATGGCCTTGAATTCAACAAAAAAAAAGCATACTACCCCATTTCCCTTTCATTGACTTTGGATATTCTTATTTTCGTATGTACAGTGATTAATACCATTAGACGTGTTATTAGTTTTGGTCCCATTCACATTGTTCATCCTTTTCCTGTACACCATAAGGAACAATTTTTTTGTCAGTCCCCATGTCCATATGTTCCTGGTGAATCAATGTTAGAATATGTGAAGGAATTTTCTCCATTTTTCACATATTATAATTAACAATAAAATTAGAATAGGTATTGGGTAGTGATGAAATTATTAGATATGTTTGAATCACACCCAGGAATTAAATCCATGTGTTGTTGCTACTTCAAATGAACCCAATAATATTGAATACACGAGTACCAATTATAATAAAATATCTAATAATATTTTTTAAATATAAATAGTGATATCATGTCAAACATTTCTAACCTTATCTTAATATAGAGACCAATGGTGATACATAATTTTGTTTTCATACATGCCCACCTATTTCATCAAAATTTCATTGGTCGTAGATGATAACATGAAACAATAAAAATATTTGGGATCATTCCCATGTTTATTATTGAGTTTTAACTCTTCATCTCTTACCCTATTACCAAGAACATCAATAATATGTTCTTCTATCAAATTATAAATCCTTTTATAGTGATGGATAATACATATGCACTTTTTACACTCTTGGGAATTTGTGTAGGTAAATTGTTTTTATCTTCTAATTTATGATTTGTTGTGATATGTTTGACGTAAATTTATCTATTTGAAAAAACTACATTTTTATTATGTGAGTTTGTTATGTGATAGAATTTTTGCAAATAAATATATATTATAGTTACTAATTACCATAATATTCTTTATACACAATATCCCTTAACATAATCTCTAAAATATCCAGTTACATGGGCATTCAATAAGAGTGGGTTTATATTTCTCTTATATTTACCCCAACATTGGGGTTTTTACAATAATGAATTGTTTTTTGACTGAATTAAAAAGGATAATAATATTAAACTACAATACCTTGATCTTTTGAGTTAAATACCCAATCTGTAAATCCTAAAATTAAATTCAGTTAACCTTTCCTCTTAGTTGTAGCAAGTCATACAATGGTAGTCAACCCATGATGTGTACTTCGTTATATCATTAAAAAAACCTAATGATATAATTACATTATAATTTAATGAACCCCAAAAAATATAAATTTATACAGTATCAACTGTAGTTCAATTTTAACGAATATAGTGTAAATCATTAGTAAATCAATATCTATATATAATTGAGGTATTTTATGTTTTATATCTAATATATAAATTAATATTTTTATTAAATAATTGGTCGGTGTAATTTGGTTTACATAACTGACTATCCATGCCCTAGATAATATTTATTTATAACACAATGTACTTTAGTCATATATTTTATGCATGTTAATTCATTAATTCATCTTATCATGATAAATATCCATAATAAAATAACTAAAAAATTCGACAAAAAATATAATAAATAGTATGAATAGGATATATTACTAATAGTATGCTTATCCAGATGTTGGTAAATTAATCAATGACCTAATGGAAAACCCTATGTTAAAATTATGGCTGTGTACTAGCTATCCACATATCCACCTATGTGTCATTGTTGAATTTGTTTAACATTGGATCCAAACATAAAAATCCTCCAATCTCTTGGAAGATCCATCCATTACATGTTTTTTATTCACATAAATTTGATGGTAAATGGGTCTACCTAAAACAATCTACTACAAGTAATGCCCATACATTGTTATAAGACAGATGACACCGAATAAATCAATTTAATTTAATAGTAAATTTAATGAAATCAATCCCAAATAAATATCTAGTCTATGCTCGTAGTCATAGATATGAATGAATCAAATTATACATTAAATAAAATTAGAAATTTATTTGTTATAATTAATTTTTTTAAAAATATTTTTCTCAAATAATTTAATTATCTTTTTTAATTCATAAAATATTTTATATTAATTCTCATCTGGATTTTCATTATATTGTCATCCATCATAATTTCTTACTAAATAAATATATATATTTATATTTAAATATGTACATATAGGTTCATTGTAAGAAACGTGGAGAATTTCAATTTGAATCTAACCAATAATAATTATACTCTTATACTATTAAATCTATTGACATATGCCATTCATGAAATTTCACGTACTATCATTTTGTATAATATCAATTTAATTTTTACATGAATTATATGATTTTTATTTCATATTTTATACTTCAATGAATATATAGTAACAATATTAACACAACTTATACAATATATATAGATATAGATATAATTCATAAATTAATTAATCACACACAGACACGCACACATATATATATATATTAAATCACATCTCATAGTGTTTCCTAACAAATTAATGGCCACAAGAAAAAACATGTTTATAATATTTGCATAGTACAATAGATTAATATTAATTAAAAATAAATTGGGATATGTACACATCATAAAAAAGAGGGCTACATGAAATGTGTGTATCTTACCATATATAATGGGAACATATATAGGGACTCGGTATGTAAAATGTGCCACTTAAAAATATGAATACATTGTCTGAAAAATGTGATACACATTATGTTTTCTTAAAATTACACAATCAAAATTATAGTAGTCCTTGTAAGGGAATACATGGAATGTTAGTGACATAAAGGGATACACGCCATATACATGGGATACATGACACATACTCTGGATAAATTTGTTCATGACTTTCTTGGTAAGGAAATAGATTATTTATTTAAATTTACCATATATATTTAATGAATACAGTTTGAATCAATTATGAATAAATTATTACTTCATTGAAAACTAGTACACAATGTGAAACGATGGTTACATGGTGTGTAAACTTTTTTTATCTATCCATAATAATTGGATCATTCATATGAGATCATTTTGTTTATTCACTTTACAAATTAAATAAATTAGATTATATCTATTACAAATGATAGAGGAAGAAGTCGATCTTCCAATTCGAGTTTAAGAATGAATAAACATGAATTGAAAACAATGTCAGAAATTTCTCATCATTATTATATATTTATATAATTGTACCTAATTATGTTAAACCATTTATAACCCATTATGATTCTAGGGATATTAGAAATAAGGGATGGGTTGTGTCTGTATTATAATTTTGACAGGATCTATTATAAATACTCGATATAAATCATGATGAGAACCTTGATCAATAAAAATAAATCAATGAAAATATATAAGGGGTATAATTTTGAATCCAAACACATGATATACACATTATATTAATAATTAATTAAATCTATCAATTAAATAAATTTCTTGAATTATTTCATCATTGAGGGATCTGAAAACATATATGTGTTCTATTGTAGCTGTTTTTTACAAATCGAGAGCTTGATATCTCTAGAAATGATTCACACATGTTAGAGAAAAATAAAAATGTAATCCTAATAATCTTTGTGTTTTATCAGGATAGATCCTACAACATGTGTTGATATCCTTAGATCACCTTTATAATCCCTATGAATAGTATTATTTTATAACTCTATTCTTGAGTGTGGGATGTGAGGGAATATTTATTTTTGTTACAAAGAGAATTCATAGAGAGGGATCTCTTTAGGGACTGAGGGTATTCTCTCTAACCATCATTGTTTAGAAAAAAATTAATTGGCTCCATTGAAAATTAATATAAAGGGGTTTAAAAACTTATAGGTTTTAGAAATAAATAATTGTATAAGTCCCATTAATTATTTATTTATTCTATTGTTTATCACAATGTATAAAATAATAATTATTATTATATCCCGAGCATGAATTTAGATTTCAAATTAAATATTATATTATTATATACAATAATTTTAAATATTTAGTATTTCTCACAAATTTAAAAAACCAGTCGTCCATTCCTCCTCAACAATTAATTTTCAATGGATAATGATAATTTTCTAAATAAATTAATATGACTACATTATTTTCAAATGAATAAATGGATATTATATTTACCAAATATGAAAAATACATATTTATTAAATATTCTACTCGCATTATATTCTCTCAAATAACTGGTGATGGAATATATAATAAAAAGAAAAAATGACTAATTATTAAAATAAATGTTACAATTTTAATTATCCAACTTGTTAAATAATTAAAAATAATATACCTTTTAACTGATATCTTTGATACACATAGGGTGTGACCCGTTTGGCCACTTTGTTAAAGTCATTAGAATAATCGACCTAATGGTCATGTTTTGCATCTAAATATATGCCAAAGAACCCATATAGAAAGAGATTAATGCCACAATTATATAATACCTCATTCATACTCTGATTGTAAAATATAATCCCTTTATCGTGATTTTACAAATTAACAATGTTTAATAGTGATGCTATCAACATATGTGCTCAATATATCATTCAATGACATTCTAGAAATCAAACATTACTATAATAGACCAAGGACATGTACATATTTGGTGTATATCATTTCTATCAATAGGACTGAGTTATTATCATCCATTAATGAACATAATGGAATAATATTTTATGACATGATTTAGTACTGTAATATTAAAAGTGACATGACCAATGTATCCTACCTTGCTAAGACCACACACCATCCTAATATTCATGAATACACGAATGTATGAGTCTCATAATATTATTTAATAATTATATTAAATAATAAATATAAATACACACATTCATAGATAGGAACACTCCATGACACATATTAATGTGGATTTCTTACGAGATGGTTTCATTCTCAAAATATCATATAATGGATATTAACAAGAGTGTACACATTGAGAATGTGCCTCAATGTCCTGTGACTCATCACCCCTAATGTCATGTATCATTAGTGTCCCTAAAATTTTATCATCTAACTATAAAACATATATTTATGAAAAGTTTAATATTACTTCTGGGTAATCATCATTGAGAGGAGTAACTATAACCTTTTTCTGTGACAACAATAATTCAGACATTATCATAAAATATGATGTACAGAAGAACACTCATTATTACACTAGGATTATATTAATATTAAAAATTATGAGTACTTGTTATCATAATGTACAAAATTTTCCGTTATTGTGAATCAAATCTAACACTACTATGGTGAGTAGATGATATGTTTGGGAAACATGTCTTCTTTATAGTGATTTTGATTTGATGATATAATGAATGTTTCATAATATTGATTCACACATAAATATGGTATAATGATGATATTTTTGAGAAATATATCTACATCCTATGAATTAGTAAATGAAAAATATCTCATGAGATAGTAATTTTGGAGAAGTCGGTGTGATTGATCTATTATTGCAAATATCATCATCTAGACGCACTATAGCTAAAAACTAAATCCAAATCGAAAATGGGAATGTTTTGCAAAATTAACCTTAATGTATGAATTTACTTTCATTATTACAGAGTATGAATCACTTTTATGATATTATATTATGGTCAATAATTGGATTGTGATTAATTATTAGTCTTGTGGACTATAGTTTCTATGATTTTAGTTTTTAGATAAATCTTGTTTATGATTTATGAAATATGTGGAATAAACATCAATATTTATAATAATGTTCAAATAGAATAATTATTATAAAATTATATATTATCATCATTGAGTGATATGTCCAATTTTTTCATTAATATTCATATAATATCACTATTTCTAATGTTTCATTCCCAATTATATGATGAATGTTCTATGTATTCTATTCCAACCAGGAGTACTATGTAAGAATATATTTTTGCGATATGTTGATGAAATTTTATGTAATAATAATATTGTGTTTATAGACTACAAATACAAGAAACAATTAATGTCTCCAATTATGTGCCTATGAAATTTATGTAATATTCATCTAAAAAGATGTGATATTAATATATAAATAGCATGGTCACTATAGATAGTATAATATGAATGTTTTGGTTTAACATTGGAGATTTGGATTAGAAAAATTTTTAGTGACAAACATAGGGATATTCATAGTAATATGTTAAGGGTTATATCTAGGGATATCTATATATATACATATGTAAATAGGTAATTCTAGGTCTAAAAAATATCACATAATTTTGGTGAAGGATAGAGAAAAGAATTTACAAGAAATTACATCCATGTATGGATACTAAAAGTTTATGTGGATCTATAAAATAGGTACATAGGGGTAATAACATCCAAAATGGATCATATAGAAATAATAAATCATCAAATTTGAAAGAAAATATGAATTCCTATATACTTGAATTTTTCACTCTTAGGGGTTATTCATTGGAATTTCAAAACCTCATTACAAAACATTAAGAATAATTTAAAAAAATTCCCATTAATTACTATGGTTAATAATATGGTACTATTTATTTAACATAATATTAAGTTATTTAGATATTATATTAGTGATTATTCATTAATAGGTTGTTTTATCCTTTGATTATTATTTCCTAGGATATTTTTTTAGGTTTTAGTCAATGATTAAAACATGAAGGAACTATGTTAATGTTGATAGTGAAGAAAAGTTAAAAATTTTCCACATGAGAAACGAGACTTTTTACGATTTGGAATGAAAATTATTTTTTCTAGGACCACACAGTTTTTTCATTATATAAGGAATGATGGACATTAAATGATGAAAACGAGGGAATAATGATCTGTTATGTCCTTCATGAGAAAATATCCACTTTTATTTTAGTACATTTACAAATCCAATTGTTTCTTAAAATATATCAATACTAATGAATATATATATATATATATATATATATATTTATTTAGTTTTGGGTTCTACAAAAATACATTTGTTATATTTATCAAATTGAAGGTGATGAAGATGAATAGTTTCCTCCTATTAGTTCCATGAGGGAACAAAATAAAATTGGATATATGGAATGTGAAGTATTTATAAGGATATTTATCAGTATTTTTTGCATCAAAATATATGAATAAATAGAGATATATAATTCATTAATCCTAATAAGAATAATTATGTTAAATTTTTTTCTAAATATTAATCTAATATTACAATACTTGCAGTAAATGTATCTTATTTAATCACTGTCGCTGAAATAAAAATTGATCAATTATATTGTGTCCTAAAACAAATTCCTTTGAATGCCATAGAAAGTAGAGAAATTATTTGTATTGAATAATTTTTTGATGTTCTCTAATGTTAGAAATGTAAATTCCTTATTTTCACCATTCCTAAAGGATTGTTAAGAATATGATGATCAATTATCATGAAAAATAAATATTTAGAAAAAAATAATCCCTATATTCATGATATATATGTTGAAAAAGAAATCAATGTGGTTTCACAAATATAACAAACAAGTTACCAAAATGTTTGAAATGTAGTTTTTAAATAATATAAATTCAAAACAGTGATTAATGGACTATTTAATAAAAAGCATAATAGGAGGATAAAAACTAAATCACCATCCCCACCCTGGTGTACCATGTGAATGGATTTTAGAAATTATGTGAATCAATTAACTGATCTAATAGATAATAAATATAATATAGGTAAATAATTTATGAATAAAAAGGATATAAGTAAATATTAATAAAATTAAATGGATGAATAGAATCATAATAATTAATATGAACCTATCCATACCTACTAAATTAGGAATTTTTTATTTTATTTTGTAAGAATGATCATAATGAAAATAAATTTTCTTCTAAATTAGGTAAATGTTATGGGATTATATCCCTACACATTGATTCTAGATTAATGATATCACATTTTATATTCTATCTGTACAAGGAGGAAAAGACAATCTCAATGAATGTATTTTTTATAAGATATGATATTGTACATGATATAAAGGGTGAACTGACATTTAAATGTGTGTATGTGTCCATGTATGACTAACATTATACCCATAGACACTATTAGGGTTAAATGAGTTTATGGTATATCAAATTTCAAATTCAGTAACACCTCTTCTTATTTTTTATGTTACTTGATATATTGATGATTAAAGATTTATTATGTTACATTTAGAGAAATAATACCCATTTCTAAATATTTTTTAAGGACAATGTTATTTATGTGGGAATTCTAGTTCCATTTGTAGACATAAAATTAATGGTTCTGGTAAAATTTAGGGTTTATCATATTTTGTTTTATGTTGAGGTAATTATCAGTTATTGTCAACAACCATAAAAATTAACTACAACTGATTTTTATTATTGATGATTTATATCTATATCCACTTTTAAGAATATAAATTAATGTCGTTGTAATGAATATTAAAGTAACAACATAAATTGAAATGATATGTGTCCAAATATGTCCATTAATTTCGGGAAAAAAATTCGATAAGGTCTTTAGATAGTGTTGAGTCTTAGCACTACATATCATCTTCAGAAAGATGGCCAGTTAGAGAGAATAATTAAATCCCCGTTGTTTACTCTATGTTCTTATTCAATGGAGTAAAAATGTATTTATTATAATCACCATCCTTAAGTTGATATTTATTCCATAAAAAATATTTTTGTACTGATTTTATAAGGATATTTATGAATAAATATAAGTAATAATTTTTTAAAACTCGTTAATCAAAATTGATGTTGTTGAATGTATGAAATTGGGACTTATGAAAAATATTGAGATGGAAATAAATGTTTTAACCATTCAATACATATATGTACTCTGAAATATTGAAAAATAATTAATTTCAAAATTATATATGTGATATACAAATTGATATAGGTGAGATTTACTTTCTATGAATCTCTACATATATTAATGAGTGTAAAAGTAAACCTTTTTTATATTTGATACTTTCATATACATGATCATATATTGAAAAAATCATATAATTTGGTGCTTCTTGAAAACCACTCTTAATTTCATAATATCATCCATTTATATTTTCATAGAACATATATAACAGATTCATTAAATGAACAAAAATCATAGGTTTTATCTCTTTAGTATGGTCATTTTTATGAGGAAAAATGAAATCATATTATAGATCATACATAGAATGTTTAAAGAAATAAGAAAAATAAACATGAATTTTTTTACAAACCAAATAGTTGAGGAAGATATGTGGGACCATTAATATGTAATGATGAAGAATAATCCTAAATTTTTTTATCAATGTAACAAATATTTATGGAGAAATTAATTTTAACAGTTTAATAATGTTACGAAATGAGATTATGTGATTTTTTTTGAAATAAATTCAATATTTAAGAAATATTTTATTACACAGAACAAAGATTTTAGATTGAATAAAATAAAATATTTTTTTCATTTGTTAAAATGAAATATGTTGTTTATCATATGTTACACAATACAATGAGTTTAAATGAAAAATGACATAATATTACACTATAATGACTTAATAAAAATGTTTCCACATAGAATATAGAATTATGGTTTAAAATAGGATTAAATTAATTATGAAAATATCTGGTTTACACATGTATATATAATTAAATAAAATGTGTCCAATAAATTATAAATAAAAATAAAATCCTATTTAAAATGAAGGAGTTGTTTTTCTGGAAATCAATTTTCTTCATATAAAAATTTTTATATAAATAAATTAAATAATTTAAATTTAGTGACTAATAATAATGAAAATTATTAAATATATATTAAATAATATTTTTATCAATTACCTTATGTATTTTCTATAAAAGTGATTAGAATAGATCCAATTTCTTATCTTTAGAAATATTTTTATAAAAATCAGTCTTCTTCTTTTTTCACACATTATTAAAACAATTTTTTACAAATAAATGAAATATTTTTAATGAAATTATATTCAGAAATGAAATAATCATATAAAACATATCACATAGTGAATTTTCGATAATTTTTAAAGAATATAATTATTTCTATTAATAATGATAAATACCTTTATATATTAAATATTATCATTTAATTTAAAGAATTTGAATACATTAACAAAAATTTAAAGTTGGATTTAAATTTAACATTATTTCAATTAAAAAATTATTAATTCAATTTATTTCATTTTAATAATTTATATATTTATTTCTTATATAAAACCATTTTTTTAATTACAACATTTTCCATTTGAAAACCATATTTCTCATCACATTAGTAGGATTAAATATATATTAAATTATTCCACATATGTGAGTTGAATTTTGAATAACTTACACTATATTTTGAATAAAAAAATATATATTATATAATGATTTCAACGTATATTTTTGATAGAAGTAATATTTTAATAGTAAAAATTACATACCATACTTTTGGTAAAATGGTTTAGTAGGGATTAAATGATGTAGATGAGTGCTACGAAAATAAAAACATGTTACAAATATATTTTATGTACATATATAATCATTTTATTTTATATGATAGATAATTTAATATTTTTAGACATTGATTAATGTTAAAAACATAATCACACCTTTTCTTTTAAAAAATTAGACATGTGCCACTCATCTCACTTTTGAAAGGACAGCCACTCCCCTCTCTTATTTACACATAAAAAACCATAGGGATTGAATAAAACATCAAAATTCAAATTTTAAAATCCCAAATGAAATTTAATATTCCTTATATTTTTCATAAATTTATCCTAAGGAGCCTTTCGGTTCGAAAAAAAAGATTCTTTCCAAATAAGATGTAACATTCCTTTCAGAGCATTTCATTTTATGTCATCATCGACATCTTATAGTTATTATTAAAAAATCATTATATAAAAACGTTAATATATTTCATATACTTATATCTGAAAGGAATAAATTATTTCAATATACTCTTTCATTAAATGTGTTACGAATTCATCATTGATTTATAAAACACACTATCGCATCACAAACCATTCTTATTTTTTCCATCACCACCTATCATAGATTAATATATTGATAGTTAAATTAATTATGATTGATATTTATAATATTATAATTTTTATTTGATATATATATCACAAATAAATTCATAATTACTATTCATTGGGAATTTTATTACATTGTTCGTGTGTTTGATAGACTACCACCATACGAAGTGAGGTGATTCATTTTTCACAGATACCTTTCATGGAAGAAATAAATGAAAATTTTAACTAAAATCATATGATATATATATTTAATACAAATGAATATTTAATGTTAATATATTATTTACCTTTATTTAATTTCAACTTTTGGGAAAATGGAATCATGGTTAATTTGTATACACAACATACTATCACAAAGGAAGATGTTTTTCATAATCTATTTATAAATATAATAGATAAAAATAAATACATATAATGAAAATATATGATATCACTATCATGTATAAAATTGTGGATTTGATGTAAACTTTTTAAATTAAATGTATAATAGATAAAAATTTAAAACACACACATTAGAAAATTAGGTTTTTATTGAAACATGACTTTAATATGGAATTAATAAGAAAATGTTAATAAATTTACTTAAGTAAATAAAATATTCTATAAAATATTAATAATATGGTAATATAAATAATTTTAATAAAATTATATTTATTATTTATTATTATCCAATTTGTATAAAAGAAATTATGTTTTTTTGGTAATTGATTTCCTTCTCACACTTATTTTCTATTACAAATATGACATATTCAACATGTGATTCTTCTTTGGGGATTATGTACATAAAATTATGTTATTTTATAATTAAAATAATTAATTTAATTATTATTTACATCTCCATCAAAGTATAACACATTCATTGTGTTTTTTTATAAAATGTTATCACAGTGGAATGGGTATTTTATAAAATCACAATAAATTTCGATAGTGTTTATATTAATGTCACTGATGATGAAATAATATGGTCAATCCCTCAATAAACAAATAAATATTATTTTCATATTTTTATTTAATGAGGATAAATGGTTTTTCAAGGCATTAAACTCTTTATAAACTCAATAGATGAATTTTTTTTAAAATGTCATATTTTATTTTCCCTTTCCATAGAAGATAATTTCTCCTCAAAACTATTTTTTTATACAACTGATTTTAAAATTGTTTTAAATGTTTTACAAGTTATTTATAAATTAAAATTTTACCCACTATTTTCTTAAAAAATGAATGTAAAATACCTTTATTTTTTCTAAATAAAAAGTCTGTTTCTCTTTTATCAAAAATTTTATGGGAATATATTCATAAACGTATATGGATTTAATGGAATTCCCATTCATCAGATTTATTATATTCAATAATTATTCCATGATATGTTTTTATCTTCCTTTCCAGATAAAATAATTTCAATTTTTTTTTGTTTTTTACATTTTTATCAAATCATGTATCAAAATTTACTAATGGAATTTTTTAATTTTTGTTAATGAAATATTTGTTTTCATGGTTGTTTTAAAAACATGTATTTTTAAAATGTTTTATGTTTTAGTTTTTTTATTCAAATCAAAAAGGTTATTTAAATAATTAAATTTATTAAATTAATTTTATGGATTCATATATTTATATATATATGGTTATATTAAATGTTTTTTTAAATTTTCTATGATGTATAATATTTTTCAATGAGGAATGAATATATTCCTCATAAAATGTTGCAAGTGAACTTTGAAAATAACATTTACCTATAAGTTGGCATCATGTGATACTACTTTCCCATTAATATGGATAATATATAATCATTGAAATATTATTCAACCATCTGATTGTTAATTTTTATCTGGATTATATTCTAATAGAACACAATTATATTTCATGGAATATGTTGTAATTACCCATAGTTTTTAAATTATATTTTTTCATTAATAAATTTTCATTACATATGATATAACAGCATACATGTAAAAAAATAAGATAAACTGAGAAAAAATATATCATTAATAATTATAATTACCTCAATTTTTTATGAATCTAATGAATATTCAAAACACTATAAAACGACAAAGTACACAAAATAGAATTTCTAAAATGGGATAATATGGATAAACCCAATCTGATAGAATAATCAACCCCGTAAAAATTAGAAATAATAAAATAAAAAATTAGTTAAAAATCAATATATGAATACTTAAAATTTATCATTAATATAAATTGTATTCAATTTTGTGTGAAATAATGAAGTGGTATTTATATGTTAAAATGGAAAATGAGAAAATTTGGATTCAATTATTATATCACAATTTATAAATACAACCATTGGCCAAAATAATTTTATTAATAAATACCCCAGTTGATAATTATAACAACATTATTTGAAGTGCACAGATCAGTGTGAATCACTGAGAGGGGGAGGGGGTGAATCAGTGATCCCTTAAAACTTTTTACTAATTGATTCTTAATCAATTAAACCTATATGGATGGTTAAAGCCTCGATCCACTCTTCTTGTATCTCTCACCTTTCCACGAATGATGCAGTAAATGTAAAGGCACTGGACACAAGGATTTACAAGGTTCGGCACCAAAGGCCTACGTCCTTGCCATGTTGGTTATACAACCCAACATGGTTTCTCCATTATAACTTGTTAGAATTACAATGGTCGATACAGCATCCCACTGTATCTCTCCTGAGTCCCACATGAGGGTCTTTATACTGCATCCCACAGTGTTACCAGAGTCCCACTGGCCTGCTCCAGAATCCCACTGAAGACTTCTTCCACCCTGAGTCTCACAGGGGGCTTCTCCTGGCTCCTCGAGTCACACGAGTAGCTCTTCTTCACTTTATGCTTCTTCAAGTATCTTCAGCAGTCTGGGATAAAGACTGCTATCCTTGCTCTGTACCTCTGATCACTTGAGTTGATCAGGTCTTCTCGTCTTGCTCAGGATTTATCTCCTTCTTCTCAGGATGACCTGGCTTCTTTCTTCTAGAATCTTCAACAGCCTCTTAAAAGGTCTGTTGGTCTTGCTCAGCAACTTCTGATCACTTCACTTGATCAGGCTCTTCTCAATTACTGAATACTCAGACAACTGATGTCTTTAACTTCAGTCTGGTCCAGTCTCACTTCAAAACAACTTCATGCACTGAATGCATGGCAACTCTGAATCCTCATGCACTGAGAGCATGGATTCTCAAATATCGTCAAGAACTCTTGGTCTTGGACAACTCAAATGCACACAACCAGATTTGAGCTTGTTCACGTGTGCACGTGTATGCATGCAAGCATGCACTTCCCTCTTTCTTCTCTTGGTGCAATAAACCCACAAAGGGTGTAGTATCTTTAAGCACACACCAGCTTCTCACTTCTTCACACACTTTATTCAATTTTCTTACACACTTGAATGTGTGTTATACTTTAGTGTGAGTCTTCCACTTCTTTCTTATTCTTAGTTTGTTCACATTTGGTGCACACACCTAGGTTCGGCCTTGTTCTTGCTTAGCACACACAATTTACTCTTTTAGTCTTCTTTGAACACAAGGCTTTGCCCTTCACTTCTTCTTGCACACACAACCCGTAGACTTTCTTCTTGTTCACTTTGCACACACAAATAGTGTACGCCTCGGGTTCTTCTCCTTTGGTTAAACACACCAAGGTGCCTCGGATCTTCTTTGCCACTTGGCATACACTTAAATGGCCATAGGGTGTTCTTGTTCTTCAAAATGTGCACACACAAGGTTTAAGTCTGCTCTCTCACTTCCACACACAACCAAGCCTCGGGTTCTTCCTCTTCAATTTGCACACACACACTAAGTGTATTTGTCTCAATATACCCGAACTCAAACTAGGCGCGCAAAGAGGTGTGGCCCTCTTCTTGTCTTCAAATGCCGCGCAGGCTCAAGTGTGCAAGGGTGCAACACTGCCGCGGGCACTTCTGTCGCGCAAGCCTCAACGAACCCCGAAGGCGCGCAGGTGATGCGGCTCGGCTCCTTCCTGTCGTGCAAGGGATGCGCGCAGGGTCTCCTCCAACTTCTTTTGCGCAAAAGGGACTTCACGAAGCCAAGGGTGGCTTCGGGCTGCTTCGTCGCGCAAGTGGGTTGCGCGGAGCTCCAAACTTCACGAGGCACAAAAGGCTCTCACGGGACATCAAATATTCAAAGGATCAACAAGCTTCTAAGAGGGATCAGGCTCTCTTTTTATAGGCAAAGGAATGCCTCAAAACATTCGCGTGGGATAAATCTCAAATCCCCGAAGTATTCGGATCTTCAAGATTTTTTCAAATCTTGAACTTGCTCCTCGGTTCTCCGCGGGTTCTCCTTCCTTATTTTCCTCTTCATGCATGTGCATGGAAACGTACGCATGCCTCTGTTTATCCCGATTCATGCAAATCATAAAATCCACGTGGCCTCGCACCTTCGGTTTGCTTCGGCCTCGTGCAAATTTCTTCCAAACATTGCATGCATGCCTACTTTTATGCATGGTCGTGTTCGTACGGGCGAGACGAGCTCAATGGAGCCTTCGGTTTGTTCGGAGGTGGCCGGAATCTCAAAAATAGGTGCTCGGGTTGCTCCTGGTTCAACGGAGGCACGCGGGATGGCCTCGGCATGGCTGGAGGTTGAGGACGATCGGCAGATGCATCGGGCGGTTAAGATCTGTCGCACGATTAGATGGGCGGCTCAGATTAGATCGCGTGTGGCGCGATGCATCGGGCGGCCGAGATCTGCCGCGAGATCGCCTGGACGGCTGAGATTTGCTCCCGGTGATTTTTCCGCATCCCACATCGAAACGGGGCGCGGTTTTTCCGCGGCTTATCAACCTAGCGCTGCCTCTCAACGCTCAGTTGAACTTCCCCCTCCACGGTGCCGCCCCGCACCGTGTTCTCTCTGCGGGCGCGCTCTTGCGCCCACCTCTGCTCCCTGCGGGCGCTCTCCTAGCGCCCACCATGCACGCTGACACTCTTGGGGGCGCGCTCCTACTCCCCTGCTGCGCTCCTCCGGGCGTGCCCCAGGCGCCCATGCGGTGTCTTGGGTGTGCGCCCTGCCACCCTGGGCTCGCCCCACGGGTTCCCCCATGTGTGTGGGTGCCTAGCGCCCATGCCTTGGGGTTGAACCCTCAAGGTGCCCATGGCTGGCCATATTTTTTGGCAAAGGCCATAAATAAGACTTTGTCAAATACAAAGTTCTCCTATAAGTATAAGCCAAATGCCAAGCCCTTCAAACCATTCTTCCTCTTCTCCATTCATCTTGAGAATTCAAACATTAATCTTCTTGATTAGAAACAACTCCTCAATTTATAACTCTTCTTCATCATCTCATTTTCTACTTAGGAGAGAATTCTCAAGGATCTTCATCAACCGGACTCCTGAATCAAATAACTTCTTCAATTATCTTTGTTGGTCTAATCAGAGATCAAATTGGAACTTCTTCAAATTCACATGCACTAAGTGATAGTGCATGGACTTCATTAAACCACTTCATCCACTTAGAACTTGTGGATGGATCATCTTCATCTCCTCATGCATTGTCAATACAATGCATGGTCTTCAAACATTGTTGTGACTTTGTATCCAGTTGATACAAGTTATTAGAACTTAAAGACCAGTTCAAAAATCGTCTGATGTGCATAGAGAATGTTTCAACCACAACATCCTATGTCACTTAGTGAATCTCCTAAGTGACATGCATCTTAGTACCATGGCCATTCTCCATTCATCACCAACACCATCACATCTTTTGTCATTCACATATTGAAACTCTCTGACATCCATCCATTCATTCCTTGACAACAACATACCTCATTGACAACAAATGCAACACAGTGCACTTCAATCTCCCCCTTTGTATTTGTTGGAAATACACTAGATCACATATGAATGGGTCAATATGTGTGCCAATATTTCTCCCCCTTATTGGAAACCAAATGCAAAGGTGTGGTGTGGTTCTCTTTCAAAAATCTCTTCCTCCCTTTGAAAAGTATTTTCTTGAAAAACACTGAGAGAGGGATGATGTCCCATGTTCTCTTTAGAAAAGAACCTTTAGTAAATCAACACTAAGTCTACTTGGGCTAACCCGGTGTAGAAAACAAGAGTGATATGAAAAAGGAATTCAAAGTTGTCCATAATTCTCTACACATGTGAGATCATGCTTTAGGGGTTTGAAATTTTTCAGATATAACATTGAATTTGCTAAATCCTGCACAACTTCACAAAACTCATTAGAAAGTTCAGGTGCAAAGATAAAGCTTCCCCTTTCATCCATTTGACATCAATCAATACTCCCCCTTAATTGTTATGATGAATACAATTAAGAAACAAGGGATGAAAGTATGATTGGAATACCTTCACTTTTCTCAAGATGGTATTAATATAAGAATCCCATCTCTTTCAGATTGGCTCCCCCTCAAGGGGTGCACTCCATTCTGTCCAAACCACTCTCCAGTTGAGAATGATCATCATCTTCAATTCCCTGAAATGTTAGAACATGTAAATACCAGAGGTATAAGGGAATAAGATGGAACCTCCTTGGTTCATCAATGTGAACAACAAGGTTGAGAATATTCTCTCAACCGAGTTGTCCCATTTTCACCATTCTTCACACTTGCACATTTGATCTTCAATGATGATTGTGCTGGTGTGGTTCTCAAAACATCTTCATGTGAAACCTTATTCTTCCCTTTTGCTTTAGCAATTTCCATAGCTTCATCTTCAACTCTTTGTAGTTATTTGGCAAGATGCAACTGATGTGGCCATATGACAAGTAAATCATTTAGAAGAGTGGCCTCAGTTTTGGAAGTTCCACATGGTTCTTTGGATGCTGCTAAGCTACCTCTCTTAGGCAACTTATTTTCAATCAATCCATTCTTCTTCTGGATTGATTGTCTTTTGGAGTTCAGTCTGCTTATATTTAGTTTCATGGCTTCTTTACAAAGGTCCATGATGTGTCCTTTCTTTCCACAGTAGAAGCATGTTTTCTTGGTGGTCCTTCTGGATGCATCACCCTTCTTGGATTTCAATTCCAAGGACTTCTCTTCATTCTTCAAACTCTTCTTGGGAGCATCTTCCACATTCTTCTGCTTTCTTCCCAAGGAATCTATTTTAGCCAGGTTCAGTGATCTTCTCTTCATTCCAGCTTTGGATACAGTTGGAGATTGACATGTATCATTCTTTTGACCACTTTTGCAGCCATCCCAGATGTTGTCAATCAATCCAAATCTGTTAGTAGTAAACAGATGTCTCTGGACCTGTGGATGTTAATTATTGCCTTCTGGCTTGCTCCCCCTTGGCATGGGATTCCTTTGTTCTTTGACATTTAGTGGATTGTACCAACAATCCTTTGCACAGTGCCCATACTTATTACAACACCAACACTGACCAACAAATCTTGACCTCTTCAGTCTTTCTGATTGTTGGGTACTTTTCTTGACTTGCTGTGTTGTTTCAGGAGAGCTCTGCTTCTTCATTTTCTTCATCCATACTTGTTTGGAGTTATTTTTCCATCCTGTACTTTTTGTGGAAACACAATTAGAAGCATCAGTACAAGATGGGATGGATGGTACCTTCTTTTTAGAAGTTGTTTCCCTTTTATTAGAGGATGTCTTTCTTTTAGAATCATCCTTCTCAAAGCTCACTTGAGTAGCAACATTTCTTCTTTCAGCTGACTGGGAGGATTTGGTTTTGGGTGATTGCTGATTTTTCAATATCACCTCCAGTTCTATGCATTTCATATTGAGGGAGTTCTTCTCATCCTCAATAGTTCTTAGCCTTCCTTCCCATTTCTCTTCCAGCTGCTTTATCTGGTCTTCATGCACCCTTTTTATTTCAAGCAATGAATTGTCAAGCTCCTTCACCCTGTTTACTTTGTCTTCAAGTTGAGCATCTCTGACATTCATTGATACTCTGTGTAATTTTTCGAGTGCACGGAAAACGTCTTTGATCATTACTTTAAAGAACTCTTTCTCAGAAAGGCTTCTTTGCAATTCTTCAGCAGTGTCTTCATATATTTCATTGCAAAGAGAAACGGTTTCATCTTTAGCCTTCACCAGCTTTCTGAGAGTGTTGGTTATGCAAACCCTTTTAGCCAATTGATCTTCCATTGCATTGGATTCTTCTTCTAGCTGTAATTTTTCTTCTTGAAGTTCAAGGATGCCTGTAGCTATACACATTTCCACTTCCTTGGGGACTGTCTTCTGAAGATATTTGATTGCATTTAGAAGATCGTTGTTCCTTCCATCTTCATCACAGCTAGAGAAGGCTTCATCAGAAGAATGATAAAAGGAATTGTCATCTGATGTGACATTCACATTTCTTTCCATAGAAGGAGTTTCTCTGATTGCAACAACCTTCTTCTTCATCTTCTTTTCCTGTTTCTTCTTTCTATTTTTCTGAGTCTTGGCAGATATCTCCATTTGAGGCTGGTCACTCATTTCCTCAAATCTGCGCTCCATAAAGACTCCCTTGGATCTTTTAGAGGTAACCTTCGCTCTGATACCAATTGAAGTGCCCAGATCAGTGTGAATCACTGATAGGGGGAGGGGGTGAATCAGTGATCCCTTAAAACTTTTTACTAATTGATTCTTAATCAATTAAACATCTATGGCTGGTTAAAGCCTCGATCCACTCTTCTTGTATCTCTCACCTTTCAACGAATGATGCAGTAAATGTAAAGGCACTGGACACAAGGATTTACAAGGTTCGGCACCAAAGGCCTACGTCCTTGCCATGTTGGTTATACACCCCAACATGGTTTCTCCATTATAACTTGTTAGAATTACAATGGTCGATACAACATCCCACTGTATCTCTCTTGAGTCCCACAGGAGGGTCTTTATACTGCGTCCCACAGTGTTACCAGAGTCCCACTGGCCTGCTTCAGAATCCCACTGAAGACTTCTTCCACCCTGAGTCTCACAGGAGGCTTCTCCTGGCTCCTCGAGTCACACGAGTAGCTCTTCTTCACTTTAATCTTCTTCAAGTATCTTCAACAGTCTGGGATAAAGACTGCTGGCCTAGCTCTGTACCTCTGATCACTTGAGTTGATCAGGTCTTCTCGTCTTGCTCAGGATTTATCTCCTTCTTCTCAGGATGACCTGGCTTCTTTCTTCAAGAATCTTCAACAGCCTCTGAAAAGGTCTGTTGGTCTTGCTCAGCAACTTCTGATCACTTCACTTGATCAGGCTCTTCTCAATTACTGAATACTCAGACAACTGATGTCTTTAACTTCAGTCTGGTCCAGTCTCACTTCAAAACAACTTCATGCACTGAATGCATGGCCACTCTGAATCCTCATGCACTGATAGCATGGATTCTCAAATATCTTCAAGAACTCTTGGTCTTGGACAACTCAAATGCACACAACCAGATTTGAGCTTGTTCACATGTGCACGTGTATGCATGAAAGCATGCACTTCCCTATTTCTTCTATTGGTACAATAAACCCAGAAAGGGTGTAGTATCTTTAAGCACACACCAGATTCTCACTTCTTCACACACTTTATTCAATTTGCTTACACACTTGAATGTGTGTTATACTTTAGTGTGAGTCTTCCACTTCTTTCTTCTTCTATGTGTGTTCACTTTTGGTGCACACACCTAGGTTAGGCCTTGTTCTTGCTTAGCACACACAATTTACTCTTTTAGTCTTCTTTGCACACAAGGCTTTTCCCTTCACTTCTTCTTGCACACACAACCCGTAGCCTTTCTTCTTGTTCACTTTGCACACACAAATAGTGTACGCCTCGGGTTCTTCTCCTTTGGTTAAACACACCAAGGTGCCTCGGATCTTCTTTTCCACTTGGCATACACTTAAATGGCCATAGGGTGTTCTTGTTCTTCAAAATGTGCACACACAAGGTTTAAGTCTGCTCTCTCACTTCCACACACAACCAAGCCTCGGGTTCTTCCTCTTTAATTTGCACACACACACTAAGTGTATTTGTCTCAATATACCCGAACTCAAACTAGGCGCGCAAAGAGGTGTGGCCCTCTTCTTGTCTTCAAATGCCGCGCAGGCTCAAGTGTGCAAGGGTGCAACACTGCCGCGGGCACTTCTGTCGCGCAAGCCTCAACGAACCACGAAGGCGCGCAGGTGATGCGGCTCGGCTCCTTCCTGTCGCGCAAGGGATGCGCGCAGGGTCTCCTCCAACTTCTTTTGAGCAAATATGCGCAAAAGGGACTTCACGAAGCCAAGGGTGGCTTCGGGCTGCTTCGTCGCGCAAGTGGGTTTCGCGGATCTCCAAACTTCACGAGGCACAAAAGGCTCTCACAGGACTTCAAATATTCAAAGGATCAGCAAGCTTCTAAGAGGGCCCGGGCTCTCTTTTTATAGGAAAAGGAATGCCTCAAAACATCCGCGTGGGATAAATCTCAAATCCCCGAAGTATTCGGATCTTCAAGATTTTTTCAAATCTTGAACTTGCTCCTCGGTTCTCCGCGGGTTCTCCTTCTTTATTTTCCTCTTCATGCATGTGCATGGAAAAGTACGCATGCCTCTGTTTATCCTGATTCATGCAAAGCATAAAATCCACGTGGCCTCGCACCTTCGGTTTGCTTCGGCCTCGTGCAAATTTCTTCCAAACATTGCATGCATGCCTACTTTTATGCATGGTCGTGTTCGTACGGGCGAGACGAGCTCAATGGAGCCTTCGGTTTGTTCGGAGGTGGCCGGAATCTCAAAAACAGGTGCTCGGGTTGCTCCTGGTTCGACGGAGGCACGCGGGAAGGCCTCGGCATGGCTGGAGGTTGAGGACGATCGGAAGATGCATCGAACGGTTAAGATCTGGTGCGCGATTAGATGGGCGGATCAGATTAGATCACGTGCGGTGCGATGCATCGGGCGGCCGAGATCTGCCGCGAGATCGCCTGGACGGGTGCGATTTGCTCCCGGTGATTTTTCCGCGTCCCACATCGAAACGGGGTGCGGTTTTGCCGCGGCATATCAACCTAGCGCTGCCTCTCAATGCTCAGTTGAACTTCCCCCTCCACGGTGCCGCCCCGCACCGTGTTCTCTCTGCGGGCGCGCTCTTGCGCCCACCTCTGCTCCCTGCGGGCGCACTCCTAGCGCCCACCATGCACGATGACACTCTTGGGGGCGCGCTCCTACGCCCCTGCCGCGCTCCTCCGGGCGTGCCCCAGGCGCCCATGCGGTGTCTTGGGTGTGCGCCCTGCCGCCCTGGGCTCGCCCCACGGGTTCCCCCATGTGTGTGGGTGCCTAGCGCCCATGCCTTGGGGTTGAACCCTCAAGGTTCCCATGGCTGGCCATATTTTTTGGCAAAGGCCATAAATAAGACTTTGTCAAATACAAAGTTCTCCTATAAGTATAAGCCAAATTCCAAGCCCTTCAAGCCATTCTTCCTCTTCTCCATTCTTCTTGAGAATTCAAACATTAATCTTCTTGATTAGAAACAACTCCTCAATTTATAACTCTTCTTCATCATCTCATTTTCTACTTAGGAGAGAATTCTCAAGGATCTTCATCAACCTGACTCCTGAATCAAATAACTTCTTCAATTCTCATTGTTGATCTAATCAGAGATCAAATTGGAACTTCTTCAAATTCACATGCACTAAGTGATAGTGCATGGACTTCATTAAACCACTTCATCCACTTAGAACGTGTGGATGGATCATCTTCATCTCCTCTTGCATTGTCAATACAATGCATGGTCTTCAAACATTGTTGTGACTTTGTATCCAGTTGATACAAGTTTTTAGAACTTAAAGACCAGTTCAACAATCGTCTGATGTGCATAGAGAATGTTTCAACCACAACATCCTATGTCACTTAGTGAATCTCCTAAGTGACATGCATCTTAGTACCATGGCCATTCTCCATTCATCACCAACACCATCACATCCTTTGTCATTCACATATTGAAACTCTCTGACATCCATCCATTCATTCCTTGACAACAACATACCTCATTGACAACAAATGCAACACAGTGCACTTCAATATTAATTTTTTATGTATTAATGAAGTAAGATAATGAATTTATTAAAGAGAATTGATGTCCTCAACTAGTAGATTCAGGCTCTTTAATGCCCATTTTTTATAATTTTGAAGGGTGGTATGATCACCAGGCTATTATTTTTACCTATCTCAAGCCATTTATCAACCAGTGATGCATAAATAAAATCAAATACATAAAAATTTTAATTTACTGGATATGAACACACTAGTAATGTTAACTAAGGCATCCCATGAAACTACCACAATCATAGACCATACTCTCAAGTCCATTAAGGGATTAATAAGGGGAATAATTTCCAAAACACATTGTAATTCCATTTTATATGTAATCTTTTCATTTCATAACATAATTTTAATAATTATTTGAATAATAAAATATGTTTAAATATGTTTAAATTGATAATTATAATTTTGGACATAAATGAAATGTAATAATAATTTTCATGATAGATTATATAACTTTTATAAATAATCGATGTATTTTGAATATAATTTCCCTTAGTCAAATATTATTTTACAACACATTCTTTAAATAATAAATGAATAAAAATATAAAAATTATTGTGAAAATGTTTATAATGATCATTAATGTTATTCTTCCTTAAAAATAATTTTTAATTTATAATGAATTCAATATTTAATAATTAAAAATATCATCATTATATAATTTTTATGATAAATTATACATAAATTTTGAAATCATAACATCAAAATTAGTTTATAATAAATTTATCTAAATTTTATAAAATATATTATTTTTCTGTGACCAGTAAAAAAATAGCCTTTTATTTTTCAATATATTTTACGAGATCATATTATTTTAGAATGATTTTGTAATGAATTAAAGTCAATATATTAACAATATTTTTATCATATTAATTATTTTAATATATTCTTTTTCAATTTAAAAATTATATATAAATTTCCAATGTCCTTAAATAAATACATTCTTTTTTAAGTATCTTTTTGTGGTATCATTATTTTTCAATGCCAAAAAAAGAATTTAAAAAAGAATTTTGGATATATTTTTTTTAATATAACATATACCGAAACCCATATTTCAGACTCTATGAGAAAAACCCATGGTTAAGCCAATGTTTTTTTCATTTTCCATAACCTAGTTTTTGATGAACTATATTTTGAAATTACAAAACAATTCCTCTACATATAATATAACTACCCAACCATATCTCCATTTCAATTCACTAAAAATTCATAGTAGATGTATTTTTCATAGTTTTAAACTCCCATGTAGTCAGTTCAATTAGTATCTAATCCTCATATGTTCCATCATCTTGTTTTAGGAACAACTCTTAAAGGATACATTAGTCATCACTTCTATTTTCCATTCAAGATGCAATTTTTATGGTAAGACTTCCAGTTAACAAAAAACCCACTGTTATCCACATTATAATATTATAATAATATTATAAATATATATTACTAATGTAATAACCATGTAACATATTATTTTATCCTTTTATAAAACTATGTTTTAATTGTGCAATGAAGCCAAATATTTTCCTCATATTTTTCATTTTTACATGTGTAATTATCCATTAATTTTTTTTAATACCCAGACATATTTTAGTTTTTTAGGTAATCAACTATATTTAGAAATTTATTTTTTAATTCCGGTATTAACATATATGAAACTAATATATCCTTTATTTCTATTTTAATGGTGTAATGACCATGTCATTAAGAACTTTTTTATGGAATGATTTTTTATAAGAAACCAGTTAGTTTTTCTCCACAATTTATTTATGAAATGATTTATTATGATCCATGTTTCTCACATGAAATGTATCTATATGAGGGTATCACCCTAATTTTTATCATATAAATTGGTTAAGTAATTTAATCTCTTGGTATGGCGTGTTATTTGATACCTTTGTGAATATCTTTGGTATTTTCTATTTAACACACATTAGTGATAAAACATGTTAATATGATTATTAATGAATCGTTTAAATTTTTTACACACATTTACATGTAATGATTCATGTTTTTATGATATTCTTATTACTCATGACATATCGTTATGCATTTTTTTATTGATATGTATCAATAACATATCTTTAAGTCTCTCTTGTTTATTTCTATTACTAGGATTTATGATCAACCCTTTCCCTTTATGTATGTCCCAAATATAACATACTTAGTTAATTTATCCTTCAGAAACACCATGAAGACGTATGTCTTGTTTTTTTGTACAATGTCTTCTATTATCATGTATTTTACATGTCATGCCAAATTTAAAAAACATAAAATGATCTATGGTCTCTAGAATGAAATGAATAGTTTTGTAATGAATAGAAAGGATTCCATTGTTTGTATGAAATATATATTTAGTAATTTGTGAAAATATAGACCTGAAATTTTTTGGAAATCATAATAAAATGTTCAATATAAGAATACATTGTGGTTATTTGGTGAAATATTAAATAAATGGTTTCTACTGAATAATATTATTATCCGAATATGAACAAGTATATGCTTCTATCAAAACAATTTATCAAGGGGTAACATAGAAAAACACTACATTGAGCTAGACACTAATGGGAATTAGTGCTCTATAATGGAACATGTTTCACTAATGGTTTGAAACTACTATGATATTTGTTTTTTTAATTCCAATCACTTTATGAACCATTATTTAGGGCATATAGAAGAATCAATTTATATTATAGGAGATTATTAACATATTTATGAATGATGTGTTATGAAATATAATCTTTTTATAATAATAATAATAATTATAAAAGATATATATTTCACAGTAATTTCTTCTTCATACATAAAAATAGAAGGAAATTAGAGGAACCACATAAATGATGTTTGCAACAGATGATTTACTGATTGTTTTTTGATGGTTGCTGGAATGTAACGCTTCGTGGGGATGGTGAACGTAATAAATATATTTATCGAAAAAATACATTATGAGAGACCAAATTATCCACATAGGTTATATTATTCCCTTTATTCCATTATGTTTTAATGACTAACTTCATTTATTGGATCTACTAACAATGTAATTGTTAACATATAGATAATCTTCATAAAATATATATTTTCCATTATACATTGTCAGAATAACAAATTAACACATGTAGTATAATTCCTAGAAAGTAAATATAATAAATATTGGAATCTAATTAAAAAATGGATCCATGAAGGGGGATTTAATCATTGTAGGGGGTAGTTTACAAGGGAATAATATCCAACAAATACTTCCCCCAATTGATGTGAATGAAAAATATGATGTAATTCATTGAAATTAATGAAATGTAAAATGAATCACTAGAAATATATGATATAAAAATTATGATACATTATAAGTAAACCTTTATCATATTTATCGAACATATGGAAAAGTATAATATATTATTCTGTGGACTGACACAACATCTATAGTGGAACCTAGAATATTGAGACTATGATTGTTATGAATAGGTACTGTCGTGTGAAATGAATGTATAAATAATGAATAGGTTGAAATATTTTACTTGTTCTCAAATTAAAATAAGTTATCAGAGGATAAAACCATAAGTATTATCATTTATCGTGGAAGAGGATAAAATAAAGTGTGCTTCCCATGTGAGAAATATATGGTAAAAAGAATTCAGGGAACATCATTCTTGGTAGTGGAATTTTCTATAAGTGTGGATTAGATTGCCATATTGCTCAAAAATCTCTTAGTGATATGAAGAATCAACTACACCAAACTATCTAGAATGTGATGATGGTGCAGGACCAACCAAAATTCAAATACATTATGTGTTATCTTCTTGGATACTATTTCAAATCAATTTCCAAGTCAAATGATAATGGAGGGATCTACCGTCAGCTTTTTTATGGTCCAAGAGATAAATATCATGAATTTTCTATCAAAAAAGTGGAATTGGAGGCTCCGAATAATATTATAGAATATAATATTATTGTTCTCTCAAAAACATAATGTAATTTTTTTGGTTGTGTTCATTTTTTAATTTCATCTATGTATGAAAATAATAAAATATAAATAGCGTATCTTTTATATATTGTGTTATAATTCAAGAATCCTTGAAAAAATATCATTGAATCATCATCGTATAGAAAACTAATTATTAAATTTGGTGATTACAAAATTATTTCAAATATATAAATCATTATCATGATGTAATTCATCAGTTTACTAAGGATTAATTTCCTCTAAATTTATAAATAAATTACCAATAATATAATAAATTAAATTTTACTAGTCTTGAATCCACAAAAAAAACATTCATTTTTAACATACAGATATCTCATCCTGGTTTTTTCTAAAATAACCTAATGTATTCATCATTATGTAGATGAACAGTGAACATGGAGAAGTAAATGAAATATTACCACTACATAATGTCTATAACATATAGTAAAATTGATTTATTTACAAAAGTGTTAGCTGGACCTCCCCCCGAAAGAGAGGTACATTTATCAATTGAACACAAACATGGATCCAAGATAATATCAATGATACCATATAGAATAGAATATTCAAGTTTATATGAATTGAATAATAAACTTCATGATTTTATTGATAATGAATAAATCAGACCATGTGTGTCTCCTTATGGTTAAAATCCTTTATTTGTATAGAATAAATTCGATTAATGTAGATATGAATTGATTATATATAAATTAACCAGATAACTGTGAAAGAAAACTAACCACTCAAATAAATGATGATTTATTTGACCAACATAATGGGGCACAATCTTTCTCCACAAATTACCTCTCATATGTGTATCATTAATTGATGGTGATGGAATAAGATAATATAATGTTTTCTTTATGAAAAATATATTGGAACTATAATTTTGTTATAAAACTGATTATATTGACATGTGACCCTTCTATATTTGTAGATTTAATAAACATATTATTTATGAAATACCTTGATAAATGTTATATAGTTTCTTATCAATGATTTTTTTATACACAAAAACTTTCATATGGATAATGATGATCAGTTATGTGTGATCTTATAAATAATGAAGATTGAGATTTTCTTTTGAATTTTAACAAAATCAAAATTATGGTTAGAACAATTATCAATGTTTGGTAACATTGTATCAATTGATGAAATATCTATTCAAAATACGATGATGAAGGTTGTAGAGGAGTGGAATAATCATACAAAACTAACTATAATTTAGTGTTTCCTTGGCTTTAATATTATATTATGGGTTTTTCGTGAATAAAAAAATAATTAACATATTATAAAATAACAATGTTAACTCAAAAGGGGATAATTTCATCATGAAAAAGGAGTGTGATGATTGATTCAAAAAACCTAATAATAGATTGGTTATTGTACCTATGTAAAAATCCCCTCTTTCAGATAATCATTATTTTATGTTTTGAAATTCTTTTTTAAATTTTTTGGGTATTTCCTAATGTAAAATGAAAGGGTGAAGGATTATACACTTCAATATTAAATGCCTATTGATAAGACTTATCCTACGAATGACCTGGATTTCGGTAAATTTATTTTTACAATAAAATTATTGAAAAATATATTTGTGTTGATAAATGTGATATAATGACACATGAAAAAGAATGAATTATATTTTATTGAAAAATATATTGAGTGTAAGACATTTGATATGGTTAGATGTTCATAAAAACTATTCTTGTTCAATTGATTATCACCTGGGAATGTAAAACAATGTTATTTATTCATTATGTTTGAAAGACACTATTTTACATGAAATAATGAGGATTCAAGGAGATCTTTTGAATAAGGACCTTTTGAAAATTGAAATAGGAATCATAATGTATGGTACATCATTAACCCTATCCCAAATTATTTTTCAACCATCAATAGTAGAGAAGATCATGAAAGATCGCTGAGAATATACATTTTACAAAATAAGATAGAGGTTGTGATGAATGAAATGATTTATTAGTTCAATATTGAATAAGAATCAATTTGGAAATTTCAAACAAGTCTATTTGTTCCATTTTTTCAGAGATAAAGAATTTTTTTATTGATGAAGCTCATATATCAACATTATCTATTTCTCCTATAATAATTGAAATGTATTTTGACCCTCGTGGTCATTATTGGTGTGATAATAAGGAAACTGATTTTGAAGACTATATTGAATTGTGCATAGTATTTCAAAAAGTGAAAGAAGAGAGACAAATTACTAAGGGATATTGCAACCACTATTCTTACTAACATGTATGTGGGACAATATAAATGTGGACTTCATCACCATTCTACCAAGATTAACCAATAGAAATAATGAAATATGGGTTATAGTGTATCATCTAATAAATACTTCCAATTTCATCACCATTCGGGATGATTTCTCTCCGGGAAAACCATCAATATTTTAAAAATGAATTCTTGAGGTTTGATGGTGTAAATTTTTTTGTCATTGATAACTATAATCAATGTTTCAAATCTATATTATGGATACATCTCCATCATAAACTAAATACTATGTTGATTTTCAATATAACATATCACCCAAAAAAGTGATGAACATTATGAAAGCATAATTCATACATTTTAGGACATGTTTAGAACATGATCAATGTATTTTAAAGGTGCATGGGATCAACAACTCCAATTAGTTTTGTTATAAAACAAATACAACTTCCATAGAACTATAAAAATTGTACCATATGAATATCAATATGGAAAGCAATGATGAACTCCTACTTCATGTGATAAATCGAGTGGGAATAAATTTCATGGTCATGATTCATTCTATGAGATGATATAAATTTATCATTAAATCCAAAAACATATAAAGGATTCTTATTTTTAAATGAAAAATAATGCTGATATCCATTGATGGGATATTGAGTTTTTTTTGGAAACAATGTTTTTCTTTGGAAACCCATGGAAAAGAGTGAGGACATTTGGAAATAAATTTAATAATAGCATAAGTTATGTTTTCCTTTATGAGATCATTGATCACATATGAGTATTGACCCATAGGATAGAAATTAAAACAAAATTATATCATGTTTATGAATTATTTGAGATATATCTCCGAACATATTTCATACCTAACCACTCACATGATATTACTCTTGAAGTGGCACAACTATAACATGACCTATCTTATAAAGAGTAGCAGGTAAAGATCATTGACATTAGATACTAGGTTCTCATAAATAAGACTAACCATCATGTCAATGTGTTTTGGATTATTTGTAAATATGAATAAGAGATATAGGAAATGGAGGATACAATAAGACTAAAACTATTATCACATATTATCAATTGAGATAATGAGTGGAAATTTTTGGGGATGGAATTTCATAACACTCGATGAATGTAACGACCCAAAAATTATAAACGATATTTCTTTCCATAGTAAATTCCTGTTACATATTATTAATTAGGGAAAATTTACAGAAAAAATAGGAACAAAAAAATATGTCAGTAATAATGAGCATTACATTATTCATCTATGAATGTGATTAAAATTCCAAACATTAAATGTGGAAAAATAGAATAACATATAATACCTAAATGGAAAAGTATCAATCACCCCAAAATATTATAATAATCATCCTGAGGTGAAATTATACATATATAAATAAAAATATTATTAAACCAATAAACATATAATTAATGAATGAATTTCTTTAGAGAAATTTTAGTGAACTTTAGTTGAATGGATGAAGTTCTGTTTATATGTTATAAAGAGAAATGTGACCATTGGTATTTAAAAATTATAAAGAATATTTTTCAATAGGATCATTGGTCAATAAAACCATTAGAACATAAACATAGATGATAAATTAACAATTATAATAATCCTTTTAAATAGAAACAAAATAAGATAATAAATATAGAAAAAAGAATCGATGGCTGCAACTAGTAGTGTTTTGTCTTCTGAATCCCATTTAGTAGATACTGATAATGAGGTCTCATCATGGGAAATTTAGTTTTACCAATCCCATATTTATATTGATCAATTGAATCATGAAATAAATTCCTACCATGTGAAGATCAAGTTGGTAGATGTTACCATTCAGATGATGTTATCCAAGGCACCTCATAAAACAACCACAATTTCATACCTTACTATTAGGAAATATGCTTGTGTAATTAGAGGTTATGTTGATAGACCATATTTTAATATACATTATATAAAATATTCCTTTATTATATAAATCCCTTTTAATAAATGTTTTTCATAAAAACATTTATGTTGAAATGATATCGATTTTATAATTTTACATCTGGATGAAAATAAATTATTATTGTATTTTTTTTAGGAAAACATCATCTATTTATATATGCTAGTTCTTGCCCATGCTATTGCATGGCATATTCAATTACCGGTATGTCTTTTAATAAAATATTTTTATTTATAAAAGGTTAAAAGAAACAATAATGTTGAATAAAATTTAATTATAAAGGGGTGTTTGTTAATGGAATAGTAGTGCATAGCATATGGAGAGACTATTTAAATTGTTAATAATGAATAATGATCTATTAAATGTATAAGTATTTTTAACTTTTGTGGATGGAAATTTGATTTCATTTTAAAATTCAATCACAAGAACACTAATGTGTGCAGTAAAATAACTAGTGACAAATAACTCAAAAATATGTCAGTGATTGTAATAATAAAAATAAGGAATGTGAATATGATTTAATTAATTACTAATTGTTAGAATGTATGTAATTTCTACATAATTTGAAATATATAAATTTTTTTAATATTTTCAGTAACTTAATGTTATACAATCATCCATTCACTAACTTGTTTTACAAATAATTCTGTGTTATAATAAATGACTAACTGCTCAATCCACTGCCCAAAAAAATACGTGTACTAACAGTCTAAAAAACAATCTAAATTTAAATAAATCATGAAATTAAATAAATCATCCATAGTTATATGAGAAACACTATAATAAACCCACTAATCAATAAGACACACTATGTACTTAATTGGCACCATTGAAATCTTCTCTCCCCAACCGGTGATTTTTTTACTTTCTGAAACAATCCTTTGTTATCATCTGAATGGTTGTATCTTTATCAACTATAATAAATGTTTTAGTATCCTCGCAGGAAATGGTGATGGAATCTTCATGGATCGATGGTAAATAGTGTTTTTTTGGGTTACCTTCATTCATCTGTTGCAAAAAGGAGCCTGTTCTGTGACATTAAATACCTTCAGGTCAGACTCTACCATCAAACCATTACTTGATGTATTTGTATGGGCCATTAATTTAACCAGTATTTCTTTTTGAAAACATGTATTTGGACAAGGCTATCTCTCTGTGATACTGAAACCTTATAATAATTTCCCTAAGTGGAATCAGGATACCAAAAATGAAATCTAAAAAAACTAATCATAACTCATACTCAATAAAAGTAAACCAAACTATTAACTAAAAAAAATAAAATGCGAAAACCACTTTATGAGGATATGAAATAACTGTGAGAATTTGATCCATAGCGTTATGATAATAGGGATGTTAGAGGTGTATTTTACACAATCTGTAACTCTTCCAATGTTTCTTCATCATCTACCATAATTTTCAACATTTATTGAAGCCAATAGTGGGTTTAGATTCTTCTACAAGTAATACATTGTTTAATAAAATATAGAATGATCCATGATGATCTAATGTTATTTATTCAAAATAGTAATCTAAAAAAGGTCACAAATCACCAGCACCATTTCTTCTCACCCAACTCTAACAATAGGAATTCGACAAATGTCCAAAATCTCCCTTGTTAACTTCATTTTTCAAAAACATTAATCTACAAGAAAACAATCCATCATCATTCAATAAATCAATAATGCAATAAGAATGAAAATATATAGGTGACTTATTTATTACATCTATGATTTATTGGACTGTAGTTGAACCTGTTTTGTAAAATATATGTACAGTAAAGTATAGTAGTAATGAAACATAATAATAAACTGTTCTCCTGGGTGTCATTATATGTTCCTGAAAATATGAATTATTTTCTCTTCACTACTATAACTTATCCAGATTAACTATCAAAAATTTGAAGTAGTTGAAACAATAATAAGCTCAAAGTTAGATAGTATATAGCAGTAGTAGAACAATCACAATATTTCATAAATTTTGTAAAATATATGAAACACTCACCTACAAGAATTTCATCCACTGATTTAAGTTTCCTTAGTTAGCAACTGGACTGCAACATCAATATCATCTTTTCCTATAATAAATACTTATATATCACCCATGTTATCCTAAATAAGTAAATTGTAAATATGTTTGAACGATTTCATTTTTTGAAGATAAATTATATATATTTGATCTGAAACACTGAGATACACCATGATGAAATTAAGTGTGAATGAAAATCACATAAAAATTACATAAATGAAAATGAAAACCAATTTAAGGATAAATCATTGATAAGAATCATAAATAGAGACTATATAGTGGATTAAACATTGATAAAATTTGAGCAATAAATTGGAGGAGATGTTGATTATGATTGAAAATTAGATAGTTTATGACCAAATTATGTAGTGATTTTGGGAGGAGATGAGAGTCGGGGCGGTCACATGACCTTTCTTATTTACCAATTCCCTCGAAATCATATAGGTATGAAGTCAAGGGGAATGCATCCACCACTTCATGATGGTAATTCCCTTCCCAATGAAGATACATTGGAGTCAACATTTTAATAGCCACTATATCCTCCTATAACGTACCCATTATTTAATGTTTGCTTAACAACTGCAGAAAATACGGTTTACTTTTTTGGAACTGAAATAGCATAGACGTGCTATCGATCATGTTAACATATGGAAAAGATCAGTACAATATCAAGGATGAAACAATGATGAGCATGTTGAATTATAGAGAAGATCAGTACAACCTAAAGGATGAAACAATGATGAGAATGGTGGATAAGTTCAATAACTTGTTACCTTATCTTCATCAGATTATACCTTACCCAAACAAAGGAAGAATATGTCCATTGAGAATGATATAATCCGGAGTGCTACATTTAATGAAAATTTACAAAATAAATAGGTGGTAATGTAAATTTTCATACCTGAAATGGTAATGCATGGATGAGTAAATTTAGTAGAATAAATTAACTACAAGATTGTTATTACCTTCCACTTTTCATTTTTCCAGTTTCCCATCCTCCATATGAATTTAATTGATGTTATATTTCATGGAACTATGATTCAATGATGGGTGAAATTATGGTTTGTTTTCCATGTGAATCACTTACATGCTATTAAATTAAAATCAGAAAATCTTTTACCATTTTTAAATATGCACATATACGCCCTTTAACTAATCCAAATTTTAACATGATTCAGTAATACCATGATCCATTATTAATAGTGAATCTTTTGGTTTTAAATGTGACATAGAGCTCCTATGTGTGTCAAATTATAAAAAACCCATTACTTCTCATTGGATTATTAGAATGCATCTATAAAAAATTACAAGGTATTATCTATTGTATAGCACATTACAAGATCATATAATATGTCATGTTAATAAGAGATCCATAAGAACAGTCATATTGTTTATTTTATAGAATTTCTATGAATCGTAAAGAAACCTACCAATTTCATGGAAAAAGGTACACTTCCAGAAAAATATTACATAAATTCATAATATTTTAAGAAACCATAATGTTCCTTTGAATATATTCATTCCCAAATGTATTCTCTACACTTAATGACATAAAGAGGATACCAAATTTGTATTTTATTCGACTAACACCTACATAAAATACCATCAATGAGAGTATATACATCGATCATTAAACATACGTCTTAGAAATGGGGCTCAAATAATATCCTGAATATTTTCTATAGAGTACCTATGGTGTAACATTCATATTGAAATTCAATGTCAATCTCCAAGGGAGTCCTTCTCTCTGCCTTGATGCATTCATTTCAACCACCAACTATGGAAATAACTACATCCATATTCTTCGACCTTCACCTTAGATTCCCTACATGAAACTATAATCTCATTGCTTCAACCCATATTTAGATAGCGGTTCACCAATCATTCTTTTCAAACAAAACATTCTTCATCCGGGTAGAATCTGTACATAATGCTTAAAAAATTAACTAATGAACATGATGAAACATAGTTTTATCAACATTCAAAAAGTATTATGTTTGATTATTATCATTTGTATTGTGAATAAATACCACTAATCCATACTTCTTGTTTCTATGAAAAGAAGTCCTATGTACTGGGAAACAATTTACATAATCAAATTAAAATACCCTTCATATTGTAAATATATATTCATTTAATGTAGAATATAATAATACAATTATGGAAAATAGTACATCCACATGAAAATATATAATCAAGGTGCATATGTTTTTTTATAAAAGTAACAGTTAAGGGAAAAAACAGAGCCACATCAAATTTGTTAATATAATAATATGAATATGTATCAATCCGCGAGATATAGAATAAACATGGAGGTTTATGTTGCTGCTCACTTAGAATTATCAAATGGTGTCCATGTAAAATACCTTACTTCATAGTACCTTTTCATTCCCTCAAATATAAAACCCTTTTGCCTAAAACAGGTATGTAAATTATACAGTAACGTTAAAATGGATTCTACCTTTTTCATAGAAGACATCAATCCTGAGAGAGAGTATGGTATGAAATAATTTTTGTATCCCCCAAAGCATTATCAATTGAAATGAATACAATTTATCTTATTCATCACTGCAAAGAAAAGTAGAAGATGTGCATACATACTGATGTAGGTCATATAAGTATGAATAAAAAATACAATCAGAATTGTATGGTAATTGTGGAAATTTTGGCTCTATTTTATGTTTAAAAACACATTGAAAACTTCTTATCCTTTGAGCATGAATTGTATGATGCATTGGTGCAGAATTTAGTACCTTATACTATAAAAAATATCTAGTATGAGCTATTTGTATATATACATGAGCATCATTTCAATCCAAACTACAATCCCATAAATTATGGAGAAAGGGAAACAAAACTCATTAGGTCAATAATGAATTATACAATCAAACAATTTCTAGATCTACATAATATATTGACATGCATTGAGAAACTAAATAAGAAATATACACCATCCAGATCTACTTAATGTATTCACATGCATGTTCAAATAGTTAGTAGATTATTATTATATAATTTTCATAAAATAAATAAAACCCCTTTATTTAGTTAATATAGAAGCATTTTATATGGAATATAATTGTACAATTAAGGTAAACAATAGAACCACATGAATATATAGAATCATGGTGCATATGTTTTTTCAAAAAGTAATAGTTAACGGAAAAAATATAGCCACATCAAAATAGTTAACATAATATTATGAATCTGTATCAATCCATAAGATATAGACCAAATCTAGAGGTGTATGTAGATACTCAATCAGAATTATCTAGTGGTGTTCATGTATAATACCTTACATAACATTATAAGATTAAGTTGGTGACATTGAATGAATCAGTTATAAATCATCAAAAAAAATATCCAACCTTCTGATTGGTTTTTGTTTTTTCTAAAATGTCATTATTTTCCAGAAAATCAAAATATGTTTATGCTCAACTATACTGAATGAAATATGTATTGTATTGATATATTTATAAATGAAAAACCACATAAGTAGAAATTTTTCTAATTTAATTGACCAAAAATATAAAGCATGCATGATACAAAAATAAATTTAGGTAAGGATTATATGAAATTAATCTTACCTCTACTTTAACGTGTGATTTTCTGCAAGATACATACAGAAATGTTGGTACACATGCTGTAAAAATAACCAAAATAATTTTAGATGTTGCTGAATCAGTATAGGTGATGCATATTAGAAATCATAATAATGATGTTAGAAATTTTATAGAATTATAAATACACATATCTGTGAATGAATGAGTTACAACAAGTTGATTCACCAATTCAATATTGTTGAAGTAATAGATATATATAATGGTGGAGAAAAGTGAACTTTTCACAGGCCTAGAAGGCTTCCATAGAAATATATCTTGGTGAGCAGAACATAAATGTAATGTAGATAACCGTGAAATAGAATGAAAAGTAATCGATAGTAGAAGGTGGGTGTAGCAGTAGAAACAATGATAGTGTTATAGTATATATAAGGAAAACTTCTAATGATATGGAGGTGGATTTGCAGTGTGTCAAGGTGAAGACATTAAAAAATAACGGTTACTATACATACAGATGGAACAAATATCGAGACGACGTTGATTCAGAGGAATTGACTGCTATCATTTGTAATGGATGTATACTGAAGAGACACATTCCGAGTAGACATTTTGGGCTCGAAGCCAAGGAACCTAGATCAAAAAAAATTAATTGAAATAGATATAATTCAAGAAACAGAAAGCTTAATCGATGAATATGAGCCTCCAACATTCTTGATCTGACCAAATTTTTTCATTTCCAGGTTTATGAAGAGAATATTGGTGAAACCCTTGTGTGCATAAACTAATCACGTTCGTCGACTCCAATTATCATGACCATCTCATATTTTTATTCATCTAATTTCCTCGACTTCTTCCCTACGGAGAGCTTCTTGGTTATAGAGAGAGGGCCCAAAAACAACGCTTACATGGATCTGAGATAATCCATGCTCTGAAAGCGGAGCATGGAGGCTCTTCAAGAAACCCCGCTTCGTGAATCGACCTCTTTGAAGTAGGGAAAACCTTAGGAGGGCATGGCAGCAACGAAGGAGTGTCAAAAAGACGTCGACGTCACCCAGTCGATTCCTGTATTCTCTACCTCATCGAGGACGTAAAATCAGAGGCCAGATGCAGTGAATGTGCAGCACCTTCCCTCATCGCACCCCAGGGTGATGACCCCACCTGCCAAGATGTTCTCGCCACCCACTACGGAGGGCATCCTGTTGGAGAGCATGGAGAAAAAGAACCGTATCAGGGTGATGATGAGGGGGAGCTATGTTGGTGGTGATGAGGAGCAGCGAGGACTGGCCTTGGCAATGCAAGAAGTGATGGGTGTAGAAGGGGGCGATGAAAGAGCTGTGAGAAACGTTCTAGTTCAACACCCCCGCATGCAGCTTTGAGTTTTTCTATCCAATCGCATGGGTTTTATTTCTATACCAGTATTAGAGTATTTTCCATAACAACATACAAATATTATATTTCTTCAAATAACTAATCATGTTGAAGATTGGGAGAATGGAGAGATGGAGAGGTAGGTGGAATCGGGAGACTGAGATGCAAATGGATGGGGTAAGAGAGTCATAGTTGGACCAGCGATAGGCGGACTTGGTGGAGTTTGAGCATCCATTGTCATAGTATGAGTAAGAAGAAGATAGACTATAGGGATACCAGGAGGAGAATGACCTCTGTCTAAGGATTTTTCACGAACCCTAGCTCACGAAGTGCTAAATCCCAAGCACGACAGGTGGAAGGAAATGAGCAGATATGAGAGTTGAAACTAGGATAATGAAAACTATGAAGATTATAGTAACAACCGGGAGAATGTTGACATTGGAGATGGAAGTCTACTGACATCATCTTCCACAGGAAAGAAAGGCTGAAGGAGTTGGCTGTTTGAGGTTTGTGCAAGTTCCGTTTCGTGAAAACCTATGCGGGAGTGAGAACCACTAGCCATGAATTGAAAATATATCCCATAGAGGAGCGATGTAGATAAGTGGAGAAGCGACACGTAATGAATAAATGGCATGGAAGAACAGGTGAGTGACACGTGTAAGCTAGAGAATCTAGAATTAGTATATATAGTAGATAACAATGGTAATTTTAATAGTATTTTTAAAATAAATATATATATATAAATATTTTTTATTGAAATAAAAAAAATTATATAATATTATAATGTCCTAGAAAGTTTTTTCTAATTTCAGATATTTTATTATTCCATAAAAATTTCTTTTGTTAATTAAACCTGATTTTTATATTTTAAAATAAAAATTCACATATTCTGATTTTTTATAAAAATTAAAAACAAAATTTAATCAACAAGTCAAGATTATTTTAGGGTTGATTTTGGATTATTTATTAATATATATTATTCATTCACAATTAGTACAACATATAGTTTTAGCGAGATAGTATATTTTATGAAATTAAATTTAAATTATATGATTAATTTTCTAATTAAATAGAATTAACTTCTAGAAATACATTGTTTTCATAATTTTAACTATCTAAATATATTTTTTTTCATATTTTTTATACTATAGTTATCATTTCAAAAGTCTAAATATAAAAATTCTCTTTTTTAAAAACCATTTTGTGGGATCTGTACATTTCTATGAAAAAATAAGTATTGAAAAATTAATTTTTCTACACATGGATAATATTAATATAAATTGTAACCCAAATGTCCAATTTCATATGAAAAACCCATTTTAAGGATAATTGTTTTTATTTTTCAACAAATTAGTTGTCAAAAAAACGCTATTTCGAAATTATTAAACAATTCATTCACTTCCCTATAAACACATACCCATTTCTTTATTTATATTCACTCTCAATCCGTCCTTATATAATTTAATCTATTTTTACCACCCAATGAGTCTTCCAAAGGATTTATCAAGGCCCTATAGTTCCATTATAATGTTTGAGGGAGAAATCTCCACGGTAAAGAAAATATCACATATATTTTCCATTCATGATTCCTTTTTGTGTTATGTCTTCTAATTTTAAATAAAATTTCATTTTTCCAATATATTTTTTCACTAATATATGAATTGACTTTATGAATTAGAGACATGTTTCCCCTGTCAATTTAACATTTACTAAATCCATGTTTATATCAATCATTCTTCTAAATTTTCTTATCAAATTTTCCTCTTTTGCTTTTTATTTGATTAATGAAACCTCTTTTCCATCTTGTGACTATTGATCTATATTTAAAAATGTATTTTTTTTAATTTGGGTATTTACGTATATGAAACTAACACATCATTTCCATGGATTAAAATTACATAATGATCATTTCCTTAGTATTTTTTATATACCATGATTTTAGAATAATAAATACATTCTTACTTATCCACAGGTTTATAATTAAATGATATTTTATGATCATTGTTCCTCACATGAAAATAAAACATTTGAATGGTGTACCTTGATTTTTATTTACTACATTGGGTAAGGTATTTAATCTAAATTGGTAACATGTTATTTGTTACCTTGGTGAATAAACATGGAACTTTTTATTAACAACTGTTTGGTTATGATCCTTAGTGATATTATTATTAATCTATTATTTACAATATTTATCCACATTCCCATGTTTACATTGTTTTCCATATGATATTCAACAATATCATGCATTATCATTTTCCATTATTTTTTATGTACATGTTACAAGATTGCATGATATATATCCCTCTTTATGATTTCCCTTACTGGGATTTGTGATCAACTTTTTGCATTGATTTAGGTCCCTATTATATGACATGTAAAAAATCATACCAAGAGTGAACCCAAAAATTCATATTTCATGTTATTAATATTATTTTATATGTTTTCATATTTTATGTACCTTATTTACGAGATAATATACATGAAAACAATGTCATATAGTATATAAAAAATTATCTTGATAAATAGTAAGGATTCAACATATGCTATGGTGAATTGATAAAATGATTATAAAAATATTTTATATACAGGGAATAAGGTGTGATGACATGATAAACTTTTTACAATATTTTTTAACAAATAAAAATGGTTTTCATTATATGATGGGTGGGTACTACATGTCACGATAATTAAATGATTTTATAATTATATCTTATTATATAAAAATGGAAAAAATATTAGTGGGATTAGTACAAATTGTGAAACATTAATGTATTAACCTGTTAATGAAAATTGGTCCATCATTATCCAAAATGGATAACTGGTGATAAGTCATAATCATGTTCGTTTATGTACATTGCATTTAACCATGACATTTATAATGGGTTTTCTATATTTATGATAGGGAAACAATGTTATGAAATGTGTTATAGATAATGGGTTTTTATAATAATATCTCACTCTTATGGGCCATATTTTTTTGAAATAATAAGGGTTTGTAACATGAATCGTGTTTATGATTAGCTAATTGTTGGGAATGATCTTCCCATTTAATTCTCATTATCATGTAACCTTGTTATCATATCATGGTTTCATATGATCATACACTTATATCTCATATGTGTACTCTTATTATGAATCTGAGTTCACCCATTAATAAGATTAATTCACTATGTAATGGATAAATATTTATGTTCGGTATGGTAAAGATGGAAAATGTTTTGGAATATCATTGTGGGATATATTAATTATTATTATAAAATTAAAAATATTTTATATATAGTGATTATAGTCAATAAATATTCACGATTCTGGAGCATGTACTTATTATATGTATAAAATAATCATTTAATAACATGTATGGATTATGAATAAAATCAAATATATTAATAATAATAATGTATTTAATTATCTCATTCATTTCGTCATTTCACACTCATCATTTGAAAAATCACAAAAACATGGACTATTATGGTATATAATAGAACTAATATCTTATTTACCATGCAACAAAAAAATCAACATATATGGGACATATCTTAGGGAAACAATAGAACAATATCCAAGAACACATATCTAGTTTCATAAGATTATCATTCCCAACCATCACTAAGGACACACATCCATGACACTTTTCCATCTAGATGTTAATCATACCATGATTATAGTGATCTCATGTACTAACCAATGAACCTATAACAAAAAATAGATATAAACCAAGTTATAACATGATAATATATTTATCATTACATAATAAGATAAATAATACCACCATGTCATCAATTTAATTAACATAAAACATGTAGTATAGATATTTTATTACGTTCCATTGAAACCATAATGTAACAGACCTCGATTTCTGAACACACACCCATATGCAACAAAAATTTGATCATATAAATTAATTATACCTATATAAATCATAAAATTTAAAAACATGTAAATGATATCCATATATTTAATTTAATTTTCTATATCAAAATAATTTACATCAATAAAGAATACAATCAACCTTCATTAAATTAAATTATGGTGTTTTGACCTCAATAGTCAAGGGAACCTACTCAAGGGGATTATGATTTTATTTACTAACACATGAACACTAGTATGCTGTCAATGGATCCTAGAACTAGAACATTATATTTTATTTTCATAAAAAAATTTAAATTTTTTTATTCTTCGCCTCCACTAGATAATTTTAGTATACTTGTTTTAATCGAATTCATTCATTACCAATATTTTCATTTTAATTATTATTAATCCACAATATGTAACCTGATCTATATAAGTTAAAAAAAATATTCAATGATCTATTTAGTTTTAATTATTAAATTCTAATATAAAATTTTAACTAAAAATAAATAAAATTAATCAACCTTTGAAAAATATCTGGTAATATTTTATTGACAAATTTCCAATTGATATATGGTGAAATTATATTTTAACAATATTTTTATATGTTATAGGTTAATAATTTAGTGGATTTATCTCTTGGTAGTTATTGAAAACTGTCTTTTTATAATATGCATATTTATCCTTTGATAATATCAAAAATCTTTATCGAAATTTAATTCCCTTATAAATATCTAATTATAATTTTCATAATATTATCTTTGAAAATCTTGTGTGTTAGTCCTTAATTACTTCCTTTTAATTATTATATTATTATTCATTATTTTAATCTTTTTATTATTTAATATAATAATATTATGATCATTCAAATAATTTCTAGCTTATAATTATATTTCAATTTCAAATATGATAATGTTGTAGAATTATCTATGAAAACCCACAGATTTAATCACTTTATATTTAAAAAAAATCTATATATTTTACTAATAAAAAATGGTTTTCTAATAATCAAAATAATAAATACTAAATAATTACACACCATATTTACTATTGGAAACCTGAGACACATTATATAAGGGGACTACTCCATACATGAGAATCCCAAACCTAATCACTAGAGTCATACGGACCGCGTGCAATGATGATTCAGGGTACATCAACTAAATGAGAGTAGAAAAATAGAGAGTTGATCATGTATATGAAATCCAACATCATATGTGTATGATGTTCAAAAATTAAAAAATAAGGTCAATGATTTACTACAGAATTCACTAAAAATTTCATTTTGAAAACATTCATTTCATCCATTAAATGAATTGGTGAATTTAATATATTTATCCTCACATGTGAAATTATAACAAAATTAACTTCACTTTTGATTTAACAAACTACCTCATGAGTATACATGTTATATCATAACATGGATAAACCTCACATTATAGAGAATACTATGATATATGATTTCTAATGTGAGACATCATTCTGAATATTTCAATATTTTGGTAAAATTTCATGTGTGGAGTGTAATAATTTTACCCTAAAATTTGATCATACCAATCACCTAATGTGAACAATTTTAATATCTCACCACGGGTAAATCATCTGTTCTGGACATCAGGGCAGTCTCTGATTTCCCATTAGAGAAAAAATTAAGATTGTATTATATTAATTCAAAAAAATATTGTCTATATGACAATATATTATTATTATTATATAATTATTTAGGCTCTACGAACCTATAAATCCCATGAAAATATAAATCTTATCTCTGAAATGTTTTCATATAATATATCAAAGTTTAAATTGGACTTTTAACCTTACATGATATCACCTCAAATGATAACATTAATGAGGTCATTGATATTGGGAAAATAACGTTTTCACATAAAAATTAATTAATTATTAATAAATGGTTTTTTATTATCATTTTAATTATATAACATTACAATTACCCTTATTTTTTGACTTCCTATTCATGACATGTAAGTCTATCAGTCATTCTTAAAGAACTATGGTGATGAAGATTGAATATCATACTCACATTGAAATCTCATCTTGGATCCTCCCATTCTACGGTAAAATATATAAATTTTATATCATCATCATTTATTTTAACTTCATTATTTGGTATATTATCTTCAAAGGAACTATTTATAAGCTATATCAGTATGTCATTCAACGTCTTCATAGTAAATTAAATGGGAAGGATCACATGCGAGCCTCTAAAGCTATGTCATAATAAATATAATGAGCATCATTTAATTACATTGAGGAAGGAAAAAATAATACACAACCATGCCAATCCAATAAATTAATGCCATACCTATAAATAATAGTGGATGTTGCTAAATTTCTACCCTTGGGCATCAGTATCCTAACTGATGTGTCTAACTCATGAAAACCAAGCCACACACATCGAATTTTAAAGGTATTATCCTACAACAGATATATGATCTATTCCTATTATAAGTGGTGATCAACTTATTTTGAATATTATTCACACTCTTATATTTATCTTGAACATAATGTGTCCTTAAAGACAACCACTTCTTCATACAAACAATGTTGTTATCAACATGGTAATATAATGTTCCTTAGATGGTTTCATTTGAATCAATGTTAGGAAATTTATTTTTTTAGATAATAAATCAACGATATATTATCATTGCATGCACCATAAAATTATTTAATTCAATAATGAATAATAACATCCATTATATGTATCATCTTGTTGGATTATATATTAGTTTAAGGATGGTATGTTGTGCATGATATCAATTAAGACTATATGTATTTCAGAAAAACATAAAAAAATTTATGTAATATTAAGTTCTCTATACAAATATATTCTCAACAAAACTCTATGTAATAATGTGAATGAATTTATATAAAAATTCCAATACATCCCACTAAGTGATTCTATCAGATTGGTAAAATGTGGAAAAATTTCATTTGATGATGAAAAAGTACCAATAAGAGGTGATAACTTATCAATGTCTTGGTTAACCAGAGATAAATAATATTCATGATATCCACCCTATTCAAAATCAACCTTGTTAGAGGATGGAGAAAAATATTAAGTCACTTGTTATTGACCTTCACCCACGAATGGGCTTATAATAAAATGATGAAACCAACAATTTTCATTTTCATACATGGATATCTAAAATGATATCCAATTTTGTAAAAAAAAATGGTCACAATAAGATATAATGATCATATATATGTATTGTAAACTATCATAGTAACCTCTATTATGGTGGAAGGTATCAATAATCATTCATGTAAAATTGTAACTTCATCATCAAAAAAATACCACAAATGTTTCATAAAATATCAAGATAGTTTCCAATCATCACTATACACTATTGGTGAGACTCAGAACCACTCATCACCCCATACACATGGAGGATGTGAATAAAAAAGGGGTATATGTCAAAGATACCTGATACTGTGAACAATACATCCTCCAATCATCACACAAGATGAAAATAACCATTACTATAATGAATTCCACATACCATTCTCTTGACCAGCATTCATCATTCCGATTATAGAATCTAAAATGATGATAAAATTCATATGTGGTTACACCTTATCATTGTCACATGTTTGTAGATACTAGTACCAAGTACATTATACCATGTTCATGTCTCAATGGTTGAGGATATAACAAAATTCATTATGGTCAATTTAAATTAATAGTCTATCACTAAATAGATAGTCCCACCTTAAAATCTTAGCATTAGAAACATATGTTTGTTCTATATCATCTGTAGGGTATTTACACAAGTGTATTCATATTTGATTGTACCCATAAACAACTAGCTTCTCTCTCTTTATCGGTATTGCACTGAATCCAGTTAGATAAACGTTATAGTAAACTACATAACAAATTATATGGATAGGGATTGTTAGAATTATAGATATAAATAATGATATCTAAATAACATTGAATACTTATTCACATAATTATACCCCCTAGAATTTCACTCCCATCATAATCAGTACGTTCATTATTTTGATAGTATGGGGGAATTTAGGGAGAAATTATCGGTAATTGCATATTATGAACAAGATGTTTTGATTATCAAAAACATTTTGTGGAAATGTACATGCCATCAATACCATAACTTTTACTACTTCAAAAAATAATTCTTTTTTATGCACCACATGGCCTAATAATCATACCTCATATATCAGGAAGTCATTTTTCAATAGCATGTCATAAATTTCAGGTTCATGAAATGTACAGAATATTATGTCATGGTGTCTAGTATTTTGAAGTTAGAGAATATATTATCATAGTTATGAACTCAAATTCCATTTATTTTTTGTAAGAGAAAAACATTATATTGAAGCATCCTTGCAATTAAAACCACTATGAATGTATGGGAAAATGATCTACTACATTTTCCTACTCACCTTATATAATTAAAAAAACATCTACCCATAGGGTAATATTTCTGTCTATATTCAATATAGTCCCATAATATTACATAAATATGATGTATTCTATAATGAGATGGAAAAAATCAGGAAAAATATAGCTTTTAGAGAAAAATTAATTAGTGTATAGGGTCCCACATGGTATACCAAAGAGTCTACCCTTAACCCAATCCATACCCATCCTAGTACTAACCCTGTTATGAAACCCTCTATATAAGTCACATTTATCAATTATGTAATATCAAATGATTATGATAAATTTCAAATAATTAATTATAGAAATGAAATATCAAAAAAATAATTAAAACACATATATATCACCAACAGATGACAATCCTAAATAGGTAGAACAGATAAAAGAGTTTATTTATAAACAAAATTAGTACAAAATAATATTTTGATATAATGAATATCATTATATATGGATATTAATCATTAGAAAAGACACTAAAAATCTAAAAAATGATTAATAAATATCATATGAATAACCAAATGTTATTTTATTCATTAGTAACAACAAAACATAATTTCTACTACATTATTGAAATTCAGAGGTCCACTATACAGTGATTTCCCTAAATTTTCATAGTCCCCCGATGCATGTCTCAATTACCTTATATATTATCTACTCCATCCCAAATCATGATATGAGAAAAAAAGGTTACCAAATCGTGTTCCTTAGATAAAATTCTTAAATGACCTTATGTATTCACTAGGTCCAATTCATAGTTCCTCAAAAACTAATGCATGTCATTGAAAAAGGATTATCATCCTCACTAGAAATGATGGTTGATTCCTACTAATGGGGTGACTATAATATCATTATCATGTCATATGAATAATAGAAATAATTAATTATTGATAAATAATAAATTATATTTGAATAGAAGAGGAATTTAAAATATGGAATGTGAATCAATGTGTTCTCAATGTGGAATGTTGTATAAGAGAACTGTGCACATGAAAATAAAAAAATAAGATAGTATGTCTATTAGAGCCTCCCAATGTCCACTACTAGCTCTGTAATTGGCTAATCATCATCCACTATTAGAACCATTCACATTATAGGGTCCCTATCCATTAAATTTATAAGAATTGATAAATCCAAAGTAGGGTGTGAGTGAAAGATTCTATAGGAAACCATGAAAGTTTACATACCCTAGTCTACATTGGTATATAACTGTTTTCAATTAAAAAATTGATGCACAAAATAATAACATACTGCAAAAAACTAATTCACATTCACTATCCAAGTCACCAAAAACCGATATATTTAATTATTTTATATCCATACAAGAATGTAGTCATAATGTACGATACTTTTTTCCATTGCCTAGATATTAGGCTAAGTGTCACAATTCTTGCCTCATAATCTTATCGTGTTGCATCGTTATCTCAATACTAGTACCATGCCATGTACACTGTTCTAAACCGAATGTTTCCATCATACTCCATCTCTAAATATAAAATCATATCCCCCAGACAACCAGGTCAAACAACTATAGGTTATCATTCTATGATTCTTACTTGCGGATCGTATCACATAGACCATTATAATCCACTATTTATTATTGGGTTTCGTCACATATGATACTAATACAGACTTGTAATTCCATACTAGGATGTCTTGATATATCATTTTTCTTTCTCCTCTCATTACATCACATGTAACATCAAACATGATCCCCTCTAGGGAAACAACACCATAAAAATCCACATTTCACTTTCATTACTTCAATAAAAAATTAACACATCATAGATAAAACATATATAATGAAAACTATTTTATAATATCAAGGAACTCTTTTCTAGTTACATAAGATTATCAGGCTCTATCGTCACTATCACCGAACATCATTCACTCTTCCCCTATATGTGGTAATCATGCCAATATATCCCATATCACTTGTTCCAAGCACCAAGCATCTGTTAGAAAAATGTTACATAACAAGTTTTTTCATGAAAAAATATATATCTTGATATCACAAGACAAATAATAACAGTGTTTCATCATTTGTATCAATATAAAACAAGGAATCATGTTATTCTATTATGTCTCCTAAAATCATTATGATAACATGTCTTATGTGAATCAAAAACACACATGTGATTGAAATTAAATAACACATATTAATTATTTAAACACAAATAATAACATGGAAAAATGTCTAATCACGTCCCCCAATAGGTAAGGTACTTTCCACCTTAATGTATTTGACTTCAATGGCTATAAAAACACACCCTATAAGAGTAAAAAGTAAGAGTTGAATGCTAAATATTAATGTAAAATTTCTCATTGGACTTATTATCATTGTTTTTAAAAAAATGCAGCATGTGAATTTCATAATAATTTCCAAGAACCAAAACTAGATATTTTATTACAAGATGAAATAAAATATTTAAAAAGTTGACACATTTTCTCCCTCCTAAATAATATTTAAGTCATCATTATAGGACTATGAATAAATTCAATATATTATCATCAGAATAATTATAAAAGGAAATTCTATAGCATAATATATCTAAATTAAATCGAGAACACATGTAATAGTACAGAAAAAATATTATTTGATAATATATATAATAATCAATTTATAAATTTTATAAATTATCCATTACTTATTATATTATAGTAATTTATAAAAAATTGTGCATTTATAAATTTTCTTATTTTCTATTGTTAAATATGCTATATATTATTTGTATATATCATAGTGAAATTATCTTTTTATATTTACATATGTTTTTCATGATATTACATCTAATTATCCATTGATAATTTTGATAATAATTGTAACATGGAAATTCATGTATAATTATAAATACATAATTTCTATAATAATATATTTGATAACCCCCAACAAATATCTTTCGGTAATTCATTATAATAATCACATGGTAATTATTAATTTTTATCCTTTGATAAATCAATTTCACTATAATTGTTTATTTTTTATAATTATAATTTAAAATAAAAGTTGATAATCATATTGAATTATCATCGATGAAAAATATTATTGTTTGATTTATTATTCAATCAATTTATATTCCGGGATTTTTTATATTAATCTAAAAAATGGGAGAAAACCAATATATTTATAAATTAAAAAATACGCATGTTCTATTTTAAATGTGAATTGAAAAAGGGAATATAATAGAATCATATAGCACCAATGAACCCCTAAGCTGATCAACAGATACCTATAGACTATTCCCAATAAATATTGAGGCATCTAAAGCATGAATAGATCATACAATATATGTAGATGATAGGTTATATTAAACCAACATCATACACATATCATGATTCATAAAATATATATGAATATTGAAATTTAATGTGAAATTTAAAAAAATATTCATTTTGGTGGTTTTAATTTCACTTATTTATTACATTTCTAAAAGTTTCATATGAAAATGAATCTAAATCATTGGTTTTTGATGAGTATCATGTGGGAAATTTTAATTTTTTATAAATTTATTGTGGAAGTTGATGATTAAAAATTGTATTAATAAACAAATAATTATATTAAAAAAAATCAAAGTTTTGAAAATGTATTTTCAAATGATATTCAACCTAACACCAAATTCAAAACAAATTATGTAATATAGATGGTAAACAAAAAATTTTAGACTTAATAGAAGCATTTGATTTATCCTATGATACAAAATTAGAGTGATTTTTCATTATTTTGGAAAACTTTTGGTTGAATAATCTAAGATATTTCGCTAACATGTTATCAAAATAAATACAACTTGTGGGTAATGGGTATATTTTGCCTAAGGTAAATCCAATGGTCTATATTCAACATTATTATATGATTTCCTATCCAAGACACAATAATGGCATTAATACATTGATTTAGAAAAAATATGCATGCGTGATAGTACATAGTTGATATTATTATTAAATAATTACTTTGGCTCTATATTCCACATAATATCATTTTGACTCAGTATATAACTACAAAAATATCCATAATAGTTTTTTTTAAATTTTATCTTCATATTATAACCATTCGTTAATTGATATAAAATAAAATCATTTAAAATTTTTTATTGAAAATTTACATCTTTCACAAAAAATACACAGAAATTATTAACCAATAGGGTTTTCTTGTCATTAAAAATTGAGTATATTACACATAAACTAGGTCTATCTGTTTACCACAATATTATCAATGAATAAATTATAGAGTATATATATATTTTATATTCTATATTAATGACATCTACAATTACATTTTAAACATTATTTAGACTTAATGGAATACAAATAAAATCACCATCTCGTTCTAACATCATAAAAAATTTTATTATATTTATTATTTATTTGAGATTATTATTCCCAATTCATCTAAATATTTTATAAAATAATATATATTCACACTTCTAGTCCTATAAATTTTTTATACATTGATGTACATAGGTGTTATTCAATGTTACATGATCAATATTATATTAGTCCACAATAAATCTAATGATATTATCAACACCTATAGAGAATAAATGTTAATTACCCAGTTATAAAAAATATTTCATTAATCCATTTTCTAAAGGTTCTTATGTCAGATTATGAATGACATACCCATAGATAGTACCACATGATATGAATGAATTTTTGTTTTATATATTAATGGAAATATATCAATGGTAGACTATTTCTATTTACATACTTCGTTATTAGGAGGAAAAACTTATAATATATCAAGGAATATGATATTAATGTGATCCACTTGTGCATAGCATGGTTGAGTGACCCCCTCTTACCCCAAAGTATTACACAAAATAGAATATTTTTAATGATTTAATATTTTAATGATAATTATCGATATAACATAAATGTGTGATCATTCATGGTTATGAATTTATTCGTCGTTGGAATAAGAAGAATATTTTAGTCACTGCCATTATATTTCATTAAGAACCAAAAAAGTTTAATCCATTTTATATTAAATTAAACATCATTATTTTTTATAAAAAATTATACATGTATCAATGTAACCTATAGTCACTCACCAAAACTAAACATTTAAGGCACCTCATAACATTGTCATGCCTCCATCCTATAGAACAAAATATAGACAATAACTCTACTATAAAATTGAAAACCCACCATTGACTAACTTTAAATCTTGATTAGACAAAAAAAAATTAACAAATCCTATATCCAAAAAATAATTATGTTACAAATATTACATATATATGTTATCCCTAACTATCCAATTTCTCTCTCATGCATGAACTAAATCCTTCTTTAATAAAATAGTTTATCATATATAAGAAATATATGTCTCACATATAGAGGCCTATCAACACTACTAAGTCATTCAATTGAATAATTATGATAAAAATAATAAATATAAACCATATAACATTGATTAACTTGATATTAATAATTAATTAATCATATAAGTTCTTACATAATAATAAGTAGATATTTATTTGTACAAAGAATTTCAAGAAATATTTCTTTCCATCGTCCCCAAAAAACATCCAATATGTCAAATATTATTAAATAATAAAATAAATATTGATGGCTTTGAACATGAAATTTTAATATAGTTATACCATTGGAATGGAAATTTAAAAATAGTGGATATCCCATTAGTATAAAAAATGAACCACTATAATAAATCCCTTGTGCCCCTCCACAATTGCATACCGTTTCAATAAAATCTGCTTTTTATAACACTTAGATTCTTGTGAAAAACTACTAAAATATTTATCTAAATACACCCTAGTAACATAATTTGTTTTATCTCACATATTATATCCATTTTATATAAAAAAATGTTATAAATATATTTTGATATATTGAGAATATATTTTTTACATAAAATCAATATAAATTATTTATTCATTTTATTGAAAATTCTCCTCAAAAATTGAATGAAAATTGTTAAAACATTGTCAATTAAAAATTATATGAAAGAAATTACTATCATTTTTTATATCTGTAAGATCATAACATCAATCCATAATAATCTACATAATTATACAATTATTGAGTAAGGGGTCCTAATGGTATTCTTGGACATCCCGTCTTGACACTAGGCTTGAAAAATGATATTAAATTATATATTTTATTAAAATTGTAGTATTAATTTCCATTGGTTCACCATAATATACATTAATTACTCACTATGGTGAAAATACTTTTAAATCCCCATAATAAAAATTTTATTCACTATAGTACACTGTTTCCGTGTAATAGTGTTGGATGATGCATACAACATTTTCCACTGCGGTCATCTATAACTGATTCACCTTTTGGGATTCTATGTTCCTTATTATAAAAAACCCTATACAGATTCATTATATGGATTTCATATGGATTTAACTACACTCTTTATAGTGGTTCATGGTCATCTATATATATATTTTTTCCCGCTAAATTCCCTCCATTTAGAAATCATTGATATTATAAACCGCAAAATTAAAATGATTTTCATTGATAATTTATAAAATTAAACAATATAAATAGATATATACCTTTATAGTAACCTAATATTTCACATAATGTATAAAAAAATCAAATAAATCAAAACTCACAATATAGTAATTTGTGTTATTATTCTTACCTACCCTAATGGAAACATGTTTTCTAATAGTATTGTTATAGTTTTAACTATGAGAACATGTATATAAGAATACAAATATCAAACACATATCCATTAAGAAAAAATATCATCATCTTTTAAATATTAAAAACATCATTGGTAACATGTTCAATATATAATCAAATATAAGAGTAACTACGTAGAATAATATAATAAATTTTCTTCCAAAATAATATTCTAATTAAAAACTATCATCCAAAGCTCATGTAAAATAATGGTATGTGAATGACATTAACACTCATTCAACCATTCCATGTGAATCCAACGATAAATCATAAATCATATAACTCATGACAACATTCTTCATCAAAACACAAAATATTAATAATTTAAATAGATATTTTATAATCCCTACTACATAGTCTCATGAATATCAAACAAACATATTCAGGTTAGAAAAATTGTGGATTCCATCTCATGTTTTAACATTACTATATATATATCCAAATATAAAAATAAATAATATAACTGAAAATGGATATGATTTCATTTATAAGGTCCACAATATGATGGGAAACCAAGGCCCTATCGAATATATAACAACACACCATAAACACATCTACCCATATTTCGGTGGTTTTCAATGAGAAGAAATGGTGTAACAGATATTATGTTGAGACTACTCCATAAATATCATAAATATCTATTTATAATTATTTTTAAAAAAATTCATTCGTAATTTTTTTAGATCAATGGATCCTTTATCTGGGCTCCATCATGATCAATGGAGTCAATATGTTCAAGAGATTGTACATACTCGATTTGAGTACAAAATATTTTAGAAAACCACCAAATATACCCTATAAAAATACATTCTATGTGTGATATAATGTATATTATAATATGAAATAGTTCAACACACATCGTTAAAAATTATTAGATTCATCCTATAGTTACAAAAAACAAAAAAGAAACATCATATTATACTCAGTTGACTTTAATCATTAATTTTATTGTTTCCTCATATTTATATATAAATCCACCTAATAATTCCACAATAATAACTTAAAAACCAAACATATAAATTAATTATTTTATAAATAATATCTTGTGTTGTGGGATATATTATAAATTTAATTTAATTGAGATCATGGTGTAATTATCAAAATAAAATAATTGTGTGTCATGATTGTCAAAAAATTCATTAAATTATCAATCACTAAATATTATTTGAGGTAAAATTTTCAGGTTGTTAGAAACTTATTTTTACATTGAATAAATTTTAAAATATATAATGTAGTCAATATCGCAGTAAAATATTATATTATATCCTATCCACTATATCAAATAATGAGTTACATAGAATTTGATATATATATATATATATATAAATAGGGAACAACCACCCATCTTGTCTCCTATAAGAAAAATAAATTCTTAACTTAAAAACTATCCCATTTTATGAAACATCCGTATTTAAACCCTCTTAACATAATGAAATTTCATTATCAGAAGTGGAAAATTTCACATCTCCCATGAAATGTTTTAAGACCGCAATCCAATGGAACACCTAATACACCTCATTAGATTACCCATTCCTAGAAACCCATATTTGTGGCCCCTATTAAAAACATTTAGCAATATATATCAATCTATCCATTTCTATTTATATTTTAATGGTGCATTATGGAAATCACATATATAGCTCTTCTGGGACACACATACCATTTTGTTTCAAAACAGACTATCTAGGATAATTTTTTGTTTCCACTAACTAATTTACCATCTATTTCATATCACATTTTAAAATAATAACATATAAAAAAGGTTAATAGGATATAGAACACCAAAAAACGGCATGTATGAGTTATTTATCCAATAATTTTATTTAACTCACACTCAATCAACCAAAATATTGAATAACTGTAGAAAAAAAATATATTGTTTTGGATTTTCATTTGACATGAATTAAATGTATATATGTAAATTCTATTTTTATGATGATTTTATAACCTAATTATGAAAATTATAATTAATAGATCAATAATAAGTTAAGAGGCAAGAAGTGGGGAGATATCCATCCCGCAATAGTAAAAAAGAAAACATTGGGTATGTGATTATATTTATATATATATAACAAATTTTATTAAAGGGTTAATTAAAAAATTTATTACAGGGATAGACACATTTTTAATTAAAAAATTCATACCCTAAATCCAATAGGTCATGGGGGCCTATCATGGCACTTTTTATAGTCCAATAACCAACATGTTGGGTTGGATACCTACTTATAGAAATATTTTATGAAATCTATATTATTCATTGTTCACTGATACAATATAATATATAACATAAATAAAATTACATTTTTATCCCTATTAAAAATTTGTATTTACCTTCAATAAGTTTCAAAATCATGTAAAATTATACTTAGTTGATTAGTTTGGTGATTATAATTTTGTCTAATATTTTCCATAAAATTTTATGTCAATAAATTATTAATTGAAATAAATATCTAATTATAGACACATATATTAATCATATGTATATATATAATATTTTTATCTCAATTATTGTATGATATTACCTATCATGATCCTTTTTCATTTAATACAAGTATTATTCCCTTGGACTATGCTTTGTGATTGTTTAGAAAAAATTTAATATTATTCGTTCATTTTTTAAATACAATTTCTCCTTCGAAATGATAATAACATAACAAAAAGGGGACCATTGATGTTTTAAAAAATAATCCGTTATGAAATAATATCATTAATATAAAACAAAAAAACGTTAATAAAAACTAAAAAATCATGAATATTTCACCTTATTAAAATCATTTCATTCAAATGTATTAGTGATTACAATTGTAAGAGATCAAATTTTTATTTCTACATAACCCTAAAACATGTGAAATTCTAATTAAAAAAATTAAAAAATTATTGTTTAATTATTTTGTTTAACAGGTGTATATGTTTTTGTATGTTCTTGATTTCACACACTCATATATATATATTCTCTTGTACATGCTAGTGATACCATAACACATAAACTATCAACACTTTTTCCCCTCAACACTTTCTCACTGTAATCTAACATAAGTATCAAAACCTATTTCATGGGTGAATCAACCACAAGTTTTATGTCATTCACATCGATCATATGAGAAGGGTCAGAGTGATACCTCTGATTTTGTGATACATGGAAAAAATCATGAATAATGTTGTAACTATGTGGAAGAGAGAATCGATACCCCACCATACTGATTATCTCCACCATCTCAAATAGTCCAACAAATTGTTGTGCCAATGTTTCCTTCATCCATATACTATGGTGACCCAACCTAGGTGACAGCCAATGGAATACAAGATAACATTTTAAAAAATATATGAGTCTTATTTTTCTATTGACATATGAAATCTATATAATATGAGCTGTAGCTATATATTTCGGAATCAATTTCTCATGCTCTTATATATCATGCACGATAATTAGTCCCTTCAACTCTGACTCACCAGCCTCCATCCATCATAGAGGTGATCTATATGGTGTACCATAAAGAGATTAGTACGGTTCTATCTGTATAGTTTTATAGTAACTATTTTTATAGGGAAACACCATTAATACAATTTTTATTTACCAATATCCAGAAAAGATAAACAAACATGCCTGTATCATATTCTCAATAACCTATATAGTACATTCTGACTACCCATCATTCTATGGGTGGAAGTCCATACTCAAAAGTACATATCTATCATGATCTTTATAAAAGTTCTTTTAGAAGTGCGGAGTAAATAGTGAATCACATTCTGAAACAATAGTCCCTGACACTCCATGAAGATTTTTAATCTCCAAAATGTACATTTCTCCCAAGTATCATATTTTAAAGGACTCTATTATTGGTAGAAAATGAAATACACACTAGTGCAGAAATTGTTTTTTACGTCGGTTATTTTAAATTTTTTACGTCGGTTTCTAGCCGACGTTAATACGTGCGATGTTATAAATAAGGTTTTTGACGTCGGTTATTTAAAAAATGACATCAAAAACATAAAATCGCTATGTTTATCATGTCGGTTATTTTAGAACCGACGTGATAAAGGGCCTGGAGAATGGTTTATCACGTCGGTTATTTAAGAACCGACGTGATAAACGGCCATGAGAATGGTTTATCACGTCGGTTATTGAAGAACCAACGTGATAAACGGCCTGGACAATGGTTTATCACGTCGGTTCTTAAACAACCGACATGATAAACAGGGGCGAGGGGGTTTATCACGTCGGTTCATATAAAACCGACGTGAAAAACCGGGGGAGGTGGGTTTATCACGTCGGTTATTGAATAACCGACGTGATAAACCATTGTCCAGGCCGTTTAGCACGTTGGTTATTCAATAACCGATGTGCTAAACCATTCTCTAGGCCCTTTATCACGTCGGTTATTAAATAAACGACGAGATAAACCATTTTCCAAGCCGTTTACCACGTCGGTTATTCAATTACCGACGTGCTAAACCATTCTCCAGGACCTTTATCACGTCGGTTATTAAATAACCGATGTGATAAACCATTATCCAGGCCTTTTATCACGTCGTTTATTAAATAACCGACGTGATAAACCATTCTTCAGGCCTTTTATCACACCGGTTACTAAATAACCGACGTGATAAACTATTTTCCAGGCATTTTATGACATCAGTTATAAAATAACCGACGTGATAAACCCAATTTTTTTTAAACAGAATGCAGTGATCTTCTCTCCACCAGAATCAACCAGAAAACAAATCAAGAAATCGTACCACAAAAACAGAAGTACATCAAAATTAAGCATGTACATAGATTACATATAAAACTTACCCACTAGACAGCATCCACCCTCATTTATACCCCATGGACAGCCCTCCCCCACCCCGTTGGAGCCCTCACCCTCATGTATACCCCCTGGACAGCCCTCCCCCACCCCATTGGAGCTCCCACCCTCATGTATACCCCATGGACAACCCTCCCCCACACCATTGGATCCCCCACCACACTCCTGGACTGCCCCCCGACCCCCATACACCCCCAAACACCCCTCGACAACCCCCCACCTGCCTGAACAGCACCTCCTCACCCCCTTACCCCACTTGACATCCCCCACCACACCCCTGGACATCCCCCACCCCTGGAAAACACTCCCACACCCCTGGACCGGCCTCCAACACCCCTGGACATCCCTGCCAACCCCCAGGACTGTCCCCCCACCACACCGGACAGCCCTCCCAGACCGCTGGACACCCCCAACCCCACTGAACACACCCCCACACCCTTGAAACCCCTCCCCCACAGACCCAAATCCATACCAGAAGAACCATCAAAAGTAGAACAAAACAAGAAGTAGAGCAAAATTAAACATTCACTTATATAACATTCAAAACTGACACTGTCAACTTCAAAAAAAAAACAAAATCAAGCCTAAAAAACTACCAAATACACAATTAAAACGACAATATTCAAAATTACATTTTACATTACAAACAACAAAAATTCAATCAAACCTGTAAAATAATTTGACAACTCCACTTGTACGTGTTTGATGTCTTCAGCAGTATAGGGCTGAGGGTCATCAAAAAGCCACAAATGAAAAAGAAGATAGTTAACGTGTATAATTAATAAATCAAATTGAAATATTATGGCAAAGATTAAGAGGAAATCGTACCAGGTCAAAATTCACAACTTTCCCAGTTATTATTATTTCATACATAAATCTTAACATATAATATCCGCATTCGATGAGGCCTTGTTGTTCATGACAATTCTGTATTGAATGAGTGTAAATTCAATATATTATTTTTATGTAATAAACCAAAAAGTACAAATTATAAATGGAAATTTACCTTCGCATTTACATATTTGATCTTTTCATTTCTTTTCATTGTGTTTTTTCGAAAGTAGCCCCATGCACTGTTAGAAAATAATACGAATGGGGTAAATTTAAAATTCATTATTATATATAAAACTATTGAGAAATTGAAACTTACTTTTCCAATATTTTCTTAAAACTTGCCCGCACATCACCATGAACAGAGCATATCCAATAATGAGCTTTCTCCCTTGGGAAAAAAAATCCCTACCATCCAATGATCACTGATAAAAGGAAATTTAATGTTAGTGGTTTTTTATGTTAAACAATAATTAACTCTTTGAGAGAAATGTGTTTCATACCTCTCACAAAAAGGCATCATCCAACATTGTTGGATTATATTCTTTTCAAATCAGTCAACAATATAAACCATTCTTTGTTCCTCAGTCAATGAACATGCTTCAGGGGAAATCAATTGCGGGTCCATGAATCCATATACTTCGGTCAGTTCATTCCTCTCACAAATTTTATAAAGATACCTAATACAAAACATATATAAGTATACATTTTTAATAAATATAACGTAGGGAAAAGGTGTTAAGACATACATGGAAAAAAAGTTCACCACGTTGATGCCCAACTTATCTCCAGTAACAAGCTCCATGATATCAGATTTTGTAATCCCCACACTTATTTCACATCCACAAACATGAGATTCCATTGTAAACACATAAAAACCCAACAACAAATGTGAATATCTTGACCATCTGTCAAGACCACTAGAATATGTATCTGATGTCATAGTCTGTTGTCATTGTTTTTGTCTATACAGTATTTCTTTACCTTTGAAGTATTCCTATGAAAAAAAAATTGAGAATTATAGTAGTTTTCAAATGATAAAACAACATTAAAAAAATAAAATAAAAGATATAACATTCATACCTCTATGGTAATGAGTCGAAGAAGTCTGGATGACCAAACTAAAAAATGGCCGATACTCTGTCCAACTGTCACCACCTCATCTGTAGGTATTGGTACCCAAGCTGATCTATCTATAATATCATGTATAGTGACCCTCTGATTCTCTACCTCTAATTGTTGATGATGAACTGTATCTCCTATACAATATACCAACCCATGTACTACTATATGATGTTGAGAATCATCAACATACAACTCACAATATGTAAGAAGCTGTGGCGGGAGGCGTAGGATAAAAAATGGGGTCCGCAGGCTGAGGTGGGGGAGTGGGAGCTACTGGCGGAGATGGAGGATAAATAATGGAGTCTGCAGGGGGAGGTGGAGGAGTGGGAGCTGCAGTCTGACATTGTCTTTGCATTTCTGCAAAAATAGACTGCACCGACTCTCTAATCTTGTCTTCCATCGTCGCATTAATATTTTGAAATTCAGCCTCCAAGGATTCTATTTTTTTTATAAACCCCCTTAATGTTAGAAGTTGAAGAACGTGGAAACACTTTTCTTACCGATACACCTACCAGATATCCTCTTACACGACCAGGACGTTCGGGCCTTCCCAATGCTACAAATAAAATATCTTCCCTCCCAGTAGCTGTAAATGTCCCCTCTGAACTCTGCTCCTCAAGAGAGTCCTGTATTAATTAATTGAACATTTCTGTAATGATTGAAACTTATAGGAAGAAAAAAAGTTAACTTAAATAAATTAAATAGATATCTTACAATACTCTCAGCTACGATTCTCGATTCTTCCGAAAGATATTGCCCTTTTTTCCCTTCTGAGCTCTCTTCCATTTTTCACGTCTAGATGGAGGGGATGGAGGGGCCACCTCTCCAGAGCTTGAAGACTTAGCTCTTAGTTGTTGAAATTTTTCATCTATCTTTTTTTATTCCAATAACGTATAACCTTCCCGAGATAAACTATGAGGGTATACATTATTAGATTGGATCTCCTGATGAGCTTTCCTTGTTTCCTATAATTTAAGAATAATAAATCATTAACAAAACATTAATAAAATCATTTATATAAGAAAGTTTATAAAAGATTACATTTCCCTTACCAGAAATGACTCTTTTTTTCTACTTTCAAAAAACTGTCTCCATGTGTCTTCATCTATAAAATGATATATATGACATGGATTGTCATGACTCCTATGACCATAAATGAAATCAGATGAGAGGGTTGATTTGAAATCCCTCCATCTCCTGGCAGCCAACGATAAGCATTTCTTCCTGACTCTTCCAGTGTCAGTAATATCAAATGTCATCTGATAAAGAAGAGGTTAATCATATTATATATACTAGAAACATTAAAAGAATGGTCAAACAATGACAAAAGATCTTACCAAAATCGTCTCCCACAACTGAGAGATAATCTCTTTATCCACACCTCTCCAATAATCATACATAATGCTTACTTTGTTCTTATCCTGAGTTGCAACAAAACTCTTAAAATCTTTGGCATTCAGACCTCTAGGAATATCATCATCATCAAACTCAACTAGCATCCTCTAATCCTGCGTACGGGCAAGTGATAATTTTGGTAAACGTGTGCACCCACGTTTACCAACCTTTGAACTCTTTGTCATAATAGGAGCATGTGAATGATCATCCCCAGAGGTATGAACCACAATATTCTCCTCTCAAGAATCATGTGGTTGATCATCTAAATGATTTGTCATTATCCTTCAAATCAAAAAAAAACAAACGTCAGTTCACAAATATACAAATTCAAATATTTTAATACTACTGTAATCAGAAAATAGAAATGCGTACTAGGTTACATAATAGTAAACATTGGTAATATGGTAAGCATGTTAAACAATGGTAAAGATGGAAAAGATGGTGAAGATGGTCAAGATGGTCAAGATGGTAAAAAATGGAAAAAATGGTAATCCTGGTAAAAATTGTAAACATGGTAAAGTAATTATCAGTGAAAAAATATACAAATTCAAATATTTTAATACTACTGTAATAAGAAAATAGAAAAGTGTAATAAGATACATAATAGTAAACATTGATAATATGGTATGCATGTTAAACAATGGTAAAGATGGAAAAGATTGTCAAGATTGTCAAAATGGTAAAAATGGTAAAAATGGAAAACCTGGTAAACATTGTAAACATGGTAAAGTAATTGCCAGTGAACAAAAATAAGCATTTTAAAATTCATGTATTGGTTATAAACATGATAAAGTAAACTAAACAAACATAAAACAAACAAAAACATATACTTATTTTATTTTAAAACATGTTTTAATAAACAAAAAACCTACAATATCTAACATTTATGGAAAAATAAATGTAAACAAGAAATAAACATATGTTACCTATAATTTTAGGAATGTGCAGATGGATTGTTTTCCCAAATTCCTTCGTCGTGATCATTCCTTATGGCCCAAACTATGTCTTCAACATGATCGTCATTATGTTCTGTTAATATTTCCATGGAAGTAGGGATCTCACATAAATCATCATATTCATCAAGTTCATCCTCACCAACATATTGTTTTTTCCCTTGTAAAACAACAACCCACTGCATATCTGATTGATCTACTACATAAAAAATTTGTTTTGCATGTGTTGCCATTATAAAAGAATCAGATGTGTCTTCCAATCTATTCAGATTAACAAGTGTCATTCCAAATTCATCGTGTCTGACACTGTTGTTACCATTAAACCATTTACAGTTACTTTAATTTTAAAGTAATCAACATCCCATATGTCTTAAATCACTCCATAATATGCATTTGATGCAGAAATTGTGTTTTTGTCCTTAGCACTCGAAAAATGCATTGCTTCTGCAAACACCAATACACCACTATTCTGAACTGCACTTCTGTTGTCCTGAGCTTTTGTATGAAATGTATAACCCTTAATGTCATAACCAGACCATGTTATCACATTTAAACATGGACCACCCACTATCCATTTTAATGTCTCTGATACATCTGATCTACCAAGAAAAGTCTTTTTAATCCATGACAAAAAAGTTTTGTTGTTCTCATTAAAAATCCACATTTCTTTCTTCTTTGGATGACATTGTTTCAACTCATTAATATGCAATGTGATATATGGTTGAGCATCAGCTATGTTATTCAAGATGTATGATTATAACTTCTTCATCTATTCAGCTGACAATGATTTGACTTTCAAGCCGCAAATCCCCTTTCCCAAATTATTAACTCGTTCATGGCGAGATGGAGGCAAACCTATGTGTTGCGCCGCAGCCAAGTAGCTCATACAAAACTCTGCTACCTCCTCAGAAATATACTTTTCAATAATGGAGGCTTCAGGTCGATATATATTTTTAACATACCCCTTTAATATTTTCATATACCTTTTAAAAGGATACATCCAACGAAGATATACAGGTCCACAAAGCTTTATTTCTCGAACCAGATGAATCATTAAATGCAACATTATATCAAAAAAAGTTAGAGGAAAATACATTTCCAATTGAAAAAGTATAAAAAATTGCATCCTTTTCCAAAATGTTCAAAGCATTCACATCAATCGCCTTGTTACAAATTGAATTGAAAAAATAACACAACATCATTATAGTCTTTCTGACACGAATGGGAAATATTCCACGCAATGAAACTGGTAGAATTTGTTGCATCATGACATGACAACCATGTGATTTCATACCTATCAACTTCAAGTCCTTCAATGAGACAAAATTTTTTACATTAGAAGAATAACCTTGAGGCACTTTGGTATCATGAAGACATTGATAGAAACTAATTTTCTCCCTCTTAGATAATGTATGACAAGCCGGGGGAAGAAATGTTCGTCTTCCTTTTGGAGTGGGAGCTAACTCCAAACGTATTCCCATTGATAGTAAGTCTAATCTTGCATTCAACCCATCTTTAGTCTTTCCTTTAATATCTAACAATGTTCCAATCAAAAAATCATAGATATTCTTCTCCACGTGCATGACATCAATATTATGTATAGCTTCATGATACCTCCAATATGGTTGCTCAAAAAATTGTCCTTTTCTTCCAAATATGTCTATCATTACCAGATTTCAGTGTCTTTCCCAATGTCACGTCAAGGTTTTTCACCCTCTCAAAATACAGATCAGGGGATAAAGGTTTTGGAGCAGTATAAAATTCTTTTGATCCATTAAATGCCTTTTTTTTAGTCTTCTATAAGGGTGATCCATAGGCAAAAACTTTCGATGACCCAAGTACACTATTTTCCTCCCATGATGCAATTGACAATAGGACGTCTGTTGTTCACAAATTGGACATGCTTTATGCCCTTTAACAATGTATCCAGACAAATTTCCATACGCTGGGAAGTCATTTATAGTGAACAGAAGCACTGTATGTAGTTGAAAATATTCCATTTTATAAGAATCATACACCCTAATACCATCAGCCCATAACAGTTTCAAATCATCAATCGACGGTGACAAGTAAACATCAATATCATTACCGGTTTGCTTTGGACCAGAGATCATTGTACTCAACATGACATATTTGCGCTTCATACAAACTTCAGGAGAGAGGTTGTAAATTAACAATATAACAGGCCATGAACTATGTGTGCTACTGAGTGTTCGGTATGGATTCATTACATCTGTGCACAACCCTAGTCTGAGATTTCTTATTTCATTTCCAAATGTAGAATATTGCGCATCAATTTTCTTCCATTGTGGACAATCAGCTGGATGACGTATTTTTCCATCACATACCCGCTCTTCATCATGCCATCTTAACCATTTTTCATCATGTGAATTAGCAAATAAACGTTTGAAACGATTAATTATAGGAAGATACCAAAATACCTTTGAAGGGAGCATTGTAATCTCTAAATCACCCTGTGATTTTTCTTTCACCTTATACCGTGATGTCCCACATTTTGGAAACTCTGACAGAAATTCATATTCCTTCCTATATATAAAGCAGTCATTCAGACATGCATGTATTTTCTTGTATCCCAATCCCATCGGGCATAATAATTTCTTGGCTTTGTAATGTGAATCTGGAAGATCGTTATCTTTTGGAAGAATGTCTTTCATCAATTGTAGCAGCTCTGTAAAACTTCTGTCACTACATCCATGCTTCGCCTTCAGGTTAATCAATCTTAACACCGCCGAAAAAACCGTAAAATCTGTACAACCAGGATATAATGGTTTTTCAGCATCACCATATAGACGTGCAACTGTCGGTTCTATCTCAATTTGTTCTGCTACAATATCGCGAATCATTTCTTCAATTCCATCGGAGTTAACATATTCCGAATCATCATCATCAGTGACATTCCGTCCAGTTTCACCATGCCAAATCCAAGGGTTGTAACTTGGATTAAAACCAAGACATATCAGATGATCTTTTATCTCTCTACTTTTCAACTTCTTCATATTCAAACATTTCAGGCATGGACAGAAAAAAATGTCACTACTTGGAAAATTTCATTTTTCAAATTCCAAAAAGGCATCAACACCTTCCTCAAATTCATTTCTCATTCGATGTGCCGTAATCCAACTTCGACTCATTATTACCTATAACAAATATCAACAAAAAATATATATTTTTAAGATAAGACAAATACATGTTTATATGAAAAAATCATAATTTGAATGTAAAAAAATTTAAAATATAAAACAAATCTACATGTATTTAAAAAAACATTCTTGAATATTATTTTTAAAACAAAATATAGTTAGATATAACAGTTTTAAATTTCATTGAATCAAAGAAAACCATGGCGCCTAATGATTCTCCAAATAAAATATACATCAATAAAACATAAACAAAATGATTTTTATCTAGAATAAGTGAATATGATCGGATGATACACATTTATAATAATCTCATGGCAATATACTAATAAACATGTTAAAATATAGGAATACCTAATGGAGTATATAACATGTGTTATTCATGCTTGTTGTTCAATCATTATGATCTAAAGTACTCAACACTTTCAAGTTCCAAAATCATGAAAGTAGTAGTAGTTTTCATAAGTACCCAACACCAAATAGCTATACATCGTAAGTGTCATGTTAGAAATATGAATATAGACCATTTGTTTTATGTTTAATAATATTGTCATATTATCTGATCATTCTGATTATATATTAGAATTACTATATCCTTTTGATCCGATATATAATCTAAGGACATTAATATTTCATTAGAAAAAGTAATGTTAATATCATGGTAATGTAAAAAAAAAGTACATGTCGAACTATATATATGTAATACCAATAATAAAATATATATGTGTTTGGCCTGGGTTTCACACATAAAACAACTCATCTCACAGATTAAATTTTTGAATCATCCTACATAATAATTATTTTTATAACTTAGGGAATGAAAATAATAAATGTTTTGATTTACGATACTCATTATGGGTAAACATGACATATATAATGATCAAAAAGATAAGTGAAACCCTTCTATATAATCATAGATCATAAAACCTGAGTCCAAGTATAACAATTTTAGCATAACATAAGACATGATTTATATGATAGTGGGAACATTATTTAAAAAACCTAATTAACAAGATCACAACATTGGTATGTGGAATAACATAAGAGTGTGGCACAAACATAATCATATAACTCATAACACATGTCAAGGGAAAACATAGTTTCATTCTCCTCATATTGGGATATGTTAATCACCTTTCCAATAATTTATTATAATATTTCTTACGAGACACATCACATAACACATTGGACATGGTATAACCATCTTTATCCCATATTGATCTATGATATATAATGCATTGTCGAATGCATTAGAAGGATATTATGGACCCAAATGTCACATAATGACTAACCATATATATGGGTGAATTGTGATCATCAAATCATTTATAACACTTTCGTAGATCAATTAACTAACAAAAATGAAATTGGGGTCATAATTGTTTTTACAAAACATAATAATTATTAATACATAAAAATGTGTTTGGATGGTAATATAAGATAATATACCTAATTCAATCTAATTATCGTTAAATTATTTCTACCTAGATAGAAAAGTCCTTTATAAAAAATTTAATTTAACTTGAGAATGAAAAGAAAGTACCCTTTACCTTTTTTATAATGAAAAATATGAAAAGGATGATAATAATATTTAGGTATTATAATTTTTTATGAATTATTAGTAATAAAAGAAATCACCTCACTTGGTTTTGTTGAAAATCGGAGATACCATCGTATTCAAGAAATCATATACACATTGCATTAAGGTCCATCATTTTTAGGAGATGACTGAAAGAAGAAATGTATTATCAGACTCACCATGAGTCCAGAATGAAATATTTGATTGTAATAGGTATGAATTGATATTTTTATGAATGCAGATGAAAATAGATGATGGTTTTCTGATCTAGGAGTTGTAAAAATCATAATTTTTTGAAAAAAAATTATGATGTAAGAATGATGAATGAAATTTTAAGGATAGGTATTACCGATTGTACCTAGTCCAATTTCATTCATGAAAATCATTTGCTGGACAATCATATTGAAAATATGATTTTAAGAAAATATGTACTACAAATCTTCATCCAGAAAGACACATTCCAGCTAAGTAGGAAATAATAATGTTGCTGGAAAAATGAAACGTTACAATACCACCCATTATTTTTCATATTTTGCTGAAGCTAATCCTCAATGTTTTAAAATTAATTATTCTTCTAAATGATTGAATAATTTGAATGGTTGTGAAGTCAAATATCTATGTTCTCATGGTCATAGTAATATTTTTATCAAATATTGATTTATTTAGATACTTAAGAGGTTGCTCGTAATGAAGTTGCTGGTATTCAGAAAGATCAATATAGCGATAATATTGGAGTTGTTATTGATTTGTATTTCAGAAGAAAAGATGATGTATAAGTGGTTTAAGAAGCTTTAATTAATCTACTTTTTCATTGTACTATAGAATCGTAAAGCGTATATCAGAATGAAAATCTAGAATAAGATTTAAAAATAGTCTTATCCAAAATACACCTTCTTGAATGTTGTGAGTTGAATGTTGCGAGTTGAATGTTGCGAGTTGAATGTTGCGAGTTGAATGTACATAATAACCATTTGCAATAACAAAAAATTCCACGAGATTCAAAAACGAATGAAAAGCACATCAAGAATCGAAACAAAAACGAACGAAATAAATTCATGTAAGGCTTACTTGAATGTTGCGAGTTGAGATGATAGATCCGAGAGGAGTGAAGAAGATAAACAATGAAGTCAAAATGTGTTTAACGGAGGTCGATCGACGAGCCGATTAGGGTTTACCGCGCGAGAGAGAGACGAGCCGGCGGACTATCAATCGGGAAATCGTAAATGACAGTCCACAGGCTTTAATTTTTTTAAATGTTTTATAAAGTAGGTTATATAATAACCGACGTTATAAACTATTTGTTAACTTTATAACATCGGTTATCTTAAAACTGACGTAAAAAAGCTCTCGCGCTTTGGTTTTTTACGTCGGTTATTTTATATCCGACGTAAAAAACGAGATATCTACCAGTTTTTTACGTCGGTTATTTTATAAACGACGTAACCCCCCCTCGGACTTTGGTTTTTTACATCAGTTATAAGATAACCGACATAAAAAACCAATGCGCGGGGGGTTTTTTACGTCGGTTTCCAAATAACCGATGTAAAAAAACCCGATATCTACGCGTTTTTTACGTCGGTTATTTTATAACCGACGTAAAAAACCAAAGCCCGGGATGGGTTTTTACGTCAGTTATTTGGAAACCGACCTAAAAACCCGATATCGATGCGTTTTTTACGTCGGTTATCCAATAACCGACGTAAAAAACCCACCGATGTGGTTTTTTACGTCGCTTATTTCAAACCGACGAAAAAAACGCGTCGATATTGTGTTTTTTACGTCGGTTACCAAATAACTGACATAAAAACCCCCCCGCGCAATGGTTTTTTACATCCGTTATAAGATAACCGACGTAAAAACTCAACAGGTGCGATTTGTAATGTCGGTTATTAAAATAACCGACGTGAAAAATCTACTCGCCGCATTGTTACATCGGTTATATATAACCGACGTAAAAAATGGTGACGTAAAAAACGATTTCTCCACTAGTGACATTTTTCAGTCGATACATAGTGACCAGAATACCTTCTTTAACACAAAGCATCATTGGAAGACCCAACACAAATTCTATGGCCACATAATTCCACATTTATTCTTGAATAGTCCACAACTATTGTAAACCTCTATGTTGTTGATGCTCTGGCTTCACCTACTGATAAGTGAAGTATCTATTTGCAAACATTATTACTATATTTTCATTTGTGGACCCCAAAACTATCATCATAGGTCATGATTCATTTGTTTTACACTTAGATGCACCACCCTACTTGAGGCATGATATTACTACATGATCTACACTAATATTCTCATAGAAACCACAATTTGATTCTTCACATAGATGATATCATCCTCATCTATGAACCATTATGATAATGTATCCACACATTCAAAACGTTCCCTAATAAATAATAACCATGGATCTTTATTTTATCTTTCACTGGTCCATGACAATAGAATATACCTCACTACAACTGAAACAAGATTCTTCTTCCCCTGACTCTCCTTAACCACCACATTCATTTCAGCTAGAAAATTCATTATATTTCCATTTTCACTCAACTCATAATCCATCTATGTATGTGTTTCCCTTTCCCAGTGTATCATCCACACTATTTCCCTTCTCGAGCATATATTCTTGGTCAAAATTGAATGACTGCACATACTCCACCCATCTCTCATACCGAAGGTTCAAATAACATTGTGAAAATATATACTTCTATCCTATGTGATCTGTATAGTCCATAAAATTTTATCACAAAATGTAGTTTCAACATCAATTAAGATCATAAACTAATAATTCTAAATCATGTTCAAGAGTAGGGTAATTCTGAAAATGATTACTGAACTTATGATACCCATATGACACAAATCTGTCAACATGCATCATCACAACTCCATTTCTAATCACAGGGATATCATAATAAATTGTATACTCCTCACTTGAATCGGGTATGATAAAAACTAGTTCTAACGTAAATATCTTCTTCGACACCAGAAAATATCTTCCAGATGCTTCTGACCCTTAAAAATATACTCCATTTTTAGTCATTCAAGAAAGCAGTTCTTCTAAATAGGAAACATCTTGAGTGAATCTCCTATAATATCTATCTATTCCATAGATACTTCAGATATAAAAAACATTATTGTGATATTTCTAAATAACCACTACCAAAGCCTTCTCTGGGTTCACTAACATAACATCGTCCAAGATGTTGTCTGCCAATGATTAAACCATATCAATCCACTACTGACACTTAGATATCTGGAATTATATTTTATTATATCTCATTATACACAAAATGATTTCAATATTTTTTTAATGATCAGTATGAGTCTTAGAGTACATAAAGATTTCCTCCACAAACACCACCATGAAATAATCCATATATGGATGGAAGATCAAATTCATCAAATCAAGAAACACTACTAATTATTTTTATAACTCAAAGAGATTTACAAGAAACTCCAAAAGAGTATACCTTTTTCTAAAAGCATTCCTCAGTATATCAGAAGTCCAAAATCTCACATGATAGAACCATGATCTCAAATATATCATTGAGGGTGCACATTATCCCTTAATTATTTCTAACAAATAATCAAAATTTGGAAGAGTATAATTGTTCATCATAGTCATTTTGGTCAAATTCTAGTAATTGACATGCAATGGAAGGCTTCTACTAGCCTTCTTTGCGAACAAAAAATTTGATCCCCAAGGAAACATACATGGAAGGAAAAAACCACTATCCTTAAAATCTTCCATCTAAGTCTTATGATCACGAATCATAGTCGATTCCATTTTATACTGTGGAATAAACCCAGGATCATCCATCAGTATGTGATTAATAGTAAATTCTACATTGCTCTTAGGTGGTAGCACTGATATGTTTTCAGGAAGACATCCTAAAACAATTCCAATACTGGTGGAAGGACGTCTTTCCAAACCCATGTACCATCCAAAAATAGACTAGAAACATTGGTTGTGAGCTATCCTAGTTGATGTGTAATTGGCCCTGCTCTACTTTCATGGATATTCCACAATCCCTGATGAATTTTCTGGCCAAACATATGATATATAAATTTAACTCTCCTACGATAATAGTCAATTTTTGATTTTTTTGAGACTAACCAGTCTATAACCTTATCAAGTTGAAAGAGTGACATTTCAAAAATACTAATATCCAATTAAAATTATCTTCCATGATCCCTAATAAAGATTATGTTCATATATAGATATATCTAGACCATACTCCCAATTGTGTATCTATATTCATAACCCTAATCACAAATTCCACATATGAGATCAAACCTTTAATATGTTTTTCATATATAAAGGAATTAAAGGCACCATTATCAAACATATAACTAGATAATGTATTATATACTATAATATTACCCCTATCTATCGATGGTCTGACCTGACTATCCACAACTGTAGGTTTTATGCCATGAAAATGTACCTCCTCTCATATGTATTTCATTGTAAGACTCCCCTAAGCAGAATAAAAATTATGATGATGCCACCCCTTACAGATGAGCCACATCCAATATCTCTTTCACCTCATCTAGTAGGACTCCAATTGCCAACCCTATTTTTGTAGAAGTTCCTCTTCCCAAACTCAGACATTTCCCAACTTCTCCTTTAGTACATGTTTATCATAGTGACATTCATAACTCATATAGATGTCCCATGTTTTTATAATATTGACACTCTATTGGTGGTTGTGAAATGTGTAGATTATATTTCCCTAACCTACCAAATTGAGGATAGATCATCTGAGTAAGAGCTTTTCCATCTAACTATCTTTTCTGTGTACTAGGATTCCAACATCCTCATCTAATGTTCTCATAATCTCTCTTCCTACTATCAGAAGTCGCATCTCTTGAGCATCCAATAAAAATTACATGTTCAGTGATAGAAGAAACTCTTAGGTTAACATAATATACGAGAACATATCCACCACTTCATAAAACCTCTTTAGGATTAATATATTCACATGGGACATAATATCACACATCTTTCTATCCAAAAACTGTTACAGTGTATCTGGATTTTATCGAGTTATTTCTATTTCAAAGAGTTGTATATTTGTATAGTGTCCCACTCTATACATAATCGAAATGATCCTCCAAGTCATATTCATGATCAAAACGTGTTTTTATTATCTTATCATCAATTGATAAATGTATTCTAAGAACCTCTCTATGATGTACATACATAACATACGATCAGACTGACCAATTCATGCCTGATTGTCCCACTAGCACTTCAATAATTCCCACACCATATTAGTAGCCAACATGAGACACCTCTTGGTTGAATATTTCAAATAATGGTATTTACTCTATGGAGTCAAGATGAAATTCATCTCCCTCAGGTCCACCATCTCCAGTACAAGTAAGAGGGTTCTATAACTAAATTTCCCCTTTATACATAGACATGCTTTTTGCAACCCCTAGGTCTCTTTAAATAAATTTAATTAAATAAGAAATGTTATCATGTAACTTCTCTATTTCATCTTCAACTGGAATAATCAGTGATTCATGTTCCCTAACAGGAAGGTCATTCCTATAAATGCCCCTCGGTTGTCCCACCATGAAGTGGCGTGGAAGAATAATCTTTACAATACCGAAGACACATCTCATGTCTCATGTGACAACCTTATAACATTATCAAGGAATAATAATCAAAATAATGATTTCCCCTACCTCACCACTTAGACAAAACTGATTCAATTTCACTATGGTTAACCATCCCACACATATATTTTGGTTAGGAAGGGTAAACACACTATCATAATCATGTTTCTAATTTTGACACCGAATTATTCTCATTTTTTATCATTTTTAAAACAATTTCATTTAATTTTAGGAGCCATTTTACATTTTATTCTCACATACCAGAAAAAAGTTCATGTTTAACAAAATACATGTAACTTGTTTTCCCATGTAGGCATATAATGATTCACGTCATAAAAACCTGTGTCTCTAGAATGATGCATGTAGACTCAAGTATCATTATATTATAGTCCACGATGAAATAATAAAAAATTCTCAGAAACAATAATAAAATGACACCACAATTTTTTCAACCAAGGTGAAATAATATTCGACTATAAATTTAAATAACAACAACAATAAAAATATATTGAGTACATGTTTTTTCTCTTGAACATGGGTCTGAAACACCCATGAATGTGCTCATTACCAATCTCAGACACTTTTTATTCACTTGTCTACCTTCTGCAAAACAGTTAGACCAATGATAAAAAATATAAACCTCCTCTAATATAACTTTGTAACATCCCGACCCGGGTTCCATGCAACGGTTCCCTATGCCAATTTTCCACATCACCTCAATCTTACCACATCATATGCTAGAGGATATAAATTAGGATCAAGGGTCTACAAAGTCATTCATGTGGAGTCTATAACCACTTTTATTAGATTGAATCACCATTAGAAGTAAATAAAAAAATGTGGAAGCATATATAATATGAAAAATTCTAATGTTAAAATTTAACCAAAGAGGAAATGCTAGAATCAACTGAAAGGGAAAATATTTTATTCTAATACACATGACGAGTGTCTATAATGACACCGATTTAAAGACACTATGACTCCCCAAAATTGTCTCGAACCATGTATGGTTCCCTCCCACATTATTCATACCCAATCATCAACATATTATTGGGTGTTTTACCTTTTCTAGTAATACCACAATATAATCTATTTGGATACCGATCAGGCAGTCTAAATAGGGGGTGCGTACAACATAGTAGGACTCCAAAAATGAATTTGAAAACAATTATAATAAAATGATATTTCTTATAGTTATATATGTAAATCAGTACAATGAAATAATAGTTTTTTATCTCATTTTCATTTATTATTATATTATTACATTAACTCTGGGGTTCCCAAGGATACTTGTCCCTCAATACTAACATCATCTCCTTTTGGAATCCAAAATGTTCACTAGGTAATATTGTATCACAATAACGACATCATACCAAATATCTAACTCTTCAAAGTTCTATGATATCTCAGTACCTAATTTGACTCATGCTGGTGTGGAATATTTTCATGTGAGGCCATTACTCGGAGTTCTATTTAGTTCATTCATTAAATTATCATTTATTATCCAAAATCCCAATGTTAAGAATATAAAATATTTATGTATGATGAACATGTTACAATTATTACCATTAATTGTATAACCATGTTCCCATTATATTTATTTGTAATTATAATGACCTTGTTGCAATGTATAGATATATATTTAGAATAACCATGTTCCCATATCATTACTCAAAAGTATAATTATAATGATACCATCAGTACATATCAATTTAAAATTACGATGTTATGATTTATTATAATTATATTACCAATTAATTATCCACCCCAATCCTATTATGAATTCAACAAGTATTTAAACACATCCATTAAATTACCCAACAATTAACTATATAACTCAAGCAATTAGTTAATTCATCAATTAATTTATCAATATCATAATTATTCTTTCATAATTAATTTTCCAAATTTAGTTATATCATTATAATATCAACATTCAATAATTAATCACATAACTAATCATCTAGATTACATTCTAAAATGAACATAATAAATACAAAAATTAATTATCTCAACATAGCCATTTCAAAATATCATAATTAATTCCTTGCTTATTATCTAGATTAAAAAACCTACATATATAATAAATTAACCAAATCAATTATATAATATGAAATCCCCTTAGTCTAATGTTTAATTCCTAAAATTAATAATATATTTTTCACAATTATTGGAAAAATAAATTGTTCAATTTAATAATTCCAATTCAAGGAAACCAATTTGTAAAGTATGCTAGAAATTATACAATTTTTCATATACATATCATATCCATGACTATATTATTTAGATTTACAACACCTACCTTGATTCTTTACCATATGTATTCCCATTGGAAATACCCAAAATTTGAGCATCACAATGATGCAGATAAATGTTCTCATGTCTAAATCCCTAACCAAATATTATGATCAATGACATCTAGATCTTATAAATCTAGATATAGATATAAAATCCTAGATCTAGATCTCACCGCATTGGTTTGGATCCATGTAATTGGAGGATATAATCCATAAATATATTAATTAATGAGATAATAAAGTATAGTAGAGCAATCATGATGAAATCATATTTGAAGGGGAAAAATGGATCATCAATCTAAGATTTAGGTCTTAATAATCTATTTTTGTATGGTGTTTGAATGCCTATGAGTCGATGATCTGTCATTCCATTGCCATTATGATTTTAAAAATCATTTTTAGGGCTACATATGAGGTGAAACAATGCATTACTTGTTGACAATTAGTGGGATTCAATATCATAGGATCTCGCTGCCAGACTGTGCATGGTCTAGTCACACATTTAGTCAAACTGTGTGCTAACCATGCATCATCTACTACTTCAAGGGGTATCTTTGGACATATACCTCATATAACCTCTTGAACCGTTCTTTATCCATGTCACATCCACTCTCTCAAAAGGCCATAGATCACACAATTTCTCATAGGAAGTGGAATGGTTTGTTCAAATCTTATGAAAACCATGCAAAACCCCCATTTCACAAAAGAAATTCATATACTCCAAACTAAATAACCAATAGACATCAGTCTAATAAAATGTACTTATTTAAAAACAAAAAGTACCTAATATCATGCCTGAAATAACTCTATAAATGTTCAAGATCTTATATAAGGTTTGAGGATGATATGTGAATTGATATATTTTTAAAGTGTGGTAATTAGAACACATGTAAATATGGAAAATAAGAATTTATACCCTTGTATTTCATAGGAAAAAATGGTTAAAAATATATCATTCTCAATAAATAGAATATACAAATTCTAAATATATCTTGAAATTAAATTTTAGATATATTTTATTTTATTTTATCCCTTATATATTTATTTTAACCACTATGTAAATCTATATTGACCAAAATTGTAGTAATTAATTTTTAATATTTTCACTATTAATTTTGTTAAAAAATAATTCTATCAATAATATAAAATTTGAATTATTTTTATATGAAATATGGAATCTGTTTTTCAACATTATAATCATGTAATAGAAAAATCACAATTTAAATTTAATCCCATAAACCAAACAGAAAACTGGTTTTCTCAATAATAAAATTTTACAATGAATACAATGATTTTATATCATAATTTAATATTAAAATGATTGAATATATATAAATTGGAATTATTTATATATAAATTAATAGTTTTTACATTAGAAAAATTAATTATATCATTTATCATTTAAAAAAATTTAACCAAACTTGGCATTGTCTTTAAAAATTCAGTGGTTTTGAATAATAATAAAAATTATGAATATTTTTAAAAATATAACTCAAATTTATTTTTTTTAAAGGATATGACGAGATAAAATAAATATTATATTTCTAGATAAATATCAAAATATTTTTAATAAATATTTTATTTGTATGTTCCCTATACTCAATAGATCAATTTTGGAAAATTGTTTTTCTCAGAATACATTTCATTTCCTTTGAAATGGTTGTAATTTTTTCTCCTTAAAATAGATATAGATATTATTATTTAATTATGTTTAAATAAAAAAAAATTTATAGTGTATTGTGTCATTTTAAAACATGTAATGTGTTCATTTAAACAATCAACGAGATTGAATTATTTCAAAAATAAATATTAAATAATGTGTTGGGATTTTAAATTTTTTATTGTATAATGATATGAATGATATAAAAAATCCCATATATGATAGTAATATTTAAAAATTTCTGGGTGTCATAGATTTGAATTAGAAATGGCCAGTGCTAAAGAATTATAATCCTAATGTTTCATAGATTGATCTCAATTTGTCATTATTTTTGAACCAAAATAATTATTACTATGATTATATTATTTAATATATTTCTTATTATATCTCTTAATTTGTTTATTTATTTGATTCTATTTATAAAACTATAAGGAATTTTTCTAATGTTGAATGTGATGGACATTGAAATAATTTTTCTCTTGGGAAAATATTTGTTATAATTAATTGAATTAAATATGATACGACAATTAAAATGAAATATTCTCATGCACTAACTCATTATAATATTGAAAATGATAAATTGCGGAAAAAATATACAACATTGTTCTTCATGTAAGAGCCTAAAAATTCTATTAGTGGGACTATTGATCAACAAATTTATGACTATGGGATTTACACAGCTGTGAAGAAATGCTATTTCTTATATATTATTGTGAATGAATATTTTAGTTTAGTATTTAATCACTCATATACTGTAGAATATATATTTTAGAATTTTATCAAAAATATGGTACAAATAGGAAAAATTTACATCATGGAGTGGGAGAAATATGGGAGGTTATTTTTGTTTGATTGCATTCCATGTATTATCTCTATATTAATGTATAATGAATTACTTGACATAAAGTAAAAGTATGTTGATTCCATTTATACCAATAACGTAAAATTTATAATCCTATTTTGGCATGCTTCTAGTATTATTGTTTAAAAAGAAACTAATAATGATCAATTAGTCAATGTCATAATCCAAATAAAACTAAGAAAGTTTTCCATATGAGACATAAATAGATATGTCTAAAAAAATTTATGTTATATAAATATATATATATATTTTTATTCATCCATTAATCTCATGATTTTGTAATGAAATAAATATTGTATTCGAATGAATTTCTAATAATTAAACATTGTAGGTAAGAAGACGATACTTCTATTAAGGTATAATTGTTAAAAAAATTATAGAAATTGTCTTTAAGTGACTAAAAATTATTTCTATATAGAAAGTAAGGTCATTGGACTATATAATTGTGATATAATGGAAAAAATTATGGTTATTTTGTGAATAGGGAGAAATATCTATAGAATATACCACAAGTACTATAATGTTTTAAATTCATGAATTATAGTAATTATACCAGTCTGTTGCTAAATTCCTAGGTTATTGATAAGTTTTCTATTCAGAACCATCTTATGACTAGAGGAAAAGTGAAATCTGATCTGATCACTATTGGTGATTTTGTATATAATAATGATGTCGGAAGGGTACTTATACATGAAAATTGAGAATGGATAATATATAATTTGATTCTAATTCTTAATAGTTTATTAAATATGAATAAAATTTTAAGTGTATAAAATCATAACTATATATAGTTGAATATAAGTTTATATTAAAAATTATAAGGTAACGATTGTGACATATCGTGTTTATTAATATTCACATGTTAAATTTTTGAGTGTAATTTTAATTTGGAAAATGTTTTTATTCAGAAAATAATTTAATTTTAGTTTATTTTTGGAATGGATTGGATTACTCTCTATAAATACCAATTTAATTTCCATGTAATGGAAGTCAAATTTAATATTTTAAACTGACTAATGATGATTTTTCAGTGTGATGATAAATTATATCTTCAAATGAAAATTATATCTACTTTAATGTATTTATTACAATATTATGTGACTATGTATCATATTTTTTTGTGATAAATTAAAAATAGTATATATATATATAACTATTATATATGTTTTTTTGAAATCTTACTAGAAATTTTTTCGAGACTTCATCTATATTGGGATGTTGATTTTTCAATAGAACTCATACCTATGGTTAAATATATTTTAAAATATCCATACATATGGGCTTAAATTGATATATATGGATTAAAAAACTGTATAGTCATGATAATGGATTCATTCTGTATAATCCCACATTTTTTAAGTGAAATAATATATTCAATAGCATACCTAATAGACCACGTCGAACATAAGATAACGTATCTATAATTTTATTTAATTATTACACTATCAATATATTAATATTAACAGAGGGAATAATAAGTATTTAATTAAATATAAAAATATAATTTCCAAATGTATATAAAATAAATTAGTTTGTGATCAATTAATTATAAAGTAAAATGTGCCCCTTTTTAAATTTAATTGAAATATTTTTGGGAAAACAAATTCGATGTCAAAAAGTGTAACTAAAAAATCACTCTTTATGGTTGATATTGATCAATATTTTATATAATAAATTTTATATAATGTTTAAAAATAACCTTATTCATATTGTATATTTTATTTAAGAACAAATCATATTTTACTCAAAATAGAAGTATTTTTTATAATAGATTTTTTACACCTTTTAGTGAGACAATTATTTAAAATATGGGGTTTGAAACATTTATATACTCATTTTTATTAATTATAATCATTAATTGAAATAGATATTTCAATAGGTATTTCTAGAATTTTTTTAATATGATTCAGGTTTTACTAAACAGTGAAAAAATATTACATTATAATTGAGAACAACTTTTACATCTAAATAATTTATGGAGTAAAAATGAATTTCATATTTGTATTGAATAATAATTATTAAATTTTATGTGATTTATTCCTATTTTTGTAAATGAAATAAATTATACATTGAATCTAGATATACAATCCTTATGAACTTTTGAAATATTATACATAAAACCTCATTTCTTGTTCCATCATCGGGCTTACTTTTTTATTAGATACATAAATTATTGTGTTAAAAATTTGGAAAAATCTATTCTATATTTGAAATCATATGGTAAGTATTTTTAAAATAGTTTCCTTTTATTATTTAACAAAATGAATAGTAACCGTATTATTTTTTATTTACCATGGTTGGTAAATCTAGTAATTAAGGCTAAAATTTAAATTATTACTATTATAAAATTAACCAAAAATTTATCATAATTTTATTAGATGAATATATTTCTTCAATTTGAATTTAAGGATGGTTTTTAGGCCATTTTTGTTGTTATGGGTTAAAATATAACTTTTCAAATATTCTATTAAATGGATAGTTAATTTTCATATTTTTTATTAAATAAGAGATATATTTTTAATATGGGATCATATAAAGATATGTTGAAACAGAAATAGTAATTTGGAATCTAATTTTATTCTCAATCATATAATTTTATTTATAGTTTTTATTAAATGTATAATTATGTTTAGTGGTGATGTTATTCAGATTTACTAATTACATTAGAGAAAGAAAAAAATCGAATAAATGAAATTAAAAATACAAACATAAATATAATTTTTAATGATTAATTATATGCTCAAATTTTTTAGATGCATTCGAAATTTTAGTGATGTTTTAGAATTATTATTTCTAATTTATCGTGTTTATTATATTTTTAAAATGTGAGGTAATTAATGTTCTCTAAATTGACATTATTAATAACATAAAATAAAAAATAATTTATTTAATGATATAAAATTTATAAATTTATGAATTTATGAAAAAATATTTGGATAAGTCATAAAGCATCCGGAATGACTACTTTAATCATATATTTTCATTTTAATGTGATAATGTTAAACCTCAAATATTGAATTACATTATATCATGATTAGAGTTAACCCGGTTATATCTATGATAAAACTAAAAGATAAAGATTAATAAAATTTTCAAAACTTTTATAATTATCCATATATTAATTTATTACAATAAAAAACATCTGATATTTTAAATAAATTAGTTCATATCAATTTTTAATAAAGAATTAATTTATATTAATTTAATTATAATGATAATTCCATGAGTACCCTTCCCTTCTTGTATAAAAGTGATCCCGTTATTCTCTTTATTCCCACTTCATAATCAATTTTCCTCATTCATGATCTTCCCAAATATGATCCCATAATCCCTTCCCCCATTATAGAGACCTTAGTTTAGTAATATCATCCTTCTAATAGTTCTTAATTTGGCAATCAAAGGGGATTATATGAAAAAGATGTTACAATTTTAGTTTTTTATTTCTATTTTATTACTTCTACATCATAATTAAAATAATTTTAACAAAAAAATAAAATAATTAATATTGTATAAAAATTATAACGATATTTTATTATGTTAATATAATCATGTAAATAAATATCCACTTACATAAATTTCGAATAGAGTTATAGTTCGTGTCTACGGTGAAACACCTATTCTCGAATAGATGTAATTTGTTTTCCATAACCAATCCAAGATATTGTATATAATGACTGAATTAATGTTTATATAGGATTTTAATGACATGTTAATCATTTGTAGATAACAACATATCATTTACATTCTTAATTTTTCAGACACATAAATAGGATAACATGGTTATGCATATGCATGAACTATCACCTCCACAAAGCGATGCGATTTACATGTCATCACCACATCATGTAGAATATATATATATATATATGAATACTTAAATTATTAATATAATATTTTTTATGCTGTGATAATTATGTAAATATAAAATAATAATTACATAACTTTTATATAGATCATTGAAAAATGGAAACATTACTCTTATGTATGTAAAAACTACCCTATCTGAAATGGCCTTGGTTGTTGGACATCCATTAAATAGGAAAAATATGATGTTTGAGGTGTTCTGGGTGGTCTGGGAGGCCATCCCAACTTCTTGATGAAGTTCGACCAATGGTAGGTCCGCCGGTAGCCTTAGCCTACTGGTATCCACAGCCTACCGGTAGTAGGCCTATTGGTAGCCACAGCCTACCAGTAGCTCGGTCTACCAGTAGCTCTTTCCCACAGGTTTTTCCAGTAGCACCCCTTTTGTGCGAATTGGTTTTTAAATCGTGTTTTGACACCTTTAATCCTGTTTTAAAGCCAATTAATGACTATTAATTAAATGAAACACGTTCTGGTCATGCCTTAACCATGTTTCTATAAAATGCATCTAGGGTATATAAGGTTGTCCATAACCTCCCTTAATGACGATTAGTTTTGTCGTGTGGGGCTCCCAGCCGTGTGGCCATCCCACGACCCCGCTCCTTACATGGTTTTGAGTTTTTATCTCTCTATCATAACCGTCTTAAAGTGTTGTATCTCAGTCTTTATAACCTAAAAAATTTTCCTCTCCCTGGGTTCCTTTTTCAATCACCCTGTTCTCTCAGAGTACCTTGACCATGATGCAAAGAGTTCTTGCTCCTCCTATTTTTCCAATTTCCACCAGAGAATGTAACATTGATCCTTGATCATAGAGGTATGTATTCTTCCTTTGTCTCTCATTTCTGTGTATCATGTGGGGTGGGTAAGCTACAACTTCTGTAGAATTGGATGAACCAACATTAATGATGATTATAAATGTTTTTTTTAGAATTAAGGGGAGTTGTTTGATCGATGATGTTGCTCTCTGTTTTCTCCATTTTCATGATCAATGATTTCTAAATTGTATGAGCATACGCCTAATGAAAATAATGGTCATTGGTGGTATTTTTCTATGCAATAAAGAACCCTTACCTCTGACTGATGATTTTTAAATGGACTGTATTGTGGTTGTGAACCCTTGCCGTGTAAAGGAATTTGGTAAATCACGTACATTCGCCTAAATAATTTTAAAGCACCCGGATCAATCCTTTTCTATGATAACCCCGGTTAAAGTACACATCATAATTGGAATCATAGAGTGTGTAAAAATTTTTAAATCCAAAAATACTGAATTGGGCCTGCTTGGTGTTGGTGGCAGGGGTTTGGTTGTTTTTATTCATGGGCCGATCACTGAGTGATGTAGGTGGGGATGGGATTCCCTGTTGTTATGGTTTCGCTGGTTGCGAAATTTTGATGCTGCATCGTTACCTTGCTTATATCACGAATTAGGGTGGGATACTCTGTTGTTGAGAAACCGTTGGCTCCTCGATCTTTGGGACATGGAGCTGTATCTTGGGGTTTTCATTGGTTCCATTACTTCGAGGGTTCTCAGTTATCCATTTTTTTTGTGACTTTACAAGAGAACTGGTTGTGAATGATTAAGATTATGTTGTTAGTTACCCAGTAGTGTAGAAGCCTTTTTTTAAACATTATTACTGAACACGAAACAAGGATAGTCAAATGGGTTTTGGATTGGTGTGAGTTGTGACATGGTCATGGGTTTTGCTGTGTTCATTAGGGTGGTTGAAGAAAACCCTAGAATTGGGTGAGTGCTTGTTACCTATACATATACTTGTAGATTTTGTGTTTCTTATTCTCACCCCAACAAAGTTAAGAACTTAGTGTTGAACACCCCCATTTCCTGGGGGAGGGTGTTTTTTCCAACACTTATATTGGTGGCTGGTTATTACCTAATTTCTGCTCCCTTTACCGATTAGCCCAAATATCTTCGTGCAGGTTGTGATGGCCTAAATTCCATTATTATCCCAAGAACCTTTGAGTTGGAGTAGTGTGGTAGTTACGGCCCATGTGTGTGCGGGAAGGTGGTTTCCCAAATGTCTTCAGGATGAGGCCCAGGTGTCTTCGGGCGTGGCAGTGGATCTTCTAGCCAAGGTGTCTTCGGGCGTGACGGTGGTTGTTCTGGCCTAGGTTTTTGCAGGTGTGGTTATGTATGATAATTGTGGCCCAAGTGTGTGCAGGTGGGGTTTGGCAGTGGGATTGTGTGAGGTTATGGTCCAGGTGTGTACGAGAGGGGTGTGGCAGTGGGACTATAGTGAGAATGGCAGGATTGGTTCGAAGCATAGGATGTATTCAATAACTAGTGATAAAGTGGCACGGGGTACCCAAACATCGATGTGTTATTACTATACATTACTTGACTTGCATTATTTGGTGAGTGTGCCTTGGTGAGGATTGGGTGGTTAGTTTACTTGGTAGGTGCATGGTATTCTATTTTTCCATGGGGCAGTAGCATGTCTCCCCACTTGTGCATGAGAGTCTTTAGTTTTTCCTTCTGAGTATACTTGTATGCTCACACTACGTATATAAAAATTATTTCAGGTTTTCAGTAGGACTTTAGGGATTGTGTTGGACCATACTATATTGGACCATTGGGAAGGTTGCAGTTGCTATTTTTTTCTCTTTCTTTGGTACTTTAACATTGTAGTCACTTTGTACTTTCTGGTTTTTACTTTTGTAACATGCATATGGGAATGGTTTGTTTTAGCTTTACACGTATTTTGGTTTGTGTGTTGTGGGATTTACTATATTATCGCCTGATCCTATTAAAATAGAAAGGTTAATGTCTTCCATTTAGTGAGTGATTATATACCCTTGGTGCTGGTCGCCACTCCTAGACCTATTGATGGTGGAATTCATGGGTCATTATCACTCCTTAAACTTAAATAATGAAGGGCAGGGAAATCTTCTAACCCTTCTCTCCTTTTGGTGAAGGCGGGTCGTGACAATATCCATGATTACAAGTTTTATCATCTTTTATAACAATAAATAATGGGTTTGATTAAAATTTATAATTGATGTACAGAAGAGATTATTATATAATGAATATTCTTTTTGATATAATGGGATAATATCATTTTGGCTATGGACATCAAGAAAATTTCATTTTGGACTCATGTATCGATGATCATCAAAACGTCCAACATAAACATATATAATATACTAATTGTTATGACAAAATTTTATGTGATACAAAAGGAATAATTAATTTAACATTATTTTGAAGAAATTATATAATTAACATAATTTTATTATTCTTGATGATAAATAACATAAATGATGAATCAAACTCAATGTAAGAGTGTTTTTCTAAATATCCATTAATTGAGTCATGCCTTAATTACATACACCCACTATATTTTACAATGAATATATTAATACATGTTTAAATATCATATCATGAATTTATATATTCTTATCTCATTTAATTTATTGTAACAATATATTTTTTCATGCGATTATGATTAATAATATCAATGTGTTATAAGAAACCAATAGTTTTTAAAAATTTAATTATAATATTTTAATCACCATATAAATATTCATGATATAATTTTATATTTTAATTTAATATAATTATTATAAATTAACAGTTATGACTATTTGGAATTTCATTCAATGATTTTCAAAAAAAGAACAATTCTATGAGATCTGTAGGTAACATTATACATCCATTACAAATGAAAAATGGAATAATTTTTTTAACACATATTATGAAAATAAAAATACTTTTTCAATTAAAAATATTTTATATATGGCTTCCTCTACAGGTCTTCGTGAATTGAAAAGAAAAAATGAAACCCCTCTTTTTCTGTTCTATGTTTTTTCTCATTAAAAATTTAGTATTAAACTGGATTGATTATTTATAAAATATGAAATGTTTAATAACATGTGAATGTCAAATTTTATGAATGATGTATTGAAAATAGAAACTGTTTATGTGTTATTATTATAGGTACATGGAAAATTGAGGGTTGGTTATGTGATAAAACAAGGATAGGTAGTTTCATTATAAACAAAGGATTAGTGGATACATTATAACCTCAAATTCATTTTTATTGAAGTATGATATGTGGATATTCTATTTGTATTATTGTTATGTATTTATGTCAACTGTGTGGTTATTCCATTTATAAGAGTGACAAGTATAATTAGTTCCCATGATACCCTTATGCAATTTATAGTCTTCATATGGGTTTTAGGGTAATAATTTGAAAAACAACATCTAAAAAGAGATTATTTTCAAATGAATGTATTTATTACGTACTTATAATGAAAATTATTACATTATAGTTTTTTAATGTGATATAGTGTTTATCAATAGAATAATTGTTTCTATATTTTTATATCACTCACTATGCATTTTATGCTCATCCCATATTATATAATTTTAGTCACATGGATTTTGTATGAGTATGGATGTAGATATTTGATGTAAAATATCATAATGATTTATCATATAATTAATTATGAATTATTCTAAATGTTTTATATTATTGAAATAATGGATATTCTTTATAAGGATTAATTTTTTATTCTTAGGGTTTAGTATTATATTTTTTATTTCATAATACTATAATATCTATGCCTAAAATATCATTAATATTAAATAAAGTAAACTTAATGAAATAACTCATGATTATGTAATTTTTTATTTAAGTTGCTTATATTTCTATCATAGGAATGTTTAAGATGACAGTCAAGATTAAAATATTATTAATTGCTTTACTTATAAATATTTTACTTTGGGATAATATGAAATGATGTATAAAATTAATATTACTATATTTATTAGTCAAATATATTTCTATTAATTATTTTTTTTCTATAGAGGAAATAGGGAATCTGTGGTGGGATGTCGTTGAGGATAAAACATCCATCCAAATCAACATCTATAGATGGTGGGAATCAGAAAAGAATAGTTATTTGGGTGATGGAATAGTTAAAATAAGCAATAATTGGTGGTTGTTTCAATGATAGAGTGGAACACAATGTATTATGAATGTACATGTCTATAGTCTAACATTTTATAAGGAAACATCCCTCATCATTAATATGATGATCTGAACACACTCTAGTTAAAAGATGTATTAAATACATAGAAATGTCAAAAAAAATTCATGGGTTGTTTAGATCACCAAAAGGTAATTCTTGAGATTTATTATATTCATGGAAAATAATAATAGTAGTGGTAAATGATTATGATTATTAGAGAATCTTGAATGATTAATGGCTCAAATTTTGATGATTTCCAGAGTATATTTCATCAGAAAAACATTCCTGTGCTTATACGCAATCATATAGAAAAATAATTCTTGTAATGGAGAAAAAATGAAGAATATTAAAATGATTAATATAAAGAAAAAATAACCAATTTGGAATGGTATATCCCATGTTTTATACATGATATTTATTGAAAGGTCTATATGGTTTTATTTGGATTAAATCTAATATATCGACTTTCATTAGCCTCTCATGAGTACAAATTATATAAGAAACATGTTTGATGCGATGAGAATGTAGAAATGGTCTTTTATGATGTTCATGTGTCCCATGAAAATTTTTTTAATATAAGTTATCTAGTTATAATGAAATGTAAAAGCCATCATTAAATATAATTCATGTCAATGAAAAAAATTCCCATCTTATGAGATGCATGGAAAAAATTATCATGGAGAATGTATTTTAAATATAGTTAAGACATTTTGATGTCGTAGGTTTGGTCATATGGATAATGAAAATATTGTAATGATTATGAATGAAATGAGAATCCAACGGTAAGATATTTTTGGTATAATGTGATATGAAATTATGAAAATATGTGTTTGAAGATACTTACTCAGGTTTAAAATCATCCTGATTGAAAATTAAAACTTATGGAAAAATATTTTTCAACCACTACAGTTTATGTTAGAATATCTCAAGAAGTGTTGAATTCTCCAGAGAATATAGTATTTTATGAAGGAAAGAAATATGATCAAGAATTTATTTACTACTTTTGATGTTTTATGTGGTGGGATCAATATTTGATTGTGAAAATTTGTGTTATATTTAGTTGGGTTAATTCTTTTATAAGGACTTACTTCATTTAGATATGCCTTTAGTTTTGGATATGAGTTTTATGTTATTAATAAACATGATGTTTTACATAATCATTGTTGAATAATGTTATTTATTGGGATGATCATCATAATAGGATGCAATGGTGAATTTTAAATGGAAATATATAATGATTATATATTAAAATTTTATCATAGACTTTAAAATAATTGCACAAATATATTAAATGGAACATAAAATGGAAATGTTATTTGTTTACATAATCACTATGAAATTGAGGACCATTTAACACATCCAATATTTATGGTTTTGTGATGCATAAAATTATAAAGGCTACATTATATACTACTCTCAACAAAGAAAATGTAGTTTTTTCTATTCCATGTCCATGTTTTCCTACTTGGAATCATAGTATCTTTTATTTTAATTGACCATCATACTTCACTTTATTTATTTAAAAGTTTATGTTTCATTAGTAATTTTATGATGTTGTATTTCAACATAAAATATTTGAAATGTAAGACTATAGTTACTGATCATTAATTACAGCTTGAGAGGATGAAATATTCCAACGGCTGGAGAATATATCATTCTGGATTATTTTTAAAATGTAATATTTTATTAAATAGAATATGTTATACACCACATCATGATTTAGAGACCCACTAAAAAATATTTTCTAATTATTACAACAATTAATTTCTATTTGAAGGAATGAAATGAACATGATTAACTCCGTTGTTAAGATATGATTTACACATCCATATCAAATTATCATTTTGGTTATCAATTAATAATATATGAAAAAAATATTTCCATAAAAAAAGTTATATTTTTTTGATATTTAAATATTCACAATTGTAATAAATATACTACTATTTATCCATGATATTAATGCAATTTTTATGTAATATATTAAATATATTTTTTAAAATTTATATAATTTATTTTCTAGACGTGACGTAAAATGAAATTTAATTTTACCTATAAATGAAATATTTTTTTGAAAAATATAGTTCTTATTCCTTTTGATGGTGCACCTTTTTAAAACATTCTTTTTACTTTTATAAAATATTTCTGAAAATAAATATTTTCTTCGAATCTAAGAAAAAAAATTAATCTTGTTAATATATTTGGATTTATCAAATAATTTTGATGTTTCTACTAATAATGAAAAAATATTTCATATTAATTGAAAAAAATATTTTCATCTAATTAATGTATATTTTAAAATTATATTATTTAATGGTATTAATTTACAATAATATTATTTTTATATCAATTTTTTAATTTAGTTTATTTTAATCAATTTCATTTATAAATTGAAAATAAAAGATATATGACCAATTTAATGTTTTTTACTCTAAAACATCATTTTCTCATTCTATTAGAGAGATTCATTTTAAATTGGTTTATAAAATTAATGTTATAAGAATTTTAAAAAACGATTCAATATTTGGAATAAAAATTTCCAGATATATTAAATATTACTCTTTTATTTTTTGGGTAATATAATTTATAACTTTAGTAATTTTTTTCAATGGTCTAGGGTAAATTAAGTAGTTAAAGGGAAAATTAATATTATAAATATTATAAAACTACAATAAAACTTTTCCAAATTGAATTTTTAAAAAATTCCCCTTAAGAATTAAAAGATCACTTATGACACCATTTATCATATTTTTGATATTAATATAACCGTTATAATATTATATTCTTGTGAAATTAAATTTCACCATAAATTAGTTCAAAACAAGATAAATATTTTTAATGTGTTTTCATATAAGATATGAGTTGAAATATAAATAGTATTTTGGAATATAAACTATTTATCTACATCATGTAAATTTATTAATAAGTTTTAGTGGTAATATGATTACCTTAAATTGTGAAACAATGATGATGTAGAAATTGTTTAATTAATGAAAATATCAAACAAATGATATAAAGACATAAAAAATAATTATATTTTGGGATTATTTTGGTCATACTATATTTTTATAGGAATTTTACGAGTTAGTGAATTTATAGAAGAATTTTATCGAATATATAACACTGTGGGGATATTTTTTTTAAACATGTATTGAATTGTGTGAAAATGGACATTATTGATATTTAAAGAAAATTATTATTAATCTAAATATATTTTAAAAAAAATTATGAAATTCCCAAATTATTGGGATAAGTCTTATAATTCCATCAATGGAACATTTAATGGTCATTTTTATTTTATTATCAATATAATGACCCTCAAATTCTAAATAGATTGATATCATGGTAAGAGGTAAAATTGTTAATTAGAGGCAAAAAATAGATAATAATTGACCAAAATATACAAAACATGCATAATTTTCCTTGCATGAATGTATTTTTTCCTGAAATAATATTATATTTGAAATAAATTATTTTTTGAACATTTGAAATTGAAAATAAATTTATATTAAATTACTTATATAAAAAAATTCCAATAGTACCCCTACACTATACAATAATAGAGAACCCATTATTCACTTTTCCACACTTTATAACCAATTTTTATATTCCAATATCTTACTAATTGACGTTCTAGAATCCCTCCTCACATTTTAGAGGCTTATTATTAGGCATAACACCTTAGTCAAATATGTTAAGGTGTTAATCAAATGAGATCACATTTAGATGAGGTATCCTTTTTAATTATTTATTTCTATATTTATTCAACATTTACATCATTAAAATAATATATATCAAAGTTGAAAACAAAACTATTTTATATTAAATATATTATTATATTATTATTTTAATATCATCACTTATTTCATTTCCACTTCAATAAACAGGGAAAAAATTATCATTCTTTTGTATGAAGAATTAATGCCTCATGAAATGATATAATTCATTATCCATTACCATATCTCAAGACATGTAATAATGATGAAATTAATCATTATATATATTATTTATGACATGTTTTTCATTTAAATGTAACAATATATAATTTATGTTGTTACATTTTCTTGCACATAAAATTGATCATGCCGTTCTTATGTACGTGTGAACAATCACACCCAGGAAGAAATGTGATTCATTTTTCATCACCAAATCACATAGAGAATATATAAAAGTATATTTAATTGATTAATATGGTATTAATTATATTATTAATATTCTATATTAATTAAATAATAATTACATTCTTTCCATATTTATCATTAATAAATAAAGACATTACTTATCCCTACATTGGCCTACCATATACATGATTATCATGTTTTAAAATTCTCATAAAAATACATGTAGTGTTTCATTTAATATTAGAATTGTTAAAAATAATTTATTATTATATGATTAATATTATTTTAGATATGGTGGAATAATTCAATTTTAACTATAGACACCAAACAAAATTAATTTTTCAACTCATGTACCAAATATCGTAAAAATATCCCATTTTATCATATGTAACTAAGTAATTGTTATAATGAGATATTAATTTATATAAATGTAATAATAAATTTGAAAATGGTTTTAATGAATGTAAATAATAAAAAAGTGTTTTTTTATTTACGAATATAAATATTATACATGATGAATCAGATTCATGGAGGAAGACTTCATCCCAATCTCCATTCATAAAGGAATAGCTTGATGTTATACACCAACCAGATTTTCTGAGGTCTATATATTGATATTATAGAATATCATGTAATTAATTAATTTATTATCATGTTATTTCATTCTTTATAAACTATTATTCCATCATGGGGCAAATAATTTGACTATTCAAATTGGTATGAGACACCTTGAATGTTTGATGATTTAATTATCTAATCTTTTTCTCCATGTTAATATTATTGATATTATTATATATTCCTTTATAAAAGTATTATAATGTATATTTTATGTTTATTTGGAATTTAATTCAAATTATTTCAAAAATAACATCTTATATGTTTCTTGTATAAAATGTTTGACTTCTGTTACCAAGGAAAAAAAGAATTTTTTTCTGAACATATACGATGATAAAAAATCTCTATCGATGTCATAAGAATTTAATTCTAGTATTCTAATACAAATATTCATTTTTAAGGAAAATTAAAACCCAATTTTATTTTTCTATTTTTTTTATAATTATAAAAACGTTTTAAAAATACATTGATAATTTATATAACCTGAATTTTTTTCATATGATTTAAAATAAAAATTTATGAGATAAATAATGAAAATTTCAATCCTTAATATGTTATTCTTATATAATGATACATAGAAAATTGACTATTGGTTATGCGGTAAACTGAGGAAGGGTGGTTTCATGATAAAAAAAAATACATATGGTTTTATTATAACATCCAATTCATTTTGTGTGGAATATGGAAATATAGATAATACATATGTAAGAGTAACATGTAAGGAAGTCAGTCGCATGCTTATTCGATTTATTAGAGTGAAAAGTGTAATTATCTCCCAATTTAGCAATATGTAATTTATATTAATTATTCATGTTTTATGGTATTCATCTTATTAAAATAACAATTAATGTATATTTTTTTTCGAATTAAATGTATTTAATAATCTTTTTTAGTTAAAATGATTACCTTATGGTAATCATTTAATGGGTTATAATTTTTATCAATCGAATAATAGTATCATTATTTTTATATACATTACTAATAATTTTATACCCAACCAAAATTTTCTAATTTGGTTCACATGAATGAAGGATGAGTAAGGATTTAGATATGTTAGTTAAATTAGGTGGATATTTTTTGTAAAATGTTTTTTTCATTACATAAAATGATCTAGATTATTAGAGAAATGGATACCGTTTTGATGTTTCAACATTATATTATTATACTTTTGTTAAGAATGGTTTATGGAATATTTATATAAATATATTAAAATGAAATATATTTAATATTATTGATGTTTAATGTTTTCCCATAAATCAATATTATCTAATTTTTTAAGGTCTAGTACATATAATTTCAATCAATGGAATGTTTGGGAAAATATTTTATGTTAAGATAGTTTTAATTGAATTACTGTAAAATATATTACTATATGGTTATGTTGAAATGATGCATCATTCTAATAATAACTCGTTACTTAGTTAATGATACATATTTTTAAATTGTTTTTCGATAGAGGAAACATGGAAGTTCTAGTGGAAATGCACCATGATAAAAACAACCTTCCAAATGATCATCCTGAGATGGACGGAATTAGAAATGAAAAGTTTTTTTAGTGATGGATTTGTGAAATAATCTATAAATAGAGATGAAATCCATGATATATCAGAATATGATGTAATAAGAAGGAACATGGCTATATATGATCATTTAATGAGGAAAAATCCCTCATAATTATGAGCATCATGTGACCCCATGTTAAATTAAGGATAAATAAAATCCTTATGAAGGAAATTTGATGTCATGGGTTGTTCTAATAAGAAAAACTCTTTTAATTTATCATTCTGATGATGAATATAACAAGAAATATTCAATTTTTAATAATATTGGAGAAATTATAATAATTTTTTCATCAAAATAGGATTAATTTAATGATATTTTTTTAAATATATTTTTTATGGATTTTTGAATTAGGATGGGAAAAATATTAAAAATGATACGAATAGAAGATTTTTATATTACAACATATAAATAAAAATATTCCATTGAAAATGGTAAGTCCCAATATTTAGTAAGTATCTTAATTGTAATAAAATATATTTAACTCTTGATTTAACACTCTATATCGAAGGTAATTAGCTTCAAATGTGTTCAAAAGAAATAATAAACCTATTTGACATACTAATAATGTAAAATGTGTAGATTTTTTTCATCTTTCTTCAATTGAAAAAAATTCTAAAATGTGTGGTCTAGTTCTTAGTCAATAAGAAATAATTCATCATGGAATATTTAATGTTACAAAAAAAATTCTCATATTGTTACAATTGTGTTAAAATAATCATAGAGTATGTTTTTTAAATATTGGGAAGTGTTCTAGATGTCGTATGATTAGTAATATGGATTCTGGCTATGAGGGAGATGATTGGGAAAGAAAAGAAAAGCCAATGATGATATGTTTTATTTTAAATACCTTTGTAATGTATAAATTTTGAGTCTGAAGTTACTTATATAGGTTTTAAATCTTCATTTTTAGATAAGAAATGGTTTGGAAAACATTTTAGATGTTACAATAGTTTATGTTGATACATGTAGTTTATCAATGGAAACATTGAGGATCTCTTGTTTTTCGAAGTTTAGTGCTATGTTCAGGGATTTAGACACTTCTTTTAAATTTTTATGTGATTTTATCATAATTATATTAATATGTTTTGGGATATTCCTCTTTTTTTATGTTCATTTAAGGTTATATTTTTATGATAATCATTCGTTTACTTTGTTACTTGAGTTGTAAGGTATTAAAAAGCAATCAATTTTATATAATCGTTGGAGATTACAGTTATTTTAATTAATATTCATCATATAATGATTAAATGGTTACAAAGTAATGGAAATATATAAAAAATATATATTTTCATATGTTTATATATAGTAAAATAATTCCCAAACTCTACAAAAATGATCTTAAACCAAATATGATTTATATTTAATTTTATCACTATAAAATCTATGGAATTTTTACTTGTTACATATTTATGGTATTGTGACTGATAATATGGTAACAAATATGTTATATATAACTCCCCTTAAGAACATGATGGTTTTATCACTTCTATGTCCATGTTTTCTTACATGTAATCATATTTTGTTATTTCGAAGGTATCATTCCCACATATGATTCGTTATATTAAAATAGATGTCCCACTTATCCATTTTGTGTTGGGGGATTTCAAAAAAATAATATAGAATATGAATACCTTAGTTTCTATGCTCAAATTTAAAATTCAGAGGATACAATTTCCTAAATGGGTTGAGAATGTAAAATCGTGAATTTTTTCGAAATGAAATATTATGTTTGATATTGTACAAGATACACCACATCATGCATATGAGAAAAACATGATATTATTACTTAAAGGTTATCATTATCATAGTGTTGTTAAAATAGAGGGACTAAACATTAATAACAAAATTATAAAAATATTTTATACACATGCATATATATTTATTTCATTGGTGATCAATTAACTATAAATGAAGATAATATCATTCAGAAAAAAATAGAAAAAGATTTTTCTAAAAAAAAATTAAAAGTGAACAATTGAAATAAAAAAATAAATTTTGTTGGATATTATTAATGAAATAATTATTTAATAAATTAAATAAAATTTTTAAAAAATATATTATGTTTTCTCAAGAACTGATATAAGAGTATATCTAATTTTAGACATGAAACAAGTATTTTTCTATCATGGTAGAATCCTCTATCATGATGGATTGCCCTGTAGGGTTTTCAAATAATTGGGTATTTGATCCTCTCGGTATAGGGTATATTTAGTTGCTTTTCAACATCATCGGGTATATGATCCCCTACTTAGTAGATGTTTTATGTAGTGTTTATCATATTGTAAAGTGTAAGATCCCCTACTGCACGAGTTATCACATATTGAGCTCACAGTATCAACGTGACCAAAAGTACATGGGTAACTATTCTCTGTCTGAATTATATGATCTCTGGGATGTCATATTGGGTTGTGGAATACCCCAATGGATCCTATATCTGATCCTCTCCCTGAGTGATACTGGATTAATGGTTGGGATCACAATATCACCTAACTGATACTAGGAGTGATAACATATTCGAGGTGTTGTGGTCTTTTTTTCAGTTAGGGTTTTTGTGTGCACTAACAGATATTAGTTAGGATCCCATACCTAAGGATTTATTGGTAGTTTAGTCCTCGTGTGACTTATTTTGTGTCATTTTATTTCGAGTGTGCCTTATGTACATTTTGCAAGCTATCATGGATATCCTGAGTTTCGTTGATGTCTATAAGGTTGGTACCTCATGGGAATATTGCGAGGGTTCCATTGGAACCTCAAGTAATTTACCAAGGACTATATATGGTTAGAACTGTGAGACATGGTTATGATTATATCTAGGAATGTTTTGGGAGTCTTTGTGGAAATTGTGGTTTTGTTGAAATACCCAAGACATCGAGCTGACATGTCTGGTATTGTTGAGGATGGTATCAAGATGTTACTTTTATCTATGTCATTAACCTCCTTCTTGGTCGTGTTATCTTTTGAGTATTGGTTTATCCAGTTTTGGTTTTAAATTTGGGGGAGCCTATTGATTATTCTAATACTCAGCCCCAGTATGGGATTTTCCACAAATAGCATGTGTGTTGGGAATACCAATGGACCTTCGACTAATTTTACCCTTTTGATAGTATACTTGTTTGAGTTCATGTTTTTCGGCATATATAACAATTATATTTGTATGAAAAAAAATCTTCAATGAAATATGAATTTATATATTTACATTGATTGGATTTTTAATCTTTACATAAAGTTATGTGATTTTCTAAAAAGTTAAAAAAATATTAACTCTTAATCTAAAATAGATATTTTATCTAATTTATATATGGTGTTAAATTCTTTTGAATGATTTCAATGAAAAATTATATTGATTTTATGTCCTTAAATAAAATTTAGGTCAGTTGAATATATGTCCCATTTAAATTCAATATAAAACATTTTTTATATTTTGAAATTTTTTAATTTAAAATATTTTTTCTTATTCTGTCGACAAGATTAAATTTATTATTTATTTATTAATATAATATTTTTTTAATTTTTATACAATGATTTTATAATTCTGAATCAGATTTAAAAAATTTATTACATTTTACTCATTTCATTTTGGAGAATATGAATAATAAGATCATATATTTTTTATTACCAAGATTATAGATAAATGAGGTAATTAAGTGTAAAATTAATTTTATAAATATTATAAAATTATACTAAAACATGTACTAGCATTATAGGATGCATATTTTTCTTCCATTTTAATTAAATGATTTTTTATAAAAACATTTATGTCCATTTTCATGCGAATATAACGGATCTAATATTTTATTGTTATGATATTCATTTTTTCATACACTTATTTAAAACAAGAGAAATATTTTTAATGTGGGGTAATATAATGGATATGTTCACCTATAAATATTTTTTTGGAAGATTAAATGTTCATATACATCATGGATACTTATTAATTTTTTGAGATAATTTAATTACCCCAAAAAATTTGACAGATTGATGAGGATGTAATTTCTTAATAAAAGGAAATTTAAAAAAATTGATAATAGAAACATGAATGTAAAAATAGTTTTATTTTAGTAATTTTAGTAGTGAATTTTTTTTATTAATTTTATATGATATATTTGTATCATAATTATTATTTTTAATTTATCTTATCGTTATGATATTTTTTAAAAATCGCGTGACGAATAGTGTCAAAATGTCAATTATTCATAAGTTAAAAATAACAATATTTTATAAAATGATATAAAATTAATAGAAATATAAATTTTTCCCAAATAATTTGGATAAGTATTAAAATATCATAATTTATTAATTTCACGATACATTCTCATTTATTTGTCATTATATTGACCCTCAAATTTTAAATAATGTAATATATTGTCAGGAGGTAAAAGTGTTAAAGAAGGGTTAAAAAAAGAAAAGATAATTAAAAAACACTTCTATTTTAAAATTTATGAATTTATATTGTCCTTAAAAAATTATATATTTTAAATAAATTATTTTAGGTCCTTTCTGAAAATAAAATTATTGTATATTTATTTAATAATTTGATAAATTCCAAGAGTACCCATCCCCTCTCATATAATTGGGATACAATTCCACAATTTTTAACCATTTTTAACATATTTTTAAATGAAAAACTATACATAATTACCAAGCTAAAATACATCCCCAAATTCTAGAGGACTTATTTTAGATATAAAATTTTACTTATCAAGGTTATGTTGTAATTGAATGAATATGATACGAATAAGATATATCATTTCTAATTTTCTATTTATATTTTATTTATTTTTTCACACCGATGAAATGGTATTCAACAAAGTTGAAACTATAAAAATATTATTATCAATATAATGAGTAATATTATGTTAATATCATCACCTAGAATCATATCCATTTCTATTAAATTGGAATAAAAATATCATTTGTCTGTACGGTGAATTACCACCTCACGAACTCATATATTTATCTTTGCATCACTATCTATAGAAAATAGTAATAATGATAGAATAAATATTTATATATGATGTTAATTAAATATATATTATTATGAAATTATAATATATCATTTACATTCTTACATTTCCATGTAGATAAAAATGATAATGTCATTCTTGCGTATATGTGAATTATATCCTTCATGAAGCGATGTGATTCGTCTTTTATAACTGAATCATATAAATAATGAAAATTATTATATGTAATGATCATTATATAATATTTATGATGTTTTTATCCTTCTATAAAGGTTAAATAATAATTATCCTCTTTCTATATGAATTAATGGTAATTACAAATTGTACTAATTTGTACATATGACTTACCATCTCCATGATTATGAAGTTATTCATTTTTCTTAACCATGTATTTATGTTTTGATTTATAAATATAATTGAGGTATACATATGGTAAATATTTCAATAATATTATTCCTTAGATGAAAGAGTAATATCTATTTGACTATTCATATCAAAATAATTACATTTTGGGCTCATGTAACAGATATCATCAAAAAATTATTCATGAGGTTTTATTATTTACTAATTATTTAAATAATATATTATGTGATATAAAATAGAAAATAAAATTAAAAAAAGTTTCCATGAATTTAGAAAATTAATTTTTTTTATTATTAATGATTAAAAATAACACACTTGATGAATCAATCATAATGTAGCAAATTCGCCAAAGTCTCTGTTAATTGATGCCAATCATGATTTTATAAACACACCTATATTTATGATGTTTATATATAGTCGTGTTAAAATTTCATATCATTAACTAATTGGTAATAATTTTATTTAATGTTTCATATATTCTCATTCCTTCATTTAGACTAGGATTTAAATATATTAAATTGTATATGACACCATGAATGTTTAGAGATTTATTTATCAAAAAATGTTCTCCGTGATAATATTTTTTATATTATTTTATAAAATAATTAAATAAAGTAATTTTCAAAGAAATATTAAGTATATTTTTAATATAATTAAAAAAACTAAAAAAGAGTCTTTTTATTTTTTTAGTATGGATTATTTTATTTCCAATACCAATGGATTCATGAATGTTATTCTAAACATACATGGAAACAAATATTTCTCTATTTTTCCTGAAAATCATATTATATTTGTCTTATTATACAAGTCATAATGTTTTTAAACCTCCAAATATAAATGTCTTTTGTTTTGTAATGTTTTTTTACTAAAAATGGGTTTTTAAATAAGATTCATTATTTACATGAAAAGAAATTTTTAATTTTGAGAGAAAACAAAATTTTAATATTTAAGTGTTGAATTTTGAATGCTTTTATGTGTTATTATTATATAATGGTTCTTGGAAATAAGATGGGTGGTTATTTGAAAAACCATGTACGTGTTGTTCCATGATAAACCAATTATGGGTGGTTACACTGTAACCTATAATGAAATTGGTATGGAATTAGGCCATATGTGTAATCCATTTATATAAGTGAAATTTGTGGAAGTAGAATATGTATATATATTCAATTTATTAGAGTAACACTTGTAACTATTTCCAATGAACATATAGGTATTTTAAAATCATTCAATGGGTTTTATGTAAATCATTTGATTTAAAAAATTGTTAAATGATCTTAATTTCCAAAGAATATATTTAATAATCATTAAGGGTGAGAATTATATATGTTTGATGACGTTTAGATGTAATTAATTTATAATAAATAATAAAATGATATCCATATTTATATATCCATTTTTGAGTATTTTTTGTTCATCCCAAATTTTCTAATGTTATTCTAATAACATAGGGATCTGTAAGGTTTTGGAGATTTCATGTTATATATCATGATGTGTTTTTATAAAATTAGTCATCATTAATATTAATTTTTTTATATTATATAAAATTAGATACTGTTTAGATGTGTCATATTTTTATTATAATTTTTTTTATTATATATGAGTTATATATTAATTTTATAAATATCTATTCAAGAAAATATCATCAATATTATATAATGCGAAATTAAATCTTTAACTTCTGATTATGAAATATTTTAAGACTGGTTCCCTATACATTCATCCAACAATATCCACTTTGTATGTAACTTCTATTTGTGATAATAAAAAAATTGAATAAATTAAGTCATCAGTAATTAATGGAAACATAACAAGATCATGATCTAGAATATGACTCCTATATCCCATATTATTTATTTGATTGATTAATTTTCAAAGTTCCCTTATTTTATAGAGATATATCATTAATCTTGATACTACCAGTTGAGTGTGTAATTGTAACGTCATATCAAATAAATCCATCTATTCAAGATAATAACAATTAATTTATAATGATTCAATTTCGTCTTATAAATTCTCTTGAATTATTCATGGATTTAATGATTGTTGTATTTAGATATTATGACACATAGTTTTTAGTGGTATTTATAGATGATATAATAGTGTATTATATAAGCTATGATTTTCATATAGCTGGATGATTTTTCAAAAGACCCTAATTATGGAAAAAAGTATGAAAACTTTATAGTGTGTAAATTTTTTAAATCCAAATATGCATTTCTAGGACAAATATTATCATAAATTCATATATAAACTGGTCCATCACTAAAGGATTCTTTTGAACATTATCGAGGACTAACCATATCGAATGAGATTATAATATAACCCTGATTAGAATAATTTTATCGATTTATTTAGAATAAAGTCTCCAATATATATAATCCACTCACCTAGTTATCATATAATTTCACTAGGTTCCTTTTTACTAATGAGTTTCCTGAAAATTTCATCCAAATAGAAAGAATTTTGGAAAATTCACATTTTTCACACTATCAGGATGTAAATAATGGTTTATGATTTATAGTTTTTCATTAGTAAATGGATCAGTATGTTTTCATATGACAAATTAGAAATTGATATCTTATTAACCATGATACTTAATTGTAGAGATGAAAATCACTAATCTTGTGATTTTAACATAGTTCTGGTAATTTTTTAATTTATAGAATTGATGAATTATCATTGTGAATATGGGAATTAGATATATAAGGATCATAAGAGTTTCAACATAATATTCACCATGAAATATTAGAATATGAATCACAGAATATCGGTGGAGTTCAATAATGACAATAATGTACGTCTTAATTTTCTAGCCATTTATTTCACATAATCTAGAAAAAAATTCATATTTAAATACTTCATATCATCCATATAAAGATGTGTATGATAATAGGAAAATTTAATACCTAGAGGATGTGTTGATATCATGTTCGTATAATTTTTATGGATATTTCGAACAACACCTTCCTCTCGTAATCATTTCTAATGATAGTATCTTTCACATTATAATACATTTATCTCTTTATGAATACCTATATAAAATGTATTTATAAAAATAATATATTTAGGGATAATGTAAATGAAATGAATCTATTGGGGCATATAATTTCGGAGGAAATAGAAGAGAATGGTATATTCATTCAGTCGCACATTAAGTAAACAAAGAGTTGAAAATAGAGTTATGATGACTTTCATCGATGCGATATGTTATTTCATATTTCATAGAATGAATTTCAATGAATTTATCCTTGGAAAAAGTTTTTCGAATTCAAAATGATGTTAATGATAATATCATTATGTGTATATAAATTCTATATTATTAATTGAGTAGGCACTATAGCTTGTCACGTGGCACTTCCATATAACCTCTATCATGTTTTTGATGTATTACATGTATCTCATTTCAGGATTTACATACTTGATAAATAAAATATACTTATCCCAATAGTTATGCCACTAGATCTTGTTCATTCATATGAAGAAAAACTTATAAAAATGTTGTATCATTTATATAATTTTCAATGGAACCGGATGACTCTCCTTGATAAATTATATTTTAGGAATCCTAAATATGGTGAAGATACATGGGAACCATATAAATTAATGAATATTATTTATAATAAAGTTTTCCATAATTATGAAATGGAATTTATGTAAAGAAAAATATTTAAGTGGGTATAATGTAATGCATAGATTATAAATTTATTACATTTAAAAATAATATTTAGGTATTTGAGAGCATACATTACAAACAACCATATGCTTAAATGAACTATAGAACAAGAAAACATTTAACCTATTCAATATTTTGGAGCATATTTATACTAATATTATTATTATGAAAAAACTCTATTTTTGTTTTATATAATGCAAATTAATAGATTAATGAAATAAAAATATTTACCTAATTCAGATTATTTTACATTAATTATTCAAAAAAATGATTTTTGAAAAAATTATTTTAATAAAATTTTCATGTAAATATTATATTTAATTTATATTATTTTTTTAAATTTATGTTTATGTAATTATTTTTATTAAAATATTGTTGTAAATATTATCTTTGTGTGATTTTTTTAAAATTTTCTAGAATTTTTTTAGAAAATAGTGGAAGATAATTATTTTATAACTATAAATTCATTAATTAAATTAATTAATTCAATGTCCAGTTATATTTTATTGAAACTTATGTGTGTTATAAATATTTTGTAATCTTACAAGTTATATATTAGTATAAATAATACATTATTTTTCTATAAGCTCAATTTTGTCTTAAAAATAAATTTTTCCACAAATAGTATTTCTGAACAAATTTTTTTATATGAATAAAATAAATTATAAATCATTTTATCAATTATTTTTATAAATTAAATATAATATATATTTAATGAAATATTATAACATTCCTATGATGTTTTTTTCATGTCATGGAATGGATATAAATTGTGTTTTGTGCATAAATATGCATTATTTAAAATGTGTTTTCATTGCATCTTAAATTCTTATATTAAAAAAATAGTACACATCTATAAATTTTTTATCTACAATTTATTCCATATTATTAATTATTATAATTTTAAAAAATGATTTTGATTTAATTTAATTTTTTCTTAATAAATAGTTCATACTGTAAAATTATGTTACTATTGTTATGGTTAAAATGAGTTTACTGGGGGTTTAACGAAGTGTTATGGTTTGAATTCTACATAATATTTATTAATAATTTTTCTTATCTATGATTAAATCATTATCAACTCATAAAATATATTTATTTTTTATTTTTTCCTCATTCTAAGGAATGTGCAATTATATTATTGAAATAATTTATATAATATCATAAGTCTCAATACCCTCAACTATAATAGGAAAATTATTTTCCGCCATTATTCAAAAAATATCAGATATCTATATATCTTAGTAACATCAATAAAAACATTCTATATTATATTCCATCATCTTTTATCCTGTACAGATCTCATAATTCAATATTTTCAAGGATTGATTTATAAACAAATGAGTTCTCACAAAGACGAGGTTTAAAATTTTAACAAGATATTATAATTTAATCTTATCATCCACGTTTTCAAAAACTAATATATAAAAAAAGAATTTATTCTATTATTATAATATACTGAGTTGTTATTATGTTAGTTTCAATGTAATTTCTCACCACTTCTCCATCAAATGGGAAATAAATATATCACTCCTGAGACCTTTTCATTTAATTTCTCTACAAAGTAAAATAAATATTTTTCAATTAATGTAATTCATTTGAGGAATTTTTTATGGATAGAATATATATATATATAATATATAATATAATACTTATTCTATAATGGTGATTTCTTTTATCATTATTTTGGATCCATCTGTCGAAAATTGTAAAACATCATTCATGTATTCATATGGACTATTCTCTCAATAATATGATGTAAATTATTTTTAATCACTTGTATATATAAATGGGTATAAATTTATATTTGGTGATATAATATTTTACATATAATGTTATTACTACTCTATGGATGATGAAATTATAGTCAATGTGCATGGACTATAATATTCGAAATGATAGATAAATTAAACATGAAATGGTTAACATCCAGAAAAGTGATGTATTAAATTATTAATTAATTAATGGATAGTGAAATATTATAAAAGTAATATATATATTTGTATTGTTATATATATTGTTAATTTATATTCTAAAAAAATTAAATTTATTATGCATGAGGTTAGAAAAAAAATAATCAAGATTACATTGATGTAATTGTTTCCCGTTAAAAAAATAATTTTTAAAAGTATCATTTACCATTAAATTTATGATAATGATATTATGTGATATATATCTCCCAAATATTTTTTATTTTTTCATACTCTTATGTCTAATGTATATCAAATTTTTTTATTTCATTTTTCCCATATATGTTACATAGAAATCAAATGTTTATTTTTATAGAATAAGAAATTTTTTCCCACATTTTTTAAGAATATTTTTCTTCCATGTAAATATTTCTTTAAAAATACTAAAAATGTGTTTATAAATAACCAAAAAATATGATTTATTTTTACAAAATTTTTAATTCTTAGTAATAATTTCAAATATAATATTACCTCATTAAGAATAACTTTTATTAAATTTTTACATAAAATGTGGATGAAATCAATTGTTTAGTATTCACTCCATGAAAATATCTTCCAAAAAAATAATTGTTATTTTATTTTAATATAAAATTATATTTATTCATAGTCCCATTCAATAAATATTTGATTGTTAATAATTTAGATTTATTTTAAATAGGCTATTTCAAAATGAAAATAGTATTTCTTCAAGAATATTTTGAGTGAGATTTAAATGTTGTTTTCAAATATATATATATAATCTTTTATGATTCTTATGAAATAATTTTAATGTGCTCAAATTTGAACATCTATTTTATTTATATTTATTGTTAGTTATTGTTATGATGAAACATTGATAAAATAAATTTTATATAATTAGGTTTTTGTATTTGATGTAATGCATACTTTATTCATGGTCTTATGGAATAAATATTAATGGTTTATGATAATATGATGTCTCAGTTAATTATATCACAAAAATAAATTAGGTAAAATTTCTTTCTTTATGATATCATAGGCAATATCATAATTTTTTCTCTAAAAAAAGATGGGACATAATCAGTTTTCATAAGAAATAATGATGGTATATGGGAGGTTATCCCACATCCAAAATCATGTAAATTACATCTTAGGTAAATCCAATCATGTGATATATATCACATTGGATATCCTCACAATAACATTTCTATTATTATGATTATTCCACACATTATACCAGCCTCTTTTCATAATTTTATATGCCAATTTTATTCTCCCATGGCTCATGTTCTTTTAGTGCATTATTACTATTATATTTTGAACATATGTTTTTGGTCCAAGGACACATAATTTTTATTAATTAATTTTTTATTATGAATTTAAAATGTTAATATAATATCTCATACCCTTATACTTATGATATTATAACATTTGATCATTAGTTGTTATATCTTTTTTCTGTTAGTGAGCATATGATATCACCTTCTCTTAAATTTAATATTATATATGATATGATTAATGATTTAAAAAATGATTTTGTCTATTATGGGTTCTAATTATAATGAAAATAATGGTCTATAATATTTAATATTTATGTTGGATTTTTAATATCTTTATGTTTCTGAAAACACTATGACATTACAGTTCTGTAATTTATCATAACAATTTTTAAAACAAATTACAACAAATATGATGTAATATTTTAGTTTTCAATGCTTCAAATACATCAATATCCAGCACTAATTAGTATTTTTTTTATTTTTTATCATAATATTTACATTGGGGGTAGTATATAGATGACTAAAATATAGCCCTTTCCAAAAGCACATATTTATTTTCAAATGATTAAATTCGGTTTTAATGGTTGTGATGTGTATATAGTAATTATAAAAATTATATTAGTTGGTATAAGTTTATATATTTTGGTTTTCATGGTCTATATTTATGGCATAAATTTTATTGAGGTACTTTTTTATAATATATATATATATATATTTACACACATTAACATAAAAAGTTTAAATTTTCTAGGAAACTTATTTTAGAGATATATAATTATAATTTAATTTTATATATAAGGATTCATTGTCATAATATTTTAATATTTATATTGTTTTTAGTTTCAGTATAGGATCAAAATGGCTACAAATATATGCCCACCATTACTTCATATACTATTATTATAGTTATCCATGATCGTGTTAATATATTTTCAAAACATGTAATCTTGTATGAATAGGTTGTTAGATTGAAGTTGTAATATGTGATTTTATCCAATATAAAACTACATTATAATGGATATTTAACATTTTATTATGTATTTTCAATTATTATAATTAATTTCGACACTACTTATCGATGTATTGACATTTATCAAGTTTCATGACACATATATTGATCATGTTGTTTCTAAATAATGATTATTCAATTTGTATTTCATTAGTGAAATTAATTCTCATGGTCTCACTGTTAGAAGAAGGTTAATTCCAAAAAAATATATAGTGGTTATTAAATATTTTATATTCATCAACTGTGATAATGTTGAAAATATTATTTAGGTGAAATAGACATTATAACAACAAATGATTTTGTAAATTATTTTTTCATATAAATTTATTCATTTCAATATTTTTCATTACTAGAAACACAATCTATGACCCGAGTTACAATAAATAATAAGTAAATATTTCTTTATGCAAATAAAAAAATTTATCCTATTTTATATAAAACACTGACGTTATCTTATGTCACACGAAATAAGAAATTCGTTGATGACATATGACACCAATCATCAGCGAACCATGGAGTAATACTATATTAAATATGACCATTTTAACCAATATTTTAGTTTAGGGGTATGAATTTTATTAACCACTTTATGGAATATAAATAAAATTTCACTACAAATATATAAATATATTTATAAATTATTAGTAAATGTTTAATCACTGTTTAGTAATGTTGTTATATTCGTCAAAAATATGTTTTTTAAATGATTTTTATTTCATTTATTGATGGAATATTAATATTAATTTATATATCATTTATCATTTGTATTTGATAAAATTAAATTAATTGTTATTTTAATAATATCAAAATTAGAATATGATGAAATTTTAGGATTTATCAAAAAATATAAGTTATTTTGTGAATTGTGAAAAATATCAATTTTGTAAAACTATCATCTTTATAAAATAAATTTAATAATTTTAATCCACCAATTATTTTTTAATATAATATATTTCATTATTTAATTATATTCAATCAACCTAATTACTTTTAATTCAAACGTATATTGGATTATTTTATATATTTATTTTTAGGATTTAAAAAAAATTATCCTAGGAACAGTTTAAAGTGCACAATGTTTCTCTATATAAATTATTAAAAAAATTATGGAACGATAAATTTTATAAATATATATTTATATGATATATAATTAAAAAAATCAGTATTCATATTGTTATTCTTATTTGACACAGTGTAAATATAAAATCATCTTGTTATTAAAAAATACATTTCATGAAAAACAGATTTTCATCATGTATGCAGGATTGGATTGAAATTTAATTTTATTCACTTATATATTATATATGTGAAAAATTTCATCAATATTTAAAATAAGCATGTAAACAATTATATTAGGTTTAATTTTATATAGTTATCTTAAAAGAGAAATTTTATAAAATAATTACAGAAAATGATGAATTTAGTAGAAAAATACATTTTAATTTATATTATTTATAATTATTTTTATATTTTTATATTTTTTAATGTAAAATTAGTTTAGTAATAAAATTATTATAAAAATTTATAAAATTGTTATATATTTCACAATGAATTTTTAATTAATAACAAACTAGACGTTTAAACATTTTGAATTTAAAAGCTCAATTTTCCATTGCATATACTTGAGTAATTATAAATTAATTTTCTTAACATTTTTTACAAGAATTTTAAAAAATGGATTCCATTATTGGAATTTGAAAATTTTAAATTATTTTAAAATAAAAAGAGTACTTTATTAACAAAAATGTAGAGTCAAAACCCAAAACATTATTTATCAAATTTTAGGATGAAATGGTTTTACCCAACTGTAAAACTAAAAAGATAAGGGTAGAAAGTTATAGAAATCCCATACTAAAACCATTTTATGGGAATATTTAGACCCTATACCGTATCTGATAAGTAATAGTATATTTTTGATCCATTTTATATGATTAATTAAGGTGTTTAATTCTTTCATCTCAAAATATTTCTAGTCTCCCACGCAGCTCACTTATAAAAGGTCACCACTTCACCTCTATTATCACATCCTTTAAAAGACTTTGGATATGAAAATTCACTCTAAAATATCTTCCCAAATTACATAAACTCGTCCAGTAATGTCTTATATTTAAATCACATAGATGATACCGATGGAAGAGATAACAATCAACAATGAGAATTTTATTTATTGTAGCCTTCACCTCCATAAATTATTATTATTATACAATGATTACATAATATAAAATACATTTAAAATATTATGGGATGTTTTATGTGATGTTCACAACCTTAAAAAATATCTAATTCCATCAAATGTGTTATAAAATCATCATTCATGTGAATGGTGACACCCATCTAATGAAATAATGGAATTTAGTTTTCTATTACCACATATCATCATTGGTTGTAAAGATGTATTTAATTTTTCTAAATTATAGTTATAATGTTATTTTTATTTTCTAATTATTTTATCACATCGTCTTTTATACTCTTTATTTTTTGGAATATTGTAATTCCACTCATGTTTATGGAAAACTACTACCTCACGAAGTGATGTGATTCGTTCACACACTATAAGGAGTATAATGAGAATGGGTATGGTAATAATTTATGATTAAAATTAAGTAAATATTTTTTGATAATTATATTATATCATTTAACATTTTTTTCCTATCTAACACAAAAATTTAATCAATGTCCATGTGTAGGTACGACCTACTATCTCTATGAATGGTGAATTTTAGTTTCTATCTCAAAATATTATGGATTACATATAATACATTTATACTCAATAAATATTATATTTAATTCATTTTTATCGATATATAAATTTTTTTAAACATTATTAAAGTAAAATTTACAATAAAATAAGAAATTAATTTATACAAAAACAAATCAATTTTTACACAAAGCATAACTTTTAAATGTAATCATTAATAAATATATAATGAAATCTCATAATAAAAATATATTTCATATGAAATATTTGAATATGGTTAAATATTATATGTTAAAAAATTAATTTAATTATATATGATGTTGTAATGACAGTAATAGACGTTATTTCTTTTTTTAAGGTACCTCCTTCTCACTTTTTATTTTTGTGAGAGTAATTCCATATTCAACACCTATTTATTTTGTATGGTATATATACATCAGAAGAATTTATTTTAGGATTATTATTTATATTCTTATTTGATATTACATGAAAATGTTTGTATCTACCATTAATTTATTTTATATTTCAAATGTTACCAAAATACTAAGAGATTTATGTCTTACATTTCCTTCATTGAGATGTATGCATTCCTAGGCATCTAAATTATTTCACGTAGTGTATATAAATACCATTTGACATATATTATACTGAATTGTCTTAACCATTTTATAATTTAGATTCCAATTCATCTCATACCTCCAAGGGGATTACTATTCAATAACACTAAATTTTAAATGATATCATGTTACAATCTCAATTTGTATAGGGATTATTTATGATATTGTTTCCAAGGATAAATTATTATGATACATCTATCCTGAAGATCATAAGTTTGACTATCCAATTTTTATTCAGTTAATTTTTAGTTAATATAATATTTTTCCACTCAGAGATTAAAAAAATATTTGAAAAAAAATTCTATGACAATTCAACATTATTTATATATTTAGTCGGAATCTAATTTTTCACAAATCCATTTTTTCTAAAAATGATTCAAAAATATATTTATTATTCTCTAATGATTTAAACAAATAACCATGTTTTAAATTATATGATAAATTTGTAAATGAAATTTTCCTGTATTTTTTACAAATAATGCCAACTTATTATTTACCAAAAAATTGAAAAATATATTTGTTTTCCACATGCATGAAACTCAAAATATTTATCATTTTTATGAATACAAAAATATTTCAGGACACCCATAAAATTTATTAATTTCTAATTTAACACAATTATTTTAATTAATAAATGAAATTTTTACAGATTAATGAATTCAATTTAAATATTGAATTTTTAATATATTTTAAAAATTGAAACTGATAATTTAGTCGAGGATTATATTATATGGTTATTGGTGACTCATTTATTAATTAAAAAATATTTTACAATTAAAATTAATTTTCAAATGTTCACGAGTTTATAAATTTAAAAAAGTGATTTTCAAAAAAAAATATCTTCCTTAAAAAAATTCAATGTGATTTATATTTCTAAACCATTCTCCAAATATGATGAACTTATTTTATGTAGCTTATTATTTGATTGGGTATGAATGAAGCATAATATTAATATTCATACTTTTAAATAATATTTATATGATGAAAATATTTTAATGAAGTTCATTTGTCTTCCATGATTTATATAATGAAAAAATGATTATGAAATCTACTACATTTTAGGCGTGATAAAATGATGAAATTTTGAAAATATTATGAAACCCATAAATTTTATACATGTTATCATATGATCCTAGTCCTATGAAATGTTCTTTATTTTATGGGCTTTGATATGGTTAATGTTTATTATATATTGTGACATATATAGTCAATTCCCATTTTGTTATTGTTGTTATGTTATATCCAGGGATAATGGTTATGTTATAATGAATTGTGGTGGTTATTTTACTTCAAAATTTAGATGGGACCAATATCTACATCCAATACATTATGTAATGATTTTTATCTCATAATATATATTGGATTTGAATGTGGAGTGATCAAGGTTTAGTAAAAGGACTTTTAGGCAATGATATCCTTGTGAGTGAACCTAAATTACAACAATTTTTTGGGGAGTGAACACATTCTATTATGAAAAATTATATTCCACTAAAGATGGTGGAATGTCCAAAATATTATGTTTAACATCACATAGAGTTCCATGATAAGTTTTTCTAATGATACTTTATTACATAGTAATGGATTTTTTAGACTTATATATATGAAATAATTCTATGTGTTATTCATGTAACACCCTAATATTTCATAGTACGTTATTTCTTCAAAGTAATTCAATAACTTGAACTACACACAACACTGAGTTCTAGCTCACCATGTCATACCAAACTAGCCATTCAAAAGCAGTTATTAGTATTATTAACAAAATTTTGTACTTTATATAATCCTTATAACTTTATAAACCATATTTTGAGTCTTTTAGACATAATGTAAGAACAAATAATTTTTTTTCACAAAAAAGAAGTATTTTTCATAAAATGAAATTTTACCACCTTTTAATGGCGAAGCCTTACTAATCAAATATTTGAAACTTTTACATATTCAATTAGACAAAATAAAATTCTTCTTTAGAATCATGACATAAGAATTTAGTTTCAATAATGTTTTTGTGTTTTTCTAATAACTTTCATATTTGGGTGAATAGTGAAAAATACTAAATTTCAACTGAAAACCAATTTTTTAATCAAAATAATTTATAGTGTGAAATTATAAATTTTAATTTTTTGGAAGTATAAATGTATTATATTTTTACTATTTAATCCAATGAAAGTCATTTTATGTAATTGCACTTTGATATTTGACATAAACAAGTGTCAAACATTTGATAGTTATTATTTCTTAACAACGCGCCTTTTAGTTTTGACAGCAGGAATTAATATTAAAATAATAAATGAAACATATATGTTTTTAATTTGGTAAAATAGGCTTCTTTATTGAATTTGGAATATCAAAATTAGCTTAGGGTGAATTTTTGTTATTTTTCTGAAGACTTTTAATTTTTGATGAATAATGAAAACCACTGAGTTATATTTTAAAACATAATTATTATTTAAATAATTCTTTATTTTATTTATGTTTTCTTTAGGTAAAAATATATACATAATACCCATATATGTTCAATTTAATTCATTGGATTCAGTTTATAATAATTGTAGATATATAAAAAATTTATTGAACTTTTCACCGTCTTTTACCCACCTCCTAAGAAAATTTGTAAATTCATATAAAACTTAATTTTACCACATCTGTGAGTTGAATATCAAAAATCCAATAGACATGGTTAATATCAATGAGTTAAATTTTGTTCAATATGATGAAAATAATTTTTTGTGAATAGTATCTTTTTACGTTTATTTACCATGGTTAAAAATAAATAAGGTAATTATGGGTAAAAATGATTTTATTATTACCCTAACACAAGTCCAAATTCTATTGGATAAGTTTAATCTGACCAGAAACTGCATTAAGAATAAAACTTGACCCTTTAGGTCCACTTGGATTAGATTATGACATTTATTACTATATAATTTAAAGAAGAGTTAAAAGTATTAAATTTAATGTTTATTAACTAATCCATTTTTAATGTAGGGTTATACATAAGAAAAATTCGACAATAAATATTAATTAGAATGGTAAAAATATTTACTACATAATAGTATCTTATTTTAAATTTTTAGACATTAAATAAATGAATTTATTTATGATACAATGATAATACAGTAATTACCATATTAATGAATAAATCAAATAAATGGTATTATAAATATTAAAATAAATATAATTTCAATGTTGTTATGACATCCACCAATTTTCTAGGTGAATATGACATGTTAGGGATGATTCAATGTACCTTTTTTGAGGTAATAAAGTCTTAATGACTTTCAAAAAAACAAAATACCAAATAGTGTCAAAATTGAAAAAAAAATAATATTTAAAACAAATATTATATGATTAAATGATATTATTTTTCTAAAAATATAAGGTTTGTCCAAAGGACATATATCATGATATTTGTATCATTAATTGACAACTATGGGGTCCCTTCGAAGTTTATTGTATGTTTATTTACCATATAATATAAAAATACAATGAGACATGCTAAATGTCAAACTAATTAACTAAGGGTTAAAACTAAAAGACAGGGTTAATAAAGTGACCCAAACCTATCTACAACCAATTATTTTAGTGTATTTTGACTCATACCCACATTAGAAATTGAATAATACACTTTTGATCCATTATAAACCTAATATGAATTTATTATAAATTAATACATTAGTTTTTCCTAAAGAGCCACTCCTCCCCCTTATAAAAGGACACCACTTATAACCAATTATTCATACCTTAAAATCCTTTTGGTTCTGCCAAACCCTACCCAAATATTCTCTAAACTATCCTCACTTCATCCTAGATTCATATGTTTGATCATAAATCCAACCTATGGATCCCTTTTGATCAAAAAAAAAGGAAGAACCCGGAGAAGACGTAATGTTTTCACCACCCTCTTTCATGTTCCTATCTTCTTCAACTTATTCTTTCTTTGTTATTTACATTATAAAAGAATAAGTCTAGTATCTTCTATATACTGTGATCCTATTATAAATATGGTACAACCATATTCAGTATTTTATTCATCCGTTGAATGACATGTCACCATATGTGTGTACGTACGGCTTACCGTCTCTTCGTCAGAGTGTAATTGTTATTCAAAACATTATTTTTTTTGGATGGGTATGATAATGAAGTGAAACAAAATTTATGTGTAAATACGGACTACCATCTCCATAAACCGTGTTTTCTATTTCATAATATGGAATTATTTAAATCATTATCTAAGTGATAAAATATATATTAACAAGTTAAAACACGTATGATAAAGAAAGCGATTATTACGTGAAATGTTAATTTATCATGGAATTTTTTTTAATGGGTAGTGTAAATTAATAAATGAATAATGTATGATATCATAAATATTAATATGGTTCTGATATAATTTAATAACATACTATAGTCATCATACATTAGGTTAAACCTTCCCTTGACTAAAATAAAGTGCAAGGTAAGGGGTTTTCTTCTCACTCCTTATTCCCGTGAGATTCATGCCATATTGCCACTATTACCTTTTCTATGGTGTATGTACTGCCCATAATTGTATTCATTGTGTAATACACTTTAATTTATGTGTATTTACATATCATTGTATGATACGTCTTTCATGAGGTGTATGTTTTGTATGTTACCAAATTGGTAAGTGTTAATTCATCAATCTCATTATTATCCGAGATTGTTTATGTGTAAGTATTTACTGGGAAATTTTTTTCATCCATGTCCATTTTTCATAAAAATGATTTAAGAATGAATATTTTAAAAATTTGTGAAAGTTAGACTTTAGAAGGATCATAATTTTAAATGTTTTAAGGATTTATCTTTCTAAATCCTTTTAATTAAGGACCATGTTTTCGAAATTATTTTAATGATTTTTTATATGGACATGAATGTTTTGAAATAAAAATTCTTTTCAAAAGATTCAAAGTGGTATGGGAAACATTGATTCAAAAATAACTTTTAAATTACATCCTTTATCGATGTGTGACTTATAAAAGATTTTACAAAAAATATATTTCTCTCAAAAAGTTTTACACATCATTTTAAACTATGTCAACATCTTTTACTGGATATTATTTTTGATCGAGGAGGATTTATTATAATAAAATATTAAATAATATATTGATTGAGTTATGATATGTTTTATTGTGGATGTTCTATTTTTATAACATTCTTTGTTTCTGGTTAAACTATTGACATTCCGTATGCTAGTTCTAGTATGAATGTTTATGTTATGTTTTAACCTTATCATATGAGAAATGTATTAGACATAGGAAGTGATGGGTGGAGCTCTCTATAGCTCCTCGATGCATTGGTAGGTCTCATGAGACAACTAGATGTGGAATTGGCCAAGGCCCTTTCTCAATTTTATATATAGTTTTGGCTGAGGCGTTAATCATTTTTAGACCTCTTGGATGATGCCAGGACAAAATGTTTTAAAATGTCTGGCATTATACATTCCCTCATTATTAAAATAATATTGATGGTTCATATGTTCATTTTACTAGTAGAATACCAATGATTATGATTTATTATGGCATTATTTACTCAACTAATATTCCTGCCATAAAATTATTAATGTTTATTATTGGTAAAGGAATTGGTTTCAATTATTCACCATGCTTAATATTTGTGTTATCTTCCACTGTATTTATTACCTTTACTGAGAGTTTAAGATCACCCCTTTCTATGTTTTATTTTTCCAGGATTCCAAGAAGTGAATTTTGATTAATATACAGGGTTAAGATAAGGGAATATTGGAGTTCATAAATGATTACTTATGTTGTGTTGTATGCTAGAAAGTGTAATGTAACATTCCTATATGTAATCTATTTTCTATGACTACTTAACCGATCAGTTCTTTCTGGACCTGATTCCTTGTAATCATGCTAATGTATTAAAATAATGCACCGACTCTGGGTAACTGGGTTCGAGGCGTTAAAGTTTGTATCAGAGGAAGTTTAGCAATATCCTTGGAAACTATATTTATATAAACTCTGATTAGAGAACATTACCCTATGATAGATTTTTATGATTTGTATAAAATAACTTCCTAGAATTTTTGTATTGTAGAGATTTTTTCAATTTTCCAAGAAATACATATCTATCTGGATACGAGTAGGTAGAGGCGAATATGACATAGATATACATATGGGTAGAAACCAAAACCACCACATTGAGCTATACTCAAACGGGAACTGGTGCACGACAACGGGCCTTGCTGCACTCTTGGTTACAACACTCCCGAGAGATATGCTTAGGATAATTCTCATTTTCTTAACAAACCATTATGAAGGGCTTATGAGTATATACATACTCAAAGAAAACTTTTTTATGATTATGGATTATATCCATAAACTATACAATTTACCTTAGGTATTTTAACAGTTTGGAATTATTCATTTCAATTCATAAAGTGACCTATTTTATGTTATTATATAGAAATGACACCTAGTAGAAGGAATTTGATCCTCAGCAATATTTATGATCCAAATAGTAAGAAGGATTATATCTTTTATGGTATTAAGACAACATTTAGAATGGAAATAATCTCCCATGTATTATCAACGTACAAATAAATAGTGTCATGTGTTAATAAGATAAGTAAAGAATTATCCGAGTCCTATAGCTTTGAAGGGAATAATGATAAGAAAAGGATGGGAGAGAGAAATATGGGTAAAGGGAAGAGGGAAAAGAAGAATTTTACCATATTTTATTACTATGGGATGAAACACCCTGAAATTTTCCTAAAAAGAATGAGAGTTTTTTATAAGTGTAGAGAAAAAGGTCACCATGTATGTGACTACAAGGGTTTGAAAATGGATTCAAATGTACAATGCTTCATCTGCAAGGCAGTGGGACACTACATGAATCAATGTCTCAGTCATCAAAGTATAACTTAAATGATGATATTGGACAATAATCATGTTATGATACATCCTCATGTGAAGAGGAATGACCAGTGTTCTTATGTTGTTAATATGGAATTTTTTCATTTGAGTGTTGTATCAACAATATACTGGTTATATGAATTATGGACATAAATAAATATTGTATTGTAGTACTATTTTATTGAGGATTTGAGATTATATGGTTCTAATAAAAGTGTCTTAATAGTAAACTACACTTTTTAGAAAACACAATGTTGAAGGAAAGGTAATCCTTAATATGGTATTGATAATGATGAAGTGATTTTGGAATAAGAGATGGTTGATTTGGAAAGGTTATATTGGATATTCTTATCTTCCTTGAAAATGATCAATGATTTCTATATTCCATCATTGTTGGAGTTTAAAACATTTTTGGATATAATGAGTATAACCAGTATTTAATAAGTATTAAGGGATCATGAATTTAATCAATAAGGTTTTATGGTATTTTAGGATGTTGCAGTATTTTAAAAGAATACATGATGAAGGTGTTCACATGCTATTACTTGGAAAAAAGTTTTTAATTGTGTTTACCTACCTTATAAATTTTGGACTGTGAGTATGGACAGAAGTATTTTGGATAAGCCTAGTTTGAGATTATTTCTGGATTTCCATAAAAAGGACAACCTGGAGGTCGGGCGGCAACCCATCGCATCCGGCAAGGCCACCAGACTTGAACCCACAACTGATGGGCGATAAGGGTGTATCACCTACCACTGACCCACGTGATGTCCTAGATTGAATAATGTATTTTTTTATGGTTCTTCTATATTAATTATAAATTCATTTTTTAAACCCTATAAGAATAGGACACATAGAATATTATTTTTAACTTCTATTGTCTTTTAGAGTGAAAGATGAGTGTGTGGTAGAACATAGTTCAATTATGGTACTATACTTGTCAAGTATATATTTTTCTTCTTATCTTATTCAATGAAGAAATTAATTATTATACTTTAGTGAAGGGATCTTAAGAGAAAAAATGTGTTATCCTAATACCATATTTGTATTTTTAATCATCATAGAAGGATGAATTTAAGGCCCTCAATTTTACACATGTTTGTGATTGATGACCTCAATCACTACCTATAAATATTTACGTTTTACTCCAATTATATATCCTTAAGTTCCACCAATGCTCTCCTAATCGAGATCATAATTTGGTGGTGACCCTTTCATTTCACTTTTCCTTTTATTAAGTCTAAAATTTATTATCCTAATTTTAGATGTGGGTTTTCCCAAAGGTATTTTCGATTTTCATCCTTTTATTTTTTGAAATTTTTTTCAAATAGTGAGAATGCAATTTATTGAAGGAGGGATGAATGTAACACCCCATGATTTCATAGTACGTTATTTCTTGAAAGTAATTCAACAACTTTCACTACACACAACACTGAGTTCTTTCTCACCATGACATACCAAACTAGCAGTTCTAAAATGGTTATGAATAGTATTAACTGAATTTTGTACTCTATATAATCCTTATAACATTAGAATCCATATTATGACATTCTTAGACATAATGTAAGAACAAATACATTTTTTCAAATAAAAGAAGTATTTTTCAAAAAATGAAATTTAACAACCATTTAATTGAAAAGACTTTTTAAATCCAATATTTGAATATATTTAATTTGACAAAATAAACTTCATATTTAGAATCAGGACATAATAATTTAGTTTCAATAATGTTAAGATGTTTTTCGGATAACTTTCATATCTGGGAGAATAGTGAAAATGCTATATTTTAACTGAAAACAACTTTTTTAATGAAAATAATTTATAGTGTTAAATTATAAATTTTTATTGTTTGGAAGTATAAATGGATTATATTGTTGCCATTTAATCCAATGATAGTCATTTTAAGTTATTTCACTTTGAAATTGGACATAAACAATTGTCAAACTTTTGATAGTTTTTATTTCGTAACAATACGCATTTTGGTTTTGATAGTGGGAACTAATTTTAAATTAATAAATGAAACTTATTTGTCTTGAATTTGGTAAAATATACTTCATTATTTAATTTAGAATATCAAAATTAGCTTACGGTGAATTTTTCTATATTTTTCTCAAAACTTTTAATTCTTGATGAATAATGAAAAACACTGAGTTATAGTTTAAAATCAAATTTTTATTTAAATAATTATTTATTTAATTTAAATTTAGTTTAGGTCAAAATAGATACATAATACCTATATATGTTCAATTTAATTCATTCGAGTGAGTTTATAATAATTTTAGTTATATAAAAATTTTATTGAAATTTTCACCATCTTTTACCCACCTCTAATGAGAATTTGTAAATTCATATAAAACATAATTTTACCGCTTCTGTGAGTTAAATTTCGAAAATACGAGAGACACAGATAATATCAAGGAGTAAAATGTGGTTCAATAAGATGAAAATAATTTTTGGTGAATAGTAACTTTTTACTTTTATTTACCACGGTTAAAAGTAAATTGGGTAATTATGGGTAAAAATTATATTATTATTACCCTAAAACATGTCCTAATTCTACTGTAAAAGTTTCATCCGACCAAAAACAGCCTTAGGAATAAAATATTACCCTTTAGATCTACTTGGATTAGATTCAGACATTTATTATTATTTAATTTAAAGAAGAGTTAAAAGAGTTAAATTCAATGTTTATTAAATAAACTATTTTTAATGTAGGGTTATACATAAGATAAATTAAACTATAAATATTCATTAGAAATATAAATATATTTCTTACATCATGGTATTTTATTTATAATTTTTAGAAATTAAATAATAAATTTTATTTATGATAAAATGATGATGCAGTTATTACCGTATTAATGAATGAATCAAATAAATGGTATTATAAATATTAAAATAAATATATTTTCAAAGTTTTTAAGAAATACAAGAAATTTATTAGGTGAATATTACATTTTAGTGATGATTAAATGTACTTTATTCAATGTAATCATGTTTTTATGACTTTCAAAAAGACAAAGTACCAAATAGTGTCAAATTGACATATATTAATATTTAAAAACAATAGTATATGATTAATTGATATTCTATTCCTAAAAATATAAGGATCATCCAAAGGACTTATATCATGAAATGTGTATCATTAATGGACCACTAGGGGGTCACTTGGAAGTTTATAGTATGTTTATTAACAATATAATATAAAAATACAAAAACACATGGTAAATGTCAAATTAATTTACCATGGGATAAAACATAAAGATATGGTTAATAATGTGAACCAAACTTGTCTAAAACCTTTTGGATGAGTGGATTTCCACTAATAACCAACTTATACTCTGAATAATTTACTTTGGGGACATTAGAAAGCGAATATGAATTTATTATAAATTAATACTTTCTGTTTTTTCTAAAGATCCCCTCATCCCACTTATAAAAGGATACCAGTTATAACCAATTTTTCATACCTTCAATGCCTTTTGGATCGGCCAACACCTGCCCAAATATTATCTCAACTATCCTAAATTAAACTTAGAAGACTTAGTTTGATCTAAAAGCCATCTTATGAATCCATTTTGATCAAATCAAAAGGAAGAACCCAAAGAAGAGGTAATGTTCCACCACCCTTTTTAAAGTTCCTATCTTCTTCATCTTCTTCTTTCTTTGTTATTTACATTCTAAAATAATAATTAAATTATCTTCTATATACTATGATTTTATTATAAATATGGTTCAACCATATTCATTATTCAATCAATCGTTTTAATGACATGTCTCCATACGTGCGTACCTACAGCTTACCGTCTCCACGTCGTGGTGTAATTGTTATTCAAAACATTATTATTTTGATGGGTATGATAATGAAATATAATTCATGTAAATAATAAATATAACATGATAATTATTATTTATATATGATAATCTAATATATTATTTTAATATCAAAACAATGATATTGTCGCTCGTGCGTATGTATAGATTATCATCTCCACGACGCGATGAAATTCATTTCCAAGTTACCCATTCATCGACAAATTTAAAAATATATATATTTCTTATAAGTATGTAATATATGACATAATAATGCTACTAGAGATATATATATTTATATATATAAGTATTTATTTACTTACATATATCTTATTCACTTACTTTCGTTCGATACTATATGAAAATGGAAACAATGTCTATACATACGTACGGACTACCGTCTCCATAAACAGTGTTTTCCATGTCATATATATGTCTGTTATACAAATTTATATTCTAAATATACATGATATATAAATAATTTTTTATAATCCGGATGTATTTAAATCATTATCTAAGTGATACAATCAAGAGTAACAAGTTAAAAGATGTACGATAAAGAAAGTGATTATTACCAGAAATGTTAATTTAACATGGATATTATTATTAAGGGGTAGTGTAAAGTCATAAATGAATAAAGACTGATATAATAAATATTAATATGGTTCTTGTATAATTTAATAACATACTATAGTCATCATATAGGAGGATAAACGTACCCTCTACTAAGAGAAAGTGCAAGGTAAATGGTTTTCATCTCACTCTTTATTCCCGTGAGATTCATGCCATATTTCGACTATTACATTTTGTTTGGTGTATGTACTTCCCATAATTGTATTCATTGTGTAATACACTTTAGTTTATCTGTATTTTTATATTCATTGTATGATACTTCTTTCATTGGGTGTATGTTTTGTAAGTTACCAAATTGGTAAGGGTTAATTCCTCAATCTCATGATTATCAAAGACTCTTTATGTGTAAGTTTTTACTTGGACATTTTTATCATCCATATAAATTTTTCATAAAAATGATTTCAAAATGAATATTTTAATTATTTGTGAAAGGTACTATTTACCAAGATCATTATTTTAAATTATTTAAAATATTTAACTCTCTAAATCATTTTAATTAATTTCCATGTTTTCAAAATGATTTTAAGGATTTACTTATTTGGTCATGATTTTTATGAAATAATATTGCACTTCAAAAGTTTCAAAGTGGTATGGGACACTTTGATTCGAAAATCTATTTTAAATTACATCCACTATAAATGTGTGACTTATAAATTATTTTACCAAAATTATATTCCTCTCAAAAAGTTTTACTCATCATTTTCAACTACAGAGGCATCCTTTAGTGGATATTATTTTTGATTTAGGATTATTTATTATAATACAATATTCCATATTGTATTGAATGAGTTATGATGTGTTTGATTGTGGATGTTTAATTTTTAGAACATTCGTGGTTTATGGTTAAAGTATTGACATCTTGTATTCTAGTTGTAATATGAATGTTTATGTTATGTTTAAACAATTTCATATGAGGATAGTATTGGAAATAGTAAGTGACAGGTGGAGCCCTCTATAGCTCCATGATGTATCAGGAGGTCTCATGAGAAAACTAGAAGTGGAATTGGTCGAGTCCCTTTCCCAATTTGATATATGGTTTTCGCCAAGGCCTTAATATTTTTTAGACGTCTTTTTAGAGGCCTTAAAAAATGTTTTAGAATGTCCAACATTATACATTCCCTCATTATGAAAATAATATTGATGGTTCATGTGGTCATTCAACTAGTATAATACCCATGATTATGTTTTATTATAGAATTATTTACTCAGATCATATTCCTACAATAAAGAATTCATGTTTATTATTGGTAAAGGTATTTTTCAATTATTCACCATGCTTAATATTTATGTTATCTTCCGCTGTATTTCTAACCCTTACTGAGTGTTTGACCTCACCCCTTTCTATGTTTTTTTTTTCCAGGTTTCCAAGAAGTGCATTTTTATTTATATGCAGGGTTAAGCTAATGGAATAATGGAGTTCATAAAGGATTACTTATATTTTTTTATGTTATAAAGTGTAATGTAACATTAATGTATGTAATATATTTTCCAAGGCTACTAAACTGATCTTTCCTTTGAGAATTTATTCCTTGTAATCATGCCAATGTATTAAAATATTGCACCAACTCTGGGTAACTAGGGTCGAGGCGTTACAATCTATATTTATTGATATCATCACTCATGTTCTATGATTTCATTAAGATTAATGCCTTATTAGAATTTATTAATTATGTAATGCCTTAGGATTTTTATCATTAATATCCATTGTATGGTATATAGTGTTTTTCTCACATTCTTATACAATTAGTATAACATTATGATTACAAATTTCCCTTTATTACCCTGACTGAGAATCTGATCTCACCATGTATTCTTTTTTTCCTTTACATGGTCCGGAATATTGGTTTTATATATTGTTTTTCTCCATATAATATAAAAATCTATATATTTTTTTGGAAACACAGCCAATATTTCACCAATTTAAAATATTGTGTTTCAATATTTCAAAGGAACTAATTGATTACAACCCTTAGGGGTGTGTTTTTTTAATATAAAGAAAATTCTTCAAAAAATATGTAACGAAAATTAATGAGAGTCCTTGGTCCCTAATTTTTGTATCAATGGAAAGTATTATTTATCCTTAAAAAACTAGGAGGAGAACACATTTACATAGATCCTTAGGGATATTTATATGGGTATGGATATGGATGTCTTTATGGATTAGTATAAGGATGTTACCATATGTACGAAGATGGTTATGAATTGTGGTAAATGATAGAGATTTTTGTTTTCAAGCATGTATATCCTTTTATAGATACAATAACTGTATTTTTTACTAATATAATGGTACATAGTGTTAACTACAATAAAAATGGTGCATTGAGATAGACTTCATCCTTACCAAGTGAAAAAATACAATCTATGTAGCACACCAAATTTTTTCACTCCCATGGTATATGCTTTAAAAGTTTTAGAAAATCATTTCATAACCAGAATGATGTATTTAAATAAATTAATAATATTGATGACCAGTGTAATCCTATTTTTAATATATATAAAAATTATGTCTCATGATGTTGACATCTTATATGTTATTTTTTTTAATATTTCATTTCCTGTTATGATTAATGTTTATCAAACTATAATTTGATATTTTATTCAATGGATGGAACTAGAAGGAACATTGTTAATATTTAATGTGATGTAATATTTTTTGATGATAATCTATAATGCATGGCTAATTGGTTAAAGTATTTTGGTGTTATTACTTATCTATTTTTGGGTAACACACTACTTATTTCATTAATTACCCAAGCCTTAGACGCACTAATGATATTAAATAAAGAGTTGATAGAGATTTCGTGGAGTGGATCCCATTTAAGAAAGAAGATTTGGTTTCATTTGTAAGAACATTGTGTTAATAAACAACCTTTTGAGGTCTTAGAGAAATGTTATGGTTTTGTTATTGGAAAAAGAATGAAACATTGTATTTAAATACAATGTGAAAAAAATTGGATAATTCAATGTATTAGAATAATGGTCTTCATAATACATGAATTAATTGTTGATGCATTAAATATATAATGTATGTTGATTGTTAAAATCCTCATCATAAAGGGATGTTTTATAAAGATAATAAGAATGTTTTTATGAGTAATGGTTATATTATTGATGATGAAGAGTCTATAAATGACACATTAACAGAAAGGTATAATAATGAAATATATGAAAAATACTAGTATAGTACCAATGTTTTCTGGTGCATAAAAATTTATTTTTTCAATATTATTATAATATATAAGTGAAAATTTTGGGAGCGTTTGGTGATCTTTCAATATGTTTTGGGGGAAAATGAGAGGCGAAGGGGTTGTGCGCAATTTATCATAACCATGATAAAATCATACGAAAAACACACAATATATTAGGATTGAGATAGATAGGTTCATTATGGTCTTATCATGGTTAATGATTCCATGCATGGAGGTCGTTAGAGGGTCTGTTTGGAAAGTAGATAACACACGGTAGCTCACGATTTGTCCGACCATGGGAACAATCTTTGCGCATTGTTTTAGTGAGATCCTAAAAAAGATATCACATTTTTTCTCTATAAAGTTCTAGTTTCTCTTCATAAATGCCTTTAATTTGATATTTTTCTCCATTAATGCTTGTGAAAACTCTCTTAGGCATTATATAACCGATCCGGAGGCCTCTCATTGCGTTTTAAAGCACGATTCACATAGTAAGTGATGTTCTTCATTGTTCTTGTCTTGTTTCCAAGATATACATATCTTATACTCTTTATAATTATGATATACACTTATTATGTTTATATCTATGTTGGTTGATTACAAATATGATGATATTTGGGTTCTAAATGGTATGAGGAGAGATCTAAGGTCGTTTTGGGGAGTTTTGACCCAGTTGCGTGAGCGTTCATTGTCCGTTGTCAATTTTCACCAAAAATCATTGAGGTATGTGGCTATAATATCTTGTTTTTTTTATAAAATTGATTTTAATTTTATTAATTTGAGTAATTTGGATATTATTTATTGTAAAATCCGGGTTTTATAGATTTAATAATTCCCATTAGTGATGATTTATCATTTTTAATAGATTTGTGAAAACATGATAAATTATTCTGCAAATTGGTGTAGTTTATTAAATTTAAAAAAGGGTTATTTTAAATTGTCGATTTTCATGAACATTTAAATTGTTTTATTATGTAGGATGTTTCAATAAAATTTCTTATTATTTAAACAAATTTAATTGTAATGTTTTAATGAATAATTTTTTTCATTAAGAATGCAATTTTATTGAAAGAGTGTTTTGGAGGGATCTTTGGAAATATGTGGTGTTTTTGATTATGTTTTATATTTGGGTTTGGATGAATTATGACCATTTTCTTAGTTTCATATGGTTAATAGACCATGGGTTATAATTACCTTTTGACGACTTGGTATATTGATAAGAAACCCCCCTTGAGTATGGAACTATCATCACGTATCATGCAAGGATTGTTGTGTGGATGTATGGAATGTATTAGGTATGCTATAGGAATATTTAGAAATGGACATAATTTTTTTTAAACGTATCTTTTTGGAATTCTTTTTTCAATTCAACTTGTCTTATTTTATTTTAAAATAGTTTTTGGAAACATGTTAAAATTTCTTTATAAACTATTTTGAGATAATGTTTCTTATAAATAATTTTATGTAAATATTTCTAACACTTCTATCCTAGTGGAATATGTAGGGATTCCACTAGGTAAAACCTTTGTATTGTTATAATCACCCTATCTTTAGAACAATGATGTTTTTGCAGATTATATCATTTCATACATTGGAAATGGTAATATATCCTCAACCTCATGATACACGGTTTGTTTGGTTATTATAGATCATAGAGCTTATGATGCATGGAGGGTTACTGTATTTTGGGAGTCTTTAGTTGTTATTTCTCATTTTACAAAGATAATTTTTTATCTACTATTGTTTCATACAATTCAGTGGTTTAGATATGAATAAAGTAGTTGTGTTGTCTTGATTATGTTAATGAATCATTTAGTAAAGACTTTGGTTATGTTATGTTTGTTTATTTGTTTATTTTTTATAGTTTATACCATCCAACACATTTAATTTAAACCCTTCAATATATATTTTCAAACATTGTCATCTTGTAGATGTCATTTATGGACAAGTAATGACTTGTTGTACTATCAAGCTGATGAGAATTATTGGATCATTATAAATGTTATCATCTTTTTTGATGCTTGAGTAACAAGAAATTATCACTCTCTTAGTCTTCGAGTTGATTCAACCTTTTCTACTCCTAGGGATGTGATATTATAAAGGAGTTTAATTGTTGGGACATGATATGTATAGATTAAAAGGATGTACCTAACCTGAATATATTGAACATCACTGAGGGAAGTATGTCATGAATTAGAAAAATTATCTAACATAAGGAATTCATATCTCATTGTGAGAATTGATTTATGATATTGAGAAATGGTGTAATATTTTAAAAAATTTAATTTTTTTCAAATGAATAATTTGGGAAATAAGATACTTTGTGTATTATAAAAAATGGATCGATTTTGAAAAGAAATAAGAGATTTTAAAATATGGATGGATGAGAAAAAGGTTGTTTTTAAAAACATTTTGTGATAACTGATGTGATATAATATGAAATATTAATCCAGTAGATACTATAGAGTGATACGTAATGAGTTTGTCGTGTGTTTTAAAAATTGCACCTCATAGGAATTGTAGAAAACAAGTGGAATAAGCACAAGAGAAAGTGGTTTCACTTGAGCCATAGGTAAACCAAGTGTTTGTTCAAAGCGTGATCTAGGAATTTTAGGTTGTGTAAAAGGGGAACCAAAGGGATGAAACAAGGAATGTGGACCATTCCATCCTGTTCATGAAGCATAATCCCCTCATAATTCGTGGTGAAAATGAGCCTAAGTAGAGAGAGGTGTGGCTCAGTAGGATGAATCATATCATCGAGTTCATCAGCACACCAGTGGAGATAGAAGTCAAGCCGGTGATATATATTCATGATGATCTTCCATTCCAGTAGTTGGAAATTGTAATATCATGTTAATGTGGATCAAGGACTCCCATGGGATGATTTTGAGGAATTGTTTGAAAAACAATTATATCATTACATATTACAGATCTATAGGATGGCAGACTTCATTATCCTGACGTAGTAGAATCTCTCTTTCATAGATTATGCATCTAAATTCATAAATTTAGAACAATTTTCACCACAAGTTGTTGCATGTACATCCTAGAAGGAAAAAATTGTTCAATAAGGACAAAGGGAAAAAATTTGATCGAAAATTGTGGTGCTATGTATTAGTGACAATGCATAGATGGTGAACATAGCGGAAGTGATGTAGTGAGACAACTCAGGATCTATGGTATAAGAAGTATGATGATCCTTATTATAAATAGTATAAATCCCAATTTTCGTTGTATGAGAAATATATATACATATTTCTAAGGTGGGTGTAGGAATCAGAATCTTATTGTTGGATCAGTAAATCATCCTCCACAACCAAAGATCCAAGAAGGATGCTACCAATGTTGTTCCTTTGACCATGTAAAGGTGGAGTGTATCGCACCACCATGATCACGTAATAATTGAAAGAAAATGAGAAACCTTAAGAGCTTTTGTCAATGTGCTCTATGTTTGGGGGCTTGAGGGACTTCTCAGTCATCATAACCATCATATCCTACGACAAGATGAGGCAAGTAGAAATAGTCTTGTTAGTAGAACAATGCTAGCCATGGGGATTCTATGAATAAAAACAGTCCACATGAAGGGAAATCTCAACAAGGAAATGAAGAGCATAGTGTAGTGTTGAAGAAACTGTATTATAACTTCCCGACCCCAGAAGCCTAGAGCCAGTGCATTATTTTAACACATTTTAATTATTACAAGGAATCACGTCCCGAATGACTGATCAATTTATTAGTCCTGCAAAATAGTTTAAATACATTAAGGGTAAATTACACATTAAAACATAAAACACATCATAAATAATCCTTTTAGATCTCTATTGTTCTCGTATCATAATCCTTCATACCAAAAATAATACACTTCATTGAATCCTCAGAAAACATAACATAAGACAACGGTGAGCTCAAATGCTTAGTAAGGGTAAGTAATATAGCATAAGACATAAACATTTATGGAAATGTTTGTAATAAAGAAACATCATTTTAATCATTAACATGAATGCAATATATAGAAAATAAAATAACGTTACAATATAAACATGAATATGGAGATTCAACTAGTCCAATAATCGCATGTAATAATTAATTTCATAATGAGGGAATGCCTAACACCAGACATCATTGCAACGTAGTCAAGGCCTCTTGAAATGTATACAAATAATACTTTTGTCAAATCCTTGAGCTATGGCACTAATTTGTATCTTGAGACTTACTGATGCACCGATGAGCTATAATAGGCTCCACCCGTGACTTAATAATTCCACTTCATTCCTCATATGAAATTTTTGAGACATAACATAAACATTCGTATTAAAACTAACATACGAAATGTATATAATGTATCCATAAACCATGAATGGTGTAAAAATATCACATCTACATTAGAAAATATCATAAAACATTCAATACAATATAGAAGTTTGTATTATAATAAATCAACCTCAATCAATAATAATATCTAGTAAAGTATGAAAATATATTTGAAAATAATCAGTAAAAATCTTTTAGAGAAATATCAGTTTTTTTCAAATCAATTAAAATTAAAACATTTATAAAGGTAGTAATTTAGAAGTTATTTTTGAATAAAATTGTCCCATACCAATTTATAACTTTATAAAAGAAATATCATTTTAAACAAAATCATGTCCATATAAATAAATCCTTAAATCCATTTTGAAAACATGGACATTGATGAGAAATATTAACCTGAAGATATATTTAAAAAATTTAAAATTATGTTTTAGTTAAAGAGTAACATAAAAGAATCATTTTGAATTTTATCATATAAAACATGTACATATATAATATATATGACTCAGAAAATAAATACAGGTAAATAATCTCAGATAATAATGATATTGAGAAATAACACTTCACTTGCACTTTCCATTGATCAAGGGTACGTTTAACCTCTTGTATAAAGACCATATTTTGTTATTAAATTATAACATGATCATATTTATATTTATTACTTCATAAATGATTCATTTATGACTTTAGACTACTTTTTTTAATAATTATATCCATGTTAAATAAATATTTCAGGTAATAATTTCTTTCTTTATTGTACATGTTTTAACTTGTTATTCTTGATCGTATCATTTGTATCATGATTTAAAAACATATATAATATAATACATGATTTATATATAACAAATTTTTAGAATATAAATATGAATTATTGATATATATATATATATGATTTGGAAAACACTGTTTATGGAGACGATATGTCGTATGTACGGATAAACGTTTTTTCTGTTTTCATATCGTACTGAACAGAATTAAGTGAATAAGATATGTTTAAGTACATATATATATATATCAGGATATATTATTATGTCATATATTACATACTTATTAATAATATATATTTTTATAATCATCGTTGAATGGTGAACATGGAAATGAATCTCATCATGTTGTGGAGATGGTAAGCCATACGTACACGCGAGGGATGATATCATTTTTTAATGATCAAAATATGTGTAATTGGATGATATATTAATATTATAGAAGCTTTATGATGTTATTTACATTATTTATATAAATATTATGCATCAATATATCTATATAAAAAACATAGCGTTGAATATAAAATAACACCATGACGTGGAGACGGTAAGTCGCGCGTACACACGCATGGTGTCTTTATCCTTCATAGGATGGATAGAACAATGAATACGGTTATACTATATTTATAATAAAATTAATTTATTTAGAAGAAACTGGGTTTATTATTTTTGGTATGTAAATAAAAAAGAATCAAAAAGTGGAAGATGAAATGAACTTTGATAGAGAAGATAAAATAATTACCTCTTCTTTGGGTGTTTCCATTTGATTTGAACAAAATATACCCTTAAGATGGATTTATGTTTAAGGGAATGACTATATGTTGAATTTATTGAATATGGGAGGAGATTTAGGTAGGTTTTGGATGAGCTAAATGTCTACGGAGTTGTGATTTTGAGAGAAGGGAAGTACGCTTTTATAAGATTGGCGATGGTTACTTTAGGAAATCTTGAAATATTATTTTATTATAAAATAATAATAGGTTTATAATGGTTTAAAATTATTTATTTTGAGTATAAAGATGGTATGGGGATAAAAACTCTTGACCAATAGGTTTTACACAGGTTTATCTCACCATATTAACTTTATCATTTAGATTTAACTATATGTTAATCAGTTTAACTTATACAATATATTCATGTATTATTATATTATATGGTTAGTAATTATCTATAAAATTACAAGAGAACCCCAAATGATTCACTAATGACATATATATTATTATATAATTCTTTTGGTTGAACCTCATATTTTTAGGACAATTATATTATTTAATAATATAGTATTTGTTTTAAATACTCGTTTTTGTCAATTTTAACACTGTTTAGTAACTCTTTTTTTAGAATGTTCTAACTACCTGATTATTTAGAAAAAATTGTTTATTAAATAAACCATAACATGTCATAATAAAATATAAAATTCTTTTAATTCATCAAAAGTCTCATTTCATATTTATTTGGATATTTATAATATCAATTATTTTAGATTTTCATTGATAAGGTAATTTCTATTTCAACGTTTGGTATTAAATAAATTTACATATATAATATCTAAAAATTATAAAAAAATAACATTATTTAGGAAATAGTTTTATCTTTCTAAGGAATATTTATTGTATATTTTTTATTATTTGTATCCCTATATTAAATATTATTTAGTTATTATACATTGAATGTAACACTTTAACTCTTCTCTAAATAAAATAATAATAAATGACCTAATCTAATCCAAGTGGAAGAAAAGGATCATATATTATTTATAAGGTTGTCTTTGGTTGAATAAAACTTATCCAATAGAATTTTTACATGTGTTAGGGTAATTATAATATCAATTTTACCTTTAATCACCATATTTACTTTTAACCGTGGTAAATAAAAGTCAAAACTTAATAATCACTAAAATTTATTTACTTCTTATTTAACCAAATTTTAATTACTGATGTAAAATATATCTCTCAAATTTTTGACATTTAACTCATAAAAGTTAACTAATTATGTTTTATGCAAATTAGTAAATGTTTCTAGAAGTTGGGTAAAAGACGGAAAAAATTTCAATAAAATTATATTAATCTAATTTTATAAAAATTAATCCAATGAAATAAATTGGACTATTATAGGTATTATGTATCTATTCTTGACATAAAATAAATAATAAAAATAATTATTTAAATAAAATTCAGTTTTATACTATAACACATTGTTTTTCACTATTGATCAAAAATTAAATGATTTAAGAAAATTACCAACAATTTATCGAAACTAATTTTTATGTCCCACTTATAAATAAGAAAATAATTTCATGAAATTTAATATATAAAAGTGGAAAATATTTGTTTTAAATGGAATTGTCTCCATTAAAAGGTGGAAAAATTGCATTTTTTGAATAATACATCTTTTATTTGAAAAAATGAATTTGATATCATATAATGTCTAAGAAAAAAATAATATGGATTCTAAAATTATATAGAGTACATAAAATTCAAAATTCAGTTAATACTATTCATGAAATCATTTTTAAGGGCATGTTCGGTAAGTCGCGTTGTGCTCAAAATCAGTGTTGGGTATTGAACAAGTTATTGAATTAGTTTGACGAGATGACATACTATGAAATCATGGGGTGTTACACAGTCCCCTCCTTTAATAAATTTCATCCTCTCAATTTGAAATTGTTCCCCAAAAATAAATGGTTAAAAATAGATAAATACTGTTGTAAAAAACCCACATAAAAAATTAGGTTAATAATATTTTGTCCAAATAAGGGGGAAAGACAGATAAAAAATTCATCACTAAATTATAATCTCAATTAAAAGAACATTGGTGTAAATTATAGACACATAATTATCAATCACAAACAAGTCTCAAATTTAGGGCCTCAATGTCAACAATATATAATGATTTAAAATATCATCCATTCAAAAAAACAAAAGGTATTAGGGTAACTCATTTTTGGTTTTGAGATCCCTTCACTAAATTTTAAGAAATAATTTATTCATAAAATAAGAGGATGAAAAATATATTTTACAACTAGAGTTTCATCCTTCATTGAATTCCTTCCACAAAATCATTATTCAGTAAAAAAATATAAATCATAAAAATTCTCTTTATCCTAATCGTATGGGGTTCCAAAAATAATGAATTTATAATTAATTTTTCAGACTATTTAAAAAACAATACATTATTCAAAACATCACATCACGTAGGACAGTGGTGGGTGAGGCACCCTTTCCATTATTTGGTTGCAGGTTCAAGTAACAAGTCCTTGCCCGACGTTACAGGTTGTCGCCCGATCTCCGGGTTGTCCATTTTATATCAATGGAAAAATAATCTTAAGAATTTATTTAACCTTAATAATATAATCCAATGTCAAACTTAATCACTTCCAATTATTAGGCTTATCCAAAATACTTCTTTATAAACTCACAACCCAAAAATTATAAGGATATTAAACACAATGAATATATCTTTTTTCCATGTAATAACATGTACCTTCATCATATAATCTTTTAAAATACGGTAAAAACCTGAATAACAATAAAACCTTATTGATTACATTAATCCTCCCTTATTACTTATAGAATACTGGATATACTCCTTATATCCAAAAATTCTATAAAATCCAATAATAATGGAATAAACAAACAATTAATGAGTTTCAAATTAGTCAAGTGTATTGATTACAATTTATCCAACCCAATAATATCATATTCCAAAATCACTACCTCTGTATCATAACCACATGACGGTTTATATTTCCTTAAATAATATATTTTCAAAAAAAATTAACTTTCTACTGAGTCACTTTTCATATAACCATATAATCTCAAATCCTCAATGAAATAGTAATACCGTAAAATACTTATTTGTTTTCATATTTCTTATAATTAGTACATCGTTGATACAACACAAAAATGAAATAATTAATTAATAAAAACATAAGAAAAATAGTTTTTCTTTATCATTTGAAGTAGTAACATTACATGATTATTATCCAATAACATCATTTGGGGCATACTCTGATGATTTGGACATTGATTCATGTAGTGTCCTAACACCTTGAAGTTGAAGCATTGTATATTTGAAACCTTTTTCTTACACTTGAAATAACGTACTTGGTATCCTTTTACTCCACAATTATAAAAAACTCTCATTCCCAGATAGCATTTACCAAGGTGATTCTTTCCACAGTTATCACATATGTGAAAATTATTCTTTTCCATCTTCCCTTTATAGATATTTCTCTCTACCATAATTGTCTTCTTTTGCTTGCCATAAAATCCATATGATAGATATTATTATTTACTCATCTAATTAACATATGATATTATTTCTTCATATTATGAGAATATATGGGAGACTTTTTCCCGTCTAAATTTTGGCCTTAAACCATGAAATATATGATCATGCTTACTCTTTAGATCATGGGTATTGTGGGAGTTCTCATTCCTTCTACTGGGCACCATTTCTAACCAATGGAATACACTAAGTTAGTTTTATGAATGGAAATGAATAATTCTAAATTTGAAAAATACCTAATGTAAATTTAAAATATTATGAATATAATATATAATTATAAAAAAATGTTTTCTGGGAGAAAGTATTTACGATTGAATATTTCCTAATGGCTTTTAATGAAAATGGGAATTATACCAATAATATCACTTTTGAGTGTCGAAACCAAGAGTGTAGCAAGACCCATTTTCATGTACCAAGATATCCCAGTTCAAGACTGTAACCCCTTGTTGGAGTTTTCTCTCCTTGGTACATCTGTGATAGATCCACCTTTACCTACTCGTATCCATACATAGATGTATTGCTTGTAAAATACACAAAATCTATACATTACCAAAATTATCAGAAGCTCTTCTATACTAACACTCAAATTATATCCTATAGAAATGTTCTATAATAAGAGTTTTTATAAATATAGTTTGAATGATTTGTAATAAAATTCATCTGATACAAACTATAATGCCCCGACCCTAGAAACCTAGAACTTGTGTATTATTTTCATACATTGTAATGATTACTATGAATCATGTCTTAAAGGAATGAAATGGTTTTTAGTTTTGGAAAACAGATTACATACATGAACATTAAATTACACATTAAAACATAAAACATAGAAAAAATAATATATTGAGTATAATATTATTCACCTATATTAACCCTGCATATCATTCACCATACATTTCTTGGAATCCTGAGAAAACAAAACATAAGAATGGTTTGAGCTTAGATGCTCAGTAAGGGTAAATAATATATTAGAATATATTAATTTTTAAGGAAAGATATTTAATAAAAAATTAACCATTTAAACATAAACATTAACATAATATAGAGAAAATAAATAAATCATTACCATATAAACTTGAACATAGATATTCAACATATCGAATAATCACATGTAATAATTAATTTCATAATAAGGGAATGCCTACCACCAGACATCATTACCACATATTCAAGGCCTCGTGCCAAGACTACAAATAAAATATTTGTCAAGGCCTTGTTCCAGGACACTAATTTGTCTCATGACACCTACCGATGCATCTACAAGATAAATAAGGCTCCACCCGTCACTTACTAAGTCCACTTCATTCTTAATATGAACATGTTGAAACATAGCATAAACTTTTGTATTAAAACAAGAATAAGAAATGTGAATAACTTACTCATAAACAATGATTGCTATAAAAATAGCACATCTACGTTACAAAATATCATAAATAATTGAATAAAATATGGAAGATTTTATTATTATAAATCTATTTATATCCTGAATAATTTCTATAAAAGGATGATGATATAGTTGAAAATGATCAGTAAAACACTTTCAGAGAAATACCCATATTTTTTAAATCATTTAAATGTCACACATTTATAAAAAAATTAATTTAAAATATTTTTTGAATTAAGGAGTCCCATAACACATTGAAACTATGGAATGTAATTTACATTTTAAAACAGTCGTGCCCATATAAATAAATCCTTAAAACCATTTTGAAAATATGGACATTAATGAGAAATATTTAGAAGAATAAATTATATAAAACAATTAAAATGATGTTTTAGTTTAATTGTAATGTAATATAATAATTTCTAAATGTATTTTATAAATCATGGAAATTGATAATATATATATTTCCTAGAAAATACATACACAAAAAAATCAGATAATAATGAGATTGAGGAATTAACACTAACCTTGCACATTCCATTATTCGAAGCTTGGTTTATCCTATTGTATAATCACCATTGTAAGTAATTAAATTATAACAGAACCATATTCATATTTATTATTTCTTACATTATTCATTTATGAATTTATACTACTTATCTAATAATAATATCCTTGTTAAATTATCATTTTTTGAAATAATTGTTTTCTTTATCGTACATGTTTTAACATGTTATTCTTGATCGTATCACATAGAGCATGATTTAAATACATCAATAATATAAAAATGGATTTCTATATAATATATATTTTGAATATAAATCTGTATAATAAATAGATATATGATATGGAAAACACTGTTTATGGATACGGTGGGCCGTACGTATGCATAAACGTTGTTACCGTATTTATATCATATTGAAAACATGTAATTGAATATGATATATGTAAGTACATATACATATATATATATTCTGTAGTATTGTTATGTAATATAATTTATAATCATTATCAATATATATTTTTATAATAATCATTTAATGGTGAACGTGGAAATGAATCTCTTCATATCGTGGAGACTGTAAGTCGTACATACACACAAGCAATGATATCATTCCCTTAATGATTCAAATGTGTTGAATTCGATGGTATATTAATTATATAGAAACATTATCATGTTATTTTATTTTTATTTTTATTATTTATATGCATATTAATAATCATTTTATCCATCGGAATAACATAGTGTTGAATAACAAATTAAACCACGATGTGGAGACGGTAAGTCACACGTACACATGAATGATGATATTATCATTAATAGGATATATATAATAATGAATATTGTTGTACCATATTTATAATAACATCACAGTATGTATAAGTCACAGGAGTTATTATTTTTTTGTGTAAATAAAAATTTATGAGAAAGAGGAAGTGGAAAATAACTTTGAAATATGTGATAAAATAATTACCTCTTCTTTGCGTGTTTCCTTTTGATTTGAACAAAAGGGCTCAATAGGTTGACTTTATTCTCAATTGAATGACTATAGGTTGAAGTGACTGATGTTGGGTGGAAATTTGGTTAGGGGTTGGCTGAGACAATTGGATTTGAAGTTGTTATTATGAGAGAAGGTAATGTACACTTTTATAAGAGAGATGGGGGTCACTTTACGAAAGAATAAAATATTATATTATTATACAATCATATTTGGTTTATAATCTCTCAAAAATGATTTAATATTATAATAAGGTGGATATAGGTGAAAAAACTCTCAACCAATAAGTTTTAGACAGGATTAAGTCACCATATTAACGTTATCTATTAGATTTAACTCTTTGTTAAATAGTTTAAATTTTACGATATATTCATAAATTATTATACTATATAGTAAATAATCACAGTAAAAAATTCCCAGATAACACCATTTTGTTCAATAATGACATATCTATTATTATATAAGTTTTTTTCTATACTGTATATTTTTAATAATGTTATATTATTTAACAATTTAGTATTTGTTTTAAAAACTCATTTATTTCAATTTTGACCCTATTTAGTATATGATTTTTTTAAACTCATAAAAACTTGATTACATCGAAGAAATTAAATTTTATCAACCTTAGAAAGTCATATTACCCTATAAATTTTTTTATTCATCAATAGTATCAATTTACATTTATTTTGAAATTTATAATTAAAATTATTTTAATTTTTCATTAATAAGGTAATTAATTTATCATCATTGTGTAATAAATTGATTTAATTATTTAATTTCTAAAAAATATAAATAAAGTAACATTTTTTATGAAATATTGTTTTACTTTTAATGAATATTTATTGTCAAATTGATCTTATGTTTATCCCTGTATTAATATTTTTTAGTTATTATACGTTGAATTATTCACTTTTCACACTTTTTAAATAAAATAATAATAAATCTCCTTATTTAATCCATGTTTACAAGAAGGATCGTATATTATTCCTAATTGTATTTGGCCTAATTACACCTATCCAATAAATTTATTACATGTGTAAGTGTATTTATAATATAATTTTTACATTTAATTTCCCTATTTACTTTTAACCATGGTAAATAAAATTCAAATGATAATATTTTACAAAACTTATTTTCATATTATTGAACCACATTTAACATACGAATGCCAATAATGTCCCTAGTATTTTTGAAATTTATCTCACAGAAGCATTAAAATTATGTTTTATGAAAATGTGAAAATGCTACTAGATGGTGGGTAAAATACAGAAACAAGTTCAATAAAATTTTATACATCTAATTTTATAAAAATGACTCCAATGAATTAAATTAAACATAAATAGGTATTGTGTATCTATTTTGACTTAAAATAAACTATATAAATAATTATTTAAATAATAGTCGTTTTTTAAAAATAAAGTAGTTTTTTATCTTTTCATAAAAAATTTAATGTTTTCAAAATAATACCAATAATTTATCCAAATGAAATTTTTATGTCCTGATACTAAATTAGAATTCAATGTCATTAAATTTAATATATAAAAATGTCAAATATTTTTTTTTAAAATAACGGTTTCCATTAAAAGGCTGTAAAATTGAATTTTTTTAAAAATACTTCATTTATCTGGAAAAAGGAATTTGTAGTTATATTATTTCTATGAAACATATAAAATGGATTATAAAATTATATGGATTATATAAAATTCAAAATTCAGTTAATACTATTCAAAACAACTTTTTGAACGGCTAGTTTGGTAATTCATGGTGCGCTCGAACTCAGTGTTCTGTGTATTGTAAGTTATTGAATGGATTTGAAGATATAACGTATTATTAAATATTGGTGTGTTACATGAATTGAGTTGATCTGATGATTTTGGATGATCATGATGGACTATCTATAGTGAGTGGTATAAATCTTTTTAATTCTTCTTTCATATAATAATTTTTTGATACAAGTAAATTGCATTTATTCATTAATTCTTATGTTGTTGAACTTTTTAGATAAAAACATAAATGATTCCTACTATGATAAATTGAAAACTCCCCTCGATGATAGATAATATCATGCCATTTTATGTTGATCATGAACTATAACAGTTGACGGAGATGTGCTAAAATGGGACATCTTGATGTTGGATATGGATTTCTATAATGAAATCCTCAGATTGGATTGGATGGAAATGTTCAAATCTCAAATTGAATATAATATGAGGACAAATAGATTCATGAATAATAATGTAATTGAGCATACAATCAAATGAAATATGGACTAGAAGAAGGGTTCAATTGGACTATTGACACTAGTGGTTGGAAAGATCACTTACCAGTTGGTGGCGCTGACTTTGGCGTTGATATAAGTGATCCAGGATGTTACATTTATAGTAGTTGTGGATCAATTTCATGATCTGTTTCCTGAGAACATTTTGTGGTTATGGCCTCTAAGGGAAGTGGTGTCTACAATTTATCTCTTTTCAGGGACAAGTCTTATTTCACTTTCATCTTATTTAATGACACCAATAGAGTTAAGGGACTTTAATATGCAGTTGAATAGGATGTAAGTTGAAGGTTATATTTGACCATGTACTTCTCTGTGGGAAGCCCCAATTTTGTTCGTGAATACAAATATATGAACTCTTAAGTTGTATGTAGATTATCACAATCTTAACCAAATTAGGATAATGAATCAGTATCCACATTCACACACTAATGATCTATTTGATCAATTGAGCAATGTTCAGTGGTTCCCAAAAATTGACTTATGAATAAGATATTGTCAATTTTGATTTATTAAGGATGATATTACAAAGAAAACATTAAAAAAAAGATATTTCTATAAGGAATATGAATATGTGACATTCAGTATCACAAATTTACTAGTAGTCTTTCTAGTTTTTTTTGTATCATATATTTTACTAATATCTAGAATCATTTGTTGTGGAGTTTTTAGAAGAATTTTTTTTTATTAAAATACAAGGACTGATCACGATGAACAGCTAGGGATAATGTTACTAATCATTATAGTGCACAATTTCTATAAAAAACTACCTAAATGTGATTTTTTTATTCATGAGGTACGCTTTCTTGACCATGTGATTTCTGGAAATGGTATTTTAGTGGATCTTGAATATTAAAATGATGGAATCTCATGTAAAATGATGAATAATGTCTTTGAGATATGAATTTTTCTTGGACTATCTATTTATTACAGATGATTTGTGTATTTATTATATGGATAGCCTCCCCAATGAATTTATTGACAAAGAAGAATGATCTATTCCAATGGACAGTTGGATTCCAGTAGTAATTTCAGGAGTTGAATGTTCCTCTTACTTAAACACCTATTATTATTTTTTTAGAAATAGGATAGAGATATGTGGTGTACCAATATGCTTTTATATTGGGGTTGGGATATGTTCTTATACAAGGAGACCATGTTTTGTCCTATGATTCATGGTAATTGAGACTATATGAGAATATTTACCCAACACATGACTTGAAATTATTAGTAGTAATTCATGCCTTGAATATTAGGACTCGTTATCTCTTCGGTCATAAATATATTTTTATCAAAGAAAAAAAACTATTGAAACACATTTTCTCATAGAAAGATTTAAATCTATACGCATATAGATGGATAGAGTTTATCCAAATGTTTGACTTCTACTGGATGTATACACCAATAAAAGAGAATTTAGTGGCTGATTCATTGTGAAGAAAATCATACTTATTTAGTGAAAGTATCTTTTAATAAATTTTAGTTTTTGTTGGCCCTCCCCAAAATTCATGTTGAATGTGAATACCAAGGTGATGTAGTGGTTTTATTTTCAACTATGCTTATTCTTAATTTGGTAAATATAGTCCAACAGGCACAAACATCTGATACAGAATTATTGGTTAGGGGTAAAAAACTCAATGGTGGGGAGACCATTGAAAGATAGAAACTTAATGGGTGTTTAATTTTTTGTTTGAGATATAAAATGGTTATACCTATGGGTTTTTATAACCAAATCATTCTTTATTACCACCATTCAAGATGGGATATAAGTAAAAGAACACAAAAGATTCATAAGGAGTTTAAGGAATAGCTTTGTTGGAGAGGAATTAAAATAAAGGTGGCTGAGTTCATCTTGTGGTCCATAACATGTTAGTTGGTTAATGAAAATAATCAGAGACGAGTGTGTATGTTTTAAAATTTATATATTCTATTGTGTAAATGGGAACATATAGTGATGGAGTTTTTTTACTGATCCCCCTAGAATGGTTCAGAACTACAATGCCATATGGGTAATAGTGGATCTCCATACCAAGTTGTCTCATTTCATTACAATTCTTGAATCCCATATGGTGGATAAAATATACATCCAAGAACTGGTAAAGAGACATGGAGTTCCTATTTCAATAGTATCATATAGATATAAAAATTTAACATCTCGTTTTGGGAAATCCTTATATAAATACCTTGGAACATAGTTGAATATGAGCACGGCGTATCATCCTCGGATTGATGGGAAATACAAACGGAATATAAAAAATTTGGAAGACATGTTATGGGATTCTGTAATTGATTTTGGTTTATCATGGGATGAGAACATACCCTTATTATAGTTCTAATATAAAAACTGCTATTAGGCCATAATATAAATGGAAATTTGAAGCATTTTATGAGAATCCTTGTTGATCTCTACTATTCTGGGTGTAAATAAGTGAAACATAAATATTTGGCCCAATCATGGTGTAAGAAACAAAATAAAAGATTTAGTTGATCAGAAAGAGGATGGAGATGGCTCTGAGTTTACATAAATCTTATTTGGATCAACATTGATATCCATTTTCATTTACCATGAGTGATCATGGATTCCTGAGGATCTCTCAATGAATTATTCATCATTGTGTTGTGATGAATTGAATGTTACCTACTCGATACATTTCCCCTTTTGAGGTACTGAAATGTTTTACTGAGAGGGAATAATGTTTGGAACTACCACCATAGTTCATTTCCGGGCAATATGTGATCCCCATATATCAGTTGAAAATGTACCAGCATGGTCCTCATCATGTTATTAGATGGGATCACATTGACCTCGAGCTAGATACTACATCGATATATATCCCAATGAAGATTTTATATAGACACGATAAAGTTATATGTTGAAAAATAATTACTCTTGTAAATTCTTTATGGAAAAAATGGTCATATTTAGGAAGAGACATAGGAACAAGATAATGAAATGAAAGTCTAATGGATGGAACTCTTTCAAGGAAGAAAGAGTTTTATAATTTGCATTGACAGAAAGATTGATGGTTGGGAGAATGTAGTACCCCTTTTGTTTGGTATATAACTATTTCATTGTGTATTTATGGTTATAATTTATAAGGGGGGAAATTGGGAGAGTTTGGTGATCTTTCATTTTTTTTTTGCAGAATAAGAGGTGCAGACGCTGAAAAAAGTTTGTCCAAACTGTGCGGAAATATTTGTAGAAACCTTCCATAATAGAAGGTTTGAGGAATAGTGATGTTGCACGGTGTGTACATGGTCAATGAGATGGTGTGAGGTTTTTGTGGGAGGGACTGTCTATACAGTATATAACGATTGGTTTGGCTAACTATTTGATCTAACTTTTCACGTGGTATAAGTGTGATTATAAAAAAGTGGATATCACACGTTTTAACCACAAACATGATCATTTTCCCCATAAATGTCCCTATTTCGATATTTTCCTCCATTGAAGTTTGGAAACTTCTAACAAGTATTTTTAAATAGATATAGATCCCCCCATAGTGTTTTCATTCCCGATTATCACGGTGTGAGGTCTTCTTCTCCATTCTTGTCTCATTTCATAGATCTACTTCTCCTAACAACATTAATTTTCAAATATATGCCTGAAATGTGTAGATATATGTTTTTGGATTAAAAATATGATTATATTTGGTATCTTTAATGGTAGTATAAGATATTTGTGGCCTTTTAGTAATAATTTTTAACTCGGTTGTGTTAGTGTTCTTTGTCTATTGTCGTTTTTCGCAAAATCCATCGATGTGGGAGCTTCAATATCATATCCTCTTTCTAGAATTTATTGTATTAGCATAAATTTAGTAAATTTGATAATATTTTTTTTGAAATTTTTGTTTTAGAAATGGAAAAAATTTTGTTTTGTGATGATTTAACATTTTTTGAGGATTTTAGTAATATTGAAAAATAATTGTGAATTTTTTTAGTTTCATAAATTGAAAAAAATTGATTTTAAATGGTTGATTTTTTGTTACATTTAAATGGTTTTATTTGGAATATTATTTTATTATAAAAACATTTTATTGAAATGAGTTGTCATTTTAATATTTTTAATGATAAAATGTTTTCCATTAAATGGTGATATTTTTTTAAAGGGTTGTTTTTTCATTATCTTTGGAAATATGTGGTGCGTATGTTTATGTTTCATATATGGGACTTGGTTTATATATGACCTCGTGAATGGTTCCATAATGGCACATGGGATTCTATTACCCTATGAAAACTTGGTATATCAATGACAAACTACTCATGAGTATGGAATTGTCATCACGTCACATGCGAGGATGGTTGTGGGAATTTGTGGAATATATTGGGTATTCCAAAGAAATATTGATAAATGGTTTTTAAATATTTTTTTAGTAATTCTTTTTGGATAAATCACATTCTGGAAAATTGGTTCAAATTTCACTTTTATAATTTTGTTTATATCTGGTTATGGAAACTTATTAATATAATGTTATAATCATTTTTGTGAAATTTGTTAATCTAAACTGTTATATGTATATGGTTTTAACTTATCATTCATAGTTCCTTGTGTAGTGAAGTCATTGGGGGTAATCATACTGAATGTTATACTAAACACTAATTTTAAACGTTGATTATTTTATAGATCCAATCATCTAGGACATGACAAAGGTAAAGTAACCCATGTTTTTAGCACCACCTCATGATACTTGGGCTATTTAGTGATTTTAGAACATATAGTTTGTGGATCATGGAGTCTTGTGGTCTTTTTGGAGTAATTATTTGTTTATACTCTATTTTATATGATAATTGTTTGGCCCTCCACTGTTGCAATCTTTTGATTGGTTTTGATATAAATAACGTAGTTGTGTTGAATTTCTTTTGTTCATGCATCAATTAGTGAACGGTTTTGTTATGGTTTGATGATTTAATGGAATATTTATTAAAGGGTAATTCATCCCCCACTTTTATTTGAAATCAATATTAATTTACTTTCAACCTTTGGTGTCATGGGAAAATCTCATGAGGCGATGTAATGAATCATTGTACTCTCAATCTAATGATAATTATCGATTCATTACCCCTAGTTGGTGGTTTGAGAAGAATTAGGATGAATGTTGTGTGAACTTACCAAAATTCATTGATTATGTTATATGAATCATATATATATAAGAGTTCATTATATAATTTTTTTTGAATATTTTCAAGAATATATTGAAATCTTCCTATGACCTATAAAAATGAGATAATGGAAAGGTAGTAAATTGATTATTGGATGATGACCCTAAATATTTTCTTAAGGATGAGAAATGGTGTATTGTTTAGTTAAATAAATTATTGATATGGATAATGTAAATTAGGTTATACTATTGACCTTTTAACAAATTAATGATTTATCGATAATGTCGTTTATATTATCATTGATGATGTTTAAAAAATTATTTGATATATATTATATATTTAATAACTATTTATTTATTCAAATAAATTGGAAGCATTCATGTTTTCATTTATAATTTATGGTAGTTCATGTAATTAAAATTATTCAAAAAAAATATTATGAACATATTTACATGTTTTCAATGTGACAATCAAGATCCACATTATGATATATAGGGAGATTAATGTAAATTTCATTTTGAAGAATTTGATGACCTTATTTCTATAGTTTTGGATTCAAATCTTTTAGAAGAGAAATAAGGCTAACCATCTATTAAATAGTAAGTATTCCATTGGAAGAGGATTTGGGTGTTAATCTTTTACATCTTCATATTATGACTTATAATTATTTGATAACATGTAAAATCCATTTTTTTTGATGATATCAAATGACATCTTTGATAAATTATCATTTTATTTATTGATCATATAATTTGTTACTCTAATTGGAATAAAATTCACTATTATTTCTAAGATGAAGAGTTGAATTGGAATTCGATCAAGGAATGACAAATTTAAGATATTGATCTTATGAAATGGAATGAAATCATGTTTGTATATCTTCTCATGAATTTTTAAATTTGTAAAAGTGTTTTGAAATAATATTTTTCTTGTTGTCATCATTTGTATGAAATCAGTGACCTTTTTCAAGCCTATTGGTTTTAGTTTTATCATTTTTTCACCTTACCTGTATAACATAAAAATCTATGATCAATGATCCTTATCACATTATATAAGTTTTTATTCTTTCCCTCCATCTCCAATTCATCACATCCCACAAATATTCACTATTTTTTGAAATCTATTTATGAGATACTTTATCTCACCTTAGTTTTTTAAAATTTAAATTTTTGGGTATATTTTATTATTCATTTGTAAAATGTGGGTTTTTATGATGTAATTGTTTTATGACAAGCCTTTTATTAATGAGATGAAAGTCGATGGAGAAAATAATTTTTAGAGTTGAAGAATGTAATACCATAATATATCATGAAATGTTATTATTTTCAATTAAATTTTATATTTTGGATATTTTTAATTACATACAAATCAGTAATAAGATTGACTATATGAAATATTGATATTATCAATCATTACATGAACCACCTAGTTTATCCTCTGTTTCATGCAAAACATAGTTCATCCTTCATTACTAGAGACAATGATAGTATCATTGACACGTAACACCGATCTTAAGAAAAATGTGATGTAGCATTATTTTAAATATGAAATTTTTATCTTCTCAATTAAATATTATTTTATCAATAGTACAGCCAACATTATAAAATAAATATATATTTCATCCCAAAAATAAACTTATATAGAAATTCCTTGTAAATAGTGAATAAATTTTTAATAATGTTATTATATTCTTCAAAATTATGTTTTATTAAAAAATTGATTTCTATTTATTTTATAAAAATATAAGATAAATAATTGATATATTTCTTTTAGAATTTAGTTGATAAAATTGTTTTTATTATTTGAATCATCATATTGAAATTATATTATGGTGAAATTTTTTGATATTTCAAAAATTTTATTTTTTTAAAATACTGTTATATATCGATTTTGGTAAAACCATCATTATATTTCAATTTATTAGTTAGTTTAAGTTGATTAATTTCATTTTAATGATAAAAATTATTTAGTTAAATTTAATACACATAATAATAATTTAATAATTATTATATTAATCAGTGTTCTATGATTACTATATGGTTTAAAAATGTGTGTTTTTTTAAACTATTTCAATATCCCTAGTTATTCCCCATTTTAATTAATAGATATTTTACCGAATTAATAATGTTTTAAATAAAATTTATATATTATATATGAATATATTTATTAATTTAACTGTATATAATAATTATTAGTATACATATAGTTAATATAAAAACATGTTGATTATGTGAAGAAAAATTATTGTTAACCTGATTTTTCATAATACATGTGGGGTTTTTAGAAAATTTAATTTTTAATAATTTTATAAAATATATTTTAGAAAATAAATTTAAATTTTTAATTAATCATGTCAGTTTTTTTTGAGTTTTTAGAATTTTTTGAAAAGATAAATTTTTTAAGATAATTAAAAAATACTGATTTTTAATAATATTTAATTATATTGTAAATTTCTTATGTATAAGATTAACATATAATATATTTATTAATAAAATTTATTTCATTTGACTTAATTCATATTGTATTTCGATAGAAAACATTATCATATTTTTAAAACATATACATTAAAAAATTGTATTGTTGTTGCGTATATGTAATTAATTTTAAATAAAAAATATCCTCTTATATGAATGGAATTTGATAAATTACATTCCACATATGGAATAATATTAATTTATATTATTTAATTTTGTTAAAATTATTTTCTTCCAAAATAAATATTAACAACATAATAATTATGAACTATGGTTAATGTAAAAATTCATTTACCTAGGTGTTAAGATAAAAATATAATTGTAAGTGTTAGCCAAAAAAATTCCCAACTTCCATTTTTTAAAATTTTTGTAATTTATGACTTATTGAATCTATAATAATCATTTTTTTTTGTTTTTCTATTTAATATAAATTTTGTGTAATTCATTCTTTGGCAATACATTATAAGTGTGCCACTTAATTAACATTTAAAATATCACAGATTGTCCTATGTTTTCCACACCTTCAAACGAGATTGATTATACCCAAATTAAAATTAATTTCTTCAAAAACCCACTATTATAATACTATAATACTTATTTTGGACATAAATACAAAATCTAATGTATTTTTTTGAAATTGTTTGTTGGATACCCGAAGAAGATGTTACATTCATCAACATGCCCTTTTTATTTCATCCTCCAGCTCCAAAATTTATATTAAAAAAATATTATATACTAAAAACATATCATAAAAATAAAATTATTTTTTAAGTTATGTTTTTGATCTATAACCATCTCCACACCCATAAAATGGGTTACAAGATAATTGACTTTGTGTACAGCAGACTACCACCTCAAGAAATTATTTCATTTCTTATATTACTCTTTAATGTTAATTATAATTATATATAAATTTTATATATATGATATGATATTTATAAATTTATAAGCTTTATTTATTTATTTTATCACATATACCATTATACTCTTCATTTTTTAGGAATTCGATAATTTCGCTCCTGTGTAAGGAAGACTAACATCTCACATAGTGATTCGATTCATTCTAAAATAAAAATAAATGTATTTTGGATGGGCTTAATAAAAAAATATCTGAACTAATAATTCTTCTAGAATCATATTATATCATTTATCATTATTTTATTCAATCTGACATTAAAATGGAATCATCATTCATGTGTACGTAATGTATGTCATCTCTATAGAAACAACATTTCATTTTCTATCACTAAATATGTTGTAATTTTGTAAAGAAATAATTACTGAATGTATTTCATATTTATATAATGGCTAACATTATACATATGTGTAAACCATGAACAATATAAAATGTCCAAAAAATAACATGAATATTCATATACGAAGATACTGTTGTTATTACTAGAAATGTAACTTTTATATTGTTTCATTAATTAATGGGTAATAAAAGATAATAATAAATTCGTATATTTTATTAGGTATATTAATATTTTTCATTAATATATTTATAATAAACATATATTTATTATAATGGAGGTTTGAGTAAGTATGATTGTAGTCAGTACTCAAGGTAAGGGATTTTTGTCTCACTTTATAGTTCTTTAATACACTTTTTATATTAAATTCCCATTAAATATATTTGTTTTATATAATTCCCATTAATTTATATTGTTATGATTCCCTTAAATAAATATTTACAGACACATTTTAGGTTTATTTATTCTTGGTGATTATTTTTTATATGTTAACAAATCTGTAACTGGTTTTTCTCTCAATTTTTCTTTATCGAGATGTAATTTTTCTCATGCACCTATATAAAATAATGTTTTATATATACAACCCATTTTATATGTCATAAAATAATTTTATTTATACTCATAATATTTTATAATCCCTTTTATGTTATTCCTTCATCAGGATAATGATTCAAATATACCAAATTTGTAATGATTTAATATTAAAATCTCTTAATTTATCCATACTGATTATGAATATGTTTCAAATGATAAAATATTATATTATATATCTATATAAAATCATTATTTTTTAGATACACTCTTTATTCATTCTAATTTCAAGTAATATTACAATTTTTAATATTTTAAATTAGTATAATTGAGAAAATTGTTTTTAGTCAAATATTGTGTTAATTATATATTCTGTTAGATATATGTTTTCTTCCTAAAGAAAGTTTTTTAAAAATGTTTTGAAAATGTATTTATTATTTTCAAATTTAATTTAAAAGTAATATTTAGCCTTGTTTTACATTTTTTTAAAAATTAAGTAGAGTAATATTAATTTTATCTTTTAAATAATTGTCATTAATAATGTACAAAATACGTGATACAAAAATTTATATTCACATTCACTACATGAACAATATTTATTATTGATATATAAATGAAATTATTCCATTATTATTTAAAAATTTTTATAATTTAATTTCAATGAAAATCAATTCTTAATAATTTTTTACATTTTAGTTAACTATTTACCATAAAAAGATGAGTTTTTAAAAAATTTATTAATATTTTTTTTCAAAATGGAAAGGGTATTATTACCATAAATGAATCAAATTATTTTAAAATTTTAAAAAAATTTAATTATTTTTTTAATGAATTGTTTGTTAACAATATTTTTGAATTTTTATTTTTAACAATGTGATATTGAATAAAATGTTATCCTCTTTTAGAAACATTCAATGTGTACTCTATTTAGATATAACTATATTATAAGATAAAATACTTTTATGTATGATATGATTTACTATGTTAATATAAATGGATACCATTCTAATTCTTTATCTGGATAATTTATTTAAGATGATGACATTTTTTTAAACTTGTTTTTTCTCATTAGGTTGTACCGTGATAAATGTTGTATAAAACCCATTTCATTTCATGTGTTATGTTTTAATCAAATGATTAAATGATTATAATACATGTCTTTTTTTCCATAGGGTATGACATGAGGAAATTTTTATGTTTCCCATTTCATTTCAATTATTAAGATGTAGTGAATGATTTATGATCATCTTGGAAAACGTATATATGATTCCCATTTTGTTGGTGGTTATGTTGTGGATAGGTATAGTAGTTATGTTATAACCATAAATGGTTGTTAAATTTTAAAAAAGTATCGGAGGGACCTATATCTCCCTCAAATTAATTGGATAAATATTTTCATCGCATGATATATTAATATTGAAAAATGTACTACACAAAGTTTAGTAACAGACGTTGTATTATAAAATGTTAATTGTATTGATATTTGAATACTCTGTGATTTTGGGATGAACACATTTGACAATGCTGAAATAGTTACCATTGGGGATGGTGGTGTGTCCAATCAATAAGGTGTATTCACCAATAAAGTTCCCTTATATGTCATGTAAATGATCCATTAATAATAATTACTGGATTTTCTAATCATATTATTTTGAAAAAAATTCTATGTATTATTGAAATATTATAATACTACCACTAGTGTTATTTTTTTTCATTTTGAATCATTTATTAAGAATTTCCAATCATTATTCCACAACTCATGACATCAATATTTGATTTATAGGTTATTTTTTTCATGTGTTATTTTCATTTTCTAATACCCATATATGCCGATTATTTTTATGTTTTTTGTCTTTTTTACCATCACTAGAAACCAAAGAAGATAATTTGTTATGTCACATTTAATAATATATTAATGAAGGTTTTATATAGTGTATATCTATACTGATTACATAATAATATGGTTTTGTGGGAAATATTGAATATAGGTCACCATATTACATTATTGTGATCCCTGATAAAAATGGAACTGAAATGTTATAAAAATGAAGAATGTCTTTCAATAGAGTTATGAATTATAATTGAAAAATAAGAGAGATCTATGTAGGAGAATCCTTATTCCTATTTAAATTCTCATTATTGACCTCGGGATATGACTTTTTTAGTTTAGTATATGATTATATATATAAGTACATATATATATATCGATGCTTTCATGTATTTATTTAATGATACAAAAAATTAATATCATATTTTTTTTACTTTTTATGATTTTTATACGAAAGAATATTTCATAATGATTGTCATATTCTATGAAACAAGAAATGGGATTCAATCATATTTCAATTAATAAGGTCATAATATTAATTTATTGACTGATTATCCTATATAAAATAGTGTCACATAATTAAAATAGATTGAAATCATTTATGTTGACTATATTTCATAAAAAATATATTTTTTGTCAATAAAATTGAATTTGATGGTAATAAATATCATTGTATAAGAACTAAAAATATATTTTATCTCTTTCCCTCTTCACAGGTGATGAATATTTTTATTCAAAAAATAACTTGTAAATAATTTTCCTACTCATTTACTTTAATCCACAAAGTAGTTGTTTGAAAATTGATATAAATATTATTTATATGTTGTTACATGAATTAATTTTATCTCTTGTGTTTTCATTTTTCATTTAATATAAAAATCATTTCCAGTGATGATATTATTATATCTAAATGTTAATAACCAATCATTTGTGAAAATGTGGGAATATAGTAGATTAATTTGTAATGGCTTGGACCTCTTTGGTCCATTCCGTTGTGAAAATGTGGTGTTATAGGTGTTCCGGAAGGTTAATTTGTCTAGGGGTTCGTTTGGGTAGACTTTTAAGGAAAGCTAAAAGGATAATAGCATTCGCACGGTTGGCGTACGGTTTGCCAAAAAAGTGGGGCCAAACCATGCAAGGCTGGTCTTGGAGGTAGTGGCTAACGCACGGTTGGAGCACGGTTTGTCTAACCGTGCGGACTAACCGTATGAGGAGTGTTTCACGAGGCAGAAGCTAACGCACGGTTAGCACACAGTTTGTTAAACCATGTGGACTAACTATGCGGGCACTTAACGTTAGATCCTAAAGTTGTGGATCTTACTATTTTTTCCTTTAATCACCTCGTTTAAGACCCTAACCGGCCATAAATCATGATTACTCTTCCATGGAGGTAGAAGAACCTCTCCCAAGCAGTTTGGAGGCAATATGAAGGCTACTCCTGGTGAATCTATGCTGGTTTCTTAAGGTATGTGATCGTTCTTGCTTGATTTCTTAAATCTACTTTGATCAACTACTACTCCTCTCTCGTTTTCATTGATTTACTCCCGTTTTCCGTAGATCTAAGCATGTGGATGTCAAATATGATGATCTTTGGTCTTTATTGTGTTAGAAGAGGAGATCTAAGGAGGATTCTTGGATAATTTACCCGGTTTCTTGGGCGTTCTTCGACCATTGTGTTTTTCCTCAAAAACCTTTGAGGCAGGGGATTCGTGTCCTCTCTAATTGTTATGTGCAATCATAGAGTTAGAATGATTTAGCTCTTTTGGATCACAATGAAATTTATGTAATTAAATACTTAAATAGGATTAAAATAATTGGTTTGATCGCATGTTGTTGCTTTGTACTGTTATAATGGTTTGCCTCCCGATTTTCTAGAGAGTGTGATATTTACGCCTTGCTTGTTAGCATGTTGTTCTTGATGAAATTGATAAATAACGTAAAGACGGAATTAATTGATAATTAATTGGCTAAATATAAAGAGGCATGTAAAGGAATTAGGTTGTTGTTGTTGTGGTTGTTGATCCAAATTGATGTAATTCAATAGATGCCGATGAATGTGATTAATTATGTTGGTTGGGAAAATGAAATATGTTTGTGCTTGTTGTTTGAAGTCTAGATTCATTATTAAAGGTACAAGAGCCCAATTTGATTTTATGTTTACTTTACGGCTACTGGTGTTGTGATGTGATACTATAATGATGTTGTGATTTGTGGTGGGGGGGCATAGAGTCCTTGTGGTTGTGGCAGTGGATGACGCCTAGAGTGGCGAGATGCATCGATTTATTCATGTGGGTGGCAGTGTGGACACCTGGGATGATGGAGTGGCATGATGCATCGATTTATGCATGTGGGTGTCATGGATGACACCAGGGATGATAGAATGGGATGGATGTGATTTTTGGATGCATGGTGCTTTGTTTGGTTGTTTATCTTATATACATTTCACTACTACTTAGGGAAGCTGGCCTTGCTTACCCATCTTCCAAAAGGGTCGAAGACATGCGGGGTATGCACGTGCTTTCCATGTTTACCCTCTCAAGGTAGAATGGGTCTACGCTTTTTCTATAAGCAGAAATGACTCAACGGGTAGTACATCTACTCACAGTGTGGAGCCCCTTTTGTTTAGTACCATAGGATGGTTTTATAGAATGCCTGGGAATTTGGTAATGTAATTCTATAATAAATGTTTAAATAAATGATGTTAACCCATGGGGTTGTAGTTTGTTATAACTTAATAATGAGTTTGAGAGCTTTTGAAAGGAAATTGGTTTTTGGATGTGATGTTAATGTAATTTAATGTAGAATTGTTCATAATAAATTTATGTTTGATGAATTAATTAACGTACAGTGGAATTGATAAAAAGGGAATGAAGTAATATAATAAATACCTTAAATGCATGTGTGCTTATAGGAAAGCTAGTCTTAGAAGTGGCTTCTCAGAGTCCGAGAGACGTCATCTGCAGTTGTGTCTAAGACTGGGTTATGTTAATAGTGTGGTTGTGAGTTATAGTATATTATATACTTTTTTGTGTTTCTATAAGCTACTCTACCCTGTCAGTAAGGGAAACTGGCTTCCTAGGGATTCTGAGCCCTGGGGTGTGTTTTCGCCAATATTCCAGTGGGAGGATGAATGGCTGACTACCCCCTTTGACCCTTCTCTCTTCTCTTGGTAGATACTAGTGCCATTATGCGAATCAGATAGTTTTCCACATATATGTCTGTAGAGGGATGTAATGGCTTGTGGTTACTCACACAAATATATTCTAGATATATTATCCTATGGACTACTATAGGTGTAACGTGTATAGGCTGTGATGGTTTGATGATCCTTACTCGGTGAATGGGCTGTAATGGCTTGAGGTATAATACCCGACGTATGATACACGTTATGCGAGCTGTGGTGGCTCCCGGAAACTACCTGGTTACTATTGTTTGTTAGGATGGTGTGGCCCTTTGCCCATGTGTCTGCGGTCAAGCATTTGTGGTGCACGTGGTGTATATTTTGGAGCTTAGCCCAGGTGTATCCAGGAAATTCTTTGGAGAGAGATGCATAAGATGTATGTCATTGGGGCAAAGCATCATACCACTGGGGAAGTAGTAGAGGGGTACCCTTGAAATTTCTTTATTATATGATATTTTCTTGTATGCGTTACTTGCTGAGAGTAGCCATGGTGAATTTGGGAGCTTAGTATACCTGATAGTTGATGAGTCAGTTTCACTTGTTGTTCATTGTGCATTAGCATGCTTTCTTAAATTTTTTACGAGAGGCTTCAGGGAGGATCCTACTGAGTATACTATTATACTAACCCTATATATATATAATATATTTTTCAGGTCACTTGGAGAAGGGTGGAGATCAGGCTTGTTACTACTAGGTTGTGGTTGTATGAGCTATTCGGCCTTGTGGTCGCTACTATTTATACATTCTTTTCGGTACTTGCTGTTTTCACTTTCTGTTTTAGTAGTTTTGCATGAAATTACATATCTGCATATGGGTTTTCTTTTATACTACTGTTCATAGCTGGAGTTGGTTGGTGTCTATCTTATCTCTCTCTTTCACATGTGTTCTCTTAGAGGGTAATGCCTCCCATTTGTGTGTTTACTATACCCTCGGTGCTAGTTTCCAACCCTAGACCAACTGTAGGTGGGACTCGGGGTTCATTATCTCCCTTATCATATTTCTGTCCCATGAGGGGTCCACTTTGTGGAGAGGGTGTCATGATAGAGTGGCATCAGAGGTCTCGTAGAGGGTTAGGATGATGTTTGTAGTTAGCCACAGGTGAGGTTTCATGGGTTTGTAGAGAAATAGTGTCATTCATGTATAGAAAGTGAGGTAAACACTAGAGAGTGTTTGAGACATAGGATTTTAAGGGCCTCTATTGTAAAAACCCGGAAATTTAAAAAAAAGTTTCTTAATTTCATTGAAAATTTACGAGTGCGCCGTTTCTAAAGGCACATGATTAGGAGGCCTGGTGTGCCAAGAATCAATTTCAAAAGTATAGCTCGGGTAAGTTCAGTGAATGAACGAGGGGGTTTTTCTATCTCCGGAACTGGTGCTCGGAATTGAAATCTGAGGGCACCGATGAACACGTAGCGCCGATAATTTCTTAAGGGGACCTTTATCGTAGTTGTATTTTATGCGGGTTGAGTTTTATTAGTTGGGGGTTTTAGTTTAAAATAAATACAATTGTTGAAAAAAAATTTACTATATGTTGGAAGTTAAATTCTTCCTTGTGTGGATAAATGAGAGGTGGGGCCCACACGAGCCCCAACCTCTCAACTTCCTTAACTCTCATAAACACCCCATTAAAGCTCCCTTGTTTAATTTTTTCAACACTTCATTTTATGAGTCTTATCACCTCCTCTCTCCCTCTTAAATTCATGCCAAAATTCCCTAATTAATGTAATGAGTCACTTCATTTAAATAATTAAGAGGTTTGTTTTTTGAATTTTTAATTCATTATGATGGGAATAAAAATAATATCAAGATATTTTATTTAGTGGCTGGAGCATTGGGGTGTGTGGATAAAATATTAGTCATGTTCTAGAGTTTTGGGAGAGCTATGGTGTGAAGATTAAAAGAACTTCCCTCCGATGAAGAACGAAGCTTCTTCAACGAAGAACACCACATTCACGAAGATCAACGACGCACTTCCCTTTTCTTCCTCCGCATCAAGGGAGGAAATACAATCGTGGGGAGCTCACCAGCAATGACGGTTCTTTCTCAGCATTGACGGTGTGGCAACGCTTTCCCTGTGACAAACGAACGCCCAACACATTTATTGAGGTAAGGGAATTCTATTTGATTTTCACATTAACTTTTGAGAAAAGAAAAATGAGCGCAAACCAACCTCTATCTGGTTGATCTGCGGATTTCTCATTCATACGGGATGGATGCAGGGTTTATATTTGGATTGGAATTTAGTTTTATTTAGAATGAAAACCTCTAACACGGAGGGAACGAGCTAGAAATCAATCCTGGACACTCCTAAGATTGTTTGTTGATGAGATGGTTTACGGGCGGTGATGAAACCAGACAATAACGTCGTTTGGAAGCTGTCTTAGTGAAGAACGGGTCCCGGGAGGACCGCTGGCGAAGACAGAAGGCAAAATTGACCACCAGAGCGTGTCCGGTGGTCCGCGGAAGGTACTGCTGGCGGCACCCCAGTGTGCCGCCGGAAGAAAACCCATCGCGGCACTGCTGTGGCGGCTATCATCCAGACCCCATGGTCGTGCGGGATTCGGGAGGCGGGGCGACACCCCCCTTCACACCCCGCTCAGCCGCAAGCCAAACCGGGATGCAGGCCGAGCCGGGCCGAGCCGCCCGCGGAATTATATTTGATTTTCTCATTACCTTTTGAGAAAAGAATGATAGGCACAGACCAAACTCTACCCGGTTGATCCGCAGATCACTCATTTATGCAGGATGGATGCAGGGTTTATTTTCAGATAGGAATTGAGTTTGATCTAGATAGAAAACCTCTAACGCGGAGGGCATAGGCTAACAAAAAAGCCTAGGCCCTAAAAGACTGTTTGTTGAAGCGTGGATTGACAGGTGATGATGAAATGGGACCGCAACCGCGTTTGGAAGCCTTCATTGTGAAGAATGGGTCTCGGGAGGACCACATGTGAAGACAGCGGGCAAAATGGACAACTGTAGCGCGTCCGGTGGTCCGCGTAAGGTAATGACGGTGCGCCGCTCCGGCAATAGGAGGCGGCGGACGGAGCCGTCTAGCTGCTTGGAGGCGGCGTCACCCCAGCACACCGCCGTAAGAAAACCCACCGCGACACAGCCGCGGCTGGTAACATCAAGACCCCGTGGTCGAGTGGGATCCGAGATCCGGTGTGGTACCCCCATTCACACCCCGCACAGCCGCGAGCTAAGCCGCGGATGGCTTCTGAGCCGAGCAGCAAGCGACGCCGGTCCGGGCCGCCCGGGCTGGGCAGGGCCGCCTGCTCCAGGTCGGGCCCCCCGTGCCAGGTCGGGCTGCGCCATACGGGTCGGGCTGCTCCCAATCGGGCCGGACCCAGACCCGGGTCGGGTCTCCCCGGTTCGGGTCGACCTAGGGGGTATTGGGCCGGGTCGGACCAGGCCCGAACCCTCTATTTTCAGACCATCTTCGTTCAAACACCCATATCATGGGCTACAGACCTTCGATCGATGCACCGTCAGTTGCATAGGGATCCTTGGATCGAGACGGTCGTTTTAGTATATTGAACTCAAGATTTAGGTAATTTTTGTGTACGGACGGGTTGGATCGAACGCAAAACCAACGGGGCCCTCGGAGCGGAAACAGTTATAACATGAGCTCCGGACATCTGATTAATGTGCGGTCGACTTTGTTTGTTTCCATTTAGTGAGGCAAATATTTTGGTATACTTCACCTAAGGTTTTGATGTAGATGTAATATGGCCGGGTTGGATTGTACCCGTAATCCAACCGGGCCCCTAGAACAGAAAGACCGATAACATTCAGAGCGGACGTCCTTTTGACGAACCATCAGTGGTGTTGTTAATCTCATTGAGAAACAGTCCCTTTGAGTATATCCTATGAGAGTTCAGGGTATAGTTGAAATACTGTCGGGTTGGTTCGTACACGAAACCAGCCGGGCCCCCAGGACGAAAAGGCTAATAACTCACTGACCAAACGTCTGATTGACGTGTCATCTGTTTCATTGAGAAACCTGTGACGAGGCGGTCCCTTGTGATTCTTCTTTGTGGGACATTGTTATACTTGTAGTATCGACCAGTGGCTAATGGAGCGGACCCTCCGGGAGATGAACGTATGGAGTGCGGAGACCTAGTAGCTGTAGAACTGATGACAGCTTGACGGATTCGAGTCTGTGTGATTTGATTAGCCCGGTGGATGGAGTGCCCTGTATTTGGCGGTAGACCCACAATGGACATAGCGCTTAGGATTTGGCAGCAGTCTTGCTGTACTCGACTGGAGGAGTACCTCTGTATTCTATTAGGGGGAGCGCCGGATATTTGGTGGCAGACTCACAGTGAACAGAACACCCGGTATTCGGTAGCAGACCCATATTACTCAACAGGTGGAATACTTCAGCAATCTAAGGTTAGTGAGTGGAACCTCAGAGTCGTGACTGGAAAACTACTCTCAACGGAGGAATAGTTCTCTAGAAACCATGTTTTCGTCATTGTGAATAAAAATCCTGGTTTGAGATGAGTCAATGACCTTTGTGTTTACCTCATGATTGAGATGGGTCACTTGATAACTTAGGTATATGTATGGTAATATACCTAAGTAGTGGTTATCCATTGATTTTGTAACCTTTGTGTTTCCTCATGATTGAGATGGGTTACTTGATAACTTGGGTATTAGTATAGACTTATACCTAAGTAAGTGTTATCTATTGAGATATTTTTTGCAGTTATCCTTGTTGGTTTTAGTGAGACCTTTAGGTTCTCGGGGTCCCTACTGAGTATCTTTATACTCACCCCTATACTGGTTATGCCCGCACCTCATTGTGTTGGATGTAGACGACAGAAAACGCTGATAGAGACCGAGTGTATGAGGACTAGATGGTACCCAGAGGTGGACCTCACGTCGTGTTAGTACCGGGAGGTGGACTTCACGACGTGGAGGTACTTGGAGGAGGGTGGTGGGTGAGAGTGTTGAGGATGTTATCTATACCTACCCTTCATGTAGGATCCGAGGTGGATAACCCAAGAGATACTTGTCACCTTCCAACTGTATTATCATTTTCCTTGTACTTCTCAGTTGGGTTTGTATTCTGGCCCATTTACATTTCAGCACTCTCTTTTTAAATTTCTGTACTACTTCCTCTTGTACTTTGTGGTGTTTTTTATTTTTTTAAAGGAAATGCCTTCCCAGTTTTTTGGATTTATGCCTTTGGTGCTAGTCTCCAGCCCCTGGCCTATGGAAGGCAGGCTTGGGGTAGTCACGACACGGTCCCCGAAGATGGGTCATGACAAATTGGTTTCATAGGAGTCGGTTCTACTGCAAAACTCATGAAATTAATCATTCCTTACAGTGAATAAATAGTGTTATGGGTATCGAGTGTGGTCTTCTGTTCAGGGATTCCAGTGTTGGTGCGGTATCCGACGTATCCATACATCAACACCCTAACTACTGATTTCCATCTTAGTGCATGAAAACACTGATTGCGTGTTTGTTTCAAAAAAAGTTAAAAGTCATCTCAAACCAGGTCAGCTCACAAGGTATAAAATGTTTGACCTTGTCTCATCTGTTTCTTTTAGGATGCCTCCCCGCAGACGAACAGCTAGAGCCCTGAGAGTTGTAAGTACTGAAATCCCACCGAGAGGTAGGGGCTCTGTATAGGGCCCTCTTTCGGTTGAGGTACCAGCGGTGGTACCAGTGGTACTACCGTTTATTGGGCCACCGATGCCACTATCCCAGCAGTAGGTGATTCACGCTACTTGAGCGCGTTGAACGAGTTCCAGCGCCAATGTCCACCCATGATCTGGGGAGATACGGTTCCACAGGTGGATGAGGATTGGCTGGAGGCTATGGTAAGAGTCTCCAGGATAGTAGGTACACCAGAGGACTTCATGGTGATCCATACTGAAAGCCTCTTTTAGGCAGCAGCAGACAGATGGTGGAGATTGATGCTCCAGATGCACGACGAGGTGACACTCCTATGTGAAGACTTTGAGAGCCTATTCTGAGCAGAGATTGTACATGCCACCCTCCGAGCAGTGTGCATACAGGTTCTACTGCATCTTTATTAGGGCAACATGACAGTAGCACACTTCTCGACGAGGATCACATACCTCTCGTGCTACTCTATAGACATGGTACGAGACCTGATCTTCTGGGCCCGTACATTCGAGCAGGGACTGAGGAACGATATCAGATATTCAATGATCCCTCTCAGCATCCCAACTCAGGAAGGGGCGTTAGAGAAATCCCTCTTAGTAGAGAGTTTTCTTGCTGAGCAGACATCAGCAGCGGGACCCACCACTACTCATCTTACAGTAGAGTCTTCTGCAGCTGGCAGTAGACAGATGACACATGGGTCCAAGAGGACCAGACCCACCAGTGGCTGACAGCACGACACAGGTTCAGTTGTGCGGGGAAACCATAGTGGATTCAGAGGCAGTCGTGCTAAGAGTGGGTAGTGTAACTCCTACAGCGGGCTTGGTCACAAGGCACGTGACTGTCCGACCCGCCGTACAGACGATCCATAGATAGATTAAGAACCTCCCAGGAAGAGGTTGAGGTTCGATCGAGGTGGAACGAAAGAAGCATAAGGCAAAGTCATAGGAGATGGTTGTTCATATGGAGGTGGACGACGCTTTTAGGTGTTGCCACCACCACCACATGGAGGACCACCCCGACCGCAAGAAATGGGTGTATATGAGAGAGTTCAGTTTCAGGCAGCTGAAGCATATGACTACGGATCTCCAGAAGCAGGTGGACAAGAGTGGGTCTAGGCATGGAGTCCCTTGTTCTTGGTGTTTTTAGTTTCCATTTTGTCACCGTTGTAGTTTTGTGTGTCTTTTTACATTGAGCTGTAGTAATAAAAGACACATTTCATTGTGACGATTACTTTTCTGTCCACTCTGTATGGTTGATACGAAGATGTTCTGGTTTCAAACCATTTAATTGAACCTCACTTTTGAGATACCTACTAAAGGAGACCTAGTGACCACACACTACTGCCTATAGTTTGACTCGACCCTTGGAGGCGATAGTAACAGTTGAATCACTTGGTAGTAGCGCTGAGGCATTCTAACGTCATCCAGGGCATGAAATAGTATCATTAATGTCCGGATTGACTGTATTAGGTGAAGAACATTGTTCATCCAGTGGATGAGACAAGATTTATCTTTTCAGTAGAGGAGAAATCTCAGCAACTCTTGTAGAACGTAAAAAATTAAAGGTGGGAATTATTTCTTACCATTTTCTAGTCTCACCCATTATTATTTTAGTGAACAGTTTACAGTTCCCTATATATCAATAATCCCAGGTGTATCTTCTCTCAAAAAGATATGAAATTGGGTACAAGGTGATGGATTAAATTATTTCAGGACTGTGACTTTTAGATAGTTTATACACCTAGAGAGGGGGACATTGTAGCAGATTCTCCTAAGTAGGAGATCATACAGTCAACTGTTAGGAGTGGTGAGACAACATCTGCCCACATTTCAGATATCGTTTGTGGATAGTGATTTAGTCAGCATGTTTAAAACTAGATATGGTTCAGGTTACAACAGAAAAGGATGAAAATCCTCCAAGAGTGGATGAAGACTGCATGAAGTAGACTAAAGTCTTATGCTGATAGGTGACAAGACCACTGTAGTTTGAGAGTGATGACCACTTTTTATATGGGTCTCACCGTGACAAGGTCAATGGAGATGTGGCCGAGGTGACAGGTAATCCCTGAGGTTCAACAGACCTTTCCATGTCCCCAGTAGAGTAGGCAAGATGGCTTACAGCCTAGAATTTTCACCTCAGATGCACCGGGTGCACGACGTTGTTCACATATCCTAGCTGAGGAGATATGTGCATGACCTTTTCTATTATCATCAACCAGGAAGAGCTACATATCGATGATGGGGTGACCTACATTGGGTTCTATTAGAGGTTGAGGATCGACATGATCAGGTCATTCTGGGATGGTGGATTTCTCTTTTATGCTTTCGTTGGCAGCACGAGAACCTCTAGTAGAGCACATGGGAGCGGGAAGCTCCGATGCGTGCTTGGTACCTCCTTCATTTTACCTAGATTGTGTTGTATCTTTACGGGGATGTAAATCCCTGAGGTGGGAGTTATTTAAGATCTAGAAATTGCAAGGAAATTTTTTTCATAATTTTTTTTGAATTTTACGAGTGCGTAGTTTTTGAAGGCACCTAATTCCGAGGATCGGTGAGCCTGAAATCAATTTCCAAAGTTTATCTCGGGTACGTTATGTGAATGAACGAGTGGGTTTTTCTATCTCTTGAACCGGTGCTCAGAATTGAAATCAAAGGGCACTGATGAACTCACAATGCCGATAATTTCATAAGGGGAACTTTACCATAGTTACATTTTATACAGGTTGAGTTATATTATTTGGGGATTTTATTTTAATATAAATAAAATTGTTGATCAATGTTATTTTTATATGTTGGAAGTTAAATTCTTCTTTGTATGGATAAATGAGAGCTGGGTCCCACATGATCCCCAACCTATCATCTTCCTTAACTCTCATAAATCCCCCATTAATGCTCCCTTGTTTAATTTTGTCAACACATCCTCTTTTGAGACCTCTCACCTCCTCTCTCCCTCTTAAATTCATTCCAAAATTCACTAATTAATGTAATGAGTCACTACATTTAATTAATTAAGAGGGTTGTTTTTTAATTTTAAATTCATTAGGATGGGAATAAAAATAATATAAAGAGGTATAATTTACTGGTTAGAGCATTAGGGTGTGTGGAGAAAATATTAGTTATGTTCTAGAGTATTTGGGAGAGATTTGGTGTGAAGAACAAAAGAACTACTCTCCGACGAAGAACGACGCTTCTTCAACGAAGAATGCCACTTTCGTGAAGATCGATGATGCGCTTCCCTTTTCTTCCTCCTCATCATGTGAGGATATAAAACCATGGGGAACTCAACAGCGATGGTGGTTCTTTCTCAGCATTGATGGAGTAGCAATGTTTTCCCCACGACGAATGAACTCCCGAAAGTTTGTTGAGGTAGGGGAATTATATTTGATATTTTCTTTACCTTTTGAGAAAAGAACGATGAGCACGGACTGACCTCTGCACGGTTGATCCAAGGATCGCTCGTTCACGTGGGGTAGATGTGGGGATTATATTCAGAATTGAATTGAGTTTGATCTAGATTGAACACCACTAACGCAGAGGGAACATGCTAACAAACAAGCCTAGACCCTCCGCAGATTTTTTGTTGATGCATGGATTGACAAGGGACAATTAAATGGGACTGCTACAGAATTTGGAAGTCGTCTTAGTGAAGAACGGGTCCCGAGAAGAGCACTGGAGAAGACGGAGGGCAAAACGGACCACCGGAGCGCATCTGGTGGTCCGCGGAAGATACGGTCGCCGCGCAGCGCCGACGACCGGAGGCGGCGGTCGTAGCCATCTGGCAGCCTGGAGGCAGTAGCACCACAACACGCCGCCGAAATAAAACGCGACACGACACAGCCGCGGTGGTGAGGAGGCGGACACCGCGGCCATGCGACATTCGGGAGGCGGGGCGGGTCAGTTGGCATCGCCAGTTAAAAAAAAAAGGGGTGACGACCCCCATCGCACCCCTCTTGGCCACGAGCCGAGCCATGACCAGATTCTGAGCAGGGCCGCATTCCACGCCGGGCCTGGCCGCCCGCGCTGGGTCGGGCCGCCCATGTCGGTCCACCCGTGACAGGCCGGGCCGCTCCCAATCGGGATGGAACCAAACCCGGGTCGAGCCGACCCGGTTCGGGCCCACCCAGGGGGTATTGGGTCGGGTCGGACCGGGCCGGAACCCCCTATTTTCGGACCTGGTTCGTTCAAACACCCATATCTAGGGCTAAAGTCCACCGATCGATGCACCGTTAGTTGGGTACAAATCCTTGGATTGTGATTGTAGTTTATGTATATTAGACTGAAGATTTTGGTAATGTTTGGGTACGGCCGAGTTGGTTTGAACCGAAAACCAACCATGCCCTCAGAGCGGAAACGGTAATAATATGAGCTCCAGATGTTCGATTGAAGTTTCATCGACTTTGTTGGTATATATTTAGTGAGACGGTCCTTTTGGTATACTTCACCTGAGGTTTGGAGGAAGATGGAATATGGAAGGGTTGGATTGTACCCGAAATCCAACCGGGTCCCTGGAACGGAAAGGCTGATAACATTCAGACCGGACGTCCATTTGACGAACCGCCAGTGGTGTTGGTAATATCGTCGAGAAATGATCCCTTTGAGTATACCCTTTTAGTGTTCAGGGAACATTTGAGATACGGTTGGGTTGGTTCGAATACAAAACTAACTGGGCCCCAGGACAAAAAGGCTAATAACTCACACACCAAGCGTCCGATTGACACGCCGTCTATTGCGTTGAGACCCATATGATGAGGCAGTCCCTTATGATACATTGTTGTGGGACTTTGTGATATATGGAGTATAGACCAGTGGCTCGTGTAGCGGACCCTCCTGGAGACGAGCGTATGGAGTGCGGAGACCTAGTAGATGTAGACCTAATGACTGCTTGACAGATTCAAGTCAGAGTGATTCGATTAGCCTAGTGGACGGAGCGAACGACATTTGGCAGCAGACCGACTTCGGACGGAGTGCCTGGGAGTTTGCAGCAGACCCGTGGTACTCGACAGGATGAGTACCTCTGTAGGATATTAGGGAGAGCGCATGATATTTGGTGGTAGACCCACAGCGGACAGAGCACCCGGTATATGGAAACAGACCCACAGTACTCAACATGTGGAATACTTCAGTAGTCTAATGTTAGTGAGTGGCACCTCGAAGTCGTGATAGAACTACTACACTCGACAGAGGAGGAGTTCTCTAGCATCTGTGTTTTCATCATCGTGAATAAAAATCCTGGTTTGAGCTGAGTCAATGACCATTGTGTTTACCTCATGATTGAGATGGGTCACTTGATCACTTATGTATATGTATGGGCATATACCTAAGTAGTGGTTATCCGTTGATTTCTTAACCATTTTGTTTTATAATGATTGATATGGGTTACTTGATAACATAGGTATATGTATAGGCTTATACCTATGTAAGGGTTATCTGTTGAGATCCTTATTTGTGGTTATCCTTGTTGGTTTTAGTGAGACCTTGAGGTTCTCGGGGTCCCTACTAAGTATCGTTATACTGACCACTGTATGGGAAATTCCCGCACCATGTTGGGTTGGATGCAGATGTTGGACAACTCTGATAAAGACCAAGTGTACGAGGACTGGACGGTACCCGGTGGTGGACCTCACGTCGAGTCAGTACCCATAGGTGGACTTCATGGTGTGACAGTACTCGGAGGAGGTTGGTGGGCGAGATCATTGAGGAGGCTATCTGTACCTACCCTTCAGGTAGGATCCGAGGTGGATGGCCCAGGAGGTCCTTGTCTCCTTCCAGCTATTTTTTCTTTTTCCTTGTACTTTTCAGTTGGGATTGTATTATGGACCATTTACTTTTCAGCACTTTCTTTTGTACTTTGTGTATTACTTCCAATTGTACTCTGTGGTGTTTGTTTACTTTTTTCAAAGGCAACGCCTTCACAGTTATCGGGATTTATGCCTTTGGTGCTAGTCGCCAGCCCCTGGCCTATGAAGGGCGGGCTTGGGGTAGTCATGGCATGGGCCCCGAGGACGGGTCGTGACACCTTTGATCTGATGTACGGATCTTTAAGTTTACAATGGATATTAAACAACGTGATACTGGTTCCAGGGTAGAGACCAAGGAATGGATCATGCATCATTCTTCTTGGTGCCTATGTTTGAATGGGTTGACCTTGGGATAGGTTAACCTAAAATGAATAATAGAAATCAATTAATTAATTAATGTTGAGTCTTCTATATTCCATGCTTAGGATCTCTATGTTTCAGTTATTTTATAGGTATGTCTCTTGGTCGACGTCCTCCTCAGGTTTGCATAGAAAATTCACAACAGGCTATTTCATCAGATCACCGCAGGGTAGAGGATGATGATGAAGACACTTGGAGGAAGACACTACTGGAGTTTTAGCGCCAGATTCTGCAGATTTATGAGGGCTCTATTTCAGATGCAATCATGGAAGACTGGTTGGAGGAGGTTGAGATAGGCTTCAGTTTGATTTGTTCTTAAAAGGAGAACTGGGTGTCCTTGGTTGTAATGATGCTCCATGTAGCAGAAAGGCTGTGGTGGTTGTTGTTCCATGTGGATCATGAGGAGATAGCGATCTCATGGGAGGAGTTCCAAGACAAGTTTAGAGTCGAATTCCTTTCTTCGACTGTGAAGGCGTCCAGTCGCTAGGAGCATCCAACCCTTTGACATGAAATATCTATTATTCGAGAGTTTGGAATCAATTTTCGGAACCTTTTACGATATTCTTCAGACCTGTTACAAGATTAGGAGGCCAGAGCGAGGCATTTCGAGGAGGCTTTGCATCCATAGATCCAGCGCCAGGTCACCCCATTTAGGCTAAAGAAATATCTTGAGGTGCTGGCAAGGGAAGAGGTTGTCTAGAGGTCATTGGCTAGGACAAGATCATCATGATAGGGGGGTCATCATGATCCCTCACGAGACAAGGTTGTGCTCTGGGGTTCTTGGTTTTCAGGGTAGAAGAGTTTTTGTTCAGCCGGGGGTAGGTCCCATCCCTTCACATATACTTTCTCCAGAGTCAGCAACTCTCAGGCCTATGCCAAGGGATCAGGCGCTTGTTTTTCTTGTGGTGGTCGTGGTCATCTGTAGCGGGAGTTCCCGACCATTTATAGTAGTCTTCGTGAACCAGTTGTTACACTTCAGGTTCCTCTGTTGAGGAAGATCCATCCGACGCAGCAACAACAGAAGGTTGCACCAGTTTTAGATCACCAGAGAGTATATGGGGCATTTAGAGGGAAACTCCACAATGCCCCATTCCTCAAGAAAGTAGAGCACTGCCGTGGTGGTGGTCATCATCAGGGTCAGAGAGGCCATGGAGGAGGTCGTAGTCAGCGTCATGCTCTAGTACTTCCATCTCTAGATGAGCCAGATGTCGTTCAAGGTACCCTTTACTTGTTTTCTACCTTGGTGTATGCCTTATTTGATTCAGGAGCGACACACTACTTCATATCACCTACCTTTGTCCATGCTTTGGGAATTGAGGTAGAGAGGATTCCAGTGCCGTTGGTGTTGACTAATCCTGTTGGAGGTCATGCTAACTTGTTTGAAGTTTTTAGAGACTGTGAGCTAGTGTTGGGGCAACACCGCTCATTGGGAGATTCCATATAATTACAAATACAACCATATGTTGTCATCCTTTTCATGGATTGGTTATATTCGATGCAGCCTATTATGGATTGCTTAAGGAAGAAGGTCATTTTCCTTGGTGTGGATGTAGAGAAAGTGGTGTTTGTTGGTGAGAGAGATCCTTTGATGGGTCATAGGCGCCTTCCATTCTTATCATACAAGGAGATTGAGATGATGGTATGTTCTTAAGAGGTTTGACATTTGGCATTTCCTAGGGTCTTAGATGAGTACTGTGGTGTCTTTCTAGAGGAGGTTGTTGAATTACCCCCTCAACGAGTGATCAAGTTTGAAATCGAGCTACTACCAGGAGCGTATCCTATCTCTATGTCTTCATATAGGATAGACCCTTGTAAGTTAAGAGATCTACTTATACAGGTTGATGGTATGATGTAGTGCGGTTTTGTTCGACCAAGTGTGTCACTATGGGGTGCACCAGTTCTGTTCATAAAGAAGTCCAACAGTAGTTTGCAGTTGTGTATCGATTATCGTCGCTTAAATAAACTGAAAATAGAGAATCGCTATCCACTTTCGTGGATTGATGACTTATTCAATCAACTGAAGGGTGCAAGTTAGTTCTCAAAGATAGACATGCGGTCAGGATATCATCAGATGCGTGTGAAAGATTCTGATATTTTGAAAACTACTTTCCGTTGTCATAATGGTCATTATGAGTTCATTGTAATGCCATTAGTCATGATGAATACTCAATCTGTATTCATGGGATTGATGAATGCTGTTTTCAGTGAGTTCTAGGATAAGTTCATGGTAGTTTTCATCTATGACATCCTTGTGTAGTCCACATCTGAAAAAGAGCATGTAGAGCATCTACGAGCCATTTTGGGAGTTCTTCATCAAAATCATCTGTTCGAGAAGCTTTCGAGGAGTGAGTTTTGGGCTCAATAAGTTCATTTCATGGGTGGGAATGTTGTGTCCCAATTGGGAGTAGTAGTGGATCCATTGATGATAGATGTAGTTGTGTCCTGGGAAACCCCCAAGACAGTTTCAGAGGTACTAAGATTCGTTGGTATCGAAGGCTACTACATGAGGTTCATAGAGAATTTCTCATGATTTGCGACTCCTCTAAGAGATTTATCGTGGAAGGAACATGAATTAATATGGACTGATCAGTGTCAGGTAACATTCGAGTATCTAAATGAGTAGTTAGTAAGTGATCTAGTCCTTTTTCTTCCAACTGAGGGAGTTCACTTTGATGTTTTCTGCGGTGCTTCACATCTAGGGTAAGGCTGTGTTCTCATGCATCAGAGGTCTGTTGTTTCTTATGGGTCTCGGCAGTTGCTTCCACTTGAACACAAATATGCCACCCATGATATGGAATTGGAATCAGTGGTTTTTTCTCTAAAGTTGTGGAGACATTACCTATTTGGTGAGTACTTTGTGGTTTTCACCGATCATAAGAGTTTGAGGTATGTTTTCTCCTAGTGTGAAATGAACATATGACAGCATCAGTGGATGGAATTCTTTTAGGAATACGACGTCAAAATATCGTATACACATGTAATAGGGAATGTGGTAGCTGATGCGCTGATCCGAAAGTCGCGTAGTGATGTTGTGCATGAATCTAGTGATTCATGCAGAGTTATGGAAGAACAGTCAGCATTGCATCTTAATATGGGAAAAGTTGGGTGTAGAGGTTTTCTTTTCCATATGACGGTACAGTCATCCCGGATGTAGAAGTTGGAGGAGTCCCATTTAGGAGATATTGAGGTGGATGTCTTGAGAGACCGAGTTGTTTGTGGTGAGGTCCCTGATGGTTGGTCGAAGGAAGAACAACACCGAGTGATGTATCATGGATGGCTTTTTGTTCCCTTGATGATGCGTGGGACGGTTCTATAAGAGTTCCATAGTTCAAACTTAGCAGTGCATCCTGGCATAACAACGATGTACCGATCCTTGAGGAGTTAGTGTAAAATCCCAAGTAAGTAATGAATAATAGATATTTTTATCTATGTCTATTAATGATTAAGATAGTGTTATAGCGACTTAAAATGAAAATAAATACAATCTTATGCATGGAATACACTAATATTCTTAAAAGATTGTTTTACTGCCTTTTGATGGAAAACCATTTTTGAATCTTTATTTTGACAATTTTATAAACTATGTTTGTCAAAATAAAATTATTCTTTATGATTGGGACATCAAAATTTACTTTGTGTGAATTTTTGGTATTTTTCTGACAATGTTCATTTTTTAATGAATAGTGAAAAATACTGCATTTTACATCAAAACTACTTTTTAATCTAATTTATTTATATGATTAGATTATGTTTTGAATTGGTTTTGAAGTGAAATTAGAATATATTTTTACCATTTTATCCAATGGTGGTCATTTGAATCAATTTCACTTTGAAATTGGACTTAAACTGGTGTCAATCTTTTGATACTTATTGTTTCATAAAAACACGCTATTTGCTCTGACAGCGGGAATTAATTATTAAATTAATTAATGTGACCTATATGTTTTGAATTTTTTAAAATAGACTTCATTTTTGAATTCGGAATATCAAATATAGCTTAGGGTGAATTTTTGTTAATTTTCTGAAAAACTTCAATTTTTGATGAATAGTGAAACCACTAAGTGATAATCAAGCAAACTGATTTTTCAGTTAAATGAAAGTTTACCACTAATGTGTATTGAATTTTGAAAATCCGACATACATGGTTGTCATTAGTATTTAAAATGTGGTTCAATGAGATTATAATAATTTTTTGGTGAATAGTAACTTATTAAGTTCTTAATCACGATTAGTGGTAATTAGGGTAGTTTAAGGTATAAATAATACTTTAATAAAATTAAATGACCTAGAAACATGTCCCAACCTCCTTTTTTGTGTCATGGCCGACCATGAAATGCCATTGGTCAACTTGGGGACCCCATGGATCCACTTTTGTTGGGAAATGACATAAATTACTTTTTATTTAATGTTAAAGTGAAAATGACACAGACATAATATGTTTTACGAAAACAATTTTTAAGTGGGATTATACAAGTCCAAAATTTGATTATAAATAGTCATTGGAAATCTAAAAAGATTTCCTATATCATAGTAGTTTTTTTATAATTTTTAGACATTAAATAAATTTAATTATATATGAAATAATAATTATGCAGTGATGACATCATTATTTGACGATTTAAATAAAATAGAAAGATAATGTAAAATCTATGAACTACACATGTCCAAAACCAATTGTATGAGTGGATTTCGAACCCTTATCACCTTATCCACGAATTATATCAATGTGGGACCTTTTAAAACCGAAAAACATTTTGAAATAATGTAATAGTTCTTTACTTTCCAAAAGTTCCCCTCCTCTCCTCTTATAAAAGGCCCCCACCTCTACCTCATTTCACACACTCTTCAAGCCTTTGGCTCTCCCAACCCCTGCCCATTTGATCTCTCCACATCCCTCTACTCATCCTAGAGGATTCCCTTTGGGAAGAATCCTTTCAAAGGAAGCCTTGAGGCTCAACTCAAAATGAGTTACACTTTTAAAGGTAATTCATTCTCTCATGTTCATTTGATTTATTTTGCTTCTCCAACCCCATAAACTCTTTTTATTTACTTCTTTTGTAACAACACCAGTATCATAAATATACTAGGATGTTGTTATAAGATTTATTTGAGCTACACTCTCACACAACTACATCAAATTGTTAAAGAACATACGGTTTCCGTGGATGGAGAAATTCTGCCTCCCGAAACGATGATTGTTCAACACTCATTTAACACCTTCAAAGGTGGCCATTATGATGTCACTATTTTTATATATGATATGTTTATGTTTTACTTAAGCTTCTGTTTTTTTTATTTTGGGCATACCTTTATGGTTTCCATTATGGGTAAAACACGATATCTTCATTTTAGGAAGTGCGGACTACCGCCCCCAAAAAGTGATTTGATTCGTTAATACCATATGTGGGATGTGTAAAGGATAAAGTTAATGATATTATATATGTTATTATACTGGAATTATAATATACTCTTATATCATTATGATTCCATTCCAGAAAATATGAAATAGAAATGGAAGTAGCGTTCATGCGTACGTACGGCTTACCGTCTCCATGAACGGTGCATTTCATTTCTTACCTCTAAATGTGATGTAATATTATAAATGCATGTATGTACTGGATATATATGACATATATGATATCTACATCATGAATACCATTCTGGATATAATGAACCTTTGACCAAATTAACAACATGTAAGTGTAAGAAGTCTATTTTTTACTTAAGAACCAAATACCGACAAAATGAACATTATTAACATAACTGATTACATGATGTTCATAACATGGTATAAAAGGAATAATGAACCTGAAAAAGATTTATAAGCAAGTAGAGATTAACTCAATTTTATTATTCAGGAGATTAAAGAACGGTCGGGTCAAGTCGGATACGAGGTATGGGACCTCGTCTCAATCTCCTTTCATTGAGGCATATTTTATTTTATACAAAACTTTCTTTTATACGGTGTATAAACCCCTTTGACTATTACGTTTATTCAAAAGGAATCTTTTTTATACGAAGCGTTTACTAAACGACAAAAGGGAATGTTTTTGTCGTACGTATGCGGCGACAACGACTTCTCCGCCGTCGTGACCGTTATTTGAGTTTCGGCTTCCTCTACAATCCATACCTTCTTTTTTTAAAAGAAAAATAAATACCATGTTTTACTTTTTTATTTTTGTATTGAAAATGGATTTCATAATGTTTTTATTATATAAATGTGTTGTATTGATATCTCGTGATTGAAATGTGGAAATGTTATGTTTCCTTTATGCATGTTTTATGTGATATGATTATGTTATGGTTCATGGGCATTATTATAAAGATGGGTGGTTCCGTGATAAACTAAGGGCGGGTGAGCCCGTTATATCTCTCCAATGCATTGGGTAACGCGAAGGAGTGAAACGTTAAGGTTTCTCCGAATAGATTTTAGGGAATATACTGTGATGGGTATTCCAAACGTAACCAATAGGGTTACTCCCTACGTAAGAATGTTATGAATGCCTCAAGTTACCATTATGTCTTATGATTTCTATGATTTATTCATGATTTTATGATGTATGTTAAAGTGCCTACGTTTTATGGGTAAAGTATGATTTCATTCTTATGTATATATGAACTCATGTTTCCTTTCCATGTTTTTTTTATAACCCATACTGAGTTATTATGCTCATCCCAAGTTTTTGAAATGTTCTTCACAGGTCAAGGGAAAGGTACATGATAAGATGATAGAGTCAAGGATGTGTCAAGAAATAATCCATGTTTTATTTTAAATGTGTTTCCATTGATGGGAATTAAGAATACTATCTTTATGTAACCACTTTGTTTATATGTGGAATGTAATGCAAGTTTTATGATATAATTCTCTAAAACTCTAAACCCGAAAAGATCCTCAATGTGTAATCTTGTAATAACTCAAGATTAAGTAAGGTTTAAGGCTGGGGCCTTATAGTTGGTATCAGAGGTTGGTTTAGATAACTTTAGGATTTAGAATTCTATTAAATGATTATCCAAAAATATATTTTTTTTTGAAATGATATAGCATTTAAAGATTACCATGTTGCTTCATCTAAGACATGTTTGTTCAGAATGGTTTTCCGCAGAGGAAACAGGGAAGCAGTGCTAGGAAGGCATACAGAAGGAAATAACCTCCCGAATCAGTATCCAGAAATTGTCGGAATTGGAACTGAACAGATTGTTGCAGTAATGGCGTAGTTGACTCAAGCAATAAATGGTGGTGGTATCCATGCACGAGATCAGCCAGAACAACCGCAGAAGAACATGTCAGTGGTGGAACATTTCATGAGGCAACATCCACCATCATTCAGAGGATCATCTGACCCTGTGCTAGCTGAAGGGTGGATTAAAGCACTGGAGAAGATTTTTGATGTCATGGGGTGTTCAGACAATCAAAAGGTTAGTCTTGCTATTTACCGTTTGGAGGGTGAAGCAGATCAGTGGTGGTCTATGGTTAAAAATATCAGGGACGCCGATGAGATTGATGCTCTTGACTGGGATGAATTCAAAGGTATGTTTCTTGAGAAGTATTTTCCTAAGGCTGTTTGACTTAGGATGGAAAAGAAATTCTTGGAATTGAGGCAAGAGGAAGACTCAGTGGCTGCCTATGAAGAAAGGTTCACTCGATTGGCAAGGTATGCTCCAAATTTTATCCGAGACCTTGATAGTAAAATCAATCATTTTTACTTAGTATTAAAGCCAAAGTATCGAAGGGCATTAGCTTCTCGTGAGTTTATAAGTTATGAAAAGCTTGTTCGATGTGCTGAGAAGGTGGAAATGGAGTTTTCCGATGACCACGTTTTCTATAACAACCAGCATAAGAAGAGACCAAGGTGGCAGGAGAAAGGTAAGAATTCATCAAAAAAGTATGATGGTAGGAAAACTAAGTTTCCAGTTTGTGATAAATGTGGAAAAAGGCATGCTGGGGAATGTCTTCTGATTCTGGAAAGTGCTACCGATGTGGTAAGATGGGACATAAGGCTCGTGATTGCACTGAAAAGGATCAAGCTGAAGGTAAGAACAAGTTTGATTTATTGTTAGTGAAGTGTTATAAGTGCAATGAGATGGGTCACTATGCAAACGAGTGTCTGACACGGAGCTTGAGTGATGGGAAGTAGTTAGAATACAAGCAGAAAGGGGTGGTGAAATCCTTTGCAACTACTTCAGCAGATGTCGGGCCATCAAATGAAGTTGTATCAGGTACTTTTTTTGTTTTTTCAGATTATGCCAGTGTGTTGTTTGATTCGGGGTCTACACATTCTTTCATCTCTGAAACCTTTTCTAGTAAAATGGGAATACCATCTCAAGAAATGACTCCTGAACTTTTGGTAAAAACACCTGGGGGAAGTGTCGAGGAAAAAAGAATTTATAAGAATATTCATATCCTTATCTATGGAAAGAACCTACTTGGAAACCTTATTGTTCTACCTCTAGTAGAGTTTGATGTTATCCTGGGTATGGATTGGCTCTCTATTTACCATGATAAGATTGATTGTAGAGCTAAAGAAGTTTCTTTTCAGAAAGAATTTCAGTTTGTTTACAAGAATGAACCCTTACTTTTGATAACATATCTAGAGGCCGAGAAACTTGTAAAAGATGGAAATGAATGTTACCTTGCACACATCGTTGAAAATAAAGGAACTGTTCAGATTAATGATGTGCCAGTGGTAAATGAGTATCCTGATGTTTTTCCTGATGAGTTGCCTGGAATAATACCAGATCGGGAAGTTGAGTTTACTGTTGACTTAGTTCCTGATGCTAAGCCAATTTCAAAACCCCCTTATCGAATGGCACAAATTGAACTTTTAGAGTTGAAGGAGAAATTGAAAGATTTATTAGAGAAAGGTTTCATTAGACCTATCACATCACCATGGGGTGGTCCTGTTTTATTTGTTAAAAAGAAAGATGGTTCTATGAGACTTTGAATTGATTATAGAGCCTTGAATAATATCACTGTTAAGAACAAATATCCTTTGCCTCATATCGATGATTTGTTTGATCAGCTCCAGGGAGCTCAGTTTTTTTCAAAGATTGACTTGAGATTGGGGTACCATCAGCTAAAGGTTAAGGAGGCAGATATTCCGAAGACCGCGTTCCGTACGAGATATGGCCATTATGAATTTGTAGTAATGCCTTTTGGGATAACCAATGCACCTGCTGTATTCATGGACTTAATGAATAGAATTTTCCATGAGTTCTTGGATAAGTTTGTGGTGGTTTTCATTGATGATATTTTGGTGTTTTCTAAAAGTAAAGAGGAGCATGAAAAACATTTAAGGGTTATCTTGCAAAATTTAAAATAAAAGAAACTCTATGGGAAATTCAGAAAGTGTGAGTTTTGGTTGCAACAAATTTCTTTCCTTGGTCACATTGTTTCTAAAGATGGAATAACTGTTGATCCTGGAAAAACAAAAGTTGTGGAAGAATGGCCAAGACCCACAAATGTAACCGAGATTCGTAGCTTCCTTAGTTTGGCGGGCTATTACCGAAGGTTTGTTAGAAATTTTTCACGGTTATCTAGTCCAATGACTAAGCTAACTCGTAAGGGTGTTAAGTTTATCTGGACAAAAGAATGTGATGATTGTTTTCAGGAATTGAAAAGAAGATTGGTGAATGCTCAAGTTTTGGCACTACCTTCCAGGAATGGTGAGTTTGTTATATACAGTGATGCTTCATTGAAAGGACTTGGTTGCGTCCTAATGCAGAATGATCAGGTAATTTCTTATGCTTCACGACAGTTGAAAACTCATGAGGTAAATTACCCTACACATGATTTGGAACTAGCTGCTGTTGGTTTTGCTTTAAAAATTTGGAGGCATCATTTGTATGGAGTAAAGTGTGAAATATATACCGATCTCAAAAGTTTAAAGTATATATTCACTCAGAAAGAGTTAAACATGAGACAAAGGAGATGGCTGGAATTAATCAAGGATTATGATTGTACAATTCATTACCATACGGGAAAAGCAAATAAAGTGGCTGATGCTTTGAGTCGAAAAAGTAATGCTTCATTAACAATGTTGCGTTTGGAACGTGATACTTTGGTTAACAATTTGATGAAATTTGGCATAGAAGTTGTTGGTGCAGGAATTCCTTCTGTTTTGTTTCAGGTATCAGTGAGATCATCTCTATCAGATAGAATCAAGAAAGCACAGAAGCAAGACAGCGAGTTGCAGAAAAAGGTAGAGCTGGTTCAGAAAGGTAAGTTGCCTGAATTCAACATTGATAATGATTGTGTTTTGAGATTTGGGAAGAGATTGTGTGTGCCTTTTGATTCACAGTTGAAGAGAGATTTGTTATGTGAAGCTCATAGTTCTCCGTTTTCAGTTCATCCGGGCAGCACTAAGATGTATAGAGATCTGCGGGAGTATTACTGGTGGGATGGAATGAAAAGAGATATTGCTGATTTTACTGTGAAGGGTTTGACGTGTCAGCAGGTTAAAGCAGAGCGGTAGTTACCGAAAGGGATGCTTCAGCCTTTACCAGTGCCAGAGTGGAAATGGGAGAATATATCCATGGGCTTTGTTGTTGGATTACCGAAGACATCTCGAGGTAATAATGCAATCTGGGTTATTGTTGATCGCTTGACCAAATCTGCTCATTTCCTTTCTATTCGAGATACTTTCTCTCTTAATCAACTTTCTCGTTTGTATCTTAAAGAGATAGTCAGGTTACATGGAGTTCCTCTCTCCATTGTATCGGATCGTGATCCAAGGTTTACTTCTAACTTTTGGAAAGGCCTTCAGAAGTCGTTGGGTACTGAATTAAATTTTAGTACATATTTTCATCCTCAATCATATGGGCAGTCAGAAAGAACAATTCAGACATTGGAGGATATGCTACGAGCTTGTTCTATGTATTATCAGGGAAGTTGGGACCAACATCTTTCTTTGGTTGAGTTTTCATATAATAACAGTTTTCATTCCAGTATACAGATGGCACCATTTCAGGCATTATATGGGAAGCGGTGTCGAACTCCAGCTTTCTGGGATGAAGTGGGTGAAAGGAGGTTGATGGGACTAGAATTGGTAGAAGAGATGGCAGAAAAAGTTCAGCTGATTCAGAAACACATGAGAACAGCTCAGAGCAGGCAGAAGAGTTATGCAGATAACCGGAGGAAGGATCTATCTTTTGAGGTAGGTGATCATGTTTTTCTCAAGGTTTCTCCTTGGAAAAGTGTGATGAGATTTGGTAAGAAAGGAATGTTGATTCCAAGGTTCATTGGACCATATGAAATTCTGGAAAGATTTGGATCAGTTGCATACCGAGTGGCTTTACCTCCGAGTTTATCTCAGGTACACAATGTTTTTCACTTTTCGATGTTGAGAAAGTATATGCCAGATCCATCTCATGTTTTGAGTCCAGAGGTAGTTCAGCTGGAAGAGAACCTATCTTATGAGGAACAACCGGTCCAGATTCTTGACCACATGGAGCAAGTGTTACGGAATAAGGTGATTAAGCAGGTAAAGGTTTTGTGAAAAAACCACATGATTGAAAAGGCAACATGGGAATCTGAAAATGCAATGAGGGATAAGTACCCCCATTTATTCGATAAGTAAATAAATTGCGGGGTTGAAATTTTCTAAAGGGGGGAAGGATGTAACATCCCAAGTAAGTAATGAATAATAGATATTTTTATCTATGTCTATTAATGATTAAGATAGTGTTATAGCGGCTTAAAATGAAAATAAATACAATCTTATGCATGGAATACACTAATATTCTAAAAAGATGGTTTTACTGCCTTTTGATGGCAAACCATTTTTGAATCTTTATTTTGACAATTTTATAAACTATGTTTGTCAAAATAAAATTATTCTTTATCATTGGGACATCAAAATTTACTTTGTGTGAATTTTTGGTATTTTTCTGACAATGTTCATTTTTTAATGAATAGTGAAAAATACTGCATTTTACATCAAATCTACTTTTTAATCTAATTTATTTATATGATTAGATTATGTTTTTAATTGGTTTTGAATTTAAATTAGAATATATTTTTACCATTTTATCCAATGGTGGTCATTGGAATCAATTTTACTTTGAAATTGGACTTAAACTGGTGTCAATCTTTTGATACTTATTGTTTCATAAAAACACGCTATTTGCTCTGACAACGGGAATTAATTATTAAATTAATTAATGTGACCTATATGTTTTGAATTTTGTAAAATAGACATCATTTTTGAATTCGGAAAATCAAATATAGATTAGGGTGAAGTTTTGTTAATTTTCTGAAAAACTTCAATTTTTGATGAATAGTGAAACCACTAAGTGATAATCAAGCAAACTGATTTTCAGTTAAATGAAAGTTTACCACTAATGTGTATTGAATTTTGAAAATCCGACATACATGGTTGTAATTAGTATGTAAAATGTGGTTCAATGAGATTATAATAATTTTTTTGGTGAATAGTAACTTATTAAGTTCTTAATCACGATTAGTGTTAATTAGGGTAGTTTAAGGTATAAATAATACTTTAATAAAATTAAATGACCTAGAAACATGTCCCAACCTCATTGGTTGTGTCATGGCCGACCATGACATGCCATGGGTCAACTTGGGGACCCCATGGATCTACTTTTGTTGAGAAATGACATAAATTACTTTTTATTTAATGTTAAAGTGAAAATGACACAAACATAATATGTTTTACTAAAACAATTTTTAAGTGGGGTTATACAAGTCCAAAATTTGATTATAAATAGTCATTGAAAAGATAAAAAGATTTCCTATATCATAGTAGTTTTTTTATAATTTTTAGACATTATATAAATTTAATTATATATGACATAATAATGATGCAGCGATGACATCATTATTTGACGATTTAAATAAAATAGAAAGATAATGTAAAATCTATGAACTAAACATGTCCAAAACCAATTGTATGAGTGGATTTAGAACCCGTATCACCTTATCCACGAATTATATCAATGTGGGACCTTTTAAAACCGAAACACATTTTCAAATAATGTAATATTTCTTTACTTTCCAAAAGTGCCCCTCCTCTCCTCTTTTAAAAGGCCCCCATCTCTACCTCATTTCACACACTCTTCAAGCCTTTGGCTCGGCCAACCCCTGCCCATTTGCTCTCTCCACATCCCTATACTCATCCTAGAGGATTCCATTTGGGCATAATCCTTTCAAAGGAATCCTTTAGGATCAACTCAAAAGGAGTTACACTTTTAAAGGTAATTCATTCTCTCATGTTCATTTGTTTTATTTTGTTCTCCAACCCCCTAAATTCTTTTTATTTACTTCTTTTGTAACAAAAACAGTATCATCAATATACTAGGATGTTGTTATAAGATTTATTTGAGCTACACTCTCACACAACTACATCAAATGGTTAAAGAACATACGGTTTCCGTGGATGGCGAAATTCTGCCTCCCGAAACGATGATTGTTCAACACTCATTTAACACCTTCAAAGGTTGCCATTATGATGTCAATATTTTTATATATGATATGTTTATGTTTTCCTTAAGCTTCTGTTTTTTTTTATTTTGGGCATACCTTTATGGTTTCCATTATGGGTAAAACACGATATCTTCATTTTAGGAAGTGCGGACTACCGCCCCGTAAAAGTGATTTGATTTGTTAATACCATATGTGGGATGTGTAAAGGATAAAGTTAATGATATTATATATGTTATTATACTGGAATTATAATATACTCTTATATCATTATGATTCCATTCCAGAAAATATGAAATAGAAATGGAAGTAGCGTTCATGCGTACGTACGGCTTACCGTCTCCATGAACGGTGCATTTCATTTCTTACCTCTAAATGTGATGTAATATTATAAATGCATGTATGTACTGGATATATATGACATATATGATATCTACATCATGAATACCATTCTGGATATAATGAACCTTTGACCAAATTAACAACATGTAAGTGTAAGAAGTCTATTTTTGACTTAAGAACCAAATACCGACAAAATGAACATTATTAACTTAACTGATTACATGATTTTCATAACATGGTATAAAAGGAATAATGAACCTGGAAAAGATTCATAAGCAAGTAGAGATTAACTCAATTTTATTATTCAGGAGATTAAAGAACGGTCGGGTCAAGTCGGATACGAGGTATGGGACCTCATCTCAATCTCCTTTCATTGAGGCATATTTTATTTTATACACAACTTTCTTTTATACGGTGTATAAACCCCTTTGAATTTTATGTTTATTCAAAAGGAATCTTTTTTTATACGAAGCGTTTACTAAACGATAAGAGGGAATGTTTTTGTCGTACGTATGCGGCGACAACGACTTCTCCGCCGTCGTGACCGTTATTTGAGTTTCGGCTTCCTCTACAAGCCATACCTTCTTTTTTTAAAAGAAAAATAAATACCATGTTTTACTTTTTTATTTTTGTATTGAAAATGGATTTCATAATGTTTTTATTATATAAATGTGTTGTATTGATATCTCGTGATTCAGATGTGGAAATGTTATGTTTCCTTTATGAATGTTTTATGTGATATGATTATGTTATGGTTCTTGGGCATTATTATGAAGATGGGTGGTTCCGTGATAAACTAAGGGCGGGTGAGCCCGTTATAGCTCTCCAATGCATTGGGTAACGCGAAGGAGTGAAACGTTAAGGTTTCTCCGAAGAGATTTTAGGGAATATACTGTGATGGGTATTCCAAACGTAACCAAGAGGGTTACTCCCTACGTAAGAATGTTATGAATGCCTCAAGTTACCTTTATGTATTATGATTTCTATGATTTATTCATGATTTTATGAGGTATGTTAAAGTGCATATGTTTTATGGGTAAAGTATGATTTCATTCTTATGTATATATGAACTCATGTTTCCTTTCCATGTTTTTTTTATAACCCATACTGAGTTTTTATGCTCATCCCATGTTTTTGAAATGTTTTTCACAGGTCAAGGGAAAGGTACATGATAAGATGATAGAGTCATGGATGTGTCAAGAAATAATCCATGTTTTATTTTAAATGTGTTTCCATTGATGGGAATGAAGAATACTATCTTTATGTAACCACTTTGTTTATATGTGGAATGTAATGCAAGTTTTATGATCTAATTATCTAAAACTCTAAACCCGAAAAGATCCTCAATGTGTAATCTTGTAATAACTCAAGATAAAGTAAGGTTTAAGGCTGGGGCCTTATAGTTAGTTTTGATGGTATGGGCTGAAGCGTGCGGTTGCGGAGTTTGTGTCTCGATATTTAGTCTTCCAAAAGGTGAAGGTCTAACACCGTGTTCCATGTGGTCTTCTTCATCCATTAGAGATGCCTCAGTGGAAGTGGGAGTACATATCAACGTACTTTGTTACCGGTTTACATCGAGATCCAGGAGGACATGATTATATTTGAGTGGTAGTGGATTGTTTAACAAAATCAACCCACTTCATAACGATAAAGGACCCATGTTTAGTGGAGGTTTTGTTGATGCAGTATCTAGAGAAGGTTGTGAGACTTAATGGAGTCCCTGGGGATATATTTTCTAATCGAGATCCTCGTTTTACCTCAAAGGTTTAGAGAGGTCTCTAACATGCTTTTGGTTCTCAACTATGCCATAACACTGCCTTTCATCCTCAAACATATGGTCAATCAGAACGAACTATCCAGACTCTTGAAGTTATGTTACGTTCTAGTGTTCTTGATTTTGTAGGCTCATGGATGAGGCACATACCCTTGTTGGAGTGCACTTACAATAATCGTTTTCACTCTGCCGTCTATATGACGCAGTTTGAAGCCTTGTATGGGCGGCCTTTCCATTCTCCGTTGTGCTGGACTGGGGTCGGAGATTCAGCAATTCTTGGACAAAAATTAGTGAAGAATAAACTAGAGATGTTTCATGTGATTAGTGAGAGGATGAAGGCAGTGCAAGATCGTTAATAAATCCTATTTTGATCAAATAAGGAGACCCTTAGAGTTTAATGTTGGGGATCATGTGCTTATGATGTTGACTCCCCGTCGAGGCATCGAAGGTTTGGTCATGGAATTAAGCTTTATTCCCAGTTTTTTGGTCCTTTCATGGTGTTATCACATGTTGGAGCTGTGGAATATCGAGTAGCAATTCCAACATAGATGAGTCAGAAACATGATGTTTTCCATGTATCACTGCTTCGTCGTTATCTTCACGAAGACTCTCACATCAATGATTAGGGAGAGATCGATGTTGATGATGATGAAACCTTTGAGGAGAGACCTACAAGGATCCAAGACTGCTTGGAGAAGGTGTTGAGTGGGCGTTCTATTCATTTAGTTCATGTCTTTTGGCAACACGGTGTCATGGATGAGAGTACATGGGAACATGAGTCACAGATACGTACTCAGAACCCAGAGTTGTTTGATGTTTAACTCTTTTCATGTATCATTGTAACTTATGGGGTTGTGTAAAATTCATTTTTATGAGATGGCCCACTTTTTTGCTTTAGTGGATTTATCTCCTTTGATAGGTATCTCGATGGGTGGTTGTTCATACCTTGTTTCGTTTTCTCTTTAGGTGGGTTTTGAATTTTCGAGGACGGGAATGTTTTGAGAGGTATCTGATGTAATGGCCCGGCCATCTCCGGTCCATTCCATTGTGAAACTGTGGTGTTAAAGGTGTTCTAGAAAGTTAAAGTGGCTTTGGGAGATTTTTATAGAGTTTAAATGAAATCTAAAAGGGTAATATATTTCACATGGTTAGCGTAGAGTTTTCCTTAGCTGTGCGGCCAAACTGTGCACGGCTGGTCTTAGAGGCGGTGGCTAATGTATAGTTCATGCACAGTTTGTCTAACCATGTGGACTATACGTACGATTATTGTTTGACCAGGCAAAATCTAACTCACATTCAACACATGATTTGTTAAACCATGCGGACTAACAGTGCGGGCACGTAAAGATAGATCCTAAAATTGTGGATCTAACATTTTTTTCCTTTAATCACCTCGTTTAAGCCCCTAAGAATCCATAACTCAGGATTACTCTTCCTTAGAGGTAGAAGTACCTCTCCCAAGAATTTTATAGGAAATCTGGAGGTTTCTCTTGGAGAATCAAAGATTGTTTCTTAAGTTATGTGATCATTCTTGCTTGATTTCTTAGATCTACATAGATATACTCCTCCTCCTATATCAGTTTCTTAGATCTACGGCCGTTGTGGGTAGATCCAAGCGTGTGATTGTCGGATATGATTAGATTTGGTCTTGGTTGTGTTAGGAGAGGATATCTAAGGAGGATTTGTGGAGAATAGACCCGGTTCCTTGGGAGTTCTTCGACCATTGCGGGTTTCCTCGAAAACCTTTGAGGAAGGGGATTCAAGGATTCTCTAATTTTTATGTGCAAACATAGAGTTAGCATGATTTATCCCTTTTGGATCACAATGTAATTGGCCTAATTAAATAATTGAACCAGATTAAAATAATTGGTTTGATTTCATGTAGTTTTATTGTACCATGATTATGTTTTTCTACTTGATTTGCTAGATAGTGTGATATCTATTCCTTCCTTGTGAGAATGTTGTTCTTCATGAAATTGATAAGGAAGGTAAAGCGTGAATTAATTGATAATTAATATGGTAAATGTAATGAGTCATGTAAGGGAATTTGGTTGTTGATCCAAATTGATGTTAATCAATTGATTCCAATGCATGTGATTAATTAAGTTGGTTGGGAAACTAAAATATGTCGGTGCTTGTTCTTTGAAGGCTAGATGCCTTATTAAAGGGACAAGAGAAAAATTTGTTGTGATTTTTTATTTCCTGCTTCTTGTGCTGTGATGTGATCCTGGATGAATGTTGTGATTTGTGGGGGCATTGAGTCCTTGTGGTTGTGGCAGCGGATGACGCCTAGAGTGGTGAGATGCATTTATTTAAGCATGTGGGTGTACGTGATGACACTAGGGATGATGGAGTGGCAGGATGCATCGGTTTATGCATGTAGGTGTCAAGGAGGACACTATGGATGATGGAACGGGATGTATTTGATTTTTGGATGCTTACTGCTTTTTTGGTTGTTTATCTGCTTTAATTTTCCCCACTACTCATGGTTGCTATTCTTGCTTACCCATCATCCAAAAGAGGTGAAGACACACGAGGTATGCCACATTCTTTCCGTGTTTAGCCACTCATGGGAGAATGAGTCTACACTCTTACTATAGGTGGAAAAGACTCAACGGGTTGTACATCTAATCACCATATTGATCCCCTTGTGTTTAGTAACATTTTATGTATTTCTAGAATTTTTGGGAATATGGGAAATTAATTCTGTAATGAATGTTTAAATGAATGATGTTAACCCTTGGGGTTGGAGTTTGTTGGAGATTAATGATGAGGTTGAAAACTTTTGAAAGGATAGTGGTTATTGGATGTGATGTTAATGGAATTTAATGTGGAATTTTTCATGGTTAATTTATGTTTGAATAATTAATTAACATACATTGGAATAGATAAAAATGGAATGATGTAATCTAATAAATACTTTAAATGGTTGTGTGCTTATAGGATACCTAGTCTTAGATGTGGCGGCCCAGAGTCCGAAAGACGTTAGCTGCAGTGGTATCTATGACCAGGTTATGCCCCTGGTGTGCTGCTGAGTTATAGTATATTCTATACTTTTTTTGTTTCTATACAGTAATATACCCTATCAGTAAGGGAAACTGGCACCCCGGGGATTCTGAGCCCTGTGGGGTTGTTTTCCCCAACATTATGGTGGTAGGATGAATGGCTAACTAACCCCTTTGACATCACTCTCTTTTCATGGTAGATAGTAGTTCCATTAGGCACAACGGTTAGTATTCCAAATATTTGTGTGCAGAGGGCTGTAAGGGATTAGGTTTGTTCACAGACATATATTCTGGATATAGTATCCTATGGACTACTATAGTTGTAACGTGTATAGGCTATGATGTATTGAGGATCATTACTCGGTGTGTGGGATGTAATTGCTTGTTGTATAATACCCGACGTATGATACTCGTTATGTGAGCTGTGGTGGTTTCCAGAAACTACCTGGTTTCTTTTTGTTTTTAAGATGGTGTGGTTCTTCGCCTAGGTGTCTGCAGGCAAGCCTTTGTGGTGCACCTGGTGCTGATTGTGGAGCATAGCCCAGGTGTATATGGGAAAGCCTTTGGAGAGATATGCACATGACGTATGTTGTTGGGGCCAAGCGACAAACCAGTGGGGAAGTAGTAGTAGGGTACCCTTGATATTTCTATATTATATGATATATTATTGTATACATTACTTAGTGAGAGTATCCATGGTGAGGTTGGGAAATTAGTATACCTGATAGGTGACGAGTTAGTTTCACTTGTTGTTCACTGTGCTTTAGAACGATTTCTTTACTTTTACATGACAGGCTTCGTGGAGACTCCTACTTAATATATTGTTATACTCACCCTGTGTATATATATAAAAAATTTAGGTCAAATGGAGCAGGTAGGAGATCAGACTGGTTACTACTACCTTTTGGTTGTAGGAGTTGTTCGGGCTTGTAGTCACTGCAGTTTTTTCTTTCCTTCAGGTACTTGTAGTTTTCCCTTTTAGTTGTAGAACTTTTTCATGACATTGCATATGTGCACTTGGGTTTTCATTTAAAATTCAGTTCTGATTTGGATTTTGTTGGTGTCTAACTTATCTCTCTCTTCTAAATGTGTTCTCTTAGAGGGTAATTCCTCCCATTTGTTTGTTTACTATAGCCTCGGTGCTAGTTTCCAACCCGGGGACTACTGGAGGTGGGACTCGGGGGTTATTATCTCCCTTCTCACATTTCCGGCCCAGGAGGGGTACACACTGTGGGGAGGGGTGTAACGGTCTGGAATTACATCTAGTGGACTATAATTGATACCGATCAGGGCACTCCATGGGCTGCTACACCCCCTAGGCGGGACACACCACCATCCCCAGTGGCAGCCATTTCCTCATGAAGCCCTTGGTCAGAGAGCCATGCTTCGTCCAATGCTCACATGTGAGAGTTCCCAAGGATATTATACATTCCTTCCTCCTTTTCCTCTGATACCAACTGTAGATACCCGAAGCTTAACGTACATTGACATTACATTAATTTTGCAGAATAGTTAGTATATAACAAAAACACACACACAAGGACCATAATAGTTTAGTGTCTTTGGAAACTCATAATATAATCTTCTAATCGTGGTGAAAGATCATCAACATCTCCCATAAAGATCTTCTTTTTCTTAAAACCTAAATCCTTTCTTTATGTCCTGGGGAAAGGAAAACATAAAAGGGTGAGCTCAAATGCTCAGTAAGGGTAAACAAAAGAAATATCAATCACGTCATATTCATGGGAACATATCTTCTGGAAATCTTATAATGCAAAAGAGATCACAATTTCATAACATGGGATAAATCATAGTACTGAAATGTAATCCCAATAATCATAACATAAAACATGAAACTTTGTGGGATGAACAAATAATCATAGAGAATCATTTCTTATTAGTCAAGACTCATTGCCAAGACTATATTAGTGGACATAGTCCCTTTCTAAATTGAGTTCACTCCTCATTTCAGTCCTATTTCACTGAACCGTTATAACCAACCATTCCAGCCATGTCAATCTCATGAGATACAAAATCCTTACCCAATGCATTGTATGGAGATATAGGTCCCACCAATCTCATAATGATACCATTCTTATGTGTTCCACAGAATCATAAATCATACATCATTTCATAACCCATGTAATAAAAATGGGAATCTTAAACATCGTAACATCATCAAACAATTCATATAATATAAAGGAATTTATGAAAATATTTCCATCACAACATAATAAAATAAATGTAATAATAGGGATATTAATAGTACCCTATACTATCTTAGATGGAAAATAATTTTGATAAAACACCTGAACTCCATTCTTGAGGAAAATATCATTTCTACTTCAAAAACACTTTTCCTTTCTTAACATGTCATACAATTTAAACTAAAGGAAATTGATTAAAAATAGACTTGAAAACTTTTAAAGGAAGCTTTTAGGAAATAATGTTTTAATAGTACATTCATTCCGTATAAGTTAAAAAAAAGTATTCTCATACTTTTGTCAGAAAAGTCAAAAATTACCTCGTACGAAAAACGACAACAGATTCCTTTCATATATTTTACTCAAAAACTCACCGAAGGGTAAAATTGGATTTAAACAATTATAGGTGGATGGAAATAATATTACATATTGAGGAAACATGTATGTGGATGATAAAATACACCCCAGTAAATTTCAAAGTATAAACAATCTCAGATAAAAATGAGATTGTGATATTTTCCCTTACCTTAGATCTGATTTGCTTTGTAAGTGTATGAACCTCCTCTTCTTTGAAACGCCTCTTTGAGACCTAATCTTAGGGAACTAAAATTGGACATTGAAGAAGACCAGAACCTCTAGGATGTTTCTAGGGAAGTGGATAAGAGAATTTGGTAGAGGTTGGCCGAGCTTTGAAGGCTCAATGTGTTGTGAGGAAGAGAGGGAGGGGGTGCCCTTTTATAAGGGAGGAGAGGGGCACCTTTGGAATAACTAAAAATATTATTTTTTTATAAAGCCAAATTCGGTTTTAAATAGCTCCAATTTGATTTATTTAAATACTAAGGTGGGGATGGGTCGAAATCATCTCATCAAATAGAATTTAGACAAGTTTAGGTTCCTATTTTAAACTTATCATTTATATTTAACTTTAAGTTAGATAATTTTACTTTTACCTTGTCTTCTTGTTTTCTTACACTATAAGGTTAATAAACTTACTATATCAAGCCAAACGAACCCCAAGTTTTTTATTATCAATATATATAACCTTATCTAAGTCATTTGGCCGAAAATTAGATTTTTAGGAATAAAATAACAATTAATAATATAATATTTCTTTTAAAAACTATTTTATGTCAATTTTGACACTATTTAGTAATTGATTTTTGTGAAAACCATAACAGAATTATTAGTTCAATAAAAGTTAATTAAATCAATAATAACATGTCATATTAACCTATAAAATTAGTTTAATTCATAAAAAGTCTTAAATTACATTTATTTGTGTATTTATAACATCAATTATGTTAATATTTAATTAATAAGAAAATTACTGCATCATCTTTGTGTCATAATAAATGACAATTATTTAATCCCTAAAAATTCTAAATAAATTCCTCTTTTGTAGATAATTGTATTAGATATCTTGAGACTATTCATGTTCAAAGATTCATAAAGTGTATCACTAAATTAAAATTATTATACTTATAAGATTTAAGAAAGTAACATGTTGTCACATTCATCGGTTTTAATAAAAATTAAATTATTTTCATTGAAAAAAGTCCATTAAATGAACCTAATCCGACCCTTAGGTGATATGGGTCGACTTTTAGTCATCCAATTGGATTTTGACATGTGTTAGGGTAATTTTATAATATTATATTTACCCTTAATTACACAATTTACCATTAACTATGGTAAATAAAATTTACCGTAGTTACTATTCATAATTCCCAAAAATAAAAAGTAGCTTGTTAACATAATTTGTATCCACTGATTCTAAATATTGAATCCATTTTTCCAAATTCAATACACAACAGTTGCAGAAATGAAATTAAAATTAATCCCGTTGTCGAAAGAAAACGAGTTTTTCTTTCAAACATTGCAAAAGATTGAATTGATTTATCCTACGAATTCAAGGTAGAATAAATGCTAATGACATACATTATATTAAATGGTAAAAATATATTCTCTTTATACTTTAAAACTATTCAATATTATAATTTAACCACATAATATATTATGATGAAAAAAAGTTGTTTTTAATTAAAATATAGCATGTTTTTACTATTCATTAAAATATGAAAGTTACCAGAAAGATATGAAAAATTTATCCAAAGTAAATTTTTATTTCATGATTCCAAATAAGAATTTTATTTTGTCAAATTTAACATATAAACATGTCAGAAACTAGATTTAAAAAGGGTGCGCCATCAAAATGTGGCAAAACTGCATTTTTTGAAACATACTTATTTTACCCAAAAAAATTATTTTTATCTTATACCATTTTCTAGAAAATATTTAAGATTAATAATAATGTTATAAAATTCAAAATTTAGTTAATACTATTCATAACTTATAGTTCATAATAATATTATAATAATATATCATTGTTTAGTAAAACCCGGTATTGCATACAACACACACTATCGAGGAAGGTCGCGATTGCGTGTAATGCAAGCTAAGTCAGGGTTGAGTACTGTGAAAGAATCCTTAGTTGTTTCATATAACATATATCAACCATATTTAACTTATACATTGAATATATATATATACATATATACTCAATATTGCGTAGAATAACTATTATCAAAATTGTGTGTTACACGATCAAAGAATAGTGTTGCGTAAACTGCAAGCTAATACGGTGTTGCGTATAGCGCAAGGTAATCTTGGTGTAGCATAAAACACAAGACATTAATGAAATTAAATGAATATTTTTCATAAAATCTCGTGGTGTTACATTATACCTCCCTTAAAATGAATTTCTCCCTCGAAATTCGTCGGGGTTATAAATGGTTTACTATTCGAAAGTTTCTTTAATAGAAGCCCACATCGTAAAAAGGAATACCAAACCCAATCATTAAAAACAAAAGTATGAAATTTAACGGTTACCCAAATAAACTAATCAATGGGTTTCCACATAGGTGAAAATATGGATATGGAAGTGAAATCTAACCATCATGTTCTGATGGAGAGTGGTAGAGAACATGGCTATGGAAAAGCCAGCAATCATAGAGCCATAAATTTTTGATGATCTTTGGTACCATCCGATTCATCAGATATAAGAGCACTGGGACAAAATTTTTGGTTTTCAAGATCATTTCCCTAAATTTGATGAAATTGGAATTAGAAGAAATACTTTCATGATTTTGGTATCGTCTCACTGTTGGTCGTTCTTTGGACAATTTCTACTTCATCTCTTAATGAAATGAAGTTGAATTTGTCATTCGTGATGTTTTAGAAGATCATGTGATAGAATGATGGGTCATTCCATCTATCTCAAACAAAAGGATAGAAAAGATATCAAGAAAAATACATAAGTCCATCTATAGTGAGATTAATCATATATGGTTCCTAAAATGGACTTATACTTCATATATCATACTTCTTAATATAATAAAACTAGTTTCTACTAAACAGGGACTTCCTGTAGGCCAATGGTAGGTGATAAAGTCCAGTCGCACTTCAGTTGTGTGTTCGATTCCCACGGCCTTGTCCGACGCGATCGGCTATCACCCGTCTTGCAGGTTGTCCTTTTTCTAAAACTATATTACTATAACATCCCATAAATAATATCGAAAAATTATATCCTTAAAAAATACTAACTTTTTTCTAACATAATTCGCTGCAATCTTTAGCCTTATTTAAAATACTTCGGTCCAAGTTCATAGTATAAAGAAAATGATCACGTGAATGCCATCATTCATCCCCCATATATCATAAGATATATCTTGTGGGTCAAATTAAAAACATGTGAATACCTTAATCATTTATTCTCTTGAAGAATTAATATCTATTGATCCTTAGTGAAAACATGAATGTAGGTAAAAGTTAACACTTTGCACATACCAAAATCATCAAAATTCTTTATACTCAAACCATGATATCACATAGTCCTTATATCTATCATGAGCTCATGAATACAATCAAAAATCTCATTATCTTTGTATCCCTTAATTATGAGCATATCATCGGTTACCAAAATTTATCAATCACTTTCCATGGTTACGAGTACCATAAAATTATTGAGAACCACAATTGACCAAAACATAAATATTCAAATGTTCCACGATACTATATACAACATTATTCTGGAATCCAATTACATAAACACTTAATCATTCAACCACATCATTGTCATATTCAACATCACCAATGGTGATCACATGTGACTCCCCTTTGTCCTTTGCCTTAAGTGGTTTCTCATGTCGATCATCACTATCCCTTGGATTAAGGAATTTATTAGCATAATGCCCAATTTCCTTGCAGTTGAAGCATTGAAGTGCAGTAGGTTCATTCTGGGTATCACTTCATTTGTTTGCATCATTAGGCATCTTCTTCCCATCATTGCGGCATTCAAATGCTCGATGACCTTCCTTTCCACATTCGAAATATTTACTTGTCCCTTTAAGACAATATCCACCATGCTTCTTTCCACACTTTGAGCATAAGGTAACATTCATATTCTTTTCACCATTATTCTGAGATTTCTCCATGAACTCCATCATTCGTTTATTATCAAAACTATGAGATGGATAAGTAACACCAACTTACATTTCTAACTTGATAGCACAACACACAATTTCTTCATAGCTTCTGAAGTCTCTTATAGCTAATGCCCTTCGAAGATTTCCTTTTAAGCCACTGAAGAATCGATCAACTTTACTTTCAGGTTGGATGATAAATCCAGATGCATACCTTGCAAGCCTTGTAAAATTCGCTTCGTATATACCAACAGATTCATCAACCTTTAGCTTTATTTCAAGAAAATCCTTCTCCATCATTGTTCAATGAATACGAGGGAAGTACTTATTGAAAAATATGTTCTTGAACTCATCCCATTCCAAGGACTGAATTTCATCTCTTTGCCTCGTATTCTTGATAAGATTCCACCATTGATCAACTTCACCTTCCAAATGATATACTGCTAAGATGACTTTATCATGTTCAGAACATTGAAGAACTGAAAATATATTTTCAGTGGTACTGATCCATTGTTCAGCAACAAGTGGATCAGAAGACCCACTAAAAGAAGGTGGATGTTTCCTCATAAAGGACTCAATAGAATGTTGTTCCCTTCTCTACTCATTTGGAAGTCCAGAATGATTCATAGCTTCTGTAAGTATAGAAATAAGATTTTGCACTCCATCTCCAATAAAATGTGTTTGTTCAGGAGGAAAATCATTGCATTGTCCATTACATTTATCAACATAGCTCCTTCGGGTTCCAGCCATCGTCTAAAACCCAAAAAGAATAGTGTGAGAGGCAAAAATCATACTAGGGAAAACAACATAATTAAGGGGGAGTATCCTCTATATCTATCATCTTAGGTTAAATTCTATGATCATTACCATAGTTCTAGGACTGTATCCTATACGTATACTTATCCTTAGGGACATCCGTATACATACCTTAGAAATATATCTAGGGATCTCACTAACGTTTTCGCATCCTAGTTTCCAAAGGTTGACTAAACCTTTCCTCTGTTACCAACTGTAACGGTCTGGAATTACTTCCAGTGGACTATAATTGATACCTATCAGGGCACTCCTTGGGCGGCTACACCCCCTGGGCGGGACACACCACCATCCCCAGTGGCATCCATTTCCTCATGAAGCCCTTGGGCGGAGAGCCATGCTTCGTCCAACGCTCACATGTGAGAGTTCCCAAGGATTGGATACATTACTACCTCCATTGCCTATGATAACAACTATAGAGAACCGAAGCATAATGTACATAGACATTACATTACTTTTGCAGAATACTTAGTACATAACAAAAACACACACACAAGGACCGTAATAGTTTAGTGTCTTTGGAAACTCGGAATATAATCTTCTAATCGTGGTGAAAGATCTTCAACACCTCCCATAAAGATCTTCTTTTTTTAAAACCTAAATCCTTTATTTATGTCCTAGGGAAAATAAAACATAACAGGGTGAGCTCAGATGCTCAGTAAGGGTAAAAAAAAGAAATATCAATCACGTCATATACATAAGAACAAATCTTTGGGAAATCTTATCCTGCAAAAGAGATCATAATTTCATAACATGGGATAAATCATAGTAGTGAAATGTAATCCCAATAATCATAATTTAAAATATGAAACTTTGTGGCATACACACATAATCATAGAGAATAATTTCTTATTAGTCAAGACTCATTTCCAAGACTATCTTAGTGGAAAAAGTCCCTTTCTGAACCGAGTTCACTCCTCGTTTCAGTCCTGTTTCACTGAACCGGTATAACCTACCATTCCAGCCATGTCTATCTCATGAGATATAAAATATTTTCCCAATTCATTGGAGAGAGATATAGGTCCTACCCATCTCATAATGATACCATTTTTATGTGTTCCACAGAATCATAAATCATACATCATTGCATAACCCATGTAATAAAAATGGGAATCTTAATCATTGTGACATCATCAAACAATTCATATAAGATAAAGAAATTTATAAAAATAATTCCATCAGAACATAATAAAATCAATGTAATAATAGGGATATAAACAGAACCATATATTATCTTAGATGTAAAATAATGTTGATAAAACACTTGAACTCCATTCTTGAGAAAAATATCCTTTCCACATCAAAAACACTTTTCCGTTCTTAACATGTCATACAATTCTAAACTAATGGAAGTTGATTAAAAATAGACTTGTAAACTTGTTAATGAAGCTTCTTGGAAATAATGTTTTTAAAATTAATTATTTCCGTATAAGATAAAAAAATAGTCTTCTCCTACTTTTGTCGGAAAAGTCAAAAAGTACCTCGTACGAAAAACGACAAAATATTCCTTCATATATTTTACTAAAAAACTCACCGAAGGGTAAAATTGGATTTAAACAATTGTAGGTGGATGTAAATAATATTACATATTGAGGAAACATGGATGCAGATGATAAAATACACCCTAGTAAATTTCAATGTATAAAAAATCTCGGATAAAAATGAGATTGTGATATTTTCCCTTACCTTAGGTCCAATTTGTTTCGTAAGTGTCCGAACCTCCTCTTCTCTGAAGCGCCTCTTTGAGACCTCCTCTTAGGGCACTAAAATTGTTCTTTGAGGAAGATTAGAACCTCTAGGATGTTGCTAGGGAAGTGGATAAGAGAATTTGGTAGTGGTTGGCCGAGCATGAAGGCTCAAAGTGTTGTGAGGAAGAGAGGGAGGGGGTGCCCTTTTATAAGGGAGGAGAAGGGAACCTTTGGAATAACTAAAAGTATTATTTTATTTTAAAGAAAAATTCGGTTTTAAATAGCTCCAAATTGATTTATTTAGAAGATAAGGTGGGTATGGGTATAAATCCTTTCATCCAATATAATTTAGACAAGTTTAGGTTCCTATTTTAACCTTATCATTTATATTTAACTTTAAGTTAGATAATTTTACTTTTACCGTGTCTTATTGTTTTCTTACACTATTTGGTTAATAAACTTACTATATCAAGCCAAATGAACCAAAAGTTTTTTATTATTAGTATATATAACCTTATCTATGACATTTGGTCTAACATTATATTTTTAGAAATAAAATAACAATTTATAATATAATATTTTTTATAAAAACTATTTTATGTCAATATTGACACTATTTAGTAATTGATTTTTTTGAAAATCACAACAGAATTATTAGTTCGAAAAAAGTTAATTAAATAAATAATAACATGCCATATTAACCTATAAAATTAGTTGAATTCATAAAAAGTCTTAAATTACATTTATTTGGGTATTTATAACATCAATTATGTCAATATTTCATTAATAAGACAATTACTGCATCATTTTGTGTCATAATAAATAATAATTATTTAATCCCTAAAAATTCTAAATAAATTCCTAAGATGTCAAAAATTGAATTGGCTTTCTGGTTACTATTCATGTTCGATGTTTCATGATGTTTATCACTAAATTAAAATTATTATACTTATAATATTTAAGAAAGTGACATGTTGTCACATTCTTTTGTTTTAATAATAATTAAATCATTTTCATGGAAAAAGTCCATTAAATGAATCTCATCTGACTCTTAGGTGATATAGGTCGACTTTGAGTCATCCAATAGGATTTTTACATTTGTTAGGATAATTTTATAATATTATATTTACCCTTAATTATACGATTTACATTTAACTATGGTAAATAAAATTTACTGTAGTTACTATTCATAATTCCCAAAAATAAAAAGTAGCTTATTAACATAATTTGGATCCACTGATTCTAAATATGGAATCCATTTTTCTAAATTAAATACACAAATATTGCAGAAATTAAATAAAAATTAATCCCATTGTCCAAAGAAAACTGGTTTTTCTTTAAAACATTGCAAAAGATTGAATTGATTTATCCTACGAATTCATGGTAGAATCAATGCTAATAACATAAATTATATTAAATGGTAAAAATATAATACATTTATACTTTAAAAACATTGAATATTATAATTTATCCACATAAGATATTATGATGAAAAATGTTGTTTTTAATTAAGATATAGCGTGTTTTTACTATTCATTAAAATATGAAAGTTACCAGAATGATATTAAAAATTTATTCAAAGTAAATTTTTATTTCTTTATTCCAAAGAAGAATTTAATTTTGTCAAATTGAACATCTAAACATGTCAAAAACTAGATTTAAAGAGGGTGCGCCATCAAAAGGCGCAAAACTGCATTTTTTGAAACATACTTATTTTACCCGAAAATTTTATGTTGTTCTTATACCATGTTCTAGAAAATGTTTAAGATGAATAATAATGATATAAAAATAAAAATTTAGTTAATACTATTCATAAAGGATTGTTCATAATAATATTATAATAATATATCGTTGTTTAGTAAAACCCGGTATTGCGTACAACACACGCTATCGAGGAAGGTCGCGATTGCGTTTAATGCAAGCCAAGTCAGGGTTGCGTGCTGTGCAAGAATCTTTCGTTGTTTTGTATAACATAAACCAACCATATTTCATTTATACATTGAATATATATATATATACAAATATATACTCATTGTTGCGTAGAATATCTATTATCCAAAATGTGTGTAACACGATCCAAGAATATTGTTGCGTATACTGCAAGCTAATACGGTGTTGCGTATAGCGCAATTTAATCTTGGTGTAGCATAAAACACAAGACATTAATGAAATTAAAATAATATTTTTCATAAAATCTCGGGGTGTTACAAGGGGGTCGTGAAAAATTTGTATCAAATTGTCTAAAAACATAATTTATATTGTTCAGTTTCTCATTATATTGTGAAACAAGATATTTATAAATTAATAAAACTATTACCAGTGTAATAATATAAAAGTTATATTTATAAAAATAAATAAAATATTTTAATAATTAACGAAATTATGATTATGGGATTAAATTTTATTAATTCGATATTCATCATCAATATTTATTATATGATTTTATTGATATTTTCTCTAAAAAATTTCACCACACAATATTAATGATTTCATTCAAATTAAAAATAAAATAAAAATAATTTTTTACATGAATAAGGCACCATAAGTTGTTAAATACCATATTATAATATTATATGATACATATATATTAATCTAAAAAATACATAATATTACCATTTTTTTAAAAATTCATGTGGTGTGATATATATAATTTTTTTGGCCATGTGATTTTATTATTAATATATCATATTGAATTAAATGAAAATATATTTAGGATAAAATCAAAAAAAATAAAAACGTTGTTTTCATTTTTATTTTATTACATAATATTTTATATAAAATTTCAAATATAGTGTTTTTGTTTTAATAATTTGTATCTAGAAATCTCATCACCTCCGGAGAATCAGAATTAAATGTATTCGTAGGAGTGTGATTATTGTGATATACATTACAGATTAAAAAAATCACTTTTATGTTTTATCTAATATTTTAATATTTTTATTATATGTTTTAATATGTATTGTTAATATAATGTGTATTTATTCATCAATAGATAAATATTAGAAATTCTATTTCCAAACAATTTTCCCATTAATTGTAAAATTAATGGGTCTGGCCAACTACATACAACTATAAGGGAATGTAACCATTACTCTAATAAGACTCACACTGACCTATAGCCATAAAATACTTTCAATGGTCATTTAATATGAAATTCCAGGAATTATTATAAAATTTCTAAAAAACTAATGATTTATCATCATTCATGATCGTCAAGGTTTAGATTTTGAATTTATAAAAATATTTATCAGATTATTATTCCCCTATGGTTTTAAGAAATAACTAATCCACTAAAAACAATTATTTTATATTATAAATAATAAATTGGGGAATTAAATCCTGATTAAGGACATCATGCATGATCAAATATACATTTACATAATACTCAATAATATATATTGACATACCACTAGTATTTTTTCTTACTATAAGATGGATAATAAATTGACTTCATCATTAGTCACTAGATATACTCTTTTCCTCATTTTATGTAGTTTTAAAGATATCCAAAATACATTAAAAAATATTTATTGTAGTTATATAATTAATTATTTTAATATATTCTCATAAAATGGGTGTATAATTTATGTTTACACCTTCCATTCAAATAACATAATGAAAATACTATGATTAAAATTTGTGGATTCTAGATTAGAAAAGAATGTAATTTTTTTTAATATAAAATCAGAATATCATTAATCAAAATATGCCTTACTCATGGATTCGTGAAAATACATATTATTCAGATAAACTAAAATTTTAGTATCTAATTTTTTTGTAAATGTACTGATAAAAGAACAATGGTTGATTTTAATGAATTATGACTTGTTAAACTGATAAAAATATGATCCCTACATTATATAATCATAGGAATATAATATATTTTTATCCCCATATCATTAACATAAAAAAATTCAATAATTATTTCATGAACTAAATCATCTGTAGTTTCAATTGGTTATTACATAGATTGTTATCCATTAATTATTATATCCTAACCAATTAATATTTATAAGAATGGATAATGTGAATTGAATGTTAAATGTTACAATACCGATAAATTTTTAATAATTAATATAGAAAAAAAATTTAACCATTACCAAAAATGAAAACATTTAATTTCTATTTTCGGTGATCTTCAGGTTTTTTTATATATATATCAGTGTTTTATCTTGGTATGTCAATTATTCATTTTAATTTACTTCATTATATTTTTATGTAAAATAATTATTTTCAAATATTTCATTATAACATTTATATGATTCAATGAATCATTTATATGAAATATAAAAAGCATAATGGGGGAGGCCATAAAAAAGAAAAAAAAACCTTTCCATTTCATGATCATTTATATAATTTTATCAATTAATGAGGTTTATGGAATAAATTTTTAATTATAACATCCCAAACCATTGTTAATACATAAAAGAACAAATATAGTTCTCTATATGAACTCAAGTGTTCTCTCTATATGTCAGTGGATTATGATTAGTATTGACCATCTCATATTGATCATAGGGAGACTATAACATATTTTTTGAAATTTCACAGTAGTGAAAAAAAATATAATAAAAAATGGTGTACTCTTAACCATAATTATACAAGTATAAAATGATGACCAAAGTGGAAAATAAAATATCAAACTAAATAGTAGATATGAGAAGCCAATGTAAATGTCATGTTTCAATATGAATGAAAATAAATAAACATAGGAAACTCCCATGAGGATACCGAACTTCATATAGTATCGTCATCCATGATCTATCTCCAAGGAACCATCTATCATAGTTCCCTTTCCCCTATCGTATCCTATAATAATGAAATATATTCTGGTGATGATTATGCATCCCATGAAGGGTGTGAGTAAAACATATTAGTCCACCACCAACAGCATCTAAATCAACATCAATATTGAAACGAATTTGCAGTTGTGTAATTAATAAATAAAATAAATAAAATAAATACCATGTTATTACTCAATTAAACTTTATATAACTACATAAGCCATGAATCCTATGGACATCCAAACTCTCAATACATTCTTCAACCAATGCTTGAATATTAACTATCATCTAAGGATATTATATATCTTAATGATATTTTTATCATTCATAATACCAATTAATATATGAATTACATTGTTACCATTTATCATATTAGTTCATATAATAATTCCATCATCACCATTCATCATCATAATTAATATCAAAATTCCATTGTAACCATTTATCTTCTAAATTCATATCAGAATTCCATTAAAACCATTCATCATCCCAATTAATATATGAAATCCATTTTTTCCATTTTTTCTCAATATTAATATCTTAATTCCATCATTGTAATTCATCATTTGAAATCATATCTATATTACAATATCAGTTTTATTGCAACAACCCATTAATAATTTATTCAATTAATTAATTCAACGTATCAATTTCATATTCAAATAATTCCATCAAATTAATTCAAGAATTAATTAATCACATATATACCATTAATTAATCTAACAATTATTTTATCACATCATTTTAATAAATTATGTAACAATAGATTAGTCACAAACATTCCATTAGATAATTCACCAAAAAATTAATACTATAAATCCCTTATATTATGTCACTAATTAATTGGTCACATAAATTCCCATTGTTAGTTCAATGATCAATTAATCTAATTCCCAATCCGAGTATCATCATAATTAAATTAAAAATTATTTATTAAAAATCTATAATATTAATATACCTAATTAAACAATCCCTTAATTAATGAACACACCAAATTAATCAATTACATCTTGGAAACAAAATTAATAATCCTAAAATATCAATTATAAAATTAAATACACATAATCAAAATTGAATTTTTTATTTTAATAATTGACAACCTACCTCAATATTAATAGTAAACACTCGCCCATAGAAATCCCCAATTTTTTAGAAAGAAAGAATGATATACTAACTAAAATAATATATCCAACATCAACATAATAATCATCCATCAAACCTAGTATTTCATCTAAAACCAACATGGTAAAAACCACTTTAATGGATGGGAGAATAATTAATAAGGGATTTAAAACTAATCAGGACGTTATTCACTAATCAAGAGATGTGAATATCAATGATATGGGTTTCAATCATGTATAATAGAAGTTAGCAGCAATAGGATTTTACCCAAGAGACTGAAAATATAGTTGAATATGTTTTTTATGAATTTTTGTCAATTTTTTGGTTAATATAAGAGTTTAGGTATTTCAAAAAATTTGTGTTAATTAAAATGTCTTGCATGGTATCCTGGAAAAATGGTGCAGAGTTTTCAAAATCATATGCCCAATCCTTATTACTAGTGTTGGGTTAGGTTTTGTTTCCTCTCCTAACATGGATCAATTATTGAAAAACCATGAGTCTTCCATTTGAATTTTCTCTATTTGGATTTGTTGGTTTTGACGATATAATGTTAATAGTTTTGGAAAATTATTCCACAACAAAATCAATTTCCCACTTCCTTTTGAAATTATATATTTAAAATAACTCACACCATCATACAACCAAATAAATACCCAATACAAGAAAACAGTTCTTATAAATGAGCCCTAGACATTTCTATAAATGGCCATGTTGTTGGAATCCCACCACCTTATAACAGACCATCCTCATGCTATACACTGAAAAATTTCAATGATTCTAAGTCAAATAGGTAGGCCACTAATCCCACATTTACTCTTCCATATATCGATATTCTTAATGTGCTTGTCCATGTTTCCACAATAAATGAACCATCAGCTTGGTATTACCCCATAAAAAACTCACATTGTTATCCAAACCATGTATCATATTCTCCTCAAAGTATGCATCTACCATAATTTTGACATCATCCACATCGATCAAATGAGAAGGGTCAGGGTAATATGTACGATATTTTGACTCATTAATAATGTCATATATAGAACTGTGTTTTTATGGAAGAGCTAATTAGTTCACCATTGGGTGGATTCTCTTCATAACCTCAAATAGTACATTACTCTTAGCACCAACACACCCTATATATGAATCCTGTAATTCCCAAATGTATGTAAAATATATAAGAATACATGATCACTAATTGTAAATTCTAGGGGTCATGAAAATCAATCATCATATGTATTTTTTCTACATAGAGACATAGCCATATGTTTATGGATCAAATAAACCTTCTCTAATGTGTCATATATGAATCTCAGTTCCAACTAATTTGACTCACCAAAAGTCACACATATAGTTCCATATTTATAGTTTCCTAAAAATATATTTCATAGGGGAACTCCACCAAAACTAGGATCTTATCTAATGATCCACAAATTTTTAGATTTGAAGCCATAAGCATATCATTAAGAACAAAAATCATATACACTAAAATCCCATATTTCAAAGGGTGGACAGACATACTCCTTATAACATGATGACCTATATCCTTATCAAAGACCTACCACAAGAACAATGTAAAATGAGATTCATAGTTTGAAACAAAATAATGTTTTACAATATTCACACGATCTATTTATGAACATACAAATCGCTGAGGTACTCCACTGAGAATATCTCTCATTCTGGAAAAAATGTACACCCTTTTTCAAATGTTCCTCAATAACAAAAATAGAAGATATAATTTTTGGTTTCTAAGGGAGATCCAAAAAAATTCCATGTTAATGTAACCCAAAATTCAGTATGGAATAGGAAATGGTTTTCGTAAAACATCGGGTCAGTGATGCTCTACCATCACATTTTTACAAGTGTTTCATTGTGTCACAAACCCTACTATCTTATTTTTCATGTCTGACTAGAAAAACATTATTCATAGATCAAAATACATTTTAGTCAAATCTAGATAAATCACCCACATCGATGTATAAAATCATTTCATCCAATCGTCATATAATATCAAAGGAGAAACAACATTATTCCACAAGTAGATGATCACATCCTCATCTACGAAGTAATATTAAGTTGTCTACCCGTATTCATGGAATTCCCTCATAGAATATCAATTTAATTCTTTTAATTATTATCCCCTATACATCTAAAAAGTGTATATTCTATTGAATATTATTTCAGATTAATCTTTTCCTAACTCTTAAGAACCACAAAATGGATCTCATCTTGTAAATTTATCATATTCAACTCAATATTATATAAATTAACTACTTAATTACATGTTTTCATAATTAAGGTTCCAGCCACAATTTTTTATTTCCCTGGTATATATGATTTTTAAAAATAAAATGACATCCTACACTCATCCCATCACAAGAATTATAGATTCAATTCACGTTATTAAAATGTACACATTAATTTTCTATGATCTGTATACATAATAAAACTTTATCCTAATAGATATTTCTAAAAACACCTCAAATGATAAACTATTGAAGCCAAATAAATATCATGCTTGGAGTAATTGAAATCATTCCACACTCCAAACTATGAATTTATTTTATTTTATTATTGATTTGGCCTTAAATAGTTTTTTAAATGGTCCAGGGTGAGTCGGGAAAATAATTTATAAATTTTTCAAAAATAGTGTGTTTTGTGGGTTCGACATCATTGGATGCAATGGAAGAGCACGATGTCGCGCGGATTCTCCAAAGAAACTGTTTGGCCTTTTCATATATGGAGAATTAAAATAGATAAATAAATGTTAATTTATTTAATCATTTAATATTTTTTTGTTTATTAAGAATTTTAATATTTTTAATTTAAGTGAAACCTAAAATCATTAATTTTATTATTATTAAAATGATATGAATTCAATTTTTATTTTTACTTTATCATTTAAGTTATAATTATTTTTATTAATATCTTTGTTATTATTATTATTATTATTATTACTATTATAATTTTCATTACTCTTATTACTACTACTATTATTATTCCTTTTGTGTTATTATTATTTTTATTATTAATTTTAATTAGCTTATTTAGTAGCATTTAACTCTTTTTGATGGTTTTAGATACTCTCTACCACTTTCCCCTGTGTGTGCCGTGAGCATGCCCAACCTCCCTATATTTGAACCAACGCTATTGGCCAGCTCCCCTTGATGCTCTATCCACCACCTCCAGGTCGGCATGTTCCCCCAGACGACCAACCACATTTTAATTCCCCATATCCTAATCCCATGTTCACCAACACCGACATCTCATCCAGTGCACATAGTAAACCACTATTCCCCTATTGGCCCCCCTCATGGAAACCTCCTCATTTACAGCACGTGCCCCCCAATCCGGATCAGCCTCTAAGAACCCTCATAGCACTGCACCACTACATGCTCGTCATCCATCCACTATCCCCCCCCTTCACAGCGACCCTAGGCTCCTCCTCAGCCTCCCCCCTATAGACCACCCAACTCCGACCAAGCCAGCTTCTCCTAGGTAGCCCTCGGCCTATGGAACTTTACTCCCTGCTGGCTCACCCAACAAGGGCTAAACCACCTCGGGCCTCTCAGGTTTCTCCCAGCTAGTGTGGTAGGTCATCACATCCCTTCCACGACAAGCCACATCTCTCAACCTTCTTTGAAGCGCCATCAGTTATCCTAGTGCACCCATCTCTCCCCTTCGGCACACTCGACAAACCCTAAACCTCCCTTAGAGTGTGCCCCTCCTCCCTACTTCTATCCGCACACACCTCCCCCAGTGTGACACCCCTGCCATAGTTCTTTCGAATGCCAAACCCTGCCTCATCCCTACCATCGCACATCTAGACTACTGCCTTGTCGCCTCTATCTGACCAACCTCCCCTCTCACCATCCTAAACATGCCTCCAGATGGACTCCCTCTGAAGAAACCCCCTTATAGGTGACTTCTCCGACCAACACCTCTTGTAGAACCTTCTCAAATTAATTTAATTTTTTGCGATGAGGTTTTTGTTTGCATAAGGGGTCTTCTCATATAGATAAAATTTTAGATCCACGGGAGGTTATTTCAAGAGGGTGTTGACATAGGGCATTGTATTTTTGCTAAGGGTTTCTCCATGTTTCATAGTTTCGCATACTCTAGTTGAGATTTTTGTATGTTTTTTAGTCCTTGATATTTAATATTCAGGGCATTGGAATTTATAACATTGTTTTGGACACGAGTTGTGTCATCACACCTTGTTTATGATCTAGGTTCCCATTGCATTTCCTATTAAAATTTTAGTTTCATCTATTTTCTTTTGTTTTCACTCTATATATATTTGCTAAATATTATTGTGAAACTTCTCATTATTTAATTTATTATTTGAATTTATAATTCAAATCATGTTGCATGTAAAATTACATCATTTTGTTATTCTTGTTCATACTAGATGCTCGATTAAATGTTTTATTAAACTCTCACTTTATTTTGGATACTTAGAACCTGGTTTATCAATTTTAAACCGGTTTGTGGAATGAAAATTGTGTTTCCACCTAGTTCAGCCTTATTTATAAACTGTTTTAGTAAATGTTTCATGTGTTGATGATAAAATTCACGGTGGGATCATATGGATTACTTGGGATAAAAAATGATTTTGTTTTTTTATAAAAATATTCGCAACATGCAAAGTATAATTTTTAGGCTCCATAAATGGTTTCAAACTGATTTTGGTTTTATATGGAAATGAGATTTCAAAAATGGTTGTAGAAGTGAAAGAGGTTAATTGAGTTTCTTAACAGGGTTTCTTGGAATTTCATTATTTAGTTTCATATTTAAAGAAGTTTTTATTTGAATTTTAATGTTATTTGAAATGTGATAATGGATTGTGATCTACTAAATGGGAGGTGCAATGCTTCGCATTCTGAAGAGCTCGACGAATGCTAGTCTGCTAAAAATCATTCAAAGTTCACCGTCTTCCACTTGATTAGATTCTCTATGTCTGGCTTTGAACCTTCTGGATTCTGGATCTAACCCTCTAATTAGTGAAGCTCCACGATGTATTTCCTTTCGTGAAGCTCTTAAAGGATATCATGATTCTTCTTCTAAAGGTGCAAAACTGTGCTCGACCATTAAGAGATTGGATGACGGAGGTTTTTCTATTGAAGCAGATCCTGAAGCGATTTCACAACTCCAAAAATCTCTATATGTTTTAATTAATGGGACGTGTGTAATATGCTAAAGGTGGCAAAACCTGGTCCTCTGTTGAACTAAAACAAAGAATCTCAATCTGATGGGGTATAACAAACTGGAAATTGATCCCCTTGGGAAAAGGTTTTTTTCATCTGCTTCTTTACTCTCAGGAGGATCATAATTCTGTTTGGAAGATAGGTAACTTATTGTTGATGCCTGGATTTCTAAGACTCTTGGATTGAGATTTTTATTTTAATACAAATACACAAATAGGAAAGTCTTCACACGTTTGTGTTAGGTTCCATAACTTTAACTTGTTTATTTGGCACACTAGGATACTGAATGATTTATCAGCCTGCATTGGTACCCCCCTCAAAATCGATCAAAAGAGAATTAATGCTAACTTCGGTATGTATGCAAGGGTTTTAGTGGATGTAAATCTTGAAACCAAACCTCCTAATACTATCTCTTTTCATGCCAAAGATTACAAGACTGTAATTTACCTTGACTATGAAAACATTCCATCCTTTTCTGACTTCTGTAAAATTGTGGGATATTCTGTCCAGATTTGTAGAATGGTTCATAGAGCCCCCAATCATCATAACCCTTATGATTGGTCTGAATTCAGAAGAAATAAGAAGGATAGATTCCCCTTCATAGATAAATCTGAATCTCCCTAAGTCAAACATGGAAAATGGATTCCTAAATCCACAAAAGATCTTGGGGTAACATGGGGTAATTAGGTGGAGAGATAGGATCAAGAATTAAAGGAACAGTCCATCAAAAAAAACTGGAAAATGTCGACAACCTGTTTAATCAGGCCCCCTTGATAGATTCGCACCACAAAGCTGACCATGAGTCTTCCCTAATAATGGGACATGGTGCCATTCCTGAAGATATTCTTCTAGTCTCTGTAACTCAGACTTTCCTTCACAAGGGTGAGTCCTCCTTGACCAAAAGTGTGGTTGGACCATCTCTTGGAACCCATCTCACACTCCCCCTTCCCACTCCTGTTTCTGATAGTTCACCTACATGTCATCAAGAATCAACCACTTTTGATAATATGGAATGCAATAGGCCAGTTATCTGTTCAATACCATGTGTTGTTCCCTCTAGGATTGTGGTTGAAAATAGAACCCCATCTCCAATTAGCCACTCTGTTCTTCCCAGTAACCAATCTGCTTTGTCTGTAGACTGTTCTAACACTGTTTCAATGCAGATTGCTTCCCTTGTTGTCATTGAGGTTAATTCATCAGCCTCAGGACCTATTGAAAAAGATCTGGTTTCTAAGTCAATGGCCCATCATCATGAGGTTTCTATTTTGGATGGAAACCACTCTGATCTGGTTGTTGCCACAGTTTCAGAATTGGATCCCTTGGATCCAGAAAATATTGGAAATATTTTATGCATGTTGACTAACTGTGAAATTAAGGAAGAGAGGAACATTGCTAAATTTGAGTCTCCCATTGATAAAAAGGATAAAATATGTACTCCCAACAAAAACAATTCCCCTTGGAAAACTAGAGGTCAATGTTCTGGTAATAAAAAAGGGGGGTCAAACCCCAAGTGTAAATAATAATGCATATTATATACTGGAACTATCAGGGTATTGAAAACCCTAGAAACCTTATTGTTTTGAAGTGTTTTATTTTTACTCATCGTCTTATGCAGATTTCCATTACTGAACCTAAAGTTAACTTTTCCCCTAAATTCATGCATCTGTGTAATAATGGTTTTTCCTTCTTGGGTGCTTATAACAATGGTTATGTTGACTCTCTTTGGATTTTCTATCACTCTTATCTACAAAATGTCAACATTTTTAGTATCTATATTCATGCTCTGATGAGTGATTACTACTTGGACAACACTCACAAGTTCAATACCTTTGTTTATGCAAAAAATAATTATCTGGATCGAAGATCTCCTTAGAATGAGATTTCTGACATCAATACCAAGATTCAAGATCCCTGGGTCTTGGTTGGTGACTTTAATGATAGTTTTTCACCCTCTGAAAAAATTGGTCACTCATTCTCCTCTATCTCTGCTAGAGAATTCAAAGCTACCATAGAAGGAAGTAATATTATTGAGATTAACCTTACAGGTGCTCAATTTACTTGGTACAGACATCCTTAAAACCGCATGGTGGCGAGTAAACATGATATAGATTTCATTAATGAGTCTTCTCTTGATAAATGGAACCAGTTCTTGTGTGCTACCCATACTCAACATTCTTCTGATCATCATCCGATCTTAGTCAGCATTGCTCAAAACTATTGGAATCCTTCCATTCCTTTCAGATTTAATTTGGCTTGGTCTTCGAACCCGGAGTGTGTCTCTCTTATCAGTTCTCCATGGACTAATATGGGAAAACACAATGACTCATTTTCTTGCAACACTAAGTTAAAAAACCTCAAAAACAATCTCAAAAAGTGGTGTTATAATAAATCAACTTTAATTAATAAATATATTAAGGATTTTGGAAAAGGATTTGTCTCTCATTCAGAATTATAACACCATATCCAGTTACAATTCTGATCCCTAGGATGAAATCAACATCTCTACTAAATTGATCTCACTCCTTAACATTAAAGATAACTTAAAAAAGAAAATTTTCAAAAAAAATGGCTCAATGAAGGAGATAAAAAAACCAAATTTTACAACTCCCTTCAACGTGTTAGGAAAGCTTGTAAGCATCTCTCTTGCTTAAAAGTTGAGGGTAATCTCATTCACTCTGAGGAACAGATTTTTAATCATGTTGTTTCCTACTTCACAAAAATTTTCAATGGTCCTAACATTAACAAACATATCCTGCTGAACATTATTCCATGCATGGTTACTTCTGAGTATAATTATCTGCTCAACAACATCCCCCTTGATTCTGATATTATGGACACTGTCTCCGGTCTAAATCCAGACTGTGCCTCGAGTCATAATGGATTTAACAATGGTTTTTATCAAAAACATTGGGATGTCCTTCAAAATGACATCAGTAATTTAGTTAAATAATTCTTTGAAAAAGGGGTTCTCCCCCATGCTCTCGACTCTCAATTCCTCACGTTAATTCCTAAAGATGATAATGCTGATGGAATTTACTTTTTTCATCCCATCACACTCTTAAATTCCCTCTTTAAAATTATCACTAAGGTCCTTTCGAATATCCTTTCTAATATCACCAAAAAAATTGTCTATTTGAACCCTTTTGGCCCCATTAAAGGTAGATATATAGAATATTGCATTTTCCTCACCTTAGAATCCACTAATTTATTGAATAGAAACACTAGAGGTGGAAATATTTCTCTTAAGCTGGATATCACTAAGGCCTTTGATACGATTGATTGGACCTTCATTTTTAATGTGATCTCTAGTTTTGGATTTAATGATTCCTTTGTCAATAAAATTAAAATCATCTTCAACTCATCCAATATCTCTATCCTCATTAATTGTTTACCTAGGGTATACATCAAATTCTCTAAAGGTGTCAGACAAGGAGACTCGCTCTCTACTATCATTTTTTCTATTACTGAAGACTACCTTAGTAGATTTCTCTCCCTCAATGTTGAGCAAGGCAGAATCAAACATATTATTGATTCCATAAATCTTCATGCTCCCTATCACCTTCTCTATGCCGATGATATTATTTTCTTCCTTCAGGGAGACAAAAGAAATATCAAAAATCATAAATCCATCATTTCACACTATGAGGAGGTTTCTGGCCATTGTATTAACTGGAAAAAATCATTTATTTACATTGGTAAAAACTTCCCTTCTAATAGGAAAACTCATATCACCAATGTCTTTGGGGTTAAAGAAAGAACCCTCTCTTTTACTTGTCATGGTGCCCCGTCTTCTATGGTCGCCCCAAATCTTGTTATTTTCACCACATTTCTGATCAAATCCAAAAGAAATTTTCTTCTTGAAAAGGTAAATCACTTTCTATGGCTGGAAGAATTTGCCTTATTAAATGCACTATTGACTTTAAGATGGTTTACTCCATGATGGTCTACAAATGACCTTTGGGCCTGATAAAACGGTTAAATACTACTATAAGAAACTTCATCTGGAGTGGAAGCACTCTGGAAAGAAAATTGGTCATGTTCTCTTGGGCCACTTGTTGTAAACCCATTGAAAATGGTGGCATTGGTATTAAGAATCTTAAAATATTTAATGAGGCCATCCAAGAAAAACTCACTTGGTCCCTCAGTCATAATAACTCTCATTCCATGAGATTCCTCAAAAATAGTTTCCTTGATAAGATTAAATCTAGTTCTTCTCATTAAACGACTTCTTGTATTTGGCCATCGATCAAAGCTTCTTTTTACTCTATCTTGGAAATTTCTAGATGGATTGTTAGTGATAATTCTTCATTAAAATTCTGGTTTGATAACTGTACTGGCTCCCCCCTCATTTCGGAGATGCCTTATAATTTTTCCCCTATTCCCGTGAACTACTCTATCAGTGACATGCTTAATTCCCTTGATTCCCAACTTCCAAATCCTATCAAGGGGATCATTGACAATTATCATTTCACTTCCAATGATGATTTTCTTTTTTGGGAACCTAATCATAATGGCTTGTTATATTCTAATTTTTTAATCACTATCACTTCTCTAATGAGGAAGAAAATTTTAATTGGATGGCCAATTTTAATAATGCATGGATCAAGCCTTCTCGTCTTACTCTTATGTGGAGTATTGCACATCAAAAAATCCCAACTGATGTTTTCCTAAAATCTTATGGATTTTATCTTTGATCTAAATATAAATTATGCAATCAGCATCATTAAGAAATTAATCATCTTTTTTTATCTTGTGATACTACTATGGCCCTCTGGCATTACATCCTGGACCTTTTTTATTACAGATATATTTTAGACACTTTTATTTTCTCACAATTGAAAAGAATGTTAGAGTTTCCAAGGTCTCCCCAAATCATGAATATATTTATTACTGCTATTTCAGAGCTTCTTTATATATTATGGTATGGTATAAATGATTATATTTTCAACAATAACTCTTTTAATATTAATACAGGTAAAATAAGGATTCTTTTTGCTATAAAGGAAGCGGCTACGATCCAGAAATGTGGTTGTGACAATTCTATCATTGATTTTGAAAACCTCCGCCGAATTGGTGTCAAAGGTATCTTCCCGAAGCCACAATACACTATTGAAGACTTCTGGAAGGCTTATCCTCCTGGATGAATTAAAATAAATGTGGATAGATACTCAAAGGGAATCCATGGACTCTAGGGATGCAGAGGAATTTTCAGAGACCATCATGACCGGATCCTCGGATGATTCATTGAAAGCTGCGGCATTGCTTCTGCGCTGGATGCAGAAATTATTGCTACCATTCATTCAATTTCCTATGAAAAGTATTTCAACTGGAATAATATCTGGATAGAGAGAGACTCCACTACTATTGTGCAAGCCATCTGGAAAGGTTATGTTCATCTTCCATGGTCTCTCAACCCCCGATAGAAGGACTGCATTGCCACGCTCAATGGCCTCAACATTATTACCACTCATACCTATCTTGAGGCTAATATGATCGCTGATGGGATTGCAAACATGGGGTTCTCACATGAGATCACTTGGAGGAATGAACTCCCTCCAGAGTTGACACCTTTTTTATTAAAGACTTTAGGAAATTTCCCTCATTTCATTTGTTGTAACTTGTTTGTTTCTCTTTCTTTTTGAATAAATCTCTATGTTCTGGTCTTTTGACCAGAACTCACCCCCCCAAAAAAACATGTGATAATGGATTGTGGCCCATTTTTCATTTTAATAAAAATCTATTGGTTTTTTAGACATTGTATGACGTATTTAAATAAAATAATTTAGAAATTGTTATGGATTGTAAAATGTTGTGATTACACTCTTTCTGAAAGATAAATTATTTCTCATTAATATTTTGTCATGTGGATATAACATAAGGCCCGTTCGGCACCATGGTGAGATTTTTTTAAAATATTAATTATGAAAACCTTTGTTGGGTGCTTTTAATTCCCCGACTACATGTAATGGGTTAGAGGTACTTTTGGGGATTCTCAGAATCTAATGTTTTTGTTATTCATTTGGAACCCATTATACTTGGTTTATTTTAAGGCATGAGAATAATCATATTAGAGGATCAAGGTGAGAACTATTGTGCGTTAATTTTATATATAAAATGTGATTGGTTGAATGGATGGCATTGGTTGGCTCACCCAATTTCTGAATACATGAGACAGGGGAACCTGGCATATTGAGTGAATATTTTGAGAATGATTGCCACACAGGTATGGTTATGGTACTGACCAACGGGCCATATAAGTTTGATATGTTTGGGTTCCTGGCAATGGGATTTTCCTTCGTCCTTATTGAGAATGGATGGATGAGATTTTGAGCATTTTGATTGCATCATGCGTGACATGCGAATGAGGATGAGGTCTCATGTATTGGTGTATTTTGGATTATTATTGATCTATTAGGTTCATCCATGTCTATTCAGATTTTACTGCTTGCAATAGTGATTATAATTCTTATATGTATACATATATTTCCCATTCTATGTCATTTATATTCTGCCTCCATGTATTTGTTTTCATTCAATGGGGTGAGATGGTTTTGGTTGGGATTATACAACAGGTATTCAAATGAAAATGTTTTATCCTCTTTATACAAATATGAACATGTAAACATAACATTCATTTTGAAAATTTTATCGACAGTAATTAAAAAACCTATATTTGAAAATGGTAAAGGTAAATGATTCGTACTTTGTTTTTATGTAAATATGTCAAAAAATTAATTTTATAAATGGTGGTTGAAATTTGATATAGTGCTTCATTTATTAAAACGGTACTGCATCGAATCTAGATATCAGGCTATCCAACTGAGTTGTAATACTCACAAATATATTTTTTTATATTTTTAGTTTATGTTATGGCTCCATCTTGGGTGTTCTATCCATGGGAAATGTTTGATCATTGAGTCGGGGTGTGACCCATGGGGTCACACGAAGTTAGATCAGACTTCATGTTTAGATATTTTTATTTTCCTTTGTTATTATTTAGTAATTTTATTTGGTATATTTATTCTGCATTGCGATTGACTATTTCAGTTGCATTATTTAATTTTTTCAGGATAAATCATTCCTATTTGTTCTTTGATGATGCCCTGGATTTTTTTGCTAGCCAAGGAGGTCCAAGAACGCCTCTCAGGACTTTCCGCGGATCACCTCAGGTGAGAGGTTTAGGGTCGACCCAGGTTGGTTCGTGGTAAAATGTTATCAGAGCAGGTCATCTCTTATAATACCTCATATTTCAAGTATCCCATTGTTATTTGTGATGTAAGTGTATATGGAGTAGTATTTTCGGGACTCGAGGGGTTAAGGCGGGAAAAATGTAATGAACTATTACTCAATTTGATCATTGGGATTCCATGGGATGTCTGGTTTAGTTGGTATTTGGGAGTTTTATGGTATGTTTTGTTATTGGGATAAGACAGAGGGAGATGGGATAATAGTACTCCTAATCCATATGGCCTGGAAATCTATGTGGAGCTAGGGGTATGGTTTTAAAAGGCCCTCTCCATCAGTGATGTGTTTGGCATATGACCACCGACCATATGGCCAAGCTGCCCATCCACACTAAATCCCTTTTTTTAGTTTTTTTTGTGTCTCCTTGGAATTTTGATGATGGTTTGAATCAAAAACATTAGTATGGAAGATGGATGAACAGGGAGGCATAGATACATGAATGTCAGTGACACTCTAAAAAATACCAATGGTGAGGCTTTAACCAACCAATCTTGTTTAAAATTAATGATTTTTTCAAAGAGAATCATTTTGATGTTATGATAAATTTTTTTCTTGTGTTTGTATCTTGTCACATATGTGGTGTTTGATTTTGAAGATTTTATTCATAGAGTGGGTCTTGATTGGTTTTTTGAATTTTCTTTTCCATTATCTATGACGATAAATCATTGATGGGTGATTGTAGTACAGTTTATCAACCTATGGATTTTATGCGTGAGATTTAGAAGATAGATCCACTTCTCTTTTATGGTAAAGAAGACCCTTCCATAGAGTAGGATTGGATACAGAATATTGAAAGAATACATAACCTCATTGAGTTTCCTGAGTTGTTGAAGGCCATGTTTCAAACCTTCATTCTTGAGGGTTCACCATGGATTTGTTGGAAGTCAGTTTCTCTGAAAATGACATGTCAAAAGCTTACATCAGAGTTCTTCAAGGTTTAGTTCCTTTGATAGTATTTATCTAACGAAGAAAGAAAGAGAAAGGGGATGAAGATATGTTTTATGGAGTTGGGAGACAGCTCCATGTTGGAATATTTCCAGCACTTTGTGGATCCTGTCCCTTATGATTTAGGTTATGTCCCAGATGTCTCCATGAATGCTTGACATTTCGAGGTAGCCCTCTACCCCAATCTACAGTCGAATGTGTCAGAGTCCAACAAAATTTTTGTTGTCGATTTGGCGAGACATGCTTTTCATATTGATGTCGTGATGGTGTAATTGCTCGAAGTAGTCCTCCCGCCTTCAATCCCCATGAGCAGTGGTTACGTTCCTGGAATAGAGATAAGGAAGCAATTAGAATTGGATAAAGAAAGTTTTGGAATCAAAAGGGATCATGATCGTACAACAAACTCTTCATAGAGATATATATTTTTGTGTTATAAATGTGGAAAGATAAGTCATAAGAGGTTTTTTTCCCAAGTACTCTTAATCCTTGTCGTGCATGCAGACATTTGGGTCACATACAATGTTTCTGTTAGGGCTTTTCAAGAAAGCGTCATAGAGGATGTTCTCAAAAGTAATGTATTTCTTTGTTTTATTTTAATGTTTCATGTGTATTTTTACTTATATTGTAAGGAATTTATTATAGTGGTAGTTGTATATATAGTTTTTTTGGTGTTTTGAAATGTATGGGAATGCCATTGGTCTTTTATTATCTCATGTTTTCAGTGGTATTGTGGCTTTAATTTGAAAATAATTTCATTTATTTCATCTAATAAAAAAATGTATGTTTCTTATTAGGATTATTAGAACCCGACTATGAGGACAGTGATTCTTCATCCATCAGATCTTCATCCAAAATGCTTTGGAGTGAATCCAGTTCATATTCAAGAACCCTGGGAGAATTTTAAGGAGTTTGGTTAAGGTTGTTGGTCAATCATGAGGTGAGATACTTTTAGTGTTTCTGCTCAGGTTTTTCTATCAGAATTTCATTGATCCAATCCATGAGACCTCCCTCCCCTCGCATGGGGTTAGGGTTTTTTCTGTACATGGATATTTTGTTTAATATCTTATTTCTTTTGTATGGGATGGAGTGGGTGGAATTTTCTTATCGTTCTTCTTTTATCTTGAGAAGGCCCTGGTTCAGGCCTATGTTGTTTTTCTATTTGTCCATGTATAGGTTGGTTCTTCATGGAGGGGAGACCCACCAAGTGTCATTTTGGTTTTCTCTTACGTATTTATCGGATTATAGTTGAGTTCTTATGGTGGGAATCTCGTTCAGGCCTCCCCTCTACTATTGAATTATTTCGATCAATGAGGTTTACTCTCATAGTTGGTCAATTGAATTTCTTTGGTATAAGAGGTTCAAATGTGCTAATGTGTAATCCTTAGGTGTTGATCAATCAGCTGGATTATGTTATGGAATACAGAGGGAGGAAATCGTTATGTTTGAGATAATTTTCAAACCTTGACCAATATATATTTTTTTTTATTCATTTAGTCTTAAATATTTTTTGTTGGGGGTTGTGGTGAGTCTAGGATAGAAAATTCCAAGTTTTTTTTATAAAAGTGTGTTTCTTAGGTTCGATGTCATGGGACACACGGGTAGAGCACAACGCCACTTGTCGTAGCACATGAAACATTGTAGACTTTTTTTTATGAAGTATTAAAATAGATAAATAAAATTAATTTATTATATTATTTTTCATTTTTATGAGTATTAAGAATTTTAATATTTAAATTCTAAATGAAAACTAAAATCGTTTATTTTATTATTATTAAAATTATGTGAATTCATTTTTTTAAATTTATCGTTAATGATATAATTATTTTTTTAATATCATTATTATTTTTATTATTAATATTAGTCTTACTATTATTATTATCATTTGTCTTATTACTATTATTTTTATTCATTTTATTATTATTATTATTATTATTATTATTAATTTATATTTTCTTTCTTTAAGTTGGTTTTTATGTTTTAGGGTTTTATATACTCTCTCCCCCCTTCGATTAAGTATAACATGAGTAGGCCCAGCCCCCACCATTGGAACTGATGACGTCGGCCAGCTCCCCTAGAATCTCTCTCTGTCACCTCCAACTCGACATGTTCCCCAGGCCAACCAACCTCATTCTGGAGACCCATATCTTGCTCCCCTGTTCACCAGTGTCGTCCTCTCAGCCAAACCCTTCAGAAAACCTTACTCCCCTATATGCAGACCACCCCCTCCCCCTACTCCTACACACATCCTATGTCACAGAAGGTCCCCCCCCCCATCTGGCTCACCGACTCCACACCTGAACAACGCCGCCCCGTCGCGCGCTCTCTAACCATTCACTAATTACCTCTTTCAAAGAACACCTATGAACCTCCTTGGCCTCCCCCCTGTAGACCAACCTGCTCTAACCAAGCTAGATCCTCCCTAGTAGCCCCTGACCCTCACACCTTCTCTTCTTGTCAGTGCACCCAACACTAGCCGAACCCCCCTCGGGCAACTCATGTTTCTCCCAGCCAATGCAGCATGTCATCACTTACCTTCCCCATCTAGATGTAGCTCTCTTCCTTCCTTGTAGCATGATCAATGAACTCAGTGCACCTGGATCTCCCATTTGGTGCGCTCCACCATCCCTCTGTATCCCTTGTAGGGAGACCCTCCTCTCTCTTCTAGCCACAAAACTTCCCTGGTGTGATACCCCTTCCCCAGTGTTTTCCGGTGCCAACCCATGCCTCCTCCCTACTACTGCACCTCCAACGTACTGCCTCATAGCTGCTGTCTATCCAGCCTTCCCCTCTCCCCATCATGAACCCGCCATCGTACCGACTCCCAACGGCGAAACACCCCTAATGGAGACCGCTCTGACCAGCACCTCCTATAACACCTTCTTAATTTAGTTTCCTTGTTTTCGATGAGTATTTTGTTTGCATAAGGGGTATTACAGGTATATTTAGCATTTTAGAAATGCATGAGGTGATTCCAAGTGGGCGTTGTCTCTAGGATTTATATTTTAAGTGAGTTTTTCTCCTCAGTGATTGGTTTCACATAATGTAGTATAGTTTTTTTAGGTGTTTGAGTACATGATATTTAATACTTAAAAATATGGACTATATCACGAGGTTTTTTACACATGTTGTGTCATCGCATCTTGGTTCTGAGGGAGGTTCTTATTGCACTCCCTTTTAAAATTTATTTTTCTTCTATTTCCAATTTTTTTCTCCCAATATATATGTTCTAAATATTATTCTAAAATTGTGGTTAATTTATTTATTAAGATAATTAAAAATTAAATTTATGATGCATGAAAAATGATGACTTTTTTTATTCTTACGAACATCATTTTATCCATTAAATATTTTATTAATCTCACACATTATTTTTGATGATCAGTACCTAGTTAATCAATTTTAAACAGGTTTGTGGCATGAAATTTGTGTTTCCACCTGGTTGATTGTTATTTAGAAACTATTTTATTTAATGTTTCATGTGTCACTGATAAACATACTAGTTGGATCCTATGATTTACATGGGATAGATAAATATTTGGTTTGTTTTTATATAAATTATGGAAAACAGAAAAGTAGATTTTTTAGGCTACTTAAATGGTATCAAACTAATTTTAGATTTAAATGGAAAAGAGATTTTTTAAATTTTTGTTGAAGAGAAAGAGGACAATTTAGTTTCTTAAAATGGTTTCTTAGAAGTTTATTAGTTAGTTTCATATTTAAGTAATTTTTTATTTTTCTTTTAAATTGATTTGACATGTGATAATGTATTGTGACCCATTTGAGGTTTTAACAAAAATGGATTTGTTTTTTTAGATATAGTATGAAAATTTTAAATGGACTATTTTATGAATGGTTATGGAATGTAAAACAGTGTGTTAACACTCTTTCTGAAATATAGTTTATTTCTCTTAAAATGATGTTTTGTGGATAGAACATAAGGCTTGTTTGTCACCTTTGTGAGATTTATGAAAAATATTAATTATGAAAACCCTCGTTGGGTGCTTCTCATGCCTCGACTACATGAAATGGGTGAGAGGTCCTTGTTGGAGATTCTCATAATCTAATGTTATGTTTCTTCAGTTAGAGCTTGTTATAAATGTTTTCATTTAAGGTATGATAATAATACAAGGGGAGTCTCGAGGTGAGACATATTGTGCATTATTATTATATATAAACTGTTATTGGTTGCTCAGTTGGGATCAGTTGGCTCAACCCATGTCTAAATACATGATTCATGGGAACATAGAATATTAAGAGAATATTCTGAGCATGATTGCCTCACTAGTAGGTTATGGTAGTGACCAGTGGCATATAATATGTAGATATGTTTGGGTTCATTGCTATGGGATTTTCTCACAGCCTACCTGAGAAAGGATCGCCTAGTGTTTGAGAGTTTTGATTTCATCCTTTCTGACATGTCAAAGAGGATGAGGTCTCATGTATTGGTGTCTTCAAGTTTATTCTTGATCTTCTAGGTTCACCTATGTCTATTCATATTTTTTCTCTCACAATATTTATTATGTTTCTTATATATATATATATATACCTACATTTATCTTGCTATGTGATTTCTATTGTTCCTCCCTGTATTTGTTTTCTTGTAAAGGGGTGAGCTGCATTTTGTTGGGTTTTTCGAACTGGTTTCCAAATGAAAATGTATTATCCTCTTTATACAAATATGAAAATGTAAACATCTCTTTCCCTTTAAAAATTTCATTAACACTAATGAATAGAACCTAGATTTTAAAATGGTTTTGGGAAATGGTTTGTACTTAGATTTCAAGTAGAATATGTAAAAAAACATAGTTTTATAAATTGTAGTTCAAACATGAAATGGTGCTTCTATTATTTTAATGGTTGCGCATTGGGAATAGATATCGGGCTAGCGTACTATGTTTTAATACTCAAACATATAGTTTTGTTTTGTTTTAAGTGGTTGTTCCTACTCCAGCATGGCTGCGTTTTCCTTGGGAAACACTTGATCGTTGAGTCGGGGAGTGACCCATGGGGTCACATATAGTTAGTTCGGGTGTCGAGTTCAGTTTTTTTATTTTCTCTTGTTCTTATTTATAAGTTTCCTTTTATTTATTTATTCAGTTTTTCTCTTTATTATTTCTGATTCTTTATTTATTTCCTTTAGGAATAATTGTTCCCATTCTTTCTTTGTTGATTACCTGAAGCTTGTTTCTTTCCCGGGAGGATTGGGGATGCCTGTCGGGCCTTACCATGGATCGGCTCAGGTGACTGGTTCAGGGTCGACATGGGTTACTTCATGACAAATCATGTGGACTAAACTATTGAGAAACATATTTTGTGACTCGATCTCACTAGATAAAAATCATTCTAATCATAATACCAATGATTTATAAAACATTTTATAATCTTCTAGCACTACTGTTAATATGAATACTAGTGTTAACAACAAATTCTTCATTATCTCCGGGAAGGAATTATCACATGATTATGACAATTAGATCTTTACGCCCATTTTTCTTCATACCCAAAACACTTGTAATCAATAAAGGAAATTATTTTTTGAAAATTTCATAATATATAGATAATTGTAGAAATGTATGGATATTAGAAATATTCCTTGGATTCTCCAAAGAAAAAACATTATGTGTTTTTTGTGCTTCAACTCACACATATTACTCTTATATTATTTTACCGAAGAAGTGTAAATGTTCAATCAAAAAATAACAGATGGATAAGTTAAAAAATAATTGATTCTATCATAGATTATTTGTGATGATATAATGATTTTTGGAATGATCTTAATGAGTATTTTAGTACTCAATGATTTCATCCATGAACATAATAAAAAAAATGATATAGGTATAGATGGATGGTTTTATTCTTCATGTCCATAAATATTACAAGATCAATTTTTATCTAAATGTAATTAAAATGATCTCAAATAGACTAAATATAATTTTGAAATAATATCACAATATATTATATGATTTGACTCTCAATTAATGTTAACTTGACCTAATGGTAATATTTGATAAGAAAAAAGATCATCTCTACTATTCATATAGATATTAATTGCACGAAAAAGGATAATGTTTCATATGAAAAATCCATATAATCTTCTAGTAATCATAATAGATGTTTATTGTTCTATAATATATAACATAAATCAATACTGGGGAATCCCATGATGATATACTCAAACAAATAAACCACTCATCCATCATCTCTTTAATATGATTCTTGAGCTCTTGAATCTCTGTTTGTTCCATTATATATGGCAGAATATGAACCATATGGGCTCTCTGAATTAGATATTTATTGAATTCAAAATCACTATAAAGGTTAAATCCCTTTGAGTTAATCATGAAAAAATTTAACAAATTTTCCATAAAAATGTGAAAATTTATCATGATTCACGCATTTTTTCAAAATAGACTAGAAACCTTAGAAGGTAACCCCCTAGTAGTTGGTGAACTATACTAGCATGGACCATATGGTAATCACATTTTAAATGATGAGTTTAATATTCCTACACAGTAGAAGAAACATTCAACCACTTTTTGATATTGAATATGAGGTCATTGTAAGAAATTAATAATTCAATAGCCAAAATTTGGACAATGCTTTTCATGTTAGTAATATAATGATCCCACAAAAAATGATACTCCCCAAGGTCAAGAGAACACACATAGAGTAAGAAAATTTTTCTTGACCATACTCCCAATTTTTTATCTATAAATAGAACCCATCTCCTAAACTCCACTGCCAGAGACGATTCATTTAAATGTTATGAGTATTTGAAAAATTTATACGTACTATTATCACATTCAGAACTAGAAAACATATAAGCTATAAGAAGAGTACATATAAAAATTGGATGTCCAATGATTCTATCCTTTAGTATATGATGAAATTCATGTAATGGTACTACCCCTCTTCATTGTTATGTAGTATTAACTACATGAACTACACCACTCTTTTGATACATAACATTAAAACTAGAATAGACTTGTCCCCTACCTCTATCACCATGACTAGTAAAACTCCAACTACTAGACTAATATATTGAATATGATCTACTACTCACACTTTCGTTGTTTCTAGCTCCCCGATAATAAACCATATGTCATGGTTTCTTGAAAATCATCAAATATTATATAATATTTCCACAGGATTGGAACTCTAATGGTTGAGAAGGATAATGTCTATGATAGTTGAATGAACATCCTCATTGTTGTAAATGAACACATGTGAGAACCATTGTAATTGATCATCACCCTAACCACTCTTACTGTTATCCCCATTGGTAACATTCTCATAGGGATGCTCCTAGATCTCAGGTGATTTACATGATGATCATATATCAAAAACCACAAGTCCACTACTGGAGCCTCTATCATGTATGAGAGCCCAATCCACCACATCGTCAAACATATTTATTCTATACAAGTAATTTTTTTTAATTAATATAAATTTTAATCCCATCATGTAACCATATTTCCCTACTTAGATCATCCCCTTCAGTAACATGTTAAAAGATATGCAAGTCTCTAAAAAGGTTATCATAATCTATCACAAACATTGTTCACTTATTCAACCACACGAACGGATCAATACACTTTGGCATTAGTAACTATGGATACAATTATCTATGAATGTTTCAAAAAAGTGCTTCCATAACATACCATCATTCTGCTGAGTATAATCCTATATGTCCCACATCGGCATCCCTGATGCTCTTATCATATATGAAACCAACATAATTCTCTTCACAATAAGAGTCTATGAATGGTCATTTATATTCTAGGTGGACTCAATCTGTTACTCTCATACCTCGAGCCTATACTCTGTAGTAATAGATCAACGCTGATGCTAATGATAATCCTATGTTAGATAAGGCATTCTATCCATATCCTACTCGTTGTCTCTCTCCATGAATTTCATAGACCATGAATCATTCTATCTTAACATTTCTCCATATTTCTCACCTGGAAGTATCAGTGAATTTGGTTCCATTAATAAGCTACAATCTCTATCCATATCCTTCCATAATCCTCACATCATCAGTTATCATGGTTTCATATCTCTAAAATTAAAAAAATAACACATTATGAATAATAATAAAACCTTTATATAGATCAAAATAGTATTTCAAAAAACCATAACAAGCCATTCCCCCTTTATCTATCACATAGGGAAAAACAGAGGCAATATCAATACACCAAACTAGTCTACATCCAAGAGTTTGTAAAAAAAGGGTTAACACACCTCATTACACAATATTAAATTTCAAATTAGTTACCTCTGTTGTCACAAACTAGTTTGAGTCGACCACGAACCACTCATCTAGGCCAGCGTGCGACATGTATCGAGAGGTATTACCGAACCAACTGGTCTGGGGACATGCACCGATGGCATTTTTAGAGTTAAAATGAAATGATATATCCCATATATAAAAAATTAATCAAATTTTTGTATTAAATGAACTATCTAGTACACATTTATATAAAAGTTAAACTGATAATTATATGCACAATGATGTGAAAGTACAATTGAGCAAACATCTCAATGAACCAAACATGAAAACTAACTATTTATTTGTAACCCCATTTGAAAAACATCAAAATATTGATAACACATATCCTAAGGTGATCCTACTTGAGCTAAAACAAGCATAAGGTCTAAAAATAAAAGAATATTATAGGCGTGAGTATTAAAACTCAATATGTTAGCCTACTATTCTATCCCCAAGGCACTTACATTAATATTAAAAAACATAAATTTCATTTTTTAAATAAAATATTTTTTTTCAAACATGTTTCCATGCTATATTAATTATAAAATAATGTGTTTGCACGTTTTCATATGTTGTAAATGATAGTAACTGATTTCAATGAGATGAAACTTCAATGTAAAAGTAGTTTTCAAGAGGTATTCTTTAATGAATTTACACATTTAAATAAAAGTCACACAATACATAATTTACGAACCAAACACACTAAATGAATATGGTGAGAAAACAATACCCAATGAGAAAAAAATCAAGATAACACACCTAGAAAATAGTTTTTTTGGCCCCATGTACCTCATCTCTCGATGTAAAAGTATCAATAAAATATTTGTTCTCATTCACGAGCCACTAGTAGGGAACAAATACTCAAAAACTAGTGTCCCCCAACTTCATCATCATTTTTTAGTTAGTGTTGTATTTTTCTGACATACTACATGCAATTGGGATGAAACCACTTAGGTTCACTAGAATACTAGTAAATACCCACCCACATAGATACCCGAGTTTCCCTTTATTTCTCAATCTATGTCCATGTATTATAAAATATAAATTACAAATGAAAATGTAATTCTCAAATCATGAACAATAAAACATCCTAGAAACATTCTACAAATTTCTTCTAGAAATCAATAAACCACTTAAAATTTGTATAAAACAATTTCATGAAGTATAACTACACATTGGACATATAATCCCTAATATATGATCATGTAAGGACAAAAACCATCCATTAACATATCAAAAAATATTTTTCAACCACAAAAGCATTTAATAAATCAATTTTACTAACAATAATGTGGCTCCAAAATATACAACATTATGAAAACATGAAAACCATTTTTATAAGAAAAAAATGCAAAATGGTTTATTAAGCATTATTAAAAAAAAAACAATTTTCCAAAGAATAAATTACACAATTCAAAAAGTGGAATAATAACAACATTGGTAATAATAGAAAATTAAAATAAACTACTAAAAAACTCATGTTATACATTATAAACCCATGCATTTCTATAAATGGTTCTAAATGTTCCATTTATCGATAACACTTTCCAAAGAAGGATAAAAACTGATACCCACCTCATCATAGAAACCAAAACTAGATTGGAACACACATAAGGAACCAAGTTAAATCAATTAACTTGATGAGAATATTTTACATAAAAAAACAATCATTTTATATCACATTTAGAACAAAAAATCCATGAAAATATTGGGATTTCCAACAAAATGAATCAATACCAAGACACAATAAACTGAGTGTGACATCATTCAATTTATTTCAAATATGAAATGAAAATAATATCATTTTATGTAACATATCCTAAACCAATATTCCTACTATTCATTAAGATGATGAATCTCACAAAAATAATCTATAGTTCTTAAAATTATGCATATATTGTCAATTCTTATTCCATTAAAAACCACAACTCAAATTTCATAAAAAAAGAAACAATAATCACATAACAGAAAAATTTAATTAGAAGAGGTGAAATAGTATCAACTAAAATAACATACATCAGTAAAATAATTCCACCCCTTAGTACATTAAATTTACCCTCATGAATTGGTCTAAAACTATCATGAATTTTCTCTTAATGATGTACGAACTCATGATATTTCCCTTTATAAAATTCATAAATAGTTAGAAAATATGAAAAAAATTCCTCAGATACCATGTAGTAACATTAAAAACTCGGTTCCACACACGGGTAACCCAAGACATTTCTCTACGTGACCTTAAGGGTTGCTCTTCACACAAGAAATGATTCCAACTAATGGCGAGGGTATAATATTGTTCATGTAAAAAATATACCCTCTTTATAAATGTTTCACAATAAGGAAAATAAATCGAAAAAAAATAAATAATCATAACTAGAATGACAAATTTTGTTATATTATTTTAAAATAAAAAAATGAAATACCAATATAAATAGTACATATGACATGGTATTGTAAATATCACCTGAAAATATAATAAAAACATAATAAATAAAGACACTAACAATTCCAAAATTTGTCTTCAACCATGCCTAGTTACCTTATCTATGCTCCATCCCAACTCATCCATCAAACATAGTGCCCCCACCCTTAACTTGTCCAGCAATAATGAAATATACTTGTGTACTGATCAGGAAGCCCATGTAGGGTGTGATTACTACTTAGTAGTCAATTACAAACTATTTCTAAAATAATACCCCATAAATATAGTGTCCTTTATTATTAATGAATAAATAAAAGCATTAAAATAAATATTTTTGATTTATTCTATTAATATTTATTTAACATGATAAGCATCATTTTCCTTAGGAAACCCTAAATCTCAATACCTACATTTCCCACATAAGAGTTTAAACTATTCCATTGGAATATCATATATATGAATTCCATTATTACCATTCATCGTCTAAATTCATATATGAATTCCATTCTGATCATTCGTCATATCAATTCATATCAAAATTTTAGTGTTACCATTCATCATCTAAATTTATTTCTTAATGTAATTATTACCATTCATTATACAAAATGATATCTATATTCCATTGATATCATTCATCATCTAAATTAATATATAAGTTCAATTTTTACCATTCATCATCTAAATTCATATCAAAATTCAATTGTTGTCATTGTTTAGGTAAATTAATATATATCTCAAAATATTACATGTACTAAAAACCCCCATTAATTAATTGAAAAATTAATTAATCCAATGTAATAATCTCATATTAACGTCCTTAAAATAATTACTTCCAATATTTATTAATCACTTTTATACAAATAATTAAATAACTAAATAATTAATATAACCAGTTTCATTAATAAATTTAACCATTAATTAATCAAATCAATGGGGTGGATCAAAATAAACATTGATGGAGCCTCGAAGGGGAACCCGGGTCCAGCTAGTTTTGGAGCGGTCTTTTGGGAATATCTGGGCCACTATCAGGGGTGTTTCTATGGAGGTTGTGCCATCTCGACTTCCTAACAAACTGAGATGATGGCTGTGATTCAGGATATTTATTTTGTTCAAATGAAGGGTTGGGACAACATTTGGATTGAAAGAGACTCTAATTCCGTTGTTCATGAAATCTGGGATGGTGTGGACCATCTTTCCTGGTCCCTTACCTCTTGTTCGATGAGCTGTATGGACTCTCTTCGAAATATGTGATATATTTCCACTCATACCTACCAGGAAGAAACTATAGTGTCAGATACTCTCACTAATAATGGTATCAACCGGGGCGTTATGTGGTTGGATAATCTGTTGGTTGACCTTCTGCCTCTTTTTGAATGATATTTTAATAAAACCCAATCATTCAAAATTTTGTAGCTTCCCCCACTTTTTTATTAATAAATTGTGTCTTGGTCTTTGAACAAGAAATTACCCACAAAAAAATCAAATCAATTACATTAACTAATTTATTAATTTAATAATAATGTAAATCAGTTCAATTAATTAACCTAATAATTGGTCATGTCAATTACATTTATTAATTAAAAAATTAATTATTACAATACATTACCCCGAAAACATCATGAATACATAAAATATTACATATTAAAAATATACAATCTCAATATACCTTATTTCACAATCCCATAAATAATTAGTTCACCAAATTGAAATATTCAATTTGAGAAACTCAATTTCTAATCATCCTATATATATTTTAAAATTAATTACATGTATTAAATAAGAATACTGTTGAATATGAAAAATATACCACCTATATAAAGATGGATGATAAATGTTGGCCAATAGAAATCTCTTATTTGAGCATAAGAATTACAAATAATGAGATATTGATTCAAATCCCTGATCCCTGATAAAAAAAATAAGGTCCATCAAACCAATATATTAATATAATTCGAATAGGGGAAATCATACATAAAAATTATGGGAGAATAACTATAATGAGACTAGAATAAAATTTGGATGAGATTCAATAATAGGGATAGCTACAGTTCATTGATTCGGGATATAAAATGAGAAGAACTGTGGTCAGGAACCTTATGAATATATTTGGAAGACACCCAAAATGATTTTAATATATTATATATTTTTTGGGGTCTATATTGGGTTAATATTTTGTTTCGGGTAATTTAATAACAATTTTGTGTGTTAATTATAAAATCAAACACTTTTCCATATCATTCTCCAAAAATGTGTGCATGTTCTAGTGTTGAGAAATGCTTCTCTTGAGAGGTATAGTGGATTAAAAAACTATGAAAGAAACATGATAATACCCTATATTTTGGTTTATATGGTTTATTGTGATGGGTATCATGGTATATGAAAATCCATTTTAATCCCCTCTATTTGGGATTTCAAAGTTCGCTGGGATAGGGTTCACCATTTGTGATAACGGTGCAATAAACATTAACTTTCACACATCCGTTAGAATTTTTCAATTTCCACAGAAATGAAACCAACGGTAAAAACCTAAAAATAAATACACACAACTGGGAATGTAGTACATATGAACATACATGATACATGTCCATAAAGGTTCAGTTTTTTATAGAAATATTCTAGAATAAGTGTCACCAACACATATGAGATTCCGCAAAATTTCAGATTTTTAATCCGGTATTGTAAATAAGTATTTATAATACCTTTACTAAAAATATATTATTTACAACGACCCTTATATTCATATTATAATTTCAATGAAATCTATCTATAGTATAATTAAAATAATTATAAAATTAATTAGTTAATGTTTTTCCAGACAATATATATTTTATTTGATCCTTATATATTGTACCCATTATAATACTCGTGTGTCATATAGAATCAAACCTAAATGAAATTTATAGATTATATACTATTAGGGAATAAAATTATGAGAAATTAATCATTTTTATATTGTGAAGATGAATAATATTATAATGGAGTTACCATATAATAAAAAAATTACATATAACTAAACATGATACATGATATAAGTAAACCAAATCTGTAATTAAATTAACATAAATCATTGAAGAGATCAGATATATCGTAATATCTGGATATATAACAATCATAATCAATGGATATCCCAAACATAAAACACTTATATCTTCCAATACATAATAAAAAATAGTACAATACTCATTTATCATTTAAAATCATTATCAATAACATGAGATGTGGTGAATAACACATCACATTGGGGGGAAAATAATTATTGGAAAACCCATCATATAATAATAAAAGTATGAGGGTCAGAAAAAAATCATAGATCTATAATAATTCAAATATTTAAAAATATATTAAAATAACTAGGTTTGTATAATATTATTTTCAATGTAATAAAATTATTAACTAAGAAAAAGTGTGTGATACAAATAGTATAAATTCATATTGAAAAACATAAAATGAAACATAAGAAATTATTAAATATTGTATAAAAATGAAATTTTAAATTAATGAACACATTCTTAATAGAATTTTTGAAATAGTAGAGAATTATATATAAAATTATTATATCATGTTCAATATGATATTTTAATGAAAAATGAATGATAAGTTATTTGATCATTAGTTTTTGGAAATTCTATGAATATATTTAAATAATAATTAATGTTTGAAATTTATTTATTAGATAGAAAATGATTAATATCAAGGATAAGGAAAAAATAATAATAGAGAGTGAAAGATTAATATAGAGACATGAATGAAAATATTTATCAAATATATTTTAAATTTTGATATTTTATTTGAATTTATTATTTGTAAGATATATTTAATTATTATTTCCCATAGCCTAAATGGTTTTTTGAGCCAATAGTGGTCAAACATTGATTTTATTTTTCACTATGTTTTGTATTTATTAAATTGGTGATTTGGTTATTTTAGTTTATCCCATGCTCAAAACCATGTAATGTTGTAGGCCACACATATCAAAAAAACAATATGTGTTAAATGGAGAGACAAAAATATCTAAGACAATGAATGCTCTATTGTACATAGAACGATATAGAGTAAAATCATTTATGTTTCATTACTCAATATTAGTGGTACTATTAATCTTAATATTTTAACGGTTCATAAATGACACACATGTAACAATGATATAAATATTCATCTGATGGTATTGTTCAAGTCCACCATGACCACTGGGGGAATTAAAATAATGTAGTTATGGTTGTTTCATTTTATGAAATCATAAATTAAAAAACTGGTCATTTTAGAGGGTTATAATTATTTATGGAAACACATTTGAAATTAATTAGGTGGTTTTTAATTAATTGTTTACCAATGCTTCGAGATATTTAATGATTCATCCTCAATCTCAGGATTTTATTTCCATTCAAAATGAATCTAGTTTGAGATGAGGACACCATTTATTGGGAATAAATTTCATTCTAAAACCCCACTTAATTTTTATATCTTTTTAAAATATTAGTCCATTATATGATAATGATTTATTCAGGTTTATCTAGAGTCCTGAGAATATAGAGATATGTTCAATAGTTTCTGATTCATGGGAAATGTGAAATATTCCTTAGAATAGACTAAGATCATCTAGTAAATTTCATTTAGTTTGGTATTGGATATGGTTATACCATCATTGATTAAATCCACTCATGAATCTCATTATTTAATCCTCGTATAGATAATCAATAATTATATTTCTAAAACTTGGCCTTGAATATTTATCTATTTGGTATGATATAATGATTTAGAAACCATCTCTATATAAATCATGGAGTTGAAATTAATATTCATTCGTTAGTTATTTTCTCACCATATAGGTTCATTTAATTTCATTATTCATGATATTATTATGTATCTCTGTACACCATTTTCATAATATTCATGTAATTTGTTCCCATCCAATGAGGTGTTTTTTAAATTTTGTGAATACCAGGCAAGTGTTCTCATGGGAACCATTACATGATCGATTATCCTTAATAGTTTATTTTTGGATAATTTTTCAGGATATTTCATAGCAAGTAGAAATAGTTCCTCATATATCAATAATTTATGACTCGTCAAGGTGAATAATTTTTTATTTAGAAGATTATAATATGTATTGAAAAAAATATTGATAGATCTCTGATAACATAGACCTGTGTGTTCAGATATTGAATGACTTGTTAATGGTGATCGGAAATATGAGGATGTTTATATCCATAAATCCTAAATTTATTCACAGTAAGATGATAGTAAAACTTAGTGTGTGATGATCATTGATCTAGTGGTATTAGTCCAAGGAAGATGTATCATGTGTTTATTGTATGAGTTATATAATGATACATTGAGGAATTTTGGTATTTACAATGATTTATTGTGATGTTCCATATGATTGTAAATGTTATTTTTGTGTGTAATGTATTATAAAGATAAAAACTATAAAACCATTGTTTATTGGGTGAGTATAGATACTACAAAATATAGTCAACCTTGGATACACATTAAATATTGGTAATGAAAAATAAATAACGGTGTAACATAGACTATGGATTGAAATATTAGTTAGATGATACCTATAAATATTGTCATGATATGATTTATGCTAATACATGATGCATCTATTCATCTAGTATGTTTATGATGTATGTATGAGTAGGATTTTTTGAGGCCTATTTATTTTATATTCATGCATATAGTGGTATGATATAATATTATATCAAATTTACTAATTTTCATTAAATAAACCTCCTACGTATGTGGACATATGATGCTGAATCATTGATGGTCTCATTGTATGTTTAACTTTCACCAAGAATGGGTGTCTTGGAGAACATGTGTAATTTATGATAATGGATCTAGGGATTATAAATTTCCAATCGATAGAGATATTAGTAGATAGTAAATTATGATAGAGGTGATATAAAGATAGAATTCAGATATATTTTTCAATAAATAATTTATTATTCTTATTCAATACTGAATCATTTGCTAAAATACCAAATTAGAGTAATATAAGTACTTTTTTATATGACTCCATGGAACCTAGAAACCAATAAGATATGTAATTTATTTTAAGTTATTTAAAAATTTAATTTTATGAATTTTAATTTTATGTGTTATTGAATATATTTTATGGATATTTTTATTAATATTATATTTTCACAGCTACATCATTCAGACCCTCATTACTAAATAAAATACTCTTATATATTTGATGGCTTGCATGAGGACCTATTGTAATCTCACATAAATCATGTTTTTTTGTATGGGGAATTACATTGTGGTGTTAGTTTAGGGTTACCAGTTATATTTTTCTTTACAATATATAAGGAAATGTTGAAAAAAGTCCATGATGTGGAGAACATGGGTTTGGAATTCTCATAATTTTTGGGAAAACTATAATAAGATAATGTTGGTGGGATTTTTGTTACTATTGAGATTTATGGTTTCATATAGATGTCGTCTGTGTAATGTTTTTTATAATTTATATGATTTTTATGCATTCATGCATTGAAAAAAGAAGCATAATATTAGAATACATATATATTTATATTTATTTTTATACATGGTATTTAAGTAAATTAAATTTTATGACTTGTGATCGATAATTATGTGATGAACAGTTCTGATGTTTAAATTAAAGAATGTGATCATGTTTTTTGTTATGAATATTTCTAACATTTGGTGTTGAATAAAAGGCATGTGGCATTGGTAGTTCTATGAGGGTAATACAATATATTTGTGGATGGACTAATAGTATGTCATTTTAAAATAAATCAATCAACTGTTCCCTGAACTACATCAGTTTCTATTCACATCAATATGTTATTAGTGCTCACTTTGTTCTTTTGAATTATATTTCATGGTATATAAAACATATTTTTTAGGGCTAGTAATTAAAGTATATTTAAATTTTCCCACCAAGGAATGTGTTCTTGTTCTCACTTGGGTGGTCTTGGATGAAGAATTCCCCCATTTTGGATTCATCATCATTGTGCATGTTCAAGGGTAATGAGTTATATGTATAATGGTTGAATATTCCTATTACATTTAGTTACATCATCCTCTATCCTTATAGTTCACTTGACCCCCCATGATAATGATTAAATAATGTCAAAATTGATTGAATATTTGATATGTAGGATACAATAAAACTTATAAAGTCAATGTTAGTTTCTTTTACTATTCTATGGCCCACTAGAAGTTGTCAGGGTTTTATTAACTAGGTCGTGAGATGTGATGGTATAACAACATTGACAATCAAGATTTTATTGTTTTTGAATTTATACTTAAATATGTAGAATCTAGATCATTTATATGAGTTTCTAGAACTCTAAAAGGGACCAATGTTAGTATTCTCTGACACTAATCACTTCACAATGTTGTGTTACATTTCTCCTCTATTAGTTATAATCATGGAACGAAAATCATCAACTAAGATATCATCTGATATCATTAGCTAAGGAATAATGTTATTATTTTTATACTGAATAAAAATTATGTTTTTTAATGTAAGGCCCTAACAATTGAGAAGGTTAAATAGGTCGATAAAGATGATATAACTATATTATCCTTCAGAAAGCATTTGAGTGGGTGCTTTTGTTATATTGAGGTAGACTACTCATGTATAATGAATAGTAAGTCTTAGTATAAATCCCCTAGTTGTGTCCAATAGTAGCATTATTTTAATGTATAATCTTTTCCATTTGTCGAATGGAATTCAATAAGATTATATAATTGTGGGAAGATGGAAAAAATAAGTAGATCTTGTGGAAAGCATCAACAGGTGTGTCACAATTTTAAAAGAGTGGTTTATTTATAATGTTACTTTTCACATGACTGTTTTTTGGATAATATGTGGCGAATATGGAATTTGATAAAATAATTTATACTAAAAAACATACTCTGTAGACCTTCGTGACTGATGAATGTCATGCACCACAGATCCAAACCTATAAACATGATATAATTTTCATTTATAAACTACACCATCTTATAGAGTTTAGTGGATAACTACCATACATTTTTCAAGGTATGATCATGAATAATTATAATATAAATTAAACTTTTTTATGTATGACATACCAATTAATTCATATATTTTCTTTTTGTATTTTAACATTAGTTGTTTTCTATATTATATTCCGAGTTACATTCTCTTATTATACCAACAGAAGGTAGAAAATTTATAATGGTTAAAATTTATATATATGTTCTATGTCATTATCCATGATATTACACGATTTATTTTTTCCTTTTCATTGACTTAATTTCTTTTATTCTAGTGATCATTGTTAAAAAATCGATATGAGTATCCAATATTATACGATGACAATTATTTTTGGTATATTCATTGAATGGTATGTAAATATAGGTGGAATGTGAAAAATCATAATCTAGTTTATAGCTATTATTTTAATGATAGTAATCTTGGCACTGGTTGCAGATTAAGAAGTAGATTTCTCTACTCTTCCTCCTACAGTGGAAAATTATTTTTTTATGATTTGAAAAAAAATTATAGTATACTCTTCTAATAGGTGGACTATAATTGAGATTAATGGAATGATTGAAAAAAAATTATTGACCACTCTATTCATATGAGGTTATATTATTTTATGGATATGATAGAGAATATTACTAATTTATAGTTAAATGGATTTATCATACAATGAACAGATCCCTGGTTTTCTCTTATGTTGTTCACAGTGAAGGAGGATGACAATCCTTGGATGTGAATAAGCCACATAAATATAATCTTGGTGAATGTGAAGTGTTATATATGTTTTTTAGATTTATGAAAATTTTTATTACTTATTGGGAGGATAGAGGTTCTATATGACTGACTTATGATGAAACATCCACTACCATCAGGTTATTGAAAATAATATTCATAAGACAGTGTCCCACAATAGATAAAGACCATATGGATCTCTTGAAATACGTTTATGAAAAAAAATTACCATTTGGAGGTCCTTGATCTGAGTAAGTGTTTCTTAAAAATTTATCATGAAACATTGATTGTAAATTTTCTTCAAATCCATATAAACACATGATTATTAGATATGCATGGTGTAAAATATTATATTGTGCTATGTACAATTCCGAAACCTGGGATTTTTGTCATGATATCAATGTGCCACATAAGAATCCATGAGTTTAATTTACATGGGAAAGAGTTATCTAATTATATAAATCAATTAATCATGATAAGGTATTAATGAAAATGTCTTGGGACCACCATAAATATGTGTTTGAGTTTAGGATTTTATTTATGAAGGAATGATACCACTAATGGATCACTAAAAAAATTCAAATATCAAAATATTTATGATTGGGATTACAATAAAGGGATTGATGTTCATGTTCATAGATTAGTATTAAGAGGACCTTCAAAAGTAATAATGGATATCTAAATCATCTTACCTTTTGATATTAAATATGCATAGGATTGGATATGATGTTTATAATAATTCCTAAATTTTTTGTTTATTAGAGGTTTCACTATAGAGGGGTCAATAAGATGAAAATTATTCTCATGTAAATTTAACACGTGATTAAAATTATATTATGTGGGATTTAGTGTTTTAAATAATGATCCATGTATTGGGACATGACTCCTTAGTGGAAATATCCTATGTGTAACTATCCTATGTGTGACAACTATCATTTTATATTTGGGAATATATTTTTTATATATACATAGATGAGGATCTATAGTTATATGTTCTCCTCGTGGGACATTAATCCTTAGCGGAAACATTGGGAAGTTTATCTATAAAATATTTAAATTGGGATGGATTATACCCTAGTAAAAGATAACATTATTCTCACCACTCTCCACATAAAAATATAGAATCATAGATAATGTCAATTAGAGGTGGAATTTTGGATGATGATATTGTTAAATGATTAGTTGGAGTATTCATATAAATACAAAGTGGTGATTAAATGTGCGTAACATTTTATCACATATAAATTTGTAAAAATTTCAAATACAACTAGAGAATCGAATGTATAATTCGTAGTCATATTGTAATTGTTGGATAAAATTGATCATCTTCCATTGTGGTTAATAGAATGTGATAATGTGATCATTTTTCATTGTATAGTTTTGTCTCCTTCTTATATGACAATTATTTTATAGGGGGTCTCTCATTAATCTCATTGGGTTGTTTATATATATTCAATGAAGTTTTATTAGGGTACCATGTGAAAATTATGTTATTTTAGAAGTAGGAGAGACATTTTATGATTTTTCTTTTTTTTCATGACTTATAAAATGATCATAATAGGGAACTAGGAACAATATTGATTAAAATTATTAATTATTGAGTATATTGGTAATTGTGATGAGGATATTATTATCTTTTTGATGGGGTTTCCCAAGACCCTGAGACTCTGAGTTGTTGTTTTGGTGATAGTAATTTGGAACATTTATTACTAATCAAAGAGTCTTTTTTTGTATATGATTTTAGAGTCTGTTATGTCCATGACATTTTAAAACTAAATTTGGTTTCTGACTGGTTGAAATTGTATATGAAAATATAACTTTATACTGGGTGTTTGGCATTTCCTATAGAAGTATTTAGGGAATCAACAAAAATTATGTATTACATATCATCCCCATATATATGAAATTTTATAGATGGTGATCAAAATGTTAAAAGATATGTTTCATTCATACATCCCATAAATTCTTGGAATTTGGGTTGATCATCTAACCTTGATATGGTTTTCATAAAATAAATATTTCTATTATTCAATTCACATGTCACTATTTGAGAATCATTATGGTCGAACATGTTGTTCACCACTGTATTGGAATAATACATGTAAAAAAACAAATTAGTACATGTATTGTACATGAGTCTTTTGAGATGGTGAAATTGATTATGATGAATTTGGTTAACACACATAGTATATAGAGATAATTTTTTTTATCATGGTAGATTATCATATTAGTTCACTATAGTTGGCCATATTTTTTTATGGGTATCACCCTAGTTGTAGAATTGTTTATGAAATCATCTGTATATTTCATCTTTCATTGAGTGTCCATTTTTCATTAGAAATATGACAATATAAATTCATACAATCTGGAGCATCATATATAATCTAATATTATAAAAAACATGATCATCATTTATCTTGTCTATTGGTATAATACATATCCTTCAAATACGGTCTATTTCAATGATGTTTATTTTTTAAAAGATGCATTTTCTGTGTTTCATGTTCTGTTGATCATTGACCATATTGAAAAATGTATTTCAGGAGATGAAGGTAGAACTAATTCATGTATTATTTAATTGTTAATTGATCTAAGAGGATGCATGTGATTGGGACTCATATATTCAAGGTTGATGAATTAAACCATTATAGTTGGTCCATTATAGGCATTAATCTATTATGATTAGTCATTATGGGTGAGATTCGAAACACATTCATATTTACAAAATATATAAATTTGAGTTTTGGAATTAAATAACTATATTTTCATTGTTTTGTGATGGATATGTTGGGATCCATTGTGTATTTATAGTTTATGGGCCTAACCTGGGATTTTTACTTTTTTAGGATACATCATGGGTAGATCAACATTTTGGTGTATGCTTAATTGAGTATTTAAGATACCAATATGAAATATGAGAATCAAGATTAATGGACGGATGATTGTAGTTTTTTAATGCCTACCTTGGTCATTGACCTATGGTGCCAAACAATGTTATATTTGAGGGTCTGTTATGTACAAAATGGGAATGTTTCAAAAATCACTCCCTACAATAGGTCTTTTCAATGTTCCTTGGATGGTAATATTAAGAGCCACCATAAAATTCATTCCCATCATCAAACCATGGAGACAATTGTATTTTTATTTAAGTAATAAACATTATAATAAATCGCATAGGGGTATACTGAATCTTCATGGAAATATGTGTGACCATTATAAGGTGGTTTTTAATATTTTTTTCCAATTATTTTATCTATTAATCTATTCCACCCCCATGCCAAGATTATTTCTCCAATCCATATGAATCTAATTTGATATCTAGTAGAATGTTATCAAATTAAAAATTTGATATTCTTTGTCATGTACTTTAGTTACCTTACTATATCATCAAACCACATGAAATAGATAAATATATATTATTCTCTAGACTCATTGGTATCACAGGATATCTCCACATGTTATTGATCATTAAAAAATGGGTTACATTCCATCAAACATTGAAAGTTATTTTATATGGCTACGTGGTATGATTCTTCACTCTTATAATTTTTTAAATCTTGAATCTCATTCTAGATCCCTCTATCAGTTGGTTTTGAAACATTTATAGAGTGAGTAGTGTCTTTATTATCTGAATGGTGCACCGTAGTTATTTTTAAAGTGTATCATTGTGATTATTAAAATCATATTAAACATATTTGATGAATGAATATATATAATATATTATTTAATTTCATTTTTCTTTATATTTGGTTATGAATTAGTTCATAGCCTATGTGAACTTTTGTGTGGTAAAACAGTTTTTATATAATTGTGTATCCTATGAGACCTGTACAAGATTCAGGTTAATATGGGTATGTGTGTTTCATTGATAATAATTTGATGTTTATTTTTTGATTATCATTCCTATGTTGCTCCTTATATATATTATTAATTTCGCAGGAAAAAATTTATACAGGTATCAAAAAAATAGGTTACTCAGTTACAACTAGTTGAATATTTAGTGTCATAGCATGGATATAAAACTGTATATCGATGAGTCTTTTATGACATGATGGCGAGTGGTGGGATATTGAAAAAAATAGGATGGTCAATGGATATAAATAGAGATAATTATCGATGACATGTAATGTTATTCATACAAAGATGATGGTATTAGATGGGGTTTTTTATCACTGAGTATATAGTTAGTGATCGGAAGATATATTTTGGGTGATGATGGTTTTAGTTAGAGATGGGATCATTAAACTAATGGGGTAATGACACAACTTTGATGATAAATTCTATATAATTGGATAGTTTCTTAGTTGGTGTACTATTATATATAAATGACAACCAAGAGATTTTGGCTGGTTGAAAGAACATGGTGACTACTCTTTGGTGGTGGATTTAAGATATCCCTTAATTGTGAGTAAGGATAATGAAATAATGGTTGAAATAAGAACACAAATTAATATCATGGTGAGCTGCACCATATGTGACATCATTTCATGATCATAGTCATGTGACTTATTGTTGTGATTGCACTTCTGGAATGGAACTGAATAAGGTACGACCAGCTTCTATAGATTAAAGACCTAAGATTTAAAAGTATTTTTATTTTTTATTTGAATAAATATTTTATTTTCTCGTGGAAAAAATAATCTTTATAAAAACCATTTTTTATTCTGAATAATAAATATGCCAGTAAAAATATAGCCATTAAATTAGTAAGTATAAATTGTTGTAATGATATCATAAAATAAATATATAAAGTAAAAAATCTGAGTATTAATACATAATTCATCCATACAAATCCATTATTTATGAATTATTATGGGAGGTATCTTCTTTTAGTTTTTCCCATAACTATGCCCATGATGTATGTGAGAAATATTGGTATGTGATAAACTGCCTAAATGACTAGTTCATTCCTCTAGAGAGATCCATAAGACACATGATTGCTAAAAAAATTACCAAAAACTAAAACTATATGTTATCTGATTCTAAGATCATGCACAAGTATTAGATGGGAATAATTAATTATAAATTATTATCTTATCAAAATGTAATAAATATTCAGACAAATAAATATTTCATGAATTTAGGTAATTTTCAAAATTAATTTCTCTAATTTCATTTTATGAATAAAAAATTATTATTTAGAAAATAGAATTTAATTTTTTTTGAATTATTTTTAGTTTTATTTAATAATATTATGATATAAAAACTATATTTTTTCTATAAATTTATAAAAAAAATTTAATAATCATAAATTTGGTAATCAAGAAAACGTATTTTTTCTAAACTGTATGTTTTTGATTAATTTGTTAAAATATTTATGATGTAAATTTGACTAAATTTAGATCATTTATTGATTTATAATTTTAATATTAACTTAATATGAAATCATTATAGTTATATAAAAGAAATTTTTATTTGAATAGTGAATATAAAATATTTTGAAAAAAACATCACCTTATGAAATAATTTTTATGTATTAATTATTTTCTCATATTCTGAAACATTAATATGAACATAAATATGTTTTATAAGTGAAATTATATTTTTTAACATTTGAAAAAAAATTATAATCCGTTATATATCATTTTTGAATTTGAATTATATTTTCAATTAAATACACATTACATGTATTAGATTATAAAATTAATTTTTATCAAATAAATGAATTTAATAACAAATATGGATTTAAAATATAAAATCATTATATTGATAAAATATAATAACAAAAAAATAAATTTTTTATGTTGACATGTAAACTACCATTTTAATAAATATTAATTTTGGGAATCTAACATGATAAAAGTTTGTAAATAGTGAGGGAATGAGAGAAATTTTTAAAAAAATTAATATATATAATATTTTAGCATAAATAGAAATTATATGAAATCCAGAACATTATATATCAATTTTTAATCACGTTCATTGAGAGTAACATATCATTATTATAAAATTTTTGGTATTAAATAAAATTCCATGATTAGTCTACTATAAAAGAGGAATTCCCTTCCTCATATCCACTCAATCTATCCCAAACACTTCCCCAATATCATCTATATAGTTTTATCCATCTATAATTGGTTATAATATTCTATTAATCACATCCCTTAAGTATATATTCCATTTGTTAAAATATTATTCCAAATATGAAATCATTCTTCTAAAAAACTATTTTATTTTCTAAGTATTTATATTATTTAATTATTCCTAAAATTTAGCCACACCATATTAGAATGATAGAATAAATATATTTATTATACGAATATGTTATTATAAGGATAGAATAATAATTACCCACACTTTTATATTGTGTTATTAAAAATATAAACATTAATTGTGTGTGGTGTGGATTACCAACTTCGTGATGAAACATTTTTTCCCCAAAAAAATCAAATAATGAATGTAATCATATTAAATTTCATATAAAGTTTTTATATTAGTGGGATATTTTATATTTTATATTGATAAAAAATATTAATCATTTCTCTTTTTCAATGGAAAGTGTAATCATAAACCATGGACATTCTGATAAATTATAGAAATCAATTATGGAAATTTTATTTGTTTAAAAAATGTTTAAACATTATTTGAAATTCTGATATATAAATATAATAAAAAGAAAATTATATAAAAATTATTAAAAAAAATATTATATTGATAAAAATAAATTATAGAAATTTCATTCGTTTAAAACATGTTTTCTAGGATGAAAACAATTTTTAGGAATTATATAATAAATTCATGTCATTTAATTCATATTATACATATATTCACATTCTTCTATATAAATCTAATAAAATAAAAATTATATATATATTATACTATTGTCATTATATTATAATTATTTCTCTTCAAAATCAATGTTAATCCTGGTTTGTTCATATTTGGGGTCAGTTTGATAACCTACGAGAACAATGATATAAAATAATATCATATAACATTATGACAACAAATTTATTTTTATTATATTATATATTTATGTAAATAATTATTTTTTTAGTTTAGAAAAGTTCAAATCATTTATATAATTATTAATTTAAAAATCCCACTTTTTATAATCAAAATAATTGATTTTTTTTTTGATTTCATCAACATGGATAATGATTATTGTACTCATGGATGAAAATTTAAACTTATTATATCATTAATAGTAATCCTTTATTGTAAAATTATTGATGTTGAAATTATGATCCTTGTAAGAGTAATTAATACTAAAATTGTTCTTATAAAACCACTATAAATAGTCATAACTATAAATGGATAGTGTGGGTAAATAAGAAAAAATTATCTTATATAAATTTATATAATTATTTAAATAAGAAATTCAAAATATTCATTGGAATGAATATGGTTATGAAATTAATCATCATGAATTTTTTTTATATAATACATTTAAAATACCATGTTTTTCAAAATAATTTTTAATGCATGAAACATTTATTTATGTAGACTTTTATAACTACCCTATAAACAACATTTTCATGATTTTATAATTTGAATTTCAAAAAACCGTCATCTACGGTTTTGATCAGTATGTTATTTGGAGTCTGATATAACCAACATGATTTTTGGTGAAAAGTAACCTACCATTAAGAATTGTAATAGGAAAATAATGAATGGTAAACTGTTTATTAATTTATTTTCTAAATTTTATAAGATGAATTTATGTTTATTGATTTTTATAGGTAACAAAAAATGTGTTATAGATTTCAAATTATAATTTTTTAATATATTAAAATTTTAATATAAAAAATAAATTTATTATATTTAAAAAATTATTTTATAAATATATATTTAATTCATTAATTACACGAATTGATAAATTTATAGGGTTAATTTTTTGGATTTTTCTGAAAATCATGATTTTTTATGAATAATGAAATACGCTAAAATACCGTATATTATAATATTCAATAAAATAAACTATTTATGACAACATAACATCTGTAATAAAACATTTCTCAAAATAAATTTATCTCTATATATTTTTATCATAATAATAAATACTATTCATAGAATTGGAAATAATATTAAAATAATGATTAAAACCATGTAAAATCTTGCATCTCCTACACTATAAATACCACCCACATTCCATCTTCCTCACAAACCTCTAATTCCATGATAGTTTTCTATTTTCTTCAAAATACTCCTCCCAATACCCTTACCCGTGTCCAAGATCTATTGGTCTCACAAAAAGGAGAAAATCAAGGGAATGAAGAAGGATCCCATGGAGAAGAGATCAAGAGGTAAGCAGGCTCTTTTGTTTTCCTTTTTTCTTTTAATTTTTTTGTATTATTTAGATTTCCTTACCCCCCCCCCCTTATCCATGAGGAAAAAATGATATGGTATACTAAAGTTTTTATATTTTATCATGTTTATGGAAGACTCACCATTATACTTCTCCTCTCCTATATATTCAATATATTAAAACACTGTCTATAATGTGTCGATTTACCGACATCGTGGATTATGTGATTTCAATTTAATTTACTTCCTTCAAGACATTTCATGAAACCATATTTATTGTTGAACTAGATTATGATTTATGTATTATATCCTATATATGGTTCTGGAATCATTTTTTACACATGTTATTAATTTATAAAACCAAATGAGTTCATTACGATCGAAAATCCCCAAATTGACCTAAACAAATATCAATAGGGTTTTAACGTTTGAATCATTATCATTTCATAATTCAAAATAATAAATTGTTTAATTTATGATTATGGAAATATATATATCATCCCATTAAATTTCTGTACTTTCACATCCAATCTACATGAATATCAATCATGAACCAATCGTGTAAATCATGTAAAGAATGCAATGAAAACAATGGAATGAAAAAATAGTAACAATTATAGGGGAAATGTTATAGAAAATTATCATATAAGTTATTATAAATATGAATATGTTTAATTAAGATATTAATTACACTCGCTCAAAAATTATAATATATGTTTAATGATGTTTTATGTAATACAATTCCGAGGTTGGGGAATTATTAACCTAATTTCCATTCTTTGGGTTAACCTTCAACCTCATTATTTATGTTGTATTACAATTTCTGTGTGTGATGAATTATGTTTATATTATGTCAAATTATGTGTATTCACAGTTTATATACATATTCAATCATCTATATTTTTTATCACTTCTACAATATGATATTTGTTGGGGATATCTCTATGAAAATCCATGATTAAAAATTCTTTTTTATAAAATTCATAAAAATGTTTTTATAAAATTAATCACATTATATGATTATTTTCTAGTTCTTGGGAAATGTTTATGATAAAATTTGGAAAATGTATATCCCTCCAATTTGATGGGGATGTGTAACATGAAGGTCAAATTTATGGTTTCTCCATGTGTAACTATGATGGTTACACAATCAGGTAGATGTGACTGTTACATTGTAAGGTATCCTTGAGGGTTAAAAATTATAATGTAGCAATGATTCATAAATGATTATGTGAGTAATGCACAAAGATACCGCTATTGTTCTATTTATTTTCTATATTTTTCTTAAATATCATGGAAATACCATGTTCCACAAAGTATGTTTATATGGGTAATAGGTATGTATTTTATTGAAAACAATGTCATGCATTACAAGTATTCATGAACTAATTTATTATATCCTCATTTTCGTATACCTACTCTTCAATAATTTTTTTAATATAAAAATCCAGTATAAGGGTGTTAGGTACCCAACCTACAACCCCAAACAATTTCAAAAGAACCAGAATAACAAACAACACAAAACAACACCAATTTAAACATTATAATAACCACAATCTTCCCCATATCCCATACAGGATTCGTCTTCCCCTGTAGCCGATTCCCATTGCAGATTTCTCCAAAAATTGGAACATTTAGCCCGATTGCTATGCATGTCCAGATTATTCATAACTAATGATTCCTTCTTAACCCCACTAATCTTTTTGGCTGCAAGGACCACCTAGTTATTCCTTTTAGTAGTAGAACATGTCCGCATTGGACTCGAGAGATATGAGTAGTCTTTACTTGGCCTCCTTGGTGAGGTTACAGATAAAAGTATAACACCTATAGACCCCTTATGATTCACATATTGAACAATATCTCTAAATGAATGGCCTTCAGGGGTAATCCAGTTCTCCTTCCCTCCCCTAGAGCACTGCTTTCCCACCTTGGACTGTTCTTTCAACCCAGCTTCATGACCTCCAGCCAAATTTTCTAGCCTCTGTTAAGAGGGATTGCATTCCAACAAGGGTTTTCACCCCTCTTGTAGAGGAAAATCCCTTCTAGCCATAACGGCTACCTCTTTTTCCTTACCCTAAAGTAGAAGTACCTCAGGGGTCTTATTCTCCCAACTAAATTCACAGAATGATCATGCTCATCATTCTCTTCCACCAGACTTGCAACCATTTCCTGCACCAAGAGATCCTCCCACCTATTCTCTGCAGGCACATCATTACCCTCACCCCCTGTAATAGACTCTTCTTCCAGAACCTCAACCACATTGTTCTCTGTGAGGACTTCAAACCTATTTTTCAAATCCATGAATTGTTTAGCCATGAGATTTAGGCCTTTAGCCGCATTTGGTCTGGTCGTTTTTACCACTTCCACAAAACTGCATCTCCGATCTTTTCTAACCTGCTCTGGACCTGCAATGCTGGAATTTTTAATTGGTTGATCTTCCTCAAAGACAATAACACGAGAACTAGATGCAGGGTCTTCCCCAACTAAAGCGTATATCTAAGAGCCCCTTCGTCCTTTATTTACCCCATTCATTGTCGAATCTGGGCTCACCCTAAAATCTTTTACCAGTTTATTATGCCTTATACCCTCCTCAGTGCTCATCCTAGCCTCCATCCCACAATAATAGGCCCCATCTCTTGGTAAACTTCAGTCTGGTGGCCCAAGCCCTTGAAAAAATCACAAATGTCCATCCAACAATCATAGACGATCCTCTGTTTGTATCTATACTCCTCCCCGATCGTGATCCAAATATAATCAAAAGAAACATGTGATGCATCCATTTCAACACACACTCATGGATTTAATGGATGGAAAACTGCCTCTGTGCGATAATCAGAACTATGGTATCTTCCTACCATGTTAACCAAAAGGCGAATAACAGAAGGGTTTTGAAACGGTAAAGAAAATTTGGGAAAACATTATCAAAAAGATATGGAAGGGGATTACCTATTCATATGAAGATCAAAATACCAACGCAGAATCATAAAACGATTACCTTTGAAGGTGAGAGGAACCCTAGGCCACGCTTGAATGAGGTATCTCTCAGAATCAAACCTAATCATAATTTTATTACTATCCAGTAAACCAAAAACTGCACGTTCATGAAGATCCCATAATCCAAAAATAAAGTGATCGAAGTCTTCCACCCAAGGTCTTATGTTTTGAATCGATCCACCTGAGTGAAATTCTACAAGGACAAAGACTATGTGAACTCAGATAATGAGAGAGGATGATTGGGTGCTCTGTCAATTAGGTTAGGAAGATTATGGTTAATCAATGACTTCGGTAAAGGAGTAAAGAACTCCATGTTGGGGAAAGGATGAAATGACTTAGCTCTCTCATTAGACAACAATTCCCCCTCCCCCACCATGGGGGGATGATCCGACAGTGTGGTTGTCGTCGTCACCAGTGGGGGGAAATCATCGCGCGGTCAAGCAGCGGCCACCATCAATCCCTTAAGAATTTTGTATCCCTTACTGATAATTTTGTGCTTATCCCATGTTTATAATTGATTTTCAGATGTTATAGGGATTGTAAGACAATTATAGAAGCCATATTAATTGTTATGAATAATTTTCAAAGAAAACATGTTTTATTTAAAAAGTTATATGTTTTGGAAAAAATGCATACTATAATTGTAGTATATTCTCTATATAAATGTTTAATGATATTTATGTATTATATCCAAAATCACTAAAACTATAAACATGAAAATAAAATTTATTTAAATAGATATTAATTCTTGATTAAAATAAACGATTATGTAATATAATAAGTTTGATTCCTTATAGTTGGTATTAGATGATGGATTAGTTAACTTTAGGGGTTAGGATGATGTTAATAGAATATCATAAATTATATTTTCTCTATGGTAAATATTAAATTATATAGAATTTAAATTTGAATAGGTTTCCTTAAAGAAGATATTTTTGTTCAGAATGGTTTTCTGTAGAAGAAACAGTGATGTTTGAGAGGAGAGGAACTTACAGAATAATATCCTTCTAAATATATACCACAGAATGGTAGTGATTGAAAATGAGATTTTTTTGAGAGTAATGGATCATATAACACCTGAAATAAATTATGGTGGTATCCATGAAATATATAAACCAGATGATCTATAAAAGAACATGATTATAGTGGAATATTTTTGGAGATTACCCCCTTCTTTTTTCAATGTATTTTACATCCCAATAGCTGTTGAAGGATGCCTTGAAAAGTTATTCGATGTTATTGGAATTTCAAATATTCAAAAGGTATGTATTTCCATTTATCGTTTTGAAGATGAAGGTTATTAGTGGTGGTCAATGGTCAGAAATATCAAGTATATATTGGATATTGATGCTTTATAATTGGATAAATTTGAATGCCTTTTCTGTGAAAAATATATTTCTATATTGGATCAACATAAGATGGGTAATAAATTCCATGAATTAATGAAATTGATGTAAGATTCAATGGTGGTGTCTGAAGCATACATAACATGACTTTTGAGTATGCACCAAATCTTATTCAGCATCTTGATAGAAAACTAATCCACTTTTACACATGATTAATGCCATCTAATGGAATGGAATTTCCCTCATGTGAGTTAAAAAGTTATGAGAAACAGTTATAATATGATTATTGGGTAGAGATGATGTTTATAATGATCATAGTCACTTTAAAAACAAGTAGAATAATAGGTCCAGTCAATAAGAGATGTGTATGAATCAACTATGGAAATCATATGGTAAGATATTCTAGTTTCCAGTTTGTGAAAAGTGTTGTAAAAAGCACCATTGGGAAAGCCTTACAAAAATAGTGAAGTGTTTTTGATTTTCCATGATTTGAAATATGGTCCAACATTGTAATGAAAAGAATACCAAGACTAATCCTAATAAAAAAACTATAATGTGTTTGAAATTTCATGAGATTGGTCATTATAAAACTGTATTCCCAAATGGAGATCTGACTAATGAAAAAAAGAAAGACTATAAGCAGAAAGGTGTGGTGAGATCCTTTGAAAATAATTTAGTATATGTTAGTAAATCCAATGATGTTTTATTAGGTATGTTTTTTACTAAGATTATGATAAAATTTTGTTCAATATGGGGTTTACACATCACTTAATTTCAAAGGAGTTTTCTAGAAAATTGGAAATATATCCTTAATAAATGTGACCAAAAAAATATTGTTAAAACACCAAGGGGAAATGTTAAATGAAAGTGAAATTCTACGAATCATTCTATTGTGTTTTGTGGATCGAAATTACCAATGAATTTTTCATTCTTTTTAGAGTTCGATATCATAATAGGAATGGACTGGATTTATTTTTATCATAGTAATATTGACTATAGAGATAAAAAAGTAGTTTTATAGAATGAATATTAGTTTTTATAAAAGTACAAATCCATAATATTGATAAAATATCAGGAAGCTAAGAAATCAGAGAAATATGGAAATGAATTTCATATTTATCATATTTTTTTTAAAATAAGGGAACTATCCAAATTAATTATTTTCCAGTGGTAAATGAACACCTTGATGTTTTCCATGATGAGTTACTCAGTTTCATACCTAATCGAGAAGTATAATTCATAATTAATATAGTTCATGATATTAATCCAATTTCGAAACCCCCATATCTAATGGCTCAAATGAAACTTATTGAATTGAAAAAATTATTACATGATATTTATTGATTAAGGATTCATTAGTCCTAGCACTTCAGCATGGGGTGCTTCTGTTTTGTTTGATAAAATGAGATAATGCTCCAAGATAATTTATATTAATTATAGATCAATGAAAAAAATCACTATTAAAATTTTTTCATTTGCCTCACATTGATTACATGTTTGATCATATCTTGAGAGCATAGTAGTATAACAATACTTAATTCAGATCCAGATAGCATTAGCTTATGTGGAAGATGGATGACATCCTAAAATTAGTTTTTCGTACTACATATGTGAATTATTAATTAATTTTTATGTTGATTGGGTTAACTAACAGACATACTATATTCATGAATCTTATGAATATAATATTTCATGAGTTCCTGGATAAATTTATGGTTGGTAAAATTTATAAAATTCTTTTATTTCCTAACAGTAATTAAAAACATAAAAAACAACGAAGTTTTTGTTTCAAATTCTTTATGGAAATTTTTTTTTTTGAAAAATTCTGATATTGTGATTTTTGTGTGTAACATATTTATTTTCATGGGAACATTGTAGATAAGTAGGGAATGCATGTTTATCCTATAAAACTAAATGTTGTTGATGAATGGCAATGACCTAAAAATGATACATATATTCATAGTTTCATTAGATTATCATGTCTTTTAAGAGGATTTGTAAAAAAAATCCATTTTTATCTAACACCTAACTATATTAACATGAAAAGTGTTCAATTTATTTTGAAATAAGAATGTGATGCATGTTTTAAGTAATTTAAGAAGACTCGTGAATGCTCTTGTTTTAGACTTGCCTTCCCAAAACGGTGAGTTTGTCATCAATAGTTATTGTTCATTAACGGTACATGGTAGTGTTTATATGCAGAACAATCAAGTTCTTGCTTATGATTTATGACTAATAAAACCTCATGAGTAAAATTATACCACACAATATTTGTAATTACAACGTGTGTTTTTTCCTTTGAATGTTTGGAGACATAATTTATACAGATCCAAAATGTCAAATATATACTGACCAAAAAAGACTGAAATATTTATTCATGTAAAAGGAATTATACATGAATAAGAGAAAATGTCTTGAATTGATATATTATTATGAATATATGATCAATTTCCATCCAAGAAAATCAAAAAAACTTGAATATTCCATGATATGAAAAAATCATACATCATTAACCAAGTTACGTTTATGAAATTATCCCTTGAATAATGATTTGATAATATTTTTCTTAATTGTTATTTGTGTGGGAAATACATCTATTTTTTTAGGTATCATTATTTTCATCATTATTATATAGAATTATTAAAGCACAAAATGAAGACTTTATGTTACAAAAAAATATTGAATTGGTCATAATGGGTATGTTTATATAATTTACCCTTGTTAGTGACTATGTTTTATGATTTGGTAGAATGTTGTGTGTTCTTTTTTATTCCCAAGTGAAGAATAAATTGTTGTGTAGAGATAATAGTTCTCCGTTATAATTTAATTCTAGAAGTAATATTATGTACAAAAACTATAGAGTGTGTTATTGGTGGGATTGACTAAAAAGGTATATTTCTTATTTTACAGTGAAATGTTTGACATGTAAATAGGTTAATGTGGAGATGTAGTTACCAAATGGGATGATTTATCAATTTATATTATAATAATAGAAATGGGGGGAATTTATCCATGGTCATTATTGTGGGAAACCCATAGTTTTCTCTTACTAACAATGTGATTTGGGTTATTTTTGATCGACTGAAAAAATATGGAAAATTTCTTTCTATTTTAGATACATTTTATTAGGATAAATATTTTCAATTGTACCTCAATGAAATTTTCTTGTTACATGGACTTCCTTATTCTAGTGTATCTTAATGGGATCTCAGGATCAATTTTATCTTTTGGAAGTCCCTTTATAAGTTATTGAGAACAAAATTAAATTTCAATATATCTTTATATCCTCAATAAGTTGGGTAGTCATAATGAATGATTCAGACATTGTATGGTAGTCTTAGAGCATGTTCAATAGACAACCATGGAACATGGGATCACCATATTACTTTAGTTGTGATTTCTTATAAAAACAATTTTCATTAAACTGTATATAAGGAACCATTCAAAGATTTGTATGTGAATAGGTGTAGAACTTCAGATTTTGGCGATGTAGTTGGGTAACGTAAGTTTATGGGACAAAAATTAATAGATGATGTTGATGAGAAAATGAAAACTATCACATTACACAAAAAGATAGCTAAGAGCAGGAATAAATGTTATGTAGAATAAAATAGGTAATAATTTTCATTTGATGTAGGTGATCATATTTTTCTTAGAATATCACCGTGGAAAAGTGTTATTTATTTTCGTTAGAATAGAATTCAACGTCCATGGTTCTTAGACCTTATTAAATTATGGAGAATGTTGGACCAGTCCCCTATCAAGTATCTTTTCTTACATGTTTATCTCGAGTACATAATTTTTTGTATGTTTGGATGTTGAGAAATTATGTGCCATATTCATCTTATGTTTTCAGCACAGAAGCAGTTCAGTTGGAAGAGAACGTTTCATATCAACAGAAACCTATTGAGATTCCTGAACAAAGATAATGAGTATTTTGGATTAAGGTAATCAACTAAGTAGTTTTTTTGTAGAGAAACCACATGGTTATATATGAAACATGAGAATATAAAAATTTAATGAGGAAAGGTACCTCACTTGTTTGACAAGTAAATAAAATGGTGAGGAAAAACTATTATAAAGGTGGAGAAAATATAGCACCACATGTTTTTTAAAATAAACTGTAATGAATCAATATTTTTATTAATTATATATTTATAACTACAATTTAAAAATAAATTTTCCACTCCTATGAATTGAATTTCAAAAAATTTCCATCTACGGTTGTGATCTGTAAGTTATTTGGAGTCTGATTTAACTGATATGATTTTTGGTGAATAGTAACCTACCATTATGAATATTAATATGAATATTAATAGGACCTTAATGAATTGTAACTTTTATTAGTATTTTATTTTCTTATGGTTATAAGATAATGACATGTTGATTAATTTTTCAAGGTACTAAAAATGAGTTATATATTTAATTTTTTTTAATAATTTATGGTCATAGTTAAAAAATAAATTAATAATATTTACAAATTTCTTTTATGAAAATTGAATTTATTTTTGAATTATAGATATTGAGAATGGTTTTAGGGTTTTTTGTTTGGATTTTTTTTAAATTCTTGAATTCTTTATGAATGGGAAATAGGGTAAATACCTTATATTCAAATTTCCAGTTAAATAAACTATTTATGACATCATAAATAAAGTGAGACAACTTTTTTCAAATTCACATTATTTATTTCTTATTTTCATCACTAGAATTAATATTTTTATTTTCTATGGACAAAAATATTAAATGATTTATTTAAATTAATGTAAAATACATCCTCTCCTACAATATAAATACCACCCTCATTCACCTCTTCCTCTAACACATATCAAGAATATATAATTTCTTATGTTCTTACCATTACTTATTCTAATACCCTTCCATACATCAATTACCTATTGGTATCACCAAAAATAAAAAACCAATGTCCTTATGAAATATCTCATGAAGAAGAGATAAAAATGTAAACATCGCCTTTTTTTGTTATTTTCTTTTCATTTTTAATTATATTCTTATTATTTCCACGCCTACCCTTATCCATCTCAAATTAATTATCTACTATATTAAATATTATTGATTTCATCATGTTTACGGATGACTCAACAATATACTTCATCACATCTCCCACTTAGTCATGGAATTAAAACATCATGTGTAATCTGTCGATTTACCAACATCGTGGATGATGTGATTTCAATTTAATTTACATCCATAAATAATGGTCATTAAACAATTTTTATGGATTAAATAGATTATAATATATGTTTAATATCTTATATAATGTTATGTAATCATTTTTAAAATTTTTATTAATTTATAAAACAAAATGAATTCATTACAATCAATGAATCGCCAAAATGTCCTAAAAATATCAATAATGTAATAATTTATGACTCATAATCATGTTAGAAATAAAAATAATAAATTTTACAATTAATTTTTATGGAAATAATTAAACACCATCCCATTCCAATTTCAGTGATTCACTTTTAATCGATAAGAATATCCCCCATGATCATATTATGGAAATCATGTAAAGAACACACCAAAAAATGTAAGGAACGAAATACTAACAATTAAAGTGGGAAATGATGTAATTAAATAATAATATAAGGTATTATATAAATTATTATGTTATTGTAAAATAGTAATAATAGTCTCATAACCATTATAAATGAGTATTAAATAATTATTATGTAATACAAACCTGTGGTAAGGTAAATCTTAACTCATTTTTCATTCTTTGGGTTAACCTTATACATCATTATTTAGGTGGTATTAAAATACTATTTTATGATTTATTTTCTCTATATAATGTTTAATTATGTGTAATTATATTTCAATGACCTATTCCATAAACTATATTAAGTATCACATCAATTAGATTATATTTTTAAGGGGATTATCTTTTAAAATAACTTAAAAAACAATTTTTTATTAAATTCAAAAGAATTTTTTTATGCAATTACTCATGTTGTATGATTATGTTCTGGTTACTTGGTATTTTTTATGACAAAGGGTGATAAATTTATCTCCCTCCAATACATTATGCATGTTTAATATAGATTTCAACATTATATTTACATCAAGTGTAACTGCAATGGTTACATAATAATGTAGTCTTGATGGTAACATTGTAAGGTAGCTGTGAGGGTTACAAATTATAAGGTAGCCGAGAGGGTAACACAATTATGTATTTAATTACCAATGATACCATTATGTTTCATTTTTATATTATAAATGTTTTGTGTAAATCTTATTGAAATCTAATGTTTCAATAAGTGTGTTTATGTGGCTATCATGTATACCTTTTTTGAAAATGACGTCATACGTTACAAGTATTTATATAATCATGTTTTTATTAAATTTTTTATATCCCTTACTGTGATTTATCTACTAATTACATGTTTTTAAATTATTTTAAATGGTTATATGGGTGTTTAATACAAATAATAATCTATGTTAAATGATATAATGATTTTTCATTGATAGCACATTTTATTTAAAATGATTTATATTTTGGATGAAAGAGAAATTGTTTTGTGGTATATGATCAATATAAATTAATAATGTTATATATATATTAAGTCAATGTTTTATAAAACTCTAAATATTAAATGATCATAAATTTCAAATAAAATTATTTCTTGACTAAAATTGAAGATAATGTAATGTAATAATCTCAATTCATTATAATACTGGAGCTCAGAATTCATTTCACTAAGCATGGAAACAAGGTAAAGATTATTTCTCTCAAATATTAATCACTTTAGACTCATTTGAACAATAATTAATATATCATTTATTTTATTTAAAACATTTATATTTTTATTTATTATGATTATAAAATCATATTTCATGATATTTCATGTTCTGTATAATTTTATACCTCTCATGGGGTTTTTATTAAATTAATTCCAAGGTTGTAAAAGGTGTACCTGACTAAAATACTTTCAATGGTCAATAAAAACTCTTAATTGCGTTTTATATTTTATGATAGATATATTATATAATACCATGATGATATACTATGTTTACAAATAATATCAAAATAAAAATCTTGTTTCATAAAAATAATTTCATTCATGGTGATTTAATAATTTGTTAAAGACACATTTTCTTAAGTATAATTTTCATTATTTTATGTTGAGTTTTCATCTATTTCTATATTTTTATTCATGAAAATATTATCGTATATTTTTTGGAATGAAAATAAGGATTATATTCTATGTATGTGGAAATTATAATTACACAAATTAAAATTCTTCTTTTCTAAAAATCAATTAAATGAGTTTAAAAAAATTATAATCATGTTATTAAGGAATTTTTTTTCATTATTCCAAAAAAAATATTATAATCCACTCTATGTGATTAAACGATAACAATTTTATTCATAAGTATATTTTACTTTCAACAACTCATAAAAACATAATAAAAATTATTTCTCTTTGAAATTTCCATCATTTGGTATTCCAATGTAATTTTCAATTTTTCATTTTGAACAATTCATAAAAGGGTCTGAAATAAATATTTTAAAGTATTTTTTACTCCAATGATTCCCCTTCCTGAATTTATTATCTTTAAATTATTTATATTTTATTATTTGATGATTATTACTAGAAAATTATATTTGGATATACATGATTTGTTAAGTTCATGTTATGATAAAAACCCATTTTTTCACAGATTAATTAATATATATGTATTAATTATTTTATGTCGAAAACATTTATGAATATTGATGGGGGATTCCCTATATTGTAACACCCTAAATTTTTTTAAATATGTAACTATGTTCAGTAAAATATATAACACACTAATAATGACCTATGGTATGTACTAGTTAGTAAGAAATAATTTTTTCTTAAATTATTTGTATGATATATATTATATTTATTTTTTGAATCATATTTTATCTTAATATATTTTTCAATTATTAGGATTTTTTTTATTAATGATATTTTTTGAAATGTATCATTAGGTTGTGGTATATGTAACCACATGGGATAATGTGTCATTTAGCATTCTTTTTTTTGGGAATAATTCACATAAATATTAGACTATTGAAGTTACTTTTAATGTACACGACTTTAATTATAAAATAATTTAGGTTGATATTTTTTATTAAATAATAATATATAGGTTATAAATTTTGGATGTTCTCTTACCTTATAGTAACCATTAATTTTTTTTTCATTATTTGATGATATTATTTAAATATTTTAAAACTTTTATGGATTACTTGACATATTATATGATTTCTTTCATACATAGAGAAAGAAAAACCACCTTTTATAATTATCATTTCGATAAATATACAATATTTAAACAACAAATTAATGATAGATTGAATATCAATTTTCATGCATATGTATTTATTTATGATCTATTATTGATCGTAAAGTGATCCATCAACATTAGTAAAATTATAATGAAATAAAAAAATTAATAACTAATGATAATATGATAGTATATTATCATTTAAAAACTAAAAAAAATTCATCTCCTAAATATATCATCCATAAAAATCCATGTTTTCAATTCCCCATAATGTTCTCAATTAAAATAGTAGGTATGTGATGATAATCATATTTAATTTTCCATGTTTTATAATGATGTTTTAATTTAACTTTTTGGCATGTGGGATTTCAATAATGTCATTTTCAAATATCAAAACATCAATTAATGATAATATGTTCAAATTTTAAGGTTTAAATTAATTTATGTGGGAGAAAGTAAAAATGTGATTTTTTTTAAAACATAACACCATTGGATACCATCTATGACAGACAACACTTAGAAGAAGAAAATCATTTAAATTTAATTATAATCATGAAAACCTAGTCATTAATTTAGTGAGTATAAATAATATTCAATATTTTATAAAATATACAGAAATGAAAAAATTAATACAAACATATGAATATATTATTAGTAAAGAAGCATTCCTCAATTTAAAATAGGTATTTTATTCTATAAAACATATGTTACCTTGAAAAAAAATTAGATATATATGAAAAAATAAAAATTTATTTTAAAAAGAATATATAAATGATATTTTTTAATATTAAAATAATTTCTTTGATAATAAAAAAATTATCATGTGGTGAAATTAAGGGGTTTTTCGCCTATGTTTGGTTTTTCAATGAATAAATTAATTTACATAATATTAAAAATTCATTAATTCCATTTTAATTCAATCTTGTAATTTCATTGTTTGAATATATTTTTGATTTCTTTAAAAATTTAATTTATGAATTAATTAATTTATATTAATAAAAATAATTTAATTTTATTCATTTACTTTCACGATATTTTTTATTGTTATTTTTATAACTAAATATGTGATTTTCAATAGTGAAAAAATTTAATATTTTTTATTATTTAATAATTCCATATGTAAATAAATAATTGAATAAAATTCATATTACATATATCTGTGTGTTTTATTATGATTTTAAATTCTATAATGATGATATATTTTAATAATGTTAATATATGATAATATTTTCCATGGAAAATTCATTTTAGAAAAATAAATATATTATAAATGTATAGATCATATAGTTTTATATTCAGTTATTCTAATTTTATGATTTGAATATTGTAAAATTGATTCCATGTATATTTAGTAACAATAATTGAAATTAAATGATATTTTTGAAATAATTTTTCTATATTGAATAATGAAAAACAATAAAAAAACATTTTTCCATGGTGGAAAAATAAAATGTTAAATGTTTTAAAACTTAGTGGTAAATATAATAACATATTTAGAAAATCAGTCTATTTGATTATTGAAGGTGTGTCCTGAAACAATATCCCCATCACTCCATTACTTATTAATTTTGGTGGTATTTACCTTTATATTTACTTCATATTGTTGAATGTATTATTTTTTATTTAAAAAAAATGACAATATATACCACTTATAAAATGGAACATCATATCATGATTATTAAATACATAAAAAATAATTTATATCATCTAAAACTACCCAAATACATTACAAAAAATAGCGCTCAAATTCACGATGGATGTTTTTACCATAAATCGATTCTATTGTGGATCTATATATTATTACAAGAAATATGATGTCCAAAAATGATGTATTGTTTTTAAGTGATATTATTTAACTGTTTCTTATTCAAACACCTTAAAATATCATTCAAAATGATAATATAATAAATTATTATTCTCAAATATACATAGAGTTTATTATTTTAATCGAATAATCTACATTAAACTATTCTTCTATAAAACTATAAAAGAAACAATAATTGGTTTGTATTGTGAATTTCAGACTCATGAATGAATGTTATTTGTTCTCCACCATTACCTCAAATAAATATTAATAATGATGGATATAGATTTATTATATAATATTATTGATATAATAAATTTTTTGATTATTTTTAAAATTAGATATCATTAAACCTTACCATCAATTGAAAAATTAAAAAATCGCTTGTTTTTACGGTATACTACTCCCTTGCAAAGTAGAATCATTAATTTTTTATTATTATATGGAATTTATTGTATATTTAGTTTTATTTAACAACACAATAAATTTTTTTTTGATATATTTATACTTAAATAAATTTAAAATAATAAATTCCATTATACATAATGACCATTGAAAATTGGAAACATTGATGATATGTGCGTGTGACCTACTATAACAATGATTTAATCATTGTTCATTATTCATAAATATTTTTCTTGGTGGGATTAAAAAATATAATTTATTTTTAAATATGATTATTATTTCATGATTATTATTATTATTTTATATTAAAAATATTTTATTTATGATATTCAACTGATATTGATCATTTTAGATACATGAACTAAATACCTTCAAAACAAATGACATGAATTTAATTGAATAAGTAATCATAGAGGACATGACTATAAATAAAATTAAATAAATTTATAAAATTAAAAACATTTATAATAAATTAATTAACTAACATATGTTTAATATGAAGGATGAAAATGTATATACATGATCAATCGAAACCATGATAGAGGATTTAATTAGGAAAAGTCAAATAATGTTTTATGTCCACTAGTTTATTGTGTAATTAAATTTGACATAAATAAGAAAATTATTGATTATTTACTACGTCAATAAAACAATATTTGTGAGGCATTTCATCTCAATTTCCATTCATTATAATATATTTTAATTTTATGAATTATTTAATTTTTATAGGGTATATACTAACCGATATATAATTTATATAATTAACTCATAATATTTTTGGTATTTTATCATTCAATTAATTATGGATCATCCATTTGTATTTTATTTGAATATTACATGTGTAGTTAAGTGTTTTTGTTTCATGATTTTTTTTGATATTATTTATATTCAGGGTTATATTGGGAGAAATAAATTGAATTAAATTTTCATGATACACATCCAATATGTTCTCCTTTTTTAATTATTTTGGTTAAGTATTTTTATCCCAGTATTACCCATATTAAGTAATTAAATATTAGAAAACATATTTGGGGTTAAAACTAATATTTTATCATCCTTTAGATATTAAGCATTTATCATCTGTGTATTTATTTTATCTAAAATTATTTAAAGATTTTGTTATATTTTATAATTATTTATTAAAAAAATTATGGAACTGTTATCCCAACATTGTTTAATACCATAAGGGGTGAGGGTTAATCGAGGTATGATAGATTAAAAAAATGGCCCCTAAAAATATTTTTTTGAGCATAAAATCACTATTCAATATCTTTCTTATAGATATGTATTAAAAAGGATGCAATTCATGATATATATATATTACTTACATCACCCTCGCTGGACTCTGTAAAAAGAGTACACAATGAAAATGTTCCATTTTACTAAATCCACTAAGGATCATTAAAAATTAAAAAGGTTCATATTAACTCATATATATGCCAAGGAACACTTTATTTACAACTTTTAAGTTCAACACACTATTTACCAAGGGTCACTCACTACATCACTCTCTCTCTATCATACTATTATAAGAAATGATTACCTTCTTCCTATTCCTTCATTAAATGCTCTAGAAATTATCCAAATATAGTTTATGGGAATTTGAATTCCTTTATTATAAAAAATAAATGAACCCTCAACAATATGAATATTCTATTTTTATTATCAAATTTTTATCGTACTATTTTTTTAGTAAAATTATTTTGGGAATTGTTTTATAATCTTCACGAACTATCATACATCTTCTGTGAACAATGTTTCACCACTTGGTGCGTGTGAATCACTGCCCATGTTTTCCTTACAGACTGCTACAACATCATGCATAGTTGATTCCTAATGGACCTCTGATTATATGTGGTCCCCAAACCATTTTAAAATTTATAATTTAACCGAAATCACCTTAAATAAATTTAAAATTGTACATTTCACTACTAAAAAAAAGTGGAAAAAATGGTAACGAAGCCAAAGGAATGCCAAAGGACTCTTAATCCTTTGTTAAATATGAGGTGAAACATCTTCATTCCACTGCCACCAAGATCTAAAAACCAAGTAAATAGGAAAGAAAACCAACAACATGCAACATTTTTTCTTAACATGAAAAAAATACAACAGGGTTTGCATACACCAAAGCATGTATATAGGGTTTGAGAAAAAGCCTAATAGGATGCCTCTCAGGTGGAGATTCCATGCATTAAACATTAAATGAAAAATAAAATTTCATGCATGATGTTTTACATAAATGGTAGTATTATTTTAAATCAAAAATCATTAAAATAGAATACCTTTGAATGAGTGCAACTTAAAATATAAAGAATTGTAAAAAAGTAATTCAATTTTAAATACAAAACACTTATATTTAAAATTAACAACCAAAAATCCAATATTCCAATGATATATGAATAATAAACATTGTGGACTAGTCATGGGAACACCCTTGGGTACTAGTCAATTTTGTGGTACTATGTACCTCATATCTCTGTGTAAAGGAAACCATAGAATATAACTAAATAACTTCTTGTGCATGAGACACAATTAGGGAACATTCCTATAACCTAGTTGTCACCAATCATTATCAAAAATATTTAGTTAGTGTTTTTATGGTAAAACATTCTATGTGAAATAGGGACGATTCCACTCTGGATAACTAGCATACTAGGCCAAGTCCGCATGCATAGACACCTGGGTTTCCCTATTGTGCTCAATCAAGTTTCACATGTCACATAACACCTCTTACAAAATTTCTCAACAAATATAATCATGCATCATAAAAAACCACATTCCTATCACAAAACAATTCTTTAAAAATTATGCTCACCGAAATATTTCTCAAATATGGTTTTAACCTTTAGAATTATTCAACAAACCATTAACACAATTTATTAAAACAATTTTTAATGAACACCCCACTTACATTTCATAAAATGCTCACCCAAAACCCACTTTAAAAATTATTTGTACATTAATGATAAATCAAAAAACAATTAATCATTACTATAGTTTAACAAATAAATTTCATACTTTACAAAAATGACACAAAGTGCCACACAAATGCTTGAACAAAAAAATACTAAAATTTATAAAAAAATCCACATTAACAATTATACACACGCTCAATCAGGAATATTAATACTATAACACCACAAAAATAATCTAACAATCCATTTGATCAATTTATAAACCATTAACAAATGTTGCATGAAAAAATTTCACTCAATATACACTTAGTTTCATTTAAAACACCACTTTGAAACAATTCACACAATGTGTTCATGTGAAAACATGATTTTCATCATTTATATATTTCAATGAAACAAATTCAAAAATCAAAAACCTTCCAAAATTTATAATAGAGGTTTACACCTAGAACATAATCAATTTTACAAGTAAAAATATATTTTTAAGCTTAGCTCATGTCGAAACTTTTTAACTATCACATAATCACCTCACATATATTTCATAAAACATCTAAATAACACAAAAATTAATAAAAACTCTTCAATATATTGTTAATCATGTAACCACCTACCATGGTTGTTTAATACCCCAATAATCTGTATGATTCTTCAATTGGACACTAAATGCATGACAAGGAACTGCAGGTGAACCCTATTTCAAGCATTCAAACTAAAAAGGTCAAGGTCACACCCACTATGAAATTAAAAGAAAACTTAAACCCAAAGACATCGGTAAACAAATCGTACCAAGCTAAAGGGTGGTGTGGGGGCAGTGGGGGGGAAGTGGAGGGGGTCACCGAACAAGGGGGTACTGGCCAAGGAGGTCACCGACCATGGGTTCGCCGTCTAAAAAGGTTTCCAGCCAAGGGGTTGATAGTCGTGGACATGGGTCTTGTTAGGGAGAGCAGGGTTTGAGTAAAGGGAGAACGCGATGGAGAGGGGCCCAGCGCAGGGTGGATCGCTAGAGGATGGTGGCTGGTGGAAAGGAGGGTTATACACAAGGGAGGAGAAGGGGGTAGGGCGTGATCTACAAGGAGAATGATAGGGTGTGCATGGTGGAGGAGAGAGGGATGAAGGGGAAGGTAATAAAATGATAAAAAAATTAAATATACATTAAAAAATCATAATAATAATTATGAGAATATTATTGGAATAATAAAAAAAGAATTTCTAAACATTGAAATTTATACGATTAATAATATTGAAATTATTAATACCAATATCAATTATAATAATATTTTCTTATATTATTTATATTATTATTATCAATTAAAACATTATTAATATTCTTTTACATTACCTCTATTTATTTTAATAATTTATTATTTCAATTTAATTCATATCATATTTTATTTTACGCCCACTTTATGGCATTAGTTATTTGTAATATAGGGTGACTGTGCGATTACCCTGCAAAGCCCAATTTTTTTAAGAAAATTGTGATAATAATAATAATACTATATTTATAAAAATATTATAATAAATAATAATAATAATAATAATATATTAAAAAAATATTATTTTTTTATCATTAAAATAATTACTTTAATTATTATTACAATTTTTTTTATTTTTTTCCATTTCATTATTGATAACATTTTATATGATTTCCTTGAACACCGATTAGGTAGTGTTGTTATCCGGGTGAGTTAGCATGGTGACTCAGGTGAGGCCGCGCGACATCGACTATGGGGCGTTGAACGCAGTCAATGCCAAAATATTCTTTTTTAAATAATAACCCAAAAAATCTAAGTCTACCATAAACTAGAAATACCTAATTTGCTAAAAAATAATGAAATAAATAAATTTGAAAATGGTGTGGTGTGGCAATTTTCCACACCATAAAGATTTTCATCCCATGAAAGCTGTAACTAAGGTTGAGACTCAAAGGAGAAATATTACCACATTAAGGATCAAATTGAATCTATAGGAAAGTAAGAAGAAAGAGGAAAACACACTGTGGTTAGAGAAAGTTACATAAATAACAACCTCACGAAACCTATAATAGACTTTCCACTAAGAGTTACCTTCCCCAGAATGCTAGAACAGACCAAGTTGATTGATTTAAGAATGAACTATTGAAACCACGGAAACCAACTTCACAAACCAAAACACCTCAAGAACTAATGAACGAGAACCACACTATTTATCTAGAATGAAAAAACAAGGTTAGACCAAATCCAAGGAACACCCTTATCACTGAATTCCATATCATTATTATGAATTGAACATAAAGTAAAACATAGGGAAATCCCAACTGGTCTCCCAACCATTAGTGACTTATTGAATCCAAATATGAGGCTAGAAAACTGACACGAGGAGGCGCAAGCTGACTCCCCACCATTATGAAAAAGATCAACACCAATTCATTTTATTTACACACCTTAGTGTGACCCCCATGGGACTCCCCCCATATGTCTTTCAGAAGCTACAAAATCATTGAAAATTTAACAGGAGTGACCAAATAGCCCACCATAGGGGACAGGGAGGGAGGGGCCCAACTACTGAGGCATCAAGACCACGATTTTATAATGAACAACATCTCCACATCACTGGCTGTAAAGTTTTCATATTTGGGAAAGATTTACACATCATACCCCCTAAGGGACATTCAAGTAAATTACATTTGACGAGACGCCACCCCCAAAACATTATGGAAACTAAATGACCACACCTATACATAGCCACAAGAAACCCCATTAACACAATTGGGTGGTTTGGAAAAGTAGTGTAGGTAATAATTTTACCCTCATTCAACATCAATATTGATGAAATAAATAATGTTAGGGTCTCATTCACTTTTGGGGTTCCTCAACATGCACAATATTTACTCTATGGCCTATTGATGTATCATTGATGTTTGAATCATCTTCTTCCCCACTATAACATATTGAAGACTCCTGAATAGAGAATTAACTATTAGTGTCACACACAACCAAACTGCAACTAAGAAAACACCAAAAAATACAAGACACCACGATATCCAACAGATTCCACAGGGAACAATTACCAACCCAAAAGCTAAAATGTTGCATGTGCATCACACTTTTTCACATTTTATAAGACCAAAACACCAAAAATAATTACTGAACATGACCATTGTTGTTAAGGGAAACATTATATGAATAAGGAATTCAATCTGAGTCTTAAACTGTTCACAGTTCTCGAAATCGGCCATAACATCACCATTTGAATTGGTCTAAAACAATAGTGTCCTAACACATGAATTACCTTAAATGAAACCAACAAAAGACTAAATTTTATTTTGAATAGTATCCCACACCGACAACTCCATGCAGCTTCCACCATTCACCACTGGAATCTCCTTCACTGTTTCTAAACAAGACATTCAACTTAATAGGGTCAAACATCACCATTGAATATCAAATGACTAAAAGAAACCCATTTTTCATTCAACCCCTCTCGCATCAACCTCTTGATGTGTAAGTATCTGCTTTATTATAAAGATTGGTGGGTTCAATCATTGAATTCAAGAATAGATTCCTTCGATCAACTGGAGGGTAGCCCAACCATGAATTTCAGACGGCCACACTTCATATGTAGGTTAACTCTTTTAGGGGGGGGGGTATACTAGTCAAAAAAACCATGGACCCAATAAAGCTGGTCCAATGGCCAAGATATACCTCAAGATACCACTAAACATGTAGGGGGAGCCAGTGAAAGGGCTTCCTGAAGCATTTTTCAAAAGAAACTGCAAACCACACACTTTCACCATAACTCACCAATTATAGTTCAAACTCAAAACACAAATTAGTAAAAATGTATTCTTGCCTCAAAACGCCTCACATTAAAGATTTTCAAAATACAAGGACAAACCACACAACCACCGATTATTAAAACACCAAAACATATTTACATAAAAAACCATATTTTTACATATTTAAATCAAATAGACAAGGAACGATGCAAGAGAAGACTTGTGTCGGTGGGTGACTGGGACATATGGTCGGTGAACAAATGCAAATCACGTCTCTTCCATAGAGTGTACTCAAGGAATTCATCCCTAACACTACCTGGCGTTCCATAACCTGTGAGTTCACTAGGACTAATAACCATACTCCCTTTTTATTTCCCCTAATGAAGAATAATCATAAGGACCAATGAATAAGGAAAACCTCGACATACCCTATAAACTCGAGTCCTACGACAAGGTGTACTATCCCGGAAGCATGCTCATAACTATAATGTCATGTTATGAAACCCTTAACAATGAAACAATGTTACTATATCCCAAAGGGACATGACCCAAAAGTGAAAACATCCCTTGATTACATTTTATCACAAACCCATCCGGGTCACCCTCTGACTCAGCACCCGACCAATTTTGCGACATGTCCTGAGGGGCGTTCTTGATCCCCATGGGTTGGATAAATATCCCGAGTATCAAATAAAAATTTTTGGGAATGATTTGCCCACATTTACCATGTTAAAATTTCAAATTAACCCAAAAACAAGATCAAAAATTATAACCAAAATAACTATTAATAAATTTATAATTATACATTTCACTACTAAATAAAGGCCCAAAAGGGTAACAACACTATAGTAAACCCAACTACTATTAAATATTCATGAAAAAGAGAAGAAACACACTCATTCCACTCCTACCAATATCTCAAAACAATGCCATTAGGAAACCAAACAGCCAAATAGACCAATCATGTCTTAACCTGAAACCAAAAAAAGGCAACATAGTCTACGTACACCAATGTGTGTACGAACGGTGTGAGCCATGTCCTGGTAGGATTCCACCCAGGTAGAGATTCCATGCATTAAAAATTATATAAAAAATAAATTTTCAAGATTAATATATTACAGAAATTCATGGATGATTTTAAATAAACAATTTTATAATAGAACAATATTTAATCAGTGAATCCTAGAATATAGAGAAATTTAAAAAATATTTAAATTTTAAAGAAAACACACTTAATTTTAAAATTAATAATCCATCATAATGTATTCCAATGGTAAGTGAAAAAGAAACATTGATCTCTATTCATGATAACACCACTAGGAACTTGTCCGTTATGGGTCCCTAGGTACCTTGTATCTCAGTGTAAAAGTAAAAAAAAAAATAGTAAATAACTTTCTCTTGAATGATCTACTTGTAGGGAACATACCCATAACCTAGTGGTCCCATATTATCATCATCATAGTTATTCCAGTATTTTCATCACCAAACATGCTATGTGAAGCAGGGACCATACCACTCCAATTCACTAACATACTAGTCCTAGTCTTCCCACCTAGATATCAGGGATTCCCTATTGTGCTCAATCAAGTTTCACACATCACGAAATTTTTCATATATAATTTTTCAACCACAGAATCATCATGCTTTAGAAACTACCACTTGAATAACACAAACCAATTATTTAAAGCAAAAACACATAGATATATTTCAAAAATATGTTTCTTAACTTTCAAATTATTAAAGATACCATTAACACAATTAATAAAACAATTTTCAATTAACACCCCAAAGAAACTTCATCCAATGTGAACCCAAAACCCCCTTTAAAAATATTTTAACATTAATTCTAAATCAATAAACAATTTTCATCTTGCACATTGTTTAACAAATTAATTTCATAAATTACAAAATTTCCACCATGTTCTATACGAAGTATTTTACAAAAGAATTAATCATCATTATAAAAAAATACTAAATAAAAAATTATTCACAGTATCAATCAGGATATTTAATACTTTTTCACCAAGGAAATAAACTAAAAAAATCATTTGAACAGTTCATAAAATTTTATCAAATGGTGGATCAAAAATTTACACTCAAAATACACTTAGTTTCATTTAAAACACCACTTTAAAACCAAACACACAATGTGTTAGTGTAAAAACATGATATTCACCGATTATATATTTTAATAAATAAAATGCACAGAAAAATCATAAAAAATGTATAGTAGGGGTTTCCACCAATAACATAATCAATTCCATAAGAAAAAATATATATTTTAAGCCAAACGCATGTCAAATCTCTTTTCAAATAGTATATGCACCCCACATATTCTTCATTAAACATACAAAATTAAGAAAACAAGCAAATAATTCATCAATAAATGGTTAGTAATGGAACCACCTTCCTTGTGCGTTTAAAACCGCAATACTCTATGTAAAGATTCAATATCACACTGAACACATGATAATTAACCCATGGGAAACCCTAATTAAAGCATTTGAACTAAGATGGTCAAGATTACCTAATAAATGAATATATTCCCAAAACAAATCCATAAGGATAGGGTAAAAAATCTTACCCGTTTAAGGGTGGCGCGAGGGAAGCACGGGGGAAGAAGAGTGGGTTACCGGCTAAGGGGGCATTGGCTAATAAGGTCGCCGACCATGGGGTCATTGGCCAAGTAGGACGTCAGTGACGGGGTAGCTGGTTAGGGAGATGGGGAATTCTTGGGAAATTGGGGAGCAAGCAGAGGGTGCATATGAGGTAGAGGGGCACATGGGGAGGGTTGATCTCTAGAGGAAGATGGTCAGAGGGGAGGAGAGCTGCGTACAAGGGAGAAGAAGGGGGTGGGGCTCAACTTGTAGGGGGAATGAGGGGAGGTGTGTGGAGGACGAGAGGGGGAGGAATGGGTAGAAAATAAAACCCTAATACTATTAAATCAACTTAAAAAAATTAATTATTATAATAATAATATTATTATTAATAAATTAATAAATCAATACATTCTCAACATTGAAATTTATAAGATTTATACTATTAATATTATTAATACGAGTAACAATAATAATAATATTCTATATATTTTTATTATTATCATTTAAAACAATTTATAATATTGTATTTCACTTCCCACTATTTGTTTCACTAATTTATTCCTTTATTTAATTATTTTCTTATTTTATTTTACTCCAACATTAATGCAGTAATTTTTTTAAATAGTGCGACCGAACGGTTTCCCCGCACGACACAAATTTATTTTAATAGAATGATGATAGTAATAATAATACATTAATTAAAAAATTCATACATAACACTAATAATAATAATAGATTCAAACAATATTATTATTATTATTATTAAAATAATTTCATAAATTTTATTTACACTTCTTATTTTTGTTTTATTTCCATTTAATTAATCATTACATTTAATATTCTTTCCTCGAACACTGGGAAGGTCGTGCGGTTTACAAGTTGATGTCATGTAGTGACTCGGGCGTGGCTGTGCGGCTTCGATAGTGGTGAACTTATAGGTTTCAAGGCCAAAACTTGAATTTTTAAATAATAAACTAATAATTGATGCAGGGATTCAACTCGAACAAACCAATCCCAAAAATAATAATAAAATAAATAAATTTGAAAATATATGGTGTGACAAATTCCCTTTAGTAAACTATCCAAGAAAACTACATACCCCTTTGACGAATCCTCCATCATGAATTATTCTCATTTTCTAAATTCTCCTTCATTAACTACATTGGACTTCTATGAATTCTTCAATGATCGTTGATATTTGAGAAAAAACCCTACTAATGATCTGTTTTGGGTTATTTATATTGGGAAAAATTTCCACAAAACCATAATATTATGATTTACCTAAATTATTGGTGTGGTAAAGCCTTCACCGTGAACTGTAATTTGTTCCTCATATAAAATTAATCTTTTACAGTGACTAAGGTCAACTTCAAATGAAAAAATTTTGTTGTCTCATTAAATCACATCATTTTATCTTAAAAAAATCATCCCACACATTATCATCATAATTAAAACATCAAGCCTTCCACAAAATTATTTCACTAAGTAGTTCAAGTTGTCCATTTATCCTTATTGGTAGCTAAAAAAATTTCATCATTCATAGAACATTATATCGTTAGTAGTTCTGAGTAACACCTATACGGTCTATGAACACCATGCATTATGTCCCATTAATTCATTTGTGGTTCACATATATCATCTACCATATATAAATCATTCACATCCCATAAATACAAAATAGTGTTATTAAGGGCCAACAAATTGGAAAACATTCGGGAACTATCGCACCGTAGACATGTTTTTCAGCAACACCAACCATCATATTTGAGTGGTTCTGATATTTTAACAAACCAAAATTACCATAAAAATATGGAAAGGTAATATTGAATTGTTTTCCAAAAACCATATAATACATTTTATTTAGATGGTTTAAAAAAAATTTATAATTTTCTGAAAAAAATGAATTTTTATCCTTTTTTACCAATGTGTGAAAGGAAAGTTTTCCTTTATCTTTTACAACATGTGTTAATAATTTCAAAGTCCACACTTGTCAATTAAATATAGATTAGATTTTAGGGATCTATGGTTTTTATAAAAATAGATTATATAATATTTTAGATAAAATTTGGTATATAAGAAGCGTTTTAAACTTTGAAAATGGTATTTTCATATTAAAATATTCCATTTAATTTTAACTAACACTTTCATCAATGTTGACTAGAATTTATGTTATGGATTACATTAAAATTATGTATATATATATATATATATATAGATATATAGCAATTTTATTAACCATTGATTTTTGAGTGAAATTACTTTTTTATGTTCATCTAATAGATTGATTAAATAAGAAATATCTTATTACAGTGATAAGTGATATGATTATGAAATACAGTTTATTTTCATATTTATTTCTTATAAATTATGATTTAAATTCATTAATAACACACAATAATGTACATGATATGATTTTTGTGCCTAGATATCATTGAAATTAATTAGATAAACAATTATTCTCAAAATACATTATATATTGGATTAGGTAGAAAATCAAATCCATTATTTGATATCTTTCACCATGTGATATTGTCTTTGAAGTTTTCCTTCACTCAGGTTTCTATAATGTTATATTTTACCTAAAAAATTACTATGTAGATGTTATCTTGTGACATCATTTTATTTGTAATTATAGAATGTGATTAATCAGGTGCATCCTTAGTTATGATATATTATTATAGATTCGATTCACACCATTTGTTTCCTTATCATGATTATTCTTTTTATAGGATTTTTCCCATACACCATTTGATTATTAATTACCATATTTATACTATGATGATTTAAGAGGCTCAACAGATTCAGGAGCTCATTTTGTAGAATAAAATAATGTTTTTTAATTTATTATCCCTTCAATGAATTATGAACTATTATTATAAAGACACTAGAATATTTTGTCTTTAATTCATTGATGTTTAAGGTAAACATTATTTATTAATATTTTGTGTAAAAGGAATGGGTCACTATATGTAATTCCATAAATTCATAAGATTAATATTATATATCATGAGATAGTTTGTCATGGATTTAATGAGATTGATTACATGTGTGTGGGATGATGGTTTTAATCAAATTATGAGGAAGGTGAAAATTTATTTTATTCACATAAATGTTTTCATAATGAGTTTTCTCACATATGTATCTATATTCTAATGGATGTTCCATAATTTCATGATTATTATCATGTTATTCCAAATTTTTCAGATGCTTTACAATTACATAAAATTCTTTGTTTTACTACTGACACCGTGTACATATATATATATATATATGTTTTTATACACTTTTACATCATCCACACATGATATGGGATTATTGTGATGTTATTTCAGCCACTTTACATCTCTTTTACACTATAAAGGCAAAGATTATTATCTTTTGTTTCTATAAAAAAATTATAATTTCCATTTTTTATCTTATAATTTTTTTATTATAATTATGTTACACTCATTTTCTCTTTCATGTGAGGATAATTCTTCCCCTCTATAGTGTTTAAGATGACCCTTTCTTATATTACCATAAACAATGTTACAGAGATTATTACATAGTGTGAGAAGTCCAGAAAGGCTCTATAGTATCATAATTATATTGAATCATTTTCTTGTATTTTAATATATGAATTTTATGTATCTAATTAATTGTAAACTAAACGTTTTTGTATTTTTGTTTTAGAGTCATTCACCATATATGTTATTTATTTAATGTTTAGTTTGGGTCACTTTAGTTGGTATCCAATTAGAGTTTCACGATTTTTCAATATTATTTTTGTTAAAAATAAATCTGAATATTAAACCATAACTAAATAATAATATACTAGCTTATGTATTTACTTATATACTAAAATATTTACAATTTTTTTTCTAGATGGGTTTCATTAGAAACAAATTTCACTAATGACACTAAAAGATTAATAACGTTCTATAAAAGATGTATTAAATGGTTATAACCATTAAAATAGTGGATTTCATATTATCCCAATCATCACCATGTTCATGAAGAAAGTATTAATTGTTCACATGGTTTTACCCTACTATGGGTATAGTGACCCTGCCTTTTCATACATTACTATTGCATCATTTTAACGATAAAAAACATATTAGTATTTCACGTAGAGGATCCAAAGGGTTGGTGTCTTGGAAAAAATAGAACGATACATAATAATTACAACATCAGGCATGAACATTTATTTAATTTCTTCTCCTCTAGTTTCATATTGGAACATGTCCCCTCCTTAATACATGTATCCGCTGGTGGATATACCTCAAAAGGGGTGATCTAGAAGCCCATTAAGAGTATATATAAGAAACATATAGCATGTGGTGAGAATAATCATAACATGGGTAAATGATCATAAACATTCGAGGAAGCATAAATATAAGACATGAAAAGTGGAAATGCATAAAAATGATACACAATGTCTTAGTTTTTAACAGCCACACATATTTCTGAACCAAGCTAGCATATTGTTAACACATAATTTCACATTTACTCTTTAGATTCATCACATTACCCAATGCATTGGAGTGCTATACAATTCCGGGTGCACCAGTCACATTTAAACATTCAGATTGAGCTATATAATTCAGAGCGCACCCGTCACATAATAACATTATCATTTTTCATGCATGACACAATGAAAATATAAAATAAATGAACGTAATGAACCCAATAAAATGGATGGGTTTTGTCTCAAAAGAACACATTAATAAACATTGGGTTCCCAAAAGAATGAGGGAATAACATACATGTTACAAGAACCGTTAATAATGAATGAGAGGTAAAAGGTGTGTTTTTGAAAAAATACTTATCTTGGAAAACATTTGGTCCTTCATAAATTCCAGTGAAAAAAATTTGTATCCAATAAATATAAAGACAATTGTGAACAAAATATTTTTAAGGAGTAACCATATCAATAGGAGTGAAAGAGGGAGAACACGATGTATGAAAGTTAGGTTAGAGAATTTCCCCTTACCTTGTACCTGAGTGCTTCATTCGCTTTAATGTCCTGTATAATGACAATATATTCATTAATTAGAAAAACCAAAAACTTTTTTACATAAATATGGTTCATTAAATTTTTATTAATTCATTTTATGTTCCTTTGGATGAATTATATAATTTAAAAACATTATTTGGGAATAATTGCTTTATGGTTTTCTTGAGTGGTTCACTTGTATTGTTAAATTGAAGTTTGGGTTGAACATGTGTAAACATATAGAACTCATATTACATGTTATTAATGGTATAAAAACAGTTTGGATTATCTTATAATTAATTATATTATATCCATGTGGATGAATCATTAGATAATAATTAAATGATGATTTTTTGGGTTAGTTTGAGAAATTTTTTGATCATAAAGAAACTGTTTTATTTTATCACCAGCACTATGGTCATAAGTTAGTTACAAAACATTAAATAGGAGATAATACATATAAAATGTTCTACTTCAACAAAATTTTGGTATCATGACCATATATTAAGGTAGAAATGGAAGAAGAAATCATGGTGTTCTTGAAGGTGAAAAAATAACACATCACGAACAACGTTTTCTTTAATAAAATAAAAGGAAGAGGGAAAGGGGGTTAGATGATATAATATCCCATTATAATCATACCATTCTAGTAGATTTATAATACTCAAGTTAAAATACTATTTAGTTGATGATAGGTGGGGAGAGACCATGAAATGGACTTGAACAAAAAAGGAAATTAAAGAAGAAGAGGGAGAGAAATTACCTCTTAAATCCTCCCCTTGAGATCCTCATTAAGGGCCTAGTCATGGTATTGTGATGAGACCAGAAGCTCTATAAAGTGGGGGAGGGGATAAATAAGTGGATTGGGAAATGTTCAGATAAGTCTTGGAGCTTTAGAGGTGTGAGGAAATGAGGGTGTGAAGGGTGGTTTTTATAGTGGAGGGGAGAGGGGTTTCCTTAATATAAAATTAATTAGTTTATTAATTTCCCCTAAGACAAGGAATAGTGATTCATACATGAATGAGAATAGAAAATAAGGCATTTGAGTTCGATATTTGGGCTCTTAAATTACTTGTGATGTCAGGAATAGGTGGTTTTAATAATAATGTATTTATACGGTAAATTAATGCAGTTTACTATTCACAGAAAATTCAATTATTTTAGAAAAATCCCAAAAATTTACCCCAACCATTTTACAATGTGTAGAGTCTAAAAATTAATTCCACTTTTCAGAAATAATTTTCTAAATATTATTTATTTAATATATAATTAAAATCATAATTTACTTTAAAAAATTATTTAAAAATTATAAATTCTTTTATAGTGCTTTCAAAAATTACGTAAGGTCATATAAAATTATCTAAAATTTATAAGAAATTTATTTGATAATAAATGAACGCATTTTAAGAGAAATAAATTTTCTTTTAAATTATTTAATTATTTATAATTAATTATCTATGACTTACAAAATACCAAAATTTTTACTAATGTCAAATTGTAACTTTCTAAGGTTTATAAATTTTATCTAATTATTAACGGGCAATGATACTCATATTTTGGATGATTTAATATTAAAAAAGGGTCATAGTAATATTCATAAGGTTATGATACTATTCATAAGGGTTGGATACCATTAACCAGAAATTATTTTTGTTTTATTAGACTCCAAAAATCATCTTGAACACAACCTTGTTGGTCGGATTTTCAAAATTGAAAACATATAATTGACAAACATATGATTATAAGTCACTTAGCACATATTAGTTAATTATTTTCTGTTTTCATGTGATTTTGTTACATAATTATAAGAAAGGAATTTTCATTGAAAAACTTTTGGTCGTTACATTCTTCCCCCTTTAAGAAATTTCACCCCCGTAATTTCACTTTACACAAATAGGTGAGGGTGCTTTTCCTTGATTTCCTTTTATGGTTCCCAAGTTTCTTCCTCAAACATATGGTTCCTCAAATACACATTGAAAATATGGGTTGTCTTGTTGTGTAGAACCTTATCTCTCCGGTCTAGAATCATTACTGGATGCTCCTCATATGAGAGATCATCTTCCAGCTGCACCACCTTTGAGTTTAGTACATGTGAGGGGTCTGGTATCTACTTACTCAGTAGTGATACATGAAACACATCATGAACTCGAGCCATATTTGGTGGAAGTGAAAGATAATAAGCCTCATCTCTTATGTGGTCAAGGATATCAAAGAGGCCAATATATCGTGGGCTTATCTTACCTTTCTTCCTGAATCACATGACCCTCATCCATGTAGATATTTGAAGAAAGACTTTATCTCCTACGTCAAACTACAAGTCCCTTCAACAGTTGTTAGCATAGATATTTATCTAACTGTGACTAGATTTGATGTGATTCTGGATGACTTGAACCTTCTATATCATCTCTTGAATAAGATCGGGTTCAAGTTGCATTCTTTCTCCAACTTTAGCCTAAAAGGTTGGAGTTCTACATCACTTTCCATATAGAGCTTCATATGGAGCCATCTAAATACTCGAGTGGAAGCTATTTTTGTATTAGATCTCAACCAATTGGTGATGCTGATACCATCCACTTTTAAATTCTAGAGAGCAGGTTCTTAGCATATCTTCAAGTGTTTGAATAGTTGTTTCAGACTTTCCATCAGTTTGTGGGTGATAGGAAGTGTTGAAATTTAATTCAGTACACAAATCATGTTGAAGGCTCCTCTAGAATTTATATTTCATCCTTGGGTCATGGTCAAAGACAATTGAGAGTGGAACACCATGCGGTCTCACCACTTCATTCATATATATCGTTTCAAGTTGTTCAAGCGAGAGGACATCCTGAATAGTGATAAAATGGGCAGTCTAGCTGAGTCTGTCAACCACAACCCATATCAAATTATTTCAATTTGATGTATTTGGGAGAGCTGTGACAAATTCTATAATAACATTTTTCCATTTCCACATGGGTATAGGCAATGGCTGCTTGATACCTTTGGACTTTTGTCGCTCAGCTTTAACTTGATGGCATACCAAACACCTTGATATATATTCCGCAATATCCTTCTTTATGTTATCCTACCAACAGTGTTCTCGGTGATCACAGTACATATGTGTACTCCCATTATGGATAGAGAATGTTGAGCTATATGCATTGTCTAATAGCTCTTTCTTTAACCCGGGTGATGAAGGCACAGAAAACCATGCTCCAAGCCGAGTCACACCACCATCGTCAATATGGAACTGTTGCAGCATCCCTTCCTTTACTGGATCCACACTCTTTTTATCTCCACTTCAACCCTTTGTGATTCCTTAATCTTCTCTTGGATGGATGGTTGTGAAATCATTTGGGAATGGTAGGATGTATCCCCTACCCATATGATTTCCAAATCTATTCTTTGCATATCCATGAATATAGGGTCTTTCACAATCTTCAGCATAGATAGAGTAGTATGTTCTTTTCTTCTTAGTGCATAAACTACAATGATCGCCTTTCCTGGATGATATTAAATTGATCAATAATAATCCTTGATTATCTCTAACCATCTCCTTTTATGCATGTTGAGCTCATTTTGTGTGAATATAAACTTTAGGCTCTTGTGGTCGATGTATATGTCACACTTCTCACTATAAAGGTAGTTCCATCAGATTTTCAAGGCAGAAATAATAGTTTCTAGCTCTAGATCATGCATCGGGTAGTTCTGTTCATGGATCTTCAATTATTGTGACGCGTAGGCTATCACATTATCATATTTCAGGAGTACACAACCCAAGAATTTTTTTGAAGCATCATTATATATCACAAAACTTTATCCACATTCGGTAGTGTGAGTACATGTCCATGTATCAACCTTCTCTTTATATCCTTGAAGCTTCCCTCACATTCTTCCATCAAGACATACATAACCCCTTTCTTTGTAAACATCATTAGATGGCTTGACAATCATGAGAAGATTCTCACAAAACGTCAATAGTACCCAGCTAATCCAAGAAAACTATGGATTTCTGTGACACTAGAGGTCCTGGTCCATTCCTTAATAGCCATTTTTTAAGGATCCACATAAATTATTTCACTTGTGATCACATGTCCCAAGAACGTGACTTTATTCATCCAAAAGTAACACTTTCTAAACATGGCGCATAAATTCTCCTTTCATAATGTTACGAACACAAGTCTTAGATGTTCTTTATGTTCCTACTTGAACTTGGAGTAGAATATCATCGATAAACACCACCAAAATTTTTTCGAGGTATTGTCTAGAGACTCTATTCATCAAATCCATGAAGATTGTAGGGGAATTAGTAAATCCAAATGGCATCCCCAAAAACTCATAGTTCCCATACCTTGTACGGAAGGCTGTCTTCTGAATATCTTCCTTCCTCACCATTACCAGATGATATCCAGAATGAAGACCCACCTTTGAGAAGTATTTAACTCCACTTAACTGGATGAAAAATTCATCAATCCTTGGAAGAGAATAATTTTTCTTTATGGTGATCTTGTTGAGTTCACAATAATCGATACATAGCTTCATTGTTCTATCCTTCTTCATCTCAAAGAGCACTAGTGAACCCCAAGGTGATGCACTAGAGCATATGAACCCTTTGTCCAGATTCTCTTGCATCTGCTTCTTTAACTCTTTCATTTCGATAGGATCCATCATATAGGGACACTTCGAGAAAAGAGTAGCTCCGGGTATGTGTTCAATTGAGAACTCTACCTCACGGTCTGGGGTAATTCTGGGTATCTCTTCGGGAAATACATCATTATAATCCCTCACGATGGAAATTTTCTCAAGGTTGGCACTTTCCTTCAACTCAACCATTTGGGAGAGGTATGCTTATTCATAGGGAATCGACACCCACACCATTGATGTATTTTTCAAAGCAGATTCATGATCTTCCTTGAATTTGTAAAGGAGAATGGGATGGTTCGGAATAGGAGAAGATATTTTCTTTTTCCGATAGTTGATATATGCTCTATATAATGAGAGCTAATCCATTCCCATTATAGCATTGAATTCCACCAAGGGATGTATTACAAGAATCACCGGAAAAATAATCCCACATACGCCAACCGGAGAGGATTTAAACACTAGGGGTTGCAATGATTGCACCATTTGATGTTTTTATAGATATGTTTACTCCAAGGTTTCGGGGCTTTGGTTCTATAGTTCTTGCAATATTTCAAGATATAAAGGAATGCATACAACCATAATCAAATAATACTTTTGACATTATTGAGTGAATAGGATGTGTACCTTGTATTACATCATTATCTTGGTCCACTTCTGCTGTAGTAATGGAATAAGAGTTCCCTTGATCCTTTGGATTTAGTGGTTGATGACACTGATTACCCTCGAGAGCATGAGGTTTAGTGTACTGGTTTCCATATTTACATAGCTCCCTACAGTTGTAGCATTTAACCATTAGTGGTTCTCTCCTTTAATCAGCTACATTCTCCTTCCTTTTTGTGTGTTTTCTACACTCTTGAGCGTGATGACCTTCTTTCCCACACATGATGAGCTTCCCCACCCCTTTGATGCAGTTCCAATGGTGCAACTTCCCACATTTTTGGCATGTGGGACATTGAGTTTTCTTCCCACTTTTTTCATTAGATCATCAATCTTGAAACTCCATCTTTCATTTCATATCTCTATAGCCATTGGACCATTCTGCAAACTCCATCCCCACATTTAGGGCACATCGAACAACTTATTCATTACTCGCAAAGACTCTAATTAAAAGAGACTTTCAAAGTTGTGGTTTTAATCCACTAAAAAATCTATAAATCTTTCTTTCATTGTTGATAACAAAACCTGAAGTGTACCTTTCATGTCTTGTGAAATTATTTTAATAGGTTGTGACATATTCTCCTATTTTCAATAGCTCTATAAATTCTCTCTCCATCTTCGTTCAAAGAGTTCTTGTGAAATACTTGTTAAGAAACATCATCTTATAGATTTTTCATTCCATCTCTTCAATTTCCTCCCTTGTTTTGGTGCTCAAAATCAAATCCAACCATTGATCGGCTTATCTGTCTAGATGATAAAATTATAGGGTCGCCTTCTCCATCTTGGAAGAGTGATCAATTGTAAATATCTTTTCCAGGAAGGTGACCCACTATTCCGAAACTAGTGGATCATGAATATCTGCAAAACGTCGGTGTTCGTTTACATATAAAACATTCAATAACCAGTTTCTCCCTCTTCTTTAAGAAGGATGTTACCCATTATTATGGTTATTGATCATAACCTATGATAATTGGTTAAGAGTTGCCATGAAGTTTTGAACTTCACCTCCGAAATCATTGGGATTTCATTTGGGATGTCATTTCATTGGCCCTCGCATGATTTTTTGGCCTAATTTCTCCTAGTTCCCACCATTTTATAAAAAAGAAATGGATAGAACAAAAGAAAAGTAAAAAATTCATGAATAACTTATTCATCTACAAAATTTATACCAAAATAATAATATATGGGATCCCTATGTCAATATTCTTGTGTTCCTGTACTTAGTCTCATGCTAGAGGTTTTCTCTAGGGTTCACTAATCCTAATTCCCAAATTAACTACACCTTGCCTCTGATACCAACTATAGCGACCCTTCCTTTTCGTACATTACTATTACATAATTTCAAAGATAAAAAACATAATAGTATTACACATATAGGATCAAAAGGTTTAGTTTATTGGGAAAACTAAGACCATACATGACAATTACAACATCAAGTATAAAAATTTATTTAATTTCTTCTTCTCTAGCATTGTATTTGCACTTTTCCCCTCTTTAATACATGTAACCACCTAAAGATATGCATTATAAAGAGTGATCTAGAACCCCAGTAAGATTATAGATAAGAACAACATATCATGGGCTGAAAAAAATAATTACTTTGTTAAAAGATCATAAATATGAGAGGAAGAAGAAATATAAAACATGAAACATGGCAACTCATAAATATAGAACATCATGTATTAGTGTTTAACTACCTAACATATTTGTGTAACAAGATATCATCCTGTTCACACATAATTTCACATTTACTCATGAGATTCATCACATTATACAAGGCATTGGAGTGCTTTATAATTCCAGTAACACCCGTCACATTTAAACATTCATTTTGTGCTATATAATTCCAGGCGCACACGTCACATCCTAACAATATCATTTATCATGCATGAAAAAATGAACATACAACAAAAATGAACCTAATGAACCCATGAAAAGGGATGGTTTTCATATCATAAAAACACATTCAAGAAACAATGGGTTCCCAAAATAATGAGGGAATAACATACATGTTACAAGAATCGTCAATCTTGAATGAGAGGTAAAATGTGTGTTCTTGAAAGAAGAGTTCTTTTGGAAAACATTTGGTTTTTTATAAATACCAGTGACAAGAATTTATATTCCAGAAATGTAAATAAAATGATGAAAAAAATATTTTTATGGAGTAACCATATCAAAATAAGTGAATGAGGGAGAACCCAAAGGAAGAATGTTAGGTTCGAGAATTTCCCCTTACCTTGTACCTGAGTACTTCCTTCCCTTTAATGTCTTGTATAATGAAATTATATACATTAATTAGAAATAAAGAACATTTTGAACATTAATATGGTTAATTATGGTTTTATGAATTTAATTTATTATCATTTGGATGAGTTATAGAGTTTAAAATCATTATTTGGGAATGATTGTTTTTATGGATTTCTTGAGTGGTTCACTTGTTTTCTTAAATTGAAGTTTGGGTAGAACATGGATAAACATCCAGTACTGATATTACATGTTATTAATGATATTAAAAGAGTTTTTATGATCTTATAATGAATTATATTAGATCCAAATGGATTTATCATTATATAAGAAATAAATGATGGATGTTTGGGAAAGTTTGAGCGATGTTTCGATCATAAAGAACTTGTTTTATTTTGTCACTATAACTATGGTAATAAGTTAGTTACAAACCATAAAATAGGAGATAATACATATAAAATTTTCTTTTTAAACCATAAAAATGGTTTCATGAATCGATAAGAAGGTAGAAATGGAAGAAGAAAGCATGTCGTTCTTGAAGGTGAAAAATTAACAACTCACGAACAACGTTTTCTTAAAGAAAATAAAAGGGAGAGGGAAAGGGGGTTTGATGATATAATATCTCATTAGTATCATAATATTCCATTATATTTATAATACTGTGGTTACAATACATTTTAGTTGAAGATATGTGAGGATAGACCAATAAATGAACATGAACATGAAAGGAAATTAAATAATAAGAGGGAGAGAAATTGCCTCTTAAATCCTCCCCATGAGATCCTCTTTAAGGGCCTAATCTTAGTACATTGATGAGACAAGAATCTCATGGACGTGGGAGAGGGGATAGAGAAAAGGTTTGGTAATAGTTTAGATAAGGCTTGGAGATTGAGAGGTGGGAGGAAATGAGGGTGTGAAGGGTGGTTTTTATAGTGGAGGGGAGAGGGGTTTCCTTAATATAAAATTCATTAGTTTATTAATTTCCCCTAAGAAAATTAATAGTGAGTCATCCATGACCAAGAATAGTAAATAAACCATGTTAGTTTGATATTTGGGTGCTTACATCACATGTGATGTCGGTAAAGTGGGTTTTAATTATACTGTATTTACACTGTAAATTAATGTATTTTAGTATTTGCCGAAAATTCAAGTATTTCAGAAAAATCCCAAAAATTTACCCCAGCCATTTTTCGACCTGAGGAGTCCAAAAATGAATTCCATTTTTCAAAAATAATTTCCTAAATATTAATAATTTAATATTTAATTATTATCATAATGTACATAAAAATGTTTTTATATTTAAAACTACTTTTATAGTGCATTCAAAAATTACGTAAAGTCATATAATAATATATAAAAAATATAAGCAATTGATTTGAAAATTAATGACAATATTTTAAGAAAATATTAATTTTCATTTAAATTAATTAATTAATTATAATTAATTATTTTTGACATAAAAAATACCAAAACGTTTACTAAGGTAACATCTAAATCCATTTTTTATTTTATGAATAAAAATCTTTTAGGACAAGTGGGAACCTCACATTCAAATTCAAACATAGAAAACCATCCCAAAAATAGAAGTCGTAGTTCAAAACGTTTACTATGGTCAAATTTTAACTTTCTATGATGACAAAATTTTATTAAATTATTCATGGGTAAGGTTACTCTAATTTTGGCTGATTTAATATTTAAAAAGGTTCATATTACAATTCATATGGGTATGTTAATATTCATAAGGGTATGTTACTATTCAAAAAAAATTATTTTTGTTTTATTATACTCCTAAAATCATATTGAACACAACCATGTATGTCGGATTTTCAAGATTCAAAACATATAAGTGAAAAAAATGTGTTTAGAGGATAGTTATCTCTTAGTAGTTCATTATGTTGTTTTTTTCATTTGATTATATAACATAATTATTATATGTGAATTTCCATTGAAAAACTTTGGGTCGTTACAATGGATAAGTATTAGTTGACAATTGATGGTTTACAAACCCATATAAAGGATATCATATCTAGTTAATTTACGTGTTTGGTGGAAATGTGTAAGATAACCCTACCAAAAGTTTCATAAATAAATATAATATTTATTTAGGTTGATATAATGAAGCTACAAGACAACATGATAATATATAATAATATTATATTTTAAGGGTTAATTACTCTAATGAATATTATAATAACACAATATTATTATTATGAGATTATAAATTTAAAACATTTTTTATTTATTAATTAATAGAATTATAATGATCAACATATTTTACGGAAAATTTTATGATTACATAAGTGAGAAACACATTTTAATGAGAGATGGATATATAATTTTTTTGATTGTGTCAATCAAAATTTGATAAAATATGATTAATAATGTGAGAATAGTCAACTTAAAAGAAATCCAAATAAGGTAGTGATATAGTTTAATGAAATATAAATTGATGAACATGATAATGGAATTAATTTTAAATTCCATATAGGTCAAACATATTTGATGATTTACTAGTGGAATTCCCAAAGGTGACTGGAAGATTCTATACATGTGGAAGAGGGGATTATGAAGAATCTAACTATCATTGAAAAATGAATATGAAGGTCATAATGATGGGTGTGGAAAATATGTATTCAATGGATCAAATAATAGTTTTATTCAATAAGTGATAAAAGATTCATCATTACTAATGTTAGTGTTATAAATATAAAGAGGATAATATCGATAGGTGAAAACAACAGCCATATCCAAGGAAAATAGATGGATCATATAGAATTACTTCTGATGTGGTTGATTCTGATGAATAAATTATCTAATATAAGAATTATAAAAATGGTTTTTTTTTTCATTTATCCATAATATAATGTAAATATTTTTTTATGTTACCCAAACTAATATTTCTTTATAAGATAAATATATACATTTTATAGTCTTAATTTTTGAATTTTTTTAAAGAAAATATAAATCATGTTATGGTGAATTTATAAATATTTGTTGTATGAGATTTAATATTTAAATATAGATGATATCTTCAATAATTGTGGTATAACTACTCAATACAACATCCCCATTAAATATGGGTTGGGATGGAAATAAAACATGTAGCATATCGATATGGATCTTAATGTCCCTACAATAGAATATGAAATAGATGAATCTTATTTTTCAGCATCCTATGATGCACCACCACCTTATATAGGCCTTAATGACACTAGAGTAGTTTCAAGAATAATGAAAATGGTGGATTTTGAATAAAATCACTCACTACCACCACAAGTGCCATGGGAAAAAATTTAATTGAAGTTGAGGCCACAAAATTTAACATTGCACTGAGATCTACTTTTAGATTAATGTCACATAACCTACCCACATGAGACATTGATAAATGAGTGGGAATCAATAATGGTTTTGGAAGGTCGTATTTCGACACATAAAAATAAATTTTGACCAAATGGGGTGAGTAATCCATTAGCCTCCAATTTTTATCCACGATCATTGTATAAAATGGCCAAAGTAAGGAATTGTGTTTATTTAATGTGAAAATATTGTATTATATTATTTTTTCTATGAAATGTAGGGGAGAGATAGGATATACAGGGCATAGGCTAAGGCATTATAGCATGGGAATGAGGAAAAATTAGGTGGAACCCAAATATACATATAATAAGGAGCTACATTTTTCATCAAAATTTTTATTTAATATCAAAACATTCTAACACATCCATTTCTATGAACAATGGGAGATGATACATATTTGTGTTCAGTGTAGATATTATTAAAATAAGGAATCCCAATTTACATTTTTCACCACTATATGATATTTTATCACTATAATTTTGTATCAAAAAAATAAAATTAAAATGGTATGTATCTTAGAAGCATAACATGTTTGATATTTAACTCATACGATTTGGATGATACACAATAATGGGGTTATTCATAATATAAATTAGTTGATTTGATAAAAAATTACACAAAAATTAAATATAATTTAATATATTACATTCACTCAGATTCATTATTGGAAATAAATAATTAAAATTGTTGGATGAAATATATTAATGTGGTAGAATATAATTACTTTATATTTCAATATATATTATCATCGAATAAATAGTTTTATAATATAATGATTAACCTGAAAGAAGAAACAATAAAAAATATCTATTTATATTTATAATATTTTATATGAATATTAAACCCTAGTCATTAAATTATATGGTATAAACTTAACTATCCAAATAAAAAAATAAAATAATTAACTACGTATTGGAATCAAGAAAAAGAAATCTTCACTTAGAAAAAATTTTATTTATCATGTACTAAAGGTTACATCTATAGGTATTTCTGATGACCAATCCAATGCAAAAATCATGAAACCATGTTTTAAGAGATACCATATTCAAGATATTTTTATGATTATTGTGATTTCTATAAGATCCTTAGAAGATAAACCTCCAACCAAAATTACAGTAAGTGTATATCTGATGCTTTTATTTTATATGGAGATTATAAAGTTTTCTTTAATTATATGTTATTATTAAATAAAAAATAAAACAAAAAATATATATACACTATACTAATTATAAATTTATAATAAATAATCCTCATTAAACAAAACATCAATTTTTTTTAAAAATGTTATTTTCTTGAAATTATGTTTAAAAATAATATTTTATTATATATAATTAATAATGTTAATTTGATGAAATTATAGTTATTTTTCTATATATAATGTTAATTTTTTAAATATTATTTATTAGGTTAAAAAAAAAAGAAATATTTTTTTGTGAAAAGTGCACAATAATGTTTTTACAGTTAACATCAATTTATACCATTATTAGTGTATGATTATTAATTTTTATTTCCAAAATTATTTTCCTAAAAATATATATTTTTTCCAGTAATATATTATTCAAAGCATGGATATTTTTATATAAATAATTATTTTATATTTTAAAATTTATGCATTATTTTCCAATTTGTCTTCAATATATTTTTATATTTACTATTATGAATGTAATTGTAATGTCATTTATATATTTAGTCAAACAAAATAGATTTGAAATTTCCAATAAATATATAAATTAAAATTAATTTGTAGAATTTATTATTTATTAACCATCAAAATCAACATAGTATAACAATCTAATCGCGATGAAAACTACATGGGTAAATGTTATTCACATTATAGTTTAAAGGATTTACAAATTTAAAATAGGTATTTATTTGGATGATGGTGGTGCAGATTGTCCTTATATTCTAACCACTCATGTATTTTTAAATTTTTTTTATACACATTCATTGAGAGTTCCTATCCTTTATTGTAAAATGTTTTATTTACAGAAAATGCCACTTATTTTCAATTATTAAATGATAACTCATCTACTCACATATTCTCTAAAAAATGGAAATGATATTCCCAAAATCATACTAAATATCTTCTTCATAGTATTAGACATAATTATCAGTTTTTGACATCTTCTAAGACCATCACTCAATGGTTTAATCCCATTCCTCAGGGACATAATCCATGAGGTGAGTTATTGGTTCTTGAACTTCTCATTAATTGTTTATATTATTAGTTGCATTTCTTCATCCTAGAAGTTATTTCACCTTATTAAAATAGATAATTAATTCTATTAATTATTTTATACATTAATTGTAAATATTTTAAAATCATTTACATCAAATCTATTATCTATCAATGAAAAAAACATTAATTGTGTGTTTTTTGTAGTATCACCACGATAAGGAATAATGTTTTTTTCCATCCCCACCATATATGGATGGTCCTGATATGGAGTCAAGTATAATAATATGTAATTATTCATATTTTTTTTAAATAATTATAAAAAATATTAATCCATTTTCCTATTATATATAAAATGAAATCTACATCCATGCATATGTGTGCTCTACTACCTCTATGGGATGACTGATTTTTATTATTCATTTGATCAATACATTACATAGATAAAAATTGGAGTGTTTTTATGGGAAATATTTTTTATTAAGATATAATTATGATTTGATTAAGAATATTTAATCACCATATCAATGATATGTTTATTTATGGTCTTTCATAAATTCAAATGGTTAAAAAAGAGTACTAATTTGAAATTCAATTTTTCAAATGATGAAATATGTTCATATCTATTACATAAAAATCAACATATATTTATATAATAAATTATTTTTACTATTATATAATATATGATATTAATTTTACAATGGTGTAATTATATTACAACTAAATCGAATCATGATCATCAATAACTAGGGTACATTCTTTTTTGAGGTTGATATGGACACTAACATGAACAATGCCATAAAATTAATACATGAATGATTATGATAAAATAATTTCTAGTATAATATTATATATTTATGTAAATTATTAATTTTCTTTGTTTATTTAATGTATTAAACAATATATTATTCATTTATTGGTAAAACGACCTTTGTTGGTTGAAAATCACTATTTAAATGTTTATTGTAGATTTAAATATCTTCAATAACGATTGATGTAATCATGAATGATAATTATATATTAAAAAATAAATATGACTCATCCAATATATTAAATATAATCTTCATTAATTAATATTATTTTTAAAAGTATTGAATAGTAACACAACTCCTATGAAATTGTTAGAAAGTGTTAAAATTATAAACATATGATATGAGAAAATAGTTAAAAACAATATAAAATTATTGTATAAAATAGTTATAAAATAAAATTTATATATGTTTAGTTAAAAATTATTTACTAAAATTATTTATTAGGAAATTTTTATTTTTCATAAAGGAGGATTACTTCATTTGACTTATCAAGGAAGTATGATAATGGTTTCACTGCTTGAAAATTGAATCATATGATACATGGTTATAGTGCACAATGTATTTCTTTTCAATTGTTTAAATAATTAGATATCTTAATTTATTTATAATTTTTCTATTACATTTAACTATATATATTTTCTATTAAAATTTCAACCACTAACATTATTAGGAATCAAATGTTATCATGGCTCTAAGTGGTTTTTCTGGATCATATATTTTCTAACATCCATATTCATTGTTCGTTGACTATAATCATTAATGATTAATATAGTATAAATAATTATTATGTAATGATTAATTTAAAATATTTTATTATAATATTAATTTTTAAAACAAATATACTCATCCCTGATTATGATATTGTTTCATAAAATAAATCATTTCGATATGAATTATTCTAACTATATTTAATTGATTTTTCCAATCTATCCATGTTATTTCATCATGTGAATCAACTCTAATAATTTTTTTAAATATAATAAGGAATTATTGATAATAATATAACATGTTAATTTAAACAATTATATGTAAGAAAATCATTTTACTATTTAGATATTGGTGTTCTCGAACATTGGTATTTCAAAATATAAAAAATCGTTTTTCTATCCTTTTATGAAATCCTATTTTTTTCATAAACATTATAATTTTTATTATCATTTTTCTATTTCAAATTAAATGAAATTTTAAATAGTCTTAGTATATTTTTATCATCTTATTCTGATTCCCCTCATAAAAATGATTTTTATTGTAATTTTTACTCCAATTTTTCTCACAATGTTTATAAGGTGTTGTCTAAACATTTTGATTTTAACTTCTAATTTTTTTATTAAGGAATGTATTTCTTGTAGTTATATGTTTATTATATTCTATATGTTATTATATTATGATATAATGTTTTAAATTTTACTTTAATATCCATGATTCAATAATATATTGTTATTTGAAACCACAATTCTTTTTTAGGGGTTAATTAAAATATATTTATGATTGAATTTATGTTAAAAAAGTATATAAGAATGGTAGTGGGTGAATTACTATATGGGGATCCATTCCATTTGATAAATTTCATATGTAATGATGTATAGAGTACCTTATATAATGGATTTGATCACATGGTTTAGTCCATGATGGATTTTCACACATTATTTCGTAGGGAATTTTTTTTTCCATTAATATAATCATGGGCATAATGAGTTTTTTGTACATCAAATTGTGATTTTAAAATTGTATCTGAATATTTGATATTATCATTGAAATTAAACACCATTAATATTAAAACAATACTATAATTAATGATATGTTTATTTTTTTACATAAATTTAATCTCTTTGATAGAATTAAATGCATTTAACACAATGTTTGAATGAACAATAATACTCTATTAAAATATATTTAATTAAATAATTCCATTATAACCTTAAAATTAAATTGTAATTTTGAAACGGACTAAATAATTTTCAATATTATATATTTTAAATAATTATTGAATAAATATATTTTATATTTACTAATTTATAAAAATATTATAACCATTTAATGAAAATTAAATGTTTTTTGAAAAATGGTATTTTTATTAAAGACGGTTTAATTGATAATTATATATATATTATATAATATTATTTTAAAATATTAAAAAATTAACTTATTAAAATAATGTTAAAATTTTCAATCCAATTATCTAAATTATCATATGGTAAATTTATTGTATTTTTCTAAAAATATTTATTATTAATGAATATTAAAAATTATTGAATTTAAATTCAAATCATCCCTTTTTTATAAATTATGCATAAAGTTACATTATATTTTAATTTTTTTAAAAGTAATATTCTTTAAATTACATATATTTTAATATAATTTAGGCTAATGGAATCAATTTCATGTTAAATTTTGATATAAAAATATTTTTTTTCTTTTAGACATTTTTCTCTTTAAAAACCAACTTTATCATCATACATACGTGATTAGTTTTAAATCAGAATATTCAAAATCAATGAATGAAATTTATATTAATGAACAAAAAATTTTAATCCAAGTAATTTTTATTATTTAATAATTTTAAATTTATTTTTGACCGTAATTAATAATAATAATTGTAAAACAAATTTAACACAGTTCTGGTAAATATTTATTTAATGGGAGTTAAACTAAAGAGATAATATTTAATATGACATAAAAAAATTGTTAAAAAAATTTAATTAAATATATCGACCACATAATATCTTATTATGTATTATAATTAAAATTTTAACATATTGTTAACTGAGAATCAGGGGTTCACCATTTTTATTTTTAAGAATAAAAACTGTAGTGCTCTCCAAAGTTATATATGTCCACTAACACTCGTCCCCTATTTAAACAATCAAACACATAAGATCAAACAATACCAGAAAAAGTAACATACCAAAATATATCCCTTCTTCCTAGAGGATTAGTTTTTTTGTAAATCCAACCTATGATGGGGTATTGGATGAACATTAATAGGTTACCTAAAATATATGTAATGTTTTTCAACGAGCATTTTAATTTTATTTCGCTTTTCCCAACATTAAAATCATATATAACAATGATGAATATCAAACTAAGTATATTCAACATAATTAAATTTTTTATATAAATATAATGAACTAAAACCATCACTATATCTATACATTGGTTTATCAAATCGACATTTGTGTGCATGATGGACTACCGCCCTGTGAACCGATGTCATTCATTTCATAATTACAAGCCTTTACGGTTGTGTATGATGAATGAAATAATGTATATATATATATACATGATATTTATAAAATAATTATACCCATTTATTCAACAAACCATATTAAAATTTTTTACATTCGATTATGTTGGGGATACGATAAGGTCACTTGTGTGTATACCAAACTATGGAATCTGGAAGAGATGTGATTCCCCTAGCAGTAAATTTATATGGAATTTAATAACGATAAATTTAATGATTATACGAGATATACGTGAAATAATTTTTATATTAATGAATCTTTTATCATCATTAATTCCTAATAAATCCATTAATTGATTATCTTTTCCCTCACATAATAATTATTAGATCAATTTGGTGTGTGTGGACTACTGCATTCAGGATGGAATGTGACAGTATTTTCATCATGAAATAAAATGGATGATATATATAATTATATTTAATGAATTATTGTTTTATTTATGATAAATTGATAATTATAGACGGATAAAATATTACTTTTCTTTTTTCCAAAATGTTCATAGAAATATTGAAATGTCACTCTATTATATATAAGACCAACTATGACTAAAATTAAAAGTAATTGATTTTTCATGACCATCATTAATTATATTTTGAAAAATAATTATAATTTAGTTTAATATTAAAATTATGTAATTACTATTCCAGGGTCGTTATATAGTAATCTTATTGAACATTTTCTACTTTCCAATGTCATTTTTGACACATAAGAAAATTATCATCAACATATATGACATGTATTTAATTGATTTTGTAATGAAAAATAAAATGGTAATAAGCTAAATAAAATGAATAATAAAACTGAAAAATATTTTTAATCAGACAAATAATTAATATAAATTTGTAATTTAAGAATATAAATGACATTAATTTCCAGTCAAACACAAATTTAGGGTTTATTCTCACTTTTACTTCTATGGGACATACAAGATATTTGAAAGCTATTTCATTTTTTGGATTACATATTGAATATATTTACAATTTATAATGAAATAATTTAACCTAGTGGTATATAATGTTTCATTTAAATATATTTATTTAATATTTCTTATGATAAAAAATTTTCCAAAGACATTATGGTTTATTTCACATATGTTACCATTATTCAGGATTATTTTTATTTATGTATCTGATGATATAATTATTACATATTTATATCTAAAATTAAATATATTTTCCACTTTGAATGTTATTAATGAAATTTTTTAAATAATAGTTCCATTATTTACCTTTTTGGTTCTTAAAACCATCAATAAAATAGTTTCAAGAAAATTAAATTTCATTTCACTCTTTGGTCAAATATTTTTTTTCATCCAAAAACTTGTCTCCAAAAAATAAATTTAAATTTTTTAATATATTTTAAAAAAATATTAAATATACGATTACCCATGTTTTTATTTATACCAAATGGTTTGATAAACATATTATTATTTTTTATAAACAATACAATTTTTTTACTTTTTATTGTGAAAAGTGAATGTTCCTTCTAATATTTACAACTTGTAAGGAATTAAACTTCCTTAAGACAATAATTTCATGGAATCTTACATTTTCTCTTTATATAGATATTTTTATATGAAATATTTTTCCTAATATTAATTAAATTATATGTTTATAAAATTTATTATCAATGAAAATTATTTTGATAATCAGTTATAAATTTTATAGGATTATAGCAAAAGGTTTATTTTCAATTAAAGGTTATTTTCATCAATAAATAATCCATGTGTTATTTATATATAATATTCCATAAAGTATGAAATTATTTGATGTTGGTTATTAATTAATGTTGATACATACCAATGATATAATCCTTATTATATTTGTATCTTTATTTTTATTATTTTCACAAGAAATCTATTGTATTAGATGTCCTTAAATAATGCATTGATGGGCATCATCAGATTTCAATCATTATGAATTCCACTATTATGAATATACATATTGATATCCCATGTGATTATTTGATTAGTTAGAATATATAAATAAATATTTTTATTTCCAATTTGAATATTTTAATGTAACTAGATGGTCAACATTTATTCCTTCTTTGTTATGATCATGTTTTTAATTAAATTAAATGTGTTTCACTTTTTTTTCTTATCATATTGATTATTTAATATTTACTCATATATTATGATTAATTATTATAATTACTATTCTTCAAATCTCATCCATTATTATTGTTGATTTTCCCTAGGATAAAAAGAATTGTATTGTTTCTAATATTTTTAGATATAATAAATAAAATAACATAATTATCGAATAATATTTTTTGTATATTTTTTTGTTTTAAAACATAATTTGTATTTATCATATGTATCTAGTTTACGAGGAATTTTAAAATATTTTTCATTTTGGAATATAATTTCATTTATAATATTTGAATATAATAATGAAGTAACTAGCTCTGGGATATATTGTTTGGGGTCACTAGAGTTGGTATTAAGGGATGTCTATTAGAGTCTAAGAGAAGTAGATTTATTGAAACATATATTATTATGATTGAAACATGATTGATTTTGAGGATAATTATTGAAAATAAATCTATTATTTTGGAGATGAATATATTATTAACGTCGTCCTCATAATATATCTTGGTATTGATACTACTAAATGATGTAATTTTGTCGCGGATGTAACTAATTATATAAATTTGAAGAAGGCGATTTATTATTGACCCAGTCATCCCCTGGTGCATGATAACAGGAATCATAATGCACCCAATTTTTTATATATTTTTGAATTACATAAAAAATAACATTTTCTTTTCAAAAAATTATGACAGATATTTAATAAAATATATCCCAAAAGAAACCATTTTATGGACTATGAGATTATCTATGCATATATTTTTCTATTGATGATAATTATTTCACTAGATTTAGGATTATACATTATGTTTCAAGGTGATATGATATAAGATAGTGTGTGTCATCATATAGAAGTTGTGCCATTCATATAGAATGGATGGGGCATCAATTTATTTAAACAGATGTCTAATAAATATCATTTCAATTATGAGATTAGGAAAACATTTTGAATAGAATTAATGTTAAAAAAATATTATCATACGAAGAAATAGAATAATTTGATAACATGATATAGAAAGAATTTTATAAGTATTATGGAATAAAAGGGACTAAGGATAATAATAAAATGGTAGAAAGAAATTTGGATAAAGGATAAATGTGATGGAATTATTTTGTCATATTTTTTTATTATAGAAATTAACACTCTTGAGTTTCCATAATGGATATGTCAGTTTTGTACAGGTTTTTAGGTAAATTACACAGTTCTCATGATTTAATTTGAAATAAAAAGTTTTCCAATGTACAATATATCATATATAATAATGCGGGGAGAAATAGAAAAAAACTCTCTAAACATCATATGAGTATACCAACAAATATAGCTAATAGATCGTGGTCATGATTATGTAATTACAATAGATGATGTGGAAAAATTAATGTGATTGTGTTTGGATTCAATAATTATTCCATTTGAGTATTTTATCATTATTATCCTAGTTTTAATAATTGTGAGATGTATCAGTATTGTAACAGAGAATATTTTCATAATGGATTGGAAATCGTTTGATAAACAATACCGATAGACAATAAAAATTATCCAGTGGGATGTTGAACATCATAGAAACACATGATTAACAAAAATATAACCCTATATATGTTCTTGATGCTGAGATAATGATTTTCGTATAATGATATTATTAATGTTGAAAACATAATTTGGATAGTACATTCATCCATGGAACTAATTAATATTTTTTTTAAAAGTGGTTTATGTTATAATATATTGATTTGAAAAAATATTTATATTTGAGGAATATATAAAATAATCCATGTTTCTTAAGGAACAAAATGAATGAATTATTTAAAATAAAATTTATTGTAATTTAGGTTATTAAAATATTTCAAAAGAATAAATAATGAAGCAACGGACATGTGTTATATATAATGATTAAGATCTAAATAAATTGGTTTGGGGGATTATTGATAAGTTCATTTTGAAAATTTTATGACCCTCGTTATAATTTATTGGATCTAAATCTATTTAATCGGTAATTAATAAAACCATTTATGAAATAGTTTGTGTTCATCATTTGATTTTGGTTTGGATAGTAATTTATTACTTTACAAAAAGATTATTTATGCATATTGGATAACAATAACAAAGAATATTGGTATAATAATAACTACAAATAGAAGGAATAAAATATCATTTTGTTATGGGTGTTATGAACCATTTCAATTTATTTTAATCACATCATACAAAAAATTTAATTTTTTTGATATTCATTCCATTTAGTATCAAATGAATTCGAAATTATTCAATAAAAATCCAAAGTTAATAGTTTTATTATGAAATATAAATGTATCATGTTTGTATATTTTCATATATTAATTGATTTGAAATAACTACTCAACTTTATAAAGAGTATCATGTTATTGAAATGTTATCCTATTATATTCATATATGATGAATCATGTTTTCTTTTAAAACATCACTATTTTTTGGTTTTGAGGTCATTAACTTATCATTAATCATTTACATTCCTTTCATCAATGACCTATATCATTCTTTATAATTATTTATTATTTTTTTATATGTCCACATATTCATCTTCCACCAAAGATCACTTATTTATAATCATAGTTTTCCATTATTACAAATGAAATTGTATTTCTATAATCACTTTTCAATAGTTTTATTATTGAACATACTCCGCATATGGGATTTCATAAAATGTATTTTTAAATATCAATCCCTTTATCATAAATATCAACATTAATTTGTGTGGGGACAATTTATTTAATGGGTTACGAATGTAACAACCAGATATTATTAAAATAGGAACACCTTATTTTTTAAGGTAAATTACATGAAACACCACACATTGAATGCATTATAACACCGAAGAATTTATGATATTTTTTTGAAAGAATTATATATAATTTAAATCATACAATTCACACAAAACCAATTTTCAAAAAAAAAATACTCTATTAAAATATTATTATTTATACATTACAATTATTACCATGCTGTGAAATTTTTTGTATGAATAAAACTAAATAAATTATGTGAATAATATTGTTTAAAATTTTATAATTTATTTTAAAATTATTTGTATTGGTTATAAGTATAATTAGAACCATTTGAGAGAAAATGAAATTGTTTTAGAAAATATTACTTTTTAAAAAGAAATTATGGTGGCTCATTATATATATAATCTATAATTAAATGTTCAACATTATAAAAATTATTTGAAAAAAGAAACATAACATTAGTAATCTATTGTAAAAATTATGATAGTGTAAATTTTTACTATTTTTATAAAAAAAATTATTTTTTGATGAATAATATTTAATACTAAATTATAATTGAAAACTGTATTTCAAATCAATATTATTAATGATGATACATTATATTTTCTATTAGTATTAATGAATCATTGGTGAAATAATATATTTATTACTATAACTTAGGCAGTTGTTTCATTTTTATATTGAATTTTAATATAAATACATTGAAAATTTTGAACATTTTCTCTTTGAAAACACAATTTCTAATCACATATGCGTGATCAAGTTTATGTTAATTTTTCCACATAAGAAAATGGAATATTTAATATTGAATTAAATAATTTAAATCTAAATAATTTATAATATCTAATGAGGTCAATATAATTTATTATTACAATGAAAATTACAAACTCTGAACAAATATTTTATGTAGTTAAGGTAAAAAAGAATTTTCTGAGCTTTAAAATACAAAATATAATAGATATCATTACCTATAAAATTTTTTGAAAAAAAATTAATATTCATATCTAGACCATTTCATGACTATGCCTTGATAATACTACATATTTTAACGATTTCTCTTGTTCAAACAATTAAGGGTATATCTTTTTTCCTTTCAAAAAATACAGTTGTAACATCCCATGTAATTATATAAAAAGACATTTTAATATCAATTTATATTTCTTAATTATATTGTAGATAAAATTTTTGATGTCATGCTGGACACGAAACAATGGGTTTCTCTAGAATCTTATGTTTTACATAAGACTCAGTTATACAGAATAATAATACATTATTTAAAATATTATTTTAAATAGAAGTTATCATATTGAAATTTTATTGAATGTAATGAAAAAACAAACTATATTATTTTTTCACATATTTATTAATTTCTATTAGTTTCATCCATTATATTTTATGGAACTAAAATAATAATAAATCCAATTTTATGAATAAAATCTCTAATATTTTTAAAAAGTAGTCTGATGCCTTTTAATGGTGAAACCATTTAATATCTATTTTCGACACCCTTATAAGTTAAATTTTTAAAAATAAGCTTCTTATTTAGAATTTCTATATAAGAAAATAGATTTTAATTTTTTTTTGTATTTTTCTAATAACTTTTATATTTTATCGAATAATGGAATATAATTTATTTTAATTCAAAACTACTTTTTCATCTAATTTATTTTAAATGTTTTATTATCATTTTAATTGGTTTTGATGTATATTTTGATTAATTTTTATCATTTAATTCAACTTTTTCCATTTGAATCAATTTAAATTGCAATTATATTAAAATCATTTAAATCTTTTGAATGGTTCACCATAAAAACCCACCTTTTAGTTTTTTCTACAAAAAATAATTTTAAATAAAATATTTATATATTTTGAACTAAATTATGTAAAATGTATTCTATATTTTGAATCATAATACTAAAAGTGTTTTTAATGGAAATTTCATTTTTAGTTGTAAAAAAGATACCATGGTATAAAATTATTAACCATAGTAAATGTAAAATATTGAAAAGGGTTAAAAATAAAAGTTATATTCATAACCATCCAACAAAACACAACCATTAATGGTTGTTTGAGTTTTGGATCAACCCTAAAAATCTGATAAAACATTATTTAAATGTCAAATATTGGAATTTCATTCTACCTTTAGATGGTAATATTTTATTATAATACAATCAATAAATTAATCACTTGGACTCACCTCTCCTAAAGTACTAGTACCACCTCTCCACAACCTTATATCAACCCAAAATCCCTGTAGATCCTTAAATATCTACCCAAAAATCTCATACCCACTCTCCCAATGTCTATGTGCATCAGGTTTTTCCAAATGTCTAAATCCAAGGACCTTAAGGTTCTTTTAAGGATGTGATATTCCAAATATAATTCTCTCAAAATACAACTATTAATTTCTTTTATTTTCAAATTTCCCATAACAAACATCATTCCTCAATGCATGATAACCCTAGAATAATATAAATATTATATTTTTATATTTCTAATTGATAATATCATATCCATTTCTTTTCTTACATCCTCTTATTCAATGAAACAAAATTTTATTCCAAGTGATGCTAGTTAATCACCTCTGTGAATAATGTTTCTATTAATTTTCCATTACTAACATCATGGTTGTTCATTTAAATATTATTCTGGATAAATAATTTATAAAAATATATGTTATAATCTATTTATTATAATTTATATGTTATATTGATCATTAATTTAGTCTTTACATATTGTCGTTATATGATAACTTTGGTTGGGAATGTGTATACTTCCACCTATTCAAAATGATGTGATTCATTCACCCATCATAAGGAATGTATTAATGATTATTTATGTAAAAATATATGATATTAATTAAATATTAATTCTACTATAATGATATTATATAATTATTCATATTTATATTCATTTAATTTAATTTTCTCCTTTTAATACCTTAGGGAAAATAAAAATAGTGTTCATGTGTATGTAAGACATATCGTCTCCATGAATAGTGTTTTCAGTTTGAATTTATAACGTATTACAAATTATTATTTAATTAACATATAATATTTTTATATCATGTTTTATATTATGGAAATAATGGAATTTGGATAACATGGACTATTTATATCATACAATGTTCATTTTTTACTCATGTACTGAATAACGGAAAAAAATTATGTCAAAAATTATATGATAATTCAATAGCTATAGTATAGAAATACGTTATATAAAATGAATAATAAACAAAAAAACATTCTCATTAATATATAAATTTTACTATGTTTATTATTCAGGAAGATAGAGAACATATGTTACAAGTCACCCTGAGGGTGAGGGAATTTCATATCCCAATTTACATTCATTGGGATAAACATCTACTTATTGATTATCTCATTCATCTCTTATGTGTGAGATGAATTATGAATATATTTTATTTTATTTATATCATGATTTTAATTAATGTTTTTCTAATAAATCATATTATTTAGAGTGTTTGAATTTCCAAACAAAAAGACTAAAGGAATTGTTTTATCATATATGGTGACAACGACATATTATTCACCGTAAACATTATTTGATATTCTGATTCTTCTATATGACATAATGTTCATAAAAAAAATTACATATTACCTTATAAATTATTTTGGTATTGTGATTGGTTTTTTATGGGATTATTTATATCAATATATTGAAATGATATCTTTCACTGGAAATGATGAAATGTTATTTTCCTTTATTCATGATTTATGTGTTGTGAATATGAATTGGTTTCGGGGAATTAATCAATTTTAAGTGTTTTCCATGATAACTTGATGGCAGCTAAGCCCATTATTTCCCTTCAATAAAATTTTATAATTAGATTGAGTTAAACAAAAGCTTTTCTCTTTACTGATTTATGGAATATACTGTTATGGGATTTCCAAACATTTCTATGAAGGTTACTCTATATGTTTCTATGAATAGTACAATGTATGTATTATAATGATGCAAAAAAGATAGGTCTATGATTTTTACGATTTATTTTCTAGAATATTCTTTTCACATTAGGTATGTTTTATATGTGAAATTAATAAATTTTTGAAAAAAATTATTTAGTTTTAAATATTCATGGACTAACTATTTCATTCATTATTTTATATCCCTTAGTGATATTTTTTTCTAACTAATGTTTTGAAATGCTTTCCACTAGGTATAATGATTGGAAAGAGAATGGAACATTTCAACGTGTTTTTTAATAAGAATAGAGTCCATGTATTATTTTAAAAGTTTTATATTTTGAAAATAATGGATACTATCTTTATGGAATCCTATTGTATGATTATGGGATGTTATGTATTAATGATGACCTAATTATAAAAACTATAAACATAAAAATATCATTAATGTGAATGAAAGAAAATTCCTAACTAAACTCATGATTATGTAGTGGTTGAATATAGGCATTATGGTAGCTATTAATGGTGAGTTTAAATAAAAGTTGGGGTTAGGATATTTTTAATAGAATATAAAATAATGTTATTTTCTTATGTTAAAATTCAAATGATATATAATTTAGATATTAGCATGTTTCTTCATCTATTATATGTATTTTCAAATAGGATTTCCACAGAATAAATACGAAAATTAAGCTAGAACAATATCCTAAGGAAAATAATCTTCTAAATGAAGTACTTCAGATGGTCACAATCAGAAAATGTAATGTTTGTTGTAGTGGTGGATCATATGACATAGGAAATAAATGGTGGTGGTACCCCTTTATTGAATCATCATATCTATAGTATAAAAACATGTTGGAAGTGAAAACTTTTGTGTGGAGACATCCTCTATCATTTAAAGGTTAAAATGACACTCTGATCACTAAATAGTGCATTAAATTCCAAAAAAATATTTTTGACTTAATGTGGTGTTCATAGAATCAAATGGTTATTCATTCTATTTACCATTTTGAAGTTGAATCTGGTCAATTTTGGTTTATGGAATAGAATATCAGGGATATTGAGGAGATTTATTCTCTTGATTGGAATGAATTAAAAATAGTTTTCTTTAGAAATATTTTCCTATTCTATTTTTACGTATGATTGGTACATAATTCTTCGAATTGAAGTAAGAGGATAACTTGATGGTTTCTTATGATGAAAAATTCACTAAAATGAGAAGGTATTCTCCAAATTTCATATTTCATATTGATATTAAAATCAATTGTTTTGCTCGGTATTAAATCATACATATCACACAGATATGGATTCTAATGATTTTAAAATATATTATAAACAATACCGACATGAGAATAAAGTGTAAATGGAGTTAGATGATGATCATATGTACCTTAAAAAATATTAGAATAAGTTTTCGTTGTAAATTTACAAGTGGAATTATTTATCATAAAATTATGATGATAAAAAATTTATGTTTATATTTTGGAAAAATTGCTGTAAAATAGACACTATAGATTTCCTTCACAATTCTTGTAAGTTCATATTATGTGAAGAAATAGTGAATAAGGATCATAATTTTGTATAAAAATATAGTGGTAGTGGTAACTTTAAATCGGATTTTCAATCATTGAAATGTTTTAATTCCAATGAGATGGTTTGTTATGAAAATGAGTGTCCAATGAAGAACTCTAATGGAGGAAATTATTTCTTCAATAAGAAGAAAGGGTTTGGTATATTATTTACAATTAACTCAACATAAGATGGACAATAGAACAAAGTAGTTCTAGGTATATTGTATGTTTACTCAAATTATGCCAATGTGTTTCTTAATTTATGGTCTATAAATTTATTCATTTTGTGAATTTTTCTAGTGTATCGGAAATTCCACGCAATGAAATGAATCCATAAATTATTGTAAAAACAGCAGGGGAAATGTTGCAGAAAAAAAAATCATAATAACATTCATATCCTTATATGAGGAATGAATTTACATGAAAACATTATAGTTTTTCCGCTTATAGTGTTTTATATAATCTTGGGTATGGATTGTAATTTTATTTACCAATCTACGATTCATTATTGGGGTCGAGAAGATTATTTGATAGTAGAAATTAATTTTGTGTATAATAATTAACTCGCCCAATTAATAACATATCATGAGGTTGATAAAAAATTAAAATATGGAATTGAATGTTTTATTGCATGTATTGTTGAGAAAAGGAACTCATCATATTATTTATATTCCAACTGTAAATAAGTAAAAAAGTGTTTTTTATGAGTTTTTCATTGTTAGAAAATATAATCGAGATGTTGAAATTACTGATGACTTTTTTCATGATGCTAAGATAATTTGAAACCCCCCTTGCTGAATCTTGTAGATTGAACTTATAGAGTTGTCTATGAAATTGAAATAGCTATATGATAAAAGAATAATTTTCCCTATAACATCACCGTGGGGTGATCCATTCTTGTTTTTTAAAAGGAAACATAGTTCAACAAGACTTTTCATTGATTACTAAGCCCAGATTAATATCCATTTTAAGAAAAGGTAACAGTTTACTCATATAGATGATTTTTTTGTCATCTCTAAGGAGAATAATAATTTTATATGATTGGATTGTGGTCATGGTAATATTAGTTGAAATTGAATTATTAAGACATTTTTCAGACCAAATTTCACACTATATATGGCCATTATAAATTTTTTGTCATGACGTTTGGGTTAACTAATGAACCCATAATATTCATGGATATTATAAATAGAATATTATATGAATATTATATATGATATTTGATGTGTTTATTGAAAAATGTTTGATATATTAAATAGGTAAATGAGAGTATTATAGTAATTTAAGCATTTAATTACAAATATAAAATGAACGTAAATTGTATGTGAAATTCTGAAAGTGTGAGTTTTGGTTAAAACGTATTACATTCCTTGGTCACATTGTACCTAATGACTGTATAACTATTTATCCGTATAAAATGAATGTTTTTGAAGAATGATCAACAACCACATATATAACCAATATTCATTGTTTTTATTGTTTATAAGGCTATAACTGAGTTTTTTATGAAACATTATCTTTGTTATCTATCCCACAGACTATGTTAACACAAAAATAGGATTATTTTATATATACAATGAAATGTGATGAATTTTTTAAAAATTTCAAATTAATATTGGTGAATGATCCGGTATTGTAACTTCTATCCATAAATGGTGAATTATTTATCTATAGTGATTCTTCGTTCAAAGGAATTGTTTTATTTTTTATAAATAATGATTAATTCATTAATTATGCATCAAGAGAGTTGAATACACATGAGTTAAATTACCCTACACAAGATTTGGTATTAGGTGGTGTTTTTTATATTAAAACATTTTCATACATCACTTGTATGGAGTAAAATATGACATATATTCTGAAACAAATTGATCGAATAATATATTCAATCAAAAATAAATTAAAACTACATAGAGCTAATAGAATGAATTAATCATGGATAATTATTGTACGATTCATTACACCTAAGAAAAAAATTAAATAGGATGATTATTTTAGTAGAAAACATAATTATATATTAACCATGATACATTTTCATCATGATCTAATGGTTATTTATTTGATAAAATTTTTCATGGAGGTTATAAGATTAAGAACATATTTTTTCTGTTTTAGGTGTCAGTGAAATCATCTATATTAGACAAAATTAAACAACTGCTAATGGAAGATAGTGAGTTTCATAAAAAGGTAGATTAGTTCACAATAGTAAGTTATCTGAATATAACATTGATAAATATTGTGTTTTGAGATTTGGTAATATGTTATGTGTGCCTCATCATCCAAAATTTATCAAATATTTGTTTTGTGAACCTATAATTTCTCTTTCCTCATTTTATCTTGTTATTACTACATAATATAGCACTCTTATGGTGTTTTAATGATGTGATGGAATGAAAAATATATTGTGGAATTTACAGTGAAGTGATTTACATATTTGTAGGTTAAACCATAATGATAATTTTAATAGGACATGCCTTATCAATTAATGGTTCCTATTTGGAAATTAGAATGTATATCCAAAAATTTTGTAGAGTGATTCATGGAGGCTTCTCTCGGTAACAATGTGATTTACTTTGTTAGTGGTCGATTGACCAAATATTATAATTTTATTATTATTTGATATAAATTATCTCTATAAACACATTCCCATCCATATATTAAAGATAATGTTATGATTAATGGAATATTTATCTCTAATATATCTGATAGTGATCCCATGTTTTGGTCCAGCTTTGAAAATGGACATCTTTAGTTATTGGGAAAGAAAATAAATTTTAGTACAATCATTAATCCTCAATCATATAAAAATAATGAATGAAAATTTAGATGATAATTGATATTCTAGGTGTATTTTAAATTGATAAGTAAGTATTTTTTGATCATCATCTTTCTTTGGTAACATTTTCTTAAAATAATAGTTTCTATTTCAGTATACATAAGGAACCATTTGAATAATTATAAAGAAAATGTGGTCAAACTAAAAATATTTGGTATCAATTAGTTGAAAGGAAGTTGCTGGGACCATAATTTGTAGAAGAGATTGAAATAAAAGTTCAAATTATTCAAAATAATATGAGAATAGCTCAAACAAAGATGATAAGTTATGAGGATAACTAGAGTATTAATCATTATTTTGATGAATGTGATCATGTAATTCTCAATGTTTGTACTTTTAAATTCTGCTACATTTTGTTAAAGAAGGGTAATCTATGTCCATGGTTCATTGTTCCCTATGATATTTTTGACAATGTTGGATCAATTTAATAAAAAATGGTTTCAACTACTATTTTATCCAAACATTACATTGTTTTTTAAATTTCAATGTTATGAAATTATATGATGGATTATTCTCGTGTTTTAGAGTCCAAAAGTAGTTCAATTTAAAAAGAATATTTCTTTTGAGGAATAACCAGTCCATGTTCTTAACCAAAGAGATAAAGTGTTATACAATAAGGTGATACTTCATGTTCAATATTTATGTAAACCCTAAGGGGTTGGAGAGGAAACATGAGAATCTCAAAAAGGTATAACGGGGAAAGACCCCCAATTATTGTGTATGTGTGTAAATGTGCAAGGAAAAAATTTTCAAAAGGGGAAAAGGATGTAACATCCCACATATTTATAGAATAAAAAATTTTAATATCTATTAATATTTATTAATGGTATTTTATTATTACATTAAAGGTAATTCTTTTTCTGATAGCGTACCCGACACGTAACAATGGGTTTCTCTAAAATCTCATTCTTCACACAAGACTGATTTATATAAAAACAATAATACATTATTAATATTATTATTTTAAATTATAGTTATTACATAGCCATAATATTAATGATAATGCACATAATTAACCATACTATTTCTATACTTGTATATTAACAGTTTTTACTTTATTCTAATAAATATTATAGAACAAATATATAAAAAATGCCAATTTTTGGCATAAAATCTCTAATATTTTTAAATGGTAGTTTTAATTTATTTTGATAGAGACCCGATTTTAAATAATTCTTTTGAAAAAATTATATATTATATTAAAAAATTAATATTTTAAAGAGGGATATCAATAATTAGTTTATAAAAATATTTTTTATTTTTCTGATTACTATCATATTTTAATTAATAGTGAAAAATACTGCATTTTAATTCAAATATTCTTTCTCATATAATTTATATTAATTGTTAAATTAAACATTTATTGATTTTTAATGTAAATTTAGACTATATTTCTATCATTTAATCCTGTTTTATTTCATTGAAATAAATTTTAAAAAGAAATTAAATAAAAAAAACATTCCAATCCTTTATTTGTTTCACATTAAAAACAAAATGTTTAGTTTTTCTTACTAAATTAATTTTATATATAATATTTCCAATTATATAACTTTAATTAGGTAAAATGAATTTAATTTTAGAATAATATGTTCCAATTTAGGTTTTATGGTATATTTTATCTTTTATGTATAAAAAACTAAAATGTTATAAAATTATTTACCGTTGTAAAAGTAACGTTTCTACAAGGGTTAAAATTATATGTAAAAAACATAACATACCTAAAAAATACATCATTTTATTGATTTTTGAGGTGTTGATCCACGCTAACTAGCCTATAATACATTAATTAAATGAAACTATCTGGGAATTAAATCCACCGTAATATGGTTTTATTTAAATATAAAATAATTAATAAATTAAAAACATAAACACACCTCTCCCTATGTATAAATACCACCTCAGAACCACCCTATTTAAAAACACATGTACTTTTATCTCCAAAAATATATATCCAATCCTATCATACCCATTCTCCTTAAATTTCATTTCTTCTTTTCTTAACAAAATACCTAACATATGGTCTTTGGGGACTTTCATTATGGGGATATTCATGAGGTAATTTTATCGATTTACCTCACTTAATTAATTTTATTTCTATTCTTTATCCTCACCACCTCAATACATAAATTCATGATAACTAAAGAAACATTTAAACACTATATATTTTTATTTATAATGTAATATTTAATATCCAATTCTATTCTCACATTATATAATTCAAATATATGACATTTTATTCCATGTTATTTCGTTTAATCACCTTGGTGAATAATGTTTTTTGTTCCACGTCAATTTAATCTATTATGTATGGTCATAAAACAATATTTATAATTAAATACTATTTAAATATGTAGATAATATCCTTTTTAATAGTCTATTATTTTTTATTAATTTTATCTTCATTATTTACATATTGTTGTTATATGATAACATCATTTTGGGATGTGTGGTGCACTACCTCCACAAAATGATGTGATTCATCAACATGACACATATGATGTATTAAATATTATATTTTTAAAAATATATGATATAAATTAAATATAAAAAATAATGTATCTATATAATATATTTATACATATTTATATATATTTCATTTATTTTCACTCTTTCAATACGACATAAAAAATGAAAATAGAATCCAGGCGTACATATTGCCTACCATCTCAATTAATTTTGTTTTTAGTTTTAATGTTAAAAATTAATATAAATATCTATATAATGAATATATAATATATTAATTACATTTTTTATACTTTGTACATAATGGACCTATGACCACATTGACTATTGACACCATGCCACGATCATTTTTAACTCTTTTACAAAATATTGAAAAAACGACTGACATGAACACAAATAATTATGTAAGTATTATAATATTGTACTAACTGAAATAATATGAATAATAATCATAAAAAATTATCTCAATAATAAATATTTTAATATATTATTATTATTCATGAAGTTAAATAATGTTCTAGACAAGTCAGAATTGAGGTACTATAATTTCTTTATAGAATTTCCAGTTATTTCGGATAAACATCAAAATCATGATTATGTCATTAAAAATTTACATGTGAAATGAATTTTTAATATATTAACATCAATTTATATCTCTAATTTCATAATATTAATATTTAAATTGATTGTTTTTATTTGCACTATTTGGCATTCCATACGAAATGAAAAAAGTATTTTTAACGTATACATCAACAATGACATCATTGCCACCATTACATTTATTTGGTATTTGTATTACTGTATAAGTCATAAAGATTGTTAAATGAAAATAAATAACTAATTCCTTTTTCATGTATTTTGGTATTTTATTTTATTAGGTATTGATTATGTCAATATCATTGAATGATATATTGTTATTGCAATATGGAAATTTTATTTTTCTTTTTTGTATTATTTATGTGTTATTAATATGTATTTTTTTGGTCATTTCTTATGTATAATTGGGGTTCCCTAATAAACTAACGGTTGTTTAGGCCATGATAGGTCCCCAATGAATTGTGTAATGATATATAAAAAAATCATGGGGTCTCCCCCAAGAAATTTATAGAATATACTATGATGGGTATTCCAAACATAACAGTGATGTTTACTCCCGTTGCATCTGTGAAAGCTAAAATGTAAGTATGATATGGATTCCCAAAAATAAATGTGTTATTAATGATTTATTAATTACTATTATAATGAATCATTTGATATAATGTATTGTGTTTTAATATGTTAAATGTTTCATTATGTGAAAAAAATATCGAGACTAAAATATTCATGGACCAATGAGTTCATTCCTCATTTTATACGTGTTACAATAATTCTTTTGCCCATAACTTGTTTTTTAAATGTGTTTCACATGGTATAAGGGGGCTTAAGATAACAGAAGAAGTCAATGATAATCATTACAATTAATTAATTCTTGATTTAAATAAAAATTTTATATATTGAAGAAAATGAAAATGGATTAGGTTGTATCCTCTTGAATGATCATGGGATGTTTTGTATTAATTATAGAATCAATATCTTAAACTATAATCCGGAAAAGATCCTTAATTTAGAATAGTGTAAATTCTTACCAAAAATCATGATTATGTTATATTTAAGGCTGGGGTCTTATAAAAATTGTGGCACTCAAATAAATTATAAATTATCATGGATTTACGATATTATTTACACTATAAAAACATTCTAGTTCGGTAAATTATTTTTGGGGAACCTAATGAGGTTACCTAATGAAGAAGAAATATTCTTTAATGAGAATTTTTATTTTATTTCTTTATATACATCCATAATGTATTCTTAAATGTTTTGATATAATAACCACAATATCATCCATAAATAGAGATATTTTTATTTAATGTTAATGTCTTATAACCATCCTAAAATCCATTAAATGCGTTATTGAATCAAAATTTTTGTTTATAATGGACTACCTCCTCACTAACCGATTATATGTGTTTTTAAATTACCACATATCATGGATGGGTATGGTGATGGATTATAATTATATATATTATATTTATAAAAAAAATTATTCCATAGGAATCATTATATCATATGTACCTTTTTTATTTCCATTACAAAGGGGATGTGATAATATCTCTCAGGTGGACAGAGGAATACAACCATGGGATGTGATGTGATTCATTTTTCACTATTTATTTTCATGGATGTTAATAAAGTTAAAATAAATTATTATATGGAATATATATGAAATAATTATTATATTAATTAATTAATTATCATTCTAAATAGATAATATATTTTTTCCCTTAAGTTTTCACTCACAAAAAGATGACAATATCATTAGTATACATGTGACTACCTCTTTTAGAATATGATATCACTCTAATTTCATCACCACAAAACATATAATATACATATAATCATATTAGATGAAATGATATTGTACTTAGGATATTATTTTAACTATAGAAGCGCAAAATATTACACACCCACTTTCCACTATGTCTATTGTAAAATGGAAACGTTACACAACTATATATATGGCCCACTGCCTACATGATCATATCGTAGTTCATTTTTCATAATTATCAATCATAATTTGTTTTAATTTTATAATTAATGTATAAATATTATAATTATTTATTGATTAATCATCTATATATGTTTATATAATTTCCACTTTGACTATATAATTCTTTTGAAGACAATTTTAACACATAATACAAATATTTTAAAAAACGATGAATAAAACAAAATTGATTGTGTGATCATGTATTATAAGGGGGTTACTGAAATTAAATGAATTATAAACTAATGAATTTTTACCAATAAAATAATAATAATAATTTTATAATTTTTGGAAGATATATAATATACAAGATGATTCATAGTCAAGGTACGTGTCTCTCATACCATATTTACATTTCGTTGTCATACACCATATTCACAAATTTTTTTTTTTTAAAATGTGTATAATTCATTTGTTAAGTTATATAATTAATTAATTTTATATACTTTTACTTAAGTGAATTTTTTTACCATCCATTGTAATATGATAAAGAATTTACCAATGTTGAAGTGTTTTCATTCAAAATATCATCACTATTGTGGATATTTATTTAATTAAAATTTGGGGAATTACTTGAAAATTTATTCATGAAAATAAATATATAATATTCTTCTATGGTTTTTTGTTATCATTTAATAATAATATAAACAGTACAAATATATCATAAATAATAATATAAATAAACTTTTTTATGAAAATATCAATTTATTTCTATGTTTAATAGATAATATTTATTCATTAAAAACCATATTTTCTAACGAAAGTAAAAAACTTTTTTAATAATCAACAACTGATTTATTAAAATTAATGTTACATGTTTTTAATATTTAGACATTTTTTAAAAAGTTATACACAATTATATTATCTAATTTTGAACATTATTAAACTATTTGACCGCTCAAAAGGAATGATTTCAAAATTATATGTTGTGTACAGAATAACTATTAATCATGGCCATCATTTCATTATCGCTTTAATTATTTGATTATATGGTTTTTAGGAAAAATTATATACCAAATAATATGTTAATTTAATTTATTATCAAATGAATGGATTAGGAAAATATTTTTTGAATACTCTAGTTTTAATCTATAAAGAAAGAATTTATGTGAATGGTTATTTTTTACAATGAATGATATATGTGTTATTTCAAAATAATATTCCAAACAAGAAGGAAAAATTTGATCATAAATATGATTTAATGGGTATATTCATGAACGATACCATTATTATTATTTATTTGGATTGGTAATGATTAGTTTGACTAAGGATATACTATGCGAAAAAAATTAATTTTAGACATTATGATTTATGATTATGTTAATTTATTTGGGGTAATTATTAATGTTTTATATTATATTTTCTCAATATGAAAGTATATGTTTATTTTCATTCACCAGTTTTATATGATAAATTCATTAGATTTAGTACATAATAGGTGGGAAGCTATGGTTTCTCAATCCATTGGTAGATCTAATGACACAAACTAGATTTGGATTTGGTTGCGGCCATACAAATTTATATGGGTTTGATGGAAAAATTCCTTAATGGTATTATATATCCTTGAATATGGCCTCAACATTTTTTTTTCAAAGAATGTCATTATGAATTCCATCATTATGAATGTGGTTATTAATAATATTTATGACTATTTAATTATTTATAATATAAAAGGTTATGATTAAAGATGATGCGGGAATTTAGATTTAATTATTTATTCATTATTTATTCATGTCATATTATGATCAACTTATTCATGAAATGGAATGTGATTCAATTTTTTATCTTTAGTTATTTATTTCACCTTACTTATTAAAAACTTTAAATATTAACTTACACTTATTGATCATCCATGATCACCCCATTTTTCTTATTTATTTTTACCAAGATATGAGGAAGTGTTTTGTGATTGATATGCATGAATACACTAAGAGGAATGATGACATTCGCATTTTTTTAATTTTATGTTTTAATATGTAATTTGAATTTCATGTATGTATCTATTTTAAAATCACTAGTAAAATTATTTTCACTTTTGTATCTGATTACTTGTATCATATGGTAGTAAAAATAATTAAACATCATTTTAGAGGTATTGGGATCTAGGTCACCAAATTCTCAGAAAATTTTACAATTCATAAGGATTTACTTGATATTCATGTGTTTATAATGTTATTCCCAATATTCAGGAGGCAATTCATTTCCCTAAAATTCTATTTTTTCATTATTACATCGTATTCCGTATTTATTCCATATATATATGAATTTATCAATTGAAATAATATTAATGATATTTTTTAGACAGTAGTTATCTTTTATACTCAATTAATTAAATATTTATATTATCACATTGGCTGAACATGTATTCATTTTATAATATCTATTTTTAGGATATGGTATTATAATATTTTTTACGGAGTATTTTCTTTCATGTAATGATATATTTTTACGTATTGATCCACTATTCCTCCATCCCATTGAAATATTTACATTCCCAATGTTATGTCTATAAATATTTTATTTGGGATTTCTAAAAAACGACAAATGTTATAAATAATATAAATTATTATTTTATTTTATTTTAATATTGGTTGTTTATATCTCTGATCAATAAGTTAACTATACATTAGGACAATGGATTGAAAAACTATTTTCATGGTGTATTATTTACATCATGAGATTATCTTATTATTTAAAAATGATTATTTTTTATATAGACACAGAATTAAACATTACATTTTCTTGTGACATTAAATTACAATCCACTTTCATAGATTCACAATTATATTTTAGGTTTATATTTTAATAGATATAGGTAATGAATCTAAAAAATAATGTTATATGGATAATGTGCATAATTACATATAGAATAAAAATTGATCAAATTATAAATATTATAAATTCGATCAAGTTTTATTATCTTGAAAATTTTTCGTAAAAGTCAACCTAAAAATTGTTTCTTCATACCCATCATTTAAACCATTTAAAATAATTTTATCACATGGGATGAGAAGAAAAATCATAGTTAGGATCATGAAATAAAATAATAATCCCATTGATACCTGATTATATATAACTATTTTCCCATTCAATGATTTCTTTTGAGGTCAAAATAATCAATTTAATACCCAATACGTCACTTCCATGGGAAATATAATTTCATAAAACATATCACAACAAAAAATCAAGAAAAATTTAAAAATAAATATGTTCATTGAAACAAATGTAAAACTCATGAATCCATTTTTAAAATTTTATAAATTTCACCATTAAGATGTATTAAATATTGTACTTTTAAAAATAATAGAATATACATTCTGTTTATAAATAATAGTATTACCATAAAAATCATTGAATTAATAGATAAAATTTTTCTCTATCATGGGATATAATTTTTATATCACTCTTACTAATGTAAAACCTATATGATTTACTTATATACTCAATTAATTTTATGGATAACATAGAACCACTCTTCTTTCAGTTATAACACATTAACCCATGATTAATTCCTAATGCACCCACTCATTTTTGTATTATCATAGGACCAACCAATCATTATTATAAAAACACACATCAACAAACATCATTTCCACTAACCATAACATAATCATGACACATAATATCTTTAAATTTTCAATAATACATTAATAAAATATTATTTTCACCCATAAGAAAATATTATCAAAAAATGAAATATATAATCCATCTAAAAACAAATTATCAATAAAAATAATACCTTCAAAAATTGAAATAGATGGTTTAATTATGGAAAAATTAAATCTGGAAATAGAATCCAAAAATAATAATAAATTTAATAATTTTGGGAAAGTTATTATTTTCCAAATATGTTACAGTAAAAATTTATTTATTTATTTGGTAACGAAATACTTAATATCTGTAAAAAGATTCCATTATGAAAAAAATGAAATATATAAATAAATGTTTTTAGGAAAATTCATTCTTTAATATTTAAGTATGGTTAAAAAAAATTTAATTCATTTAAATTGATGAAAATCAGTATTATGGGAAATTTAAAAGAATATTTTTAAAAAGAATTCCCTTAACAAAATTTGAATCATTTAATTTATAATCTCAATGAATGAATAAAATTAAAACACAAAAAATATGATTATCATATAAAATTAAATATATATCATGTCAATTGCGATTTATATATACCTCATTAAATAATATGGATGCATAATATAAAAATATTTCTTAATAAAGGAAATTGAGGCAATGTCTATTACCAAGAGCCCAACTCATTATGTAGATTCATTATCATCCAAAAGAATTAGATTCCATTAATTATTGTTGTGAATAAAAAACTTATTAGATTTTATTATTTGTTTTATTGTATCATCAACAATTCCATAAAAAATTATTTAATCATTTTTGTTCACTTTTATTGTTTTTTATTTCGCTTCTTTGTCAAAAAAATAATACATTGGTAGTTTTACAATGCAGAAAGATATTGTTATATAAAAATATCTAAAATAATAGTCATGAAAATTTTATCATATTTATAAATAAATTATACTTTTTAAATTGCTCATTAAGTATGGTTTGGAAAAAAGAAATAAATTATAACAATAGAGATTGTTTTTCGAATGTGCTTGTGAGTAACATTTCCATTTTTTTAATAGACCATTAATGAATGTATTTAAATTATATTTTCGTTATAAAAAAAATTTATAATATAATTATACACTATTAATTCATTAAATATTAATATATATTTCTTCCATGTATTTTTTTGAAAAAAATTCTCTTATATTCTTTGAGGCTGTAGTCCACCGCTACACAAGAATGATGTTATCATGTTTCATTGAGTAGAATATTAATAAAGAAAATGATAAATTATATTTCATGTCGTGTTATCATATCAAAGTTATAATAAATATTTAATATATATAACATGAATTTATTTTATATTTTATATATTATATTGCATCTAAATCTTTAGTGAAAAAATTAATAATATCTCTTCGCGAGGGAGAATTTAACAATACACATGAATGATGTTATCGTGTCTCCAATTAAATTGAAAGATGTTATATGTGAAATAATAACAGAATATGTTTTATTTTTTAAAATATTATATATATATATATCTAAATTATATCATTATGAAAATCTGTGGGATGAGATGATGAAAACAAATGGCATTGCATCACTAGGATATTTAATTTCCTACAAATTAATGATGATATTGTATTCTATTTTATTGTTTAGGTTATGGATATTTGTTATATATTTAAAATAACATCTCATAATATGGTACATACTAGTTTCATTATCATTTAATATTTTTATAACATTTCGAGGAGTTTTAAGAAGATTTATGATCAAAATTCTCAGTTATACATGATACCCCTCATTCGGAAACGCTCCGTAATATAGATCAAAAATACATTATAGGATGGATTTTTTATGAAATTTGGATCTATAATCAATTTTCAGGGTATTCATGAATATATTTTGGGTATGTATTCACCCTTAAAAAGTGATTTTATGGTGTGAATATGATATGAGATTGTGTTACCATTTATAATTGAGGTGACAGAAACATAAATATTTTTTTAAAATTATTAATTTTAAACCACTTTTTCCAAATGACACATGCATGAAAAAAAGAATATTATCTAGTCTTGAAAATGATATGGTCTAATAATGCCGATGAAATTTTCTTTTGATAAGTTTTAGGTCATTTTATAAATAATTTTTTGAGATTAACCTCTAAAAAAATCTTTTTTCACCTTCACCATAGTAAATGATTCTAATTGTTTTCATGATTCATTCTGAGCAAAAAATTTTTTGAACATATTATATGATATAAATGATCCATATTAATAATTTTAAATGTATTTTAATATATATAATTCATTTTAATTAATTAAATTAATTTTAAATTGCACCAACATGTGTGAAGAAAAGTGTAACGCCCCGAACTGGTTTTTACTAAACTATGCCCTAAGATAGTTCATCACAATCCCTCTAGCGCGCTTCCCCGTACGCTATAGGGTACAGAAAAAAACAGAGGGACTTTTAATTCAGTCATGAAGAGACAATACCGTTTTTTATCAAAATGAAACACTAATATATGCAAACAACAATAAGCAAGAGGGGAAGCATAAACATAATTTTAACAATATCAAGGAATATGATAGTCTTAACAAGAAATAAAATACTCAACCAAAATAGAAAACCTTCCATTACAATTAAACTGTCATGTTTCTATAATGAAACAAAAAACAATGACACATATACTCTGAATAGGGTCTCAAAACATTTCCAATTCTCTCAACCATGCTTCATTCCCAAACAAGAACATATCCCAATGCCTTTCTAGTATCCCTTCCTACAAAAACAATATGTTTACTCGGGTTCCGATCATGTGGTCTAAATAGGGTGTGATTATAACTCAGTGGGCCACCACCAAAGGTGAGTAAAAAAAGTCCATTCAAAATATATTGTATGAAATTATATGAAGCAATAAATACAAAGCCCAATTAATTAGTTATCATATTGTTATTATTATGTCAAAAAGTATCTTTATGAATTTTCCATTCCATAATGTTTTAAAAATCACATACACATTAAATTATGGAAAATTATATTCCTCAGAAATTTATATTAATGAGGAAAACATTATTACTCTTCTAAAAGTTTATTCTATACCTATGGTTTTCATTGTCTTATATAATGTTTTCTAATATAAAGAATAAACATTTTTTCAGGAAAAAATTAGGATACTTATCTAAAACCTCGAAATATAATAGTTTTGTAGATAATAATTTTTACTGTTTTCAAAGTTATAATTCTCTGAACTTCGTACTCTCAATTCCTTGAAATTTAGACTTTGAATTAAATGAAATAAAGATTTCAAATTATATGAAATTCAGACTACGAATTGTCAAATATTTAGACTCCAAATTCTCTAAAATTTATACTATAAATATATTGAAATTTACACTCTGAATTCTCTAAAATTCAGACTCCAAATTCAATGAAATTTAGACTTTTAATTCCTCAGAATTTAGACTCTGAATACTGTATAATTCCCACTATCAATTCTTCCAAATTTGGACTTTCAATTCCTCAGAATTCGTATTATGAGTTCCTCGTAATTCAATCTCCAATTTTCTCAAAATTTAGACTTTAAATTCCTCAAAAATCAGACTCCAAATTCACCAAAATTCAGACACCAAATTCCTTAGAGTTTAGGCTATGAATTTCTACATTAACTAGACTATGATATTTCATATTTTATAAAGTTACATTACTATCCTAATTTATTTTGAGATTATTAGATCCAGGATTCTTTAACATGATATTTTTTTCATACATATTATTTTTTATTAAGAATGATATCATTTCCCTTGTATTTATTTACATAAAACATTTTCCATATCTGTTTTAAACTAACCGTTAGTTTAGTAACATGTGTACATATCCCTCTAATATTTAAGGAAAAATATAATGGTTGGAGTATGGAGCTGACTGGTGGAATCCATTCATATAAATAGAATCTCATTTGAAAGAGCTAAATATATATCAATCAATCAATATAGATATTACATGTTGTGATATTGTGAATTTATTTCTAATGAACGATTCCCTTATGCCTTGTGTGATTTATGATCATCTTGTTTAGCTACGATCAACTTGATTTTATTTGTGTGACTCTGACTATTGTTGTGTACAATCGAGGGATTCCAAAGATATGAAGACTAATGTTCCCACTACGATAATGTTTTTCGGATTTTGGGGATATCATGCCATGCTTTGATACTCATATCGTGGGATTACCCTGGTGTGGGTAAGACAAAATTTAATGAAAGTATAAATCAATGGAACTTTATCCAAGGTTGTGGGATACTATTCTCTATGAGATAAAATATTTCTTATACCTATTCACATGTTTATGTAACATGTTTATTTCCCCAATTTTATGTTACCTTTAGAAACTGTAATATTTTTATACATTCTTACATTTGTACTTAATCATAAAAATAAGACTCCACGCACTTTAATGTAGAATATTTCATTAAGATAAATATTATTAATATTCCAAAAGATAAAAATATTTTTGTTTAGGTAATTTATAATTGAACCCATGCCCGTACAAATATCCCGTTGTGTTAGAACCTAATAGGGATATTGAATTTACCTTTTTTATCTATTTTAAATATATATATACTTTTAGGGAAAAGGGGAATCTTTTTTAAAACCTACAATTCAGCCCAATTGTAATTGATCATCTAAACATCTCTATTTCTATCATACAATTATTATAAAAGGGGGACTCTAAATACATTTACTCATTTATATGTTCTCTATATATTTGTTTTCTATCACTATTTTTTTCTTGCTCTACTTTTTCTTGATCATCTTTACATGCTCATGTTTTTCCAAAATATTTTTTATAATCCTTTTCTACTGACATTTTTAGTGAAAATATATTTTATAATAGAATGAAATAATGAATTTAGTTTCTGTAGATAATTTTAATCATACATGACCACCAATAATTTATGGTAATTATAATGAGTATTGGAGAGATATGATAAAGACCCATGTCATCAACGCCAGTGTTGATAAAATTATTATGCAAACTAGGGACTACAAGATTCTGGAAATATTAATCTAAACTCCAACAAATCATAAAAAACATTAATATATACTATTATATAGGATACACAATACTCAATTATGTTCCATTACCTAGAATATAAAGTGTCAAATATATTCTTGTGAATCTGCCAATAGCATTGGGTAAAACATGATGTTACACATTTTGGGACATCAAAATTGATAGAAACTATAAGATCTATGTTATGAGATGAATATCATGGATTTAAGTTTAAATTTGGAGAACTAGTTTTCAATGTACAACATATATATTTGACTATCATTAAAATTCATCAATATATGGGAGACAAATTTCTTGAATTTTGATGTTATTATGGAAAAGACAGTTGTTATTATACAAAAATAGTGGGAATCTAAATGCACAACATTTGATGAAAACAAGAATGTTTCTATCAATACTCTTGTTGATTTATTTGGATTTATTCTTCAACGTGAAACTTGAATGAAGAGAGATAAATTCTTTAATAAGACTAAAAATGGTAATGGATGCCTTTCATTCACTACTACATATATGTCCAAGTATTCTGAAAGGGGGACTGAATATAAATAATTAAAAGATTATTTTATATATTAATCAAGTGATAATGATCATTCTAGGAATGGATTATCCAATCATGCAAGAATATTGAATAATATTAGGGGAAAAATGATTTTAAATATAGATATAAGAAGAAACAAATAAAGTAGATGAAATATTCTGAAGTAACTTTCTATGAATGAAAAAGTGATGGAAATTTCATACCTAATTATCTTATGTACAAGAGAATATATAAAATATAAAAACATCCTTAAAGGAACAGAAATAATCACTACAAATATCATTCTAAGAAATTCATATATCTATTGAAACCTAGAGTTCAATTGGTCTTAACTCTTTTGATGAATTCTCAATGTGTGAATCTTCTAGACAAAAGAATATTAGTCTTATAGCCAGATTACCTATTGAATGTCATTGTTTTATGGATAAGGTACACAATGCCCCATCATTAACCATTATTTCATTAAATGAAAATTTTCCTAATGAAATGAAATATATTATGAAGTTATAGATGAACAATTTTCTTCATCATAAGATAATACTTTATCCTCATTTGGAAGTGTTTATAAATTTTAAAATTACCCATGAATGAAAAATATAAGATAAAAATGAAGTTAGAGAAAGAAAATTAATTAATATATTTTTTAGAATAATAAGAATGACATCTATCAAACGATCATGATCATAAACCATTTTATTTTTAAAATATTTCAAAAAATATAAAGGATGTTAATTATATGAAAGAAAAATATTTCTAGGGATATTGAAAATTTTATAGTTTTAAAAATTGTTTTAAATAATAATTAAAAATATAAAACTAATTATTTTGTGTATAAGAATTTAATAATTAGACTAAAATATGAAATTATTTTCCTAATGAATTTATTTTCAAATTTTACTTCTGGAAGTAAATAATTTGATAAAATATATTCACCACTTCATCCTCTTGGTAATAGTTACGAATTTTGTTATACTAACTCGAGAAAATTTATTAGTCAAAATTATTTTGTTACCCAAACATCCCTTTTTTGCGTAAAATTTCAATCTGTTGGGCATTGGGGGGAAATTTTTCTTTGAATAAAATTGAATCCTTAGGTTTTAATAATGCTTACTTATATAATAAAATGTAAATACATAATATTTTACTTTCTAAAAATTCTATATCAATGAATTTATGGATTCCAAAATAATAGTATTTTTTAATTTCAAAAAAATTAAGGAAGAATAAAAAAATATGGTACATAGATAGTGGATGTTCACAACAAATGACTGGGAATTATTTATTTTTTGAAAAGATTATCAAGATGAAAGGAAAAATTATAACTTTTGTATATAATGCTCTCGGAGAAATGGTTGGTATAGGTAACATTTTTCATGTTTTAAAAGATTAAAATTTAAATTCTTTATTTGTTAATGGTCTTATGAAAAACCTTATAAATATAAAAAAATTACTTGATGATGGTTTACATGTTAATTTTAGGAATAATAAATTCCACGTACACAATTCCAAGTAATATTTTATTCTCTCTTCTCATAGGCATGATTATTATTATACACTAAAAAAATATGAACTTCTAAGACAAGATCTACATTGCCACAGTGCAATGGAAGATCAATCTTGGTTATGGAATACAAGAATATGAAAATATAACCTTATGAACCTATGAAAACTCTTCATGAAAAGAATTTTTAATGATCTATGAGGCTATTGATTTGATATTTCGAAGGTTTGTGATATTTTTCCATATGGCATGAAACATAAGTCAGGCATTAAATAAATTGATGAATTCTAAGCACTGGATGCATTATAACTAGTTCATATGGATCTTTTTGGTCCAACACAAAGTTGATGTATTGGAAGAAAATAATATGTTTTTTAGTGGATGATTTCACTAGATTAACATGGGTCTATTTTCTAGAAATTAATTCAGAATCCTTTTCTTATTTAAAATACTTTTCTCCTAATGTTAAAAAATGAGAAAACCATTTAATTTATAACTATTCATAGTGATCATAGTGGAGAAATTGAAAATTCATTTTTTTATAATTTTTTAGTAAGAATGGAATTACTAATAACTTCATAGATCCATGTACTCCTCATAGAAATTGTGTTTTCAATACATGAAATCGAATTCAATATGTAATTACTATAACCATGTTGAGTTAAAATTCTATTGAATTTTTTTAAGCTGATGATGTTTGTACTAGTCGTTATATTATAAATCTAGTTTCAATCAAAACTTTTCTTAATAAAAAAATTAAATGATTTTTTTACTTGTATAAAACCTAATGATTCTTACATCAATGTATCCATTTTGAATATTAATTTTAACTGACAAAAATTCGCACACAACTCCGATGAAGAAATTTTCATAGGATATTCAACTAATTATAATGCTTATAGAGTTTTTAAAAAAATTATTGTTAAAGAAATAGTACATGTTAAATTTTAAAAATATTATCCGATTGTTTTTAAAAACCCCCATCTTATATCTTCATATGTGTATTAAAAAACAGATTATCAACCCTATAAGGAAAATTCTTATAAATAATTATATACTCAAGAAATGTTTCCAAATTATTTAACCCATAGTATTTTTTTTATAATGTTGATGAACATTCACTGAAAATCCAAAATAGTTGTTTCCTAATAATCATCTCATTTATAGTATCATTGGTGATGTAAATAACCAGTAAGGACTAGAATTTATTTAATAAATGAAGTAGAACATATTGAATTTCATTCCCAATTAGAACCAAAAATCATTGATGAATATTTATGTGAAGATGATTGGATTATATATATGAAGGATAACTTAAATTAATTCTAAAGTAATAAATTTAATAACATAGATGATAGGCATAATAAAACATCTTTTATTGGTGTAAATATGGTCTTTAGAAATGAGGCTGAAAAAATGGGATCATAGTAGGAATTAATGAATGATTAGTTGTTGAAGGATATAATCATCAAGAATTAATATACTATGAAAAAACCTATTCTCCCATATCTAGACTCAAATCTGTTCATATTCTACCCGAAATTGCAACATTAATTAATTTAATAAATTTTCAAATGGATTTGTTGTGTGATTTTATTAATAAATATGCGGTAAAGGATGTTTATGTTGAACATCCCCTAATTTTTATGATAAAAAACATCATGAACATGTTTTCAATTATACCAAAGCATTATATACACTTAAACAATCCCCTAGATCAATTTATGGTATGCATACATGATTTTTGTTGAAAAATAATTATGATAAAGAAACTGCTGATACAACCCTTTTTACAATGAAAGGTAAAAAATGATTTCATTTTCAAATATATGCCTAATGAAATAATATTCATATAAACTCAAAATCCTTAATATATTATTTTGAGAATATTATGTCATCTGAGTTTGAAATGAGTATGATTTTTGAGTTATCATTTTTTCATCGTTTTTAATTTTCTCAAAAACATGAAGGAACATATATATCTCAAAATAATTACAGTAATGATCATTTTTAAAAGTATAAATATATTAGCTGTAAATATATAAGCACTCCAATCAGTGCCTAAAATTCTCTTGATCTTGATGAACCATGGAAACAAGTAGATCAAACATCTTTCAGAGGTATGATAAGAACTTTATTATACTTAACAACTTGTCATCCAAATATAATTTTTGTAGTATTCTATTATGATAGATATCAATTTAATTTAAAAGAGTGTAATTTATAAGTAGAAAACAAATTTTTTTTCTAATTAATGGGAACCATGTATGTTGTACTTTTATAATCATTTATAAATAATTTTGTCTTAAAATTCTTTTTGGATGATGATTTCGGATTATGTAGAATGGATATGAAAAGTACATCTAAATCATGTCATTTGTCTTAAAATTCTTTTTGGATGATGATTTCCGATTAGGTAGTGTTGTTATCCGGGTGAGTTAGCATGGTGACTCAGGTGAGGCCGCGCGACATCGACTATGGGGCGTTGAACGCTGTCAATGCCAAAATATTCTTTTTTAAATAATAACCCAAAAAATCTAAGTCTACCATAAACTAGAAATACCTAATTTGCTAAAAAATAATGAAATAAATAAATTTGAAAATGGTGTGGTGTGGCAATTTTCCACACCATAAAGATTTTCATCCCATGAAAGCTGTAACTAAGGTTGAGACTCAAAGGAGAAATATTACCACATTAAGGATCAAATTGAATCTATAGGAAAGTAAGAAGAAAGAGGAAAACACACTGTGGTTAGAGAAAGTTACATAAATAACAACCTCACGAAACCTATAATAGACTTTCCACTAAGAGTTACCTTCCCCAGAATGCTAGAACAGAACAAGTTGATTGATTTAAGAATGAACTATTGAAACCACGGAAACCAACTTCACAAACCAAAACACCTCAAGCACTAATGAACGAGAACCACACTATTTATCTAGAATGAAAAAACAAGGTTAGACCAAATCCAAGGAACACCCTTATCACTCAATTCCATATCATTATTATGAATTGAACATAAAGTAAAACATGGGGAAATCCCAACTGGTCTCCCAACCATTAGTGACTTATTGAATCCAAATATGAGGCTAGAAAACTGACACGAGGAGGCGCAAGCTGACTCCCCACCATTATGAAAAAGATCAACACCAATTCATTTTATTTACACACCTTAGTGTGACCCCCATGGGACTCCCCCCATATGTCTTTCAGAAGCTACAAAATCATTGAAAATTTAACAGGAGTGACCAAATAGCCCACCATAGGGGACAGGGAGGGAGGGGCCCAACTACTGAGGCATCAAGACCACGATTTTATAATGAACAACATCTCCACATCACTGGCTGTAAAGTTTTCATATTTGGGAAAGATTTACACATCATACCCCCTAAGGGACATTCAAGTAAATTACATTTGACGAGACGCCACCCCCAAAACATTATGGAAACTAAATGACCACACCTATCCATAGCCACAAGAAACCCCATTAACACAATTGGGTTGTTTGGAAAAGTAGTGTAGGTAATAATTTTACCCTCATTCAACATCAATATTGATGAAATAAATAATGTTAGGGTCTCATTCACTTTTGGGGTTCCTCAACATGCACAATATTTACTCTATGGCCTATTGATGTATCATTGATGTTTGAATCATCTTCTTCCCCACTATAACATATTGAAGACTCCTGAATAGAGAATTAACTATTAGTGTCACACACAACCAAACTGCAACTAAGAAAACACCAAAAAATACAAGACACCACGATATCCAACAGATTCCACAGGGAACAATTACCAACCCAAAAGCTAAAATGTTGCATGTGCATCACACTTTTTCACATTTTATAAGACCAAAACACCAAAAATAATTACTGAACATGACCATTGTTGTTAAGGGAAACATTATATGAATAAGGAATTCAATCTGAGTCTTAAACTGTTCACAGTTCTCGAAATCGGCCATAACATCACCATTTGAATTGGTCTAAAACAATAGTGTCCTAACACATGAATTACCTTAAATGAAACCAACAAAAGACTAAATTTTATTTTGAATAGTATCCCACACCGACAACTCCATGCAGCTTCCACCATTCACCACTGGAATCTCCTTCACTGTTTCTAAACAAGACATTCAACTTAATAGGGTCAAACATCACCATTGAATATCAAATGACTAAAAGAAACCCATTTTTCATTCAACCCCTCTCGCATCAACCTCTTGATGTGTAAGTATCTGCTTTATTATAAAGATTGGTGGGTTCAATCATTGAATTCAAGAATAGATTCCTTCGATCAACTGGAGGGTAGCCCAACCATGAATTTCAGACGGCCACACTTCATATGTAGGTTAACTCTTTTAGGGGGGGGGTATACTAGTCAAAAAAACCATGGACCCAATAAAGCTGGTCCAATGGCCAAGATATACCTCAAGATACCACTAAACATGTAGGGGGAGCCAGTGAAAGGGCTTCCTGAAGCATTTTTCAAAAGAAACTGCAAACCACACACTTTCACCATAACTCACCAATTATAGTTCAAACTCAAAACACAAATTAGTAAAAATGTATTCTTGCCTCAAAACGCCTAACATTGAAGATTTTCAAAATACAAGGACAAACCACACAACCACCGATTATTAAAACACCAAAACATATTTACATAAAAAACCATATTTTTACATATTTAAATCAAATAGACAAGGAACGATGCAAGAGAAGACTTGTGTCGGTGGGTGACTGGGACATATGGTCGGTGAACAAATGCCAATCACGTCACTTCCATAGAGTGTACTCAAGGAATTCATCCCTAACACTACCTGGCGTTCCATAACCTGTGAGTTCACTAGGACTAATAACCATACTCCCTTTTTATTTCCCCTAATGAAGAATAATCATAAGGACCAATGAATAAGGAAAACCTCGACATACCCTATAAACTCGAGTCCTACGACAAGGTGTACTATCCCGGAAGCATGCTCATAACTATAATGTCATGTTATGAAACCCTTAACAATGAAAAAATGTTACTATATCCCAAAGGGACATGACCCAAAAGTGAAAACATCCCTTGATTACATTTTATCACAAACCCATCCGGGTCACCCTCTGACTCAGCACCCGACCAATTTTGCGACATGTCCTAAGGGGCGTTCTTGATCCCCATGGGTTGGATAAATATCCCGAGTATCAAATAAAAATTTTTGGGAATGATTTGCCCACATTTACCATGTTAAAATTTCAAATTAACCCAAAAACAAGATCAAAAATTATAACCAAAATAACTATTAATAAATTTATAATTATACATTTCACTACTAAATAAAGGCCCAAAAGGGTAACAACACTATAGTAAACCCAACTACTATTAAATATTCATGAAAAAGAGAAGAAAAACACTCATTCCACTCCTACCAATATCTCAAAACAATGCCATTAGGAAACCAAACAGCCAAACAGACCAATCATGTCTTAACCTGAAACCAAAAAAAAAGACAACATAGTCTACGTACACCAATGTGTGTACGAACGGTGTGAGCCATGTCCTGGTAGGATTCCACCCAGGTAGAGATTCCATGCATTAAAAATTATATAAAAAATAAATTTTCAAGATTAATATATTACAGAAATTCATGGATGATTTTAAATAAACAATTTTATAATAGAACAATATTTAATCAGTGAATCCTAGAATATAGAGAAATTTAAAAAATATTTAAATTTTAAAGAAAACACACTTAATTTTAAAATTAATAATCCATCATAATGTATTCCAATGGTAAGTGAAAAAGAAACATTGATCTCTATTCATGATAACACCACTAGGAACTTGTCCGTTATGGGTCCCTAGGTACCTTGTATCTCAGTGTAAAAGTAAAAAAAGAAAATAGTAAATAACTTTCTCTTGAATGATCTACTTGTAGGGAACATACCCATAACCTAGTGGTCCCATATTATCATCATCATAGTTATTCCAGTATTTTCATCACCAAACATGCTATGTGAAGCAGGGACCATACCACTCCAATTCACTAACATACTAGTCCTAGTCTTCCCACCTAGATATCAGGGATTCCCTATTGTGCTCAATCAAGTTTCACACATCACGAAATTTTTCATATATAATTTTTCAACCACAGAATCATCATGCTTTAGAAACTACCACTTGAATAACACAAACCAATTATTTAAAGCAAAAACACATAGATATATTTCAAAAATATGTTTCTTAACTTTCAAATTATTAAAGATACCATTAACACAATTAATAAAACAATTTTCAATTAACACCCCAAAGAAACTTCATCCAATGTGAACCCAAAACCCCCTTTAAAAATATTTTAACATTAATTCTAAATCAATAAACAATTTTCATCTTGCACATTGTTTAACAAATTAATTTCATAAATTACAAAATTTCCACCATGTTCTATACGAAGTATTTTACAAAAGAATTAATCATCATTATAAAAAAATACTACATAAAAAATTATTCACAGTATCAATCAGGATATTTAATACTTTTTCACCAAGGAAATAAACTAAAAAAATCATTTGAACAGTTCATAAAATGTTATCAAATGGTGGATCAAAAATTTACACTCAAAATACACTTAGTTTCATTTAAAACACCACTTTAAAACCAAACACACAATGTGTTAGTGTAAAAACATGATATTCACCGATTATATATTTTAATAAATAAAATGCACAGAAAAATCATAAAAAATGTATAGTAGGGGTTTCCACCAATAACATAATCAATTCCATAAGAAAAAATATATATTTTAAGCCAAACGCATGTCAAATCTCTTTTCAAATAGTATATGCACCCCACATATTCTTCATTAAACATACAAAATTAAAAAAACAAGCAAATAATTCATCAATAAATGGTTAATAATGGAACCACCTTCCTTGTGCGTTTAAAACCGCAATACTCTATGTAAAGATTCAATATCACACTGAACACATGATAATTAACCCGTGGGAAACCCTAATTAAAGCATTTGAACTAAGATGGTCAAGATTACCTAATAAATGAATATATTCCCAAAACAAATCCATAAGGATAGGGTAAAAAATCTTACCCGTTTAAGGGTGGCGCGAGGGAAGCACGGGGGAAGAAGAGTGGGTTACCGGCTAAGGGGGCATTGGCTAATAAGGTCGCCGACCATGGGGTCATTGGCTAAGTAGGATGTCAGTGACGGGGTAGCTGGTTAGGGAGATGGGGAATTCTTGGGAAATTGGGGAGCAAGCAGAGGGTGCATATGAGGTAGAGGGGCACATGGGGAGGGTTGATCTCTAGAGGAAGATGGTCAGAGGGGAGGAGAGCTGCGTACAAGGGAGAAGAAGGGGGTGGGGCTCAACTTGTAGGGGGAATGAGGGGAGGTGTGTAGAGGACGAGAGGGGGAGGAATGGGTAGAAAATAAAACCCTAATACTATTAAATCAACTTAAAAAAATTAATTATTATAATAATAATATTATTATTAATAAATTAATAAATCAATACATTCTCAACATTGAAATTTATAAGATTTATACTATTAATATTATTAATACGAGTAACAATAATAATAATATTCTATATATTTTTATTATTATCATTTAAAACAATTTATAATATTTTATTTCACTTCCCACTATTTGTTTCACTAATTTATTCCTTTATTTAATTATTTTCTTATTTTATTTTACTCCAACATTAATGCAGTAATTTTTTTAAATAGTGCGACCGAACGGTTTCCCCGCACGACACAAATTTATTTTAATAGAATGATGATAGTAATAATAATACATTAATTAAAAAATTCATACATAACACTAATAATAATAATAGATTCAAACAATACTATTATTATTATTATTAAAATAATTTCATAAATTTTATTTACACTTCTTATTTTTGTTTTATTTCCATTTAATTAATCATTACATTTAATATTCTTTCCTCGAACACTGGGAAGGTCGTGCGGTTTACAAGTTGATGTCATGTAGTGACTCGGGCGTGGCTGTGCGGCTTCGATAGTGGTGAACTTATAGGTTTCAAGGCCAAAACTTGAATTTTTAAATAATAAACTAATAATTTATGCAGGGATTCAACTCGAACAAACCAATCCCAAAAATAATAATAAAATAAATAAATTTGAAAATATATGGTGTGACAAATTCCCTTTAGTAAACTATCCAAGAAAACTACATACCCCTTTGACGAATCCTCCATCATGAATTATTCTCATTTTCTAAATTCTCCTTCATTAACTACATTGGACTTCTATGAATTCTTCAATGATCGTTGATATTTGAGAAAAAACCCTACTAATGATCTGTTTTGGGTTATTTATATTGGGAAAAATTTCCACAAAACCATAATATTATGATTTACCTAAATTATTGGTGTGGTAAAGCCTTCACCGTGAACTGTAATTTGTTGCTCATATAAAATTAATCTTTTACAGTGACTAAGGTCAACTTCAAATGAAAAAATTTTGTTGTCTCATTAAATCACATCATTTTATCTTAAAAAAATCATCCCACACATTATCATCATAATTAAAACATCAAGCCTTCCACAAAATTATTTCACTAAGTAGTTCAAGTTGTCCATTTATCCTTATTGGTAGCTAAAAAAATTTCATCATTCATAGAACATTATATCGTTAGTAGTTCTGAGTAACACCTATACGGTCTATGAACACCATGCATTATGTTCCATTAATTCATTTGTGGTTCACATATATCATCTACCATATATAAATCATTCACATCCCATAAATACAAAATAGTGTTATTAAGGGCCAACAAATTGGAAAACATTCGGGAACTATCGCACTGTAGACATGTTTTTCAGCAACACCAACCATCATATTTGAGTGGTTCTGATATTTTAACAAACCAAAATTACCATAAAAATATGGAAAGGTAATATTGAATTGTTTTCCAAAAACCATATAATACATTTTATTTAGATGGTTTAAAAAAAAATTTATAATTTTCTGAAAAAAATGAATTTTTATCCTTTTTTACCAATGTGTGAAAGGAAAGTTTTCCTTTATCTTTTACAACATGTGTTAATAATTTCAAAGTCCACACTTGTCAATTAAATATAGATTAGATTTTAGGGATCTATGGTTTTTATAAAAATAGATTATATAATATTTTAGATAAAATTTGGTATATAAGAAGCGTTTTAAACTTTGAAAATGGTATTTTCATATTAAAATATTCCATTTAATTTTAACTAACACTTTCATCAATGTTGACTAGAATTTATGTTATGGATTACATTAAAATTATGTATATATATATATATATAGATATATAGCAATTTTATTAACCATTGATTTTTGAGTGAAATTACTTTTTTATGTTCATCTAATAGATTGATTAAATAAGAAATATCTTATTACAGTGATAAGTGATATGATTATGAAATACAGTTTATTTTCATATTTATTTCTTATAAATTATGATTTAAATTCATTAATAACACACAATAATGTACATGATATGATTTTTGTGCCTAGATATCATTGAAATTAATTAGATAAACAATTATTCTCAAAATACATTATATATTGGATTAGGTAGAAAATCAAATCCATTATTTGATATCTTTCACCATGTGATATTGTCTTTGAAGTTTTCCTTCACTCAGGTTTCTATAATGTTATATTTTACCTAAAAAAATTACTATGTAGATGTTATCTTGTGACATCATTTTATTTGTAATTATAGAATGTGATTAATCAGGTGCATCCTTAGTTATGATATATTATTATAGATTCGATTCACACCATTTGTTTCCTTATCATGATTATTCTTTTTATAGGATTTTTCCCATACACCATTTGATTATTAATTCCCATATTTATACTATGATGATTTAAGAGGCTCAACAGATTCAGGAGCTCATTTTGTAGAATAAAATAATGTTTTTTAATTTATTATCCCTTCAATGAATTATGAACTATTATTATAAAGACACTAGAATATTTTTTCTTTAATTCATTGATGTTTTAGGTAAACATTATTTATTAATATTTTGTGTAAAAGGAATGGGTCACTATATGTAATTCCATAAATTCATAAGATTAATATTATATATCATGAGATAGTTTGTCATGGATTTAATGAGATTGATTACATGTGTGTGGGATGATGGTTTTAATCAAATTATGAGGAAGGTGAAAAATTATTTTATTCACATAAATGTTTTCATAATGAGTTTTCTCACATATGTATCTATATTCTAATGGATGTTCCATAATTTCATGATTATTATCATGTTATTCCAAATTTTTCAGATGCTTTACAATTACATAAAATTCTTTGTTTTACTATTGACACCGTGTACATATATATATATATATATATATATGTTTTTATACACTTTTACATCATCCACACATGATATGGGATTATTGTGATGTTTTTTCAGCCACTTTACATCTCTTTTACACTATAAAGGCAAAGATTATTATCTTTTGTTTCTATAAAAAAATTATAATTTCCATTTTTTATCTTATAATTTTTTTATTATAATTATGTTACACTCATTTTCTCTTTCATGTGAGGATAATTCTTCCCCTCTATAGTGTTTAAGATGACCCTTTCTTATATTACCATAAACAATGTTACAGAGATTATTACATAGTGTGAGAAGTCCAGAAAGGCTCTATAGTATCATAATTATATTGAATCATTTTCTTGTATTTTAATATATGAATTTTATGTATATAATTAATTGTAAACTAAACCTTTTTGTATTTCTGTTTTAGAGTCATTCACCATATATGTTATTTATTTAATGTTTAGTTTGTGTCACTTTAGTTGGTATCCAATTAGAGTTTCACTATTTTTCAATATTATTTTTGTTAAAAATAAATCTGAATATTAAACCATAACTAAATAATAATATACTAGCTTATGTATTTATTTATATACTAAAATATTTACAATTTTTTTACTAGATGGGTTTCATTAGAAACAAATTTCACTAATGACACTAAAAGATTAATAACGTTCTATAAAAGATGTATTAAATGGTTATAACCATTAAAATAGTGGATTTCATATTATCCCAATCATCACCATGTTCATGAAGAAAGTATTAATTGTTCACATGGTTTTACCCTACTATGGGTATAGTGACCCTGCCTTTTCATACATTACTATTGCATCATTTTAACGATAAAAAACATATTAGTATTACACGTAGAGGATCCAAAGGGTTGGTGTCTTGGAAAAAATAGAACGATACATAATAATTACAACATCAGGCATGAACATTTATTTAATTTCTTCTCCTCTAGTTTCATATTGGAACATGTCCCCTCCTTAATACATGTATCCGCTGGTGGATATACCTCAAAAGGGGTGATCTAGAAGCCCATTAAGAGTATATATAAGAAAAATATAGCATGTGGTGAGAATAATCATAACATGGGAAAATGATCATAAACATTCGAGGAAGCATAAATATAAGACATGAAAAGTGGAAATGCATAAAAATGATACACAATGTCTTAGTTTTTAACAGCCACACATATTTCTGAACCAAGCTAGCATATTGTTAACACATAATTTCACATTTACTCTTTAGATTCATCACATTACCCAATGCATTGGAGTGCTATACAATTCCGGGTGCACCAGTCACATTTAAACATTCAGATTGAGCTATATAATTCAGAGCGCACCCGTCACATAATAACATTATCATTTTTCATGCATGACACAATGAAAATATAAAATAAATGAACGTAATGAACCCAATAAAATGGATGGGTTTTGTCTCAAAAGAACACATTAATAAACATTGGGTTCCCAAAAGAATGAGGGAATAACATACATGTTACAAGAACCGTTAATAATGAATGAGAGGTAAAAGGTGTGTTTTTGAAAAAATACTTATCTTGGAAAACATTTGGTCCTTCATAAATTCCAGTGAAAAAAATTTGTATCCAATAAATATAAAGACAATTGTGAACAAAATATTTTTAAGGAGTAACCATATCAATAGGAGTGAAAGAGGGACAACATGATGTATGAAAGTTAGGTTAGAGAATTTCCCCTTACCTTGTACCTGAGTGCTTCATTCGCTTTAATGTCCTGTATAATGACAATATATTCATTAATTAGAAAAACCAAAAACTTTTTTACATAAATATGGTTCATTAAATTTTTATTAATTCATTTTATGTTCCATTGGATGAATTATATAATTTAAAAACATTATTTGGGAATAATTGCTTTATGGTTTTCTTGAGTGGTTCACTTGTATTGTTAAATTGAAGTTTGGGTTGAACATGTGTAAACATATAGAACTCATATTACATGTTATTAATGGTATAAAAACAGTTTGGATTATCTTATAATTAATTATATTATATCCATGTGGATGAATCATTAGATAAGAATTAAATGATGATTTTTTGGGTTAGTTTGAGAAATTTTTTGATCATAAAGAAACTGTTTTATTTTATCACCAGCACTATGGTCATAAGTTAGTTACAAAACATTAAATAGGAGATAATACATATAAAATGTTCTACTTCAACAAAATTTTGGTATCATGACCATATATTAAGGTAGAAATGGAAGAAGAAATCATGGTGTTCTTGAAGGTGAAAAAATAACACCTCACGAACAACGTTTTCTTTAATAAAATAAAAGGAAGAGGGAAAGGGGGTTAGATGATATAATATCCCATTATAATCATACCATTCTAGTAGATTTATAATACTCGAGTTAAAATACTATTTAGTTGATGATAGGTGGGGAGAGACCATGAAATGGACTTGAACAAAAAAGGAAATTAAAGAAGAAGAGGGAGAGAAATTACCTCTTAAATCCTCCCCTTGAGATCCTCATTAAGGGCCTAGTCATGGTATTGTGATGAGACCAGAAGCTCTATAAAGTGGGGGAGGGGATAAATAAGTGGATTGGGAAATGTTCAGATAAGTCTTGGAGCTTTAGAGGTGTGAGGAAATGAGGGTGTGAAGGGTGGTTTTTATAGTGGAGGGGAGAGGGGTTTCCTTAATATAAAATTAATTAGTTTAATAATTTCCCCTAAGACAAGGAATAGTGATTCATACATGAATGCGAATAGAAAATAAGGCATTTGAGTTCGATATTTGGGCTCTTAAATTACTTGTGATGTCAGGAATAGGTGGTTTTAATAATAATGTATTTATACGGTAAATTAATGCAGTTTACTATTCACAGAAAATTCAATTATTTTAGAAAAATCCCAAAAATTTACCCCAACCATTTTACAATGTGTAGAGTCGAAAAATTAATTCCACTTTTCAGAAATAATTTTCTAAATATTATTTATTTAATATATAATTAAAATCATAATTTACTTTAAAAAATTATTTAAAAATTATAAATTCTTTTATAGTGCTTTCAAAAATTACGTAAGGTCATATAAAATTATCTAAAATTTATAAGAAATTTATTTGATAATAAATGAACGCATTTTAAGAGAAATACATTTTCTTTTAAATTATTTAATTATTTATAATTAATTATCTATGACTTACAAAATACCAAAATTTTTACTACGGTCAAATTGTAACTTTCTAAGGTTTATAAATTTTATCTAATTATTAATGGGCAATGATACTCATATTTTGGATGATTTAATATTAAAAAAGGGTCATAGTAATATTCATAAGGTTATGATACTATTCATAAGGGTTGAATACCATTAACCAGAAATTATTTTTGTTTTATTAGACTCCAAAAATCATCTTGAACACAACCTTGTTGGTCAGATTTTCAAAATTGAAAACATATAAGTGACAAACATATGATTATAAGTCACTTAGCACATATTAGTTAATTATTTTTTGTTTTCATGTGATTTTGTTACATAATTATAAGAAAGGAATTTTCATTGAAAAACTTTTGGTCGTTACATTCTTCCCCCTTTAAGAAATTTCACCCCCGTAATTTCACTTTATACAAATAGGTGAGGGTGCTTTTCCTTGATTTCCTTTTATGGTTCCCAAGTTTCTTCCTCAAACATATGGTTCCTCAAATACACATTGAAAATATGGGTTTTCTTGTTGTGTAGAACCTTATCTCTCCGGTCTAGAATCATTACTGTATGCTCCTCATATGAGAGATCATCTTCCAGCTGCACCACCTTTGAGTTTAGTACATGTGAGGGGTCTGGTATCTACTTACTCAGTAGTGATACATGAAACACATCATGAACTCGAGCCATATTTGGTGGAAGTGAAAGATAATAAGCCTCATCTCTTATGTGGTCAAGGATATCAAAGAGGCCAATATATCGTGGGCTTATCTTACCTTTATTCCTGAATCACATGACCCTCATCCATGTAGATATTTGAAGAAAGACTTTATCTCCTACGTCAAACTACAAGTCCCTTCAACAGTTGTTAGCATAGATATTTATCTAACTGTGACTAGATTTGATGTGATTCTGGATGACTTGAACCTTCTATATCATCTCTTGAATAAGATCGGGTTCAAGTTGCATTCTTTCTCCAACTTTAGCCTAAAAGGTTGGAGTTCTACATCACTTTCCATATAGAGCTTCATATGGAGCCATCTAAATACTCGAGTGGAAGCTATTTTTGTATTAGATCTCAACCAATTGGTGATGCTGATACCATCCACTTTTAAATTCTAGAGAGCAGGTTCTTAGCATATCTTCAAGTGTTTGAATAGTTCTTTCAGACTTTCCATCAGTTTGTGGGTGATAGGAAGTGTTGAAATTTAATTCAGTACACAAATCATGTTGAAGGCTCCTCTAGAATTTATATTTCATCCTTGGGTCATGGTCAAAGACAATTGAGAGTGGAACACCATGCGGTCTCACCACTTCATTCATATATATCGTTGCAAGTTGTTCAAGCGAGAGGACATCCTGAATAGTGATAAAATGGGCAGTCTAGCTGAGTCTGTCAACCACAACCCATATCAAATTATTTCAATTTGATGTATTTGGGAGAGCTGTGACAAATTCTATAATAACATTTTTCCATTTCCACATGGGTATAGGCAATGGCTGCTTGATACCTTTGGACTTTTGTCGCTCAGCTTTAACTTGATGGCATACCAAACACCTTGATATATATTCCACAATATCCTTCTTTATGTTATCCTACCAACAGTGTTCTCGGTTATCACAGTACATCTGTGTACTCCCATTATGGATAGAGAATGTTGAGCTATATGCATTGTCTAATAGCTCTTTCTTTAACCCGGGTGATGAAGGCACAGAAAACCATGCTCCAAGCCGAGTCACACCACCATCGTCAATATGGAACTGTTGCAGCATCTCTTCCTTTACTGGATCCACACTCTTTTTATCTCCACATCAACCCTTTGTGATTCCTTAATCTTCTCTTGGATGGATGGTTGTGAAATCATTTGGGAATGGTAGGATGTATCCCCTACCCATATGATTTCCAAATCTATTCTTTGCATATCCATGAATATAGGGTCTTTCACAATCTTCAGCATAGATAGAGTAGTATGTTCTTTTCTTCTTAGTGCATCAACTACAATGATCGCCTTTCCTGGATGATATTGAATAGATCAATAATAATCCTTGATTATCTCTAACCATCTCCTTTTATGCATGTTGAGCTCATTTTGTGTGAATATAAACTTTAGGCTCTTGTGGTCGATGTATATGTCACACTTCTCACTATAAAGGTAGTTCCATCAGATTTTCAAGGCAGAAATAATAGTTTCTAGCTCTAGATCATGCATCGGGTAGTTCTGTTCATGGATCTTCAATTATTGTGACGCGTAGGCTATCACATTATCATATTTCAGGAGTACACAACCCAAGAATTTTTTTGAAGCATCATTATATATCACAAAACTTTATCCACATTCGGTAGTGTGAGTACATGTCCATGTATCAACCTTCTCTTTATCTCCTTGAAGCTTCCCTCACATTCTTCCATCAAGACATACATAACCCCTTTCTTTGTAAACATCATTAGATGGCTTGACAATCATGAGAAGATTCTCACAAAATGTCAATAGTACCCAGCTAATCCAAGAAAACTATAGATTTATGTGACACTAGAGGTCCTGGTCCATTCCTTAATAGCCATTTTTTAAGGATCCACATAAATTCTTTCACTTGTGATCACATGTCCCAAGAACGTGACTTTATTCATCCAAAAGTAACACTTTCTAAACATGGCGCATAAATTCTCCTTTCATAATGTTACGAACACAAGTCTTAGAATTTCTTTATGTTCCTACTTGAACTTGGAGTAGAATATCATCGATAAACACCACCAAAATTTTTTCGAGGTATTGTCTAGAGACTCTATTCATCAAATCCATGACGATTGTAGGGGAATTAGTAAATCCAAATGGCATCCCCAAAAACTCATAGTTCCCATACCTTGTACGGAAGGCTGTCTTCTGAATATCTTCCTTCCTCACCATTACCAGATGATATCCAGAATGAAGACCCACCTTTGAGAAGTATTTAACTCCACTTAACTGGATGAAAAAGTCATCAATCCTTGGAAGAGAATAATTTTTCTTTATGGTGATCTTGTTGAGTTCACAATAATCGATACATAGCTTCATTGTTCTATCCTTCTTCATCTCAAAGAGCACTAGTGAACCCCAAGGTGATGCACTAGAGCATATGAACCCTTTGTCCAGATTCTCTTGCATCTGCTTCTTTAACTCTTTCATTTCGATAGGATCCATCATATAGGGACACTTCGAGAAAAGAGTAGCTCCGGGTATGTGTTCAATTGAGAACTCTACCTCACGGTCTGGGGTAATTCTGGGTATCTCTTCGGGAAATACATCATTATAATCCCTCACGATGGAAATTTTCTCAAGGTTGGCACTTTCCTTCAACTCAACCATTTGGGAGAGGTATGCTTATTCATAGGGAATCGACACCCACACCATTGATGTATTTTTCAAAGCAGATTCATGATCTTCCTTGAATTTGTAAAGGATAATGGGATGGTTCGGAATAGGAGAAGATATTTTCTTTTTCCGATAGTTGATATATGCTCTATATAATGAGAGCTAATCCATTCCCATTATAGCATTGAATTCCACCAAGGGATGTATTACAAGAATCACCGGAAAAATAATCCCACATACGCCAACCGGAGAGGATTTAAACACTAGGGGTTGCAATGATTGCACCATTTGATGTTTTTATAGATATGTTTATTCCAAGGTTTCGGGGCTTTGGTTCTATAGTTCTTGCAATATTTCAAGATATAAAGGAATGCATACAACCATAATCAAATAATACTTTTGACATTATTGAGTGAATAGGATGTGTACCTTGTATTACATCATTATCTTGGTCCACTTCTGCTGTAGTAATGGAATAAGAGTTCCCTTGATCCTTTGGATTTAGTGGTTGATGACACTGATTACCCTCGAGAGTATGAGGTTTAGTGTACTGGTTTCCATATTTACATAGCTCCCTACAGTTGTAGCATTTAACCATTAGTGGTTCTCTCCTTTAATCAGCTACATTCTCCTTCCTTTTTGTGTGTTTTCTACACTCTTGAGCATGATGACCTTCTTTCCCACACATGATGAGCTTCCCCACCTCTTTGATGCAGTTCCAATGGTGCAACTTCCCACATTTTTGGCATGTGGGACATTGAGTTTTCTTCCCACTTTTTTCATTAGATCATCAATCTTGAAACTCCATCTTTCATTTCATATCTCTATAGCCATTGGACCATTCTGCAAACTCCATCCCCACATTTAGGGCACATCGAACAACTTATTCATTACTCGCAAAGACTCTAATTAAAAGAGACTTTCAAAGTTATGGTTTTAATCCACTAAAAAATCTATAAATCTTTCTTTCATTGTTGATAACAAAACCTGAAGTGTACCTTTCATGTCTTGTGAAATTATTTTAATAGGTTGTGACATATTCTCCTATTTTCAATAGCTCTATAAATTCTCTCTCCATCTTCGTTCAAAGAGTTCTTGTGAAATACTTGTTAAGAAACATCATCTTATAGATTTTTCATTCCATCTCTTCAATTTCCTCCCTTGTTTTGGTGCTCAAAATCAAATCCAACCATTGATCGGCTTATCTGTCTAGATGATAAAATTATAGGGTCGCCTTCTCCATCTTGGAAGTGTGATCAATTGTAAATATCTTTTCCAGGAAGGTGACCCACTATTCCGAAACTAGTGGATCATGAATATCTGCAAAACATCGGTGTTCGTTTACATATAAAACATTCAATAACCAGTTTCTCCCTCTTCTTTAAGAAGGATGTCACCCATTATTATGGTTATTGATCATAACCTATGATAATTGGTTAAGAGTTGCCATGAAGTTTTGAACTTCACCTCCGAAATCATTGGGATTTCATTTGGGATGTCATTTCATTGGCCCTCGCATGATTTTTTGGCCTAATTTCTCCTAGTTCCCACCATTTTATAAAAAAGAAATGGATAGAACAAAAGAAAGGTAAAAAATTCATGAATAACTTATTCATCTACAAAATTTATACCAAAATAATAATATATGGGATCCCTATGTCAATATTCTTGTGTTCCTGTACTTAGTCTCATGCTAGAGGTTTTCTCTAGGGTTCACTAATCCTAATTCCCAAATTAACTACACCTTGCCTCTGATACCAACTATAGCGACCCTTCCTTTTCGTACATTACTATTACATAATTTCAAAGATAAAAAACATAATAGTATTACACATATAGGATCAAAAGGTTTAGTTTATTGGGAAAACTAAGACCATACATGACAATTACAACATCAAGTATAAAAATTTATTTAATTTCTTCTTCTCTAGCATTGTATTTGCACTTTTCCCCTCTTTAATACATGTAACCACCTAAGGATATACATTATAAAGAGTGATCTAGAACCCCAGTAAGATTATAGATAAGAACAACATATCATGGGCTGAACAAAATCATTACTTTGTTAAAAGATCATAAATATGAGAGGAAGAAGAAATATAAAACATGAAACATGGCAACTCATAAATATAGAACATCATGTATTAGTGTTTAACTACCTAACATATTTGTGTAACAAGATATCATCCTGTTCACACATAATTTCACATTTACTCATGAGATTCATCACATTATACAAGGCATTGGAGTGCTTTATAATTCCAGTAACACCCGTCACATTTAAACATTCATTTTGCGCTATATAATTCCAGGCGCACACGTCACATCCTAACAATATCATTTATCATGCATGAAAAAATGAACATACAACAAAAATGAACCTAATGAACCCATGAAAAGGGATGGTTTTCATATCATAAGAACACATTCAAGAAACAATGGGTTCCCAAAAGAATGAGGGAATAACATACATGTTACAAGAATCGTCAATCTTGAATGAGAGGTAAAATGTGTGTTCTTGAAAGAAGAGTTCTTTTGGAAAACATTTGGTTTTTTATAAATACCAGTGACAAGAATTTATATCCCAGAAATGTAAATAAAATGATGAAAAAAATATTTTTATGGAGTAACCATATCAAAATAAGTGAATGAGGGAGAACCCAAAGGAAGAATGTTAGGTTCGAGAATTTCCCCTTACCTTGTACCTGAGTACTTCTTCCCTTTAATGTCTTGTATAATGAAATTATATACATTAATTAGAAATAAAGAACCTTTTGAACATTAATATGGTTAATTATGGTTTTATGAATTTAATTTATTATCATTTGGATGAGTTATAGAGTTTAAAATCATTATTTGGGAATGATTGTTTTTATGGATTTCTTGAGTGGTTCACTTGTTTTCTTAAATTGAAGTTTGGGTAGAACATGGATAAACATCCAGTACTGATATTACATATTATTAATGATATTAAAAGAGTTTTTATGATCTTATAATGAATTATATTAGATCCAAATGGATTTATCATTATATAAGAAATAAATGATGGATGTTTGGGAAAGTTTGAGCGATGTTTCGATCATAAAGAACTTGTTTTATTTTGTCACTATAACTATGGTAATAAGTTAGTTACAAACCATAAAATAGGAGATAATACATATAAAATGTTCTTTTTAAACCATAAAAATGGTTTCATGAATCGATAAGAAGGTAGAAATGGAAGAAGAAAGCATGTCGTTCTTGAAGGTGAAAAATTAACAACTCACGAACAACGTTTTCTTAAAGAAAATAAAAGGGAGAGGGAAAGGGGGTTTGATGATATAATATCTCATTAGTATCATAAAATTACATTATATTTATAATACTGTGGTTACAATACATTTTAGTTGAAGATAGGTGAGGATAGACCAATAAATGAACATGAACATGAAAGGAAATTAAATAATAAGAGGGAGAGAAATTGCCTCTTAAATCCTCCCCATGAGATCCTCTTTAAGGGCCTAATCTTAGTACATTGATGAGACAAGAATCTCTTGGATGTGGGATAGGGGATAGAGAAAAGGTTTGGTAATAGTTTAGATAAGGCTTGGAGATTGAGAGGTGGGAGGAAATGAGGGTGTGAAGGGTGGTTTTTATAGTGGAGGGGAGAGGGGTTTCCTTAATATAAAATTCATTAGTTTATTAATTTCCCCTAAGACAATTAATAGTGAGTCATCCATGACCAAGAATAGTAAATAAACCATGTTAGTTTGATATTTGGGTGCTTACATCACATGTGATGTCGGTAAAGTGGGTTTTAATTATACTGTATTTACACTGTAAATTAATGTATTTTAGTATTTGCCGAAAATTCAAGTATTTCAGAAAAATCCCAAAAATTTACCCCAGCCATTTTTCGACCTGTAGAATCCAAAAATGAATTCCATTTTTCAAAAATAATTTCCTAAATATTAATAATTTAATATTTAATTATTATCATAATGTACATAAAAATGTTTTTATATTTAAAACTACTTTTATAGTGCATTCAAAAATTACGTAAAGTCATATAATAATATATAAAAAATATAAGCAATTGATTGGAAAATTAATGACAATATTTTAAGAAAATATTAATTTTCATTTAAATTAATTAATTAATTATAATTAATTATTTTTGACATAAAAAATACCAAAACGTTTACTAAGGTAACATCTAAATCCATTTTTTATTTTATGAATAAAAATCTTTTAGGACAAGTGGGAACCTCACATTCAAATTCAAACATAGAAAACCATCCCAAAAATAGAAGTCGTAGTTCAAAACGTTTACTATGGTCAAATTTTAACTTTCTATGATGACAAAATTTTATTAAATTATTCATGGGTAAGGTTACTCTAATGTTGGCTGATTTAATATTTAAAAAGGTTCATATTACAATTCATATGGGTATGTTAATATTCATAAGGGTATGTTACTATTCAAAAAAAATTATTTTTGTTTTATTATACTCCTAAAATCATATTGAACACAACCATGTATGTCGGATTTTCAAGATTCAAAACATATAAGTGAAAAAAATGTGTTTAGAGGATAGTTATCTCTTAGTAGTTCATTATGTTGTTTTTTTCATTTGATTATATGACATAATTATTATATGTGAATTTCCATTGAAAAACATTGGGTCGTTACAATGGATAAGTATTAGTTGACAATTGATGGTTTACAAACCCATATAAAGGATATCATATCTAGTTAATTTACGTGTTTGGTGGAAATGTGTAAGATAACCCTACCAAAAGTTTCATAAATAAATATAATATTTATTTAGGTTGATATAATGAAGCTACAAGACAACATGATAATATATAATAATATTATATTTTAAGGGTTAATTACTCTAATGAATATTATAATAACACAATATTATTATTATGAGATTATAAATTTAAAACATTTTTTATTTATTAATTAATAGAATTATAATGATCAACATATTTTACGGAAAATTTTATGATTACATAAGTGAGAAACACATTTTAATGAGAGATGGATATATAATTTTTTTGATTGTGTCAATCAAAATTTGATAAAATATGATTAATAATGTGAGAATAGTCAACTTAAAAGAAATCCAAATAAGGTAGTGATATAGTTTAATGAAATATAAATTGATGAACATGATAATGGAATTAATTTTAAATTCCATATACGTCAAACATATTTGATGATTTACTAGTGGAATTCCCAAAGGTGACTGGAAGATTCTATACATGTGGAAGAGGGGATTATGAAGAATCTAACTATCATTGAAAAATGAATATGAAGGTCATAATGATGGGTGTGGAAAATATGTATTCAATGGATCAAATAATAGTTTTATTCAATAAGTGATAAAAGATTCATCATTACTAATGTTAGTGTTATAAATATAAAGAGGATAATATCGATAGGTGAAAACAACAGCCATATCCAAGGAAAATAGATGGATCATATAGAATTACTTCTGATGTGGTTGATTCTGATGAATAAATTATCTAATATAAAAATTATAAAAATGGATTTTTTTTTCATTTATCCATAATATAATGTAAATATTTTTTTATGTTACCCAAACTAATATTTCTTTATAAGATAAATATATACATTTTATAGTCTTAATTTTTGAATTTTTTTAAAGAAAATATAAATCATGTTATGGTGAATTTATTAATATTTGTTGTATGAGATTTAATATTTAAATATAGATGATATCTTCAATAATTGTGGTATAACTACTCAATACAACATCCCCATTAAATATGGGTTGGGATGGAAATAAAACATGTAGCATATCGATATGGATCTTAATGTCCCTACAATAGAATATGAAATAGATGAATCTTATTTTTCAGCATCCTATGATGCACCACCACCTTATATAGGCCTTAATGACACTAGAGTAGTTTCAAGAATAATGAAAATGGTGGATTTTGAATAAAATCACTCACTACCACCACAAGTGCCATGGGAAAAAATTTTAATTGAAGTTGAGGCCACAAAATTTAACATTGCACTGAGATCTACTTTTAGATTAATGTCACATAACCTACCCACATGAGACATTGATAAATGAGTGGGAATTAATAATGGTTTTGGAAGGTCGTATTTCGACACATAAAAATACATTTTGACCAAATGGGGTGAGTAATCCATTAGCCTCCAATATTTATCCACGATCATTGTATAAAATGGCCAAAGTAAGGAATTGTGTTTATTTAATGTGAAAATATTGTATTATATTATTTTTTCTAAGAAATGTAGGGGAGAGATAGGATATACAGGGCATAGGCTAAGGCATTATAGCATGGGAATGAGGAAAAATTAGGTGGAACCCAAATATACATATAATAAGGAGCTACATTTTTCATCAAAATTTTTATTTAATATCAAAACATTCTAACACATCCATTTCTATGAACAATGGGAGATGATAGATATTTGTGTTCAGTGTAGCTATTATTAAAATAAGGAATCCCAATTTACATTTTTCACCACTATATGATATTTTATCACTATAATTTTGTATCAAAAAAATAAAATTAAAATGGTATGTATCTTAGAAGCATACCATGTTTGATATTTAACTCATACGATTTGGATGATACACAATAATGGGGTTATTCATAATATAAATTAGTTGATTTGATAAAAAATTACACAAAAATTAAATATAATTTAATATATTACATTCACTCAGATTCATTATTGGAAATAAATAATTAAAATTGTTGGATGAAATATATTAATGTGGTAGAATATAATTACTTTATATTTCAATATATATTATCATCGAATAAATAGTTTTATAATATAATGATTAACCTGAAAGAAGAAACAATAAAAAATATCTATTTATATTTATAATATTTTATATGAATATTAAACCCTAGTCATTAAATTATATGGTATAAACTTAACTATCCAAATAAAAAATAAAATAATTAACTACGTATTGGAATCAAGAAAAAGAAATCTTCACTTAGAAAAAATTTTATTTATCATGTACTAAAGGTTACATCTATAGGTATTTCTGATGACCAATCCAATGCAAAAATCATGAAACCATGTTTTAAGAGATACCATATTCAAGATATTTTTATGATTATTGTGATTTCTATAAGATCCTTAGAAGATAAACCTCCAACCAAAATTACAATAAGTGTATATCTGATGCTTTTATTTTATATGGAGATTATAAAGTTTTCTTTAATTATATGTTATTATTAAATAAAAAATAAAACAAAAAATATATATACACTATACTAATTATAAATTTATAATAAATAATCCTCATTAAACAAAACATCACTTTTTTTTAAAAATGTTATTTTCTTGAAATTATGTTTAAAAATAATATTTTATTATATATAATTAATAATGTTAATTTGATGAAATTATAGTTATTTTTCTATATATAATGTTAATTTTTTAAATATTATTTTTTAGGTTAAAAAAAAAGAAATATTTTTTTGTGAAAAGTGCACAATAATGTTTTTACAGTTAACATCAATTTATACCATTATTAGTGTATGATTATTAATTTTTATTTCCAAAATTATTTTCCTAAAAATATATATTTTTTCCAGTAATATATTATTCAAAGCATGGATATTTTTATATAAATAATTATTTTATATTTTAAAATTTATGCATTATTTTCCAATTTGTCTTCAATATATTTTTATATTTACTATTATGAATGTAATTGTAATGTCATTTATATATTTAGTCAAACAAAATAGATTTGAAATTTCCAATAAATATATAAATTAAAATTAATTTGTAGAATTTATTATTTATTAACCATCAAAATCAACATAGTATAACAATCTAATCGCGATGAAAACTACATGGGTAAATGTTATTCACATTATAGTTTAAAGGATTTACAAATTTAAAATAGGTATTTATTTGGATGATGGTGGTGCAGATTGTCCTTATATTCTAACCACTCATGTATTTTTAAATTTTTTTTATACACATTCATTGAGAGTTCCTATCCTTTATTGTAAAATGTTTTATTTACAGAAAATGCCACTTATTTTCAATTATTAAATGATAACTCATCTACTCAAATATTCTCTAAAAAATGGAAATGATATTCCCAAAATCATACTAAATATCTTCTTCATAGTATTAGACATAATTATCAGTTTTTGACATCTTCTAAGACCATCACTCAATGGTTTAATCCCAGTCCTCAGGGACATAATCCATGAGGTGAGTTATTGGTTCTTGAACTTCTCATTAATTTTTTATATTATTAGTTGCATTTCTTCATCCTAGAAGTTATTTCACCTTATTAAAATAGATAATTAATTCTATTAATTATTTTATACATTAATTGTAAATATTTTAAAATCATTTACATCAAATCTATTATCTATCAATGAAAAAAACATTAATTGTGTGTTTTTTGTAGTATCACCACGATAAGGAATAATGTTTTTTTCCATCCCCACCATATATGGATGGTCCTGATATGGAGTCAAGTATAATAATATGTAATTATTCATATTTTTTTTAAATAATTATAAAAAATATTAATCCATTTTCCTATTATATATAAAATGAAATCTACATCCATGCATATGTGTGCTCTACTACCTCTATGGGATGACTGATTTTTATTATTCATTTGATCAATACATTACATAGATAAAAATTGGAGTGTTTTTATGGGAAATATTTTTTATTAAGATATAATTATGATTTGATTAAGTATATTTAATCACCATATCAATGATATGTTTATTTATGGTCTTTCATAAATTCAAATGGTTAAAAAAGAGTACTAATTTGAAATTCAATTTTTCAAATGATGAAATATGTTCATATCTATTACATAAAAATCAACATATATTTATATAATAAATTATTTTTACTATTATATAATATATGATATTAATTTTACAATGGTGTAATTATATTACAACTAAATCGAATCATGATCATCAATAACTAGGGTACATTCTTTTTTGAGGTTGATATGGACACTAACATGAACAATGCCATAAAATTAATACATGAATGATTATGATAAAATAATTTCTAGTATAATATTATATATTTATGTAAATTATTAATTTTCTTTGTTTATTTAATGTATTAAACAATATATTATTCATTTATTGGTAAAACGACCTTTGTTGGTTGAAAATCACTATTTAAATGTTTATTGTAGATTTAAATATCTTCAATAACGATTGATGTAATCATGAATGATAATTATATATTAAAAAATAAATATGACTCATCCAATATATTAAATATAATCTTCATTAATTAATATTATTTTTAAAAGTATTGAATAGTAACACAACGCCTATGAAATTGTTAGAAAGTGTTAAAATTATAAACATATGATATGAGAAAATAGTTAAAAACAATATAAAATTATTGTATAAAATAGTTATAAAATAAAATTTATATATGTTTAGTTAAAAATTATTTACTAAAATTATTTATTAGGAAATTTTTATTTTTCATAAAGGAGGATTACTTCATTTGACTTATCAAGGAAGTATGATAATGGTTTCACTGCTTGAAAATTGAATCATATGATACATGGTTATAGTGCACAATGTATTTCTTTTCAATTGTTTAAATAATTAGATATCTTAATTTATTTATAATTTTTCTATTATATTTAACTATATATATTTTCTATTGAAATTTCAACCACTAACATTATTAGGAATCAAATGTTATAATGGCTCTAAGTGGTTTTTCTGGATCATATATTTTCTAACATCCATATTCATTGTTCGTTGACTATAATCATTAAAGATTAATATAGTATAAATAATTATTATGTAATGATTAATTTAAAATATTTTATTATAATATTAATTTTTAAAACAAATATACTCATCCCTGATTATGATATTGTTTCATAAAATAAATCATTTCGATATGAATTATTCTAACTATATTTAATTGATTTTTCCAATCTATCCATGTTATTTCATCATGTGAATCAACTCTAATAATTTTTTTAAATATAATAAGGAATTATTGATAATAATATAACATGTTAATGTAAACAATTATATGTAAGAAAATCATTTTACTATTTAGATATTGGTGTTCTCGAACATTGGTATTTCAAAATATAAAAAATCGTTTTTCTATCCTTTTATGAAATCCTATTTTTTCATAAACATTATAATTTTTATTATCATTTTTCTATTTCAAATTAAATGAAATTTTAAATAGTTTTAGTATATTTTTATCATCTTATTCTGATTCCCCTCATAAAAATGATTTTTATTTTAATTTTTACTCCAATTTTTCTCACAATGTTTATAAGGTGTTGTCTAAACATTTTGATTTTAACTTCTAATTTTTTTATTACGGAATGTATTTCTTGTAGTTATATGTTTATTATATTCTATATGTTATTATATTATGATATAATGTTTTAAATTTTACTTTAATATCCATGATTCAATAATATATTGTTCTTTGAAACCACAATTCTTTTTTAGGGGTTAATTAAAATATATTTATGATTGAATTTATGTTAAAAAAGTATATAAGAATGGTAGTGGGTGAATTACTATATGGGGATCCATTCCATTTGATAAATTTCATATGTAATGATGTATAGAGTACCTTATATAATGGATTTGATCACATGGTTTAGTCCATGATGGATTTTCACACATTATTTCGTAGGGAATTTTTTTTTCCATTAATATAATCATGGGCATAATGAGTTTTTTGTACATCAAATTGTGATTTTAAAATTGTATCTGAATATTTGATATTATCTTTGAAATTAAACACCATTAATATTAAAACAATACTATAATTAATGATATGTTTATTTTTTTACATAAATTTAATCTCTTTGATAGAATTAAATGCATTTAACACAATGTTTGAATGAACAATAATACTTTATTAAAATATATTTAATTAAATAATTCCATTATAACCTTAAAATTAAATTGTAATTTTGAAACGGACTAAATAATTTTCAATAATATATATTTTAAATAATTATTGAATAAATATATTTTATATTTACTAATTTATAAAAATATTATAACCATTTAATGAAAATTAAATGTTTTTTGAAAAATGGTATTTTTATTAAAGACGGTTTAATTGATAATTTTATATATATTATATAATATTATTTTAAAATATTAAAAAATTAACTTATTAAAATAATGTTAAAATTTTCAATCCAATTATCTAAATTATCATATGGTAAATTTATTGTATTTTTCTAAAAATATTTATTTTTAATGAATATTAAAAATTATTGAATTTAAATTCAAATCATCCCTTTTTTATAAATTATCTATAAAGTTACATTATATTTTAATTTTTTTAAAAGTAATATTCTTTAAATTACATATATTTTAATATAATTTAGGCTAATGGAATCAATTTCATGTTAAATTTTTATATAAAAATATTTTTTTTCTTTTAGACATTTTTCTCTTTAAAAACCAACTTTATCATCATACATACGTGATTAGTTTTAAATCAGAATATTCAAAATCAATGAATGAAATTTATATTAATGAACAAAAAATTTTAATCCAAGTAATTTTTATTATTTAATAATTTTAAATTTATTTTTGACCGTAATTAATAATAATAATTGTAAAACAAATTTAACACAGTTCTGGTAAATATTTATTTAATGGGAGTTAAACTAAAGAGATAATATTTAATATGACATAAAAAAATTGTTAAAAAAATTTAATTAAATATATCGACCACATAATATCTTATTATGTATTATAATTAAAATTTTAACATATTGTTAACTGAGAATCAGGGGTTCACCATTTTTATTTTTAAGAATAAAAACTGTAGTGCTCTCCAAAGTTATATATGTCCACTAACACTCGTCCCCTATTTAAACAATCAAACACATAAGATCAAACAATACCAGAAAAAGTAACATACCAAAATATATCCCTTCTTCCTAGAGGATTAGTTTTTTTGTAAATCCAACCTATGATGGGGTATTGGATGAACATTAATAGGTTACCTAAAATATATGTAATGTTTTTCAACGAGCATTTTAATTTTATTTCGCTTTTCCCAACATTAAAATCATATATAACAATGATGAATATCAAACTAAGTATATTCAACATAATTAAATTTTTTATATAAATATAATGAACTAAAACCATCACTATATCTATACATTGGTTTATCATATCGACATTTGTGTGCATGATGGACTACCGCCCTGTGAACCGATGTCATTCATTTCATAATTACAAGCCTTTACGGTTGTGTATGATGAATGAAATAATGTATATATATATATACATGATATTTATAAAATAATTATACCCATTTATTCAACAAACCATATTAAAATTTTTTACATTCGATTATGTTGGGGATACGATAAGGTCACTTGTGTGTATACCAAACTATGGAATCTGGAAGAGATGTGATTCCTCTAGCAGTAAATTTATATGGAATTTAATAACGATAAATTTAATGATTATACGAGATATACGTGAAATAATTTTTATATTAATGAATCTTTTATCATCATTAATTCCTAATAAATCCATTAATTGATTATCTTTTCCCTCACATAATAATTATTAGATCAATTTGGTGTGTGTGGACTACTGCATTCAGGATGGAATGTGACAGTATTTTCATCATGAAATAAAATGGATGATATATATAATTATATTTAATGAATTATTGTTTTATTTATGATAAATTGATAATTATAGACGGATAAAATATTACTTTTCTTTTTTCCAAAATGTTCATAGAAATATTGAAATGTCACTCTATTATATATAAGACCAACTATGACTAAAATTAAAAGTAATTGATTTTTCATGACCATCATTAATTATATTTTGAAAAATAATTATAATTTAGTTTAATATTAAAATTATGTAATTACTATTCCAGGGTCGTTATATAGTAATCTTATTGAACATTTTCTACTTTCCAATGTCATTTTTGACACATAAGAAAATTATCATCAACATATATGACATGTATTTAATTGATTTTGTAATGAAAAATAAAATGGTAATAAGCTAAATAAAATGAATAATAAAACTGAAAAATATTTTTAATCAGACAAATAATTAATATAAATTTGTAATTTAAGAATATAAATGACATTAATTTCCAGTCAAACACAAATTTAGGGTTTTTTCTCACTTTTACTTCTATGGGACATACAAGATATTTGAAAGCTATTTCATTTTTTGGATTACATATTGAATATATTTACAATTTATAATGAAATAATTTAACCTAGTGGTATATAATGTTTCATTTAAATATATTTATTTAATATTTCTTATGATAAAAAATTTTCCAAATACATTATGGTTTATTTCACATATGTTACCATTATTCAGGATTATTTTTATTTATGTATCTGATGATATAATTATTACATATTTATATCTAAAATTAAATATATTTTCCACTTTGAATGTTATTAATGAAATTTTTTAAATAATAGTTCCATTATTTACCTTTTTGGTTCTTAAAACCATCAATAAAATAGTTTCAAGAAAATTAAATTTCATTTCACTCTTTGGTCAAATATTTTTTTTCATCCAAAAACTTGTCTCCAAAAAATAAATTTAAATTTTTTAATATATTTTAAAAAAATATTAAATATACGATTACCCATGTTTTTATTTATACCAAATGGTTTGATAAACATATTATTATTTTTTATAAACAATACAATTTTTTTACTTTTTATTGTGAAAAGTGAATGTTCCTTCTAATATTTACAACTTGTAAGGAATTAAACTTCCTTAAGACAATAATTTCATGGAATCTTACATTTTCTCTTTATATAGATATTTTTATATGAAATATTTTTCCTAGTATTAATTAAATTATAAGTTTATAAAATTTATTATCAATGAAAATTATTTTGATAATCAGTTATAAATTTTATAGGATTATAGCAAAAGGTTTATTTTCAATTAAAGGTTATTTTCATCAATAAATAATCCATGTGTTATTTATATATAATATTCCATAAAGTATGAAATTATTTGATGTTGGTTATTAATTAATTTTGATACATACCAATGATACAATCCTTATTATATTTGTATCTTTATTTTTATTATTTTCACAAGAAATCTATTGTATTAGATGTCCTTAAATAATGCATTGATGGGCATCATCAGATTTCAATCATTATGAATTCCACTATTATGAATATACATATTGATATACCATGTGATTATTTGATTAGTTAGAATATATAAATGAATATTTTTATTTCCAATTTGAATATTTTAATGTAACTAGATGGTCAACATTTATTCCTTCTTTGTTATGATCATGTTTTTAATTAAATTAAATGTGTTTCACTTTTTTTTCTTATCATATTGATTATTTAATATTTACTCATATATTATGATTAATTATTATAATTACTATTCTTCAAATCTCATCCATTATTATTGTTGATTTTCCCTAGGATAAAAATAATTGTATTGTTTCTAATATTTTTAGATATAATAAATAAAATAACATAATTATCGAATAATATTTTTTGTATATTTTTCTGTTTTAAAACATAATTTGTATTTATCATATGTATCTAGTTTACGAGGAATTTTAAAATATTTTTCATTTTGGAATATAATTTCATTTATAATATTTGAATATAATAATGAAGTAACTAGCTCTGGGATATATTGTTTGGGGTCACTAGAGTTGGTATTAAGGGATGTCTATTAGAGTCTAAGAGAAGTAGATTTATTGAAACATATATTATTAAGATTGAAACATGATTGATTTTGAGGATAATTATTGAAAATAAATCTATTATTTTGGAGATGAATATATTATTAACGTCGTCCTCATAATATATCTTGGTATTGATACTACTAAATGATGTAATTTTGTCACGGATGTAACTAATTATATAAATTTGAAGAAGGCGATTTATTATTGACCCAGTCATCCCCTGGTGCATGATAACAGGAATCATAATGCACCCAATTTTTTATATATTTTTGAAATACATAAAAAATAACATTTTCTTTTCAAAAAATTTTGACAGATATTTAATAAAATATATCCCAAAAGAAACCATTTTATGGACTATGAGATTATCTATGCATATATTTTTCTATTGATGATAATTATTTCACTAGATTTAGGATTATACATTATGTTTCAAGGTGATATGATATAAGATAGTGTGTGTCATCATATAGAAGTTGTGCCATTCATATAGAATGGATGGGGCATCAATTTATTTAAACAGATGTCTAATAAATATCATTTCAATTATGAGATTAGGAAAACATTTTGAATATAATTAATGTTAAAAAAATATTATCATACGAAGAAATAGAATAATTTGATAACATGATATAGAAAGAATTTTATAAGTATTATGGAATAAAAGGGACTAAGGATAATAATAAAATGGTAGAAAGAAATTTGGATAAAGGATAAATGTGATGGAATTATTTTGTCATATTTTTTTATTATAGAAATTAACACTCTTGAGTTTCCATAATGGATATGTCAGTTTTGTACAGGTTTTTAGGTAAATTACACAGTTCTCATGATTTAATTTGAAATAAAAAGTTTTCCAATGTACAATATATCATATATAATAATGCGGGGAGAAATAGAAACAAACTCTCTAAACATCATATGAGTATACCAACAAATATAGCTAATAGATCGTGGTCATGATTATGTAATTACAATAGATGATGTGGAAAAATTAATGTGATTGTGTTTGGATTCAATAATTATTCCATTTGAGTATTTTATCATTATTATCCTAGTTTTAATAATTGTGAGATGTATCAGTATTGTAACAGAGAATATTTTCATAATGGATTGGAAATCGTTTGATAAACAAAACCGATAGACAATAAAAATTATCCAGTGGGATGTTGAACATCATAGAAACACATGATTAACAAAAATATAACCCTATATATGTTCTTGATGCTGAGATAATGATTTTCGTATAATGATATTATTAATGTTGAAAACATAATTTGGATAGTACATTCATCCATGGAACTAATTAATATTTTTTCTAAAAGTGGTTTATGTCATAATATATTGATTTGAAAAAATATTTATATTTGAGGAATATATCAAATAATCCATGTTTCTTAAGGAACAAAATGAATGAATTATTTAAAATAAAATTTATTGTAATTTAGGTTATTAAAATATTTCAAAAGAATAAATAATGAAGCAACGGACATGTGTTATATATAATGATTAAGATCTAAATAAATTGGTTTGGGGGATTATTGATAAGTTCATTTTGAAAATTTTATGACCCTCGTTATAATTTATTGGATCTAAATCTATTTAATAGGTAATTAAAAAAACCATTTATGAAATAGTTTGTGTTCATCATTTGATTTTGGTTTGGATAGTAATTTATTACTTTACAAAAAGATTATTTATGCATATTGGATAACAATAACAAAGAATATTGGTATAATAATAACTACAAATAGAAGGAATAAAATATCATTTTGTTATGGGTGTTATGAACCATTTCAATTTATTTTAATCACATCATACAAAAAATTTAATTTTTTTGATATTCATTCCATTTAGTATCAAATGAATTCGAAATTATTCAATAAAAATCCAAAGTTAATAGTTTTATTATGAAATATAAATGTATCATGTTTGTATATTTTCATATATTAATTGATTTGAAATAACTACTCAACTTTATAAAGAGTATCATGTTATTGAAATGTTATCCTATTATATTCATATATGATGAATCATGTTTTCTTTTAAAACATCACTATTTTTTGGTTTTGAGGTCATTAACTTATCATTCATCATTTACATTCCTTTCATCAATGACCTATATCATTATTTATAATTATTTATTATTTTTTTATATGTCCACATATTCATCTTCCACCAAAGATCACTTATTTATAATCATAGTTTTCCATTATTACAAATGAAATTGTATTTCTATAATCACTTTTCAATAGTTTTATTATTGAACATACTCCGCATATGGGATTTCATAAAATGTATTTTTAAATATCAATCCCTTTATCATAAATATCAACATTAATTTGGGTGGGGACAATTTATTTAATGGGTTACGAATGTAACAACCAGATATTATTAAAATAGGAACACCTTATTTTTTAAGGTAAATTACATGAAACACCACACATTGAATGCATTATAACACCGAAGAATTTATGATATTTTTTTGAAAAAATTATATATAATTTAAATCATACAATTCACACAAAACCAATTTTCAAAAAAAAATACTCTATTAAAATATTATTATTTATACATTACAATTATTACCATGCTGTGAAATTTTTTGTATGAATAATACTAAATAAATTATGTGAATAATATTGTTTAAAATTTTATAATTTATTTTAAAATTATTTGTATTGGTTATAAGTATAATTAGTACCATTTGAGAGAAAATGAAATTGTTTTAGAAAATATTACTTTTTAAAAAGAAATTATGGTGGCTCATTATATATATAATATATAATTAAATGTTCAACATTATAAAAATTATTTGAAAAAAGAAACATAACATTAGTAATCTATAGTAAAAATTATGATAGTGTAAATTTTTACTATTTTTATAAAAAAAATTATTTTTTGATGAATAATATTTAATACTAAATTATAATTGAAAACTGTATTTCAAATCAATATTATTAATGATGATACATTATATTTTCTATTAGTATTAATGAATCATTGGTGAAATAATATATTTATTACTATAACTTAGGCAGTTGTTTCATTTTTATATTGAATTTTAATATAAATACATTGAAAATTTTGAACATTTTCTCTTTGAAAACACAATTTCTAATCACATATGTGTGATCAAGTTTATGTTAATTTTTCCACATAAGAAAATGGAATATTTAATATTGAATTAAATAATTTAAATCTAAATAATTTATAATATCTAATGAGGTCAATATAATTTATTATTACAATGAAAATTACAAACTCTGAACAAATATTTTATGTAGTTAAGGTAAAAAAGAATTTTCTGAGCTTTAAAATACAAAATATAATAGATATCATTACCTATAAAATTTTTTGAAAAAAAATTAATATTCATATCTAGACCATTTCATGACTATGCCTTGATAATACTACATATTTTACCGATTTCTATTGTTCAAACAATTAAGGGTATATCTTTTTTCCTTTCAAAAAATACAGTTGTAACATCCCATGTAATTATATAAAAAGACATTTTAATATCAATTTATATTTCTTAATTATATTGTAGATAAAATTTTTGATGTCATGCTGGACACGAAACAATGGGTTTCTCTGGAATCTTATGTTTTACATAAGACTCAGTTATACAGAATAATAATACATTATTTAAAATATTATTTTAAATAGAAGTTATCATATTGAAATTTTATTGAATGTAATGACAAAACAAACTATATTATTTTTTCACATATTTATTAATTTCTATTAGTTTCATCCATTATATTTTATGGAACTAAAATAATAATAAATCCAATTTTATGAATAAAATCTCTAATATTTTTAAAAAGTAGTCTGATGCCTTTTAATGGTGAAACCATTTAATATCTATTTTCGACACCCTTATAAGTTAAAATTTTAAAAATAAGCTTCTTATTTAGAATTTCTATATAAGAAAATAGATTTTAATTTTTTTTGTATTTTTCTAATAACTTTTATATTTTATCGAATAATGGAATATAATTTATTTTAATTCAAAACTACTTTTTCATCTAATTTATTTTAAATGTTTTATTATCATTTTAATTGGTTTTGATGTATATTTTGATTAATTTTTATCATTTAATTCAACTTTTTCCATTTGAATCAATTTAAATTGCAATTATATTAAAATCATTTAAATCTTTTGAATGGTTCACCATAAAAACCCACCTTTTAGTTTTTTCTACAAAAAATAATTTTAAATAAAATATTTATATATTTTGAACTAAATTATGTAAAATGTATTCTATATTTTGAATCATAATACTAAAAGTGTTTTTAATGGAAATTTCATTTTTAGTTGTAAAAAAGATACCATGGTATAAAATTATTAACCATAGTAAATGTAAAATATTGAAAAGGGTTAAAAATAAAAGTTATATTCATAACCATCCAACAAAACACAACCATTAATGGTTGTTTGAGTTTTGGATCAACCCTAAAAATCTGATAAAACATTATTTAAATGTAAAATATTGGAATTTCATTCTACCTTTAGATGGTAATATTTTATTATAATACAATCAATAAATTAATCACTTGGACTCACCTCTCCTAAAGTACTAGTACCACCTCTCCACAACCTTATATCAACCCAAAATCCCTGTAGATCCTTAAATATCTACCCAAAAATCTCATACCCACTCTCCCAATGTCTATGTGCATCAGGTTTTTCCAAATGTCTAAATCCAAGGACCTTAAGGTTCTTTTAAGGATGTGATATTCCAAATATAATTCTCTCAAAATACAACTATTAATTTCTTTTATTTTCAAATTTCCCATAACAAACATCATTCCTCAATGCATGATAACCCTAGAATAATATAAATATTATATTTTTATATTTCTAATTGATAATATCATATCCATTTCTTTTCTTACATCCTCTTATTCAATGAAACAAAATTTTATTCCAAGTGATGCTAGTTAATCACCTCTGTGAATAATGTTTCTATTAATTTTCCATTACTAACATCATGGTTGTTCATTTAAATATTATTCTGGATAAATAATTTATAAAAATATATGTTATAATCTATTTATTATAATTTATATGTTATATTGATCATTAATTTAGTCTTTACATATTGTCGTTATATGATAACTTTGGTTGGGAATGTGTATACTTCCACCTATTCAAAATGATGTGATTCATTCACCCATCATAAGGAATGTATTAATGATTATTTATGTAAAAATATATGATATTAATTAAATATTAATTCTACTATAATGATATTATATAATTATTCATATTTATATTCATTTAATTTAATTTTCTCCTTTTAATACCTTAGGGAAAATAAAAATAGTGTTCATGTGTATGTAAGACATATCGTCTCCATGAATAGTGTTTTCAGTTTGAATTTATAACGTATTACAAATTATTATTTAATTAACATATAATATTTTTATATCATGTTTTATATTATGGAAATAATGGAATTTGGATAACATGGACTATTTATATCATACAATGTTCATTTTTTACTCATGTACTGAATAACGGAAAAAAATTATGTCAAAAATTATATGATAATTCAATAGCTATAGTATAGAAATACGTTATATAAAATGAATAATAAACAAAAAAACATTCTCATTAATATATAAATTTTACTATGTTTATTATTCAGGAAGATAAAGAACATATGTTACAAGTCACCCTGAGGGTGAGGGAATTTCATATCCCAATTTACATTCATTGGGATAAACATCTACGTATTGATTATCTCATTCATCTCTTATGTGTGAGATGAATTATGAATATATTTTATTTTATTTATATCATGATTTTAATTAATGTTTTTCTAATAAATCATATTATTTAGAGTGTTTGAATTTCCAAACAAAAAGACTAAAGGAATTGTTTTAACATATATGGTGACAACGACATATTATTCACCGTAAACATTATTTGATATTCTGATTCTTCTATATGACATAATGTTCATAAAAAAATTACATATTACCTTATAAATTATTTTGGTATTGTGATTGGTTTTTTATGGGATTATTTATATCAATATATTGAAATGATATCTTTCACTGGAAATGATGAAATGTTATTTTCCTTTATTCATGATTTATGTGTTGTGAATATGAATTGGTTTCGGGGAATTAATCAATTTTAAGTGTTTTCCATGATAACTTGATGGCAGCTAAGCCCATTATTTCCCTTCAATAAAATTTTATAATTAGATTGAGTTAAACAAAAGCTTTTCTCTTTACTGATTTATGGAATATACTGTTATGGGATTTCCAAACATTTCTATGAAGGTTACTCCATATGTTTCTATGAATAGTACAATGTATGTATTATAATGATGCAAAAAAGACAGGTCTATGATTTTTACGATTTATTTTCTAGAATATTATTTTCACATTAGGTATGTTTTATATGTGAAATTAATGAATTTTTGAAAAAATTATTTAGTTTTAAATATTCATGGACTAACTATTTCATTCATTATTTTATATCCCTTAGTGATATTTTTTTCTAACTAATGTTTTGAAATGCTTTCCACTAGGTATAATGATTGGAAAGAGAATGGAACATTTCAACATGTTTTTTAATAAGAATAGAGTCCATGTATTATTTTAAAAGTTTTATATTTTGAAAATAATGGATACTATCTTTATGGAATCCTATTGTATGATTATGGGATGTTATGTATTAATGATGACCTAATTATATAAAACTATAAACATAAAAATATCATTAATGTGAATCAAAGAAAATTCCTAACTAAACTCATGATTATGTAGTGGTTGAATATAGGCCTTATGGTAGCTATTAATGGTGAGTTTAAATAAAAGTTGGGGTTAGGATATTTTTAATAGAATATAAAATAATGTTATTTTCTTATGTTAAAATTCAAATGATATATAATTTAGATATTAGCATGTTTCTTCATCTATTATATGTATTTTCAAATAGGATTTCCACAGAATAAATACGAAAATTAAGCTAGAACAATATCCTAAGGAAAATAATCTTCTAAATGAAGTACTTCAGATGGTCACAATCAGAAAATGTAATGTTTGTTGTAGTGGTGGATCATATGACATAGAAAATAAATGGTGGTGGTACCCCTTTATTGAATCATCATATCTATAGTATAAAAACATGTTGGAAGTGAAAACTTTTGTGTGGAGACATCCTCTATCATTTAAAGGTTAAAATGACACTCTGATCACTAAATAGTGCATTAAATCCCAAAAAAATATTTTTGACTTAATGTGGTGTTCATAGAATCAAATGGTTATTCATTCTATTTACCATTTTGAAGTTGAATCTGGTCAATTTTGGTTTATGGAATAGAATATCAGGGATATTGAGGAGATTTATTCTCTTGATTGGAATGAATTAAAAATAGTTTTCTTTAGAAATATTTTCCTATTCTATTTTTACGTATGATTGGTACATAATTCTTCGAATTGAAGTAAGAGGATAACTTGATGGTTTCTTATGATGAAAAATTCACTAAAATGAGAAGGTATTCTCCAAATTTCATATTTCATATTGATATTAAAATCAATTGTTTTGCTCGGTATTAAATCATACATATCACACAGATATGGATTCTAATGATTTTAAAATATATTATAAACAATACCGACATGAGAATAAAGTGTAAATGGAGTTAGATGATGATCATATGTACCTTAAAAAATATTAGAATAAGTTTTCGTTGTAAATTTACAAGTGGAATTTTTTATCATAAAATTATGATGATAAAAAATTTATGATTATATTTTGGAAAAATTGCTGTAAAATAGACACTATAGATTTCCTTCACAATTCTTGTAAGTTCATCTTATGTGAAGAAATAGTGAATAAGGATCATAATTTTGTATAAAAATATAGTGGTAGTGGTAACTTTAAATCGGATTTTCAATCATTGAAATGTTTTAATTCCAATGAGATGGTTTGTTATGAAAATGAGTGTCCAATGAAGAACTCTAATGGAGGAAATTATTTCTTCAATAAGAAGAAAGGGTTTGGTATATTATTTACAATTAACTCAACATAAGATGGACAATAGAACAAAGTAGTTCTAGGTATATTGTATGTTTACTCAAATTATGCCAATGTGTTTCTTAATTTATGGTCTATAAATTTATTCATTTTGTGAATTTTTCTAGTGTATCGGAAATTCCACGCAATGAAATGAATCCATAAATTATTGTAAAAACAGCAGGGGAAATGTTGCAGAAAAAAAAATCATAATAACATTCATATCCTTATATGAGGAATGAATTTACATGAAAACATTATAGTTTTTCCGCTTATAGTGTTTTATATAATCTTGGGTATGGATTGTAATTTTATTTACCAATCTACGATTCATTATTGGGGTCGAGAAGATTATTTGATAGTAGAAATTAATTTTGTGTATAATAATTAACTCGCCCAATTAATAACATATCACGAGGTTGATAAAAAATTAAAATATGGAATAGAATGTTTTATTGCATGTATTGTTGAGAAAAGGAACTCATCATATTATTTATATTCCAACAGTAAATAAGTAAAAAAGTGTTTTTTATGAGTTTTTCATTGTTAGAAAATATAATCGAGATGTTGAAATTACTGATGACTTTTTTCATGATGCTAAGATAATTTGAAACCCCCCTTGCTGAATCTTGTAGATTGAACTTATAGAGTTGTCTATGAAATTGAAATAGCTATATGATAAAAGAATAATTTTCCCTATAACATCACCATGGGGTGATCCAGTCTTGTTTTTTAAAAGGAAACATAGTTCAACAAGACTTTTCATTGATTACTAAGCCCAGATTAATATCCATTTTAAGAAAAGGTAACAGTTTACTCATATAGATGATTTTTTGTCATCTCTAAGGAGAATAATAATTTTATATGATTGGATTGTGGTCATGGTAATATTAGTTGAAATTGAATTATTAAGACATTTTTCAGACCAAATTTCACACTATATATGGCCATTATAAATTTTTTGTCATGACGTTTGGGTTAACTAATGAACCCATAATATTCATGGATATTATAAATAGAATATTATATGAATATTATATATGATATTTGATGTGTTTATTGAAAAATGTTTGATATATTAAATAGGTAAATAAGAGTATTATAGTAATTTAAGCATTTAATTACAAATATAAAATGAATGTAAATTGTATGTGAAATTCTGAAAGTGTGAGTTTTGGTTAAAACGTATTACATTCCTTGGTCACATTGTACCTAATGATTGTATAACTATTTATCCGTATAAAATGAATGTTTTTGAAGAATGATCAACAACCACATATATAACCAATATTCATTGTTTTTATTGTTTATAAGGCTATAACTGAGTTTTTTATGAAACATTATCTTTGTTATCTATCCCACAGACTATGTTAACACAAAAATAGGATTATTTTATATATACAATGAAATGTGATGAATTTTTTAAAAATTTCAAATTAATATTGGTGAATGATCCGGTATTGTAACTTCTATCCATAAATGGTGAATTATTTATCTATAGTGATTCATCGTTCAAAGGAATTGTTTTATTTTTTATAAATAATGATTAAGTCATTAATTATGCATCAAGAGAGTTGAATACACATGAGTTAAATTACCCTACACAAGATTTGGTATTAGGTGGTGTTTTTTATATTAAAACATTTTCATACATCACTTGTATGGAGTAAAATATGACATATATTCTGAAACAAATTGATCGAATAATATATTCAATCAAAAATAAATTAAAACTACATAGAGCTAATAGAATGAATTAATCATGGATAATTATTTTATGATTCATTACACCTAAGAAAAAATTAAATAGGATGATTATTTTAGTAGAAAACATAATTATATATTAACCATGATACATTTTCATCATGATCTAATGGTTATTTATTTGATAAAATTTTTCATGGAGGTTATAAGATTAAGAACATATTTTTTCTGTTTTAGGTGTCAGTGAAATCATCTATATTAGACAAAATTAAACAACTGCTAATGGAAGATAGTGAGTTTCATAAAAAGGTAGATTAGTTCACAATAGTAAGTTATCAGAATATAACATTGATAAATATTGTGTTTTGAGATTTGGTAATATGTTATGTGTGCCTCATCATCCAAAATTTATCAAATATTTGTTTTGTGAACCTATAATTTCTCTTTCCTCATTTTATCTTGTTATTACTACATAATATAGCACTCTTATGGTGTTTTAATGATGTGATGGAATGAAAAATATATTGTGGAATTTACAGTGAAGTGATTTACATATTTGTAGGTTAAACCAGAATGATAATTTTAATAGGACATGCCTTATCAATTAATGGTTCCTATTTGGAAATTAGAATGTATATCCATAAATTTTGTAGAGTGATTCATGGAGGCTTCTCTCGGTAACAATGTGATTTAATTTGTTAGTGGTCGATTGACCAAATATTATAATTTTATTATTATTTGATATAAATTATCTCTATAAACACATTCCCATCCATATATTAAAGATAATGTTATGATTAATGGAATATTTATCTCTAATATATCTGATAGTGATCCCAAGTTTTGGTCCAGCTTTGAAAATGGACATCTTTAGTTATTGGGAAAGAAAATAAATTTTAGTACAATCATTAATCCTCAATCATATAAAAATAATGAATGCAAATTTAGATGATAATGGATATTCTAGGTGTATTTTAAATTGATAAGTAAGTATTTTTTGATCATCATCTTTATTTGGTAACATTTTCTTAAAATAATAGTTTCTATTTCAGTATACATAAGGAACCATTTGAATAATTATAAAGAAAATGTGTTCAAACTAAAAATATTTGGTATCAATTAGTTGAAAGGAAGTTGCTGGGACCATAATTTGTAGAAGAGATTGAAATAAAAGTTCAAATTATTCAAAATAATATGAGAATAGCTCAAACAAAGATGATAAGTTATGAGGATAACTAGAGTATTAATCATTATTTTGATGAAGGTGATCATGTAATTCTCAATGTTTGTACTTTTAAATTCTGCTACATTTTGTTAAAGAAGGGTAATCTATGTCCATGGTTCATTGTTCCCTATGATATTTTTGACAATGTTGGATCAATTTAATAAAAAATGGTTTCAACTACTATTTTATCCAAACATTACATTGTTTTTTAAATTTCAATGTTATGAAATTATATGATGGATTATTCTCGTGTTTTAGAGTCCAAAAGTAGTTCAATTTAAAAAGAATATTTCTTTTGAGGAATAACCAGTCCATGTTCTTAACCAAAGAGATAAAGTGTTATACAATAAGGTGATACTTCATGTTCAATATTTATGTAAACCCTAAGGGGTTGGAGAGGAAACATGAGAATCTCAAAAAGGTATAACGGGGAAAGTCCCCCAATTATTGTGTATGTGTGTAAATGTGCAAGGAAAAAAATTTCAAAAGGGGAAAAGGATGTAACATCCCACATATTTATAGAATAAAAAATTTTAATATCTATTAATATTTATTAATGGTATTTTATTATTACATTAAAGGTAATTCTTTTTCTGATAGCGTACCCGACACGTAACAATGGGTTTCTCTAAAATCTCATTCTTCACACAAGACTGATTTATATAAAAACAATAATACATTATTAATATTATTATTTTAAATTATAGTTATTACATAGCCATAATATTAATGATAATGCACATAATTAACCATACTATTTCTATAGTTGTATATTAACAGTTTTTACATTATTCTAATAAATATTATAGAACAAATATATAAAAAATGCCAATTTTTGGCATAAAATCTCTAATATTTTTAAATGGTAGTTTTAATTTATTTTGATAGAGAACCGATTTTAAATAATTCTTTTGAAAAAATTATATATTATATTAAAAAATTAATATTTTAAAGAGGGATATCAATAATTAGTTTATAAAAATATTTTTTATTTTTCTGATTACTATCATATTTTAATTAATAGTGAAAAATACTGCATTTTAATTCAAATATTCTTTCTCATATAATTTATATTAATTGTTAAATTAAACATTTATTGATTTTTAATGTAAATTTAGACTATATTTCTATCATTTAATCCTGTTTTATTTCATTGAAATCAATTTTAAAAAGAAATTAAATAAAAAAAACATTCCAATCCTTTATTTGTTTCACATTAAAAACAAAATGTTTAGTTTTTCTTACTAAATTAATTTTATATATAATATTTCAAATTATATAACTTTAATTAGGTAAAATGAATTTAATTTTAGAATAATATGTTCCAATTTAGGTTTTATGGTATATTTTATCTTTTATGTATAAAAAACTAAAATGTTATAAAATTATTTACCGTTGTAAAAGTAACGTTTCTACAAGGGTTAAAATTATATGTAAAAAACATAACATACCTAAAAAATACATCATTTTATTGATTTTTGAGGTGTTGATCCACCCTAACCAGCCTATAATACATTAATTAAATGAAACTATCTGGGAATTAAATCCACCGTAATATGGTTTTATTTAAATATAAAATAATTAATAAATTAAAAACATAAACACACCTCTCCCTATGTATAAATACCACCTCAGAACCACCCTATTTAAAAACACATGTACTTTTATCTCCAAAAATATATATCCAATCCTATCATATCCATTCTCCTTAAATTTCATTTCTTCTTTTCTTAACAAAATACCTAACCTATGGTCTTTGGGGACTTTCATTATGGGGATATTCATGAGGTAATTTTATCGATTTACCTCACTTAATTAATTTTATTTCTATTCTTTATCCTCACCACCTCAATACATAAATTCATGATAACTAAAGAAACATTTAAACACTATATATTTTTATTTATAATGTAATATTTAATATCCAATTCTATTCTCACATTATATAATTCAAATATATGACATTTTATTCCATGTTATTTCGTTTAATCACCTTGGTGAATAATGTTTTTTGTTCCACGTCAATTTAATCTATTATGTATGGTCATAAAACAATATTTATAATTAAATACTATTTAAATATGTAGATAATATCCTTTTTAATAGTCTATTATTTTTTATTAATTTTATCTTCATTATTTACATATTGTTGTTATATGATAACATCATTTTGGGATGTGTGGTGCACTACCTCCACAAAATGATGTGATTCATCAACATGACACATATGATGTATTAAATATTATATTTTTAAAAATATATGATATAAATTAAATATAAAAAATAATGTATCTATATAATATATTTATACATATTTATATATATTTCATTTATTTTCACTCTTTCAATACGACATAAAAAATGAAAATAGAATCCAGGCGTACATATTGCCTACCATCTCAATTAATTTTGTTTTTAGTTTTAATGTTAAAAATTAATATAAATATCTATATAATGAATATATAATATATTAATTACATTTTTTATACTTTGTACATAATGGACCTATGACCACATTGACTATTGACACCATGCCACGATCATTTTTAACTCTTTTACAAAATATTGAAAAAACGACTGACATGAACACAAATAATTATGTAAGTATTATAATATTGTACTAACTGAAATAATATGAATAATAATCATAAAAAATTATCTCAATAATAAATATTTTAATATATTATTATTATTCATGAAGTTAAATAATGTTCTAGACAAGTCAGAATTGAGGTACTATAATTTCTTTATAGAATTTCCAGTTATTTCGGATAAACATCAAAATCATGATTATGTCATTAAAAATTTACATGTGAAATGAATTTTTAATATATTAACATCAATTTATATCTCTAATTTCATAATATTAATATTTAAATTGATTGTTTTTATTTGCACTATTTGGCATTCCATACGAAATGAAAAAAGTATTTTTAACGTATACATCAACAATGACATCATTGCCACCATTACATTTATTTGGTATTTGTATTACTGTATAAGTCATAAAGATTGTTAAATGAAAATAAATAACTAATTCCTTTTTCATGTATTTTGGTATTTTATTTTATTAGGTATTGATTATGTCAATATCATTGAATGATATATTGTTATTGCAATATGGAAATTTTATTTTTCTTTTTTGTATTATTTATGTGTTATTAATAAGTATTTTTTTTGGTCATTTCTTATGTATAATTGGGGTTCCCTAATAAACTAACGGTTGTTTAGGCCATGATAGGTCCCCAATGAATTGTGTAATGATATATAAAAAAATCATGGGGTCTCCCCCAAGAAATTTATAGAATATACTATGATGGGTATTCCAAACATAACAGTGATGTTTACTCCCGTTGCATCTGTGAAAGCTAAAATGTAAGTATGATATGGATTCCCAAAAATAAATGTGTTATTAATGATTTATTAATTACTATTATAATGAATCATTTGATATAATGTATTGTGTTTTAATATGTTAAATGTTTCATTATGTGAAAAAAATATCGAGACTAAAATATTCATGGACCAATGAGTTCATTCCTCATTTTATACGTGTTACAATAATTCTTTTGCCCATAACTTGTTTTTTAAATGTGTTTCACATGGTATAAGGGGGCTTAAGAAAACAGAAGAAGTCAATGATAATCATTACAATTAAATAATTCTTGATTTAAATAAAAATTTTATATATTGAAGAAAATGAAAATGGATTAGGTTGTATCCTCTTGAATGATCATGGGATGTTTTGTATTAATTATAGAATCAATATCTTAAACTATAATCCGGAAAAGATCCTTAATTTAGAATAGTGTAAATTCTTACCAAAAATCATGATTATGTTATATTTAAGGCTGGGGTCTTATAAAAATTGTGGCACTCAAATAAATTATAAATTATCATGGATTTACGATATTATTTACACTATAAAAACATTCTAGTTCGGTAAATTATTTTTGGGGAACCTAATGAGGTTACCTAATGAAGAAGAAATATTCTTTAATGAGAATTTTTATTTTATTTCTTTATATACATCCATAATGTATTCTTAAATAAATTGATATAATAACCACAATATCATCCATAAATAGAGATATTTTTATTTAATGTTAATGTCTTATAACCATCCTAAAATCCATTAAATGCGTTATTGAATCAAAATTTTTGTTTATAATGGACTACCTCCTCACTAACCGATTATATGTGTTTTTAAATTACCACATATCATGGATGGGTATGGTGATGGATTATAATTATATATATTATATTTATAAAAAAAATTATTCCATAGGAATCATTATATCATATGTACCTTTTTTATTTCCATTACAAAGGGGATATGATAATATCTCTCAGGTGGACAGAGGAATACCACCATGGGATGTGATGTGATTCATTTTTCACTATTTATTTTCATGGATGTTAATAAAGTTAAAATAAATTATTATATGGAATATATATGAAATAATTATTATATTAATTAATTAATTATCATTCTAAATAGATAATATATTTTTTCCCTTAAGTTTTCACTCACAAAAAGATGACAATATCATTAGTATACATGTGACTACCTCTTTTAGAATATGATATCACTCTAATTTCATCACCACAAAACATATAATATACATATAATCATATTAGATTAAATGATATTGTACTTAGGATATTATTTTAACTATAGAAGCGCAAAATATTACACACCCACTTTCCACTATGTCTATTGTAAAATGGAAACGTTACACAACTATATATATGGCCCACTGCCTACATGATCATATCGTAGTTCATTTTTCATAATTATCATTCATAATTTGTTTTAATTTTATAATTAATGTATAAATATTATAATTATTTATTGATTAATCATCTATATATGTTTATATAATTTCCACTTTGACTATATAATTCTTTTGAAGACAATTTTAACACATAATACAAATATTTTAAAAAACGATGAATAAAACAAAATTGATTGTGTGATCATGTATTATAAGGGGTTACTGAAATTAAATGAATTATAAACTAATGAATTTTTACCAATAAAATAATAATAATAATTTTATAATTTTTGGAAGATATATAATATACAAGATGATTCATAGTCAAGGTACGTGTCTCTCATACCATATTTACATTTCGTTGTCATACACCATATTCACAAATTTTTTATTTTTTAAAATGTGTATAATTCATTTGTTAAGTTATATAATTAATTAATTTTATATACTTTTACTTAAGTGAATTTTTTTACCATCCATTGTAATATGATAAAGAATTTACCAATGTTGAAGTGTTTTCATTCAAAATATCATCACTATTGTGGATATTTATTTAATTAAAATTTGGGGAATTACTTGAAAATTTATTCATCAAAATAAATATATAATATTCTTCTATGGTTTTTTGTTATCATTTAATAATAATATAAACAGTACAAATATATCATAAATAATAATATAAATAAACTTTTTTATGAAAATATCAATTTATTTCTATGTTTAATAGATAATATTTATTCATTAAAAACCATATTTTCTAACGAAAGTAAAAAACTTTTTTAATAATCAACAACTGATTTATTAAAATTAATGTTACATGTTTTTAATATTTAGACATTTTTTAAAAAGTTATACACAATTATATTATCTAATTTTGAACATTATTAAACTATTTGACCACTCAAAAGGAATGATTTCAAAATTATATGTTGTGTACAGAATAACTATTAATCATGGCCATCATTTCATTATCGCTTTAATTATTTGATTATATGGTTTTTTAGGAAAAATTATATACCAAATAATATGTTAATTTAATTTATTATCAAATGAATGGATTAGGAAAATATTTTTTGAATACTCTAGTTTTAATCTATAAAGAAAGAATTTATGTGAATGGTTATTTTTTACAATGAATGATATATGTGTTATTTCAAAATAATTTTCCAAACAAGAAGGAAAAATTTGATCATAAATATGATTTAATGGGTATATTCATGAACGATACCATTATTATTATTTATTTGGATTGGTAATGATTAGTTTGACTAAGGATATACTATGCGAAAAAAATTAATTTTAGACATTATGATTTATGATTATGTTAATTTATTTGGGGTAATTATTAATGTTTTATATTATATTTTCTCAATATGAATGTATATGTTTATTTTCATTCACCAGTTTTATATGATAAATTCATTAGATTTAGTACATAATAGGTGGGAAGCTATGGTTTCTCAATCCATTGGTAGATCTAATGACACAAACTAGATTTGGATTTGGTTGCGGCCATACAAATTTATATGGGTTTGATGGAAAAATTCCTTAATGGTATTATATATCCTTGAATATGGCCTCAACAATTTTTTTTCAAAGAATGTCATTATGAATTCCATCATTATGAATGTGGTTATTAATAATATTTATGACTATTTAATTATTTATAATATAAAAGGTTATGATTAAAGATGATGCGGGAATTTAGATTTAATTATTTATTCATTATTTATTCATGTCATATTATGATCAACTTATTCATGAAATGGAATGTGATTCAATTTTTTATCTTTAGTTATTTATTTCACCTTACTTATTAAAAACTTTAAATATTAACTTACACTTATTGATCATCCATGATCACCCCATTTTTCTTATTTATTTTTACCAAGATATGAGGAAGTGTTTTGTGATTGATATGCATGAATACACTAAGAGGAATGATGACATTCGCATTTTTTTTAATTTTATGTTTTAATATGTAATTTGAATTTCATGTATGTATCTATTTTAAAATCACTAGTAAAATTATTTTCACTTTTGTATCTGATTACTTGTATCATATGGTAGTAAAAATAATTAAACATCATTTTAGAGGTATTGGGATCTAGGTCACCAAATTCTCAGAAAATTTTACAATTCATAAGGATTTACTTGATATTCATGTGTTTATAATGTTATTCCCAATATTCAGGAGGCAATTCATTTCCCTAAAATTCTATTTTTTCATTATTACATCGTATTCCGTATTTATTCCATATATATATGAATTTATCAATTGAAATAATATTAATGATATTTTTTAGACAGTAGTTATCTTTTATACTCAATTAATTAAATATTTATATTATCACATTGGCTGAACATGTATTCATTTTATAATATCTGTTTTTAGGATATGGTATTATAATATTTTTTACGGAGTATTTTCTTTCATGTAATGATATATTTTTACGTATTGATCCACTATTCCTCCATCCCATTGAAATATTTACATTCCCAATGTTATGTCTATAAATATTTTATTTGGGATTTCTAAAAAACCACAAATGTTAGAAATAATATAAATTATTATTTTATTTTATTTTAATATTGGTTGTTTATATCTCTGATCAATAAGTTAACTATACATTAGGACAATGGATTGAAAAACTATTTTCATGGTGTATTATTTACATCATGAGATTATCTTATTATTTAAAAATGATTATTTTTTATATAGACACAGAATTAAACATTACATTTTCTTGTGACATTAAATTACAATCCACTTTCATAGATTCACAATTATATTTTAGGTTTATATTTTAATAGATATAGGTAATGAATCTAAAAAATAATAACGTTATATGGATAATGTGCATAATTACATATAGAATAAAAATTGATCAAATTATAAATATTATAAATTCGATCAAGTTTTATTATCTTGAAAATTTTTCGTAAAAGTCAACCTAAAAATTGTTTCTTCATACCCATCATTTAAACCATTTAAAATAATTTTATCACATGGGATGAGAAGAAAAATCATAGTTAGGATCATGAAATAAAATAATAATCCCATTGATACCTGATTATATATAACCATTTTCCCATTCAATGATTTCTTTTGAGGTCAAAATAATCAATTTAATACCCAATACGTCACTTCCATGGGAAATATAATTTCATAAAACATATCACAACAAAAAATCTAGAATAATTTAAAAATAAATATGTTCATTGAAACAAATGTAAAACTCATGAATCCATTTTTAAAATTTTATAAATTTCACCATTAAGATGTATTAAATATTTTACTTTTAAAAATAATAGAATATACATTCTGTTTATAAATAATAGTATTACCATAAAAATCATTGAATTAATAGATAAAATTTTTCTCTATCATGGGATATAATTTTTATATCACACTTACTAATGTAAAACCTATATGATTTACTTATATACTCAATTAATTTTATGGATAACATAGAACCACTCTTCTTTCAGTTATAACACATTAACCCATGATTAATTCCTAATGCACCCACTCCTTTTTGTATTATCATAGGACCAACCAATCATTATTATAAAAACACACATCAACAAACATCATTTCCACTAACCATAACATAATCATGACACATAATATCTTTAAATTTTCAATAATACATTAATAAAATATTATTTTCACCCATAAGAAAATATTATCAAAAAATGAAATATATAATCCATCTAAAAACAAATTATCAATAAAAATAATACCTTCAAAAATTGAAATAGATGGTTTAATTATGGAAAAATTAAATCTGGAAATAGAATCCAAAAATAATAATAAATTTAATAATTTTGGGAAAGTTATTATTTTCCAAATATGTTACAGTAAAAATTTATTTATTTATTTGGTAACGAAATACTTAATATCTGTAAAAAGATTCCATTATGAAAAAAATGAAATATATAAATAAATGTTTTTAGGAAAATTCATTCTTTAATATTTAAGTATGGTTAAAAAAAATTTAATTCATTTAAATTGATGAAATACTGTATTATGGGAAATTTAAAAGAATATTTTTAAAAAGAATTCCCTTAACAAAATTTGAATCATTTAATTCATAATCTCAATTAATGAATAAAATTAAAACACAAAAAATATGATTATCATATAAAATTAAATATATATCATGTCAATTGCGATTTATATATACCTCATTAAATAATATGGATGCATAATATAAAAATATTTCTTAATAAAGGAAGTTGAGGCAATGTCTATTACCAAGAGCCCAACTCATTATGTAGATTCATTATCATCCAAAAGAATTAGATTCCATTAATTATTGTTGTGAATAAAAAACTTATTAGATTTTATTATTTATTTTATTGTATCATCAACAATTCCATAAAAAATTATTTAATCATTTTTGTTCACTTTTATTGTTTTTTATTTCGCTTCTTTGTCAAAAAAATAATACATTGGTAGTTTTACAATGCAGAAAGATATTGTTATATAAAAATATCTAAAATAATAGTCATGAAAATTTTATCATATTTATAAATAAATTATACTTTTTAAATTGCTCATTAAGTATGGTTTGGAAAAAAGAAATAAATTATAACAATAGAGATTGTTTTTCGAATGTGCTTGTGAGTAACATTTCCATTTTTTTAATAGACCATTAATGAATGTATTTAAATTATATTTTCGTTATAAAAAAAATTTATAATATAATTATACACTATTAATTCATTAAATATTAATATATATTTCTTCCATGTATTTTTTTGAAAAAAATTCTCTTATATTCTTTGAGGCTGTAGTCCACCGCTACACAAGAATGATGTTATCATGTTTCATTGAGTAGAATATTAATAAAGAAAATGATAAATTATATTTCATGTCGTGTTATCATATCAAAGTTATAATAAATATTTAATATATATAACATGAATTTATTTTATATTTTATATATTATATTGCATCTAAATCTTTAGTGAAAAAATTAATAATATCTCTTCGTGAGGGAGAATTTAACAATACACATGAATGATGTTATCGTGTCTCCAATTAAATTGAAAGATGTTATATGTGAAATAATAACAGAATATGTTTTATTTTTTAAAATATTATATATATATATATCTAAATTATATCATTATGAAAATCTGTGGGATGAGATGATGAAAACAAATGGCATTGCATCACTAGGATATTTAATTTCCTACAAATTAATGATGATATTGTATTCTATTTTATTGTTTAGGATATGGATATTTGTTATATATTTAAAATAACATCTCATAATATGGTACATACTAGTTTCATTATCATTTAATATTTTTATAACATTTTGAGGAGTTTTAAGAAGATTTATGATCAAAATTCTCAGTTATACATGATACCCCTCATTCAGAAACGCTCCATAATATAGATCAAAAATACATTATAGGATGGATTTTTTATGAAATTTGGATCTATAATCAATTTTTAGGGTATTCATGAATATATTTTGGGTATGTATTCACCCTTAAAAAGTGATTTTATGGTGTGAATATGATATGAGATTGTGTTACCATTTATAATTGAGGTGACAGAAACATAAATATTTTTTTAAAATTATTAATTTTAAACCACTTTTTCCACATGACACATGCATGAAAAAAGGAATATTATCTAGTCTTGAAAATGATATGGTCTAATAATGCCCATGAAATTTTCTTTTGATACGTTTTAGGTCATTTTATAAATAATTTTTTGAGATTAACCTCTAAAAAAATCTTTTTTCACCTTCACCATAGTAAATGATTCTAATTGTTTTCATGATTCATTCTGAGCAAAACTTTTTTTGAACATATTATATGATATAAATGATCCATATTAATAATTTTAAATGTATTTTAATATATATAATTCATTTTAATTAATTAAATTAATTTTAAATTGCACCAACATGTGTGAAGAAAAGTGTAACGCCCCGAACTGGTTTTTACTAAACTATGCCCTAAGATAGTTCATCACAATCCCTCTAGCGCGCTTCCCCGTACGCTATAGGGTACAGAAAAAAACAGAGGGACTTTTAATTCATTCATGAAGAGACAATACCGTTTTTTATCAAAATGAAACACTAATATATGCAAACAACAATAAGCAAGAGGGGAAGCATAAACATAATTTTAACAATATCAAGGAATATGATAGTCTTAACAAGAAATAAAATACTCAACCAAAATAGAAAACCTTCCATTACAATTAAACTGTCATGTTTCTATAATGAAACAAAAAACGATGAAACATATACTCTGAATAGGGTCTCAAAACATTTCCAATTCTCTCAACCATGCTTCATTCCCAAACAAGAACATATCCCGATGCCTTTCTAGTATCCCTTCCTACAAAAACAATATGTTTACTCGGGTTCCGATCATGTGGTCTAAATAGGGTGTGATTATAACTCAGTGGGCCACCACCAAAGGTGAGTAAAAAAAGTCCATTCAAAATATATTGTATGAAATTATATGAAGCAATAAATACAAAGCCCAATTAATTAGTTATCATATTGTTATTATTATGTCAAAAAGTATCTTTATGAATTTTCCATTCCATAATGTTTTAAAAATCACATACACATTAAATTATGGAAAATTATATTCCTCAGAAATTTATATTAATGAGGAAAACATTATTACTCTTCTAAAAGTTTATTCTATACCTATGGTTTTCATTGTCTTATATAATGTTTTCTAAAATAAAGAATAAACATTTTTTCAGGAAAAAATTAGGATACTTATCTAAAACCTCGAAATATAATAGTTTTGTAGATAATAATTTTTACTGTTTTCAAAGTTATAATTCTCTGAACTTCGTACTCTCAATTCCTTGAAATTAAACTTTGAATTCAATGAAATAAAGATTTCAAATTATATGAAATTCAGACTACGAATTGTCAAATATTTAGACTCCAAATTCTCTAAAATTTATACTATAAATATATTGAAATTTACACTCTGAATTCTCTAAAATTCAGACTCCAAATTCAATGAAATTTAGACTTTTAATTCCTCAGAATTTAGACTCTGAATACTGTATAATTCCCACTATCAATTCTTCCAAATTTGGACTTTCAATTCCTCAGAATTCATATTATGAGTTCCTCGTAATTCAATCTCCAATTTTCTCAAAATTTAGACTTTAAATTCCTCAAAAATGAGACTCCAAATTCACCAAAATTCAGACACCAAATTCCTTAGAGTTTAGGCTATGAATTTCTACATTAACTAGACTATGATATTTCATATTTTATAAAGTTACATTACTATCCTAATTTATTTTGAGATTATTAGATCCAGGATTCTTTAACATGATATTTTTTTCATACATATTATTTTTTATTAAGAATGATATCATTTCCCTTGTATTTATTTACATAAAACATTTTCCATATCTGTTTTAAACTAACCGTTAGTTTAGTAACATGTGTACATATCTCTCTAATATTTAAGGAAAAATATAATGGTTGGAGTAGGGAGCTGACTGGTGGAATCCATTCATATAAATAGAATCTCATTTGAAAGAGCTAAATATATATCAATCAATCAATATAGATATTACATGTTGTGATATTGTGAATTTATTTCTAATGAACGATTCCCTTATGCCTTGTGTGATTTATGATCATCTTGTTTAGCTACGATCAACTTGATTTTATTTGTGTGACTCTGACTATTGTTGTGTACAATCGAGGGATTCCAAAGATATGAAGACTAATGTTCCCACTACGATAATGTTTTTGGGATTTTGGGGATATCATGGCATGCTTTGATACTCATATCGTGGGATTACCCTGGTGTGGGTAAGACAAAATTTAATGAAAGTATAAATCAATGGAACTTTATCCAAGGTTGTGGGATACTATTCTCTATGAGATAAAATATTTCTTATACCTATTCACATGTTTATGTAACATGTTTATTTCCCCAATTTTATGTTACCTTTAGAAACTGTAATATTTTTATACATTCTTACATTTGTACTTAATCATAAAAATAAGACTCCACGCACTTTAATGTAGAATATTTCATTAAGATAAATATTATTAATATTCCAAAAGATAAAAATATTTTTGTTTAGGTAATTTATAATTGCACCCATGCCCGTACAAATATCCCGTTGTGTTAGAACCTAATAGGGATATTGAATTTACCATTTTTATCTATTTTAAATATATATATACTTTTAGGGAAAAGGGGAATGTTTTTTAAAACCTACAATTCAGCCCAATTGTAATTGATCATCTAAACATCTCTATTTCTATCATACAATTATTATAAAAGGGGGACTCTAAATACATATACTCATTTATATGTTCTCTATATATTTGTTTTCTATCACTATTTTTTTCTTGCTCTACTTTTTCTTGATCATCTTTACATGCTCATGTTTTTCCAAAATATTTTTTATAATCCTTTTATACTGACATTTTTAGTGAAAATATATTTTATAATAGAATGAAATAATGAATTTAGTTTCTGTAGATAATTTTAATCATACATGACCACCAATAATTTATGGTAATTATAATGAGTATTGGAGAGATATGATAAAGACCCATGTCATCAACGCCAGTGTTGATAAAATTATTATGCAAACTAGGGACTACAAGATTCCGGAAATATTAATCTAAACTCCAACAAATCATAAAAAACATTAATATATACTATTATATAGGATACACAATACTCAATTATGTTCCATTACCTAGAATATAAAGTGTCAAATATATTCTTGTGAATCTGCCAATAGCATTGGGTAAAACATGATGTTACACATTTTGGGACATCAAAATTGATAGAAACTATAAGATCTATGTTATGAGATGAATATCATGGATTTAAGTTTAAATTTGGAGAACTAGTTTTCAATGTACAACATATATATTTGACTATCATTAAAATTCATCAATATATGGGAGACAAATTTCTTGAATTTTGATGTTATTATGGAAAAGACAGTTGATATTATACAAAAATAGTGGGAATCTAAATGCACAACATTTGATGAAAACAAGAATGTTTCTATCAATACTCTTGTTGATTTATTTGGATTTATTCTTCATCGTGAAACTTGAATGAAGAGAGATAAATTCTTTAATAAGACTAAAAATGGTAATGGATGCCTTTCATTCACTACTACATATATGTCCAAGTATTCTGAAAGGGGGACTGAATATAAATAATTAAAAGATTATTTTATATATTAATCAAGTGATAATGATCATTCTAGGAATGGATTATCCAATCATGCAAGAATATTGAATAATATTAGGGGAAAAAATGATTTTAAATATAGATATAAGAAGAAACAAATAAAGTAGATGAAATATTCTGAAGTAACTTTCTATGAATGAAAAAGTGATGGAAATTTCATACCTAATTATCTTATGTACAAGAGAATATATAAAATATAAAAACATCCTTAAAGGAACAGAAATAATCACTACAAATATCATTCTAAGAAATTCATATATCTATTGAAACCTAGAGTTCAATTGGTCTTAACTCTTTTGATGAATTCTCAATGTGTGAATCTTCTAGACAAAAGAATATTAGTCTTATAGCCAGATTACCTATTGAATGTCATTGTTTTATGGATAAGGTACACAATGCTCCATCATTAACCATTATTTCATTAAATGAAAATTTTCCTAATGAAATGAAATATATTATGAAGTTATAGATGAACAATTTTCTTTATCATAAGATAATACTTTATCCTCATTTGGAAGTGTTTATAAATTTTAAAATTACCCATGAATGAAAAATATAAGATAAAAATGAAGTTAGAGAAAGAAAATTAATTAATATATTTTTTATAATAATAAGAATGACATCTATCAAACGATCATGATCATAAAACATTTTATTTTTAAAATATTTCAAAAAATATAAAGGATGTTAATTATATGAAAGAAAAATATTTCTAGGGATATTGAAAATTTTATAGTTTTAAAAATTGTTTTAAATAATAATTAAAAATATAAAACTAATTATTTTGTGTATAAGAATTTAGTAATTAGACTAAAATATGAAATTATTTTCCTAATGAATTTATTTTCAAATTTTACTTCTGGAAGTAAATAATTTGATAAAATATATTCACCACTTCATCCTCTTGGTAATAGTTACGAATTTTGTTATACTAACTCGAGAAAATTTATTAGTCAAAATTATTTTGTTACCCAAACATCCCTTTTTTGCGTAAAATTTCAATCTGTTGGGCATTAGGGGGAAATTTTTCTTTGAATAAAATTGAATCCTTAGGTTTTAATAATGCTTACTTATATAATAAAATGTAAATACATAATATTTTACTTTCTAAAAATTCTATATCAATGAATTTATGGATTCCAAAATAATAGTATTTTTTAATTTCAAAAAAATTAATGAAGAATAAAAAAATATGGTACATAGATAGTGGATGTTCACAACAAATGACTGGTAATTATTTATTTTTTGAAAAGATTATCAAGATGAAAGGAAAAATTATAACTTTTGTATATAATGCTCTCGGAGAAATGGTTGGTATAGGTAACATTTTTCATGTTTTAAAAGATTAAAATTTAAATTCTTTATTTGTTAATGGTCTTATGAAAAACCTTATAAATATAAAAAAATTACTTGATGATGGTTTACATGTTAATTTTAGGAATAATAAATTCCACGTACACAATTCCAAGTAATATTTTATTCTCTCTTCTCATAGGCATGATTATTATTATACACTAAAAAAATATGAACTTCTAAGACAGGATCTACATTGCCACAGTGCAATTGAAGATCAATCTTGGTTTTGGAATACAAGAATATGAAAATATAACCTTATGAACCTATGAAAACTCTTCATGAAAAGAATTTTTAATGATCTATGTGTCTATTGATTTGATATTTCGAAGGTTTGTGATCTTTTTCCATATGGCATGAAACATAAGTCAGGCATTAAATAAATTGATGAATTCTAAGCACTGGATGCATTATAACTAGTTCATATGGATCTTTTGGGTCCAACACAAAGTTGATGTATTGGAAGAAAATAATATGTTTTTTAGTGGATGATTTCACTAGATTAACATGGGTCTATTTTCTAGAAATTAATTCTGAATCCTTTTCTTATTTAAAATACTTTTCTCCTAATGTTAAAAAATGAGAAAACCATTTAATTTATAACTATTCATAGTGATCATAGTGGAGAAATTGAAAATTCATTTTTTTATAATTTTTTAGTAAGAATGGAATTACTAATAACTTCATAGATCCATGTACTCCTCATATAAATTGTGTTTTCAATACATGAAATCGAATTCAATATGTAATTACTATAACCATGTTGAGTTAAAATTCTATTGAATTTTTTTTAAGCTGATGATGTTTGTACTAGTCGTTATATTATAAATCTAGTTTCAATCAAAACTTTTCTTAATAAAAAAATTAAATGATTTTTTTACTTGTATAAAACCTAATGATTCTTACATCAATGTATCCATTTTGAATATTAATTTTAACTGACAAAAATTCGCACACAACTCCGATGAAGAAATTTTCATAGGATATTCAACTAATTATAATGCTTATAGAGTTTTTAAAAAAATTATTGTTAAAGAAATAGTACATGTTAAATTTTAAAAATATTATCCTTTTGTTTTTAAAAACCCCCATCTTATATCTTCATATGTGTTTTAAAAAACAGATTATCAACCCTATAAGGAAAATTCTTATAAATAATTATATACTCAAGAAATGTTTCCAAATTATTTAACCCATAGTATTTTTTTTATAATGTTGATGAACATTCACTAAAAATCCAAAATAGTTGTTTCCTAATAATCATCTCATTTATAGTATCATTGGTGATGTAAATAACCAGTAAGGACTAGAATTTATTTAATAAATGAAGTAGAACATATTGAATTTCATTCCCAATTAGAACCAAAAATCATTGATGAATATTTATGTGAAGATGATTGGATTATATATATGAAGGATAACATAAATTAATTCTAAAGTAATAAATTTAATAACATAGATGATAGGCATAATAAAACATCTTTTATTGGTGTAAATATGGTCTTCAGAAATGAGGCTGAAAAAATGGGATCATAGTAGGAATTAATGAATGATTAGTTGTTGAAGGATATAATCATCAAGAATTAATATACTATGAAAAAACCTATTCTCCCATATCTAGACTCAAATCTGTTCATATTCTACCCGAAATTGCAACATTAATTAATTTAATAAATTTTCAAATGGATTTGTTGTGTGATTTTATTAATAAATATGCGGTAAAGGATGTTTATGTTGAACATCCCCTAATTTTTATGATAAAAAACATCATGAACATGTTTTCAATTATACCAAAGCATTATATACACTTAAACAATCCCCTAGATCAATTTATGGTATGCATACATGATTTTTGTTGAAAAATAATTATGATAAAGAAACTGCTGATACAACCCTTTTTACAATGAAAGGTAAAAAATGATTTCATTTTCAAATATATGCCTAATGAAATAATATTCATATAAACTCAAAATCCTTAATATATTATTTTGAGAATATTATGTCATCTGAGTTTGAAATGAGTATGATTTTTGAGTTATCATTTTTTCATCGTTTTTAATTTTCTCAAAAACATGAAGGAACATATATATCTCAAAATAATTACAGTAATGATCATTTTTAAAAGTATAAATATATTAGCTGTAAATACATAAGCACTCCAATCAGTGCCTAAAATTCTCTTGATCTTGATGAACCATGGAAACAAGTAGATCAAACATCTTTTAGAGGTATGATAAGAACTTTATTATACTTAACAACTTGTCATCCAGATATAATTTTTGTAGTATTCTATTATGATAGATATCAATTTAATTTAAAAGAGTGTAATTTATAAGTAGAAAACAAATTTTTTTTCTAATTAATGGGAACCATGTATGTTGTACTTTTATAATCATTTATAAATAATTTTGTCTTAAAATTCTTTTTGGATGATGATTTCGGATTATGTAGAATGGATATGAAAAGTACATCTAAATCATGTCATTTATTAGGAGATTAATTGTTTTCAAGACCATGGAAGAATAAACACATAGTAGCACCTTCCACTGCTGAAAGAGAATATATAGTAGACGAATGTTGTTGTCCTCTATTGTTGTGTATCCAACACACAGTCGTAGACTATTGCATGTGTTTTACAAAAACATATGTATTGAGTGATAATAAGAGTACCATTTCAAAATACAAAAAACACTTCATATCAATCTCCCACAAAATATGTAGATATTAGGAATCACATTATTTAGTATCAAAGACATTACGAAGATATCATTCTTCAATTTATCAAGATGCAAGATCAACATTCTGACATTTTTAAAAAAATCATTACCCTCTAATATATTTGAATATATCAATCGAATGTTTGGAATGATAATAGTAATTTAATTATTCATATTAACTTTTTTTGAACATTGTAGACATACATTAAGGAACTCATTTTCATAGGAGGAGTACATTTATTTATTATTTGAAAAAAATTCAACCTAAATAATTTCATTTTCTTAAAAAAAATTAGAACCAAAAAATATTCCTTTTCATATTAAATTTTTTAGAACCATATTATTTTCCTTTTTATAAAAGAATTATTTGTACCAAAATTATTTCATTCCTTTATATAATTTTCCATAATTAATGAAAACCAGTATCAATATTGAAAAATTTTACAATGAAATCCTGACAGGATGTTATGTGACAAAAATCATTATAATTTTTATTATTTACATGATAGTATAACTATCTTATTTTAGTAATAATATATCATATTAAATATCCTTATTTGTAATTTTTCATTAAAATATCAAAAGTTCGGAACATTCAAACCCCTATTAGGAATTGATATCCACTATCGTATCAGATCAATAATATATCAACCATTAGATTTATTCAAAAATTCAAACCATCTCTTAGAAGCCTATATAGAGTCCGCCAATATTTTCCCCCCGCGTTTGTTTTCAAGTATATTTTAAATGATTCTATGTATTACTTAAAATAATTTTTTTAGATTTATAGTTTATTTACATAACTAATGTCTCTTGAAATTTCCTCTCAAAATAATATGGCCCCAATTAAGGAAATTATTGACTGGAAAATACTCCTAAAATGTTTTGTTGACAAATATTTATTTACCAATTATAATTTTCAAATTTTGAGTTTTATAACTTTGAATAGTTGAGAGGGCATTTTTATTTCCAAATCGAAGAATTAGGATCCAGTTTATTCTGACCTCCTCGTATAATTATTTTATTTAGTATGTTTTTCTAATAGAGATAGGGAAATTGTTTTCATTAACAGTTATGGTAAGACATATTAATTATCATTCATCATGTCTACAAACATTATAAGAATTTCTTTTGAACGTGTATCAATATTTTTCTCTTAAATTTAGTAATAAAAAAATATGTTTTGAGATGGAAAAGTAAACTGAGTTCCTTGGACTCAGTGGAGTATAGTTATCTAAGATAAATCATCTTACAAATATCTTTATATTGTTATCTCTATTAATGAAAGAACTTATTATTCTGATAAAGGGTGATACGGAGTCCCTTAAAAAGTATTAAATTTTGATGACGTAATTTTTATTGAATATATGAAAGGTAAAATTTATCATGTATATCATTCTAACCATCAATAATATCAAGAATGGAGACTTCATGTTTCAAATAATTACGTATATAGAAATCTTATTGATGATAATAAATAATTGGTTAAAATACTTTAAAAATTAAATACAGTTCAAAATCAATTAATTTCAAATTTATGTTGTTGAGTGATGACACTCTTAGGAGGATGAAAATTGGTTTCAGGATGAAGTCAATATAGTTATATGTCCTTTTAAATTTTAAATTAATTCACTTAGTAATAAAAATGAATGTAGGAGAAACTTTCATGAAAAACTTGATGAAGAGAAAACATATAGAAATGAAACAAAAATAAAAATCTCACATTCCAAAAACCCAAAAATCTCCACCCCTGAAGAAAAAGAAAAATGCAGTTCTTGATAAAGAGGTGTCAATGTGGAGTAAGTTGATGATGGAGGAGTGGGAGGAGGGTGGTGCTAGTTTTGGTTTAGACCTTACTGAGGCAATAGACATGATGATTCAAATAGTAGAATAAATTCAAAAACAAGATAACGAAAAGAAAATAAAGAAGAATATTTCATAATATGAACATGTAGATGCATTTTTTTAAAGATACATAGAAATCATCTTAACACATTCATATACCTGAATCCTATTTGATAGAGTTAGATCCTGCATGAAAGTATTGGAAACTTATTTTCAATATTGGATGAAATTAAAGAGGAAGAAATAGAAAATCAAAATGATGTTGAGTTATAAGATGAAGCACATGAAGAGAGTAAATATGTAATCAAAATGGTGGAAGAATTAAATGAGAATGAAAGTACTTCAGATATTTCATTAATTAGTACCGCACATGTTGAATTAACCAAAATAATCATTGATGGTATATGTGATGAGGCACAAGATAATTTCTATAAACCTTTTGATTTTGAAAAGATCAATCATGATTTAATTCACCCAGAAGATGTTAATGATGGTGTTGAGATAGATGATGTTGATGGTGATACCATATCCCGAGTCTCTAATATGGAGCATGAGTCTTTGTGAGATGAGAAGTGTATTTCGAATTTTGAGAAAAGAAAACAGGTGGTTATTAATTCTCCCAGAATGGTTGTAGTTACAAAATCTTTGATAGATGCAGTTGGAAAATGAAAGAGAAAAGAAGATGATATTGATAAATGTTCCTCTCTATAAAAGTAATCTTCTTACGAATCTTCATCTTCCCTTGGAAATGTTTTTTTGGTCTAGTATTTGAAAAATATATTGAATACCATACCCTTATTTCCATGTATCAATTCGAGATGATTGTTCCGTCAGCATTCTAACAATCGGAAGTCAGACTCTATAACCATTCTCATGGAAATTTTTATCAAAATTGAACCATAGTTCATTAAATTTCATATTTGTTATGATTCCCATAAGGGATCAGGTAATGAAAAAAATGGATTATGTTAGTAATTTTTTTTCAGAAAATTATAGCTGATTTTTCTGCCTCATTGAATGTTCATTTTGATCAATCAGATAAAACCGTGAAGAATCTTATATAATATCTTTCATAAAAGATGAATCAATATAATACTTCCGAATTTTAAGAGGAAAAAGACATTTAATTGAAATATAAATTCATCTTATTAAAATTTATTAAGGGGAAATATAAATAAGGGATGAATTTGATGAGTAAATCAAAAAAAAAGAAGAGACCCTTAATTATGAATCTTAATTTTTCAAATATCATGAATAAACGATCAAAACTCTTGAAAAGGGTAATTAAGATCAGGATCACATGATCAAAAAATTTCAGAATGATCACAATGTGTTGAAGAAGATAATGGAATATTTGAGGAAGATTATTCCAAATAAGAATAAGTTTGATTTATTTTTTCATTGTAATCTGACCTTTTGTTGAAATTCTTCATGTATATTTTATTTACTATAATAATCAAATTTTGTTATAATTTCATTGTTTTGTCTTGTATATTTTTATCCATTTAGGTACAATTTTTCCCTATATTCATTTTATAAAATCAAAATGGTGATAAAATAATGATCAATCAAATAATATGTTAAAATAATAGAATTCCTTATATAAGAGGTATATTAAGTAAGGGGGAGATTACATAAAAATAATTTTATTAAGAAAGATAAATGTAACATCTCGAAGAAAGACACAAATACAATTTTAAGGGATTTGAAAATCTAAGAGGATTTATTCATATACACCATGTATCATAATTAAAAGGTGATTAGTGTTTCATTTAATGTTATAAAAGAAAAAACCTTAATCATTATATTCTTTTTCGAAATATTCATTGTGCATTCCAAAATGGGGGAGATGCTTAATTCCATAACTATCCTTATGAATTTTCCATTCCTTTATTGTTTAAAAATCACAAACACATTTTCATAAGGAAAATTATATTTCTCTAAGAATTATATTCTTATGGAAAACATTATTTCTCTAAGAAAAGATAATCTATAGCTATGGTTTTCATTGTCTTCTCATGAATTTTCCTAAATCATGATTAAGTATTTTTTTTATGATAATAAAACAGATTCTTATCTAGAACTTCAGAATCTTACATGTCTATTGATATAATGTCTTACTATTTTCGGAGTCTGAATTATATGAAATTTAGACTATAAATTCCATAAAATTTACACTATATATTTTTTGTAATTCATATTTTAAATTTCTTGAAATTAAGACTCTATATTCTTTGAAATTTAGACTCCAATTTATCTGAAATTTTGACTTTGAATTCTCTGATATTCAGAATCCAAATTCAATGAAATTTAGATTCGAATTACTCAGAATTACGACTCCAAATTCCATATAAGCAGGACCCTGACTTGTTCAATATTAGACTCTGAATTACATTGAATTCATACTCTGATTTCGTTAGAATTCAGACTCTGATTTCCACTTATATTTGAATTCAAATTGCTCCGAATTTAGACTATGTGTTCTTCAGAATTATGAATATGAATTCCTCATAATTCAAACTATGATTCCCTCAGATTTTAAAATATAAATTCCACATAATTAGATAGTGTAATTATATTAGTGATGAAATCCATATCAATCACCCCTAATATTGTTTAGTGCATATCACCATGTCATGTACCCCACATCACAAGTACTACGATATCTATTGGGTATGAGTTTCATATCCAAGATCAATCATTTCAATCATTCTAGAATGTTATAGCTAGCACCCACATTATCATTGCATTAAATCAATCATTAATTCAAAATAATTGACCATATAATTCCATTACAAATCCAATGATTCATTAAACATATCAAATTCCCTCAATTAACCAAAAAATTAACTATGTACCCAATCCAAAATTTTTTAAACAATTAATTATTAAATAAACCCAAATAATATTAAATAATTAATTATTGATAATTAATAATCCAAAAAAAATATGAATTATTCATAATTAATATGACAATTATATATTATAATGAATATCATATCACATAATTAATCCCCTATTAATTTTCATCGATTTCCAAACATCATCTAAATATTAATTAACCCAATTTAATTTTCATTACACATCCAAAAAATATCTCAATTACATTATCATCAATCATAAATAGATTTCTTGAATACAATAATGATATGGTCATTACCCTTAGTTCAATGATTAAATCATCAATTAATCATTTATATCTTTGAAGAATCAATATGTTTTTTCATAGTTGAGTAATGGTTGAAATCTTATTTTGGAAGATTGTATGTTTTTTCTTGTTGACATATATATATATGTGGGTTATTTAAGTAAATTATTAATCTATAATGGAAAATATGTGATTATGTTGATTACATTATAGTATTATGCTTTAATGTAGTCGATATGATTTGTAGATAAATGTTATGATTTTTGTGGAAGACATTGTGATAAAATCCTTTTGTATTTTGGGTTTCCTACATATTTGGGATAATTTTTGAATATTTTTAAAGAATATTGTATATTGAATGGCCTTTGTTGATAATTGGTTATTGTTTGTTCAATTTTGGACATTAAGAGTAATATTTATATTTATAAAAGATTATACATTTGGGGGCTATCTTATCTTTTTAAAACCATATTTCTTTTGGATAATGTCTAATGAAAGGGAAAATATATAGTTTATATTTTGTGGGTTATGTGATTCTATAGAAGTTGATTCTAGCACTTCAGGTGTGACCATGTCATCTTTAATACTTATCATTTGGAGAAAATATGATTTTTGGTTGAATATTATTAAAGGATAAAACTCTACATGAAAATTAAATAAAGTTCTTAATGTCCACAGTCAATCTCAATAAAAAAAATATCCAAAGTTATTAAATGAATCTTAAAACAAAAACATTGAATGTTTAATTTTACTACTGGGAAACCAAAGAGTGTTTAACCTATCACAAGTTTGTGGTTTGTGGTGGTTAAATTTCCCCAATTCATGGTTTCTATCACCCTCCATCATAACATGACAAATAGTTTCTACTCCACAACCATGTTTTCATTTAATCCTAGTATTTTTATCTCGGGTTACCCTTTTAATTCTTTTTCATTCATTTAATATGAATTTTTATTGACTATTTTTCCTATGTGGGGCCTTTAATTATGATTTAGATCCCAATTCTAAAATTAAATGGATGAAATTCCCAAAAGGGGAGAGGATGAAACATCCCAGGTAAATAAAGAATATGAAATTTTCATATTTATTAATATTTGTGAATTAAATATTAATTTTACATTAAAGGGTATGTTATGTTTTTTGGAATACATTACACACAATAATGGGTTTCTCCAAAATCTTATGTTTCACACAATGCTGAGTCATACTGAAAAACATTAATATAATAATATTTTTAATGGTAGTTAACGGAATGTCGTTGTATTGGAAGAAATAATCAAAACTAAATACAATACACTTATACATAATTGTTAAATGTTTTTACATTTATCTCATAAAATATATATGTAAAAAATGAGAATGAATCTAATTTATACATAAATACTCTAATATTTTTAAAAGTTTGTTTTACCGCCTTTTGATGGGGGCCCATTTTAAATGAAGTTTTTGTTACTTTTAAATGTTCCATTTGAACAAATATATTTCTTATTTATAAACAAGAAATAAAAATTTACTTTGGGTAAATATTTGGTATTTTTGGATAATGTTCTTTTGGGAATGAGTAGTGAAAAATACTATATTTTATGTCCATTTTTTCTTTTCATTTGAATTACCTATATAGTATTTTATCTTTTTATTTGGTTTTAAATTGAAATTGGATTTTATTATTATAATTTAATCCAATTTCTGTCATTTTATTTTATTTTACCTTGAAATTGGACATAAACAAGTGTCAATCTTTTGATGGTTATTATTTAATAAAAATATTCTTTTTGGTTTTGAAAATAGGGATTATTTTTAAATTAATTTTTGAAACTTCTATATTTTGAGTTTTAAAAAATGGATTCTATATTTGAAATAAAGAGGTCCAAATTGTGTAAATATGAAACTTTTATTTTTACAATCTAATAATAGCAACTTCAGTAAATATTTTTATTTACCATGGTTAAAAAGAAAAATATGATAAATGGTGGTAAAAAATATTATTATAATAATATTAAATTACACTAACACAAGTCATAACCCTATTAGATGATACATTAGTGACCATTAAATTATTTTTTCTATTTTGGGAACTCATGGAGACACTTGTAAGAGAAAATGACATTTTATAAAAATTAATTTAATGTTAAGGAAAATGTAACAAAAACATATGTCTTTTAGTAAAACAATTTTTATATAGGGTTATATAGGTTATCATTTCAACTATAAATCGTCTTTAGAAATAAAAATATATATCATATTTCATTTTATTTTATTTATAATTTTTATACATCATAAAAATAATTTAATTTATGATATAATGATGATGTAATTATTACCTAATTAATGAATTTTTTAAATAAATTTGATTATATATATTAAAATAATTTTTTTTGAATGTTTTTAGGCCATCAAAAAAATTTAGAAATAATAATGTATTGTTATTTTTGAATTAATAATGTCTTTTATAAAGAATAAAGTTGTTATTAATTTTTTAAATGTGTTTATATGAATATTTTATTAATTGACATAAATGAGTTTTTAAAAGAATTAATATTTTTTAAAATATTTAAATTATCATAAAAATATAAGATTCCAAAAAATGACATATATGATGTTTAGATTTTCATTAATGATCCATTTGGATCTATTATCATTTTGTAGTAAATATATTAACCATAAATTCTGAATATATAAGAACGCATGGTAAGAGATGAATTACTTAATAAAGGGTTAATGCTAAATGATATGGTTAAATATGAAAACATAACTTGTATAAAACATATTGGATTAAATGATTTAGAAAAATAATCACTATATATTCTACATTTAATGAGTTTTTGTCCTTTTGAACAAAAAATCACTTAATAATAAAATAATATCTAAATGAATTCAAAAGAGTCCCTCCTCCCTCTTATAAATAGACACTCTCTCTAACCCACTATAAAAACCTCTCATGCCCCCTTTCCCATGCTTAATATACTAAAATAATCTCCAAAAATACCTCTATTCCACTTAGAATACAAAAATTTGGATGAAGGCATTTAAATAATTACTTTTGGTTCAATCCAAAGGGAGTTACTTGATTTAATGGTAATGTCTTCTCTCCATTTCATTTTTTTATTTTCATTATCCACTCCATATAATCTTTATATTCATTTTTTACATAAAAAATCAGTTTCAAAAATATAATAGGTTATTTTTATGTGATGGATTCTAACTACACTTCTTCACACATCCATGTAATGGACATGAAGATATTATTTCTATGGACGCTGAACTATAGCCTCACGAAACAATGATTGTTCAATTATCTCATACCACCTCTCATTATTGCCATTATATTGGAATTTTAATTTTATGTGATATATATTCTATTTATATTGTATATATTATTTTGAATTTTTCATTTATAGAAGACCATTATTCATTCCATAATGGGAAAATACAATAATTTCATTAGAGGAAGTACATAAAACCACCCCGTCAAAGTGATATAACTCGTTCATAACATATGTGGAACATATAAATGTCAGAGTTAATAAAATTATATATGATATTATACTGGAATTATAATATACCTATGTATCATTATGTATTCATTACACTAAATACTAAATAAAAATGAAAATGATGTTTAAGAATTTGTATAACTTACCATCTCTATGAAAGGTGCCTTTCATTTTTTATCTCCAAATGTTATGTACTATTATAAAAACAAGTATGTATATATTTACTGGATATATATGATATATATGGTATCTAAATTATGAATATCATTCTGGAGATAATTTAATTTTGATCACATGGACAGATTTTAATTATAAGAAGTTCATATTTGGCTTAGGTACAAAATTTTGAAAAAACCACTACTGTTAACATATGATTATGTATTTTTTATAAAATTGTAATAAGTGATATAAAATGAATAATAAACATGAATAATGTTCTGAATAATTTAAAAATTAACATTCATTTATTATTCAGGTGATTAAAGAACGACCTAGTGATGCTGGACACGAGGTAAGCGAACTCATTAACCCAATTTCAATTATTTGGTTTAAACATAAACTTCTTTATTATGACATTATATTATATGTGTGAATGAACACAGATTGTTTTACACATAATAACCACTTATATTGGGTGTATTTGTATTTGTCACACATAATTATTTCATTGAACAATCCTTAATCTAATGATACAATCATTGTAAGGGACCACATCTCAATCACCTTTCATTGAATAATGTCTTGGTATTGTGCATATTTATTATCCTATAAGGTGTATGTACAATCCTTGTGTCATTTTAATTCATGAATTTCTATATTCACAAAATATTCATAATTTTATTTGATGTTATTCTATAATGATTTTTATCCCATAATTGATAAAGTTGTAAGTGATTCATTAACTAAAACATAATTTTTAATGTTTTAATGATTTAATCACCAATATCCTTCAATTTCATGCCCATGATTCAGAAATTATTTCAAAGATTTATTTTAATGGACATGAATGTTTTAAAGTGTAAATTTATTTCAAAAGTTTCAATGTGGAATGTGACTCATTAATTCAAAAAACATCTTTTGGAATGTTTTAAATGAACTGATTATGTTAATATAATAAGGATAATGGTGTTTATGTAATCACATAATATGAACAGAATAGGGACTAGAGAATTAAAATAATGGGAGGGAACATTAGAGAATACACTACCACTTTAAACATGTAACTCCATTTGGATTGAGCCAAAAGGCTCTCTTAAATTTCCTTATTCATAAGGTGTGGATTTTAGAAGGAATATAGGTACGTTTGGAGATTATTTTGGATAATTTTGGATGAGCCAGGGTACTTGAGATGAGTTATTAAATTGGCTGGGGTGATGCCCTTTAATAATATGAATGAGGGGAACATTAGGATAGAATTAAAATATTATTTTATTATAAAATTATATTTATTTCAAAAGATCCTAAGGAATATTATTTCAAAGATAATAAGTTTTTAGGTGGAAAATATTCCAACCAATAGGTTTTAGACAAGTATAGGTCACAAATTTAACCTTCTCTTTTAGCTTTTACTGTTAGTTAACGAATTTAACTCTAACTATTTCTTGTTGTATAATCATACTATATGATTAATATACTTAATATAAAATAAAAATAGATCCTAAAATGGTTAATTAATGGCATTTTAAACATTATATAATCCATTTGTCTGAATCATTGACTTTTAGGACAATTATATCATTTAATAAAATAGTATTTGTGTTAAAATTTAAATTATGTCAATTTTTTTAATTTTCATATCATGGTTTTTTAAAAATCAACAAAAACATGATTTATTCGACATAACATCATTAATACAAATATAAAAAGTCATAATAATCCAAAAAATACGTGTGTTTCATAAAAAGTTACAAAATAATGTTAATTTAATATTTGAAATCTCATTTATTTTAATTATTCATTAATAAAGTAATGACTATATCATCGTTTTTTCATAAAAAAATTTATTTATATAATGACTAAAAATTATAAATAAAATATCATAATGTTGGAAAAAATATTATATTTATAATTAATATTTATAGTTTAAGAGATATATTATAGAACCCCAGATAAATTGTTTTTTAGTAAAATATAATTGTTTCTTTTTATATTCATTATATTATAAGTTAATTAATATATCTTGTCATTATCACTACTAATTGGACCCATGGGGTCCCAAAATCGACCGATAAATGACCATGGATAGATATATATCATACAATAGGATTAAGAAACATGTTGGGTAAGTTTAATGTTATTATAATATTAATTATTACCCTTATTTAACCTATTTACCCTTTAATCCTTGCTAATAAAATATTTTCTCTTTTTAAAAGGTACCTATTTACAAAAGTTGGACATCATGGTTCAAAAAATAGAATCCATTTTTCCAAATTAACAATACAGAATTTTTATAAATTAATTTAAAATTAATTATTGCTATTAAGAACAAAAAGTAGGGTTTTAAGAAGAAATAACTATCAAAAGATTGACATATGTTTATGTCCAATTTCAAAGTAAAATTACTTCCAATGACCGAATTTATATTAAATGATAAAAATTTAATATATTTATACTTTAAAAGAAATTAAAATTACAATCTATCTATATAAATAAACTATATTTAAATTCCATTTTGAATTAAAATAATTTATTTTTTACTATTCATAAAAATATGAATTTAATAAGAAAAATACCAAAATTTCATCCAATATAAATTTTTATATTATTATTCTAAAGAATAAATTAATTTTGTAAAATTTATAACATAAAAGTGACAAAAACTAGATTAAAAAATGGTTCAACATTAAAGGTAGTGAAACTGCATTTTTAGAAAAGAATTACAGCATTAATTTGCTAAAAATAATTGGGTCATATATAATATATTGAAAACATATAAAATTAATTTAAAATAGTACATTGAATATATAAAATATATATTTTTATTAATAAAAATAAAAAATATTTATATAATTTTATAAACAAAATTATTTTCTTTGAAATAGGTTTTCATAAAAACACGACCTTTTTATTCAATTAGTTTTTATTTCAAATTCTATTAAATTTGGTAACCAATGTATATATTTATTAACATATGTAATACATATTTCAGATTTATGTTGATATTATTCTTTATCATTATTCCAGCCAATAAGTTTTATGTAAAATTTTAAATAATAATAATAATCTATTATTTTTTAATATAACTCAATGTTGGGTGCAATATAAGATTTTGTAGAAACTCGTTGTTGTGTGTCGAGTACACAATAATAGAAAACTTATTTTTTTCATAAATTTAATATCATTTTTATATGTATTAATATATATCAAATGGTATTATTATTTAATTACATCTGTCATTACATCCTTCTCCCTTATTTAGAAATCGTGTCCTCGCTATTTTAAAATTGGGATTGGAAACTATATTGAGATTCCCACATCGAAAAAATAGTCAAAAAAACTATCACATTAAAATATTGAAAGAGAAGTATAAAGGTCACCCAAGATATAACATTCTAGGATTCCATGAAAACATGGATATGTTAGAGAAAACTAACCATCAATTTATGATTGAGAGTGATAGAAAACATGATTTTGTGAAATTTAACTACTAGAAAACCACAATCATGTGATTGGTTAAATGCTCATTGATTTCACTGTAGGGATATTAATTGGCAACATTTTAGTTTTATGTTCATTTTCATTATTTTTCAGATTTTATTTGTGAGATTTACTAAGAATATAATGAAATATACTTACTTTTCAAGTAGAGTTTCATCCTTTAAATAAATTATACCACAGACTCATCTTTCCTCTAAATGATTGGTACTCATGATGTCTTGATCAAACCTGACGCATTATAATAAACTTCTAGATAATAAAATAATCTAAAAAAGATGAAAATTTTTTTTATACTATATTTAGACATTATCTAAAACCAAAATGGATATAAAAAGAATAGATATTCCCATGAAAATAATAATCCATTAGTATCTAAAATTTGAAAAACAGTACCAAAAGTTCAACTAATACCAGTCAATAAATAATATTCCTTAAAATATTCCAAAATAAGATGGAAACCCAAAATTCAGAAGTATTTTATCAAATATTCATCCTCAATAAATCATTAAATTTGTCTCCAAATAAAATCCACTAATCATAAAGTCGTGTATTGAAATGTAATTATCCTAATCACATATTCTATGTGATAGGTTATTTATTTACATAAATAACACAAATCATAATTATTCTATAATAAAAACATATATTCTTCCAAAATTAAATTCAACCGATAATCCTAAACAAAAATCCCATATAATAATATTTTATTTAGGCATACATTTTTCCCTAAATATAAAACATATTTTGAAAAAACTTTTATCATTTATCACCAAATCATTTTATTATACTAAGGATATCCATTTCATAAAACATAATTTCCCAATATAAACATATTTATAATAAATAAATTCATTTATCTTAAATTAATATGTCATACTATCTAGGGACATAGTTTGGGTTTATTTTTGTTGATAAATCCCATTTTCATTTTGGTTGTGGGTTCAATTCTCGTTCCTTTTTCTGATGTGTCGGGTTATCAGACAGTGTCCATGATATCATTTTTAAAAAACTATATATTTTTATAACACTCACACAATGAAGTAAATTTCTCAAAAATAATCATACCATATTTTAATATCAAATCTTATCTCATTCCTTACATTTTCATCACAAAAAACTTATAACCCATAACTGCCTCAGATTCGAGGTTCATATAAACCCTAATGGTTCATTATAACTATATCCACAAAATAAAAGATAATTCTTCACCAATTAACATTTTCACAAAAAAAAAATTCATGTTTACAGGTAAAAGATAAATTTCTTCTAATGTAATCTCATCAACAAAATAAAAATAAAAATTTTAAACAATTCATCACCTAGATATCTGATATAACTCTCGTTTTTTCTAAAATGTAAACATCATAATCTTCATGAAATCTCGGTGATCCCAATATAATTTTTTCAAAAATTTTCTGTAATACATATTTCCTACAAAAAATTCATGAACCATATCATAATATTTTATAATTTCAAAACAATAAATAGAAAATAATCCATATATTTCATAGGTCATTATCAGTTTCATCAATTTAAATTGGAATGAAATTATGTATTAGTAAACATATATTAGTACGCTCCTATTGATCCCATTCTCGAAACTTCTTTTTAGGAAATATATTTTCATAATGACTAAGAAATCCACATTTATAACATTCAATTGACTCCTTAGAAATAACTTCCATCCCTATCATAGATTCAACTAAATGATTTTTTCCAATGATTTTTATTTTGTTATGACCTTCATTTCCACTTCTATATCATATTTCCATCCCATTGAATAAAATTTATCAGTGTTACATTCCCCAAAATTGAAACATTTGTTTTTGAATATAATTACCCTGATGATTATTACATGAAATTCTGTAGGGATCTGTTTCTTCCCTATACAACGATTTAGAAAAATCACCAAGGTTCATGTTGTCAATTAATACTTCAGATAGTGGATTAAAAATATCAACAAGAGTCCACATTGTTGCACCTATTTCATCTAGTTTCTTATTTATAAAACCACCATAGATTCCTTAACATCCATTATAAATTTGGTTCCTACTAGATCAAGCCATTTAATAAAACCAGAATGGTCAGTGTGAGTATATCATTAATATTATCATATAATATTTTTTTAGGGGGTAAACACTATGATATGGATATTAATGTTATCTTATAATAATTCAATTTATCTAAAATATAAATGACTCTTTCTAATACGATAACCATTATAGTTATGTAACTTATGCTAAAATAACTCCATAACAACTAAAGAAATCCAAACCAACCTATAATTCCATCTATTAGTCTCCATCCTTAATCATTATTTAATCTTTAGTTACATAAATTTTTTTTTATTTAATTCACATCAAGAATCTTTTCATCTTTAGAGATTTAGGGAATTAGGTCATAACATAAACATAAAATCATGAGTATTATAAGCAGCCACATCTTCTCACTATCCATTTTTAATAAAACAAGAAATATTAAAAGTAAACATTGTATTGATTCATGTTTTAACATAATACATTTTCTTTGATCATATCCATGACATTGTTCTTCATTATGTCCTATTTAAAACATTTCAAAACATGGTATGAGCACAAAAAGCTCAGTATGGTTTAAATAATAAATGAAAACTATTATTTTTTAGAATACATGAAAACATGAAAACATTATCATAGAAAAAATTCACCTTAAAGAGGTAGTAAGAACAATTCAACAAATTTAACCACATATCATACCCTTTTTGTCACCAACAGATTACCATAAATCCCCTAGAAAAAAATATATAACCGATAAAGGTAACATGGGACACAAACTTATGATAATTAGAAACCCATATGGTCCACTCCCACACATATCACTAAAAACAATATCCATACATCTGACTTCCATACCGAATTCATTATAGTTTATAATTTAACCATCCATCCTTGGTTTGTCACAGAACATCCAGTCATTTAAATTATCACATATCCACCTTTATTTGGGTTATCACATGACCACCTGTCAAATTTCCATGTACCATTATAACATTATTACACACAAAATATTGAAAATATCAACATTTCAATAATAAAATTTATTTTTCCGTCACAATAAATTATTTCAAGATATTGAAATACTCAATCCACTTCCAAATTCTTTAAATACATTTAATAAATTAATTTTTTAATCAATGTTTCCTAGTCCACTGTGAAACCTTTAAAAGGAATTTTATAATTAAAATTTTAATTCATTTTTACATATACAAAATAAAATTACACAATTTTAAAAACATGGACATAAAATATATATGGGTTTTATAATAATAAATTATAAAAACATTAAAGTGAGGGTTTTAGTTAGAAAGTACCTTACCGTATGACAAACATAGAAATAAGAATCATTAAAGAATATAATAAAAAATTAGAATATCATGAGAATTAATTAACTCCTGATATGATGTGTCAAAAGGGTTGCATATAATTCTTATGGTATAACAATGATACATAAAATCACGATACACATCAACGAAAAGAGATTGAGATGAAGTACTCTACCATGAGTTTGATTCCTCACGTGTGCTTTTTTCTTTATACTGAATAATAATATTATATTAATTTATATTTTTTAAGATACTTTTTATAGTTTAATAGTCCTTTTATATAACTTATTCCCATGTTATAAAAATTACATAATTATTTATGTTAACAAAATTCATTTTTTTATATTGGGCACTTGAGTCGAAAATGATCTTGTTATAATTACAAATTACCCATGTTATAAAAATTAAATTATCTGTAGAATAGTATTCAATATTTAAATATCATATCTACCGAGTTTTTATGTATTTATAATATTCCATAACATTTTGACATAATAAATGAAATGAACCATTCATAGAGATGGTTAGCAGTGCGTATGCATGAAGGATACTTTCATTTAATTGTCATATTAATGAAATGAAAACAAGATGATACATAAGTATATTATAAAACTATTAAAATATCATAATATTTATATTAAATATGTTAATTATTTTCATACATTATACATTCCATGTAAGGAATAAACTATTCATATCACATTGAGGGGGTTGTAGTATGGACTTCCTCAAATGAAATTATCGTAAATACACATTCTGAAAAGAATAATTGTATGTTTATAAATAAAAATTATAGTATCATATAGAAAATATAAATATAATTTATATCATATATAGACATAGTTCTAGGAAAATTTATAATATGATATTTTGTTGGGAAAATCGAACTCGCATTGTTTCGTGTGGAAGTATTTCGCCGTACACAGAAACAATATGTTCATATCCAATAGATGGAGTTGTGTGTAAGTGTAGTTCGAATAATAATCATTAAAAAAATCCTAGTATATTGATAATACATTTTATATAATAAAATAATAAAAATATAATAGGTAGCGGAGAAGTAAAATAATTGAAATGACCTTTAGACAAGACACTACCTCTTAAAACATGTCACTCCCTTTGATTTGAGAAAAAAGGCTATATTGAATTTCTCTATTCCTAATGTAAGACCTCTAAGAGGTAAATAGAGAAGTTGGTGATTATTTTTGTAGAGTTTGGTTGATTTAAAGGGCTTTAGTGGTGTGATTAAATGTGTAGGGTTGATGGCTTTTTATAAATGTGAGGACGGTCATCATAGGATGGTATAGAAATATTATATTATTATAAAATTATTTTCATATTCAAGTGGTCCCAAAAACATTTATTTCAAAGATAATATGCTATTAGTATGAATAAATCTCAATATTTAGGTATTAGACAGTTCTAGATAAAAAAAATTAACAATATATTTTAGCATTAATCCTTTAGATAAATAATGCAACTATTACCATGTCTTATTGTATATTCATACTATAAGATATATATATATAATATAAAGTTCCAATTGAACCTCAAGTGGTTCATTAATGAAATATTAAACATTATCTTAGACAATTGGATGAATATTATATTTTTGAGACTATTATATCATTTAATAAAATAGTATTTGTTTAAGAACTCATTTATGTTACTTTTTATACTATTCAAATCATGAATTCTTTGAAATCCAAAACAAATTGATTCAGTACAATGTTCTTGATTAATAAAAATATAAGTAGTAATAATTATCCATTAAATTATATTTGGGAATATAATGATAAAATATAATATTATTTTAATATTTGAAATCTAAATTCATTAAATTATTTATTAATAAGGTAATCACTACATCATCAGTGCGTCATAATTGTATTTATTTATTTAATGTAAAAAAATTATTAATAAAATGTCATGATGTACTAAATATTATTATCTTTCTAATGAATATTCGTAGTCAAATATATCTATTATATAACCCCATATAGAAACTGATTTAGTAGAAGATACATGTTTATGTTCATTTCTTAACATTATGTTAATTAATATAGCATGTCATTATCACTCCTAAGTGGTTCCTCGTGGTCTATAGAATAGACCCATGGATTTTCATGATAAAAAAATCACATCTAAAAGGATTAGGTCATGTTTTAGTTATGTTTATATTTATTACAATATTATTTTTTACCCTTATTTACCAGATTTACCTATTATCAATGGTAAATAAAATAATTATTGAAGTTTCTATTCAGAATGTCTAAAAAATAACTGATACTTATTTACATAATTTGGACATCCTAATTACAAATACTAAATCCAATTTTTGAACTTCAAAAAACATAAGTTGTAGTATTTAATTTATAAGGAATTCTCAATTTAAAAACCTGAAAGCTGTTTTTTAGAAGTAATAAAAATCCAAATATGGACATCTTTTTGTGTCTAATCTCAATTTGAAATTACTTCCAATGGCCAATAGTAGATAATATTATATAAAAATAATCCAAGTGTAGTTTAAATACAATTAAATTTAAAATCTATCTATATAAATAAATTTTATTAATAACATTAAATAATTAATTATATATCATTAAAATATTTAGATTTTAGATATAAAATTTAAAATATATGTAAATAATCCCTAAAAAAATATAGGTCCCTAACAAAACATGTGTTTTATATGTGTAATATTGAATAAAAATTACAATACAATTTTTTTATCCATAGAGTTAAAATAATTGATGAAATAGATATCATATCATGTATATTTAAAACAACATAACCATAAGTATGTGGATCATATAATGCTTTCATAAGTATTATATTCACCACTAGAAAATAAACAATTGATGAAAAAGTAATTTTTCTAATTGAAATAATTATGACACAATAAATCATGTTACCATATGTCTTGAATATATTTGTACTCATTCATAACAAATTTATAATAAATAAAAATATATTATAAATATATTAATGAAATATATTAAATTATATAATAACATATATGATTTTCTTGTGTTCTTTTATTTCACATATATTCATACATCCATGTTAATAATACATTTTGGTTAATAAGAGCTTTGTTTATTTTTCACATGTATTGATTTGTTATATATATTTTTTATTTTTACTTATATTATAATTCTATTGTGTCCCAAATTATTAAAATGAAAAAATTATATTCATAACATATATATTTAAAATAATATATTTAATATATTTAAAGGAATGGAAATACACCATTTATAGAGATGGTAAGTCATACTTATAAAAGAATTTCGTTTCCATTTACTTATTGTATTCAAATAAATAAAAAAAGTAATAGACATACACACACGCATATATATATTCATTATAGTAGAATTATAATTTCATATAAGAAAATATATATATTAATCCCATCTATAATAAATTCCATGATAAGAAAGACCTACTCACATAGTTTTGATTAGGTGGTAGTCCAAACATCAACATACTAAGTTATCATATTTATAAAAATAATAATAATGAAAATATGTGTTATAAATTATTCCAGAAAAATTAATACATTGTAAATATAATATATATCATATAAAAATATAATTTACACAATTACTAACAACCATAACAGGTTAAGATTGTAGAAAAGATAAAATTGGTTCACACGACGGTAGTCTTCCACACACATGAATGATGATTATGTATACCATTTGATGAATTATGTTTGAGTGTAGGTAATACATATTTGATAAATAAAATATAATAATATTTATGATTATATGGATATTGTATAATTATTTAATAATAACAAATGAATTGGTGGAAAATGAATTAAAACTAAAATTTATATTGAAGGATGTTACATCTTTTATTGGAAACTCAATCGTGTCTTCACCAAGGGGATTTTATGGTATTCTGTATTCAAAAAATGAGGCTTATAAGACTGATAGAGGTAATTTGTTATGATATTTGGGATGTTTTTCTCTTACCCAAATTTCTTGTATAGACTGAGTTAGATAGGGGGTGAGTGTTAATTTTTTAATGTTGGAGGAGTGGAATTATTCTAAATAATAAATCTAAACACTACTATGACGTCATCCTTACATCATATGGAAAAAATAATTTTACATTTTATAATATATAGGTGAATTGGTTGGAATATGTCTGTAAAATTCCTTTTAGGAAATTTTCTTTGATTATATTTCTTATTAAATTGTTGTTTAACCAATAAATAATCTTTTTATTACCTTAATCATTGTAAACAATATTAATTACATTCACTAAATAATTTTATTAAAAATTAAGATTATCATATTATATAATATAAAATATTCTAATTTTATATATGGAATTTACCTTTCCAAGTTATATTAAAATAATTGGCAAAAAAAGTAAAAATAATCTTGCAGATGTGTCACAAATGTTGGTTTCTAAAGAGAAACTGTTTAAATGTTCAAAAAATATTTTATTAAATTTTACAATGAAATTAGTTCCCATTTCATAAAATTGATATGTTTTTTTGAATTTTAAAAATTTAAATTTAAAACCACTTCAAAATATAATTTAACTATATTAATAAAATAGATGGAAAATCAGTTATCATTTAATGTAAATCATTTTTTACTAATAATCCAAAAATCAAATATTTTAGAAAAATCCCAAAAATTCATCCAAATATAATAATAAAATTATTATTTAAAATTTTATGATTAATTTATAAAACTAAATTCCATATAGTATCTAAAATTAGTTATAATTTTTCTCCCTAAAAGACATATAAATATGTTTTTCTATGAAAAATATATTTTTTAAAATCATATAGACGTAACCAAAAATTATATATTTCATTATCATTGTAATTTATTTTATAAAATAAATATAAATAATATTAAAAAATTATTTATTAAAATAAAAATTAAAAAATTGATATGTTTTAATTGTCTTGTGTAAATTTTTGGAATAACATAATGTTATTTCATAGAAACTCATTATTTTGTGTTACACAACCTAAAATGAGGTTTCGTGTAGCACATCTATTACATGGTGTATCATATATATAATAATTATCTTGGTGTATAATGAAATGAAATCATGAAATTAAATAAATTTAATATGAAATGGGTTTATAAATACATGGGGTGTTACAATGTAGGTATGTGAAGAGTATCGTGAACACTTACTCATCATGGGTGAGATGTTACCCTGGGTTGTTCAGGATTTGAGCCATATTTTTTTGGTTTTTCTTCTACGGATGTGGAATTAAAATGGATGTGAATAGGTTATGAGTGGTTTTATTACATGGAGTAATGACTATATAGAGCCTTGGTACATGGTTTAACATCCTCTTGGTGGTTGGTGATTTTCTGGGTAATGGTCTACTAAAATATTCGCGTAGTCTTTTCATGGCCTCTAGTTTGCTATTCCAATAGTTTTTTGTGATTTATTATTTGGTTATGTTTTTTAGCAGTAGTGGATATTGATATTACAAATTTTTATTGAAATATATGATTTTAAAAAATATTAACAAGTATAAATTAAAAAGGGGTCTTGGGTTATTGAAATGTGGATTTGAATATTGGGTGGGTTATTTTAGAAAGTGTATATAGTGTGAATTTTTTTTAATATAAATTGAAATGGTAAATTATATTGAAAATTTTGGCTTATTTGGGGTATTTAACCTTTGATCCATATGTTTTGGATTCGAATTCCATTTTTGGATTAGTTTTTCATGGATGTTTATTTTGTTTTTGTTTTATTTTTTGTTTAGTGTACACTGCATAGAAATATCCAGGAGGTTACTATAAAGTGTATTTGGATCATTTATCCTACCCATACTCCTATTACACAAGTGATTTATTCTCTTATCATGTTTTTCCTACATTTCATGGTGATTGAGGTCCATAATAGGCTATAGTGTATATTGATAATGTCAAAGATGCCTTCAGGTTTTTGGGAACTCCTAAATCTCTGAGGGTCTATAGTATTCTTGGATTCTTTGAGGTCTTTGGAATGAATCTATGGATGAAGATCATCCCATAATCTTTTAATATTGGGATTACATGAGAATTCTATAACACCAATTTATTATGATATTTCATACTTGAGAAGGTGGATGATAAGAATGTGTTGGTGCTCTTGAGTACTTCACAAGGGAAAATGATGGTGACCATCTATGTTGATTTTATTAAATAAAATGTCTCACTAAATCCAATTAAATAATAAATGTATTGGTTTAATGGAACTTTATTATTTTGGTGTTCATCTATACATTAATGTTTATGTCATCATGGGGAAGAATGTTATGTTTGATAAATTGTTAAATGAAACATTTATAGCCAGGTTGTTTCTAGAAGTGTAGTCAGTGGGAGTTGTATCCCAATTTCTCTTAGATCTCTTAGAAGGTATCCATATTGCTATGGGAATATTATAGAGGTACCCAACCCTTATAAGTATCCTTTATCAGTTCTAGAATCTCATTCATCAGATGGTTAACTCATGTGATTCTAGTGCCGCGGGTTTGGGAATTCAAATCCATATTTATTTAATTCAGTAAAGGTGTGTCATCATTATAGTAGAATAATCCAAATAGAAAATATATATCAGAATTTTATGATGAAATATATGTATCAATTAGTGGTTGATAGATCATTACTATAGGGAAGAAGATTCTTTCCAACGTTGGGGCTCTATCCATAGGCCTCATATTGATGCTCATCACACTACCAAGAATCACCAGGTCAGTAGGAAACATTGGTTTGAGAATAGTTTTATTTTCATAATAGCAGATTTTCCAATTTTTACAGCATTATATTTGTTTATTAATATTCATGACCATTTTATTTTATAATTATATTGTTTTTCATCTATTAATTATAGTCTTTGACTATTTTTTCATTTCTGTGTGAGGATTACCTGTTATATCTTTTTAATTTTACTTCTTCTCTTTTGGATAAATGCACATCATCATGAAATGAGTAGTATTGGTTCTATTTATTTCATAGTTTGTTTCACCTAATTGTTTGGGTTTTATTAATTTTTACCCCTTGGGGTATTGATTGGCCCTTGTAGGGTGTAATTAGTTTGATTCATCTTGGATTTCCCATGGTGAGGTGAACAAGCTAGTTCTGTTCTCTATATTTGGGAGATACCTCTATATTTTTTTAATGGTTTTACTCGTTTTGGGTTTTCCATCATGTTACTAATGTCTGAATAATTACATGAAATTCCATTCCATGGTTATCGAGTTTCTCCAAAATTGATTGATTTTGATATAGGGCCCTGGTTGTTATCTGTCTAGAAGACATTATAGGGACATAATGTGTTTTTATTGGGGATTATTGTCATTACCTAAATAGAGTTTTCTTAATAAATTTTTCATACATTCAGATTGAACCAATTTTTTCATTCATCTTAAGTTTATGGAAATAATATATTATTTTTTGATGTTTATTGTATCTTTTGGTCTGGATTATGGATTGAAAACTATTTGAGAAAAATTATTTGAGGCCTTTTGAAAATGAAGCATCAAAATAGTGTGTTTGAGTGAAAGTTAATGACATGAGCATGAATTGATGAAACTATGTGGATTGAATGTGAGGTGGCTCTATCCAATTAACAGATTTGATTTTTACAACTACAACATGGTTTCCAAATTCATGCACACAAATAATGCATGTACCACTTCGATCCAGTAGGGTTTATATGGATGGATGATTTATTGGAATATTATGCCTCTAATCTATGATATATGACCATGTGTCACAGAAACAATAACATCCATGTTTTCCCTTTAATATTTTTATACCATTTTAGGGGTTTCTCCCTATTTCTTGACTATATAGCATGAGATGACCTTCCAACCTCCACTCCATTGGTTAAAATACCTATGTGGTTGTCTTATAAATGTTATTTGTTGAGTCATTATGTGTTTTCATATGAAATATCACATTCTCTATTTATTTTCCTCTTATATGTTTTGTTATTTCATTGTGGGTTCTCTCTTATAATACCCTTGAGCCTAGGGTCAATGATTAGAATGTGTTTTATGGATGGTAGGTTGTTCATATTTATTTTTAGGCCTTTTTCATCCATACCTAGAATTTTTTCTAAATTAATACATTATTTAATCATCTATTATTATCTATATCCTTTCCTGAATGTCCCCTTTCATGATTGAATGTATATAATTTATTTATTTCACATGATTTCGGTGTGTTTTTCTTTATTTGTAGCAGGTTTTTCTTTCACTATATTCATGACAATTGGGTTTCCATGGTATTTCATTTAAGAACACTATATATACATAAATAAAAAATGATTTTTAAAATACTAATTGATCAATAAAATTAAAATTTTTCATTTTTTGAATTATGTTTGTACTTGGATTGATTTTTATAGTTTGGTTTTAAGTTACATAATGTTTTTTAAATGGGTTTTTTCATGTTAATTGAGATAATTTTTGGATGTTACATCAGTTGTGGCTATATCCATTTTTGAATAAAGATATCATATTTATAGATAGAATAATGATAATGTTATTATATAAAAATATCTACTATATATCCCTTGATTTCAAAATAATATTTCCTCTATTATATAAAATTTATTCTACCCCTATGTTTTCACAAGTGGATCATTGGTTTCTAAATTTTTTCCTATATGTTTTTCTAATATGTTTTATAATGCTTTTCCAAGTTGTAATATTAATATATGGGAGAGTGTAATAATGGCCTAAATCCTTTTTGTAAAATTTCATGAATATTTAATATCTTAATATTAATTTATAAAATTGTATGGAAATATATTAGAATTATAATTACAGAGACCCAATTGGGGATTTTTTTAAATCTATATTAATGTGAAGTGATTTCTAGACCCAGTTTTTACATTAATATGGTTTGAATTGTGTTAAGAACCTCTATTTTTGTCCCTCTAAGGAGAGGGTCCTCATATAGGTGGTGTTAGAGTTTGGGGTTTGAAAGAACTGTGGAATCTAAGGGATATTAGTTCATTCCATTCATGTGAAATCTTACTCATTCTCCATGTAGTAATATCATAGAATTCATGGGTTTTATCTAGTGTGTTGAGAGATGGTTTCTTTTCAAACCTGATACTATGGGTCGGTACTCCATTGATTTATTATGAGCTATAGTGGGATATCCCACTATTGATGATTTTTTGGGAATCCACGTTTATTAAATACTATGGGGTTGCAGTAGACACTGATATGTCAGTTTGATTTGAGTAGTCCAGAAATTTAATCCTCATAATTTTAATAATTTTACATTATTTCCTATTTATATGTTTGTTTTATGTATGTTATTATATTTAGGTTATCCATAATAGTTCATTCCATATAGTTATCTTACCATTATTTTCATCATTCTATTTTTATAAATTTCTATGGACTCTTTTTTTATTTGGTTTTGTAAACGTGATATTGAATGGAAACCGGCATAAAAAGGAAATTAGTGACTATTATTTGTAAATTTATTTGTTCTCTGAAACCTATGTTTGGTTCATTAAAATGATAAAACCATATTTTATAAAATGTTATTATTATTAATCATTATTAAACCTTTCAGTAATTTAAATTCATGGAATCTGCGGTGCATACCTTCTAAATTATTTATTCTCACATGTTATTTTTGACATTAAGTGTTGGTAGAGCCATGATTTTTCGCATGTTCAGGTTTCTATTTTGGGTTTGTCTATGAAACATGTTGGTTGTATGGCATGTGGTAACCATGTGGTCATAAGGAGACTGTGTCGTACAGTTTCCATTTTCATTTTGATTATGACATTGTATTTTTTATATTTAGCTGTATTTGGATCATCATAGTATATATCTGTGTTTAATAATTTTTGGTTTTTCTACATGATCTAATTTTTTTAATTAATCATCATTTTCCTATTGATAATTTTTTTTCACTATGATATTCATTGATTCATAAGAAAATTCACTGTTAGGTGGATAGTGAATACCACCTAAACACTGTGATAACCTAGTTCAGGTATCGTATCGGATGTCAGCCCAATATGGTTATTCAGATCTACATCTCACTCATGTTGATAGTATATGAGGAATGAATTCTTGGATAATTTACGAGAGTATTTTTAATTATGTCATGATATCCTAAATTCCATATTATATTTATACCATTAAAAAATTTATCATATATCTGGGAGTTTGTTATGGAAGCTTCATCCTCTATTATATGTTGTTTTTATATTTTTTTTGTTTTGAATAAGATTATGGTGTTGATTCCATCGATATTTTTTTATGTTTATTCACGGATTGTTTCATTTTCTGATGAATCTTAAATTGATTTAGGGTACCCTTCACCTTTATTCCATTCATTTCACATGTGGTGGATCATTATTTGTCTATTTTTATAGAATGTATAAACCCGTCAAGTCATTTTAATTAAATGGTTTAATTGGAATTCAGGGGGATGGTGTGAAATCAAAATATGATACATGTTATTATTTTTTTCATATATAGTTCAAAATAATATTTATTATTTTCAAATATATTAATTATGTTTAGGTTTATAATGATATTGATGTTATATTATTTTGAAATCTAAATTATTCTTGTCGATTGACCTCACCAGAAATGAAAACATATATTAATTTATATTGGATAGTAAGTTATGTCCTCATAAAAGCACATATTTTATGAAAACCATATTTAATATATTGAATTAAATATAATTAAATACCGTTCATTAATATTTAATAATTAATTTGATTTGTGAGCTGTGGTGTTCATGTATGAAATAGATGTTTTTAGTGATCGTTGGGTTCTGTTCTGCATGAGATTAGTTTTGAATTGATGGATAAGTGGTTGTAAAATGTGGTGGTGATGATGGGAATTATTGTTGATATATAGTTGTGAATGAATTTGGTTTATATTATATGTTGTTCATTGACTGCATTATTAATGATATAGTGGTAACATATTTTCTTAATTTTTTTGGGTCTTATAGTTTCTTTGTAATTTGAAATGATAATAACGAAATTAAAATGATATTCGTTGGAAAAGATAATAAATTACTAAATTAAAATTATAATTGTAGTCAGATTGGTTAGATTTAAAAAATTAAATGATTTGGTTTGATATATAAATATTTATTGAATTTATAAAATATATGATTAATTCACATTAAAATTAATTTTGGAATGTGGCTCAAGGATGTGTCTTACTAATGTGGTGTGATCGATTTATAGGTGGATGTGAGAGTGGTGGATGTTGATAGGCCTTGGGGTGATGTTTTATATAATGAAATTTATACTATTATAAAACCATAGGATGATATTCTATGTGAAGATAATGAGATGTATTTAATTTTTATTTCAATGCAAACCCCAACCAGCTATAACACAATATACCATCACTAAAATGTAATTTTTGAATCCTTTTCCAATATCATCTCATTATTGGATGGAGGGTTGGATAACCCCTAATCCTGACTATTTATTATAGTAGAAATTCATTCCCTTAGTATTTGATGGTTTTCTTGTATTGTTCACCTATAGTGGGAGGATGAGATTACAAAGGTGGATTTAAATGGGGTGTTCATGGAATTAGTATTATGTTAATTATAAATTTACATTCTGGTTACGAAAGAGTATATGCTTTGATTGGGATTCCATGGAGCCTTCATAAAATATGTTATTACTAGATGCTCAAGGGGTTCTTAGAATGATTCACATTTACCTGAATATATGGTATGTATTACTAAATAATTATATGGGAGCTCCATGATGTATGATAGTAGGTCCTTCATAATGAGAATCAGTGGGAAAGAATATTTGGGTATCCTTTTTTATTGATATATTTTATATTATATTATAATACATAGATGCATTATTGGGTAAGAATTACTTGGTGGGGATGAGATTGGTTAGTACACATTATTATGTGATGGTGGTTATTATGTTCTCTCATTGGTGCATTAATATTCTCCTTTAACAATTTTATGAGATATAGTGGATATGATCCTATTGAGTATACATATAATGTTCTCCCCATGTGTATAAAAACAATTATTAGGTCTCCATTAGAACTATGACCAAAATGAAATCTATTATTAGCATAGATGAAGGAGTTTTCATCAAGTAACTACCTTAGCACATTACTTTTGTTATTTTTATAGAGACTCTAAATTTTATAGACATTATACATGCATCGTGGGATACTATTGATTTTATATATTTTGTATTATTTTGTATAGTTTCAGATTGAATGACATAAAATCTCTAGATATTACAACATCTATTGAGGTTAATGCATTATATATGTGTAATTTTTAAACCCCTATTGATAGTAACCGAATCGATCTCCATAGATGGATGGACTCATCTAATTTCTTGTCACCCTTAATTATCATACTTGGAGAGGTAACATTGGAAGAAGATAATCATAGTATATGATGTGCTTTTGATAAATAGTTTGAGTATTGGAAGGCCATGTTTGTAAACATTGAATGAATACTTGAAAGAACGTGTATTGCAATCCTTCCATATCTATCCTTTATCTATTAATATTTTATCAAGAGGACATAAAAATGATCAATGGAAATTGCGGTTTAAGATATGGGTGATTTTCTATTAATATTAGAATAATACGGTAGAGATATGGAAGAGAGGGTAAGGTCTAATTCATAAGATAAATCTTCACTAGAAAGTGTTATCTGTGATTCAATGTGGATCTCAATGAGCACTATAATATTAAAAAATCATCTTACTATTCATGGTTCCTAGACCATCCATTGAAACTACCACATTGAGAAAATAAGGAAGTGGAGACATAAGATTTTGTGGTGAATCTATTATGAATATTCAGATTAATCGTTCATTCTTTAAACCAATTTATTACAATTATTTACTATATGTATGAGTTGTGTTCTCAATAGAAAAAAATACGTCATAAATAACATAATAATTATTTAATTAAAATTATCGAAGATAATTAACATTTAAGTATTCTGACTACTATAACTAAAGAGATGTGGTTTTAAACTCCTTATAAAATTAAATCACAAGTTATCTTAAAAATACCCATAGTTAATATCCTTAATAACTAATATTTAATATTATAATGATGCATTTTATGAAAAAGAGTTAAATGACATGATTTTTTAATTTATACTATCATTTAATATAATTTATTCAATAGAATGTGTCGCCTAGAAATTTTATTTTTAATATTATGAGTAATATAATAATATATTAGAAATTAGGTTTAAAATATATAAGTAATATACCAAATGTATTTTAGCAATATAAATAGTTTATTACTGCATTATTTAATTCTAAATAAACTATAATTTTATTTAATAAATATATGAGAAAAAAACTCTAATTTAGTATTTTTAATTCTCATATTCTCTTAATTTGAAATTTTTTTTATTTATAAAATTATTGCTTTTTTTAATAGGGAAAATATATTTTTTTGAAATAAGAACAAATTAAGAAATTTTTAAATATTTTTAAATTAGAAATATAATAAACCATTTTATACAATATTATATGAATTTTATAACATAATTAATAATATATTATATTCTTATTTCCATATATATAAATTTATATTTTTCATTTTATAATCTATGTTATATTTTTTAATAAAATATGTTTTAAATACATTATACATTATTTATTGAAAAATTAATTTTTATCATTTTTAAAAGTAAAATAAAAGAAAATTTATTTAAAATATTTAATCATTTAATTTGTTATCTATAATATGGAACCATTTATTTTTTTATAAAATATAATTTATCAACAAAAAAATAGATTTTCATTGTGTAAAATAAAATGAAAAGAGTTAATTTCATTTGATGTAAAGGGATTAATTTTTTTGAAAAATCCATTTAATTGATTGGTGTATCTTTTTTCATGATGTTATATCACCTCTACTTCGTAGAATCTCTTTTTTCTATCCACATTCCATGAGAGTGACTTCTAATTATTAAAAATATTTTTTTAATTACAAAAAAATTCAGTGAATTTCGCTTATAAAAGGTGAAATCTGTTAATAATATACCCTTGCACTAAAAACAGAATATTTGACACCAATAACTACATAGAAACATTTTTTCAAATAATTTCTACATTTTGGATTTTTTTTATTCTCAATATACCACTCTTAATGGATTAATCCCATACACAAGGATGATAATCAATAAAGTGGGGTATATATTTCTAATCTCATCCATATTTTTCAAAAAAATTATGTGATTTTAATTCTTCAATTATTTTATTTTATAAATTATAAAATTATAACATATTAGTAATTTTTTTAAATTAATTTTTTCATATTGATGTTAATATACTTAAACATTATCACTATTTGAATGAAAAAAATGAAAATTTGAACTATGTAATGTGTGGGTTACCACCACCATGATGCTACATGTTTTTTTATACCCCCATATGAGTTGTTCCATTATAAGTAATTAAATATATATTAATTATATCATAGAGATATTTTATATTCTAAATTGATATATCATATTACTATTTGATCCATTCCACGTAAAATGTAATATTTTACCGAGTGTCTGTGTAAACAAAGACCCCAATAAGATGACTTTATTTTCATTCTCATTTCATTACCGTGTTAGATAGATGGTAATGTGAATAGGTTTACATGATAAATATAATTTATATTATATACTTAAATTTATGTTATAAAAAATATAAAAAAAATTAATTATATGATCAATAATGTAATATCGTAAATTCATTCATTTAAAAAAAGCATAATTTGTAGACAAAAAATAATTAAAATTATATAATATTTTTACATCAACAACATAAAATTATAACTACTTTATAATTAATTTATATAAAACTAATAGTCACTAAATGATATCATTATTAATATGGTGAAATTATATTATAACTAAATCAACAAATAATCGATTTCAGTCGTCATATGTTTATTTTTTGGCTCAGTTTGACCACTTACATGAACAATTCTAAGAAATAATGACATTAATTATTATGAAATAAACATTAATATAATAATTTTAAATATATATTTTTTTAATTTTTTTATTTTCCCTATAAAATACCCATAAATACATAACTCGTTATTTAAAGAATCACACTTTGTTAGTTGAAAATCATAAAAAATGATCATTATTGATTTCATATTGAAATATATTGTATTATATAACCACGAATTGAAACACATACATCAAAAATATCTATAATTAATTTATAATATATAATTTATGAACATGGGATAAATATCATTTTACAAATAAAAATACTAACACTGCTCCTATGAATCTACTGCATGTTTTCAAAGATATAAAAAAACCCAATATAGAAAAATATGAAAATAATAATAATAAATATACATGAAGAAGAAATTGAATATTTAATATAATAAATATTTTTAATTATGAATATGTTACTGAAATTAGTAATTATGACATTTATGTTTTTCGTTGTCGGTAGTAGAGTGCATTCAATTAACAAGAGAATTGAGGTAATGGATTATTTGTCTCTAATTTGAATTTAATAAGATAATATTAATCTATACAAATTATTTCATTTTAAATGGTTTAAATAATTAAATATTGTAATTTTATATCATCATACTCTTATATTTTATAACATTCAATATCTTAGTTAAATTTATACCCCACATGATTTTTCTTTTTGAACGATGTAATGTATATATGTGGTGCCTTGACTCAAATAATTTCCATGGTTAATAATCATTGCTATTTGAACATTATATTACAATACTTAAAAATTATATACTATTAATGTTTTATATTATATTACCACTTTTTTGAAAATAACATGGTCCACAACAAATTATTCATCCAATCTGATTTAATTATATCATAAAAAATATCTAATAAAAATAATTATTGTAAATTCTAATCTATATCACATCAAAATCAATGTTATTTATTACCATATAATATATCATATGTTTTTGGGAAAGATAATATGAATTATTTTATATTACAATAATACATTACTTTTCTCATTTTAAAAAGTAATATTTAATAATCCATTTAATTATATTATATTTAAAAATTGACATTTCAAAATATTAGTGAAAAAATATTCTCAAGCCCTTTGAAAGAGATATTTATTTAGTGTTTAATCAACCATATATGTGGATGAAATTTATTACTTATCAAGAATTTTTAATTTGGAAGGATCTATATTAATTATCTAAAAATAAAATCGAATTACCATCTCAATTTTTTTTTTCAAATTATCAATACATTATCATTTCAAAATAGATTAAATGATTTTTAAAACGATTAAATTTTAGCAAATATTATTCCTCTAAGAAGTACTTATTATGATGTGATTTTTTAATTATAAATTATTTGTTATTATGATATGACTCCTTTTGGACAATCATATTTTTATAAACCTTTTTACTATAGTTTTTTTATTGTGAATACCCATTATTATTCAATTTGGTTGTTATGATATATTTATGATATAATTTAAGCAGAAAACATTTGTATGGATAATGAACAATGTGTTAATATATCACTAAATAATTATTTATTTATTCCTATATATCATGATATATTTTTAATTATCATTAAATTTTATTTCAGTTATATGTGGGAATGATGATTTTCCCTCGATTTTAATCATGAATATAATGATTTTATTCACAGAAGAAATGAAATTATGAGTTTTCTCACATAATATTTTATATTCATTTAGATGTTTTTCCATTTCATATTTATAATCTAATTATTCCATTTTTCATGATTATTTAAATTTCAATTAAAGTATATATTTTAACGACAACACCAAATTTTTTAATTTATTCTTAAATTTAATGTGATTTTCACGTGTTATATGATTGTTTTGATGAGTTTTGATCCATGCCATATGGTTTATAATACTTTATTGAAATTTATTTAATCTTTTATTTTTATAACATTTTTCACGACTCTAATCATTGGAATTATGATCTATTATTATGATATTTATCATCCCCTTGTTTTCTACATCATTTTATGAAATGTTTTTTTCCTTAATGGTCATATAAGATCACTCAATTCTTGTTTTTTCCATTCCAATGGTTAAAAATTTTGTTATATATTGTGAGATGTTATGATGGTTTAGTATGTATGAACACAAGTTCAATTATGAGATATAAAAAAAGATTAAAATCATTGGTATACGATCAATATTCTTTGTCATATAATATACAATTGTTTATTAAAACTATTGGGTAAGATGTCATATAAATAGGAATATAATAATGATTATCATTATGTCTTTATTATTAAAATCCTTGAATTGTAGTATACCAACGTCTCTTGTAGATCCCTTGGAATAATAAATAATCAACGTTTTTAAAAAACCATTGGTATTTATGTATTCCATAGATTTATAAATAATATTAATATAATTTTATTGATCAAATATGTTCCAATGGTTGTAGGAAACTATTGGTATAGCTATATAAAAATGGTTTTTTCAATCATTGATATCACCCTATAATGAAATTTCATGTGAGAATCACCCACACCCTCCCCATACAGCCACTAGAAATCATTGAAGAATGCCCACTTTTTTCAATTAATTGCATAAATCCACAAAAACATTGCACCAAACATTACTAAAAAATATATAAAAAATTATTACTCTAAAAACTACTAAATAAATTCATCCATCGATAACACACTCTTAAAACATCACATATATTCATTTACAAGTACACATCAAATGTCAAAAATTATAAAATTAAATGAAAAGATAAAATATGTATCTCTCCCCCACCCCAATCATAATTAATATCCCCACTAACATCCCAATTGTTATCATCATTTTCAACCAGACCCGCATTCTCAACATCAAACTGGTTATAAAAATCACCATCTCCATCACCATCACAATCGTCATTGTTATCACCATCACCATAGCCAACACAATTCCTATTTCGATCTACATCACCATTAATGTCCACATATGGACCACCACTATGAATACAACCTAGTACACCATAAAAAATATGAATCCTTTAAATATATGTATCACAATCAGTGGTGTTATCTTCTGTAAGTGTTGGAAATAATTCTTCCATAAATTTTTATAAATTCATCTTTGGCTATTTCGTTTTTTTAAGAATCTTTATGATCATTTTTTTGAAAAATTTCCTTAACTAGAATGTGGTATTAAAATTAATGAGATGATTCCAACTTTGTGATATTATAATTGAATCCTGATGAGGGAAAATATCTATTTGTGAAAATAAATTCAGTTATAGAAGAACACTTTGACTTAGTCCTCATCTCCCAAAACCTGATATAATTAATCAATTTTCAGAACAATTTTAGCACCACACTCAATCAAGGTACGCTAAATAACATTGTTACATATATAAAAGTTATTTTTATTTACAAAATAGATATTAAAAATTTAAATCAATAGTGTAAAACAAAAAATTTACTGATATCTATTTTACGTTCTAGAACGTCCATTATTTGGTATTCTATGTGAGAAAAAACAATTTTTCATAGGGCACACACCTTCAATATTCAAAACATCTCATTTAAATGAAATTAAATGTTCAAAACCATAATTAAAAATAGGGTTTAATATTTAATTTCATAATTAATATAAAATGAATATTATCATATTTAAAATATTATTTCTTGAAATATTGATTATATTCTTAAAGTATGGTATGGGTTTGTTAAAAAAATGAATTATTATATAATAAAATGGGGGAATTGAAAATATTTATAAATAATGATTTATAAAATAAAATAATGTTTTATTGATTTATTCATATTAGTATATATTAATTTCATTAATATAATGGGAATTGAATTATAGAATAATAGAAATTTAATCTATTTATTGAATAATAATTAATCAACATTGATGACATGTATATTATGGTAAAATATTAAGGTTAAATTTATGATAGATTTGTTCCTATTTGGATGATTGTATATTTATATGACATAATTTATATTTGTTAAAATGGGGAAAATTAAGGAAATTTATTCATTGATGAATATTTATGAATTCATATAGAAAATATTTGTGTTTATAATGTCACAAAGTCACATGAAATGATTTTATTTATTGTTTATTATGTTACAAAATTTAAATGTCTAGTTAGTTTTTGAATAATTAAAAAAATTATGTTATTGGATGATTAAAACACTATTTTTCATGTTGAAATGAGGTGTATACTTTTTTCATGTGGTTTACATAAAAGGAAATGTTGTTTATTTTATTTTATGTTTTGAATATAATTATTATTCTAGGTTACATGGGATTCTTGATATTTGGTAATTTGTGTGCGAACTAGTATTCTATTCCTTATGAGGAATAGTAGCATACCTTGTGGTATGAAATTGTGAACTACTCTGAGCTTATAATACACTATTATAGTGTATTATATTCAATATTATAAATGTATATTGATGTTTTCTGATTTATTGATAAGAAATTATCTAATAATTCATTAGGGGATGTTCTAATATTAGTTTATATACATTAATAGTAGGAACACATGTGATATTATGGAATGTAATGCTCATAATATTGTATGCCATTAATTTATTTATGGAATAAAAATTGTTTTTTGATTTAATAGAGACAATATGTGGGGATTAATGTTTTACTATTTATTTATTTAAAGAAAATATTCTATTAAAATTTTATTATATACTATTTAATAATCATTCCACGTTATATAAAGGGTTAAATTTATGGAGTTGTTTTTAAAAGTCAGAACAGATTTATTTTTTAAATTTATAACACTAAATCTTATTAACGTGCTTAATTTGTTTTTTAATAGTGAATTTTTTGACGAGTCATCTTTGATGATCTATAATGATTTTTTAAATCACCATCTGGCTTGATTATGTGTATAAAGTATCACACATGATGCATATTCTTGTTTGGGTTGAATAACATGTGTTCACTTAGTGTATTTAATTAAAACATGGGATAAAGAGTTTTATATGTGAATAAATCATGTTTGAATTTTAAGGTTTATACTGAGTTAGTAAATGAAAAAGAAAAACTAATTTATAGAATTGTTTAACATGATAATATCTAAAATGTTCACTTTTGTAAGGTATGGAATTTCATCCTATAATATTATTCAAATTCCATACTTCCACCTATGTATTTTAATTTTTTTTAATTATGGATTGAGTTTATAAACATAATTAAATTTTATCTATGTTATATGTTATAATATGTTTTTTATTATTGGGTATTTTTATAAATTAATATATCGATGGTTAACAAAAAATTTCATTAATATACATTTATCCAATTAGATTCACATGGTATATTCTAAGTATTTTTGTTATGTAAATAGTGATGTAATTTCATTTAAGTTGTTAATTTTAATTTATGAATTATAGAAATCATCTAAGAGTTGCTATGCGCATTTTGATGATACATTAAATGAGTATAGTTTTGTTATTAATCTCTAAAATATTGGAAACATATTTGAGATACAAGAGGAATAATAATAACAAAAACATGATGCATATGAAACACTACTCAAAAAAATGACACCCATACTAAAGTGTTCATAAAAAATTATTTGGGATAATTCTTCATGATTAAATACATTTGTAAAATATCATAGATAATGGGTATAGGTATTTATAAAGATAAAATTCATCAGTATATAACAAGAATGATGCTACCACATTGGATTGAGGTACCTAGTATTTTTATTCTCCAATACCATTAAGAATTTCTTAAGAATCTCTTGTAAATAACATCTCCTATCTCATATAGATAATTTGTTTTATTCAAATTATAATAATACAAGCGTCCTTGAAGAGTTGTATTTTATTAAAAATTTCAACACTCAAATTATTCTATCATTTACTATTTTCATCATTTATGTTTTTAATGCTAGTGGGATCTATTTTTAATATATTTTGATAATGTGATTTTTAATAACATATTCAGCCGATATATTTAATTTCAAATGTAATAGTTATGATGTTTTTACTTTGATAATCATTCTTTTTTTTTTTTGAAAATTTGAATATTTTATGAAATGATGATTCTCATATTGAGAATAGGAGATGACATGTACGCATGAATCTATTATTTTATATTGAGGTAAATATGTATTTCTAGGTAATAAATATAAAAAATGACAATAAAATCATGTAGAAAATAAATCAAACATCTTTAATTGCTTTTCATTTCTAGTTTTTATCCACTTTATTAATTGGATGATCAATAAGTTAAATTGAATTTAAAAGAGAATGATGTCTCTAACAATCATTATCTTGATAAAAACCGTGTTTACCATATTATAATCCTTTACTTCATTTCATCTCAATGGTTTTTTAGGGAAATATGAGGAGAAATAATGCTGGGTTAACGAAAAGTGTCTATTTTATGATTTATGTTCCTGTTAATCATAAAAATATAGATTTCTAAAATAATTATAAACCAACATTAAAACATAATTGATCAAAATATCTTTTCTCCATCGATTGGTTCATGTTATTTGTTTTTATGACATCATTATTTTGTTTTTAATCAATAATAAAACGAAATTAATATAAATATCCTTTGAATGCGGCTCCTCATTCATGATGGATTCAACAATATCTCACTTACTTACTAATTTTACACAGTGTAGGTTTTTACTAGTGTTATATGGTTTGTTTTATTTAAATTTCCAACTATCATTTTCTATTCTTATTAAATAATTTTAATTTTAATTTTTTTTGACTTTATATATTTTTTATAAACATTGATATAATTAACATATATTATAGCCACTCACCACTAACATTCTTTTAATTACATAACAATAATAATTCCACGCTCTTTTTACGATGTTTCCTACCAAAAAATATAAAATTCACACTTGATTATTACCTACCACAATCATTATTACAAATATAACTAATTTCCATATAGGGATGTCAATCAACAGATATAGATTGAATTTTTTTCTCTAATAAGATGTTGAAAATGATATTGATTCACTAATTAAATTCATGGGTTTTAGAATATAATCCATATCATTGTATCGGTTCTACCAGTATCTTCACATATTGTTATTCTTATGTTGTTATATAAGACTCCAAAATATATATAATCTATTGTAAACCCCACTTTAAAAATCACTATAATAATGAAATCATTATCATATCTCAAACTATCTATTTATTCAATGGTTATTCTTGAAAAAAATGTAATGAATATATATAATTTTAAATTGAATAAATTTTTTTACTATAAATTTTCACAATATAAAATTTATAAATGAGTGCCTTGCCAGCATTAACTCATGTTTGAGCATCGTAATTTTCCCCAATTTGTGGAAGCGTTTTGTGGCATCCATTATTATATTTGCAGAACATCAAGAAATTTCATTAATACAAAATAATTTCATGATTAATATAATGGAAATATTCATTCAAAATACTCATATTTTATTAATAAATGATAAATGATAAAATTTAAATAATAAATTTTATACTGATAATGTGCTACAAGACACTCAGTCCAGAAAAGTGTGGCCTCTAAATTCATACCAACTAGAGAATTATAACCATTATAATGATGATGGTTATATTTTCTCTATAGTTTACATAATTCTACTAGCCATGTTTTCCTCACTTCTTAATCATTGGGAATATTATAAAAAACATGGTACCAAAATATTAATTAATATTAATACAATAATATCATTTCATTAAATATAATGATCTTTCTTACGTATATTTTTTCCAATCATTTTCCTTCACTTATTTGTCTATGGAGTCTCAAAGAGATTAGTCTAATGGTAATGGTGTTAGTGTATTTGGAATGTGTCTCTATAAAACAACTACATTTATTAATTTTTTTCTATAATTTTTTTCATTATTTTACTCCACAACAAACTATGATAATTGGTTCCACACCACATGCATATGTATATTCCCATATAGCCTAATGGTAGATCAATAAATAAATGAATAAAAATATATCATATAATTAGATCTTATAATGAAAAATATATGGTTAATAATTAATTATTTTTAAATATAAATATGTTAGTCATATTAGTGGGATCTACAGGTTCCTTATGCTCTAATAGATCATAATCCTTTTACAGTAGTAGTGGAACCCAATGCCATATTTAGAGGCTTAGAATGTTTTTGAGTAGAATTAGATAATGAATTAATTTTTGACATTTAGTTATAATTAATTAGAAAAAAGGAATTTGGAATAGATGTATATAGAAATGTATAATATGGATAGAGAGTAGGAAACAACATTATATAATTTAAATAAAGTAAATGGTGATTGGATTCAATTTGTGGAGAAATATAATGCCGTATAAATATCCATCGATCCTCTTATTAAAAGATTGTATTAAAAGGTGTGTGTTATTTTATATCCAAGGAAGGTAATTGGTGTGATCGAGTATGTCTAGTGATGAACATAACCCTAGTAACCCCCTTCACGTCATCTGGCACAATAATTACATGACTAGGGTTATTAGAGAATGAATGTCTCTTAGGTGGATGATGAAGAAAAAAAATTAAAAATATAACACATGAAATTATATTTTAGTGATATATATATTTATATAAATATATGATATAAAATACTCATAATTGGTGCAATAGGGTGGAACCGATTTATCACATGCAGAAATTTTTTTCTATCAGAATTTTTTTCTCAGAACATCGATGTTCTTCATTTTATAAAGATGAAAAAAATATGAATGAATTATAAATTAATAAAAAAATGTGTAATTAAATCATTAAACAATATGAAAAATTAATTAATTACTAAATACAAATTTTCAATCACAATAATGGATATGTGGTGATATAATAGAATCATTTTATTTTTAGTGGGAATAATATCAATAAATAAATTTTTTTCATATAAAATAAATATTTTTAAATTTGTATGTTTATAATGGGTATAGTATAGTTTTTATCTATTTTAAATTGTAACCCATTTAATTTTGGGAAGGTAATTTTGTTCATTTTTGTCACCTGATTAGGACATTTTTTGAGTTTTTTATTTTTTTCATTTTGATCATATATTTCGTTAGACAATTTACCCATTTTTTCATTTAAATCTTTTCATTTGTTTTGATTTCTAGTGTTATTAGATTAATATGATTCAATAAAAATCATATTTTTTGTTCAAATATAACTATTACATTTTTTCTAGTTTGGTTGATTATAAAACAATTTAATTTAATATTAAAACTGAATAAAAATAAAAATTATAAAAATAATATTTTGAAAATTATCATAAAGTTCATGTTCGATATGAAATATTTTTTATCAATATTAACTATGTTTTAATACTATAAAACTAAACAAAACATGTTGAGATAAACCAAATGAACTAAGAGCATATATCAATGAATCAAATTATTTCCCACCACAAAATCATGATCCCAATAAACTCTGGTAATTAAACTATTGGATTCATTGTAATGGATAATTTCATAGGGGGTAATGAGAGTAGTGATGGTTTCAATTTCAACTACACCGTCATCAAGAATATTTATTTGGATTAAATCAATATTGACGAAAAATTCAGGCCCAAGAGTATCATTCACATAAAAAAAAATTTCCAACTTTGGTGAATATATATATTTTTTAATTTTTATAAAGAGTAAATACCATGTTAATAACATGATCTCAAAAATCATAAATAAATATAAAATGACACAACCTGAATCAACCCAATTTTATTTCATCATAGTAAATCGACCATGAGATTAATAATCAAATAATAATATTTTTTAAATGGATACATAAAAACATATATTTTTAAATTGATTTTTAATATACAAGAAACATTAATAACACTTTGTATTTCATATTACCATAACAACATCATATTGTGTCATCATTTTAAATTCATTTCATGTCGTAATAATTATTTTCACATTGATCATAATTGATATTTCAATCCCAAAAAAAATAATTAGGATCAAGAGATAATGATATTATTTATTGAAAGAGAGATTCAACAATAATATTCAATACCTAAAATATTAATTCATTTTAAAATTCAAAATATATAAATTTTATTAATTTCTTAAAATAATAATTCTATATTCAATTTCAAAAATGCAGAAAACAATTTTCAATAAAATGTATCCCTTACTCTCAATGGTAAAGAGTATTGATTTATATTTATATTTATATTATATTTCCTATATAAAATTTATTAAAAGATATGTACAATTAAAAGTGATGATATAACACATACATGTAAAATTTAATTAATTCATACAGTTATCAGAAAACTCACATGTAATAATAATTTGTGATGTGAAATATCCCACTCTCCATGGATTAATGTTTTCAATGTATATGATTTAGTATTTTACCTTATTTGGACATGTTATAGAAATCTATGATCAGTATTCTTATACTCCTATTTTTCATTTCCCATTAGTCTCATCAGTATCATAGTCACATAAGAAAAATGTGTTGAAAATAAATCAATACATTCATATGAAAAGTAAAATTTAATTATAGATCCTTTGGGTTGATTTTTATTAATGAAATAATTCATTAATATGTACATCATTGTTTAAGCTAGTTATAACACAAAACAGTCCCCCCATAAAGTATTTATATTTGATGATGGGGTGTTATATGTATCATTAATGTGAAAACATACAGAGGAAATATTTTATCTAACTAAAAAAATTAATCATCCCTATTACATATTTTATTCAATAAATATATGGAAAAATATTTGTCACCTAGTTTTTTTCTACAAATAGCATAGCCGAATAAGTACAATCTTTTCATTATAGGAATGAAGATTATGGTTTTTTATCTGAATAAACCATTTTTGAAGGATATTATAATCATGAAACATCAAATTTTTTTCTTCAATTATATTTATTAGAACTATTTTGATATTTTTATTGAATATCCATGATGAACATTAATTGTATCTATTACATACAGAAATTAAATTTTAATAGTTTTTATCACCCGAGAAGAAAATAAAACATTTCATTTACATTCAATCATTAAAAAATGATTCAATTTTGTTCTAATACAATAATCCATGAATTCTTACCGATATCATAAACTATCATGTGACATTACATTGAAATTTAGAATAATTTAAACAAAAATTGCACATATATTTCTTTAAATGAGAATTACATATTAGAATTGATGTATAACATTTTTTGAATGATAAGAAAAAATAAATAAGATAGTTGTATTCTTCTAATTTTTATTAATTTCATTTTAAAAATTATTCCCCATTATAGATTTCATATCATCCTTAAAAAAATAAAAAAGGGAATCTTACAATTAATTAAGAACATCAATTCCAGACCACTGCAACGTTGTATTTTCAGTTTTTGTGGAATTTTCAACAATTAAATAATTATTCCTATATAGATGATACATTGTAATGATACATCAAAATCCCATAAAAATAAAATAATAGATATATTTATGTCTTCTAGAAAATGTACCCTTCAGAATGATAGGACCAAAAAGTTTTCCCTTCGTGATCCATCTCGAAATCATTGAATTAGTAGAGAAATCCTTTTTCATTCACATAAATTCAACATGCATCAGAATTAAATCTATTGAAAATGTGTTTCATGCACACATAATCATATTCCACTGAAGATTAAACTCTTTTAATACATTTTTCAGGTATTCATATATTTAATTTCACAATTTAGAATGTTTATAAATGAGTATACACATGAAAATAAAAAAAATTCACACATATCCATAGAGGAAGGTTATAAATGTGTTTGAAGACTGACCATGTGTAATAAGATGTAAATATATGTCTAAATTGCTTAAAATTTTCACATTATATGCCAAACCTCAAATTGTACACATTAGTTGAAATTTATTATATCATGCATCAAATTTACACCATGAAAATATATCATCAAGATGAAAAACGTCCCCATTATCCTTTATTTTCTTAGTTTTATTTGATTACATAATTATTTATAAATATTTATATATGAAATGATTCTACAAAATAGGAATCAAAAAAAATTTCCATATAATTATTTTTCATAGAGTAAGGTGTTTATCATAATTTCACATCCATCATGACGTTCCAACATTTATAGAATTATTTTCTTGTTTTTCCCCCGAGAATATGAAAACAAATTCCGAGAAATATTGAATTTTATTATTATAAAATCAATGTTATCTTACCAGATAAAATTCCATAAAATGGTATGAGGAAATATTTGAATAATCTAGTAGTAAGTACATAAAAATGTAATAATATAAATAAATTCAATATTACAAATACTATTAATTTTTTTCCGATGAAACATTCTGATTAAAATTTTATCATTTTTACACCACTATCGATATATTGTAGTCATGTAATATGTATTGATTTTATTGACCCTAAAAATATTATAATTTTCATTAGATGAATAATGTGTTCTCCTATCAAATTATTATTTTTTCAGAATCCTCTCTTTCTCGTGATGATCATTAAAAAGAGCTAGCTATCTAATAAATTATCTAATAAAACCCTCTCATTTAGATCATCAACATTTTGATATTGAATTTTCTCCCTTGTATGAATCGATATATTGAAGCTATTTTGAAAACAATATTTGGATATATTATTGACTATTTAATCACAATATAACCATGGTATTAAATTTTAATTATAACATGGGGTGTCTATATTAGTTATATTTAAATCATTTTTAAATGAAAATATATATAAATATCCAAATTATTTTAAATTTCTTTTGAGATAGGATTCATTAAATACATCCAAATTCTATCTATATTTTGTTAAAAAAATATATTCCATGATATAGAATAATTAATATAATATTGTATTTTAATGAAGGATATATTTATGGAAATGATAATTGTTCACTTCATATGAAACCATAACTAATTAACTAGTATATAAGTGAATAATAACGTTATGGAGTATATATATATACTAGAAATATAAAACGATGAAATTTTAATACATTACTAAATTAGAGAAATATATAAATAATACTATTAAAAATTATATATGTAATTACAGTTTTAATTTTATCTAATATTCTATAAATAATTTAACCTATGATTTCTTAATCTACAAATTCATATATAAATGATTTTTATTTAAAGTTACGATTAATTTTAAACAAACATAAAATATTTAGATAATATGGATGAAGCCAAAAATACTAGTTTCATTTTTTGAGGGATGTGAAAATGAATCCTTCTTCAACTTCAACTCAATGAAACAACGGACTTCTATATATTTTAATGGAATCAATATATTTCAATTAGTAATGATAAATAATTGGTTGTTCTATAGTATCAAATGATATATTTGAGGGAAGTTTTATTTGTATTCCAAAACCTATAAATTTTATTGGTTTCAATGGGATGGTTAATGATAAATCTAAATGGGTAGAAATCAGGCTGATAAAGTGTGATTTAATACTGTTGATTATGGAACATTTATTTGGGTGGTTTTTATGGACTCTATAGTCTAGGGAATAATTAAGGGATACGATTTTGAAGACAGGTGATGAATAATTTTTTTAGATTAGACTCACATGAATTATGATAATAGTTTTTAGGTTAAAAGATTGATCCTAGGTTCAATGTCATGCAGATATTAGAGTGTGGGACTAGATTTACTATCTAATATCATAGGATTGTAAAACTATTGAGTATTTATGTAATAATTGTTCTAATCAACCAAATATAATTAGATATTACAAGTGAAATAATGATTAGGTAGAATGGAATTGTAAACTATTATTTCCTAATTGGTATTTCTGTTTCTTGTGATCTGTAAACGAGGCATATATAGTATAACAGAATAGTGAGCATTCATTTATTTTATAGATACCAATTATTTATCTATGGGTTTTAAATAAAAATAAAATAATGTTATTATGGTTTTTTGAGTGACAATTCATTATCCATTGTTATTTTTTAGGGTATGTAATATATGATCCACTCCTGGTGATTCATAATTTCTATTTGGTATGGTCACGTTGTCACTTAATCATTATTTTTGTGAATTTTAAATAAATTGATTTGATAATATAAATTTTAAAAAATAGAAATTCACAATTTTTATCATCACATGGACTCCTAAAATGTAAGTTAAATAACCAGTATCCTTATATAGAACTACAATTGGAAAACCCGGTGGTGATTCAAGATGGAATTGATTCACTTATAAGTTAAGTGGTCCTTTAATCATACCCTCATATTATAATAAATATTTTCATATTTATTTCGATATGTGTAGGATCACCCCATTATGAAATTTTACACTATTATAATTAATTAGGGATATATTTTGTGATTATAAATATATATTTGACTAGAATAATGTGAGAATTACAAGGTGGAATTTTAGTTCTAGCTTGATTCCTCGCCAATCGAGGTTCAATGATTTAATTATGATAATATTGTATAATAAACATAAATATGTAACGGTGTTATTAAAATGTTGTGTAATTGATTAAATTAATTATTGATTCATAAAGGACATATATATATATATGTTCCTTAGTGAATCTCCTCTTCAATAGGAAATAGTATAAAACTAGTGATAAGTGAAAGACAATAGTAATGGTTGAGAATTATAGAGTCAACCCCATTTAATATTGATATATGTTAAAGTGAATACATTTTAAAATGTGAGTGAAAAAAGATTAAATAAATAATTATATGTGAATAAACTAACAAGTAGAGTCAAATTAGGTTACACATATAAAAAATGAAAGGCTGATAATTAATATGATAACCCCATAACTAAAGAATATCACCTCTAGCATTTGATCTAGGAAAATAAACTTATAAAAAAATAATATTATATAAATGGTAGTTTTCAATGTAGAAAACATGAAAAATAATGAATGTCCAACTAGAGAAATAACTGATTCATTTTTAATGTATGTTTGAACAAACATTGTTTCAATATACAATATATGATATTGAAATATGAAAATAAATTAAATATTGAAAAAAAAAATTGAATTATTCCTTTTTGTTTTATAGTTATAATTATTTTATATTATTTTTTATATAACACCTAAATGACATCAAAATAAAGTATTTAATGTTTCGTAAGAAATGTATTAAAACAAGGTGATAGGATAGACTGATATGGGTGGGGAAGAAACTATAATACCGAATGATTCTAGTGATCTAGATGAAACATATATGAGAATAGTTGAGGCAACATAGGATGGTACATAAATAATTAGTATACCAAGATTTTTAAAAATTTATCTATTGGAATCTCTATATAAACAGTTCTAAAAACCTACTTTTATATAGATATCTATCAAAGTATTTTGGATAAAAATCATGGGATAGTTTTGACATAAATGTACCACCGCAGGTAAATAAAGAATATGACATTTTCACATTTATCCATATTTGTGAATAAAATATTAATATTACTTTAAAGGGGATGCTATGCTCGATGGCGTACCAAATACGCAACAACGAGTTTCTTAGGAATCATACGTTGTACTATAATAATAAAATAATATTAATTTAAATGGTTGTTAACGTCTAGCCATTGTAATGGCGGCAATGAACAAAAATAACTACAAAATTATTATATATGTTTGTCAAATATTTTTACTTTTTAAAATAAATGTTAAATTGTGAATAAATCCAATTTTAAACGTAAATATTATAATATTCTTTAAAAGGTCGATTAATCGCCATTTGATGGAAACCCCCTTTTAAATCCTTTTTTTGACAATTTTATACGTTATATTTTATAAAATAAAATTCTTTTTAGAATCGGGACATCAAAATTTACTTTGTATAAATTTTTGGTATTTTTCCGATAAAGTTCATTTTTTAATGAATAGTGTAAAATGCTGTATTTTAATTCAAAACCTCCTTTTAATCTAATTTTTTATATGATTAGATTATCTTATGAATTTTTTTTAACATTAGATTTTATTATATTTTTACCAGTTAATCCAATGGTGGTCATTTTAATTAATTTCACTGTAAAATTGGACTTAAACTAGTGTCAATCTTTTAATAGGTATTGTTTTTTAAAAACACTCTATTTGTTTTGACAATAGAAATTAAATATTAAATTAATTAATACAACTTATATGTTTTGAATTTTGTAAAATATACATGATTTTTGAATTTGGAATATCAAAAATTGCTTAGGGTGAATTTTTGGTATTTTTCTAAAAAACTTCAATTTTTGATGAACAGTGAAACCACTAAGTGGTAGTTAAAGAAACAGATTTCTCATTTAAAGGAAAATTTACCACTTTTTTGATTTGATTTTCAAAAATCCTACACACATGGTTGTAATTAAGAAGTAAAATGTCGTTCAATGAGATTAAAATAATTTTTTTGTGAATAGTAACTTTTATGTTTTATTAATCGCAATTAAAGGTAATTATTATAATTTAAGGTAAAGATAATGTTATAGTAATATTAAATTACCATGAAACATGTTATAACCTTATTGTATGAGCCTTTTCCGACCAATAAAATCGATGGGTCAATGTGGGGACCCCATGGAGGTGCTTTGCTAGGAAAATGACATTAATAACTTTTTATTTAATGTTAAAATAAAAGTGTCACAAACATGTATTGTGTTAGTAAAACAATTTTTACAGGAAGTAATACAAGTCATATTTTTTCCTATATATATTCATTAGAAATATAAAAAAATTTCCTATATAATTATATTTTTTTATAATTTTTGGACATTAAATAAATTAATTTATTTATGACACCGTGATAATGCAGTGATTAGCTCATAAATGAATGATTTAAATAAAATGAGAAGATATGGTAAAATTTAAGTCATAAACTTTCCAAAAACCTATTGGATGAGTGTATTTCGAAACCTTATCACCTTATCCACGAAATATATATTTTTGCTACATTTAAAATCCTAAAATAATTTTATAATAAGGTAATATTTTATAACATTCCAAGAGTGCCCCTCCTCTTCTCTTATAAAAGCCCCCCACCTCTACCACCTTAACCACACCTCTCAAGACTTTTTCACGGCCAACCCCAGTCCATTTAATCTCTCCGCATCACTTTATTAATCATTGAAGCCTCAAATTTGTCAGAATTATCTTCAAGAAACCCTTTGGGCTCAAATCAAAAAGAGTTACCCGATTTTAAGGTAATGTCTTCACTTCTGTTCTTTTGTTTTATTTTGCTTCTCCAACCCACTAAAATCATTTTATTAATTTCTTTTGTAACAAAACCGGTATCTTAAATATACAAGTATGTTGTTAGAATAAGGATTCTATTTACACTTTCACACAACTCCGTCTAATGGTTAAAGAACATGCGGTTTCTTTTGATGGCGAATTACTGCCTCACGAAACGATGATTGTTCAATATTAATTTAACACCTTCAAAGGTGTCCATTAAGATGTCAATATATTTATATATGATATATAATATGTTTATGTTTACTTTAAGCTTCTTTATTTCTAATTTATGGCATACCTTTGAGGTTTTCATTATGGGTAAACGCGATATCTTCAATTTAGGAAGTGCGGACATCCGCCTCTCAAGTGATTTTATTCGTTAATGCCATATGTGGGACGTATAAAGGATGGAATTAATGGTATTACATATTTTATCCTAATGAAATTATAATATACCATTATTTCCTTATTATTTAATTCCATTGAATACAAAAAAAATAAATGAAGGTAGCGTTCATCCGTACGTACGACTTACCGTCTCCATGAACGGTACATTTCATTTCTTATATCCAAATGTTATGTACTATTATATGTACATATATATAATGGATATATATGACATATAATACATCAAAATTATGGATATCATTCTGGAATTATAGTATATATATCTCTCATTTATTTTTAATTCCATTAATATGACAAAGAAATGAAAGTAGTGTTCATGCGTACGTACGACCTACCATCTCCATGAACGGTGCATTTCATTTTTTATCTCCAAATGATATGGAATAGTATGAAATTAATATATAATGGATAAATATGATATTTAAATCATTTATAATATTCTGGATATGATGTACCTATAACTTCATGGAAAATTCTTTTCAAACAAGCTTAATTTTGACTCTTGTACCGAACATCGACAAAAATGTTTGATATGAACTCACATTATTAACCAATTATTATACCATTTTAATAAGTTATATGAACTGAATAATAATATTTAAATTAGGTCCATAAGAAATTATAAATTGACAAAAGATATTTATTCATGAATATAATGAAATGAACAAGGCAAGTCGGACTTGAGGTAAGGGATCCTACCTCTCTCTTTATTTAAGCACTCTCTTTTATATCATTTATTTTAAGCACATATTTATTATGTTTGGGGTTGCTATTTTATATTCCTATTACTTTAAATTTTATTTCATATTATGAGGGACCCTATTTTATCTCATTAAACCATTTATGGATGTTTTAAGTGGCGTCGTTAGGCTGCCGAGTTTTCGTAATGGATTTTTCATCTCACTTTTATTCCCGTGACATTTATGCAATGTTTGCCACCATTTCTTTTGAGTGGTGTATGTACTGGACATTATTATATTCTTTGTGCTGTATAATTTCAATTATGGGTATTTACATCTTCATTGTATGACCCTTCTTCCATGGGGTGTACGTCTCAAAATTTACCCAAGTTAGTAAGGGAACCATTCACCCTCATCTTTTTAAAGGACTTATTTTGTTATGTCTTTTAATTAATAGGATATTATGTTGGGATATGTTCTTATATATCCTTATTGATGTAAATTTTATTTCCAAGTGATGAGATACCATTTTATCTCTCATCAACTCATTTTCGGAATTTTAAAGTGACGCCATTAGGATGTCGGATTTCTGAAAAAGAACTTCTTAACCCACATTCAATTCATTGGGTTAAACCTTTACTTCTTGATTTTATTATGCCAATATTATGTGTGGAATCCCTATGTTGTAATTTCCACAATACTTTGTGTGGATATACAATTTCTACACATAATCATCTCATTGATAAATTCTTATGTTATTTAGACGAACTTGTATGGGAAATCATAACTCAATCTCATTTCATTGAGTTAAATGTCTATGTCATTGGTTTGGTGTTTAGAAGAGTATGTGTGAATGACCTCTCATTTTTCAACACTTAATATCCACATATATTTGGTGTATTAATATTTTTCACACATAATCAAGTAATTGATTTATCCTTAATCTAAGGATACCGACTTTGTAAGGGAATTTGTCTCAATATCCATTCATTGAAAAATATTTTGTTTTATACAAAACTTTCTTTTATACGGTGTATAAACCCCTTTGACATCTACTTTTATTCTAATGGAATATTTTCTATGCGAAGCATTTTACTAAATGACAAAAAGTAGGTTTCTTTTTAACATACGCGGTGACAACCACCTTTCCGCCGCCGCGAGTATTATTTGATCTTTGGCTTCCTCAACAAGCCGTTATATTTTTAAAAGTAAATAAATACCATATACTCTTGTATGTATTTTGGTATTGAAATTGGTTTTGATAAATGATTTTTTATTTCAATATATTTAACTCATATATTGTGCTTGAAATGTGGAAATGATTTCATTCCTTTATAATTGTTTTATGTGTTATGATTTTATATTGGTACTTGGACATTTGACGAGTGGTTACGTGATAAACGATATGACGTGTGGTGCCGTGAATACACGGATGGGTGGTTACGTTATAACATCTAATTCATTGGGTATGAGAGTCGGCCATATGGCTATTCCATTTAGTGATATCTGTGGAAGTCGACCTTGTGGTTATTCTATATAAGTATGATTATGTCCAAAGTTACCTTTATATGTTATGTGTTCTTTATATGGGGTTTATTGAAATATTTTGGTTATAAAGGGGTATGTAATGATATTTTATTTAGTAAAGAGTTTTTTACTACTTCATAAAGGTGAAAAGTATTACTTTGATAATGTATTCTTGGTTTACTTGTTGTTTTAAAAAAACTAACAGTTTTCCTTCTTTATGTATCCTTTACTGGGATTTTTATGCTCATCCCATGTTTTTGAAATGTTTTCCACAGGACATAAAGATGAATAGGGTCATGGATGGGATCATGGAACGAAATGCAATCTAAAACATGGAAGTAGACATGTTTCTTTTTATGTGTTTTTTATTTTATGGAAATTTAGTATACTTTCTAATCTTTTGAGATGTAATAGTTATGACCTAATTCTCTAAAACTCTAAACCTGAAAAGCTCCTCAATGTGAATTATTCATTTAATTCAATATTATGTAATGTTTAAGGCTGAGTCCTTATAGTTGGTGTCAGAGGTCGGTTTAGATAACTTTAGAGGTTAGAGTATTCACTAAGCATAAGTGACATTACCATAATGGCTAGGATTTCAGAAAGAGTCATAGTTTTTAGAAAAAGTGAATGAGTAAGTATATCTTATTGTTTATCATAATCATTAGTACATGATAATTTTTTTGATATACTAACACTGAACTGTTTGGTTTTAGTAAATGGATGGATCTAGCAGGAACTAAAGTTACAATGGGCTTGAAGGAAACTGTGGTGGTTCTCTGATTAAGAGACTAGATTAAATGGGGCATTCAATGAGAAATCTCGTGGTTATTCTAAACCAACTATCAGGAGTCATGATCAACCACTTGAACCATGGTGAGTTCTCTAATGCATCATGTATGAGAGAACCAACTCGATGTGGAAGTTCAGGTGATAATTATAAAGGTAACCATTAAGGTTTATATGATCCTTACTTTTGAGGTAATTATGGGTTACTGTATGTTATGATGGAAAATGAAAGGCATGAGATAAACTTGAGGATAAAATATGTTATGATTATTTATGAAGAGTTTATCTCGTTTTGGGGAATGTTTTAAGAATTATATAGTTTTGGGAAAAAGACAAGATGCAGACCATGTGATAACCCGTCACAGTGGACAAAGCTGTGGGAATCGAACCCACAACCAAAGTGTGACGGGTATTTATCGCCTACCACTGGACTACGTGAAGTCCCTGGTTAGATTGACTAATTATTTTTAGTTAGATGATTTTAGGAATCAAGAGTATGTTTATTTTGGGTAATCTATGGAAATGATTAACCTATCATGGAGGATATGTGATTAGGTTAATTACATTTCAATATGAGCCTTTAAGAGAAACTATTGTTATTTAAAGATAAATGTTAATTTATACCTTGGAAGACTATGTTATTAAATCCTTCAAATATTTGGGTTTCAAACTTAGTTTGGTTTACTTTGAAGAATTTTAGGGACAATTGTTTATCAAATAGTCTTCGTTGAACTTTGGGTTTTGTTGGACAAATTTTGGAGATTAAGAATATATTTTCTTTTTATAAAGGATAATCCTTTTGTGGATTCTCTGATCTCGTACTAACAATTTTGGTTTTTTTGTCTAAAGTCATGGGAAATATGTAGTTCTCTTTTGTGGATAAGGTGATTCTCTAGAACTTGATTATAGCGCTCTTAAAGTGGACAAGTCATCTGAAATGCTCTTCTTTTAGAGAAATAGGAGTTTGTGTAAGAAATCTAGTAAAATTTGAAAGTCAACATTACAAGTAAGTATGTTCCATTATGTTTTAGTTATGTTCATAAATAAATTCCTCAATGAAAATTAACTTAAAAACAAAAATGTTGTCTATTAAATTTTCCTACCGGGGAATCAAATTTCATTTAACCCATCATGAGTTTGTGATTGTTTGGTGGTTATCTTTCTACTAAACATGTTTTCTATCACTCTCCCTCAAAACATGACCCATTTTTTATCCATATACATGTTTTCATTCATGTAATCCTATTATGGGTTAACTTGGGTGACATTATTACTTCTCTTTATTTATTTTAAAGTGATAGTTTTACTGACTCTTTTTCCGAAGTGGGATTTTCAATGATGTTTCCAAGCCCAATTTTAAAATTGTGAGGAAGAAATTCCCAAAAGGGGGGAAGGATGTAACACCCTAGGTAAATAAAGAATATGGAATTTTCACATTTATCCATATTTTAGAATAAAATATTAATATTACTTTAAAGGGGATGCTATGCTCGATAGCGTACCCAATACGCAACAACGGGTTTCTTGGGAATCTTACATTGTACTCTAATAATAAAATAATATTTTTTTAAATGGTAGTTAACGCCTAGAAATTGTAATGGTGGGAATGAATAAAAATAACTACAAAGTGATTATATATGTTTGTCAAATATTTTTACTTTTTAAAATAAATGTTAAAATGTGAATGAATCCAATTTTGAGAGTAAATATTCTAATATTCTTTAAAAGGTCGATTAACCACCGTTTGATGGTGAACCCCATTTAAACTAGTGTCAATCTTTTAATAGATATTATTTCTTTAAAACACGCTATTTATATTGACTGCGGGAATTTAATATTAAATTAATTAATGCGACTTATATATTATTAAATTTGTAAAATAGACATCATTTCTGAATTTCGAATATCAAAATTAGCTTAGGGTGATTTTTTGGTATTTTTCTGAGAAACATCATTTTTTGATGAATAGTGAAACCACTATGTGGAAGTTAAAGAAACTAATTTTATGTTTAATGGAAACATTACCACGTTTGTGATTTGATTTTCAAAAATACAACATACATGGTTGTAATTAGGAATTAAAATGTGGCTCAATAAGATTAAAATAATTTTTTGGTGATAGTAACTTTTAATTTTTTTATTAATCGCAATTAAATGTAATTAGTTTAATTTAAGGTAATGATAATGTTATAATAATATTAAATGACCTTGAAACATGTCCTAACATTATTGGATGAGTCATATCCAACCAAGACAATCCATGGGTAAACATGGGGACCCCATGGAGCTACTTTTCTAGGAAAATTACATTAATATCTTTTTAATTAATGTTAAAATAATAGTGTAACAAACATGTATTGTTTTACTAAATCAATTTATACAGGTTTTATACAAGTCATAATTTTTACTAAAAATATTCATTAGAAATATAGAAATATTTCCTACATCATGATAGTTTATTTATAATTTTTGGACATTATATATATTAATTTATTTATGACACCGTGATAATGAAGTGATTAGCTCATAAATGAACGATTTAAATAAAATGAGAAGATACGGTAAAATATAAGTCTTAAACATGTCACAAACCAATTATATGATTGTATTTAGAAACCTTATCACCTTATCCACGAAATATATCCTTTTGGGACCTCTAAAATCTGAAAATAATTTTATAATAAGGTAATAGTTTATAACATTCCAAGAGTGCCCCTCCTCTTCTCTTATAAAAGGCCCCCACCTTTACCACCTTACCCACACCTCTCAAGCCTTTGGCTCGGCCAACCCCTACCCATTTAATCTCTCCAAATCCCTATATTCATCATTGAAGCCTCATCGTTTGCATAATGATCTTCAAGAAACACTTTGGGCTCAAATCAAAAAGAGTAACCTGATTTTAAGGTAATGTCTTCACTTGTGTTCTTTTGTTTTATTTTGCTTCTCCAACCCCATAAACTCTTTTTATTACTTTTTTTTGTAACAACACCGGTATCATAAATATATTAGTATTTTTTAAAAGAAGTATTTGAGCTACACTTTCACAGAAATCCATCTAATTGTTAAAGAACATACTGTTTCTGTGGATGGCGAATTACGGCCTCACGAAACGATGATTATTCAATATTATTTTAACACCTTCAATGGTGGACATTAAGATGTCAATATATTTATATTTGATATATAATATGTTTATGTTTTCTTTAATCTTATTTATTTTTCATTTATGGAATACCTTTAGGGTTTCCATTATGGGTAAACATGATATCTTCATTTTATGAAGTGCGGACTACCGCCCCCTCAAGTGATTTGATTATTTAATGCCATATGTGGGACGTATAATGGATGAAATTAATGGTATTACATATTATATCCTACTGTAATTATAATATACCTTTAAATCATTATTATTTCCTTCCATTTAATACAAAAAAAAAGAAATTAAAGTAGCGTTCATGCGTACGTACGACATACCCTCTCCATGAACGGTACATTTCATTTCGTATCTCCAAATGTTATGTACTATTATAAGTACATATATATAATGGATATATATGTCATATATTATATCAAAATTATGGATATAATTCTTGAACTATAGTATATATCTCTCTCATTAATTATTAATTCCATTAATATGACAAAGAAATGAATGTAGCGTTCATGCGTACGTACGTCCTACCGTCTCAATGAACGGTGCATTTTATTTTTTATCTACAAATGTTATGGAATAGTATAAAATGAATATATACTGGATATATATTATTTTTAAATCATTGATAATATTTTGGATATGACGTACCTATAACTTCATGGAAAGTACTTTTCCAACAAGCTCAATTTTGACCTATGTATCGAACATCGACAAAAAAGTTTGATATGAACACACAATATCATGTGTGGTTTGAGAGTCTTGATAGATAACATATATAATGATATCTAATGAAGAATATACAGGGAAAATTTATGTTTTTTAAAGGAACAATTTCAACACATCATTATCCTTCTATACAAGATCTAACAATACATACTTACCTCACTATCCTTTTAGTTAGAATGTTTTATGAAGTATAGAGCACATGGAATGTTACAAAATATAGTAAAAAGGGTTGGTTGTTAATCCATTTAAGAAAGATTTTCTAGAAGCTGAAATGATGTGGAGGAATCATGCCAATGGATAGTATATAACTAATATATAAAGGCATATAGTAGTATCAGTTTTGATATCAATGAGCATTATATGGGGAGGATAATTCAAAAACAACATAATCATATAACCACAACATTCAATCAACAACAAAAATTTAAGGATATATAGAAGATGTCTGATATGTTAGTAGGGTGTTGAAATTGTGAAAATATAGAATAACATATCATTGTTTAAATCAATTTAGGATATATTTTTACTTTATTATTGTACAATGATGTAAAAGGAAAAAGGACATAACAAAAAGCCATTAGAGGTATATAACACAAATTTCAATGAAAAAACAAGATTTATGTCATATAATTACTATATATAAATATATTATACTATTATCTATTCATGAAATTATATCTTTATTAAAAAATATAATCTAATAACTTATCTTCATTAGTTTGTAGTTGGGGTTTGGATTATTGGTATGTACCCCTTAATCCTACAAGAAAAATAGGGGTTCAAAACCGATTGGGAGTGAGTATTGTAGAAATAATGTAGCTTACTTTTGCAATGGAGTCACATTAGAAATGGTGGGAACTTTAGAGGTGAAAGATCCTTGTAGAGGCAACAAGGTACGGTAGGAGTAGCAGGTACTGTGTGGTACTGTAGCAGTACTATAACATTAGTAGTACTATTCACAGAATGTTATTTAAGCCATAAAATTGGGCCTACAGACCATGTACTGGGATAAATGCCCACAGGGCCTTCGGGCTATGTAATAGGTCACCCTATACCATGTTTAATGAGGTATTCTCTTTACATTAATAATAAATGAGGCTTTGGCCCCATCCTTTTAAAAAAACATAACTTCATTAGTAAGTAATAATTAAAATTGTATGGATAAAATTTATTCAAGGGGAGAATTTAATGGCCTTAATTTCCTTATATACAATACATGAAAAAAATTTATATAGTCTTTTTATAATTTAAAAATAATTAAATACTATAAAAATATTATATTATTAATATTAAATATGACCCACAAAACGTATCTATTGTTTATATTGAATAAATAGTTGTAATAATATCAAACAATGCTGTAATATGTATAAATAAATAGAATTAGGAATGTACCTTTTTCTATATGAATCACATTTGTGTTAAATCATATTGGAGGAAGTTCTCAGGGGGTTTTATTGACAATTCACAAGAAGTACTTGAAAAAAATATTTTTTCATAAAAATAATATATGGATGGTGTTTACGATCGTAATGATTTCCAACATATAAATTCATGGTGAATAATAACGAAAACAATTTCCAGAACATATCTAATGATTGGGTCATTCATGGAGATCACAATGGGTTATGTTAGAGGATATTTAAGAAAATTTTATATAATTAATTATTATATATATAAATGTATCATGATAGTAAATTTTTTTAAAACAATTTTTGGAAAATACTCATTAGGATTAAATATTTAATTTTCCAATATTTAAATTTCGCTTCAAAAGATGCATTTCATTTTTTAAATTAACAAAATATAATGACACTTCATTAGTTAGAAACATATAAAAAAATAGTTAACATTATTAAAATCGATTTTCCATAAAAACATTTCTTCCATAGAAGTTGAATTTTAAAGAATCATTTTATAAATATATTGAGGTGATTTGAAATAAATTAATACTATTTTTGGATTTATCAATGTCATATTATCCCTGGATGAAATTTATTGTTTATTCTGTAAATGATTATTTTTAGGTGAAAAGTGAAAAATAATATTTCTAGAAATAACATGAATTATGGAATTATTAGTATTTATTAATTATTTGGAAATTCAGTAACCATCATTTAATAATAAAATATTTATTTATATGTCATATTTTTTTTAAAAAATTTCATTAATAATTTGATTTATTATATTTGAAATTTTTTATTTTTTTGTAATCAATTTTTAATAAACTATATATTTTACACATTATAATTTTACTATTGTAAATGAAATATTTTCTTTATTTTAAATTTGTAATAAAAAAATTGATTACAAATTATAAATCCTTATTTCAAATTTATATAACAAGGAAAATTTTATATTTGGTATTAAAGAATAATTTATAAGGTAAAAAATATATACCATGATGAAAGCTAAGAGAGTAAAATTGATTATCCATATTGGTAAATGGATTTGCATATTTAAAACGGCAATATATTATAATTTTGGAGGTATTTTATTATCCTTATTTGATATACACTACCGAATTTATAAAATTTAAACAACTTATTTTAAATTATTATTAAACTATTAAAAATTTTTAGTATTTGAAAAACTGTTACACCTTTTCACGTATAAAAGGTTTAGTCATATCCTAAAATATATTCACACCAAAAAACTATAAAAAGTCCCAATAAAAAATAATATTATTCACACTCATATCCATATTATGAAGGATCTGTCCATCTGAAAAGTCCTTCCTTGGATGGTTTATTTCACTTCACATGGGAGGCCATCCATGAAGTGAGGTATAAGATCATACCCAAATATTTGTTTGTTTACATAAGTTCATTACAGTATCATAAAAACTCATTTACCAATCTAAAGATGAATACATCAGCATCATTGTCATATTGGTATTTAACTATATTCATTCTACAAGAATTAACCCCACAAATTTTTCATTAGTAAATTGAATACATGAATCATGGGTTGTGTAGACTATAACCTCCATGATGAAATATCCATAATTTTTAAATAATAATCCAATTACCCACTTTCCTTGGTCTATGAAAAATTAAATTCTCAACATTTCATATGTCTGGACTATCACCTCATTGGGATTTCTTATTTCAATATTTTATTTCATCACTACCTCATATTAAAAGTCATGATTATAGTTTTAAAGTATAACTATAATATTTGAAAAATCATTACATATCAATTATGAAATATTAGTTAACTTATTTATTTTATAATCAAGAAAGGTTTCTCATAAATTCAATATTGTATCACAATCGTACTATGAGTAGAATTATTCTTAAAAATTATGTATTATTTTCAAATCTATTACATGAATTTTTATATAATCTATTTAATGATATTTCATATTAATAAAACCAAAATTATATCATTATTATAATTTTGTAATTATATTACAACTAGATAATCTAATAATCATTTATAATCATGGTATAATCATCATTATGATTTCTTTGAACAACAACCTAAAAAATCATTCATATTATAAAATCAAAAACAAATAAAAAATACCCATATAGAATTATGTGAAAATATATATACAAATTATTTCATCGTGTTGGATCACAGAGAACAATATTTTACTGATTAATAATGAAAATAGTTTTTAGTGGTTGGAAAACACTAGAAAATGTTCATTGTCTATTTCATATTCCCTGATATTGATTAATGTATTCATGGAAGAAAATTTAAAACTCATAGATAATTATAAGTCAGAAATTATATTAAATTTGTATAATATTGAATGATTAAAAATTTATGATAAATTAATGCTGATATCCCTCCTATGAAATAATAACAATCAAGAAAAACTATAAACACCTAATGTTAGACAATAGTAAGAAACTGACTATTATAAAAAATAAAGTAATTATGAATGTAAATTTATATAATATAAATGTATGAATATGATAATTATATTTATTTTTATTATTATCATAAAATATATTTGACTACATTCGACTAATTTGTTTAACGATGTATGGATTTCATTTTATAAAATATAAATGTCTTCAGGCATCTTTATTTTATACACTATGTTTCATGTATATTGTGTAAATACATCCCAACTATGATTTTTTACCATGATATTGTTATATTAAATGATATTAAATGTTTTATATAATTATAGACCATTCACATTGTTTTTTTCAAGTGTTATAAAAGATTCCATTGATTTTCAAGGAATAAATTTTTTCCTTATTTCATAATAAATATACCTTACCTATTTCTTATCATGAATGATCTAATATAAACTATATAGTTTATATTTTATATTTAAACCATAAATTATATGTGGAATAATTTGTCTCAACAATTTATTCTTCCTAAATGATTTTATTATTTTGGTAAATTATTTTTGTTATTAATTGTTATGTTTACTTTTTATTGATATTTTCCTTTATCCATGTTTTTCATCCCTTTCATGGTTCCCATTTATTTTTATAAAATAAGTTATGTAATATATTATTTGATTATAGTAATTAGTTTTAGCCTCTATCGAAATGAAATAATAACATTATTTTGAATATCGTGTTTTTTAAAAAATAATTTCAAAAATTAATCAAATCTATTTTACCTTCCCTTCATGAAATCATGTTTTATGTCCTCTTAACTGATTTTTGAGGAAAAAATTCATGTATATTTAAGGATATGTAATTTAGAACTATTAAGGATAATAAATTCAAAATTCATTATCATCGGTAATAAAAATAGGATTTTAATATTATTTACACTTTTATTTTATAACAATAATTAAATATTAGTATGGATTTTATATATTCACTTATATTTTTTCTCCAACTATTATCTCTCATGAAATGATATTTTTATCCTATAATATATTTTATTAGGTTATGATTCCTTTTGAAAAATTATTTTTAATATACTTGATTACTGAAGTTTATATTATGTGAAATCCCAGTATCATTCCGTATGATTATTAATTTTTTTTAATTTTTGTAGAAAAAATATGTATGGATGATGTTTTTTGGGATAATATATCCCCCTCTTATGAGTTGTTTTATTTTTATATATCATTATAATGTTAATATTTGAAATAATTTGTTTGTTTAAATGAGTTTGGCAATAATGCATTTTCTCACATTTTGAGATGTGTACACAATGCTTTTGTTCACATAAGTTTTGTCATATTGAGTTTACTCACAAAGGGTTTACAACTAAAATATATTTTCCACATGATAAACTTTTTTATAAAGTCAAAAAAAAATATGCATTTAATTTTATGTAAGTTCCATGATTCCATTATTTTGACTTATTTCTTATATACTCTTAAATTATGGGTCATTCTCCTAGGTTATATGATTATTGATATATGTTATGTGCCTTTTCATATCATTATAATTATTTAATGTTATGTGTGTTATCCAACACCTCATTAAAGATTTATATGAATATCATATATGGTATTGTGGTCTTTTATATAAATATTTATGATTCATTCGTGTTTTCATTCATGTTACACTATTATTTTTCTATTATTTTTATTTTATGGTGACCCAATTATTATATTTACATTATATCAGATATGTAGATGAGTATATCATATGAGATGTATTTAATTATTATTGTGGATCAAAATAATAGATACTGATGTGCTAGTATTGTTAGATGATTATATATTTGATCTCCAATACAAAAACAATATTATGTTACTAAGTTGTGCCTCTGTTTGTGATATTTTCAATTTTAATAATAAGAGTAATATAATATTTATGATTGATTAGTTTGGGTATCTTATGTTCATATTAATTTATGGATTAGTTATATTTAGTTAAATTTTAGATAACATTTGTTATCAAGTTAGATATAATTTTTGAAATCCCAAGGTAAGATCAAATTTATAGAACGATATCTTGGACAATTAGAAAATTATTTAGTAGATGGATTGCTAATAATATGTCCATGAATGCATAGTAAATGTGGATATAATTTATTATATAGTTTTACCTAATAGTAATAACCCTAAAAATATATTATTTTCTACAAATTCCATCATCATCTATCATAGAAAAAAATTATTCCCAACTACACTTCTAGTTTCACAATACAATGGAATATTATTTTGTTGATAAAATTCTTTTTATGACCCCATTTGAAGGATTTATTACTCTGTTAAATTGATATATTAGGTTTATAATTTGTGGATAACAAAACTAATATTATCCTTGGTCAGGATAATATTTAATTTTCATGATCTAAATAAAATATAATATAACATGGTGATGTAAAATAATATGAGGATTTATGGAATATTTCTTTTTTGTATTATAATTATTTACACATATTTTTATTTTATAATCACTAATGTTAACCCTTGTTGATATATTAGTGGATGAAACTATAATAGACCTTGATTATTAATGATAAGGTGAATATAACCTAAAATAAAAACCCATCAGACAAGGATTGGAATGAGAAATCCTTTTATAATTTCAATGTACATACAATTATAGATGAGTAACTATTTAATCTTAATGGAAGAACAAACCATGATATGGAAATGTATAGATATTTTTTAATGTAAATTTAATGAATAGAATGAATGAATAATTTTTGAATTCCATATATTTCAAAAATAATTAAAGTTACAATAAGGGAATTTCATTAAGGGAACTGGAAGATTCATTAATTTTGAAATAGTTATTTCCCATTTCCTTGAAATTTCAATGGAAAATGTTGTGGTCGGTTATAATGGTGGGAGCAGAAAAAATTATTCTAGAAACCCCAATAATAATCTTATGAATTATGGGTGGACATTTTTTCACATTACTAAAGCTAATGAAATAATTACCAAGGATATTATAATAATAATATTGTTGAAAAAAATTCACAGCTAAGGGAACAAGGTAGGTCACATTCAATGAATTCTAATGTGGTGGATTATGATAACTAATTTCTCAAAATTAGAATTGTGTATATGAGATAATAATTTTATTGAATATATATTTCATATGTGAATTTCTATGTTTACCACCCAATATTTTGATTATAAAGTAAAATATCTCATTATAAATGATTAATTTAGAATAAGAGGGTATGGCTATACCATCGGGACTAGCCTCTGCTTGCACAGGAAGCCTATCCAGATGGCCATCCGAAGGTGGAGAGCTACATTAATGATGTAGATTCTAGGGATGGGATGTTCCTTGTAGATATTCTGGTTGAATTCCCTAAGACCTTCGGGTATGTAATCTCCAAAGCCTACGTTCCTTGTAATCTCTATGCCTATGGGCCTTGTATGGGTTACCCATCATCCCATGAAAGGGGGGTTAACAAAAATCAATAAAAATGATGGCCTTCAAGCCATTGGGGTATGTGAAGCCAATGAATAATCCTATTCATCATTCCTTAAATAATTATATCTACTTGATTACCCTAATTATTAAAGAGAATTTTAAATTCACATCCCATTTTTTAATATATAATTTTATCTTTTTATATTTCCACCGATCCTGTGGGACAACAAGGTAATGTTTCATTGAGTCAACCTTGTGAAATTGTGGCTAGCAATAGTTATAGAACAAAGTATAATGATCTAGAGAAATATACCTTATTTATATATAGTATGGACCATCTATGAACTTACCATATGTTTTCCAATGATATTTAGAAACTATATGGGAGTTTAGTAGTGATAAAAATTTTCAATGCGGGGTTTTGACCCTTCAAGGGGGACCATATCATGTAAATCTTATGGGAATGCTATGGTGATGGAGGGTATGACTCTGGATTTCAAATTTATGATATAAGTTGTTACACCTCCCACTTGGGAAGGTATAATTCTAGTTTTTTTAATTTTTGGGTTTCACAAATAAAAAAATTATCTTGAAAACATGTATGAAATATATGTTGTGGGAAATGGATCATTGATAGAGTTCATATCCATAAAGGGGATGATGTAAACCCTGTGTCCTAGACATCGGTATAGTGGGGGAAAATTGATTAGTTTACTATTACAAGGACATTGATTTGAGATATTGTATAATTGGGAAACAGCATCATAAATTTGACCATGGTCGATTCTAGACTATGTTCGTGGTCAAATTTCATATAAAAATCCATAAAAGTGAATTTTATTTGATTGAATTGAATCAAATTGTGACCCGAAACACAATTGTTGTTTTGAAAATTCACCAATCTCTTCTATAGTCTAGTGATATTAGATTTTAATTATGTGTATTAACTTCCATTTTTATTATGTTGTTCAATATGTATACTCTATGATGTTTCATAAACTCCGCATCATTATATTTTCATTATTTTTTGAGTTATAGTACCTTCAATCATTACTGTTTCATTTTGGAATCCATGGTTTTTCTCCAATTATATTATTCCCCATCACCCGTCAAAATTTTCTCACATATCCAGTAGATTACTAAGGGTTTTAATCAATATAATTTGTATTTTTTAAGGAAGTATTATGTGTATATCTTTTTGTGTGGAGATTCCTTGTATATTGGGGGTGGATTATAGTTGGATCATATTTTCAAATTTCATGTAACAATAACTTTATATGATATTCCTCATCAATTACATTACCTACACATGTGGGGGTATAATGGGATATTTCCCCATTTTTTGAATTGTATGGACTATAAAAATAACATTATTAAATGGTATAATTAAATTCATTGGTAAGGGTAGAAATTATATGATGTTACTTATTCATGTGTATTTATATATGGTTTTTGAATTATAGTTTTTATTTTCCAGATATTGTAATTAGTTATTGTTTCTAATGGTTTTGAGGATGTTGGAATCTAAAGAACTTTTATTTTTGTTTCATTATATTAGCACACATTAATTTTTTGATGAATATATATTAGGATAATAACTTTATTTCAAATGGAACCTTAGTATATGGAATAATTCCATTAAAAATATTGAATCAAATGTTATAGAATCCAATATGGGAATTTATACTATGATTTTGGAAGTTCATGTTGTGGTGAAATGTTATATTAAGGTTTTATAGTGTGATGGTTGAGTTATGTGGTGGATTTAATGTTTTGGGGATGTAAATAATCGTTTTTTTATTTGTGTAAGTGACTATGATAATTATCTTTTTATTGTAGTTTTGAGACAATGTTGATGTGATAAGATCAAATTATGATATATGGTGATTGGTTTACGGAATTTTGAACATGATGGAGACTGTATGTTGTCTCGTGCTGTACTGAGTTATTTTTTTGGTAATTATGGATTTTGATTTTAATGATGAAATTTAAATGGTATTGTTTATAAAGTGTAAAAAAATAAATTTATATTTCAAGTGTTGTTTTAGCCGTTAAATTTTAAACGTTAAATGAATGTTATAAAAAATGTGGGATTCTACATAGTTTTTTATTTATAAAATAATAAATAGGAAATGGGGAGAAGTAATGTGTCTTATATATTCCACTTTCATGAGTAACATGATGCATTTAGTGGTCCCATCAAGAATGGTTGATATTGTGAGAGCGTGTGGGTTTTTATTGAATTTTGATGATGCTTTTGTTATGAAATAAAATTTTAGGATTATATATAAAAATTATATTTTTAATATTCATTATATTTATATAAAAATTCCAAAATTTTCATTTACTATATGTCGAAACCCGAATTTGTGAGGGTTGTTTTACCATATCCTGAGTGGTGATGAGGAATGTGTTTCCGTACCTATTCCCCACTCTCTCATCACGCAGATTTTCATAAGCATGGGATTTAATGACTTTTGATTTTAGTGAACTTCAGTTTGGGAATGGAGGTTAGCGATGTAGATTATATTTCATCTCATGAATGTTTGGTGGATGTAATGGGTTTAATTTAATTTAATTTCAAGTTACAAAACTATTCATTATTTTGTAGTGTTAATAAGAGGATGTGGATTCCTATGTCACATTGGGTCAGATATGAATGAATGTTGTATCTGGGGTGATTGGAATGATTCATTTTATAAATAAGTTTCTAGAATTATTACTATATGAATGATAAGGGTGAGACAAGATTATTTTCATATGGCTATGAAAGTGTAAAATCAATGGGAATATAGTGTGGGGTACCCTAATATAAATATAATTCTTATAATGTTAATGTAATTAGTTTGTTGAATTTTTTAGCATTTCATTGCAATGATTTTATTGGATTTATGAACTACTTTGTTTTTATTGGTTATGTAATTTCCTCATAGGTTCATTACAATTATCTTTTCATATGTACATTGTGGTGTTTGAAAAATATCCTACTCAGTATAATTGTTGTTATCACCCCATGTATATAAAATATTTTTTTTGATAGGCTAACCTTGGGGAAAAAATTACTAGACCAAATATTATAGTATTTATTTATTGATGTCTTTAAGAATCAATTTATTATCTTTATTTGGATCAAATGGTCTTATATTACTTTACACATTCACTCTGGGTTTGAATCACATTACATTATTTTAAATTATATAACCTATTTTATTAGTGGTTGATATAATATATCCTCACCCTATAAAATATATTATGTGTTTTCAATTTATTATTTTATATCTTTATAGCCTTCATCCAAGTCACTAACATTTTTTCTTCTGAAGGTCATATTTAGGGTTCATTATCTATTGTCCTTCACTATATGCCCATGAGGGGTACAATTAGATAGAGGGGTTCATGATATATTAGTATAAAATGGTTGTCTGATAGATAGGTATTGTAGATAACCAACGTCAATATATTAGTGGTTTGTAAGGAAATGGTTCATTTTAATAATTGTGCATCACATAGTCTAAGGGTGATTGGGTAGGATAAGGGATTTTATGTGTCCCCATTAGAATATGTGTGGAATCAAAACATAATACATTGTAAAATCCCTGGTAAATATAGAATATAAAATTTTTATATTCATTAATATTCTAAATTAAAAATTAATTTTTATATATAGGGGTTTCAATGTTTTATGGCTTATCGGACACACAATAATTGGTCTCTTTGAAATCACATGTTGCACACAAGGCTGAGTCATACTAAAATATAATATTATAATATTATTTTTAATGGTAGTTAATACCTAGTAATTTTATTTATGGAAATGAACATAAGTAACAACAATATGATTTTTTGGATTTATAAAATGATCTTAAATTTATCCAATACAATTTAAAATATTAAAAAGTGAATTGATCTGATTTTGAGCATTATTACTCTAATATTTTTGAAATGTCAGTATACAACCATTTGATGGAGAACACAATTTAAATGTGGTTTTTTTACATTTATATCTTCAATTTGAAAATATAAACATATTATTTATAATAGGTATATTAAAATATACTTTGTGTAAATATTTGATATGTTTCTAATAAAGTTTACTTTTAATGAATAGTGAAACATACTGCATTTTATGAAAAAAATGTACTTTTTTATAATATATTTATATAGGTATATTCTCATATTAATTGGTTTTAATGTTTAATTATAATATATATTTATAATTTAATCCAATGTTGTTCATTGTAGTTAATTTTAGCATGAAATTGCATATAAACAAGTGTCAATATTTTGGTAGATATTATTTCATTCAAAAATGTTTTTTAGTTTTAACAATAGAAATTAATTTTAAATTATTATGTAAAACATCTGTATTTTAAATTTTTAAACATGGAATCAATATATGGGATCAGGAGGTCCAAATTGTGTATATATGTAACTTTTCTTAAGACACTATGAATAGTAACTTTTTTAAATATTTTATTTCAATCGTTAAAAGGTAAATCTGGTAAATATGGGTAAAAATAATAATATAATAATAATAAATTACCATAACTTGTGTCCCAAACCTATTGGATGACAAATGTCCGACCATGGACATCCTTGGATCTATTTTTTGACACCATTGAGCCACTTTTATGTAAAAATGACATTTTATAAAAAATAATTTAATCGTAAGGAAAATGTAACATAAACATTTATCTTTTAGTAAAGAAACATTTATATTAGGTTATATAATTTATCAATTAAAATATAAATAGTAATCATAAACATAAAATTATTTCCTAGATCATGGTATTTTATTTATAATTTCTCGACATCATACATATAAATTTATTTATGAAACAATGATGTTGTAATGATTACTACATTAATGAATGTTTTAAATAAATGTGATTATAAATATTAAAATAAATTTAGTATAAAACTTTTTATGACATCAACAAATTTTAGAGATATTAATAACTTATTATATTTTAATTAATAAAGTATTTATGAAGGAACATATATGTTATTGAGTTTTTAAAAGACATGATATGATTAGTTTATAAATATTCATAGTTGATTTTATAAGACAATTAATATTTTATGAAATGATAAAATAACATTGAAAACTCAAGATTCGGCCAAATATCATATATGATGCTGGAAAAGTAATTAGTGATCTATTTTGGGTCTCTTGAAATTTTATACTAAATATATTCACCATATAGTATGAATACAAAAAAAGACATGGTACGGGATAAATTAGTTAAATAAGTGTTAAAGCTAAATGATAAGGTTAAATATGAAACCAAAACAGGTATAAAATCTATTGGTTGAGAGGATTTAGAAAAATATTCACCTTATATTCAAATTTAATGAGTTTTGGAACTTTTGAACTGAATAAAATTTTATAATAAAATAATATTTCAATGCATTCTTAAACAGCCCCTCCACCCTCTTATAAAAGACACCACCTTTAATTAATTACACACACCTCTCAAGCCCCTTGGATCATAAAAAATATGCACTAATAAACTCCCAAAATCCCTATAATCCAATTAAAAGCCTTATTTTGAGAATAATGCATATAAATAATGAATTTTTTTTCAAACCAAAGGTAGTCACAAGATTTACAGATAACATATTCTCTTAAGTTATTTTGTTTAATTTTCCTTCTCCACTCCCTACACTCTTTTTAATATTTTTTTACATAGTAGTACTATTATTCCTAATATAATAGTTTGTTTTTCTAAGAAGGATTTGAAATAAACTTCCACAGACCTCCACCTAATTGATATGAACATACTGTTTCTCTAGACGATGAACTACTGACTCAGGAAACGATAATTGTTCAATTATCTCATACATCCACTCATGGAATCTGTTAGGATAAAAAAAAATTTTATAGGTGATATATATTATATTTATATTGACAATATGCTTAATTATTTTTTATTTATATAATTCCATTATAGTTTCCATAATGGGTATAGAAGATAATTTCATTTGAGGAAGTGTAGATTACCACCCCCTCCAAGTGATATGACTCATTCATGCCATATGTAAAATGTATACAGGTCAATCATAATAATTTATATATTATATTATACTATAATTATAATATAACTATGTATAATTTTGTTTTATTTACATTAAATAAAAAAGAGAAATGAAATTAGTGTTAATGTGTATGTACTGCTTACCATAGCTATGAACGGTGCATTTAATTTCTTATCTCAAACTGTTATGTACTATTATAAATACACACACATATATATATACTTGATATATATGAAATATATGATATCTAAATCATTTATATCATTCTATGGAAATTGAACTTTTGACAACATTGAAAACTTGTAATTATAAGATGTTCTTATTTGACTTAAGTACCAAGTATCGAAAAAACAATTATTAGTAACATAAATGATTATGTAATGTTTATAACAAGGTAACAAGTGATATAAAAAGAATAAAAACATGAAAAGGGTTATGAAGAAAGTATTATTTAACATTATTTTATTATTCTATATATTTAATGAATAATAAAATTCATATCCACATATATTGGGTGTATATATATTTGTCACAAATAATTATCTCATTAGTTTTTCATTAATCTAATGATACAAACATTGTAAGAGACTACATGTCAATAACCATTAATTTATTCATTTTTTGATATTGTGCATCTTTATTACCATATAAGGTGTATATACAACCCTTTTGAAAATTTATATCATGAATTTATACATTCTCGTGATATTTATAGTTTTCATTTACATTATTCTTTATTGATTTTTATTCAAGATTTTTTTAATGTGGAAAAAAATTCTTTAACAAAAACACCATTTTAAATGTTTTAAATATTTAATCTTCAATATCCATCTCTTTCATATCAATGTTTTATAAATTATTTTAAGGATTCAGTTGTATGGACAATACTATTTTAATGTGTAAATACCTTTCATATGTTTCAAATTGGTATGGGACATATTGATTAAAAAATCTTATTTTTTAATGTTTTAAATGAACTGATTATGTTAATATATTGAAATTATATATTATGATTTCAATTTGGAAATTTAATTTTTCTTTATTCTTTTTTATGTGTTATGATTATGTTATGGTTCATGGTCATTACTTAAGCATATGGGTCGTTCCATGAAAAAAGTATTGTGGTTGAGCCTAAGATAGATCACTAATACATTGGGTAACATGACAAAGGTAAACATAAATGCTTCTCCTAAGAGATTTAGAGAATATGCTAGGATGGGTATTCTAAGCATAACTCCCTATGTTTCTGTGAAAGCTACAATATGAGTAATTTATGGATGCCACAAGTAAAATTTATGATTTATGATTTTTATGGTTCATTTATAAATCATATGATTTCATTAGGTGTGTTAAAAATCATTTGTTTTTAATGTATTTGTGGACTAATGATTTCATTCATTATTTTATAACCCTTACATATCTCTTTATTCTAATCTCATGTTTTGGAAATATTTATATCATGGTATATGGCAGAGTAAAAAAAGGAAGAATTCAATAATATTTATATCAAGAATTTAATTCTTCTTTTCTTTTAAGAAATTTTATTTTGTGAAAATAATTTTTACTGAGAAGAGGTATCTACTTTTTATTATTACATATTTAATGTAATAGTTATGCCCTAATTATATAAAACTATAAACCTAAAAATATCCTCGATATTAATTCCTGACATTATTCATTATTATGTAATTTTTAAGGCCTAAAACTTATAGTTGGTATCAATGTTCGGGTTAGAAAACATTATGGAATATGTGTTTTTTAGAGACAAGATTAATATCTATTTCTACACATTATGTTAAATCCTTATTTTGTAACTCTTTCATATCAAATAATGTCTGTTAAAAATTGAAGGAGGAGGATCAGAAATGACATTCCAATATCTTCTTGATGACATTCTTTCAATAATTATTTCAAAGTCATGTACAGACATTTCTAAAACATATTTTACATACAAGTCACTTGAAAGAAATTGTTTAAGATATAAAAAACCTTCACTATTCGTAGATACCATTGTGGATCATGGGTTTTATTTAATAAAATTATTTTTAGTTAATATTCTCAAATTTTAAATATTGGTAAATTTTATCAAGGGATTTTAAATATTTTACATTATCACATGATTTTGAGTCATGTAATTGTTTTGAAAACTTTTCTCAAGAAAGAGACCCTTGTGTAACATATTATTATTTGCTTTTAAATTATTTTCTTTCAGTAAATACTTATGGTATTTTAAATTGACCATTGATTGAATTTTTCAAATCAAATTTAGTATGACTATTTTATAAAAATGTTTTTTTATCAAACGTTTTGGAATTATATGTCATACATGATTATTTTATAAAATAATTTTTCGTTGAACACCAATATGTCCCATGTTGTATGAGGTTTATTTGGATAAAGGAAGAAACTGATATTTAAAGATCTCAAAATCATTTAAGCAATTCATAGAACATCTATCTACATGAAAAAGATGACGATGAAACCAGGTGGACATAATGATCAAGGTAAATTGTTCTTTCTTTGGGAATAGTGTTATTTTATGGATGTAAAAAAATTATAATATATATTATTCTTCATGAATTATGATATTGATGTGATTTTGAGTTGGGATGAAAACTAGAGGTACAAAATACCATTTATGATAAATCCAGTTAAGGTTATTTTTTTGTTTTATAAAAATGGACAACACACAATATGGGAGACAATCGATCGCATCCAGCACAACTACAAGAACATATCCAACAACAAAAGGGTGATAGGGGTGCATCCCCTACCACTGACCTTTGTGAAGCCACTTGTTAGAATGACCTATTCTTTATAATTTATTTATTTTATGTATCAAGAATAGTTTTTTTTGGAAAATTATAAATTATCGAATGGATATCCTTTGTATAGAAAATTGATTCAGTTATTCAGTGAAAAATGTAATTTTAGAAGATGATCTCCCTTTTTTGAACAATATGTGCTTAATGAAAATAGAATACTATGGGATCTCATAGTTGAGTAATGGTTGAAATTTTATTTTGGAAGTTTGTATGTTTTTTCTTGTCGACATATATATATTTGGGTTATTTATGTAAATGATTAATCTATAATGAAGAATATGTTATTATGTTCATTACTTTTTAGTATGATGATTTAAAGTATTCGATATTATTTAGAGATAAATGTTATGATTTTTTTTTGAAAACTTTGTGATAAAATACTTCTGTATTTTGGGTTTCCTACATATTTGGCATTATTTTTGAATATTTTTAAGGATGATTGTGTATTGAATGACCTTTGTTGAGAATGGGTTATTTTTTGTTCAATTTTGGACATTAAGAGTAATATTTATTTTTATAAAGGCTTATATTTTTTAGGGATTATCTTATCTTTTTAAAACCATATTTCTTTTGGATAATGTCTAATGAAAGGGGAAATATATAGTTCATATTTTGTGGATTATGTGATTCTATAGAAGTTGATTCTAGCAATTCAAGTGTGACCATGTCATCTTGAATACTCATCGTTTGGAGAAAATATAATTTTTGGTTGAATATTATTAAAGGATAAAACTCTACATGAAAATTAAGTAAATTTATTTTTTTCCACAGTCAATCTTATAAATAAAATATACAAAATTATTAAATTAATCATAAAACAAAAACATGGAATGTTTAATTTTCCTACTGGGAAACCAAAGACTGTTTAACTTATCACAAGTTTGTGGTTTTATGGTGGTTAACTTTCTCCTATTCTTGCTTTCTATCATTCTCCTTCATAACATGACACTTAGTTTATACTCCACATCCATGTTTTCATGGAATCCTAGAATTTGTTATCTCAGGTGACCCTTGTAATTCATTTTCATTCATTTACTGTGATTTTTTATTGACTCTTATTCTTATGTGGGGCCTTTAATAATGATTTTGATCCCAATTCTAAAATTATATGGATGAAATTCCCAAAAGGGGGGTGGATGAAACATCCTAGGTAAATAAAAAATATGACATTTTCATATTTATTAATATTTTTTAATTAAATATTAATTTTAAATTAAAGGGTATGTTATGTTCGTTGGTATACCTGACATACAATAATGGGTTTCTCCAAAATCTTATGTTGCACACATGGCTGAGTCATACTGAAAAATAGTAATATAATAATATTTTTAAAGGTAGTTAACGGAAAGTCATTGTATTGGCAGAAATGAGAAAAACTAAATACAATACACTTATACATATTTGTTAAATGTTTTTTCATTTATCTCATAAAATTTAGAGGCATAAAATGAGAATGAACATAATTTATGCATAAATACTCTAATATTTTTAAAAGTTTGTTTTACCATCTTTTGATGGGAGTACATTTTAAATCGTGTTTTTGTTACTTTTATATGTTCCATTTGAACAAATAAATTTCTTCTTAATAAATAAGAAATAAAAATTTACTTTGGGTAAATTTTTGGTTTTTTTGGATAATGTTCTTTTTGTAATGAATTGTGAAATATACTATATTTTATGTCCATTTTTTCTTTTCATATGAATTACCTATATAGTTAGTTTATCTTTTTATTTGGTTTTAAATTGAAATTGGATTTTATTATTATAATTCAATCAAATTTATGTCATTTAATTAAATTTCACCTTGAAATTGGACATAAACAAGTGTCAATCTTATGATGGTTATTATTTAACAAAAACACACTTTTTGGTTTTGATAACATAATTTATTTTTAAATTTAATTTTTCAACTTCTATATTTTGAGTTTTAAAAAATGGATTCCATATTTGGAATAAAAAGTTCCAAATTGTGTAAATATGAAACTTTTATTTTTAGAATCTAATAATAGAAACTTCAGTAAATATTTTTATTTACCATGGTTAAAAGGTAAATATGATAAATGATGGTAAAAAATAATATTATAATAATATTAAATTACACTAACACATGTCATAACCCTATTGGATGATACATTTCTGACCATGGAATTATTTTTTCTATTTTGGTACCTCACATAGACACTTGTAAGTGAAAATGACATTTTATAAAAATAAATTTAATGATAAGGAAAATGTAACATAAACACACGTCTTTTAGTAAAAAAATTTATTTATAGGGTTATATAGGTTATCATTTCAACTATAAAGAGTCATTAGAAAGAAAAAAATATTTCCAACATCATTTTATTTTTTTATAATTTTTAGACGTCATATAAATAAATTAATTTATGACATAATGATGATGTAATTATTACCTCATTAATGAATTTTTTAAATAAATTTGATTATATATATTAAAATAAATTTCTTTTGAATGTTTTTAGGACATCCACAAATTTTATAAATAATAATGTATTGTTATTTTTGAATTAATAATGTCTTTTCTAAGGAATCAAGTTGTTATAAATTGTTTAAATTTGTTTATATGAATAGTTTATAAATTTACATAAATGAGTTTTTAAAAGAATTAATATTTTATTAAATAATTAAATTATCATAAAAATATAAGATTCAAAAAAATGACATATATGATGTTAATAATTTCATTAATGATAAATTTGAATCTATTATCCTTTTATAGTAAATATATTAACCATAAATTTTGAATATTCAAGAACACATGGTAAGAGTTAGATTACTTAACAAAGGGTTAATGCTAAATGATAAGGTTAAATATGAAAATAGATCTTGTATAAAACCTATTAGATTAATTATTTTAACAATAATCACCGTATATTCTAAATTTAATGAGTTTTTGTCCATTTCAACAAAAAATCACTTAATAATAAAATAATATCTAAATGAATTACAAAGATCCCCTCCTACCTCTTATCAATAGACACTCTCTCTAACCCATTATAAAAACCTCTGATACCCCCTTTCCAATCCTTAATATTCTAAAATAATCTCCAAAAATACCTATATTCTACTTAGAATACATAAATTGCAATGAAGGAATTTAAATAAATACTTTTGGTTCAAACCAAAGGGAGATACTTGATTTAACGGTAATGTATTCTCTCCATTTCATTTCATTTATTTTCATTATCCACTCCATATAATCTTTATATTCATTATTTACATAAAAAATCAGTATCCCAAATATAATAGGTTATTTTTATGTGATGGATTCAATCTACACTTCTTCACACATCCATGTAATGGATACAAAGATATTATTTCTATGGACGATGAATTATTGCATCACGAAACAATGATTGTTCAATTATCTCATACCGCCTCTCATTGTGGCCATTATGTTGGAATTGTATTTTTATGTGATATATATTATATTTATATTTTATATATGCTTTGGAATTATTTATTTATAGAAGACCTTTATTGGTTCCATAATGGAAAAATATAATAATTTCATTAGAGGAAGTACATACTACCACCCCATCAAAGTGATATAACTCGTTCATAACATATGTGGAACTTATAAATTTCAGAGTTAATAAAATTATATATGATATAATACTAGAATTATAATATACCTATGTATCATTATGTATTCATTACATTAAATATGAAAGAAAAATTAAAATAGTGTTAATGAATTCATACAGCTTACCATCTTTATGAAAGGTGCCTTTCATTTTTTATCGCCAAATTTTATGTACTATTTTAAAAACATGTATATATATATATACTAGATATATATGATATATATGGTATCTAAATTATGAATATCATTATGGAGATAATTTAATTTTGATCACATGGACAAATTATAATAATAAGATGTTCATATTTGACTCAGGTAAAAAATTAAGACAAAACAGTTATTGTTAACATAAATGATTATGTAATGATTAAAATTTTTTAATAAGTGATATAAAAGGAATAATAAACTTGAATAATGTTCTGAAGAATTTAAAAATTAACATTAATTTATTATTCTGGAGATTAAAGAACGAACTAGTCATGTCGGACACGAGGTAAGCGAACTCCTTAACCCAATTTCAATTATTTGGGTTAAACATAAACTTCTTTATTATGTCATTATATTATATGTGTGAATGAAATATTATTGTTTTACACGTAATATCCACTTATATTGGGTGTATTTTTATTTGTCACACATAATTATTTAATTGAATAATCCTAAATCTAATGATACAATCATTGTAAGGGACCACATCTCAATCAGCTTTCATTGAAAATGTCTTGGTATTGTGCATCATTATTATCCTATAAATTGTATGTACAAACCTTGTGACATTTTAAATCATGAATTTTTATATTCTCAGGATATTTATAATTTTATTTGATTTTTTTCTATAATGATTTTTATCCCATAATTTCTAATGTTTCAAGTGATTCATTAACTAAAACATAATTTTAAATGTTTTAATGATTTAATCAATTATATCCTTCACTTTCATGTCCATGATTTAGAAATTATCTTAAGGATTTATTTTAATGGACATGATTGTTTAAAAGTGTAAAGTTATTTCAAAAGTTTCAAAGTGGAATGTTACACATTGATTAAAAACACATTTTTTGGAAAATTTTAAATGAACTAATTATGTTAATATATTAAGGATACTGGTGTTTATGTGATCACATAATATGAATTGAATAGTTACTAGAGAATTAAAATAATCGAAGGGGACATTAAAGAAGACACTACCATTTTAAACATATAACTCCCTTTGGATTAAGCCAAATGGATCTCTTAAATTTCCTTATTTCTAATGTGTGGATTTTAGAAGGAATATAGGTATGTTTGGAGATTATTCTGTATGATTTTGGATGAGCCATGGTACTTGATATGAGTTATTAAATTGGCTGCCGAAATTCCCTTTAATAATATAAATGAGGGGAACTTTATTATAGTATTAAAATATTATTTTATTATAAAAGGATTTTTATTTCAAAAGATCCTAAGGAATATTATTTCAAAGATAATAAGTTTCTGGGTGGAAAACCATCCAACCAATAGGTTTTAGAAAAGTATAGGTCACAAATTTAACCTTCTCTTTTAGCTTTTACTGTTAGTTAACTAATTTAACTCTAACTATGACTTATTTTATATTCAGACTATATGAGTAATATAGTTAATATAAAATAAAAAAGATCTTAAAATGGTTAATTAATCACATTTTAATCATTATATAATCCATTTGTCTGAATCATTGTATTTTAGGACAATAACATAATTTAATAAAATAGTATTTGTGTTAAAAATCTAAATTATGTCAATTTTTTTAATTTTCATATCATGGATTTTTAAAAATCAACAAAAACATGATTTATTCGACAGAACATCATTAATATAAATATAAATAGTCATAATCATCAATAAAATACATGGGTTTCATAAAAAGATACAAAATAATGTTAATTTAATATTTAAAATCTCATTTATTTAAATCATTCATTAATAAGGTAATGACTATATCATCGTTTTTCATTAACAAATTTTTTTATATAATGACTAAAAATTGTAAAGAAAATATCATAATGTTTTAAATATTTTTATATTTATAATTAATATTTATAGTTCATGAGATATGTTTTAGAACCATAGATAAATTGTTTTTAGTAAAATATACTTGTTTCTGTTATTTTTCATTATATTATAAATTGATTAATATATCATGTCATTACCACTACTAAGTGGACCCTTGGGGTCTGAAAATCGACCGATAGATGACCATGCACCAATATATATCATCCAATAGGATTAGGAAACATGTTGGGTAAGTTTAATGTTATTATAATATTAATTTTTACCCTTATTTAACATATTTACCCTTTAATACTTGTTAATAAAATATTTACTCATTTTACAATTCATAATATATAAAAATATAAGGTACCTATTTACAAAAGTTGGACATCATGGTTAAAAATTTTTTATCCATTTTTCCAAATTAAAAATACTGAATTTGTAGAAATTAATTTAAAATTAATTCTTGTTATTAAAACCAAAAATGTGGGTTTTAAGAAAAAATAACTCTCAAAAGATTGACATCTGTTTATATCCAATTTCAAAGTGAAATTACATCCAATTTCCAACTTTAGATTAAATGATAAAAATATAATATAATAATATTTTAAAAGAAATTTAATTTACAATATATCTATATAAATAAATTATATTTAAATTCCATTTTGAATTAAAATGATTTATTTTTTTCTACTCATAAAAATATGAATTTTATAAGAAAAATACCAAAATTTAATCCAATATAAATTTTGATATTATTATACTAAAAAAAGAATTAATTTTGGAAAATTGATAATATAAAAGTGACAAAAACTGGATTAAAAATGGTTCACCATAAAGGTAGTAAAACTGAATTTTTAGAAAAAAAATTACTTCATTAATTTGATAAAAATAATTGTTTCATATATAATATATTAAAAACATATAAGATTAATTTAAAATAGTACATTGAATACAGAAAATATATATTTTTATTAAAAAAAATTAAAAGGATTTATATAATTTTATAAACAAAATTATTTTCATCAAAATAGGTTTTCATAAAAACACGACCTTTTTATTCAATTGATTTTTATTTCAAATTCTACTAAATTTAGTAACCAATGTACAATTTTATTATCATGTGTAATACATATTTCATATTTTTGTTGATATTATTGATTCTCAATATTCCAATAGATAAGTTTTAAATAATTTTTATAATAATAATAATAATCTATTATTTTTTTAATATAACTCAATGTTGGGTGCAATGTAAGATTTTGTAGAAACTCTTTGTTGTGTGTCGAGTACACAATAATTGAAAACATATTTTTTTTAGATAAATTTAATATCATATTCATAAGTATTAATATATATCAAATGGTATTATTATATAATTACCTCAGTCATTACATCCTTCTCCCATATTTGGAAATTGCATCCTCACTATTTTAAAATTAGGATTGGAAAATGTATTAAAATTACCACATCGAAAAAATAGACAGTAAAACTGTCACATTAAAAGAATGAATAAGAAGTATAAAGGTCACCCATGATAAACAATTCTAGGATTACATGAAAACATAGATATATAAGAGAAAACTATCCATGATTTTTTGATTGAGAGTGATAGAAAACATGATTATGAGAAATTTAACTACTAGAAAACCACAATCATGAGATGGGTTAGACGATCATTGATTTCACAGTAGGGAAATTAAACAGAAATGTTTTTGTTTTATGTTCATTTTCATAAATTTTATGAATTTATTTATGAGATTTACTAGGAACATAATGAAATATAATTACTTTTCATGTAGAGTTTCATCCTTTAAATAAATTCTACCACAAACTCAACTTTTCTCCAAATGATGAGTACTCATGATTACTTGATCAAACCTAACGCATTATAATCAACTTATAGATAATAAAATATTCTATAAAAGATGAACAATGTATTTATACTATCTTTAGACAATAACTAATACAAAAATGGATAGAATAAGATCAGATAATCCCCTAAAAATAATAATCCATTAATATATAAAATTTGAAAAATAGTACCAAAAGTTCAACAAAGACTAGTAAATAAATAATATTCTTTAAAATATTCCAAACTAAGATGGAAACCCAAAATTTAGAAGTATTTTATCAAAATTATTCCTCAATAAATTATTACAATTGTCTCCAAATAAAATCCACTAATCATAAAGTCTGATATTGAAATGTAATTATCCTTATCACATACTCTATGTGATAGGTTTATCATTTCCATAAATAAGCCAAATCATCATTATTCTTTAATAAAAACATATATTCTTCCAAAATGAAATTCAACCAATAATCCTAAACAAAAATCCCATATAATTATATTTTATTTAGGAAAATATTTCTCCCTAAATAGAAAAAATATTTTGAAAAAACATTTATCATTTATCACCAAATCATTTTATTATACTAATAATATCCATTTCATAAAACATATGATCCCAAAATAAACATATTCTTAATAAATAAAATCATTTATCTTAAATGAATATGTCAAACTATCTAGGGACATCATTTGGGTTAGTTGTTGGTGATAAATCCCATTTTCATTTTGGTTGTGGGTTCAATTCTCGTACCTTTTTCTGATGTGTCAGGTTGTGAGATAGTGTGCATGATGTCCTTTTTAAAAAATATATAATTTTATAACACTCACAAAATGAGGTAAATTCCTCAAAAATAATCATACCATATTTTAACATCAAATCTTATCTCACACATCACATTTCCATCGCAAAAAATTTATAACCCATAACTGCATCAGATTTTAGGTTCATATAAACCCTAATGGTTCTTTATAACTATATCCACAAAATAAAATATAATTCTTCCCCAATTAACATTTTCCCATAACAAAATTCATGTTTACATGTAAAAGATAAATTTCTTACAATATAATCCCATCAAAAAAATAGAAAAATAATTTTAAACATTTCATCACCCAGATAACTGACATAACTCTTGATTTTTATAAAATATAGACATCATAATAATCAGGAAATCTTCGTGATCCCAATAAAATGTTTTTCAAATTTTTCTATAATACATATTTCTTACAAAAAATTCATGATCCATATCATAAGATTTAATAATGTCAAAATAATAACTAGGAAATAATCCATATATTTCATAAGTCATTATCAGTTTCATCAATTTAAATTGGAAGGAAATTATGTATTAGTAAAAATATATTAGTATGGTCCTATTGATACAATTCTTGAAACTTATTTGTAATAAATATATTTTCATAATTTCTAAGAACTCCACATTCAAAACATTCAATTGACTCCTTAGAAATAACTTCCTTCTCTATCATAGAGTCAACAAATTACTTTTCTTCAAATGATTTTTATTTCATTATTACCTTCATTTCCACTTCTATAACATCTTTACATCCCTTTGAAGAAAATTTCTCGGTGTTACATTCCCCAACATTTAATATTTGTTTTTGAATATACATACATTTATTATTATTACATGAACTTCTATAAGGATCTGTTTCTTCCCTATACGATGATTTAGAATAATTACCAAGGTTCAAGTGGTCAATTATTACATCAGATATTAGATTAAGAATATCCACAAGAGTCTACATTGCAGCACCTATTTCGTATGGTTTCTTATTTATAAAACCACCACAGATTCCTTAACATCCATTATAAATTTGGTTCCTGCTAGATCGATCCATTTAATAAAACCAGAATGGTCAGTGTGACTATAACATTAATATTATCATATAATATCTTATTATGGGAGTAAACACTGTGATATGCATATTAATGTTATTTTATAATAATTTAATTTATATAAAATATATACGACTCGTTCTAATACGATAACCATTATAGTTATGTAACTTATGCTAATATAACACCATAACAACTAAAGAAATCTAAACCATCCTCTAATTCCATCTATAAGTCTCTATCCTTAAACATTACTTAATTGTCAGTTACGTAAATTTTTTTACATTAAATCACAGGAAGAATCTTTTCAGCTGTAGAGATTTTGGGAATTAAGTCATAACATAAACATAACATCACGAGTATTACAAGAAGCCACATCTTTTCATTATACATTTTTTTAATAAAACAAAAAATTTTAAAAGTAAACAATGTATTCATTTTTGTTTTGACATCATAATTTTTCTTTGATCCTATCCATGACTCTATTCTTCATTATGTCCTATTTAAAACATTTCAAAACATGGGATAAGCACAAAAATCTCATTATGGTATAAATAATAAATGAAAACTATTATTTTTGATAATACATGAAAACATGAAAACATTATCATAAAATAAATTCACCTTTAAGAGATAGAAAGAACACTTCAATAAATTTAACCACATATTATACCCTTTTTGTAACCAACATATTACTATAAACCCCCTAGAAAGTTATATATAACCAATAAAGGTAACATGGGACACAAATGTATGATAATTGGAAAACCATATGGTCCACTTCCACACATATCACTAAAAAATAGCCATACATCTGACTTCCATACCGAATTCATTACAGGTTATAATGTAACCATCCATCCTTGGTTTGTCACGGAATATCCAGTCATTTGAATTATCACATAACTTCCTTTATTTTGGTTATCACATAACCACTCGTCCAATGTCCATGTACCATTATATCATTATTACACATAAAATATTTAAAATATAAACATTTAACTAATAACATTTCTTTTTCAGTCACAATAAAATATTTCAAGATATTGAAATACTCATTCCACTTCCAAATTCTTTTCATACATTTAATAAAGTAATGTTTAATCAATTTTTCCCAGGACACTATAAAACCTTTAGACGGAATTTAATAATTAAAAGTTTAAATCATTTTTAGATATACAAAAACATTACACCATTTTGAAAACATGGACATAAAATATATATGGGTTTTAAAATAATTAATCATATAAACATTAAATTGGGGTTTTTAGTTAAAAAGTACCTTGCCGTATGAGAAATACATGAATAAGAATCAGTAAAGAATATAATAAAAAAATAGAATATCATGAGAATATAATAAGTCCTGATATGATGTGTCAAAAGGGTTGCATATAATTCTTATGGTGTAATAATGATACATAAAATCACGATAAGCATCAACGAACGGAGATTGAGATGAATTCCTATACCTTGAGTTTGATTCCTCACGTGTGTTTTTTGTTTATACTGAATAATAATATTAAATTAATTTATACATTTTTAAGATAATTTTTATAGTTTAATATTCCTTTTATATCACTTATTACCATGTTATGAAAATTACATAATTATTTATGTTAACAACATTCATTTGTTTGATATTGGGCAATTGAGTTGAAAATGATCTTGTTATATTTACAAATTACCCATGTGTTAAAAAGTAAATTTTCTGTAGAATAGTATTCAATATTTAAATATCATATCTACCTAGTATGTATATATTTATAATAGTCCATAACATTTGGACATAATAAATTAAATGCACCATTCATAGAGATGGTAAGTTGTACGTACGCATGAAGGATACATTCATTTAATTGTCATATTAAATAAATAAAATAACATGATACATATGAATATTATAAAACTAGTAAAATATCATAATATTTATATTAAATAAGTTAATTAATTTCATACATTATACATTCCATGTAAGGAATGAACTATTCATATCACATTAAGGGGGTAGTAATGAAATTATCGTAATTACACATTATGAAAAGAATAATGGTATGTTTATAAATAAAAAATATAGTATCCTATAGAAAATATAAATATAAATCATATCATATATAAAAAAAGTTCTAGGACAATTTCCAATATGATATGTGGTTGGGCAAAATCGAACTATAATTGTTTCATGTGGAAGTAGTTCACCGTATGCAGAAACAAAATGTTCATATCCATTAGATGGAGTTGTGTGTAATTGTAGTTAGAATAATAATCATTAAAAAAATCATATTATATTGATAATACTTTTTATGTAATAAAATAATAAAAATAGAATAGGTAGGGGAGAAGTAGAATAATTGAAATGAACTTTGGATAAGACACTACCTCTTAAAACGTGTTACTCCCTTTGATTTGAGAAAAAAGGCTATCTTGAATTTCTTTATTCCTAAAGTAAGACCTCTAAGAGGAATATAGGGATGATAGGGATTAGTTTTTTAGAGTTTGGATGATTCAACGGGCTTTAGTGGTGTGATTAAATGTGTAGGGTTGATGCCTTTTTATAATATTGAGGAGGGTCACCATAGGATGTTATAGAAATATTATATTAATATAAAATTATTTTCATATTCAAGTTGTACCAAAACTGTTTATTTCAAAGATAATATGTTATTGGGTTGAAGAAATCTCAATAAATAGGTATTAGACAATTCTAGATAAAAAAATCAACCAGATATTTTAGCATTAATCCTTTAGATAAATAATTCAACTATTACCATGTCTTCTTGTATATTAATACTATAAGATTTATATATATAATATAAAGTTCCAATTGAACCTCAAGTGGTTCATTAATCATATATTAAACATTATCTTATACAATTGGATAAATATTATATTTTTGAGACTACTATATCATTTAATAAAATAGTATTTGTTTAAGAACTCATTTATGTTAATTTTTATACTATTCATATCATGAATTTTTAGAAATCCAAAACAACTTGATTCATTAAAATTTTCATAATTAATAAAAATATAAATAGTCATAATTATACATAAAATTATATTTGGGAATATAAAGATAAAAAATAAAATTATATTAATATTTATAATCTCAATTCATTAAATTATTCATTAATAAGGTAATCACTACATCATAAGTGATTCATAAGTGTATTAATTTATTTAATGTTTAAAAATTATTAATAAAATATAATGATGTAGAAAATATTATTATCTTTATAAAGAATATTCATAGTCAAATATATCTATTATATAACCCCATGTAGAAATTGATTTAGTAGAAGATATGTGTTTATGTTATTTTTTTACTTTATGTTAATTTATATATCATGTCATTATCACTTCTAAGTGGATCCATGGGCTCCCAAAAATAGACCCATGCATTAACATGATCATATAAATCACATATAATAGGATTAGGGAATGTGTTAGTTATGTTTATAGTAATTACAATATTATTTTTTACCCTTATTTACAAGATTTACCGATTATCAATGTTAAATAGAATAATTATTGAAGTTACTATTCATAATGTCTAAAAAATAACTGATACTTATTTATATAATTTGGAAATCTTAATTTAAAATACTAAATCCAATTTTTGAAATTCAAAAAACATAAGTTGTAGTAATTAATTTACAAGGAAATTTGAATTTAAAAACCTGAAAGCTTCTTTTTTTAGAAGTAATAACTATCAAAATATTGACATCTTTTTGTGTCCAATTTCAATGTGAAATTACTTCCAATGGCCGATAGTAGATAATATTATATAAATATAATCTATTTATAGTTTAAATATAATTAAATTTACAATCTATCTATATAAATAAATTTTTCTAATAACATTAAATGATGAATTATATATCATTAAAATATTTAGATTTTAGATAAAATAAATTAACATTTATGTAAATAATCCCCGAAAAACAATATAGGTTCCTAACAAAACATGTGTTTTATATGTAGAATATTGACACAAAATTACAATAAAATTTTCTTATCCATTGAGTTACAATAATTGATGAAATAGATATCATATAATGTATATTTAAAACAATATACCCATAAGTATGTGTATCATTTAATGAATTCATAGGTATTATATTCACCACTAGAAAATAAAAAATTGTTGAAAAAGTAATTGTTCTAATTGAAATAATTATGACACAATAAATAATGTTACCATATTTCTTGAATATATTTGTACTCATTCATAAAAATTTATAATAAATAAAAATATATTATAAAAATATTAATGAAATATATTAAATTATATAATAACATATATGATTTTCTTGTGTACTTTTATTTCACATATATTCAAACTTACATGTTAATAATACATTTTGGTTAATAAGATCTTTGTTTAATTTTATCATGTGTATTGATTTGTTATATTTTTTGTCTTTTTACATATATCATAATTTTATTGTGTCCCAAATGATTAAAATGAAAAAATTATATTCATAACATATATATTTAATATAATATATATAATATATTTAAAGTAATGGAAATACACCATTTATGGAGATGGTAAGTCATACTTATAAATGAATTTTATTTCTATTTACTTATTGTATTCAAATAAATAAGAAAAGTAATAGACACACACACACACACACATATATATATTTATTTATTGCAGTAGAATTATAATTTCGTATAAAATATATTTATATTATTCCCATCTGTAATACATTCCTTTATAATAAAGACCTAATAACATAGTTTTGATTAGGTGGTAGTACAAACATCCACAAACTAACTTATCATATTTCTAAAAAATAATAAAAATTAAAATATGTGTTATAAATATTTCCATAAAAATAAATACATAGTAAATATAATATATATCATATAAAAATATAATTTACACAATAAATACCATCAATAAATGGTGGAAATATTAGAAAAGATTAAATTGGTTCACAAGGCAGTAGTCTTCCACACACATGAATGATGATTATGTATACCATTTGATGAATTATGTTTGAGTGTAGGTAATACACATTTGTTAATAAAAATATAATAATATTTATGATTATATGGATATTTTATAATAATTTAATAATGAAAAATGAATTGTTGGAAAATGAATTAAAACTAAAATTTATATTGAAGGATGTTACATCTTCTATTGGAAACTCAATCGGGTCTTCACCAAGGGGATTTTATGGTATTCTTTATTCAAAAAATGAGGCATATAAGACTGATAGAGGTAATTTTTTATGTTATTAGGGATGTTTTTCTCTTACCCAAATGTCTTGTATAGTGTGAAAAAGTTAGGGGGTGAGTGTTAATTTATTAATGTTGGAGGAGTGGAACTGCTCTTAATAATAAATCTAAACACTACTAAGAAGTCTTCCTTACGTCATGTGGCACAAATAATTTTACATTTTAGAATATATAGGTGAATTGGTTAAAATATGTCGGTAAATTTTATTTTAGTCATTTTTCTTGATTATTTTTATTATTAAATTGTTGTTTAACCAATATTTAATCATGTTTTTACCTTAATCATTGTAAAAAATATTATATACATTCACTAAATAAATTGATAAAAAATTAATATTATCATATTATAAAATATATAATATTCTAATTTTATATATGGAATTTACTTTTCCAAATTATATTAAAATAATTGGCATAAAAAACTAAAAATAATCCTATAAACGTGTCACAAAAGTTGGTTTCTAAAGAGAAAATGTTTAAATGTTCATAATGATTTTTTGTTAAATTCAACAATGAAATTAGTTCCCATTTCATAAAATTGATAATTTTTTGTATAATTTTAAAAATTTAAATTTAAAACCAATTTAAAATATAATTTAACTATATTAATAAAATAGATGTAATGTTAGTTATCATTTAAAATTCATTATTTTTTACTATTCATCCAAAAATCAAATATTTCAGAAAAATCCCAAAATTTCATCCAAAGATAATAATAAAACTATTATATAAAATTTTATGTTTAATTTATAAAACTAAATTCCATATAGTATCTAAAATTAGTTATAATATTTTTTCCTGAAAGACATAAAAATATGTTTTTCTATGAAAAATAAATTTCTTAAAATCATGTAGATGTTGCCAAAAATTATATATTTCCTTATCATCGTATTTTATTTATGTAAAATTATTATAAATAATATTAAGAATTTATTTATTAAAATTAAAATTAAAAATATGATATGTTTTAACTGTCTTGTGTAAATTTTTGGAATAACAAAATGTTATTTCGTAGAAACTCATTATTTTGTGTTACACAACCTAAAATGAGGTTTCATGTAACACATCTATTACATGGTGTAGCATATAAATAATAATTATCTTGGTGTATAATGAAATTAAATCATGAAATTAAATAAATTTAATATTAAAAGGGTTCATAATTACATGGGGTGTTACAATGTAGGTATGTGAAGAGTATCGTGAACACTTACTCATCATGGGTGAGAAGTTACCAAGGGTTGTTTAGGATTTGAGCCATGTTTTGTTGGTTTTTATTCTACGGATGTGGAATTAAAATGGATGTGAATAGGTTATGTATGGTTGTATTACACGGAGTAATGACCTATGTAGATCCTTGGTACGTGGTTTAACATCCTCCTAGTGGTTGGTTCTTTTTTGGGTAATGGTCTACTAAAACATTTGAGTAGTCTTTTCACGGGCTCTTGTTCGCTATTCAAATAGTTTTTTGTGATTTATTATTTGGTTATGTTTTTTAGTAGTAGTGGATAATGATATTAGAAAAATTTATTGAAATATATGATTTCAATAAAATATTAAAAAGTATATATTGAAAATGGGACTTGGGTTATTGAAATGTTGATTTGAATATTGGGTGGGTTATTTTAGAAAGTGTCCATAGTGTGATTTTTTTTTTGAAATATAAATTTAAATGGTAAATTTTATTGGTTATTTTGGCTTATTTGGGGCGTTTACCCACCAATCCATGTGTTTCGGATTCGAATTCCTTTTTTGGATTAGTTTTTCATCGATGTTTATTTTGTTTTTGGTTTATGTTTTGTTTAGAGGACACTGCATAGAAATATCCAGGAGGTTACCTTAAAGTGTATTTGGATCATTTACCCTTCCCATACTCCTATTACCTCAAGTGATTTCTTTTCTTCTCATGTTTTTCCTACCTTTCATGGTTATTGAGGTCCATAATAGGCTATAGTGTTAATTGAGAATGTTAAAGATGCCTTCAGGTTTTTGGGAACATCCTGAATCTCTGAGGTTCTATAGTATTCTTTGATTGTTTGAGGTCTTGGGATTGAATCTATGGTAGAATATCATCCCATTATCTTTTAACATTTGGATTACATGGGAATTCAATAACACAACTTTATTATGATATTTCATACTTGAGAAGAAGGATGATAAGAATGTCTTGGTGCTCTTGAGTATTTCGCAAGGGAAAATAATGGTGACCATCTATGTTGATTTTATTAAAAAAAAATTCTCATTAAATCGAATGAAATAATCAAAGGATTAGTTTAATGGAACTTTATTATTTTTTCTCTTCTTCTATACTTTAAAGTTTATGTTATCATGGGGAAGAATGTTATGTTTCATAAATTGGTAAGTAAAACATTTATATCCAGGTCAGTTCTAGAAGTGTAGTCCATGGGAGTTGTAGCCCAATTTCTCTTAGATATATTAGAGGGTATGCATGTGCATATGGGAATATTATAGAGGCACCCAACCCTGATAAGTATCATTTACCAGTTCTACTATCTCATTCATCAGATGATTAAATCATGTTATTCTAGTGCGGCGGGTTTGGGAATTAAAATCCATTTTTATTTAATCCAGTAAATGTTAGTCATCATTGTGGAAGAATAAGCCAAATAGAAAATGTATATAAGATTTTTTTGATGAAATATAAGTATCAATGAGTGGTTGACAGATCATTGCTATAAGGAAGAAGATTCTTCCAAACATTGGGTCTCTATCCATAGGCCTCATATTAAAGCCCATCACACAACCAATAATCACCAGGTCAGTAGAAAAAATTGGATTGCGAATAGTTTTAGTTTCATAATATTATATTTCCTGATTTTTACAGCATTATATTTGTTTATTAATATTCAAGACCATTTTAATTTATATTTTTATGGGTTTTCATCTATTGATTATAGTTATTGATTAGTTGTTCTTTCTTGTATGAGTATTACATATTATATATTTTTTATTTTAGTTTTTCTAATTTGGGTAAATGTACATCATCATGAAATGAGTAATATTAGTTCTATTTTTCTCATAGTTTTGATAACCTAATTGTTTGGGTTTCCTTAATTTTGACCCCTTGGGGTAGTTATTGGCCCCTGTATGGTGTAATTAATTTGATTCATCTTGGATTTCCCATGGTGAGGTGACTGAGCAAGTATTGTACTTTGTATTGGGGAGATCCCTCTATATTTCTCTAATGGTTTTACTCATTATGGGTATTCAACCATGTTGCTAATGTGTGACTAATTACGTGAAATTTCATTCCATGGTTCTCGAGTTTCTCCGAAATTGATTGATTTTGATATAGGGCCCTGGTTCATATCTCTCTAGAAGACATTATGGGGACATAATATGTTTGTATTGGGGATTATTTTAATTACCTAAATAGAGTTTTCTTGTAAATTTTTTCATACATTCAGATTTGACCAATTTTTTTATTCATGTTGAGTTAATGGAAATAATATTTTGTTTTTTAATGTTTTATGTATTTTTTTGTCTGGATTATGGTTTGACAACAACTTGAGAAAAATTCTTTGAGGCCTTTTGAAAATCAAACATCCGAATAGTGTGTTTGAGTTAAAGTTAATGACATGAGCATGAATTGATGAAGCTGTGTGGAATGAATGTGAGGTGGCTCTATCCAATTGACATATTTGAATTTTATGACTAGAACATGGTTTCCAAATTAATGTGCCCAAATAATTCATATACCACTTTGATCCAGTAGGGTTTATATGGATGGATGATGTATTGGAATATTGTGCTTCAAATCCATGATACATGACCATGTGTCATAGAAACAAGAAAATCCATGTTTTCCCTTTATTATTTTTATCCCATAATAGGGTTTTCTCTCTATTTATTGACTATAGGTCATGAGATGACCTTCCAAGATCTACTCCATTGGTTAAAATACCTATATGGTTGTCTTATAAATGTTATTCGTTGAGTCATTATGGGTTTTTATATGAAATTTTACATTCTCTATATATTTTACACTTATTTGTTTTGTTATTTCATTGTGTGTTCTCTCTTATAATACCCTTCAGCCTATGGTCAATGATTATAATGTGTTTCATGGATGGTAGGTTGTTCATATTAATTTTTAGGCATTTTTCATCCTTCCCTTGACGTTTATCTAAATTAATACATCATTTATTCATCTATATTCATCTATATACTTTCCTGAAAATCCCCTTTCATGATTTAATGTATCTAATTTATTTATTTCACATGATTTTGGTGTGTTTTCCTTATTTGTAGCAGGTATTTATTCCACTATATTCATGATAATTGGGTTTCTATGGTCTTTCATTTGGAAACACTATATATACATGAATTATACATGATTTTTTAAATACCAATTGATAAATAAAATTAAAAGTTTTCATTTTTGAATTATGTTTTCACTTGGATTGAGTTTTATAGTTTGGTTTTAAGTTACATTATTCTTTTTAAAGTGCTTTTTTCATGTTTATTGAGATAATTTTTGGATGTTACATCAGTTGTGGGTATATCAATTTTTTTATAAGGGTATCCTGTTTATAGATAGAATAATGAAAATGGTATTCTATAAAAATATCTACTATATATCCCTTGAATTCAAAATAATATTTCCTCTACTATATAAAATTTATTCTACCCCTATGTTTTCACAAGGGGGTCATTGGTTTCAAAATGTTTTCCTATATGTTTCTCTAATATGTTTTATAAGGATTTTCCTATTTAGAATATTAATATATGGGAGAGTGTATTAATGGCATAAATCCTTTTTGGAAAATTTCACGAATATTTAATATCTTAATATTAATTTATAAAATTGTATGGAAATGTATTAGAATTAAAATTACAAAGACCCAATTGGTGATTTTTTATTTTTCTCAAAAATTGATATTAAGGTGATGTGATTTTTAAACATTATAGTTACATTAATATGGTTTGAAGTGTGTTATGAACCACTATTTTATTCCCTCTGAGGAGAGGGTCCTCATATAGGTGGTGTCAGAGTTTGGGGTTTGCAAGAACTGTGGAATCTAAGGGATATTATTTCCTTCAATTCATGTGAAAATTTACTCATTATCCATGTAGTAATACCATAGAATTAATGGATTTATCTAGAGGGTTGAGAGATGGTTTCTTGTCAAACCTGAGTATATGGGTTGGTACTCCATTTATTTATTATCAGCTATATTGGTATATCCCACTATTGATGATTTTTTGGGAATCCACGTTTTTTAAATACTATGGGGTTGCACTAGACACTGATATGTGAGTTCGATTTGAGTAATCCAATAATTTAATTATCATAATTTTAATAATTTTCCATGATTTCATATTTATATGTTTATTTTATGTATATTATAATATTTAGGTTATCCATAACTGTTCATTCCATATAGTTATCTTACCATTATTTTCATCATTCTATTTTAATCAATTTCTATGGACTCTTTTTTTATTTAGTTTTGTAAACATGATATTGAATGGAAACCATCATCAAAATGAAATTATTGTCTATTATTTGTAAATTTATTTCTTCTCTGTATCCTATGTTTGGTTCATTAAAATGATACAACCATATTTTTTAAAATGTTATTATTATTAATGTTTATTGAACCTTTCAGTAAATTAAATTCATGGAATCTGTGGTGCTACCATAAAAATTTTTTATTCTCACACATTATTCGTGACACTAAGTGTTGGTAGTGCCATGATTTTTCGCATGTTCTGGTTTCTAGTTTGGGTTTGTCTCTGAAACATGTTGGTTGTATGGGTTGTGGTAAACATGTGGTCATAAGGAGATTATGTCATACATTTTCCATTTTTATTTTGATTACTACATTGGATTTTTTATATTTTGATGTATTTTGATCATCTTGTATCTATCTATGTTTATTAATTTTTGGTTTTTCCACATACTCTATTTTGGTTAATTAATCCTCGTTTTCATATTGATAATTTTTTTTCACTATTATATTCATTGATTCATAAGGAAATTCACTAGTAGGGGGATAGTGAATACCCCCTGAACACTATGATGACATAGTTCAGGTATCATATCAAATGTCACCCCAATATGGTTATTCAGATCTAGATCTCACTCATGTTGTTTGTATATGAGGAATGAATTCTTGGATAATTTAAGAGAGTATTTTTAATCCTGTCATGATGTCCTCAATTCTATATTATTTTTATACCATTAAATAATTTATCATATAACTGAGAGTCTATTATTGAGGCTTCATCCCCTACTAGAGGTTATTTTTAAAAAATTTTGTTTTGAAGAAGATTATGGTGTTGATTCGATCGATATTGTTTCATGTTTATTAACGGATTGTTTCATTTTCTGATAAAAATTAAATCGATGTAGGGTACCCTTCACCTTTATTCCATTCATTTCACATGTGGTGGATCATTATTTTTCTAATTTTATAGAACGTATAAACCCACCAAATCATTTTATTTAAATGGTTTAATTGGAATTCAGGGGGATGGTGTGAAATCAAAATAGGATACATGTATTTATTTTTTTCATATATGGTTCAAAATAATATTTATTATTTTCAAATATTTTAATTATGTTGAGGTTTATAACGATATTTAGGTTATATTATTTTGAAATCTAAATTATTCTTGTCGATTGACCTCACCAAAAATGAAAACATATTATAATTTATATTGGATAGTAAATTATGTCCTAATAGAAGCACATATTTTATGAAAACCATAATTAATATATTTAATTAAATATTATTAAATACCATTCATTAATATTTAATAATTAATTTGATTTATGAGGTTCAGTGATCATGTATGAAATAATAGTTTTTAGTTAGGGTTGGGATGTGTTCTGTATTTGAATAGTTTTGAACGGATGGATAAGTTTTTGAAAAATATGGTGGTGATGATGGGAATTATTGTTGATATATAGTTGTGAATTAATTTGCTTAATATTATATGTAGTTGATTGACTATATGATTAATGATATATTGGTAACATATTTTATGAATTTTTTGGTTCATATAGATTCTCAGTAATTTAAAATGCTAATAATGAAATTAAAATGGTATTCGTTGGAAAAGTTAATAAATTACTAAATTAAAATTATAATTGTAGTCATATTGGTTAGATTTATAAAATTAAAGCCTTTGGTTTGATATTTAAATATTTATTGAATTTATAAAATATTTGATGAATTAACGTATAATTGAATATTGGAATGTGGCTTAGGTATGTGTCTTAAAAATGTGTTGTTATTGATTTATAGGTGGATGTGAGAGTGGTGAATGTTGATAGGCCTTGGGGTGATGTTTTATATAATGAAATTTATACTATTATAAAACCATATTATGAGATTCTACGTGAAAATAATGCAATGTATTTAATTTTTATTTCAATTCCAACACCACCTAGCACTAGCACATTATATTATCACTAAAATATTATTTTTGATTCCTTTTCCAATATCATCTAATTATTGGATGGTAGGTTGGATAACCCCTGATCCTGACTATATATTATATGAGAGATTCATTCCCTTGGTATTTGATGGTTTCCCTGTATTGCTTACCTATAGTGGGGAGGATGAGATTACTAATGTGGATTTTAATGGGGGTGTTCATGGAATGAGTATTATGTTATTTATAAATTTCTATTCTGGTTATAAAAGAGTATATGATTTTATTGGGATTCCATTGCATCTTCATAAAACATGTGATTACTAGTTTCTCAAGGGGTTCTTAGAATTATTCACATTTACCTGAATATTTGGTATATATTACTAAAAAATTATATGGGTGCTCCATGATGTAAGATAGTAGGTCCTTCATATTGAGAATCAGTGGTAAAGAAGATTTGGGTAACCTTTTTTATTGATATATTTCATATTATGTTATAATACATAGATGCATTATTGGGTAAGAATTCTTTGGTGGGGATGGGATTGGTTAGTACACATTATTATGTGATGTTGGTTCTTATGTTCTCTCATTGGTGCATTAATATTCTCATTTAACACTTTTATGAGATACAATAGATATGATCCTATTGAGTATACATATAATGTTCTCCGCATGTGTATAAAAACATTTTTTAGGTCTCTATTAGATCTATGACGAAAATGAAAGATATTACTAGCATAGATGAAGGAGTTTTCATCGAGTAACTACCTTAGTACATTACTTATGTTATTTTTATAGAGCCTCTAAATTTTATAGACATTATACATTCATCATGGGATACTATTGATTTTATATATTTTATATTAATTTGTATAGTTTCAGGTTGAATGACATCAAATCTATAAATATTACTACATCTATTGAGGTTAATGCATTACATATGTGTAATTTTTATACCCCTATTGATAGTAACCGACTCGATCCACTTAGATGGATGGACTCAATTAATTTTTTTAAACCTTAATTATCATACCAGGAGAGGTAACATTCGAAGAAGATATTCATAGTATATGATGTGTTTGGGATAAATAGTTTGAGTCTTGGAAGGCCATGTCTATACACATTGAAATAATTCTTGAAACAACATGGCTTGGAATCCGTCCATCTCTGTCATTTCTCTATGAAGATTTTATCAAGTAGACTATAATATGATCATTGAAAATTGTGGTTTAAGAGATGGGTGATTATCTGTTAATATTAGAATAACAGGGGAGAGATATGGATGAGATGGTGGGGTCTAATTCATAAGAGAAATTTTCACTGGAAAGTGTTAGATGGGATTCTAAGTGGATCTCAATGAGGACTATAATTTTAAAAAATCATCTTATTATTCATGGTTCCTAGACCATCCATTGAATCTACCACATTGAAAAAATAATGAAGTGGAGATATAGGAGTTTGTGGTTAATATCTTATCGACATTCATATGAATCGTTAATTCTTTAAACCAATTTTTTACAATTTTTTACTATAAGTATGAGTTCTGTTCACAATAGAAAAACATACGTCATAAATAACATAATAATTATTTAATTAAAATTATTGGGGAGAAAAAACGTATAGGTATTCTTACTACTATAACTGAAAAGATGTGGTTTTAAACTCCTTATAAAATTAAATCAGATGTTATCTTAAAAATACCCATAGGTAACATCCTTAATAACTAATATTTAAAATTTTAATGATGCATTTTATGAAAAAGAGTTAAATGACATGAGGTTTTAATTTATACTATCATTTAATATAATTTTTTAAATAGAATGTGTCACATAGAAAACCAAAATATGTTTTAATATTATGAGTTATAGAATAATTTATTAGAAATTTGGTTTAAAATATATAAGTAATATACCAAATATATTTTAGTAATATAAATAGTTTATTACAGAATTTTTTCATTCTAAATAAACTATAATTTTTTAATACATATATTATAAAAAAACAAAATTTTAGTATTTTTAATTGTCATATTATCTTAATATGAAATTTACTCTTTTTTAAAAAATTATTGCTTTTTATTTGAATAGGGAAAATATATTTTATAGAAATAAAAAAAATTAAGAAATTTTTAAATACTTGTTAATTAGAAATATAAGAAACCGTTTTATATAATAATATATAAATTTTATAACATAATTAATAATATATTAAATTCCACATTTCATATATATAAATTTATATTTTTCCTTTTATAATCTATGTTATATTTTTTAATAAAATATGTTTTCAATACATTATACATTGTTTTTTGAAAAATTAATTTTAATCATTTTTAAAAGTAAAATAAAAGAAATTTATTTAAAATATTAAATCATTTAATGTATTATTTATAATATGGAACCATTTATTTTTTCATAAAATATAATTTATCAACAAAAAGATTTATTGTTATTGTGTAAAATAAAATGAAAAAAGTTAATATCCTTCAATGTAAAGGCATTAAATATTTTGAAAAGTCCATTTAATTGATTGGTGTATCTTTTTTCATGATGTTATATCACGTCTACATTGTAAAATATCTGTTTTCTATCCACATTCCATGGGAGTGACTTCTAATTATTAAAAATATTATTGTAATTACAAAAAATTCACAGAATTTCGCTTATAAAAGGTGAAATCCTTTAATAATATACCCTCTCACTAAAAACAGAATATTTGATACCAAAAACTACATAGAAATATTTTTTCAAATAATATCTACATTTTGGATTTTTTTTATTCTCAATATACCATACTTAATGGCTTAATTCCCTATACAAGGATGATAATCAATAATGTGGGATATATATTTCTAATCTCATACATATTTTTCAAACAATTTGTGTGATTTTAATTCAAAAATTATTTTATTTTAGAAATTATAAAATAATAACATATTAGTAATTTTTCTAAATGAATTTTGTCATATTGATGTTAATATACTTAAACATTGTCACAATTTCAACGAAAAAATAAAAATTTGAACTATGTGATGTGTTGGTTACCAACACCATGATGCTACGTGTTTTTTATACCCCTATATGAGTTGTTTCATTATAAGGAATTAAATATATAATAATTATTTCATTGAGATATTTTATATTCTAAATTGATATAACATATTACTATTTGATCCATTCCACGTAAAATGTAATATTTTACCGAGTGTCTGTGTAAACAAATACCCTAATAAGATGACTTTCTTTCCTTTATCATTTCATTACCATGTTAAATAGATGGTAATGTGAATAGGTTTACATGATAAATATAATTTATATTATATAATAAAATTTATTTTTTAAAAAAATTGAAAAAAATTAATTATATGATCAATAATTTATTATTGTAAATTCATTCATTTAAAAAACAATAATTTGTTGACAGTAAATAATTAAAATTATATAATATTTTTACGTCAACAACATAAAATTATAACTAATTTATAATTATTTTATATAAAACTAATAGTCACTAAATGATATCATTATTCATATGGTGAAATTATATTACAACTAAATCAAAAAATAATCAATGTCAATCATGATATGTTAATTTTTTGGCTCAGTTTGACCACTTACATGAACAATTATATGAAATCATGAAATTAATGATTATGAATGAATAATTAATATAATAATTTTAAATTTATTTTTTAATAATTTTTTTATTTTTCCTATAAAATACCCATAAATACATAACTCGTTATTTTAAGAATCACGCTTTGTTGGTTGAAAATCATAAAAAATGATCATTATTGATTTAATATTGAAAGATATTGTATTATATACCCATGAATAGAAACACATAAATCAGAAATAACTATAATTAATTTTTAATATACAATTTATTAACATGGGATAAATATCATTTTATAAGGAAAAATACTAACACTGCTCCTATGAAACCACTGCAAGTTGTCAAAAATATAAAAAACCCGAATATAGAAAAATATGAAAAAACTAATAAATATACATGAATATGAAATTGAATATTTAATATAATAAGTAGTTTTAGTTATTAATATTTTTCTGCAATTAGTAATTATGGCATTTATGTTTTTCGTTGACGGTAGTAGAGTGAATTCAATTAACAAGAGAATTGAGGTAAGGGTTTATTTGACTCTAATTTGAATTTAATAAGATAATATTAAACTATACATATTATTTCATTTTAAATGGTTTAAATAATTAAATATTGTAATTTTATATCATAATACTCATATATTTTATAACATTAAATTTCTTATTTAAATTTATTCCCCACATGGTGTTTCATTTTGAATGTTCTAATGTATGTATGTGGTTTCCTTGACTCAAATAATTTCCATGGTTAATAGTCATTCTTATTTGAACATTATATTACAATACATAAATATTATATACTAATAAAATTTTATATTATATTACCACTTTTTTTTGGAAATAACATCATCCACAACAAATTATTCTTCCATTATGATTTAATTATTTCATAAAAATATCTAATAAAAATAATTATTGTAAATTATAATCTATATCACATAAATAACAATGTTATTTATTCCCATATATTATATCATATGTTTTTGGGAAAGATAATATGAATTATTTTATATTTCAATAATACATTACTTTACTCATTTTAAAAAGTAATATTTAATAATCTATTTAATTATATTATATTTAAAAATTGATATTTCAAAATATTAGTGAAAAAATATTCTCAATTCTTTTCAAACAAAATCTTTTTTAGTGTTTAATCGACCATATTTGAGGATTATATTTATTACTTATCAAGAATTCTTAATTTGGAAGGATTTATAATAATTTTCTCAAAATAAAATCTAATTACCATCTGAATTTTTTTTATTATCAATACATTATCATTTAAAAATAGATTAAATGATTTTTGAAAACTTTTAAATTTTAGCATATATTATTCCTCTAAGAAGTACTTATTATAAAGTGATTATTTAATTATAAATTATATGTTATTATGATATGACTCCTTTTGGAAAATTATATTTTTATATCCTTTTTTACAATAGTTTTTGTATTGTGAATACCCAAAGATAACACACTCTTAAAACATCACATATATTCATTCAAAAATACTCATCAAATGTCAAAAATTATAAAAATTAATAAAAACAAAAAATATGAATCTCTCCTCCACCACAATTATGATTATTATCCCCACTAACATCCAAATTTTCATCATCATTTTCGACCAGACCAGCATTCTCAACATCAAACTCGTTATAAAAATCACCATCTCCATCACCATCACAATCGTCATTGTCATCACTATAACTATACCCAACACAATTCCTATTTCGATCTACATCACCATTAATGTCCACATAAGGACCACCACTAGTACTACAACCTAGTACACCATATAAAATATGATTCCTTTAAATATATATATCACAATCATTGGCGGTATCTTGTGTAAGTGCTGGAAATAATTCTTCCATAAATTTTTATAAATTCATCTTTGTCTATTTGGTTATTTTTATGATTCTTTATGATAATTTTTTTGAAAAAATTTCTTCAACTAGAATGTGGTATTAAAATTAATTAGATGATTCCAACTTTGTGATACTATAATTGAATCCTAATGTGGGCCAATATCTATTTAGGAAAATAAATTCAGTTATAAAAGAACACTTTGATGTAGTCCTCATCTCCCAAAACCTGATATAAGTGATCATTGTTTAGAACAATTTTAGCACCACACACAATCAAGGTACACTAAATAACATTTTTACATATATAAAAGGTATTTTTTTACAAAATAGATATTAAAATTTTAAATCAATAATGTAAAACATAAAATTTATTAATATCTCTTTTACTTTCTAGAACATCCTTTATATGGTATTCTAGGTGAGAAAAGAAAAAAAATTCATAGGGAACAATCCTTAAATATTCAAAACATCTCATTTCAATGAAATTAAATGTACAAAACCATAATTCAAAATAGGGGTTTAATATTTAATTTCATAACTATAAAATGAATATTATCATATTCAAAATATGATTTGTTGAAATATTGATTGTATTCTTAATGTATGATATGGGTTTGTTAAAAAAATGAATTATTATATAATAAATTGGGGTAATTTGAAATATTGATAAATAATGATTATTAAAATAACATAAAGTTGTATTGATGTATTCATATTAGTATATATTAATTTCATTAATATAATGGGAATTAAATTATAGAATAATAGAAATTGAATCTATTTATTTAAAACTAATTAATAAACATTGATTACATGTATATCATGGTAAAATAGAAAGGTTAAATTTATGATAGATTTGTTCCTATTTGGATGTTTGTATATTTCTATAACATAATTTTATTTGTTAAAATGGGGAAAATTAAGGAAATTTATTCATTGATGTATATTTATGAAAGCATATTGAAAATATTTGTGTTTATTATGCACAAATTCACATAGAATGATTTTATTTATTATTTATTATGTTATAAAATTTAAATGTCTAGTTAGTATGAGAATATTTAAAAAAAAATTATGTTATTGGATGACTAAAACACTTTTTTTCAAGTTGAAATGAGGTGTATAATTTTTTCATGTGGTTTATGTAAAAGGAAATGTTGTTTATTTTATTTTATGTTTTGAATATAATTATTATTCTAGTTTATATGGGTTTCCATATATTCGGTAATTTGTGTGCGAACTAGTATTCTATTCTTTATAAAGAATAGTAGCATACCTTGTGGTATGAAATTGTGAACTACTCTGAGCTTATAATACACTACTGTAGTGTATTATAGTTAATATTAGAAATGTATATTGATGTTTTCTGATTTATTGATAAGAAATTATCTAATAATTCATTGGTGGATGTTCTAATATTAGTTCATATACAGTAATAGTGGGAACACATGTGATATTATGGAATGTAATGCTCATAATATTTTATGCCATTAATTTATTTATAGAATAAAAATTGTTTTGTGATTTAATAGGGACATTATGTGGGGTAAAATGTTTTACTATTTATTTATTTATAGAATATATTCTATTAAAATTTGATTATATTCTATTTAATAATCATTCCGTGTTATATAAAGGGTTATATTTATGGATTCGTTTTTAAATGTAAAAAAGGATTTAATTTTTAATTAACAACACTAAATCTTATTAATGTGTTTAAATTTTTTCTTTAATAGTGATTTTTTTATGAGTGATCATTCATGATCTGTAATGATTTTTGAAATCACCAGCTGCCATGATTATTTGTATAAATTATTACACATGATGAATATTATTGTTTGGGTTGAATAACATGTGTTCACTTAGTGTATTTAATTAAAACATGTTATAAAGAGTTTTATATATGAAAAATTCATGTTTGAATTTTAAGGTTGATAGTGAGTTATTAAATCAAAAAGAAAAACTAATTTATAGAATTGTTTAACATGATAATATCTAAAATGTTCACTATTTTATGTTATGGAATTGCATCCTATAATATTATTCAAATTCCATACATCCACCTTTTATTTTAATTTTCTTTATTAATTATTGTTTGAGTTTATAGACATAATTAAATTTTATCTATGTTATAAGTTCTAATATGTTTTTTATTGGGTATTTTTATAAATTAATATATCAACGGTTAAAAAAAATTCATTAATATTCTTTTATCCAATTACATTCACATGATATATGCTAAGTATTTTTGTTATGTAAATAGTGATATATTGTAATTTAAGTTGTTAATGTTCATTTATGAATTAGATAAATCATCTAAGTGTTGGTATGTGAATCTTGATGATACATTAAATGAGTATAGTTTTGTAATTAATCTCTACAATATTGGAAACAAATGTGAGATACATGAGGTATAATAATAACCAAAACGTGATGCATATGAAACACTACTCAAAAAAATGACACCCATACTAAAGTGTTTACAATCAATTATTTGGGATAATTCATCACAATTAAATACATTTGTAAAATATCATAGATAATGGGAATAGGTATTTATAAAGATAAAATTCATCAGTATATATCAAGCATGATGCTACCTCATTGGATTGAGGTACCTAGTATTTCTCTTCTCCTAGACCATTAAGTATTTTGTAAGAATCTCTTGTTAATAACATCTCCTCTCTCATATAGAGAATTTGTTTTATTCAAATTATAATAATAAAAGTGTCCTTGAAGAGTTGTCTTTTCTTAAAAATTTCAACTCTCAAATTCTTCTTTAATTTACTATTTTCATAATTTATGTTTTTAATGCTAGTGGACTCTATTTTTCATACATTTTGAGTCTGTGTTTTTTTAATAACATATTCAACTAATATATTTAATTTAAAATGTAATAGTTGTGATGGTTTTACTTTGATAATCATTATTTATTTTTTTGGACAAATTGAATATTTTATGAAATTATGCTTCACATATTGAGAATAAGAGATGAAATTTACACATGAATCTATTATTTTATATTGAGATAAATATATATTTCTCGGTATTCAATTGAAAAAATGACAAGAAAATCATGTAGAAAATTAATCAAACCTCTTTAATTGATTTTAATTTCTAGTTTTTATCCATTTTAGTAATTGGATGATCAATAAGTTAAACATACTTTATTAGAGAATGATGTATATAACAATCCTTATCATGATAAAAACCATTTTTAACCATATTATAATCCTTTAATTCATTTCAACTCAATGGTTTTCAGGGAAATAAGAGGAGAAATCATGTTGGGTTAACAAAAAAGTGTCTATTTTATGATTTATGTTCTTGTTAATCTTAAAATATGAATTTCTAAAATACTTCTAAACTGACATTAAAACTGAATTGATCAAAATAGCTTTTCTACTTCAATTGGTTCATGTTATTTCTTTTTATGACATCATAATTTTAGTTTTAATCAATAATAAAACGAAATGAGTATAAATATCCTTTGAATGAGGTTCCTCATTCACGATGGATTAAACAATCTCTCACTTATTTTCTAATTTTACATGGTGTATGTTTTTACTAGTGTTATATGGTTTGTTTTATTTAATTTTTCAACTTTCATTTTCTGTTTTTATTAAAAAATTTCATTTCCAATTTTTTTTGACTTTCTATATTTTTTATAAACATTGATACAATTAACATATATTATAACCACTCACCACCATCCTTCATGTAATTACATCACAATAATAATTCCACGCTCTTTTTACAATGTTTCCTACCAAAAAAATATAAAATTCACACTTTATTCTTACCTAACACAATCATTGTTACAAATATACCTAATTTCCATATAGGGATGTCAATCAACAGATATAGATTGAATTTGTTTCTCTAATAAGATGTTTAAAATGATATTGATTCCCTAATTAAATTCATGGGTATAAGAATATAATCCATATCATTGTATCAGGTCTACCAATATCTCCCATATTGTTATTCTTATGTTGTTATATAAGATTCCAAAAAATATATAATCTATTGTAAACCGCAGTTTAAAAATCACTATAACAATGATATCATTATCATATCTCAAACTATATATTTATTCAATGGTTCTTGTCCAATAAAAATGTAATGAATATTAAAAATTTTCAATTGAATAATTTTTTTATAATAAATTTTCACAATATAAAATTTATAAATGAGTTCCTTTCCTGTATTAACTCATGTTTGAGTATCATAATTTTCCCCAATTTGTGGAAGTGTTTTGTGGAATCCATTATTTTATTTACAGAACATCAAAAAATTTCAATAATAAAAAATAATTTCACGATTAATAACATTGAAATTTTCATTCAAATTACTCATATTTTATTAATACATGATAAAAGATAACATTTCAATAAAAAATTTTATACTCATAATGTGATACAAGACACTCAGTCAAGAAAAGTGTGGCCTCTAAATTCAAACCAACTAGAGAATTATAACCACTTTAATGTTGATGGTTACATTTTCTCTATATTTTACATAATTCTAGTTGCCATTTTCCCTCACTTCTTAATCATCGAGAATATTATAAAAAACATGGTACAAAAATATTAATTAATTTTAATACAATAATATAATTAAATTAAATCTAATGATCTTTCTTACGCATATTTTTACCAGTCATTTTCCTTCACTTATTTTTCAATGGAGTCTCAAAGAGATTAGTCTGATGGTAATGGTGTTAGTGTATTTGGAATGTTTCTCTATAAGACAACTACATTTATAACTTTTTTTCAATAATTTTTTTCCTCATTTAACTCCACAACAAACTATGATAATTGGTTCCATACCACATGCATATGTATATTCCCACATAGCCTAATGGTATATCAATAAATAAATGAATAAAAAAAATATCATATAAGTACAACTAATAATGAAAAATATATGGTTAAAAATAAATTATTTTTATATATAAATATGTTAGTCATATCAGTGGGATCTACAGGTTCTTTATGCTCTAATAGATCACAATCCTTTTATAGTAGTAGTGGAACCCATTGTCATCTTTAAAGGCTTAGAATGTTTATGAGTTTAATTAGATGGTGAATGAATATTTGAAATTTAGGTGTAATTAATTAGAAAAAATTAATTTGGAATAGATGTATATAGAAATGTATAATATGGATAGAGTGTAGGAAACAACATTATATAATATAAATAAAGGAAATGGTGATTGGATTCAAATTGTGGAAAAATATAATGTGGTCTAAATATCCAAGGTTCCTTTTATTAAAAGATTGGATTAAAAGGTGTTCATTATTTTATATCCAAGGAAGGGAATGGGTGTGATCGAGTATGTCTAGTGATGAACATAACCCTAGTTACCCCCCTCAAATCATCTGGCACAACATTTACATGACTAGGGTTGTCAGAGAATGAATGTCTCCTAGGTGGATGATGAATAAAAAAAATTAAAAATATAGCACATGACATTATATTTCATTGATATATATATATTTATATAAATATATGATATAAAATACTCATAATAGGTACAATAGGGGGGAACAGATTTATCTCATGCATAAATTGTTTTCTATCATAATTTGTTTCTCATAACATCGATGTTCTTCATTTTATAAAGATTAAAAAAATATAAATGCATTATAAATTCATAACATATGTGTAATTAAATCCTTAAATAATATTAGAAATTAATTAATTACTAAAAAAAAATTTCAATCACAATAATGGATATGTGGTGATATAAAATAATTATTGCATTTTTAGTGGGAATAATATCAATAAATAAAATTATTTCATGTAAAATAAATATTTTTAAATTAGTATGTTTATCATTGGTATTGTATAGTTATCATATATTTTAAATTATAACCCATATAATTTTCGGAAGGAAATTGTGTTAATTTTTGTCAATTGATTTGGACATTCTTTGAGTTTTTGTTTTTTTCATTTTGATCATATATTTTGTTAGACAATTTACCAATTTTTTCATGTAAATATTATCATTGGTTTTGATTTCTACTATAATTAGATTAATATGTTTCAATAAAAATCATCTTTTTTGTTCAAATATAACTACTTCATTTTTTTCAAGTTTGGTACATTATAAAACAGTTTAATTTAATACTAAAAATGAATCAAAATAAAAATTATAAAAATAATATTTTGAATATTTTCATAATGTTCATGTTGGATAAGAAATATGTTTTGCCAATATTAACTATGTTTTAATACTATCAAACTGAACAAAACATGTAGAGATAAACCAAATGAACTAGGAGCATATATCAATGATTCAAATTATTTCCCACCACAAAATCATGATCCCAGTCAACTCTGGTAATTAAACTATTGGATTCATTATAAGGTATAATTTCATAGGGGGTAATGAGAGTAGTGATGTTTTCAATTTTAAATAGACCATAATCAAAAATATTTATTGTGATTAAATCAATATTGATGAAAAATTCAGGCCCTAGAGTATCATTCACATAAAAAAAATTTCCAACATTGATGAAAATATTTTTTTTTAATTTTTAGAAAGAGTACATGTCATGTTAATAACATGATCTATAATATCATAAATAAATATACCTTGACACAACTTGAATAAACCCAACTGTATTTCATCATAGTTAGTCTACCATGAGAGTAATAATCAAATAATAATATTTTCTAAATGGATATATAAAAAAATACATTTTTAAATTGATTTTTAATATACAAGACACTTTAATAACACTTTGTTTTTCTTATTACCATAACAACATCATATTGTGTTATCATTTTACATTCATTTCACGTCGTAATAATTTTTTTCACATTGATCATAATTGATATTTCAATCCCAATAAAATAACTAGGATCAAAAGATAATGATATTATTTATTGAAAGAGATATTCAACAAGAATATTCAATACCTAAAATATTAATGAATATTAAAATTCAAAATCTATAAATTTTATTAATTTATTAAAATAATAATTTTATATTTAATTTCAAAAATTTGGAAAACACATTTCTATACAACATATCCCTTACTCTCAATGATATAGATTATTGATTAATATTTATATTTATATTATATTTCTTATATAAAATTTATTAAAAGATATGTACAATTAAATTTGATGATATAACAAATACATGTAAAATCTAATTAATTCATGTAGTAATAAAAAAACTCACATGTAATAATAAATGTGTGATGTGAAATATCTCACTCTCCATTGATTAATGTTTTCAATATATATGATTTATTAATTTACATTATTTGAACATGTTATTGAAATTTATGATCAATATTCTTATACTCAAATTTTTCATTTCTCATTAGTCTCATCTCTATCATAGTCACATAAGAAAAATGTGTTGAAAATAATTCTATAAATTCATATGAAAAGTAAAATTTAATTATAGAACCTTTGGGTTGATTTTTATTAAAGAAATAATTCATTAATATGTACATCATTATTTAAGCTAATTATGACAAAAAATAGTTCCCCCATAAAGTATTTATATTTGATGATGGGGTGTTATTGGTATCATTAATTTGAAAACATATAGTGGAAATATTTTATCTAACTAAAAAAATTAATCCTCCCTATTACATATTTTTTTCAAATAATATATAGAAAAATATTTGTCACCTAGTTTTTTTCTACAAATAGCATAGCCGAATAAGTACAAACTTTTAATTATAGGAATGTAGATTATGGTTTTTTATTTGAATAAACCATTTTCGAAAGTTATTATAATCATGACACATAAAATATTTCTTCTTCAAGTTTAGTTAGTAGAACTATTTTGATATGTTTCTTGAATATCCATGATGAACAGTAATAGTATCTATTACTTATAGAAATTAATTTTTAATAGTTTTTATCACCCGAGAAGAAAATAAAACATTTCATTTACATTAATTAATTAAAAAATTATTCAATTTTGTTCTGATACAAAAATCCATGAAGTCATACTGATATCATAAACCATCATGTGACATTCCATTTAAATTTATAATAATTTCAAAACAATTGCACATATATTTCTTTAAATGATAATTACATATTAGAATTGATGTATATATTTTTTTAATGATAAGAAAAAATAAATAACCTAGTTTTATTCTTAAAATTTTTATTATTTTCATTTTAAAAATTATTCCCCATTCTATATGTCATATTAACTATAAAAATTTAAAACAGGGCATCTTACAATTAATTAAGAACATCAATTCCAGACCTATGCAACGTTGTATTTTTAGCCTTTGTGGAATTTTAAACAATTCAATAATTATTCCTGTATAGATGATACATTGTAAGGATACATCAACACACCATAAAAATAAAATAATAGAGATATTTATGTCTTCAAGATAAATTAACCTTCAGAATGTTAGGACCAAAAAATTTTCCGTTCGTGCTCCATCTCGAAATCATTGAATTAGTAGGGAAATCCTTTTTCATTCACATAAATTCCACATGAATCATAATTAAATCTATTAAAAATGTGTTTCATGCACACATAATCATATTCCAATGATGATTAAACTCTTTTAATACATGTTTCATGTATTCATATATATAATTTCACAATTTTTAATGTTTATAAATGAGTATACACATGAAAATAAAAAAAATCACACATATCCATAGAGGAAGGTTGTAAATGTGTTTGACGACTGACCATGTGTAATAAGATGTAAATATATGTCTGAATTGCTTAAAATTTTCACATTTATGCCAAACCTCAAATTGTACACATTAGATGAAATTTTTTATATCAAGCTTCAAATTTCCACCATGAAATTCTATCTTCAAGACGAACAAAGTCCTCACTATCCTTAATTTTCATAGTTTCATTTGATTACATAATTAGTGATAAATATTTATATATGAAATCATTCTAAATTATGGGAATCAACTAAAACTTTTATATATTTATTTTTCATAGAGTAAGGTGTTCATCATAATTTGAAATCCATCATGACGTTCTAAATTTATTGAATTATTTTCTTGTATTTTCCCCCGAGAATAAGAAAATACATTTCGAGAAATATTGAATTTTATTATGATAAAATCAATGTTATTTAACCAGATACAATTTCATAAAATGGTATGAGGAAATATCTGAATAATCTATTAGTAAGTACATAAAAATTTAATAATATAAATGATATCAATATTACAAATATTATTAATGTTTTTCTGATGAAACATTATGATTAAAATTCTATCATTTTTACACCACTATCGATATATTCTAGTCATGTAATATGTATTCATTTTATTGACCCTAAAAATATTATAATTTTCATTAGACGAATCATGTGTTCTCATATCAAATTCGTATTTTATTAGAATCCACTCTTTCTCATGATGATCATTATAAAGAGCTAGCAATCTAATAAATTATCTAATAAAACCCTCTTAGTTAGATCATAAACATTTTGTTATTGAATTTTCTACCTTTTATGAAACCATATATTGAATCTATTTTGAAAACAATATTTGGATATATTATGGACTATTTAATCACAACATAACCATGGTATTAAATTTTAATTATAACATGGGGTGTCTACATTAGTTATATTTAAATCGTTTTTAGATGAATATATATATAAATATCCAAATTATTTTAAATGTATCTTGAGATATGATTCATTCAATACATCCAAATTCTTTCTATTTTGTGAAAAAATATATTCCATGATGTAGAAGGATTTAAATAATTTTTCATTTTAATGAAGGATATATTTATGGAAATGATAATTTTTAAAATCATATGAAACCATAACTAATTAACTAGTATATAAGTTAATAATAACGTTAAGGAGTATATATATATATATACTAGAAATATAAAACCATGAAATTTTAATACATTACTAAATTAGTGAAAGATATAAATAATACTATTAAAATTGTATATCTAATTACAATTATGATTTTATCTAATATTCTATAAATAATTTAACCTATGTTTTCTTAATCTACAAATTCATATATAAATGATTATTATTTAAAGGTATTAATCATTTTAAACACACATAAAATATTTAGATAATAGGGATGATGCCATAAATACTAGTTTCATTTTTTGAGGAATGGAAAAAATGAATCCTTCCTCAACTTCAAATCAATAAAAAAACAGACTTCTATATATTTTAATGGAATCAGTATATTTCAATTAATAATGATAAATAATTGGTTGTTCTATAGTATCAAATGATATATTTGAGGGAAGTTTTATTTTGATTCCAAAACCTATAATTTTTATTGGTTTCAATGGGATGGTTAATGATAAATCTAAATGGTTAGATTTCAGGCGGAGAAAGTGTGATTTAATACTATTGATTATGGACCATTTATTAGGATGGTTGTTATGGAATCTGTAGTCTAAGGAATAATTAAGGTATATTATTTTGAAGATGGGTGATGAATAATTTTTTTAGATTAGACTCACATGAATTGTGATAATGGTAATTAGTTTAAAAGATTGATCCTAGGTTCAGTGTCATGCAGATATTATATTGTGGGACTAGATTTACTATCTAAGATCATAGGAGTGTAAAACCATTGAGTATTTATGTAATAATTGTGCTAATAATACAAATAGAATTAGATATTACAAGTGAACTAATGATTATGAATAATGGAATTGTAAACCAGTATTTCCTAATTGATATTTAGGTTTCTTGTGTTCTGTAAATGAGGCATATATTTTATTATAGAATAGTGAGTATTCATTTATTTTAAAAATATTAATTATTTATCTATTAGTTTTAAATAAAATTAAAATATTGTTTTTATGGTTTTTTAGTAACAATTCATTAACCATTTATATTTTAGAGGGTATGGAATATATGATCCACACCTGGTGAGTCATACTTTCTATGTGGTATGGTCACGTTGTGACTTAATAATTATTTTTGTGAATTTAAAATAAATTGATTTGATAATATAAATTTTAGAATATAACAATTAACAATTTTTATCATCACATAGAGTCATAATATTTAAGGTAAATAACTAGTATCCTTGTATAAAACTACAATTGGATAACCCGGCAGTGAATCAAGAGGGAATTGATTCACTTATAAGGTAAGTGGTCCTTTAATCTTACCCTCATATTATAATAAATATTTTCATATTTATTTCAATATGTGTTGGATCACCCCATTATGAAATTTTATACTCTTATAATTAATTAGAGATATATTTTGTGATTATAAATATAGATTTGACTCTAATAATGTGCAAATTACGTGGTGTAATTTTAGTTCTATCTTGATTCCTCGCCAATCGAGGTTCAATGATTTAATTATGATAATATTGTATAATACACATAAATATGTAACGGTGTTATTAAAAAGTTGTGTAATTGAGTAAATAAATTATTTATTCATAAAGGACATATATATAGGTTCCTTAGTGAATCTCCCCTTCAATAGAGAATAGTATAAAACCAATGATAAGTGAAAAACAATAGACATGGTTGAGAATTATAGATTCAATACCATTTCATATTGATATATGATAAAGTGAATACATTTCAAAATGTGAGTGAAAAATTTAAAATAAATAATTATATGTGAAAAAACTAACAAAGAGAGTCAAATTTGGTTCCACATATAAAAAATGCAAGGCTGATAATTAATGTGATAACCCCGTAACTAACGAATATCACATTTAGCATTTGATCAAGGTAAATACACTTATGACAAAATAATATTATATAAATGGTATTTTTCCATGTAGAAAACATGAAAAATAATGAATTTCCAACTAGAGAAAGAACCGATTCATTTTTAATGTATGTTTGAACAAACATTGCTTAAATATAAAATATATGATATTGAAATATGAAAATAAACTAAATTTTGACAAAAAAAATGAATTATTCCTTAGTGTTTTATAGCCAAAATTATTTTATATTATTGTTTATATAACACCTAAATTATTTCAAAATAATGTATTTAAGGTTTAGTAAGAAAGGTATTAAAATAAGGAGATAGGCTAGACTGATATGGGTGGGGAAGAAAATATAATACTGACTAATTCTAGTGATCTAGATAAATCTTATATGAGAATAGTTGATTCCACATAGGTTGGCACATAAATAATTAATATACCATGATTTTTAAAAATTTACTTATTGGAATCTCTATATAAACAATCCAATAACTACGTTTATATAGATATCTATCAAAGCAGTTTGGATAAATATCGTGGGATAGTTTGGACATAAATGTAACACCTCAGGTACATTAAGAATATGACATTTTCACATTTATCCATATTTTTGAATAAAATATTAATATTACTTTAAAGGGGACTCTATGCTCGATGGTGTAGCCAATAGGCAACAACGATTTTCTTGGGAATCATACATTGTACTCTAATAATAAAATAATATTATTTTAAATGGTAGTTAATGACTAGCCATTGTAATGCTGGGAATGAATAGAAATAACTAAAAAATTATTATATATGCTTGTCAAATATTTGTACTTTTTAAAATAAATGTTAAAATGTGAATGAATCCAATTTTAAGCGTAAATATTCTAATATACTTTAAAAGGCTGATTAACTGTCTTTTGATGGTGAACCCATTTTAAATCCATTTTTTGACAATTTTATATGTTATATTTGAAAAAATAAAATTCTTTTTAAATCAGGACATAAAAATTTTCTTTGTATAAATTTTTGGATTTTTTCTAATAAATTTCATTTTTTAATGAATAGTGTAAAATTATGTATTTTAATTCAAAACCTCATTTTAAAATAATTTATTTATATAATTAGATTATTTAATGAATTTTTTTAATGTTCAATTATATTATATTTTTACTATTTCATCCAATGGTGGTCATCGGAATTAATTTCACATTGAAATTGGACTTAAACTAGTGTCAATCATTTAATAGATACTGTTTCTTAAAAACACGCAATTTGTTTTGACAGCGGTAATTAAATATTAAATTAATTAATGAAACTTAAATGTTTTGAATTTTTTAAAATAGACATCATTTTTTAATTTGGAATATCAAAAATATCTTAGGGTGAATTTTTGCTATTTTTTTGGAAAACTTAAATTTTTGATGGATAGTGAAACCACTAAGTGGTAGTTAAAGAAACTGATTTTTCGTTTAAAGGAAACTTTACCACTTTTGTGATTTGATTTTCAAAAATCCTACATACATGGTTGTAATTAGGAATTTAAATGTGGTTGAAGTAAATTAAAATAATTTTTTTGTTGAATAGTAACCCTTAAGTTTCATTAATCGCAATTAAAGGTAATTAGTGTAATTTAAGGTAAAGATAATGTTATAGTAATATAAAATGCCCGTGAAAGATTTCTTACCCTCATTGGATGGGTCATGACCAACCAAGATAATCCATGGGTCAACGTGGGGACCCCATGGATCCACTTTCCTAGGAAAATGACATTAATAACTTTTTATTTAATGTTAAAATAAAAGTGTCACAAACAAGTATTGTTTTACTAAAACAATTTCTACAGAGGGTTATACAAGTCATATTTTTTACTATAATTATTTAATAGAAATATAAAAATATTTCCTACATAATGATATTTTTTTTATAATTTTTGGACATTAAATAAATTAATTTATTTATGACACCGTGATAATGCATTGATTAGCTCAAAAATGAACGATTTAAATAAAATGAGAAGATATGGTAAAATATAAGTCTTACACTTGCCACAAACCTATTGGATGAGAGGATTTCAAAACCTTATCACCTTAGCCTTGAAATATTCCCTTTTGGGACGTTTAAAATCCGAAAATAATTTTATAATAAGGTAATGTGTTATAACATTCCAAGAGTGCCCCTCTTCTTCTCTTATAAAAGGACCCCACCTCTACCACCTTAACCACACCTCTCAAGCCTTTAGATCAGCCATACCCTAACCATTTAATATATCCACATAACTCTCTTCATCATTTTATCCTCACCGTTGGCATAATGCTCTTCAAAAACCTTTTGGGCTCAAATCAAAAAGAGTTACTCGATTTTAAGGTAATGTCTTTACTTGTGTTCTTTTGTTTTATTTTTCTTTCCAACCCCCTAAACTCTTTTTATTAAATTTTTTTTTAACAAAACCAGTACCTTAAATATACTTGGATTTTTTTTAAAGTATTATTTGAGCTACACTTTTACACAAATCCTTCTAATGGTTAAAGAGCATATTGTTTCTATGGATGGTGAATTACTGCCACATGAAACGATGATTGTTTAATATTCTTTTAACACCTTCAAAGGTGGCCATTAAGATGTAAATATATTTATATATGATATATATTTTTTTATGTTTTTTTAAGCATATTTATTTTTCATTTATGGCATACCATTATGGTTTCCATTATAGGTAAACGTGATATCTTCATTTTGGGAAGTGCGGAATACCGCCCCGTCAAGTGATTTGATTCTTTAATTCCATATGTGGGATGTATAAATGATATAATTATTGGTATTACATATTATATCCTACTATAATTATAATAAACCTTTATATAATTTTTATTTAATTCCATTTAATACAAAAAAAAATAAATTAAAGTAGCGTTCATGCGTACGTATGGCTTATCGTCTCCATGAACGGTGCATTTCATTTCTTATCTCCAAATGTGATGTACTATTATAAGTACATATATATATAATTGATATATATGTAATATATTACATCAAAATGATGGATATCATTCTGAAATTATAGTATATATATCCCTCATTTATTAGTAATTCGATTAATATGACAAAGAAATGAAAGTAGCGTTCATGTGTACGCACGGCCTACTACCTCCATGAACGGTGCATTTCATTTTATATCTCCAAATTTTATGGAATAGTATAAAATGAAAATATACTGGATATATATTATATTTAAATCATTTATAATATTCTGAATATTATTTACTTATAACTTCATGGAAAATTCTTTTCCAAAAATCTCAATTTTGACTACTGTACCGAACATCGAAAAGAAACGTTTGATATGAACTGACATTATTAAAAAATTATTATAACATTTTAATATGTGATATGAACTATATAATAATATTTTAAGGAGGTACTTAAGAAATTATAAATTGACAAGGATTATTATTTATGAATATAATTAAATGAACAAGGCATGTCGGACTAGAGGTAAGGGATCAAACCTCTCTCTTTATTTTTAAGCACTCTCTTTTATGTCATTTATTTTAATCTCATATTTCTTATGTTTGGGGATATTATTTTATATTCCTCTTACTGTACATTTTATATTCATATGATGAGAGACCATGTTTGATCTCATCAATCCATTTTTGGAAGTTTTAAGTGGCGCCGTTAGGCTGCCGAGTTTTCGTAAGGGATTTTTCATCTCACTTTTTTTACCATGACATTTATTCTATGTTTTCCACCATTTCCATTGATTGTTGTATGTACTGCACATTATTATACTCTTTGTGTAGTATAATTTAAATTATGGTTATTTTTATCTTCATTGTATGACCCTTCTTCCATGGGGTGTATGTTTCGAATGTTACCCAAGTCGGTAAGGGAACCTTTCACCCTCCTCTTTTTAAAATACCTATTTTTTAATGTCTTTTAATTCACATACTATTATGTTTGGATATGTTCTTATATATATCCTTATTGATGTAAATTTTATGTCCAAGTGATGAGATACCATTTTATCTCTCATCAAATCATTTTCTAAATTTTAATGTGACATCGTTAGGCTGTCAGATTTCTGTAAAATTACTTCTTAACCCACATTCAATTCATTAGGTTAAACCTTTACTTATTGAGTTTATTATTCCAAGATTATGTGTGGAATATCAATGTTGTAATTTCCACAAACCTTTGTTTGGATATACTATTTCAACACATAATATTCTCATTGATAAATTCTTACGTCATATAGACAAACTTGTATGGGAAATCATAACTCAATCTCATTTCATTGAGTTAAAAATCTATGTCAATGGTTTGGGTTTTCCATGAGTTTGTGTGAATGACCTCTGATTTTTTTTCACTTAATATCCACTTATATTTGGTGTATTCATATTTTTCACACATAATCATGTAATATAATTATCCTTAATCTAAGGATACTGACTTTGTAAGGGACTTTGTCTCAATATCCTTTCATTGAAAAATATTTTGTTTTATACACAACGTTATTTTATATGGTGTATAAACCCCTTTTAAATATACTTTTATTCGAAAGGAATCTTTTCTATATGAAGTGTTTTAATAAATTACAAAAAGTATGTTTCTTTTTAATGTAGGCGGTGACAATGACCTTTCCGCCGCCGTGAGTATTATTTGATCTTTTGCTTGCTCAACAAGCCGTTATATTTTTAAAAGTAATTAAATACCATATACTATTTTATGTACTTTTGTATTGAAAATGGTTTCGATAATGAATTTGTCATGTCAATATATTTATGTGATATATTTTCCTTAAAATGTGGAAATTTTTTCTTTCCATTATAATTGTTTTATATGTTATGATTTTATAATGGCACTTGGAAATTTGACAGGTGGTTATGTGATAAACCATATGATGGGTGGTGCCGTGAATAGCAGGATGGGTGGTTACATTATAACCTCCAATGCATTGGGTATGCGAGTCGGCCATATGGTTATTCCATTTACTAATATGTGTGGAAGTCGACCGTATGGTTATTCCATTTTTGTATGTTTACGTCCCAAGTTACCTTTATATGTTATGTGTTCTTTATATGGGTTTTATGGTAATATTTTGGTTATAAAAGGGTATGTAATGATCATTTATTCAGTGAAGAGTTTTTTAATACTTCATAAAGGTGAAAAGTATTACTTTGATAATGTATTCTTGGTTTACATGTTGTTTTAAAAAAACTAACAGTTTTCATTCTTTGTGTATCCTTTACTAGGCTTTTTATGCTCATCCCATGTTTTTGAAATGTTTTACACAGGACTTAAAGATGGATATGGTCAAGGATGGGATCAAGGAAAGACATGCTATCTAAAACATGGAACTTGACATGTTTCTTTTTTAGTGTTTTTATTTTATGGAAACTTAGTAGAAGTGTCTACTTTGTAATCTTTTGAGATGTAATAGTTGTGACCTAATTCTCTAAAACTCTAAACCAGAGATGTTCCTCAATGTGAATTATTCATTTAATTCAATATTAAGTAATGTTTAAGGGTGGTTCCTTATAATAAACTTACTATATATGTTTTTTTGTTATTTTGTATAAGTTCACCTACACAATGGTTTTAAAAATCCATTTTTATATATGTGTCATTATAGACAAACATTCCATTAGTGGAAAATTATATATAATGTTTTCAATGGTTTTGGATATAATATATTTATTATCCAATTTGTAGGTGATAATCATTATGTTCCCTATATTTTCAAATTTGTGTGAGATATATTACTAAAATAATGTGTATGATGTATTTTATTAGTTATTTTATGTTTATATAACTTTATGTTGTATATTGGTTAACAGAAATTCTCTCCACATGTGGTTGTCTATCTGTTTATTGTTCATTAACTTTTTTTCCTTTGATACCCCTCTTTCAAATTTGAATTTATGAATTTGATGAATTGGTGTTGTCCTACTAGTTTATACCCACACTGTACATAATAATCTCGATTAAATTGAAATATTTATGACCAAACACCTAAAAACTAAATAGGATCTATCTATATAGAGATAAAGCGATAGTGGATGGTGAAATAAGAAGTAATAGAATAATCTCATTTTAGATTATGTAGTATCGTTATTTATTTATTTTAGTTGTTTCTTACAAATATGTTGGCATCCATTTTGTGGGAACTTGGTAATTTTCATTTCTATTTCTGTGACAAATGTAGCTACTTGTGATATATAATTTGATATTGTTAATTTTCAATGTAATTTTTTTATTTTCATTTAAAATTATCAATGATTTTAGTGCGGGGATATTGATAATAAGTGTATATTATTCCACTACATCATATAGATGATCAAATATAGTTTTTTACCTATTTTGATCATATAAGTTCAAATTAAGTCATGTAAAACTCTAGTCTTCAGTGGGTTATTTAGATCATAGTATAAAAACTAATAAAAAATTATATTACTATATTTATAACAAAATAGATTATATAAAAATATATATATATAAATTATTAAAATCATTAAAATTAAACCTGAATTCATTTAATAAAAATAAGAAAATTATGTCAATGAATTATTATGTGAACGTAATATTAAAATAGATACTGCGAGGGAAAAGAATGTATTTTCTAACATCATAATTTTGAAAATAAAAATAAATCTATGTCATTTAACATCAAGGAAATTGAAACTAATTTAAATATTATTTGACCCTGAAATAGAACCTAAATGAATATAGATATTTAAATAATTATCATATTAAATGATAACTAATGATGGTTTCCCCTAATATTTTCATAATTGGTGACTTATGATCAATAATAAGAGAACATTATTTTAAATCCTAAGAAATATATATTGAATAAGGAATAAAAAACTTCATATTTAATTTATATACAAATTGACAAGATAAATAAAGAGAAAAAGCCTTAAAATCATAATAATGGTAATTTATGAATCTATGATTTGGTAAAATAATTGTGAAAATCAAATGGTAACCAAATATGATGAATATATTATTTTATATAAAATTATATAATGAAATATAAAGCATTGAAAATATCAAATAAGATTAGGGATTTATAATAATAACATAGAGATTTCAGAATTATATATTATTAATAAATTTAGGGAAATATAAATATGTTAACACATAATGATTTTAGTATGTATTTTTTCATTTCATTAATATGGTCCTGAATAACTTATTTCTAATACAAAAATAAAAAATAGCTAACAATGATACAATATGTTGAGTGAAAATAATATAATGAAATATTGACAGTTTTATATTACACCAAAAATATATAAAAATAACTTTAATAAAAATATAAGTGGATTAAATCAACATGTGAATAAAAATACCCTTAACAGAAAACATATGTCAACATTGTTCTCCAAGAAGATCATAACATTGATTATATGTATGAAGATGACTTCAATTATAAAAATTAAAAATTACATTATGAGTGTTATGTAAATGACTATGATGGTGTTTTCTAAGAATATATGTGATCTTATATTTCGGATTAAATATGACTTTTATAAATAGATACATTTGATATATGGTCATTAGAAATATCTTCATCAAAAATATGTTCAATGAATATATAGAAATTCATTATGCATGGATTTAATAGGTATATTATGGTTTAAAATTATTACTATATATATATAACATATCTACTAAATAATAAGTCAAATAATATAATTAAAAAATGTAATTAAAAAATTAATATATAATTATTTTTTATGAATTAAATATTATTTTTATTAATGAGTGGTTTCTTGGAAAATTATAAGATATATATAAATACAAATATATTGATTAATATAGGATTGTAATGACTAATTCTAATTAGATGTATCTAATATTATTTAATGATCTTTCAAATGTACATTTCATTATGTGTCCATGTTTACTCATAAATAATTAAAATGACCAATTTTAAATCTATCATATATTGTAATATTTCAATTACTTAACAGTGTATATAAAAAATTATTTAATTATTAATATATATAATATAATAATTATAATACCTTATTAAGAAAATAATTATATAAATACAATTGTTCTATATAAAAATTTAAATCAATTAAAAGATATATTTTAAAAAAATTAGATTCAATAATAATTAATGACGTGACATTTTTTTAATAAAAATAAAGTAATTTATTGAGGATTTAAATTTTTTAGGCATAAAAATAATAGACCTAGTAAAAAACAGGATTTTCATTTGAAAATATTAAACGAGGTAAATAGATTTAGACATGTTAGTAAATACGTCAAATTCAAAAAAAAAACAATTTCAATAAATATAAATGAATGGTTTTGACAAAAAACCATATAAACAACAATATTAGCATACACATTGTGTCTAATTTCATATTAAAATAACATCCATATGCATTATTAATTGGAATTTGGTGAAATAGAAATGAAAAATCTATTTTAAATGGACATATAATATTTCAATTAAAAATATTTCTATTCAATATGAAAACTTTTTGATAAATATCCTATATTTAGATCATAGAAACATTATTGACTTCTGATAGCTTTCAGTTCCAATAAAGAATCATAATAATTTTTTCTAGTGAAACCTGTGTAGAGAAACGAGGAAGTTTTCATATATATATATATATATATGTATATATTGAATTATTCAAATTATTTTTTTTCAGTTACATTATCAAATATATATATTATAGATAACATTCCATACTATAATGATGTTATGTTAACATAATTATTTTTAAATAATAATGATGTTACTATTATATAACTTTATACTCTTACTAATTCCATTTGAATATCATGTTCGTGTATGGTCAGGTTCGACATCCTACATATTCAATTTTATACCAATATCTTCATTTTTCATGAGTAATTATCAATATGACAATATTTTTCTTTTAAATGATAATAAGGATTGATTTATGTAATTAATATGATTATTTAATAATGGAGTTAATACTCTAATGGTCATTTTTAAATAACTCATTATTATTAGAAAATTATCTATGAATTTTGCATCATGTATTAAATGCTCTTGAACAATACACATAAATTCTATAAAATCGACTTATAATTTCATAAATAATTTGATTAAAATCATTTCACTATATCTAATAGACTATGAATGATAAAAATTGTATTATAGAATGCATTTTTACAATGTTATTTTAAAACTCACCTAAAATAATTATAATTTCTAACATCAATGATAAAAAAATTAACTACTATATTTATAATATATAATTATTGTTGTTTATAATGAAGTTTAATATATGATATTAAGAACCAAATATATTATTATAAGTAATTTATGTTTATTATACATGATGTAAATGATATTTCATGGAACAGACACATAAATGTAATGGATTCATTACAAATCTAATTTTGATATCATAGTATTTATTATCATACAATGTTATGATGAAATTATTCAATTTTCCTATTTATAACCTCATAATTTTTCTAAAATAGTCTTCATTAATTTATTATTCATGCGATATTATAATTTTTTTCTCCATTTTCTTCCAAATTCCATGTATGTAATTTTCATAAATATAGAATTACCATAACAAGTGTTTTTGAGTTAAAAACATTATCAATTATATTTTTATTAAAATATTTACTTCAGGATATCCTAATATTTATGTAAATAATTTCATAAGGTTACTCCATATAATCAATTAGTTATATTAAAAAGTATTGAATATAATTTTTTTATTTTTTAATATGGTTACTTCTCCAAAAACATTGTATTTCATTACAAATCTGACAAAGTAATATCCATTTTTATAAATATTTTATAAAATACTTGTGAAAGAATCTTCATCTATTTTTTAAGAAACTTCAAAACCATGTTTTCATTTCCATTCAATATTTATCTAGGCCTATAATTGGATGATTCGATCCACCTTCATTCCATATATGGTATATGATAATTCCATATTTATGTTTTCCAGAAAAACTATTTCTGTCACACATGTTAATTAATAAATAGTTTTATTATGAATAAATTTACGTACACATAAAATAGATATGTATAGAGATGTGTTAATATATGGGTGGGTCTATTATAGGCCTCACTTATACTGGTAAATGTGTAATATATATTGAGTTACTATGTGGAAATGTTTTTTTCATAAAATTTAATACATGGAAATGATTCGGTTTTTCTAAAAACATAAATTGTGCGTATGAAAGGTTTTCTCACAACATAGTATAAATACATGATTGGGATATTTCATTATATATTATGTTTTATAAAAACCAGTTAAAAAACATAATAAAGGTAAGATAATATTTTTTATCAGACTGTAATATATAGAACTGATTGGGTACAAGAAAAAAAATCACATGGATGATTGTGTTTTCTCACAACATGATGTTTAAGAAATATTGGGTTGTCTCAGATATAAATATTATTTTTAATTATTAGAATTTATCACAACATATAAATGTTAATAAGGAGGTTTTATAATGTTTTTTTCATATGATATTATTATGTATATATGAAATCTATATGATATGACTCAAAAAAGTTTTAAGCAACATTGATCAGGATTATAGTCCCGTTCTTTCACTTTTACAATATTCTAAAAAAATATTATGTAATTATCATTATTTATTATCTAGGTTTTATTAAGTATGAGTATCTTTTTTTTTATGTTCTCGTATAAATATTCTTATCTTATGGTCACTTATTTCTTCAATTTTTATATCTTATGTTTACCATTATTGATCATCTATGATCACCCCAATCTTATATTTTCATTCCCTTAGTTATGAAGAAAGGAATAATGCATTATGGTACTAAGATAATATTATTTAAGGTTAGAATATGTTAAATATGTTTAACGTCTTTTTATAATAGTTTTTTGATAAAAGTTCACCACTAATCATATTGGTTATGGAGTGTTATTTCCCATGATATGTATTGAATATTTATATGAAATGATTTAATAGTTTTTTCATGTTATGATCAAGTCGCCTATGTTTTTATTTGAGTTTTGTATAATTATTTTTATTATTAGGTTATGAATAATGAGTTGATAGTTCAAAAAATAACTTATGTTCAACCAAAAGCGATGTAAGAAAAACCAATCATTTTATATGGTGGGATGATTTTGTCGTTATTTGATATATCATATGTTTCATATTACAAAACAAATATTTAATCCCATAATTATAAATATTTGATACAAAAAATAACCTTTTGAGTTATGTCAATGGTAGTAACTATGAGGAATAAAATTAACAACATGGGTGGGAAAAAGTATAATGACTATGCTAATGATAAAAAATTGTACTAAATCTATGGTGAAAAATCATTAACTATTCTCATCCAACACTCCCCACCCCTAAAAAATAACATGAAATATAACATAATACCTAATTATATATATGGAACAATTTTTAATCAACTCCTTTATGAGAAAACATGCACTTAATTATGGTGTGATATATAATCCTCTAATATTTGAATAGTTGATATGTAAAATTAACAAACTACTATCAATTATCTTGTACATAGAGGATGAATATAAAGTTTTATCTTTTTATAATTTAAAATCCAAGTTGACTCAATGGTGAAATATAATATATAATATATAGGATTATAAATAAATAAAATCCATATAATATTAGGTATTTCAAAAGGTATTTTCCAAAAATATTTTCAATGAAATCACTATTAACTAAAAGGGAGATAGAATACATGGGATATAATTAAAGGAATAAAAATTCATTAGATCCTATGAAAAAACATCATGAGATTTGAAAGGTATTCCTTTATTTTTTTATCATAATAGATTGATAGGAAATTTTAATAGTGTCATATAACATCATTTCAAGAGGGAATTAGCAGTATAATGTATTGTATTTATGAATAAATTTTTTATTTAGTATATAAGGTGGAAATAAATGAAATCACACCAAATATTTCTTGTTTCATTATAAATAAAAAATAGATAATATTTTTTAGTGAAACAATATTGATAAAACATCCATAAGAATAAAAATTAGACCACTCAAAAGCCAAAAAAATGGAGGAACAAACACGATAATTTCCTTAATGTACCAAATAAAAATTTATATATGATAAATTGTTATACCAATATTTCAACTAATAGATAAATATGAAAAGGTAAATTAACACAATTAAGTATAAAACATTTATCACTAATACACTAACCCAAAATCAATGATTTAAATTCTTATTGTTTGGAGTAATGAAAATAAATACCCAATACAAAATCAAATGAGGAAGATATTAATCATGAATATCAAAGACTAAGGGATAATGTATGATATAATCAAGTCATAACTTATAATGTTCTCCATTATAGAAAAGTCGTGTAAATTTTAAACATAGAATCAAATTAAGAACCATTAATGTATTATTTAATTATACATTTTATTATTAATTCATATCATTTGTGTTCACATATATTTTTGAATTAAAAACACAATAAATAGATAATAAATAATTATTTAAGAGGTTTATTGGTGTGATGACCACATCCATGATATATAACTTCTCTCTTATCAATGTTTGTTAGATGAAACCTCAAAAAAATTTATTTCATCCTAAATTGGAATATTTCTATGTGATACTTTTCATGAACTATATATACCCTTTTATAGAGATCATATAAATTATTTATATTGTAAAATTATATTTTATATCCAAAACCACTCCATGTTATAATATTAATATAATTACGAAAATGGTAAAAATTTGGGAAAAAAATCAATATTGTGTATTATTCTATGAAAAACTCGAGACACATTTCTCAATTGAATATTGAGTAATTAAATGATGAACAAGTTCCTATTATGTGGGGATATGGTTTGTGTTGGACATTTTATTACATATTTCTCCCCTATAACAATATATTCAGTTCAAAAGTTATTTTAATCATTGTTATATGCCCATATTGAAGAGTTTTTATCGAATAAATCATATTGAATTGGAAAAATTGAAGATGAAACATAAATTGAATATGGAAACAGGTTTTATAGGACTGTGTACATCACAATGTTCTAGTAATATTATATTTTTCAATAATAATAAATGATAAATAAACAATTTCGTATATTTTCATATAACTCAATAAAGGATAATTAACAACAAATATCATGTAAAATATATTTATGAAATGTTTCTTGTACCTATATCTTCTCAATAATTCCAAAAAAAATTACATTGAAATATATGTCATTATTTTGAAGAAAAATTCGAGGATATACAAAAAATATCCACTCATACTAGATTTCAAAATTATTAATTCAATTTAATGTCATTAGGATATATTTATTCTTACATTATCATCATTGGATTGAATATGAATGAATTTATATATTATATTTAACAATTTTATTTAGTAATAATAGAAAATATTAAAAAAATTAATTGTTATAGAAAGGGAAAAAATTTCATTTATGTATTTTATAATAATATAGTAGAGAAAATAATTTAGTGAAATTTAAATTCTATGATTTTTCGGTATAGAAATTTTCATTTTTGTGTAACGTAGTTTCAAAAAAGGATATTTATTTTTACCCTTAATGGATTGTGGGGACTGAAGGATAGCGTAAATTATTTATTGTAACAACTATCTATAGTTTTAATATACATACTAGATACTATTGATACATTATTATACATTTCTCATCATATAAAAACCCACATACCATATTCATATAGAATTCAGTCATGTTCACATTGGCAAATAAAAGTGGTTAAAAATTCAAGGGTATTAAATGATTGTATTTCTCATTCCACTTAGATACAAAATTCACTATCTAGATGAAATTATATACAATAATATATAATGGAAAATATATTGGGATGATTCATCAAACATAATGAGTAGGTGGTAGATTATTTCTCATGTTAAAAAAAATTAGAGAAATTACATGAAATATGATTTGTATAAAGTAATGGTAATAATTTCATTGAATATATTTATACATTATCTCTATGGTTAAAATTATAAAAGATATAGAGTTAAATATAACATATTCTATATATTAACATATAAGAATTTTAATATATTACAATACTTATTCCTGGAGTTGAGCAATGACTATGAAAAATCAATACATTACCACCTGGGGGTAGAAGATAATGTGGATGATTAGTTATAGTAGAATGATCATAAAACTTTTTAACGATGAAGAATAAAAGAGACCCAATACTCAATTATTTTCAAAATATATACTATAAAATCATATGGGAATGGTATAATTGTTGTCATTAATAAATGAATGATCAACCATAAATCAAAATTAATATTAAAAAAATCAGAAATATATTTTATAAATTAATATAAGATTGTATATAATATACAATTTTTAAATAGAAAAAATGATAGCACTATTATTTTTTTGAAATTAATATTTTTTCCTAGAGCTCTATAATTGAAAATGATGTTGGTGAATAAGGAATATATCTCATCATTCTGTGTCCATCCTAAAATAATAATGTTGTATATAGATATCAACGATCCTTTTTTGTCAGAAGACATTATGATGAATATTTCATAGTAAATATAACGATTCTTGGCCTACTATGATGTTATCACAAAATGAAATAATTATAAGTGAATTTTTAAGTTGTTAAACATATCTATGTTTAAATGAGATACCATAACTATATATTCCATTATTATTATTCATAATATGTGTAATTTAAAATATTTTATTTTGTATATAAATGAACACATGATGAAGTTAGAACATTTCAATATTATTATAGAATAGTTGTCACTATATCATCACACACAGATATACCTAATGAAGGTTATATGTTTCCATTGAGTACCATTTTAAATTAAATCAAATTTAGATCTAAGGATTTCTGTGATGTATATTGAAATATTGTAAAAGAATATAATACCAATATTAACATAATAATCATTAATAATCCTTAAAATAATGATAAATTTAAAAATATCATCTGTGAAATATGGCAAATTTTGAGATCCTATTCAATATATTACAATTGTGGTTGGGGGCAATACCTTCATCAGTTAGTGTTCTCATGAAAATAGCTTCTATTATAGAAATCAGATTATACAATTTGAGACCAATATATGTGAATATATTACAACTCCAAAATTATGTTATTAATTTAGAGAGAATAATTTTATGGGAATGTGTATTGATAAAAAAAATGGTATAGGATTTTCAAACTATTCTGCATCACATTAAAAACTCCCATTATGATGGAAGAACCACATTGATAGTAATTATTGATATATATGGTTTGAGGATGGAGAAAATTTATTTCGTCTAAAATAAAAATTCCTGATCATTATGGGATATAGGAAAATTTGTTTGATTTGGTTTTTAATAATTTTACATTTTGAAATACTTGATCATGTGTGTATGTGAACAATATAACGTGGGGCCAATTTTTCTAAAATTACTGATGTGAACAATCCTACATGGGGTACTGGACAGTCCCATGACTCCTCCCTCATAACAGACAATGATACCTTATGATCTATGAATCAAATCCATAACAAAAAAAATTACTTAGACTCTCTTTACCATGTTATCAATACTTATTTTAATAGTTCTAAAAAACTAGATTCAACTGTCCATGCTATATGATCTATGAATTCACTGTCTAACCCAAATATTTTATAGTACATCACACATTCTATATGTACTAAGGTGACTTCAAATTTTTCCAAGGAATTGGAAATTTTCAAACCCTTGAGTACACACAATGTACTAGATCCTTAAATGCTTGATCTTAAAGTCTCTACTAGACATCTTCAACATATAAAGTATTCTAGGGTGGAGAAACCCAACCCAACCATTATTATCTCATTAACTCAACCTTATATGAAATATGTTTTTGATAAGAATGGTATTTCTACAATAGCTAACAATTATTCTACTGTAAAAATGAAGAATGAAACCAAAACAATAGAGAATGAACTAGTTTATTCTCCCAAATCTCTCATAAAATATCTTAGAATTATAGTCCACCCTGAACCTAAGGATGTAAAAACTATGACAAAAAAAGATATATGTTAATCATGTTATTACATCATCAGTGTTGGACCCTAATTTTATACTAGAAAATAATGAAACATTAGTGCAGATGCAGTTCCGTCCTTCAGATCCAGAAACTATTAAACAGTAGACCACAACTCCTTTAAAGGCTCCAGGTACACCTATTTATCCAATTAGAGATAGTAATTACTTTTCTATGATATCTTGAAACTTGATTTCTAAACAATTTATCAATTCATTAATTTTGTGTTCTAATAATTCTACAGGCCGACCTATGAATAATCCAATAAAGGGACCTACAATGAAGAATCCAGGAACATAAAGCAATTAACAAGAATAAGAGACAATCACTAATGAGGTTAGAGGTTCTACTAGAAAAAAAGTTTCCATCAAAAAGAAAAATAGAGTACTAACGATAAATTTAGGTTTAAATGAAGATACTCTTTTTGAATTTTCAGGGTATCACCAAATATTACACATTCATTGTTTTAAAAAATATTATTAATACCCATCATCCTATGTTATTTTCTATTGATGAAAATAAAATTAAATTTTATTCTAAATACTTAGATTTATGTCAACATTATTTTGTGTTTACAGGTACTATCAATAATACTATCAATGTTGATTGGTTAAGGACTTTTTCGCACTCTTCTTTAAATAATATTAGTATTTTCATGATCTTTGACAAGATTCGTATTTGAAATTTTAATATTGAAGGCACACATTCTTTATTATCATTTGTTTATTCTAAAAGCATATATCAATATATCACAACTCATTGTAATTATCATTCATATCTAGGAACTTACATTAATGAACTTGGTTTCTTATTGGAGATTTTAATTCCATTCTTAACTCAAGAAAAGAAATTGGACCATATCTTGCCACTATATCCACGAGATAATTTAAATCCTCAATTAAAGACAACAATCTCATTGAAATAAACCTCACTGGTGTAAAATATACTTGGTATATAAGAAATTATAACAATGTTTTTTCCTCCAAATTGGATAGAGCCTTCACAATGTCTCTGATTTAGATAACTAGGACACTATCTCCAGCACCACTATTTGCATGCTTAACTCTGATCATTAACTTATCTGGGTCAATGTGTCCTCTAAAAGAATAAAACCCAGGATGGATTTCAGATTTAACAATGTTAGTTCTATGAGGACGAATGAAACCATATCATCCAAAACTTTTGGTCCTAAATGTCTCATTAAAATGATTCCATTACCAGTACCCTCAAATTAAGACATCTCACGTTGACTCTAAAATCACGGTGTAGCACTAAATCCAAACATATTGACAACCATAGAATTATACTTGAGAAAAAACTCAATGATATTAACATAACACCACTACTAAATAAAACACTGATCCTACTCAATAACTAATGATTGTAGTCAAACTAAACTCCTTACTATACTTTAAATAAAATATGACAAAACATGCATTTAAAGTAAAATTTTTACCAAACATTGACATAAATACCAAATTCGATAACTCACATTAACAAATTAGGAGGGATTGTAGGCCGTTATCCTTTTTAATGGATTTATAAAACCTAATTTACAATGACGATGACATAGCTCATCATATTTTTCCTAATTTGAATCCATCTCCAATGGCCTTGATATTAACAAATAATTTCTTCAAATGGTCATTACTTTAGTGATCACTTCTTATAACAACACCATCCTCCTCAGCACTCCAATAGAGCATAAAATCAAATACATTGTCTTTAGAATGAATCATTATAGTTTTCTAGGTCCCGATGGATTCAATAATATTTTCATTCAACATTATTGGGATGTGATTTATATCAATCTATGAACTATCACAGTTAAAAAAATTTCTTGGAACCAATTTGAATTTATAAAGGGTAGATCTATTCAAGAGTATATCTCTCGTGCCTCTGAGTGTGTCAATAACATGAAAAAAACATAGAAGTCAAAAAATATATTAAACATGACTTTATAAAAGAATTTGAAACTACAGACTGGAACTTTTTCATCAAGGTCCTACAAGGTTCTGGTTTTAGTGCCTCTTTCATCACTACAATCAGAACTCTTTTCAACATGGATTATATATCCATTTTGATAAATTGATCTCCGATGAGATACATTAAATGAACTGAAGGGGCTAGACAAGTTGGTCGTCTTTCTTCCATATTCTTCTTGATAGTAAAGAAAAATCAAAGTCATTTGATCAACTATCTGGTGGTCTAGAATAAGCTGAAACCCATCCATGTCTCTAGAAATGTGAAAGATTCTACACAAATTTTTAATGCAGTTGACATCATTCATTTCATTCAAAATGATAAAAGGAATATTATTTATCCCAAACATCACTCTCGAACTATGAATAGGTTTCTGGCCAAAGCATTATTTGGAAAAAAGATGGAATTTTCTTTGGGAAGAACTTGCCTCTCAATAGAAAATGTAACAACTTCTGTGACCTCAGTCTGATTGAATGTATAATACCTTTTACTTACTTATTGTTCCTATCATTTTGGGAAGACCCAATTCATGTCACATTTCAACTATTGTTGACCAAATTATAAATCAAATTTCTTCTTGTAAAGGTAATTCACTATCCATGGAATGTAAGAATTTCCTTGTTAAATCAAGTATTGTCTCTAAGACAGTTTACACCATGATGGTATATAAATGTCTTGTTAGACTTATTAAAAAGATGATCATCACTATTAATAACTTCATTTATAATTCTATTTCTTTTTAAAAGAAACATGTGAATATTCCCTTATCAACCTATTACAGGTCCATTGAGAATGGTGGTATTTGTATACAAAATTTAAAGTTCTTTAATGATTCCCTTCAGGCTAGGATCCCATGGAACATTCTCCATAATATCTCAAATTGTATAAAAATGCACAAAAATATATTATTTTTCAATCATAAGGTGGGAAATTTGAATTACATCACTTCTCCAATTTGTATTTTCATTTAACACTCCTTAACACATATTATAAATAATTCTAGATTGATTGTCTCTAGAAATTCATCAATGAAATTCTGGTTGGATAACTGGATCGGCACACCAGTAATTTCTATGATAACATCTGATGAAACTCCTTGAAATATCAATAGAACTGTCTGAGATATTATAAACACTCATCCTGAAAACCACCCTGATATTATTCAAAATTCGTTGAAAACTACTATTTTACTTACGCAGATGATTTATTAATTTGGGAACCATCTAACAATGGTAATATTGAATCAAAAATTTCTACATTCATTATTTCTGTAACTCTGATAACTATTATATCTTGATAAATTATTTTTACAACCCATGGATTAAACCATCTAGATTCAGTCTCATCTAGCATCTTAGTCACAACAGAGTCCTCACTGATATTTGCATACAATATTTTGGAATTCATATTTTATCTAAGTGTAGAATCAATAATAAACACTGAAGAAGATGATTACCATGTCTTCCATTCATGTTCTACTACTAATACTCTTTGGAACTATTTTCTTGACTTTATTAATTGCTGATGTTTGATTCTTAACTCTTTCAAAACACTAGTAATGGAATGTGCAGAAATTGAAGGTTTTCAAAAAAAAAAGAACATATTCCTTGTTGTAGATTTTGAACACCATAATGTGATTTGGTATGATTGGAATAATATTATTAATAATAATAAATAAGTCAATCTAAAATCATGTGGAATACAGATCCTTATTTCAATACAAGACGTAGCTTTTTTGCAAAAGGGACATTTCCAAAACAGTGTGAATGACTTTGTAATCCTGATGCGTCTTTTGGTTAATGAAAATTTCTATCACCACATCACACTATGGGGGTGTTTTGGAGAGTCCTTATCCTTGGATGGAAAAAATAAATAGTGATAGCGTATCCAAGGGAAACTCAGGCCCTTAATAGTGTGATGTTGTCTTCAAGTATCACCTATGTCATATTCATGGATATTTTACGGGTAATTGTGGAATTTCTACTACCCTTGAAGATGAGAAGCTGAGTTTTATACAAGATGTTTCTTTTTTGAAGCTCTTTGGTCAAAACAACCTCTATATTGAAAGTGACTCGACAATAATCATTCTTGCGACTTGTAATCATGTAACTCATCTTGCATAATTGATTACTACACAATGGATGGAACGATATAATTCTCACATCAATATGAAATATACCATAATACATGTTTATCGAGAAGAAAACATAGTTTCTGATGGCCTAGAAAACATGGGAGATGATAGAGACATTATATGGTTTGTAGACCTCAACTCTTATCTCATTTCCTTTCTGAAAAATATTGTAAAAATATCTCGTATTTTCAAATCATGTGTACTCTCTTTTAAAAATATTTGTGGATTGGTCGTTCTGGGCCATGGTATCACCTTTTAAAAAAATTATTTTGTGTTCTTTGGATGTATCATGAGTTATTTCAATGAAAAATGGGAACACAATGATCTAATGATTAATATGTTACCATATATTTTGAACATGAGTAATTGAATTTATATAGAAAAGTTTATTTAGGGGGTAAAAAATGTAACACCTAAAAAGTTTACTAAATATTGTTCCTTTAGATAATTTTTTTAAATGGTTTATTTCAAAAGGGACAATAATATCTAATGAAATATCATATTAATTTTTTAGATAAATTATTAAAAATCGAGATAATCAATATAGAATTATGATTATATAATATGTTCCTTTATTATGAAAAATATTATTTTAAAAAACACCATTTTAATTTTAAATCATTTTGTATAAAATCATTATCATCATGATTCTCAAGGATGATCATTAAATAAATTATAACTATGGAACTAAAGTAATGAATTATATATATATAAGATAAATCAAGATGGATGTTAATTAATATGGTGAATGATTATATTAATGAATGAATGGATATATCTAAGAATGATGTATAAACATTATATGTATGGTAATTAGAAAATTGATCACTGGAAATTGGTTAATTGGATATATATATTTGGATATATGGTTAATGGTTATAAATTTCCACAGTATATATCATTTTACTATAATGATTACAAATAAAATAAACGTAACATAATTCACAAATAATAATTAATAAAACAAATATATAAAAATTAATTAAAATATTTTATTATATATATATATCACATTATTAGTGTAGTTATTAATGATGTGTTTGATTCTTTTATATTATTGTAATAAATATTTTAATTCTAATGTAATATTAGAATTTAAATTTTAGAAGATTATTAATAATTTTTATAATGCTGTAGTTAATATTATTTATTGACATCATTTAATGAAATATCTATATATTTTAAAAATGTTTTCATACTAAATCAAAATTTTTTATTTAAAAATTTTATTTTAATTTACATTTTTGAAGAATAGACAAATTTAATAATAATTATTTAAAATTTAATTGATTAAAATTATTGTTAAGATCACATAATGGTTAAAAATATATTTTTTTAATCAGGTTTTCCAATATATATTATGTTTTATATCAAATGATAAATTGACCATTATTAAAATTTATTTTAATTTAATAGATTATAAACTTAAAATGAAAAATTATAAATTATTATAGGAGTTAAATATTATAATTTTTTCTAAAAAATGTTTTTGAGGTAAAATTTTGGGTTATCACAATAAAGGAATAAATGTTGTAAATTCACCAAATGTAATTAAAAACAACTATAGAAATTTGTATGAGGTACCTGTCATCAAAACCCTATCCCACCTCCATTATTTTCCGCATTTTATCAACTTTCCTTTTAAATTTAATAATATGTGAATTATGGAATATTATTTTGGAATATTTCCCAAAAATACTCAACTTTTAAATAATTCATTTTATTAAAACTTATTATCCACTTTTTTACATTAATCAAATCATTAATATCTACTCATTTTTCATTCCATGATATTTTTTAGATTATAGGTGGCTTTTGGTTCTAATAACAAAGACTAATTAATTCTTCATGATTGAACCTATGTTGATAGAGTTTGAAATCATCATGGAACAATCTATTTCTTCACCATATTTTCCATTAGATTTTAATGTACTGTATTTAAAAATATAATTATCTCAATATTTAATTTAAACTAATATCAATATAATCATTAGATAAATATTTTATTTTTATATAAATTCATATGATTAATAATTTCATTGTTATGTTACGTTATTTATTGGGTCAGTTCAACCACATACATGAATGATATTTGTTCAACATCTCAATTTTCAATATTTATAAGTATTTATACATAAATACTTGAGGTTTATGATATTAAATTACATTTTATTTAAATAACATGATTCAATAAGGATAAAATGAATGAAATAATAATTATAAATTAAGTCATTATGATTTGTAAATAACCCATAAAATGTTCATCTCAGATTCAATTCCAATAAACCAAAAGCATACAATTCATAGAATAAACAAGGGCATAAATAAATAAATGAGACATAATGATTAAAACATGAAAAAATTTATTCGAATTATGAATTTGGTATCAAGAAATGAGGTTCAATTCTTTAATTATAGAAATTTTATTAAATAGTCAAAATTACTAATATCAGGTCATAAAAATTAATAATCATTAACTTATATATGTGTAAAAATAATTATATTTATTTATAATCAATGGTATCATATTTTAATAGGATTATTTAATATTTTATTAAGACTGTTATGTTTATTATATTACTGGTTAAATATAATTAATGAACTAAGGGATTAAGGACTAAATTCTTTTATAATTAACATTTTGATATCATGATTTTGTATGTTTGAAATCCATAATCGAAAATTATAGCATCAATATCTCTAAGATACCTATAAATTTTCAACTAGAATTGTTTTTTCTTATTTTTAAATGAAATGTTAAGCATATTCCTATAATTGGTTTTTAATTCAATAAAAATACTACTCATAAATAAGGACCGACCACGACACTTTATCTATGTTGGGAAAGATTCTATTATATGGACATATTCATTAAATTATATGATAATGTGCTCATATAATTATTAACAATGTATTAAGTTCACATTATACATTTTTAACTTATACCTAAAAATATAAATTGAATATTTGTAAGAATTTATTTATGATTAATTTTCTAATTAATTTTACTTTATATAAAATGTATAAAATGAAAATATTTTTGAAGACTTTACTATATAACATGTTTTACCATTAAATACCTTAATTTTCTTCAAAAATATCATCTATATTTCTTCATGTATATGGAATGTAATTTAATATCAGATTAATATTATAAATATTTTCCATTAAGGGAAAAGAGATTAAATGAAATAGATATTTCTAAAAAACAAATATATATTGTCTAATTCAATTATAAAATTTATATCAATTATTATGATATTTATATATTTTATATGTTTCATTGAGGATATGATATAAGTATACCAAACTCCATATTTATTTAGATGACATATTATAATAACATACAATTATTTTCCTAAAACCCAATTTATTAATATGTGTTCATTTGACAATCACATGACTCTGACTATTTTAATAATATCTTTGAACACATATGATTTGTTTATTTCGAGATGGTTGGGGAATTATTACACCCCTAGTGTGTTGTGTATTGTGTAATATCTAATGAAGTAATTCAATGCCATGTTTATTTCTCTCAAATTATTTTATAATCTTGATTATCTTTTATCATGAAATAATGTGTGGTAATAATTACATTTTATCATAACATAATGATTTAGAATAATAGGTTGATCTAAAAAATAGGACTTTAGAAAAATTGATTTCATTAAAAACATAATATGTGTAAATGATTGTGTTTTATCAATATATAATTATTGTGAATATTTGAGTTTTTTTAAAAAAATTATATTTAAAATGATCAGGTTTTAGAAAAAATAATTTTTGATATTGTTGTTTTTTATCATAACCTATTAATTAGAATGATTGGATTTATTTAGAACATAATTCATGTCAATAATTATTTTTTCTCAAAATTTAATGATTTATTGTTCTTTTTTTTATCTCGTATACGTATTATTCATTATGAATATAACATTATCTTGAGATCATGATTACTGGAACGTATTTCAACATTAATATGTCATATCTCTTATGTTGTTCTAAGATATATATTCCATGTCTTATGATTTTATGGTAAATATTTTCATGGATGTGAATCTCAGATGTAATGTTTATATTTTCTGAACCACATGATCATCTTATGATATCTTATAATCATTTTTATTATATATAATTACATCCCTTATAATTTTTCTATGATTAATCCTTTATTATGATTCAAATACTACTGTAACATCCTCAAAATTAATATTAAATGATTAATAATCTTGATATCGTTATTAACACAAAACACCAAGAATTATGATAAAAATTATATATAATAAAAAAATTATTATTCAACTACTACAGTTATAATAATGATATTAAATTGGTTGTATGAATAACAACAATCACATTATAAAACACTATCATAATGATTATATATAATCTAACTTGATTGATTAATTAAAATTTATAGGTACTAAATTTTCACTGTTGTAATTATATAAGTAAAAAATTCTTCAAACTATATTTTAATCACATTTTCTGTCAAATCCACATAAAAAATTTATCAACTTTTTACTTTCGTATTAAATGAATATACTTTTCATAAATAATATTTTTAATATAATATTTGTTTGAATTTTTAGGTTCTTTAGAAGAGTTTTATTTTTATATAAATAGTTTAAAATTTATATTTTCCCAATTTTTTTATTTATATACTTTAAATTATGTTGTTAAGAAGTCGAATTGTGTGTTGACATTGATCTCAATTTAAATAGATCTCCAATTAATGAGAATTAATCTATTTCATTACGTGGTAAACATCATTATACATTTTTTATGACATTATTTTTATTTTTATAAATAAATTATTCTAATGTAAAAAATTTTGGTTTTACATATTTATATTACTTTTTTTTATAGTTTTATAAATTTATGTTAAAATTTTAAAAATATTTGGTTGATTAATTTTATTAAATAGGGATATCTTATTTATTTCATTGTGATTAGTAATAATTGAAAAAAAGTATCACCTCACAATGGGTAAACCATCTAAAACTATGTATAAACTATGAGGTAATACATTTAAACCAATCTAACACTTATGTTTCTATTATTTTATAATAATTTCTTAAATAAAATATTTTATAAATGAGTTAAATAGTTTATTCAAAAATATTATTCAGATTTTGGTGTCCCATTTTTGAATTTTATTATAATATATTATATTTTTAGTATTTTTAGAAAATATATTTGCATCATTTAAATTAATAGTATATTTGGAATATTCCATTTGTTTATAGCATGAGGAAAATTTTTAAATAACTTCAATTATTTATTATATAACCACAAATCATCATTGAATTCAACTTATCAATTCATTACTATGTGAAATGAATTTGTATAATTGAATAGTGTATTTTCAATAAATAAAGGTTTCTTATATGTTCTTCATATTTATATTTAAATAAATCAATTTCATGTATAGATTTCGAATCTACTAAATTGGATTCCAATTATGGATTTATAATTTCCAAAAATAAATATAAGGACCCTTTTGATTATATAATTGGGTTGTCATGGTAATAAATGTATGTTATCACAGTAAAGAATAAAATAGGGATTAAAGATTTTTAACTAGAATATGACACATAAATTATCTCCAAAATGACTATAATTATTATCAATTAATTTTTTTGGACACTATCAAATATTATATATGATGTTTTGGATTTTTTTTCTAATTTAAAATATAATGATAAATATTGTATTTATAACATTCATTTTATTCATTTTTTCCATTAGATTAAATATAAAATTGAACAACCAATATTATCATGTTCACCAAACACATGTTGTTCATCCTAAAAAAATTCAAACCCAAAACCATTCATAAATTCCATCACTTCATCCCTATGCTTCTAGGGAGGCTTATTGTCAATACCAAAGGATGTATGTCAAAGAAGAGGTAATGTTATTTAACAAATAATTGAAGGACTATTTCTTCTTCTAAATCCTTTAAATATATTTTATTCATCATAAAATAATTAATATATTATCGTATATATAAATATATTTTATTATAGTTATGGTAAATATGTTTTCTATAACCATTCCATTAAATGGTAAATGAATGTACCGATTCTACTCACATGTATACGACAATTTCTACATAGTTATACAATTAATTTCCCATAACCTCCCCACATAAACTGTACTATTTTTGTAATTATTAATTATATATTATACATATGATGAAATAAATATTATTTAATTATTATTTTTTTCATATCCCATTTCTCATTAATAACGGAAGTATCAATTATGATTATGTATAGACTTCTATATGAGTGAGGCATATATTTCATTTTCATCATATTATATTCATGGATAGTCATTATGTTATTTATACTTAATTTAAATCAAATTTATTGAATGAATAATTTTATTTTAATTCCAAATTAGTGTCATACTATGGAATATTCTTACTCATATAGTAATTATATCATGCCATAATTTAGGATATTTTTACCACCTTCTCAAGTGATGTTATTTTATTTATGAGAAAATGACTAATTAAAGACTATTAATATTAATATTATGTACTAATATGATATTAATAAAATGATTTCCATTATCTATTTGATGATACCACGATAAATTTCAAGGACATGAACTTTATAATTGAAACATTATTGAAAACCGAAATTGGTATTACCAACAACAATGATTTTAATAAAGAAACGTTAGTTAAATTTTAATAATACAATAACATCTGATGATGGATTTGGAAACCAAAATCAATCACCCCAAAAAGTTGTATTAAAAGATAAAGAAAAATATACAACACACCTTATGGCCCAAATACCCACAAATACAACAAAACACTGCATTTCATGCAAATGCCAGCAATATCCAGATGACCTAAATAAAGACCCAAAAGCCCAACCAAAAAAACCTAACATATTCTCTTACAACCTGTGAAGCACCAAATCCAATGCCACCCCGCTCCACCATGATCATAATCCAAGGCAGTGACCCACCTGCATCCTGAAGACAAGCCACATCCCACCACATCACATCATCAGATATGCCATAAAACCTGCTCCGTGGATCCATATTCCATAAAGAAAAATCTGCATCCCAAATTATCCTGCAACCCACGGTCACACATCACATCCCAATAAATAATGCAGACACCCCACGTGAACTCAGCCACAGAAGTCATCACCTGAACCGAAGAATTCACAATGCTAAGACAATCTTTCACCTGACCCGAAGTCAAGCTGATCCAGCTTTCCCATGGATTAAACAACATGCCACCACCTGAGCGACCGCAAAGATCCACTCCACCGTCAGGGCTCTGGGATCCCACAACCCCAGCGCCCAACCCCTCTACCACCAAACGATACACACCAACCCCATCCGATATCCCAGAACCCGCCATCGGGATCTCAATATCGCTGAAGACGCCTGAGGGATCCGCTGAATTAGCACTGCCTAGTCAATCCAGCCGCCTCCGATAGTCTACCGCCGGGATCCCACCCTTTTTGAAGAACTTCCATCAGTCGATCTCTGATCGTCACATTCGCTGGAACAAAGCATGAGACTGCTAATCCGTCTCCCCATCGAGATACCCAACTTCGCCAGGATCCCACACAAATCCCCAACCCCACGAATGCGCTCCGCTGAGAACCCAAAACCAACTCACAACACCAAAATCCACCACTGTAACCACTGTAGAACGTCGTCAACACCAACTACCACCGGTAAATCCCTTGTCGGCTCCAAATGCTGCAAAGAAACATCCTCCACATGAGCAGTGCCTTGCAGCTCGATCTTTCTTGTCCTAATTCACTATCATCGAGCGATCCAGGGCTGACCCCCACTGCTTCTGCAAAAAACCATTACCGGCTGAGGCAGGACACCATCACCCCTCCGCACAACACCAACAAGGTCCCCTTCGATGAACAAAGCTATTAAAAATTGTTCGATCGAACCAAAATGTGGTTTAGGAACCAATCTATCAGTAGAGTGAGACTGGATATTCCCAGCACCACATGCAGCAAACATATCAAAATGACCAACAATTGCATATTCAACTATTTATCTCGGAATAAGATCACTCAAGAAATCCTTAAGAGAGAGAGCCTCTCCCTTGATGAAAATTAATTTTATACTTTTTTATATTTTTATTAAATTTAAATTTAATATACACAATGTTAAATGAATTTACAAGGACAGTCAAACTTGAGCTATGGTTTTTCCGTCTCACATTTGTCTCTGTGGGACTTATGTTATATTCACAAAATGTTTCGATCATGTAATTAGAAATTTTTGAGTTACTATATCCATTTCATGATGTATATAATATTCTATCATCAAAACCATTAAATATGATCTAATTGGGTTATTTCTTAAAATTTTAAATTCTTCTTTCATTTTAAACTATCTACTTAATCATAAGTATAATATAATTATTTTAATGTGTACATATTTTTTATATATATTTCAATAATATTATTCTTCCACGTCTATATTATCAATAAAAGTTTCTCATTATTATTTTTTTAATATACTTTTATTCGTTATTGTTATTATGTCACATTTAATTTTTTATAAAATGGATTAAGAGGGATATTATTGACATTTTATAAATGATTTATGTTTCTCTAATGGTATAAATATAATCATAAATGTAATGTTTTAAAAAAACATTCCCACTATAATGAATATTTATTTAATTTAATTTACAATTAAAATAATTCATGGAAAAAATATAAGAAATATATTACATATATTATCTTTATTTAAATATTTTAAATATGTTTTTTCAAAATGAAACGTGTGTTTTACACAAGATATCTTCTAGTGATAAAATAAAGTTATTCCCATCTATGTTAATATTCATTGAAGAAGCTTATGATAAATAAGGGATATACTATAATGATACGATACACCATTTTTTAATGGATATACTTTGATCATGTTGTTCTATCACTTTATATTTACAATATTATCATTTAATTTGATAATTATTCAATATGAATATTTATGATGATTTTATATTAAATTAGTATTGATTTGTTTCGAATAATTATTATTTTTGGATTTTTATGTGAAAAGTGTGGAACTATATATTCAACCAACATGTTATTATAAATAATGAACAAAACAATATTGGGTATTTCTAATTTGTGATGTCTATTTATATATGAAATTTTTGTACAAATACTTGAAGATAAAATTATGATATCTATAATATATATAATATCATTATAGAATTTTTTATTTATATTTATATCATTATTTATATTATTAGGTAATGTATGGTTATATTACCAGTTTATGATGTTATTTATATAGAATAATTGATTACTTTTTTTCACAACCTTATAATTCATGGATTCATTATTCTATGATTGTTTATATTGTATGATTTTTCTTAATGATCATATGATCTCACTGCAATTCTTATTTTCATTTCCTGGTGATAACAATATTGTTTTGAGTAATGATTTTTTAGAATAAATATATTTCATGAAATTTTTATCATACGAACTTTTTGGTTTATTTCATGTTTCCTTGGATAATTTGTCAGTCATTCACGTCTCTAGTATATCAGAATTACATACCTACAAAATCATCCATTACATGATCCTTTTAATCTTTTTGTCAATATAAGATGATAAAAACATTATCTAGGGTACTAGAGATGGTTCCATATAGTTTTTGTTGGATTTTTTTTAGTAAAACCGTGGGATCAAGTTTTAGGAAAACATATATTTGAGAATGCAACTCAATGATAGATATTAGAAATAATTAAAAATATATATAAAAATAAAAATTTTCCATATAATATTTTTTGGTTTTTTCTAGAAATGATAGTGATTTATAGTAAAAAAATTTATTCGTTCTCTATTATAGATTTACCGATGGGTAATAACCTTGAAAATATTTATAGGGTATTAACTCGATTATCACCTTCAACGTGAGAGAGGCCAAAAATCATAACTATTTTTACACTCCTATGTAATATCCATTGGTTTTATAATACACTATTAATGACCAATTATTAATAATTTGAAAACATTTTTATAATTTGGAAATATTAAAAAAGATAGTATGTCTATGATTATGTGATTAGGATTGCATAAATTAAAAAAAAAAATTACGGTTCCACTATATCAAAAGATATGAAATATGATTTTATATTGAAAATATTATTATATCATTTCGTTTATGTCATTATTTAGAAATTATACCAAGGAGAAAGAATCGATAATATGTTAACACTCATAGATAATGTATATATTACCCTAAAGAGAATGCCTATAAAATGGTTACTAGAGTAGTGTGGATAGGGGTAATATTTGTGAAATTCATTAAGGTCACAATTTCTATCCTTACCCACATAGTTGAACAAAATTGGATTTAAGATGGAGTATGTGTTCTTATTTTTATTCATTACCATTTGTATTTAGTTGTAAATAAAAATATGATCAAATCTGGACTTCCTTGAACACAAAATAAGAGAAGCTAAGAGTTTTATACATGTTCATGTTAAATATACAAAGAAATGAAAAATGTTGAGCATCCCACATGTGAAGGGTTAGGGATGAATAATATGGGAAAATGTTTAAATTAAATACTATTTTTGTTTAATAATTCTTAATTAGCTCATTATGATTGCTATTTCAATGAATAAATCTATCTATTAATGTTATCTTTCTTAACTATAATGAGATGGGGAATTATCCAAAACATTTACCCAAGTGTCATAATTTGACATTATAATTATGGTTTTGGTATTTACTGCTGATATCATAATATCCAAAAACTTTTATAAATATTATTGGAAGAAACATAAAATCATTTTATAAAATTGTAGTGGAAAATAGTTTATATGATAAATTTTGTATGTATTAAATTTTTTTTAACATTTCTATTTACAACATATCCTTGTATCCTTGAATTGAATTTATATTAATATTTAAAATAAGAAACGATGTCAATAAAAATGAATTTTGGATGACTGTAGACATTATTTATTTAAATTCATGTCAATTATGATTAATTTATAGATTATATTATTATGGAATACATTTTTTTGAAATATTGATGAATAATTCTCTTTAGATATTAATATTACATTGATCTTTGAAAAATATGTGATTAAATAAATTTATTATTTTATTTTAAATATTTTCTAAACAATTTTGATTATTTTTAATTTTAGTTATTTATGTAATGGTTTATGATAATAAATTTTCATTTATAATTCAGGATTTAGATGTTTGTGTAGTGTCTCATCAGATAATGGTTTATTAATATTGAATATTATGTGAACATGTGATAAATATTTCGTTTATGTAAATATGAATGGGGAATATATTTTTATACATTAAGAGATAATATAAATAAAATAATTTAAATTTCATTCATTAATAATGAAGAATTCACCATGAATTTTTATTTCATAGTGTATGATATGAGATATAAAATGATATTAATCGATACAAAACCAAATAATGAAATAGTTCATGTGAAGTGGATTGAAATCAGGTAAGTGTATTTTCTCATGTTCTATATCATGATGGTCAATGTATCCATAAAATATAAGGAAATGATCTTAAATTGAAAACATTATCATATTACATTAACTTCTAATTGATTTATGGATTTATAGTTTTCTATAAAACCGTGTTTATTTAGAGTTTTATGGTTATTTACTTTATCATGATCATGTACTATATCACTACATATTATTCCTTGTATGTTATTTTTCACATCTATTTCTAGTTTTCCAATTTTCACTAATTTTCTTTTGTAAAAATATTATTTTCTCTTCTAGGTAATATTTATGTTTCTCAAATCCCCTTTTCAAAAGATGTTCTATAATCTATTTATATGATTTGATCTTTTAGAAAAAAATTAAAATTATTGAACACTCGATTAATGAGATAAGAAAATTTTTAAATATGATGTTTATTAAATTTTTGATGAGTATATCTCTATGATAATTTAATATAAATGATTAATAAACATGATATTCTTATTTAGCACACAACACATTTCTGTAATTGAATTTAAATATAAAACATGAATTTTATTTTTTAAATATAAAAATTATAAATATTAAATTATATTGAGTTAATTAATAAGAACAACCACAATTTGAAAAATATTTATAAATGAGTTATATAATTCAAATCTATTGAGTAATGAAAATACATATTTAATAAATTTTCTGTAAATTCATTTTATGCATGAGAAATATATTTTCTTATGAAATATATTTTATAAAATGATTTTGCACATATTAAAATTAACATTTAATTATTTATAATTTTTTATGTAATAAATATAGATTTGTAAATTTTCATGTCAATATTAGTTTAGGCTATGTTTTGGAGATTTTTTGAAATAAATTATTTACATGTGAACAGTGAAAATTTTGAAATTAAAAAAATCATTTATTTACATTGAATCACCTAATACAAAATTTCGATTATGGTTGTTATTTTATCATAATTTATATGAACCTTATTTTATCTATAAAATAAATATATTATTTCATAGTAATAACAATTATAAAATATATTTTAATGTTCAATTTTTTGGAATAATAACTCATTTTTATGAAAATCAATTTCAAATATTTTTTATCAATTTATACATAAATTTTTTTGGGATACTAAGATAAATTTAATAATTAATAATTGATTACATATTTAAAATCGTGAGTATAAAATATGTTTTATATGTTTTATTTATTTTTTCAATAATAATCGTAACTGTGGATGTCATCTCCCACCATAGTAAATAAAAATAAAGTAAAGAAATGTTAAAAATACTTGTTAAATATTTTAAATAAGTATAACACATTACTTTATCCTAATTGAAGAGTTCAATTTGGGAAAATATATATTTATAAGTTAAAAAAGTAAATATAAACCATTACTGATACATTTTGAATCGATCCTTACTTTCAAGAATATAAATTATATTTTATCAAAATCTCATTACTATTTTTTTACTTTTGTTTTTCATGATATAGTTTGATGGATACATCTAGTTAGGGAGAAAAAAAATCTATAAACCATTATATATTTCTTTTTAAAATTTAAAAAATATTATGTAAATTTATTCCTTACTAAATTTCAATGTAAAATGTAATTTATAAAATTAGGTATTTTCATAGAGATTAGTTTATTTTTTTTATAATTTAATTCAATCTAAATTGATGAACCTAAAGATATAAGATATAATAATTGGGCTTTAAAATGTTAAATTATAATTATAAAATTTAGTTTAAAAGATCTGTTTTATCATATAGTTAATTTATCATTGTAAAAATATACGTTATCATAGTTAAAATAAATTAGATTTAAATATGATTTTACTACAAGATAAAGAAAAAAAGTTACAAAACATTATATAAATTTCATCAAATGTGTGGGTGTTCAATATAAGGAATATTAATTATACATTTGGGGTTATTTTTCAATATAACCAGTTTATTGTATTTATTATATTTATTTCTTTTTAAAAATTAAATGTATATCCATAGCCTCACTTATTAAAGGGAACCTCCTATACTCACTTATTCACACTACATAAGTTATATTGATTTAAAAAAAACTACCCAAAAATCATCGAATATTCATTTCCTTATTTATTTATCTACTTATATTCTATAAATACGATTCAACAGAGGATAATATTTTAATCCAACAATTATCTCTCAAAAAATTTATAATAATCATTTCTAAGTCATCCAATGTTTATTTTTCTTCTATTTCCAAAAATAAGATTTATACATCTAAATTGGATTAAATAAGTATATTTAAAATACTGATATGTTGTTATAGTTGTTGTAAATTTCATAAATTCTATGTGTGACATTAACAGAATGGTGTATAGTTGAACCGAATACATAATAATGAAGAAAAATACGATGTTGATAATGGGAAATGTGATATATGTTGCTTGGGAAAAATCAATTTGTTCACAAACAAAGATAATATTTTCCTAAATATGAGATTTAAATTATAGGGTGATAGTCATATTTTTACAAATATAACACCAAGTTTGAATAAATTAATAAAGATGATGATTCACTATTCCACCAATGACATAGTACGTCTACTCAGATATAGTGTCACAACCATCCATGCCCAAAAATAATCTACACAATTTCCATCTATGTTTATTTTAGTAATAATTTAATGTAAAAATGACTATTAAGCTACAATACCAATCTATCCAAAGGTTGAGATTCCATAGTTCCCTATCAGTATACCATGTCCATATTTAATACATGTACTATGCCGAAGATCATACTGCTAAAGATACCTATTGGTATCACAATTCTTTACAGTCTAATATATTATAATTTTTCTTATAATCATCTAAAATTCACTCTGATACACCTTTATAACACATAAATCCTTCTTCCAAATCCTTTCCATTTTGTTAGAAATAAACATATCCCTTGCTTGTAAACATGGATTACCACCTCTATATAGCAATGTGATTTAGTTTTCATCATTTCATCTCCAATATCGTTATATTGGTGAATTTACATAATATAAATTATAATTACATATATGTAATTATTCTAGAATTATAAAACATATAATACAATAGTTTCATTTTTCTCAATATAATATGTATTTACTATTTATATGTGAATATGTAATAACATTTCCATGAGAATTATATTTCATTTTGAATATAATCCCACTGAAAATGATTATAAAATTATTTTTAATTAATTTCAATAATATTTTATATATAAATAAAATTATTTTAATGTTATATTATGCTTAATATTGGTAATGTTCTTAATCATTCTATAATTGTTTAACGCTCTTGTTTATATTGGGTTTTTTCACCTACATGAGTGATTTTATAAAATAAATGACATTAAGGATTATTTACCATATAATATTTATTTTTTAATATAAAAATATTAAATTCATGACATGAAAAAATTTATCTAATGATGTAACCACGACCATTATTCATGGGATGGAACATTATAATTTAATAGTACTTGAAAAAATATGTTTTTATCACATAGAACAATGATTTTAATATATTATTGTCAATAAAGAGTGGTGAAATAATATAAGAAAAAATATCTAATATTATATATATGATTTATATTCCATTAATAACGTATAAATAATATAAATTCACTTTTCCTTGAGGATAAAGTAACATCTGAGATGATTTGAAAATCATGTATGAGTTTCTTATATAACTTTTTTTAAGTGGGACATATGTCACATTACCAAATTCTTCCCTTAACGTGGTGTATATACAACCAAATTTGATATTTTTTATATTTAAAATAGTTTTCTTCATGTAATTTATTGTTTCATTTGTCGTTATTTCATTAATATTGGTTTTAATAAATAATTTACCAAAACAGTATTGGTTTATTTAATATTGACATAATTATATGAGATTACATATGTTTATTCTTACATTGAGTAGTTATAAGATGATATATTCCTAAACCAAATAAAATTTATCCTAATTTATTTATTTACATAAATTAAAATCCTTCCAATCTGTTTCCTCTCTCAATGTACTAAAAATTATGAAAGAATGTTTTTAATTAAAGATGGATTTTTTGTATTAATTATTCTATAATTTTCTACCATGGCCTTGTGTTCTCAAATATTTATTCATCATTTTTATAAATTTCATTAATTACTAATTAATGAAATTTAACAATTATTTATTTTAGATTGTTTTTTATGGAATCATCTTGTTATTTTTTAAATGAATTTCATGTTCAAAAATATGTGACTTGAATCATTGTTTCATGATATAAAAAATTAATTATTATAAATATATCATGACTACTTATTGAGTTTTATGCATCAATTAAAATTTATAATGGTTCATTAACTGAAAATATATTCTCTACTACTAGGAAAAGTTTTATATTTTGAATATGTGATTCTAAACTAAAAAAGTGTATAATGTTCCTATGATCATTAAAGAGTATTTCCATATAGGTAAAAGTAAATTTATTAATCATATGATTTACTAAATATATACGTTAAATATACAATTCACCTTGTTTAATTGGATAGATTATGATCATTCTGTTACATAATTTTTCTATGGAAAATATAAACATATTTTATTATATTTTTAATAGGAATGTTTATATTAATTATATATATAATTTTCATTAATTTAATTCATATGATGAAACATATAACATTTTATATTATAAGAGGTCTTAATATATAAACATAATACATATGTTGGTCTCAAGAGACATACCAGATGTAGAATTTGGAAAACTTGATACCTATTATTGCATGGTTCATTGGTAGGAATCCAAGAAAGTATGATTATGATGTTTATAAAATTCATTTTATCATTATGAAACCTTTTATGATATAAATGTTACGATTTATGTTATATTGTTTTCCATGGATATATTTTCGTTTAATTACATCATTTATATCTTATGGTAGATTTTTATTTTTATCAACTATGTTTTCCATAATTTATTTACTCTACGATTTCCCTTGTTGGATGAATTTACTTAATAAGCATATGAGATAACCATTTTTTATTTTCTTCAATTCCAAATGAAACTCAGAAGGGTTCTATGAATTATTTCATAAAGATAATGCAACAAATTAGATATCTCAATAATTTTATGTTTTATTTCATGATTCTAAATGTAATCTGAGTGAATCATGTACGTATCTAGTCTCTCAAGGATACTAAATAATTTGTTCTATTGGGATGTTATATTTCTTTTCTTATATTAATGTATTAATATCACCACTACAATTTGGTTACTTGGGTTGAGGATTACACCTCAATTTATAAACATGTTTGTGATTTGTGATTTATAAAATTGATATCTTATGAGAAGATTGTTTTTAGTTATTGTTGAATTTTTTTGTAAAATAATTTCATGAAGTATATAGTCTATATAGGAATAAAATATATAGGATATAGTGTGTTATTTATCATTAGAGTTGTTTAATATTCATCTATAATGATTTAATGTGAATGCATTTTTTTAGGAATCCTAACTTGTAGAAGATAATATTGAAATAGTTATTCAGAATAGAAGAATCTAAATGGAAAATACACATGAATAATACAATTATATATTAGACACTGAAATTATTGTATAGTAATAAAGATCAATAAAAAAATTAAATTGGTATAATGGAAATATATTAATCTAAAAAAGGAATAAATAATGTGTAAATTTATAAAAATTAATAGAATAGGAGAAATAATATGATTAATATTATCACAACACATCCCCTAGGGCCCATACCGTGACATCCCCCAAGACCGCATCTTGAAGGTCAGTGGTTGGAAAATAGCACCTGAAGCATAAAAATTCAAGAGGGAGGCATTTTTGTGTGAACCTTTACTCACACACAGAAAACCACGTCCTACATATAGAAAAGTAGACATCCATTCCACTAAACAACAACGATGTCAAAGTACAAAAAGTGGGTCAAATAGGCTACAACAACAACCAAAATCAAATGAACTGGAAAAAGTAAATTTCTTGGAAAATTTGAATTATGTATCATAGAAACCGCAGGAGATGGGTAATTATAGATTATTCACTAGAAGCCATATTAATACACTCTGCCAGCCCAGTATCCCTGGGCTCCACTATGTCTTGGGCCACCATGTCCTCCATCAAGGAGGAGATCATCTGCACTAGACACAACATGTGTGGGAGAATCCTGTGCATGGGTAAGAAAAAATAATCTCATTATGTACCTCAAAACAGCATATAAACAATAAAAAAATATACAAATGAAACCAAGAATCATGAAATATAACTCTAGGTATAATATATATTAACAATGTAATACCATAATCATTTCATTGAACACCGTGGGATGATGGAGAACTGCTCCATAATGAGTTAAGTGCACCTCTGAGATACATAGAGATACTTCCCACTAACCCTGGTCTGTTGTGATATGCATCCTTAATGAGTACCATGGGTATGTTGGGTCGCATAGAGCTTCTCCCCAAAAATTTACTGTCAGGTCACACAGATCCACTTTCGACCTAATCTATACTGATGTACTCCTCCCTGTCGAGTATTGTGGGTCTGTTGCATCACACATTTCCTCTACCCACCATGGGACTCTTGGATCACACAATACATTTTCTCACTCTTCCATCGAAGCTGATCCACATAGGGTCATTTTTTTGCAGTATTCATGTCTCAACCAACCGTAGTCTTTTTGCATGTAGTGCACTCGATTTTGGGAAAACTGATCCTCAATCCGTTTATTTTATTCCAAATTCTATGAATGAAACCATATAGTAATCTAAAATATCATCCTCATTGTGACGGTTCTAACGCCATAAAAATATTGCCAATCAGACACATGGTGTGAAAGATATATTCATTTTTATGAAAAGGGGTTGGTTGGGTCTTAATCACGACTAAAAATACCCAACTCAACATTGGGTCCACCTAACTGACCTGGGTCTATCGACCCAACTAAGATATGGCTCGTCTTGGATCTAGCATGATCAGGCCCACCATGGGCGGGCCGACTCTTCCCATTCTATGATGTGGCTAGAAGCAGCGTCCACTTTCCCTACACTACGGGTTGTCCATAGAGCCACCTAATCTTCCGTATTAAATTGACTATGGCCTATTATGCATTTTATTCATCATGGTGTGTCGACGCAACCCGATCCAATTGTGGTGAAATGTTAGGGAACACCACCCCCTTCCCGTGGTCGCTGATGTGGGTCACCACCGATGTTGCCGCCAATACCAATTCATGGATGGGTTCATCCACATACCACTGGGTCTGTTCAGGGGTTTTGTTCTACACGCCTATTGTGCCGACTTCCTTTGGGGTATTTCATATTCTTTATGTTGGCCTTGCATCCTCTTTACCATAATTCCGATGATACAACCACAAAAAACACAAAAAACACACAAGGCGGTGGGGCTCAGGTCTTGTTACTATCATCACGCGCCCTCTATGATATAGTTTTATAATTATGGGACATATACATAAAAATATATCCCAAATTTTATGAAATAATAGCTTCATAAAACCCCAATAATGTACCCTTAATGGAGAACAATTGATATGTAATCAACATCTTCCTGGGTTGATCTACATTTTTAATTTATAATAATGAACGGGAAAAAATTCATCCATAACAAACCCTACATGAATGGAGTTCTTCGTAGAAGTGTTCCATCCACATGGGTTCATGTTATACTGTAATTCGTCAATTTATGGTTTCTTTCATCTAGGTGCGTCGAATTTGCTAGCAATTCTTCGGCGTTCTTCATTCTTCATTGGAGAAAATTCTCACCATATGTTCGTAAGTGGAATTCCACCAGTTGATTCCCCATTCTTCAACACGTTAACCCATTAATTGAAAACATGTCACAAAATTTTTATTATATTTTGTTCTTGCATCATTATGATGATTCATTTATGAAAAAACATATATTTTATGCTTAATTTAATGTGTCATTACATTACACATTTGCGATCCATTAATGAGAATTATTTAACGTGACTCATCACCTCTTTTTCACCGCACTAAAACACCACTGTGCTACCGCCCAATGATAGGGAAAAATAAATAAAATATTTTTTTATTTTATTTTTCTCTGAAAAGTATGAAAGATATATTTTTTCATTCAACTCTCTCCCATAAAAGTTTTGTCGATTATAATAGAATTATTCCTTTCAAAGTTCATTAGCTCTCTCAGATTTTTGATCTGATTATTGCGTTACATGTTATAAAATCATTTTCTCACATTTACTTAAATAATCATAGAAAAAGATCAAAATTATACAACATGCTCACTAATCCTTGGAATCTGGTGTCATCAGAGATTCTGGTTTTGATATAATTCCATATAATTCTTATAAAAAAAGTTCACAAAATTTATTTTACATTACATTACTCACCCGATTTTTGGATTAACATCCTTGAAATCCAAAACAATGCTAAATTGACAAATAGGGGTACTGAGCAGGAATTTGAGACTCTTGAAACTATGTTCTCTATTAGAGATTTCAATGAAACCATAGAACATAGACCAGAGGAATCAAACATCCACAAATAAATCTCTCCAATCTATCCTTTATCTTTATCGGGAACTTGAAAAATTTCCCCCCATCATCAATGTCTAGCTCACCCAAGTCGATGATGTGGGGTGGATCAGGCATTGTGCACCTTAGCTGTGAAATATGAAAAAAATCATGCAACTTGTGCATCATTGGGGGGAGATCTCTGAGATATTCTATATGTTCAACTATCCTTAGAATCAAGATGGATCCAATGAACATTGAATATATTTTGGCTCCCCATCCAAATCTCAAAAAACCCAATCGGTATAAGACCTAAAAGAACTCATGGTCTCCCTCCTTGAACTCCATGGGTCTTTGAATCTTATCAGCATACGATTGCTTCCTACTCGGTGCAATCCTCATCCACTCTTGGGTGATCTTCACCTTCTCATAGTTAGCTCGTATGAACTCTAGACCCATTAGTGCCAACTAACATGGGTCTATCAATCATAGAGTTGATCTTCATGGCCCCCAAAACGAGGCCTCAAATGATAAAATTCCAATTAAGATCAACTCTAGGATTGGGGTCTTGTATGGGAGGCTATGAATACCACCCCTACGATTGATAGACCCAATTGAGTTGGCACTAATGGGTCTAGAATTCGTATGGGCTACCAGTCTGACCATTTTTTTGATGATGAAAGGATGTGATCAAGTGTAGTAGTGTCCCGAACACCACCGGGAGTCCCTTCATCAATCGATATTTAATGATTTTTTAAAACAATTATCAATGGAACCCCGTGAATCTTCACTATCTTCTAGATTATGTGGCATCCCAATCCCTCTATCAATCCTTGCTCTCAGATGAGTAGGAATTTAGCTGGCTTGGTTAGATGTTAAATGATTACCCGGATAAAATCATGGCCTGTAGCTGTTTGTCTTAACCCAGCCATGAAGTACATCATGATACAATCCCATTTACACTATGTTATATCAACAGGAAGGGAAAAGCCTACTAGAGCCTGATTCTCATCTTTCATAGGATGACAGGTGATGCATCGTAAAACGAACTCTTCAAAAAAAAATTCATTCCTAGCCACATGTACTGACGTCAGAGGACAATGTGCATCTTTTCCATGCCAAGATGCTCTGCCAAAGTGGATGTATGGAACTCTCTCAACACCTCCTCATATAATGTCATTTATACTAATGTATACCCTCTGAAAATTATGATGTGCTTCCCACCTATAGAAAATACATCAGAATAATTTCTTGAGGATAACTAAGAATGTTAAGCCTCATAGTTAACATCCACAAGAAGTGCCTCCCTAACTCTCTGTAATAGTGTATCAGTGACAGTTATAGACTGAAGGTAGGCTACTAAATAATCATTCATGATGTATATCGGCATTGTAGTTATCTACTTTATCTCCTAACTTAGAAGCTGTAAACTGGACATCTTACAGAGCATCCATCCCACCATGTTCCACTTCCTAGGATTATAGACACTATCGGATAGTAAAATACTTACTCCAACCATAGTTGTTGTATCATGTTCATATCTGTCTAATAGAAGATATACCTGAGAATATTGTGGACATAATAGACAGTACGTCATTCACTTATCATGTAATGCCACCACATCTTCCGAGAAAAGACCACTACCGCTAGTTCGAGGTCATGGGTTGTGTAATTATATTAATTTTTCCTCATATCATGTGAGTCATAGGTGATCAAGGCTCAATCCAATATTTGAACACACCCTAGAATGGTCCCTGATGGACTTGAGAAGAGTACATAACCAATGACATCTTCAGGTAGTCTCAATACTGGGGAATTCTTCGGTATCCACCTTAGCTCCTGGAAACTCTATGGGTAATTGCCCATACACAAAAATGGTAGTCTATTTTTTTCATCAATGATAAGGGTTCCACTAAAATAGAAATTTCATGTAAGAACCTCTGGTAGTATCCATCCAAACTGATGAAACTATGCACCTTAGTCACGCTCTTGGGTGGCTCCCAAGCCATAATTACCTCTATTTTTTCCATATCCACTACAACTCAGTCCTCCAAGATGATGTTTCTTATAAAGTGGAACTACCAATTCTTGAGATGCCACATCAATATATTACCATAAATCTAGTTCTCTCAGAATATATCGATGACTTTTTGTAGGTGGGTAATATGCTCCTCTTCTGATGCTGAGTAAACCAATATGTCATCAATGAAGACTGACATGAAACGATCGAGGTATGGATGAAAGATAATATTCTTGATTCCCCTAAACATCTCTGTTTAATTGGTCATGCTTAATGGCATCACAAAAAAATCATCGTTTTTATACGGATATCTAAATTCCATATTTAGTACATCCCCATCCCACACACGAAGCTGGTGATAGCTTGATCGGATGTCTATTTGTGAGAACATCCTTGCACACTTTAGTTAGTATATGTGGTAATCAATCCATGGAAATGGATACATGTTCTTCACGAAGACATTGTATAGGCAAAAGAATTCCAAAAATGACCATAAAATACCCTCTTCATTCTTGGAAAACAACACTAGGGCTGCCAATGGTGAATCATTAGGTTGTATTACCCTGGGACACCCTGAGAGGGGAGGGGTGAATCAGGGTGACAAGTTTTTCTTTCAATGTGATATATCTTGTTCCCACATTTCTAGGAACTTGTTGAACTAGTATGATTAAAATGATCAGAAAGCTAACATTCACATGCAGAGAGATGACACGTCACTTTTTACTTGCTTCAACACTAAGGGCTACATCCATGGAGCCTACACCGACAGGTTGTTGATCATACCAAATTCCACTAAGAATCAACAGATTTTATTACAATGGTTCGAGCACATTCACTATGTCCCAAGATCACTTCCATTACAAAGGTTCACGGATAGCTCACTGCATCCCTTGGGTCACTCCTATTGACTCCCCCTAGCTCACTAACTTTGGGGAAGTCCCACTCAGTTTATAGACATTATGGTATCTTCATAATTTCAAAATAATGCATCCTATGTTGTATGTATATGCTTTGATGAAGTCCTACTCTCACAAATAGACTAATCTCACTTTGCACCGAAGGAATCGAGCAATCTTCCAGCTTTCGTATAGCTTCAAAAAGATGGGCGTACTTCAACAACGCATGTCGTCCTTCCCCAAGCCGTCTCACAAGTTTCAAAGTCGGCGTGAAAGTTATAACTGGTGGGAAATTCCACCTCCAACACTTTCATGACTAAACCTTCATCAATACCAAACTTGTGCGACCCACACCCTTTCTCTCCCAAACCACCTTAGATACACATCAAACAACTGTCGCACATCTTATACTTGTGTGACCCACAACCAGTTGCGTGACCACTACACCTGAACGACGGGATCACTAAATTTTTCTAAGTCTTGAACTTCATTACAAATGAGGAGGGGTTTTCCTCTATTTATAGGCAAAATCGACACCTTGTGTGGTGGCGCACAAGCCTTCTCATGGCGCGTATGTTCCGATGCGCAGCTCCAACCGCCCTAGCCTTTGTCACGCTACTCACTTGCATGACCAATCCAATACATGCATGACCCTATTTCTTTTTCCATATTATAATATTATAATCATGTAAAACATATGTCACACAACTTTCCAATCGTCCTAGGCACCGGCGCACAATTCCTTTCTCAGTGTGCAAGTCACTTGTGCGACACATATCCGGAGTGCAAGTCCCTTTACCAAAAATCATTGTTTTCCCCTTTTATCAATTTCGATGTCTAGAAATTTGGAAAACACTGGAAAACAGTGACATTTTAAATACTGTTATCTACATGACCTGTATGAGTATTTTTCTAGCACACATTTTGAACTTCCTTTGTTGATTGAAAACAAACAAAAACCAATCTCTAATTCATGAATAGATAACCATGGTTCCAACAATATCCTCTTTTGGGTTTTTTGGAAATCAATAAATAAATTTAAAATATTACCATCCTCATTCCAACGAAAAAAGCAAAAATCCACTCAACCAACACTCTATGTCTATGTGATCAATGCTCGGTATAGAAAACAAGAGTGGAAGCTTGAATTAGGTTTCAGTGTTTTTGTATTCTCAAAGATTCCCATGAAGTTCTATTACAATGTCAATGAATCATTACATTACCAATGTATTCCTTCTCGTCCTTCTAATCCTATCACTAGCACTGAGTCTTATAATGTGACAGAAGCATTACATGCCTGAATTTATCTCATCCTTCTTATCCTATCATTGACATTGAATCTTATCATGTGACAGAAGGATTACATTCTTGAATTTATTCCTTTCTCCCCCATTGACAAAAAACCCAAAGACAAGTAATTATTCATTGTTCAGCTCAAACCACACTCCCCCTAGATAGTATCTCACCCAAAAACCTGCATCACATCCATAAATAGAAAAAACAATTAACATAACTGAGGAGAGGGGATTTACGTACCCTCATTAAGCACTGGGAGGTATCTGAACACCAAGTTTCAATCGATGCTTTACAAATACTTATGTTAAAGAAGACTTGGTCAAGATATCATCAACATTCTCATTAGTTTCAACATAATCCATTCTAATCACACCTTGTTCATGTTTCGCTTTGATAATGTGAAAATGAATATCAATATGTTTTGTATGATAATGTTGAACCATATTCTTCGTAAGATCAATTGCGATCTAGTTATCATAGTAAATAATCATTGGTTGCTTCCCCTCATCACCAATATTTGTTAATTTCTGCTTCATCCATAGCATTTGAGTGCATGCCTATGTGGAGGAGATATACTAAGCATCAATCGTACTAAGATAATCACTTTCTTGTTTCTTTCTCAACAAGCCAACACATCTATTCCCAATATAGAATTCTCCACCACTGGTGGAATTTCTGTCCACAACATCGCCATCCTAGTTAAAATCATAAAATACAGATAATTCACTATTCCTTCTTGTAGAAAAGTATAACCCACAATTATGAGTACCATGAATATACCTAATGATTATTTTTACTGCTTCCATATGTTCCTCCATTGGATTACTCTGAATGCAGGCTGCATGACATGTGGAAAAGAAAATATTTGGATGTGTCACCTTAAGGTACAGTAGGCTCCCAATTATCCTCTTGTACATAGTGGGGTCTACAAATACCCTATCTTAATGCTTTCAATGTTTAGTTCCAACTACAATTAGAGTTCATATTGGTATGGAGTCTTTCATATTAAACTTCTTCAGCTTCTCTCATGAATACTTTTCCAGAGAAATGAAAGTGTAATCCTTCTTTTGAATCACCTACAGCCCCAAGAAATATGGGAGCTCCCCAGTTATAGACATTTAAAATTATGATTTCAGGTGATTGGAAAACTCATCCACTTATTTCTTCCTACTGCCACAAAATATGATATAATCAACATAGACTAGAACCATTAATTGATCTTTTGTAGAATTCTTTACATATAGATTGTGATCTAATCCTCCTCTTTTGAATTCTAGCTTCTTGAGATAAGAGTCCAGTGGGGAATACCATGCCCGTGCTGCTTGCTTCAAACCATATAGAGCATTCTTCAGTTTACAGACCTTTGTTACATCAGAACTAAGAACAAAACCAACTGGTTGTTCGATGAAAAATTCTTCTTCAAGAACACCATTCAAGAATGTTGTCTGGACATCCATTTTATATACTTTATATCCTTTTTAGAGTCCCATGGCAAGGAAAATCCTGAATGACTCTAGTCTGGCCACTGGATCAAAGATTTCGTCAACATCAATGCCTTCAATCTGGGAATATCTCTTACATACCAGTCGAGCCTTGTTTCTAATAAAAGTTCCATGCTCATAAAACTAGTTCATGAAGATCGATTGTGTACCAATCATATTGAGACATTTGGGTCTCTTGACAAGATCCCATGTCTGATTCTTGTCAATCTAATCTAACTCTTCATTCATGAATTTTACCCAAGATTCATCCTTTGTAGCTTCTTCGAATAAGGATGGCTCCATAACTGACAGAAATGCAGATTGTGTGTTATTTCTCATCATCCATGTTTGAGTGGGTGCACTCTTATCCTCAATTATGTTGTATGAATCAATATCAGCTCTACGATTTCTCTTGTGTGGTTCAGTTTATTCTCATAATCCATAGTTTCTTCATTTGATTCTTCATCTGATTCAACATCATGATGTGTCTACTGAGTGTTTTGTACAACTTCTTCTATTTTTATAATTGTTTTCTCTCCACGTTCACTTTCTTCCTCAAATTCTATCACATTAGCATATGACATCCTTGAATCATTTTTTGTGTTATCTTAAATTATCATAACATCACTTCTTTCCACAATTCTTCCTAATCGTTTGTTGAAACACTTGTATGCTTTGTTGTTCATTGAGTATCCAAGGAAAATTCCTTCATCTGTATGGTCACCATACTTCCCTTTATTTCCTTCATTTTTCCTAACAAAGAATTTACATCCAAAAACATAAAAATATTTCAATGAGGTCTTTCTTCCATGCCACAATTTATATGGTGTTTTTTTCTCCCTGATATAAGGTCATGTTCGATTTTGAATATAAACTGCAGCTTGAACAGCCTCTTCCAATAATGTCATGGAATACTACTCTCAATTAGCATAGTTCAGGCCATTTTGTTCACCTATAGATTCCTACGTTCAACAACTCCATTTTGTTGTGGAGTTCTCACATCAGCTACCTCATGTTGTATCCAATGCTTCTCTAGGTAATTTTCAAATTCAATGGACATGTATCCCCCTCTATTTTTAGATTGCAACACTTTGATTTTTCGTCCAGTATTATTCTTGGTGATTCGCCGATATGTTTTATTGAAGTCAAGCACTCATCATTCACTTTGAATGACAAATACACATTACATTCTACTGTAATCATCTATGAAGAGGACAAAGTACCTTTCTCCATGAGTTCCGGAAACATTTATTAGCCTGCATACATCTGTATGAATTAGATAAAGAAGATGAGATTCCCTTCTCTTCTTTGGCCGATATGAACTGCAGAATAGCTTTCCACAAATGCAAGTATCACATGACTTTTCATGCTCACCCTTCATATTTGGAATGTCCATGTCAATCCTCAGTTTTGATATTTTCTCCATGTATTGTTGATTGATATGTCCTAGTCTCTGATGCAACAAATTGTATTCTTCTTCAATAGTCATGTAGTAAATATTTTCTTTACTATCAAACTGATACAAGTTACCTTCTATTCTGTATCCCTTCATTAGTGAATTTCTTGTCCTTCCATAAAAGTGAATCCTTTATGATTAAAAGTAACTATGTGTATCAAGTCACATAGTTGACTAACGCTGAGTAGATTATGACGTAGTTCATCTACATAAAGGACTTCAGTCTTCTATTGCTCTCCATTAGCTAATTAAGTACTTCCAATGCCTTTTATTTTTAGAGCTCTATTATTTCCTATTAGTATTTTACCATCAACCTTCCTTTTGATATCTATTAATAGACCAACATTACCTATCATATGAGATGAACAAACACTATCCAAAATCCAGGTACTATTGCTTTTTTTAGCTTTGAGGGTCACCTCTACAATGTTTTATTTCTCGATTTTCATCTTTTCTTTCCAATAGATATTGGATTGAGTATAATATATTTATGGACTTTTAATTATTTAATCCGCATAATTAGATTCTTCATACCCATAATATTCGTCTAGATAAGAGAAACTTTTTGTGAGAGAAACACCATCAAGATGGTGAATATTGACCTATCTCTGAGAGTTGTATGAATATCTTCTATCGAATATCTGCCTCCAATACATAGCATTATGGCCAAAGATTGATCAATGAAAACAATATCCATATAAGTTATTTCATCTATTAGATGGAGGATAGGAAGACGATCTCCCTTGTTTATGTCCCAGATCTTCCCCATTCGACTATCTCCTTGCCTCTTCGCAATATGACATGGTATGGCCTAGATAGCCACATAACTGACACTTCATGAGAGGAAATGTCTTCTCACTTGAATTTATCCACATGCCTTCTACCTTGTGAGAATAGTTAGACTTCCTATCATTATTGAATGGTTGATGATAATTTTCAGTTCTTATTTTAGTTTTGATTGATGGTTTCTTTTTCAGAACATCAGTCAATGTTTCAACATGTACAACTTTTATCCTGTCTTTCTTTTGGCTCTCTCCCCTTCCAGCTTTGGAAGTATCAACTTCTCATCCAATTAAAATCTTTCACATGCAATTGGGTCTTTGATTACTCAATATTTTTCCAACCCCATCTGAACCACACTTAGTTATTTATAGTAATTATTCATATGAGAATATTCCAAAAAAAATTCTTCTTACCATCATTTTTGGTTGATTGACAACACTATTTTACTGTTATGAGTAACAAATTCTTCCTAATGACTCTCAACTATCTTGGACTTCACATACAGTCAAGATGAAAGGTAATTTATGACCATTTCTTGTTCTTCAATTCTATGTTTTAGTTCCACAACGAAATCTATGCTTTCAAGGATTGAAGAGATAACTCTCACAAGTTCATCTAGCCGTTCAATTTATACATCAAGATCATCCACATTTTATGATGACTCTTCCACCATTTATTTAGAGTTATTGAATCTCATACATTTATTCTCATTATTGGAAAAGGAATCATTGATTTTAATCTTTGGATCACCACTAGGTGTTATTTGATTATCTCTTCCTTTATAGATCAAGGTTTCTGACTTTTCAATGGTAGCCATCATTGAAGCATGGTTTCCTGTTTTAGATTTTAGTTCTTCTTCTTCACAAAATTCAATATCCTCTTCTTCTTATTCACAGACTAAACTCATCTTCTGTTTTTATCAGATTTTATTTCTACCATTTTGAAAAAACATTTCTGATGATTCTCGATCTTCAGCATCTCTCTCATAATCATCAAAAGTTTTTTGGCACTGAGAGGAAATGTGCCCAAATCTTCCACAAAGAAATCATGCCAGGGGTAGCTTACCTTTAAATTTAACTTTTTTCCTTCTTTGGTTTCTTGGAAATCAGTGAAAGAATTTCTTTTTCCTCATCATCATTACCATTACTATCTTCTGAAATTTTCAATTTTTCCATGGCATTGAATGCCATTTCCTTGCTTACACGAGTCATAGAATCTTCTTGTTTGACTCTCATCTCATATTCCACTAGACTACTTAACACATCATCCAGAGATAGCATAGAATGATCTCTTTCTTCAAGAGCTGACACCTTTGCATTGTACAAAGGAGGAAGTCTTCTCAAGATTTTATTTACGATACCAATGTCTTTGATTTCTTCTCCAGGACCTCTAATTTCTCATACAACTTCAGTAATTCGATTGAAGAATGAATCTTCATTCTCATTAGGATTCATCTTTAGATCGTCAAACCTGTTGTGTAAGACTTGATGATTTGCCTCCTTCACTTTTAGTTATCCATCACAAATGTTTTCAAGTGTATCCCACATAGACTTTTATGTGGTGAAACTCATCACCTTTAGGTAGATATAATCTGTATGAGCGGCAGTGATAACATTGTAATATTTACCATCAGTGTCCAAAACATTCATTTCTGTATCATTCATAGCAATCCCTGTTGGATCGGTAACTTGTATTCATTTCAAGGTAGCAAAGAGGACTTCCATTCTGAGGGATCATAAATGAGATTTAATTCTGTTCTTCTAAATATGAAAATTACATCCATCGAAGATAGGTACTCCCCTAGTATTGACTACATTATCCATGATGATAAATGATAGATCTAACACCAGGAACTTGCCTCTGATTCCACTTGTAGGACCTCGGGACTCCCTTAGAGGGGAGGGGTGAATCAGGGTGAAAACTTTTTCATTTAATGAAAGTGATCTTATTCCCATTTGGGTGGGAAATTGTTAAACCATCACAATGAAAATGATTAAAAAGCTGACATTCACATTTAGAGAGATCGCACATCACATTTTACTTTGTTTGCCACTAAGGGCTACGCCCATGGAGCATACACAGATAGTTTTTCAGTTGTACTAAATTCCACTAAAAATCAATAGATGTGTATTACAAAGGTTTGGGTACAGTCACAATATCCCATGATCCCTGCCTTTATAAAGTTTCAAGGATAGCTCATTGCATCCCTTGGGTCACTTCTGTTGACACTCTTGGATCACTGCCTTTGGTGAAGTCCCACTCAGTTTATAGACATGAAGGTATCTTCATAATTTAAAAAGAATGCATCCATTGTTGTATGTAGATGCTCTATTGAAGTCCAACTCTCACCAATAGACTAATCTCACATTGCACCGAAGGTATCAGGCCATCTTCCAACTTTTTTGAAGCTTCAAAAGGACGAGTGTACTTCAACAACACCTGGCGTGCTTCCCTAATACGGCACACAAGTTTCAAAGCTGGTGCACAAGTTATAACTGGCGTGCAAGTCCACCTCCAACACTTGCACGACTCAACCTTCTTCAATACCAAACTTATGCAACCCACAACCTTTCTCGTCGTAACTTCCTTGGATTCATAGAAAATAACTGTCACGCAGCTTATACATGAGTGACCCTCAACCACTTACGCGACCACTACACCCGCGCGATAGGAGAACTGAATTTATCCAAGTCTCAAACATTGTTACAAATGAAAATGGGTGGTCCTCTATTTATAAGAAAAATGTACACCCTACCTGGTGGTGTGCAATCATCCCCACGGCACGCAAGTTCTGGCGTGCAGCTCCAAATGCCCTAGCCACTGTCGCACTGCTCACTTGCGCGACCCTCTTTCCTTTGCCATATTTTTATGTCCTGATCTTGAAAAACATATGGCACACAACTTTCAACTCTTCCTAGGCACCAGCGTGCAAGTCACTTGCGTGGCACATATCCGGCACGCTTGTCCCTTTACCAAAAATAATTGTTTTCCACTTTTTTCAATTTTGAGGTCCATAAATTTGGTAAACATAGGAAAATAGTGCCATCTTCAATAATGTTATCTTCATGAACTGTATGAGTATTTTGCTGGAACACATTATGAACTTCCTCTAAGGATTGACAAAAAACAAACCATTATCCAATTCATGAATATATGACTATGGTTCCAAAAGAGGCCTTTCGATTACCTCATATTGTAATTTCTTCAATTGTACCCTCAATTCACAAAGCTCTGTGAGAGCCATTCGATATGTTGGTGTAGATATTTATGTCATCTCTGGGTATTGGTCGACAATGAATTATTTTTCCTTACAAAGATGTAGTCCATGAACATCCTTAAGAAGGACTTCTTCATATTCATACCCCACTATATAAAATATTGGACTCCACTCTTCCACCACACCATGCGTGATACTATCCAATTCGAGAGAGATCCTCTATTCTATTCTCTAAGAAATTTCATCATATGATGAAAATGTTCTATTCTCACCAGTGATGGAAAACATAGTCACTTCCTCATGGACACACCATAGTCTATGCCTAATATAGTGTATATGATCACAGAATGTAGATAACAATTCCATACCCAAGATGACATCGTAGGGCCTCGACGCTTGTAATTGGTGATCCCAACCGAATCAATCACCTCCTAGAGTATTATCACACTACCGAAACAAGTGTGTAATAATCAAATACCATCAAATATGATACTATAATTATAGGGATCGAGCCAATGGATCCACTAGAATATTTGATCCCCAGACGAGGTCTATGGAAATTAATGTGGGACTTCCACCTATGTCTATAAGATCTTTAGCTGAGGTAGTTAAGACACATATTTTACCTATAATTATCTGTGGTGTTTCATGGTCATATACCTCTATCACCCAATGATAGCCTCTCCGTGGTCCACCAATTCCCTGAGCCCATGGTGGACAATAGGGGGTGGTCGTGGTGGCACATCGAACCAACAACCACTGCCTTCCGCTCGACCTACTCCCTTCCAATGTCCACGACCATGCAGACCACCTCACTCAAATCTCTGCCTCATCCATGGGTGTCACATGACCTTATACTTATTGTTTGTGAAGAGGTTCAAGCTTTAATTTTCCATATGTCCAATCCAATGTACGTGATGAAAAACGTGATTTCCAGCTGAATCCCTTTCCCATGGGATCCTCGCACTACCGACCTCAAACCCAGAGGGTTTCCCATGAATGACCTAACCCAATTGTTTCCTCATGTCTTCTGCCTACTGATCACTACCGAGTACATTACAACCTGATGTCTATTGGTGACTCCAATTTCTATTTCCATCTCTTCTAGGAAGATCTCTCAAATAAGAGCTCGCATTAGTACCCCATCCAGAGTAGGGATGTAGAGAGACACCATGGATTCCCTGATCTCATGTATGTGTCCCTATTCAATGTTCCAAGTCCTAAAGAAAGGGTCATTCACTATGAGTGTGGAGTAGAAAGAGAGTTTTTTAAACCTCACAATGTTGTCATCCAATGACATATTGCACTACTGTAGTGGAAGAATCTCCTGTATGTGCACTGACCGAAAGGTCATGGGGAAAAACTCACCCTATAATAGCTACTCAATGTTATCCCAAGAGATTATTGACTCAACATGAATCTAAATATGCAAAATACACCATCACCATTACAAGCCTTGATAGAGGCTCACATTTAATATATCCATCTCATCGAGTGGCGTCCTCAATAATATGAAGAACAGTGTCCCCACCACTATCCAGTCCTCAGTGGGCTGAGGATCTATCTGTACCATGAAACTGTGAGGACTCTGTATTTGGAACTCATGCAAGGTGATGAGCTTGCTTGTGTCATATACTGGTAAGATATGTACTAATTGTAAATAAATGTGTGGCGGTAATACTGGTGCACCACAAGGCATTTTCATCTCTATCACTGGTCATTGAACCAACACATCATCTATAGTTGGATTTTCCTCATGATCACACATAGGAATGATGGTCGACAGTCTACATGAAGGAATCTTGAAATAGATCATGATGTACCATGATCAATATAATATAACCATTGAGATGAAACTAATTCAATATGAACTATAGTAATCACACAAGCCCTATATGATTCATTCAACATTGTTTTACCAATAGAGTTGAAAAGTTGTATTAAAGGTCCTGATGTATGGATACATCAGCCGCAACACCGAATCTAGACTCCATGAATCAAAAAGAAAAACTCAAAACATTTGAGACTTTTCCCTAAAATCAACATCACATACTGCCAATATTTTAGATAGAACCGAATTAATCTGATAATAGTTTTTCACGACCCCTTCCTAGGGAACATGTCGTGAACCCCCCAGTCCCACCACCCAAAGCTAGGGCTTGGAGATTACTGCTGAAGGCATCGACCTACAATAAGGAGTCAATTGACTGAGTACCTCCTTGCATGAAAACCCTAAAACGTCTCAAATCTAGAACGGTAAAAATGCATGCCCCTAAAAAAAGACTGAAAAATATAAACTGTAGGACAAATAGGCTAGAATATAATCCCAATTAAAGATGAACTAAAAATATTAAAGTATAAGGGAACTATAAAATGTATCTCCTAAAACACTCACCCGATGGTTAATAATAGTATATCCACTAGAAGTCATTGAAGTAATCCCAACCTACTTGGTCTCACTCGGCACCACCGTGTCCTGGGCTACCATGTCCACCGTCAAGCCATTGGTCATTTTGTCATGAAACAACATGTGCAGGAGAAATATGTGCATGGTTTAGAAATAATATACTCATTAGGGACCCAAAACAAAAATTTAAATACCACAAAGAAGATCACAAAGGAAACAACTAATCAAGATATCTCATACCAGGTATAATCTAGAGTAGGATTTTAAGACCATTAGTCATATAATCGAACACATTGGGATTTAAAAATACACCACCTCAATGAGTACTTTTGGAATATCGGGTCACATAGAGTTTCTTCCTACCTTTTAAATATTGTGTTACTCATCCCTATCGAGTATCGTGGGACAAATGGGACACCTAGTGTTGCTCCCCATAGTAGGCCTATTGAGTACCACAAATCCGCTTCCCATTGGGCCATTTTAGATGATATACAAAACGTTTTTTGTCGTCTATATTCATGTCTAATCCCACAATAGTGTTTCCACATGTATATTGAAAATTTTTATAAGAACCACTCCTCTATAAATTCATCATATTCAAAATTTCATGAAATATTCTATAGATTATTTCAAAATATCATCCTCGTCATGAGGGTTCCAAATCCGCGAAAGGATCATCAATCTGACGCCCAGTTGGAATGATATAATATTTTTTATAAAAATGGGTTGGTCGGGTCCTTGTCTGGTCTGACCCAATCGGACCGACCAAGCCTAGAGTCCACTAACCCAACCCATGTCCACCGAGCTGATCTGGATTCTTCCCGAACTAGGTTTATCCCCCACCCTACCCAGTCGGTGAAGAGATAGTCATCTTTAAACTGGTCCGAACGCGACTAAATTCTATGTCTACTTCCTCTGCCACGTGGGTGATCCGTGGGGAGACCTCCTCCTCCGTAGTCAATTGAGCACATCTTTTTTCATGTGACATGTTGTGGTGTTATGTATGTGGTGTGTTGATGTTGTCGGGTGGACACATCGACCCACTGCTAGTTTCTGGGATGGAGGCCCCTATCGCCTACCCCACCATCGTGACCCAACCAAACATTGGTGATTTATGAGGTGCACTATCATGGAACTCTGCCATTCACCCGTATCCACCTCCACGGCCCACCACCAGTGACCGTTGGTGGGATCCTACACTCACCACCGAGCCTACTCTAGTGGTCCGTTCATCACACTGCTTGCGCCTTTGGCCTCTTAGGGGTTACATCATCCATGCGATGATCTAAAATCCTCCTTGATTCCATTTCGATGATGCGGCCATTAATAATGCATAGAATAAAAATGAATAGGGGCTCTGGGATTTTTTATATTTTTCAATGACCTCTGCGTTATAGGTTTAGAAACATAATATATATTTAATTAATTTTATTTCACATATTTAATTAAATAATATTTGTGAAAACCCCCCTGAAATTACCCTCCCACGAGAACAAACGATCTGTGGAAGAACAAGTTCATGGGTTTATCTGCATTTTTTTTAGAATATTAAATGTGGAAAAATTCTGACAAAACCCCAACCACATAGGAGTTCATCATTGAAGTGGTCCATCCTTGCTGGTTCAAGTTCGTTTGGCATTCCCCACTTTTCGGTTTTGTTCTTCGAGGTGAATAAAATTCACTAGCTATTCATTGTCCTTCGTCGTTCATTAGTGGAGATAATTATTTATATATTTTCTTCAAAGGAATTCCACTAATTGATTCTTCTTTATCCAAAATGTTAAATGATTAAAAAAACACGTCACATCACTTATGTTGTGATGCATCATCGCGTTGTTACACGGTATCATATATGAAACATTTTATCTATTATGATTCATTTAATGCATCATTATGATGAACTTTTACAATCCATTAATGATAATAATTTAACATGACTCATCCCTAATTTGTTTCCATACAGTAGTTCAATCGTTCTATCTCTCACCAGTTAAAAAAACAAATAAATAATGTTTTTATGTTATTTTATTTTTTTCCCAAAATGTCCAAAAAATAACTTTTCCAGTTGACCCCCACCAATTGATGTCAATTCCATTCTAAATGAATCCCTACATTCAGATTTCAACGATGCCCTTGTATTATTATATCCAAGAAGTAGTTTAAACAATATAAAATCCCGCTCTAACATTTAATTAATTGAACATAAAAAAAGTTCAAAATACAAATCCGGGATCCATGGGCATCAGAATCAGGTTTCGTCAGAGCATCTGCTCTCAAAATTATTAAATTTATTTTATAAAATAATCCTTACACAGAATTTCAAAGACATTACAAATATTTAGATAAATAAATATTATAAAATTAACTATTTTCAATTGAGAACCTCAAAATATGATATAAATTTATATAAAACCCCTTAAATAATTGTATTGTTTTAGTATTAATTAATTATGTTCTAATGTTATAAATATATATAAAAGAAGAAATTCTGTAGATTTGTGGATTAAATGAAAATAAAATAAATAGTATAATGAATTCATTGATAATAGTATATTCATAAAAATTAGTACTTATAGGGACTGCATACCATGAATATTTCCTTCCCTATGTATAATATATTCCTTTATATTATCAATGTTATTTTATAAAATATCTAGTTAAAATTTTTATTTATAATAAAAAATTTAAAATAATATAATTATATTATTTAATTAATTAATTTATTTATTGATTCATATACGATTTTAGTTCAAATTTATTATTTTTGATTAGGTATAATGAATAAATACATCATTTCTTCTAATAGATGCTATTATATCGATAATATTAAAGATATTGGAATCATAATTTTGAAATTAATAATAATTTCAATTATTATAATTATGTTACATTTAACTTATTTTATCCTAATCAATATAATAACATATAAACATGGGATTTTAGTTATTCCCCATTAATTATTGATTAATTGTTATCATTAGGTAATAATACATGTGTAGATAATACCCTTGGAAATTTTGTGGTCGAAAAATAATGAAATTATATAATCATAAGAATATTGGACTCATTAAATAATGTGATCAATTTTATAATATTTTTCATAAATGAATAATGGTTTTTGTTTATAGATACCCCATATAGAATGTTCCCATGGATTAAAATAGAAACCCCTTGTTCATCCAACAATATTCTACACCTTTATTGTATAATTCTACCCCCATTATTATCACCTCACTCATTTTTAAATAATTTTCACAAATATATTTAAGTGAAATATCCCACCACATCAAAAAATTATATTTTATGTATGTAATTCCAATGTATAAATATTTCTATATAATGTAATTAATAACATCACATTCCATTAAAAGTATTTATATAACCTCTCCTTGAATAGTAAATTATCTTTTATAAATCAATTCATTATGTGTCAACTTACCTGATTTCTTATATATAAAATCATTGAATATATTGTATTTGTTTTGGTTTAGATGAGGCTAATTGATCTAGAATATGTTTTTATACATTATATTAGATGATGGATATTATCATTTTTTCTTTTATAAATCATGATCAAATGGAGAATATCAAATAAAAATACATATATAATACTTGGGAATCAGGAAAATTACACACCTCATATTATTATTGTTTGAAATAATTTAAATAATCTATTATATCACTTCATTAATTGTAACACCCCATGATTCCACGGTACACTTCTCTTTGAAAAACAGAGTAATGTGTGTTGTATGCAACTTCGAGTTCTAACACGCACCACAACCAATCAAACTAGCCATTATGAATAGTAATACAAACATTTTCAAATTTTATAAATTTTATCATTTAAAAGGGACTTCATTTTTGGATTCAGAATATCAATATTAGCTTAGGTTGAATTTTTAGTATTTTCTTGAACACTTTCAATTTTGATGAATAGTGAAAATCACAAAACATTAATTAAAAACAATTTTTTTAATCGAAATAATTAATAGTGATAAATTATGAATTTGAGTGGTATTAAAGTATATTCAGAATATATTTTTACCTATAATTTTTTTCATTGGACATAATTTCACATTTAAGCCTAAAAAAAACAAGTGTCCATCTTTTGATGGTTATTATTTTATAAAAACACGCTTTTGTTTTGACAGTGGGATTAATTTTAAATTAATTTCTTCAAATTTTTTATTTTGAATTTAGAAAAATGGATTGCATATATATAATTAGATGGTCCAATTTTTTTAAATAGGTAACTTTTATTTTTAGACATTTTGAATAATTACTTCGGTAAATATTTTATTTACCATGGTTAAAGGGTAAATTCGGTAAATAAGGATAAAAAATAATATTATAATAATAATAAGTTATCCTAAAACGTGTCATAACCCTAGTGGTTGATACATTACCAACCATGGGAATCTTTGGGTTGATGTTGGGAAACCATGGATCCACTTGTAAGTGATAATGACACTTTATATTAATTAAGTTAAAATAAATACAAAAATGACATAAGCATTTATCTTTGAGCAAACAATTTTTAAATAGGGTTATAGATGTTATATTTTAGACTATAAATATTCATTAAAAATATAAAAAGATCTCCTATATAATGGTATTTTATTTATAATTTTTAGACATTTAATAATAAAATTTATTTATGACACAATAATGATGGAGTATTTTCATTATTAATGAATGAATCAAATAATTGGTATTGTAAATGGTAAAAAATTATAATATGAATGTTCTGATGACATTAACTTATTTTATTGGTTAATAATACATTTTATTATTTCATAAATAAATTTTATTCTAATTAATAAAGTTGTTAAGACTTTAACAATAATTAATTATTAAATAGTGTTAGAATTGACATAAAAGACTTTTTAAATCAAATATTATATTATTAATTGATATTCTATTCCTAAAATTATAAGTTTACGAAAAATGACTTATATCATGATATTTTTATCATTAATCGAACAATTTGGGGTTGATTGTAGGTTTATAGTATGTTTATTGACTATATAATATAAAAATACAAAGAGTCATACTAAATGTCAAACTATTTAACTAAGAGATAAATAAAAAAGATAAAGTTAATATAGTGACCCATACCTATCACAAATCTATTGGTTAAGTGGTTTTCGACCTATACCCACCTTAAAATTAAACTAATATTTATTGGAGCCATTATAAATCGAATATAAATTTATTATAAAATAATATTTCCAGCTTTCCCTAAGGTACCCCTCACCCCTCTTATAAAAGGTCACTCCCCCTTCTCAATAATTCACACATTATAAGGCTTTTGGATCATCCATACTCCACAGAAATACCCTCTAAACTATCCTCCCTTAATCCTGGAGGCTATCCTTTAGTCCAAAAGGCAATATAAGGATCCATTTTGATCAAATCAAAAGGAAAACCCGAAGAAGATGCAATGTTTTCACCACCCTTTTTCAAGTTCCTTTCTTCTTCAACTTATTTTTTCATTGTTACTTCCTTTATAAAATAATAACTCTAGTATCTTTAATATAATATGATGTTATTATTAATATGGTACAACAATATTCAGTATTCTATCCATCCTTTGAATGACATGTCACCATACGTGCGTACGTACAACTTACAGTCTCCACTTCATTCTGTAATTGTTATTGAAAACATTATTATTTTTATGGGTATGATAATGATGTGTAATTGATGTAAATAATAAATATAACAGTATAATTATTCTGTATATATGATATACCATCCAATTATATATTATTTTAATATCAATAGAATGATATTTTCACTCGTGCGCACGTATGGACTACCGTCTCCAGGAATGCGATGGGATTCATTCCACATCATATCCATTAAATTATAATTCTCATTTGATGATTAAAAATAATGTTTAATGACTTGATATCTTTCTGGATTTGAATAATATACAACCTATCAATAACAAAAATGGCTTATGTAACAAAATATATAAAAGAAAACCAGTAAGTTAACACCCGAAACATTGATAATATTAACAAAGCAATATTAAAAGATCATATATCATATCATATTAATGTATATGATTCTTGTATAATTTAATAAAAATTATTTAACCATTATACATGAGTTTGACCTACAATAAACCATGTAAAAGTACAAGGTAAATGTTTATTTCATAATCTCTTCATTATCTGAGGTTGTTTATACATAATTATCTAAAGGGATCACAATATCATCCACATACATGTTTTTTAAAAATGTATTTCAAAACATTGTTACTATTTTATAGAATATGGGTTAATTTCATTTATACCCTTGTTTGACTTTTTAAAATAAGTTTATAAATGAATCATTCCGTCATTTTCCAAACAAAATCTTTTTTAACCTTTTCGACAAATTTATTGTATGAATGTATTTTTTAACTTATACGTCAGGTGCAGCTATTTTCTACCATTATGAACTCGTCAATGCTTCCATTACAAGATTATTATAATATTTCAAAGTAAATGTTTTATTTTATAATTAAATAACTCTTAAATTATTTCCAAATAGAAAGATCTATTTCTCTAAAAAGAGTTTTTATTTCATCTATGTCAACATCCTTTGATGGATTTTATGTTTATTTGGTGTTGATATATTATGACACAAAACATCCATATTGTATTGAAGGATTTGTGATATGTTTGACTATGGATGTTCTATTTTTATACCATTCATGATTTATGGTTAAATTATTGACATTTCGTATGCTAGATTTAATACGAATGATTATAATATGTTTAAACTTTTTTATTTGAGAAATGTATTGGACTTAGTAAGTGATGGGTGGAGCCCGCTATAGATCCTTGATGCATCGATATGTCTCATGAGACAACTAGATGTGGAATTGGAAGAGTCCTTTTCCCATTTTGATTTAAGGTTTTGGCTGAGGCCTTAATCATTTTTGGACGTCTTGGTCGAGGCCATAACAAAATGTTTCTGAATGTCTGGAATTATACATTCCATCATTATGGAAATAATATTCATGGTTCATGTGGTCATTCGAGTTGTAGAATACCCATGATTATTTTTTATTATGGAATTATTTACTCAGCTCATATTCTTTACATAAAAGTATTCATGTTTATTATTAGTAAAGGCATGTGGTTTCAATTATTTATCGTGCTTAATATTTATGTCATTTTCTACTGTATTACTTACCCATAAAAAGTATTTGAGAACACCCCTTTTCTTATGTTTCATTTTCCCAGGATATGAAGAAGATTGTTATGAGTGACCTGCAGGCATAATCTATGAGGCTTCGATGTTTCTAATGAAATATATTTTTGTTGTGTTTCTTTTCATGTTGAAAAGTTGAACTTCTGTATGAATCTTATTTCCAATATTACTCTACTGATCGGCCTTTCAAGACATTATTTTCTTGTGATCATGCCATTTTACTGTAATAACGCACCGACTCTAGGTAAATGGGGTCGGGGTATTATATAAATGAGGTGTATTTTATAATTATTGTAAAATTTATTGACATACTATTTAATTTTTATGAAACAATGATTTTTTGGAAACCAACATTTATTAGAATCTATCCTCACTAATGATTCCTCCCCAAAAAATCATCGAGTCATGATATTTATCCTCAATGATAAATTGTTCATCATCTAACTTGTTATTTATGAATCCATGCATCTTATTTGTATTCAATTTTTAAACATAGAGAATATTATTTTCACTATGATAAATAATCCCATTGAGATAAATCTATATGAATCTCTAAAATGTTTGTCACATAGTCTAATAATATATATTTTGAAAATTTCACAATGAACCTATTATTAATCAGTAAAATTTTAATTTGATGAATAATAATTTCATAAAAATTATAATAATCAATTCATTAATTTTGAAAAAGAATAATAAATTTTTGAAAATCATTCATACATTAAGAATGTCACTATATTATTTTTTTAATCCTAGTTCTTATTAATTATTTTTTTAATGGTATAAAAGGAGTTTCCTTCAAAAATGGTTATTTATTCAAATAAATACTATCAAATAAACTATATATTTATTTAATCTTTAAATAAATGATCATGTTACTAGGAATCTAATTTCTATAATAAACCCCTTAGTAATCACATATATTTTTCTAATAATAAACCTTAATAAGGGATGATTACAACGGATCCCATTCACCTCTTTCATATACAATTAAACTATTAATTTAATCAATTATTATAGTGATATTAATATATCCCCTCTCTCAATCCTTTCCCCTATAACAGATGATGGAAAAAAAATATTTTAAAAACACCAATGAGAATTTTAAAGTATTGAGCATCAAAACATTATATTTCTAATTTCAAATTCCGAATTTTATCATTATATATTCATCTTTATGAAAGAAAATTCCCTTTCTTATATTCTATAGACCAAAAGTTTCTATCAAAAATTTAACCCATCTCTGGGTTTTGATTGTAATCTTCAATGTTGTTTATAGAGTATAGTTTTATTTAAAATTATTCATATTTCCATGTTTTTTTATCTCAATAGTGTGAATGTATTTACATAATATTTTTTAATGATGGGTTTTAAATTTTTCTGGTGTATATTAGTTTTTAATATACTTCATAGACTAATTATACATGTGATTTTCTTCTTCAAATATTACTTTCATATTTATTTTACTCTTTTTATAATTTTTATAATATTTTTCTATTTTTTACATCACAAAACTATCATTTTAGTTTAAATATTATTCATAATAATTCAAATTTTTTATAAGGACCAATATTTATGGTTCATGAAATTTTATTGTCAATAAATTAACATATCCTTAATATCCTTACCCAAAATAGAAAATGAGTTCTTAATTAGGAACAAGACATATGACCAATCATTATCCTTAGTGTAAAACTATAAATATATGAATATGATCTTAAAAATATCTATCTGTTTCATTTTGTACTATATAATTTCTCATTCCAATTATCCCCATGTAAAAATCATATATAAGATATAAAAAGTAGAATAAATAATTTTATTCTATTATAAAAGACACTAGTGTTGGATTAGAAATATATCCACCTCCCCTCGATCCACATATTTCTCAATATACATTATTTAATCCAATCCAATAGATACATGTGAAGAAAAATGATATATTTTAATCAACATATATATGTAGTTTAAATGTAGAGAACATTATTTTACCACAATAAAAGATCACAAAATAGGAAAAAATTAATATGTGAAGACAAGAATATAGTAATATTAAAAGTAATAATTTTCATCGCATGTCAAATAATTTGACTTATCATGTACAAACCAAACATCCATGACTCATGAACATGTATGTTTTATCTCATTTGGAGAATAATTTAAATGTTTTATGTATAATTTTGGGGTAACATTACCAAAAAATAATAATACCACCTCAAAATACACAATATAAGTAAAATAATTTTTTTTTACTATTTAATTATTATTTTTAAAAAAATCATGAAAAATACCCAAAATACAATTATTTTTCTCCTAAAACTATTACTAATACCCCAAATAAATTTATTTATATACTCATATATGACTTTTGAAAAAATAACCCATGGTTTTATAATTGTAATAAAATTATCTTTCAGTAATATAAGTTTCCATGGTTATTATCTCAATAAGAAACCATAAATGATAATTTTCAATATTCATCCTAAAACTAAAAGGCTCTGATATTAGACCATATATTCAAGTATATGAAACTAAATATAGTCTATGAAATAATACTTGTTCTAATAATATTCATTTGAAATATTATATATAGAATAATATGATTATTTATCTGATGTAAAATCCACAAAAAAATCCTATAATATCATTTTGAAACCATCCAAAAAATCCCTTGATAACATAACCATTTTATCATATTCTGCCCAAAACATCAATATCAAGACCATGTATCATTATAGTCATTATAGTCATATACATAAAATATTGGTTTAGAATTTCACTTCCAAGAGAGACCTTTTATATTGTAGTTCATTAAAATAACACAAATCCAAGACCAATAAATAATATGTGATTCGTTGTAAAAATTGAAATTTCATTATAATTCTAAAATAACCAGACCAACATTTTCATAAAATTTACAATAAATTAACAATGAAAAATATAAAATATGAGTTATTTTTGTAACAAACTCAATCAATAGGCATTACACTATCATGAATAAGTCAGTTTATTATTTACCCTTGGCACAAAAATCTTGTCATTACGTAATCTATACCTACATAACATGGATACATTAGACACAAATTATAACTCCAAATATTCATTATATTTATAATTCAATACCAAATTACACAAATAAAAAGTTATATATCACATGGTTAGGATATAGACATATATTATACAAAATAATTGTAACTATTTTCTCTAATGGGTCGTGTATAATAATCCCCAACACCCTTTTACTGTAAATATATGGGAAAATATCATATCATAAGTTATCTCCTAAAAAACATAGCTGACATTTAAAATAATATGATGAACAAAAAAATAGATACATATAGTCTATCATATTTTCAGAAATTTTTTAAAAATAACATAAAATATTTCTCTCACATACTCCATAAAAAATATAATATTTTAACCAAACTATCTTGAACATGATGCTTGAAAATAAACTACTAAAAACCATACATTGGGTCAAAAACCTCTCCATCCTCATCCATTGGAACTAAACACTCAATGCCTGATATGAACATGACATACCACGAAACACAATAAAATTACAATTATGAAAATAATTTCCAAACCCCACTTACATTTCTAGAAAATACAATAACATCAGTTGAAACATTACATGAAATTCACTATCCTTTGAACACTATCCAATGTTTCTATAAATAAAATGTGATCCATCCATTATTATAAATAATAATCTCCTATTAATGTCCCCATATACTCTCTCATGGAAGAATACAATATCATGTGTCATTGAAAAAATCATGTACTAACTAACTCTGTATCGATATAAAAGGGATAAAGCTCCACCATTTTATTTTTATTATCTGTACCCACTTACTAAACATTACTATGAAAAAAATTTCTTACAATATTACATACTAAATTATATTTAAAATTATTATAAGGGGCATGGAGTAATATTATTACGTTAATTTCATCAACCATTATGTATTCAAATTCAAATTACACTAACAAAACATATATCAAAATATCAAGTGATCCATAAAGGCCATTAAAATCTATTTGATATAGTGATATATCTATACCTTATGAGTGAATAAAGTTATACATGATTGAAATCATGGAAATCATTATTATACATATAATGGCATAATTTCGAAGACTCATTTTTGGATTATTTTCTTATACATCATAATAAAAAAACATATAAAAATTGTGATCCATCATATAAAACTGTGAAAATGGTCCTTTATTTTCATAAATGTGAAATAAGAGTATTAAATAGTGTCACATACTGGAACTCAAATAATTTTCCCCCTAATTAGTACGTATATAATCCAAGACATTCCTATTTAGTTTCTTCAACATTGCAAAAAATCATTATAAATCAGAAATAAATCTTTATTAATTTACTAGAATACTATGAGAAAATTGATCATATAAAAAATATTTATGATTTATCTAATTAACATCTATATAAATTTTTAAGGATACAATTTTATTTTATATTATGAACCCAGAACAATACCATTAAAAAACTAATACCTGATCCAAGACATCACGTACCAAAAGGGAAATCTTGATCCCCACAAATAAGCTTCAAGGACCCGGGAAACTAAAAACAGAATTGTATTTATTATCAAAAACATATCTATAAAATAGAAGAAAAAATTAAAAAAAAAATATAAGGAAGAAACACACAAAAACCTGAATACAAATGTTTGTAAAAAATTGAATGGAATAATATAAGTGATAAAACTAAAATGGTTTATAAAAAATATCCATGTGACCAGTCCAACATTAATGGAAAAAACCTTAATATATATAGTAAATTTATCTAAGATATAGCATGGTATAAACACCCCATATCACTATCTAGTTACCCAATACCAGATAGATAGAAAACCACAGTATCTCACTAGAGTTCCTTTTCACTCCCTATATTAAAATATACACCCATTCCAATGCACCATTGAAGGATTACTAAGGGTATGCGTTAACTGTATCAGTACAATCTCATAAAATTTTCCTAAATCATTATTCTGAACACTAATAAATACATTCTCATCATTAATTAAAATAATTAATGAATCAATTTTTTGTATGCTATTATATCAAAGGGACATAAAATAAATTTAATTTTACATTTCCACAATACAAAACAAATAAGTTAAAATAGATTCCATGAATTATATATATACATAACAATAGATATATCATATCGAAATATAAAATGAATAATATATCAAAGAAAATCTATAGATGTAACATAAAAATAATATACACTAAAATATCCCAAAACAGATAAGATGCATCACAAGTAAAATAAAAACAAGAATCACACAAGGTAAGCATGTCATGAGTAATCCCATCTAAAAATATATTATTGTATATGCATAAAGTCCCTATATATATACATACATTTATTTTGAGATTATATTAATGAGAATCACTTATAAATGTGAACACCCCAAATAGGTAACACAAGACCCTAAAAAATGAGTATTAGTGATAGTGGATATACCATCGAGAAAATACGCTAATATTGGATGAGACTAATTACTATAGAGTACACCTATGTGACCCATGCTTCCCATGTTCTCTAATTTCCAAACCATTTCAACATATAATTACTTGTAAAAAACACGTAATACCATTTAATAATGATCTAAAAAACCAATTCCATTTGATAAAAAAAGAGTGGAACTGTATTTAATAAAAATGATGTTACATATCAAAAACAAAACAATTATATCATCCCATTTCATTAAATAAATCATGTTATCAAAAATATGAGCAATGTAGTTCACCAAAATAGGATATCGACACAACCACCAACTTCAAAACATGTCGTTCAGCTTCTTATAATAAAATTCAAAAAAATTAGGAATCAAACATTGATAGAAGAGGCCCTAGAATCAATATTAACATGTTATAATTGATTCAATTTGAACAATAGATTAGTAGATAATTGGAAAAAACACATACCTCATGAATGGGTAGCTTTCACACAATATTCCATAAAGTAAACAACCCCTGAAACAAGGACATACATCGGATCACAAAGAAAAAAACTAAACCATACCATAGAACCAATTAATTTATATAAAAATGAAACAAGGATTTATTATCCAAGAGAAATTATGAAACATAAAGGATATCTTAACTGATGAGATGCAACATAGATACCCTATTAATCCAGTGTAGGAAAAATCAATCTGAATAATACTGAGGCTCCGAAAATCATTATAGGAGAGATCAAGGATAAGTGGCTGGTGTCTACACATCGAATTAATGAAAATATAACACACACAATTCCCTAAAATCATGTTTTATGATCATTAAATGTTTTTTAATACATTTACACAACCTCTAATCCATGAGGATCACAATTACTAAAAATATGTCCCTTTTTTAATAAAAACATATATTATTAAATTATATGTTATGTAACCATTACATGGTATGTATCCTTTCACACTATGTACTCAACTCATTACATGTGCTGATAAACCATTCCATTTCATTTAATCATTAAATTTTTTGTATTTATCATATAGACAATGACAACTATATACTCATACATGAGAATCATAAACCCATGGGAATTCTCATAACATAGGGGGGATAATGAAAATACATTAACCCATTTAAACATGGGATCAACTAACTTAAATAAAACATAAATCCATAAACATTAAGTCATTTTTAATATTAAATTTTATCTATACTCATGAATCTAAAATGGAACCCAAATAAAGATGAATCCATCTAAAGAAAAGGATAATACATGAATGTGGGTTATTTGAAGTGAAAAACACCCCACTATATTTTTTTATGCCCTCAGGTAGTCATATGGAATAATAAATTTTAGTAAATAGGTGAGGTCACTAGTCATTATTCAATGAATCACACTCCCATGCCTCATGAGAATCTAATCTATGTCTCTATAACTGTCTGAAAAAAAATTCATTCTTAGGAAATACATTCACATGAGATTAAATGATGTATATTGGCTTCTCTAAAACTGAATCATCTAACACTAATTCAACCAATTCCCACAATAGAAAATGAGAGGGATCACAATAAAATATCTTGTACTGTGATATGTAAAAAATATCATGAATTCATGTAAAATTATGGGTTATTTCTATTTATAAAAATACTTACCAAGACACTCATTGTGATATAATAATCAAACATATATCAGACCCAAAATTCCATGTTTCATAAGCCAATGTATAACTAGTAGAGAAGAAACATTCTAGAAAAACCAATCACATATGGAAAATAAAAAACATAGACCCATTGACCCCAATTTGATTAATTTCAGCATTGAATTGAAACCAAAAGCTTTTATATATCATAAAACCTTGGTGACATATCCAAAAACAAACCTAGTACCACTAATCATTCATAACCCACCACTTCCCAATAAATAGGTGATCAATATGGGTGACTATACAGATACTAAAAAGTATCCATTCTGGTTTGAAACTATTGACTATTGTTTTATGAAAACCAAATGAGACCCATATATCTATCCTAATATCCACCAAAATCCATAAAACATTTAAAGAGTATATTCTAAATTATTTTAAAATCACACTCCATCTCACCTTCTATATGGGAATGATAAATTTTAATCAACCTAACATGGTTCCCCATATCCTACTCATGATTCCTTCAAAACCATGGAGTAATCATAGGATCCTAATCTAAAATAACTTCCTCATATATATGTACATGGGGTCATACATTCGGAACCAAAGGATTATGATGTTTTTATGTGGCCAAGACAAGACTTGCGAGTTAATTTAGTGGTAATGGAGGAGACTGGGGGACCTCAGTGGAGGAATTTTCCTCCCCTTCAATATGCAGCGGTTATGATTCCTAATGGTGATGGCTCTCTAGTCCAAGATGTTCATGGGGGTGCTGCACCTATGTGAAACTAGGGGTATTCTCAACCTTGTGCAGTGTGTCCAAGTAATGGTGATATCATCTCTATGAATGGTCTGAATGGGGATGTTCCAACGCATGGTGAAAGAAGGTTGTTATGTCCCCACTAGGGTTCTAATAAGAGGAATCTCCTGGTATGTATCAATTCGAACAACCATTTTGATGTTTTCAGTGATGATGAATGTGCTGAATGCATATATATTCCCCTAGGAATATGAGTCTAAAGTATAAGGGAAATAATCAGACGATAATGGTACAATAGGGATCAAGAAAGGCCTATATAGCCTTAAGATAAAGAAGAAATGTAATGAAAATAGGGACCCGGGGTGCTGTATAGTATCTAAGAAATAGAAACCAAAGAGTCGTAAAGACTACTCATATCTCCCTAGGACAATGGAGAGTTGGACAGTCAAAAAAGGTGGTAGACTCAAATAACATGAGGTTCAGACAGTGGTAGACGTGGAGTCCCAAATAGTCAGAGACTTTGGATCTCCATAGCATGTAAAAGAGTTTTCTACGACATAGAATAGATCGAAGGTTTTGGTGAATCCTCTGGGTGAGGTAGTTGAGAGGTTGGAGGTTCAGTTAGGGGAGATTCCACTGCATATCAAAGTTGTGGCATTGGGGAAGGAGTCTAAATTACATCCTTAACAGCAGGGAGAAGGGGAATTATGAGAGGTTATCATACATTCTGAGGATGTTATATTGGAGAAAGCGGTTCCATTCAACGCCTCGAAGGAGGATGGGGAAAAGATGTCGAAGAGAGAACATCGGGTGTCCACTAGTGAGGTGCAGATAGAGTTTATCGACAAGCAATATCATATTTTGGTAAGAGTATTTAATGCAATGAAGGTTATCATGGAGGAGTTTATACAGGCATGGGAAAAATTCGATGTCTGGTTCAAGGACCTCATCAAAGATGACCCAGATTTAGAGGTAATTCGAATTATTTGGAAATTACTTAAAATTAATACATTTAATAGTCTCAAACTTTATTTCAATGGTTCATCTATCTAATTTTTAGAATGATGCTATGTGTTTTTTTTACTGACAGGGGTTCTTACTTCCCCTCAAAATTGATTTAAAATAAAAAAGTAATTTTCAAGTCATGTTCTACAGTTATCTATTAAAATAATGACACACAGGTTTATTGGTACATCATTACAATATAAATATTAAATGAAAACCTAAAAATTAAATAACCATACAATTAAATTCCATCTTTGGAGTATCAAATTCATTAGAGAGCTATATTGGTGATCATCTTTTGCATAAGCTATATTGGGATCACCCATACTTCATGAGCTATAATTGGGATCCGACCATCCTTATTAGCTATATTTCGTATACCTATAAATTATAATGGGGAACAATGATTTGTATATAATTTACAAGGACCAAACCACGTGTAAACTAATTTAAAAACTCTTTCAAACATATATGTAAAATACTTCCTGATATCAAAATTACATTTTCTTGAAAAATCAAAAAAAGAAGAGACAATTACATAATAAAAAACTAATTCATTGCGAATTACTATGAAAATTGATAGTGGAATCACTGATTAAAAAATGAATCATTAAAATATTAATTTCAATTCATGTAATATATTTCTAAAGAACATTCGAAATTATTGAAAAAAATCAATCCAATTTGGAAAAAAATTAAGCCATTTAAAAATTATTTTTTAATCAACGTGTCTCATACAACATTGGAATATTTGAAATAAATTCGATAATAAACATATTTAAAATTTCATTCCCAAATAAATAAATCAATAAAACCATTTCGAATACATTTACATAAATGAGAATTATTTGGATGAGTAAATCCTTAAAATAAAAAAAATTATATTTCAGCATCAAAATCACTTAACACATCAAACCATTTGATAAAAATAATTAAATAATATCATTAAAAATTCATTAAATATCAAGATAGTATAGCAATTAATAATATAAACATCAAAATGTTTGTATATACACTGTATATGATAATAAATGTTCATAAAATCAAGATATAAATCAGTGATAGGAGAATGAAATGAACACCATTACCAATATTATATTTTTTAAAATATGATATTTACCTTATTTAATAATAAAATCATCTATATTAGTTAACTATTTTATAATATTATTTATGATTATTATTATTTTTAGACAGAAATATATAATTTTATCCCAATTACTTATTTATTTTTGTTCACACAAAATGTTTTTTGATATATGGAAATTTAGTCTAAAACTAATTCTATACGATGTTAATAGTCAATGTTGACATAAGTACATAGTATATAAAATAATATTAATTACATAATATTAAAATCTATACATTAATGTGATATTAAATCATACAATTTATTTATTATTCTAAAGACTGACTAATGTTATAGTATGTGAGAGGGTAGGTCGTAGATACTCAAGAGTAATTATTTCATTTTCCAAATAAAATACATAATTTAAGAAAATATTATTTTATATTTTTTAAATAACACTTATATCATTAATATCTTATTAATCAATTAAATTTACTTTTATATATCATCCATGTAATGTGTTGAATAAAAATTATAAAAATTTCTTCGTGGTGGTGATAGTTCACATGTATGCACGGATGATGGTAACTTTTTTATGTGAATAGAATGGTAAGAATTTAAATGGTATAGTATTATTTCATATTGATATATATTGAATTAATATCATATATGATCATTAAATTGATAATTATAATCAATCATGATATATGGGTATGGAAAGTGAATTATATGGGTTCACTAGGTGGTAGTCCATCACACACACGAATAAATAACTCATTTCCCATTTGATGAAATTATTGATTCAATATGGTGGCGATATAAACATAATAAAATACACAAAATTATCTGAAAATAGATTTATTATTTCATATGGATAAAGAATATTGGTTTTAATTAAATAATAAATAAAACATAATCATCTTTTTAAAACCATGTCTCTTCTTCAGTTGAGCTCCATTGATTTGGAGCTTAAAACCTGAATGATGGGTTTGAATCCTAAAATAATCTCTATAGAATGTTTTTAGGGAATCTATGATGGTATTTGGGTATTAATGTTCTGACCGAAAAATAATTGGTGGTGTAAGGAATAAGGAACATTAGTTTCCATTTTATTTGAGAATGGTGGGGCACTCTTAGAATTTTTCAAATTAAAAAATTTATATAAATTAATTTTCTCAAAAAAAAGACACAAACATATTTATTTTCAAAGATAGGTTATTCGTGGTTCAAAATAAAATCAAAAAATAATATTTACAAATGTTATTAAGGTTTTAAACTATTGCCTTTATGTTATAAATCTGATTTTAAAAATTTAGTTTTTATAGAGAAATGATGTAATTTAAACTTTCTTTCTTATTATAATTACAATAAAATGAAAAGGTCCCAAAAATGAGTCATTTATGAAATTTTTAGACTTATCTCACTAATTTTTATAAATATTATATCTTCAAAAATTTTACATCATTTAGTATGATATTATTTATTTTATATTATTAATGATGTCAATTGTGACACTATAAAGTATTTTAGTTTTTAAAAATTTCATGAAAACATGATAAGATTAAAAAACTCTATTAAATCATCAAAAACATGAAATATTAATCCATAAAATTCATGTATGAAATTAATAATTTCAAACTATATAAATTATATTATTATTAATGTCATTTATTTTATTTTTCATTTAATGACATAATTAATACATCATTATTACGCCATCATTTAATTTTATTTTATTTTTCGTAAAAATTCTAAATAAATTGTCATGGTGTAATTATGTCTTTTATGTTAATTTAATATATTTTTAGTCAATCATATAAATTTTATAACCCCAAATTAAAATTTTTATATTCATGAGATTAATGATTATGTTATCTTTGTCATTTGCTTAAATAAAATATTATAAATGTCCTAATCAAATCCATTTTAATTTCAAAGGAAATAATTTCTACAAAAGTTTTTTATTCATATATAATAACACATCATATAATGTTAGGAACATTTTTAGTGATTTTTTATAAAATGTATTCTATTATTTTTACCTTTATTTATAAGATTTATCATTAAATGTGGTAATTAAGAAAAACTAAAAATACAAGTTATTAAGCCCAAAAATAAATGGGAAATTTTTAATAAATTTATACCCCTATGTTCCAAATAGTAATTTATTTTTAATAATTCAAAACACATATTTCACAGAAATTAATTTAAAATTAATCACCTTGGCGGAAAGTGAAATAAAGATCATAATGTAAAAACATTCAAATGTTGACAAAGTTTTGACACACAATATCAATGTGAAATTTATTACAATGAACTAAATGAGATTATTATATACAGAAATTATCTACATATACATTAATTCTAATAAAATATAAAACTTTAAAATATTAATCATTTCAATAAAAACATTGTTTCAATTAAATATATTTTTTTCACTATTCACAAAAAATAAATATTGTCATTAATGTACAAAAAAATCTATCAAATTAATTTTTTAAAGTCTTATATAAATGAATAAGTTTTTTACATATATATCTTATAAATGTTTCAAAAAATTTATTTAATATAGGTGTTCCATAAAATGTAAGAATACAACATTTTATGAAAAACACAACATTTAGGAAGGTAATTAGATTTGTTTTTATATGATGTCTTGAAAACACATAAAGTTATTATTAAAATTAAAATTAAATATATATATTTTATATATAAATATTATAATCCAAAATTAATGATTTAATTTTTTTAAAGATAGTTATGCCTATTAAAACAGTTTTTATTAAGAAATACATTTCCTTGTATTTTAAAAATGGATTAATAATATTTTATAATTCATTGGTCATCAAATAATTAAATATATATACAAGTGTAAACTTTAATTTCATACCTTAATTAATAACATGTATTCCCAACAATCTAATGGATAGGTTATATTGGTAACCTTTTTATACAATTAAGTTTCTTTTTTAAGATTGATGTGGAATATAATGTACATTGTAAAACATATTTCTTCTTTTTAGAAACATGAAATGATACATTCATACCACATAAATAAATAATTTCTTCACAATTAGAATATGTGATTCAAGACTAGGGTGTTGAATTTTCAATTTAAACATTTTGAAATCCCTCATCAAAAATGATATTAATAAAACATCCACCTTAAATGAAAGAATGGGTTTCCCCAAGTTCACATGAGCTAACACACACTTGGTAAAAATGTAGGAAAACATTGACATATAAGATAATGATAAATATAAATTACCAATCAAGAGTGATAGATAACTTAATAATGTTAAATTTAGCCATCACAAAAAAATAAATATGTGATCTTTAAAAATACCATAGATTAAAATAAATTGACATTGTTTTTTATACATCACCCTTTTTATAGAGATTAAGAATTATGTTAATGACTAGATTGATATAATAATAAAATATAATTACTTGACATATGTAGTTTTATCCCTTAACTAAATTACAAAAGAGAATAATTTTCATCAAATTATGAGTATTCAATATGAACTTTGGACAACTGAAACACTAGAATCAACTTATATAGAGTCACATAATACCCATGATATTAATTTTATATTTTTATTTTCTTTATATATTATCCAATACCAAAATGGTTATTAAATAAGATGATAAATCCCTAAAAAATGATATAAAATTGAATGATGAAATAGAAATCATAATTTTTTTAAAATTCAAACACTCAAAAAGTATTATACCAAAAATTAATTATTGAAACCCCCTATTCAAAATGATTGGTTAAGATTTCCTATAAATAAACATAATTAAAATAATTAAATAATTAAATCATATATTTTTATAATAGATAATTATGGCATTATATATCAAATAAAATCCCATAGTATTATATTCACCTTTATCTTATAGGTTTCCCAAAATAGTGAAAATCATTAAAAATAACATTAATAACTTAATCATGAAATTATTTTAGAATCCCATGGTTACCTATAAATTAAAATATATATCCCCAAAATAAACATATTATTATCTATAAAATATGATAAATAAGAAGAATCATTCTTACTAATTGGGACATCATGGTGGCTGGGTGTAGGTGATACACCCTTGTCACCTTATGGTTGAGGTTTTGAATCTCACAACCTTAACAGATGAGATGGGTTTTCAACCATCATATTATGGATTGCATTTTTTAAAAATATCCGATTATTATAAAATTTTCAAAATATGATAAAATCATAATAAATAACAATAACATGCTTTAATATCAAATTTTATCTCATACCTTTCATTTTTATCCAAAATAATAATAACCCGTAATAACCTAAATAATGAGGGTCCTCAAAAATGCCGTTAGTCACCTTAAAATTTCACAATTGAAAGAATTGAAAGGGTTTATAAGACAAAAATATTATGATTTAAATGAAAATCATAATATTTTTATGATATCGATAACTCTTATGAAAACATTACAATCTACAAAGTTCTCTAAACTATTATTTGATACCAACTATAATGACTTATCCTCAAAAAAACATATTAATGTGTTTTTATACTAGAATTCACATTTGAAGATATTTTTATTTTAGTGCTTTAGATAATTTGGATAAACACTTAATATTTAAACCAATATATTATTTTTTGACTTTTATACCTAGTATATATTTTTTCCACAAAAGGATCGCTTATAAAAAACTTGGCTTTTATTCGAGAAACATCTTCAGGTCATTCATTTGGAAATATTTAGCGAACATTCCTATAATAAGACCATTTATTTTGTTGAAACATGATATTAACAAAAAAATCTCATTAAGGGACATAAATAATTGATTTTATTAATCTATTGAATACTCCAAAAACCATTATAAACCATTTCTTAAATACTCATTAGAAAGAAATGAAAACTCACATAGGATCTGTGGGACATCATTACAACATCAATCATACATTAACCCTTATATATAGTATAACCATATTTTCTTGATTTATATCTAGAGTATAAAATTAAATGGAGAGATATAATTAGGTCACCAATTATATAATCTATTCCAGTATCACCCCTCTTACATAAGCAATAATGGTGCTCAAACCATTGTATACAGTAGATATGTCTCACCCGTGATCTATATCTATGTTCCACCATTCATATATAATTTCAAATAACCAAATAATTAATAAATACCTTGAAACTATATTTAAACCATGTTTAAAGTAGTTCTATATATCAAAATACAATTTTCATGTAAAAATCACAATATAATATAAAAATCAATAAGATAAAAAAGAAACAAATTAATTTGGAATTAACTCTAAAAAAAGATTATATAAACCATAAACATCTAATGATATATGAAAATTGGATTTTTTTAATGTCTTATACATTAAAAAATAATCCTTGTTTTTAAAATAACAAATAAATTTTTAAAAAGAATTTAAAACATTTAAAAAAATTCAAAAAAAGTGTACCATAATAATTTGAAATATATAAATTATATTTGGAATTTTAAAATATTTATTTCAATTTAAATATATCCATAAATACATTTTCAATGAACTATCTAGGATGTAAAATAAATAGTAGAATAAATCCTTAAACATTTATAATGATGTTTTAGGTAAAGGGTCCATTACAACATTGAAACTTTTCAGTCAAAATAATCATCTAATATAAAAATAATTAATAAAAATCATGATCTTATTCTAATTAATGATATAACATGTAAAATTGTTTTATATACACATATATAGGATTGTAAAGGTGCATAAAACCATGATATGCCTCAATTATATGAGATTGAGATGAAGTCCCATACCTTGAGAATGATATGTCATGTATGTTCTCTATCTTATTGAATAATAATATTGTGTTAAATAATTATATTCTTGAGAACCTTTTTAATTTTTTTTACTCCTTTTAGGTCACTTAATATTATCTTACTAAGCTTCGTTATTATTTTTGTCTCTGTGATATGTAATGACTATATTTGATACATGTTTATAAAAAGAATTTTTTATGATGTCAATATTCAATGTAGTTATATGAACATCATATAAAATAATAATATTCATGAAATAATAACAAATATTGTACACAAACAATTCTTTTAAATCAAAATTTTTCTGTATGGATATGAAATATTTTTAACATTATAATCATGGTGATGGTAGGTTTTATGTAGGCATTAGTGACATTTTCAATTATCATTTATCATTTTTGAAACAATGTATAAATTATTTTACTTTACCCAAATGTAAATAATATCATTAATTTAATATTATTCATTTAAATATTCTTATATATATAATCCATTTTATTTGGTGAATAAAAACGCATCACATCACTTTGATGAAGTGATAGTTCAGACATATGCTTGATCGCCTTTATAATTTTTATGTGGAAAGAAATGTAAGAAGGTAAATGTGTATTGTTGTATCCAAATGATAAATATATCATTAATATCACATATAATCAATAATTACATCATTATAACCATTATTTGATGAGATTGATAAAAAATTACTTATATCAGTTTGTGAGGTGGTAGTCTGTCGTACACAGAGATGAGTAATTCATTTCCCATTTTATGAAATTTTAGATGCATTTTGTGATGAACCAAATTAGTTCGCCACCTAAACAAGCACCTAACCCATCCCACGACATGTCCCTAAAGGCGTCCTGGAGGCCAATGATCTGGCAAAAGTGCTAGTGTATCATAAACATAAATTTGGGAATTATTTACGCAAGTTTATAATCTTAAAACAACAAATGAATCCAATAAAATGAATCTAGATTTTTCAAACAAAATAATATTTTACAAAAAAACAGAACTGAATTACATAGATTAAAACAACTCAAAAATACTATAATAATGGTACAAAACCAAAAAAAGGAACATGAACCCTCCTGGCAAGAGGCACCGCCCTCACACCATCTCCACAAGACAACACCACCAAGAGCCTGCTAGAAACCTGAACCAATAACACTATAAGTTGTACCCAACCTATGATATAAAAAGAAAATAAAGTCTACATACACCCAAATGTGTATTTACGGTGTGATAAAAATTCATAATATTGTAACACCACTACGATATTACATGGGATAAAAATTCAAAGACGAAAATCATTAATTTAAACAAACATGAAATTTGTATTTACAATTTCTAAAATATGCAACTTAAAAAATCAGTTTTCATTTTGGATAATTTAATTAATCAACACATGTAAAATAAATTTTATTGATACTGAATTTTCAATCCAAATATAACATATGTTGATGGTAGTTATAAAGGATCTAGTGAGATCAAGAAATAGGAAATAACCCCTAAGCACTAACTAGCTTTGGGTCCGAGGTGCCTCGTATCTCAGTGATAGTAAACATAAAAAATATACATTCTCATGCACAATACACTAGTATGGAACATACAAATAACCTAGTAGTCCCCAATCATTCTCATCATAGTTTAGTTGGAGTTTTAAGCATCAATTGTTCTAATTGAAACATAGGCCAAACCCCATAGATTCACTAGCATACTAGTACACGTTCACCCTCCTAGATACCCTGTTTTCCCCTTGCGATTAAATTAGTTAAACAAGATAATAAAAATAATTTTCAGATGAAAATATCATTTAAACATCACAAATTTACAAAAAATCCCCCATGTATACCACACAAGTCACAAAAGTCCACTTTTATTCAAATTGATTTTGAAATTTAACTCACACCAAAATATCCCACAACACATTTCACATTTCATTAACACATCAAAAAATCCATTAAATTTTTTTATAAAAGCATTACATGATTTTCCAACTCGCATAATATCCCACTAACATGTTACATATTACCCTTTTCATAACCAAAATCCATTTTTCACATCACACTCACACAAAACATCCCTCGTCACATTCACATCTTCTACACACTTTATTAAATAACACAAACTTTTTTATAATACATTTCCAAGATGGAACACATCAATAAACAGATAATTTCACATTTAAAATTTTCCATTTTAAAATAATCACACGCCAAAAGTTTTTTCCAATATGGTTTCACTTCTTACATATATCATTAAATCATTCAAATATTTCATAAAATAGTTCAACAGTTTATACCCAATCATTGCTCATAAAACCCTTTTTTAAACCATATTTCAATGAAAAAACCACACAAAATCACTACCAAAGTACAATTTAATGTCCTGGAGAAATTTATAAAACCACATTCAAGTGTCATAAAATCACCTTGAATAAAACCACGAAAGATACAAATGAAGGAACCCATTTTGAAAAAATGCTCTCAATAAGCATAACAATGATTTACACACCAAACATGTTCAAAAAACCCAATACATGGCCCAAATGACACTATGGAATTTAAAATACATAATTTATGCCCCTTTCAACATCTAATAATAAAAATTTATATTCTATAACACTACCACAAATGATACCACATGTGTTACATATGAAATGTTCAAAATCCAAAAAAAAAATTATAAAATAAAATCCTTAACTAAATCCTTCAAAAATGAATTTTTAACCACAAACATCGTATGGGGAAAATTAAAAAATAGTGGAAAAATAAAACTAACTCATCATGGAATGGGGAACCATGGATTCACTAACCATTTAGTCGAACCCCTGAAATTTTGGTGTGAAACTTCGAGTGCACAACCACCACACCACAAGGATGTCAAGAGAAACATAAAATCTAAAGATTTAACCCAAAAGATAAGAAGTTTAACCCAAGTTACAAACCCTAGTTCATGGAAAATTTGGAACTAAAGAATGGGTGATATAATTCAAAAGTAATTGGATGAAATCAATGATTAAAACACTTACTCGAATAAATATTGAAGAAAACGACCCAAACACATGAGTATGTCAATTTAAAAATAGAAACAAATTTAATCGAGTTTTGAAAAATGATGACGAGTTCATATTGGAACTAGAATGAAGGAAAAATTGTGTTAAATTAATGAGTTATGACAAAAAAAATTTACCTCTTCCAATATGGACGATTTGAGAACCCATATGATGGTCTTCCCTAATTCGTGACTCCCACGAGCACCAAAGAGGGGGGAAGGGTAATGGGGATGTGCATATTGATGCTAGACTCTAGTTGGAGGAGGAATCCCAAAAAATATTAAAAAATTAATATCTTATTAAATAAAACAAATACATTTTTGAAACTGGAAATGGGCTTCAGGGCTGGCCCAATCCCTTAAATAAAAACCCAAATCCAACATGATTATGGATTCTTAAATAGTACAAATTAAAATGGTGGTGTTAATAGGTCAGGGGGGGGAGTTGGAATTAAAATTTATAACAAATGCTGAAAAATAAAGAGTTATAAAGGATACAAATTTAATTGTAAATTTGGAATTGGGCTCACGGTTTGGCATATATTTTGAAAACCCACTATTTCCACTAAAATCAATGGGAAAATAGCAAAAACAAGCATGAATGGAAATGAAATTAAGAATACCGTTAATAAAATGGTCATGGATGTCAAAATTCTCCACATGAGGAAAACATTCTCCACCGAAATGTCACAATAGGGCCAATGAAATAACAATACCCAACTAAAAAACCAAGAGGTACTCCCTTACTAGGTTTCACCCCCAAAGGCCAAAACACCTCCAATGATCAATTAAAGAAGGGATACTCTCAAAAACCAAAAAGACACCACTATCCAAAAACAATCAAACACATACAGGATTTCTTCCAAAATAAAACTCCTCAAACACAATATGAACATGAATCCAGCAATTTACTCATACAAAAAACAACATTAAAGGATGTTACATTTAATCTGCTATAATAAAACCATTGTGCACTCTCCAATCAAAATGTTACTCAAGGAAGATGAAGGTAGTTAGATATCTCCAAATGATAATACCTAATTCCAAGACAATACCAATGATAATTACTCATCAATTGGTACATGGACACACAAATGGGCTCCCCACCATAAGAGTAAAATTAAATTTTACCGAGATAGAAGCAGGACACTTATAAGGGAGGCTCGAACGGACTCCCAAGTACAAGGGGTATAAATCCATTATAAATTTCTAAAATAATATACATAAGACCTATAGTGGGTCTCCCAACCATAAGAACTAACCATCATAACTGACTAGCGTGGGCCAACACAGAAGGACCCCAAAACTCAATGAGTTGGGACGACTGCACTGTTACTCTGCATAGTTTGGGAAATCGTGACCAAACCGTTGGGATCCTTATATCTTTATGGTTTTCTAGGGCATGGTTACAACTCACCATGTGAAAATGAAGCGCTCAACCTGTCTAGACAAATTTTAAACCTTTCTCAAAAAATAATGGAAAACATAGGGGGAAAGAAAGATATTGTGTGAATAACATGGGCACGAGGCCCTCCACATATTTTGGTAGAACATGAATAATAGAAGAAAGACTTCGACAATATAGGTTTAAACTCTTCTTATCTTTCATAATGAAGGTGGGACTTTTACTAGGGTTTAAATGACCCTGGTATTTCCACTGACTGCCCACCAACTTCTCTCTACAAACTATTTTTGGATAAAAAAATATTAAAGAATCTTCGGCCAAACAGTTAGGGTTTAGAAATTTTTGTATTGAATATCTTCTTTCGGTTCCACAAATAGTTACACCACATACAATGATGGGTTCACCAAGACATAACACACTTCAGAACCCACTTTTATGCAACCTGACATTTCACTGATACAAGGGATCAGAAGATGCATACACATTGCACCTTGTTTCTTAGGGGGAGAAAAAACAAAAGGGGAGGACACATATAAATGCATTCCTTTAAGATAGATGATTTGATGTTTTTTCCAATGGAGACATACTCCCAACATAATAAAGACCCTCAGAGGATTTCATATCCTTAACATTTACATCAAAATTGGTGGACAACATCACAAGGCACCACCAAACATGACCATTGTGATTGATAGAAACCATACATTGAAGGGGACCTTATTCCAAGTCCCCAAACAAAATTTAATTTTACGAGGTGGCCATAATTTCCTCTCATGAGCATATTTCCTGCACTGGTTGTTTAATGAGATCCTTTTCTTTAAATAAGCTATTAAAGACCTTGAGGCCCTCTTAAAAATCATCAAAATACTCATCCACACTAACAACCCCATACTACTTCCATATTCGATAAACATGGGAACATAATAAAATATTTTATCTTTAAACCATCCAATAGTGCTCTCCCGCTACAAGAGTATCCTCACACCAAAAAATGAAAGGATTTGGACACTTTCTAAAAATCTAGAGAAAATATTCCATACATTGATCAACTACAAAATTTTCCAACGGTGAAATAATCTGGGTTGCATTTCAGTTCGGCACTAACCTATAATTGGGGGTTTGCTTATCCAACAAGATAACGCAAGTACCCGACCAACCTAGTCCATTGGTTATGAAATACCCCAAAAAGATCCAAACAGATGAGGGGAACCACCATAAAAGCTTCCCATATTTTTCTCAGAAGAGAAATAATCACAACATCAACCCAGCTTACCGACCAAACACGAAACCAAAATATTTCTCAAACAATATGGTTTCTTGGACCTAAACATTCCAAAACATCAACATTTCCAAAAACACATAATACACAGCATCCTAAAAAAACTCATCAAGACATCATGTTTTTCTTTTAAATGCATTTCATTGATAACTAGCAGTTTAATAATTAGTGTATCCACCAACAGAACCCCATGGGCCCCAACATGCATGTTTCTATGCCACACTAGTCACCCTCCTCATATCCTTCCCTAAACTCATCCATCCATTCCATTAACCATCCATCATCCTATATAACCCCATGCACGTGGTATCTCATGAAAATACCAAACGATAAAAGAAAAACTCTTTCATCTTTTCAAAACAGAAAAATTTAACCAATAGTTCATTTTTCTCAGTACCACTAACCACGAAATCAAACCCAACTTACCCATTAAAAAACATTTTAGAAGGAAAAAATCATTCCAATGAAAACTCACATTCAAGACAAAAACATTGGTTTCAAATCATATCATCCCATTGAAACACGTTTCAATAGTTTATACAAATCAATTGGAAACACTTTTTCAAAACCAACATTAACATACTTCTTGGTTTTAAAAGACGTGTAAACACACCATTTTACAATTTATAAAAATTTGAGATTTTAGTTACACCATTTCAAAAATCAGACCCGTATTTCTTTATTTGAAAATAAATTCACAAAACCCTTACACTTCTTATATTAATGTCATTTTTACAAGAAAACAGGACTTCTAATATTTCAAAACTAATGGACACAAGAAAATGAAATGGGAACTAGTTTCGGTGGGTGAATTAGACATATGGTTGGAAGCTATACACCAATCACTTCACCATCATGGAGAGTGTTCTAGGGAAATATTTACAGCTCTATATGGCTTTCCTGGCCCTGTGAGCTCACTAAGGCCATTGCCCACCTCTCATTTCATTTCCCCTAATAATCATCAAACCAAAAACCCCAAAATAATTAGATAAGTCCTCAAATTCCCTAGTGACTTGATTCTCATCATGAGGTGTAGTGATCAGGCACAATACCCATACCCAGAGTTCCAAGTCCTGAAAATCCTAACTCAAGACTATAACAACTACACCCCATATAACATGACCCAAATAGGTAACATAAACATCTTTTGAAAACATTTTGTCACGAACTGAATCTGGTTGCCACCAAAACAAGCATCAAACGTAGCCCGAGAATGGCTCATATAACATTTTCGATCTCTACGGGCAGGCAAAAGTGCCCGAGTAACATAAAATAAAAATTGGGAATGATTTACCCATGTTTATAAATATAAAACAACAAATGAATATAATAAATCAAATTTGGATTTTTCAAACCAAACTATCTTTTACAAAAAAATCACAATAGAATTACATAGTTCAAACAACTCATAAAGACTAAAACAAATGAAAAAAACCAAAAAAAACATCTCCTGAAACCTCATTGAAAGATACACCATCCTTAAGACATCTGTAGAATACATCACCACCAAGAACCTACTAGAAAATCTGAACCCCTGGCACTATAAATTGTACCCAACCGGTGAAATAAAAAAACCATGTCTAATTACACTAAAAGGTGTAATTATTGTGTGAGAAAACACATTTAGGATACCACCACTAATATATTCCATGAGATAAACATTCATCAACAAAAATAATTCAAGTTTTCAAGAACATATATTTTCTAGATACAATTTCTAAAAGATGAAACTAAAAAAAATTCAGTTTTCAAGTGGGATAATTTAAATAATAAATACATATAAAATTAATTCAATAAATACTGATTTTTCAATCCAAATATACTGTATGTGTATGGTAAGTATAAAGGATCTAATGAGTATAAGCAATAGGAAATAACCCATATGAACTAACTAGTTGTGGGCCCCAGGTACCTTGTATCTCAGTGAGACAAACCATCACAAATACTGATTATCATGCACATGACACTAGTAGGTAGCATACCCAAAAACTAGTGGTCCCCAATCATCCTCATAAAATTTTAGATGGAGTTGTAAGTGTCAATCATTATAATTGAAGATGAAGACAAAAACCACTAATTCACTAGCATACTAGTTCACGTCCACCCACCTAGATACCAAGGTTTTCTCAATGTTCTAAAAAAAGTTCAACAAGTTAATAAATATACTTTTCACATTAAAATATCATTTCCACATCACAAATTCACCTAAACACCCACATTTAAACCACACAAGTCAAAAATTCCTCTTTTCATTCAAATTGATTTCAAAATCCGAGTCACACCAAATTGCACCAAGAACATTTCAAATTTATTTAACACATCCATAAATCCATTAACAATTTTATAAAACCATTCCATGATATTCTAAATCACATAAAATCACACTAAAATGTTACATAATACCCTTTTCATGAAAAAAATGCATCTTTCAAATCACACTCACACAAAACATCCTACATCACTTTCACATCTCCATTACATTATAGTAAATTCATCAAATGTTATTATAAAACATTTACAGGATGGAACACCTAAAAAACCGCCCCATTAACATTTAAAATGTATCATTTCAAAGTATAAACACTCTAATATTGTTTTATAATATGGTTTGACCTCTTAAATAATTCATTAAATCATTCAAATATTTCATAAAATGGTTCTAAAGAGTATACCACAACATTTCTCATAAAACCCATTTTCAAGACGATATTTCAAGGATTAAACCACACAAAAACACTAAAAGAGTAGTATTTTCATCCATAGATACGTTTACAAAACCACTTTCAATTTTTATAAAATAACCTTGAATAATTCCATGAAATATACAACTGAAAACAACCATTTTCATAAAATTTTTCCAGAAGTATTACAATCTTTTACACAACAAACCTATTCCAAAATACCCCATTACAAGGACCAAATGAGACTATGTAATTAACAAAACAGAATTTTCAACCACATTCAACAACTAATAAATCAATTTCATATTTTCTAAAACTACCACAACAGATACCACATGTGTTACATTGAAATTTTCACAACTCCAACGATGATGCAATTATATAATAAAATGCATAACTAAATCCCTCAAAAATGGTTTTTGCACCCCAAAAATCATATGGGGAAAATGAAAAATCAATGAAACAATCAAACTAACTCATCATGGAATGGTTAACCATGGAATCACCTACATTTTGGGTTGAAACCCTTAAATCATGGTGCAAAACAACAAGCGCACCCCCTCCACACCACAAGGAAGTGAAGAGAAGCCTAAAATTGCAATATTTCACCCAAAATCCAAGATGTTAAACCCTAGGTACAACACAAGGTTCTGGAAAAATTTAGAACTCAATAAAGGGTGAATGAAACCCTAACGAAAAGGAAGAAATCAAATAGGGAAACACTTACCCGAATAAATCATGAAGAAAATGACCCAAATACACCAGTATCGAAATTTGAAAACATCCAAATGTTCAATGGATGTTAGAACAAGGATGATGAGATATTATAAGAACTGGAATGAGGGAACATTATGTGAAATGAAAAACATACGGTAGAAAAAAGTTTCCATTTCAATTTTGGAATATTGGAGAACCCCTATGAATGTCTGCCTTAATTCGTGATTCCCACAAGGTCCAAATAGGAGGGAAAGGTAATGGGGATGCACCTAAGGATGATATATTTTTAGTGGGAGGTTTAATCACCAACAATATTAGAAAATAAATTTGTTAATAAATAAAACAATTTCATTTTTAATACTGGAAATGGGCTTCTAGGCAGGCCCAATCCCATAAATAAAAACCCAAGTACACCATGAATAAGGATTATTAAATGGTACAAATTAATGTGGTGTTGTTAATAGGTTATGGGAGGCCAAGAAGAGATTAAAATAGATAAAAAATTTTCAAAAAAATGGATTTATAAATTAAAGAATTTTTATATTTAAATATGGAATTAGGCTCATAGTTTGACCTAAATTTTTAAAACCCACCATTTCCACTAAAATGACTATGAAACCCCCACAACTAATAATGAGTGGAAATTAAATATAAATTACCTTAAATAAAAAGGTAATGGATGTGACACATTTAGTTAATGAAATTAAAATAATAAAATATAATTATATTTGGGATACTGCGTGTATTTTTCATATTGGATGAATGTGATTATATAGAAGTGAAATAAGAATTAAAACCGAAGTGAAATAAGAATTAAAACAGAAATACATAATTGAATACAATACATTTTCTTGAGATGTCCTTCTTTGATTAGTACCATAACCCCTAAATTAAAGGTATTCTATTAAAAACTATTCCACTACAATGTGATCAATGATTATAGAAATTTATTCTTATTTTAGATTATTTCTACAGAATAGTTTTTCATGTGTAAATAATATAGAATAATGGTTCCCTTTTATGAGATATGGTTGTGAACTTTAGGAATATTTCAAATTGATAAATTAATAGAACTATATATTCTAATCCAAATAGTACAAAACTGATTTATTTTTAATATTTAATTATTAAGGGCCCACATAAAATAATCCAGTAAATAATATACTTGTTTTCATTATTTTTACTCCCCTATATTTTTGTTTTGAACCTTATTTTTTCCTTTGTAATTTTAATGTGACAACCTCTAATTTACTATTTGTGGGTTAATATAATTACTATAAAATAAATAAAAATTACTGATTTTTTATTTTTTGAAACATCTAGATATCATTTTTAAAAAAAATTAATTTTAATGAATTTTATATCTATTAATAAATTATTATTTCATTAAAAAATCAACAATGTCAGTTCTGAAATAATTCAATATTTTTCAATTGAAAATTATCATAAATACATGAAAAGTACTAAAAACCCTATTAAATCGTGAATAACATATATCCTTAGTCAATTAAATTATTAGAAAAAATTTATTATTTAATGTTCCAATTATTTTCATATTTTTAATATCATTTATTTGATTCTTCTACTAATGAATCAGTTTCTAATACATGATTGTGTCTCCATATAATTAAAAAAATTCCTTCCAAAAATTAAAGATAAATTACTAAAATATATGAAAATATTATATATTTTAAAATATTATTTTTAGTGAATCCTGTAACCTAAAAACCCCATATTAAAAATATTATAGTTAAAAGAGGCATTATTATGAAGTCATTGCCTTTAATATAAATATAATTCTAAAAATTCCATAATCCCACCAAAGTGGCACCAAAATGACATTATTTCTATGAAATGATATTTGGGAAGAAAAAAAATCATCCATTTAAACATGAAAACCTATATAGGTGTTTAAAAATATTTATAATATTTTTTGTACCATTAATGACTGGAATAACCCAAAAATGTGGAAATAAAAAAATTACGAATGTTACTATTGATAAATCTAAACAATAAATGGGAATTATTAACTAAATTTGGACCCCCTGATTCAAAAAATTTAATCCATTTTAAAAAATTTGAAACTCATAATTCAATGAAATTAATTTAATATTAATCTCATTGACAGAACAATGAAGTGTGTTTTTAATGTAAAATGTTCAAAAGTTCACAATGTTTTCATATCAAATTTCAAAGTTAACATATTTACAATGAAAAAAATTGGATTAATTAATAAAAATAGTATCTAAATATACATAAAAAACAATATAATATATAATTTAACACTATAAAATATTTCAATGAAATACTCATTTCCATTAATAATTAATTTTATCACAATTCATCATAAAATCAATATAATTAAAAAATACAAAAAAAATCAACCAAATTATATTTTGATACTCCACTTCTAAATAAATATCATTTTATATATTTTTAAAATAATATGGAGTTAAAAACAATAATAAATATTACACCGACATCAAAAGGCAATAATTTTTTAGTTTTAGAATAATACATATTTTATTCATAAAATTTGATTTGTTCTTATATCAGGTCATACATACAAATTAACATTCTATAAAAAATAAAAATAAACATATATTTACTATATTTCTTTAACATAATCCAAATATATTTATTTACTAAATTATTTGTCGAAAACTAAGATGTGTATTATTATATTTTTTTACACATATTATTCATTTTATAATAAACTGGATTTATATTCCTTTATAACTAATTGGTATCCATAGTATTGATCATATATTCATTTGTAAACCATAGATTCATAATTAAATTAATATTATTAATTCCCTATATTATAATTTTTATTTTTGATGGAAACATTTAAATATTATCATGTTTTTTATTTGATATCGTTGAGGAATATCTTTAACACTATCAAAAAAATTATATATTTTTAATAACTAGAAATTTTATAGAAGGACCCCTATTTAAAATCCTAATTTCCCCCATATGAAACATTAATATATAATCAACATTATATGAGTCCTATATCATAATGAAATGATTTTACATTATTAATCGCTCAGTAACATTCAAGATAGAAACCCTAACTTATCAAGTCTATGTTAATCCAACTGAAAAGGCAATTGATAGCTTTTCCCATATATGCTTGGATGAAAAACTTATCCTAAAAATATCAAATACCATCTGAAGTGAAAGACCATCCTGAAACGGTATCCATGCACTATAGGGAAACTCAAATTCCTCCAAACTCATCATAATTCAATTAAATATATTTAATTGAATAATTCAAAGATGATATTAATTGAAAAATATTCATGACCATGACTGAAACATCCTCCAAAGAATTCATATAAAATTGAGAAAACAACCATGTAAGGGTCCACTCATCCATCAATTCTTGAACACATTAAGATGAAACTATCCAACTATGATAATTTACAATAAAATTTCTATTCCTAAATACAAAAGAGATATTGACATCAATATATTGATTTTATTATAGTGATCATCTCAATATGATAATAATTAAATTATAAGAGAATATATAACTCAAACTTATATGGTCATAAGAGATGTTGAACATTTCCAAAAAAATACTATTTCCATCAATTATGTGAATGTATTACCCAAAATTTATCTAATCCATGAATGGGTTAATACTTCTCATATTGTTGATGGAAAAGATATATTTATTCTTCTAAATCATCACACTATATATGTTCAAAAACAAGATCAATCACAGAAGAATAAAACCCCACATACACCTTACATAGATCTTGTTTGACCAGAATAGGAGCTGATTTTAAAAACCATTTCAGCTCATCATTAGAATACACAAACATTACATCCCATATTAATTTTCAATTTTTTTTATAAATACTATTAAGTTATGATGCCTACTTTAATAAATAATTTAAAACCCATCTTTAGTATCCATTAATATAAATGATGTTATGAAATTGAAATACATTTCATGGTTCATTAACTGACACAGAATTTGTTACATATATAGTATCAACTAATAATCCATGTTATAAATTCATGTTACATAATAACAAAACATATTGGTTTTAGAAATATAATTTCAAAATCATTATTCACAAATAGATACTCCTATTGATTTCAAAAACTAAACTAGAACAGTGGTCATGATCATTCTACGATTTCAAGTAAACCAATATATCATTCAGTAACAAACCAAAAAAACTGTCATGATACTGACGGAATATTATTTTTGTCAAGTCAAAATATAAACTAAAGTGAAATTAAATAAATTAAATAGAATTATATTATATTTTTTAGGGTTATACCTACTCTTGAAATCCATCATCAGTATATCATACTCCAAAACTACTAGCCAATGATATCCATGATGAAGATAAATAATAGAAAACATGTTTCCCCATTCAAATAATCAATTAAATATTCAACAAGAGTTGAGTTATATATTTTATTAACTATTTTATTTTTAAATAACTGATTTTGCAAGCATAATTAGATGATACCACCTTCATTAGTATAAATGATCCTTAGGGTTACCCATAGAGAAACATTAGGAAAATAATAAAACATTTCCATCATTGTTTTGTACTTAATCTCGAGCTTTTACACATTTAACAGTGCCATATTATAGGTAGGTAATCCAATCGGCTATATACCAGGTACTAGGTAAACTATAAAAACTAACTTTTTCTATGATCATATCCTAGAAAAATCTTATAGGAAAACATCATGAAAATATTGAACAACATTATAAATAACAACATAAAAAGAAAAAACACTAAATCAAATGAAACTGTAGAAAATGATCTTTATATGTCTAGGCGAGAAGGTACTGCATGACCAGACCTCGTATTCCACTCTCCATAAAAAACACATGACCTCCCATATGAAGGAATTGAAGAGAAATGTGGATGATAATAGTCAACCATAAAAAACGAGGAAAAAAAGTCCACAAATATGATGAAATTAAACAAATCCTAATGAAAAGAGAGAAAATCCTAGACAAAATATATATGAGTTATCAATAACACACAGTACTGAAAAAACATCTACTTTTTCATCTTCAAATGAGCTGTCACTGACTTCATAACAATAGATAGGATAAATATATGATGGATAATATTATTAATAAAAATAATAAATATAAATTTGTAGGAAACAATAAAATAAAATAATAAAATTTCTAAATGTGTATGAAATAATTATGGTATCTCTCACTATCGCTATAACCTATTACACCATCACTATAAACACATTTATTGCATAAAGGTGATTCACTCATATGTCACATGGATAATTTCACATAGTGTTACAAATATCTGATTTCACTATAGGATCATTTAGAGACGATGATCCATGACTATATTGATGTGTATAAATATCCTAAAAGAAACCCTGAATATGAACGTAATGTCCACAACTATAACATTTCATTTCATGTTAGGGGAATCAATGTAATTTGATTCAATCCATTCTAATCAAATAGAATGTTGGATGAACACCGCTAACTACAACGACATTTTCCATAGTTTCCCACAATCCAAAACAACCTCCACCCCTCCTATGATGATCCTACAACATCATATTTTTTCATTATATTTGAACAATATAATGAAACATGTGGAAGGTGATTGGAAGAATATCCTACCATTGCCACAATATTTAGTGCATCTATAATAGTCCTACCCACTTTCTCCTCATATGTCAAAATCATCACCATAAAAACATGTGATTTTATATCATGTCACAAACTATGCTGTTACTACTGAGATTTCATCTAGTCGTTCTTTACAACTAATTTTTTTAACAATTATATTCTCCCAAAAATTATTATTGTATTCTAACACCAAACGTTATCCTTTCTAAAAATATAGTAACTCTAAAAACATCACCATCATCAGAGACTCTAGAAAAATAATTTGGTATAAGATATTATTGAATCCATTCGACTCCAATACCACTTTCTTGACTTAATATACTATGGATTTCCCCAAACACTTTCTAGGTTAATTAAATTTCATCGTATCATAAATAACCTTGATACACATAGGTGTACCATAGATGATGAATTTCTGATCTATTGTGTAATTCTTGTTGTCTACCTCTTGAGTTTCTTCTATACCAATAAAGGGCATTGTCTTCTCAAATAATAACTACCATGATAGATCATGGTATCTTATAGATATTTAATGTACCTCAAAAACCTTATTCTTAGTTTGTGGAAAATTATAGTCAACATAATTGAATTCCTACATGAAAGCCGTGATAAAGTTATATTCTACATAATAACTCCCCTGATGATCCACATCTTGAACTTCCCAAACAACTCATGGGCTTGGTATGATATGAATAATTATATACACCAACACAAAAATAATATTATACAACATAATTATATCATTTTAATAACAAAAACATGTAATAAAAAATTGTGATTAACATCTTGGACCCAAAATAGAAGACCTAAATCACAACATCCCATGGAATCATGAATAACATTACAATGTTAGCTAGCTATAAACTAACCAGAATATACCTATAATGTCTAAATGTCTTATCTCTAGTATACCGAATACACCCGGATAAGAAATCTTGATGGAAAACATTCATTTTATTCCAAAAATTGATAAACCCAACATAAGTATCATCTTAAACACAAATATTAGCTGAGAATTTATATACCTAATTGGTATTTTGGATCACTATGGTCTGGGTCTAGAACATGGGTAGTAGAAAAATACAAAGGTAATGATTTCACCCAATCTAAAGTACTAAACATGAGATATTCCCGCATGTACATAAGGAAAGTGTGGAAGAAAACATGAATGAATATATATGTCATAATAGAGTGAAAATAAATGTTTTGATACAACTAAATTTGAAATAAAAAGTCACCAATATACTAGTCCAATAACAAATTAAAACAATTCCAAAATAGCGACACCAACCGTTTCCAATTTATTTCATTGAAAACCACAAAATATCTCACAACCTAGGTAACCAAATCATGGGTGACAGAAAATTTCACTCCCTCAATATGATGTGTATCCATTACATGAATCATATGAAATAAAGAGGTCTATATACTATATAGTATGTACATAAAGTGTGTGTTATCATGCTCATTATAGTCTTTCATGGTTATTGTATATCAAGTATCCAAGAAATAATCCAAACATGTTAATATTTATTGAAAATAAGCCATGATACACAATTTTTCATTTTTATATCAAAGGAGTCAATAAATAATTTAATTTTACCTTTTTATAATTTCTAAATAATTTAGGTTAATCATGGTGAATGAATTTAAAATTCATAATTCACAATAAATATGTCATGTCAAATAAATAATTCATCGTATATCATATCAAATACATGAACTGAAATAAAAATAATTTAAACTAGAAAAACGCAAATCTAATATGACACATGACTTGTAACATAAAACCAATGATCACGCCTGGTCAGAATAGTTAGGAAACACATAACTAATCATAATAAATCTCAAACACATCATGTTCCAACACATGTTAATAAACATAGTAGAGTATAGGAAACCCCCCTTAAATAAAATCTATATAGGTCTAAAAATTTCATATAATATCATTCTTATAGAAAATATAAATTTCTCTTGAAGAAACCTTCTGAAAATAAATTAGACATGCTACTATACCTTCCACCTAAGTACCCAAGGATTCAAATTTTCTCTATTTTAAAAGCAACTTCATTATTCCATCTCTTCATATCATGGTTTTTATACTATTTCATAAAACCATTTGCAAATGATTTCAAAAAACCCATCCATTTACCAATAATTAGTGAAATAATAATTATAAAAAAATCCAAGCATGGAAAATATATATTCATATCATTATATTTTATTCAATAAAAAAGTATCTCAAAAAACAAGACAATTTTCATTCACCAACACAGAATATAGAGGAAACCACCTACCCCAAAACTTATGTAATACACTCCTGTAATAGAATATATGAAAAAACCCACAAAAACATTTCATGAGAAAAAATATGAACTTCTTAAAAGTGATTCAATATAAAAAATATTTTTCAGATAATAGGAAACAAAACATATATCAAGAATTAACACATGACTAACCATTAAAAAATATGAAATATCCCTATCAATAATATCACATGAAATATCTAGACTGAAACAATAAAAAATAGGACCACATATTAAGGAAACCAATATATTCATTTAATGATGTTACATTGATCTACGTAATCAAAGAATAAGAAATGATCTCTTACATGTAGATATGAAACATAACATACTTAATGATAATATATTGAACTAATTAATCGAAAAAATGGAAGCTCCCAAAATCACTGGATGAGTCCTCTAGGTTTTGAGGGGAATGAATTGACATTTAATAAAAAAGATATATAACTCATATAATGCCCTAAAATATCGCTTATTAATTAAATCACAACATGTTATCCATTTAAACATCATCCAAATATACTTGGTTAACATATTCACAAAATCCTTCTCATCTTGTTAAAAAATTATATTTGAGCATTACATGACCCATACCCATTCATGTTCTTCAGAATGATTGTGACATGATATTAAAAACTATTGTATGTTTTTTTAGTCTTTACATTATGTTTAAATTTCCATAAAACATTGAAAACTATAATCTCTATTATCAAATGTCAAACCCTCATGAGTGTTCTCCAAACATAGTGGGAATACTGTAAATGTATTTACCTATTTTTGCAAAAATTTCATTAATTCAAACAAAAAATAAATGTCTTCTATTTTAATATTTATCTTCAAATGATCTCAAAACATGGGATTCCAACTATGCACCAAATAAATGTGTAAGATAATAAAATAGATGAAAAATTCATGAATGTGTGTAAATATTGGTTACAAATGAATACACTATGTTATTATTATATTAAAATTCACATCATTCCATCAAAACATAAATGGAGAATATTTTCATAAATTAGAATTCATCAAACAAACAATAAAATATATCTCAAATGATAAACATGATCCTCCACTAACCATGTATATATGATAATTTTATCATTGAAGATCGCTAAAAATTGAACCATGAAATTAAAAAAAATATGGTGTTCATTAGTTGTTTAAAAAACTCATGGATATTAAAACAGAATAGCAGAATTTTCATATGTTGATTTTACATCAATTTATATAATTATTAAATTTTTCTCACAAATAAAAAACTAATGAAAAAATAGGTTTATTTTTCATAAATACTAGAAACTCATTCATATTATTATATTTATGACATTAAATATCTCACAAAATGAACGCCCTACATAAAATACATCTTATTAATGACCTACATTAATGTATTATTCATAATACATTGAAAATAATCCTAATAAAAGGTGATCTTAGTTTCTCATTAAGTTGATACATTAAAGATGTCAGAAAATTATCATATTAAATTGTATGATAATTATAGGGATATGAGACTATGGCAAGAACATGTTATGTTCATACCCAATCTATCCATGATCATCTACATTAGTCATGGTATAAATATTGTAGTTCAGAATACATGAATCATAATGGTAATCATTAGAAATTATAAATGATGAAATAAAATAGATATAATAATGTTTAAATAGATAATCTAATAACATTTTGAACATTAATAAATAGAAATAGATATACCCATTATGTTAAGGATATGAATTCAGGGAAAATATCATAATAACATTAATACCAAGTCCATATATAATTAAAAGGATATCATATCCATGATAAAAAATAAAATTGTGAACAAGAAATAATACTCAATTGATACTCTTATTAGCATGAAATACATTCCCATTCGTTAATATTTAAGATATTAATTACATTTCCAAAAAAGATATATTTTATATAAAATCTGGTCCATGCATAACGTTTTTACTCATAAGTTTTCCTTATTTATTAAATGAATTTCAGGAATATATAATTCCAATACCACACATAAAATAATTAAAAAAATATATTTTCTTTCCAAAATATCATCAAATATTTGTCATTTCATAATAAAACCATAGAATTTAGGTTTCATAAATAGTTCAATATATTTAAACTCATGGAAATGAAAGAGGTTTTATAAGAATAACATATTAAAATTAATATGGGTTTAAATAATATTTTCATAAAAAATTTAAACAGTATACAAAAAAAAATTATTGTAAATTATAATCAAATCCCAATTATAATATAATTAACACTATTGTATGTGGTCTTAGATGAAGTGAATCTCATTAAAAATATCATTATAAATTCTTGGTGAAATTATTAATTTTATTTTAAAATTAATTATTATTATTGTTATAATTTCCCAAGTATTGAAAAAAATATTTTCATTTAAAATAACATTGTATGTATATATATAAAGATTTGAAAAATTGAGTCATCCTAAGAATGGGAAATTCTGTTCATTTCTACATATTGAAATTAATAATCAACAATCATTTTTTATAAAAAGTAAATTTTTCATCCTCTAAAAAATAAAAGAATAATATTTAAAAAAAATATTTAAAAAATAAAATATTGTTCGAAAATTCATTAATAAATAATATTATAGAAATAAACAATATATTTAATATAGTTTTAAAAATCATGGACTGGTAAAATTGTATGTTTTTTACCAAAAATAGAAATGAATTCATTTTTCTGTAAAAAAAAGTCACTATGTTTCATGATTACATAAATATACTGAAACGAAGAAAAAATATTAATTTTTAATACAATGTATAATTTGAATAAATTTCAAGAATTCTTGAAATATATATAAAAATATTTCTTTATCGGATGAATAACTATACACAATGAATATAAATAATGAGATTCTGAAATATAACCCTTTCCACTTTTGTGTCATCTAAATCAAAAATACAAGGAGTGGAATAAAATTATATTGATATGTATATTCGATTATTCACTAATAAAAATAATAAAATTAATTAATGGGTGTTTTATATAGAATAAAAATGAAACTGGTGATTATAATCCATGTGACCCAAATAAATAACAGTTAGAGGAAATCAATAACCTCATGTATAGAATTTCCGTATTCATTTTTAAAACTCATATATAATTAATGTTGGGTTTTTTTAAATTGATTATAGAACTATACTATTATATATAATACAATTAATGTTTACTTATATCCATTTATCACTAATTTTTTAAATATTCAAGGTTGAAATCATGTTCCAAGTAGTAACTACTTTGTTATTTATGTATATTTTGGCATGATAGTTTCGTTCCATTCACTTGTATCAGCTCTTCATTATCACATAATTTTTAACATCGATATAAATATAAATTATATTTATTTAATCATTATTTATAATTTTAAATTAAAAATATAAATTGAATAATTGATTACATCATTCATGGAGACGGTAGGTCCTATATACACATGAATGCTATTTTCATTTAATCTATGGACTAAACAATAGAATAGTATGTAATATGTCACATTTAAGTAATAATTTTTCTAAAATATATATTTAATATATTTAATATATTTATCATTTTTAGAATCCATGTCAAAATACACTGAAAAAGTGATTCATATCGTTTCATGAAGGTGTTCATCCTCACATACCCACAGACAAAATTATCTTCGTACAACATATTTGTAGGTAAGAAGGAATATTTTATATTATAATTTAATAAGTAAAATTATTTCATAAAAATCATATATATATATATATAGAAAATATATCATTATATTCTACCTTTTGATTTGCTAATGGGAACGATTTACATTGGTTCATCAGGCGATAGTCCTCCAAACATATGATAAATGGTTTTGTCTTCCATTTGATGAATGTTTATATGGATATAAGATGTTCAATTAAACATATAACATCTCAATATATTTTATATAATGATGTTAATTTTTATCTTGTTTTTTGAAGAAATCAATCATTTATATGGATAAATAAAATAAAAATGAATGGTTAAGTCAATATCTTTTTTTTGGACGATCTCTTTATGATTACACATAAATCATTCATACGAGGGTTCACTAATGAATTCAATAACAAACTAATTTGTTTAGGGAATTATTTATGTTATTTTGGGAGGTCATATACTATGAAAAAGTCTTCTTCTGTGGGAAAATGATAGGAAATTTTGAGCTTTTAATGTGTGGTATAGGACACACTAAGCTATTTTTAAGAAAAGGTATTTCAATATTTTTAGTAAAATATATTCTATAAAATAGATCATTCTAGAACATAACAAGAGATAAGGTCATGATTTTACTATGAAATATGAATTTGACATTTTATTTTGATGTTTCACACCATATCATTTTACTTTATCCATTAGAAAACCAATTTTAATCTTTATCATTATAAATAATTTTTATTATTTTTACAAATCATTAGGGACAAAAATTAATGAAAAAAATATAAATATAATTTAATAGGATGACTACATATATGAAATTAATGATAGATAATTCATTTCACATAAGTTCTAAAACATAATTTAAAATTAATATCCAATAAAATTAAAATGTTTTTTTTAAATAAAAAGGTTTTTTTGGTATAAAGATTTTATATAAAAATTTATCCTAACTATTATTCAAATTATAATAGAGGATTAAAAAATATATATTTTCTTATTTTATTTTTCATAAATATATTAAAACAAAAAAAGGAACACACAAATTCTTTAACTGAAAAGGTATTTTAATATAAAAATATGAATTTTTCACTATTGATCAAGAAATTAAAAATTTTATTAATATATTTTAAATTAACTATATTAAAAATTTTATATTTTCATTCTAAGAAAATTACTTTAAATTCTTCAAAAACAAATTCTAAATGTGAAAATAATTAATTTCAAAATATGTGTGAAAAATGCTGAAAACCCAATTATTAGTATATATAAATATTTTATCATGATATTCGATTTATTATTTTATCATTTTTAGAATAAATAATTGTTGAATAATAAAAAGAATTGATAAAATACATGACATATAATTTTTGATAAAATCATTCAAAAATATGGATTAATTTAAATTATTTTGATAAAAACATATTTCCCCAATAGAAATAGATTTTCAAGAAAAGAACTTAATTAACATTCAAATGAATTATACATACAAATCTAAAGTAAAGGTAAATTATATATTTATTTATTCCTATTTATATCATATAAATTATATAATTTAGTTGGTAATATTCAAAACCACTAGTTTAAATACTATGTTATAAATTTCCAATTGAATAGTAACATTTATATAGAATGTTTTTGTACATTTATACATGATATTCCATGAAACAAAATCTATAAATAAAATTTAATATTTCTAAATAAAAATATTTTCATAAATATTAGGGTGTTAAACATTACCCCACTAAACATGTTTCACATTTTAATTAAAAATTTTATTGGAAATGAATTGTTTATGATTTGATAATTCCTTTGTTAGAAACCCACATCATAAAAGGGTCGAAAAACAACCTCCCAAAATTTTAAAAAGGATAGTCATATTAATTAATATAATACCATATTCAAAATATAAGATCATTTTTCGATAACTTGGACATGGATGTGAAAACTAATTCATCATAAATAATTGAGAGTGATGGATAACATGTTGAGGATAATCATACCAAATAAAAATCCATAAATCTTTTATGGTTTAAAATATCATTAATTCATTTTAAATTAAAATAAATATGTAAATATTTTCTTTCATTATCCATTTCAAAAAATTGGGGTAATATATTAATATAAATATAAATAAAACGAAAAATATACATAGTTAATTTCATTCCATATCATAATTAAAACATTATCATACTTTTGTGATTCAATGAATTGAAACATTATTTATTTTTACACAATGTGAATTTCGAAGATGAATTTTTTATGAATAAATAAAAAAAATCCTTTATGATGCCATAATACGGATAAAAGTGTGACAAGTTTTTACTATATCATTGAATATTTAGAAAATCCAAAATGGATAGCACATGTTATCCAATATAACACATCAATTACTACAAATTCAACTTTTACTCCTAACATACAAATGAATCTAGTCTATAATTAGTTATCCTTTAGGATACTCATAAACAAGAGTGTCCAAAATCAAACGAAAAAATATGAATGATTTGGTTACATGATTTCTTAATATCTACCAAATACTTATAACTAACAACATAATATTTCATATATTTTCACATAACCAACAAATGAATAAGACAGTAAAAAATTACCTTGAATAATTGTCATAAGAATCAGTAATATACTATTCATAGACAATTATTTCCTTAAAATTTTCACTAATTCACTATTTTATAATTTTGAAATATTGACCACAAAATTCTGTTCATTTATAAAAATAAATTTTAAAATATTATAAAAATTTAATTTAAATGTAAAAACAAAAAATGATGCCAAATTAATTTCATAAAAAAATATATTTTAAAACATTAAAATAAATTTATTGTGATAAAATTCCTATATAAAATAATAAATTCATTATTATGTATTTTATTTAATATATAATAAAATATATTCATTAATATCATTCACCAAAACTGATTATTTTTATTTATTATGATAATATAATGTTATGTATATAACAAATTTATTTTTTTAATATCATTTAAACCATATATATTTGATAAATTATTTATTCATATTATAAAATTTTAATTTAATGATATGGTTATAAATATCACATATAATAGTAATATTTCAATAGTTTATTATAGTTCCTTTAAGTTCAGTGTTCCATGTTATGGAATATATCAAAAAATTTAAATTTATTAAATGATAAATATAATCCAAAATATTTAAGTTATATAATTAAGTACCCCAAAAGGATATAAAAGAAACTCATATTTCCCATTATATCTTATTGAGGTGATATTCTAGATATAATCCATTTTCACCAACATTTAGCAAATCCCTAACACAAAATTTTATTATAGGAACCAAATTAATCATTACATTCTATTATAATATTATCAAATTATCATGATGGGATATGGGATTTTTAACATCAGTTTGTTAAACTATTGTAAATTGATAAATCATCCTAGATTGTTATATTCCATGTCCACAAACAACCCTCAAGAACCTTAATGTGACATACGTGGTCCAATAAAACTATTATACTATATATTTGTGATTTTAATTAACAAATATTGTAATATAGAATGAGTCATCCTATAAAGAGTCGTCACCATCATAAATACACTAGGTTCCAACTCAATACCAAACTCAATATGATTTATACATGTAAGGTTATTTCCCCTTCACATAGTAAATAAATCAACTCATCCATGACTCAAGAAAACACCTATTTCAAATATCATAAATATACAAAATTATCAATTCTATATGATATGAATGGGGATCCCAACCCCTATTAATTTCATCAGGATTATGATCACTTTTGAATAAATCATTCTCACCTTATACATAAAGGTAATAAAATATCTTTATATGGAAATAAATTTCATCATTTAATTAATATATCATATATATTTAAAGAGTTACATCATATGGTTTTTCCCAAAAAATGTTGAAATACCCCAATGATGGTGCTTCAAATACTCAATTCAAAACCCTAACACAACTAAAGCCATCCAAACTAGCTAGTAATAGATTAATTCAATAAAAATAGTTTTATAAGTCCATCCACCATAATTCTAAAACTATAGACTAAGGATGGTGTTATAAAATAAATATAATCTCTTACATAAAACAAATTGTTAATATTTTTATTTTTAAAAAATATACTTTAATGGAAAATTTATGGTCAACAACGTACTAGATATTATATCTAATAGATATGACTATTCCAATATTCTCTCTATAAATTTCTATTGTGACGACCACCACCTTGTACGAGATAAATCCTTATCCAATTTTTGGTTTTTTACACATCCTTTTTATCTCATACATATACTATAAAAATGTGATGACCCCACTACATATGATAAGGAATCAAAGAAAAAAACTATTGATGATACACATGAAATGAAAATTTAGAAACATAATATCATCCATATGTATATCAAGATTGATATATGCATCCTCTAATGTGATAATTTGCTTCTCCAAAGCTCTTAGTACATTTTTATGATGTAATAGATTCAAAAAAATGTGGGGGAGGAGATAAGTTCTTCTACGCTATTGAGGGGTCACAATCCACCTTGAATATCATCACTCTAGATTATGTGATTAACATGTCCCCTCCAATATAATCTTAACCACCGCAATATTCCAAAACACATCAAAATAATTTTAAAACTCTAAGCAGAACCATTACTGTCTAGATCAAAATCATTACCACCTACAAAAAAACTACTGATAGACTACTTCATTACCACTAAAAACAACATAATAACAATATTTTTTTACCATTTAATAATTCAATATCATTATTAAAATAATTCATTTTCAACCCCTTTATTTCCGATATAAAATTTATCCCCAATTGATTTATTCTGAAGTTATAATTCAATTTGTCTATCAATTTTCATCCACAAAAACAAAAAAAAATAACATATTATATTTGAATCATTTGTATATATATAAAGAATCATTGATTCACACATCCCATTAATAATTATTTACTCCAAATAAAAAATCATACATTTATTTATTTTATTTATTTACATATTTTACTAATTATTAAAATTACCATAAAAAATCCATTTAGCATTTAATTTTTTTAAACAATTTTTATTTATGGAAAAATATTATAATAAATATCATAACCACATTAATCAATTCAACAAAAACCTCCCATCCTCCTCCACATCACAAAAGTATTTTCCATATTGTCTCATACGACTGAATATTAAATAAAACCCTCCAGATCAATAATATAATTAAATATATGCGATCTCATATTATGACCTCGAAAAAAATCATTTTTACCCTATTATCAAAAAAACCAACACTAATATATCTATATAAAACTAAATAAAATACAGAAAAAATATTAATATACTACAAGATATAACAACTATATTATTTTATTCATTTTTTGTTACACGTAAAACACATTACGAATAATAAACATAAATGTAATTTTAATATCTATATAACACAATTTTAAATAGTACATTCATGTATTATATCCCATTATATAAATCTATATTATAATATATAAATAACAACAAAAATTATATAACATATATAATTACTAATCAACCAAGAAAAAATAATTAATAAAAAATGAAATCATATAATGTAAATGTGATTCAATATTCCACTGCATTTTGATTATTTTTATTCATTATCAATATTATGATAATTTATTAAATTTATATCTTAAAAATATACAGGATAATTAAATTTTTAATCCTAATAATGGATGATTTATCATCATCACATACATTAATAAGATAAATAATAATAAATGTGATAGAATGATAAAAATGATGATTAATTAAAACTTATATAATCCAATGATAAACCCTCAATGTCTTATGAAATCATTCATCCATTAAAAACTCAACCAAATGTAACAAAATCATATAATATTGACCATTTTATATATTAAAATCTTGAAATATGGGGAGGGGATTAATGAATGAAAAATGTCATGGGAATAAAGGGAGAAAAGAGAACCATAGATCAATATGAATTGTTCATGTGATGAATAAACCTTATATACAAATTGATTTGACTATGTATCTCCAATGGATATACTAGTGTTATTTAATGATCCAATGAGAAAAAATATTATAAAATCAACAAAATTAAATGGTTTTAATTATAATAAATAATCTTTTATATTCCACTATGATATATTATGTCATTCACTAATAAAAAGATATTTCTTGATAAATTTTCTCTAAATACCATAACCATTGAAAATTATTTTTTATAAAATTCACATAAGTTATTTTTTTATGTATAATGATTTAGTACACATTTTTTATTATTTCATCATACTTGAACATTTCAGCCCCAGTCAGTTACTCACTGATCAAACCACTGAGAAACAACATTCCAAGATTTCTACATCAAATCTGCCTCCATGACATAAAAATAGTAAAATATTCTCGACAAAATAATCACATATATCTAGGGAATCCAAAATCAACATTAAATTATTCACTGTTTCATATAGATATTCCCTCTAATAGACCATCCCAATAATATAATCTACCTATATCAAGTAGATAATCGTCATGGGACAGAAAACACTAAAATTGTCATTTTTTATCTCACCTACACAATCCCCATAAAATTACAAGAACATTATTCTCACTAATAATATTTTAAATCCATAATAGTATAATAATTTCCAAAATATTTCTCTTGTCCATTAAGGAGAAAAAAATATATATTTTCAGCTTATAAATTCCATATATATATACTCCAAAAAGTATAGCAATCATATAATAGAAAGATATTTTCAAAGGATATATTGATCCTCAACATAAGTGTATATATAATTTTTCATATCTGGATGACGTGTTCTTGTGTTTTCTTTGTTTTTTCATTATTTCGGATCAATCAATATTTTGAATTTTATTCTTTCTTTCTTATATTAAATTCATTATTAGTGTCATCATATATTTATTTACAAATTATATATATATATTTAATTTATGGATAATTTTAATTTGTATGATTAAATTTTTTTAAATTTTTTTTTATTATGGTTCATAAACCAATACCTTGATTTTTAGTATTTCTAAGAATAATTTTTATCCTTTTTATAAAAGCATTAAAATATATAAACCATGAAAAATTCATTATGGTGTACATAGGATGACAATATTTTCATGGATATATAGAAATTGATTTTATCATATTGTTTAAATATAAAGAGACAATTCATCAATTATTGGATTTCTAAAATGTGTTTGAAATCCTTCTATAATTTTCAGAAATTCCTTCCTTATTGTTTTTTATTTTTAGTGAATGTAAATTTATTTTCATTTAAAAAAATTAAAATATCAAATTCTCTAAAATCTTGATTTTTATTTCAATATAATGTGGTTATTGTTTTTAGGAAGAAATAATTGAATTTGGTTATATATACATGGTTTAGGGATTGAGGTCTAGTGGAATTAGAAAGGAGACACATCAATTATGTTCTCTTATAATAATAAATTTTCAATTGAGGGTAATATTTTACTAAGAATATATGACTTATATTTGATACTAATAGTATGATAATATTTGTGTTCTTGTCGTTGATGGTGATATCTCATGAACAAGGTTCTAGTTATAATGGATACTTATTTATAAGCAAGTATATTGTTTAGAAAATTTTGGTTTTGTTATATCTCCATGTATTATATTATTATTAGATTATTATTTTTCTTGATATAATGTGTCATGTTATTAGATTAAAATTAAAATTTAATTTATCTAGGTAATTTATTAAATGGTTTTGTATTATGAGTTGATCTATTTTCTTTGTTTTCACATGATATCAAATACCATTTTTTTCAAACATATTGATGTTTAATTCAAATACAGTTGGTCTTGAAATGGCTTCAAAAGATAGTTATGACATCTTATACATTTAAATCAATTATTAACAAATGGAATTAGGATTTTACTATACTAGGATACTGATTAATACTCATACCAAATAGATGAGGTATGATATGTGGTATTTTGACATGCATATGCCATCTTTTTCAATATATGATAACCTTGAAATGAAATTTTTTTATTAAGATCATTGGGTGATTAAATTATTTATATTTATATTTACATGGGAAATATTACACAATCATTAAAAATTTGAAACAACACCTAAGTATAAGAATTATAGGTCTTTCCTAACACTCTATAATAGGAGGATCTCTTTAGAAAGGCTAATTAGTTATATCATATATTCACTCCCCAAATTTAAAAAATATATTATTGTAAAAAATATACTGATATTAGTGTTATATATATTTCAATATGACATGATATGTATTTTTATTTTAGGAGTTTAATACTAGTGTAAAAAGAATGAATTTTGGGTGTTATTGTTTTGATGTATTTTTTATGTGTGAGTTACTATGTATATATACCATTGTGATTTTATGAAGTGTAATGTTGGTTGATAATGGGATATATCTGATAAGAAAAAATATGTATGGGATGGATTATATAGTTTATCTATTACTATAATATATGTACTAGTATGATTTGAACTGAAATGTGTAGTTGTATAGTGGGTAAGGAATATCCATGGAATGTTTGTACTCATCTCATTTGTATAAATTTATTTCTGATATAAAAGTTCTTTTATTTGAAGAAATGTAGATATATTATCTTATAAATTGATTTATATATGGATTTGTATAACAGAAATGTGATTTTGGATTAATTTTAGGATATTGGGCATACATTTTATCTTGTTCTTATTATACATTTATGTTTTAAAAATCAATTATTTCATTATTATTTTACCATATAATCTAATATACAATGATGATATACATAAAATATATGTCATATATTATATTATTAAATTTATTTATCTCAATCGCTCCATATCTTAAATTTATATCCATCATTATTGAGGGTATTGTCTCAATATTATTCTTTATTTGAATGAGTTATTATTTAATTTTGTAGTATAAATTTTATAATTTGGGGATTCAAACTATATAAATTTTATTACATTCAGTGGGGTACCATCTGGAATCAGTTCATCAATGAGGTAAATTTGAATGAGTGTTCGTAGATGATTTCTGGATTAATTTTCTATGGTATCATTTTTCAGGTTCAATAAAATCCACCAAAAAATTGTATTTAGAGAAAGAATGTGAATACCTACATGTAAAATAAATGAGCCATGTGATCCTTTGAAGGTGTTTTATTGATCTATGTATAATTATCAATGAAATATATAATAGTTATAATGTCGAGAAATTATTATATATATATATAATTTATTTAATATTTCATAATGATTTTGTTTGATTATATGACTAGTTTATAAGGTAATGACTAGGAAAATAAATTATATATATGTAATTTTAATAGATAGTTCAGTTTTGATCATACTTATATATATATATTATATGTGTTTTTACTATGAAATATTTATGAAACTAGAAGCCATATTATCCTTACACATATTAGTAGAAGATTAAAAATATTGTTCTTATTATGGATGTCATTTGTGGTTATCATTGGTAAAATTTTATAGAATTATTTTAATGGTTTAAGATATTTTTGTTTGATGAGTGGATTTAGAAATGAATAATGGATTTATTAAATAATTTTTGTTTCTGTGTTGCATAATGTGAATCTAGTAGTGATATAGATGAGGGAAGTAGAATTATAGTTTTGGAGTATGTATATACTTTATTAACCTTGAAAATTGATTTAATGAAAATAGATTTCATAGTTATATAAAATAAAATTAATTTTTTTGACTAGATGAATATTACATCAACTAGATTTATTTTATTTTATATGTGATCATTTCATTAATTCACTATTCCAAGGAAATTCTGTATACTTATGGTGTTATTGATATAAATATTGATGTTGTTCTTCATTAAGAGATTTATATACATATAGGCAAATTACAACAAGTTACATATTTAAATATTATTGACTATTCACAGATCATTCATGTGATAGTGGATAATAATTCATGAAAAAACTCATCATAATATTCAAAAGAGGGGTTCTTGAGTTATATATTCTCGTTATATAGAGAAATTAAAATTTTATCATGATCATAGATACCCATATCAAGATTATCCTTACCTATGGTAATTTATTATATTATTATAAATTTAAAGGAAATATTTTTTAATCATATATATGAGTTAGAAAATATCATTCTGATTTTCATAATTTTAAGGGAGATCTATTGAAAAATATGTTTACTAAATATATGGATAGTCATCCACAACTAAACGTTCATTAATAATAGTATTTTAAAATGATAGGTAAATTGATTACATATGTATTTTGTTGAGGGATGTAATTTTTTTAGAAAAAGTAATATGATGAATGTATACATTTTAATTGGAATAATTTCCATCATAGAGGACCTACATGGAGAGTTCACATACATATTTTTATCGTTGATGAGTTTTATAGAATATTTATTATGAGAGGTATGATCAATATCAATTAATGTTTCTCTATCTTCTTGGAACATGTTTTCGTTTCATACTCTCATATTGGTCTATCTATTATTATTAATCAAGTTTATAATGTTGAGAGGTTTAAATAATCAATAAATTTTTAAATTCCAAATATTTGATTTCCATGGCTGTTGGAAGTTTTTTGAGGTCTCAAATATTACTATGAATGTATTTTTTTATCATGGAATATTTTTTTTCTACAAAAAAATGTCTTATTATTTGATCAATAATACGAGTTTTCTTTTTTTCTCTAAGCGGTAGTCTTATTTTTTTCAAATAGTGGATTATTCTCAATCTTAGAGGTGATTTATCTACCATTTTAGTAGGGAAATATCATTTAGGAATATCTTTTTGAACTAAACTATTTTCAACTCTTATATTGAGTTCATTAAATAATTTTTTTGGTCACATGGCAATAACTTCACTACAATATTTTATAAATTTCTTATTTTTTTCTATTTTGGGAGATTAGGAGTTTTTGTCTATATAATGAATTTTATTCAATAATTGATATTTATATATATATATGGGTAGCATTTTTATATTTTTTAAATTTATATTGGATGTGTTTGTGTTATCATCATGTGCTAGTTAATTGCAATGATGTCATTGAATGAATTGTTTCATCCTTACAAATTTATCTTAACGGGTGGGCTAATTTCATATAATTTGAAGGGTGTTGGGAGTTTCATACTTTTTTTAGAATATTTTTGGTCGAATATGGTGATTTTTAAGATCAATCTTGTTGTAATTTGTATATTTTACTTTCATTTAAATTATATAGTATTGTTTCTAACAATGTGAATGTATTATGATGAAGTACATAATACTGTAGGAATATACAAATAGAACCCATAAAAAACAACATATAAATTAATATAGTTTAAAACCAACATTCAATGTATGAACACTAATAAAATTTCAAATAATTATTCCTATAAAATTCATATCAGTAAATCTAAATTCGTTGACGTGGCGTCTTTTTCCCATGATAATGACATTTAAAAATTAAGACCATATTTACCTTTGGTATTTAATTTCTGAAAAAGTGTCAATTTGTAGAAATTGGAGGAATGATTATATTAAAAATAAACCCAAATTAATTAACATATTATATGTGATTCCAAATAATATATATTCACATGATTTATATATTCATACTTGAGCCCATGTGGTAGAATCCCTGATAATCGGTTTCGTATAATCCTGTTTGAAGTAATGAAAAAATAGAGAATGATATTCCATATAATGAAATATTTTCTTCCCAAAACACATCCCTATATTAGATGTATCAAAATATAATCATTTATCATGACCATAATATCATTTTATATTAATGAACCTGGTTGAATACTTTGAGCGTCCAACCACATGATGGGTCATTGAAAACAAAATTAATATAAATATATAATGTTGTAAAAAATATTATACTAATATTAGACAATAAATACTTATATTTTTGATATGTATACCGATTATAGGAATATATGTGCTAATATCCATGATATTCATCCGAAAACTGGGTTTTCAAAACTATATAAACTGAGGAAAAACACTCGTAATATGATATTATTGAAAACAACCCTCCCCATGGGACATAATTGAAATCCAATATAGCATGAAAGTGAACAATTATATATTAATTTATAAATTATGTTCTCTTCCTCATCACATTTACTATTTGGTATAATTAATACAACACATCCTAAAAATGAGTTTCAATAAAATAATAATAATCATGATTCCTCATAATATAATGATATATCCCAAATGAATAATTTATTTAAGATATAGATATATAATATAGTGAACCATATATTTATATGTCATCAGAATTTTGAAAAACATGTATCCAAAAATTATAATTATCATATGAATCAGTCCCCAATATCAAAAATCATTAATTATGTGATTTATTGTTTCAAAAGATATGAAACACCGCAATACTATATTTATTATTACAATAATAATGCCTCTTATCATTTTTACAAAACACACCATTTCATAATATTGATAGTCATTTATAAACTCACAAGTGACATCACTATTGGTGGCATTTATTTTTGGGAATATTTATACCATTTTTACTTATACGATAATTCACTTTAAACCACTTGTCATATGATATCGACAATATAAAACCTTAATAGAATACTTATAAATAATTTATGAATATTTACAATGATTTCAAAACATTTCCAAGTCTATATATGTGATTTACACAATATATATAATTTAAAATAGTAATTGAACCCAAGTAAATAATACCTTCATAATAAATAAATTATCACTCAACGTATAGTTACATGAATCACAACACTGCGCCTCACAATGTCATTCAATTTATAAAAATATCGGACGCCCTCCATGGGATCATAATTTAATTTCAAGTAATGAAATTAGGTTTAAATAATCATTGTATGAAAAAAAATCATTGAATATCACCTAAATAACCCCCATCATGGTTAAAATAAGCCTTATAAACTACATCATGACATAAAAGTCCCCATGTTATTTAGTTTAGTTACTTTTTTCTTTATTATGCTAACTCAAAAAAAACATCACATGAATAATATATATTATTAGTTATAATTATACGAAATAACCACCTCATGTATAAAATACTGGACACATCCATAATAAAAATATTATTAAAAAATAATAATATGAAATTATGTTATTTAAAACAAGAGTACTGTATATGGGTTTATAAAATGATTTTTCTAAATACTATGGAAATAAAAAAATTTGTCTTTTTATTATCCTATAAAAATATGTTGATTATTAATTAAAGCATCCCAAATCAGTTAAGAAGTTTCATAATGGTAGGTCTTGTAAATGGGGTGACTAATTCAAGAGAATGTGGTTCGTGTAGTAGGGGTGTGTAGGTTGACTGTATAATGTGGGGTTATTTTTTCTAATGAATATATATATAAATAAATTTATATAATAAATCAAATATATAACCCAATATATTCCATTTTTCAAAATTAAGTTCCAAATTGACCACAAAATCACAACATATAACTAGAAATTACCTACTCTCCATATTAGGGCATACCCCACCGTTATGTATGCTAGATTTTGTATCTGGTACATCTCTATAGGGAACCTAGTGGCATTTTCTTATTTGGAAAATAAAAACCTCCCCTTATTTATACTTAAAGATGTAATCATCATATAAAATTTTTATGTTTTTGTAAAATAATTGGTAATTGATATATTAGTATGGAAAAAGAAGAACAAATAATTAGCATAAAAACCTGATTTATATATTTTTTATCATAGATATTATGAGAATAATATAGACTGAAAAAATTAAAAATTCATTTATTAAATTTGAATATATCAAACATGGTTATTTACATGATAATGAATATTTAGATTTATATTTCCAATCATAAATCATAAATGATATATAATTTCATATAAATCACAAGATAAAATAAAAATATAGTTTTCAACATGATAATGTTATAAATATGAACATAATGTTTCATTTTTATTATTAGTGGAAATAATAACAAAACCAAAAAATGTGTATAATGAAATAATTATTATCAATAAATCCATATTTCAATATTACACTATTAGTATATAATTGTACTTGTTTGATTTCTATGTTATTATTGAAGTTATTTTTATTCAATAATATATATACTCAGAATATAATGGGAAATAATAATTAATAAGGTCCACCTTGCAATGAAGAAGTTGAATTTTCCTTTAAAGGTCGTCATTAAAATGATGCATTCGGGACCTCTTCCTATTACCAAAGGCAACTGAAAAAAATGTATTGTAAAAAATTTAATTTGGGATGGTTCATTATAAAGAAATCAAGTGAATTATTTTGTTAATTGGATTTAGAATGGTCTATTTATAACTTTGAAAAGGTTCCATTTTTCAATATACTAATTAATAAATGGATGAAACATGTACATTTAAATTTAATGTAAACCATATAAAGGAAAAAAATTAATAATTTAATTATCTGTAATAATTTAATTTTAGTATTCATTATTTTAATTGTATTTTTATCATTATACTTATTTTTATGCATTTATTATTTACATAGGTATTTTACAAATCTGATTTATAAAATATTTTGTTACTAAAAAAGATTTTTAAAATCTTATATAATTCCAAAAAAAATTAAATATGCAATATATTTTAATATTTTAACACTCTAAAAACTAATAAAATTTAATATATAATGAATTAAATATTTCAAAATTATGTAATTTAATATAAATAAATTTTCCCTAATGATGAATTATAATATTTTTATTTTTTTAATATCTAAATTATATAAAAAATGTTATTAATTTATTTATACAATTAAAATATACTATTTATAATGTTGTATTCATCATTACATATGCAAAACTAATAATTTATAACCAATTTAACAAATGCAATTTTAATATGAATACCCAATGAAATTTTTTACCTAATTACAATAGAAAGGTAACATCATTGATATTCATTTCACCTTTATCCCCATGTTCATTATTTTTATTTACTTATAATATGGTTCTCATTTTTTGGTGTGATTATATCTGTTGAAATACTCATGTTTTAATGCTCAGAAATCACTGAATTTTTAATCCTCAAAAATCAAGATTTGGGGTTATTGGACTCCTCAAGTGTTAATGCTTGAAACTCATGTTTGATACTCTAATAATATAATGTTACAAGATCGTAGAAGTGGTGTTTGAATCTTATAAAATATTTTTAATACTTTTCTATTATGTTTCAGTATTAATATGGTTAATATTAATCCATATTATGAATATTACTTCTTAAGACAACATATATATATTTGGCTATGTCTATGACATCGTAAGTTTGATATTGGTTCCAAAATTTCTCTACGATTATGACATTTTATGTTTACTTCTAGTTCTAGATATTCACAATGTCTGTGACACCGTATGATTGCTACTGATTCTTGATATTTTAAATAGACCTGACAATATACCCTTGTAACAGTTTCCAAGACACTGTTCAGAATTTTTGAAATGGACTAGACACCGTTACTTGATACACAATTTACCTGACACTATAGTCTTGATACTGATTCAAGACATCACAAAGGACCAAACACCGTAACTATTCTACGTGTTCTAGATCTCAATGAAACTATGGAACTTTATCTCTCCTACTATGATTGTCTCATCGTGACAGTTTTACCATTAATGTAGTACTGTGACTGTCTCACTGAAACTCTGACACCATTCCATACATAACCATTTTTTGATGGTAGTCAATTAAATTTAAAAGTTAATTATAATGGTAATATTTTATTCATTTAATTACACTGATAAAATTAATGTTCTTTTCTAGTCCTTTCAGTATAAATTATTTGGTACAAGGTGTGGAGATATTGCATCTTGTCAGCTCCAACACAAGAACCAAAATAAAAGAAAATAGTGGATATACCATAAATATATGAGAAAAAATTTGAGTAGAGGAATACATTAAATGAAAGAAAAACATCAATACAAACACTGAAGAACACACAACAAACTCACAATTTCTTATGTCTGAACTTCTATTGATCAGAACATAAATTATCCTCACAACATCAACTCTAAAAAGAACAAGAGCTACAAAGCACATCTCATCGAACTGGATACCAAATCATGATAGCCACGAAAATATATTTACATAAGTGGATTATAAATCACATCTTCTACATCCTACATGTCCATAGATTCATAGAACAACACTCATGGCATTTTTATTATTTTGTCATTATTTATCTTTTTTTATGTATTTTTTTATTACATTTTATGAAGTGTGTGTATTTTTATTAAAAACAAACACATTATCCTCTAATTAATTGGACGATATAAGATATCCTCAATTAAATATCTTTTACACCTTGTTTGACCCACACCTACTTCTTGATGTTGTCTTGTTTGACTTGGATGTTAGTTTTACCACGTAGAATAGTGGGAGAGGTTTTGTGACCAGAATAGTCTTGTGTACTATTGTTAACCCCGATCCTGATTTTGGTTAAAATATTTATGTATATATATATATATATATTTCCTGGTTGAAGGTGGTCACCAATTATATTGGATTAGGTCTCAACTTTAGAATGAACCACATGTTATATTCACTGTGTTTTTAATTAATTTTTTCTCTATTTTTACATATATTTTAGAAAACTATATTTCACATTTATAGTCAGTCTTAGAAATTAGTTAAAATTATCTTTCTTAATTATAGTAGTCTCAAAAATTGTGTCAATATCTCATTGTTTTATAACTAAAAATTAATCAATTATCTAAGAATTAATTTGATCAATTAAACTATTATAATTTTACTACCTTGATTAACTAGCTATAATTTATTTTAAATTTAGGAAGTATTTGAAATATAAAATTATTATAATTTTTTTTGGAAACTCAATTTACCACCCCCACCACCTCATAATAATTATAATCAAACAAAACATTTGTATCCTATGTGTTTCTAAAATACCTATTTTTAAATATTTTAATCTTTTTAAAATATTTTTCAACTATGATTTTAGTTTTTTTAACGACATATATCATTTTTTATGTCAAAATTTATAATTCAATAAAAGTTTTTTCTCTTTAGTATGGATAATATATTTGAAGGTGCTACTACCAAAATACCTCCATTAATTAATAGAACAAATTACCAAAAATGGAAAATTAAAATTAAGATGTACTTTGAATGTATGGCTTTTTAGATTTGGACTTCAGTTGTAGATGAATATAAGATTAGTTTTACGAAAATGCATATATGGGATTACCTAAACAAGGTAAACTATAATAATAATTGAAAAATTATGAATTTCCTATGCTATTCTGTAAGGGATGATTATTTTAACGTACTTTTTTCTTGTATTAAAGCCCATGAAATTTGGGATACTTTAAACATTTCACGTGAACGAAACTCTAGAGTTAGTGAAATGAGAATTAACACATATACTTTTATATATGGAAACATTAAAATGAATCCTAATGGGCCAATTTATGACATGTATCTCATGATTAATTGAATTTTATAGACTCTGATCTCTCTGAGAATAGATGTTATGTCCATGGAAAAAATTATGATAATACTTAGATGATAACCAGATATACGGAGAGGGTCCTCTATCTAAATTAGAGAATCATGTGATATTATCCTTATTCCAGTCAGGGAGATGATATGATAGTTGATGATGTATAAAGAAGAAATAATATTCTCCAAGGAAGTGGAAGATAATCAGAATAGAATTTTATTTCCTTTCAATATAACTACTTCCAAAACTAAATAAAAGGAAATAATAAAACCTCATTCTGATAGTACAAGTTATGATGATTCTCCATATAATAGTGATAATGAAATGGATAACATGATAGACTATTTATGAAGTTTTATAGAAGAAATTAATTATTTTGGAAGCCCAACATTAAATGATTATATGATCACAAGGGAAACTAGAAGAAGGATTGGAAAAGAATTGAAAAATCTGATGAAATAGTCTGATATGAATGATAGGTAAAAGGACATGTAAAAGATGATTATCCCAAAAAAAAATATATGATAAGGTGTTAGTAAAATTATAAAAAGTATAAATATTCAATGATGGAAACATAGAGTGCTCTTGAAGAAAGTTCAACTAACTCATAGTGTTCATATGATGAAAATCATGAGAAATACAATATGTGTTTTATGAACAACACATCGGAGGTAACCCATCAGTATCCAAAAAATGTTTATTATTATGGAAATTAATGTTTAATGAATGTATAAAAATGAGTAAATGTTAGAATACTTACCTATGATAAAATACACTTACAATGAGTTAAATGATAAATACAGACCTTTAAAAAACAACATTCATTGACTATTAATATAAAATATGAGCGTACTATAAAGAATAAAAAAAACATTTAACTACTCAGGGACAATAATAAAAATAATATATTTAATGAAAAATTAAAAAATTTCCTAGGGAAATTTACCAATGAAAAAATACTCTTATACAGATTCTTGGTAAACAAATTACCCTTATATATACCACTGATATAGGATACCAAGAAAGGAAAACAAATCTAACTGACAATAAGTTTTTATATAAATTCGGAAAAAAGTTTTTCTACCTAAAATTGAAAATTATGTTGCATGTTCATGATCTGGAAAATATTTTACTAGATCTACTTTTTATAGAACCAATATTTCGTATTTTTTAAATATATTACAAAATGATTATTGAAATCCCATAATGTAGATTTGGGTTTTCAAAGCACTGATTCCTAACATTACTGGTCCCAAATAAATATAGGTACCAAAATATGTTTTTTATTTATTATTTTTTAATAAATATATTTTAATTGATCATGCATTAAATCATAGTACGTGGATTGTGGTTGTTAAAGATACATGAATAGAGATTACACAATATTCAAGAATTAAATTAATATTAATAGTGGGAATGTCTCTTTCGGTGACAATGAAAAGGGAATAATAATTGTTCTCACCCAGATTGGTAACACTAACTCAGTTGAAAATTAGAGATTACATTTTTTTCGATGATTTAATGTATAATTTTCTTAGTATATTCCAACTATGTGATTATTGTTTTAATGTTAATTTGAAATATTATTTGTGTAATGTTTTTAACTATAAAAATAAATAAATAATACCTGATTTAAGAAATAAAAATGTTAATTTTGTAATTATTGATTATTTAATATTTCAAAATTTTTAATGCTCATGTATTTTCCATAAATAGTATTGTATTTTTTATAGATGAAAAGGAAACTGCAATATGCACTCCTTAATAATGCTTACATTATATGGTTTAGTCATGGACCCACCCAGACATGATTTTCTAAATGAAAATATATGTAATCATTACCAAAAGGTTAAAAACAAAATATATTTCAAAAAAAGAATAATGTTTCAACTTTTCAACCTCTCGAGTTGGTTCACATGGATTTATTTTAGACTGTCTGGAGTGTCTATATTAAATGGGAAGAACTATTTCTATGTTCTTATAGATGATTACTCTTTATATACTTGGACCTTATTCTTGGCTGACAAAATTAATGCCTTCTTTTACTTTACCAGATATTCTAGGACATTAGAGAACTTAAGTAGACATAGTATATAATCTATATGATGTGACTATGTCCTGGATTTTGAAAAGAATGAGTTTGAATCAATTTTCTCTCAAAATTGCTATTGTCATAACTTCTATATCCCATAGAAACCACAAATAAATGGTTTTTAAGAAATAATAAATTAAAATATACATTAAATTTCTAGAACCATGCTTCATGAATATGACCAACCTATTTACTTTTAGGATGAATCTATCATTACATCATGATATATAATCAATAGAGTCTAGATTAGACCAATTATTAAGAACACTCGTTCTGTGTTTCCAAAAATTAGAAATGCTAGGTTAAATTTATTAAATTTTTTATGTTGAAAAGTATATAATATTAATACTAAGGATATTATTGATAATTGTTCATCCAACTATGATGAAGGAATATTTTTCGGTTATTTAATATCTAGTAAATACTATAATGTCTTCTGTAAAAGAACCAAATATGTGGATGAATCTGTACAGGTAAAATTTGATAAAATACATCCAAATTAACCTTATAAATCCCTGTAGAATCTTGAGGTTGATATGTAAAATATAGACATCAATGCTAAATATTCTGACCCTCCTATGAAGTAATCTATTAAAACTACTAGTTCTAGTCATTCTACATATTCTAGTCACAATAAAACCAAACCAGTAGAAGAACCTAAAATAACTATCCTTTATATTTCAAAACCTCATATAACTCTTAATAACCATCCTTTTGAAGGAATAGAAAGATTCCTAGATAAGGAAATACATACTAGAGATTCTCTAAGAAATCAGGTTGAATATAAATATTTCTGGTAACCGCATGAACCTAAAAACATCAATGATACTATCAATGAATGGTTTTAGGTGATGGATATTCCAGATGATATAAATAAGTTTGAAATGTATAAATTTTGAAAACATGTAGATAGACCGAAAGAAACCATGACCATAGAAACTAAATGGGTGTTCAGGAACAGTATAGATGAAACTGGTAACATAGTTAGAAATAAATCTAGGTTGGTTGCAGAATATTATAGTAACGAAGAAATAATTGAATATGAAGAATCTTATGCACTAGATTCTATACTTTAATCCATTAGAATATTTCTTGCATATGAAGAACATCACAATTTCAAATTTTATTTGATGGATCTCAAGAGTGGATTCTTAAATGGTTGTATAGTTGGGGATTTTTTTGATAGAACCATTGTTTTACAAACCCCCGTTTTCTAAATCATGTTTCTAAAATAACTATGTATTTATATAGTTCAAAGAACAATCCAAGATCATGGTATGATATAATATGAACTTTTATTATTTCCAAAGGATTTATAAAGGTATAATTGATCCTACTATTTTTATAAAACGATTTTCTAAAGATGTTTTAGTTTTTCAACTTTATGTCGATGACCTTATTTTCAGATCTCCATGAAATTAATTAAGTACTGATTTTTCTAAAATGATTCAAAATGATTTTGAAATGGGGTTAATGGGTGAAGTAAAATTATTATTTGGATTTAAAAATTTTCAAAATAAGTAAGGTATTATTTTAAATCAATGAATGAATAAAAATTATATCGTAAAACATTTTGACTATAATAGCACTAAAATTAGTGATAATCCAATGAGTACTAACTATATGTTGGATCATGACGGAAATATTAGATCTTTCAATCAAACCCCATATAGAGGAATTATTGGGATTTTACTTACTATACTTATTATAGACCTGATATTACGTTTAGTTTGTGCATTCGTGCATGTTTTCAATAAATCCTCAAAGATTATCATTTAAATTTTGTTAAAAGGAATTTTAAATACCCCAAACATTAAGAAAAATTAAAACTGTTTTATCCTTAAAGAATGTTATTTTACATGGTTAGCAATTCAGATTCTAATTTGCGTGGTAAAATTTTAGTTAGAAAAAGAATCTCTAAAATATGTTACTTTTTAGGAATTTCTACAGTATCATGGTATAGTGAAAAGAAAAATGGATTCATACTATGTAATTGTGAGGTTGAATACATAACTGTTGGTAGTCATTGTTCACCAATTTTTTTCATGAAACACCATTTACAAGATTAAAGATATCAATTCAAAAATATACATATAAATTTTTAAAATTCATGTGCAATTAATATTTCCAACAATCCTATTTCGCATTCCTTGACTACACATATTGATGTAGGACATTACTTTTTGAGATATAATTATTAAAAATTTGATATCATTTTTGAATTACTTTTCACTAAACATCATCTTGATAATATATTAACTAAGTCAATAAATTTAGAAAGGAAAAATTACATAATACACGAGTTAGGAATGACAATCCTTAATTGAACAGTTTACTCTTTCAAAGGTCATGGTTTCAAAATTCAGTGTTTCACAAGATAATTTATTCTAGTTACTATATCACTAATATGGGCTCATAGTTGATTTTTCATAGTTACCATCTGATACTTACTATCTCAATGATAAACATTCATAGTTTAAAGTGAAATTTTAATGCTAACATTATTACTACCTATTTTGGTCTCACTATAAAGACTTAATCTTATATTTTTTGTGAATTTTCTTTCCTATATGTATGTTTCAATGATTATAATGATTTTATACAGCATATTTGTTTTTTTTATGTTTGAAATCCCTAATTGATAGAAACCCAATATTTACCCTTCTCTCATCACATGAGACTCCCTCCCTTAAAATTGAAACCCTTCTCTCTCAAACCATTATCCTTATTTTATCTTTTCATATTTCTGAAACACACATTGGTTGCCTATAATAAATAATATGTCATCATCGAATCCTTAGAAGAAAATTTCTTTAGGGAAAGTGTAAAAGGATCTAAAAATAATTCCTGATAAATCACTAAATACTTTCCTTGCTGATTGAATAGTAGTGCTAGAGGATGAAGTTCATCTAAAGTGGTTGCTAAAATAAAATTATCTTTTTTTAAAATTATTAAAAGAATAGGGACGGTTTAACTAGTTTAAAAAATAGAAAAGACACATTTATTGAAAGATTGTTTCTGATTTTAATCAGTATGTTCTAGTCAGATTCAATTCTGAAGATGGTTATGAATTAATTAGATGGGTGAATAGTCAAATGTAGAATTTTTCTTTGAGGCTATGTGCTTCATGCCTAATAATACATCAGGATATAATTATTTAGGATTACCAAATAGGTCGTAATCCACCTGTTGGTAGGTTTATCCTAGAAAAGTATAATCAATTTTTGAATTAAAATAAGAAGAAATGAAGGGAAATTTATGCTAAGAAGCATCATGAGACGAGACTATGGTTTAAGATTATTGAACAAATTATTTGTCTATGGAATGTGGATTTTGAAACCATTAAGTAGTATGATGATTTATTGATAAATATCATGAAGAATGGGGACCTGAACAATTTTTGTAAGAATATTATACATTAAAAGTGTGAAATGATCACGAAAAACTTAAAATCATATTCTCTGTTTTATTCGAAGATAATTTCTCCAATATTGTTAGCCAAGGGAGTAGTTGGTCTGAATGAAGAATTATTTTAAGGTTATGAGTTTTATATATCAAAGGATATAGTTAGAAGTAGGAAAATTAGATAGAACCCAATGATTTAAACATGTGTGGAAGATAATGGAAGAATTAATGATTGTTTCAACGAAGTTGAAAACCCCTAATAACCTATGAATGTATCTAAAAGGTTCTTGGAACCTGATGTAGTAAATGAATTCTCAAATTAGGAGGTATAACATGTTGTAAATTAACTTAATGAAGGAACATTATATGAATAAGAAGATAGTATCCTATCTATTCTACAAGAATTAATTGTTGAATATATAGTTTCTGAATTTAATAAAAAGATAGTCACTGAATACTTTTTATCTAAATAAGAACAAACGAATATTGTAGACGTACAATTTGTTCCTAAAAAAAATTAGAATAATATGTATAGCTTTAAATAAATATATCTTTTATGTAAATAATAGAACATGACTTTTATCTTTATATTGCTTTAAAAGATATGGGTGAACCAAATTGAGTTGAGACTTTTGAAGTAGATAAAGGGATAATGTCTATTAATATTATCATAGATGAACCTTTTGAGGGGAATAAGTTCCCTATTTTAGAGTGAATGGATGCGAAAAAACAATGTGGATTTATGTTTAATCGATTCCATTTATAGATTTCCAGAGTATGTTGATGATAATGATTCTCAATGAGCCTCAGTTAAATCCATTAATCCATAAACAGTGTTTAATCTCAAACAGATCATTGCTAATGGAATTTGTACTATCAATTTAATCATAACCTATATCAAATCCGGCTTCTGATCCTACCCATGATAGTTGGTATTATTTAAGAAAATATGTCTTAAATGTCATTAGAAACACCATTTCATCCATATTTCAAAATATCATGAATTCAAAACATAACATTGTGACTAATCATAGGGAATGAGATGTTTTCTTGATATTGGATAAAATTATATGGTATATTCAATAAAATATTCTTCATGAAATTCATCATGTTTTGATTTAGAATAATTAGTTGATTTATTAAGTTATTTCCCTAAAATATATGGTTAAAGATATTAAAAATTCATATAAAATTTTCAAGATCATGTTGACCATCCTATTGTGGATGTTGGTAATCAGATCCCGTAAAAGGTTCTATCTCTGATTCAATAAAACCTTCCTAATGTTTGTAAAAATGTGTCTATGAGAATCACAATATTATTCAATGATTTTTGTGTGCTCATGTTGGCCATAATAAGCTGATTGATGAATATAATGGATGGTTAAAAAATCTAAATAATATTAATTCTCTCACATCAGCTGTTATAGATTCAACTGAATCTGGTCAACCATTTCAGCTTGTGTACAATGACTTAATCTGAACAGTTTTTAAATATGAGCTTTAAGTAGTTTTGAGTGGTGTTGACAAGTAATGTTATATTATTTCATCAAAATCATGACATTTTCTCTTTATTTGATGAGGTTCTATTCAAATATTTCATTTTATTCTCAAGAATTAATATCTAACAATTTGGACATCTAATTTTACAGAATTTTTTCAATGCATGAGAAGACCAATCACTTCATCTCCCTTATAAATAATTTGAAAATAACTATAGTCACTAAAGCCATTACGGATCAATTTTATAAGATTATGGAATTCACACTTACTCAATTGAAGTTCCAAAAATATATTAATGACTTTGAGAAGGGTATGCATGATCGAGGTGATATAATCACTGACATCATTACATTGTTAAAACCCGGTCTATATATAAAACGTAGTGGCATTGTAGCTCCTACAGCTACACCTTTGCAGCCTAGTCCAATTCCGTCATCATCTACTACCTTTTCTCCTTCTACCATGTCTATATCTCATTGTATGATATATATTAGATCGGTTATTATTGAGAAAACTTTTCCAGGTTCTTCCACTATACCATCTCTTGCACCCTCTATCATTGAAGGAGTTCCTTTTCATTCTATCACAATTGGTTCAATACCTTCTACAACTTCTAATTCTAATATTGAGGATCCTTGTAATGTATCTACAAAGGGAAAAATACTAAAGGATCAAAATATAAGTGAAGGATGTATTTTGATAGTGATGTTTTGTATTTTTCTTTATTCATGTGACATACTTTATAATTTTATTCAATAAAATGTGATCTATTATTGTTTATTCTATTATGTAATCTCATTCTGTGTTTCCTTCTTTTTATTTTTTATTTTTAGAATCTCAAAAGGGGTTTAAATATGACAATAATAAGACAAGGTATTTACAGAATCATTTCATTAAATTGATCTTCATGAGATAATAGTAGTTTTTATAAAGACTATCACATAAATACTCAAAAAATTTGTCTTTACAAAAATATATGGCATACAAAGGCCATGATTTGTGATCATAAAAAGCGGGATATTTTTGAACTAGTCATGTTTTAATTCTCATGAATCACTCATGTTTTAATGCTCATAAAACACATTTTGAGATTGTTGGAATCCCCAATTTTTAATGATTACAACTCATGTTTCAAAACTCTAACAAGATCCTTATTCAAAATCTCACAAATTATGATTGAAACATGTTAGCTATGTTTAATATTGTTCTACAATGTTTTTGTATGACTATGGTTAACCATTATACATTTTATGAATACTTATTCCTATGATAGCATGTAGATATTTGGCTATGTCTTTGACACTATAAGTATGATACTAGTTCATGATTTTCACTAAGTCTGTGACATTGTTTGTTTTCTACCGATTACAAATTTTCATAATGTTTGAGACATCATATGATTTCTACCAGTTCCATTTTTTCTCAATGTACCTGACACAGTTTAGTTGGTATCATTTCAAAAAAAACCATAACAAGACATCATGAAACAAATTGTACCTGACACAGTTTATTCGACACGTGAGACTTGCAACTAATTCCAGACTTTGTAATGGACAAGACACTATATCTGTGCTACTGGTTCCTAATGTTAGTGTAACTATGGAACTGTTACTATCATACCATGAATATATCACCATGAATGTCTTGACATAACTATTTCACCTTGACTATATTACCACAACTATGACACCATTCCATACTTAACTATTTTTTTATTTCTCAATTAAATTTATAATTTATTTCTAACATTCCTATTTGGTTCATTTTATGACACTGATATAAATAATTTTTTTATGTTGTCATGTCACTAGATAGTATGAGGTATGAGGTGATTAGATAGTGTATCTTGTCCTCTCCAACACAAGAAACCAAATAAAAATGAAATCATGGAACTGGAGAAAATATATGAGAAAAAATAATAGAACTGGATTGTATGCGAAGCAAGAAAATTATCAATACATAAACTAAATAACACTGGAAAATGTACCGATTCCTAGTGTCTGAACTAGTGTAGATTAAAACCTCAAATATATTCAGAAGAAAAATTCTATGAATAATAAGTAACACTATTAACATCTCATTGAACTGGAAACCAGAGCTCCAAGGAACAACACTCAGTGCATTTCTAATCCTTTCTCATTATCTATGCTATGTTATTTTCTATATTTTTGACTTTTTGAGTAGTTCTTTAAATGTATTAAAAACATAAACTATCTCCAACACTAAATTATTATAAAAAAGATATCCTCACACAAATATCTTTTACACATTTCTTTACCCACACATACATATGGAAGAGGTCATGTGTGAATTGGCTGTTTTTTTTCTCATATAGAATAGTGGAGAGTTCTTGTGACCTCGATAGTCTTGTGTAATTTTGTTAAGCTCCATCCAGGGTGGGGATCAAAGATTTATATATGTATATTTCTTGGTTGAAGGTGATCACAATTTAGTGTGGATTAGTCTTGGATTGAGAGTGAACACCTTGATTTTATCCGTAATGTTTTTAATTTAGTCTTTCTTTGTTTTTACTTATATTTCAGAAAACTAAATTTTACATTTATAATTATTCATGGATATTAGTTATAAGACTTTTTCCTTTGTATAGTAGTTTCAAAAGTTTTATAATTATTTCATATTGATAAAATTGAGAATTAATCAATCTTCTAAGAACTTATTTGAATAGACAAAATGTCATAATTTTACTACATTGATGAACTTTCATGTAATTATTTTTAATTGGGGGAATCATTTAAATAATTTTTTAAACAAAACAATTTATAGTAACCCAATTATCCCCCCCTCGTGAGTGTCCTACTCTGACCAACAATATCACTCAGTTTAGTTATTTTTATGAAATATATTCTTTAATAAATATAATTTTATTTTAAGAATAATTAAAATAATGTTAATTTCTTTTTCAAATTCATTAAATTCATTTATAGTATCAATATATGTTGAAATTAAAATTTTATAAAATGAAATAATTAATTAATCAAGGAATATAACATAATATTCTACTAATGAAATATAAATTAATTTTAATTATATTCTAAAATACTATTCCATTAATGTTATACACATATTGGTTATGGAAAAAATTTATATGAAATTTTTTTATTTCTATATTATTCATCCCTCATGAAATGTTTATCCTCATATGTTTGATAATCCAATAAATGTATTAATGAATCAAAATAAATTATTAAATAAAATACTCACCCCTGAAGCCTATATAAATTTTATCAAATATACGATTATGATAAAAAAAATATCTATAATGTTTAACTTATTCCCTAATATTTTTATTCTCTCTATACATTATATAATTATATAAATTCATTCTATATCAATATATGGTTACCGGTTCTATTATTTCTATATCCATATAAAAAATAACAGATGTGTTCTTTGAAATAGATGACATTACACAATATAACATTGTATGATCTTGTTCTACATACTCATAACATCAAATAATTATATGATCTTTTATTTCATTCATTGATTTCTATAATCATATTCATAGTGTGTTTGAAAACACATAGGTAATAAATGAAATAAAATGGAAGAAATTATTATACACAAATATATTTGAATATATTAATTTCATTTAAACCTTATACATCATTTCTTCTTCCTTTAATACTCTTCATTTTTTAATATAAAATAAACTAAAAAAAAAGGATGTTTAAAAAGAATGTAAGGGGGAATAATATGATATATAAATCATTTTTCTTAGGATATCATGAAAAATATCACAAATTTTTAAAATATAACATTTGTGTATGGATGAACTGAATTGATATACTAATTGAGATTATTACAATCATATCTAAATGATTATCAGTTGGTACCCCATGTTGAACACTATTCTTGGTTAGGAATGTGTTACTATGTCGTTCTAGTCATGTAATGTATTCCCCCCCCCAATTTCAAGAAAGGGATCCTTTCATAATGTTTTTTTGTAAATAAAGAGTTTTTGTTAATTTTATGAGTGTATGAATAAATTTATAATTATATATATGGATTTTATAAGGGTTCTCGGTTTGTTTATAATCAGAGAAAAATATTTGACACATATAAAAATAGTGCACAGTGAGATAGAGTGTAAGGGTAAGGAGCACGGGAGGCACACATCTTATCCAAACCATGTTGAATCATATGAGAACCCATGGATTTTGATATAGTGGAATTTTTCAATGTTAGTTCATTGTTTGGAGAAAATTAAAGCCAAATATATGAGGTTTATCCTTTGGGAAGTGACTGGTTCACAGTTATTGCATGGTATTCCTTACCAAATGGAAAACCAAGAATGATTTAAAATCTAAATCAACAAAATGAAGATATACATAGGTTTTTTATTTTATCCACTATTTCATTCCCCAAAATAATCCACATTAATAAATTTTTTAACTCAAGGGCTATGGATGCTTATCCCATCGATTAAGAGTTAATTTGAAGGATTATCACGGTGCGCTGAAGCAGTATTCTCCTAGAAAGCCTTTATTCTTGTTTTTCCCCTTGGTTTTCCTTGGATCTAATATCCATATCTCTCATTTTCATATATATCATTACATTGAGGAAATATTTGTGGTATTTTAATCTAGATATTAATATATTTGGATATTTTATGGGGTAAGATATCTAAGCATTATTTTTCTGAGATTCAACCTAGATTGATGGATGTTTAACTCCCATTTTAATATTCTCCAAATATATATGGTGGGGGCTTCAGTTATGGATCCATTAATTATAATATTATGTATTTCATTAAAATTTATTTAATTGATTATAATTTACTAATAAATTGGTGTGAACAAAAAGGCATATAAAATCTATAGTGATGACTTCGAGAAGTGTATGCAGGGTCGAGGTGAGAATGGTATGTAGGGTCGAGGTGATATCATCACTGACATCATTACATTGTTAAAACCCAGTCTATATATAAAATGTAGTGCCATTGTGGCTCCTGCAACTACCCCTTTGCAGCCTAGTCCAATTTCGTCATCATCCAATACTTTTTCTCCTTCTACCATGTTTATATCTTAGGGTCTGATCTAGATTAGATCGGTTATTATTGAGAAAACTTTTCCAAGGTCTTCCACCAGACCATCTCCTACACCTTCTATCATTGAAGGAGTTCCTTTTCATTCTATCACAATTGGTTCAATACCTTCTACAACTTCTAATTCTACTATTGGGGATCCTCGTAATGTATCTACAAAGGGAAAAATACTAATGGCTCAGAGTATAAGTGAAGGATGTATTTTTATAGTGATGTATTGTATTTTTATTTATTCATGTAATGGATTTTATCATTTTATTCAATAAAATTTGATCTATTAATGTTTATTCTATTAAGTAATTTCATTCTGTGTTTCCTTCTTTTTATTTTTTTTTTCTAATCTCAAAAGGGGTTTAAATATGACAATAATAAGACAAGGTATTAACAGAATCATTTCATTAAAATGATCTTCATGAGATAATAGTAGTTTTTATAAAGTCTATCACATAAATACTCAAAAAATTTGTCTTTACAAAAATATCAGGCATATAAAGGCCATGCTTTGTGATCATAAAAAGGGGGATATTTTTGAACTAGTCAGGTTTTAATGCTCATGAATCACTCATGTTTTAATGCTCATAAAACAAGTTTGGATATTGTTTGAATCCTCAATTGTTAATGATTACAACTCATGCTTCAAAACTCTTACAAGATACTTATTCATAATCTCACAAATTATGTTTGAATCTTGTAAACTATGTTTAATATTGTTCTACTGGGTTTTAGTATTACTATGGTTAACCATTATTCATTTTATGAATACTTATTCCTAAGATAGCATGTAGATATTTGGCTATGTATTTGACATTGTAAGTATGATACTGGTTCATGATCTTCACTACGTCTGTGACATTGTCTGTTTTCTACCGATTATAAATTTTCATAATGTTTGTGAAATCATATTCTTTCTACCAGTTCCATTTTTTCTCAATGTACCTGACACACTTTAGTTGGTATCATTTCAAAAAAACCATAATAAGACATCATTATGAATATCAACAATTGACTATACATCGTTACCTAAGACACAGTTTATCTGACAGCACAGACTTGCTACTAATTCCATACTTTGTAATAGACCAGACACTATATCTGTGCTACTGGTTTCAGATGTCAGTGTAACTATGGAACCGTTACTATCATACCATGAATATATCACCATGAATGTCTTAACATGACTATTTCACCTCGACTATATTACCACAACTATGAAACCATTCCATCTTAAACCATTTTTTATTTCTCAATTAAATTTAAATTTTATTTCTAACAGTAATATTTGGTTCATTTTATGATACCGATATAATTAATGTTTTTATGTTGTCATTTCACTAGATAGTATGAGGTATGAGGTGATTATATAGTGTATCTTCTCCTCTCCAACACAAGAGACCAAATAAAAATGAAAGCATGGAACTGGAGAAAATATATGAGAAAAAATGATAGAACAGGAGTGTATGCGAAGGAAGAAAATTATCAATACATAAACTAAATAACACTAGAAAAAGTGGCAATTCCTAGTGTCTGATCTAGTGTAGATTAAAATCTCATAAATCCTCAGTATAAAAATTCTATGAAGAATATGTAACACTATTAACATCTCATTGAACTGGAAACCAGAGCTTCAAGGAACAACACTCCGATCATTTCTAATCCTTTCTCATTATCTGTGCTATGTTGTTTTCAATATTTTACACTTTTCGAGTAGTTCTTTATATGTATTAAAAAATAACACTGTCTCCAGCACTAAATTATTGGAAAAAATATATCCTCACACAAATATCTTTTACACATTTCTTTACCCACATATACATATGGAAGAGGTCATGTGTGACTTGGCTGTTTGTTTTCTCATATAGAATAGTGGAGAGTACTTGTGACCTAGATAGTCATGTGTAATGTTGTTAAGCTCTATCCAGGGTGTGGAACAAAGATTTATATATGTATATTTCATGGTTGAAGGTGATCGCAATTTAGTGTGGATTAGTCTTGTATTGAGAGTGAACACCTTGTTTTTATCCGCAATGTTTTTAATTTAGTCTTTCTTTGTTTTTACTTATATTTCAGAAAACTAAATTTTAATTTTGTAATTATTCATGGATATTAGTTATAAGTAATTTTCCATTTTATAGTAGTTTCAAAAGTTTTATCAATATTTCATATTGATATAATTGACAATTAATCAATCTTCTAAGAACGTATTTGAATAGACAAAATGTCAAAATTATACTACATTGATGAACTTTCATGTTATTATTTGTAATTGGGGGAATCATTTAAAAAAAATTAACAAAAAAATTTATAGTGACCCAATTATAGCCCCCCCCCCCCCTCGTGAGTGTCCTACACCGAAAAACAATATCACTCAGTTTAGTTATTTTTTTGAAAAATATTCTATAATAAATTTAATTTTATTTTAGGAATAATTAAAATAATGGAAATTTCTTATTCTAATGCTTCAAATTCATTTATAGTATCAATATATGTTGAAATTAAAATTTTATAAAATGAAATAATTAATTAATCATGGAATATAACATAATATTCTACTGATGAAATATAAATAAATTTTAATTATATTCTAAAATACTATTCCATAAATGTTATACACATATTGGTTATGGAATAAATTTATATGAAAATTTTTTATTTCTATATTATTCTTCCCTCCTGAAATGTTTATCCTCAAATGTTTTGTAATCCTATAAATGTATTAATGATTCAAAATAAATTATTTAAAAAAATACTCACCCCTGAAGCCTATATAAATTTTATCATATATACGATTATGATAAAAAATATCTATGATCTTTAACTTTTTCCCACATATTTTTATTCTATGTATAAATTATATAATTATATAAATTCATTCCTTATCTATATATGGTTACTAGTTATATTATTTCTATATCCATATAAGAAATAACTGATGTGTTCTTAAAAATAGATGACATTACACAATCTAAAATTGTATTAGCTTGTTCTACTTACTCATAACATCGAATAATTATATGAAATTTTATTTCATTCATTGATTTCTATAATCATATTAGTAGTGTGTTTGAAAACACATAAGTAAGAAATGAAATAAAATGGAAGAAATTATTATACACAAATTGTAAAGACCCGTAAATTTCAAAGAAATTTTTTTTCTTAATTTTCTTTGGAATTTTACAAGAACGTAGCTTTTGACAGCACCTGATTCTGAGGCCCGGTGTGCCCAGAATCATTTTCCGATGTTTGGCTGGGGTACGTTCAGTGAACGAACGAGCGGGATTTTCTAACTTTGAAACCGGTGCTCAGAATCGAATTCTGAGGGCACTGATGAAATCACAGTACTGGTATTTTCTTAGAAACGCCTCTTCCGAAGTTGTGTTTGCTCGATTGTGGTTTTTACTTTTTGGGTTTTAAGTTAAGAAATAAAATAAATGTTGTGCGACCATTTTATTTTTATTTTTCACATAACGCGGCTTAAATACCACTTCATGTTGTTTAAGATGATTTGATGCGGATAGGGTGCAATGCAAAAATATCTTACCCTCTTGGTAGGATATTTGTGAGGTGGGGCCTGCACGAGCCCCCACCATTTCTTTTCCGCTAAGTAACGCACCCGCGAAAACCCGTCATTATGAAAGTCAACTGATGCGTTTTCTTAAATTCTTAACGCACCACTTAATTGGGCGTTTTTATTCGTTGAATTAATTCTAATAATTAATGGGTCGTTACATACCTGTTTTTCATTTGATGGCATGTTAATAAAATAAGACCAACGCTCTTTCTCCTTAAGTCTTGTTCGTTGAGAGGATTTGACAGAAACCAAGAATCCATCATCTTCCATTGCGAAGAATGTGAAGAACGCGAAGAACATGAAGAACGCAAAGAATGCAAACAACGCCGAGCCCTCGGAAATCGACGACGCAAAGCCGTGTGCCACGACACCAACGTTTCCTCACCCACGACGTTCTTCTGCGACGTTCCTTAATCCGCAACAAAATCTTCGATCATCTGTTTAGGTGAGAGATTGCCATTCTTTAAATTTATTTGTGTATTTAATTATTATTAATTAAATCTATATGTTCTTGAACCTCAGAGTTCGTCGACGCGCACCGTATTCCGCGACGACGCGACGCCCTTCTGTGACGCGACGATCGCCTCCTTCCACGGCGATCAATTCCATGAAGAATGCGCGTGCAACAACTTGACTAGGTAGGGGTTTGTTGTGATATAATTTATTTATTTTTTCCTGTGATTGTTTCTTTTAATGAAAAGAACCCGGATCAAGTTCAATTGTAATTCTATTAAAATTGTGCCTCGCCTTTATTCACGTGTTGAATAAATTCTCCCGACTGTTATTATCTAACACGGAGGGTGCGGGCCAAATGAACACGGCCCAAAAACCTTCCGTCGTTCTTCGTGGTTGTGCGGATTTGGAGGGCGAGGACAAAACGTGACGCAAGGGTGATTTGATGATCCCGCAGTGAAGAACGGAACCCGGGAGGAACAACGGCGCAGACGGGAAGGAAAACGGAACACCAAAGCATCTACGGTGGCCCGTGGAAGCCACCGGCGGCCGGCGGCGGCGGCACCAGCGGACCCGCGGACGCACGGGTCCGGCGCACACACGGGACGTGGCTTGTGCCGCGTCCGTTGACCAGGGCGCCCCACCCCCCCCCCCCCCCCCCCCCGCGGGGGCCGCAGTGCTATCACACGGGGGCAGCGAGCCCCCCGCGCTGCTCGGCTGCTCGGCCGAGCCGAGCCGGGCCACGCCCTGGCCTGGCTAGACCGGGTCCAGCCAGGTTGGACCAGGTCGGATCAACCCGGTTTGGGTCGACCCGGTTCGGCCGACCCAGGGGGGGTCGGGCCAGGTCGGCCCGGGCCCAGACCCCCCGTCTTCGGACCGTTTTCCGTCTTTTGCGTGTAACATGATCTACGGGCCTCCGAATGACGAGCCTTCAGTGGAAACGCGATCCTTGGATCGAGACGGTCGTTTCGGTATATCGCACTCAAGGTTTCAGAATACTTTGGGTTCGGCCGGGTTGGTTCGTACACGAAACCAATCGGGCCTTCGGAGCGGAAACGCTCATATCATGAGCCTCGGACGTCTGATTGACGTGCCGTCGACTTTGGTGGATTACTCTAAGTGAGACGGATCTTTTGGATCTCTCCGCCCGAGGTTTGGATACATGTGGAGAATGTCAGGTTGGTCTTGCCTTAAAAACCAACCGGGCCCCCTAGGACGAAAAAGCCAATAACTCTCAGACCGGGCGTCCGATTGACGTGTCGTCTGCGACGTTGAGTTCCTGTTGATGATACAGAACTTTTGAATACCTCAATTTGTAATTTGTTTCAGTTGATGTATCAGCCTCTCGGCTCGTGGAGCGGACCCTCCCGAACGAGCTTGCTATGTGCGGGAACCCTAGAGCTGGATGCAACTACTACTGTGACAACGACGACTGTATAGGGATCCTTAGTGGATTCGACTACGACGATGATTAAAATGGTACGAGAATCCCTCGTGTTTTAGGAATTGATCAACGTGGTACATCGTGGTATACGTCAACTCCGGACTACATACCAGTTGATGCATCGACCTCTTAGCTCGTTGAGTGGACCCTCCCGGAACGAGCATGTTGTGTGCAGAAACCCTAGTACCGGTTGAGACTTGACGACTGCTGATCGAACGACTCGGTGTGTTACGGATAGCCCAGGGGGAGCGCTTGGTTGTAGCGGCAGACCCGCGATAGAGGTGTGCTTGGTTGTAGAGGCACAGTGGAGCGCTTGGTTGTAGCGGCAGACCCCCGACAGAGGTGCGCTTGGTTGTAGCGGCACAGGGGAGCGCTTGGTTGTAGTGGCAGACCCAGGACATAGGTGCGCTTGGTTGTAGCGGCATAGGAAAGTGTTTGGTTGTAGCGGCAGACCCACGACAGAGGTGCGCATGGTTGTAGCGGCACAGGGGAGCGCTTGGATGTAGCGGCAGACCCACGACGGGGGAGCTCTTGGTTGTAGCGGCAAAAGGGAGTGCTTGGTTGTAGCAACAGACCCACGACGGAGGAGCACTTGGTTGAAGCGGCACGGGGGAGTGCTCGGTAGTAGCAGTAGGCCCATAGTACCCGATAGGTGGAGTACTACAGTAGTCCAAGGTAAGAGGGAAGTGCTTGGTTGTAGTGGCTTTACCACTGTACTTGATAGAGAGGGAGTTTCCCAATAGCTAGGTTCAACTTTATGATCGATCATGTGTGGGTCATTTTGGGGGTTAGTACCTACCGATCCTTTGTGGGTCCGACGGCTTAGATGAATCAGTGGCTACATCTGATCATCTCTAACGTCTTACGAAGAAGTACCTCTGTGAGCTGAATCTTGTGTTACTATCCTGTGTGGATTTACTGTTTACTCTTCTTTGTGGATTGTGTTGAATTATCCTGTGTGGATTTACTATTTACCATCCTTTGTCGATTGTGTTGAGCTATCCTATGTAGATTACTTTTTCTCTCCTTCGTGGAATGCATCGTTCTATCCTGTGTGGGTATACGTTTTTCTTTCCTGTGTGGACTGGGTTGTGCTTGTGCTCGGATGTTAGAGCCGAACTGGAATTGATGACTTAGGTATATGTATGGGAATATACCTAAGTCATGTCGGATGTTACTTTGTGATTGTATCTTTCCGTTGTGGTTTATACTTTGTGGATTTCAAAACACATTCGGGGGTCTCGGGGTCCCTACTGAGTAGCTTATACTCACCCCTGCATGAGCTATGTCTGCGCTACATTGCTTTGGTTACAGACGACGGGCAGCGCTGATTGTGGTAGAGGCTTGCGGAGTAGGACGGTACCTGGAGGTGGACCACTGGGCGGGATGTACTTGGAGCGGTCAGGTGGACACGAGGAGTAGTGGAGGCTATCTGTACTCACCCTTTAGGTGGGACTTCCAGAGGACGGCTCGACGCCGAGGCTTTTATTTTCAGTTGTTGTTTTTCCCTTCAGTTGTACTTTACAGTTGGGCTTGTATATCCGGCCCCTTTTACTTTCAGCACAGCTTGTTTCAGTTTTTACTTAGTGTTTACTCTTTCCGCTTGCTTACTCTGTGGTGGTTGTTTACTTTACAAGGGTAATGCCTTCCCAGTTTATTAGGATTTATGCCTTGGTGATAGTCGACAGCCCCTGGCCTATGGAAGGCGGGCTTGGGGTAGTCACGGCACGGGCCCCGAGGACGGGTCGTGACAAATTGGTATCAGAGCAGTTCGGTTCTACCACAGACTCTGATCTCTCTTCATTGTGAAGAAATAGTGTTTAGCGTATTGGGTGTGGTTATCAGTCCAAGGAGTCCATTTTTGGTGTGGTGGCCGACGTATCCGTACACCAAGACCTTGACTTCCGATTTCTGACTTAATTCACGAAAACATTGATTGCATGTGTGTTCATGCTTTCCTTTTGATTACTTGTGTTAGCTCACCAGGTATACACCTCTGACCGTGGTGCACCTGTTTCTTTTCAGGATGGCCCCACGATGGCAGCCAGCTAGGGTTCCGAGAGTGGAGCGTGATGACAGCCCACCGAGCGATGAGGCCTCGGTGCAGGGCTCCTTGTCAGCAGAGGCACCGGCGGTACCTGTACCCGCCGAGCCACCAATGCTTCCAGCCCTAGCTGCTGAAGATGCACGTCGTCTTAGTGCACTGCATGAGTTCCAGCTCCAGCGACCGCCCATGTTCCATGGGGAGACGGACCCTCAGGCCACCGAGGACTGCCTGGAGGCAGTTGCACGGGTTTTCAGATTAGTGAGGACACCAGCAGACCTCATGGTGGTCCTTGCAGCGAGCCTCCCGCACGCGGCAACATGCAGATGGTGGATTTTGATGCTTCAGGTGCACGACGAGACATCACTCCTCTGGACGAACTTTGAGAGCATTTTCCTCTCTAAGTTCGTCGCAGCCACACTCTGTGCGGTGCCCATCCAAGAGCTGCTACAGCTACAGCAGGGCAGCATGACAATGGCCCAACACTCGGCGAGATTTACTGATCTCTAGCGCTACTCCACAGATATGGTACGGGAACCGTTCTTCTGGGCCCGGACCTTCGAGCAGGGACTGAGGCACGAGATCAGGGCTTCGATGATCTCCCTCAACATTCTATCTCAGGCAGGAGTGTTGGAGCGAGCCCTCTTAGTGGAGAGTTTCCTTGCTGATCAGTCTCCAACAGCAGGACCCACCACTTGCCGGCATGCGGCAGAGTCTGCTGCAGCAGGAAGTAGACATATGACGCAGGGGTTCAAGAGGACTAGACCTACAGGTGGTCGACAGCATGACACTGGATCGGTTGTGCGAGGCACTCAGGGTGGACAACGACTTGCAATGAGAAGGCAGTGTTACTCATGCGGCGGTATTGGTCACATGGCTCGTGATTGTCCGACCCCCTATACGGATGATCAGCATATGAACGAAGGACCCCCCAGGCAGAGGCAGAGGTTCGATCAGGGTGGGTCGCAAGGAGTAGGCGGCCATGGCAAGGGAGATGGTCGTGCAGTTGGAGGTGGACGACGCTTCGGGGTGTTGCCACCACCACCACCGGAAGGTCCACCCCGACCGCAGAGGACAAGAGAACATGGGAGAGCTCAGCTTCAGGTAGCTGAGTCCTACGATCATGGAGCTCCGGAAGCAGATGGACAGGAGAGGAACTAGTGGAGACATCTTTTGTACTTCTAGTTCCTTGTTGCTATCGTGTAGTGTCTTTGTATTATGATTTGCAATAATAAAAGACGCATACCTTGGTGTTGTTTTATTTCTTGTCCACTTTTGTGTTGTTACTAAGAGGATCCAGTTTAGACTGTTGACTTGACCCTCATTTGTGAGACATCTATTGGAGGAGACCCAGTTACCACACACTGATGCCGACAGTGTGACTCAACCATTGGAGGCGAGAGTAACGGTTGGTTCTCATGGTAGTAGCTTTGAGGCCTTACGACATCATACGTGGTATGGATTAGTACCATCCATGTTGGGATTGACTGTATTAAGAAAAGGAAGTGGTTCATCCAGGGGATGAGACCAGATTTCCTTTATCGGAAAAGAATAAATCTTAGCAGTTTTTGTGGGACCGGAGATGGTCCAGGCCATGACAGTGAAGGTCCAGGTCATCCAGGAGCGGATGAGGACAACTCAGAGCCGACAGAAGTCTTTTGCTGACAGGAGGCGGAGGCCACTAGAGTTCGAGGATGGCGTTCATGTCTTCTTGCGGGTCTCACCTCGACAGGGTTTACGGAAATTTGGCGAGGTGACTTATCGCATGGATCTACCACCTCTGTTGCAATGGGTGGACGATGTTTTCCACGTATCTCAGCAGAGGAGATACGTGCACGACCTGATGAAAATCGTTGACCATGGAGAGCTGGTCTTTGATGATGGGGAGACTTTTGCGGAGGTCCCAGTGTAGATCGAGGATCGACAGGAGTAGGTCCTACGTGGACGATCGATTCCTCTAGTGCGATTCAGATGGCAGCTCGGGAACCTCCAGGAGAGCACTTGGGAGCGGGAGGCTCAGATGCGTGCTCAGTATCGCCTTTGTATCCCTAGGTTTGTGGTGAAGCTTTACGGGGACGTAAAGACCTGTGGAGGGAGTAATGTAAAGACCCGTAAATTTCAATGAATTTTTTTTTTGGAATTTTACATGAACACAGATTCTGACGGAACCTGATTCTGAGGCCCGGTGTGCCCGGAATCATTTTCAGAAGTTTGGTTCGGGTACGTTCAGTGAATGAACGAGCGGGTTTTTCTAACTTTGTAACCGGTGCTCGGAATCAAATTCTGAGGGCACCGAAGAAATCGCAGTGCCGATATTTGCTTGGAAACGCCTCTTCCAGAGTTGTTTTTCCTCGGTTGTGGTTTTTAAGTTTTGGGTTTTAAGTTAAGAAATAATATAAAAGTTGTAAGACAATTTTTTTTTTATTTTTCACTTAAAGCCGCTTAAAGACCACTTCAAGATGTTTAAGCCGTGTTGATGTGGATAGGGTGCTATCCAAAAATATCCTACCCTCTCGGTAGGATATTTGTGAGGTGGGACCAGCATGATCCCCCACCGTTTCGTTTCCGCTAAGTAACGCACCCGCGAAAACCCATCATTATGAATGTCAACTGACGTGTTTTCATAAATTCATAACGCACCATTTAATTGGGTGGTTTTATTGGTTGAATTAATTCTAAGAATTAATGGTTCGTAACTCTCCTCTTTTTTGTTTGTTGGCATGTTAATAAAATAAGACCAACGCTCTTCCTCCTTAATTCTTGTTCGTTGAGAGGATTTGACAGAAACCAAGAATTCTTCATCCTCCTTCGTGAAGAATGCGAAAACGCGAAGAACGCAAAGAACATGAAGAACACGAAGAATGCAAAGAATGCGAAGAACGTGAAGAACGCCGAGCCCTAGGAAATCAACGACGCGAAGCCGTGTGCCGCGACGCCAATGCTTCCTCTCCCATGACGTTCTTCGGCGACATTCCTTAATTCGCAACAAAATCGTCGATCATCCATTGAGGTGAAGGATTGCAGTTCCTTAAATTTATTTGTGGATTTAATTATAATTAATTAAATCAATATGTTCGTGAACATCGGATTTCGTCGACGTGCACTGTATTCCACGACGACGCGACGCCCTTCCGCGACACGACGATCGCCTCCTTCCGCGGCGATCAATTACCTAAAGAGCGCGCGTGCGACAACTCGACAAGGTAGGGTTTTGTTGTGATATAATTTATTTATTTTATCCCGTGATTGTTTCTTTTAAAGAAAAGAACCCGGATCAAGTTCAATTTTAATTCTATTAATATTTTGCCTCGCCTTTATTCATGTGTTGATTAAATTCTCCTGACTGTTATTATCTAACGCGAAGGGTGCAGGACAAACGAACACAACCCGACAACCCTCCGGCATTCTTCGTGGTTGTCCGGATTTGGTGGGCGATGACAAAACGAGACGCAAGGGCGATTTGATGCTCCCACAGTGAAGAACGGAACCTGAGAGGAACAACGGCGCAGATGGGAAGGGAAACGGACCACCGGAGCAACTCCGGTGGCCCGTGGAAGCCACCGGCGGCCGGCGGCGGAAAAGGCCGCGGGGGCGGCGGCGGCGCTAGCAGACCCGCGGCCGCGCGGGTCCGGCGCACACATGGGATACATCTTGTGCCGCGTCCGTTGACCAGGGTGGCCCCCCGCGGGGGCCACGGTGCTGTCATGCGGGGCCAGTGAGCCCCCCCGCGCTGCTCAGCCGCTCGGCCGAGCCGAGACGGACCGGCTGGCCGAGGCGGGCCGCGCCCTGGCCTGGCTGGACCAGGTCGGGTCACCCGGTTGGGCCGACCCCCGGGGGGGGGGGGGGGGGGGGGGGGGGGGTCGGGCTGGGCCCATACCCCCTGTCTTCGGACTGTTTTCGGTCTTTTGCCCATAACATGAGCTACGAGCCTCCGAATGATGCGCCGTTAGCGGCAACGTGATCCTTGGATCGAGATGGTGGTTTCGGTATATCTCACTCAAGGTTTCGGAATACTATGGGTTTGGCCGGGTTGGTTCGTACACGAATCCAACTGGGCCTCCGGAGCGGAAATGCTCATATCTTGAACCTCAGACGTCCGATTGACGTGATGTCGACTTTGGTGGATTCCTCTAAATGAGACAGATCTTTTGGCTCACTCCGCCCGAGGTTTGGATGCAGGTGGAGTACGGTCAGGTTGGTTTTGCCTTAAAAACAAACTGGGCACCTGAGACGAAAAGCCAATAACTCTCAGACCGGGCATCCGATTGACGCACCGTCTGCGATGTTGAGTTCCTGCTAACGATACGGAACTTTTGGATACCTCATCTTCAGAATTTGTGTCAGTTGATGTATCAGCCTCTCGGCTCGTGGAGCGGACCCTCCCAAACGAGCTTGCTGTGTGCGGGAACCCTAGAGCTGGCTGCAACTGCTGCTGTGACAACGACGACTGTACAGGGATCCTCAATGGATTCGACTACGACGATGATGAAAACGGTACAGGAATCCTCCGTGTTTTTGGCATTGATCACCGTGCATCTTGGGATACGTCAACTCCAGACTACGTGCTAGTTGATGCATCGACCTCTTAGCTCGTGGAGTGGACCCTCCCGGAACGAGCATGCTGTGTGCAGAAACCCTAGATCCAGTTGAGACTTGACGACTTCTGGTCGAACGACTCTGTGTGTTACGGATAGCCTAGGGGGAGCGCTTGGTTGTAGCGGCAGACCCACCACAGAGGTGCTCTTGGTTGTAGCGGCACAGGGGAGCGCATGGTTGTAGCGGCAGACCCACGACAGAGGTGCTCTTGGTTGTAGCGGTAGAGGGGAGCGCTTGGTTGTAGCAGCAGACCCACGACAAAGGTGCGCTTGGTTGTAGCAGCACAGGGGAGCACATGGATGTAGCGGCAGACCCACGATAGAGGTGCGCTTGGTTGTAGCGGCACAGGGGAGCACTTGGTTGTAGCGGCAGACCCACGATGGAGGATCTCTTGGTTGTAGCGGCACAGGGGAGCGCTTGGTTGTAGCAACAGACCCACGACGGAGGAGCGCTTGGTTGAAGCGGCACGGGAGAGCGCTCGGTTGTAGCAGCAGGCCCACAGTACCCGATAAGTGGAGTACTACAGCAGTCCATGGTAAGAGGGAAGTGCTTGGTTGTAGCGACTTTATCACTGTACTTGATAGAGAGGGAGATTCCCAATAGTTGGGTTCAACTTCATGATCGATCATGTGTGGGTCATTTCGGGGGTTAGTACCTACCGATTCGTTGTGGGTCCAATGGATTAGATGAATCCGTGGCTACATCTGATCATCTCTAATGTTTTATGAAGAAGTACATGTGTGAGCTGAATCTTGTGTTACTATCCTGTCTGGATTTTCTGTTTACTCTCCTTTGTGGATTGTGTTGAATTATCCTGTGTGTATTTACTGTTTACCCCCCTTTTTGGATTGTGTTGAGATATCCTATGTGGATTACTTTTTCTCTCCTTTGTGGATTATGTTGTGCTATCTTGTGTGGGTATACGTTTTGCTTTCCTGTGTGGACTGGGTTTTTCTTGGGCTCGGATGTTGGAGCCGAACTGGAATTGATGACTTAGGTATATGTATGGGCATATACCTAAGCCGTGTCAGATTTTACTTCGTGATTGTATCTTTCCGTTGTGGTTTATCCTTTGTGGATTTCGGGAGACCTTCGGGGGTCTCGTGGTCCTTAATGAGTAGCTTATACTCACACCTACACGGGATATGCCCGCACTCCGTTGTGTTGGTTGCAGACGACGGACAATGCTGATTGTGGTGGAGGCTTGCGGAGAAGGACGGTACCTGGAGGTGGACCACTGGGTGGGACGTACTCAGAGCGGTCAGGTGGACCCGTGGAGTAGTGTAGGATATCTATACTCACGCTTTAGGTGGGACTTCTAGAGGATGGCACGACGCTACGACTTTTATTTTCAGTTGTTGTTTTTCCCTTCAGTTGTACTTTACAGTTGGGCTTGTATTTCCAGCCCCTTTTACTTGCAGCACAGCTTGTTATAGTTTTTACTTAGTGTTTACTCTTTCCGCTTGCTTACTCTGTGGTGGTTGTTTACTTTACAAAGGCAATGCCTTCCTTGTTTATCAGGATTTACGCCTTGGTGCTAGTCGCCAGCCCCTGGCCTATGGAAGGAAGGCTTGGGGTAGTCATGGCACGGGCCCCGAGGAAGGGTTGTGACACAAATATATTTGAATATATTATTTTCATTTAAACCTTATACATCATTACTTATTCCGTTAATACTCTTCATATTTTCATATAAAATAAACAAAAAAGAAGAGGGATGTCTAAAAAGAATGTAAGGGGAATAATAAGACCTATAAATTAATTTTCTTAATATATCATGAAAAATATCAAAAAAATTTAAAATATAAAATTTGGGAATGGAAGAACTGAATTTATATACTAATTGCGATTATTACAATAATATCTAAATTATTATCAGTTGGTACACCATGTTAAACACTATTCATGGTTAGGAATGTGTTACTATGTCGTTCTAGTCATGTAATGTATCCCCCCCAATTTCAAGTAAAGGATCATTTCATAATGTTTTTTTGTAAATAAAGAGTTTTTGTAAATTTTATGTGTGTATGAATAGATTTATAATTATATATATGGATTTTATAAGGGTTATTGGTTGGTGTATAATCAGAAAAAAATAGTTAACACATATAAAAATAGTGCACAGTGAGATAGATTGTAAGGGTAAGGAGCACGAGAGGCACACATCTTATCCAAACCTTGTTGAATCATATCAGAACCCATGGATTTTGATATAGTGGTATTTTCCAAAGTTAGATCATGTTTTGGAGAAAATGCAAGAAAAATATATGAGGTTTACCCTTTGGGAAGTGACTGGTTCACAGTTATTGCACGGTTTTCCTTACCAAATGGAAAACAAAGAATGATTTAAAATCTAAATCAACAAAATGAAGATACACATCCATTTTTTATTTTAACCACTATTTCATTCCCCAAAATAATCCACATTAATAAATTTTTTAACTCAAGGGCTGTGGATGCTTCTCCCATCGATCAAGAGTTAATTCGAAGGATTCTCATGGTGCGTTGAAGCATTATTCTTTTGAAAGCCTTTATTCTTGTTTTTTTCCCTTGGTTTTCCTTAGATCTACTATCCATATCTCTCAGTTTCATATATATCATTACGTTGATGATATATTTGTGGTATTTTAATCTATATATTAATATATTTGGATATTTTATGGGGTTATAGATCTAAGGTTTATTTTTCTGAGATTCTACCTAGTTTGATGGATGTTTTCTTCCAATTTTAATATTCTCCAAATTTCAATGGTGGGGGTTTCAGTCATAGATCCATTAATTATAATATTATGTATTTCATTAAAATTTATTTAATTGATTTTAATTTACTAATAAATTGGTGTGAACAAAAATGAATATAAAATCTATAGTGATTATTGAAATGGATTTGGTATATTGGAGAGAAAACAATAATTGTTATGGAAATGTCATAAACAATCCAACATATGTTGATGTATGGGTTTTGAATATTGGGAAGGGAAATGAAAAATGGATTTTTGAAATGGATTTGAGTAACTTTCATGGTTTCTTTTCAATGAAAAATGTTTTACATAAATATTATATCATGTTATATCCTAGTTTATTGAGTATGAAAGTCATTTGGTGAAATAATAATGAGATTCATTACTCACATCTACTTTAGATAATTGGTTTTTCTGATGATTTTTTTTATAAAGCATGAGAAATGTTAAAGTTTCAAACTTCTCTAGTGGTGCATAGTGATACTAAGGATGTTGTGCTGAGTGAATAATAGAGTAATATTGAGTTTGGGATTTTGTTCATCTTTGTGTTTTGTTGGTTTTATTGAATTCCACTATGTATATAGTGGTTTTGTAGTCTTCCGTTGTTATAATATTGTAGTTGGTTTTTATATCATTTAATAATGATCTTTCTTTCATTAGAATAATGAATAATGTAGTGGATTATTTTATTATGTCTATTTTGTTTTGTTGTTTTTTTCAAAGGTAAAATTATTTAACATTTATAATTAAATCCCCTGATATTCATTATCATTCAATGATATCATGGGGATTTCAGTTTAGAAAAATTAATTTCATCCATCACATTCCAGCCAATGAGGATGTGTGGGATGTTACAAGTTGTATCATTCATGTTCCTTCAAAATATCTTTTTAAATCAATTGGTAGCATAATTTATTTTGATTTCCTAACAAGTGGTTTTGAGTTAACTTGGCCTCGGTGTTGATATTCATTTTAGTCTATTACTTGTGTTCGGCTGGTAGAAAGGAGTATGATTTTATGTAATTGATATTAATAGATTAATATGACATATAACAATATTTTATTTTGAAAATATTATTTACAGGTAGTTTGGAACATGTTTTTTTAACACACTCCTATTATATGGAATATTTTTGCCAGGGGAATAGCTAATATGACAACCATTACAATAATTAGTCTAATTAATTCCTACAAGTAGTAGATATTTCATTTTAGTAAAGATTTATTATTTTGTAAATAAGTTTAAATTATTCAAAAATATTATTTTTTTCAATGTAATATTTTGAACAAGAGAATGATTTTTGTTTTTAGAAAATTGATTGATTTTCAAAAGAATGATGTTATTTTGTAAAAATGGTTAAATAAGGAAAAATTTGAGTTGGGGAAGATTTATAAAGATAATTTTGATATATTAGAATGTGAAATGTTAAAACTTTAGTATATAGATAGTGATACTAATGGTGTTTGTGGTGTTTCTAGAAAATTATATCTGGTTTGCATCATATTAATCAACTAGAATAAATTGATAAGAATGTGTTTTCACCTATGTCATAGGTGAACCAATATATAGTTTAAAGTATTTTCCATGAATTTATAAATGTTAAAAATAAGTACATGAGGGATGAGGCAAGGAAAGTTGATAATTATATCTAATTTTATAAACATAATACACCCATGTTTTGGGTTGATTCTGAACTAGAAAACACATATGTATGGATGAGTAAGATGATTAATATGCTTTATTTCATCAACGCACCAGCAAAGATTAAATTTAAAATGGAAACATATATTCTAAAATATATAGATCTCCATTGGGGAGATTTAGATTTTAATTCTAAATTTGTCTGAAAACATATAGTGGAGTATTTTGAGGAATTTTTTAACAAAAAATCATGTCATCATACATTTAGATTTGAAATAATGATGGACTCATATAGCATGAATTATGAAAATATTTTTCCTGGGAGTACATGAAAAAATTCATGAATTTTGAGAATATTTCACCCAATGATTGAACGAGTGCTTCCATAAATGAACATTTCATTGAATCAAATATTAAATAAGAGATTGTCTCAAATATTATTCTGCTCTATATTATTGATTATATAGTGATAGTATGTATAGTGATGGTAGATGAAATAGAAATTTCAGGAGATATTGGAGGAGGAATCATATTGATACCCATTGGAAATGGTGGTAACTCTAATACTACGAGAAAGTGGAAGAGGGACCCCTATATCCAAGGTGGAAGCATGAATCAAAATCAAATGGCAGGATTGTTGAATAATCCTATAATACCCACAACTATAGATGGATGTTTTCAATGTGGTTATATTGACCATATGCAACGAAAGAGTACCACTAAACTGAAAGAATGCAACAATTTCTACAATATGGTGAATAGTCAATGGTATTTTATCCTTTACCAAATGATAGTTGTTTGGGATACTTATTATGTTTCGAAAGAATCATATGCTTCATCATGGTGAGGATATAATAATCAATATGTTCATCATAATTGAGCTACCAAGGATGATTAATGGAATATCATGACTTTTTAGCAGTAGAATTATCAATGGGGTAATTAATAAAAATTTATGGAGAGAAAGTAATTATATAGAGATGAGAATGTGTTTATTAATGATATTTATAAGTAATTTATGGTTAGATGTGTGGTTCTTTTGAATCATTCCTATAACTCCCCGACCCCAGTTACCCAGAGTCGGTGCATTATTTCATAACATTTTCATGATCACAAAAGATCATGTCTCGAAAGACCGATTAGTTTAGTAGCCTTGGAAACACTGGATACATTAATAAGTCTTACATTATATCATAAAGTAAAACAAAACTACTACAAAATCATGTCTTCATATCCCCTCATACTATCCTAGCAGGTCATTAATAATATACTTCTTCAAATCCTTGAAAAATTGAAACATTGGAAAGGGTGTGCTCAGATGCTAAGTAAGGATAATAATTTAGCGGAATCTTTCATAAATAAACATAAACATTTAATGAAATGTATAACTAAAATAAAAGACTTTTGAACTTGAACTTTAGCATAATATGGAAAAAGTAAAATGAAATAATGCCATTTACTAAATCACATGGATATTCTACTGGTCGAATAATCACATGAAATATCAATATCCACATTTATAATGATGTAATGCATAATGCCAGACTATCATAACCACATAGCCAAGGCCTCGTGCAAAGACTAAAAATAATATTTTTTCAAGGCCTCATGCAAAGACACTATTTTGTCTCATGAGACCTACCGATGCATCGAGGAGCTATAGCAGGCTCCACCTATCACTTATTAAGTCTAATGCATTCCCCATATGAATAGGTTTAAACATATCATAAACCATAACATAATCGAATCATATAAAACATGCATAAAAGAAACATAAAATTTCCACATTTCAATAATAAGATATCAATAAGACACATTGATATAATAAAAACATTATCACAAGCATTTTCAATACCAAAATAAAAGAAAGTTAAAACTTGGTATTTATTTTTCATTTAAAAAAAGTTATGGCTTGTAGAGGAAGCCGAAACTCAAATAATGGTCACGGTGGCAGAGAATTATTTGTCTCCACATACGTATGACGAAAAAAACTTTCCCTTTTTTCAATTAGTGAAACTCTTCATATAAAAATGATTCCTTTTGAATGAACTTAAAAATCAAAGGGGCTTATACACCGTATAAAAGAAAGTTGTGTATAAAATAAAATATGCCTCAATGAAAAGAGATTGAGGCGAAGTCCTTAAAAAGATAATTTTTTAAATAAAATAGATCTATTATGTGTATTTACTATAATTACACATAATGAATGTAAAAATACAAGATAATACATAATAATGTCATGACATAATTTGAAATTAGGAGATTAACCCAAATAATGGAAATTGGGATAGGAAGTTCCCTTACCTCGTGTCCGACTTGACTCGACCATTCCTTAACCTCCTGAATAATAAACTACAGTTAATTTCTATTTTCTTAATAACCCTTTTCATGTTAATTATTCATTTTATATCTCTTATTACCATGTTATGAACATTATGTAATTATTTAGGTTACTTACGGCCATTTTTGTCGATCATTGGTACATGAGTCGAAAATAAACTTCTTATAATTACAAGTTGATAATGTGGTAAAATATCCATTATATGAAGAATTATATTAATTATATAGATATAATATATATCATATATATCCATAATATACTTGCCTTTATAATATTACATAACATTTAGAGGTAAGAAATGAAATGCACCGTTCATGGAGACGGTAAGCCGTACGTACGCATGAACACTACTTTCATTTCTATTTCATAATTAATGGAATTAAAATAAAATTAGATATATATATATATATTATATATGTTATATAGGTCACATAATTTCATTAATTTCATTCTTTATAAATTTTATGTATTGAATGAACGAGTCAATCTGTTGAGGGGGCAGTAGTCCACGCATCCTCAAATGAAATTATCGCATTTGCACAACATGAAAAGAATAATGGTATGATTTAAATTTAAAATAAAGAAGCATATATAATAAATAAATATAATATATATCATATATAAATATAGTTCCATAATAATGGCCACCATGAGAGGTGGTAGGAGAAGATAGAACAAACATCGTTTCGTGACGCTGTAATTCACCATCCACGGAAACAATATGTTCTTTAACCATTATCCGGAGCTGTGTGTAAGTCTAGCTCGAATCCTTATCATAAAAACATACTAGTATATTGAAGATACTGGTTTTGTTACAAAATAATGTAATAAAAAGAGTTTATGGGGTTGTAGATGCAAAATAAAACAAAACAGAATAAGAGAAGACATTACCTTAAAATCGGGTAACTCTTTTTGATTTGATGAAAAGGCTCCCTTGGAAAGACTTCTACCCAAAGTGAGTCTTCTAGGAGTAAGAGAGGGATGTTTAGATAGCATTTGGGTAGAGTTTTTCTGTGCCAAATGGCTTTGATGGTGTGAATAAGTTGGTAGAGGTGGGGGCCTTTTATAAGAGAAGAGGAGGGGCACTTTTGGAAATCCATGAAATGTTACATTACTATGAAATTATTTTCGGATTTTAAAGGTTCCACAATGATATATTACGAGGATAAGGTGATAAGGGATCGAAATATACTAATCCAACAGGTTTATGAAAACTGAATGTTTTATATTTTACATTATCTTTTTATTTATTTTAATCGTTAATTAATGAGGTAATCGTTGCATCATCATTGTGTCATAAAAAAGTTAATTTATTTAATGTCTTAAAATTATAAAAAAATTACCATGATGTAGGAAATCATATTTTATTTCCAATGAATATTTATAGTAAAACATTAAACTTATATAACCCCATGTAATAATTGTTTCAGTAAAACAACACATGTTTGTGACAATTTTATTTTTACTTAAATAAAATTATTAATGTCATTTTCATACCCTTGTGGCTCCATGGAGTCCCCAAGATGACCCATCAATTGTCTTGGTCGGCCATGAATCATCCAATAAGTGTAAGAAAAGTTTGTAGATATTTTTATATTTTTATAATATCATTTTTACCTTAAATTTCACTAATTACCTTTAATCGCGATTAATAAAACATTAAAGTTACTATTCACCGAAAAAATATTCTAATATCATTGAACCAAAATTCTCTCCCTAATAACAACCATGTATGTAGGATTTTTTAAAATCAAATCACAGATGTTTTAATATTTCATTTACACAAAAAATTAGTTTTTAAACTACCACTTAGTGGTTTCACTATTCATAAAAAATTGATATTTTTCAGAAAAATACCAAAAATTCACCCTAAGCTTTTTTTTATATTCATAATTCAAAAATGATGTCTATTTTAAAAAATTAAAAAACATATAAGTTGATTTAATTAATTTCCGTTTTCTTAACAAAAATCGTGTTTTTAAGAAACAATATATATCAAAAGATTTACAATTGTTTATGTCCAATTTCAAAGTGAAATTAATTCTAATGACCACCATTGGGTAAAATGGTAAAACTATATTCTAATTATACATTAAAACACACAATAGAATAATTTATCACTATAAATTTTTTTAATTCAAAAATTTATTTTTAAGTATTTTCTCTATTCATAGAAAATTGGATGTTCTCAGAAAATTACAAAAAAATCAACTTAGAAAAATTTCGATATTAAAAATAATAAAATGAGGTCCATTTTGAAAAATAAAATTTATATAATATAAAAAAGTGTGTATTACTATTCATAACTACAACTTTGATTGGACGCAGTGTGTTATAATCTCAAACTTCCATACAATGAAAACTATTTCATTATTGAAAGAGAAGTATATCATGGAAGCTTGGGGTGTAACATTCTCCCCTCCTTCAATAAATTGCGTCCTCGCAATATGAAATTTTTCTTTGATATTAAAGGTTGAAAATAGAAAAAACCTTTATGGAAAACCCACATCGGAAATAGGGATAATAAAAATATAACATTGAAAGAATGAAAGAGAAGTACAATGGTCCCCGGAGATAGATCATACAAGGATTCTATGAAAATATAGATATAGATGAAAAAAACCATCAAGGTCTGATGGAGAGTTGTAGAAAACCATATTAGGAGAATGATAACCATAAAAAAATCACAAACTTGTGATTGGTTAAACGGTCATTGAATCTCCAGTTGGAAAAGTTAACTGATAACGTTTTTTTAAGTTACCTTTCATAAAGTTGAGGAATTTATTTAATATATTTACTAAGAACGTAAGGAAATATACATACTTGTCATGTGGACTTTCATTCTTTAATAAATGTTTACCACAAACCAATCTTTCACTCAAAATGATAATAAAACTCAAAAATATTATATTTATCCTAATCGTTCACAGTTCCAAATATTAACACATACCATTTAGATTAGGAAAATTACTTTGTAATAACCAGGGACATCCTGTAGTCTAGTGGTAGGTAATAAAGGACCGTCTCACTATGGTTGTGGGTTTGATTCCAGCAGCTTTGTCTGAAATGATGGGTTATCCCCCAACCAGCAAGTTCTCCTTCTCCTAAAACTATAGTATTATAGTACTCCAAAAATAACCTTCAAAAACAATTTAACCTTAAACAATACTATCCAATGTTCAACTTAATCCATTTGAACCTTTGTAGTTATCCAAAATACCTCTGTCCGGACTTTCTCTAAAATTTCTCCAAATTCTAAAATCAATTGTAACATCAGATTCCCCAAACAGAGTAAAGTTTCTCTTATAGTTACATACTATAAATATGATTACCTTTATAATATTAAAACCTTAATGAAAACAACAAGTATTTCAGTACAATCCTTATATATATCACATTATTCTTATAACCAGAATATAATCCTTGAGTCCAAAAGCACCAATACATTAATTTTTCCACATTATCTGTAGTAATAGTATAAGATTTTTCATGATCTCTTGGTCTTTTCGAAGGTATGTTTCCCTGACGCTCATCACATTCATTTTCATAATGCTCCATTTCTATACAATTGTATCATTTAATATTGATAGCCTCTTTCATTCCCTTGTAATCACAAGCCTTGGGACCTTTATCTCCACATTTATAACAAACTCCCATTCCTTTTAGGTAAGTACCAGGGTGATTCGTCCCACAAATATCACATAATGGAAAATCCTTCATTCCTTTTTCCCTTTATCTGTTTCCGGTTCCACTGTTCCCTTCTTCTCTTGCTTTACTTTATTTTCATAAGATTTAGAGAATTCTTTTTCTGTCTTGATAGCACACGAGACTATATCTTCATCTATTGAGAAATATTGTGATACTAAAGCTCGACGGAGAAACGGTTTTAACCCATCAAAGAAACGATCGATCTTACTTTTTGGGTTACATATATAATCTGCAGCATGCCTCGCTAACCATGTTAAGTTAGCCTCATACATTGTGTCATTCTTATCCTCCTTTTGTCTAAGACTCAGAAATTTATTTTCAATATCTGATCGATGGTCGTGTGGAAAGTATTTTTCTAAGAAAAATTCCGTAAAATCCCTCCATTCCATAGTTGATACTTCTTCTCCTTCCTTTGTGTTTTGAATCAGCGACCACCATTGATCAGCATCTCCGGTGAGGTGGTAAACTGCCATGACAACCTTCTCCCTTTTTCAACTCCCCAAGGCGTGGAATATTTTCTCTAAGGATTTTATCCATTGCTCAGCTACTAATGGATTTTACCCCCATGAAATATCAGTGGTTGTTGCCTCATGAAGCGGTCTAACATTGATCCTCCATGTTGCGGATTAGGGTTCTCCATATGAGTAAGGTTATTATTCATAACCTGAGTGAGTTGTCCCAGTATGGTGATAAGTTGATCATCACCAATTGTATCACCAGATCAACTATAATTATCATGAGATGGAGGGAAATCCCTACATAATGTGTGTTCATTGATATAGTTTTCATTCCTTCCACTAGGCGCCATTTCTAAACAATGGCATAAACTAGATTAGTTTGTGAATCAAAATACATAATTCCCTACTTGTAAAACACTTAACAAAAATTGAATAGTTTATAGATATAATCCATACTCATAAAAATGTTTTCTTTGAGAAATTATATACTCATAAACCCTTCATAATTGTTTATAAAGAAAATGAGATTTATGCTAATCATATCCCCCAGGAGTGTCGTAACCAAGAGTACAGCAAGGACCGTTGTCGTGCACCAGTTCCCGTTCGAGTCTTGCTCAAAGCGGTGTTTTCAAGTTTTACCCCTAGGTACATCTGCTCAAGAGCCACCTCTACCTAATCATATCCTGACAAGGATTTATTTCTCAGAAAACTCACAAAATCTATATAATACCAAAATTCTAGGAAGTTCTTCTATACTAATCCTCAATGTCTATCATTGGGCTATGTGCTATAATCATATTTTATCTAAATCTAGCTTCTATGGATAGTACTAAACATTCTATAATACCAACTATAATGACCCGACCCCAGTTACCCAGAGTCGGTTCATTATTGTGTAACATTGACATTATCACAAAAGATCATGTCTCGAAAGACCGATTTGTTTAGTAGCCTTAGAAATACTAGATACATTCATAAGTCGAACATTACATCATAAAGTAAAACAAAACTTCAACAACATATTGTCTTCATATCCCCTCATACTATCCCTATAGGTCATTCATAATATACTTCAACACATCCTAGAAAAATGAAAACATTTTAAGGGGTGAGCTCAGATGCTCAGTAAGGATAACAATATAGCGGAGGCTTTTATAAATAATAATAAACATTTAAGGCAATGTATAAGTAAAAAAATCCTTTTAAACTTGAACTTTAACAAAATATGGAAAATGTAAAATGAAGTAATGCCATTTACTTATTCACATGGATATTCTACTGGTCGAATAATCAATGCAATATCAATAACCACTTTCATAATGATGGAATGCATAATGTCAGACTATCATAATCACGTAGCCAAGGCCTCGTGCCAAGACTACAAATAAGATTTTGTCAAGTCCTTGTTCCATAACACTAGTTTGTCTCATGAGTCCTACCGATGCATCGAGGAGCTATAGTGGGCTCTACCCGTTACATATTAAGTCCAATGCATTCCTCATATGAAAAGGTTTAAATATATCATAAACCATAACATAATCGTATCACATAAAACATGCATAAAGGAAACATAACATTTCCACATTTCAATCACAATATATAAATACAACACCTTGATATAATAAAAACATTATCAAAACCATTTTCAATAAAAAAATAAAAGAAAATTATAACATGGTATTTATTTTTTCATTTAATAAAAGTTGTGGCTTGTAGAAGAAACCGAAACTCAAATAATGGTCACGGCGGCAGAGAAGTCGTTTTCACCACATACTTATAAAAATAAACATTCCCTTTTTTATTTAAGTAAAACACTTCATATAAAAAGTATTCCTTTTGAATAAACATAAAATTACAAGTGGTTTATACACCGTATAAAAGAAAGTTGTGTGTAAAATAAAATATACCTCAATGAATGAGATTGAGACGAAGAGCATACAAAGATCATTTTTAAATAAAATAGATCTATTATTTGTATTCACTATATGTACACATAAATAAAGTAAAAATACAATATTGGACATAATAATATCATGGCATAATTTTAAAGTAGGAGATTAACCCAAAGAATGGAAATTGGGTTAGGAAGTTCCCTTACCTCGTGTCCGAATTCACTCGACCATTCTTTAAACTCTGGAATAATAAAATAGAGTAAATTTAAATTTTATTAAGTACCTTTTTCATGTTCATTATTCCTTTTATATCACTTATTACCATGTTATGAACATTATGTAATTATTTAAGTTAATAACGGTCATTTTGTTGATCTTTGGTACTTGAGTCAAAAATAAACTTCTGATAATTACAAGTTGTTCATGTGGTAAAATATCCATTATATTCAGAATTATATTCATGATTTAGATAGCATATATATCATATATATCATGTATATAATTTCCTTCATAATATTACATTACATTTAGAGGTAAGAAATGAAATGCATCGTTCATGGGGACGGGAAGCCATACGTACGCATGAATGCTACTTTCATTTCAATTTCTTAATTAATAGAATTAAAACAAAATGAGATATATATATATATATATATATATATTATGTTATATTGGTCACATAAGTTCATTAATTTAATTCTTTATACATTCCATGTATTGCATGAACGAGTCACATTAGTTGAGGGTGCGGTAGTCCACACTTCCTCAAAAGAAATTATCGCATTTACACAACATGAAAAGTATAATGGTATGATTTAAATTTAAAATAAAAAAGTAAAGAGAGAAAATTAATATAATATATATCATAAATAAATATAGTTCCATCATAATGGCCACTATGAGAGGTGGTAGGAGAAGATATAACAATCATCGTTTCGTGAGACTGTAATTCACCATCCACAGAAACAGTATGTTGTTTAACCATTAGACGGAGGTGTGTGTAATTGTATCTCTAATAATAATCATAACAACATCCTAGTGTATTTAAGATAATTTTTTTGTTGCAAAATAAAGTAATAAAAATAGTTTAAGGGGTTGGAGAAGCAAAATAAAACAATAGAGAATAAGGGAAGACATTACCTTAAATTGGGTAACTCTTTTTGATTTGAGCCAAAGGCTCCCTTGGGACAACTTCTGCCCAAAGTGAGGCTTCTAGGAGTAAGAGCGAGAAGTTGAGAGATTATTTGGGAAGAGGTTGGCCGAGAAAAATGGCTTTGATGGTGTGAATAAGGTGGTAGAGGTTGGGGCCTTTTATAAGAGGTGAGGAGGGGCACTCATGGAAAGTCATGAAATGTTACATTATTATGAAATGATTTTCAGATTTTAAAGGTCCCAAAATGATATATTTCGACGTTAAGGTGATAAGGGTTTGAAATATACTCATATAATAGGTTTTTGACAAGTTCAAATCTTAGATTTTACATTATCTTTTCATTTTATTTAAATCATTAATTAATGAGGTAATCGTTGCATCACCATTGTGTCATAAAAAAGATAATTTATGTAATATCTAAAAACTATAAAAAAATTACCATGATTTAGAAAATATTTTTATCTTTCCAATGAATACTTATAGTAAAACATTTAACTTATATAACCCCATGCAATAATTGTTTTAGAAAAACAACACATGTTTGTGACAATTTTTTTTTACTTTAAATAAAAAGTAATTAATGTCATTTTCATACCCAAGTGGCTCCATGGGGTCCACAAGTTGACCCATGGATTTTCTTGGTCGGCCATGACTCATCCAATAATTTTAGTACAAGTTTCATGATATTTTTATATTTTTATAATATCATTTTTACCTTAAATTTCATTAATTACCTTTAATCGCGATTAACAAAACATAAAAGTTACTATTCACCAAAAAAATATTTTAATCCCATTGAACCACATTTTTCATCATAATGAAAAACTTGTATATCAGATTTTTGAAAATCAAATCACATAAGTGGTAATGTTTCATTTACACAAAAAATTAGTTTTTAAACTACCACTTAGTGGTTTCACTATTAATCAAAAAATGAAGTTTTTTAGAAAAATAAAAAAAACTCACCCTAAGCTATATTTCATATTCAAAATTAAAAAAATATGTCTATTTTACAAAATTAAAAAATATAGAAGTTGATTTAATTATTATAATAATTAATTCCTGTTGTCACAACAAATAGCGTGTTTTTAAGAAGCAATATATATCAAAAGATTAAAAATTGTTTATGTCCAATTTCAAAGTGAAATTAATTCTAATGACCACCACTAGATAAAATGGTAAAAATATATTCTAATTATACTTTTAAACCACGAAATAGTATAATTTATCATTATAAATTATTTTCATTAAAAATTTTGTTTTTATGTATTTTCTTTATTCATAGAAAATTAGAAGTTCTCGTAAAATTACAAAAAAAAATCAACATAGGATAATTTCGATATTCTGAATACAAAAATGAAATCAATTTTGAAATATAAAATTTATATAATTACAAAAAGTGGGTATTACTATTCATAACTACTACTTTGATTTGTCGCGGTGTGTTAAAATCTCAAACTTGCGTACAATGCAAGCTATTGCATTTTTTGAAAGAGAAGTTTATCATGGATGTTTGAGGGGTTACAAATCCCTTATGAAATAATTTTATATTTTTTGTGTGTCTCCTTAATATTATTCTCAATTTTCTAGTGATTTTATTCTTTTAAAATTTTAGATGATTCCTCCTAAATAAAAACATCAACACCCTCATGGTCAAAGTGATTTTTTGTATTTTTTCTGTATATCATCTTCTATAACTACTTATGGATCTGAGTTGATATGGGACCTCATTGTGTTTAAAATGATAGTATATAATATAATATCGTGTATGTATGTATTTATAATGATTAGGTATCACATCTATAATTTACCATAAAGTTATGTTTTCTAAAAAAATATTCCATCAAGCATCTCATTTGTGGAGCCCAATGTGTAAATACATGTGCAACTGGCTTGTCAGAAAAAGTATATAGAATGATCTCGTACATGTTTGTAGAAATATTTTTGGCATCAATGTAAAATATTGATATTAATAGTTTTCTTGTAGTGTATGATCTATTTATATATGTGTTTCCAAATAATTAATATGTATGTATACCTATGATACAATTGGATTTTATTATTGATATCCTTATAGGGACTAGTCCTATTTTCCTTCCACCTAATCGAGAGAAAAAATTATAATTAAGGGAGTTCCAAGTGTAGTTTGAGGAGCTAGATAGTAAAGTGTTCATTTGACTAAATAAATCTACAAGCACAACACTATTATGGTTTGTCAAGAATTGTAATAAAACTCTTTAATTTTTAGTGAATTTTCAAATTATTTAACAAGTTTCTATAAAGTATAGTTATCTAATTCCACACATTAATGATCTATTCAATCAATTGATGGAGGTTCAATGGTTCTATAAAATTTACTTGCGATCAAGATAACACTAATTGCGGGGTTGGAAAGATGAAATTCCAAATATAGATTTTAGGAATAGATATAGTCAACATGAATATGTGGTTAAGCCTTTCAGTCATAAAAATGGACCAAAATCCATTGTGGAATTTTTGAATGACATATTTCTCTGATATATGAATTCTTTTATGGTGGTATTTAAGGATTCAATATTGGTGTATTCAAGGACAAGGGATGAGAAAGGGAAAAATGAGGATGCAATTTTAGAAATCGTGAGGGATCATCATCTATATTCCAAATTTGAAAATTTATATATTTTTATATAATAGGTATATTTATTTAGCCATGTATTCTCCAAAAGAAAAATTTTTCTAGATAATGAAATGATTGAAGACATTATATCATGGAAGCCTCCAATGATTATCTTCAATGAATAGAGTTTCCATGGTTAATCGAGTTATTACTGACTCTTGCATCATGACTATCTCAACTATATTCACCTATGAAATCATTGAAAAAAATTATGTTCATTTACAATGGAATGATAATGACAGAAGAATTTTCAAAACATAAATGTTCACCTAAAATCATCGCCGATCATGATTTTTTTGTAATTAGGACTAGGGAATGTGGTGTATTATGATTCTTTGAGATCTGAATTGGGTTTTTTTCTCATGAAATGAGATCATGTCATTTCTTATGGCTCAAGGATGTTTTTATTTCATAATAAAAAATTATTATAAATATATTTGGTGTTAGCTACAATTTTCTCTGCCTTGAAGTCGTTGCATAATTGAGATATTTGTTAAACATTTATCTTTTTTTGGATCATAAAAGCTTCAAACATATTTTCACAAAATGGAATTCAATCTAAAAAAATATGATTACTTTGGAATTAAAAATTATTTGTAAATAAATTCATGTAAACACCAGGATAGGGTAATTATATGGCAGATGAATTATCAAGAATGAAATGAGCTAAATTTGTAGAAGAATAATCATATCAGTGGCTGTTAATGTTTGAATTAGTAGACATTCACATTGAATGGGGAGACCGAGGTGAATTCCTTGTGTCATTCCAGTTTTGATTGTTCCTGATTTGGATGAAATTGTTATATAGGTATAAACATATGACATAGAATGTGTTGTGATGCCAAAAAAAACTCAATGGTGGGAAGACCATTCATAGATTGAATATTTATGAGAGTTCAATGTTGTGGTTCATTACTTGGATTTTCATACTAATTTACTTTCCGAAAAAACTTCTTCATCATTACCATCATCTGATATCTTTTATTCATCCTAGAATATAGAAATTGTATAAAGAATTGAAAGAACAATTTTAGTGGTTTTTGTATGAAAAGGAATGTGGGTTTGTTCATTTTATAGTTCTTAACAAGTAAGAATGTTTTTTCAGAGAATTAAATACTAGAAGTTCACATTTATTCTTTACAAATTCTATTTTCTAAATGGATGGAAATTGTTATGGAATTTGTAAAAAAGTTTCCAAAGAACGGTTCCAAAATATTATTCCATATGGGTTATAGTCGATCAGCTCACAAAGTCTCTACATTAAATTCCTTTTTTTGATTCTGATATGATGGAGGACTTATCAAATATATACATATATATATATATGATACATGAAAATAGAAATGGTAAACAACTTTCAATAGTATCATATAGTAATAAAAGGATCACACCATGTTTATGGAAGTCCTTACAGAAATCACTTGGGACGTAGTTGACTATGTGTATGACATATCATCCTCAAATAGATTGTAAATTGAAATGGATGATAAATAAATTGTAATACATGTTACAAGATTGTTTAAATTACTTTGGTGGATCATGTTAAGGGATCATTCCATTATTAGAGTTTTCGTATAACAATAGTTATGAATCCTCAATTCATATGGATAATTTTGGAAGAATTTTATTTGTTTTAATTCTGTTCTCCAAATTTTTCATCGTAATTCTGTGAGAAATCAATAGTTGTCCCATTATATTTCCTACAAAAAATGGATAAGATTTAGTTGATCAGGATGTAGGTGGAGACATCTTTGGGTCATCAGAATTGTATTTCAATCATTGTCTTTAAACATAGTCTTTTGAGGTGAGTGATCATGTATTTATAAGAATATCTCCAAGTCTTGTACATCATTATTATGAATAATAAAAAATATATCCTTGATACATTGGCCTTAGTGATATATTTTAATTTATTTTTGAGGTATAATATTAGTTTTCATTTCAACGGCATTTTAGTGCTATACATAATGTGTTCCATGTATACTAGTTCAAAATTTATTAGCCAAGTCCTTATCATATGATCTAATGGGGTCACATAGACATAGACCTATATGCTTCATAGTTTCACATGATATTTCATATTTTGGATTTAAAATATATATTATTACATGTAAAAATGATCAATATAGAGTTTATATTTGAAAAATATAGTCAGATTCAATATGTGTCTTGGGAATGTGATACTGAAATGTTTAATCAATGGACCAAAATCATTCTAGACACCATTGGTTTTCTAAATTCATGTAAATGTATGTACAATAGTGGGGAGAATCTATCACCACTACATTCAATTAAGTAATCATTAATTGGAATTTTTAACTACATAATTTTGTGGGTGATGTTTGGGAGAGTTTTGAATAATTTTTGATAGTTTTGGGGATTTTCAAGGGCGAATAGTAGGTGTATGATCTGGGAAAACCTTGAAATGCCAATAATAAACAATTATATGTGAAAAAAGATTATTATTAAGGTTAAGATGAAGAATACATTTTTACTAAACCACTTCTAATCCTTCTTGAAACTCTATTTTTTTAAACTGTGGGATTTTTCATGGTTTTCACGTCCTTGAGAAATTGGGTGATCCAATTGTGTGAGGGTCATCCATGAAACAGTGGTTGGAATACAGTGAGTGCATGGTTTTATTAACCATGGAATTAACTATGCAATGTTTTAATACTAGATCAAAAAAAAGTGGATATATTTGGTTTCATGCATTATCCCCACTTTCATGTCCATTGCTAACGTTAACTCAATAATTCATCCTATCAATTGCTATAGAGGCTTCCCCAAAAATTCAAGATTCAATACTATGGAATATCCTATTGTGTTATGGATATATTATTATGGTATGTCTTTATTCATGAATGTTTCCCTTGGATTCCCATTGGTTAACATCTCTCTCTCACCCTTGTGTATAGTGGAGCATGGAGATGGTTAGATCTATGGTGTGTGGTTATCATTGATTTTTTTTTATTTTCTAGTATTATGTATTATATGTGGTTGTTTTATAGACATCCTCTAATGAAATGTTTTAGATTTTTTGGATATAATGATATTTTTATTTATATTTCATGTTATTAAAAATATTGTAGTATTTTATTCAGTTGTGTCTTTTTATGGTTGGTTTTTTCGTTTTAATATGAAAATCACCCCTATTGTAAATGTATACATCATCATTTTTTTATATCCTTTGGAATCTTGAGTATATTTGTTAATGGGATGTAACATCCTCCAAATTTATCAATCTAATAATGAGGGGTGTGATTTTAAAAGTAATCTCTATAAAATGAATTTTTTTCCATATTGAAATGGGTATTTTCATTTATCTATTCATGTCTCAGTTTTCTATGGATTTTATATTCCTTCAATTTATATATCATCTATTATTTTTTTAACATTTTTAATATTATAGAATAAAATATAATACACTAATGAGTCACCAACAGATGTCCTTGGACTAAACATATATTTTTCTCATTATCCCAATAGATGTACTCCAGTTTAGTCTCATATACAACAACCATTTCATTAACATGTATAGAAACAGAATGGGATAATAATTTATTAACCTTCAAATCAAAAGTATTATATTATAAAATATTATGAAACAACCAATAGGTCCCTCATTTACTTATAATATTCATTTATATACTTCTGTATTATTTAATGGTCATAGTAAACAACAATATATATTGAACCCTTGATATATTTGGGTTCTAAATATTACCCCAAAATAAAGGATATTTACCTATTTCATCTTAAAATACTATTATTGGATTTGTAATTACCATATAATCTTTTTGGATTTCAATTATAGTGGATTAATATGTGTATTTCCTTAATATAGTTTTGTAAATTTTATTATAAAATCATCTCTAATATAAATTTGGTATTCTTATTCACTAGGAATCATCCAGACATAAAATGTGGAAAAAAAATCATGAAGTACTATTTCAATTCAAATTTTGACTTTAACTAACCTATATTATTTTTACATGTTATATATTAGATTAGTTCCTAACTATTGATCATCATTAATTGACTTGTTAGATAAGAACCCCACCATACAGTAGTATTTCAGTTCATTGATTTTTATTATTTCAAATATAGAATTTTTTATTATGTCATATATTGTTAGAGTGAAGAAACATAATTATCTGACCAAAATTATAGATTTTATTGTTTCCCTAAATGATAGTATTTAATTGAATCATATAGTTTCATTACAATGAAACAATATGTAGTAAATCACGTCATGGTTTGGTAGTGTTCACAACTAGAAGAAATTAATTGATCATAATTTTCTACAGTCTCTTGTATAGAGTAAATAAATTAAATAATATATTTCAAATGTACAAAAAATATGTGTTATCAAATAAATTGGAGCTTCACAATATTCCCAAATAATATATAATAACATTAAATTTATGATAATAGTTCCAAAAATTATTATATGGTGACATGGATAAATTGTTTATGATGATACAAAATAAAAAGTAATTACTTGAATCAAATTTTTTAGGATACACAACCATGAGATAATTAATTCTTACTCACTAAAATATTAATATACATCTCCCTATTTATTCTTAAACAACATGTTTAGTTATTTTTTGGCATCCCAATGAGTAATTACAATGTCACATATATAAAAGAAATTTCAAAATAAAAAATATTCTTTTTCGAAAAATAAAACAAATCTCATATAATGATCTATTTTCAGTATTATTGACATATTTAGAGAAATCAATCTCTTAACAATCATACAATTTCAATGATCACTTCACATTTATATTCTATTCAATTTTAATCACTTCAACGCACAATGATTCATGGTCAATTTTGTCCAATTAAATACCAATAGACTCTTTTACATTTATATTGTCGATAATATAACATGGGACTTGTCAATGGGGATGATACTAAACCATATAAAAAAATTAATTATCTATTTTCTATTGAATATTGATATGGGTGTTTTTAATTTTAATTTTTGAATGAATATTACACGAAGAAGATTTGATTAAATGGTTTATTGATTAATATGTTTGGTAATAAAGTATAGAGAAATACATGATCATGATATAAATATTTTATAAATATCATGTTAAACTAACATTCATTATATTATATGGTAAGTATTACATTTTTAAAATATTGAGTATATAACTCTGGTCTTCAAATCATTTTATTCCGCATACCCCTTTCAGTGATGATGCTTCCACAACCAAATATATATTATGTATTAATTTTCTAAATAGATTATAAAACCATTGTGATAAATTGAAAATATCATGAAACTATTACACACTCCTTAAATGAATTCAATATTATTCAAAAAAATATTTAAATGACATTTCCTTGGATCATCCAGACATCCTTAACTGAAAACCTAATCCTATGGAATATTTAATTAGTCATAGATATAGAGATTTATTCTTTTGGTATTTTTATAATTATTTGTAATATAATTGATAATATAAAAGGGTACGATGTTTGTGGAACAAACACAACTCACAAATAAAGTACACCAAATAAAACTGAAAATTTTAATGGAATTTAATTTTTTTATAGAAAGGGGGTCTAAAATGTCATACAAAGTTAAAATTTTAAATTAATAACTATAATATATAATTTAGTGAAAATTATAAAAAATTAATTATTTTCTAAAACAATTAAAAATGATATTAAAGTAAATAAAATTTTATATGATCAAAATTTCTCCAAAAAAAGAGATATGTACTCTCTAGATGGGACCGCTATTTTGGAATATTCATGTATTGACATAATCAGTGTGTGGTAAATTTATATGTTACCATTATTCTCCAAAAATTACATCATTACATAATGAAATGTGATATTTTTTCTAATAACCTTAGGAGGTTGGCTAGTTTACTACCATATATATCCACCAAGTAACATTACTCATTTGACCCTAAATAATTCTTTATATCAAAATAACATATTACAAAAAATTATTTTCGTATATCTTGAATATGAACCATAATAATATAATTTTAATTGAAATTATATATTAGAATATTTTTTAGTAAACCATGAGATTCTTTTTAATATTATTCTATTTACTAATTATATTGAAATTTTAACAAGCTATCATTAATGAATAAATCTAAATTGTTAATAAATGTTTTTTTAAAATAATATCACTAAAAGAATCTATTTATGCATAAAATTATGGCACGTTTGGATGTGTGAATTATTTGGAATTCAAAAACATTATTCTTCTCAATGAATTTTGGTTTGAATTATATCCCACAACAGAGGATGTTTATTCAAAAAAATAGTTTGAGATATTAAATTATAATTTTAAACAATATTTAATAGAATTTATTTATACAACTGATGATAATTATTGGAAATTAACATCCTAATTAATTCTAATAAATAAATCATCCATTTTGTTTAATTATTATTATTATAAAAATTTCATTTCAATGGATGGTCCAATTTGTTCATTTAGATCAACAACTCTCCATTGTTGTAGTTCATTGATATATTGTAATGTGAATGAAGAGTTGTAACAATTGAAATATTATAAATTGGATCAGTCAAATTATCATTTTAATTAAATAACTATACATATTTTAAAGGTTATGAATATACATAATTCTATATATTTTCCATTGATTTTAAATAATAAATAATATTTATTAAATATGAAATTTTTATGGATACAAAAGTATTGGAAATTCATTAGAAATTAAAAAAACATATATATAACATCACACATCCAATAATTATTAATTTTTATATCCCAACCAAAAATTTAATTAAATACATAAAAAATCATTTTTACAAACAAAAAGGTATCTGAATTTTGGATTTTTCAATTAGGGGAATTAATAATAGTTCAATCATCCATATTTTATATCATCAAATATTCCTACATCAATTATTTGATAAATATTAATTCATTTTTGAGTTGAAAAATTATAATTGAAATATTATTTTTCAAAATATTCTTTTTACTAATATTGATTAAAATTAATTAATCCGGTTCACTACTTGAATAACTATTATTTCTAATATATGAATTTATATGTGATATTAACATTCAATAAATTTAATATATATTAAAATTTATCAATATTCAGGTTTAGGGGTGTTATTGATATATTATGGGATGTTTGAAAAAATAACAAAATATAGAAAATATGTGAAAAATCATCAATATGGATAAAATGATCTTTAACTAATCACATAACAGATGAATGGACATAAAAAACATATTCCCAATAGAAAATATATTCGAATAAAGATGTGTGAGAGTTAATGTGAAGGGGATTGGAAAAAAATAGAAAATGTTAAAGAACACAAATGTTTTTTATAAAAATTTGTCCCAAATCATGAGAAAGGTGCTCTTATATATGTTAATATTATCATTATTCTTCATTTATATTTTTTCATATATTATATAAATTAAAATTTTTTATTTCCATTATTTAAAAAACTTCTCATTATTGAATCAATAAATAATATAGTTTAAATTTCTCTATCAAAAAACCATTAATTATAAAAACTCCCACAAAATAAAATAATGTTATTGTTCATGCATATGTGGGGTAATATTAAATCATAGTAATTTTTTGGTAAATTAAATTAATCCCCTCACACTTAGATTTCATAAATATATGCGTTGAAAATCCTTGTAAATACATTGAATAGAAAGTGTTTTATTATTTAATTTTACTATCAATAATAGGTATAAATAAATAAAATGTTGTTTTATAATGATTGAATAATATATAGATAATTAGAAGATTTTTTCAATAGTAATTCTTATGTTATTAATAAAATAATACACCATTAAATGTACATAATTTTATAAAATTACACTTGATGTTATGAAACAAAATTTTTTATTTAATAGAGGAGAAAGAAATAATTTTTGCCTATGAAATAACATTGCAAGAAATATTCCTTCTTATCTCACATTTTTTTTGGTATAATTCTTTTTACAATAAATTATAATCCATTAGAAACATATTGTAGTTGAAATAAATTCCAAGATATTTTATGTTAATATCAATGCATTGAGATTGAGTAAATGTATCATATGTCCGTAGAATAATTGTTAGAATTATTTATGAATTTTTTAGCATAAAAATTTAAATTTATTGTTTTAAAAATTTTCTACATGTTAATGTGGTGAAAAAAATGAAAATTGAAATTTGGGATGAGTAAATTGAATTATAAATGCAATATGAAATCATAACATATTCTTATATAGAATAAATTACGAGAATACTAAAATATTTTTAGAGAGAGATATGTAGATGTGTACTGGAAGTGGTATAGAGATGAATATAAATAGAGTAAAAAGTAGTTTTGGTTGTATAGAGTGGGAAAGAATCACACTCTATCCTATTTTGGCTCATTTCGTATAGTTTTGAGTTTGGTGGAATTTGAGGTGATGAAATATTCTTATTTCCCCTTATATAAGATATTTAACTGGTGAAATGTGACTAATAAAATATTTTTATAAAGATCATGAACATTATCTATATTATAAGGGTATATTTTTTAAAAAATATCATAAAATAAAGATTTATTTTTATAAGGGAGAAGTGAAATGTGGTCATTAATTATAATTTCTAGTTCAACATCATGATTGTAATTATACATGATGTCCCTCATATCTGGTATCATATAAAGTTTTCTATATACGAATTTTAAATTCTTTTAGGAAAATATAAAAAATATTCTCAAGGTCATTATGTTTTAGTAATCCCTCCCTAAATGGATTTTCACAATGAAAATATTATTTTTTCAAAAACCAAAAATATATATATTGGATTTCATATAAATAAAAATTATTAACAAAATAGATACAATATGTTTATTATAAAAATGGGTTTATATTTAACATGTAATGAAATATATATTTCAAAACATATGGAAGTTGTGAGAAAAAAATAACTCACTCGTGGTATAAGTAACATCCTACACAGTGGTTTTGGACTTTACCCAACAACGAAAATAGAAAATGTTTATATTTATGTATGAGAAACCATTGGATTATGGGTATGTCCTCTAAATGAAATAATAAATTTTATAAATTGTATATAAAATTTTATATAATTTTCGGTATCTCATTTCACATTGAATTATTTTATAATAATTAAATTTGGGGAATGATTAGAAGAAGAAATTTGAATATATGATGTGTGAGGGATATAAGAAATTAGTGGTTTTAAACTTTTGGGGCGTATTTTGGTTATCAAAAGTATCCTTCCATGTGTACAAAGTATGAAATATCCCAATATTGTGGAATATTCCTTTTAATCGGCAGAAACCCAAATTATATTACAATCACCATTTTTCAAAAGTTTATTATATTTTGAAAAATGGTTTTTAAAATCACTTTTTATTTACTTTAAATTATTTGTTTTGATAATATTACTTAAAAATTATATTAAGCTTTTAATTTTCAATTAATTTATACCATTATAATAAAAGAGTGCGAGATGAAAATTTATAATTTGGGAGTTAAATTCCAAAACATTATGAATAAGTAGAATATGAAATTATTCTCTTATGATCTGTGAAGGGATTTTATTATACAAGTACGCCCTAAATCATATTGGAATGTTCATATTTCATTAGAATCCATCTAATTATTTTATTTTTTACATTTATTTTTTATGTTTGATGATTATAGTTGAATATTCAGGGAATATGATCACCTTATTACCAATGTGATAGGTCCAACATTTATAAAATAAAAAACCTATAAAATTGACCTTTTAATAGTATAGGGTAATTATAATAAATTTAATCTAATTTTTATGTTTTATTATTTATTATATAGGGAATATTATAATTTTTTAGCACTAATAGACCCAAATAATTAATCAGATAAAATGAAAAACCATTCAATGGATAATGAAATGTCATTAGAATAAGTGATTTTTGTTAATATGGACGCATTTATGTACATATCAACTATATAAATCCTCATAGTAATTGGGAGAAGCATATTTTTAATAAAAATGATTATTTTTCTATAAAATCCTATTAAAAATATTGATATCCTCAAATAGAATATGATATAAGAAATAATGGATTAAATATCCCTAAAAATGTTTATTAACAAATTGATTGAATCACTATCATCATTGAGTTATCAAATTGATTTCTGTCATGATATATTAATTTTTAGAGATACCAATATATTATTATAGATTTATAATTTTTTAAAATTATACAACTAGATTGAATGGTACAATTTTCTTTGAAAAAATAGAGAGATTATTTGAAAAATGAAAATGAATCAGTAAAAAAAATTATATAATAATTGAAAACATCCACAGTATGAACAATGAATAAAAATTAATGCTGAAAATTAGCTTTTGAAACGTAATTAGGGAGTCAAATTTATAAAAGGTATTGTATAATATGAATATAATTAAAAGGGAATATATATTTTTTCATAGTAATAATATTCAAATATAATTTTCAAGTAGATAATGTATCTATATTGAAACAAATAGTTTGAATTTCATAGTATTATTTCTAACTACATGTCTAAAGGGTATGTGGGTAATGTTGTTTTCTTATTTTAATATACATTTTTTTAAATTAAATCCACACCTTGATATTTTTAATAACTGTAGTTGTGAAATATTAAAATTTATCATCTGACATAACAGTTTTTCCATCCCTTTTATGGTATATATGTATTTAATTGATTATGTTATGATAAAAAATATATTATAATATTATATTTCAATATATTTTTATATTTAACCAAAAAAAAATAAATTATGTGTTCCATTAAACTTATTTTTTGAAAAATAATTTTTTCTATATATTTCTTCTCTCTGTATATGATGAATTAATATATAAATAATGAAAAATATTATGTCATCTATAGTCAATCATGATTACCACTCAGTTTTAATTTAATTTATTATCGGTTTCTTATTACCCTAATTAATTTCAATTATAATAGATGAATATTTTGTATGATAGAACATGGATGAGAATTATATACATCATGTGTAGAGTATGTGGTATTGTATTTCATTTTTCATTTATGTGTGGGTCATATAGATTGATATAAGATACTATTTTCAAAGTTATTTTCATTAAGATATTCCTTTCATCGTGAAATGTCGAGAAAAAAGTAAAACATATGATATAAGAATTAATATAGTGTTAATTATTATCCATCAGAATATATTTTTTCACTAGAATATGAAATTCTTATTCACTTTTTATCTCTTTGTAAAAGAGTTCTTAAATATAAAAAACCTCACTCTAATTATCCGAAGACATAATAGAACAATAAAATTTTACATTATAATTTATATAATAATTGAAAGAATGGACTAGAAATAAGGCACATTATTTGATGGGTGTCTAATATATTTTAGATATAATAGAACAAGTTCATACAAAAATTATATAGATCGTATTCCATCATAAACCATTATGTTTAATAAATCCCTCAATATGAATGTTACTATTATAATGAATTGTGAGTGGATGGAATATTTATTTGTTTACTATCAATGTGATGAAATTTAGTTAGGACGAAATGAACATTTAAGTGAATAAAAAATCATTCTAATTATTTCAAAATAAGATGTTCAGGGATTGGCTAATTGGGTGGATTAAATTTTATATTTTAATGGAACTAATCAATTTAAAATGATGATAAATTTTGAGCGACAATTGTTAAATCCAATAAATGGGTGGTCGAATAATAATTTTTTGAATTCTTAAAGTGACATTATACCATAGAAGAATTTTTTTACCTTTTGTGAATATCGTATTGATATGGAAAAAAAATTTATTTTTAAATATCATTTATTATTTCATAATTAAATAATAAAATTTTTATATATATTGTAACACCCTAGGTAAATAAAGAATATAAAATTTTCATATTTATACATATTTGTGAATAAAATATTAATATGACTTTAAAGGGGACGCTATGCTAGATGGCGTACCCAACACGCAACAAAGAGTTTCTTGGGAATCTTACGTTGCACTCTAATAATAAAATAATATTATTTTAAATGGTAGTTAACATGTAGCCGTTGTGTTGGTGGGAATAGATAGAAATAACTAAAATATGATTATATATGTTTTTAAATGTTTTTACATTTATCCAATAAAATATAAAGGCTTAAAATACGGAAAGAATTCAATTTTAGGCGTATATGCCCTAGTTTTCACTAAAGGTTCACTTATCACCTTTTGATGTTGAACCATCATTAAATATAGTTTTGTTTACTCTTAAACATTATTTTGTACTAAATAAAACTCTTATTAAGAATCATGACATCAAAATATACTTTGTGTAAATTTTTGGTATCTTTCCGATAAAGTTCGTTTTTTTAATGAATAGTGTAAAATGTTGTATTTTAATTCAAAGCCTCTTTTTAATCTAATTTATTTATACGATTAGATTATATTTTGAATTGGTTTTAAAGTGAAATTAGAAAATATTTTTACCATTAAATCCAATAGTGGTCATTGGAATTAATTTCACATTGAAATCGGACTTAAACTAGTGTCAATCTTTTGATACTTATTGTTTTATAAAAACACGCTATTTACTCTGACAGCGGGAATTAATTATTAAATTAATTAATGAAACTTATATGTTTTGAATTTTGTAAAATGGACTTCATTTTTGAATTCGTAATATCAAATATAGCTTAGGGTGAATTTTTGGTAATTTTCTGAAAAACATCAATTTTTGATGAATAGTGAAACCACTAAGTGGTACTTATAAAAACTGATTTTTCGTTTAAATGGAATTTTACCACGTATGTGTTTTGAATTTCAAAAATCCGACATACATGGTTGTCATTAAGAAGTAAAATGTGATTTAATGGGATAAAAATAATTTTTTGGTGAATAGTAACTTATTAAGTTTTTAATCGCGATTAGTGGTAATTAGTGTAGTTTAAGATAAAAATAGTGTTTTAATAAAGTGAAATGAACTTGACACATGTCCTAACCTGATTGGATGTGTAATGGCCGACCAAGACAATCCATGGGACAACTTGGGGATCCCATGGAGCCACTTTGGTTGGGAAATGACATAAATAACATTTTATTTAATGTAAAAGTAAAAATGACACAAACATGATATGTTTTACGAAAACAATTTTTAAGTGGGGTTATACAAGTCAGATTTTTTATTATAAATATTCATTGGAAATATAAAAATATTTTCTACATCATAGTAATTTTTTTATAATTTTTAGACATTAAATAAATTAAATTATTTATGACATCATGATGATGCAGGGATGACCTCATTATTTAACGATTTAAATACAGTGGTAAGATAATGTAAAATCTACAACCTACACATGGCCAAAACAAATTGGATGAGTGGATTTAGAAGCCTTGTCACCTTATCCATGAATTGTATCAATGTGGGACCTTTTAAAACCGAAACACATATTCAAATAAACTAATATTTCTTACTTTCCAAAAGTGCCCCTCCTCTCCTCTTATAAAAGGCCCCCACCTCTACCTCATTTCACACACTCCTCAAGCCTTTGTCTTGGACAAACCCTGACCATTTACTCTCTCCAAATCCCTATCCACATCCTAGAGGATTCCCTTTGGGAATAATCCTTTAAAAGGAAGCTTTTAGGCTCAAATCAAAAGGAGTTAAACTTTTAAAGGTAATTCATTCTCTCTTGTTCATTTGTTTTATTTTGCTTCTCCAACCCCCTAAACTCTTTTTATTTATTTCTTTTGTAACAACACCAGTATCTTCAATATACTGGGATGTTGTTATATGATTTATTCAAGCTACACTCTCACAAAACTACATCAAATGGTTTAAGAACATATGGTTTCCGTGGATGGCGAAATTCTGCCTCCTCAAAAGATGATTGTTCAATACTCATTTAACACCTTCAAAGGTGGCCATTATGATGTAACTATTTTTATATATGATATATAATATATTTATGTTTTACTTATGCTTCTGTATTTTTCATTTGTGGATTACTTTTATGGCTTCCATTATGGGTATACGCGATATCTTCATTTTAGGAAGTGCGGACTACCGCCCCCTAAAAGTGATTTGATTCGTTAATACCATATGTGGGATGTGTAAAGGATAATGTTAATGATATTATATATGTTATTATACTGGAATTATAATATACTCTTATATCATTATGATTCCATTCCAGAAAATACGAAATAGAAATGGAAGTAGCGTTCATGCGTACGTACGGCTTACCGTCTCCATGAACGGTGCATTTCATTTCTTACCCCTGAATGTGATGTAATATTATAAATACATGTATATGCTGAATATATATGATATATATTATCCAAATAATTAATATAATTCTGGATATAATGAACCTCTGACCAAATTAACAACATGTAAGTGTAAGAAGTCTATTTTTGACTTAAGAACCAAATACCGACAAAACAAACATTATTAACATAAATGATTACATAATGTTTATAGCATGGAAATAAGTGATATAAAAGGAATAATGAACTTCAAAAAGGTTTTTAAGAAAATATAAATTAACTCAAGTTTATTATTCAGGACGTTAAAGAACGATCGAGTCAAGTCAGACCCGAGGAAAGGGATACTACACCTCTCTTTCTTTTTAAGTACACTCTTTTATGTCATTCCTTTTAAGCTCATATTTCATATGATTGGGATGTTATTTTATATTACTCCCACTGTACTTATTATGTTCATATGATGAGAGACCCTATTCTCTCTCACCAGTCCATTTTGGAAGTTTTGAGTGGCGCCGTTAGGCTGCCGTGTTTGTGTAAGGGATTTTTCATCTCACTTTTATTCCCGTGATATTTATGCCACATTTTCCACAATTTCCTTTGAGTGGTGTATGTACTGCCCATTATTCTACTATTTGTGTAATATAATTTATTTTATGAGTATTTACATCAATGATTTATTGTCCTTCTTTCATGGGGTGTATGTTTTGAATGATACCCATGTCGGTAAGGGAACTGTTCACCCTCCTTTTTTTAAAAAATACCTCTTTTGTTGGGTCTTTTAATTTACATATTGTTATGTTGGGATATGTTCTCATATATCCTTATTGATGTAAATTTTATGTCCAAGTGATTACATACACTTTTTATCTCTCGTCAACTCATTTTGATGTGACGTCGTTAGGCTGTCAAGGGAACTTCTTAACCCATTTTCGATTTCTTTGGGTTCAACATGTAGTTATTTAATATGTCACCCTTTGAAAATGTGTGAATGACACTTTTATTGTTTTACACTTAATATCCAATTATATTGGGTTTATTTATATTTTTCACACATAATTTTGAGATTGATTTATCCTTAAATTAAGGATACCTTCTTTATAAGGGATTTCATCACATTTTACATCCCTATTGAGACATCATTGTTGTTATGCACCAATTCACTCTTATATGGTGTATATACTGTCCTTTGGAGTATTATATCATGAATCCATTTATTTTCATGATATTATAAATTTTTTACTAAATGTTATTCCTCAATTATTGTATTCAAGTGTCTCTAATTTTGGTAAAACCCCTTTAAGCAAAATATCGCTTTAAATGTTTTAATGATTTGTTCTTATTAATATCCATTTTTTCAAAATGGTTTTAAGGATTTATTTATATGTATATTAATGGTTTAAAATTTTAAAAGCTTCAAGGTGGTATGGGACACTTTGATTCAAAAATCTCTTTATTAAATGTTTTAAATGGTTTTGTAGATGGTTTCTTTTTGAATTGATTCATTATTTAAATATACTAAAATGTAATATTGTGATTGAAATTTGGAAATGTTATGTTTCCTTTATGCATGTTTTATGTGATATGTTTATGTTATGGTTATTGGGCATTGTTATGAAAACGGGTGGTTTCGTGATAAACTGAGGGCGGGTGAGGCCGATATAGCTCTCCAATGCATTGGGTAACGTGAAGGAGTGAAACATTAAGGTTTCTCCGAAGAGATTTAGGGAATATACTATGATGGGTATTCCAAACGTAACCAAGAGGGTTACTCCCTACGTAAGAATGTTATGAATTCCTCAAGTTACCTTTATGTCTTATGTTTTCTATGATTTATTCATGATTTGATATGCCTATGTTTTATGGGTAAAGTGTGATTTCATTCTAATGTATATATGAACTCATGTTTTCTTTCCATATTTTTATAACTCTTACTGAGATTTTTATGCTCATCCCAAGTTTTTGAAATGTTTTTCCCAGGTCAAGGGATAGGTACATGATGTGATGATAGTGTCAATGATGTGTCAAGAAAGAATCCATGTTTTATTTTTACGTATGTTTTCGTTGATGGGAAGAATGAATACTATCTTTTATGTAACCACTTTGTCTAAATGTGGAATGTAATACAAGTTTCATGATCTAATTCTCTAAAAATCTAAACCTAAAAAGATCCTCAATGTGTAATCTTGTATTAACTTAATATTAAGTAAGGTTTAAGGCTGGGGCCTTATAGTTGGTATCAGAGGTCAGTTTAGATAACTTTAGAGGTTAGGGTATTCTTTAAGCATAAGTGACATTACCATAATGGTTAGGATTTCAGAAAGAGTCCTAGTTTTAGATAAAGTGAATAAGTAAGTATATCTTAGTGGTTATATTCCTCATTTTTATATGATGGTTTTGTTGATATACTCACACTGACATTTCCTGTTTTTAGTGAATGGATGGATCTAGCAGGCACCAAAGAGACAACAGGTTTGAAGGAAACTGTGGTGGTTCTCTGATTAAGATGAGAAGGGGGATTGAATGAGGAATCTCATAGTTGTTATAAACCAACTATCAGGGATTCATGATCAACCACATCAACCTTGGTGAGTTCTCTAATGCATCATGTACGAGATGGCCAACTCGATGTGGAAATTCAGGTAATAATTATTAAGGTAACCATTAGGGTTTATATGATCCTTACTTTTTAAGTAATTATGGGTTACTCTATGATATGATGGAAAATGAAGGGCATGAGATAAACTTGAGGTTAAAATATGTTATGATTATTTTTGAAGATTTTATCCCTTTTTGGGGAATGATTTGAGAATTATATAGTTTTGGAAAAATGACAACACGTAGACCGTGTGACTACCCGTCGCGTCGGACAAAGCTTCGGGAATCGAACCCACAATCAAAGTGCAACTGGTATTTATCGCCTACCACTGGACTACGTGAAGTCCCTGGTTAGTTTTACTAATTCTTTTTAGTTATATGATTTTATGAATTAAGAGTAAGTTGATTTTGGGTTATTTATGAAAATGATTAACCTATCATGGAGGATATGTGATTAGGTTAATTACTTTTTAATACGAGACTTTAGGAGCAACTGATGTTGTTTGGAGATAAATGTTACGATTTAACTTGGAAGACAATGTGACTAAATCCCTCAAATACTTGGGTTCCAACCTTAGTTTGGTTTACGTTGAAGAATTTTATGTACAAATTGTTTATCGGATTGTCCTCGTTGAACTTTGGGTTTTGTTGGACAAATTTTGGAGATTAAGCATAGATTTTCTATTTAATGGGTTATCCTTTTCTGGATTATCTGACCTTGTACTAACCTTTTTGGTTTTGGTTTTGGTTAAAGCCTAAAGACATGGGATCTATATAGTTCTATTTTGTGGATTAGGTGATTCTCTAGAAGTTGATTATAGAACTCTTAATGTGAACAAGTCTTCCTAAATACTCGTCTTTTGGAGAAAATATGAGTTTGTGTAAGGAATCTAATAAAAGATGAAAGTAAATATGATATGTGATTATGTTTCCTTATGAATAAATTCCTCAATAAAAAGTAACGTAAAACAAAAATGTTGTCTATTAACTTTTCCTACTGGGGAATCGAATACCGTTTAACCCATCACAAGTTTGTGATTTCCTCGTGGTTAACTTTATCCTAAACATGTTTTCTATCACTCTCCATCAGAACATGACCCTTTGTTTTTTCCTCCATGTCCATATTTTCATAATTGGAATCCTAGAATGGGTTAACTCAGGTGACCTCTGTGCTTATATTTCTTTATTTTAAAGTGATTGTTCTACCGACTCTTGTTCCGATGTGGGACTTTCAAGGATATTTCCAAGCTCAATTTTAAAAATTGCGAGGACGCAATTCCGAGAATGGGGGAAGGATGTAACACCATAGGAAAATAAAGAATATGTCATTTTCATATTTATCCATATTTGTGAATAAAATATTAATATGACTTTAAAGGGGACGCTATGCTCGATGGCGTACCCAACACGCAACCACGAGTTTCTTGGGAATCTTACGTTGCACTTTAATAATAAAATAATATTATTTTAAATCTTAGTTAACATGTAGCCGTTGTGTTGGCGGGAATGGATATAAATAACCAAAATATTATTATATATGTTTTTAAATGTTTTTACATTTATCCAATAAAAGATAAAGGATTAAAATACGGAAAGAATTCAATTTTAGGCGTATATGCCCTAGTTTTCACTGAAGGTTCACTTATCACCTTTTGATGTTGAACCATCATTAAATATAGTTTTTTTTCACTCTTAAACATTCTTTTGGAATAAATAAAACTCTTATTAAGAATCGGGACATCAAAATTTACTTTGTGTAAATTTTTGGTATCTTTCCGATAAAGTTCATTTTTTAATGAATAGTTTAAAAGATTGTATTTTAATTCAAAACCTCTTTTTAATCTAATTTATTTATATGATTAGATTATCTTTTTAATTGTTTTTAAATTGAAATTAAAAAATATATTTACCATTAAATCAAATAGTGGTCGTTGGAATTAATTTCACTTTGAAATCGGACTTAATCTAGTGTCAATCTTTGAAATCCAATGATTATGTGGCCCAACTACACAATAACAATTAATAGAAACCCCATTATAACCATGGGTATGAAAAATCCATACTTGTCGAGTCTTTTCTTCCTATATTAGGATCATATAATTATCCACCCCTATAAAGATAAACTTGGAAGGAACATGGCATACCCCATGCATCTTTCACTATAATACAATGGAAATAACCCAAACCATCTTCCTTGAGAAGTGTGGAATGGAATTTAGATATACATTAACATGGCCATCACCAAAGAAACATAATCAAACAAGAAACTATATTTCATAAAAAAGGTGAGGGTGTCTTCAACCTATTCAATCCTCTTTTGAGTCAACTATATCACGAAATGCATAAACTGATGTATATTGGAAAACTTTGGACCAATTTAAAACACATACATCATGCCATAACATGTTCGTATGGTCCAACTATGAGAAGTTAAACATGGAATGAACGAGGAACACCTCTCACATCATCAAAAATAATGGAATGAGAATAAAAAAACCTTCTTCCTCAAGAAGTGGGATATGTAGATTATATAGGCAACAACATGGAAATCATCCAAGAAACTGATTCAAACAATATACAATATTTCATAAAAATCGGTAAGTAAAACTTCAACATGTTCAGTCTTCTCTTGTGTCCTCTCTAACATCACAGGAATATATTGATGCATCTTGCAACAACATACCACCCTGACAGCACATACACATTGCCTTCACATGGTCATCGGGTCCTGGCTTACTAGGTACAACAAGTTCCCCCGCAGACACGTGGTCCCTGCCCTAGGGCCCACCAATGGGCCTCAACTGAACATATGACTAATGTTATCCCCCACTGGCCTACAAATTTCATTTCAAAAGATCTATTTAATCACTCACACACACCCTTGTAAACATACTAGGTCACCCATCATGATCACAACTCTAGGACAAACACGCTTAGATATGGAGTTCTAATTTGGTAGGCCCCTGAAAAGGATGGTACACCATATTGACACGAGTCATATCATTTATTCATTTATCCTTTTATCATTTTGGGTTGTTTCATTCAACATCCCTTTAGATCACAACATCCTCATTGTGGACCCAATATCTTAGCCTAGGTAGTGCATCCGAAATAATATGGTGTTCCTCCACTGATTACAAATTTTACAACTAGTCCTCACTGACAATATAAAAACATTTCCTTAACATGGACAGCTGGGTGTTGACCCTCTAGGTACCAAGAACATCCCCATAGACATGTAGTATCCACCATTGGGTACACCCATGTGCCCGAACATGTCACTTGACTAATGATAGGCCCCATATGCCAAAATATTTCCCTTCCATTTTTCTTTTTCATCACTCACACACTTCATGAGAAACTTTAAAAAAGGTTACCAATAATGATAACAACTTCATGACATAAATTCATAATAGTGGATACGTAATCATTTTGACTCCAAAAAATTATTGTGAAACTTATGGACATTATTCATGTCATAAAATAATTTAACCTTTTATTATTATGGGATGTTACATGTCTTACCACTCTAGGCATCAACTTTTCCATCAAAAACTGGGCATCCACACCCCTAATACCTCAACATCTTTCTCGGATCATCCATCCTAGGATCATTGCACATTTGATTCTCCCCTACCCACATAACATACCAATAATACATGATAATATTTCCCTTTTTAACATAACATAAACATGAAACAAAAAAGTAACCTGGATCATGGCCCTAATGAAATAACTATGGCTTTCACACAAAATGATCTTTTATAAATCCAAAGAACAAAGAACCTATCCTTTACAAGAAAATAATATAACTACCCATAAGAAGAATTATATTTTAAAACACAATGCATTCATATTCAATCATGAATTTACCAATTCATTATTTATTGGTTATATGTATGATAATCCTAATAATAAAACTATCACAAGATATAAAAAATTTATTAAAAAATTAAATTAACATGAATTTCATTGTATTTTCAACAATAATATATAGGATTGAGGTTTATTTAACAATTAAATTCAACTTGGGACATGCATAAATTTTATTATCATCAAATTAAAAAAATGACAACAAAAACTAGAATAATTTACCAAGCCTATTGAATTCTATTATCCCATAAATTATAATTTAATTACAACTTTACAATAGTTACCAATTTACATCCAGAACAACATGATAATCCAAGAAACTCATAGATATCACACTATCTTTAAAATAAATAGAGAAACTATTATAATTTCACAAAGCATAAAAATAGCAATGAGATCGATACAAATTATATAATCTGGTATAAAATATTTTCTAGGTTAATTTCCTTGGGATCCAATGGGATAAATCATGATAACTATATTACTTAATTTTAATATATAGAGACACAATGAATCCCCTATCTCAAAGTGTTCATTATTGTTATTCACATGGCAATGGACTAGGGAATGATTATATAATAACTCCTCCTTCAAGAAAAATATCCATTTGAGAATTCCACAATAAAACCACACAAAAATATCCAAGAGATCCCCCATTATAACCACAGACAATAAGAATAAATAGCATGAGAAAGAGGGAGATGTATATTTCCTAGAATAAGGAAGAGACCAATTATATATAGAGAATATCAAAAACATGAGATGCAAGAACATGTAATAATATAGATCTATGGAAATTACATGGTATGTAATTCCCTTTCACATCATATAATTTTCAAAATTAAATTTTCTCAGAAAAATTCATCACCTATTCACATTATTTGGTTTTAGGATCCTAATATATTATATTACATGAATAAAAATTCTACTTTATTCCACTTTTAACATTGTAAAATCCTCCACTTTCTTCTTGTTATTTTAGTCAAACTCCTCCAGACATCTTTCCGGCCTCCTCTGAGGGCCTCAGTCATTGAAACAGAAAATAGGCTCGAACCATGCAGATATAGGCCCTAACGCAATTATAATATATTAAAACAACTATAATTAATATTCTTATTTCATTATGTTAAGGGTTAGACATAAATATAGATAGAATTTCATAAAATGTTTAATGAATTTAACATTCATGTGTATGACGGACAACTTCATCGTGAAATGATTTCATTCATTTTTCATTTAACACCTCTCATGTGAGGGTGTTATGCTGGAAACATGATTTTTAAATATGATACACTTGATATGTATTATTTTTTTATGATTCATATATTTTATATAAAAGAATTTATTTATTCCATTTTGTGTTAATATAATAACATCATTTGTAGATGTGTGGACTACCGCCTCCACAAAACAGTGTGATTCATTCACACTATACATGGAATGTATTAAAGATGGTTATTATAAAACTATGTGACATATATGATTTAAATATTATACATTAATTATAATATTCATGTATGAAATTTAATTTTCATTATATTAATATGAAAATGAAATGGAAGTAGCACTCCTGCATTAATAGAACCTACAATCTCAATGGAATGTGAATTTAATTTCCTATATCAAAATATGATAGATTATTATAAATACATATATAAATAATATATATGATATTTAAATAATTAATTGAATTATTTATATAATTATGTGAGGATATAATAAATGTGATCTAATGTAACATGTAAACACACACTAGAAAAACAATGAAATTGACAAAAAAAAATAATTATAATGATATATTTTTATTAATGAATGGGATATAATTTTTTATAAAAGTACTGTATATTATATAATAGATTTTAATATTGTTCTATAGTATGTTAATTGAATTTTTAAAACCATTATACATGAGTTTAATGGTCATTCAATAGAAAGGAAATGTAAGGTAATAGATTTTCATTTCACTTCTTACATATGAGAGATAAATGTCATATTCACAACTAAATTCTTACGTTTGGTGTAAATACTAACATATTATCACATAATTTTATGATTCACTAAAAATTCATGTTATTTTATTTTAAAATTTTATTATTTCATCCAATGGGTTTGATATGAAAATTTATATGTAGTAAATGTTTTCATTATAATATCACATTTTTTTGTGGGTGTTAACATTCCATTTTGACAAACACTTATGATTGATTTCATAAAATAATTTTTTCTTATAAATCATTATTATATATTAATATATAATTTTATTTCATTAACATTATTCATTTTATACATATCATGTTCAATCTTAATATTAGTTGATTAACTAGATAAATATTGATAAATTTGTATTCATTACTAAATATAAATATTTGATAATGAATATTGTTTATGAATTAAATTTACTATTAGATATATTATTAATTCTATATAATGGTATGAAAAATATCATTTACATTTATTTTAATCCTCTCAATGCATTGGTTGTCTCATGAGATGAATCAGTTAGAAAAAATAGAGGCGGATCTTTACGATACACTATATTGTCTTCTAAAAGGTCTTCACATTACATGTACCATGTACCTAGGAAACACTGAGACTAAAAATTTTGAATTTAAATAATTGACAATACTATTATTATTATTATAATCCATGTTATTTATTATTTAAAATTATCTATGAATGTTCTTCATCCTCGGTTTATTGATTAAATGGATTGTGTCTTCAGTTATTTACCTTGCCATATTTATTATTCCTTATCCATTTGTCTAAAAAGAAATTTAGTACAATTATTTTCTTTTACGTATTATTTATTATCAGTGATCCGTGATTACATCCTTTTTACAGTTACAATTTATGATCATTTGAGTTCAAACTTATTTATTTCCTTTCCATCGGACATTAAGATAAATCCTTAGAATGAGTTTTAAGGATTTTTTATCATCATTTTATTTATCATTTATTATTTTATATTACACAATATAATATTGGTATAATTTATTTAATCTTCATTTCCAAAACTGTTAAACATTACTCCCAATTTGGATTTTATTCATTGTAATCATAGTAATTTAAGAAAGTAAGGTACCAGCTCTAGGATTCTGGGGATGGGGTGTTATAGTTGGATGAATAATATTTTTTGTATAAACCATCGAAACTAAATTTAGGTTATCATATATTATGGTAAATAAAAATAAAATTGACCTTTTTGAAATACATATATGAATATAATATAATTTTGGTAATGTATATATTATTTTGGTTATTTAGGAAATACATCCCCGATATGATAAAAAAATGAACATGATGTGTAAATAAATATACATAGGGTCAAAACTATGAAAATGTGTGTGGTTCATAAATTGTGTGTAATTGGGTATGTGAAAATGGTCTTTACTACACACATGGTGTCACCCATCAAGGGTATAAGATGAGCATAATTAAAATTTCTATTAAAAACCATAATGAAGGATTAAAAGTAAATATACCACAAAAAACAAAATTTATTAATAGGAAATTTTCTTTTGGGAAATTATCTTCAATTTATTTTTATTATTTCACTAGTTTTGTGATTATTCATTATGTTACATAATGTGACGATCAAATATTTTGTATTACAATATTTTGAAATTTATCTTTTAAAGAAGAATGGTAATAGTATTCATGGTAATATAGAGGTTACCCTAGTCCTAAAGACATTATATATGGTATTATAACTAAAAATGTTATGTATATAGTAGGTATGTTTAATCAGGTTATGAAACATAACATTTTCTAGATGCATGAACATATTCTGCACTGATATTATCTAATACTGGACCACTTTATGTGATAAAGGCCCCCTTAATTTAGTGGTTCTACTATCATTATGGTTATAGATAAATGGATTATGTATTTTGAGAAGATATTAATGGAATTGGTATTTTCTAAAATTGAAATGGTTACACTTTTCGTGTATTAACTCAATGGTAATGATGATCAATGGTGGTTATTAATCCAAAAACTAGGGGTAATGGGGATTAGAACTCAAGGATTTTAAATATTTTAATTATTTTTAGAAAACTATTTCCCTCACGATCAACAAACTATTATGAAGATAATGTTAAACGATTTAAATAAAAGGTTTGATGAATGTTGTGTACATTAAGTAAAAAATTTACATGTTTAGAATAGTATGATATAGATTTCATATGACACATCGAGTAAAATATTAATAACTTTTCGAAGGTATTATGTCAAGACACTGGAGGTTTTAAGTTTCTAAAACCATTTATTCATAAGTTGAAATTGTTTAATGTGATATCATGAACGGTAAATAAATATCCCTGCATAGTGGATTAAAATTGAATAAATATAATAATAACATGTAAGTGAGAATAATATATAAATATAATATGGTAATGAAGGATTAACCATCATTTGATATCTAAGTAATGAAATACCCTTCATAAGGATTGAATAGATTATTGTTTTTATATATGAAAAGAGAAGGGTATCCATGAAAAATAATTAAAGTTTAATAAGGAAAACACTTCTATTCAATGCCACAACTGAATGGATATGGGTCACATTAATTTTTAATTCCTCAAGAATTAAAGAGATATACCATAGAATTATTTTAGGGATGAATGTCTAACTTATGTTATGGACATAATTGAAGTGCAATAGAGAATGTGGTTTTGTATTAGGATGTATGAAATATGTTGTAGATGTATTTTATTGGCTATTTTCCCATAATATGATTTGTGAATTATATAAGGACTTTACAATAGTACTTTTCATTAAATATTTGTGATCATATGATGAATATTACCATGAATAGTTATTCTAAAATAAGTTAATCTTTTTAGAAAATAGATGGTTGACGGAAGGGTAGGAATTAATATTTTCTTGATTTTGATATATTGAATATTGGATGAAAATATGATTTATATTGATAAATTATATTAGATCATTTATTATTACCTTGGTACAGATTAATAATTTATTTACATAGTGGCTTGAATTAAATTTATGGAGTACACAATAATTTTATATTTAGAAATTATTTCCAAAAACATGTTTTTATGTAAGGAATAAATCGTAATGAATGTTTAAATTAATTTTTTATCATAATAAAGTTTTTTACAATGTTCCAAGAGAATACATGATGATGGTATTCACATGTTTAGAATGTGAAAATTTTATATTCCACATTTTGTGGAAATAAAAATGATATGTCCATTATAGAAACTTATTTGGATTATTTATAATTTTGAGGATTAAAATATTTTGAATATTTTAACCATTTTTGAAATGATTTATGTTGAATTTTGTTATGGTTTTAGAAATTGATTTATTACATCAAAGAGTCACGAAACATGTTTTAAGAGTAGAATTAGAAATAATTTAATAAACAACTAAAGGATAATGTCATGACCTGTCCTCGGGGCCCATACCGTGACAAATCCAAACCCGCCTTCTATAGGTCAGGGGTTGGTGACGAGCACCAAAAGAGAATCCCTGCTAAAAAGGGAAGGCATTTCATTTAAACCTGTAAGTCACACAGTCTGAACAAAAGAAATATAAGTAAAAATTACTAATTTAGAAAAGAAAGGTGTGCTGAATGTAAGTGGGCCAGTATACAAACCCAACTGAACAACAAGTACAAGTACAAGTAAAAAAGGAAAAAACGGCTCATGTATCGTCCATTGTGGAATCCCACCTAAAGGGTAGGTATAGATCTCGAACCAATAATCCCTGCAGATTTTCCGGTCTAGTCCAGCTTCGAGCAGCCTCTCGTCCATCACCCTCTACCTCGATCTCTGGTGACTGTTGTCTACCCACTACACAATAAGGTGCGGGCAATGCCCGGGAAGGGGTGATTATAAAAATAAACAGTAGAGGACCATGAGACCACTAAATGTCTCACAGAATCCACTATGGATAAACCATATTATTACGATGAAATCATGACGTACCAACCATCCCTACTTAGGTATATTCCCACATATACACCAAAGTAAACAAACACAGTCTGGCTCGAAAAATCGATCCCAAGAACAACCCATTCCAAAAATTAAGTAAATTCAATCATCTCGATGATAACAACAGAAAGACAAGACTTAGATCACAAAGGTATAAAACTTATATAGAGGGGGTTGAGATGATTAGTTGTAGAAACTGAATCATCTCCTCTGTCAAACCCTCATATGATCCTGGAAGAGTATCAGCGCAGTGGAACCCATGAAGGATCCTAGTACATAAGTCATCACAATCGAACCCACAGAGGATCCTGATCCTGTACCATCGCAGTCGAATCCACAGAGGATCCTGGTACAATATCGTCGTTGCCGAACCCACAGAGGATCCAGGTATTGTATCGTCGCTCTTAAACCAACAGAGGATCCTATCATCTCAGTCGCAACCAGCCATAGGTTCCTCTCACACAGCACGCTCGATTCCGGGAGGGTCTGCTCCTCGAGCCATGTGTCGATACATCAATTACCATGAATTCTCGAGTTTATGTATCCCATAGTTCTATTTCATAATAATTAACTCAACGCAATGGATGACGCATCAATCGGACGCCCGGTCTGTGAGTTATTGGCATTTATCTTCCAGGGGAAAGGTTGGTTTTTAAGTTCAAACCAACTCGACCGTACCCCAACTATGTCCAAACCTCTAGTGGGGTATGCCAAAATAATCGTCTCTCTCAAAAATTATGTCGTTGTAGGTAGTTCATCAATTGGACACCCATTGACCAAGATAGAGGTGAAAAGATTTAAACTGGAAAATCGGGTCCGAGTGAGGTCCCACAGGGTCGGACCAACCCTTCCCAGCCCGGTCCGTACTGGGGTCTGACCTGGTCTGTGGATCCAACCTAGTCCGAGGAAGCATCCTGAGCCGAGGAAACAGCCCGACCCAAAGAGGCAACCTGGCCCAAGGGCAGCCCGACGGCCTGCCCTAGCCGCGCCCAGGGGGTGGTGCGCGCCCCTGGCACCTGAATGGTAGAACCTTTCGGGTGGACCGAACTGGCAACATGTGGCGTCGGTCCAGCTCACGTGGGACCTGACGGGGTATCTCTCCTCTCGGATGGCCGAATGGCCATCCGCTCCGGCTCCACGATGGCCGGGCAGGTCGGCCGCCCCCGCACCTCCACCACAACACAACCGCACTGTGGTACTAATTACCTCAACATGATGCAACCACACCTCACCACCACTGCTGCGACCTGGCCTTGACACTGCCTCCTGGATCATAGCACAGCGTGATAGTATCGTGCCTCCTCTGCCACGGCCCGATTTTGCGATAGCACGCAGCCCCTCCATGCGGCGCTATTGCGCCTCGCACCTCCGTTGTTTCCCGTCATGGTCACGGCTCTTCTTTCGTGCGACATGATGGTGACACGCCCTATTTGATACCTAGTGTCCTTGAGCAGCCGTTTTTCTTCGTCGTCCACCACCATCTTCAACAAACAAGAATAACCATAGGGGGAGGGTTGGGCCATGTTCGTGCAGTCTGATCCCTCGTCATCATGGAGATATCAGTTGGCATAAATAATCTGAGGTTTAAACGATGAAGAACAAAAATGGGATCTCTAATCAAACCCATACCTTGTTTTGATGAACGTTGAAGAAGTCGTGGAAAAATGCGGTGTCGATTCATTAACATCGAGAAGCCTCCAAGTAAGAATCTTCGTCGGCGTTCTTCGAAGTCATCTCCTTCACTTTTGGCATGACCGATGATCGATGTTGGTGTTCTTCGTTCTTCAGTAGGAAGGATGATGTTCTTCCAAGTGTTCCATAAAGCTCCACCGAAAAAAATTTCCAACCTAAATGATGGGCTAAGCCATCCCATTATTTTATTGTTGGAAAATGAATTCAATGGAATTCAAAATAATTCAAAAAAAAATTATTAATTTAAGGCATTAATTATATTTATCGTTAATTGACCCCACTAAGGGGATGTTCAAGAGCTCCTCCATTTATGGGGAGTTCATGGGGTTTAACGAGGTGTTAAAAGAGATAAAGGGCTCGGGTGGTCCTGACCTAAAAAAATCATCCCATGAGAGGTTAGGGTTTGGTGGGACACACCTCTAACCTCTAGTTGGAGGTTTTAACCTCCCAAAAAATAGAAAAATATAACACCTTTATTTTAATTTAATTTAATTAATTACCCCGTAAACTAACTGCAATTCTCCTTAAAACGAAACTGCGGTGAGGGTCTCACTAAGAAATCACCGATGCATCGAGTTCAACGATGCCCTCATATTTCAATTCCGAGCACCGGTTCAAAAGATTTAAAATCCCAGTCGTACATTTACTAAACGAAGCCAAACAAAATTTCAAAAATTGATTCGGGGCACACCGGGACTCTGAATTAGGAGACGTTCGAAACTGCCAACTCATAAAATTCCCTTGAATTTATGAAAAAAATATCCACACAATTTCAAGGACTTTACATTCACCCCACATCAGGGCTCTACATCCTTGTAAGATACAACGCTCACTAAAGAAACAAATGGGGGTACTGAGCATGCATTTGAGCCTCTCGCTCCCATGTGATCTCCTGAGGGTTGTCGTGCCGCCATCAAACGTGGACCAGAGGTGTCGACCGTCCATATAGGACCTGCTCCGGTCGACCCTCTATCTCTACTAGAACCTCTATGAATGTCTCCCCATCATCAAAGTCCATCTCTCTATGGTTGATGATGTGGGGAGAGTCGTGCACGTATCTCCTCAGATGTGATATGATGAAGACGTCGTGCACCCAGTGCAACAGTGGTGGAAGAGGCAAGTGGTAAGTCACCTCCTATACCCTACTGAGGACTTGGAAAGGTCCGATGAATCACGAAGATAACTTACCATCATAGCCAAATCTTCATATACCTCATCAAGGTGAGACCTGTATAAAGATGTGACCACCATCCTTAAACTCCATTGATCTCAGTCTCCTGTCAGCATAGGACTTATGCTTACTCTGTGCAGTCTTCTTCTGGTCCTGGATGATCTGCACCTTCTCTGTTGTATCCTACACTATCTCAGGTCCCATAAGTGTTGATTCCCTTTGGTCATTACAGCACAGCGGCAATCTGCAAGGTCAGACGTAAAGTTCCTCGAAAGGTGCCATCCCGATGGTGGAGTGGTAGTTGTTGTTATATGAAAAATATAACAAGGTTAAGTGATCCTCCTAGCTGTGACCATGATCGAGGATGAACGCACGAAGCATGTCCTCGAGAGTCTGATTTTTCCTCTCAGTCTGACCATCTGTCAAAGGATGGAAGATGGTGGTCAAGAAAAGATGCATCCTGGACGCATCCTACAACCCCTTCCATAGCCAGGAAGTGAAACGAGCATATAGATTGGAAAAAATATTCGATGGCCCACCATGAAGTCGTATGATCTCTTATATATAGAGGCGTCCCACGGTCACTACTAAACCCTGCTCACTAATGGGTAGTAAGTGGGATGACTTTGTGACTCGGTCAATAATCAACCAGATAAAGTCATGTCCTTTGGATGTACATGGAAATCCCATCAATATTTCCATGGATATCCAGTCACACTTCTACTCTAGAACCTCTAAGGGTTGAACCAAGCCTGCTGAAACCTGGTGCTCTGCCTTCACTTGCTGAAAAGTGAGACATCGAGAGAAAAACTCTGATACAAACTTCATCATACCTGGCCACTAGTGTTGTCATTAGAGGTCCTAATACATCTTCTCCACTCCTGGATGTACTTCCAAAAGAGATGTGTGGAACTCCCTCAACACTTCCTCTTGATGTTCAACTAGTACCATGGTACATCCTCTGAAGAGAATGAAATGCTTCCAAACTTCAGAAAATCCCTCAGGTTTCTGCCCAAAGGATATTTGACCACATCACATCACACAGTCAATGTCCTCGTGTTCTGCCTCTCCGGCTTGCTGATGAAGTGGAGGAGTGATTGTGAGAGACTGTAAAAAGGATGATCTGTCGTGATCCACAAAAGAAATCTACAACGCGGCCAACTCCTCTGTCACCTCTCCTAGAAGCTGAATGCCTGATCACTTGTTACAAGCATCTGCTATAATTTTCCCCTTCCCATTAGTATAGACTATCTCGAAGCCATAGTCCTGGAGAAACACAATCTATCTTCATTGTCTCAGATTTAAGTCCTTCTATTATAAGATGTACCTGATATTTTGGATGTCAGAGTAGACTATAAAATGCTCACCCATCAGATAGTACTATCACATCTTCAAGGTGAAGACCACTACCACTAACTTCAAGCCATGGGTAGAATATTTTTTTTGTGTTGTCTTCGCTGCCGAGAACCATTTGTGATCACTGCTCGCTCCGGCATCAGGAAACACCCATGTATGGTCACTGATGCATCTTAGTAAACTACATACCATATTCCCTCCTCTGAAAGCTTCAATATGGGGCCATTAGTCAACCTCTACCTCGGCTCATGAAAGCTCTGCTGGCATCTCTCTGACCACTCGAAGGGCTTCCCATTTTTCCTCAATGAACAAAGTGGTGCTTCAACTCTGGAGAATTATGGAAAAAATCTCCGATAGTACCCAGCCATTCCTAGAAAACATTGTACCTCTTTCACACTCCTGGGTGGCTCCATAGAAAGCACAGCCTCGATCTCTATTAGATCAACTACAACTCCAGCCTTTGAGATGATGTGTCCTAGGAAGTTAAACTCTTGAATCCAAAACTGGCACTTCGAGAGCTTAAAATAAAGCTGGTGCTCTCAGAGTGTGTCCAGTACTACCTAGAAATTGCAGGCATTACCCTCCTCTGCAGTCAAGTAGATTAGTATGTCGTCGATGATGATTATGGAAAAGTGATCAAAATAAGGATGGAAGATCGTGGTCATGACAGTCATGAACACTACCGGAGTGTTGGTTACGCCGATGGGCATAACCATGAACTCATAGTGGTCATACAAATAGCTGAAGGTCATCTTCTAAAGATCCCCATCTCAAACTATGAGCTGGTGAAAGCCTAACCTAAGGACTATCATTTAGAACCATTGTGCTCCCATGAGATGATCAAAGAGTTCCTCAATCCTCGGGAGTGGGTACTTGTTTTTCACGGTCACCTGGTTTAGGTGCCGGTAATCAACACATAGTTGAAAGATCCCATCCAACTTCTTGGAAAAAATAATCAGGGATGCCCAGGATGAAACACTGGGTCAGATAAATCTCCTCCCTTGTATGTCCTCCAGCTGTACCCGCAGCTCATGAATCTCGGAGGGAGAAATCCTATATGCTGGTGTAGATATGGCTGTCATCTCGGGGTACAAGTCAATGTAGAAATCCACCTCGCTGCAAGGAGGTAGTCCTAGAACATCTTCAGGGAATACCTCCGAGTACTGATCCACCATAATAGGAACAATTAGACTCTACACATCAACTGCTCTGAGAATTGGACAAGCCAACTGATGTGTGATCAGTTGCCCCCTCATCTGGGTATGTCCATCCTGCACTGAAAAGTCTCCCTTGTCACTGGTGAAGGTAAACCTCATTCCATACTAATGGAAAAGACACCTTTTCCACCTAATACAGTCAATCAGATCATGAACTGTTGATTACCAGACCATAATAAAGATGACATTGTAAGGCCTCGATGCCGCTAAGAGCAGATCCCAGCCGAAACTCTCACCTCCTAGAGTAAGCTCACATTACCGGCACTAGTGCCTAATCGTCGAGTCTTCTCACGTAGGAGTATCAGGCTGTAATGATCGATCCAATGGCTCCATCGGAATATCTGTGCTCAAAACGATGGCGGCGACAATAAAAGAATGACCTGCACCTGTTTTTATAAGCATTGCAACAAGGGTGGAGTAGACACAGATAGTACCTCGAATCATCTCATGTGCACTGTGGTCATAGGCCTAGACTTCCTAGATCTGAGCCCACCCTATCTGCCACATCCATGTGGTCGGGGTTGACCTTATGGTGGTGGTTGTGGTGGTAGGGCCTCGAAAGGTCGTCCACCACCTGCTGCTCGGCCAGTTGCTCGGCCACGTCTGCCATCTCCCGAAAGACCACCACGGTCGAACCACTGAATCTACCTCGGAGGTCCCTCTACTGTCTGATGCTCATCTTCATAGAGGATTGGGTAGTCATAATCCATGTGACCCAGCCTTCTTCATGCATAGCACTACCTTCTCTTCGTATGGCTGGCTCTATCTCGTGTGCCCCGCGCAACCGAACCTATATCATGGGGTCACCCACCTGATGGCCTGGTCCCCATGGACCTCTGCAACATCTGTCTACTACCAGTTGCAGAATACTCCGCTACGTGTCACCTTGTGGTGGGTCTCACTGCTGGTGACTGTTAAGCAAGAAAGGTATCTACAATAAGGAATCAATCAAGCACTCCTGCATGCATCGAGATTCTAAGGGAGATCATCAAAGCCCTTTTTTCCAGCCTGAGTCCCTGCTCGATGTTCTGGGCCATGAAGAACGAGTCCCATACCATATCCATGAAGTATAGTGAGAGGTCGATGAACCTTGTTGAGTACTAAGCTACTATCATGCTACCCTGATCCATATGAATTAACTCATGAATCTGCATGCACGAAGGTTGGATGAAACAATCTCTGACCGTAAGAGACAATTGAAGTCTGCCTAGCGTAATGATGCCTCGTCATGCACCTAGAGCATCAGCTTCCACCATCTGCCTACTGCTTCATAAAAGAGATACATGGAAAGGATCACCATGAGGTCGGATTGTGTCCCTACTAATCTGAAAACTCTCATAACAGCTTCCCGAAAATCCATAACTGCCTATGTGGGGACATCCTGAGAAGAAATAGGTGCGCCACGGTCAAAAAAATATACCTGGTGAGCTGACAAAAAGTAATCACAAAGAAAATGTTTCAAAATAAACACACACACAATCAGTGTTTTCGTGCACTGAGTCAGAAATCAGAAGTCATAGTCCTACCTTATGGATACGTCGGTCGTCGCACCAACACTGGTTTCACTAAAATGATAACCACACCGAAAACAATTGACACTATTGTTGTTAAATGAATCAGAGTCAAAGTTCTTGTGGTAGAACCGACTCCTCTAATACCAATTTTTCATGACCCGTCCTCATGGTACGTCCCGTGACTACCCTAATTCTTCCTTCCATAGGCCAGGGGATATCAACTAGCACCAAAGGTGAATCCCTGATAAAAAGGGAAGACAATTATTTTAAACTTATAACTCACAAAGTCTGAACACAAGAAGTACACATAACATGTACTAAAATAGAAAATAAAGGTGTGCTGAATGTATGTGGGACATCATACAAACCCAACCGAACAACAAGTACAAGTACAAGTAAAAATGGATAAACATATCTTGGATCGTCCACAAGGGAATACTATATAAATGGTAGGTACAGATCTCGAAAAACTCATCCATTAGGTACGCCCTGTCTAGTCTAGATCTGAGCAGCCTCCCGTATGTCACCATCTGCCTCGATCAATGTTGACCGTCGTCTGCACAGTATAAAACAAGGCACGGACAAAGCCCGCGCATGGGTGAGTATAACAATTCTCAGTATGGGATCCCGAGACCCCCTTAGGTTTCCTAGAATCTACTAAAGATAAACCACATTAGTAAGATACAATCATGAAGTATTGATAATCCCTACATAGGTATATGCCCATATATATACTAATGTTACCAAACACACCCTGGCTCCAACACTTGAGCACCAGCACAACCCATTATACAAAGGAAGTAAAGTCAATCATCTCGATGATAACAACTGAAAGAGAAGACTCAGCTCACAAAGGTATACAACAGATGTAATGGGGGTAGAGATGATTAGTTGTAGCCACTGAATCATCTCCTCTGCCGAACCCCCGTAGGATCCTGGAACAGTATCAGCACTATCGAACCCATAGAGGATCCTGTTACAAAAGTCATCACTATCGAACCCACGGAGGATCTCGATCCAGTACCATCGTTGTCGAACCCACAGAGGATCCTGGTATAGTATCATCGCTATCAAACCCATGGAGGATCCTATCATCTTAGTCACAGCCAGCCATAGGTTCCCGGCACACAGCACACTTGATTCTGGGAGGGTCCTCTCCTCGAGCCAAGTTTTGATACATAAACTATCATTGTGTCGTGATCTGGTGTATCAAATAGTTCAGTATCATCAAAAGGAACTCAATGTGATAGAGAGAGCATCAATTGGATGCCCAGTTTTTGAGTTATTCGAATTTCAGTTCCAGGGGCCTGATTGGTTTTTAAGTTCAATCCAACCTGACCGTACCCCAACTATGTACAAACCCCAAGTAGTATATGGCAAAAATAATCATCTATCTCCAAGAATTACATCTTCACATGTGGTTCTTCAGTCGAACACATGTAGCCCAATCTTGGGGAGAAAGAATGTAAAATGGACAAATGGGTCTAGGTCTGGTTCGAACAAGTTTGACCGACCCAGCCTGACCTGGTCCGTACCAGGGTCTGACCCGGTCCACGGATCCAACTCGGTCTGAGGAAGCAGCCTGAGCCGACGAAATGGAACAGGCCAACGGGCGGCCTGGCCCGAGCCGTCCCGGTCGAAGGCGGCTTAGCCGAGGGCAGCCCAGCCATGGGCGGTCAAGTGGAGGGCAGCCCGACCATGGGCAGCCCGGCTGAAGGTGCACCGGGCGAGGGAAGCCTGACCGAGGGCAGCTCGGCCGAAGGCGGCCCGGTCGAGGGGGTCCCAGTGGCCTACCCTAGCCATGCCGAGGGGGGTGGCACGTGACCCACTTTCACGTGAATGGTATAGCCTTTCGGGCGGACCGAACTGGTGCCATGTGGCACCGGTCCCGCTCACACGGGACCCGACGGGGTCCCGCTCCTCCTTGCTGGCCGAGCGGCCAGCTGCTCTAGCTCCACGGCGGTCGGCCCAACCGACGACCTCCACACCTCCACTGCAGTCCTACTTCCCTCCACACAGAGTGATTACACCGTGCTACCACGTCCGTAGCCCGGCCTGGTTGTGGCCTCCTGGCACCCCGGGCGGCACGACGGCTTCGCACCTCGTCCACTACAGCCTGGTTTGGACGTGGCCCTCAGCTCCTCCGTACGACGTGATGGCACCACACACCTCCGCCACATCCCATCGTGGTTGTGGCTCTCCTTCTGCGTGGCACGATGGATTCAGGCCCTATTTGCTTCCCAGCGTCCTTACGCTACCAGTTTTCTTCGTAGTCTGCCTCCATCATCAACAGACAATAACTCCCGTGGTGGGAGGGTCGGGCCATGTTCCTGTGGTCCGAACCCTCCTAATCAAGGAAATATCATTTGGCATAAATAATATGAGGTTTAACGATGAAGAACAAGAATGAGATTTCTACTCAAACCCATACCTCATTTCGATGAACGTTGAAGAAGCCCCAGAAAAAGGCTACGTCGATTCATTGATGTCGAGAAGCATCCGGGGAAGAATCATTGCTGATGTTCTTCATGGGTGGATCCTTCTCTTTTGTCTTGATCAATGATCAAAGACGATGTTCATAATTCTTTAGTGGGAAGGATGATGTTTATCCAAGATTTGTCCAAAGCTCCACCAAAAATAATCACCAACCAAAATAATAGGTTATGACAACCATTATTTTATTTTTGGAAAAATAATTCAAAGGAATTCAAAAGATTAAAAAACTTAAATAATTGGTGGCATTAATTAATTTTAGGGTGAATTGGCACCATTAAGGGGATGTTCAAGAGCTCCCCCATTTATGGGGTGATCAAGGGGTTTAATGGGGAGTTATATGATATAAGGGGCCTCGAGTGGGCCCCACATAAAAACATCCCCCCAAGGGATGATAGGTTGTGGTGGGACCCACCTCTAACCTCTACTTGGAGGTTTTAACCACACAACTAATGAAAATAAAGTAACATCATTATTTTTATTTAATTTAATTAAAAACACCATAAACTAACATCCATTTTCATTTAAAATGCAACTCCGGTGAGGGTCCCACTAAGAAATCAGAGATGATATGAGTTCAATGGTGCCCTCAGATTTCAATTCCAAGCACTAGTTCAAAAGATATAAAATCCCACTCGTATGATTACTGAACATACCCAAACAAATCTTTATAAATTTATTCTGGGTACACCAGGCCTTGGAATCAGGCGCCATCAGAAATTGCGGACTCGTAAAATTACCAAGAATTTAAGAAAAAAATTTCCGCAGAACATCAAGGTCTTTACAGATAATGTTATTATTATGAAATCAAAACTTATAATGTAATAGTATTTCTTGATATTGTTATTAAGTGAAAGAATTCATGGACTCTATGATAATTTTCGGGTAACATAAAAATTGTTATTCTATAATAAATATTTATGAAATAATTATCTATCTTAGTAAAATTTGTTTAAATATTTATGGATGTATAAACTAATCCAAATATGTTCTCTATCATTCCCCATAAATATATTATTGTCAAATTTCTCTGCCATATGCATGTTTTCAAAAATGTTCTCTTATTCAAAACCCTAGTCTTCTGATGACCTTTGAATTTACTTTACCCTCTAATTAATAATATTTTTTTATTTACCATATATATTATTGGGGTGTTTTAATATTAATATTTTAATATATTAAAATTCTTGATTAATGAGATCGATTTTAAATTATGGTTGTGCAACATAGTAATTCTTGTGACAATGCAACACCCAGAAATTCCAACATATGAAAATTTAATTTAATAGTTTTTACAACATGAAACACCAAGAGAAGAAGGTAATATAATGACCTGATATAGTAAAATATATTTAATACTATAAATAAATCTATTCTATATCATGAAACAAATGGATCACGGATTTATCATATATTACACAATAGAATGACTTTTTTGATAGTTTCTATTACACGAAAGAATAGTTTTTACCAAAAGGAAATATATTATTAAAACATAAAATATTAATATAATAATATATAAATTCCCATTTAAAGTGGTTTATATTAATAAGATTAAATATATTATGGATTTTTTTTTCAAATTCAATGGTTAACAAATAAATTAGAAATTGATATAATAAACAAATGAATATAAAGAGATTTTTTCATAAGAAACAATTTTTACACTCTTAATGTCATTTTAGATTAAAAATTTAAATTAATTATAAATAGTGACTGAAATTTATCTAATATAAAAAAAATATTCAATAAAATATTTTATACATTCTTGAAATATATTTTACAAGCACAAGATAAGAACAAATCCTTTTTTACACATCAAATCCAATATTTTTGTAAAGGGAGTTTTACCGCATTTTAATGGTGAAAATAATTTAAAACATAATTATGAATATTTTATAATTTTAATATTATAAAATAAAATTATTTTAAGTCGAAACATAATAATATGGTTATAATTGATGTTTTAGTATTTTTCTATTAAGTCTAATTTCATTAAACATGAAATATTCGATGAAAATTCCTAAAATAAGACCTTTGATTTTTTAAACATGGGATTAAAAAAATGAACATAAAGGGACATAAATAAAATGTATCATTAGTCTATAGAAAACATGAAAACCCATTATATACCATTTTCAATAACTCATTTGAAAGAATAGAAAATTCATATTGGATTCTTGGGACAACATTACCACATCACTCGTACATTCACCATTATAAATAGTATAACCATATGGTTTACATCTGTATATGGAGTAAAAAATAAATTATAGATCTATAATGGGGTGACCCATTACAAAATCTATAGATGTATGACCCCTCTTCTATAAGGAATAATGGTGCTCAAGCCTTTTCATAAGATATATCGGGCTAACGTGTGCGCTATAACGGTGATTAACCATTCATATGTAATTTCCAATCATCAAATAATGACTACATACATTTAAAACATTTTTTAAACCGGGTGTAAAACACTTCTACATATCAAAATACAATTTACGTATAAAAAAACTGTATAATATAAAAAAATGTAGATAATAAAGAAACAAAATCATTTGAAAATAACTCTAAAAAAAGATAAAGTAAACATTAAATAAGTAATGATATGTGAAATTAGGGAAAAATTAATTTCATATAGGTTGAAAAATAATCCATGTTTTTGAAATAACATATAAATTTTGAAAACACATTTAAAACATTTAAAAATTAGAAAATATGTGTAACATGAAAATTTGATACCTTTCAAATAAGTTTATAATTATAAAAAATTGATTTCATTAAAAATATGTCCATAAAAAAATTTCAATGACCAATCTAGAATGCGAAATAATAAGAAGAATAAATCATTAAAACATTTAAAATGATTTTTTAGTTTAGGAGTCTCATACAATGTTGAATTTTTTAAATAAAAATAATCAAAAAATATTAGTAAAAAAATAAAATATAACTATTTTATAGTTATTCATGATATACAATGTAAAACGTGTTGTATATACACATATATATTATTTTATTGGATCATAACTTCATGATATCCCTCAATCGTATCATATTGAGATGAAGTCCCTTACACTGAGTATGATTCCACATATATCTTCTCTATATTATTGAAAAATAATATTATGTTAAATATTTATTTTCTCTAGAAACCTTTTAATGTTTATTATTTCATTTATGTCACAAAATATAATTTTACACCAAATTCTAAATTATTTATGTTTGTGTGAAATGTATTGTATATATTTGGTACATGGGTAAAAAACGAATTTTTAATGATGTCAATATTAAATGTGGTTATAAGTACATCATCTTTATAATAATATTCAGGACATAATAATGAATTTTGTATACAAATTATTATTTTAAATCAAACCACTTTTGTATGGATATGAATAATTATTAACGTAATAATCAAAGAGATGGTAGGTTTTATGTATGCGTTAGTGACATTATCATTTTTCAATGATCATTATGAAATCAAGGTAAGAATTAATATACAAATAAAATTAAATTATATCATAAATATCATATTAATCATTTAAATATTATTATATATATCTTCCATGTGATGTGGTGATGAAAAATGTATCACATCACATTGTTAAAGTGATAGTTCATAAAAATGCTTGAGTGGCTATATAATTTTTATGTGGATAAGATGGTAAGAAAATTAATGGTGTATTGTTATTTACTAATGATAAATATTCCATTAATATCTTATATAATCATTTATTTCATCATTATATATGGTATTGGGTGACAATGATAAAAATGAATTATATCAGTTCGTGAGGTGGTAGTCCTCCATACACAGAAACAAGTAATTCATTTATTATTTTATTTAATAAGAGATGCATTTTGTTAATTAAATAAACATAAAAAAATATCATTATATAGATATACTGGAGGTGTAATTACATATTTTATGAATGGGATTTGAAGGGGGTGAAATAAAAATCAAAACAAAAACACATAACTTAAAACGATACCTCTTCTTGGGATGTTCTTATTTGATTACCACCTTAACAACTCAATGATGTGTGTTCTTACTAAAATAATTCCACCAGTATTTGATTAATGGTTATAGGAATGTATTTATCTTTTACATTAATTCCAAAAAAATCATTTTTTAATACCAAAGAGTAATAGTTCAATATTATGTTAGTGGTGAGGGTACTTTTGGAATCATTGAAATTATTAAATTATTATAAACTAATTTTCTAATCCTAATTTTATCAAAATAATTAATTCCTAATATTTAATGATTAATGACCTAAATAAAATCATCCAATAAACAATATAGATATTATTATTATTTGTAATCCCTTATATTTTTGTTTTGACCAGTATTCTTCCCTTTGGATTTTTAATGTGACATCTTATAATTAACTATTTTTTTGTTATTATAATTACTATTAAAAGAAAAAAACCAATAAAGAAATAATTTATTATATATAGATAAATCTAGATATAATTTTATCAAATTTCAAATTTTGATGAATTATATATCTATTAATTTAAATATTATTTGATTATAATATTAATAATGTTAGTTTGAAATTTTTCAATATTTGTCATTTTAAAATTATCATAAATACAAGATATATCCTAAAAAATCCTTTAAATCAACAATAACATATAAAATGTTCCCATTAAACTATTTGACTAAGTATATAATTCAAAATTTTAATTATTTTAATATTTTTAATATCATTTATTTAATTCTTCTATTAAGGAATCAATTAGTGCATCATCATTATGTCACCATATAATTTAAATAATTACATAAAAAATTATAAATAAATTATCGAGATGTAGGAAAAAATTATACATTTAAGAATAATATTTTTATTGAATCATGTAACCTAAAAACCCCATATTAAAGTTTTTATATTTAATATTGGAATAATTATGACATCTTCATATTTACTATAATTAAAATAATAAAAAATTTATAATCCCACCAATGTGGCGCCCAAAGGACTTAATGTCTACCTAATTATATTTTGGGTCGAAAATAAATCATTAAATAAAATGTGGACGACTGTGAGGGTTTTTAATAATATTTATACTATTTTTTGTTCCATTAGTGACCATATTAACACTAAAATGTTGTAATTAAAAAAACTATGAATGTTACTATTCAAAAATCACAACAATAAATGGGACCTATTTACTAAATTTGGACCTCCTGATTCCAAACATTTAATCCATTTTCAAAAATTAGAATCACATAAATCAATTAAAGGAATTTAGAATTAATCTCATTGATATAATGATGAAGCATGTTCTCAATGTAAAAATGTTCAAAATTTCACAATATTTTCATATCTAAATTAAATGTGAACATATTTACAATGAACTAAATTAGATTAATTAATAAAAACATTATGTATATATAAATTCAAACCAATAGAATATATAATTTAACACTCTACAATTTTTCAATGAAAAACATGTTTACATTAATACTTTTTTTTTCAATATTAATCATAAAATGAATATATTCATAAAAATAAAAAAAATTCAACCAAATAATATTTTTATACTCCCCTTCAATGTAAATTTTATTAGATATATGTCTAAAATAAAAAATACCTAAAAACTATAAAAAAATAACACTATCATCAAAAGGCTGTATTGTTTCATTTTAGAAATATATATATTTTATGTATAGAAATTGATTTGGTCTTATATCAGGTCTTAGAGATGCATTAAATTTTTCTTATAAATGTAATTAAATATATAATATATATATTTTTTTAATATAATATGAAAATATTAATTTACTAATTTATTTGTTGAAAACAAAATTGTGTATTATTATATTGTTTTTTAACAAATACTATTTATTTTATATTAAAAAAGGTTTTACATTCATTTATTACTAACTGGTAAACATAGAATTAATAATATATACATGTGTAAACCATAAAAACATAATTCAATTAATACTATTAATTCCCATCATTAAAATTCCTAGTTTTAAATGGTAACATTTAAATTTTATTACGTTTTTCATTTAATATAGTTGTGGAGTATCTTGTACACTATCAAAAAAATTATACATTTATAATAAGTAGATATGTTGTAGAAGGACCAATATTTAAAATCAGAATTTCCCCCACATACAACTTACATATTTTATAAACATTATATGAGTCCCAGATCATAATTAAATTACAAGAATTTGTTAATTGAACTTCACCATCAAGATTTCATTCCTCCCTTCTGTAGTCCATGGTAATCCAACTTAAAAGACCACGGATAGATTTTACCATTTATAAACATGAACCTAAAAGTTATAGAAAAACCCACTAGGTTTCAGATTCTTTTCATTTATTTATTGTCATGTGTTACATTGGGACACATAATCAGCAATTTCACACTTCACCCATGGATACCATAACCATAATATCATTTAAAAATAAAAATTTCATGTTCCTTGATATAAATCAGAAAAAAATATCTGATAATAAAAAAATATTCTCCTCATATATGCTAGGATAAAAATTTGATCCCCAAAATTAAGAATATCATTTGCTGAGAAAGACCAACTTGGATTGGTCTCCCCACATTATAGGGATTCTCAACATCAAATATACTAATCATAGTTATATTAAATATATAAAATTTAATAATTTAGAGATGATTATAAATAAGAAATATTCACAACGACTCTTGAAACATCCTCCAAATTATCCAGATGAAACTAAGAAAATATCCAAATAAAGGACCACACTTCTTTAAATTTTGGAACACCTTATGATAAATGAATCCAAATATGATATCAAAAAATAATATTTCCATTCCTCAAGATTTAGGATTTATTTAAATCAAAATATTAATGGTATTACACTAAATATCTCATTATAAAAATAGTTAAATTCTATTAGAATATATAGACAAACTTGTATGGTCAGAAAATACATTGAACATTTCCCCAAAAAAATATACTATTTCTTTCAATTATGTGGACATATTACACCAAAATATCTAAAACATGAATTTATTAATCCTTCTAATAATATTGAATCTAATGATATATGTTTGCTTCTATATCATAATATTGTATATTTTCCCAAGCCAGGCCAATCAAAGAAGCATAAAAAACACATACACCTTGCAGAGATCATGTTTGGCCAGAATAAAAGCTGATTTCAGAAGTCATTGTAGCACATTTTTGGACGACATAATCATAACATACCATATGTATTTCCAAATTTTCTTAGAAATAGTATTCAATTTTGACACCTACTTTGATAAGTCCTTCAAAATACATATATAGTATCCAGTAATATAAATAATTTTATGATTATCAAATACATTTCATTGTTAGTTCACTGACAGGTCATATGTTACGTATATAGGATCGACTAATAATCCATGTTTATAATTCATGATACCTAATAACAAGACTTCTTGATTCTTGAAATTTTATTTCAAAATAATTCTACACCAACAGATACCCCCCTATTTCTAAAACTAAACCCAAACAATTCGCTTGATCTTTCTAACATCTCAAGTAAACCAACATATCATCAAATAACACACCAAAGAATAGTTAAGATATTGGAAAAATATTGTATTCAAAACATAAAAATATATACCATATTAAAATTAAATATATTAAATAGAATGAAATGATACTTTTTTTGGTTATACCAGCTCTTGAGCCCCATCATCAGCTTATCATACTTCAAAAATATTAGCTGATGATATCCTAGATGAAGATAAATAATAGAAAACATATTTCCCCCATTTTACTAATAAATTATTTATTCTACATGAGTAAAATGATATATTTTGTTAACTATTATAATGATAAATAACTTATTTCCAAACATAATTTGATGATACCATATTCCTTTTTGTAAAAGAGAATTATGGCCACCCAAAGAGAGACACTAAAAAAATCAAAACACATTTCCATCATTTTTTATTCTGAATCTTGGGCTCTTGTAGCTCTGATGGTTCCATATGATAGGATGGTAACCCAATAGGCTATTTACATGGTACTCGGTAATGAAAAATAGTACCTCACTCTATGACGGTATCATAGAGAAATCCTCTAGGAAAACATCATGCAAATCCTGAAAAATATTATAAATAACAACAAAAAAAGAAACAACATTAAATAAAATGTAACTATATATAAAAAAAATCCATATATTTGGGCGAGAAGGTAGTTCATGGAAAGACTTCATATCCCACTCTCCATAAAAAACAAATGACCTCTCATAAGAAAAAATTGAAGAGAAATGTTGATGATAACAGTAAAACATATCACAGTGAGAAGAAAAATCCAATACACTCTTATGATGAAATTAAACAAATCCTAATGGAAAGTTATAAAATCCTCGACAATATCTATTTCACCTATCAATAAAACACAATAATGACAAAAAACCATAATATTTAATCTTCACATTAGGTGTCATTGACTCCAAGACAATGGGCATGATCTATATATGAAGGATAAACATATTAATAATATGAATAAATGTAAATATTTGGGAAAATGAATAATAAAATAAGGATATTTTTAAAGAATATGAAATAATTATGGTATCTCTCACTATCACGATAACCATTAATACCGTTACTACAAACACATCTACTACATGAAGGTGATTCACTCATAATGCATGTGGATAGAGTCTTATAGTGTTATAAATATCTGATTTCACTATAGGATCCTTCAAGGACGATGATCCCTAACTATATTGATGTGTATAAATATCTTAATAGAAACCCTGAATTTGACTATAATTTCAAAAACTGTTACCAATATTTGAAAGTGAGGATAATGAATGTGCTATGTTTCAATCCATTCTAATAATATAAAATGTCATAGGATCACTACTAACAGCTAAAACATTTTCCAAACTATCATAATACACAAAATATCCTCCACCCCTCCTATGATGATCCTAAAACTTCATCTTTGATCCTTATAATTACACTAAAAATCCAAAATTTGGAAGATAATGGGACAAAAATCCTACCATTACAATAATATTTAGTGCTTCTATCATAGCCCTACCCATGGTCTACTCTTACGTCAAAAGCATCATCATAAATACTGCTGATCTGATATAATGTCACAAAGTATGTTGGTACTTTTGAGTTTTCATATGGTCATTATTTATAACTTATTTTTCATTAATTATAATCTCAAAAAATTGATTATTGTATTCTAACTCCAATCACTCACTTTTCTAAAAATAGTGTAACTCGTAAAATAACACCATCATCCGAGATAGTAGAAAAAGATTATTAGAAGAAGATATTATTGAATCATTTCAAGTCCAACGCCCCATTTGTGTCTTCATATACCATAGATTCTCCCAAAACCATGATAGGATAATCATATATTAATGTTTCACACATCACCTTGATACACTCATGTGTACCCTAGATGTTGATGTTCTGATCGATTGTGTAGTTCTTGTCCTCTAACTCTTGAGTATCATCCATACCATTAAATGACATTGTCTTCTAACATAATAACTATAATGATCAAACATGGTCTCCTATAAGTATTGGTTGTACCACAAAAACATTATTCATAGTTTGTGAAAAATTCAAAATGAGGTTACAGAATTCCAACATGATAGCATTGACATATTCCTATTCTAGTTAATGATTCCCTTGTGGACCAACATCTTAAACAGTCCAAATAACTTATCGACATGGTATGCGAGTAATAATTCTATACACCAAAACTGAAAATAATATTATTCAACATAATTATATCATTTTAATTAGGAAATCCCATAATTAAAAAATTAGATTAACATCATCAACCCAAAAAATGAAAATAATTCCCAACATCCCACGGTATCACAATTCACATTACAAAATATCTAGCTAGGTAATAACCAAAATATACCTCTAATGTCATAAAATTACTCTCTACAGTCTACCAAATGTACCAAGACAATGAATCTTGAGTAAAAACAATCATTTTACTCCAAAAATTGATGAACCCAACATAAATATCATCTTAAACAAAAATATTTCATGAGACATCATGTAACTAATGTATCATTTGGATCCCCATGGTCATGGTCTAGAACATGGGTAAAAATAGTATACAAAGGGAATGATTTAACAAAATAAAAAGTACTCAACATGAAATACACCCATATGTAAATAAGAAAATAGTGGATGAAAACATGAATAAATATATAATTCATAATAGAATGAAAATAAATTATTAGATACAACTAAACTGGTTGGAAAAGATCCCTAATATACTAGTCCAATAACAATTTAAAACAAAACCAAAATAGAAACACCATCGGTTTCCAATATATTTCATTGCATACCCCCCCACATCTGACCACCTAGGTACCAAAATCACAGGTGGAATAAAACATCACAGCCTCAATATGATGCCTTTCAATTACATGAATCAAATTAAATAACAATGTATATGAACTGTAGAAGGGGTACACAAAGAGTGAATTAACATTCTCATTATGGTCTCACCCATGTGTTTCTTATCATGTATCTAAGAAATAATCAATACATTTTCATATTTAGAGAAAAATTCCAAGAAAAACACATTACCATTTTTATATCATAAGAATTGGAAAATAATTTAATTTTCCCTTTTCAAATTTTTTAAATAATATAGGTAAATCAGTATAAATAAATTTCATATACATATTTAAAAATTAATATGTCATGTAAAAAAATAATGCATCACATATCATATCAAATACATGAACTAAAATCAAAATATTACAAACCAAAAAACCAAAATCTAATAAGACACATCACTTGTAACATAAATCCCATGATCATGCCTAGTCAAAATAGTTATGACACTCATACCTAATCACAGTGAATCACACATACATAAATCTCCTACACATATTCATTAACATTACAATGTATAGTAACACATCATTATCTGAAATCCCTTATGGACTAATAAGTTCATAGAATAACATTCTTGGGGATAAAAATAAACTCTCATGAGGAAGCCCCCTAAAAACATATTAGACATGTTACTATATATTCCAAAAAAGTACCCAAGGCTTCCCATTTTCCATATTTTGAATAACGAATTCATTTTTATATTTTATCATATCATGATTTGTAAAAAAATTAATAAAACCATTTCATAATGATTTCAAAAAACCCTTTTTAATTTATAAACAATTGGGAAAATAATAATTATAAAAATTCCACGAAAGTAAGAAAAATATTCATATCCTAATATTTTATTAAATAAAAAAATTTCTAAAAAAACATGAGAAATTTCATTCACCAAAAATGAATAGAGAGGGAACCACATACACCAAGTCTCATGTCAAGAACACCTGTAATAGAATCTACCAAAAAAGCAAAAAGTTCTTGAGAACCAATCTAGAAATATTAAAATTGATTAAATTTAAAAAACGGTTTTAAGATACTAGGAAAAAACATATATCATGAATATACACTTGACTCAACATAAACAAAAAATAAATTATTATTTTAATAACATCACATGATTTATCTAAAATGATACAGTAATAAAAAAACCACACATTAAAGAAACCAATATATTCAAGAAATGATGCTACTTTGATCAAGGTAAACAAAAAATACAAAATGTTCTTCTACCTTTAGATGTGCAAAAAAACACTCCTTATGATCATATAATTAACGAATCAATCGAAAACGAATGGAGGCTCCCAAAATCATTGCACCAGACCTCAAGGTCTTGAGGGGACATAATTCACAATGAATGAATAGATATATAACACAGTTGATTCCCTAAAATATTGATCCTTTATTAATTCAAGGAAATTAATCACATTAAACATCATATAATCTACTTGGATCACATATTCAAAAAGTCATTCTCATCGTGGTAAAAAATTAGAATTTTATCATTACATGCCGCATACACATTCATGTTTTTAGACATATTGTGACATGATATTAGAAACCATTGCATGTTGTTTACTATTTACCCGATTTTAAAATATCTTGAAAGTATAGAAAACTATAATCTTTATTATAAAATGTTAAACCCTAATGGGTGTTCTCCAAACTCGGTGGAAATCCATTAAATATATTTATCGTTTTATACAGAAACATAGTGTATACAAACAAATAAGAATGTATGATTTGTTTTCATATTTATCTTCAAATGATCTCAATACCTATGATTCCAAATATACCCCCAATTAATGTGGATGATAAAAAATAGAAGAAAATATATGAATTTTTTTAAATGGTGGTTACATTTGAATATAATATGTGATTGGTATAGTAAAATTCACATCAATCTCTCAAAAAATACATTAGGATTATTTTCATAAATTAGAATTCATTAAATATTCAACAAAATATACAACATATGATAAAAATGATCCTCTAACAAACATTAATAATTGAGAGTTTCATCATTGGTTATCCAAAAAAATTGAACCACGAAATTATAAAAATGTGGTTTTCATTAGTTGTCTAAAAACCACATGGATATTAATATTGAATAACATAATTTTCATATGTTGATTTTATATCATATTATATCATTTTTACAGATATCTCACAAATGAACAACTAAGGAAAATATATGATTATTTTTTATAGATACTAGAAACCAATTCATATTATTTTATTGATAACTTTCAACATCTCAAAAAATTATCATCCTACGTAGAACTTATCTTAGAAATAACATACATTAATGCATTATTCATAATACATGGAAAATAAACATAACAAAGGGTGATCTTAGATTCTAATTAAGGTACTAAATTGTATATGTAAATAAATTTTCATATGAAGGTGTAATTAAATTATAGGGATATGATATCAGGGCAATAACATATTATGTTTGTAACCAATCTATCAATGATTATCTCCATTAGTCATGTTATAAATGTTGGTAGTTTAGTAGGCATGGAACATAAGGGTAATCAGTGGCCATTATAAATAATGGAATAAAATATACATTACAATGATGAAAGACATAAGCTGTTAAAATTTAAACATTAATAAATATAAATAGATTCACTCATTGGTTAAGTACATGAATTTATGCCCAAAAGTAATCTGACATACATTAATTCCAAGTCCATAGATAATTACGTGGATATGAAATCCATGAAAAAAACATAATATTATGAACATGAAATAAAACTCCATTTATAATCTTTCTAGCATGACATTCAAGCCCACTAGTAATACTTTAGGATATGAAAACCATTTCAAATAAAGATTAAATTTCATATAAAATCAGGACCATGCATAACGTTTTTACTCATGAGTTATCCATATTTATAAAATTCATTGTAAGAATATATAATTCCAATACCAAACATACAATAATGAATATAATATATGAATCTTAAAAAATATCGTAAAACATTTATCATATCATAATTGAATAAAAGGAAATAGGTTTCATAAACATTTAATTAGTGGGAAACCCATAGAAATAAAATGGGTTTCTTAAGAATTACCCATTGAAATGAAAATGGGTTTATAAAAAATTTCATTAAAATTTTAAACCATATAGAGAAAAAATTAAAATTTTAAAATATTATCATATCCCTATTAAAACATAATTAAAAATATTTCATGTTGACTATGATGAAGTGAAACTCAATAAAAATAAAATTATAAATCTTTTTTGAAATTATTCATTCCATTTTAAATTAATAATTATTATTATAAAAATTTACCAAGTATTAAATAAAATATTATCATTTAAAAAAATTCTATTAATATAAATTAATATTTAAAAAATTAAGTCACCCTGATATTGGGAAATTCAATTCATGTCTTAAATGTTGAAATTAATAATATACTATCATTTTTGATAAAAAGTGAAATGTTCTTCTAAAAAATAAAAGAATATTATTTAAAAAATAATTTAAAAATAATTTATTTGTCTAAATTTCATTAATACATAATAATATAGTAGTAAAAAATATATTTAACATTGTTTTATAAATCAAGTATTGGAAGAAAAATAAATTTACAGAAAACAGAAATTAATTCATTTTTCTGAAAAAACATTCATTATATTTCATAAACACATAAATTGATTGAAATAAAGTAAAATATTTCAATACGTAATAAAATTTGAATGAATTTAATGAGTTCTTGAAAGATAAATCGAATTATTTCATTATTGGATGAATAACCATACACAATGACGATAAATAATGAGATTATAAAATAAAACCCTCGCAACTTCGGTATCATCTGAATCATAATACCATTGAATTAAATAATATTATATGTATATTTTAATCAAATTATTTACTAATAAAAATCATAAAATTAATTCATGGTAGTTTTATATAGAATATAACATAGACCAGTGGTTATTAGGAATATGTCCCAATGAAATAATTGTTATAGGAAATCCATAACCTCATGTCTCAACAGTCATTATTTATGGTCAAAACCCAAATATAATGAATATTGGTATGTTATAAATCTATTATAGAATGAAACTATTATATATTATAAAATTTATGATTGACTTATATTCATTTAACACTCGTTTATTAAATATTCATTGTTAAAATCATGTACCAAGTAATAAATACATTTTAATTCCTGTATATTTTTTATTGATAGTTTCATTTCGTTCACTTGTATCTAGGTTCCATTATCACATTTATTTTATCCATGATTTAAATATAAATTATATTACTTGAAAATGCTTTTATAATTACAAATAAAAACTATAGATTGATAAATTGATTACATCATTCATGGATATGGTTGTTCTTATACACACATGAATGATATTTTCATTTCCACTGTGGACAAGACAATAGATTGTTAAATAATATGTCACATTTAGGTAATTTTTTTTTCAAAAATATAAACTATATATATTTATAATATTTATATTTATTATAATATACGTCAAAATAAACTGGAAAAGTGATTCCCATCACTTCAGGAAGGTGGAAATCCCCACATACCCACAAACATCATTATTTCATCCAACAAATTGGAATGTAAGAATGTATATATTATATTATAATTTGATAAGTAAAATTATTTCAGAAATTTCATATATACATATATAAATTAAATATATAATTATGTCGTTACTTGTGATGTGGCGATGAGAATGATTTATAATGGTTCATCATGTTGTAGTCCTCCATACATATTATCAATGGTTTTGTTTTCCATTTGATGAATTTTTAAATGCACATTGTATATTCAATTAAAAATACACCATCTCAATATATTTTATATAATTATGTTATTTTTTATAATTTTTTTAAAGAAATCAACAATTTATATTGATAATTAAATTGAAGATTCATGGTAAAGGACAATAACTTCTCATTTGAGGATCCATTTTTTTAAACATAAATACTTAATAAGAGGGATTAATAATAAACCAAAAACTCAATAATATTTTTTGGGAATTAAGTAAGTTATTTAGGGAGGTCAAAGACCATGAAATACACTTCATATGTGGGAAATGGATACGAAAATGTAACATTTTATATGTGAGAGAGAGGACATAATAATATATTGAAAAACAATACAAAGGTATGTCCACATTTTAGTAACCTACAGTCTGTAAAATATCTCATTAAAGAACATAACATGAGATATGGTCAATATTTTATGATAAAATATGAATTGGACATTTTATTATGATTTTTCACACCACATCATTTTAGTTAATCTCTAGAAAACACATTTTAATCTTAATCGGTATAATTAATTTGTATTATTTTTACTATTCATTAAGGGAAAAGTTAATGATAAAAAATTATATAAAATAGATTATGATGATTCCATATATATTAGTAATGTTAGAAAATTCATTTCATATAAGCGGTAGAAAATAATTTAATAATATTAACAAAAATTGTATGTTTTCAAATAAAATGTTCATTTTGGTATAGAGAGATTATATAAAAAATTGTTCATAATTATTCTTCAAATGAACAAAAACAGGATTTAAAAAATATAAATGGTATTATTTAATTTCTTAAAAATAGTTTAATACAAAAAGGAACATGTAAATTTATTAAATGAAAAGGTTGGTTAATATAAAAATAGGTATTTTTCACTATAGATAAAGAAATTAACAATTTTATAAATATATATTAAATTAACTAAATTAAAATTTCGATATTATTATTCCAAAAAAAATTATGTAATATTTTTCAGAATAATTTTATATATCACAAATTAGTTAATTTCAAAATAATTGTGACAATTGCAGAAAAACAAATTTTTAGTATATATATATATATTAAACATGAGATTGGATTTTTTATTTTATCATTATTAATATAAATACTGTATGAATGATGAAAAATTTATAAAATTTATAATATATAAAATTTGATAAAATAATTCAAAAATATGGAATAATTTAAATTATTTTGATAAAAACATACTTCCCCATAAAAATATTTTTTCTATATAATAATTTCATTATCATTTAAATGAATTATAAATACACAACTAATCAAAATGTAAATTTTTTATTTATTTATACATATTTAAATAATATAATTTTTGTAATACAGTTGGTCAAAATCAAAACCACCTGTTTAAATACTACAATATAAGTTTCACATTAAATAATAAAATTTAAATATTATATTGTTGTTCATTTAAAATTGATATTCCGTTAAACAAAATCTATCAATGAAATTAAATATCGTTAAATAAAAAAAATTCTAAAATATAAGGGTTTAAAAATTTACCACCCTGAACATGTATCAACCTATAAATTAAAAATTTATCCCAAAAATTATTTTGTTTATGATTTTATAATTAGTTTGTGAGAAACCCACGTCAATAAATGGTAGGAAAAACCACCCCCTAAAAAGTGAAATATGATAGTCATATTTAGTAATAAAAACCTACGTTCCAAATTTGAGATCATTTTGTGATAAGACGGACATAAATGTGAAAACTAATTCCCTATGTCTAATTGAGAGTGATAGATAACATGTTGAGGATAACTATACTAACTAAAATACCATAATTCCTTTAAGGTTAAAAAATATATTTAATTCATTGTAAACTAATGTCAACATATGAAAAATTTATTTCAATATCCATTTAAAAAAATGAGATAATATTTTATTATAAATATAAATAAAATAAAAATTATACATACTTAATTCAATTATATATCATAGGTAAAACATTATCCTACTATTGTGATTTGATAAATTTAAAATTCATTTATTTCTAAAAAACATGAATATCCAAGTTGAATTTTTTTTGACTAAATCGCAAAAAGTTCAATAATGAGGTCATAATATCCATAAAAGTGTGATTAGTGTTTATTATATCATTAAATATATAGAAAATTTATAATGGATAGAACAATTTATCCAGTATTAGATATTAATTACTACAGCATCAACTATTACACATAATTTACAACTTAATCCACACCATAATTAGTTATCCTTTAGGATACACAACAACATGAGTGTACTACATCAGAGGAAAAAAATATGATTGATTTGGTCACATTATTTATCAATATGTATATAAGACTTATCAATAAAAAGTATAATATTTCAAATAATTTCACATACCAAACATATGAATAGAACAACTAAAAATTACCTTGAATCATTCTCATAATAATCAGTAATATTTACGATTCAAAAAAAATCTTTTCATAAAATTATCTATAATTCACTATTTTATACTTTTGAAATTTTTACCAAATAAATGAAGTTCATTTTTTAAAATAAATATTATAATATTATAAAAAATTAATTAAAAATGAATACACAAAATGATACTAAATCATTATTTTTAAAATTATATATTTTAAAACATAAAATATGATTTATTGTTATATAATTCCAATATAAAATACTACATGCATTATTATGAATTTTAATCAACATATAAAATATAATTTCATAAAAATCATTAACTAAAACTTATTAATTTTATTTATTATGATAATAGAATGTTGTGTACATAAAAACTCTTTTTAGAGAAAACATTTCTCTTACATTCATAGAATTTTAATTTCCATTTATAATATATAGATAACAATTTATTTTTTTTATTAACATTAAACAATATGCATTTAATAAAATATTTATTCAAAATAAAAAATATCAATTTATTGAAAATATTTTAACCTTCACATATAATATTAATATTTCAATAGTTTATTAAAATTCCTTTAAATTTGTTGTTGCGTGTTATGAAATATATCAAAAATATTAAAAAAAATTAAAGATAAATATATTCCAAAATATTACGCTGATTTAATTAATGACCACAAAAGGATTTATAGGAAACTCACATTTCCCATAATAACTTATTGATGTAATATTATGGATATAATCCATTTTCACCAACAATTAGAGATTCCCTAACAAAAAAATTAACTATGGCACCATATTAATAATTTAAATCTATTGAAAAACTATCAAATCATAAAAATCGGATATGAGATCTTTATCATCAGCTGGTTCAACTAATTTAAATGGATAAATAATCCTAGATTGTTATATTAATTCTTCACAAGCAACCCTCAAGCACCCCAATGTCACATACATGGTCCAATAAAACCATTCTACTATATATTAGAGATAATAATCATCATTTATTGTAATATAGAATGATTCATCCTATAAAAGGTCATCGATATCATAGATACACTAGGATCCTACCCAATACCAAACACAATATGAAGTATACAAGTAAGGTTTTGTCCCCTTCAGAATGTAAATAAATGAACTCCTATATGATTCATAAAAACATAAATTTCAAATAACATACATATCCTAAATTATCAATTCTAGATGAGATGAATGAAGATCCCAACACCTATTAATTTCTTTATGATTTTGAACACATTTTAATATTTCATTTCACCTTATATTCCAAGGAAATAAAATATCCATATATGAAAATCAATTTCATCATTTAATTAATATATCTTATATATCAGAAGAGTTAAATAATATGGTTTTCCACATGAATGGTTGAAATATCCCCAATGAATGATGCTTCCAAATATTTAGTTCAAAACCCTAACACAACTAATGCCTTATAAACTAGACATTAACATATGAATTAAAAAAATGAGATATATAAGTCCATCTACCATAATTCTATAATTATAGTCCATGGTATGTGTAATAAAATAGAGTGAAGCTTGCATTTCAGAATATTGGTATCCCCTGTTATTTTAAAAACATATAGATTCATGGAAAATTTATGGTCAACTAGGTACTAGATATCATATAGAATAGATATCAACAATATTATATGTTCTTCATCAATTTCATTTGTGACGACCACCATCTTGTACAAGAGAAATCCTTATCCAAATTTAGGGTTTTAAAAATACTTGTTTATCTAATATATATTCTATAAAAAATGATATAACCCCACTACTTATGATAAAGAGTCAAAAGAAATGACTATGGATGTTACACATGAAATTAAAAACTAGAAAAATGATAGATTCCATAGGGATATCAACATTGATATATACATCCCATGATGTTATAAATCACTACTCCAAATCTCCTAGTACAGTTTTATTAATTAATTTATTTCAAAAAACATGGGTGATGAGAAAAAGGATGACTACTCTACAGAAGCAAAATAGTCCAACATTAATATAATCACTCAACATCTTGAGAATAACCATTCCCTCAAACATATTCTTAATCACCTCAATAATAATAAATACTTCCACCTAATGAGAAAACACTAAGCACATTCATCACTGTCAAAAATCAAAATCATTACCACCAATCAAAAAAGAATAATAGTCTCATTCATTACAACTAAATAACTACATAATAACAATATATTTACCCTTTAATAATTCATTATCATTATTAATATAATCAATTTTCAACCCCTTTATTTTCTATATAAAATTTAGTCTGAAATGATTTTTTACTGTTTTTTAATTCAATTTTCTTATAAATTTTCATCTACAAAAACAATAAAATATATACAATAATTTAATCGTTCATATTTATATTAAAAAACTATTGATTCAAACACCCCATAAATTATTATTTATTCCCAATAAAACACTTATATTTATTTATTTTATTTATTTAAATATTTTCTAAATTATTTCACACTACCATTACAAAAATCCATTTAACATTTTATTATTTTTTAAACAATTTTCATTTATGGAAAACTATGACATGGATTTCATAACCACAATCATCAATGATTCACAACTTACTCATTATCCATCACATCACTAACGTATTGTAAATATTATTACATCCATCTTCATATTAAATAAAATCCTCCAAATCAACAATATAATCAAATATGTGCAATATTTAATTATGCCCTTAATGCAATAAAAATTCATCATCACCCTATTATCATCAAAACAAATACTACATTATCTATAGAAATAATTAAAAATAAAATATAGAAAATATTTATATATATACTACCGAAAATAACAACTACATAATTTTATTATTTTTTTTATTAATTTTAAAACACATTATAAATAATAAACATAAATATAAATTCAATATTTATATATATCTTTTAAATTGTACATTCATGTATTCTAACTAATTATATATATAAATATATGATAAGGTATAAAAATATCAACAACAACGATATAACATCTATAAGTACTAATCAAAAAAGAAATAATAATTAATAAAACATTTAATCATATAATATAAATTTGATTCAATATTCAATTGAATTTTAATTATTTTTTTATTATCAATATTATGTTAATTCAGTAAATTTAGAACATATAAATATCAATGATAATTAAAAATTTATACCTATTAATGGAAGATGATTCCTCACTCGCCTCCATCAATAAGATAAGAAATAAATCTAGTGAAATAATGAGAAATTGATGATTAATAAAAAATCAAATCCAATGGGAACCCCTCAATGTCTAATGATAGATTCATCAATTAAAACATCAAAAAAATTGTTACAAAATCACTGAATATTGACCATTTTATAGATTAAAAATTTGAAATATCGGGAGGGCATGAATGAATGAATAATGTGTTGGGGAAAAGGGAGAAGATATAACCCTATATAAATAAGAATTATTCATATGATGAATAATCCTTTTATAAAAATAGAAATGACTATGTATATCTAATGGATAGACAATTTTAATTTAGGGATTTAAAGATAAAAATATTATTAAATCAATAGATGAGTGGGTTTTAATTGAAATGAATACTTTTATATAGTTTAATATGATATATTATATCCGTCACTAATACAATTTCCATTCATAAGAAAGTTTTTATACAGACTATATCCATTAAAAAATATAAATTTATTAAAATCAATTATAATATTTTTTAATGTAAAATTATTTACCATCCATTAATCATTATTACATCATCATTGACCATTTCCTCCTCAATTATATACTCAATCAACAAACCATCGAATAACAAATTCCCATGATTTCAAAATCAAATACACCCCCATAACATAATAGCTGTAAAATATTCTCTAAAAATAATCCTATATATATATGGACTCCAAAATCAATAATACATTATTCATTGTTTCTTATACAGGTTCCCCCAATAGACCATACCAAAAAAATAATCTACTTATATCTAGAAGATAATCATCATGGGATAATTAACACCAATGTTGATATATTTTATGTCACATACACAAGCCCCAAATGATTAGAAGATCCTTATTAACACAACTTGAATTTGACATCCACCATAGTATCATCATTCCCAAAATAGTTCTCTTAACCATTAAAAAGAAAAAAGAATATATTTTCACCATTATAGTTCTAGATATCTCTACTCCAAAAAATATAACTACCCTTAAAAACAATGATATCTTCCAAGGATAGCTTGACCCTCAACATAAGGGTATATATAATTTTTTAGATCTGGATAAGGTGCTCATGTGATTTTTTTTGTTTCTCAATGTTTTGGATCAATCCATATTTGTAATTTTATCTTTTATCATCATATAATAAATTCATTATGAGTATCAACATACAATTATTTACTATATATATATATTTATATTTAAATATTTCGATAATTTTTATATCTATGCTTATTTTTTTGGTTATTGGGGTTCATAATCCAATCCCATGATTTTTAGTATTTTGTTGAAAATTTTATATAATTTTGAAACAAACATGAAGAAATATAAACCATTAAAAATCCATTAATTTTTACATAGGATGTTAATATTTTCATGGATATATATAAATTTAGGTTATTATATTGGTTAAATATCAAAAGATGATTCTTGAATTATTGGATTTCTAAAAGGTGTTTATAAAACTAGTAGAATTTTAAGTAAATCATTCTATAGTGTTTTTTATTTATTGATAATTTAATTTAATTTCATTTAAAAAATTGAAATATCTAATTCTATAAAATCTGGATATTGATTTCAATATAATTTATTTATTGTTTCTTCGAACGAAATTACTATTTTTGGTTAGACATACATGGTTGAGGGTTTAAGGTCTGGTGGAATGAGAAGTAAGACATATAAATTATAATCCATTATCATAATAAATTTTTTATTGGTGGTAAAATTTTACAAATAATATATGACTTCATATGGATATTAATAGTATGATAATACTTGTGTTCTTGTCTTAGATGGTGATATCTCGTGAATGTTATTCTAGTAACAATGGATACTAATTTATGACTAGGTAACTTGGTTAATGAATTCTGTTTTTATTCTTTCTTCTCATATTAGATTATTATTAGTAAATTTTTTTCTCAAAATAATGTATCATGTTATTATATTAGAATATAAATTAAAATTATTAAGATAATTTATTAATTTATTTGGTATTATTACATGATATATTCGATTTGTTTTTTCCATGATATAAAATACCATATTTTTGTAAACATATTAATGTTTAATTACAAAATAGTGGGTCATGAAATGGTTTTGATATATAGGTATGATATCCTCCACATTTTAATCATGGAATCACATATAACATTAAGGTTTTCTTATACTAGGATACTGGACGATACTCCTAACAACTAGATGAGGTATGTTATGTGGTATTATGACATGTGTATGCCATATTTGTTAATAAATGATAAACCTGAAATAGAATTTTTGATTTATATTAATGAGTATTTATATTATTTGTATTTTTATTAATTGTAAAAAGTCACACAATCAGTAAAAATGTGAAACAACGCCTATGTATAAGAATAATAGGTGTTCCATAACAATCTATAAGTGGAAGATCTCTTTAGAATGGATAAATAATTATATCAAACTGGTGCTCAAAAAATTTCAAAAATTTATTATTATAATACATATATTGATAATTGTGTTATATTTATTTTAATACTACATGATATGTAATGTAATTTTTGGAGTAGGATACTAGTCTGGTTGGAATTATTTTTGGGTGTCATTGTTTTAATGTATTATTTATACGAGAGTTACTATGTAAATATAAATTAGTGATATTATAGTGTGTGATTTTGGTTGATAATGGGATATATATAATAAAAAACTAATTATAGGATGGATTATATATTTATAACTTACACTCATGTATAGACTAGTATGCTATGAATCAAAAGGTCTATTGATTGGATGGGTAAGGAATAACCTTGGTATATTTTCACTCATATTGTCTATATAAATATATGTCAGATATAAAAGTTCTATTTTTGAAAAAATGTAGTTATATTATATTGTAAATAGATTTATATATTGATTTGGAGAATATAAATGTGAATATGGAGTTATATTTAGAGATCAGGCATACATTTTTTTCATTATTATTGTACATATATGTTTAAAAAAATATTTATTACATTTTTATTTTACTATATAATCTAATATACTAGGATAATATGTTTAAAAATATGTCATATATTATATTTTCCAATTTATTTATCTCAATCACTCAAAATATTTTATTTTAATCCATTATTTTTAAGGCTACTATCTCAAATGTATTTTTTATATGCTGGAATTATAATTTCATTCTCTTGTAAAAATTATATAAATATGTGGAATCAAAATATATACCCTTTTCTACCATGGGTGGGTTACCAACTGGAATCAGTTCATAAATGTGTGAAATTATAATCAGTGTTCATAGAAAGTTGTTTTTGTAAAAAATTTTAAGGAATCATTTTTTGATTTCAATGAAATTTACCAAAAAATTGTATTTTGTGAAGTGCAGTGAATCCATGAGAGGTCATAAAACAGACATGTGATCCTATGAATTGGTTTTATTCATCTGTGTGTAATTATAAATGAAAGTGATATTATCTATAATGTAAATAAATTTTATAAATTTTATAATTTATTTTAACAATAATAACGAATGTGTTTGATTAAATTATTAGTTTATATGGTAACGAATGAGAAATGATATTATATATACTAAATTTTATTATATTGTTCTATTTTGATCATACTTGTTTATATATATATGATATGTATTTTTTTTATGAAATATTAATGAGAATAGTATCCATATTATCCTTATAGAGAATAGTGGAGGATTATGAATATTTTTTTATTATTGTTGAAGCCAGTGGTTTATCATTGCATTCTTTTTATAGAATTATTTTAAAGGTGTTACATATTTGTTTTTGATGTATAGATTTAGAACTGTATAGTGGATACAAATAAAGAATTTATGTTTCCTTGTAGCATTATGTGAATCTCGTAGTGTTCTAGATGAGGGGAATAAAATTATATTATTTGAGTCTGTATATACTTGAAAAACCTAATGAATTTATTTAATGGAAAGAAATTTGATAGTTATGAAAAATGAAATTCCTTTTTGTGACTGTATGAACATTCCATCGACTATATTTTTTGTTGATTTTATATGTGATAATTTATTTTTAGGTTATTAATACCCAAATTATGAGATTGTTTCAATATTCCTTGGATATTCTGTCTACTGATTGTATTGTTGATATGAATATTTATTTTGTTCTTCATTAAGAGAATTAGATACTTATATATACATTACTAATAGTTACTTATTTAAATTTTATTGACTATTAAAAGACCATTCAATTTATATTAGATAATAATTATAGATAAACTCAATATAATATTCAACAGAGTGGATCTTGAGTTATATTTTCTCATTCTATTTATAAATTAACATTTTAACAATATCACAGATACCCATATATCGATTATTTTATTTATTTAAAGAGGGTAGTTTATTATATCATTATAGAATTCATGGGAAACTGATTTATCATATATAATAGTTATAAAAATTCATTATAATTTTCATTCTTTTAAGGGAGATATATTGAGAAAAATGTTCACTAAAAATATGAATGATCCTCCATATAAAATTCAATGGCCTTCGCACCTACAGTTTCATTTATAATATAATTTTAAGACCATTCATACATTAATTACATAATTATCTGGTTTATGGATATATAGTTTTTAGAATAAAAATTTATGATGAAGGCATATATTTTCATACTAATGATTTCCTTAATAGGGGACCTACATGGAGAGGTTATGTAAATATTTTTATGGTCAAAGAATTTTGTAGAGAATAAATTATGAGAGTTATGATAAATGTAAATTAAAATTTCTATATATGGTTGGAAAAAGTTTTTGTTTTATATTCTTCCATTGTTATATCTATAATTATTAATCATGTTTTTTATGTGGAGATTTTGGACCAAACAGTAATTTTTTAAATTATAAATAGTTTATTTCCATGGGTGTTGGTGGTTTTTGGATTTCTACATAAAAACTCTTATTATTTGATCTATATTGAGAGTTCTTTTTTTTATCTAGGTTGTGGTCTCATTTTTTTCACATAATAGTTTCTTATTATATCTTAGAGGTCATTCATATATCATTTTAGTATGGAAATATCCTTTCTACTGATCTTTTTTTATTAATCTATTTTATTCTCTATTATTGAGTTAAATATTTAATATTTTATTGTTACATGTTAATGTCTCTATTGCAATATTTTATAAATTTTTATAAATTTTTTTATTTAAGGAGATTATGAGTTTTCCATTATTTAATTATTTTGATTCTATTATTGATATATATATATATATATATATCTGTTTGTGTGTGTACCATGATTATCTTTTTAAAATTACTATTGGCTGTTTTTGGGGTATCATCATGATCTAAGTAATCGTAATGATACATTGGACGAAATGTTTCATCATTACCATTTTTTCTTATCAGGGTGGGCTAATTTCATTTGATTTGAAGGATGAGGGGAGTTTCAAACTTGTTATAGAATATTTTTTGTTGAATATGGTGATTTTGATGACCAATCTTGTGTGAATTATTATTTTTAATTTCATTTAAATTATATATTATCATTTCAAACAATGTGAATGTATTATGTTGAAGTACATAGTATAATAGGAAGATACAAATTGAACCCCTAAAAACATATAAATTAATTTAGTTTCAAAATTATTTTCAATTTATGGCCACTAATAACATAACAAATATTTAATCCGTTCAACTTCATATCATGATATCTAAATTCATGTATGAGGATTCTATTTCCCAAGAAAATGAGTTCTTAAAATACAGACCATATTTACCATTGGTATTTAATTTCTAAAAAAGAGTCACCTCATCAGTAATGATGAAATTATTATATTAAAAATAAACCCAATATAATTTACCTGGTATAAGTGATTTAAAATAATATAAATTCAAATGATTAAAATAGTCATACTTGAGACCGAGTGGTGAAATCCATGATAATTGGGTTCATATAATCTTTTATGAATGTATGAAAAAATAGTGGATGATATTCCATAGTTTGAAATAGTGCGTTCCCAAAAAATCCTTATATTATATCGATAACAATATAATCATGATCCTAGGTAATAATAATCTAGAACTAGGAGGGTGCCCCTATGTAGTAGAATTTTTATTTAATTATCTGAAACTAAGATTAGTATAATCATTGATCATGACCATAAATGAATTCTATAGTAATGAACATGATATAATACTATGAGCGTCAAGCCCCATGTTCGGTCTATGAACACAAAATGAAAATAAAATTATCATGTCCTAAAAAATATTCTACTTATATTATAATATAAATACTTATATGTTGGCTATGGAAACCCATTATAAGAATGTATGTTTTATTATCGGTGATATTCATCCAGACTCAACGTTTTCAAAACTACAGAAACTATGAAATAACACTCGTAATATGATATTATTGAAGAAACCCCTCCACATGGGACATAATTGAAATCCAATATAGAATGAATGTATCCATTTATATATTTATTTCTAAAATAACATTCTCTTCATCATCACACTTACTCTTTGGTTTAATTAACACCACACATCATAAAAATGGGTTCCAATAAATTAACCATCATCATAATTCCTCATTATATGATGAAATATCTCCAATGATTTAATTCTTTGAAGATATAGATATAACATATAGTGAAACATATATTCATAGCTCATCACAATTTTGAAAAACATGTTACCATTAAAAAATAATTGGAATATAACTCAATCACTAATATCAAAAATCATTAATTCTGTGTTCTATGGTTTCAAAATATATGAGACAACTTGTAAAGACCTGTAAATTTCAAGGAGATTTTTTTCTTAATTTTCTTGGAAATTTTACAAAAGCACATCCTCTGACGGCACCAGATTCCGAGGCCCGGTGTGCCCGGAATCATTTTCCGAAGTTTGGCTCAGGTACGTTCAGTGAACGGATGAGCGGGTTTTCCTAACTTTTGAACCGGTGCCCGGAATCGAATTCTGAGGTAACCGTTGAAACCGCAGTACTGGGTTTTTCTTAGGAAGACCTCCTCTGGAGTTGTGTTTGCTCGTATCGAGTTGCTGAGAGTTTGAGTTGAGTTTAAGTGAAATAAAATTTTGTTCTGAAATTTTAATTCCCTTAAATGGTGGAGTCTTGTTGGAAATTAAAGATGTGGGATCCACACGAGCCACCCCTTTAATTTCATAACCACCTACTCCCCCAATTTAATATCAAGTCAACCTCGGACTTTTCTCCCATTAATGACTTGACTACGCGTTGGTTAATTAGGAACCTTCCTTGATTTAACTGCCAACGCATGTTTTGATGGCAGTAAACAATTAATGGGAGGTTTCCCTCGCGTGTGTTATTAATTTCTTTTAGGAGGACCCTCTCTTCTATCTAAAGAGAGGGAATGCCTTCATTGGGAGAAAAGAAGGAAGCTCTGTCGTTCTTATGTTTGGGAAGAATTCTACGCCCCGACGAAGAACGCCGCGTCCCGACAAGGAACGTTGTTTCCGTCTTGGCGCACACGTCGACGCCTTCGAGCCTCTTTTCCCCGATGTCGACGCCCCATAACCCTTGTTGAGGTAAGGGGATGTTTTTTTTGAATTCTTTTACGATATTAAAACTCTTGAATAATGTTTATCTTCCTTTTGAAGTTTTCTTGATAAACGTGTTCGTTGATGTGTTTTCTTTTATGCACATGAACCTTGGTTTTAATTAAAAATAAAAACTCTAACGCGGTGGGTGCGGACCTTCGAACAAGTCCGTACCCACCGCACCTTGCTTCTTGTTGCTCGGGACGACGGCCGATGATGAAACTGTACCACAGTGGTGATTGAAGGTCGTCACAGTGAAGGACGAATCCCGGGAGGAGCAACGGCGCATATGGGAAGAAAAACGGGCCACCGGAGTGACTCTGGCAGCCCGCGGAAGCCGGCGGCGGCGCCCTCGGACCCGCGGTCGCGCGGGTCTGGCGCGCGCGGGACACGGCTGAGGCCGCGTTCGGTTGATCAGGCGGCACCCCGCGTGTGCCGCGGGGTTGTCACGCGGGGCAGCGGCCCCCCGCGTGCCCCGCTCGGCCGGTCGGCCGAGTCGAGTCGGGGCCGGCCGAGCCGCGCCCTGTCCGGGCCGGGACGGGTCGGACACGGGTCGACCCGGTTCGGGCCGACCCAGGGGGGTCGGGCCGGGTCGGCCCGGACCTGGACCCCTCGTTTTCGGACCGCTTTCGGTCAAATGCCCATATCTTGAGCTACGGGACTCCAAACGACGTGTCGTCAGCGGCAACGCGATCCCTGGATCGAGACGGTCGTTTTGGTATATCACACTCAAGGTTTTGGATTACTTTAAGTTCGTCCGGGTTGGTTCGGATACGAAACCAACCGGGCCCTCGGAGCGGAAACGCTCATATCTTGAGTTCCGGACGTCCGATTGACATGTCGTCGACTTTGATGGAATCCTCTAAGTGAGACGGAACATTTGGCATACTCTGCTCGAGGTTTGGATGCCATCGGAGTGCGGGCGGGTTGGTTTGCTTACGAGACCAACCGGGCCCCTGGAACGAAAAAGACAATAACTCTCAGACCGGGCATCCGATTGACGCGACGTCTGTTGCGTTGAGTTCCTGTTGACGATACGGAACTTTGGTCATCCTCCGCCCGAGGTTTGGATTCAGATGGATAGTGGCCGGGTTGGATCGCACCGAAATCCACCCGGGCCCCTAGAACGGAAAAGATGATATCTTTCAGACAGGACGTCCGTTTGACGAACCGTTAGCGGCGTTGGTGATCTCATTGTGAAATGGTCCCTATGAGCATACCCTATGAGAGTTTGGGGTACAGTTGAGATACGGCTGGGATTGGTTCGCTCACGAAACCAACCGGGCCCCTAGGACGAAAAACTAATAACTCACAGACCGGGCGTCTGATTGACGCACTGTCTGTTGCATTGAGACCCCTATGATGAGGCGGTCCTTTGAGATACTTCTTAATGGGAATTTGAGATAGTTGGAGTATCGACCAGCAGCTCTTGGAGCGAACCCTCCCGGAGACGAGCGTGCAGAATATGGAGACCGTGTAGCTGACTGAGACCCGACGACTGCTGATCGAACGACTTGGTGTGTTACAGAGGTGCGTTTGGTTGTAGAGACACATGGGAGCGCTTGGTTGTAGCAGAAAACCCATGACAGAGGTGCGCTTAGTTGTAGCGGCACATGGGAGCGCTTGGTTGTAGCGGCAGACCCACGATAGAGGTGCGCTTGGTTGTAGCGGCACATGGGAGCATTTGGATGTATCGGCAGACCCACGATAGAGGTGAGCTTGGTTTTATCGGCACATGGGAGCGCTTGGTTGTATCGGCAAACTCACGATATAGGTGTGCATGGTTGTAGTGGCACATGGGAGCGTTTGGTTGTAGCGGCAGACCCACAATAGGAGAGTACTTGGTTGTAGCAGCTGGCCCACAGTACTCGATAGGTGGAGTTCTAAATCAGTCTTAGGTTAGTGAGAAGTACCTCAGAGTCGTGACAGGACCACTGTACACTCTAGAGACGGAGCTCTTCAGCAGTTACGGTTTCAATAATGAAAATCCTGGTATGAGCTGAGACTTTTGACCTTTTGTTTACCTCATTATTGAGATGGGTCACTTGATAACTTAGGTATATGTATGGGCATATACCTGGGTAGTGGTTATCCGTTGATTTCACAATCCTTGTGTTTCCTCATGATTGAGATGGGTTACTTAATAACTTAGGTATATGTATGGGCATATACCTATGTAGAGGTTATCTTTTGAGATCTTCTTTGTGGTTATCCTTGTTGGTTTAGTGAGACCTTGAGGGTCTCGGGGTCCCTACTGAGTATCGTTATACTCACCCCTGCACGGGCTATGCCCAAACCTCGTTGTGTTGGTTGCAGATGACAGGCAGTGCTGACGAAGGCCGAGTGTTCGAGGACTGGATGGTACCCGGAGGTGGACTACACGACGAGTCAGTAACCGGAGGTGGACTACACGACGTGACGACTCACAGAGGAGGTTGACGGACGAGAGCGTGGAAGAGGCTATCTATACCTACCCATCAGGTAGGATCTATGGTGGACGACCAAGAGCTGCGCTATCTGTACCTACCCTTCAGGTAGGATCCGAGGAGGACGACCCAGGAGCTGCTTCCTTTTTCTAGCTGTTTGTCTTTTTGCTGTTGTACCTTGTTCAGTTTTAGTTATATTTCTTTTTGGGTTTGTATTCTGGACCATTTAATTTTCAGTATTTCTTTTGTACTTGGTGTTTTGTTTCCTCTTGTACTATGTGGTGCTTGTTTTCTTTTATAAAAGAAATGCCTTCCCAGTTATCGGGATTTACGCCTTTGGTGCTAGTCTGCAGCCCCTGGCCTATGGAAGGCGGGCTTGGGGTAGTCATGGCACGGGCCCCGAGGATGGGTGATGACAAATTGGTATCAGAGGTGGTCAGTTCTACCGCAGACTCTGATCTTTCTTTCTATGAAGAAATAGTGTCAAGGGTACCGAGTGTGGTTTTCAGTTCAGGGAGTCCAGTGTTGGTGCGGGCGGCCGACGTATCCATACACCAGGACCTGACAACTGATTTCCAACTTTGTGCACGAAAACACTGATTGCGTGTGTGTTTTCAAAGGTTTTCCCTTAAAACAGCTAGAACCAGGTCAGCTCACCAGGTATAATCGTTTGACCGTGTCACATTGTTTCTTTCAAGATTCCTTTTCTCGGACGACCAGCTAGAGCCCAGAGGGACGTGCGTACTGACAGCTTGCCGAGCGACGAGGCTTCGGTATAGGGCCCTCTTGTAGTTGAGGCACCAGCGGAGGCACCAGCGGTACTACCATACGTTGGGCCACCGATGCCACCAGCCCTAGCGGTAGGCAATGCACACTACTTGAGTGCGCTGCACGAGTTCCAGCGCCAGAGGCCACCCAGGTTCTGGGGAGAGACCGACCCGAAGGCAGCTGAGGGTTGGCTGGAGGCTGTGGTGAGAGTCTTCAGGATAGTGGGGACGCCGACAGACTTCATGGTGATCTTTGTTGCCAGCCTTCTTTAGGCAGGAGCAGGCAGGTGGTGGAGCCACTTGTTCCAGTTTTTCGATGGGATGGCCTTCACATGGGAAGACTTCGAGACCTTCTTCAGGGTGGAGTTTGTGCCAGTATCTCTACACCCCGAGCGTGTTCAAGAGCTGCTGCCTTTTCTGTGTGTTTTTCGATCAGTAGTTGAGTCATCTGTGGGTAGTAGACAGATGGTGCAGAGATCCAGGAGGACCAAACCAGCAGTTGGGTTATCTCGGGTTTTAGGACCGATGGTGCGGGGCACCGGGGGTGGGGTCAGAGCCAGGCGTTCCAGAAGCATACTATGTTACTCGTACGGCGGAAAGGGTTATCTGGAACGTGACTGTCTGACTCCTCGTACAGTTGATCTGCAGGCTATGGGGGAGCCACTGAGGCAGAAGCAGCGGCGATTTCTTGAGCAACAGCCGAGCAGTGGACAAGGCAGTAGAGCTCCTGGAGCAGGTGGACAGGAGCGGAACTAGTAGATACATCCCTTGTACTTCTAGTTCCATGTTGATGTTGTTTTTGTGTCTTTGTACCATGAGCTGCAATAAAATAAAGACACTTATCTTGTGATGTTTGCCTTCCTGTCCTTTTTTGTGTTGTTACTGAGAGGTCCCGGTTAAAACAATTGACTTGACCCTCACTTTTGAAATTCCTACTGGAGGAGACCCTGTGACCTCACACTGATGCCGACAGTGTAACTCGACCCTTGGAGGCGAGAGTGACAGTTGGATCTCTTAGTAGTTACGTCAAGGCCATACGACGTCATCCATGGCATGAATGCATCCTTCATGTCAGGATTTACTGTATTAGGCAATGAGCATGGTTCATCCAGGGGGGATGAGACCGGGTTTCACTTTTTGGCAAAGGAGAAATTTTAGCAGCTCTTCCAGATCATATGAAAAGGCGGTGCAGTTCATCCAGGAGCGGATGAAGACTACACATTGTAGTTGGAAATAGGAAACCAGTGCCAGAAATAGAGACTCGGGCGTGTTAAATGTTTCAAGAAGAGAAATTAGTCTGTGAAGCGGTAGACGTGGAGGCAGATCTAGGAGAGCAGCATGAGGTGGTGTACATATTAACATGCTACAACCACCCGCCTTAGTTATCCCCGCCAGGCTCAGGGAGCTGGAGGGCAGAGGAAGAGTGTGGCTGCATGCGGTCAAGGAGTGTGACCCAATGGCTCTAAAAAATGATTCAAGGGACGTCTGTGTCCACTAATAGCTTCTGTAGTAACAGACGTTGATATGAATCATTCCTCACATTCACAAATCTTGTCCCAGACCTAGAGTTGTTCGGTACGCCGTGGACTTGACCCTCACGTCTGGAGATACCTTGGGAGGAGACTCGATAATCACACTTACGCCGAAGGTGTGGTCAGACCCTCGAGGCGAGAGTTTCGGTTGGAATCTCTTGGTGGTAGCGTCGAGGCCTTTCTACGTTGGTTTGAGTATGGACTGGGCAATCACATTTCAAACAAAAATTGACGGTATTAGGCAAAAAGGTTGTAGTTTAACTACGACATCGGGATGGGTTTTCCTTGGTCGTCGAAAAAGGAAACCCCAGGAAGCACATGATGAACTCATGCACAGTAGGGTGCGACCGATCACTCTTGAGTCGGTAAACCTCGTGGCAGCAGTTGTTTTGAGTTTCAATTCTAACAAGAATTGGAGACTTCTGGAGTTCGAGGCTGACGATCACGTCCTTATACGAGTCTCACCTCGACGAGGGTTACGGAGATGTGGCCATGGAGGAAAGTTATCTCCGAGGATCAACGGACCTTCCTAGGTCCTCATATGGGTAGGCGTGATGGTTTACCGCTAGTCCCATCCATCTCAGTTGCACTAGGTGCAGGACGTTTCCACGTATCTCAGCAGAGAAGATACGTGCACGACCTGGCACAAATCTTTGACCATGGGGAGCTGGTCTTTGGTGATGGGGTGACTTTTGCGGAGGTCCCGGTGGAGATTGAGGATCGACTGGAGTAGTCCTACGTGGACGATCGATTCCTCTAGTGCTCTTTAGATGACAGCTCGGGGACCTTCAGGAGAGCACTTGGGAGCGGAAGGCTCAGATGCGTGCTCAGTACCACCTTTGTAATCCTACGATTGTGTTGGAGCTTTACGGGGACGTAAAGCCCTGTGGTGGGAGTAATGTAAAGACCCGTAAATTTCAAGGAAATTTTATTCTTAATGTTCTTGGAAATTTTACAAGAGCGCAGCCTCTGACGGCACCTGATTCCGAGGCTCGGTGTGCCCAGAACCATTTTCCAAAGTTTGGCTCGGGTACGTTCAGTGACCGGACGAGCGGGTTTTTCTAACTTTTGAACCGGTGCCCGGAATCAAATTCCGAGGTCATCGTTGAAACCGAAGTGATGATTATTGCTAAGGAAGACCTCCTCTGGAGTTGTGTTTGCTCGTATCGAGTTGCTGAGAGTTTGAGTTGAGTTTAAGTGAAATACAATTTTGTTCTTAAATTTTATTTCCCTTAAATGGTGGAGTCTTGTTGGAAATTAAAGAGGTGGGATCCACACGAGCCACCCCGTTAATTTCATAACCACCTACTCCCCCAATTTAATATCAAGTCAACCCCGGACTTTTCTCCCATTAATGACTTGACAACACGTTGGTCAATTAGGAACCTTCATTGATTTAACTGCCAACGCCTGTTTTGATGGCGGTAAACAATTAATGGGAGGTTTCCCTCGCGTGTGTTATTAATTTCTTTTAGGAGGACCCTCTCTTCTATCTAAATCGATGGACAACCTTCGTTGGGAGAAAAGAAGGAAGCTCTGTCGTTCTTATGTTTGGGAAGAACGCTACGCCCCGACGAAGAACGCCGTGTCTCGACGAGGAACGCTGTTTCCATCTCGGCGCACACGTCGACGCCTTCGAGCCTCTTTTCCCCGACATCGACGCCCGATAACCCTTATTGAGGTAAGGGGATGTTTTTTTGAATTCTTTTATGAGATTAAAACTCTTGAATAATATTTATCTTCCTCTTGAAGTTTTCTTGATAAACGTGTTCGTTGATGTGTTTTCTCTTATGCACACGAACCTTGGTTTTAATTAAAAATAAAAACTCTAACGCGGTGGGTGCGGACCTTCGAACAAGTACGTACCCACCGCACCTTGCTTCTTGTGGATCGGGATGACAGCCAATGATGAAACTGTACCGCAGTGGCGATTGAAGGCCGTCACAGTGAAGGACGAATCCCGGGAGGAGCAACGACGTAGACGGGAAGAAAAACGGGCCACCGGAGCGACTTCGGCGGCCCGCAGAAGCCGGCGGTGCCGGGGGCCGAAGTCGGCGGCGCCTGCCGACCCGTGGCCGCGGGGGTCCGGCGCGCGCGGGACGCGGCTGAGGCCGTGTCCGGTTGATCAGGCGGCACCCAGCGGGTGCCGTGGGGTTGTCACGCGGGGCAGCGGCCCCCCGCATGCCACGCTCGGCCGGTCGGCCGAGCCGAGCCGGGGCGGGCCGAGCCGGGCCGTCCGGGCCGGCCGAGCCGGGTCGGACCCGGGTCGATCCGGTTCAGGCCGACCCAGGGGAGTGCGGGCCAGGTCGGCCCGGAGCCGGACCCCCCATTTTTGGATCGCTTTCAGTCAAATGCCCATTTTATGAGCTACGAGACTCCAAACGACATGATGTCAGCGGCAACGCGATCCTTGGATCGTGATAGTCGTTTCGGTATATCGCAGTCAAGGTTTCTGATTACTTTGAGTTCGGCTGAGTTGGTTCGGATACGAAACCAACCGGGCCCTCGGAGAGGAAACGCTCATATCTTGAGTTCCGGATGTCCGATTGACGTGCCGTCGACTTTGATGGAATCCTCTAAGTGAGACGGAACTTTTGGCATACTCTGCTCGAGGTTTGGATGCCGTCGGAGTGCGGTCGGGTGGGTTCGCTTACGATACCAACCGGGCCCCTGGAACGAAAAAGCCAATAACTCTCAGACCGGGCGTCCGATTGACGCGCCGTCTGTTGCGTTGATGTCCTGTTGACGATACGGAACATTGAGCATCCTCTGCCCGAGTTTTGGATGCAAATGGATAGTTTCCAGATTGGATCGCACTAAAATCCAACCGGGCCCCTGGAACGGAAAAGATGATATCTTTCAGACAGGACGTCCGTTTGACGAACCGTCAGCGGCATTGGTGATCTCATTAAGAAATGGTCCCTATGAGCATACCCTATGAGAGTTCGGGGTACAATTGAGATACGGATGGGTTTGGTTCGCTCACGAAACCAACCGGGCCCCTGGGCCGAAAAGGCTAATAACTCATAGATCGGGCGTCCGATTGACGCGTCGTCTGTTGCGTTGAGACCCCTATGACGAGGCGGTCTGTTGAGATACTTCATCATGGGACTTTGATATACTTGGAGTATCGACCAGCGGCTCGTGGAGAGAACCCTCCCGGAGACGAGCGTGCGGAATATGGAGACCATGTAGCTGACTGAGACCCGACGACTGCTGATCGAACGACTTGGTGTGTTACAGAGGTGTGCTTGGTTGTAGCGGCACATGGGAGCGCTTGTTTGTAGCGGCAGACCAATGATAGAGGTGCGCTTGGTTGTAGTGGCACATGGGAGTGCTTGGTTGTAGCGGCAGACCCACGATAGAGGTGTTCTTGGTTGTAGCAGCACATGGGAGTGCTTGGTTGTAGCGGCATACCCACGACAGAGGTGCACTTGGTTGTAGCAGCACATGGGAGCGCTTGGTTGTAGCGGAAGACCCACGATGGGAGAGCGCATGGTTGTAGCAGCTGGCCCGCAGTACTTGATAGGTGGAGTTCTACAGAAGTCTTAGGTTAGTGAGCAATACCTCGGAGTCGTGACAGTACCACTGTACACTCTAGAGACGGAGCTCTTCAATAGTTACAGTTTCGAAAATGAAAATCCTGGTTTGAGCTGAGACCTTTGACCTTGTGTTTACCTCATGATTGAGATGGGTCACTTGATAACTTAGGTATATGTATGGGCATATACCTGGGTAGTGGTTATCCGTTGATTTCACAATCCTTGTGTTTCCTCATGATTGAGATGGGTAACTTAATACCTTAGGTATATGTATGGGCATATACCTAAGTAGAGGTTATCTGTTGAGATCTTCTTTGTGGTTATCCTTGTTGGTTTATTGAGACCTTGAGGGTCTCGGGGTCCCTACTGATTATCGTTATACTCACCCCTGCACGGGCTATGCCCGCACCTCATTGTGTTGGTTGTAGACGACGGGCAGTGCTGACGGAGGCCGAGTGTTCGAGGACTGGACGGTACCTGGAGGTGGACTACACGACGAGTCAGTACCCGGAGGTGGACTACACAACGACTCAGTACCCTGAGGTGGACTACACGACGTGACGACTCACAGAGGAGGTTGACGGACGAGAGAATGGAAGAGGCTATCTGTACCTACCCTTCAGGTAGGATCCATGGTGGACGACCAGGAGCTGCGCTATCTGTACCTACCCTTCAGGTAGGATCAGAGGAGGACGACCCAAGAGCTGCTTCCTTTTTCCAGCAGTTTGTCTTTTTACTGTTGTACCTTGTTCAGTTGTAGTTATACTTCTTTTTGGGTTTGTATTCTAGCCCATTTACTTTTCATCATTTCTTTTGTACTTAGTGTTTTGTTTCCTCTTGTACTCTGTGGTGCGTGTTTTCTTTTACAAAGGCAATGCCTTCCCAGTTATCGGGATTTACGCCTTTGGTGCTAGTCGCCAGCACCTGGCCTATGGAAGGCGGGATTGGGGTAGTCACGGCACGAGCCCCGAGGATGGGTTGTGACAGACCTCACTCATATACTTGTCTATTATAATAATAATTACTATTATCATTATTTCCAAATCCACCATTTCATAATTTTGATAGTCATTTATAAACACACGTGTGACATCTCCAATGGTGACATTTATTTTTTGGATTTCTATACCATTTTTACTTATATGATCCTTCCATTTAAACCACTCGACTGATGATATCAAAAATATGAAACCTTACTACAATACTTATGAATAATTTATGAATATTTACAATGAATTGAACACATTTCCTATTATATATGTGATTTACACAATATAAATAATTTAAAATATTCAATGAATCTAAGTCAACAATTACCATTATTATTAATGTACTATCACTCTTAGGGGAGTTACACACATCACTACAGTGAGACTCAAAATGGAATCAAATTTATAATTAAATAATGGGCACCCCCCATTGGATCATAATTTAATTACCTGTAATTATGTTAGGATGAAATAATCATTGGATAATAAAAAATCACTGAATATCACTTAAAAAACCCCCATCATGGTTACAATAATCCTAAAAAACTCCTTCATGACATAAAAGTACTCATGTTATTTAGTTTAGTTATTTTCTATTTGATAAAATAACTCAAAATAATGCATCCGATGAATCATGTATATTATTAGGTATAATTATACGAAAGAACCACCTCATGGAAAAAATAGTCGACACATCCATAATAAAATGTGGACTCTATAATATTCATATTAAATCATGTTATTAAAAAGAAGTGTAATGTAGAGGGGTATATGAAAAGGATACTAATAAATAAAAAAGAAATAAATAATCAAACATGGCATTTATTATCCCATAAAAATATATTGATTATTAATTAATACATCCCAAATCAGTTAAGAAATATCATAAGGGGGGGTCTTGTACTAGGGGAGACAAGTTTAGGCGAATGTGGGTCATTTAGTGGGGGTGTGTAAGATTACTAAATAATGTAGGATTAATAATTACTTTAATCATATATTTCAATAATATTTCAAATATATAACCCACTAGATTCCAGTTTTCACCATGATATTTTAAATTGAACACAAAATCATAGTAGATAAATAAAAATTACCTTGTATCCATATTGGGGCATACCCCTCCCTAATGGAGGCTGTATTTGGTATTTGGTACATCTCTATAATCTACTTAGTGGGGATTTTATATTTGTAAAAGTAAAACCTTCCCTTATTTATACGTAATGTTTTAAACATCATATAAAATTTCCATTTTATTGTAAAATAATTGGAAATTGATATATTGTAATGGAAAAAAATTATCATAAAACCCTGATTTTTATAATTTTTTTCATAGATATTATGAAAATAATTTATAATGAAGAAATTGAAAATTATTTTTTTCAATGTCAATTTATAAAATATTGTTATTTACTAGGTACTTAATATTGATTTTTATATTTCCAGTCATAAATCAAAAAAATTATATAATTTCATATAAAGAACTAGATACAATAAAAATATATCTTTCAACTCTAGAAGGTTATAAAAATGAAAATAATGTTTCATTTTTATTTTTAGTGTAAAAAATAACAAAAACAAAATTTTTTTACAATGAAATAATAATTATCAGTAAATCCATATTTCAATATTACACTATTAGTAGATAATTGTACTTATATGATTTCAATGTTATTATTGATATTATTTTTATTCAATAATATATATAATCAGAATAAAAACGGAAATATTAATTAATAAGGTCCATCTTGCATTGAAGAAGTTGAATCTTCCATTAAATATATTAATTATAATGAAGGCTTTGAGACCCCTTCCTACGAGAAAAGACAACTAAAAATTAAATGTATTGTAAGAAAGGTAATTTGAGATGATTCATTATTTAAAAATTTATTTGAATGTTTTTTTAAATAATGTTGGAATGGTATATCTATAACATTGAAAGTGTTCCATTTTTATATATACTAATATTAAATGTAAGTAAAATGAACTTTTAAATATAAATAAATTCATAAAACCGAAATGTTATTTTTTATTCTTATTTAAATATATATATTGACTTATATTTATTTTTATGTATTTTTTATTTTATTTTTATCATCATACATATTTTGATGGATTTATTATATACATGGGTATTTTACAGATCACATTTATGAAATATTTTTTAACAAAATAATTTATTTACAGTACTATATAATTCCAAAAAAAAATAAATATTAAATATATTTAAATATTTTGAGACTCTAAATACTAGAAATTAATTATTTAAATAAAAAAATAATTCGAAAATATTTCATCTAATATAAAATAAATTTCCTTGATGATGACCTAGAATATTTATATTTGTTATTATTTCTAAATTATATTATAAATGTTATTATTTTATTTATTCAATTCAAATATATCATTTATAATGTTGTTTTCATCATTATATATGTATTAATTTTAATTTATAAAAATGTTAATCAAGAAAATGTTTATATGAATATCAAATGAAATTTTTTACCTAATCACTACATAAAGGTTACATAGATGATTTTCATTTCTCCATTATAGCCATGTTCATTAGTATTATTTCTTTCTATTAAGGTTTTGATTTTATGGTGTGATTATATCTGTTGGAATCCTCATGTTTTAATTCTGACAAATCACTAAATATTTAATGCTCACAAATCATGTTTGGAGATTATTGGACACAACATGTTTTAACACTTTCCACTAATATTTTAAACTATCACCATATCATGTCTCTGAATCTCACAAGTCTTGTTTGAATCTTGCAAACTATGTATAATATTATTCTATTATGATTGAGTATAATTATGGTAAATCTTAAACCATATTATGAATATATATTCTTAATATAGCTTATAGATATTGGGTTTTGTTTGTGACATAGTATGTTCTCTATAGGTTCTATATTTTCAAGAAGTCAATGACACTATTTGTTTTCTGCCACTTCCAGATTTTTCTAATATCTGTGACTCCGTAAGTTTGCTACCAGTTCCACATTATTGAAAAGCACCCAACAACATTTCCATGATACTTTTTCCAGACATTGCTCGGAATTATGGAAAGGGACTAGACACCATCACTTGATAAAAAATTAACCTAACATTATAGTCTTGATACTGATTCCAAACATCGCAAAGGACCAGACAATGTAATTGTGCTACATGTTCAAGATCTCAATATATCTATGGAATCATAACTATCATACCATGAACCCCTCACCATGACAGTCTTACAGATACTGTGGAACTGGGACTATCTCACGATAACTATGACACGGTTCCATACTTAATAATTATTAGGTTTTTCTTTAATAAATTTAAATGTTATTTATTATGTTAATATTTTAGTCATTTAATGACATTGATATAACTAATGTTATTTTATAGTCTTATTAGTAAACATTATATGGTCCGAGGTGTGGAGATAATGCATCTTGTCAGCTCCCATATAAGCTCAAAAACAAGAGGAATGAGTAGAACTACTGCAAATATATGATAAAAAATTATATTAAAGGATTACATGAAAGAAAAAAACATCAATACCTATACTGGAGAACACACAATGAAATCAAAATTCCTTTCATCTGAACTGTTGTTGATCAGAACCCCAATGATCCACCCAAAAACAAAACTAAAAATAATAGGAGATAAAAAGAACATCTAATTGATCTAGAAAAGAGATCAGGATACTCATGATACATTGATTACATAATATGGTTCTAAATCACATCTTCTACATCCTACATGTCCAGATATTCATGGAACATCATTAATTTCATTTCAAACACTTTGCCATTATCTTTTCTCTCATGTATACATTTTTTACTACATTTAATTCAGTGTGTGCATATATATTAAAAAAACACATTCTACATCAATGAATGGAAAGATAGAAGATATCCTCACCGGAATATTTTTTGTACCACGTTTTACCCACACCTACCTATTGAAGTTGTATTTTTTGAAATGGTTGTTAGTTTTCCTATGCAGAAGAGTGGAATAGGTCTTGTGAGATGAATATTATTGTGTAATATTATTAAACTCAATCTAGAGTGTGGATAAAATATTTATATATAATTTTCTTGGTTAAAGGTGATCACCATGTGTATTAGATTAGGTATCAACTTGGGAATAAGCCACTTGTTTTAACCGTTGTTTTTTTAATTTATTCTTTCTCTATTTTAACATATATTTAAGATAACTAAAAACTACTCTATTAGTTAGACTCGCATATTAGTTATAATAGTTTTTACAAATTATATTATTTTAAAATGTTTTATCAATATCTCATATTTTTATAACTGAGAATTAATAAATCTTATAAGAATATATTTTTACATTAAAACTGTTATAATTTTAAAACCCTAATAAATTGGACTGTTTTTATTTTTAATTGGGGGAATCTTTTAAATATAAATTTGAATAGAATTTATTATAGGAACTCAATTAACCACCACCACATAATTATCCTACTCTGAAAAAACATTTTATCCTAAGAGTTTATAAAATCCTTATTTTCAAAAATTAGAATATTTTTAAAATATTTTTCAACTTTAATTTTAGTTGGGTCTTAATACTATTTAATTTTTTTATTTATAAATTTATTGTTCATTAAATTTTTCTTTCTTGTGTATGGATAATATATTAGAAGGTTTTTCTACAAATATGCATCCATTATTTAAAATATAATTTTTTGCACTATGGAAAATTAAAATGAAGATGCCCTTGTAATGTATGGGTTTTGAGATTTTTTCATCAATTATAGATGAATATAAGATTACTGTTACAAAAAGGAATAAATGGGATGACCAAGCTAAGGATTGTTATAATAATTTCAAATACATGAATTAGTTATATTGTTCTTTAGGAGATGGCGATTTTAACATAATATCTTCAAGTAGTAAATACAATGAAATTTGGGATACATTATCATTTTCACATGGAAAATACACTATAGTTAAGGAAATGATACTTAACACATATACTATTAAACGTAACGACATTAAAATGAAGCCTTATGGGCCAATTTTTAACATGTATATCGATTTTAATAGAGTTGTCAAGAATATGATCTCTATGGGAAGATATATTACAACAAAGGAAAAAATTATGAGAAGACTAAAATGGTAACCATATAGATGGAGAGGGTTCTCTATCTTAATTAGACAATCTTGTGATATTAAAAAGATTCCTTTCAAGGAGATTATAGGAATTTTTATGATGTGTGAGGAAGAATTAAATGACAACAAGGAAGAGGAAGATAAACTGAATAATATGTTAGTGCCTTTTAAAACCACTTCCCCCAAATCTAATGAAAAAGAAAAGAATACATCCTTATTATGATAGTACAAGTGACAAATATTCTTCATCAATTAATGACGAATAAATGTCTCAAATTGATTGGAGATTTAAAATGTTTTGTATAGGAAATAAATTCCTCATAAAGCCCAACTTCAAAGGATGATATGATCACATGAGAAAATAGAAGAAGGATTCAAAATAATGTGACAATTATTTTGAAATATTTTGATATGAATGAAAGATAATAGGATGTTTAAACTTTTATTATCCCAAGATAAAATATATTAAAAGGTGTTAGTACTATTATATATAGTATAAAAGGTAAATGAAGTAAACATGGAGAGCATCTAAAGATAGTTCAAGTATGTCAGAGTGTTCATGTGATGAAAAGGCTGAAAAAGAAAATATTTGTTTTTTGGAAAACACATCTGAGGTAACCCTTGAGTCTCCAATAAAAATTATAATTATTTTGGAGATTAAACTGATTATGAAAATATGATAAATAATGAAAATTTTTGAATACTAACAAATGATACAAGACACTTTTAATTATTTAAATGATAAATACAACCCTTTAAAAAAATACCTTGAATACTAATATAAAATCTGATATTACTAGAGATAATGGTAAAAATGTTTAATTACTAAAGTATAACAATGAAATTAATCTATATAATGTGAAATTGAAAAAGGACCTAGAAAAATTAACCAATGGAAAAAATAATCTTACACAGTTTCCTTGTAATCATATTTCCCCTATATATACTACTGATATGGGATACCAACCTAAGAAACAAAATCTAACCAAAAACAAGTTTTTAACTAAATCCAAAAAATATGTTCTTCTACCTAAAAATTGAAATGATGTTTCTTGTTTTAGTTATAGAATTTTTTTTCTACATCGAGTTTTTCTAAAAAAAATATAGTATATTTCTGAAATATGTTACTTACACCTAATAAGAAACCCATGAAGTAAATGATGGTTTTCAATGTGCTGATTACTAATATTGCTGGACCGAAATAAATATGGGTACCGAAATCTATTTTTTTTTGATTATTTTGTAGGAAATCAGTTTGATGTTATCTTGAATTAACTTATGGTATTTGGACAGTGGTTGTTAAAGAAACATCAAAAGAGATTACTCATGCCTCAAGAATTTAAGAATGATTGGTTGTGGGAATGTCACTGTTGGTGACAATGCTAAAGGAATAATAATTAGCCTCACCCAGATTGTTAATACTAACTCTGTTTTAAATTATAAAGTAATCATTGTCAATGACCTAAAATATATCTTTCTTAGTATCTCGCAACTATGTGATTATGGTTTTCATGTAAAATTTTAAAATTATTTGTGTAAATTTTTTTAATCTAAAAATAAATTTATATTTTTATATTTAAGAAATGAAAATGTTTTTTATATTAACATATATTATTTAATATCTCCAAGTTTTTAGTGATTTTTTGTTTTTTAAAAAGAGTCTAGTATTATTCATAAAAGATTAGTAAAATGCATTATACTCTCCGTAATAAAGCATACCAGATATCGTTAATCACTTACCTTCCCAGACATTAGTTTCTAAATGAAAATGTATGTAATCCTTGTAAAATAGTTAAACAACACAAATTTTTTTTCAAAACAAAGAATATTGTTTCAACTTCTCAACCTCTCAAGTAGATTCAGATGGATTTTTTAGACTATATCAAGTGTCTATTTTAAATGGGAAGAACTATTTCTATGTTCTTGTATATGAATAATCTAGATACACTTGTACCTTATTCATGGATCACAAAATTATAGCCTTATTTTATTTTACCAAATATTTTTGGATGATTGAGAACATAAGTGGACATAGGATAAAATCTCTACGAAGTGACTATGGCCATGATTTTGAAAAAAATTAGTTTGAATCCTTTTTATCACAAAATGGTTATAGTCATTAATTCTATTCCCCCTGGACACCACAAAAAAATGGTGTTGTAGATAGAATATTTTGATATTTACATTGAATTTCAATACCAATGCGTAATTAATATGATCTACCTATTTAATTTTGGTATGAATTTGTCAATACAACATGTTGTATAATCAATAAAGTCTTAATTTGACCTATTCATAAGAAGACTCATTATGAGTTTCAAAACATTATAATATCTTGGGTTAATTACATGAAACGTTTTTGGTTGGAAAGTCTACATTCATAATACTAAGGATATTATTGATAATTTTCATCCAAATTTGATGAAGGAATATTTTTAGGTTATTCAATCTCTAGTAAATCCAATAGATCTATTAGTAAATGAACCAAATGTGTTGATGAATCTAAACATGTAAAATTTAATGAAATAGATCCACCTGAACCTATTACAACCCTATAGAATATTGAGGGTGTTATTTATAATAAGGTAATCAATGATAAATATTCTTACCATCCAATGAAAAATCTACTAAAACTTCTAGTTTTAGAAATTTTGAAAATTCTAGTCACAATGAACCCAATCATATTGAAGAACCTGCCATAAGTAGCCATTATTTTTAAAAACATCTTAGATCTCTTATGAACCATCATTTTGAAGGAATATATAGATACATAGATATGGGGAAACATACTATATATTTTCTATGAAATAAGGATGAACATCATGATTTCATTTAATAGATTGAACCGAAAAACATCAATGATTCTATCAATGAATAATTTTTGGTGATGGATATGCCAGAGGAGCTAAATCAGTTTGAAAGGAATAATTTTTGGAAACTAGAAGATATAATCAAAGACACCATTACCATATTAACTAAAGGAGAGTTCAGGAACAATATAGATTAATCTGGTAACATAGTTAGAAATAATTCTCGATTGTGTGCACACGGTTATAGTCAAGAAGAAGGAAATTAATATGAAGAAACTTTTTCACCAGTTTCTAAACATGAATCCATTAGAATCTTTCATGGATATGAATAACACTCGATTTAAAAATTTATTATATGGATCTCAACTGTGTATTCAAAAATGGTTATATAATTTGTGATTTTTTTTAACAACACCTAGTTTTAAATACCCCCATTTTCCAAATCATGTTTTTAAATTAACTAAATCATTATATTGTTAAAATAATGCCCCAAGATCTCAGTATAATAAACTGTGTAGTTTTCCTATTTCCAATTGTTTTAACCAAGGTATAACTGATCCTACTATATTTATAAAACGGAATTCTAAAGATGTTTTATTTTTTCAAATCTATATAGATAAAATTATTTTCTGATCATCAATATTTTTATTATGTACTGATTTTTCTAAAATGATTCAAAATGAATTTGAAATGAGTTTAATGGAGGAACTAATAAACGTTCTTGGATTTCAAATGTTTCACGACAAGTAAGGTATTATTTTAACTCAATTCAAGGTTAAAACAGATCTCATAAAACATTTTTTCTTTGATAACACTAAAATTAGTGATAATATAATGAGTACTAACTGTAAGTTGGATATTGATGGAAATAGTGGATCTGTTGATCAAGCCACTTGTAGTGGAATAATTGGGATTCTACTCTACCTAAGTACTTGTAGACCTGATATTATGTTTAGTGTGTTCATGCGTGCATATTTTCAATAAAACTCCAAATAGTTTCATTTAAATGTTATTTGATGAATTTTTAAATACCCCAAACATAAAACCAACAAATTTCTATTTTATCCTAAAGGGATTTCATTTAACATGATTATCTATTCAAATGATGATTTTGGTGGTTGAAAGTTAATTAGAAAAAAGAAGCTCCGGAATATATCACTTTTTATGAAAGTCTAAATTATCATGGTGTAGTGGAAAGTAAATTTTTTCACATTATCTTCTTGTGAGGATGAATACATATCTTCTGGTAGTTGTTGTTAAAAAAAATTTGTGGATGAAATACCATTTACTAGATTAACGATATCAATTCAAAAATATACCTATAAATTGTGACAATACATGTGTTATTTATATTTAAAATAATCATAGTTAACATTCAATGGATAAACATATTGATGTAAGACATCTCATTTGGAGAGATCATTATTAAAAAGGTGATATAATTTTTTATTTCATTTGAAATAAACACCATCATGATAATATATTCACTAAGCCATTAAATTCATAAAGGATTTGTTACATCAAAAATGAGTTAGGAATGATAATCCTTAAGAGAGTAGTTTACTGTTTCAAATTTTATGATTTCACGATTCAAGAATTCAAAAGATAATTTATTGTCTGATGTGGCTGCTGAAATGTAAGTCTCTAGTTTTGAATGTATTGAAAGAATATGTTTGGTTTATCTGGTTTACAAAAGAAAAATATCTATTTAACCAAATCTAGTTTCTGATTTTTATCAGTATGCTCAGTTCAAGTTCAATTATGAAGACAATTTTGAAGTATGAAGATGGGTAAGTAGTCAAATGTCTACTTTTATATGAGGCTATGGGATGGATGCCTAGGAATACCTCATGATTAACTTTTTTAGGATTACCAAAGAAGACATACTCCACCTTGTGATGTTTTTATACTAGATGAGTCTCTAGTATTTGTGACTTTAAATAAGATGATGTTAAGGTAAATTGATGATGAGAATCACTGTGGGAGAAGTATATTGTTTATGGTTATTCAACAACTTATTATTATAGGGAATAGGGATTATGAAAACCTTAAGTATAAATATGTTTTCTTGATATGTATTATGAAGAATGGGATCCTTAACAATATGTGTAAGTATATTATACATTACAAGTGTGAAACTTTGATGAAAAAATCAAAATAAAATTCTTTGTTTTATTAAAGTATAATTTCTAAAATGTTTTTATCCACGGGAGTAGTTGGTCTGAATAAATATGTAATTTATGGTTATGAATATTTATATATCAAATGATATAGTTAGAAGTATGAAAATTATATGTAACACATGGATGAAGTTTTTTGTGGAAGGAATTGACAAAATTAATGATCTTTTTAACCCATTTGACAACCCCTCGTGACCTAAGAATGTATCTTACTAGGGTCTGAAACCAGATGAACATGTTGAATACCTAAATGATGATGTTGATGGTGTAGTACATTAACATCAGGAAGAAACTATCTGAGAATAAAAATATATTTTCATATATATTACAGAAGAATATATTGTTGAATATCTAGGTGATGAAGTTAGTAAAGATATATTTACTGTATAATTTGTTTCTAATGAAGCACAAATGGAAATTATGGAAGAAAAATTTGTTCCTAAAGAAAATTTAGAAGAATATGTGGTGCCTGAAATAAATTTTTCTTCTAAAGAAATAATGGAACAAGACATTCATCTTTCTTGAGAATAATTGGGTGAACGTAACAGATGTATAATTTTTTATTTAGATGAAGGTATATAGTCTCTTCATCTTCTCATAGATGCTCCTTTTTAGTTGGGATAAAACCCCGATTTTTTAGTAAATTTAAGTGAACAATATTTTGGATTTATGTTAACTCGATACATATTATAGATTTCAAGATTAATATCATGTTTCTGATTCTTTAGAGGTCTTAGTTAAATAAATTCATCCATTAATAGTTTTTAATCTAAAATATATCATTGCTAAAAACATTGTACCTTTAATATAATCAAAACATATATCAGTTTCTGCTTCTAATCCTACCGGAGAAAATTATGCTTATGTAAGTAAATATGTCATAAAACACTTTAGAAACACATTTTTATCTAGATTATAAATGATAAGGTAGTAAAAACATGCCCCTATTAATAATATCACTTAAAGAGATGTGTCCATGTTATTGGAGAAAATTATATGGAAGATTTAATTAAAAATACTCAATAATGTTCTAGAAGTTATGATTGAGAACAAGAAGCTGAGTGATGATATTATGTCTCTAAAATCTGTTGATGAAGTTATTAAAATGTCCTAAAATTGATCAAGATCATATTTCTCATCTTGTGGAGGATTATGGTGGCCATATCCCACAAAATTTTTTCTCTCTAATTCAACTTATCCTGCTAATTTTTTTTGAAAAGGTGGATAAGAGCAATGCCATATTATTCAATGAGATGTGTCTACTCATGTATGGATATAATAAGATTAATGATAATTATATAGGATGTTTAAAAATGATTCTAAATAATAGTAAGTCTCTCATATAAGCTATTTTAGCTTCTACTGAATCTGGACATCCAGCTCAGCCTATAGACATTGACTTAATCAGATTATTTCTTAAACAAGAGCTTCAATCATTGTTTAGTGTTGTCGATAAAGAAAGTTACTATAATATCATAAAAATTAGTCATGTTTTCATTATTTTGTGAGGGTCCATTCAATTATTTCCAATGATTCTCGGGAATAAATCTCTACGAATGCAGAATTTTACATTAAAAAAACATTCTATGTAAGAGCTGCCCAATCACTTCATGTATCTTTTAGAGAATTTGAAAATAAATCCAGTAACTAATGACATTATGTATCAATTTTATATGATAATAAAACTCACACATACACTGTTTGGGTTCCTAGAAAATATCGATGACTTTGAGAAGGGTACGCAGGGTCGGGGTGAGATAATCACTTACTTCATTAAGTTGATAAAACCAAATCTATATATGAAGCATAGTGACATTGGGGCTCTTAAAACTGCTCCATTGCAACCTGGTCCAACTCTGTCCTCATCCACTACCTTTTTTCATTCAACCATGTCGATATATAAGTCTATGATCTATATTACACATGTTATTATTGAGACAGCCTTTACATGGTCTTCCACCAAACCATCTCATGCACCCTCTGTCATTGAAGGAGTGCTTTTTAGTTCTTTAATTGTTAGAAAAATATCTTATACCAATTCCACATCTACACTCGTGGATACTCATGACCTCTACTACAAGGTAAATGAAAATACTAATGTCTCTGAAGAGATTTGAAAGATGTATTTTGATAGCGGTGTTTTGTATTTCTCATTATGCTTGTAATGAACTCTGTCATTCTATTTAATAAAATGTGAACTATTTTTTATTATTCTATTATGTACATTCATTCAGTGTTTCATTCTTTTGTTTATTATGATAATCCAAAAAGTGGTATAAATAAGACATGAATACGACAAGACATTTATGGAAGAATTTATGGAAAATGATCTTCCTGAGGGAAGTGTAGATTTTATAAAGACTATCACATTAATATTCAAATAAATTTTCATTACTATAATATTTGGATTATAAATGCCATGATTTGTGATCATAAAAAGAGGTATATTGTTGTACCAATCACGTTTTAATTCTCAAAAATCTTTCTTTTTTAAATGATTATAAAATAACTTTAGAGATTATTGGACTCCTCATGTGTAAATGCTTACAACTCATGTTTTAAACTCTCATAATATCATGATTCATAATCTCAAAATTCATGTTTGAATCATTTGAAAAAAAATTAATCTTGTTCCACTATGATTTAGTTCGATAATGGTTAATCATAATCCATTCTATGAATAATTATTCATCAGATAGCTTACTTATATTTGGCTATGTCCTTGAAACTGTAATTATGCTATTAGTTCAATATGTTCACTATTTGTGACACAATATGTTTTATAATGATTGAAAATATTCATAATGTCTGTGACATAGTATCCTAGCATCCAGTTCCATATTATCACAATGGACCTGACACAGTTTACACGAAATAATTTCAAAGAAACAATAAAAATACATTGTTATGAATTTTGAAAATGGACTAGGCATCATTAACTAAGAAATAATTTACCTGGCATCGTAGTCTTGCTACTAATTACATACTTTCTAAAGGACCAGACACCATAAATGTGCTACCTGTTCCAAATGTCATCGCAACTACAACATCGTCACTATATGACCAAGTCTTTATCACCATTATTGTTTTACCATGATAATTGCACCATGACTATATCACCATAACCGTGACATCGTTCCATAGTTATCCATTTTTTTGTATTTAAAAATTAAATTTAAAAGTTATTTATAGTAGTAATATTTTATTCATTTAATGAAACTAATATAATTAATTTTTTTTTCCATCATTTCAGTATATAAAATGAGGTATGTAGGGTTGACATAGTGTATCTTGTCATTTCAAACACAAGAAAGAAAAATCAAAATAAAACCATTGCACTGGATAAAGTACATGATAAAAATAACAGGTATGGATTGCATGCGAATGAAGAAAAACATCAATACATACACTGAATTACACATGAAGAACTATTGATTCTTAGCGGCAGAACTATCGGGGATAAAAAAATAAAATATCCACACAAGAACATGTTTAAGAAGAATATGATATTCAAATAACATCTCATTGAACTAGACAAAAGATCATGAGGCTCACGACACTCTATTTCCACAGGAAGACTTGAAAATCACATCTTCAACATCCTACAAGTCTAGAGCTATAGAGAATAACACTTAAATAATTTCTATTTGTTTCTCATTATCTTTGATCAGATTTGTAAAGTATTTATTACATTTCAAGATGTTTATTATATGTACTAAAAACACACAGTCTCTCTTACAATGAATTATAGGATAAATGATATCCTCACTCAAATATCATTTACACCTTGTTTTATACAATAGGTCATGTGTGACCACGCTGTTCTTTTTTCATGTACAATATTGTAGAGTTTTTGTGACCTAGATTGTTTTGTGTACTATTGTTAATTGTGATCTAGAATGTGGATTAAATAAATAAATAAATATATATATATATATCTTGGTGGAAGGTGATAACCATGTAGAGTGGATTAGTCTCATCTTGAGATTGAACAACTTTTTTATCCACACTATTTTTAATTAATACTTTCTCTTTTTTAATGTATATTTTTAAAAATTAAATTTTACATTTATAATTAGTCTTGATTAGTATTTATATCTCTATTTCCTTAGTATATTAGTTTAGAATGTTTTATAAATATATCATATTGGTATAATTGAGAATTCATCAATCTTCTATGAAGATATTTGAATCGTCAAAATTATAATTTCACCACCGTGATGAAATAGAATGTTTTTATTTTAATGTGAGGGAATCAATTAAATAATGTCTTTAATAGAAATAATTTTAGGAACCCAATTCAGTGCCCCTCGTGAGTGTCATGCTCTAATCAACAATATCATTGTGTTAAATTATTTCTATGGAATGCATTCTTTAATAAATTTTATGTTATACTAGAAATAATTAAAATCATGTCAATTTCATTGTGGAGTGCATGAAATTTATTTATAGTATCAATATATATTGAAATTAATATTTTATGAAATTAACTAATTAATCAATCTTGGAATATAATATAATAATGGATTTATGTAATATAAATTATTTTGTAATTATCTTCTAAATAAATATTCAAATAATTTTATACACATATTGGTTATGGAATATATTTATATGAAATATTTTGTTTTTTTATATTCTCCTTCCATCATGAAAAGTATATACAAATTATTTTTTAATCCTATAAATGTATTATTGATTCCAAATAAAATAATTATAAAAAATACTAACCTCTGAAGTATACATAAATTTAATAAAATATATGATTGTGAGAAAACATAATTTCAATAATGTTTAAATTAGTCTGGAATATTTTTATTCAATTTATACATTGACTAATTTTCTAAATATAGTCCTTATCAATATATGGTTACTAGTTCGATTATTTCTATATCCATATAAAAAATTAACTTATGTGTACTTTGATATAGAAGATAATACACAGACAAGCTTTGTATGATCTTGTTCTACAAACTCATAACTTCGACAAATTATATGAAAATTTATTTCATTTATTGATTCCCATAATCATATTTTTAGTGTGTTTGATGACTCTATAGATAATTAATGACATAAAATAGAAAAAATTAATATACGTATATATATCTGAATATTTTAATTTCTGTTAATCCTTATAATTTATTACATATACCTTTAATACTATTCAAATTTTCAAATTAAATTTACAAAAAAATGATATATAATTAATATGTAAGGGGAAAAATATGACATATCAATCAATGTAACATAGGATGTCATGAAAAATTTCAAAAATTATATAAAATATAACATGTGGTCATGGAAGGATTTACTTGATATATAATTGAGATTATTACAATCATATCTAAATGATTATCAGTTGGTACCCCATACTGAACACTACTATTCATTAGGAATGTGTAACTATGTGGTTCTAGTCATGTAATGTAGCTCCCCCAATTTCCAAAAAGGGACCCTTTAATAATAATTTTTATGTAAATTAAGTGTTTTTGTGAATTTTTGAACTGTGTGTATGAATTTATAATTGTTTTATAGATTTTATAATGGTTATTAGTTGTTGTAAAATTTGAAAAAAAAATATGAGATACATATAAAAAATAGTGTATAGTGAGCTAGAGTGTAATTTGACAGATGATGAGAGGCACACATCTTATACAAACCGTGTAGAAGCCTAGGAGAAACCATGATTTTTGAGATATTGGTTTTTTTCATAGTTAGATCATGGATGGAAAAAATGAAAGCCAAATGTGTGAGGTTTGTCCTTTGAAAATTGGCCGAATCACAATTATTTCATGGATTTCCTAACCATATGACTATGCATGAAGAGTTTCATAAATAGATCGACAAAATATGGATATACACCTGTTTTCTATTTAAACCCCTATTTCATTCCCCAAAATGAGCCAAACTCATTAATTTTTTCTCATAAATTCTATGGATGATTCTCTTATCAATATGAATATTATTTTAAGGATTCTTTTTCTGTGTTAAAACAGTCTTCTTATGGAAAGTATTTATTCTTGGTTGTTTCCCTTGCTTTTCCCTAGATATAATTATCCCTCTAAATTAGTTTCATATATATATTTATTTTAATGATATATTTTGTGTATTTTATGCTGGATATTATTATATTTAGAAATATTTCTTATGTACGAGATTTAATATGGAGTTTTTGAGATTCAACTTTGTTTCACGGACATTTTCCTACAATTTTCTATATTCTCCAAATTTTTAAGGTGGGGGGATTCACTCTCAGCTCCTCTATTTATAATATGATTTATTAGATTCAAATTTACTAAATTTTTTAAAATTAAATAAAAAATTGTGTGAAAGTAATGTTATATACCTTTTTAGTGATTATATGTGGATTTCATTGATATTTTGGAATTGATGTGTAACGTGATATTGAAAATGGATTTGAAATACATATTTTAAAAAAATTTCTTTGTTTGATTAATGAAAAAAAATCAATTAAATTTTTTTGAAATCATTTTTAATTAGAAATTTTATTTATAATGGATATAGTTGTGTCATGAATGTATTGGCATGGTTGTTTGGAATACATGGTATTGTGTGTACATGTTTTATTTAGAGGACATGTTGATATTAGATCTTTTTCTCAGTTACAATGGTATAATGGAACATGGAACTTAATTACCTTGTGAAGACATGGTATATTGGGGACAAACCAATTATTGGAATGTAATTTTCATAAAAAAATCCATCATTTATCGATGTATGGTTTTTTGGATTGGGATGGGAAATGAAAAATGTCTTGATAAATGGTTTTGAGGAAAAATCATGGTTTATTTTCAAAGAAAATAGTTTTAACTAAATATTATTTCATTTTCTATCCTAGTGTATTGAGTAGGGAAGTAATTTGGAGAAATAAATATGAGATTCATTACTCACCTCTTCTTTAGAACTTTGGGTCTATTGCAGATGTTTTTATCAATCATGTGAAATATTAATGTATCACACTACTCTAGTGTAGCTTAGTGATACAAGGGATGTTGTTTTGACTGAAGTATGGATTAGTTTTGGGTTTTGGAGTTTTTTCATCATCTCATTGTGTTAGTTTTTTATTATTTCATATGTATATAGTGGTTTTATACTTTTCCATATTTGTAATTTTGTAATTGGTTTTAATATCATGTAATTCTGAGTTTTCTTTCATTAGAACCATGCATCACGTAGTGTATTATTTTATTTAATATATTTTTGTTGGTTGTTTATTTGAAAGGTAAAATTTTATATCAATTATTAGTAAATTAGCTAGAGTTCATTACCACTCTATAAAATATAGGGTTTTTCATTAAAGTCCAAGTAATTTCCTCCATCTCATTCAAGCCATTGGGGATGGGTGGGATGTTACCAATGGCATCATTCATTTTCCTTCCAAACATCCTTTTAAAAAATTTTTATCATATTAGTTTTTTGATTTCCTAACAAGTGGTATTGAGTTAACTTATTCATGATGTTGATATTCATTTTTGTCTATTACTTGAGTTGGGTTGGTAGAATAGAGTATAATTTTATTGAATAGTAATTTTAGAGTTAAATGGCATATAAAAATATTTTATGTTGAAAATAAGGTTACCAGGGAGTTTGTAACATATTTTTTTGAAAACACTCTTAGTATTTGGAATCTTGTTATCATGGTCATAGAAAATGAGGCAACCAATACAAGAATTAGATTACTTAATTTCCACAAGGAGTGCATATTTCATTTTAGTAAAGATTTATTATTTTTTAAAAAAGTTTTTATTTTTGAAAAATGTTAATGTTTTTTTTCCAATGTACGATTTTGAACTACTGAATGGTTTTGGTATAATAAATATTGTTTTATTTTCAAAAGCAAGATGATATTTTTAAAAAATGGTTAAAAGGGAAATGTTTGATTAGGGATTGAATTATATTAATAATTATGATATATTAGAATGTTAAATGATAAAAAATCAATATATATAGAGTGAGACATATGGTGTTTGTTGTGTTTCTATAAAATGGTACTTGGTGTGTGTCATAAGATTCAACTAGAATAAACTGATGAGAATTTGGTTTAACATATGTCACAGGGGAACCAGTAGCTGATTCATAGTAGTTTATATGAATTTAATAATGTTAAAAAGAGGTACAGGAAGGATTAGGCATGGAAAGTGGATTTTTCCTTCCAATAGCCAAAACATAATCCACCAATTTTTTGAGTGATTATTAATTAGAAAACACATAGGTGTGGCAAAATAAAATGATTAATATGTTCTATTTAATTGAAACACCTGTAGAGCTAGTATTAATAATGGAAACATATATTATACAATATATTGAACTCCATTGGTGGGATTTGTATTTTCATTCTAAATAAGTTCGTATAGGTAGAATGGAGGATTTTGATGAATTTTTTATTAAAAAATTCAGTCCTTATACATTTTGAACTAACATAATGTTTGAATTCTATAGCATAAACTAGGAAAATATTTTTCCATTGAGTACATGAGAAAATTTATAAATTTTGAGAAATTTTCACCAAATGTTTATACTAGTGAATCAATAATGGAACATTTCATTGAATCAAATTTTAGGTAAAAGATTATCTCAATGATTATTATGCTCTATATTATTAATTATATAGAGATAATCAATATAATAATGGTAGAAGAAAGGGAAACCATGAGTGATAAGGGTGAGGAATCATATTGATACCCATAAGAAATAGTGGGAACTCTAACATATGGAGAATATGGAAGAATGACTCCTATGTTCAATGTGGAATCATTAATCAAAATCCAAATGTAGGATTGATGAATATTCCTTTGAGACCCATGACTAAAGCTCGATGTTTTCAACGTGGTTCCATTGACCACATGGAGTGAGAGTGTACCAAAAAACTGAGAGTATGTCAAATTTGCAACAAGCGGGTGAATCATATGTGCTATTGTCTCATTTATCAAATGTTTATTGTGGGGGATACTTATTATGTTTGATAGAATCATATTATTTATCTTGTAAAGGATAGAATAATCAATATCGTCTTCATAATAGAGAAAAAAATGGAGGTTCTTGGAATATTAGTACTCCTAACCAAGGTATATCACAACTGGGTAATGAGGAACAATGTATGGAGATACACTAATTATATAGAGATGATTATGTTATTATGGATGATAATTTTAGAATATTTATGGTTAGAGGAATTGTTATTTTGAATTATAACATTATGAATGAATTTATTGTTATGGGTGTGTCAACTTAATTATTTTCTACATGATCTATTTATTTTATTATTTTAAAATTTTATATTATTCTTTATATATTAAAACATAAATATCCTAATGGTCAAAGGGTATTTTGGGATTTTGTGAGTATATCATGTTATATAACTATTGATGGATCTTAGTTGATATGGGATTTCAATATGTTTAAAATGAAATTCAATAATATATTATTGTGTATATATTTATTGATAATTATTAAGGCATGCATCAACAATTTACCAGAAAGGTCAGTTATGTAATTTAATTTGTCATCAAGAATATCATTTGTGGATACCATAGTGTAAATACAGGTGCAAAAAATATTTTGGAATTAGTATATTGAATGATATCATACCAATTGGTAGAAATGTTTTTGTCATCAATGTAAAAAATTTATATTAATATTTTTTGTAGTGTATAATCAATTTTCATATGTGTTTCCAAATAATTAATCATGGTTTCCACCAATGATATAATTGGAGTTTATGACTGATATCCTTATAGGGACAAGTCCTATTTCCCTTCCATCTAATTGAGAGAAAAAATTAGAATTACGGTATTTCCTATTCTAGTCGGAGGATCAAGATAGTGAATTGTTCATTAGACTAAACATATCTTCAAGAAAAACAAGGGTATTGTTTTTCAAGAATGGTAATTGAAGTCTTCAATTTTATGTGCATTTTCATATTATTGTCCATGTTTCAATAAAAAAATTCTAATTCCATACATTAATGATCTATTTGATGAATTTATGGTAGACTGGTAGTTCTTAAAATTAACGTATGATTAGGATAACACCAATTACAGGGTTGGAAAGAAGAAATTTGAAATATAGCTTTAGGTGTAGATATAGCCAGTATGAAAATGTGGTTCAGCCTTTCAGTTCAAAAAATGGACAATTATCCAATATGGCATTGATGAATCACATATTTTTATGATATATGGATTCTTTTATGGGGGTATTTATAGATTACATATTGGTGTTTTCAGGGACAAGTGCTAAGTGTTATCAATACAAGGAGACAACATTGTGAATCTTGAGGGATCGTCTTTTGTATTCCAAATTTTCACAGTTATATTTTTGGATACAATATGTATGATTCACTGGCTATGTAATCTCTATAATAATAGTTTCTCTATATATATAAATGATTTAGGAATTTATATCATGGAAACCTGCAATTAAATTCTTAAAAATTTATGGTTTCAAGGGTTAACTGAGTTATTACTGACTCTTGCATCATTAAATATATCAACTAGTTTCACTTGTGGAATATTTTTCAAATAATTATGTTTCATTACAACGGATTCAGATTGACATAAGATTTTTTAGAAGATATATTTTTACCATACATTATCACCAATCTTGATTTCTTGGAATTCGGATAAGTGAACAGGGTTTATTATGATTCTTTGAGATCTGGTTTGTGGTTTTTCCCATTAAATGAGATCATCTTGTATCTTATGAATCAAGTAAGTTTTTATTTCATAATAATAACAACGTAAAAATAGAATTGGTGTTCGATAAAATTTTCCATGCCATGAATTCTTTCTATAATTGAGACATTGGGGAAAATTTTAGCATTTTTACAGATCATAAGAGCTTCAAACAAATTTTTTCACAAATATACTTCAATATGAAAAAAAAATGATTGATGGGGAATCACATAATTTTTGACATTAAATTGATTTATACACCAGGTATGGGAAATTATATGGTAGATTAATTATGATGAAGGATATGTGCTAGATTTGTAAAATAAAAATCATATGAGTGGTTGTTAATGTTGGTATTAGGAGAAATGCATATATAATGGGAAGACCGAAGAGAATTAATGGCCTCATTCTAGTTTTTATTATTATTAATTTGTTTGAAATTGTTAAATAGGTGTAAAGATCTGATATATAATGTGTTGTGATGAGAAAAAACGCATTGTTTGTGAGACCATTCATGGGTGAAAGCTTGACAGGAGTTCAATGATGTGGTTCATAAATTGGATTGTCATACTAATTTCTTTTCACAAAAAACATCATAATCGTTAACATCATTCATTATGGGCTATTCATACTCACCTATAAAAGATGTATACGTCATTGAATGCACAATTTTAGTGGTTTGGTATGAAAATGAAGGTGGATGAGTTCATTTAATATTTTCTAAATAGTATGCATGTTATGTTATTCAATAAATGACTAGTAGTTCAATTTAATTTTTATATATTCTTTTTTTTATATTGAATGATATCCATATGAATTTTGTAAGAAAGTCTCCCAAAAATGGTTCCAAAATATGATTCCACATGGGTTATTATAGATCAACTCACAATTTCACCACATTTAATTCATATTTGTGAAACTAATATGATGGTATAATTATCAAATATATATATATATATGAGACATGGAAAATATAAATGATATACAAGTTTCAATAGTATCATATTTAGATCCCCAGATCACACCATGTTTATGGAAGTCCTTACCAAAATCACTTGGGACGTAGTTGACTATGACTATTATGTATCATCCTTAGATAGATTGTAAATTGAAATGGATGATACCTATATTGGAAGACACGTTGTAGGATTGGGTAAATTATTTCAGTGGCCCATGGTAATAGACATTTCCATTATTAGAGTTTTCGTATAACAACAATAATGAATCCTCAGTACATATAGATCATATTTGATGAAATATATGGGTTTACTTTTTGTTTTTAAAATTATTGGGTAGAATCATGTGATAATACACTAGTTGGTCCAAGATATGTCCTAGAAAAATTGATAAAATTTAGTTGATCAGGAAGAAGGTGGAGACAACTTAGAGACACTAGAATCATATTTCAATCATCATCATATGTCATTTCCCTTTGTGGTGAGTGATCATGTGTTCTAGAGAATATCTCCAAATCTTGTACATCAGTATAGTGGGAAGCAGGAAAAGTTATCTCCTTGATACATCGGCCCTTTTGAAAAACTGTAATTTATTTTTTAGGTTGAATATTAGTTTTCATTACTACCATAGTTTAGTGTAATTCATAACGTGTTCAATGCATCTTAGGTCAATATTAATCAGCCCAGACATAACCATGTGATCCATTGGGGTCTCATTGACATAAACGGTGGTGCAGATGAAATTTCATATTATGTATATTAAAGAGAAATTCATAAATGTAAAATGAATCTGTATAGATTATGTTTTATGGAAACATGGTCAAATTCATGATGTGACTTGTGAACGTGATAAGGGAATGTTCGATCAATGACAGAAACTCTATCAGGACACCATTGGTTTTCAAAAATCATGGGAAAGAAATTACACAGGTGGGGATAATGTATCACCTCTATTTTATATAAATCAATCATTTCATTTTTATTTGTAAGTACATAATTTTATTGGGTGTTTTTTGGGAGAGTTTGGATGAAGTTAGGATTGTTTTGGGGCCTTTCTACGGATGAACAGTAGGTGCATGGTTTGGGAAAACCCAGAATGAACTATATGAAACAATTCACAGTGAAAAAGATGATATTATAAATGGTAACATTAGGAATATATTTTTTCCAACCACATGGAATTGTAGGAAAAACAATAATTTTTTACACCGTGTGATTTTGAATGGTTGGCACATGGTTTGGAAATCATGTGATCCAACCATGTGGGGGTCATCCATGAAGAAATTTTTGGCATACATTTAGTGAATGGTTTTCCTAACCTTGTAATTAACCATACATAATATAAAAACAATATAAAACGTGGATATATGTGGTTTTATGTTTTATCTCAAATTTCATGTCCCAAACTATCCCTATCTCGGTAATTATTCTTATCAAATGCTATGAAGGATTCTCCCATCATTATGGATTAAATACCATGGAATCTCATATTGTGTTAAAGATATATTCTCATTGTATGTTTTCATTCATGTTATTTTCCCTTGGTTTTCCATTGGCAAACTTCTCTATAACACCCTTGTATGGAGTGGAGAATGGATAGGTTGGATCTATGGAGTATGAATGCCATTGGTTTTTTTTATTTTCAAGTATTATATTAATTATGTGGTTGTATTATAGTCATCCAATAATGTATTTTTTTGTTTATTGGATATAATAAAATTTTGAGTTTCATTTCATTTATATCATGAATCATTAAGTGGTTTATTTAGTTATGTCTTTTTTGGTATGTTTAATTGTTTTAATATGGGAAATCATCCCCTATTGTAAATGTATTCATCATCATTTTTTTAGGTGCATTGGCCTCTTTAGTGTATTTATTAAGGGGATATAACACCCTCATGCATTAGCAATCTAATAATTAGGGGTGTGATTTTACAGGTAATCTCATAAAAAATAACCTTTTCCCTGATTGAAATTGATATTTCCATTTATCTATTCATGTCTTTTTTTTCTATGGGGTTTTCATTAATTAATTATATATATTATCTACTATAATGTTCCCACATATTTAATATTATGGAATAAAATATAATACACTAATGATTCTCCACCAGAGGCCCTTGGACTCAACATAAAGTCTTCTCATTATCCCCATAGAATTACTCCATCTCAATCTCATATACGACAACTAGTTCATTATCTTCTATAAAAACATAATGGGATAACAATTTCTTAAGCTTCACATCCAAAGTGCAATATTATAAAAAATTAAGAAAACCCCAATTAGCCTCTAATATAATTCTAAAATATATATATATATTTACATTATATAATGGTAATAATAAACAACAATATATATTGATCCTTTGATATAATTGGGTTCTAAAGATTCCTCCCAAATGGTTGATATTTGCATATTTCATCTAAAAATACTTTGATTGCAATGGTAATTGAAATATCATTTTTTGAATTTTAATTCTATTGGATTCATGGTTGTATTTTCCAAATATATTTTAATAAATTTTATTAGAAAATCATTTCTAAAATAAACATGGTAATCTCCTTCACTGGGAATCATCTAGACATACCACTTGTGAAAAATGCAAATCATGAAGTTATATTTCAATTCAAATTTTGGGTTTTAATAACGTATATTATTTTTATATGTTATTTATTAGATGAGTTCCTATCCATAGATCATCATTAATCAACTAGTTGGATAAGTACCCCACCTTAGAGTCTTATTTTAGTTCAATGATTATATTGTTTCCAATATAGAATTGTTTATTATGTATTATTTTGTTAGAATGAACCATCAAAAATATCCAACCAGAATTATAGATTTTATTATTTCATTACATGATGGTATTTAATTGAAGCATACAGTTTATTTAAAACAAACCAATATGTAATAAATCAAATCATGGTTTCGTATTGTTCCCAACTCAGATAAATTAATTGATCATAATTTTATAGTGTCCCCAAAATCGTGTAAATAAATTCAATAATATACAGTAAATTAACAAAAAAAGGTGCTATCTATTAAATTGGGGATTTAAAGTATTCCCAACCAATATATAATCACATGAAACGTATGATAATAGTACAAAAAAAATTATATTGTCGCATGGATCAAAGCTTAATAATGACCCCAAATCAAAAGTAATTACATGAATAATTATTGGTAGTATAAAAAAAAATTATATAATTAATACTCACTCACTAAAATTTCAATATACATCTCATTATCTACTCTTAAACAACATGATAAGTTAGATTGTAGAATCCCAATGAGTAATTATCATATCACATCCAAAAAAATACTTGAAATTTAAAAAAATGTGAAATTAAACAAACATGACTCATATAATAATCTCTATCTCATTATAATTGATATATATAGAAAAATCAATCTATTTCCAATAATAATATTTCAATGATCACTTCACATGCATAATCTATCCTAGTTGAATTAGTTCAACCCAAAGTGATCATGGATGATTATGTACTATTAAAAACCAATATCCTTTTTTTACATTAATATAGAATATAATATAACAAGGGACTAGTACATGGTGATGATACTAAACTATTTAAAAAATTAATTCTATATTTTCTATGAATAGATTTCTGTCTGTTTTTAAATGTTATTTTTGAATGCATATTACATGATGAAGAACTGATTAAACATTTTAATGATTTATATGGGTGATAATGATGGATGGAGAAATACATGATCATGATATAAATATATGATAAATATCAAGTTAAATTAATATTCATCATACTATATGTTATGGATTTTATTTTTTAAAAATTAAGGATATAACCGTAGCCTCTAATTTTATTTCATTCCACATACCTATTTCATTGAAGATGGTTCCAAAAACAAATATATATTATGTATGCATTTAATAAATAAATTATAAATACACTAAGTAAAATTGAATATATCATGAATCTGTTACACACTCCTTAAATGAATTCAATATTATTAAAAAAATACTGAAATTAAATTTGCTTCAATCATCCAGACATCCCTAACCAAAAACACATTCATATGGAATATTTACATAGTCATAGATATAGAGATTTATTTTTTGAGTTTTTTAGAATTAATAGTATTATAAGGTAAACTAGATGTGGGTATGATGATTGTGGGATGAACAAAAACCACAAATAAATTACACAAAAAAAAGACACTTTTAATGGAATTTATATTTTTTAGTAAAAGGCTGTCTAAAATGTGAAACTATGTAAAAACAATTATTTAATAATTGAAAATTATATTTAGTGAAATATAAAAAAAATATAATTATTTTTTAAAATGAATTAAAACAATTTTATTGTAAATAAAATTCTAGATAATGGAAATGTTTCCAAAATAAACTAAATGTGGACTCTATAGATGGATACTATATTTTTGCATATTCCTGTACTAACATAATCATGGTCTATTAAATGTATATGTTACCATTAATCATCTAAAATTAAATCCTTACATAATGTAATGTGGTATTGTTTTCTAATAACATAAAGTTGTTGGCTAGTTTACTGCAACATATATCAACCATTTAACATTTCTCATTTGACCCTAAAGAATTATTTATATCAAAATAAACTATTATAAAAAATTATATTAATATATCATGAATATCTAACTTTAAAATTTCATTTCTATTGAAATTATATATTAGAATATTTGTTTTTTTTCGTAAACTACGAGTTTGTACCTAATATGATTATATTTTATAATAATATAGATATTTTAAAAACCTATAGGTAATGACTGAATCTAATTTTTAAATTTGTGATTTTTTAAATAATATCACACATATATCATATTAATGCATAAAATTTAGAATCGTTTGGATGTGGTAATTCATTGATATATTTAAAAAATATTTTTTTCAATAAATTTTTGTTTGTATTATATCCCAAAATAGAGTATTTCTACTGAGAAAAAAATATTTTGAGATATGAAATGAGAAATTTAAACAATATTTAATGGAATTCTTTTAAACAACTCAAGATATTTATTTGTATTTTAACATCATAATTTATCTCAATAAATAAATCAACCATTTTATTTTATTATTATTATTATAACAATTTTCCTTCTAGGGATGGTCCAAAGAGTTCATTTAATTCAATAAAAATCCATTAGTTTAGTTCAATGATATATATTAATGAAAATGAAGAGTCCAAAAAATATAAATCGTTAATATTTGATAAGTCAGATGATCATTTTAATTAAATAACTATCCATATTTATAAGGTTATGAATATATATAAGTATCTATTTTTTCCATTCATTTTAAAACATAAAAAATATTTATTAAATATGAAATTTGTATGAATAATCAAGTATTGGATCATATTTAAAATTTACAGAAAATATATATAACATCCACACACCAATATTTATTAATTTTCATATCCCAACCAAGAATATAATTAAATATATAAAAATCAGTCTATATACAAAAATGTATCTGAATTTTTGATTTTTCAATAAGGGAAATTCATAATAGTTCAATTATCCATAATGTATCTCATCAAATATTCCTATATCAACTATTTGATAATTTGATATTAATTTTTGAGTTAAAAATTTAGAATTTAACTATTAATTTTTAAAATAATGATTTTACTAATAATTGTGAAAATTTATCAATCAGGTTCACTAATTAAATTACTAATATTTATAATATATTATTTTATAAGTGCAGTAATTTGAAAGTAAATTTAAAATGTATATATTTATAAATATTCATGTTTAGGGGTGTCATTGATGTATTATGGGGTGTTTTATAAATTAAAAAAATATAGATAATATATAAAAAATCATTAATATCGATAAAATGATGTGTAATTAAATATATAACACCTAAATGTACATATAAAAACTATTCAAAATTGAATATATATGTGAATAAATATTTATGAGAGTTGATATAATGGGGATTTGAAAAAATAGAAAATATGAAAAGAACACATTAGTTTTATATGGAAATTTATTACAAATAAAGATAAATGTGTCCTTATGTATGTTAATCTAATAATTATTCATCATTTATATTTTTTTCATAATTTCCATCAATAAATTTTTTATTATTTTTCATTTACAAAAAACATCTCAATATTGAATCCATAAATAATATAGATTATATTTATGTCTGAAATGAAGATTAATTAAAAAAATCTTCCCCAATAATTTAATGATTTTATTCATGCATATTTGGGGTAATATAACATCATAGTAATTTTAATAAAAATGAAATTCACCCCCCTGACACTTAGATTTCCTAAATAAATTCATTGCAAATCCTTGTAACTACATTGCATGGAATGGTATTCATTATGTAAAGTTACTGTCAATAATAGGTCAAAATAATATCTATGGGGTTCTTTAATGGTAGAATAATATAGGGATAATTGGAGTATATTCTTAAATATTAATTATTATGTTATTAATGAATGAATACACATTTAAATGTACATAATATAATGAAATTATTCTTGATGTTATAAAACACAAAATTTGTATTTAATAGTGAAGATCCAAAATAATTTTTTTTAATGAAATACCATTGCATTAAATATTGGTATGCATCTCACTTTTTGGGTGCCTATAATTGTTTTTACAATGAATGATATTCCATTAAAAACATTTTAGAGTTGAAATAAATTCAAAGATATTTATTCATAAGTTAGATGTTTTTAGAATAAATAATGTATCATAATCCCCCAAAATAATTATTAGAATAATTTATACATTTTTTAGGATATAATTTGAAATTTTATGTTTCAATAAATATGCACATGTTAATGTAGTGTAGAGACAGAAAAATTGAAATATTGGATAATTAAATTTACAGTAAAATGCAATATAAAATGATAACATATTCATATATAGATGGTTTTTGGATAATATAAATATATTTTTAGAGATAAATACATAGATGTGTACAGAGAGTGAGATTGGTGATGAAGATATGTAGAGTTACAAGGGATTTTGGAGGTATGGAGAGGGAAAGACTCACTCTGTATACTATTTGGGATCGTTTCATATAGTTGTGTGTTTTGTTTAATTTAATGTGGTGAATTATTCTTGTGTCCCCTCAAATAATAGATTTAACTAGTGAAAAATTATTGATAAAATATTTTTTATAAATATCATGAACATTAACTATAGTATAGGTGTAATTTTTTTAAAAATATCATTAAATCATGATTTATTTTTATAGGGGAGAAGTAAAATGCGATGATTAATGATAATATGTAGTTATACATCTTGAATTTAATTCTACATTATTTCCCTCTTATGGAGTAACATATAATAATTTTTATATACAAATTTAAATTATTTTATGAAAAATTAAAAATATCTTCCAAATAATTAATATTTAGTAATCCCTCTGTACATAGATTTTTACAATAATAATATAAATTTTCACAGAACCAAAATATTTGTATTGTTTTCCAATTAAAAACTAATTTTTTTACCAAAAGATATACTATATTTTTATTATAAAAATGTGTTACTATGTGACATAAAATGGAATATATATTTCAAATCCTATGGATGTTTTTATCCATAAAAATTTAACTCATGGTATAAGTAACATCCTACCCAGTGGTTTTGGACTCCACCCAACAAAAACATTTTAAATATTAATATGGATGTATGAGAAGGCATTGTAATATGGGTAACTACCCTTGGATAAGATACGAAATTTATTTAATGTTTTAATAAATGTTATGCAATTTTAGGAATCTCATTTCACATTGATATTTTTAAAAATAATTAAATATGGGGAATTATTAGATGAAGTCATTTGATTATAAAATTTGCGAGGGATAGAAAAAATTAGGGTTTTTATACTTTGGGGGGTAATTTTTTTATCAAAAATTTACATCCATATGTAATAAGTAAGATACATCAGAATTTTGTGGAATATTCCTCCTAATCAACAAAAACCCAAATTATTATACAATCACCATTTTTAAAAAGTTTATTATATTTTGAAAAATGTTTTTTAAAATAAATTTTCTTTTAATTACAATTATTCATTATAAAAATATTCATAAAAAATTATATTAACCATGTAAATTTTAATTAATGTATACCATTATAAAACAAGAGTGTGAGATGGTTTTTTTAAATTGAGAGGTAAATGTCAAAAACAATTGAATAATTAGAACATGAAATTATACTCTTATGATATGTAAAGGGATTTAATTTTTAAATTACATACTAAATCATATTGGAATGTTAAGGATTCATTATAATCCATCTAATTAGTTTATTATTTATATTTATTTTTATTTTAGGATCATTAAAGTTTAATATTCAATGAATATGATCACTTTATAACCAATGTGATAGGTCCAAAATTTATAAGAAACACTTATAAAAATGTCATTTTATATTACAGTTTAATGATAATAAATTTCATCTTATTTTTGTTTGTCATAATACATTATGTAGGGAATCTTATATTTTCGATCACTAATAGACCCAATAAATCAGTCAGATAAAATGAAAATTAGTTCAAAAGATAATGAATAGTTATTAGAATGGGTGATTGTTGTATATATGGATGCATTTTTTTACTTCTCCACTCATACAAGCCAAATCATAATTGGGAGAAGCATATTTTTAATCAAAATGATTATGTTTTAGTAAAATACTAATTAAATTATTGATATCCACTAATAAAAGATGATATTTGAAATAATAGATTTGATATCCTAAGAAATGGTTTATTTAAAAATTGATTCATTCACTACTATCATTGAGGTATCGAATCAAATTCAGTGATGATATATTAATTTTTAGGAAAGATGAAAATTATTAAGGATTTAGTATTTTTTAAAATTTTATACATATTTTGAATAATAACATATTATAAGAAAAAAATATATGGATTATCTGTTACTTAAAAATGAATCAGTATAAATTATAATATAATCATTGAAAGCATCCAAGAAATTAACAATGGATAAAAATAAATGTTGCACATTTCCCTTTGGAACATCATTAGAGACTCTAAAATTATATAAGTAATTGTATAATACGAATGTCTTTATAAGATAAAATATTATTTTCTATAGTAATAATTATAAAATAGTATTTTCAAGTAGATAATGTATCTACATTGAAACCAATGGTTTGGATTTTATAGTATTATTTCAAACTATTTTTCTAGAGGGGATGGAGGTAATGTATTTTTCGTATTTTGATATTCTATTTTTTTAAATAGACACCTGGATGTTTTTATTAACACTAGTTATGTGAAATTATAATTTTTCATTTGTTATAGCTATTATTCCATCCATTTTAAAGGATGTATGGATTTTATTGACCATTTTAGGATAAAAATGAGTTTATAATATTATATTTCAAAATATTTCTTTTTTCAACCCAAAAAATCAATTATAAGTTACTTTAATCATATTTTCTAAAGCATAATTTTTCTTATACAATTCATCACTCTGTATATGATGAAATTATATCTAAATTATAGAAAATAATATGTCATCTATAGTCTATCATGATTACTACATATGTTTAATTTAATTTATTATATGTTTTTTATAGAATAATTAATTTACAGAATAATTGATGAATATTTTGTATAGTTGATATTGGAAAATGATTATATACACCAAGTGTATAGTAAGTGGTTTTTCATTTGTTTTTTCCTTTATGTGTGGGTCATGTAGCTTGATATTTGAAAATTTTCAAAAAAAATTATTTCCATTTATTTATTCTTTTCATCGTGAAATGTGGAGAATAATGTTCTATAGGCGATATATGAATTAATATAGTGTTAAATATTATCCTTCTGAATGTATTTCTTCAAGGTAATGTGAAATTAATATTAACTATTAATATCCTTGTAAACGAGTTCATAAATGAAAAAATTCCCACTCTCATTATCCAATGACATGATAGAACTATAGAATTTCAAAAAACAATCTAAATTAAATTTGAGTGAATGGACTGGAAAGAAGGATCATTATTTTAAGGGTGTCTTTTATTTTAGAAATAAAATAGATGATGTTAATATCCAAATTATTTCGATGATATTCCATCATAGACCCTGATTTTGAAACTATCTATCAATATAAATGTTATTATTATAATTAATTGTGAGTGGATATAATATTTATTAGTTTACTGTTAAGTTTATAAAATTTATTTGGGACAACATGAACATTTATGTGAATGAAAAATCTTGTATATTAATTCAAAATAAGTTGATAATTGTTTTGGTAGTTGGGTGGATTAAATTTTATAATTTAATGGAACTAAAAAATGTAGAGTGAATATGAATATTTAGTTAAAATTGATAAATCCAATAGATTAATGAATGAATAATCATTTTTGACTTCTCAAAGTAACATTGAACAATAAATGAAAATTGTTCTTAACCTTTTCAGAATATCTTATTCATAGGGAAAAAATTTAAAATTTTGAAATTCCATTTGTTTGTGCATAATTCCATAATTAAATTTTTATACATATGTATTTTTATGGGATATAAGAGAATAATATTTACCAAACCCAATTTATGAAAATTTTTACAAAATCAATGTAAGTTGTTTTATTATCAATAAATGGAAAAGTGAAATTTATTTTGGTAGGATATGAAAATGGTTTTAGTAAAGTGCTCATATTATATTTTATCATCTGTAACATATATTATAAAAATTAAAATGGATTTAATTTAATTATAGAGTTTGATATTATGAATGACATGTTTCATTCCTAATATTACATAAATCAAAATCCCATTGACCATGGGGTTGGGTAATGGTTGAGAGGGAAATATGTATGTATTTAATTCTATCACTAACAGAGATAGGCAGAATATTAGTCAATTTTATCTTAAATGTTCTTTATACTCAAATTAATGAATGTGAAATTTTATTTCATAATGAATTATTAGGTTTTTATTGAATACATATAATGTTCTACATTATGATTCCCTTTATTTAATTTATTTACAAATAAAGGTTTATGATTTTGTAATTGGGATGACTCACTATAATTGAGGAACCTGTGGGGATTTGGGTGAGAATGATTGATTCTATTTTGGTATCAAAGAAAAAATTTATAAAGATAATAGATGAAGATCCCACAATCAAGAAATTGGAATTTAATTGGTTTTTAATAATATTGTTGAGAATGATTGTTACTATATATTAACTCATGATGGAAATTCTATAAAATTTTCACCGTTTTGAAGATAAAATAATAGTGTGGTTTTATTAATTTTATAAAAATTCAGTTTTGAGGTTATTGGATGCTATATTTATGAGAAATTATTACTTTGATCCATATTTGAATAAAATAATGTGTTGGATTATCTAATAATTTTGGATAAGTAATTTTAGGATGAACATTTTAACTAATAGTACAACATGAAAGCCTCCAAAACAATCTGATATAGGAGGGGTGAATCAGGGTGTAAATTTATTATTTTAAACTGACAATATAATTCCCATGTTGGAAGGAACCTATTAAACTTGTCTGATGATGAAGTGCATAAAATAAACTCTCACATACAAATTAATGACACATAAATATTCCTTGGTTCACCGCTATGGGCTATGTCCAAGGAGCATATGCCAACAGTGTTTCAGTCATACCAAAAAACCACTAATCTTCATAAAATTGTGGATAACAAGAGTTTTTCATAGTCACTCTATGCCAAAGGAAATTCCTTTACATGTTTTTAAGGATAGAAAACAGCATCCCTTGGATCACTGATGTCGACTCCCCCATGCTCAATTCATTAGAAGAATCTTCACTCAGTTTAACTATATAACGGTCAATTCAATGGTTTGGAATTAATTCAAGCATCCTTAATTGTAAATGGATGCTCCATTGATGTCCCATTATCACTCACATATTTAATTAATTTTCTTGTACTCTAATATGTAATGATTATTAAATTCCCTAACAAATTTGGATGATTTTCAAGATTTTGTGGGTGTTCTGAATACTACAACTGTTTCTGCTTACTTTTTCTATTTTTTCACACCATCAAGATATTTTTGAATACCACTTATATTTCCACATACCATTTAGATGTTGCCACGTAATGATACTGTTTTTGCGTACTGTAAATCTATTTTTTCATAATGCTGATGTTTTTGTGTACCGACAAGCTCTTTCAGCATACTGCTATTGTTTTCGTGTACCATCCAGCTGCTCCGCAGACTGTCCTTATGTGTGTACTCCCCTACACTTCGTACTACTCCACCCCTCCACATATTGACCTTCTCCATGTGCTGCCTTGATTGTCCACATACTGTGACAGCTTCCTATGCGAACTGCATTCTCTTCAACGAAAAATTTTCCTTATGCAGATATTTCTATCCACTTACCATATTCTCAACTGCATACCAGTTCAGACTTTACTGAATTTCTTCCTGAAAAATTAATCATCAATCTCATTACATAATAAAGGGGATTACTTCTCCTTAAATAGGTACTTGGATCCCAAAATTTTGGTAATCTGATTTACCAAAATATTCAATGTGGTACAATTTTTACTATAAACTGAAATTCAATTTAGTACTGTTAGACTCCACTACATACTTTAATCCTTTATACTATGAACCGTTATCACATAACACTAAACTTCATCTTACCGTATTGATGTCAGACTGTGCATTTCAACTCATCACTATGCATTGTCTCTGTGAACTATTTTTAGATATAAATACCAATTTGCGTACCGCACGGCTTCACTATGTATTTTTGTTGTGAACTATTTCAATAGGATTCCATGCACCACATACATTCAATGCATAATGCACAGCCTCATCATGTACAATACAGTGAAATATTTTTAAGTCAAATCATATAACCAAAATAGTATTGGTGACTTTTATACACCATTGATGTAAAATAAGGATATTGATCAAAACTGATTGTCCTAGGGACCCCATATGATCTCACCACCTCCTCTAGATAATATTTAAAAAAATCCTCTGATCTTGACTAGATGATATCAATAATCTGGGATGATTGTTTTAAACAATATTGTAACACCCATATAGCGACATAGCTTCCTTGAGTTAGAGGGAAACTGTTAACAATGCCCATCAAGATTTCCCTGCACATAAACTACCTGACATCTAACTACTAGAGAAATCTAGTAGGAACATAGTACTTATCCTTCCCCATCTGGTAGACTAATCATCAAGACAAAAACTCTAAAACTTCACACTTCATCCAATGTCACCAAAAATGACAACATAAATGTCATTAAATCCTTATCAAACTAGGATTTCCTGCCAATGGTGAGCTATGTAACTCTCCAAGTATAATATCACACAATGAAAAAGGAATAGAAATCCTTCCTAGAAACAAAAAAATGTTGTTCTTACTATGACAAACCATTAGGGGCCTCTCCACAAAAAACTCAATCTCTCTAGACCTCCACCACAAGATCACGTAATGAGAATTCATTCACCTATTCCACCATATATGACAAAAATGTAATCTACAAAATACATCCTTTTCCACATGATTATACCATATAATGGGGAAAGGATTATAGTTATTCTCTCACACTCAATGAATCTCAAAATTTACATACTACATCATTCTATGGACTCATTCTTAGTACATCAACCACAATACTCTCCTTTCCATTTGTATACAGAATATCAATGTCATAATCCTATATGAACTCTATCCACTGATGTTGGGAGATGTTCAATTCATGTTTAGAGAAAATATATCCTGAGATATTATGATAAATGAAGACAAAAAACACTCACCAATGAGGTAGTATCTCCCCAATGTCATGGAAAACACCATCGCCACCAACTCTAGATCATTACTAGAATAATTATTTTTATAGGGATATAACTGCTAAGACCCATAATAAAAAACCAATCTCTATTTCATCAAGGCACAACCCAACCCAATATGAAATGAATCATAGAAAATATAAATTGTATTTCATTATATCGGAAGATAATGAAATGTGGCATTGAAAAACATATCCGTCATATACTCAAATGTTTTCTGACACTGATATATATTTAATAAATATAGTTCATTTCTATTCACCACTGTTAGAGGAGTTGCAACCTATGAAAAATCATCTAAAAACCTCCTATAATATCTTGTAATAACACGACTGTTTCACACCACTTCCACTATGTATGCGTCTTCCCAAGACACATTTTCTTCAACCGTTGATAGATCCATAACTAATAACTATAGAGATACAACATGCCCCATGAAATGGACCTCTCAATCCCAAAACTAACACATAGACAACATACCAAACAATTTATCACATCATAGAACTCCCAAAATGACATGCATATTCTTTTCATACACCTCATAATCTATGCAGTATACAATGATTTCGTCAATAATACCCACCACTATCTTATATAGGAACTCACATTACACAATGTTCATTATCCCTAGGAACATATATAGATAATTAATTACCTTTATGAACATCATAACAATATAATAATTCCCATGATGATAGTGAAATATATCTTTTGGGATATCCACATCCTTTAAATTCATATGATAAAATCATATCCATAACTTGATCATCAATAACCAACTAGATCACTTCATATAATATAACAAAAAACCAATTCATGGAAGTGTGTAGTGGTTCTTCGTGGTCACATTTTTCAAGAAGTTATAATTGATACACAACCACAAAATACTCTGAAAATTAATCTTGAAAAAAGTGGTTCTCTATATGGTGACACACTTGGAAGAAATAAAAAACACAATAACATATTACCACGTTGTATATGAATCTCTTACAACTCATTAGGAATCATCCTGTATAGAGACATCAATATATATTATACGCCTAGTAGTACTGTGATCTTGAACTCAGTCTCTCATCATGGGGATAATGCTACAACCTCCTCTTGAAAGATATAAGTGTAATCCTCTATGAAACTGGGAAATTCAAATATTTACCTCTGAAAAACATATATTCATATAATCTATCTAGGATGATAAAGAAGGATCATGCATATGACACATATAAGGGTCTAACATGGAAAAATTGTATGTCGGACCTCTATCATCATCGAAAAAACCCACCTCATGAACCAATCCACAATAGTATACACCGAATAATACAAATCCAATTTGAGGATGATTAGATATATTTGTATCTGTAAACATTAGAAATATCCTAAAGTGTGATTCTTCCCCAACACCATCTCATAATTTCTACATAATTCAAACAAGTCATATCATCCTCTATCTAGCATATTAAATGCCAAGGTCACTACAACTAGCTCTAACTCATGTCCCATAGAATGGAAAAATAATGGTGACATGATAGAGTACACCACTCCTAGATCAAACAAGGAATGAACCCATGTTCAAACCAATTATATTGTACCTTGAACAACAGCTATATTTCCTAATTTAAGAATCACTAATGAATGATGATGACCAATAACTTAACAATGTCTTATCCAAGCCTACTGATAAAAACCACAACATATGTTCAATTATCTTTTAATATGGTTAGTGTCATTGGAAAATCTTAAAAAAAACCCTTACTACACTCTGTTGATTTCAAAATAGAGAGACATGATGTAGTTACCTTAGCTAGACCTACCTTAGTAGTGTATACTGAAGAGGAACAATTGGCTTAATCTAACTTTTAAAAATGCTTAGGAACTATCTCTGCTGATGACCTTAGACTCCACAAGAGAAACACACATCTTATACCTTAAACTTTTCCTGAGATCCTCCCTCTACAGAAAGAAGACAATGAGGAATGGAACATACCCCTGACTAATTAGAATCTCTTTTATCTAGTTAATTGGAAATCCCAGACCATAATTCATCTACATGAGTAATCTTGATGACCCACTCTTTTGATGATCCAGTTATAGATAATTTTCTCTTGATGAACTCTTCTCTTTCTAGCACCATGAGATTAATCGTGACCATAAATAGGGTAACCTAGAGCTAAATATAAGGATGAAAAATTTTCTTTGAATTCATGTACCTTTTTTCCTCAGTTGGAAATAATTATGAACAATATCTTAGAAGGTTCCTTAAATGGATCCCAAACTCTCATACAATAGTTCTCACATAATAGTGGGTAAAAATTACCTACCTACGGGCCACCTTCATGGCTATAGAATGAATCTCAACTATGAATGTGACTCAAAAAACCTCCCATGAAACTACAAACTCCTTGAAATATTCATGGAATAAGTCCTAACATTGTCACACTACCCCACACAACATTATCGCAACCATTGATACCAAATTCTCAGTCTGAGAACGTATTATGTTTGATATTATATCAACCTCCCCCAACAAGTCTTATATGACTAAATCCATAATAGATCCGTCATGGATCTATAGACACTAGATTATAAAATTTTAAAGTTTCCATCTCCATGTGCCCCCATCTTTAACCTCTAATATGTGGTGAGGTGTTGGCGAAACATTGTGAACAAATTCTCTAGGAACCTGATGAGGATGTAAACCTTGTGCCATTATTGAAAAATCATAATTAGATTGGCATCTAAAACATGAATATTGAATTCATTAGAATTAATTAATTTTTTAATTTATTAATATTAGGTTAACTTATCCAATGGTCCACCAATTCTAACATAGGTTCATAGAAAAATGAAACATGATATTATCCTAGTTCTCTATATTGGAATTATTTTTTCATCATTAAGTAGCCACTATATGTTTAATGTTATGTGCATCAGATTAAAAGGGGTCATGTATACCTATGACTAATCCATCCTCCAATGTGTGTCAAACCTACTAAACATAGATAACTCGATTTCCTTACCAACCCATGCTACATCACATGGTCCTAAATTCAAACTCTATCATATCCCTCAACAATATCCCTGATACATCTCTAACATAACCCACTCCCATCAATATGCACTTCTTTTGGGCTGCCCATGGGAGAGGAGGGATAGACACCCCCAAAGTCTTGTATCTAGGAGGCCTTGAGTTTATGACTATCATTGAGGGTATCATAAAATCATATATATGGGCAGAATCACACAATATTATACCACATGTGAAATAGAGATATTAGATGGACACCAACCAACTCATTTGAATAATCTAATATAGAATAAATCCAAATATTACATATGTAATGTCATGAAATAACTTCTACAATTGAAAAGAAAACAACCAGTAGCAAAATAATATAAAGACGGAAGAAAACAAAAGTCCAAAACAGCTCTGGAAAAGCCCTCATGCTTGTAATAGAATAAGAAATCTCAATCCCACCTCAACTGACCTTAAAAACAATTTATATATACCTTTGTTGAGTATAAGAATATATTCTATAGGATCCTGCATGGATCCTCTCCTAAAAAATGTAATGAAATCATAATAGAGAAATGTGAACAACATGTTAAAAAAAATCATATCCTAAACATTTATACTATGTTTCCTACATAACCATAGATACTCTGACCAAGTATCACATAATGGAAATATAATAATGAATTTCAACAGTATCCTACCACTACATCCCTGATAATTTTGTTTCTATTCCCCAAAATCACATGTAATGAACATCCCTCTTAAAGAATGCATTCCCACTGACACCTGGGCTATATAACACAACATGCACATCATATTTCATTTTTTGAATTCAATGTAATGAAAAGTTACCTAGTTCTTTTCAGTATCCACCACAACCCACATAACATGTATCATAAATAAATAATTATACCTCGAATCAAAACAATACAGACTCTGAGTATAAACTTTCAAGACATCACAGCCTATACACAGTATACCATTAGTAGTCAATAGAAAACTATATCCAAAATACATATGTGTGAAATAACCATTATCAACTTCAGCCCTTTACACAAAGATATGGTGAAAATAAATGTGATGCAACTAGCACAAGTAACTATATTTATTAGAAAATAGGGCTAGTGGGTTTGTCATCTATACATTCTCCCACTTGTATTTTGGAGAAAACACATCCAAAGAGGCTCAGAATCCTTGCGGTGTTAGTTTCCCAAACCGATATGGGTGACTAGCATATAGAAATAGGATATTTTCATGATATAATTAGTATAACAAATAAAATATGACAATTAACCTATTCTCAGACTCATTTACTTCTAATGTCTCCCATAGTCCTAGCTACCACTACCATGAAAAAATATCCTATATTCACACAACTGTTTAATGATCTTTATTAAGATACATTATTCCATTTCATCTGTTTGATTTTATGTTAATTAGTTGTTTAACCATTAATTATCAATTAATATTTACATATTACATTTCATTATCCCCACCATAATGTTACATTATTTATAGGCAATATAAAATGGAGTCCACGACTTCTCAAAATTATGAACTTATCACTACATCCTACCAAAAACCAACCCCAATGGGAAAATATTTTTTAAAATGATTTATTTTTATATTACTAGGTATTAAAGGAATAAATTTAATTCTACCAATCAAAGGGGACTCAAAGTTATGACTAGATAAACAACCCATTGAGTCTTCGGCACTTATATCAGGATTGTAAACACATCTGACCATTAGAATATAATCTCGGAAAGCACGTGGCATACCTAATGTGTTATCACCTAAATGAAAGGAGAGTAACCAAAACCATATTCAACAAGTAATGAGGAAAATAATTAATATAAAGAAAAATGGTAATTGTCTAGGTAATTTATTCAGACAATCATCCATCATTAATTTCAGTGGGTAAGTCTAGGTTCAGCCTATTCTATCATCTATGGTGTCCTCCCCGACACAAAAATCATATTATAATTCATCTCACAACTCCAGGAGTCAATAACTACTTAAATAATCGGGAATCCTCACAACACATACCAAAAAATCCCTTCAGACTCATCCATAGTAGGCTCACAACATATTCGAGACTACCCAACCCACATACAATAATATCGGTTTTTGCTAAGAAATCATGGGATCATACAACAAGAATCGAGAAACAAATGAAGAAACTGATCTCTTGGAATTAAATATAGGAATCTATCTATCATGAAAAACATACTCTTGTGTATCTAATGAACATTTTATATGTTATGTACAAGTCAATGGAAATCCAAGGCACTTCAAAGGAATTATATTTTATCACAAAAATATTTATTATTCCATCTTGAAAAAACTAATTAATTATTCACAGTTCCAGCTATGGTAATACAAAGGTACAAGATATTAAAATCTATAAAAATTTAATTAAAATATTTATTTTACATGGTTTAAATTTCTTTATCAACAAAAATCAACATGGTTTAGGTTCATCATCCAATTAAATGAAACGTGCCCACATGCATCAGTTTTTTATCATCATATTACAATAAAAAAAACAAAGAACAGATTAAATAAAAATTATTCATTAATTGATATATAAAATTAATTGTCAATTTATTCTGGGTTTAAATTATTTACAAATTTACATCAATAAAAACATTCTATTCCATGAATTGAATAGATATCACACTATATAAAATTACAAGTGGCATACCGTTATCAAGATAAAATGCAACAACATAGTTATGTGATCAATACCAAACCCTTAATATAGTTCAAATAATTATTTTTGCAATTTCATTACAATAAAAGGTGATAAATAATTATAAATCTATAATTTCAAGTGATTAAATAGAGAAGAAATGAGAACCCTACCTCAAATACTCTTTGATGTTCGTCAAATGATAACATACCACATAACAGATCTAGAACTTCTCATCACACAAGAACCGCATAAATTCAAGGATATTATGGCATAAGCACCCAAAAATAAGAGAACAACATTATTACCATGGGTATAAAAAATCCATACCTATTGATTCATATCTTTTTAGAGTAGAAGAATATAATAATCCACCCATGATAATATAAACCTTGAATAAAGATGGCATACCCAGTTCATCTTCGACTATGTTTGAATGGGAATAACCAAAAATATCTTACTCCAGATGTGGGGAATAGAAATTTGATATACATTAACATGACCTTAATCCCAGAAAAATAAGAAAAAAAAGACTATATTTCATAAAAATAGGTAAGGGATGCTTCAAACCATTAATTCATATCTGATGTCCTCTATAACGCCAAATGAATATACTGATGCATATTATAACAACATGAACCCATTGAAACCACATGCACATTTTTGTGACATAGTCGTTGGGTCCATCCATGAGAAGATAACATAGAAAGAACATGTCATAACTCACAAGTCTCAAACATTCATGGAATGAGAATAACAAAAACCATATCCCCCAAGAAGTGGGGAATGTAGAGTAGATGGAAAACAACCTGGCCACCGTCCATGCAATTCATTCAAACAAGCAACAATATTTCATAAAAATGGTAAGGGAAGTCTCAACCTATTTAGTCATCTCCAGGTTCCACTCTGACACCACAAGCATATATTGTTGCATATTGTAACAAGATGCCCCCCCCTGACAGCACATACACCTTTCCTTCACATTGTCATCGGGTCCTGGCCTACAAGGTACCACCAGTTTCCCGACAGACATGTGGTCTTTACCCTAGAGCCCACCCATGGGCCAGAACTGAACAGATGACTAATGAAATCCCCTAAATTCCAACAAATTTACTTTCCAATGTGATTTTTCTTCACTCACACACACCCTAGGAGACTTCCTATAGGGATTCCCATCATGATCACTACACTAGGTTAAGCACTCTTTACTATAGAGTTCTAATCCAGTATGCCCCAGAAAATGAATGTAAACCTTATTAACATGATTCATATCAATTATCCATTTGTACTTCTATCATTTTGGGGTTGTTTCATTCACCCTTCCTTTAGATCACAACATTCTCTTTGTGGACCCAATATCACAGCCTAGGAAGTGCACCAGAGAAAAGGTTGTGTTCCTCCCTTCGTTCCAAATGTATCAACTAGTCTTTTCTGACAACCTAGACTCCCTTCCATAACATAGTCATTGGGTCCTGTCCCATTAGGTACCTCAAGTTCCCTATAGACATGTAGTCACCACCCTGGGGCACACCCATGTGCATGAATGGATCAGTTGACTAATAATAGACCACAAAGTCCAACACATGCCCCTTCTAATGTTCTTTTTCCTCACTCACACTCAGCATGTAAAACATACAAAAAAGTTACCAATATTCAAAACTAATTCATGCCAAGCATGCATAACAGTATATTTCTAATCATGTAGAAAACAAAATAATTTTGGGAAACTTATTGACATGAGTCATATCATATAATCATTTTACCATTTATCATTATGGGATGTTACACATCTTACCACTCAATTCATCAACTGCTACCTCAAAAACTAGGCCTCTACACCCCACATACCACACCGTCTTACATTGCTCATCCATCCCAGGCTCATTTCACATCTGAGTCTCCCCACCCCTGATACCATATAAACCCTCCAAGAATATCTATCCCATTTTCACATCACAATAAACATCAAAAAATAATAAACGAGGATCATGGCCCTAAATAAATTCCATTGTCCTGCACACACAATGAGCTCTCATGACTCCAAAGAATAAGGAACCATGCCTTTACATGAAAATGATAAACCTATCCCATAAAAGGAATTATATTTTATCACACAACACATTCGTATTCAACCATGAATTTACTGATTCATTATTTATGGGTTCTATGTATGATAATCCTAAGAAACAAGTTATTAGAAGCTATGAAAATTCATTTAAACAATTAAATTAACATTCGTTTAATTATTTTTTCATCAATAATCATTAGTCTTGACGTTTATTTACCAATTAAGTTCAAAATCGTACTAATATCAATTTTATAATCATCAAATTACTACAACAATAATAACTAGATTAGTTAACTTTTCCTGTTGAATTACGTTGTCCAATAAATTATAAATTAATTTCATCTTTACAATAGTCACCAATTTACATTATGAACAACATGATAAAACATGAAATTCATAGATATGACACTATCATTTAAATCAAGTGGGTAACTATTATCATTGTACAAAGAATCATCATAGCAATGAGATCGATACAAATTCTTCAATATGGTACTAATTGAATTTAGGTCAATATCATTGTGATACAAGGGGATAAATAATGATAACTATATTATTTCAATTAATTATATAGAGACATAGTGAATTAACTACCTCAAAGGTGTCATAAATGTTATTCACACAAGAATGTACTAGTGAATAGAACTACAATCAATCCTCCTTCAATAACAACATCCATCATTGGAATCCACGACACAACCACACAAAAATATCCAAGAGAACCCACTTTATAATTAGGGATAATAAAAATAAATACCATGGGGAGTAGAGGGATGATGATTTCCTAGAATGAGGATGATATCAATAACTAATTCTAGGTTTCTCAAAAACCTGAGACGCTGAAACAAGTAAAAACATAGTGAAATGGTGAATGATATTTTATGTCATACCCTTTCACATTATATAATCCTCAGATTTCTGTTTTCTCAAACAAATACATCACCTCTTTACTTTATTTGGTTTTGAGATCCTAATATATTATATGAAATGAATCCCACGTCCACTTTATTCCAATTTTAACAATTTAAAATCCTCTACTTTCATCCTGTTATTAGCAGCCAAACCCTTCTATCCTCTTTTGAGGTCCTCAGTATTCTGAAGTGAAAAAGGGTCTAACCATGCTGATCTCGGCCCTTAAACAATTATTATATATTGAAATAACTATAAATAATATACTGACTTTTTAATGTTATGTTTTATACATAAATATACATATATTTCAATCAAATGGGTAATAAATATAAAATTCTTTTGTATAACGGCCAACTGCATCGCGATATGATTTCATTCATTTTTCATTTAAAACCTCTAATGTTTGGGTGTTATGCTGAAAACACGATTTTTATATATGATATAATTGTTATATAGGATGTGTTTATGCTTATTAGATTTTATATAAAATATAAGTTCATGCGTTCTATTTTGTGTTAATATAATAACATCATGTCCGCATGTGTGGACTACCGCCTCCTCAAAACATTGTGATTCATTAACTATATAGATGAAATGTATTAAGGATGATTCTTATAAAACTATGTGACATATATGACTTAAATATGATTCTTTAATTATAATATACATGTATATCATTTAATTTTAATTATTTTAATAAGAAAATGAAATGGAAGTAGAGGTCATGCATTCATAGAACCTACAATCCAAATGAATTGCGTATTTAATTTCCTCTCTCTAAATATTTTATATTATTATAATTACATATATAAAGAACATATATGAAATTTACAACATTATTTATATTATTCAAATTATTATATAAAAATATAATAAATGGGAATAGATGTAACAAGTTAAAATATACGCAAAAAGAATGAAAATAACAACAAAAATAATGATAATTATAAAATTTTATTAATTAATTGTTTATAATTTGTTACAAAAGTACCATATATGATATAATAGATTTTAATATTTATATTTTTGTAAGTTAATGAATGTTTTAAAACCAATATACATGATTTTAAATAGTATTCATCCAAAAGGAAATGTAAGGTTGGGGATTTTTATTTGACCTCTTAAATATAGGAGATAATTGTAAAATTACCCACTAAATTTGTTCGTGTGGTTTTTGTGCTGAAATCTTTTCATATAATTTGAAGATTCACTAAAAAATCATGTTATTATATTTTTAAATTTAAATTATTCCATACAATGGGTTTAATAAAAAAATTTCTAAGGGGTAAAATTTTTCATTGTAATATCACTTTGTTTTGTTATTGATAATATTACATTAATACAAAAACTTATGATCTCTTTTGTAAATTAAATTTTTCTTATATATCCATATTATGTATTAATATAAATTATTATTTCATTAACCTTATTAATTTTTAACATATCATGTTCAATATAAATTTTAGTTGATTAACTAGATAAATATTGATAAATTTGTATCTCTTAATCAATATTGATATTTGATAATGAATATTGTTTAGGAATTTAATTTATTGTTAGATATATAAGTTATTAATTATACAGGTATGAATAAGGTTCACTTCAATTAATTTTAATCCTCTCGATGCATTAGTTTCTTCATGGGAAGAATCAATTATCCAAATTAGAGGGGGTCTTATAAGATATTTCCACTACATGTCCCCCAAGGCACGGGTCGTGACTACAGAAGGATTTAATTACATAGGTCGGGGGATTGCGACACGCATCCAAAGGCATATTACCTAAAACGGGAAGGCATTTCAATTAAACATGTACAAACACACGGTCCAAGAACACGACAATAAGAAATTGTGAAGTAAACTACTATAGTAAAATTATGCTGAAATTAAAAGGGGATGGAATATAGGCCCAATTATAATGGTGCATTTATGGATGAAAGTATAGTACAACTGAAATAAAAAGGAAAATATGTATTGGGTCATCCTCCGATATTCTTACATTAAGGGTAGATACAAATCGCCTCGACTACACTCCATGTCTGCTCGACTCCTCTACATCATGTCTGGCCGAACTGTCTACCTCCGAGCACCATCTAGTCCTAGCTCCCATAGACTTCATCAATGATGTATTTCATCTAAAAAAGTCACAACAATGTGCAGGAGAAGCCCTTGTAGGGGTGAGTATAATGATACTTGGTAGGGACCTCGAGACCCCAATAGTGTCCTAGATTTACACAATTTAAAACCATAGGTTAACACCACGAAGGTAGTTTACCACATTGTTATAGTACCACGTAGAATAACCTCAATCACAATCACAAACTAAAGACATCTCACACCATTATTTATTCTAGGGGTAGTAACAAGCAACATCCCCAGTCACAACGTCGAATGCCTCGGCTGCTGGAGAACTCCTCCTCTATCGAGTACAGTGGGTCTCCTGGGTCACACAGAGGTGCTTACCCCTTTCCTTGAACTACTAATGTGCTGCTCTCGACCACATATTGTGGGTCTGTCGGGTCACACAGAGGTGCCCCCCGATGCAGTCTTCTAGGATACTCCTCCTTATCACATACCACTACTACTCCCCACCATGGCCCACCAAGTCTCATAGAACCACCAACCCCTATCTTGGTCTGGTAAGGTACTCCTCCCCATGGCTTACTGTGGCTGTTGAGTCACTATGAGTTGAAAACTCAGCAGTATTCAGGTCTTAGTAAGTCATAGGGTTCTGTACACAGTGCGTTTGAGAGTACTACTCTCCAATCCATCAGTCATATATCATCCTGCATGAAGTCTCCAAATGAGGTAACCTGATGATCTTCTATGTCATAATGGTTCCAACGCAATAGTAATCAGGTCATTCGGACGATCGGTCTGTGCGTTATTGGCATTTTTGTGTCGAGGGCTCAGTTGGATTCGGGTGTGATCCAACCTGGGCGAACTCCAAGTTTCTATGAAACTATAATGAAGTAGGTAAAAAGGATTTTCTCTCTCCAAGGTTCTCAACCCAGCAAAAGTTTCTTCAAATGGTCATCATGTTCTCGAGATATGGTCCTTTGAGAGTATTTAGGACCGGTTGCGCCCGCGTCCATTCCGGCCCAGTCAGACCAAACCAACTCGACGTTGTCTTGGATAGACAGAGGTGGACTATGCTCAATAGGAAAGTGTCGAGTCCGACCCACAAGAGGGGTGGCCTATCCCAAATAGGGTGGTCTGCAATAGGCCGGCCCATCCTGCGTGGTCAGGTGACCTGCTAGGGCGCCGGTGTGGTCCGAGGGCGGATGCCCGGTTTGAGGGCGGAGGTCCGACTCCGTGGGCGGCGGTCTGATGCCGAGTGTAGAGGCCCGCCCTTGAGGGCTGAAGCCCATCTCGAGGGAGACATATCAACATGATGGGGGTGGCCTGGCTCCGAGGGAGGCATCCTACTGGGGCGGCGGCACGCTGGGGCGACAGCCCGGTCAGAGGGCAGTGGTCTGCTCCACGGGCGAGGACCCTATATCAGGGCAGTGGCTCGGCTCCATGGGCAGTGACATGGTGTGAGGTGGGTGGCCTGAATCCAAGGGCGGTGGCCCGAAATGAGGGAGACATCCCGTTTTGGTCTGATGTGAGGGGTGTAACCGCCCGATCTCCTGGATTCCTGAACGGACGAAAGGCCGCTAGGTCGGCGAGGTGGCGGCACCACGTGGGTGCCACATGGTCTCAACGAAACCTGCTGGAAGCAGGTTCGTCATCCTCCATGGCTTTTGTCGTGGATTATGTTCACTGGTGGTGCATCGACCACACCACCTTCATTCCAGCGACAGGTTTTTGTTCCAGCTGCCACCTCTGTTCACCATGAGTGATGAGCCATGACTTTCCTCTTGCGGCGTGTGTCAACGTGCTCACGGTCTTCCAACGAGGTTCAAAAATAGCATCATAGGGGAGGGTTCGGACCATGTTTGTTAGGCCTTCACCCTACGAGTTAGCTCGTATTATGGAGGATATTAAGGGGTGGAAAAATCAATTGAATTAAACAATAAGATAAAACGAAGAAAAACTTTCCACAACAATCCTCCGATAAAGAAAAATGAATCATTGGTCAACCCATTAGTCAGTTGACCCAAAATCATTGTATAATTTCAATAACGGGAAAAAAGTAATCAAGAAACGACAAATGAAAATAACACCCAAGCATGAAATGTTGTAGAGAACTCATGGTTGTGGGATTCTTGTGTTCATTGTCCCCACCACAAGATATCCTTGCCACCACTCAAATGTCAATCTCCAGTTGAGGGTTTCGGTGTCGCATATCACCTCCTTCCGGGGTTGGCTCTGTCTTCTAAAGGCTCAGCATTATGACACTACAATAGAACATCATTTCATGGAAAAACAATTCTGATACCTCCCTCCCAAGCACTATATATATAGGAGAGGGGCATATTATGTAACGACGCGGGGAGTTAATGAGGCTCATTAATAAAAACATTCCTAATTTCACCCAATGTTGTTGTTACATTGATTCGATGGTCAAGATATTTATTGACTTGACTTGTCACTAATCCCACCATACAACATTTCCATTGTAGGAAAAGAATAAAAATAAAATAATAAATTTATTTTATTTATTCTATTAAAAATTACCAAGAACTAAATATTTCTTTGGAACTACTGCGGTCAATGTGAAGTCTCTCTTAAGTGATTATTGGTGAAGTGGATTCAACAGTGCGCTCGGATTTTTAATCCAAGAAACTGTTCAAAATAAATACAACGCCACTCACACGTTTGCTAAATGTACAAGAAATAATGTTCATAAATTCTTTCTGGGCACACCGGGCCTCGGAATCACGTGTGGTCAATTTTCGCAGACTTCCTAATAATTCCATATATTTAAAAAAGTACATGGAAAAATTCGGGCCTTCAAATTATCCCCACCTTAGGGACTTTACATCCCATGAAACCTCAACATAGACTAAGGAAACAAATGGGGATACTAAGCATGAATCTTTGCCTCTCACTCCCATTCTCTCTTTTAGAGAATCTCATACTGCACGAAAACGTGCACTTGAGGTATCGACCTCCCATGAAGGAACTCATCCTTTTGATCTTCAATCTCTACTGTAACATCCATAAACGTTGCCCCATCGTCTAAGTCGAGCTCGCGGTAGTGGATTATGTGAGATAGGTGGTGCACGTATCTCATCAAATGGGATATGTGGAAGAAGTCATGCACCTTCTCAAACTACGGTAAAACTTACATGTAGTATTCCACCTCACCTATCCTCTGATATATTATAAATGTGCTGATAAACCTTCATGATAACATATCGCCCCAACCAAATCTCCACCGTCACTATCAAGGAGAGACTCACAAGAAAACGTGGCCCCCCTCTGGGAACTCCAATGGTCTACGTCATCTGTTAGCATATGACATTTGTTTTCTATTTTTAATCTTCATTCGCTCCTAGATGATCCACACCTTCTCAGTGGTATCCCATACCAACTTTGGACCCATAAGATCAGACTCCCCTAGGATTGTCCAGCATATCTGTTATTGGAAAGGTCAGTAATATATGGCCTCGAATGGTGCCATGATGAGGGTGGAGTGATAATTTTTGTAGTAAGAGAACTCTTCCATGGGAAAGTGATCCTCCAAACTACTTCCGAAATCTAGGATGCATGCACATAACATGTAGTCTAGCGTCTAAATGGTTTGCTCTATATGACCATCCGTCTTAGGATGAATGGCGACACTCAAATGCAGCTGAGTCTCGAATTCCTACTATAATATCTTCCACAACTGTGATGTAAAACATGTGTCACTTTTAGATACAATAATCTCTAGAACCCCCTTATGTTGCATGATTTTTTGTACATAGAGGTCTCCCAAGCCCTCTAATGATCCCAGCTCTCAGATAGGTGGGATATGAGACGAAATGGTGGGTCGTTCCACAATCACCCATATGAATTCATATCCTTTGGATGTATGTGGAAGCCTTGTCAAATATTCTATAGATATATCCTCCCACTTCCTTTCCAACACCTCTAGTGGCTGAGCTGAGCCTGCTGAAACCTGATTCTCGGCATTTAAATGCTGAATAGTGAGGCATCATGAAACGAACAATGTCACTGCCATTTTCATCCCTAGCCACCAAGAATGACACCGGAGGTCCTGGTACATTTTCTCCAAACTATGATGTTCCGCCAGAGGGGACGTATGGAACTCCCTCAACACCTACTCCCATAGAGCCTCTAGTACCATGGTATGTCCTTTCAAAATGATGACATCCTCTCCACATTTATAAAATACATCAGGTCCATGCCCTATTGTTATCTGAGCACATCGAGCCTCAATGTTAGTGTATCCAAGTTGTGCCTCCAAAAATTTCTGAAGGAGTGGGGGTGTGACAGTCATATACTATAGGTATGATGCTTAAAATATGTCCATGAAGGATATCTTCAACATGGATGGATTCCTTGTCTCATCACTCAGCAACTACAGACCAGACATCCTGCTAAGTGTATCTACCACCACATTCCTCTTACCAGGAGTATATATTATATCAAATTTATAGTCCTGGAAGAACTATACTCATCATCGTTTTCTTAGGTTTATCTAATTCAGAGAGAATATATACAAGAGACTCTTGTGATCAAACATGACTTTAAATATTCACCCAACATGTAATTTCCCCACATCTTCAAGGCAATGACCACTATTGCAAACTCCATGTCATGGGTAGTGTAGTTTTGATCATGTTGCGTCAATAGTCTTGAAACATAAGTGATCACTGCTCAGTCCTGTATCAGGATACAGCCAAGCCCGATCCATAATGCATTATAGCAGACTACATACCCAACGCCCTCTTCTAGCAGCCTCAAGATGGGGGAACTCTTCTGTCTCTTCGTCAGCTCTTGGAAACTCTATTCGCATCTCTTCGTCTACAGGAAACGTTTACCCTTCTTTGTCAAAGTTGAAAAGGTGCTGAAACTTTTGAAAAGTTAGGAATGAATGTCTTGTAGTATCCAGCAAACACCAGGAATATCGAGAACTCTGTCACGTTCTTGGGTGGATCTCAAGCTAGCACAACATCTATCTTCGCTGGATCCACTGCAACTCCAGCCTCAATGATAATTTCTCCCAGAAAGTGGACCTCTCATAACTAGAACTGGAACATCGGGAGTTCATAATAAAGATGGTTCTCTCGGAGTTTCTCCAGAACAATATGTAGATGATTGGCATGCTCCTAATCCATCACTGAGTATATCAAGATGTCATAGATGAACACCACCATGAAGCGTTCAAGGATTGGTTGAAAGATCATGTTCATCTGTCCCATGAAAACTGATGGCGAGTTGGTCACACAGAAATGGATAACCATGATATCAGAATGGTCATAACGACATTTAATGGCCATCTTCCTCAAATCCTCATCTCATATTCTGATTTGTTGATAGCCTAAGCTGAGGTATATCTTTGAAAATCATTGAGCTCCATTCAGGTAATTGAAAAGATCTCCAATACTAAAGAGTGGATACTTGTTCTTAATATTCACCTAGTTTAGGCACTGGTAGTCCACATAGAGTATCAAACTCCCATCTTCATTCATGGCGATCAAAATCGTGGCTTCCCATGGAGAAAAAATGGGTTTTATGAACCCTTTTCCTGCAAGTACTCAAACTATACACGTAACTCCAAAATCTCTACAAGAGACATCCAATATGCTGGTGTAGATTTCGGTGTCTTCAGGAGGAACATATCGATGTAAAAGTCTCTCTATGTGTGTGGAGGTAGTCCTAGATCATAATCAGGGAAGACATCGGCATACTGTTCCACCACTACATGACAAATCAGACTCTCAATATCAATTTCTTTGAGGATAAGGCTAGCTAGCTGATGCATAATCGACTACATCATCCTTTGGGTAAGTTCCTCATGTATGGAAATGGTTCCCTTCTCAACAGTGAAGAAAACCCTAGTCTTGTCCACGAGAACACACCACACATTGCGCCAAATGCAGTCAATCTGAGAATTATCTGTGGATAACCCGTCCATTCCCAAGAAGAAGTCATATGGCCTCGATGTCGCTACTAGAGGATCCCAGTAGAAGCTCATCCCCCTACAGTAAGTTCACACTATCGACACAATTGTGTAATCATCAAATCTTATCTGGTATATGTCTCTAGCCAAAAGGATCGACCCAACTGCTCTACCAGAATCTCTGAGCTCCAAATGAGGGTTGTGGAAAGAAAAGAGTGAGTTACACCTGGGTCTACATGTATTACTACTAAGGCAGAGCATACACTGATCATAACAATAATCATCTCTAGAGGACTGTGGTTGTGGGCCTCAGCTACTTGGAGCTGAGCTCATCCCTTTACTCCTACTCCTTGTGGTCAGGGTTGACAACCAGGTGGTGGTGGAAGTAGAATCACAAAACGTCGCCCACCACCTACACCATGGCCAGATCATCTTTCACGACTTTTACCCTACAGACTGCCTCACTAAAACCTATGCCTCTTTCTCAGTGGTCCCGCGACTATATGTTGGTTATCAGTATGGCGGTTCGATCAGTCACGAGCCATATTACACTGCCTGCCACATGAGTAACATTGTTTTCCCCTCGCCTATTTCCTTCCTCCTTGTTAGCCTTGCACCTCTGACCCTGCGTCCCGAGGTCGTCCACCATATGGCCTAATTACCTTGGACCACTATTTTATCTACCTAGTGCCTCCTGCTGATGACTAGACTACATGTCATCTGGTGGTAGCTCTAGTTGTCAGTGCATGATTAGCTAAGAAGCACTCCACCAAAAGTGTCCGTTCAGGAACCCCAACCAGCTTCGGAATGCTGAGCGATAATATTGATGCTATGATCTCCCATTTGAGATACTGCTCAAAGAACCATACCCTAAATAAAGGGTCTTGTACCATGTCGGTGTAGTAGCAGGAGAGATCAAGGAACCCCGTCGCATACTGGGCCACTGTTATTATGACCTGCAATAAGTGAAAAAGCTCTTGTATACACACGGAGCATAATGCCACTAGTAAGAACTCAGCCCTGAAAAGTCCCTCGATGTCCACCCAGATAATGGTTTCCACAACATGTATCTAAAGAATCAGGCACCCCATCTCCCTAATATTACCTGAAAACGGTTGTCTTCCATCATCACCATTAAATTAGCTGGTGTCCAAAATAAGAAAAAAACTTAGTCCATAGCCTCCATCATATCCTCAACCGCTTGTGGGTCCATCCCACCTCAGAACCTCTAAGGCCTCTCTGGCTATAACTCTTGAAACATGCTCAGTCAGTGTGCATCCTTTGCTAGTGGGGCTGGGGAAACCAATTTCCCAACAGGATGTGATGATGTCGGTACACCACCTGATGGTACTAACGACGTGAGAGGGCCTTGCACTAAGGCCTCATCTCTTTGTGGGATGTCATCGCGTACTCTCTCAGAGAACTTGAGTGGCTATCTTTGTGGTGGAATCTTGAATACAAATAGGTGTTCCACATTTAAAAGTTATACCTGGTCAACTGACTCAAGAAGACACAAGAAAAACTTTTCCAAACACACACAATCAGCATTTTCTTGTGCTGGGTCGGAAATCCGAATTCAGAGTCCTGGTGTAGGGATCCGTCGGCCACCGATAAAACACTGGACTACCCGAACTGAAAGCCACACTCAAAACAAATAAAACTATTCACACATATAAAATATCAGAGTCCTAGTTCTTCAGAAGAACTGAAATCCTCTGATACCACTTGTGTCACGAACCGTCCCTCAAGACCCATGTCATGACTACCGCAAACCCGCCTTCCATAGGCTAGAGGCTGGAAACTAGCATCGAAAGGCATATTTTCTAAAATGGGAAGGAATTGCCTTTAAAAGTTTTCAAACACATCGTTCATGAACACAACCAAAAGAAACTGTTATGTAAACAGCTGTAGGTTCTTACTCGAAGGGTAGATAAAGATTGCCTCCACCACACTCCACATCCGCTCATCTCCTCTACATCACTTCATGCTAAATAGTACACCTCTGAGCACCATCCAGTCATGGATCCCTCATCCTCGATTAATGTTGTATGTCATCTTCACATGACACCACAATGTGCGGGTGAAGCCCATGCAGGGGCGAGTATAACGATACTCATTAGGGACCATGAGACCTTGAATGTCTCCTAGAGTTCCACAAAGAAAAACCACAGGGTAACAGAACAAACATAGTTTACCAAAAAGGTATAGTACCACGTAGCATAACATCTATCACAAGAACAAATTAAAGACAACTCACACTAGGATTTATTCTAGGGATAGTAACAAGTGTCATCCCCAGTCCAAACGTTAATCACCTCGACTACTGGAGAACTCCTCCTCTATCAAGTACAATGGGCCTTCCACGTCAAATATAGTTGCTTCCCACTATCCTTGAACTTTTGAAGTACTGCTCCCCATCATGAATTGTGGGTTTGTCGGGTCACACAAATCCCTCCCCCCCAATGCAGTCTGCTAAGTTAATCCTCCCCATCCCATACCGCATATGATCCCCAATGTGTCATGTGAGGTCAAATATAACCACCCACCCCCCATCATAGTGTGAAAAGGTACTCCTTCCCATCAAATACCATGGCCTTCAAGTCACTCTGAGTTGAAAAGTAGCCAGCTGTCAGGTCTCATAATTTTGTAGGGTTCTGTAAGTAGTGTGCATGGGAGTACCGCTCCCCAAGCCATCAGTCATTTATTAACTCACACAAAGACTCAAAAAGAAGTAACATGATGATATACAATGTTAAAAGGGTTCCAACGCAATAGATGGTGTGTCATTAGGATTCCCGGTATGTGCGTTATTGGAATTTTCTTACCTAGGGCCTGGTTGGATTCGGGTGCAATCCAACCTAGCCAAAATCCAAGTTTTCCTGAAACTCTAATTGTGTAAGAAAAAAAGAACTACTTCACTATAAGTGTCTCAACTCCATAGATGATTCATAAAATAGTCATCAAGTTCACAAGATAAGGTCCTTTGTTATTTTATGGGACCGATAGCACCCGGGTCCGGTCCTACCCTGTTGGACCGACCCGGCCCGACCCAGTGTGAGCTGGTCCATGGTGGACTCGACCCGCTGGGCCGATGTTCAGTCCGACCTTCAAGACGGGAAGAACATAAAGGGGTGACCCGGAACGCATGGGGCGATGACCTGATAGGGCGGCATCTTGCTAGGGTGGAAACCCGGTCCGAGTGCGGTGGCCCGATCCAAGGGCGGTGCCACGCGGGGGTGGTGGTTCAGCGCCGAGGGCGGGGGACTGGGCTCGAGGGCGGTGGCCCGGCTTCGAGGGTGGTGGCTCGACACCGAGGGCGGTGCCCGTCTATGAGGGTGGCGACCCGAAATTAGGGCATTGATTCGACATGAGGGAGGCTGTCTGCTAGGGCGGGGGCCTGGTTCGAGGGTGGTGGCCCTCTGGAGAAGTGGCCCGGTATGAGGGCGTCCTCATACACTTAGGGCGATGGCCTGGTGTGAGGGAAACAACCGAGCTCTAAGGGTGGTTGACAGGATCCGAGGGAAGCGGCTCGGCATGAGGGCAGCCTCCCGGCACTGAGGGAGGGGGCACGACATGAGTGTGGTGGCCCGACTCTAAGGTTGGCTGCCTGACATTACAGCAACGACACTGTTCTGTCTGATGTGGTGGGTGTAACCCCCCATTCCCCCGGATTCCTAAATGGCCCGAAGGCTGTTGGGTTGGAGAGGGGGAGGCACCACGGAACCCACCGAAGGTGTGTTTGACCTCCGCCGTAGCATCAGCCAAGGCTTCTATTCACTGGTGGCGTGGCAGTCACACCGCCTTCCTTCCCATCGCTGGTTGTCATGTCATCCACCTCCTCCATTCACCACGACTGATGAGCTATGACCTTCCTTTTGCAACATGCATAGTAATTATCAAGTATTCTAAGGAGGAGAAATAATATCAAGATAGAGGAGGGTTCGTGCTAGGTTTTTTAGGCTCACGCCCTCCACATTTTCCCGTATTATGGAGTATTTTATGTTTTTGAATCATTAATTGAAGTAAAAAACAAGATAATCCTCACAAATATTTCCTCCAACAATCCTCTTGGATAGAAGAATGAATTGCGGATCAACCCATTAGTCGGCTCACCCACGTTCTTCGTACTATTTCAATTACGGGGAAGAGAGAATCATGAATCCCCAAACAAAAACAACCCATACATTGAAACGTTGGATTTCTCGCGGTTGAAAAGGTCTCTTTATTAATTGTCTCCGTAAAAATATTTCCTTGCCGCCACTCGAACATTAAAATCTGTTTTGTGGTTTCAGTGTAGCACGTCATCTCCTGTCGGGGTCGGCTCCATCCTCTATGGGCTTAGCATTAAGGCACTCCCACAGAACATTGTTTCTTGGAGATGCTTTTCTAATACCAGTCCCCCGAGATCTATATTTATAAGAGAGGGATTGAGTGAGCAATGATGCAGGGATTTAATGCATCTAATTAATAGGAAGCCTCCTAATTTCACCCAAAATTTTTGTTACATAGATTGGTGGGTCAATCAATTTATTCGATTGACATGTCACTGGTCCCACCTTACAGCTTGTCTGTTGGAGAAATATAATAAAAATAAAAGAATAAAGTTATTTTATATATTCTATTAAAATGTTCCAAAAACTAACTTTTTATTTAGACCTAGTGCAGTCGAAGTGAAGTCTTATTTAATCGAATCTTGTTGTTGTGACTTCGAAAATTCCCTCAAAATTTGTAATCTGAACAACAGTTCAGAAGATAGAAAACTATGTCACGCTTTTACTAAACATACACGAAAAAAGTTTAGAAATTCATTTTGGAAACAATGGGCCTCAAAATCATCTGCCGTCAATTTTCACAGACTCATAATAATTCTATATAATTAAAAAATTATGTAGAAAAATTTGTTTCATTACATATATACTATGTTATCCTCTAAAAGTTCGTCACGTTATAGTTACCATGTACCTCGGAAACATTGAGACTAATCATTAAGAATTTCAATTATTGATAATTCTATTATTTTTATTATAATCCATGTAATTTTTTATTTAACATTATTTACGGATGTGCTTCATCCATGGTCTGTTGATTAAATGGAATGTGTTTTCTGTTATTTACTTTTCAATATTTATTAATCCTTATCTAGTTTTTAAATAAAAATATTGTACTATTATATTTCTTTAAATATTATTTATTATCAATGATTCGTGATTACAACTGTTGTATAGTTACACTTTATGATCATTTCAGTTCAACCTATTTTGAATTCCTTTTCCATGGATATTATGATGAATTTGTGGAATGAGTTTCAAAGATTTTGTTTATCATCTTTTTTATGTATCATTTATTATTTTATATTTCACAATATAATATGGGTTAATTTATGTATTCATTATTTCAAAGATAGTTATACATAATAGTCCATTTAGATTTTATTCATTATAATCATTGTAATTTAATAATTTATGGTATCAGCACCAGTATTATGGGGCTAGGGTGTTATAATTTTATGAATAAGAATTTTTGTAGAAACCATGGAGACTAGATTTAGGAAATCATATATTTGGGTAAATAAAACTAATATTGACCATACAGAAATCTATATATTAATTAAATTTAATTTTGGTAGTGTATAAATTATGTTTGTTTATCAGGAAATACATCTTCTATATGATAGAACATATAAACATGGTTATTGAATAGATATACATAGGGGTTACAAATATGAATACGTTTTTGGGTCATAAATTGTTTTTTTCATAGTATGTGAAAATGGACTTTACTACACACTTGGTATCAGATTTCAAGGGGATATGATTGGGATAATTCACATTTTCATTACAAACCATTATAAAGGATTTAAATGTAAATATATCCTAAAAACCATATTTATTAATAGGTGATTAGTTGGGAAAAATATCTTCAATTTTTGATTTCTATTTCACTATTTTTGTGATTATTCATTATGTTACATAATTTGAGGATCAAATCTATTGTATTACATTATTTTCAAATGGTTCCTACAAGGATTAATGTCAATGGTACACCTGGTAAAATAAAGGAATCCATAATCTGAAATCCAATATATCTGTTATTAGAACTAGGAATTTTATGAATATATAAGAGAAGCTTAATCATGTTATGAAACATAACATTTACAAGATGGAGTGACCTATTCCACAATAATATTCTATATTATTGAATAAATTTATCTGATAGAGGGCCTATTAATTTAGTGTGGTTATTGGTATAATGTTTGTAGAGAAATGGATTAAGTATTTGGAAAATATATTAACTGCATTGGGATTTTCTGAAATAGAAATGGTTACATTTGCAGTGTATTAACACAATGGGAATTTTGATCAATGGTGTCCATTGATCCTTAATACTAAGGGGAATAGGAAATATAAATCATGGATTTGAAAAATTTTAATGAATTGTTTTGAAAACCATTTCCCTCATGATCAATATACGAATATGAAGAGAAATATATATTGTTTAAATAAAAAGTAGGAATAATGTTGTAGTAATTATGTAAAAAATCTATATGTTTAGAATAGTATGATATAGATTTCTTATGAAACAATTATTAAAATATTCATCACTTCGTTGAAGGGATTAAGCCAAGACAATAAATGTTTCTAGTGTCTAAAAACATTAACCAATATGTTGAAAAAAATTTATGTTATATAATGAAAGAGAAATAAATATCAATGTATAATGGATTCAAATGGAAGAAATATAATAATAAAACTGAAGAAAATTTAATAGATGAGTTTAATATCGTAAAGAAGGATCATCCAACACGTGATAACTGGATAATGTACCCTTGAAAGTGATTGAATAAATTATTTTTTTATATGTCCAGTGAGAAGGGTATCCATGAAAAATAATTCATGTGGAAGACGTAAATCACTCCAATTCAATGTTACAATATAAATGATATGGGTCACATTAAAGTTTACATCCTCAAGAAATTAGCGGATATACCATATAATTATTTTAGGGTTGAATTTCTAGCATGAGTTATGGACATAATTGAAGGGTGATGATTAATGTGTTTTTGTATTTGGATATATGAAATATATTGTAAATGTATTTTATTAATTATTTTCTTATAATTTGAATTGTTAAATATATAATGATTTTAAAATAGTAAATTTTCATTAAATATTTGAGATTAGATATTGAATAGTACGACGAATAGTGATTCTGTAATAAGTTAATAATTTGGTAATTAGATGGTTGACAAAAAGTTAAGAATTGATATTTTTGTGATTTTGAGATAATGAATCTTTGATAAAAATATGATTGATATGGATAAATTATATTGGATCCATGATGCTTACAATGGGAAGGATTAATGATTTATTTAAATAGTGGCTTGTAATTTAATTTATGGAGTTCACAACACATTTATATTTATGATTTATTTCAAAGGACATGTGTTTTACATAAGGAATAAATAGAAATGAATGTTTAAAATAATTTTTTATTGTAGGTAAGGTTATTACAATGTTCCAAGAGAATACATGATGATGATATTCACATGTTTAGAGTGCGAAAAAAGTAGATTCCTCATTTCATGGAATGAATAATGATATATACATTATATAAACTTGGTAGGATTATTTCTAATTTTGAGGATTAAAATATTTTGAAAATTTTATCAAGTTTTGAAATTTTTATGATTAAATTTTTGTATTGTTTTCGATGATGATTTATTTCATCAAATTCTGATGCAACATGTTCTAGGAGGTGAATAAAAATAATTCAGGAAGCTACTAAAGGATAATGTTATTATTATGAAATCAAAATTTATTATGTAATTATATTTCATGATATTATTATTAAGTGAATGAATTCATGAACTCTATGAAAATTTCCTTGTAACATAAAATTTTTATTACTATAATCATTTTTTATTATACCAATATCCATATTAGTAAAATTGGTTAATATATTTATGGCTATAAAAAATAATCCAAATAAAATTTTTATAACTCCCCATGAAAATATTATTTTTATAGTTCTCTTCCATATAAATTTATTCACTAGTGTTCTATTATTCTAAAGCCTAGTCTTGTGGTGACCATTGAATTTAATTTTACTTATTATTAATAATATTTTTTATTTACCCTCTATTTTATTTTGATCATTCAGTAAACTAAATTTATGATATCAACATATTTGATTACTGAGATCAAATTTTAATTATGATTGTGCATCTTAATTATTCTTGAGACATTGCAAGACCTAGGAATTCCAACATAAGAAAATTCTATTTAATATTTTTTATTACTTGAAACGCAAATTGGAGAAAATAATTTAATGACCTGAGAAAGTAAAATTTATTTATGACTATAAATAAATTTATTCTATACCTCGTAATGAATGGAATAAGTAGTTTTATTATGTTACATGCATGAATGCATGTGTTTGATTGTTTATTTTACACGAAATAGTTATTTTTACCAAAAATAAATATATTATTAAAATATAAAATTTTATTATAATAATATATAATTGATCCATTATATTTGTTGATATTAATAAGATTAATTATGTTATTGATAAAAAATTTCAAATTTAATGGTTAACAATTATATTATAAATTAATATAATAACTAAATGAATATAAGTGGATTTTTTATAAGAAACTAATTTTACACTCATAAAGTCATTATATAAAAAAATAAAATTAACTACATATAGTGAGTCAAATTCATCTTATAAAAAATATTCTATATATTCTTTTCCAAATTTATTGAATATATTTTTGAACAATAAGATAAGAACAAACACATTTTTTACACATAAAATCCTATATTTTTTATAAAAGATATTTTACAGCATTTTAATGGTGCACATTAATAAAATCATAATGTCACGACCTTCCTTCACCAAAAGGAGGGAAGGGTCAGCAGATTGGCACGACCTTCCTTCTTTAACTTGAAGGAGGATAATGACCCCTGAGACCTGACTTCAATAGGTCCCAGAGTGGCGACTAACACCAAGGGTATATAAATTTCTCACAAATGGAAGGCATTGCCCTTTTTTGTTTTATAAGATCGAGAGATGAGATGATAAAACTCAACAACACCAAGAAGGAAAGAGAAGTAAAACCAAAATTAATAAACCATTCCCACATGCATGTTCTAAAAGTAAATCCACAAAGTAGAAAGGGTGACTACAAAGGTAAGTACCAAAGAAGAAAAACAGCAACTGCAACTGCCCCAAAGGTCCGAGCTAGTAAGGTCCTGTGTGATCCCCGAAGTCCTCCTGGAAAACATAAAGGAGTTTTATATACGTAGGGTGAGAATACAAGTACACTCATTTGGGAAAACCAAAGAATCTCGTGCACAAGTGGGGGAACATGCTAAAGTCCTGTGAGAAAAGGAGTAAACCAAACACCTATCAAGGTAAACTATCCACCCAGGCCTCACCAAGGCACACTCCCTAAATAGTACAAGTCATGTAATATATTTTAAGAGCACATCGATGTTTGGGTATCCTGCGCCACTTTCCCACTGGTTATTGAGACATCCTACGCATCGAACCAATCCCGCCATTCTCACCGCAGTCCCACTGCCACACCCGCCTGCACACACCTGGGCCATAAATGTCACACGTAACCACGCCTACAAACACCTAATCCAGAGCAACCACCACCACACATGAAGACACCTGGGCTAGAAAAAAATCCACTGCCACGCCCTAAGACACCTGGGCCTCATCCCGAAGACACTTGGGAAACCAACTGCCGCACGCACCTAGCCAACCACCACACCACCCCGCCGGAAGGTTCTTGGAAAAATAATGGACCTCAGGCCATCACAGCCTACCCGAAGATACTTGGGATATCTGGGAAAGGGAGGAGAAAATGAGCTAATAACCAGCCACTAAGAATAGTGTTGGGAAAAACACCCTCCCCCATGAAATGGGGGTGTTCGGCACTAAGTTCTCAAATCGGGTGGGGCGCAAATAAGAAACATAAAGCTACAAGTATATATATATAGGTAACAAGCACTCACTCAAGATAGGTTTTTCTTCAGACAGCCTACAGATCACAACAACACTCAAGTCCGAGTCACGACTCACGCTAACAACCCATTTTTCCCCTTTCTTATTTCACGTTTAGTAATAATGTTTATGTTTAAGCACTACTGGGAAACAAGTCTGCATAGGCATAAGTCCAAGAAGGTGAAAAATCACGCAACAACCATAACGCCAATACCGGTTCTCAACAACAGAGGATTCCACCCAAATTCGTGATATAAACGAGTATCCACCCAGTCTTAAAACTCACAACCACCGAATCCACATCAACAGGGGATCCCATCCACCGATTTCACACAACCACAGAGGGTATAAATGAATAGGGGATCACATCCCCTCCCACATCTTTAGCAATAGACTCGTAAAAGAAAACCACCAAAAAACTGCCACCACTAAGAAAGGCCAAGCCTGTATTTTCAGATTTAAAAGATTTTACATGTTCCATGATTTCAATTCCATTTTAACCAGGGTTAGCACAGAAAGGATTGATCCTGGTGCTTTCAATTTATTTATCCGGATATATGTGATTAACCAATTTCATAGAAAGAGTTCACATTTACAAACAAGCTATTTAATACATCAGCAGGGTTAATTAGTGCATAAACAACAACCACCAACGGCCTCGATTTTCAGAAGGCATAAGCCAGCACAACTCAACAAGATGGCCATAAAAGAAACATCATCAAAAATATAGGACAGAATCAATGATCATAGCCCCCCCCTTTATTTATAGAATTCGTTCATTATCTTTAATTAGGTCTGGTTTATCCAATTCTATATAACAAAAGCGCCCCCACCCCACATGATACACGAAAGAGAGAGGAAAAGGAAAAATTCCCTACCTGTTGGTTCAACGATATAGGCTAAGGCCTGGGGAGGAAGTTCACGGATAGCGATTCGGCTCACCTGAACGAAAATCACTTCGTCTATCAATGCATAGGCCGGGCGCGAAATTTTATGGATAACCATGTGCCCGATACACTAGAAGTTGTTTGTGAAGAGCCACAATCGAGGAAAGGAGAAACCACGGCTAACCCTTATTTTATAAGAGCCGCAGATGGTTGTGGTGAGAACGTGAAACCGCGTAAGGCGCGGGGGTCGTGGGTTGATCACGCGTCTCCACTCGTCATTACAGGGTCGGGTGGTTTAAACTGACTCATTAATTGATTACTTATCTAATTAAAACTATTATGCACGTTACGGGCCTTTAAAACACGCTCAAACATGTCAAAATAGGGCTTAAACCCCTATTTGCGCAAAAGGGAGAACTACTGGAAAATAACCCATGGGGTAAGCCAGAGCCACTGGTAGCTGAGCTACCGGTCGGCTGCAGTCACTGGTAGGCTGAGCTACCGGTAGGCTGCAGCTACCGGTAGACCGAGCTACTGGTAGGCTGCAGCTACCGATAGGCTGAGCTACCTGTAGACAGTGCTACAGGTAGTCTGCGGCCACCGGTAGACTGAGCTATAGGTTGACAGAGCTACCGGTAGGTTGCGGCCACCGGTAGACCGAGCTACCGGTAGGCCTGCTACCGGTAGGCTAAGGCTACCGGTAGGCCTACACCACCGTGATTCCCAAACCCGAAAACCCAAAACAAGATTTTCACAATGTAATGGACCCCAAAAACCCGGGCCATTACATCAGATACCTCTTAAACGATTCTCGTCCTCGAGAATCAAAACAAAACCAGAAGGGAAGAGAGGGTTCGAACAACCACCTCGAAAGATACCTCTTAGGAGCGAACCCATGCTAACTAAAACATTTCCCCTCCAAGAACCAAGAAACATACCATGCCAAACCATCCTGGCATGTGGGTTGGGAAGTCTCCTTCCCCATGACAGGATATTATCCGCTTTGGGCATCACTGACTCGCCCACACAGGATTAATCGCATCCACCGTAATGCGTCTTGATTAGGGGTCGGGTACTCTCCTCCCCCATAGCCAGGGCTTTTCACACCCAAACAGAGGAAAGAAACCAGTACATTTCATTTCCAAATGACAAAATGTTCTACCACAACAGGTACAATAAGGAGAAAAACTCAAAACAACTCTGGGTACTGGGTACGCATCTGTTCTTCTGTCTCCCACGTACTCTACTGAAGCCCACCATGTCTCCAGAACATGCGAACCGAGGGAATGGTTCACCCACGAATCACATTCTCCTTGCGACCCTCGATCATCACTGGTCTCTCCACAAAGGTCACGTCATCCTCGATGTCCAGCTCACCCCAATCAAGGTCGTGTGAATCTTCATGTAGCTACCGACGGAGCTGGGACACATGGAAGACACTGTGTATTCTCAGTAGTGGTGGTGGCAATGCTAGCTGGTATGCCACCTCGCCAACCCGCCGCAATTCTTTGAAGGGTCTGATGAACCTAGGAGAAAGCTTACTCCCCTTTCCGAAACTCCGCTGCCCACGCCAAGGGGATTCCTTCAAGAATACGTGGTCCCCAACCTCAAAATCCAAGGGCCTCCTCCTGGTATCAGAATTCGTCTTCTGTCGGTCATGGGCCGCCATCATCCTTTCTCGTATGAGATGAACCTTCTCTGTTGTGTTCTGCACCACCTCCGGGCCAAGGATGCCTGCCTCTCCCATTTCGGCCCAACACATAGGTGAACGGAATGGCCTCCCCTACAGGACATCAAACGGGGCCATGCCAATGGTAGAGTTATAGCTATTATTGTAAGCGAACTCTACCAGGGGAAAGTGTCTCACCCATGATCCTCCTGAGTCCAGAACACATGCCCGTAGCATATCCTTTATGGTTTGGATGCTGCGCTCTGTTTTTCCATCTGTCTGGGGATGGAAAGCAGTGCTAAGGCCTAACTGGGTGCCAAAAGCATGATGAAATCCTCTCCAGACTTTCGAGGTAAACCATGCATCCCTATCTGAGACTATAGACCTCAGAACTCCATGCAACCTCACCACCTCGTCCACGTACTTTCGTGCCAAAGAATCCACAGTACTCAACTCCTTGATTACCAGAAAGTGAGCCAATTTCATCAACCTGTCCACTACCACCCAGATCGCATTGTACCCTCCTTGGACCTTGGGTAGTCTCGTGATGAAAACCATCGATTTGTCATCCCACTTCCACTTGGGCACATCTAGAGGCCGCAGTAGGCCGCCTGGAACTCGGTGTTCAGCCTTCACTTCCTGACACATTAAGAACTTGGCCACAAACTCTGCCACCACTCGCTTAACTCTGGGCCACCAAAAATGCCTCTTCAAACCCTGGTACATCTTGGAAACTCCTAGGTGAATCACCCGGGGTGAGTTGTGGAACTCACTGAGAACCTTGCCGCGCATCCCCTCCGGGAAAAACAACCTTTTCTGGAAAAGCATCCGGTTCTGACCATCCTCTATCCACCCTTCCGGAGCATTTCCCTGGTCAACCCGGTCATGCATCACTTCGCACTTCGGGTCTCCCCACTGAGACTCCTCCACCTGTCGAAACAGAGATGACTGTACAATCATCTGATATAGGCAGACTCTGCCGCTATCCATCCTCGCATCCAGGTGTATGGCGTCCAACTCCTCCATTGCCTCCCAGCCATCCGCCGACTCTCGGACTGCATCATTCTGCGTCCTCCTGCTCAAGGCATCGACCACCACATTGGACTTGCCTTCAGTATATGAGATCTCGAAGTCATAATCCTGGAGGAACTCCACCCATCTCCGATGTCGCAAGTTTAAGTCCCGCTGGGAGAAGATATACCTCAAGATTTTGTGATCTGTGAAGACGACAAACCGTTCCCCGATGAGGTAGTTCCACCATAACTTTAGCGCAAAAACGACCGCTACAAGCTCCAGTTCATGGGTGTAGTAATTACGTTCATGGGAACGCAACTGCCTGGACCCATAAGAGATCACCCCTTGTCGCTGCATCAACACGCATCACAGGCCCTGTCCTAAAGAATCACAGAATACCTCATAGGCCACCCCTTATTTTGGTAATCTCAGCACTGGGGCACTGACCAAGTTCTCTTTCAGATAGCTGAAGTCTGACTGGCACTTCTCACCCCATAAAAATGCCTGGTCCTTCTTGGTCAGAGCTATCAACGGGGCCGCAACTCGGGAGAAGTTTTGTATGAATCTCCGGTAGTAACCTTCCAGCCCAAGGAAACTACGGAACTTTGCCACATTCTTGGGTGCTTCCCAAGAAACAACTGCCTAAACATTTGATGGGTCCACCGATACACCCTGCTCAGACACCACGTTCCTGAGGAAGTGCACTTCTCGTGTCTAGAACATGCATTTTGACAACTTCCCATAGAGCTGGTGATGTCGGAGGACCTCCGAAACTGTCCTCAGGTGCTCTGCATGGTCCTCCTCTAATCTAGAGTAGACCAGGATGTCGTCGATGAACACAACCACGAACCGATCCAGGTATTCCCAAAAGATGGAGTTCATAAGCCCCATGAACACAGCAGGGGCGTTCGTAACGCCGAAGGGCATGACTACGAACTCGAAGTGTCCATACCTGCACCTGAACGATGTATTCGGGGTGTCGCTCTCTTTCACCCTCAGCTGGTGGTACCCAGACCACAGGTCGATCTTCGAGAACCATCCTACCCCTTTTATCCGGTTGAAATGATCATCTATCCTCAGAAGAGGTTATACAATCTTGATCGTCACCTGATTCCGCCTCCTGTAGTCTATACACAACCTGAGACCACCATCTGCCTTCTTTTCAAACAAGACAGGAGCACCCCACTGTGACGCACTCAGTCAAACATAACCTCTCTTCATAAGATCATCAATCTATATCCACAACTCTCGAAGCTCCGAAGGTGCCATCCGGTAAGGAGCCATCGAGATTGGACGAGCACCGGGCTTCAGGTCTATCCCAAAATCGATATCACGTCGAGGTGGTAGAGTCGTCACCTCCTCAGGAAAGATGTCCATAAACACACGGGCGATCTCTGGCACTTCCACCATTTCAACATCTACTGATTCCACTGTCACCTCGGTCAGCAAGGAGAGGAGAGGTTCCTCTCTACTATTTCCCTTCGGACTGCACCGCCCGCCAGTGAAGGTAACACACCGGCTGTCCAAGTCTGAGAACACCACCCTTCTTTGAAAACAGTTGATGACGGCGCACACAGAAAATAGCCAGTCGATGACTAGGATGACATCGTATGGCTGAATCTATAGCATAAGAAGATCCCTAACCGACTGATGTGGCCCTATTATCAGTCTACATCCCCGAAAATCAATCAACAAGTTGGTCTGACCTCTGACTGGTGTGCTCAACACCAGGGGCACTGGAAGTCTCTCCGCACCTAATCCCAAGGCACGATCTAGGCTGGGTGCAACAAAGGAGTGTGTAGCTCCGGTATCGAACAAGGCATAAGCAAGAGTGCTAAACAGATTGATCATACCTCGAAAAACCTATGGCCCTACTGGAACTTCTGCCTCTCCGGTGTGTAACTATCCACTCCCAGCTCCCCTGCCTCTCGGCTGTCGGCCACCTCCCCGACCACGCCCTGGTCGAGGTCCCTGTGGAGCACCCTGAGGTCGGCCTCCTCCTCCTATGTCTTCCCTCGGAGGAGCAGGAGCTCGCTGTCCCTGTTGCGGCTGCTGGAAATGCCTGGATGGAAGCTGCTGTTGGGGCGGGTGCTGGGGATGACTGCCACTTCTGTTCTGCACCTGGTCGGGGCACTGACTCCGGAGATGCCCAGGGCTCCCACAGATGAAGCACCGTGGTCCCGGGCCCATAGTAAAAGGGCAAGGGCCAAGGGATCGAAACTGAAACTATTGTGGGCTGCTCCCTGCTGGTCGGAACCTAGAGGGTCCGAACACTGGAGGCCTGGTGCTGATGGCCTTTTACTTCGATGGTCCAAGCTGGATCCCCTCTCGCGACACTCCTCCTAGAGCATGCATCCTCTCCACCACTTCAGCCTCCTTCTAGACCTCCAAGTACGTCGGCATGGTGAAGGGGGTAACAACATACTGGAGGGAGGGTCGGAGCACCTCCTCTAAACGTCTTGCCCGAGACTCCTCATCGGGAAAGAGGTCCAGAGCAAAACGTAGGAGGTCCTTGAACTTGATCCCTAGCTCCCTCATGGACATACTCCCTGCTGTAGGGAGATTAGTTTCTACCACTTTTCTTCCTTCATCGTCGAGGAGAGGAATTCTGCCCAGAACTCCCTCTCGAAATCCACCCAAGCCACCTCAGACTCCTCCTCTCCCCCAGGTAAGGCATCCACCACTTACGTGCTACTCCCCGCATCTGTCTAATGGCCAAAGGAACCCAAAACTTTGTCGGGGCCCGAATTAGGCTGAAATCAATAACTAGTTCCTCTATCCAGCCTTCCGTATTCATATTGGATGTGCTACCCTCATACTTCTCGAGGGACTGTTGCTGGAAGGCTCGAAGAGTCTTCTACCACAGGCCGTCCTCTTCCTCTCGATCAGCTCTCTGCCGATCGGCCAAAGTAGTCTCTGGGTCCTCGATCACTTGTACCACACGTGGTCACCTTCCAGGTTCCATAGCTGTAAGGTAAATAAGGAATGCCTAATCCCAAGTAGTGCAGAATATTGTTCTTAAAACATCTTAAAAATTAATTTATTCTTATTCCCCAAGACATCCCAGAAACACAAGAACACAACTCATTATGATGCATGTACCTTTCCTAGGGTATCTACCCTGCAATCAATGTGGCCTTACTTGGTCGTTTGGTAGGTCCAGAGTCCTTACATCAGATCATAGGGGGCCCTAAAATCTCGTGTCCTAGCCGGTCTTCCCTGGCCTAATTCACGCGCCAAGGTCACCCAACACTGTTGCCTTATAATCCCATGCAATCCTCACTATGCCTAACTTCAGACTCCATCCTATCTCTCAACCTCCCTTTGATACCATTCTGTCACGACCTTCCTTCACCAAAAGGAGGGTAGGGTCAGCAGATTTATAATGACCCATACTTTACATACATTGTTAATACTTCAAAATTGAAGAAAACTTATTACAACATATGACAAAACCACAAAGGACCTTATAGGTATAGTGTCTTTAGAAACTGGGAAACATAAACAACTGGTTCATAAATCTTATAAAGTGTCTCCCATTTATTTCATCATATCTAGGGTCCCTTTTAGCATATTCTACTTAATATCCATCTTCCTGACCTGGGGAAAAGAAAACATAAAAGGGTGAGCTCAAATGCTCATCAAGGGCAAATAAAGGAACTAAAAATCATATCATATCTTTTTGAAAATCATAACCTTCAAAAGATATCATAATATCTTAACATGTAATAAATCATAGAAGTGAAAATGATATCACCATAATCATAACATGAAACTTGAAACTTTGTGTCATGCACACATAATCATGGAAAATCATTTCTTGTTAGTCATGACTCATTGCCAAGACTATCTTAGTGGACAAAGTCCCTTTCTGAATCGAGTAACCCTCCTTTCAGTCCTGTTTCACTGAACCGGTATAACCTACCGTTCCAGACCTATCTATCTCATGAGATATAAAATCTTTACCCAATGCATTGGAGGGAGATATAGGTCCCACCCATCTTATAATGAATCCTTTCTTATGTGTGCCACATAATCATAAATCATACATCATCGCATAACACATGTAATAAAAATGGGATTCTTGAAACATCATGACATCATAAATCAATTCATATAAGATAAATGAATTCATAAAAATAATTCCATCACAACATGATAAAATCAATGTAATAATATGGATAAAAACAGAACCCTTTATTATCTTAGATGGAAAATAATTTTGATAAAACACTTGAACTCCATTCTTGAGGAAAATATCCTTTCTTCTTCAAAAACATTTGTCCTTTCATAACATGTCATACAACATTAAAATAAAAGAAGTTGATTAAAAATAAACTTGAAAACTTGTAAAGGAAGCTTCTTGGAAATAATTTTTTAAAAATCCATTCATGCCGTATAAGTTAAAAAATACATTCTTCGTACTTTTGTCGAAAAAGTCAAAAAGTACCTCGTACGAAAAACAACAAAAGATTTCTTTCTTATTCTTTACTAAAAACTCACCGAAGGGTAAAATTGGATTTAAAATATTGTAAGTGGATGGAAATAATATTACATATTGAGGAAACATGGATGTGTATGACAAAATACATCCCAGTAAATACTTACGGATAAACAATCTCGGATAAAAAATGAGATTGTGATATTTCCCCTAACCATAAGTCTGATTTGCTTTGTACGTGTCCGAAGCTCAAGTATAATGGTTTAAATAATGTTATTGACTTATTACAGAATCATACATATTGATATGATATCATATATGGTCATATTCTTAGCTTCTTGTTAGTAATATTTCATTGTTACTTGTTACTCGGGTCTTTATTGCCTTTTGTTCTTATGCGTGTTTTGCCGAATAAATTCTTATTCTTATTTTAAGGTTATAGATACCTTATATCCAGAATGGTATTAGTGTAACATATATCATATTTATTCATTCAATTCATTTATATAATTATTATGTAATGATGATCATGTAGAACGAGTCGCTTCACATCGTGGAGACGGTATTCCGTACGTACGCACGAGTGATGATATCGTTCCTATGATCGTGGAATTGTATTGGATTATATATATATATTATTTCAGTATCAATATTACTTAATAATAATCATAAATGGTTACTCATTACACCATTATACCCATCCTTGTAAGGTGGTGGTGGAAAATAGATTACACCACGGCGTGGAGACGGTATTCCGTACGTACGCACGCGCGGTGATTTCACTTTTCCGTAGGATGGATAGAAGGTGAATTAGGGTTGTTTCATAATTATAATAACATATCAGTATGTAAGTAATACTTATGTTATTCCTTTATCATGAAACAAATAAAGAAGAAGAAGTTGAAGAAGAACGAAATTGAAAAGATCGGTAATGGATATTACCTCTTCTTTGGAACGCTTCTTTGAATCCTCCACTTAGGGAACTAATATTGGTCTTTGAAGAAGACCAGGACCTCTAGGATTATTATAGGGAAGTGGAGAGGAGAAAATGGTAGGGGTTGGCCGAGATTGAGTGCTCAATTTGGAGTGAGGAGGAGGGGGAGGAGGTGCCCTTTTATAAGGGAGGAGAGGGGCAGCTTAGGAATATCTCAAAATATTATTTTATATTAAAGTCAAAATCGGTTTATAATGGTTCCAAAGGGTCTTATTTCGAAGCTAAAGTGGGGAAGGGTCGAAATCCTATCAACCAATAGGATTTAGACAAGTTTGGGATATTATTTTAACCTTATCAATTAGATTTAACTCTAAGTTAAATCTTTTAACTTTTACCATGTCTTTTTGTTTTCTTTCACTATATGGTTAATACACTTACTATAACATGCCAAACGAACCCCAAATTGTTTATTATTAATATATATATCTTTATCTAAGTCATTTTGCCTAACCTTAGATTTTTAGGAATAAAATAACAATTAATAATATGATATTTGATTTAAAAACTATTTTGTGTCAATTTTGACACTATTTGATATATGATTTTGTGAAAGTCATAAAAGAATTATATGTTCGAACCAAGTTGATTAAATAAACACTAATATATAATAGTAACCTAGAAAATTAGTGGAATTCATAAAAAGTCTTAAATTATATTTATTTTGGTATTTATATTATCAATTATGTCAATATTTCATTAATAAGATAATTACTGAATCATATTTGTGTCATAAATAAATTAAATTATTTGATGTCTAAAAATTACAAATAAAATACAATCATGTAGGAAAGCTTGTTATCTTTCTAATGAATATTTATAGTCGAATTTATCTTATGTATAACCCCATATTTAAAATGATTTACTCATTAAACTTTGATTTTAACTATTTTAACCCTTCTTTAAATAAATTAATAATAAATGTCCTAATCTAACCCAAGTGGGCCTAAATGGTCATATTTTATTCATAAGGTTGTTTTTGGTAGAATTACACTTATCCAATAGAATTAGGACATGTGTTAGGGTAATATTAATATCATATTTACCCTTAGTTACCCTATTTACTAATAACCGCGGTAAAAAAAGTAAAAAGTTACTATTCACCAAAAAATTATTTTTATGTCATTGAACCACATTTTACTTACTGATATCAACCGTGTCTGTCGGAATTTCGAAATTCCATTCACAGAAGCGGTAAAATTATGTTTTATGAAAAATTCAGTTTTTAACCTACCACTTAGTGGTTTCACTATTTATCAAAAATTGAAAGGTTTCAGAAAAATACCAAAATTTCACCCTAGGATAATTTCGATATTCTGAGTCCAAAAATGAAGTCCATTTTGAAAAATAAGATTTATAAAATTTCAAAAAGTGGTTATTACTATTCATAATTTCTAGTTTTAGTAGCATATTATTGTTTAGTGAAACTCGGTATGGCGTACGACGCAAGCTATCGAGGAAGGTCGCGATTGCGTGTAAAGCAAGACAAGCAAGTGTTGTGTAGAAAAAGATTCCTTTGATGATTTATATAACATAAAAGTCTCGGGTGTTACATTCTACCCCCCTTAAAAAGAATTTCGCCCTCGAAATTCATCACTTTGTAACAAACAGATGAGGATACTTCTCCCTCATCATATCCTCAAGCTCCCATATAGCTTCTTCAAGTTGGTGGTTCCTCCATAAAACTTTCACCAAGCGAGTGGTCTTGTTTCGTAAGACTTTTTCGCTACGATCCAGAATCTCTATCGGCTGTTCTTCATAAGAAAGATCTTGCTCCAGCGGTACAACTTCTGAGCTGAGTACATGTGAAGGATCAGGTATGTACTTTCTCAGGAGAGATACATGGAACACATCGTGAACTTGATAGAGATTCGGTGGAAGCGCCAATCGGTAAGCTACCTTCCCAACACGATCTAGTATTTCGAAAGGACCGATATATCTAGGGCTCAACTTCCCCTTCTTTTCAAATCTCATAACCCTCTTCCAGGGAGATATTCGTAAGAACACTTTATCACCCACTTCAAACTCTAGGTCTTTTCTTCGGTTATCGGCATAACTTTTCTGTCGACTCTGATCTGCTCTTATGTGTTGTTGAATAGATCTGACCTTTTATGCCATTTGATCAACGAGATCAGGTCCTAATAGCTTTATTTCCCCAACTTCATCCCATCAAGTTGGAGTCCTGCATTTCTTTCCATAGAGAGCTTCATAAGGAGCCATATGAATACTGGAGTGAAAGGTATTATTATAAGAAAATTCCACCAAAGGTAGGTGTTGATCCCAACCTCCTTTGAAATCCATAGAGCAAGCTCTCAACATATCTTCTAGGGTTTGAATTGTTCTTTCAGCCTGACCGTCTGTCTGGGGATGATAAGCAGTACTGAAACTCAACTCTGTATCCAGAGTATGCTGAAGACTTCTCCAGAACTTCGAGGTAAATCTCGGATCCCGATCAGATATAATAGAAAGTGGTACTCCATGCAATCTTACCACTTCATTTACATATATCCTGGAAAGCTGATCTAGAGAGAAATCCTCTCTAATAGGAATGAAGTGTGCAGACTTTGTAAGAAGATCAACTATGACCCAGATAGCATTATTGCCTTTGGATGTTTTAGGAAGTCCTGTGACAATGTCCATAGTGATGTTTTCCCATTTCCATTCGGGTATGGGTAATGGATGTAACAACCCCTTAGACTTCTATCTCTCAGCTTTAACTTATTGACAAACCAAGAATCGAGAGACATATTCAGCAACATCTCTTTTCATGCCATCCCACCAGAAGTACTCTTTCATGTCCCTATACATCTTCGTGCTTCCAGGATGAATAGAGAACGATGAACTATGAGCCTCATCCAGCAGCTCCTTCTTTAATTTGGGGATTGGAGGAACACAAACCTGATTCCTGAACTTTATTATCCCATCACAATCAAGGTTGAATTCAGGAACATTTCTCACCTTCTTTTGTAACTCTACATCTTCTTTCTGTGCCTCTTTAATCTTCACATGTATATATGGTTGAACATTCATTTGAGAAAGATAAGATTTTTCCCCTTCCATTATAATTCCAAGATCCATCCTTTGTAAATCCATAAATATTGGATCATTTGTGATCCTCATCATGGATAAACTAGCATGGTCTTGTCGACTTAATGCATCTTCCACCTTGTTTTCTTTCCCAGGGTGGTAATGGATTGAGCAGTCATAATCCTTAATCAGCTCCAACCATCTTCTTTGACGCATATTCAGCTCCTTTTGTGTGAAAATATACTTTAAACTTTTATGATCAGTATAAATATCACACCTTTCACCATAAAGGTAATGCCTCCAAATCATTAATGCAAAGATTACCGCAGCCAACTCCAAATCATGTGTTGGGTAATTTTGCTCATTGATTTTCAACTGTCGTGAGGCATAAGCTATCACCATATCATTTTGCATAAGAACACACCCCAATCCCTTCTTGGATGCATCACTGTAGATCACAAACCTTTCTCCACTACAAGGCAGTGTGAGAACAGGTGCACTAGATAACCTTATTTTCAACTCCTTGAAATTCTCTTCACATTCCTCTGTCCATACAAACATAACTCCTTTCCGAGTCAACTTGGTGAGTGGATTAGATAATCGAGAAAAATCCTTTACAAAACGTCGATAATATCCAGCCAAACCAAGAAAACTTCGGATCTCAGTTACTGTTGTTGGTCTCGACCATCTTTCGATAACCTCTATTTTTGCTGGATCCACAGATATCCCCTCTTTTGAGATTATGTGACCCAAAAATGCAACTTTTTGAAGCTAAAATTCACACTTGGTAAATTTGGCATAAAGATTCTCCTTTCTCAGGGTCTTCAATATAATTCTCAAGTGATCTTCATGCTCTTCCTTGCTCTTTGAATAGACAAGAATATCGTCTGTAAAGACTACCACAAATTGATCAAGATAGTCTCTAAAGACTCTATTCATTAGATCCATGAAGATAACAGGGGAATTAGTAAGACCAAATGGAATCACTATAAATTCATAGTGTCCATACCTTGTACAGAAAGCCATCTTTGGTATATCCTCCCTTTTGACCCTTAATTGATGATACCCTGAACGAAGATCAATCTTGGAAAAGTATTGAGCTCCGCGTAGTTGGTCAAATAAGTCATCAATGCGTGGGAGAGGATATTTTTTCTTGATAGTGATCTTGTTATGTTCTCGATACTCAATGCAGAGTCTCATTGATCCATCTTTCTTCTTAAAAATAGAACAGGTGCTCCCCAAGGTGACGCACTAGGGCGTATGAATCCCTTATCAAGATTCTCTTGGAGTTTCTTCTTCAATTCCTGCAACTCAATTGGGGCCATTCTATAAGGTGTCTTTGAAATTGGCAAAGCGCCCGGTACGAGTTCTATTGAAAACTCAACTTCACGATTTGGTGGAAGACCCGATAATTACTCCGGAAATACATCATCAAACTCCCGTACAATGGGCATATTATTAATCGTGAGTTTCTCACCAACCATTTGAGATAAATAACCTTCATTTAGTGGAATCAATACCCATAATATGGAAGAAATTTCCACTGGAAGGTTATGTTCATCCTTGCATTGATAGACGATCGTAGATTGATCTGGAATATGAAATGTGACTTCCCTTCTTTGGCAATTGATATGAGCTCCATGTAGAGAAATCCAATCCATGCCAAGAATCACATCAAATTCCACTAAAGGAAGGATCACAAGATTTGCAAGAAGCACTTTCCCACAAACATCGATCGGAGAAGAATTATAAACTTTTGATGCGACTGTTGTGGCATTAGGTGTTGTCACAGCTAACTCAACATCTAATTGTTGAGGTAGTACGGTGATACCCTTAGAAAATTTTTCAGAAATAAAAGAGTGGGTGGATCCAGAATCAAATAAAACATTTGCTACTTTAGATTGGATGGTAAGTGTACCTTTCACCACTTCGTTATCGTACTCCACATCGCTGATAGAAATTGCATGTGACTTTCCTTTGTCTTTAGCCTTATGATTTTGTTGACGTCGACCATCATAATCAACCCTTGGATTTGGGCATTGATTGGAATAATGCCCCATCTCCTTGAACTTGAAACATTGATGTGTGGTAGGTTCATTCTGTGTATCCCTTCCTTTGTTTGCGTCATTAGACATCTTCTTCCCATTATCACGGCATTCAAATGCCCGATGACCTTACTTTCCACATTTAAAACATTTACTTGTCCCTTTAAGACAACTCCCTCCATGTTTCTTTCCACACATTGAGCATAAGGGAAAGCTCATCGTCTTTTCAGTGTGCTCTTTAGATTTTCCTTTGAATTCCATCTTCCTCTTCTTATCAAACCCATGTGACTGATGGGTTACTCCAATCTCCATCTCGACTTTGAGAGCACATCGAACGATTTCCTCATAGCTATTGAAGTCCCTTATGGCTAACGCCCTTCGAAGACATGGTTTTAAGCCACTAAAGAATCGATCGATCTTACTCTCAGGTTGGATAATAATACCAGAAGCGTACCTTGCAAGTCTTGTAAAATTTTCTTCATAGGTACCAACATATTCATCATCCCTTTGCTTCAGTTCAAAAAACTCTTTCTCCATCTTTGTTCAGAAAATACGACAGAAGTACTTATTGAAAAATAAGTTCTTGAACTCGCCCCATTCCATAGACTCAATTTCATCCCTTTGCCTCGTATTCTTAATAAGATTCCACCATTGATCAGAATCTCCTTCCAAATGATACACTGCTAGGATGACTTTATCATGTTCAGAACATTGAAGAACTGAAAATATCTTTTCAGTAGTACTAATCCATTGTTCAGCAACTAATGGATCAGTAGACCCACTGAAAGAAGGTGGACGCTGCCTCATGAAGGATTCAACAGAATTTTTCTCCTTCCTTTGCTCGTTTGGAAGTCCTGCATGATTTATAGCTTGAGAAAGTTGTGTGAGCATGGCTACAAGATTTTGCATTCCAGCTCCCATATCGTTTGGTTGCTCAGGGGGATAATCATTGCATTGCCCATCGCATTCCGCATTAACACGGTTCTTTCGGGTTCCAGCCATTGACTAAAACCAAGAAGAATAGTGTGAGTAGCACTAATTATAATAGGAAAACCACATAATTCAAGAATAAAATTTTCATGCTTAAGGTCTTATCCTAGGTTATTCAAGGCCATTTCTAAAACACGAAGATTGTGTTCTATGCTTAGACTTATCCTTAGGGTTCTTACTAAGGCTTTCACATCCTAGTTTCCAAAGGTTGACTATACCTTTCCTCTGATACCAACTATAACGACCCATACTTTACATACATTGTTAATACATTAAAATTGAAGCAAACTTATTACAACATATGACAAAACCACAAAGGACCGTATAGGTATAGTGTCTTTAGAAACTGGGAAACATAAACAACTGGTTCATAAATCTTCTACAGTGTCTCCCATTTATTTCATCATATCTAGGGTCCCTTTTAGCATATTATACTTAATATCCATCTTCCTGACCTGGGGAAAAGAAAACATAAAAGGGTGAGCTCAAATTCTCAACAAGGGTAAATAAAGGAACTAAAAATCATATCATATCTTTTTGAAAATCATAACCTGCAAAAGAGATCATAATATCTTAACATGGAATAAATCATAGAAGTGAAAATGATATCACCATAATCATAACATGAAACTTGAAACTTTGTGGCATGCACACATAATCATGGAAAATCATTTCTTGTTAGTCATGACTCATTGCCAAGACTATCTTAGTGGACAAAGTCCCTTTCTGAATCGAGTAACCCTCGTTTCAGTCCCGTTTCACTAAACTGGTATAACCTACCGTTCCAGCCCTGTCTATCTCATGAGATATAAAATCTTTACCCAATGCATTGGAGGGAGATATAGGTCCCACCCATCTTATAATGAATCCTTTCTTATGTGTGCCACATAATCATAAATCATACATCATCGCATAACACATGTAATAAAAATGGGATTCTTGAAACATCATGACATCATAAATCAATTCATATAAGATAAAGGAATTCATAAAAATAATTCCATCACAACATGATCAAATCAATGTAATAATAGGGATAAAAACAGAACCCTTTATTATCTTAGATGGAAAATAATTTTGATAAAACACTTGAACTCCATTCTTGAGGAAAATATCCTTTCTTCTTCAAAAACATTTTTCCTTTCATAACATGTCATACAACTTTAAAATAAAAGAAGTTGATTAAAAATAAACTTTAAAACTTGTAAAGGAAGCTTCTTGGAAATAATTTTTAAAAAAACCATTCATGCCGTATAAGTTAAAAAAAACATTCTTCGTACTTTTGTCGGAAAAGTCAAAAAGTACCTCGTACGAAAAACGACAAAATATTTCTTTCTTATTCTTTACTAAAAACTCACCGAAGGGTAAAATTGGATTTAAAATATTGTAAGTGGATGGAAATAATATTACATATTGAGGAAACATGGATGTGGATGATAAAATACACCCCAGTAAATACTTACGGATAAACAATCTCGGATTAAAAATGAGATTGTGATATTTCCCATTACCTTAGGTCCGATTTTCTTTGTACGTGTCCGAAGCTCCTGTATAATGGTTTAAATAATGTTATTGACTTATTCCAGAATCATACATATTGATATGATTTCATATATGGTCATATTCTTAACTTCTTGTTAGTAATATTTCATTGTTACTTGTTACTCGGGTCTTTATTGCCTTTTGTTCTTATGCGTGTTTTGCCGAATAAATTCTTATTCTTCTTTTAAGGTTATAGATATCTTATATCCAGAATGGTATTATTGTAACATATATCATATTTATTCATTCAATTCATTTATATAATTATTATGTAATGATGATCATGTAGAACGAGTCGCTTCACATCGTGGAGACGATATTCCGTACGTACGCACGAGTGATGATATTGTTCCTATGATCGTGGAATTGTATTGGAGTATATATATATATTATTTCAGTATCAATATTACTTAATAATAATCATAAATGGTTACTCATTACACCATTATACCCATCCTTGTAAGGTGGTGGTGGAAAATAGATTACACCACGGCGTGGAGACGGTATTCCGTACGTACGCACGCGCGGTGATTTCATTTTTCCGTAGGACGGATAGAAGGTGAATTAGGGTTGTTTCATAATTATAATAACATATCAGTATGTAAGTTATACTTATGTTGTTACTTTATCATGAAACAAATAAAGAAGAAGAAGTTGAAGAAGAATGAAATTGAAAAGATCAGTAATGGATATTACCTCTTCTTTGGAACGCTTCTTCGAATCCTCCACTTAGAGAACTAATATTGGTATTTGAAGAAGACCAGAACCTCTAGGATTATTCTAGGGAAGTGTAGAGGAGAAAATGTCAGGGGTTGGGCGAGCTTGAGTGCTCAATTTGGTGTGAGGAGGAAGGGGAGGAGGTGCCCTTTTATAAGGGAGGAGAGGGGCACCTTAGAAATATCTCAAAATATTATTTTATATTAAAGTCAAAATCGGTTTATAATGGTGCCAAAGGGTCTTATTTCGAAGATAAAGTGGGGAAGGGTCGAAATACTATCAACCAATAGGATTTATACAAGTTTGGGATATTATTTTAACCTTATCAATTAGATTTAACTCAAAGTTAAATAATTTAACTTTTACCATGTCTTTTTGTTTTCTTTCACTATATGGTTAATACACTTAATATAACATGCCAAACGAACCCCAAATTGTTTATTATTAATATATATATCAGTATATAAGTAATTTGGCCGAACCTTATATTTTTAGGAATAAAATAACAATTAATAATATAATATTTGATTTAAAAACTATTTTGTGTCAATTTTGACACTATTTGATATATGATTTTTGAGAAAGTCATAACAGAATTATATGTTCAAACCAAGTTGATTAAATCAACACTAATATATCATAGTAACCTATAAAATTAGTGGAATTCATAAAAAGTCTTAAATTACATTTATTTTGGTAATTATATTATCAATTATGTCAATATTTCATTAATAAGATAATTACTGCATCATCTTTGTGTCATAAATAATTTAAATTATTTGATGTCTAAAAATTAAAAATAAAATACAATCATGTAGGAAATCTTTTTAACTTTCTAATGAATATTTATAGTCGAATTTATCTTATGTATAACCCCATATTAAAAATGATTTACTTATTAAACTTTGATTTTAACTATTTTAACCTTTCTTTAAATAAATTAATAATAAATGTCCAAATCTAACCCAAGTGGGCCTAAATGGTCATATTTTATTCATAAGGTTGTTTTTGGTCGAATTACACTTATCCAATAGAATTAGGACATGTGTTAGGGTAATATTAATATCATATTTACCCTTAGATACCCTATTTTCTATTAACCGCGGTAAAAAAAGTAAAAAGTTACTATTCACCAAAAAAATTATTTTTATCTCATTGAACCACATTTTACTTACTGATATCAACCGTGTCTGTCGGATTTTCGAAATTCCATTCACAGAAGCAGTAAAATTAAGTTTTATACAAAATTCAGTTTTTAACCTACCACTTAGTGGTTTTACTATTCATCAAAAATTGAAAGTTTTCAGAAAAATACCAAAATTTCACTCTAGGCTAATTTCGATATTCTGAGTCCAAAAATGAAGTCCATTTTGAAAAATAAAATTTATAAAATTTCAAAAAGTGGTTATTACTATTCATAACGGCTAGTTTTAGTAGCATATTGTTGTTTAGTGAAACTCGGTATTGCGTACGACGCAAGCTATCGAGGAAGGTCGCGATTGCGTGTAAAGCAAGCCAAGCAAGTGTTGTGTAGAAAAAGATTCTTTTGATGATTTATATAACATAAAAGTCTCGGGTGTTACAAGATTTCAAGGCCATTCCTTCTTTAAGTTGAAAGAGAGATAATGACCCTCGAGACCGACCTTCAATAGGTCCCAGAGTGGCGACTAGCACCAAGGGTATAGAAATTTCTCACAAATGGAAGGCATAAACCATTTTTGTTTTATAAGATCGAGATATGAGATGATGAAACTCAACAACACCAAGAAGGAATGAGAAGTAAAACCAAAAGAAATAAACCATTCCCACGTGAATGTTCTAAAAGTAAAGCCACAAAGTAAAAAGGGAGACTACAAAGGTATGTACCAAAGAAGAAAAACATCAGCTACAACTACCCCAAAGGTCTGAGCTATAAAGGTCCTTCGTGATCCCCGAAGTCCTCCTGGAAACCTGAAGGCAGTTTTATATACGTAGGGTGAGCATACAAGTACACTCAGTAGTGAAAACCAAAGACTCTTGTGCACAAGTGGGGGAACGTGCTATAGTCCCGTGAGAAAAGGAGTAAACCAAACCCCTATCAAGGTAAACTATCCACCCCATGCCTCACCATGGCACACTCCCCATGTAACGCAAGTCAAGTAATATATATATTAAGAGCACATCGATGTTTGGGTACCCCGCGCCACTTTCCCACTGTGTATTGAGACATCCTACGCATCGGACCAATCCCGCCATTCCCACCACAGTCCCACTGCCACACCCGCCCGTACACACTTGGGCCACAACCACACGCAGTCCCACTGCCGTAATCCCGCCCGCATACACCTGGGCCACAACTGTCACACGTAACCATGCCTACAAACACCTAGGCCAGAACAACCACAACCACGCACGAAGACACTTGGGCTAGAAAAAAATCCACTACCACGCCCGAGGACACCTGGGTCTCATCCCGAAGACACTTGGGAAACCACCTTCCGCGCACACCTGGACTACCACCACACCACCCCGCCCGATGTTTCTTTGGTTAATAATGGACCTCAGGCCATCAAAACCTACACGAAGATAATTGGGCTATCCGGGAAAGGGAGCAGAAAAGGAGCTAATAACCAGCCACTAAGAATAGTGTTGGGAAAAACACCCTCCCCCATGAAATGGGGATGTTCGACACTAAGTGCTCAACTTGGGTGGGGCGCAAATAATAAACACAAAGCTACAAGTATATATAAATATATATAAGTAACAAGCACTAACCCAAGCTAGGTTTTTCTTCAGACAGCCTACAGATCACAATAACACTCAAGACCGAGTCACGACTCACGCTAACAACCCATTTGTCCCCTTTCTTATTTCTCGTTCAGTAATAATGTTTATGTATAAGCCCTACTGAGAAACTAGTAGGCATAAGAATAAGTCCAGGAAGGTGAAAAATCAAGAAACAACCATAACACTCGTACCCAGTTCTCAACAGCAGAGGATTCCACCCCAATTTGTGATATAAACAAGTATCCACCCGGTCCTTAAACTCACAACCACCAAAGATGCATCAACAGGGGATCCCATACCCCAATTTCACACAACCACCGAGGGTATAAAAGATCAGGGGAACCCATCCCCTCCCACATCTCCAGCAATCGACTCGTAAAATAAAACCACCAAAACACTGCCACCAACACTAAGAAAGGCCAAGCCTGTATTTTCAGATTTAAAAGATTTTACACATTCCATGATTTCATTTCCATTTTGACCGGGGTTAGCACAGAAGGGATTGATCCTGGTGCTTTCAATTTATTCAGCAGGATATACGTGATTAACCAATTTCACAGCAGAAGTTCACATTTACAAACAAGCTATTTAAAACATCAGCAGGGTTCATTAGTGCACGAACAAAGACCACCAACGGCCTCGATTTTCAGAAAGCATAAGCCAGCACAACTCAAAAAGATGGTCATAAAAGAAAAGGCATAAAAAATATAGGACCGCATCAACGATCATAGCCCCCCCTTTCTTTATAGAATTCGTTCATTATCTTTAATTAGGTCTGGTTTATCCAATTCTACAGAAAAAAAGCACACCCACCCCGCATGATACACCAAAGTGGGAGGGAAAGGAGAAATTCCCTACCTGTTGGATCAACAATCTAGGATGAGGCTGGGGGAGGATGTTCACGGATAGCGATTCAGCTCGCCTGAACAAAAATCGCTTCATCTATCAATGCTTAGGCCAGGCGTGGAATTTTACAGATAACGATGCACCCGATGCACCAGAAGCTGTTTGTGAAGAGCCACGATCGAGGAAAGGAGAAACCACGACTAACCCTTATTTTATAAGAGTCACGGACAGTTGAGGTGAGAACGTGAAACCGCGTAAGGCGCGGGGGTCGTGGGTTGATCATGCGGCTCCACTCGTCATTACAGGGTCAAGTGGTTTAAACTGACTCATTAATTGATTAAGTATTTAATTAAAACTATTATGTGCGTTAAGGGCCTTTAAAACACGCTCAAATAGGTCTAAATAGGGCTTAAAACCCTATTTGCGCAAAAGAGAGTGCTACTAGAAAATAACCCGCGGGGTAGGCCAGAGCCACCAGTAGCTGAGAGCTACCTGTGGGTGACAGCTACCAGTAGGCCGAGCTACCGGTAGGCTGGAGCCACCGGTAGGCCGAGCTACCGGTTGGCTGCAGGTACTGGTAGACCGAGATACCGGTAGGCTGCAGCTACCGGTAGGCCGAGCTACTAGTAGATAGAGCTACCGGTAGGCTGCGGCCACCGGTAGACCGAGCTTTCGGTAGATAGAGCGATGCCGCTACTGGTAGGCCGAGCTACCAGTAGACAGAGCTACCGGTAGGCTGCGGCCACCGGTAGACCGAGCTACCGGTAGATAGAGATGTCGGTAGGCTGCGGCCCCCGGTAGACCGAGCTACCGGTAGACAGAGCTCCCGGTAGGATGCGGCCACTGGTAGACCGAGCTACCGGTAGGCTAAGGCTACCGGTAGGCCTACACCACCGTGATTCCCAGACACGAAAACCCAAAACGAGATTTTCATAAAGTAATGGACCCCAAAAACCCGGTCCATTACACATAATTTTGAATAACTTATAAACTAAATATTACGAAAAAAATTATGTAGAAACATAAAAATTTGGGTTGAATTTATGTTTGGGTATTTTTTTACAATGTCTAATTTTTTATGAATTGTGAAAAATTCAATTTTAATTGAGAAAACCTTTTTCAACTCATTTTTAATACAAATAATATATATTTTATATTTATATTTATATTTGATATAATTATATATAAATTAATAAAATTTAAGGAATTGGAATCAATTTTAAGATGAAATATGAATTGAAAACATTCCATATTATTGAGCATATTTATTTCAAAAACCTAATTTTCCATCCAATTTGTGGGATAATTTTATATTAATTTATTTCAATTATGTGATTAGAATTTGGAAAAATATATTAATTTTTGTTAATAAGAATATTTTATATTGTTTATTAACTTCAACTTATACTTTTAACAAAAAAAATAGTGAATGTAACTAAAAATAATTTTAGCGATTTATAGAAAAAATATCTTAACATGGGACTAAACCATAATATTAATGAAAAAATGACTGATAAAGTTTTACAGAAGGCCTTTTATGTCCATATATAGACCATATACACACATGGATTAAATTTTTTCATTATTTTATCACAATTACATAAAAAATCATGGTGGAATCCCCTTTAAAAAAATTTGTAAGAATGAAACTCCCCCACCACTATAAAAATGAACTGAACCCTCCCACATATTGACACCTATAAATAAATTTGTATCACATATACTCTATGAAATTGACCTCCCAACATCCATAACATCATCATAGAATCCCCACTATGGTCATAAATCTATCCATAGAATTTATTTGGTGAAAAAAAAGGAGTTACCCAAAAAAGAGGTAGGTTTTTTCACCGACCACTTTTTTTATTTCATTATACAACCATTCAATTATTCAAATTTTATTATATCAAAATGAGATCACTATCATAAATATATTTAGATGTCATTATTTATGTTTTTATACCCAATCCACTCACTTCCATCAAATGGGTAATGAGTTCATCGTTCATGAGTACTATAGTCAGCCACCTCATGAAACAATGTCATTCTATTTTCCATTACCACATTCAATATATTATAATTATGAATGAAAAACAATAATTATATATGATATTTATGATTATTTTATCCTTAAATAATATTTATATAAAACATTACAATATGATTTCCATTTTATGGTAATCAATGACTTAGTTTTTGGGCGTGTAGACTACATCCTCCTCAAAGTGATGTTATTCATTCAATCATAACATAATATATATTAAGGATGATGCTAATATAAATATGTAAAATATATGACATAAATATTAAATGGTAATAATAAAATAAATATAGATAATTTAAATTATATTATTCAAATACCAATAGGTAATGGAATTAGAACTCCATCATATGTATGGAATATTGTCTCCCTAAACAAGGAATTTCATTTCCTACCTCCAAATATTATGTATTATTATAACTAAATTTGTGATAAATATATAATATAATTAAATATTTCTCTAATTTTTTAAGGCTATAATGTCATTATCTAATAAATAATAACAAAAACCAGTTAAAAAATACTTGAATACAATGCAATTAACACCAAACTGATGAAAATGATAAATGATTATTAATGAACATTTTATGAGATGGTATAAAAGAACTATATATGATATAACAGAAATTATTATGGTTCTAGTTTAGTTTTATAACATAATTAAAATTATTATATAAAAGGCTATATAATTTTCCACCAATGGAAATTTTAATTGAAGGTATTTTCAAATCGGTTTTTGCAATTGTATGTCAAATGTCACGATCACCACATAATTCATTAGTGTGGACTTTAATAATCTCTATTATCATTAAAAATCATAAAATACTAACAAGTCAAGGTATTTAATGTTTCACTTTTTACGATATCATTCAATGTGTTGCACATGAATATTTCCAATGGGTAAAAGTTATCATTACAATATCACATTCATTTTTGATTGATAACTTTATCTTTGGACAATAACTAAATTATGATATATTTTTTTAAATTCAATTTATGTTAATTATATCTATTCCCTTAAAAAATAATATTATTTCATAAATCATATACCATTGTATATAATGATTTTACATTAGATGTTATCAGATAAACAGATAAATTTTGATAAATTTGTATCCTTTACTCAATATGGATTTTTATAATGCTCATTATTTATGAATTAAAAAAATTATATGGTATATATAGAATTCATTGGATAGGTAAAAATTGTGATTTGGGACATATAATTTATTCCCATAAATGTATATATATTTTAATTAGATGAATAATTTGTCCAAATTATATTGGCTTCTACCCAATTTGATATATTGATATATCAAAGTTATTAATGGTAGATTTATTATATACGTAGAAAACATGGATTCGAATAATTAAGAATTTCAATTATTGGGATTTTGGTTTTTATTTTTATTATCTATTAAATTGTTTCGATTACATAATATATAGTTTCATTTCATTCATTTTTTGTTTACTAAATGGCAGGTGTCTTCAGTTTTTTTAACATTATGAGTGAAAATCCACCTTTATTATCTAGGAAAAAAAAGAGAGCATTATAGAAAGTATTGTTAAATTGGGATCCCATTAAAAAAAAGTAGAATCAATTCAATAATGTATTTATAACCAATGGTTTTAAAATTTTCTTGAGTTTCCAATTGAAATGTAATGTGAATATATGAATTGGAAAAAGATTACCCCCCCCCCCCACAATGTAGTAGTGAAATTAGTCGACGAAAATGTCCCTCGAGTCTGGAAGGATGTTTCTCTATTATAGTATAACAATACGTAAGAGATGAACTCTAAAATACATTGCCCTATGGAGGGAGGAACAAACTATAGGTTCTAACAAATCATTCTCTCTTTCGAGTAACCTACTCCAAAAAGCATATGAGGATCTCACAATAGGTACAACTGATGCAACACAAATCAAGAGAAAATTAACTATGAAAATATCATATAAAGGCACCCATTTATCCAATAAGATGTACATATGAAAGGATGATTACTGTCAGCACACCCAACCTTCGTTAGAGGACGAACACTAAACTATACCTTTATGAATGTACAAATCCATCCTAGTGAGATAATATAAGATTGATATTCAAAAGAGACATTCTGACAATATGAAACAACTAGTCCCAAAAAAATAAATCATACAATTAAAAAAACATCTAGCTACATAAGAAAAAATCAACATCTCCCATATTAGAAGTAGGCACTATAACTAACCCCAACTAAAAAATAGACAATAAATTACATAAACCCCCCAAATATAGGTTATTTGATATATTTTGGTACAACATGATGTTTAGATAGAATCCTAAAAAATATAATTGGGAAAATATAGATTAGGTAACACATCAAAAAGAAAGATATTTAGGATAAGTTTGGATGAAAAACCTATAATTTCATGAAGGTATATATTTTTTGGGTCTCACATCTTATTCACCCCTATCTATATACTACAATTAGACATGGATTTATCTCATATATACCAAGGGGTATCATCTCTGAAAAGGTGTATTAGGCATGGCTCGAGCATAACATGGTATATGAAAATTGTCCTTAATACAAACATTATTTAGTACTCCTAAGGGAGATTCATTGGACAATTCTCATTTTCATTACATAATATTACGATGGATTTAAAACTAATTTTATCCCTAAATGAATATTGTATATTGTTATAAGATTTTTTATTGAAAATATATTCAATTTATGATTATTGGTTCAATATTTTTTGTAATATACATTATTTTACCTAATTCCATGTCTAATACAATAGACATCATTGTTTAAAAATAAAATCTGGAAGGAATAATTGTATCAATAACCACAAATAATCTATCAGTTTCCCTATTGATAACTATGATATAACTGATATTGGAACTGATCACGTTATGGATATAGTATGGAACTGTAATCAGGACAAAACACATAACCCTACCTCGATGAAGCATCATGTTCCACAATGATATTATCAGATGTCGTATCACTTAATCTGATAGAGGCCCATATCTTTTAGTAAAAATACTAACCCAAAAAAGGTAGAGAAATGGTTTTTTATTTGGAGAAGATATTTATGGAATTTGGTTTATTGAAAAAGAAAATGTTATACTTGATGTTCATTTTCTCAGTGGAGATAATAGTCAATGAAATCATTGATATATAATACTGGGTGGGAATAAGAAATATTACTCTTGTATTGGAAAGATTGTAAGGACACATTTTTTCAAAATAATTACCTCATGATCAAAAAATGATTTTTGTAGAATGTTATTTAGTTTAAAACCTAATGGAAAAAAGTGTTTGGAATTATGATGCTAATATTTAAAGGATACCATGGTATTATATGGATTTCATATTCGACATGAAGTATAATAATGTTCACTTCAATGATGTGATTATGAAAATTATTAAAAGTGAACTCGTGTCTTGATCCATTTCTCCATATAATGAAATATTATTATTACCAAGATAAAGAAAAAATTATCCACCTCTATAGGGTTAAAAGGAAACCTAAAGAAGAAGATAACTAAATATAAAATAATTGATTAATTGATTAAGGGGATGAAGGATTTTACCACATGTGATAATTGTGGAAAGAAAAACCATGGGTAATGCATGAAATGATAGTGATTTTTTTATAAATGTATAGAAAATTGATAGTATGGAAAATATTTCAAAAGGAATAATTAATAAAATACTATTAAATGTTACAAATGAAAGAATATATGGAACTGTGAAATAAAATTATCCATGAATCAGTGGGAATATAAATCACAATAAGCTATGTGATAGTGGTTGATCATATGTTAGTGACACAAGTGAAGATTAATGATTAATGTTTGTTTTTATTCGGATATATAATGTATGTTATAAAATAATTTTTTATTATGTTCTAATCATATTAATATTGAAATATATATGGGTTGTATAATAGATATTTTAACTAATTAATTGAGTTTATATGTTTAATTTTTAAAAGAAAATTGATTTAGTAACATGTTATGATTTATAGAAAATACATGGTTGAGAGAAATGTAAGACATAAAATGTTCATTATTTTGATATAGTGATTCTTTTATAAATAGTTGAATATTATGTATGAATTAAATAGGATAAGTTTTAATATCTTTTGAAAAGATTAATGATATTTTGATGAAATGAAATATTATATCATTGATGGAGTTTAAATAACAGCTGGATTTTATAAATATTGTTGACAACATAGTTATTACCATTGGAATTTGAGATAAAATATGTTTACATTAATGTTTTATGGTAATTATGTATATTCATATGTTTTTAGAGAATTCATGAGGATGATATCCACATTAATGGAACGTGATAAGAAGAAGTTGCCAAATATTTGGGAAGGAATAATGTTATGTTCATTTTGGAAACTCATTAAAATTATTTCTAACGACTGTCATCATAATTATTTGGAAAGGTTATGAGTTAATTAAATTAATTATGTTGAAAATTTGATGTGGTTTTATTGATTTATATAGTACTTCAACCCCTAAAGCAACATGTGATAAGTGATCTTGTAGAAAATGTTCAAGGAACAACAAAATGATAAGATTGTGATTATAAAATAGAAAAGTATAAGATCATTATATTTATTTTTTTTAGAGTAAAATAATTCTTGATCTCTAAGAAAATGGTCTTGAATCAAAAATGATGTCTTAGTATCACCATTTTAGTGGATATAAATGATATTTTTCAAAATCATGGTTTATTTATTTTTGGTCATCAAAATTCAAACGAAAATATTCAATATAAAACTCCATAATAACATGATAGTTAGATTTATAATCCATATTCATGTATTCAAAAATTTTATCCTATTCGAAAACTGTTTCTTTTAGTGACAATTGTATTCCCTTTTACAAATTATTAATAATATAATTTATTTACCCAATTTATAATGTGGTTTATTCAAAAATATTATTTTCAAATACATACCCTTAATTACCATGATCAATTACAAATTATGATGATCAAATGTAATTAATGTTGGTAGAATGTAACACCCTGAAATTCTAAAGTATCATCATTGTATTTAATAGTGTGCACAACACACAACAAAATTAATCTAATGGAATATAATTTCATTAGAAATTATGATATATTATATGTCTCTTATAAAAATATTTTATATATTGTTATCAATTAAACAATAATTATATTTCTTTACAAACTAGAATGATTTTTTCAATAGTTTCCATTATATGCAAGGCCAAGTTTTATAGAACAAAATTATATTATTAAAATTATATTATTTAATATAATAGGTAGTATAATTGAATATCAAGTGGCTTTTAGTAAAAGGGAAACTAGTTTAATGAAATATATTTTAAAAAAATTGGTTAACAAATTAGTTACAATTGATTATAAGAAGCAAATTAATATAAATTAAATATTATCATAAAAAATGATTTTTTTTCGTAAAAAGTCATCTTATCAAAAAAAATTATTAATTAAACATAGAGTTTTATATAATTGTAATATATATATATATATTATTAAATAATATATTTTTGAAATTCATCCAAAATATTTTTTAAATGTATGATAATATAAACATAATTTTTACACAAGAATACCACTATTTTAATTAAGTCAAATTTACAACAATTTATTGATTTACCTATAATAAAAATTAATTTTTAAAATATTATAAATTAAGTATGAAAAAATAATGTTAATATTTTGGTATTTAAATTTCTATATTTTGTTATGCTGATTTCTTATGTATTTTTTATAGAATATTCATTTTTTTGATGAATAATGAAAATAGTGATTTTTAATTTAAAACTATTTTTTATTATAATTTATTTTTAAGTATATATTATATCATAATTTTGTTTTAAAGTATATTTTTTAAGTTATAAAAAAATTTATCATGTTTAGGGAATATGATGGAATTTCACATTAAAAATGGACATAAAAAATAGAAGACATAAGCACATTTTTACATTAAATAATCACATAATTGTCCCGCATAGAGGATTAATTTTAAATTAATTTTCATCATTAAATGATAAAATTTTAAAAAATAGAATCATTATATTTAATAATAATGATTTATAAATTATTATAAGGTGAATTGAATCATTGAACAAAAATATATGTGAATGTCATTATAATAAATTACAATGCCTAAAAGAAAAATTAGATTACAACAGACTTAACAATGATATTATGGAAAAATGAAATAGAAACCTTTTAAAATGGTGTTGAATATCAGAAATTAATCTTAATCATCAAATTTATATTTTTTTAATTTTTTATCCACATCAGTGGGTAACATAATGGGTGGAATTCCATAAAAAATGAAAAGAATGTCACTCATCGTCCACTATATAAATAAACTAACTTCTCTAAATTATTCACACTTTTAACTCCCATTTTTCAGATATATAAAAACAAAATCATATCAAATAGTATTTCACCAAATTTATTATCCTCACCTTGGGAATAAAACAACCGAATTAATTTCATTGGTGAAAACTAAAAAGAGTTAAAAAAAAAAGTGGTAACATTCTTCAACTATCATTATATTTTATTTCATTCCCAAACCATTATATTATTTTTATAATTCTATGATTTAAAAATGAAAAAATGAAGTAAATATACTTATATATTTTAATATTATGGGTTCAACCTACACCTACTCAATCTCCCATCAAATGGGTATCTAATTTACCAATCGTGTGTATGGTAGACTATGACCATGTGAAAGGATGTCATTCATTTTTCCATTTAAACCTCTCATGGATGGGAATTACATTGTAAAAAATAATTTAATATTTGAAATATATGATATATAATATTTATTTTTGATTCTGTAAATTTTATATAACCCATATCATTAGTATTTTAATTTTTTGGTAATATGATAACTATGTTTGAACACATGTTGACTAGGACACACGAAAAAAAATATTATTCACTCACACTATCCATTGTATGTATTGGTGATGATTTTAATAATATTTTGTGACATATATAAAATTAATATTAAAATGGAATTATAATATACAATTATATCACTTACCTTCCATTATTTTAATATGTGAATTAAATGGATGTAACGTTCATCTGTATGTGTGGTCTATAGTCTCCATTAAAGGTGAATTTCATTTCCTATATCAATATTTTATGGATTATTATAAATATTTTTTTCTAAAAATATATAATATATAAAGGAATTTTAAATTATTCATATTATTCAAGAAATTTGTAATTAATTAGAAAAACATAAACAAGTAAAAAAAACTCAATAAACAATAGAAATAAGACCCAAAATGATGAAAATTATAAATTATTTTAAATTAATATATTATAAATTTTTTAGAAGTACAATATATGATATAATAGAATTTAATATGGTTATCAATAAATTTCTTTTCATTCATTATACAATTAAATTTTTTTTTAAAGATAATTCATCCAAAAGGATGTAAAAGGAAATGAATTTTCATCTACCTTTTTATATCTGGGAGATAAATGTCATATTCACCAAATAAATATTTTAGGAGGTGTATATTAATCCCCTTTTTAGTTTTATATCATGCCAAAAAATATATTATCATTTTATGTTCCACATTTTATTATCTCATTCAATTGGATTGATTTAGAGATTTCAAAGTTGTAAATATTATCTTTTTCAATATAACTTTTTTGTAATGGTAAACATTCTTTTGATAAAATAAATTCAATATAATCATTTTTATAAAATAAAATAATATAATATATAATATTCTCATGAAATTTTAATTTAAATTTCCTACGCCACAAAATATTTTTGGGTAGAATTTTCACTTTGAAAGTTATTTGATTAATTATGGGAAATAGAGATAAATATATATCCACTACTCAATAAAAATATTTGAAATAGAATATTATTTATTAATATAATTTAATTTTATACATATGAAAATTATTTTGACTAGTATCACACAGGTTGGAGACCATTAAATGTAATACCCTCAATGTATTGTTAGTCTCATTAGCCAAATCAGTTTGCAAAATTAGATTGTTTTCTACCTGATATTCTAAGCCACCATCTGAAAGGTCTTTATAGGAAAGGTAAAATGTAACTAATAAACATATAATAAATAAATATTAATTCAATTTATATAATATTAAATTATTAATATTAATGTTTATATATTTATTCATTGACATTATCTATATATTTGTTTGATTCTGTGTTTATTGATTAACCACCATGTGCCTTCAGTTATATAACATTCCATACTAATTAATCCTTATCCAATTATTTATTGGAAATGTATGTGTAATTATTTAAATATTCTAATTGTTTATTCTAATTCATTCATAATTAATTGCATTAAACACTTTCACTTACTATGTATTTGATCTCACCCTTATTTTTCTCATTTAACATGATATGATGATTTATTCATGGAATGAGTTTGAAGGATGGAGTTTATTTTTTTATGTCTCATGTTTTATTTTCTGTTTACCAATGTAATATGGGTATCTTGTATTTAATACTTTTTTTCAAAACTGTTAAACTGATTAGTTCTTTGGGTTATGATTCCTTGTAATTATGTAAATTTAATAATTTAAGGATCATTCTCCAGTATTCTAGGGGTAGGGAATTATATAACACGAACATTATCTCTAACAATTACATCAATTCATAATCCCAATTGAACAACATAAAAATATATATCTTGGGACTATTGAAAACATAGTTCTCTATGCTAACAGTGTATGACACCACTATTTTACCATCACTACAACAGATAAATCTATAATCATAATCAAAATGGAATAATAATTTAATTAATATAAATTCCATTTAAATTATTCAACTATCGTGATATGATAAGTAATAATCAATATTTCATGGTAAACAAAAATCAATCCTTCCATTTATATAAGATGAAAATAATTAAATTTTAATACATAATAAATATAGAAAGGTTAATACCTTAATGAAAATTCTATTTACTTAATGGAATGATAATGAAATGAATCTAGAGGTAATATCATTGTGAAAATATCATGGATAAAAAAAGTTGAATTCTTCATCAAGGATATTGTTAATTTTAAAATTTCATGATATAGGGAATCATTATATTTCAATATTTAACACCTTTCACAAGATTGCTTAAAACTATATGTAAAAACCCATTTAATTTATCCAATGGATTTGTCTCAGAAGAACTATCAACACATCAAGGGTATATATAATTTAAGGCCACACTCTTTAAATCCTGACTAAATAATTCCACAATATTGAACAATAGATTTAATTCATGAATAGAAATTATTATTAGAATGCATCTTTTTTATGTAAAGGATACACATCTATCATATTTCTATATCCAATCAAATAACTATAAAATTTTAAACCTATATGTAAAAATGGTTTAGGGTTTTTTTAAATAATCATATCAGTCATAAAATAATACATATATTGAATATAAATTTAACTTTCCGGGAAATAATGGAACATGAAAGGGATTTTTATGATAATGGAAACAATGAAAAAAGAATGTGAGATTGTACAATGACTTTTATGGCTTAGTAATTATCATGAAAAATCCCATTTAATTGAACAAATAAAATTGAAACCTAAAAATAAATGAACTTTGAATTAATCATTATATTAAATTAAAAATTACGATTATATAAAAAATACATGTGATGTTATGTTCATTGAATTTCAATAGGACTCAATTATGACAAATTAAGATGGTGTCCCTTACCATGAATCTGACTGGTCACATATGTTCCTTATCATCAATAATGATATAAATATGTTTATTTTTGTACATTTTTTAGAATAAAATTTATTTATTATTATTAATTTTATTTAATTTATTCACATGTTATATATAATTAATTAAATAATTAAAATTGTGTCAGCAGTTTGGAAGATATTATACTTATGTGTCAAAATTGACATTGCATGGTTGATTATGCTCAAAGTGGTTATTATATACAAATATACAGAATAATAATTGTTAGATAATTATTATATTTACTAATAAATTATACTTCTTAAACCATTAATGTGATAGGGTATTGATTAATTAGGTATTCTCTGATCATAGAGAGGGTATGTTGTACATATGCATGAGTAATGATTTCATTTATCAATGATCATTATAGAAAGTAGGAACACAAAATTTTAACCAATATAAATTATCATAATATCTTAAAAAAATATTTATTTAAATATAATTATATAGACAATCCATGTGTTTTGATGAAGATAAAAGAGTCACATTTCATCCTGAATGTGATACACCACACTTACATTAACATTGTTATCATCTTTATGTGAGTGAATCAGTTAAATATACCATTATATAAAATCTTTTATGAAGAATAAATATTTAGTTAATATAATAAATGTTTCATTGATATCATATATATTCATTAAAAAATTTCTTATTGTCTTTCTTTTAAGGTGTTAGTGAAAGAATAATCACAATGCTTCGCCAAGCCGTAGTTTTACGTGCACACTAGTGACATTATCACATCCCTTTTGAAATTAAATCTTGAAAATTTATACACGATATAAGGACTCAAAAATATATAATTATGATAAAAATATTATATATATATACCTTTTATCCACTATCATAACAACTATTAGAGCTAGTACGGGTAAAATGAATGACATCGGTTCTTAAAGTGGTAGTCCACCTTACAATTGAAAGATGATTTCATAACCAATTTTAGGGAAATGAGGAAGGGGTTATTTCATTACCTTAATATAAACTATACTTATTATATGGAGTACATTTTTTTATATCATAAATCATTAATAATAATTTATGGAGGTGTTTTAAAATAAAAAACACTCATTGAAGAAGATTACCAATTCATTATGCCACAGTGCGGAGGTTTCCAGAAGAAGGCACATCGTATGAGGTGTTCTGTGATGCTCCAGGGAAAGGCCTCAGATGTGTGTTGATGCAGCATCAAGGGGTGGTCTCATATGGTTCTAGGCAGTTACGTTCCCATGAGCTTAATTATACCACCCACAACCTGGAGCATGCGGAAGTCATTTTAGAACTACAGTTTTGGGGCCATTACCTCGCAGGGGAGTGCATCGTGGTCTTCACCGATCAAAAAAGATTGAAGTATATCTTCTCCCAGAGGGACCTCAAATCACGACAACATAGGTGGGTGGAGTTCCTTCAGTACTATGACTTCGGTATTTCCTACACCATAGGAAAGGGGAATGTGGTGCCTGATACCCTGAGCAGGATTTCATAGAAGGATGCGGTTCAAGAGTCGGAAGATGCATGGAAGGCGATGTAGGAGTTGGCTACCCTACACCTGGATTCAAAGTTGGATAGTGGTAGAGGTTTCCTGTTTTAGATGACAGTGCAGTCTTCTTAACTATGGCAGGTTGTGGAGTCCTAGTGGGGAGACTCAAAAAGTGATGTGATGCGTGACCCGGTTAACCACGGTGATGATTCGGAAGGGTGGACGAAGGATGGTCAGAACCAGATGGTTTTATGAGGGAATTATTTTGTACCAGAGGCGATGTGCGGAAGGGTTCTTGGTGAGTTCCAAAACTCACCCCTAGCAGTGCACCTGGGAGTTTCAATGATGTACCGGGGCTTGAGGGGTCAATTCTGGTGGCCCAGTGTAAAGCGGGTGGTGGTAGAGTTTGTGGCCAGGTTCCTAGTGTGTCAGCAGGTGAAGGCTGAACACTGTGTTCCAGGTGGCTTGTAACATCCATTGAATATCCCCTAATGGAAGTGGGATGTAATCTTGATGGATTTTGTCACATGGATTCCAAAGGTTCAAGGAGGCTACAATGCTATCTGGGTAGTGGTGGACATGTTGACAAAATCGGCTCACTTTCTAGGGATCAAGGAATCAAGAATACTGGATTCCTTATCACAGAGGTATGTGGATGAGGTGGTTCGGTTCTGAGATCCAAAGTCTCGGATAGGGATGCACGGTTTTCCTAATGAGCTTGGAGAGGTATTCAGCAAGCTTTTGACACCCAGCTATGTCTTGGCACTGCTTTCCATCCCCAGACAGAACTAAAGACAAAGCGCACAATACAGACCTTGGATGATATGTTGAGGGCATGTATACTAGATTTTGGGGGATCATGGGCACGACACATGCCTTGGATAGAGATTTCCTACAATAATATCTATCACTCTACCATTGGAATGGCTCCATTCGATGACTTGTATGGAAGGCCATCTCGCTCACCCACGTGTTGGACCGAGGATGGCGAAACAAGTGTTCTTGGCTGAGAGGTGGTACAGAGCACAATGGAGAAGATTCAACTTATACGGGGGAGGATGAAGGTGGATCAGGACCGGAAGAATTCATATGCCGATAATAGGAGGAGACCCTTGAAGTTCGGGGTCAGGGACCATGTGTTCTTGAAGGTCTCCCTTTGGCGTAGACAACAGAGGTTTGGTAGGGGGAGTAAGCTTTCTCCCAGATTAATCTTACCCTTCAAAGTGTTGCGGCAGGTCGAAGAAGTGGCTTGTCATCTAGCTTTACCCCGCTAATACTAAGGATACTTGATTTCTTCCATGTGTCACAACTCCGACGGTATCTACACAATGATTCACATGTACTCATCTAGGGAAAATGGAAATTTATGCCGAAATTGAATTTTTGGAAAGGCTAGAGAGGATCAACTAATGTGGGGAGAAGGTGCTCCATGTATGGACCATTCCTTTGGTTCTTGTGATGTGGAGGCATTGCGGGCTCGAGGATAGTACCTAGGAACAAGAGACGCAGATGTGTGCCCAGTACCAAGCGTTGTTTTGAGTTTTTTCCCATTCTATTTTTACTTGTTATGATGGAACACTTTACCTTGTTAACTATGGAATGAGTGGTTTTCCTGATTCTCTATATGCACGTGAAAAGTCCTGATTGTGGGGAGGGGAGGACCTGATCCCTAATCAAGAGGCATTATGTTGGATGTGATTAAACTCGTGCGGACGAGTCAGTGCATCCCAAAGCGGATAGTATCTTGTTATGGAGGAAGAAACTCCCTAACCCATATTACTGTAGAGTGTTACCTCTTTAATGTTTCATGGTTTCTTTGGGGGGGAGAGGTGTTTCTAGATGTCTGAGAGGTTCACTCCTAAGAGGTATCTTTTGAGGTTATTGTTCGGACCCTCTTTTTTTTCGTTCTTCTGGCATGGTTTTAATTCTCAAGGGAGAGAATAGTATGAGAGGTATCTGATGTGGTGGCCCATCCCCTCAAAGTCCATCCCTTTACAAAAATATGGATCCTAGGGTGGCGTCTCGGTTGGAAGATACTCTATCCGCGTGCGACCTATCTGTGTGCGACCAATCGGCATGTGACTGATCGGCGTGTGACCGATCGCTGTGTCACCGATCAGCGTGCGACCGATCGGTGTGTGACATGATCAATTCCACCCGACCATTTTGGGTTTTTCTTCTGTTGTTTCTCCGATAACACCACTTTCATCCCTTTTAACCTTTTGAAGTGTAATAAGGTAATTTTCTATTAGCCCATAGTCAATGATTCAAATTCCTAAGAGTGGGGAGACCCTCAACAGACCCTGCTGATGTCCATTTGACATGCCCCACTATTTATATAATATCCTTAAAGTCATAGTTGTTACCACCTTTTCCGATGGGAATCATTAAATAATAATTAATTCAATCGTCTCTGACCACACAACCACGTGGTGATACCACGATTCGACTTTAAAGCCATTAAAATCGCCATATCCCATAACAATGGGATCGTATCTATTTATCGAACCAGAATTTCTTCATCTTCTTCTTTACCTGCCTCCTTTTCTTCCTAGTGCATTGGAGTATCCCTTCTAATGACAAGGGGTGAGCCAGTGCCGGAACGTTTTTCTCACCCGTGGAGTCCCCAACGTTCCTCCCCTGTAAGTCATGCATCTCCTGTTCTTGGCACGTGGAGAAGAGCATCGATATTTGATCATCCAAGAAGGGTTTTTTATTTAGGCTCTCAATACTGTGTATCAAGCAGGGTGGGTATGATATTATTTATGTGGGGATTTATGGAACCAAAATTAATGAAGTTAATGATTGGACATTTATATAACGAAGTGGGTGTGATCGATGTTCTTCTCTTTTATGTTGATATGTTTTGTAAACTGTATGGGCTTGTGCTCACTGAAAATCATGGTCGTTGGTTGTCTTTCCTTGCGTCCTAATGAACCCTTGTCTTTTTTGGTTACTATATAACTGTAACAAAGAATTGGTTAGTCATCTAATATCGGTTTGGTTTAAATGGATGTTTAGTAAAACAAGAATCCATGTGTGATCACCCCGGTTAACAAACAGAAAGAGGAACCTAATGAATAATGTGCTTGAACCTGGAATATTCCCACTCTGTTTTAGTAGTTGGGGTGTTGTTCTATTTGATGCTTGAGGGATTATGTGGGTGAGGATGGGATCCTCTGTAGTGGAACAGTTGTTGGATGTGAATCTGAAATAGCGTGGGGTTGTATCTCGAGGCTTGGTTTGGTTTCAGTACTTCTAGGGATCTCACTTATCCCTGGGTTGTTGTGTCTTCACAAGAGAACTTGGTGTGGATGCCTAAATTAATTTTTGGATGTTTCTATTTTCCTGGCCCATGGTTATGCATGTTATTTCCCAAGTATTGAATAATTTACTTAAATATGTACACATGAACCTGAATCTAATAATGGGTTAAATGGGGAATTTGTTTTTGCAATGAGTTGTGACTTGGCCATGAGTGTTGTGGCTTCATCTATGAATGAATAGTAACAAGGGGTTATTCGTAGTTTGGACATGGGAACCCTAGTTTGGGATGAGTTCTTGTTATCTATACATATACCTATAGTTTCTATGTTTTTATTATTCGCACCCCACCCATGTTGATCACTTAGTGAAGAACACCCTTATTTCATGGGGGAGTGTGTTTTCCGAACACTCCTCTGAGTCGCTGGTTATTAGATATTTTTCTGCTCCCTTTCCAGAATAGACCAAGATTCTCCGGGCAGGCTGTGATGGCCTGAGGTCTATTATAGCCCAAGATTCATTAGGAAGGTTAGTTATGGTTGTTTCCCCAGGTGTGTGTGGGCAGGTTGTTCCCAAGAATCTTTGGGATGAGTCCCAGGTATCTTCGGTCGTGGAAGTAGTTGTTCTGGCCCATGTGTTTGCAGGTATGGTTACACATGATGGTTGTGGCCTAGGTGTTTGCGGGTGAGATGTTTGGTTGTGGCCCAGGTGTGTGCAGGAAGGTGTAGTAGTGGGACTCCGGTGAGAATGGCGGGATTGGTACAATGTGTAGGATGTCTTCAAGAACTAGTGGGAAATTTGTATGGGATACCCAAATGTTGATTTTCTATTATTATACATTACATAACATGCATTATTTGGGGAGTGTGCATTTGGTGAGGTTCCGGTGGATAGTTTTCATTTATCGGTGCTTTAGTTATGTTTTTCTCATAGGGCATTAGAATGCCTCCCCACTATTGCACAAGAGTCTTTGGTTTTCCCTACTGAGTATACTTGTATACTCACCCTACGTATATAAAACTACTTTCAGGTTTCTAGGAGGACTTCAGGGATCACGTCGGACTGTACTAACTCATACCTTGGGATAATTTGTGTTTTCATTTTCCTTTTCTAGGTACTTAACCTTCGGAGTTCTTATGGCTTGTATCATTTACTTTTGAACATGCATTCAGGAATTTTTTACTTTCGGCATTACCTTTACATTCATCTTTGGTGTTGTTGGAGTTTCTATCTTATCTCCCGATCCTATAAAAATAAAAAGTTTAATGACGTCCATATTGTGTGTGATTATATGACCTTGGTGCTAGTCGCCACTATGGAAACTATTGAAGGTGGGTCTCAGGGCTCATTATCTCTCCTTCAACTTAAAAAAGGAAGGGTCTGGAAATATGTTATCCCTTATCTCCTTTTGCGGAAGGTGTGTCGTGACAGGTTATCCAACAAAGAGAAATTCAAAATAAATCACCAATGGTTAACTCTCAAACTATATAACTTACTTACCAATATCATTTTTAATGTATCATCAATTATCCGACTGATTTTTTCAATTTAGTATCAAAATAGATTCCGTGATTTGAAAAAATATGTTCCGGAAAAGGAACTTTTTGATGCCACAAATCTATCTTACAAAATTTCACATTTATAAATTTCAATATAATATTCTCAATAAATATTCACATTTGATTATCATGGTTCTAATTTCAATTATAATATTGTATAATATCATCAATGAATACAACAACAGAATTATCATGTTATTCCATGGTAACTCTATTTATTAGATCTATAAAAAATGGGAAATGAGTACATAAAAACAGAATTTATGTAAACTAATAATTTCTATACCTTATTCTGGAAGAATTTTTCAGAATTTATTCATTAAATACTAGAATTTGATTATAACCATAAAAAATTTTAATATGTGAAAAATATTAGTCCTTATTCATTTGGTCGAATATGAATTAAATATGAGGATTTTGATATTTTTCTTTATCAAAATATAATTGATTTCTCTATAATCAATCAAAAAATGAATAGATCTCTCATTATTATTAACGATTATAACATGGGATCTCTCTGGTGATACACTATGGATAATATAAATATCATAACATGGGATCCCAATGGTGATTCAATTGTGATACAATATATATCCTAATTGTGGGATCCGAATGGTGATAGCATGGGATCCCAATGGTGATACACTATGGATAATAAATCCTCAATAATAGAACTCATCTAGGATTCTATTCAACTCTAGTAATTCCACAATGTCCTTTCAAAAAGGCATAATTCATATTAATCTATTATGAGTGGTTAAATAAATGAAAAATTGAGCATCCCTCTCTAGGGTATGCCCATGTAATTCATTATGAAATATATAATTTTAGTCTTATATAATACATAAATTCTAAATTTTAATATTACCTTATTCATCACTATTTTTTACTACTTTTATTAGGATTAAATTTACTAAAGTTATTAGGGATAGATCTACATATCACATAGATAACAATGTCTATATTACGAGGATAACGAATTCCAATTCATCATCAAGAATCATAATTTTATTCCCCAGGAAATAAGTTTTTGGATCATATTTTCAATTTCATTCCACACTAATGATTATCCTACAGTCAATTATATGTATGAAAATACAGTCCATGAATAAATCACACATATATGTCGTAATGTGGAATTCACGACACATACTTTTTTATAATACATCCCCTAGGATTTTTTACTTACAAATCACTTATCAAATAAATGGGAAATGCCAAATTTTCTCATAAAATTAGGTATATTTGAATTTTTTTATGGATATATGATTAAAAAATGATTTAGATAAATCTGAAGATTGTGTTTATCTAACTTCCACCACATCATTGGCCAGTTCCACCTCAGATTTAGTGTTCAAATAATCAAGGAATTCTCCTAGAGGCCTCTTCTATGGTATTTTTTAATGATTTTAGGGGAAATTGTTTGAATATTTCTCTTTTTAATTAATACATAAGTATTAAGCATCATTAATTTTTTCCCATGAATTCTTGATCTAGATCTCCCTTAACGTAAAAATAATAACAAACTCCAAATACATTAATTATTTTTCCACGATGATTCCTTTCAAATTATTATTATTATGAAAATAGATTAATTATTTTATTCATATTTGTTGAATTCCATTTTTCAATGTGTTTGGACGAACTCTTCTTCACTTAATTTTCTATGGATATGTAACCACACAGAAATTTATTCTCTAAATAAATGGTATATTAAAATATTTCATTGTGTGGTAGAATTTATTTGTTGACCTGCTCCCTTTGGAGAAATTCCATTAGTCCTTCAATTAAATTTGTGATCTTTCACTCCATGTTATGTATTTAATCCATATCATACCAATTAATACTAGTAAAGTTATATTCATAGTTCACAATAGTTTCAATTACATTTTTATATAAAATAAATAACATTATTTTTATATCAGTTTCTTTCTCATGAGAGAAATATTTGTTGAATAATGTATCCTCAAATTAATTCCTTTTCATGAGTTTTATTTATTTTACTACCTATTATCCAGTATCAATGACCACAATTAATCAACATCACATTTGGTATAATACACTTATAGAGTAACCATTTCTTTTTCACTATATTCCAAGGGCATAAATTTCTTATCTATAAAATTAATCCATTACTTAGCTACCATTTTATTAGTTGTGTAACACACTATGATATTAAATTATTAATTTCTTATATAATCAATATCAAATCATAAAACAACATTATATCAAAACATTACAATTATGAAATTAAGTAATATTTCATTTGTAAAAAAATTTATATTTTGGTACCTTGATGAACACCCAACCCTTAGTTGAAATGAAAAATTATACATTATAATCTTATAATATAGAAATTAAATTAGATAGTATTAATAGAACTAAATAATTTATGTAAATTATGATATTTTTATTTATTATTAATAAAATAAAAATCATATCAAGTAAAATGTACTATTTTCGAAAAACTATGTATGTTTTGTAAAAGATGATATATTATCACATTTATGCACATAAATTAAATAAAATTTATTCTATTTTTAAAATATTTATGTGATAAAATCAATAATATTTATAAATTAGTATATAAGAATTATTTTCAGATGAAGTTTTTATATTTTTATGAAATTTCTCTCTTTTTATGAATAGTGAAAAATAATAAATTTTAGTTAAAAAATAAATTTTAATTTAAATAATACAGAAAGATAAAATATAAAATATAAAATTTTTTTAATGTAAAATTTGTTCATATATATATATATAAATATTACAATCGACTTTAATCCATGGGAGTAATTTTCATATTTAATTTTATGTGAAAAAAATTTAATCCATCAAATATTTTCTCATCAAAACATGCTTTTACGTCACATCTATGAGAATAATTAAAATTGAAAATTTTCCACTTCAATTAATGTAATGTTGAAAATTTTTATCTATATATAAAATTATTATATTTTATATAATTAATTATTTCAAAATTATTTTAAAAAAAATTAATTCTTAAACCTTATAATTTATTTAACACGTTTATTTTAAAATTTTATTAATCGTGGGTTAGAATAAATATATATTGCTTAAAATAACCAATCATAATTTATAAAATATATTTCATGTACATATTTCATATTTTTAGTGACTAATAATGTAAAAAAATCTATTAGGTTCCATTTCATAATTTGTAAAAAACAGATACACATTTTTTTAAAAATTAATACCATGCTACTCAACTAAAATACAAAAGGACAACCCCTTTCCCCTATTCTTAAAATTTAAATAAATTTTTATTTTATCCAATAAATACTTAATTTGATTTCCATATTCCATCATATGATATTATAAAAATTTATTTTAACATTAAACAATCCTAAGAAGTATTTTGGTGTAATTAAATTTAGTATACAATAAGATGTTATATTGTTATTCAACGAGTATATTTATTTTATTTCTTCCATGAACTACTAAAATTATTATTAACCATGATAATATAATATACTTAGTATATTAAATAAAATGAGGTGTTTTTTAGAAAATTCAATTACATACAACCATCTCAAATTACATCCCATGTGTTATGTAATAATCAATCTTTGTATAGAGTTATACCACCATGCGAACTGATGAATTTTTTCCATTACAAACTCTCAAAACAGGGTATGATGATGGATATAAAGAATAAAAATGATATATTTAATATTATTAAACCTATAGATTCTTTATATCATATATAAATATTTTTCTTTCTATTTCTTTGGAGATACGATAATGTTGCTCATTTGAAGGATGGATTGCCTCAAGGCATAGGAATGTGATTTGTTCCAAATAACACTTTACATTGAAGTAATTGAGGAAAATATAATTAATATATCTGAAATTAGTGAAATAATTGTGATATTATCTAAATAATAATGATTATGGAATGGCATTACATCATTTTATTTCATATAACTTCACTCAGAAAATGATGATAACACCGTTTATGTTTGTGAGGACTAGAGCCTTCAGAATGTAATGTGAAAATATTTTCATAACTACAACACATAGATTTTATATAAAAGTATATTTAAGGAAATAATATTTCATAAATGATAATAGTATAATTATGAAATGATAAAATATTATTTAACCAATTTCCAAACTAGTCATTGAAAAATGGAACTGTTACTCGTCCATACGTAACTCATATCATCACCATGATCATAACATATTTCATTTCTCACAACCATGTTTAATGATTGGTCATAAAAGTATAATTGATGTATAAAAATGATAATTTTTTAAATAGTATTATTTTGTATATGATGGAACTATATAACATTCACATGTAATAAAACATTATGGATGGATCATTAAAGATTGACTAAGGTAATTAACACCTAAAATAAAAAAATGAATGATTTTTAGTGATCATGTGTAAATTTGATATAAAATGATCATATATGATATTATAAATATTTATGTTGTTATTTTATAAATATATAAAAAATTAAAACAATATACTATAGTTTAATAAATATTAAATGAAAATTAATCATGAGGTATGGAATTTCATAACTCAATTTTTACTCATTGTGTCAAAGTTAATGTTAATTGATTATTTAATTCGATGATTATATATATAATGAATTTTGATTATATTTTTCTTAATTATAATTATTTTTTCTTTATTTATTGTTGATTTAGATAATAGATTAATTGATTAATTTTAACATCAAATTTATCTTCATTTTGTGTTTTTATTTAAGAACGTTATTGTAGATGATATTATTTATTCTTGAATTTCATTGGAAAAAGATTATTTGAAAATATCCTAATAAATTATTATTAATTTATTCCATCCAAATTATTCATCTTATTTTTTTTTATTTTTACTATTTTCCACTCTTTGGTACATAAATTAATTGAGAAATTGTTTTTCTAAAAATTTTACAGCATTTATATCTTTAGTGGGAAATATGACTTCTTAGAGAACCATGTTTTATAAAATTGTTTTCTAAAATGTTGTTTTCATTTTAAATATTATTTACAAAATAAATTATAATATATTTTTACTTTTTAAAAATTCGAAATGAATCTTAATGTTAGTTACAAAATATTCTTTTCTATCTTTTAAAGAAAATGTAAAAGGAATCAGTTTTTAATATACATTGAATGATCATATATTAATTTAATAATTAACACTATATGGTTTAAATGATATATAGTTCCATTAACTTATTATATGAAATGAAATTTATTTTCAAATTTTTAATTTTTTGATTAAAAAGGTTATTTTCAAAATGAAAATGATATTCTCCTAAAAAATGTTTATATTTATATTTTTATGATATTTCTATTAATGAACACCAAAACAAGTATGTTATTAGATGAATGGGTACATGATTGATTAATAATATCTTTATTAATTATGTGTATTTTTATGATAATTTTGACCATGTAATGTATTGAACATAACATCCATTACTCGTTTTTGTAGTCATTAACATTCTTAGGGAATATTTACATTCCAGTGACTAGTGGAAATTAATTTTCCCCTAAATATCAATATTCTTTATAATGGAGATGATTATTTCTTAAACCATATATTTTTTTTACATATGTTTTTTATTTAAATTTATTTGAATTTTTATGTAAATATTAATAAATCAACATTTATTACTCAATACATATATTTTATGAAATAAATTTATTATTTGATATATAAGTAATGATTTTGACATTAAGTCATTGGTGGGGCCTAGTTTTTCGGTATCCACTTAATACATCGACTTATCTCTTGAGATAAAACAAATTTCTTTCCTTAGTTAAATGGGATTCTATTATGTGCATACCCATCAATTTTAAGCCATCTTATAGAATGGTCTTATTGGTAGAGTAATCTTGATGACCAAAATAAGTACATCCAATAATTATTATTTATCCAGATTTAGAAATATATTATTTTTTATCCATTTAAATATCATGAGGATACTAATTATAGATTTTTTAAATTCTAATGTTATTAATTAAATCGAATGCTGTTTTGTTTTTTACTATTCTATGTTAATAATTCGATATCTGGTTTTGAAATTAATGTTTTTGATTAAATTGAACATGTGTTCTGTAATTTACATTTCTATATATCTTATTATATATCTTATCATAATTGTAGAGTTATTTAAAATGAATTTCTGTTCAGCTATATACAATTCAATGTTTATTATGCTTATTGAATTGTGACAGCTTCATTTGTACTTAACCCCTATAGAGAATTTGGTTATCCATTATTATTTATTATTTTACAAGGAACCCCTGATGTGTATTTTGATTGATATTTAAGGATATACTAGAAGGAATAACGTTATTAACTAAAAGGAATTTGTTTTAATTTTATTCAAAAATAATATGGTTGTCATGAATATATCTACTTTACAAAGAAGAATCAACTATTTTTTTAATTGATATGAGATTCATTATATCCTTCAATAATGTAATGAGGGAGACATCAGCTCTAAGATATTAGAAAGGGTCACTATAGTAGGTGTCAAATGATGTTTAGTATAGTCCTTAAAAATTAGAAGTATGAAAATGTAGATTAGGGAATAGAATTATAAAATAGGATTTGATGATAAGAATAGACTAGAAACATAATGTTTTTTTAAGGAAGAGATTATGTGGGTATTTCTAAAAAATAAATCATTGATGCATACTACTAGTGGATGTGGTTCTATGATATTTTTATATGGGGGTAATAACTCTAAAAAAACGTGTATTTTTGTGGACCCAATCATCACTAGGTACACGTAAAAATTTCAATTTTCACCTAGATTGACCATATATTGAGATATTGTTTTGATAATAAAATCATTGTTAAATCCATCATGAATGATTTAAAATATAAAAATCATAAACAAATCTGTTTTTATGATTATGATATTATAAATTATAAATATTTTGTATTTATGTTAAATATTTCACTACATATGGAATAATAGACTATCTTTCAAGATGAAATTATTTAATATATAGTACAAAATAATTATAAAAATAATTGTTAAAATATGAAATTAGAACCTTAGTAGTGCGTGTAATCTAACAATTTTGAATTAACATTTCTCTAGTGATCTTATGAAAATAATTTCAAGATTACTAGTCTCACAAACATTATAAAAATAAGATGACAATGAATAAAAATTCTAACACAATCATGAAAGAATTAATTAAATATTATGGATTTATATGGAAGAATGAGTATTGGACATCAAAATTGAAAATGGTAGATAGAGTTTTGATGGGAATGAAGGATATTCTTATTTGATGAAATTATTGAAAGAACCACCAAGGGACATTCATAAATGGAATGGTACATTTATAAATGTATTTGGAGAATGTCCAAAATGATATCTATTCTAAGGGTAATAATATTTTTTCTAATATAAAATACTTCCCCTATTAGGGTAAGGGGAACTATATAGGTCATTATCTCAAGCATCAAAGGAATATAAAAAAAACTATTCGAGTAGATCATGTTTACTATTTTGATATTAAAAAAGACAAATTGGAATTATTAATGTAATCGTATTGTGAATCAATAATTGTGTCATTTTATTATTTTATAATTTATATCTTGGTTATAAGAATTATGAAAATTATATGAATTATACAACAAATTTTTTAATTAAATATTTTAAATCATAAGTTGAAAAGTAATACTATCTAAAAAAATTATTCATATAAAATTAAAATTAGTTGAAAAAATATTAAAGGAATGATAACTCATTATATGTTCATAGAGTTTTGATAATGATAATGATTTAATGAGAAGGAATATATATATAATATAAATTTTATAGTATATACCAACTTGGGATATATTAATTTTTTTTAATATTTGTTTTGTACAGTCATTGATGTACTCTCATCATTGAATATACTAAACATATCCAATAATAATTTTTTTACATAATTAAGATTGATGAATTTATTTTTTTAATATTGTTTTATTATAATTTATTTTATTCCAATGTTTCTATAAAAAAATTTGAGGTTATTCCCATTTTTATTATGTGATGATTGAAAGCTACATCATGCAGTTCTTGTGCTTAATGATAAGTTCATTTTAGTAATTTAGTGGACCTATATCAATATTTTTTTTCATAGTCCTATGGAAGGCCCACAAGTTTAACAATTTATTAAGTGATTTAGGTTTAATATTTTATGGTGTTTTATATATTAATGTACTATTTCACCATAATATAATTCATACATATTAGATGACCTATTAAAACCATTTTTTCATAATAATAACTTAGGATTGAAGGATGGGTTGTCCTTAAATTATGGATATTATGATACATTATAATGTAATTTTAATTATTTAGGCTCGAATGAATCATTATTAGATATTCATTTCTTTTATTATGTAATAAATTTTAAATTTTATTGTAAAAAATCAAATAGATGAATTTTTTCTTATGAAATGGAAACATATATGGTAAGTATATTTCATTATAATTTTATAAAGTAAAATAATTATATAAACTTTAGTAAATGAATCATGGAACAACACTATTATCATATTACATGAATACATAATGAATTGGAAATTTATTTAGATCATCATATATTTATAGTGTTGAAGTCTTTATCCTTCAACTGATCATTTTCATTAATATGACCAATGACCTCTATAATTGTGTACGGTTGTTAACATGTTTCTTCCATTACATTATCATCACATTCCACAAATGTTATCTAAAATGGATCCTTTTTTATTTTACCAAATTTTCTTCCCATTATCTCTTAATACGATTATGTTTTATAAATGCATTTAACGATGTGGTTCTTGAAATGAATGATTTCTAAATATCAACACCTTAATTAACAAGAATAAGTACAACATCTAACGGTGAAATTTTTTGATGGTTGGAATAATTTAGTACTATTTTTTTCAATAGTGTTAATTAATGTAAACACCAATAATATAATAAAATATTACAGTGTTGAAATTTATAATAACTCTTTTTTAATAAATTTAATTTATTCGATATATTGCAAAACATACAACACAAAGTTAAATTGATCCATAAAATAGTATACTTTTATAACCTATCCAATAAATTTTTATGTATATATAAAAAAATAAAAATATTATAATAGTATATTTATTAAAAATAAAATATGAATCCTTTTAAAGTTATTTATTTTTTAAAAAACTTTGTTTTTTAAGTTGATTTAGTCTTTCTTTTCGAACATAACATAAAATTAATTTTTACCAATTTTAGAAAATTTATTTGAAAATTGAAAATTAATTTGAGAAATTATAATAAATTTTTTTTCTCAATATTTTATTTTGATTTTTCTACAATGTTACTTTTCTGATAACTAATAAAAAGTAGTGAAATTTTATTGAAAAATACATTTTCGTTTAAATAATTCTATATGGATTAATTATTCCTAAAATTTGTTCAATAGGATCATTAGTTATATTATATATCTATTAATCTAATTTATTTAATTCCAATAATTATCATTTTCATCATTGAAATAAATACCTGGTAAAATATTGAACATTTTTTCTTTGAAAATAGCATTTATCATCACATGTTTGATTAAGGGGGGTTAAACAAACAATATAAGGGTTAACATGAACTAATAAATTTCTATAATAAATTTTCATTTAGTAATTCATAACTATAATGACTATTTTTTCATAAAAACCCCATTTAAACCTTAAATCATTGGAATAATTTACGTACACATTTCTCTTTATAATCATTACAATTGTGAGACTTAATTTTTTAGTGATTTTATTAAAATATGACAACATTATTTTTATTAAAAAAAACTCAACATGTTTTGATATATTTTTTTCTTTCAAAATGAAAAGTATATTTTCCTATAGAATGTATTTAAGTACCTTTCATGGTATTTATATTCATCGCCATCAAAAACCCATTCTTATAAATTCTGTGGATTTATGATAGGTTTATATTATCCTTATACATTTTATTGATTTTTTGGGACCATTTTTTGTATAATGATGTATTGAAATTCACTTTATTGAATCATTTTTTATTCATTCACTTTCTCTTGAAATATTTATTTTTCTGTGATCACTGGACATTAAATATCCCAAAAAATATAAATATTATTTATCATGGACATGTTTATTTCTTGAAACATATATCATTATCATATATGGAGTTCTGGGATGAAATTTAATTGTTTATATGAGTAAATATTGATTAATCTGTATTCTTTTCTCAATACAGATAATTGATGAATTAAATTTATTACTCGATATATATAGAATTCAAAAGATATTGAATCATAGGTGGAGTAAAATTATATATATCACAAGGTGCTTCAACATGTCCCATGAGATAAAATTGTTGGATTATCATTTTTAATGGGTTTTTCGATATACAGAATAATAATTTTTATAATTTCATAAGGAAATATATTTAAGGTCAAAATATCCTGAAAAATAATATCATGCAGTGTAATAATTAGTGATTTCATCCATTGAAAATCAAATAATTATTTAACCATGAGATTATCTAAATGATATTTTCTCGGAATTAACTTCAAGAAATTATTATTGGTTAAATGATATGTGTTTTTTATTTACCTTTCCATATTTATTTTGACCTAACTATTTTTTATTGTAATGTTATTGATTAAATTTCACATGTATTATGTTATTTTCCATTACATATTAATCATTATATATATTATAAATATATTCATTTTATTTAAATGGTATTTGGGTTCATTAATTTACTATTCCATTATTCTTATAATTATTGGTTCATGATATCATCATATCCACTTAAAACCTAATGTGAATATTAGATAACACTAGTTTTTATTAATTTCCAGGGATTCTATGATGTGTCCCATGATATATGTGCAAGTAAATGTTAGAGGGAGAAATTTTATTCTACCAATATAATTATGATTAATTTTAGTTACCTAATTAAATATGGGAATCTTATATGAATCTAGTTTACCAGTAATATTAAACTATTTAGTCCTTATATATTTTTCCAATTTATATTATGAAAATTTAATATAATAGTATTTAGATATGAGCTACTATGGTTGGATCACAACAATTATTCCCACAAGTTGATGTTTTATTTTATCACATAAATTTTTCCGATAGTGGGTAATCTTATTGTTGATTACTTTTGTCTATATAGATAATGTTTTTTGTCAAAACAAACTTAACATAACCTATTATAGATGTAATTATCTCACATCCATGACTGGATTAATTGTATTCCTCATCAAAGAAATCTCTACATTTTCCATGGGTATTAATAAACTTCTTTCTTTCAGGGGAAATTTCAAAATAGAGGATCATACAAGATTACATAATAAAATTTTAAATTTTAATAAATAACTTATAATCATAAATATAAATATAATATAAAACCTAATATTAATTGACAATTTATGTGTGGCTAATCTCATAATTACAAACATGTTTTCTTCAGGAATATCATTATTTTCAATTCCATTATAATTTTTCGTAAATAAATTGGGAATAATCATAATAAAATCCTTCATGTGGGCCAACCTTGGTGTATGGTAAGGCCAACTATCATTTACCAGGTGTTTATTAGGTAAATCCAAATACACTTTTCTTAGATTAATACATCATGCTACCTCTATTCCATAACATTTTACTCTTTTAGTATACGTGAATAGATTAATTTCTACTAAAAACCATATAGTAGGCTCATTACAAAACCATTATGATGTTCTTATATACTTATACTAAAAATATATCATAGCAGTGTGTTCTATAATATATGTTGTCCTTCATAGAGTTCCCAAGTATTCTGATAAACATTATCTAATACCAACTATAGAGACCATGACAAGAATATCGCAGAGCTAGTTTTTGCTTTGTTAAAATTTCAATTACTTCAATGGGAAAATAAATAAGGACTGATAAATTTTGAAAATTTGGAGAAATTGATAGTTAAATGACACCCACTTTTCACTTTTTAATGAAAATAAATATTAATATATAACAAATGATTATTAAATACAGTTTTGAATACTCAATCAATGTTTCATATTCATATTCATAGAAAATAAATAATAATAATTTTGAGAAGAAATTCTTACTAGGTGTTATATTCAGTAGATTTTATAATGAAACTATTAGAAAAAAAATATTGGAACGAACAATAAATCAACACAAATTTCATTCAAATAACATGACTAACATGGGAAGATAAAGCATAATAAATATGGAAATGAATATAACCAAATACATGTTGCATATAAATAATATAATTAACAATAAGGGATTATATAAAATCAATATATGAATGTAAATTTCTGAAAATAAATTACATTTAATTAATCAACGAATAATGAAATTAAACCATTGGTAATATCATTGAGTAAATGTGACGTATAATAATAAATAAATTATTAATTATGGAAATTCTTATTTTTTAGAAATCAAGATCTCAAGAATCATGGTACCAATATAATCTATACAATACATAATTATATTTAATATTATATGTGGGAACCAATTTAATTTGTCTAATTATTTTGTCTAATGATACCTATAGTTATATTAAAGTGATATATAATTACAGGCCCAACCCATCAATGGATTTCCAAATAATTACTTATATATATATCAATAATTTCATTTAATTCCTAAATAATTTAACATAACAATAAAAATATGTATTATTCAGTTTAAAAATATTTCATATATGTCATACAAGATTACTTATATTTAATTTAAATATTACTTCCAATGAAAAGTTATCATAATAAATTTATTGTTTCCTGATAATGTTAATAGTCTTGAATGAAAGTCATATTATACAATAATATTAACCACTTTGGTATTTTTAATTATAGTCCCCATGGATAAAACAGTTTATATTAATGCATAAAATATATTTCATTATTCATTGTTCATTATGATCAATTCATAGAGGCATTATTTACACCATACATAATAAATTACATCCATAACATTAAAATATGCATAAATTAATACAAATTGAGTTCATGTCCTTTAACTTGAGGCAGAAACATCCAATACGTTATTTATGATTCTAAAAAATACTATATTTGAATTATATAATTTATTTGAATTTTTTTCAATTATATTTTTAATTTTATTTTCATTGTTATCATTTTATTTATATTATCATAATCAATAAATTTAATTTCAGGTGAATTGAATGTATCAAAATTATTTGGCATAAATAAGTTTTGTTAGATTAATGTGTTCTAGAATAATAATCATGTCATTGTGTCATAATTATAAATAAATTTTTACTTTCTGAAAAAACAAAATATATGTTTTGGATAAAATAATTACTTTACGGTCATAAAGATGGTAGGTTTTACATATACATGAGTGACTATTCTATTTTTCAATGATCATTATAAAATGTTGTTAATAAATATTTTTTATTTCCATATTGAAAATAATATATTAAATATCATATTATTTTTTCGAAAAAATAATTATATATATTATCTAAATGTTTTGATGATGAAATGATAGTTGCAACACTTAATTAAGGTGGTATTCCATTAGTACAGGAATGATGTTATATTCATTATGAGAGTTAAATGTTAATAATGAAAAAATCATATTATGTTTTAGAAATTTTAAATATTTCATTTATATCATTATTATTTAATTTATATCACATATATTCATTTACAATATTCTTTAGGCTACTATGTAAATCATTAATGGAAGAAAAATTACATGGCTTCACTAGGATGTAGTCTACTATAAACAAGATATAAGATATCATGTCCCAAAAAAAAATTGAATGTAAAAAGGTATACAACACTTCATTAAACCAGATGATTAATTATTTTAATTATATTATATTGAATATCATTCCCAACTATGAGTGGTGGCCATGTAAAAATGGTTGACATCAGTTTATGGTGTGGTAGTGCGTAATACGCATGAATGATGATATTGAAACTCATTTGATAGAAGTGAGGATTATTTTATGTCATTGAAATAAAAAACATCTAATTATAAGTAATATTCATAAGTTATTATATCATATATTTTTATTATTAATTGAAGGGTTGGGAAAAGAAGTAAAATAAAATCTATCATTGAATAATAACACTTCTTCTATGTGTATGTTCATTAGGTTAGAACCAAAATGCATAGTAGTTCAGATTTTATTGGATGATGGTATGTAATATTTTATGTGATTTTGTTGTGAATTGGGAAAAATGTTTTTATTGTATGATGAAAATATGAATGGGGGTTCATTTTATAATTGAGGTGGGTAGGAAACTTTTAAAATGATTCACCCACATTTATCACATATAAAAAGGGTCTAAAATACATTTTTATCAATAATTAGACATTATACATTCTAAATAAGTCCACAAATAGTTTTATTTAATTTTATTGGTCATTTTAACTCAAATCCTTTTAGATTACCCCTGATATACCGAATTTTTCCCTATCTGTAGTAAATAATTTTTACTATTGTTACTATTCATTATGTTAAAATATAATTTTACAATTATATATAATATAAATAATTCTAATTCAAAATATTGAATCCATTTTCTTTACTTAAATTCAACGAAGCCGAAATAACTTAATTTTGAGATTAATCCCACCGACCTGAAAATAGATTGGGGTTTTAATGATAAAATTATCAAATGTATAAAAGATAATATAAAAAATTTTATAAGAAAATTAATCCAAATAAATATAAATTTTCTAATAGATATGTAATTGAACTAATTTTAAATTAGTTCCTACTAGAAAATAATTTGTATTTTTAAATAATTTAAATGAAAATATAGTTTTCAAATAAAAATGCATATTTTTCATTATGCATTAAATGAGAATCATTTTAGAAAAAAATAAAATGTTAAACATAGAATAATTTTAATATTATTCTTTACCAAGTGATGTTTTTTTATAAAATATTTTTAATTAAAATTTTAGAAATTAATTATAAATTATTTATTGAAGAGCAACTAAATCACCCATTATAAAAATAAGGTATTTCAAAGAACATATCATTTTGATTTTAAGGATTATTATTTTAGTTCTACTCAATAGATAACTATAAAGTTAATAATTTATTTAATACTATTAACACCCAAAAAAATGGAGTGGTTATAATTGGCATTGCTAAATAATATTCTAATAGATTATCATGATTTGTTTGTAGTCGATGTTGTGTTTATTATAGGATATTAAAGAAATTTAATTCATTTTAAAAGATATATGATATATAATCTCTTTAGTGTTACAAGGTCATTTATAAAAGGATAATAATTACACTGTCACCCATAATATTCATATCCACATTCATTAAATTATCTTTAATAATAACAATAATGTGTTCAATTAATCTACATCAACTCAGAAACACATAGGTTGTAATATAATAAGTTTATACACCCTATCCATTTTAGGTTCATCAAAATATATTCAATTCCTTTTAATATTTAAATGCATAAGAAATTTCTTATTATGAGCGATTATTTATTATTTCATTAATTAGTACCATGAAAGAGTTATTAATATTCCTAGAAGATATAAATTCAAATTCTCACTCATTATCCCTCAAAAATAGTTTTTTTCCATCCAGAAATAGTTATTTCTAAAATATAGTAAACGTGAATAATTCCAATAAATTTATCAATTTATTAATTTTCAATAGGGGTATCTAGTGTTATAATATCCACTATTTAATTCTAGCCGCATATTTAAAGTTGGATCTGTAGTTTCATGTAGCCTCGTATGTTCCTCAATATATGTAAGAGGCTTCATACAAGTAGTGAAGAACAACATAATTCATCCACGAGACAATAATCTCAACATCCTTCAAAATATTTTTTGAATCATTAAATTATTAAAAACTTTATTTAAATAATTTTGTATTTTATATAGACTATATTAATAACATCTTATATAATATTAACAATTAACATTGATAACATAAATCATCAAATAGAATAAGGATACTATATATAAGTAATGAATAAATTGTACATAAAACACACAGAAAACAAGTCACTACTAAATTATCAATTGATATGTGAAGGGAGCCCACAATTTTCATTCTATGATTATCATTATTATTTTGACCTATATAATATTCAATAAACCATGGACTTTACTATATTGTCCAATTTCAAAGGAAGATGTCATATTAAGCTTGGGGAAATCAAATAATGGCTATAATCTGAAATGAATATTATGGATGTAATAAAAAATTAATCCTAACACTTAGGAAATATATTATGAGTATTCTGTAACATAATCGAATAAATATATTGAAAATTGATACCAATAATGTAAGAATATAACAGACCAAATATATAGTGCATATACACCAATGAATCCATAACATATTTAATCATAAATGTGAAATGTTAATATATTGTTAGATATAACATGGAAAATATCCCTTAAAGTAAATAGCTACACAAGATGTTATAACATATACGTATTAACATATATGAAAAATATATTAAGGGTAGAGTAAGAAATCCATCCATTCTATAGGAAACATATATTGAGGAAGGGATAACATATATAACATATTATATATGAAATAAATGTTATGGAAATTTTTACATATATAATATCTAATATATTAACTATATACTAAATAATTCATAATATATCCATCAACAAAAATTTAATACCCACAAAATCCGATGGAAAAAATACAATTCTACATATCATGGAAAAAGTCCCCCATGGGATAACTCAATTCATATCTAAAAGATTAACCTCTAAAATAAATTAGTGGTACAAAATACCATATCCCCGACATATGGTGAAGATAATCCAAAATGTTAATTTACATCCCACCCATTACACATTATTGTGATATTACAATTATAAAAACCCTTACGTTACCATAAAAATTATTTTGGATTATAATATGTATCTATATTCCTCACATCCTTATTATATGATGATGGTCAAAATCTAGATCAAATTACCAAGACTAATAACTCCAAATCATAATCAGAATCCTAAAAAATCCTTTATATATAATGAATATGAGAATCACAAAAATTATTACCCATATTTACATTGTGTTCATTCCAAAATGATAGAATATTTTATACTCATAACCTGAGTATCAACCTAATCATAAAAACCCTATGTAGACATACAATGTTTCGTTTGGAAAGTATCACATACAAACTCACACATCCTAATGAATAATAATTCATGTACAAAAATAAAAAAAATGAAACATTTTTTTTAATTTTTACCTTCAATATTGTGGTAATACATTATAAAATATATTTGTATCATTCAAGATCAATTAAATTTGATTTTGAAATAAAATGAAATTATATAGTTTTGGAATTTTAAGAAAAGATAATTATATTGATAATGAGTCATCAGTATGGATAAAATGGATATATCCTTATGATGATAAAAAATCTATAAACTGAAGGTTATCAATATCCAATTCAAATTAATTACAAGAATCCAATTATTGTAATGATAGAAAAGAAAAAATTAAGGTAATTTGAAATGATTTTAGTGTAGATTAATTTTTTTTAAAATAATAGAGAAGATAAAATTAATAAATATAACACAAAATTATATTTGGTTCATGAGCCTCAATGGTCTTATTATGTGTAATTAGGTGTCTAGATCCCACCTAAGTAATAGGTAGATGATGGCCTCGTAACTACTCACACCCTATCGAATCCCATAAAACATCAAGTGGATGTATGTTCCCTTATATTGGAATCTCATGGTTCCGTATCCAAATTTTTTTTAATATGATAATATATAAATTACATTAATGTATATACAACATTATTAAGGTATTACATTGACATATTAATTTTTACAAAATACCATTAAATTTGTGGGACATTATAATCCCACATCCCATGGGATTATTATCATCATAAATATTCTGCAGTGATCCTAAGTTAAGATTACCTAGCACTATAATCTAATATTATTTTTCCAAATACATTTCATATCATCAATATATATGTTCAATTAAGGTACATTAGCGATTTTCACATTAATTCCCAGGATAAAATTATGCAACTTTTATATATTCTTTTTTCAATCATTAATAGATCTATATTCAAATAATTTTATATCCTCATTGCTGATCTTGTGTATAGTGATTTAATTCTAAATATAGAGGTAAAAAATTTATCCACAGGTAGATGTGGTAGTGGATGTTCTAGTTAACAATTCATTATACCAATAAACTAAGAAATATATTTGGGAAAACATAATATATTCCTAAATTTATTTCCTAATTTTATATAAAATATATGAGGAAAATATCATATGAACACTCAATACTTCATGATTTATTCCATGGGAAATAACCATTAGTCAAAATATAATAATTTATCTCTCAATGTGATACATATCCTTTTAAGGATCAACTAAACTATCTCATTTATTTTTTATATTCCTCTTGGACTAGTGATTTAAAAATTTATAACAATTTAGTAGAATAGATATAATTGAGAATTTAATAAATAAACTAATTGATATACAACTTTAATGAATGATAATATCATTTTTATTTTGAAAGTATGTATAGTTTATATATCCCTACAAAAAACTACAACAATTTAGACTTTAATTTCCAATATTTTATCAAATATCCAAATCAATATAACATAATACCAATATATCTTTGAGTGTTTAGTGTTACTATATTTTAACTGGGTACCCATGGAATTATACCAAACCAATAAGAATATAATTGTTAAATATTTTTCCAAAATTGATATAAATATAATGATTATTCAACGTAGATGAACTGTATATCCAATGTATAGTTAACTATATCACCATCCAATAGAATCTAAAAAATATTCAATTACTATAAATCAATTATTATCTTGTCCATTGAAACACACATCATATCACAACATTTATGTTACCTCATAATGTTCGGGACAAAATCCATGTTCTCTTCAGGTCACATCTATGTGGGATTAAGAGTTGAATTATGTAAGCTTTGAAATCTCCATTTTTTTACATTCATTATTTCCATTGTGACTCTATGATCTAAAAATCATGTATTATCTCACATCATGTCTAGTTAAGAAAAAATTATCTTGATATAAAATTACATGATCAATTTACCCAAGTTAACTCTTCATTATGAAATGCGAGGGTCCTTCACTATTGGATTCTTTATAGAAGTTAATAAAAATTCTTTAATATGAATATAGAATACCACTATATTATTATGGTTCCATCCAATAGGATGCTAAAAATAATAGTACCAAGAGCACATCATTATAAATTATAAATCCCACAATGGGAAATATTTAATATATTCTTGTTGTGTAGAAGTGATAACATGACAAAAAAATTATAACTCAGTACCCAACCACAATAATATTTTACTAAAATTAATTAATAATCAATTTTTAATTATCAATAGATTCCCACATCACATCTCCTTGGGTGTTCCTCCTAGGATCTTCTTCCATATAATTTCTCATTCTATGAGAATATCCGATGTCGAAATTAAACATTTCATTATACTCCCCCAGATGTATATGTCATCAGTTTGTGTATCTTTGTAATAATATGTATCACAATCATATATTTTAGTATAATGAGATATTAAATGAATAAAATTATGTTCAATTACATGAAAGACACAAAACACTAACCTTAAATGAATTATGCAATATTATTTTTTAAATAAGAACATTATAAGCTAGTGGTTAAATTTGGGTATATGGACAGTTTTACTAAATTTGGAAATATATATAACGGTTCGAATAAATATAATTTAATTTATTAATTATATTTAAATAATAATATAATTTTTAGTAAAACCATTTTATTCATCAATGTATTGTTTTTAGCATTTTTTTATTTTTTTTAATAGAATATATTTATTAATTTCTTGAAAATATTGAAATAATATTTTTCAAAATAATTAACATATTTGGAATCAAAATATAGAAATTATCTTATGGTGAAATTTAATGTCTTTTCTTAAATGTTTTATATTTCAATGAATAATGAATAATACAAATTTTTATTGGAAATTATGTTTTCTTTTAAAGTGTTTATAATGTAAAATTATATAATTGATTATTATTAAAATACCTTTAGTTTTTTTCATTATAAATTAATCCTATTATGATTTTTAAATATTTTTTGTAAATGAATATTGAAAAAATATTACATAAAATGGTATTTTACTACAAATGAATTTTTTATTTTGATTTATGGTTTAAATTTAAATTCAAATATTCCAAATCATAATATTTAATTTTGATAAATAAATTCAATATTTGTAATCATGATTTCAAATTTGGTAAAAATTTCACCATTATTTTTTCAGCATGACTATTAACATTCAATAATGCTTTTACTATGGTAATGAGTAAATCAAGTAATTAAAGATAAGAATAAAATGATGTGTACAAGAAAATAACCCTAATAAATTTTATAATTCAATTTTATGATTCCTATTCATCAATATTCATCCACCATATTTATATGTAACTATATTAAATTTTTATGTGAATATGTCCATTAAAATGTATAATGTATTGATAATATAATATTTTCTGATTGTTATTATTTATAATAAAAATATGTTTAACATTGTTACAAATATATAGTATTTTAAGTCATAGGTAATAACATGGAATCAAGTATATTTTTCATTACGAATATAATATATTATAATTTTAATTTTTAGTGAAATATAATTATCATAATTGCTTACACAATGCTGACATTGTGAATATTCATTTAATTGAAAATAAAAAATGGGATTTAAACTAATTAAATTAATTTTTTAGGAAAATTAATGTCATCGAATAATTTTAATGATTAATAATCAAATATTTGGATCCGTTGAAATGTTTTATTATTAAATTTTTTGAATTCTTGTTATTAATTTCCATGTAATGAATATGTCCAAAATTGACATTAATGATATTTTATAAAAAATAATATTCATTTAAATGATATGGATTTAAAAAAATTATTATATTCAGAAAATTTGTTATAATATTGTCTATATTTTCTTAAATGGTCTATATATGTCCCACTTTTCAAATTATGTTAACTATCATTAACCCTTTAGAGTAAAAAACCATTTTATCAAGCAACATTTGATAAATATTAATGGTTGGGAAAATGACATGGGTAAAATGCGTTACAAACATGTCAAAATTTATAATTTAATATTATATCTACATATACACATTTTTATTCACATTTTTAAAAATGTAACTATTTATACTTCTTAATTTATTTTAATTAATTTATTATTTTTTGAGACTCCAAATAATTACCTCCCCTCTCTTATGAAAGGGGAAGACTCTTCTCATTTATTCACACATTAATACCCATTTTTTTACATCAGTATATACTGAAATACCATCCTAACACCAATTAAATATTTTTTGATTCCATATTATTTAAATAACACCATTATTAAATGTTATAAGTTCTTATGAATTGTAGATTATTCAAAAATAGGGTAGTGTTTTTAATAGCATGGTATAATAAAATGCATTCTTTGACATCCTTTAAATTCACATAAAACATGGAAAATTAATAACAACATTATCTGTAATACACATATTTATTATTATTTTAATGTAATATCTTATATCAATATCTTCTTAAAAAAATGGGAAAGGAAACCATCGTTCATTTGTAAAACGGACTACCACTCTACAAAAAGTTGTAATTTATTTCCATCACCATCTATTATGGCTAGATTATATGGGTGGACTTATTATTTATATAATATATTAATGGATTATTTATAAATATTAATATATAATATAACTTTTATATTCATACCATTCCATTCACTAATATTTTATAATTCATTCGTGCATATATGCGGACAACAACCTATATTAAGCAATCAAATTCATCTTTCACTACCACATAACATGGTTGATATATATATATATATATGAATTTATTTAAATATATAATATCATATATGTTCTATTAATATAATTATATATATATGAAATACTACTAATTTTCATTCCATAATTGTCATTTTATAATGAAAATGTTACTCAGGTGTACATAAAACATACAATCTCAATGATTGTATTTTAGTCCATTTTTCTTAACCATATATAGTAAATGGTTTTAAAATTATAATTTATGTATAAAAATGTCATTATGAAAAGTAAACTATTTTATTCATGGTAATATATTTAACACTTTGACAAAAGTTAACCAATCAAAGTAATTTTTGTCTTCGAAACTGAGTGATGTCCAAAAATCTGGCCTGAACATAATTTATCAAGTAATATTTTGTTAATAGAGTAATATTGTAATGGCTCAGACCTCTCCAGCCCATTCCTTTTTCAAAAATAAGGTCAAGAAGTGTTTTGGAGAGTAAAATGGACTTTTTCCACGCTTTCCATATCCGTGTAGTTTGACTACACGCCATGTACCCCCTTGCCAGGTATACCCTGTGTTGAAGGTCGTGTCCTTGCTGTGTTGAATAATGGGTGCACGCCGTGTGTCCAATAATACACGCCGTGTAGTCCTTCCCCGCGTACGTGTTTCCAGTCAACGGTCGTGTGCCATGTTGGAGCAGTGTCCCTACCATGTGCAATAAATGGGTACACACCGTGTGTCCAAAATACACACTGTGTAGTCCCTCCCCGCGTATGCATTACCCTCAAACCGAGTGTTGACCAGTCAACGGACGCGGAGCCGTGTTGGATGCCGCATGGATACCGCGTGAAATAACCGAGTACACACAGTGTACCATAATATACACGTCGTGTAATTTTTCTTTTCTCACCTATTAAAGGAGGGGTCCCCTCCTCCTTTTCAACTCACTCCTCTCCTCCCAATTCCTCTAAGCAGAGTTCTCCCAAGAGACTCGAAGGCTCTTTCTTCCATAACGTCATCTTCCGAGATCCGATTTACTATCCTTCAAAGGCCACGAGATTGTAATGAGGAGGTGGAACTTCCGATCATGGAATCGTTGTTGTTCCTTCGGCCTTTACTTTCCGAATTCAACCCGAGGAGTTTTTTCTGGGACCTGACAGAAGTGACGGACGCTGACTGACATCTTCTAAGGTTGATCTGGGGGAGCGTTGCGATCGGAACCTGTTGAGGTAGGGATCTTACCTTTGTCTCTCAAATTTGTGCATCATGTGGGGTGGGTATCCTTTTGTTTTCATGAGAAATAGTTGAACCATTAAATAAAGATAATAACTGGTTAAAGAATGTGGATGGGGAAGTTGTTATGTTTATCTTTACATATCCTTTTGATATGTTATGAATTTAATAGGCTTATGCCTACTGAAATTCACGGTCGTTGGGGGCCTTTTCTTGCGAAATTAAATGTTTCCCTATCTTTCTAGACCGTTTTTGTGGATATAACTTTTTGGAATGTGGAAATTGGTTAATCACGTAAAGTTGGTTGTTTAAAATCTGGAACCCTTGTGTGATCACCCCAGTTGAAAAAAATGGAATAATGAACATGTGGGTGTTGTCTTGGATACCTGGCATGTGATGTGGGTGTTTTGTGGGTTGTTGTGGAAAGGGTGATCAGCGGGGCTGCGGTTGGCTTGGTTGTGGGTTGGTGTAATTGTTATGTTAGTAACAAGCAGTGGGGCTGCGATAAATGGTATTAAAGGGATAATGATGTATGGTTCGGTTGTGGTTATGGCGGTTGGCAGCGGGGCTGCAAGGATGGGTTGTAATATGAACGGACTATGGTTTGTGAATAATAAATAAAAACTGGAAGAGTTAATGAATGGTGGGTCATGGTAATGTAACGGGATTAATAATCAATGGGTTCGATTGTTGATAAGAAGGACTTCGTTTTGTTTCTTGTGTTTTCCTAACTTGATTTGTGGATGGAAGGAATTTGATTTCCGAATGATCGATGTGGTTGGTTGTGTATAGTTTCCCAGTAGTTAAGGAACTAAATCAACTAATTCTGCTGAAACGTGAAAACCTAAATGGGGTTGGGGTCGTTTGTTGTATGCATGCTTCGTAGTAGCGGTGCCGAGGAACGTTCTCAGTTTCTCTGTTTCGAAGCCATAGGTTCGGCTGTGTGTTTGGTATAAATTTATATATCTTTATCTTTTGTGTTTTATCGCACCCCACCCATGTTGATCACTTAGTGTCGAACCCTCCCATTTCATGGGAGAGGGTGTCTTTCCCTTAGTTACTAGCTCTTTCCTGCTCCTTCCCCCATAGGTTGAGATGGCTTGAGGCGACCTTACACCTAAGACTCTTCGGGTAGTTTTCGATTGGGGTGGTTTTAGCCCGAGACTCTTCGGGCTTGTTCTACTTTTTCCCATGAATCTTTGGGATGAGGCCCAGGTGTGTGCGGGTGGGATATGTGGTTGTGAGGCCCAGGTGTGTGCGAGATGGATACGTGGTTGTGAGGCCCAGGTGTGTGTGGGCGGTATACATCGTTGTCATGCCAAGGTGTGTGCGGGCGGGATATGTGGTCGTGGGGCCTAGGTGTGTGAGGGTGGGGAGAGTGTGGTAGTGTCAGGACGTTCTCCATTAGGAAGAGCGGCTAACTAAAAGAAAATGGTGAGGGGTACCCAACACTCTTGTTCTTATATACTGCTACCTTTTGTGATTGTGTTTTTGGTTAGTGTGGCTGGTGAGGTTTGGTGGATAGAATTCCTTGCTAGGTTTCTTCTATTGTTCTCACGGTACATTAGGATGTCTCCCCACTTGTGCACGAAGGATTTAGGTTTCCCTGCTGAGTATACTTGTATTCTCACCCTACTTTTACTTTCAAGTTTGTAGGAGGAATACAAGGGCCATGCGGGACCCTACTAGTCGGACATTTGATGTTTTTGTTGTTGATATACTTCTGTTTTCTTTTGTTATTGTACTTTGAGGTTTCATATACTTGTACTTTGTTATAAAATTGTTTAAACAGGCATGTGGGCTTGGTTGGGTTTATTTCTATACACTTGTTATTTTCTTTTTTGGTGGTTGACTAGTCCTATTTCCTGATCCTAAATAAATAAAAAGGGTAATTCCTCCCATATTTGTGAAAACTCATACCCTTGGTGCTAGTCGCCACCACGGGGCCTACTGGAGGTAGGACTCAGGGGTCATTCACCCTTTCACCATGGTAGCCCAGAAGGGGAATCTTTGGTGGGAGGGGGTCGTGACAAAATGGTATCAGAGGTGATGGTTGAGAGATAGGATAGAGTCTGGAGTTAGGAACAGTGAGGATTGCATGGTAGGGCAACAGTGTTATGTAATCATGGTGCGTGACATAATCCAGGGAAGACCGGCTAGGACACGAGATTTTAGGGCCCCCCGTGATCTGATGCAAGGACTCTGAGCCTACTGAATGACCATGTGAGACTACATTGACTATAGGGTAGAGACCCTAGGGAAGGTACATGCATCATCATGATTGTGTTTTACTTGATTTGGGTGTTATGGGAAAGAAATTGAAATAAAATGATAAAAATAAAACCTTGAGTTTTTCATTACTACTTGGGATTAGGCGATATTTGTTTAACGTAAAGAAATGGCACCTGGACTTCATCCCCGTGTGGCTCAGACGACCGAGGCCTAACAGATCCAGGCGGTCGATCAGTTGAGGATTGACCGAGAGGAGGAAGATATCCAGTGGAAGAAGAATCTCCATTCTTTCCAACGGCAGTCCCTCAAGAATTATGAGGACAGTACTTCGGATACGAGGATGGAGGGGTGGCTTGAGGAGATAGGGATTGCTTTTACCTTGATTCATTCTCCAAGGGTTTACTGGGTTCCCCTAGTAGTCAGTCAGCTGAGAGGTGCGGTGCAACAGTGGTGGACGCTCTACCTCGGAGAGAGGATAGAGGTAGAGGTTCCATGAGATGAATTTAAGATGGAATTCCGAGAGGAATTCCTTTCTTCCATAATAATGGGGAGAAGCGGCAGGAGTTACTCTCCCTTCAGCAGGGGAGTATGTCAGTATGAGAGTTGGGGATCAAGTTCCAGGATCTCCTGTGCTTTGCTTCGGATCTCTTTCTGGATGAGGATTCTAGGGCGAGACGTTTGGAGGAGGCACTTTGTCCTTCTCTCCATTATGCTGTCACCCCCTTCACCCTTCTGACATTCATGGCGTTACAGAAGAAGGCAGAGCTTGTAGAGAGGTTGGACTCACTGGGAGGTGCACCCTTTGAGGGGATTTAGCCGGGCTCGTCGAATGGGAAGGAAGTTAGCAGCAGGTCTCCTATGACGGGACCTTCCTGGTTCAGGCCAGTAAAGAGTAGGCCCTAGCAGTTATAGTTCAGATTTTCGGGTCCTTGTCCCTTTTTCGCAAGAGTAGGACTGATTTGTTTCTCTTTTGGAGGTTTGAGGCACGTTCAGAGTCAGCTCCCAACCCATGTTCAGTATGGTGGAGGTGTGCAGGTTCAGCGCCCACCTCAATAGCACCAGTTGTCAGCGAGGCCCTTCCAGCAGCAGCAGGACCATGCTCCTCCAAGGGTAGACTTTGCGGGAGGAAGCCGACCTCAGGGTTCTCCTCAGGGACCTCAACCAAGGTGTGTTCTGGGAGGTGGATGACATCAGAGAGGAAGAGGAACTGGGGGTGGACAATTGCACGCAGTAGAGTTGGCAGCTCCGGAAGGACCAGAGGTGGTACGATGTACAATTTGTTTGTTCAGCACTCTTCTTTCTTCTTTGTTCGATTCGGGAGATTCACACCCCTTTATTGCACCTGGTCTAGCTCATGCTTTGGGAGTAGACGTAGAGAGAATTTCCATACCACTGGTGCTGAGTACACCAGTTGGAGGCCAGACCAGTGTGTCTTGTGTTTCCTAGGGATGTGGGCTGACGTTGGTACCGCATCGATCTAGTGGGGACCTTCCTCTATTATAGATGCATCCATACTATGTTTTCTTAGGCATCGACTGGTTGTTTTCTGTTAGTGCCGTTATCGACTGCTTCTGGAGAAGAGTCGTGTTCTCCGACGTGGATGGGCAGTGCGTATCATTTGTTGGCGAGAGGAGCTGTCAGGTAGGAAGCCGGCGTTTGGAGCATCTCTTTTCCTTGTTATGAGGGTTATCAGTGGTTTCAGTTGATACAAAGATGATGGATATCCCATAGGTTGTTGGGTAGTTCTTCAATGTTTTTCTTAAGAAGGTTGTGACTCAACCCCCCCCCCCCCCCCGGACGTGACGTTGAGTTTGGGATAGACATACATCCTGTTGCCCGTTCGATTTGGATGGCCCCTTATCAGATGGCACCATCAGAGTTGCGGGAGTTGCGGATTCAGATTGATGATCTGATGGAGAAGGGTTTTGTTCAACCCAGTGTACCACCATGGGGTGCTCCAGTTTTTTTCATGAAGAAGGAAGATGGTGGTCTTAGGCTCTGCATAAAATACCGAAGGTTGAACCAGGTAATTGTCAAGAACCGATACCCCCTTCCAAGGATAGATGATCTCTTCGACCAACTGAGGAGAGCAGGTTGGTTTTCCAAATTTGATCTATGATCTGGATATCATCAGTTGAGGGTAAAAGGCAGTGGCATATCGAAGATGGATTTTAGGTACTGGTATGGGCACTTCAAGTTTGTAGTGATGCCGTTTGGAGTTACGAATGCACCAGCTGTGTTCATGGGACTTATGAACTTTGTATTCCGAGAGTTTTTGGACCAGTTCATCATTGTGTTTATTGATGACATCCTGATCTAGTCAAGATCAGAGGAGGATCACGTTGAGCATCTCAGGGTAGTTTTGGAAGCCGTTTGACACCACTATCATTATGGGAAATTGTCAAAGTTTCAGTTCATGATGCAAGAAGTACACTTCCTTGGGCATGTGGTATCTCATCATGGAGAGTAAATGGACCCATCGATGGTGGAGGAAGTTGTTTTTTGGGTGTCACCCAAGAGCGTGGCAGAAGTTTGTAGTTTCCTGGGGTTAGTAGGTTACTATCGATGGTTCGTTTCGGACTTCTCTCAAGTTCCTGCTCCATTGACAACTTTGACGAGGAAGAACAAGGTCTTCCTATGGGCCGAGCAGTGCCAGATAGCTTTCGACTACCTGTAGGAGATGTTGGTCAGTGCTCCCGTACTCAGGTTTCCAGAGGAAGGGTTGTTTTATGAGGTCTTTTTTTTATGCTTCTGGCCTTGGTCTGGGGTGCATGCTGATGCAGAAGAAGGTAGTGATCTGTTATGGGTCTAGGCAGTTACGCCCTCACGAGCGTAACTATTCCACCCATGACCAAGAGTTTTCATCAGTACTGTTCGCACTAAAGTTATGGCGACATTACCTCTTTGGGGAGGGCTTTGTGGTCTTCTTAGATCACAAGATCCATCGTTATATATTCTCCCAGTGTGACCTGATCTTACGGTAGCAGGGATGGGTTGAGTTTCTCCAAAACTATGACTTTGAGATCTCTTACACTGAAGGTAAGGGAAATGTTGTGGCTGATGACCTGAGCAGGAAGTCGCATCAGGAAGTAGTTTAGGAACCCACTGATTCCTGGAAGGTGATGGGAGAGTTGGATTCCTTGCAATTGGATTCCAGGGTAGAAGGTGTTAGAGGCTGTTTGTTTCAGATAGTGGTGCAATCCTCATTGTTGCAGCAGGTGGAAGAGTCTCGGTGGGGGGACTCCGAGGTGGAAGTGATGCTAGATCGTGTTGATCAAGGGAACACTCCAGAAGGATGGTCAGAGGACAACTGACATTAGATTCTTTTCAATGTAAGGTTGTTTGTCACGGAGAAAATGCGCGAGGATGTTCTCTGTGAGTTCCATAGCTCATCCTTGGAGGTACATCCAGGAGTTTCGAAAATGTACCGAGGCCTGAGAGAATAGTTTTGGTGGCTCGGGGTAAAACAGGCAGTGGAAGAGTTTGTGGCTAAATGCATAGTGTTTCAGCAAGTGAAGGATGAACACCGTGTTCCCAGTCATTTTTTGCATCCTTTATATGTCCCTGAGTGGAAGTGGGATGACATCTCAATGGACTTCATCACAGGACTACCCAGAGCCCAGGGTGGTTATGATGCTATCTGGGTAGTGGTGGATCGACTGACGAAATCATCTCACTTCTTAGCAAATAATTAGTCAGGTCCGGTGAGTACCTTAGCACAGAGGTACATAGATGAGTTTGTGTGGTTGCATGGAGTCCCAAATACTATCGTCTTAGATCGGGATACTCGGTTTACCTCATGAGTTTGTAGGGGGTTACAACATGCTTTTAGCACCTAGCTACGCATTGGCACTGCTTTCCACCCCCAGACCGATGGGCAGACGGAGCGGACTATCCATACGTTGGAGGACATGTTGCGAGCATGTGTTCTGGATTTCGGAGGATCATGGGTATGAAACTTTCCTTTAGTAGAGTTAACCTACAAAAACAACTTCCACTGTACTATTGGCATGGAACCATTTGAGGCTTTGTATGGAAGGCCATTTCGTTCACCCATTTGCTGGGCAGAGGTTGGTCAGACAGGTGATCTTGGGCTAGAGGTAGTGCAGAGAACCATAGAGAAAGTCCAGCTTGTATGTGAGAGGATGAAAGTGGCTCAGGACCGACAGAAGATGTATGTTGATCGTCGGAGAAGCCCCTTGGAGTTCGAGGTTTGAGATCATGTGTTCTTGAAGGTTTCCCCTCGATGGGGGCAGCGGAGGTTTGGGAAAGGGATAAAGCTCTCACCTAGGTTCATCAGACCTTTTGAGGTGCAGAGGCGAGTTGGAGAGGTGTCATATCAGATGGCCCTATCACCACAGTTGGAGAAGGTTCATGATGTCTTCCACGTCTCCCAGCTTCATCTGTACTTGCACGAGAACCCTCATGTTATCTACTGGGGAGAGTTAGATATGGGAGATGACGCGATCTTTGAGAAACGACCAGTCAGAATCAAGGATAGTAAAGAGATGGTGCTCCGTGGATGAACCATTCTGTTGGTTTGTGTGTTGTATAGGCATGGCGGCCTCGAGGAGAGCACTTGGGAGCAGGAGACCCAGATGCATGCTCAGTTCAGGGAGTTGTTTTGATTGGTGTTTTCCCTTGTTCTTCTATTATTTGTGTTGATGTTGTACTATGTACCCTTGATATATGGAAAGATTGGATTGTTAGTTGTGAGACCTTTTTGATTCCTTGTTCCCTAGTAATGTGTGACATGTACGGATGTATGTGGAAAGGAAAAAACCTGACCCTTAATCAAGACACATTAATGTGGATGCGATTGAACCCATGTGGGTGAGTCTGTGCCACATAAAGTGAATAATATCTCGACATAGGAGAAGGAATTTTCCCAAAACCACGTGTTCATGCAGTTTGTTGGTTGTGTGGCGTTAGGTGCCGTGTAGGTTGGAAAATCCTAATGTATGAAAGTGGGAAGACCCAATTCTTAATCGAGACACATTAATGAGGATGGGATTAAACGTGCGGAGGCATGTCAGTGATGCCTAAAGCAGCTAATATCTTGACATAGGAGAAGGAATTTTTAACACATATGATTAGGGTTGTAGGTTGGGTTCCTGTTATAATAAGAACCCTAAGAGGTATCTTGTTGGGTTTCCTCTAGGTTGGGTTTTGAATTCTTTTGGACGAGAATGTTTTAAGAGGTATTTGATGTAATGGCACGGACCTCTTCAGCCCATTCCATGTCAAAAAGAAGGTCAAGAAGTGTTCTGGAGGGTAAACTGGACTTTTCCCACACTTTTTAGAATTTTGAAACTATACGCCGTGTAGTTTTAGTACACACTGTATACCCCCTAGACAGGTATATCACATTTTGAAGGTCGTTCCCTTCCTGTGTGGTATAATGGGTGCACACCGAGTGTCCAATACTACACGTCGTGTAATCCTTCCCCACGTATGTGTTACCAGTCAACGGTCGTGTGCCATGTTGGAGTTGTGTCCTTGTCATGTGCAATAAATGGGTACACACCATGTGTCCAAACTACACACCATGTAGTCCCTCCCCGTGTATGTGTTATCCTCAAACCGTGTGTTGACCAGTCAACGGTCATTGAGCCGTGTTGGAAGCCGCATGGAGACCGTGTGAAATAACTGAGTACACGCCGTGTAACATAAGTTACATGCAGTGTAATTTTTTTTCTCACCTATAAAAGGAGGGGTCCCCTCATCCTTTTCAACTCACTCCTCTCCACCCCATTCCTCTGAGCAGAGTTCTCCCAAGAGATTCGAAGGCTCTTTCTTCCATAACTTCATCATTCGAGCTCTGATTTACGATCCGTCAGCGGCCACGGGATCGTAACGACGAGGCGGAACATCCTAGGTTGGATCCATTGTCTTTTCTTCGGACTTTCCTTTCTGACATCGACCCTAGGAGGTTTTTCTGGGACCCGAAAAAAGTGACGGACACTGACGAACGTCTTCTTAAGGTTGATCCGAGGGAGCATTGCGATCGGAACCTATTGAGGTAGGGATCTTACCTTTGTCTCTCTAATTTTTGCATCATGTGGTGTGGGTATCCTCTTGATTCAAGACACTCTGTAAAATGTATAACAATAGTGTGTTGAAAATTAAAAAGGATTGGAAATACAATCCAAACTGTAAAGTACAAGGACCTGTAAGTACAAGTACAGATGGAGAAAGGGGAAATAGGTGATAGGTCATCCTCTGGGATTCCTAATTGAAGGGTAAGTACATATAGTCTCCTCATCACTCCACGATCGTTAGTATCTTCGAGGAACCGACTCATCGTATGGTCCACCTCCGGGTATCATCCAGTCCTGGAACAGTCACCCACAGTCAACATTGTCTATCATCTACATCCAACACAATATGGTGTGGGAATTGCCTGTCTAGGGGTGAGTATAATGATACCTAGTAGGGTTCTCAAGACCCTCAAGGTCTCACAAATCCACCAAGGATAAACCCCGAAGTTAGGAATCAACAGATAACCCTACTTAGGTATATGCCCATACATATGACTATGTTATTAAGTAATTTTTCTCAATTGAATGTGTGTGCATAACCCGTCCATGGGTGAGTATAACGACACTCAGTAGGGACCCCAATACCCCCAAGGACTCACAAATCCAAGAAAGATAATCCACCAAGTATGAAATCAACAGATAACCCTAATTAGATATATGCCTATACAGAAAACTATGTTATTAAGTAATCCATCTAAATCATGAAGAAAAAACAAGTACTGACTCAACTCAACCAGGATTTTATTCACATTATCAAACACTCACGTACTGGAGAACTCCTACTCAATCGAGTAGAGTGGGCATGCCACGTCACACAGAGGCACTTCCCAATAACCATGGACTGCTAAAGTACACCTCCTGTCGAGTACCATGGGTATGCTGCGTCACATAGAGGCACTCCCCACCGTGGGTCTGCCGCCACACCCAGGTGCTCCAGCTCATAGCCTACAAAGATAATCCTCTTGTCGAGTACCAAGGGTCTGCCATTTCACCATGATATCTCCTCCACCGTGGGTCTACCGCCACAACCAGGCACTCCCCACTAGGCTAGTAGAGTCTCTCCATGTCAAATGGTCAGCAGTTGTCAGGTCTCAGCCTGCTACTAGGTCTCCACACAAAATCGTGCTTGTCTCTAAAAGATCTACTCCACAAGCAAGTGGTTGATTGTAACACCCGAGAAATATTTTGTTTTTATGTTATATAAATCATCAAATTAATCGTTCACTACACACAACACTATCTTGGCTTTCTTTACACGCAATTGCGGCCTTCCTTAATAGCATGCATCGTACGCAATACCGAGTTTCACTAAACAACGATATGTTACTAAAATATTATTAAAACAAGTCGTTATGAATAGCGATAACTACTTTTTGAAATTTTGTAAATTTTATTTTTCAAAATGGACTTCATTTTTGGATTCGGAAAATCAAAATTAGCTTAGGGTGAAATTTTGGTACAATTCGAATAACTTTCATATTCTGATGAATAATGAAAATTACTAAATTTTAATTAAAAACAACTTTATTTAATCGAAATAATTAATAGTGGAAAATTATTTATTTGAGTGTTTTTAAAGTATATTTAGAATATATATTTTTACAATTTAATACAATTTTTTTCATTGGATGTAATTTCACATTTAAACTAGACATAAATAAGTGTCAATCTTTTAATAGTTATCATCATTTAAAAACACGCTATTTGTTTTGACGATGGAAATTAATGTAACTAATATGTTTTGAATTTGGTAAAATAAACATTATTTTTGAATTCATAATATCAAATATAGCTTCGGCTTAATTTTTGGTATTTTTCTGTAAACATTCATTTTTTGATGAATAGTAAAACCACTAAGTGGTAGTTAAAAAAAACTAAATTTTTCATAAAACATAATTTTACCACTTCTGTGAGTAGAATTTCGATAATCCGAGAGACACGATGAATATCAAGGACTAAAATGTTGTTCAATGAGATGAAAATAATTTTTGGTGAATAGTAACGTTTTACGTTTTGTACCACGGTTAAAAGTAAATAGGGTAGTTAAGGGTGAAAATGATATTATTATTACCCTAAGACATGTCTTAATTCGATTGAATAAGTTTAATTGGACCAAAAACAACCTTAAGAATAATATATGTCCATTTAGTCCCCCTTGGATTAGATTAGGACATTTATTATCAATTTATTTAAAGAAGGGTTAAAATAGTTAAAATCAACGTGTAATAACTAATGCAATTTTCATATAGGGTTATACATAAAATAAATTCGACTATAAATATTCCGTAGAAAGATAAAAAGATTACCTACATAATGATATTTTATTTTTAATTTTTATACTTTATATATGTTTATTTATTTATCACACAAAGATGATGCAATAATTATCTTATTAATGAAATATTGACATAATAGATGTTATAAATACCCATATAAATGTAATTTTATACTTTTTATGAATTAAACTAATTTTATAGGTTAATATGAAATGTTAGTATTGATTTAATTAACTTTTTTAGAATTATTAATTATTTTATAATTTTTACAAAAATCAATTACCAAATAGTGTCAAAATTGACATAAAATAGTTTATAAAATAAATATTATATTATTAATTGTTATTTTATTCCTAGAAATCTAAGGATCGGCCAAATGACTTATATAAAGTTATATATATTAATAATAAACAACTTGGGGTTCGTTTGACTTGTTATAGTATGTTTATTAACCTTGTAGTGTAAGAAAACAAAAAGAAATGGTAAAAGTAAAATTATCTAACTTTATATTAAATCAAAATGAGAAGGTTACAATAGAAACCTAAACTTTTCTAAATTCTATTGGATGATAGGAGTTCGACCCATCACCACCTTAGCTTGGAAATAAATAAAATTGAGGCTATTTAAAACCGAATGTGGCATTATAATAAAATAATATTTTTAGTTTTTCCAAAGGAGCCCCTCTCCTCCCTTATAAAAGGGAACCTCCTCCCCCTCTCCCTCAAACCACTTTGAGCCTTCAAGCTCGGCCAATCCCCACCAATTGCTTCTCTCCACTTCTCTAGAGACATCCTAGAGGTCTTGGTCTTCTTCAAAGACCAATTTTATTGTCCTAAAAAGAGGTATCAAAGAAGCGCTTTAGAGGAGGTAATGTTCGTTACTGATTCTTTCATCTTTATTTATTCTTCCACTTCTACTTATTTAGTTGTTTCATTATGAAGTAATAACATTAATATAACTCATATACTGATATGTTATTATAAGTATTAAACAACCATATTTCACCATCTCTCCATCCTACGGAAAATAAAATCACCACGCGTGCATACGTACGGAATACTGTCTCCACGCCGTGGTGTATTCTATTTTCCACCACCACCTTACTTGGATGGGTATAATGGTGTAAATAATAACTATATATGATTATTTTAAAGTTATATTGATTCTTAAATTTTATATATACAATCCATTACAATTTCACGATCATGGGAACGATATCATCGCTCGTGCGTACGTACGGAATATCGTCTCCACGATGTGATGCGACTTGTTCTACATGATCTTCATTGCATAATGATTATATAAATGAATTGAATGAATGAATATATTACACTAATACCAATCTATAAATTAGGTATCTATAACCTAAAAAGAATAATAAGAATTTATTCGACAAAACATGCATAAGAACAAAAAGTAATAAACACCTGAATAACAAGTAGTAATGAAATATTACTAATAAAAAGATAAGAATATGACCATATATGAAATCATAAAAATAATTATTATTCTGGAATAAGTCAATAACATTATTTAAATCATTATACAGGAGGTTCAGACACTTACGAAGCAAATCAGACCTTGGGTAAGGGAAATATCACAATCTCATTTTTATCCGAGATTGTTTATACTTTGGAATTTACTGGGGTGTATTTTGTCATACACATCCATGTTTCCTCAATATGTAATATTTATATCCTTATAAAATAGTTTATATCCATTTTTACCATTCGGTGAGTTTTTAGTAAAAGATATGAAATGAATCTTTTGTCGTTTTTCGTATGAGGTACTTTTTGACTTTTCCGACAAAAGTACGAGAAGAATGTTTTCTTTTAACTTATACAGAATGAATGGATTTATAAAACATTATTTCCATGAAGCTAACCTTAAAAGATTTCATTTTTATTTTTAATCAACTTCTTTTAGTTTATAATTTTATGACATGTTAAGAAAGGAAAAGTGTTTTTGAAGTAAAAAGGATATTTTCCTCAAGAATGGAGTTAAAGTGTTTTATCAAAATTTGTTTACATCTAATATAATATAGGGTTATGTTTCTATCCCTATTATTACATTGATTTGATTATGTTTGTATGGAATTATTTTTATTAATTCCTTTATCTTATATGAATTGTTTTATGATGTCATGTTTTTTAAGAATCCCATTTTTATTACACGGGTTATGCAATGATGTATGATTTTTGATTTTGTGTTACACATATGAATGGTATCATTATGATATGGGTGGGACCTATATATCACTCCAATACATTGGGTAAAGATTTTATATCTCATGAGATAGACATGGCTGGAACGGCATGTTAAAGCGGTTCAGTGAAACAGGACTGAAATGAGGAATGAACTCGGTTCAAAAATGGACTTTGTCCACTAAGATAGTCTTGGAAATGAGTCTTGACTAATAAGAAATGATTATCTATGATTATGAGTGTATGGCATAATGTTTCATGTTTTACATTATGATTATTGGGATTACATTTCACTGCTATGATTTATCCCATGTTATGAAATTATGATCTCTTTTTTAGGTTAATATTTCCAAAAGATATGCTCTTATGAATATGATGTGATTGATATTTTTTTTGTTTACCCTTACTGAGAATTTGAGCTCACCCTTTTGTATGTTTCTTTCCCAGGTCGGGAAGAATTTTATTATGTAAGATATGCCAAAAGAGACTATAGATATGATGAAATAAATGGGAGACAGTGTAGACTCTTTATGAACCAGTTGTTTATGTTTCACAGTTTGTAAAGACACTATACCAATACAGTCCTTTCATGGTTTTGTTATATGTCGTAATAAGTATGCTTCAATTTTGACGTAATAACAATGTATGTAAAGTATGGGTCGTTATAGTTGGTATCAGAGGAAAGGTATAGTCAACCTTTGGAAACTAGGATGTGAAAGACTTAGTAAGAACCCTAAGGATAAGTCTAAGCATAGAACACAATATTTGTGTTTTAGAAATGGCCATGAATAACCTAGGATAAGATCTTAAGTGTGAAATTTTATTCTTGATTATGTGGTTTTCCTATTATAATTAGTGTTTCTCAAACTATTATTCTTGGTTTTAGTCATTGGATGGAACCCGAAAGAACCGTGTTAATGCGGAATGCAACGGGCAATGCAATGACTGTCCCACTGAGAAACCAAATGTTATGGGAGACAGAATGAAAAATCTTGTAGCCATACTCACACAACTTTCTCAAGCTATGAATCATGCAGTACTTCCAAATGAGCAAAGGAAAGAGAAACATTCTGTTGAATCCTTCATGAGGCAGCGTCCACCTTCATTCAGCGGGTCTACTGATCCATTAGTTGCTGAACAATGGATTAGTACTACTGAAAAGATATTTTCAGTTCTTCAATGTTCTGCCCATGATAAAGTCATCTTAGCTGTGTATTGTTTGGAAGGTGATGCTGATCAATGGTGGAATCTTCTCAAGAATACGAGGCAAAGAGAAGAAATTGAGTCCGTGGAATGGGACGAGTTCAAGAACTTATTTTTCAATAAGTACATCCCTCGTATTCTCCGAATAATGATGAGAAAGAGTTTCTTGAACTGAAGCAAAAGGATGATGAATCTGTTAGTACCTATGAAGCAAATTTTACAAGACTTGCAAAGTACACTTTTGGTATTATTATCCAACCTGAGAGTAAGATCGTTCGATTCTTTAGTGGCTCAAAACCAAGTCTTCCAAGGGCCTTAGCCATAAGGGACTTTAATAGGTATGTGGAAATCGTTCGATGTGCTCTCAAATTGGAGATGGAGATTAGAGTAACCCATCAGTCATATGGGTTTGATAAGAAGAGGAAAATGGAATTCAAAAGAAAATCTAAAGAGCACACTGAAAAGAAGATGAGATTTCCCTTATGCTGAAAGTGTGGAAAGAAACATGGAGGAAGTTGTCTTAAAGGGACAATTAAATATTTCAAATATGGAAAGGAAGGTCATCAGGCATTTGAATGCCACAATAATGGGAAGAAGATGCCTAATGATGCAAACAAAGGAAGGGACACACAGAATGAACCTACTACACTTCAATGTTTCAAGTGCAAGGAGATGGGTCATTATGCCAATAAATGCCCTAATCCAAGGGTTGTTGATGATGATCGACATCAACAAAATCTTAAGGCTAAAGCCAAAGTAAAGTCACGTGCAATTTCTATAAGCGATGTGGAGTACGATAATGATGTGGTGAAAGGTACACTTACCATCCACTCTAAAGTAGCAAATGTTTTATTTGATTCTGGATCCACCCCCTATTTTATTTCTGAAGATTTTTCTAAGGGTATCACTATATTACCTCAACAATTAGATGTTGAGTTAGTTGTGACAACACCTAATGGCACAACAGTCACATCAAAAGTTTATAAATCTTCCCCGATTGATGTTTGTGGGAATGTGCTTCCGGAAAATCTTGTGATCCTTCATATAGTGTAATTTGATTAGATTCTTAGCATGGATTTGTTTTATTTATATGGATCTCATATCAATTGCCAGATTAGGGAAGTCACATTTCATATTCCAGATCAATCTATGATCATCTATCGATGCCAGGATGAACATAACCTTTCGGTGGAAATATCTTCCATCTTATGGGTTTTGATTTCACTGAATGAAGGTTATTTATCTCAAATGGTTGGTGAGAAACTCACAATTAAGAATATTCCCATTGTACAGGAGTTTGATGATGCCTTTCAGGAGGAATTTCTGAGTCATCCACCAAATAATGAAGTTGAGTTTTGAATTGAACTCGTACCATGTGTGTTACCTATTTCAAAGACACCTTATAGAATGGCCCCAATTGAGTTGCAGGAATTGAAAAATCAACTCCAAGAGAATCTTGATAAGGGATTCATAAGCCCTAGTGCATCACCTTAAGGAGAACCTATTCTATTTGTTAAGAAGAAAGATGGATCGATGAGACTCTGCATTGATTATCGAGAAATTAACAAGATCCCTATCAAGAACAAATATCCTCTCCCATGAATTGATGAATTATTTAACAACTACGCGGAGCTCAATACTTTTCCAAGATTGATCTTCATACAGGGTATCATCAATTGAGGGTCAAAAGGGAGGATATACCAAATACGGCTTTCCGTACAAGGTATGGACACTATGAATTTATAGTGATACCATTTGGTCTTACTAATGCCCCTGCTATCTTCATGGATCTGATGAATAATGTCTTTAGAGACTATCTTGATCAGTTTCTGGTAGTCTTTATAGACGATATTCTTTTATATTAAAAGAGAAAGGAAGAACATGGAGATCACTTGAGAATTATATTGAAGACCCTGAGAAAGGAGAAGCTTTATGCCAAATTTAACAAGTGTGAATTTTTGCTTCAAAGTGTTTCATTTTTTGGTCACGTAATCTCAAAAGAGGGGATATCTGTGGAACCAGCAAAAATAGAGGTTATTGAAAGATGGTCAAGACCAACAACAATACCTGAGATCCGAAGTTTTCTTGGTTTGGCTGGATATTATCGACGTTTTGTGAAATATTTTCCACAATTATATAATCCACTCACCAAGTTGACTTGGAAAGGAGTTATGTTTGTTTGAACATAGGAATGTGAAGAGAATTTCAAGGAGTTGAAAAGAAGGTTATCCAGTGCACATGTGCTCACACTGCCTTGTTGTGGAGAAAGGTTTGTGATCTACAGTGATGCATCTAAGAAGGGATTGGGGTGTGTTCTTATGCAAAATGATATGGTGATATCTTATGCCTCACGATAGTTGAAAATCCATGAGAAAAATTACCCAACTCATGATTTGGAGTTAGCTGCAGTAATATTTTCATTAAAGAATTGGAGGCATTATCTTTATGGAGAAAGGTGTGATATTTATACTGATCCTAACTGATTAAAGTATATTTTCACACAAAAGGATCTGAATATGCACCAAAGAATATGGTTGGAGCTAATTAAGGATTTAGACCACTCAATTAATTACCACCCTAGGAAAGGAAACAAGGTGGGAGAAGCATTAAGTCGACAGGACCATGCCAGTTTATCCATGATGAGGATCACAAAAGATCCAATATTTATGGATTTACAAAGGATGGATCTTGGAATTATAATGGAAGGGGGAAAATCGTATCTTTATAAAATGAATTTTCAACCGTCTATACATGTGAATATTAAAGAGCTGCAGAAAGAAGATGTAGAGTTAAAAAAGAAGGTGAGAAATATTCCTGAATTCAACATTAATTGTGATGGGATAATAAAGTTCATGAATCGGGTTTGTGTTCCTCCCATCCCCAAATTAAAGAAGGAGCTGCTGGATGAGGCTCATAGTTCTTCAATCTCTATTCATCCTGGGAGCACGAAGATGTATAGGGACCTGAAAGAGTACTCTTAGTGGGGTGGCATGAAATGAGATGTTGTTGAATATGTCTCTCGATGCTTGGTTTGTCAGCAAGTTACAGCTGAGAGACATATGTCTAAGGGGATGTTACAACCATTACCCATACCCGAATGGAAATTAGAAAACATCACTATGGACTTTGTCACAGGACTTCCTAAAACATCCAAAGGCAAGAATGCTATATGGGTCATAGTTGATCATCTTACAAAGTTTGCACACTTCATTGATATTAGAGAGGATTTCTCTCCGGATCAGTTTTCCATGATATATGTAAAGGAAGTGGTAAGATTGCATGGAGTACCACATTCTATTATATCTTATCAGGATCCGAGATTTACCTCAAAGTTCTGGCAAAGTCTTTAGCATACTCTGGATACAGAGTTGAGTTTCAGCAATGCTTATCATCCTCAAACAGATGGTCAGTCTGAGAGAACAATTCAAACTCTAGAAGATATGTTGAGAGCTTGCTATATGGATTTCAAAAGTGGTTGGGATCAACACCTACCTTTGGTGGAATTTTCTTATAATAATATATTTCACTCTAGTATTCAGATGGCTTCTTATGAAGCTCTCTATGGAAAGAAATGCAGGACTCCAACTTGCTGGGATGATGTTAGGGAAAGAAGGCTATTAGGACCTGATCTTGTTGATGAGATGGCAGAAAAGGTCCAATCTATTCAACAACACATAAGAGTAGCTCAGAGTTGATAGAAAATTTATTCCAACAACTGAAGAAAAGACATAGAGTTTGAAGTGGGTGATAAAGTGTTCTTTTGAATATCTCCCTGGAAGAGGGTCATGAGATTTGGAAAGAAGGGGAAGTTGATCCCCATATATATCGGTCCTTTCGAAATACTGGATCGTGTTGGAAAGGTAGATTACCGATTGGGGATTCCACCGAATCTCTCTCAAGTTCACGATGTGTTCCATGTATCTCTCCTAAGATAGTACGTACCTGATCCTTCACATGTACTCAGCTCAGAAGTGGTACCGCTGGAGGAAGATCTTTCTTATGAAGAACAACCGATAGAGATTCTGGATCGTAGCGAAAAAGTCCTATGAAACAAGACCACTCGATTGGTGATAGTTTTATGGAGGAACCACCAATTAGATGAAGCTACATGGGAGCTTGAGGATATTAAGAGGTAGAGGTATCCTCATCTTTTTGTTACAAAGTGATGAATTTCGAGGGCGAAATTCATTTTAAGGGGGGTAAATGTAACACCTGAGAAATATTTTGTTTTTATGTTATCTAAATAATAAAAAGAAACTTTCACTACACAAAACACTATCTTGGCTTTCTTTACACGCAACCACGGCCTTCCTCAATAGCTTGCGTCGTACGCAATACCGAGTTTCACTAAACAACAATATGCTATTAAAATATTATTAAAAGTAGCCGTTATGAATAGTGATAACCACTTTTTGAAATTTTGTAAATTTTATTTTTCAAAATGGACTTCATTTTTGGATTCAGAATATCGAAATTATCTTAGGGTGAAATTTTGGTACTTTTCGGATAACTTTCATATTCTGATGAATAGTGAAAATTACTAAATTTTAATTAAAAACAACTTTTTTTAATCAAAATAATTAATAGTGATAAATTATTAATTTGAGTGGTTTTAAAGTATATTTAGAATATATTTTTAAAATTTAATAAAATGTTTTTCAATCGATGTAATTTCGCATTTAAACCAGACATAAACAAGTGTCAATCTTTTGATAGTTATTATATTTTAAACACACGCTATTTTTTTGACGACGGGAAGTAATTTTTAAATTAGTTAATGTAACTGATATGTTTTTAATTTGGTAAAATAAACATCATTTTTGAATTCATAATATCAAATACATCTTAGGCCTAATTTTGAAGCTTTCATTTTTTGATGAATAGTGAAACCACTAAGTGGTAGTTAAAAAAACTGAATTTTTCATAAAACTTAATTTTAAGACTTCTGTGAGTAGAATTTTGAAAATCCGAGAGACACAGTTAATTTCAAGGACTAAAATGTGGTTAAATGGGATGAAAATAATTTTTGGTGAAAAGTAACTTTTTACTTTTTTTACCACGGTTAAAAGTAAATAGGGTATTTAAGGGTAAAAATGATATTATTATTACCCTAACATATGTCCTAATTCTATTGGATAAGTGTAATTCGACCAAAAACAACCTTAAGAATAAAATATGACCATTTAGGCCCACTTGGATTAGATTAGGAAATTTATTATCAATTTATTTAATGAAGGGTTAAAATAATTAAAATCAATGTTTAATAACTAAAGAATTTTTAATATAGGGTTATACATAAGATAAAGTAGTCTATAAATATTCATTATAAATCTAAAAATATTTCCTACATAATTATATTTTATTTTTAATTTTTAGACTATAAATAAATTAATTTATTTATGACACAAAGATGATGCAGTAATTATCTAATTAATGAAATATTGACATAATTGATGTTATAAATACCCAAATAAATGTAATTTGATTCTATTTATGAATTAAACTAATTTTCTAGGTTAATATTACATGTTATTATTGATTTAATTAACTTCATTAGAATTAATCACTCTTTTATTATTTAAAAAAATCAATTACTAAATAGTGTCAAAATTGATATAAAATAGTGTTTAAAACAAATATTATATTATTAATTTTTATTTTATTCCAAAAAATCTATGTTTCGTCCAAATGACTTATATAAGGTTATATATATTAATAATAAACAACTTGGGGTTCTTTTGGCTTGTTATTGTATATTTATTAACCTTATAGTGTAAGAACCCAAAAAGACACGGTAAAAGTAAAAATTATCTAACTTAATGTCAAATATAAATGATAAGGTTATAATAGGAACATAAACTTGTCTAAATTCAATTTTATGAGAGGATATAGACCCATACCCACCTGATCTTCAAAATAAATCATTTTGGATATATTTAAAACCGAATTTGGCTTTATAATAAAATAATATTTTTAGTTTTTCCAAAGGAGCCCCTCTCCTCCCTTATAAATGGTCACCTCCTCCCCTTCTTCCTCACACCACTTTGAGCCTTCAAGCTCGGACAACCCCTAAAAATTTATTCTATCCACTTGCCTAGAGACATCCTATAGGTCCTGGTCTTCTTCAAAGACCAATTTTAGTGTCCTAAAAGGGGTCTCAAAGAACCGCTTCAAAGAAGAGGTAATGTCTGTTACTGATTCTTTCATCTTTATTTCTTATTCCTATTATTATTATTTAGTTGTTTCATTATAAAGTAATAACATCCGTATCACTCATATACTGATATGTTATTATAAGTATGAAACCACCCTATTTGACCATCTATCCATCCTACAAAAAATGAAATCACCATGCGTACGTACGTACGGAATACCGTCTACACGCCGTGGTGTAATCTATTTTCCACCACCACCTTACTTGGATGGGTATAATGGTGTAAATAATAACTATATATGATTATTTTAAAGTTATATTGATTCTTAAATTGTATATATACAATCCATTACAATTTCACGATCATGGGAATGATATCATCGCTGGTGCATACGTACGGAATACCGTCTCCACGATGTGATGCGACTTGTTCTACATGATCTTCATTGCATAATGATTATATAAATGAATTGAATGAATGAATATATTACACTAATACCATTCTGGAAATGAGGTATCTATAAACTAAAAATAAGAATAAGAATTTATTCGACAAAACACGTATAAGAACAAAAAAGTAATAAACACTCGAATAACAAGTAGTAATAAAAAATTACTAATAAAAAGATAATAATATGACCATATATGATATAATAAAAATAAGTATGATTCTAGAATAAGTATATAACGTTATTTAAATCATTATACAGGAGGTTTGGAAACTTACGAAGCAAATCAGACCTAAGGTAAGGGAAATATCACAATCTCATTTTTATCCGAGATTATTTATACTTTGGAATTTACTGGGGTGTATTTTATCTTCCACATCCATGTTTCTTGAATGTGTAATATTTATATCCTTCTACAATAGTTTATATCCAATTTTACCCTTCGGTGAGTTTTTAGTAAAAGATATGAAAGGAATCATTTGTCGTTTTTCGTACGAGGTACTTTTTGACTTTTCCAACAAAAGTACGAGAAGAATGTTTTCTTTTAACTTATACAGCATGAATGAATTTTTAAAACATTATTTCCAAGAATAATCTCTTACAATATTTCAAGTTTATTTTTAATCAACTTATTTTAGTTTATAATTCTAGGACATGTTATGAAAGGAAAAGTGTTTTTGAAGTAGAATGGATATTTTCCTCAATAATGGAGTTCAAGTGGTTTATCAAAATTATTTTCCATCTATGATAACATAGGGTTCTGTTTCTATCCCTATTATTACATTTATTTGATTATGTCCTGATGGAATTATTTTTATGAATTCATTTATCTTATATGAATTGTTTTATGATGTTATGTTGTTTAAGAATCCCATTTTTATTACATGGGTAGTGAAATGATGCATGATTTATGATTTTGTGGAACACATATGAATGATATCATTATGAGATGGGTGGGACCTATATCTCCCTCCAATGCATTGGGTAAAGATTTTATATCTCATGAAATAGACATGTCTGGAACGACAGGTTAAACCGGTTTAGTGAAACAGGACTGAAACGAGGAATGAACATTGTTTAGAAATGGACTTTGTCCACTAAGATAGTCTTGGAAATGAGTCTTGACTAATAAGAAATGATTATCTATGATTATGTGTGTATGACAAAAAGTTTCATGTTTTAATTTATGATTATTGGGATTACATTTCACTACTATGATTTATCCCATATTATGAAATTATGATCACTTTTGCAGGTTAATATTTCCAAAAGATATGTTCTTATGAATATAATGTGATTGATATTTCTTTTGTTTACCCTTACTGAGCATTTGAGCTCACCATTTTGTATGTTTCTTTCCCAGGTCAGGAAGACGGTTATTAAGTATGATATGACAAAAGGGAATATAGATATGATGAAATAAATGGGAGATAGTGTAGATGCTTTATGAACCATTTGTTTATGTTTCCCACTTTCTAAAGACACTATACATATACGATCCTTTCATGGTTTTGTTATATGTTTTAATAAGTATGCTTCAATTTTTAAGTAATAACAATGTATGTAAAGTATGGGTCGTTATATTGATAATCAAATTGTCAAGAAGCCCCATGAAGATGTATCCCAAAGGTCTACCATGTCATAGTGGTCACAATGAAACATACAACGCGTCAATTAGACGCCCGATCTTTCAGTTATTAGACTTTTAGTCTCGAGGGACCATTTGGATTCATGAACGATCCAATCGGACTGTATGCCAACTATTCCCCAATATCTTAGTGGGGTATACTCAAAGGGACCGTCCGGATCCACGATTACCAGGGCCACTGACGGTTTTATCAAACGGACGTCCATTGCCAAAGATATGGCCAAAGGATGGTAAATTTTTCATTGTGGGCCCCGGTCCGGTCTGACCCAGTTAGGGTCATCCCAGCCTTACCTTTTGGGTCTGGCCCAGCCCAATGGGTTTGGCCCGACCCACTAGGCCTCACCCAGTGGTTCACGAGGGGCCGTAGAGGGCCGTTAGGGCACAGACCGGCCGCAAGGGTTCGAACCGGCCATGGGTAGGCGTGATGGCGGTTTGGCCTGGAGGGCGCCACTTGTGTGACTCGTCCTGGAGGGCACCGAGAGGGCATGGGCCGGTTTGTTCAGGGCACCACGAGGGATACATGAGGTCATCATGGCCGGGGATCTGTGAGGGGGTAGGAGGCCGGCTCGACTAGGGCACCCCGAGGGCCGCAGGAGGCTGTAAGGCAGAGGCACCGTGAGGGATGCAGGAGGCCGGTTCGGCTGGGGGATCAGAATCTCGATGATGTTCGAAGGATGTCATTCTTCATCAAGAGACCGTTTTTGTTGGAAGATGAAGTTCTTCGCCAGATAAATTTATTCCTCTCAAGCTCTATCCTCTCTCAAGTTCCTCCAAAATTAAATAAATGCCTCCAAATAATAGATTATTCTCTTGGAATAATATTCAAAATGGTTGATCTGATTAAGGGAGAGTTGGCACAATCAATTGTTGCGTTGGTAGAATTAATATGGAAAAAGCTCAAGAGGATCTTCCACATTAATGAGGGAGTTGAGATGTTTTCCTCTCCCCCCTCCATTAATAGGTGGTCGGGTGTTCCCTACTCCCAAATTCCAATTAGGAGGTTTTGAGAACTCGGGTGGTCCCCACCATAATTAAAAATGAAGAGGAGGTTTTGGCCTCTAGGTGTCCCCACCACCATAACCTCTCATGTGAGGTTATGGTGTGATGGTCCCCTCCAACAACAACCACATGGGTTGTTGAAATAGATAAAATCAAATAAAACTTGTATTTATTTTATTTTATTATTTCCATGAAAACCCCAAAAACTAACATTCACCCTCGACCATCTACCATCAGGATGAAATCCTTCTTAAGAGAATACCGGCACTGCGAGTTTAACGATGCCCTCATATTTAAATTTCAAGATCGGGTTCTAAATTTAGAAACAAATTACTCGTACGTTTACATAATGTACCAGAAAAAAAATTAGAAATTGATTTCTAGCCCTCCGAGCCTCAGAATCATGTGCTGTCAATTTTCGCGGACTCGTAAAATTTCCATTTACTTTTTAGATGGAAATTGTGGGCATTTTAAAAAAATTTACACATATTTTAATCCCCATTAAATATCCTTCATAATCCATAAGTAATAATTACATGATTCGTACTCTATAAAATGCATGCATTACCTCTGTTTCCATCATTAAAAACACAATATCCTCCAGAATAGATATTGGCCACCTCCAAGCACCATTAACACCAAAAAATGATAATGTAATAGATATTGAAGACACATACAATACATTAGATACATATACAATAATTATCTATCTTGAGAATACTAAACCATTCCAATAATAAAAGGAGTCCAAACAACCACCACATGAGATACTTATCATTGTTCTAATCACATTGAAAATGATACCACCATCCACAGATGCCAAAGAAAAGGACCACTGTAACCTCTCACAAACTCAACACTACATAAAATCGACAATGAAAAACACAATGTATCATATAGTACCAACCACAAAAACCAATTTCCCACACAACCACTATAAAACCACACATAAACAAGTACAACCATGGAAACCAATGAACCATGATTCCTAGAATGCATGAGGTATGTTATTACATCATCCATGTCAATATTCCATCCTCTCTAAGAGACAATAACATTCTTGTAAATCTTTAATTGCATCACAAGAAATTCATCTTGATTACAAATTAATTACTCTTATTTCAATATGGCTGATCATTATAACATATTACAACTCAAAGGATACAAAACATTTCATAACAAGAAAGGATCCAAAAAACACAACATCAACAAAAGGTGATAATTAAAATTTAAAAAATGTCGAGTTAGTGAGAATGCATCAACTGCTCTTACTCCCACTTAATCTTATACATTCCACCATTCCTTTATAATACACGGACAAACAGAAGTTTCATTCCCTTTCGAACCTCCTCTTTATGATTCTATATTTGTTTTATATTGCCATGAATGTTTCATCATCCTTGTTATCCAACTATCTCAAATCAAATACATGGGATTCATCTAGAATATATCCCTAAATCTTATACAAATGAATGTTTTTGTGGTTCATTTCAAAACATTTGGGAAATTTATACCAATATTCCACCTCAGCAACATACCCCTACAACTCAAAGAGCCTAAACAAATAAGAAGAATGAGTACTCCCTCTACTAAATTTCAACATCCAATGTAGATAAGAGACTCTCAAGAACACATGGTCACTAACCTCAAACACTATGGGAATCTACCAACAATAAAACAAGACCATATAAAAGTCATATTCTACCATCATCATGTCATGATCCAATTGGATCATCATAGTGATGCTATGCACCACATAATGACCAAGAACTGGTGAATCTCTATCCATAGTCCAACATAAAGGTGAATGATACTAGTTCTCATACATCGCCTCAAATAGAGCCATTAAATTGATGTGTAGTATCTATTATTCTATGAAAATTCAACCAAGGAATATGTCATTCCCATGATCTAAATATTAAATGATGCATGACCAGAATATATATTCCCTCCTCTAAATGGTCCACCTCATCCACCGATCTACCTAAAGGTGGAAAGCAAGGTTAAGGCACAACTAGGAGCCAAAATCATATTGAAATATCTTCTAGAATTACAATATAAAGTTAGGATCCTGATTAAATTAGACGAAAATTAGTATTAGATTAATCTTTCCACATAATTCGTGTACTACCTCACCAAAACCTCTATGTCACTCAACATATGAATCTCCAAAAAATCCCCCGATTTCATAATGAAGTCCACTATAAAACACATCACAGCACAACTTCCATGGTAACATGGTAACATTTTGGTGAAAACCAAGAAGATAACATCCAATTTCTATATAGGTACATATTAGTAATATAGAGAACACCCCAGAACATGATTATCTACATTCCCATACTGAGAAACCAGACACCTTGCTACAAACTCCCACACTAACCATTTCATCCCCGACCACCAATAACCACTCCTCAAGCTATAGAGAATCATTGAAAAATAAGGAGTAACTAAAAAGGGTTATATATGAAACGAATATAAAACTCCCTCATTAATAACCTATGGAAAAAATAACCTCCACTATTAAAACACCTTGTTTTGACCATTCTCAGACCATCCTTCACAATTTTCCCCATTGAAAAACATTATCACACATATCCTATACCTCTATGTTCCCACAATGAGACTCCTCCACCCGTGGAATTATGTATGAATCCATTTTAATATTATAAATACAACTTCATTAACTAATCACACCTATGTCATGAAGGATCTCTACAAGATCCACCATTTCATTTAAAAAATACAAAGACTATCGAGCAAGACCCTCTCAGGACATTGGACTCAACGCAACCGACACTGTAATATCCTATCCTAAGGTGATAGGGATTTCAACATCATAAAAATAATGAAAATACATACACCTCCACTAGCATAGATTCATATCAGGTCGAGAGAAAAAAATCACTGGATCTTTTGGTCCATCAAAACCACCAAAACACATTGATATGGAAATTACACCACAACATTATTGTGAAAGTGACCTCTAAAAACTCTAGAGCATGGGTTGAATAATTATGATTGTTGGGACATAACTACCTAAAAACATAATAGATCACCTCTCTCTACTTCGTAAAAATTTATTACAATCCCATATGGTATTTTGTAAAAATACATCAAAAAAGACACCATCCCTGTGAAACAGGTTCACTAAAGCACTAGTTAACTTCTCCTAGTAAATAAACTCGACATAGAACTAATCCATCGACACATAAACCATGTGATTTCTAGAAAACTCTATTAATAGGACTGAATAATGATAGAAATTGGGTACAACCCTATGCAAATAGACTATCATAACAAGGAAAAACATCCCCTCTTCCATATTATTGGGTTCTTCCTAGGAAACAAAAAATTCATCATTTGATACATCCACTTCCACACTATATCAAGACACCACATGTTTAAGGATGTTCACGTAACATGTCAATAACTCACAAAAGGAAAACATACAATAAATAAGGTGGTTTTGAAGGACCTATAAGTCAAATATTTGACACATTTCAGGTTCCTCTTTAAACATCATGTAGACCAATATATCATTTATGAATATAAAAGTGATATAGTCTAGTAACTCATAAAACATAGAGTTCATAATCCCATTGTACATGGATGTTTAATTTGTATAACTGAATAAGATAATCACAAACATGGATTGATCATAGAATTATCAAAATGCATTCATATATTTATTATCATCTTTCATGCTTGATTGGTTATATCTAGACAACAGATCAGTCTTTGAGAACCAACATGATTTACTCAATTAGTAAAATATATAATTGATCATATGAATAGGGTAGTGAATCTATTATTAAATGTATTTGTCACTCTATCACATAAATGTTGGTTATTTAAAACTGACATGCAATGAAGTGTTAATTTATTTTTCACATCATTTATAATATAACTGATGTTAAAAATGAATTATCTTGATTTATCTCCTCGGTTATTATATAAATGACGTGATAAATCATGTATGCCTCATTATCAATTAAATTATTCAATAACTGTTTAGATAAAGGGAATTTTTAATTTTATTATAGAATTACCGATGTGATAATGAAAACTTCATTGCTTTATATATATGGTTATTATATTATAGACATTATATATCATTTTTTGATGTCTATTATTTATTAACTAATGTGATAAATGTCATGAAAATTATTTACAAAGTTATTTACTAAATTTCTAATGTGATAAATTAGTTAAATTTTTTTGAATCCTTGTTTTGAGTTATTGTGTTGTTTTTCATTTAGGCGACAGTGACTCGGTTCTCACACACACACAATGAACTAGAATTGATTCTTCAATCTGATAGCCTACAAAATTATTTTTCCATCATATTTCATCACCATTTTCATCATAACATTTATCTTATCGACTCAATAATCTCAATTAATCATTATACACCTCAATTTTTTTGATCTATTTTGTGCAAGACGTAAATATATGTTTTATGATTTTTATTTCTAAAATACTGCGATATGTTGTTTAATTTCTTCATGTTGTCGCTATTTATTCATAGCATGAAAGGAATTAAATGTCTAATCCATGAAACAATTTATGTGGTAAATGGTTTATATTCTAATTAAACACTATGTGTTATGTATAAGTCTATGTTTCATGAATTTAATTTAATTTAGTTCCTTATTATATGAATTACTCATTTTTGGATCAAATAAATTCATTTTTTCCTATAAGGACATCCCATGCATGGTTGAAAATCATGTATTTTTTTTTCAAAACATACATTCCCTAGAACCTTGTTGTGTATAGATGGTAAATAGGTTGTGAAACTATCTAAAATTATACTAAATGACATGCGATTATTTTTTTCAAATAGTGTGGATAAAAATACATGTTCAAAGACTACACTACTGAGGTAGAAGTCATGAATCAATGTTACCTTTCGAAAAAACAAAAACCTCGAGAATTATTATTCAATAATTAATCCATTATTAATGGACTATTTAGATTAAATTGATGTTCATTATGTTATAGAGATAAAGGATCCATGGGATTAATGTTTATTGAAATAATAAAAAATGAACTCCAGGAACCTCCAAACAACCTAAAAACATAATATATCTCTCACGTGAATTGTTCTCATATATTATATTATTCACAAAAGATTAAAATAAAATCCATTATGGTCATTGAGTAACTTGATAGAGTTATATACTTTTATTAAATGGTTATAAATGTAATGGTGATATTTATTCGACCTAATGTTCTAGATAATAGTTTATTTCTATGGTAGGGTTAATTATCTAAATAATATTTGTTTTTAACAATAGTAATCTTACTATAAAATGAAGTAATCCTGTTACATTATTCATATACAACATGTCATAGAAATATGTTATTTTATAGTGTGACATAAAATGTGATTGAATTATTATATGACATCAATGTTTTTATTCTTATGTATTGATTGGTCCATGAGATACACTAATAAAATAATTATAATCGATTAATAATACATCACACTAGTGGATGGTGGTTTATTTTTATATAGCATTTTTTTATCTAATTGTTAAAAATATCATTATAATTTTAAAATTTGCATATATTTGTTTTCTATTTTTAAATATTTTACATTAAAATTAAGTAATATTTCAAGTAAATATAAATTTTTATTCTGCAAATATATATTATATTAAAATATATTTTCATAAAAATAATTTTATAATTTATCATTTCTATTTTGTCTTATCTTTCATTATTGTATATAATTTTTAATTATATTTTTAAAATATGCGAATTTTATTATATTTCAGAATTGTGTTACATTAATATTAAGACATATTTTAATATATATATAATTACCTTATGAAAAAAATATTTATAATATTTATATTTATTATTGGTAATAATGAGTCAGAGTTAGATTAGGACACATCAAATGAGGGATGAATATGGGGAAGGTGTTGAGGTTTTTTTTTGAATTTTCAAAGTGAAATGTTAAAATGAGTGACATATTTTTATTTCCATGCATAAAATTAAAAAATATAAAGATGTTGAAAAGTACATAGTTAAAAAAATCATTTAACTTATCATGGTTTTAATCAAATTTATAGCCCATGGATTTGGCATGGTGAAACTAGGGAAAATTTCTTATATACTGATGATGATGTTTTTCAATATAGTAGCACTGATGAAATTGAAGAATTTTTTTTGATATTGGATAAATGATAATTTAGAATGAAACATAAAATTACGTTCTATATGTTTATGATAAAAACCCATTTTATCATTGTTGTACTGATTTGGAAATTTTTTTATTGGATTTATAATTGATTAAGATGAAGTCGAAAAATGGTTATAGTGATAAGATATTTACAAAGATGCTATAATTTATGAAAGACATTCTTCCTAAAGACATTGATCTTCAAAATTAACATTACAAGGATAAGAATATATTATGATCGATGGGATTGTGTATAATAAAATACATGCCTACCTGATTGATTGAGTGATATATACAAAGGAATAAGAATTTCTATCAGAGAGTCTTAAATCTAAGATATCATGGTATATGTTAAAAGAAAAATCACTAGATGATTTATAGGATATAGAAAACCCTGTGTAGGTAATTTTATGTCTTCCTATAAATCCTCATTAGAATGGTTTATTTTTTATTTCACATGATTCAAAAATTTTGTTATGGAATGATCATTAGTGGATATGTGATGGAAAAAATATTTCATCCTATTTATTCTCTCTATATTCTAAAAATTTATCACTGGTTTCCTTTATTCATAAATGAATTTTGAAATCTCAGTGTTGGGTTGTGCATAGATAGAACTAATCTATATCAAATACTTATTAGTTTACAATGTTCATGGAATTATTTATTGGTAATCTACAAGTTAAATTCAGAATTTTGTAACAAGACCATATATTTCATATTGATTTCAATGATATATGGACTAAATAATCCTAAAAATTATAATGATATATTCTTTTGACCATTAATTAATGGTTTGAATATCTTATGGGGGTGGTATTATAGTGAATGATTCTTATAATATGTAATATTTTCAATAACATTCAATGATAATTTTCACTATAAATAACTTTCAACCATATATAAATTTGTCTATATATAGAGTTATGAGGCATATTGTGGGTGTAATTTGGAATCAACGGACTTCAATATCTCAATATCATCATGGTAGAAAAACAGTATAGATGGTTTGTTTATTTATTTTTTGCATATTGATGACCCTTATATAAGATTTAAAAATGAATTCAACAGCCCATAAGAATTTTATATTTCCCAAAACCTCTACCAACAGATGAGTATTATCATAGGGTAAAAACAATTGATGTCAAATTTGGAAAGGCACAAAAATATGGTAATGATAGACAAATTTTGATGAAACAATTAATATTTATTGAGCTACACTATTGGAGATATGATGAAGTGAAAAATAACATCGATATCATGCATGTGGATAATATTATCTATGATAACTAGATAAGATAATTTTTAGATATTGATTGAATGAATAATAATGGGTTGAATGCATGATTGGATTTACTGTCAATGGAAATAACGTTGGAGTTATTTTCCATTGTTGGTGGAAGAATAACATTTCTTCCACCAAGACTCAATTCATTATCCTAGAAGGATAAAATTATATTTTGTTTGTGCCTTCATGATATCAAAGTGCCAAAGGAATATTCATCAAATGCAATTTCTTTTTGGAGTATTTTACTTTTACAAGTATGATATCTAATGATATAAATGATATGATGCAACAAATTCTACTAGTTTAATTTCATGGAATATTTCCCATAAGTTTCAAAAATATTATCTTGAATGTGTATTTTTTTTTAAAATTCATTTTGTAATTATTTATTGATCTAGATTCTTTGATGATTTTGGAATTAAAAAATATTATTTTTTCAAATGGAAATTTATTTTCCTCCATATTTTTTGATATAATGGTGTATTTAATGGTTCATTTGGTTCATGAAATAAATCATTGTGGATTTGTATTTCTATGTTGGATCTATCATTTTTAAAGTTATATGATGATATTTAATAAGTATGTCATGAATATATATCGACATGAATCATCTATTGTTAAAAATATAATTTGAAGGAGTTTGTGGAGTTTTGTAAGAGATACATGTCTATGATGTGGCCCATTGGTTAACCTCCATCTATCCATGAATGAGATATTTATAAGGTAAATGGGATTGATGGATGAAATGAAAAGTATTTTCAATTGAATAGATAATGAAGGTACATTTATACATCTTGAAGAACATAGGATATTATCAACCAAATATAACAATTCATATTAATGATTTAAAATAATTTCACCATAAAGAAGAAATAAATGCTTATTTTTAATGTTCATAACAAAAAAATCAATGTTTTAAAAATTCTATGCATAATAGATCAAAAGAATAACATGTAATTTCATTTAAACATTGAAATCCCATATTAATTTCTATGAAAGATAATGAAAAAAAATGTGTAGTTCAGAATAGTTTCTTATTGGTTTTCGTTAACGAATTTTGTCACGACCCCTCCCCTAGGGCCCGTTCCATGACTATCCTATTCCCGCCTTATATAGGCCAGGGGCAGGAGACTACCACTGAAGGTGTATTCTCTAAAACTGGGAAGGCGTTGCCTTTATAACATGTAACACAAAAAACTAAGCATACAACAAAATACAAACTCAGGTAAACTGAATATTAAACAAAGTGAGTATATTATGTATAAGGGGAAATAATAAAAGACTAACTGGAAAGTACAAGGAAAACAAGAATGTACAAGACAAAGAGAGGTGGAAAGCAGCTCCTGGATCGTCCACCATAGATCCTACCTGAAGGGTAGGTTTCGCTCACGAATGGTCGTCTCTATGGTTCACCTCGTCTAACGTCCACCTCTGAGATACCTCAAGTCCTGGTACTCTTGTCCTTAGTCAGTGCTGACCGTCATCTGCACCAAACACAATAGGGTGCGGGCATTTCCCATGTAGGGGTGAGTATAGCGATACTCAGTAGGGACTCTGAGACCCTGAAGGTCTCACAATATCTACCAAGGATAAACCACACATCATGGAATCAACTGACAACCCTAATTTGGTATATGACCATACATACACCAAGGTTATCAAGTAAACCCATCTCAATCATGATGATAACATAGAGTCCAACTCATAGTCCAATGCTTAACTATTCCACAAAGTAAGGAAAACCACAAATGCGAGTACCACAAAAGTAAGCCACACAGAAGAATACCATCAAGGTATTACCAAAAAGTAATGTAACACATAGGTACAGACTAAGATCACACTACTTATTTCGTAGGAACAGTAGTGGAGATGATTATATGTAACTACTGAATCATCATACTTGGTTAAGAGGCTCTGCTGCTGACCCACACAGGATGGCTAAGTGCGTACCCACTTAGAATTTCTGGGTTCAGACCCACACATGATCCCTCAGTGCTGACCCACATAGGATCTCTATGTGATAACCCACACAAGATCTCTCAATTTTGACCCACACATGATCACAAGGAGTTGACCCTCACAGGATCGCTCTTCATTCCTCACATCACAGTAAGCAACTGGGTTCTCGAACTAGTCTTTCTTGTCTTTGGGAGGGTCTTCACCTCAAGCCACTGGTTTATAATCCAACTAACACGATGTCTCATGAATAAGTATCTTAATAGACCACCACGTCATAGGGGTCTCAACGCAACATAAGGTGCATCAATAGGATGCCCGGTCTCTGAGTTATTTTCCTTTTAGTCATGAGGGACTACTTGAATTCGTGCTCAATCCAACCCGAATGTTTCCCAACATAATCCAAATTTTTTTGGGATATACCAAAGGGAATGTCTCACTCCAGTGTTTACTACAGCACTAACGGTTCATCAAACAATCATTTGATCCCAATGTTATGGTTTTTCGTGCGAAAATCTCATAGCTAGTTAAGGTCATGTCCAGCCCAGTCGTACCATCCCGACCTGATTTGAGTCAACCTGGACTGCTTGGTCTGGCCCGGTCAACTACGTCTGGCCTGGCCCACCCTTGGTGGCCCGACAGGCCTCGAGCACTGTGAGGGATCACAGAGGCCTCGAGAGGGCTGCCGGTAGCTGTGAGGTCGCAGAGGGCCATTAGGACATGGGGCGGCGTAGTGAGGCCCTAAGGTTGCGTGAAGAGGTCACAGGGCGGAATAGTCATAGGGCGACTTGGAAAGGCCACAGGCACCGTGGGGCAGTGCTGATTCTTTCGTCGTGGTCGGTGTGGTGTCAGCCACCGTTATTGAGTTTCATAGGTTCGAAACACTGGAACCGGTCACTTTCACCAATGTGAAGAACACACCAATAAAGAAGAACAATATAGGGGTCAGGCCATGTTTTTTTACCCCGCACCCTCTGTGTTAGGGCTGTATCAAGAGGCTCCAAAAAATCATAAATCAACAATTCCAAACACTACAATTTCATACGAATCGTGGTTCAACTTTTTTTGGTTGACTTGTGCTTCCCATGCATTCCAATATCGAGGAATTTAATAGAGAAAAATTCATGAATTCAACAACAACCCCTTCCTCGATTGTTCATTGTCATTGGGGAAAGAAAGAAGTTGAAGAAGGCAGAGGGGTGCCAATGATCATTACTTATGAAACCACGCTTTGATGATGGGCTCGTACGTTGTCCTCTTTCATTGATTTCCATAAAACATTCCTCAATGGGGTTCTTCATTGGAGATATTTGTCCAAATTGTTCTCCTCTCCCCAATTCCACCAAAATTAAATGTAGCCCACATAATAAAACAACTTATCTATTATGTTTGTTGTCCTCACATTGAAATAGATTATTTAAATAATTGATGGGTTGGATTAATTAATTAAATCAGAGTGTTTGTATAATTATGTGAGGGAAGATCAAGAGGGTTATCCCCATTAAGAGAGAGTTCAAAGGGGTTCAAGGGATTTTATGTTTCGGATGGTCCCCACCACCATAACCCACCTTGATGGTTAGGCTCTGTTGGTCTCCACCACCATATTCAATGTTGAGAGGTTTTAGAACAGGAGGTCCCCATCATTAAAACAACCACATGGATGGTTTCAACAAAAGTAAATAAAAATTTTACACATTTTAATTTTAATTTATTCTTTCATAAAAAACACAAAAACTATCATTCACTATTGACCCACTATGGTTAAGGTGAAGGTCTCCGTAAGAGAATATTGGTGGTTCGAGTTAAATGGTGACCTTAGATTTCAATTTCAAGTAGTGATTCAAAAGTCACAGAAACCCACTCGCATTTTTACTGAAAGTACCCTAAAAGATGTTCGAAAAAACATTATGTTCACTCTGGGCCTCAGAATCATGCGGAGTCAATTTTCATAGAACCATTAAATTATAATTTATTAAAAAAACATTTACATGGAAATTTCGGGTCATTACATTCTCCCATCCTCATATTTCTACTTCCCTATAAGACACACCTCAAACTAAGGGAACAAGTGGCGGTACTAGGCACGAATCTGAGCCTTCTACTCCTATGTGTTCTCCTAGAGGTTCTCATGATACCAACGAATTTACACCAAGGGTATCAACCGCCCATAAAGGAATCACTCCTGTCGATCCTCAATATCTACTAGAACCTCTATAAAAGTCACCCCATCATCGACATCTAACTCGTCGTCGTCGATGATGTGAGAAGGGTCGTGCACGTATCCCCTAAGCTGGGATATGAGGAAGACGTCGTGCACCTGGTGCAAGTGAGGTAGAAGAGCTAAGAGGTAATACACCTCACTAACCATTCTAAGGACATGAAAGGGACCAATGAACCTTGAAGATAACTTGCCACCTCGTCCAAATCTCTGCAAACCTCATCAAGGTGAGACACGTAGAACGATGTGGTCACTATCCTCGAACTCTATAGGTCTCTGTCTTCTTTTGGAATTCCACATCGGCCTATTCTGTGCAGTATTCATCCACTCCCGGATAGTCTTCTCTTTGAATGTGGTAGCATGTACCATCTCTGGTCCCACTAGTGCGGACTCCCCTCGGTCTGTCTAGCACAAATGTGATCTGCAAGGTCGCTCGTACGATTCCTCAAAAGGTGTAATCCCAATGGTGGAGTGATAGTTGTTGTTGTATGAGAACTCCACTAAAGGCCAGTGACCCACCCAGCTGTGACTGAATTCGAGGACAGAAGTATGAAGCATCTCTTCATGGTTCTATATAGTCTACTCAGTCTGGCCATTTGTCTGGGGATGGAAGGAGGTGCTCAAATGAAGCTGTTTCCCAAAAGCCCCTTTCAACCCCTTCCATTTCCAGGATGTGAAACAGGCATCAATATCGGAGAAAATCATCGATGTTACTCCATGTATCCTATAAATCTCTTGCACATAGAGGCATCCCATGCTCTCTAATGAGCCCTGCTCTCTGATCGATAGGAAGTGGGCCGAATTGGTGATTCAGTCGACGATCACCCATATAGAGTCATGACCTCTGGATGTATGTGGAAGTCCTTCCATAATGTACACGGATATCCCATCCCACTTCCATAATGGGACCTCTAATGGTTGAACCGAAACTGCTGGTACCTGATGTTTCACCTTCACTTCTTGACAAGTGAGGCACCGAGAGACTCACTCTACAATATCTTTATTCATTCCCCGCCACTAGTGCTATCGTCAGAGATCTTAATACATCATCGCCATTCCTAGATGTACTACTGGAGGGGATGTGTGTATCTCCCTCAACAATGCCTCCCAAAGCAACAATAGTACCATGGTACGTTCTTTGAAGAGGATGACATGATCACCACTTCAAAAAATTCATCAGTTGCCTGCCTAAGGAATATCTGAGCACGTCGTGTCTCACAGTCAATGTTTCCAAACCGCGCCTTCCTGACTTGATGAAGAAGTGGGGGAGTGACTGATTGATAGTGAAAGAAAATTTATCCATCACATTCCATGAAGGATATCTACACAGCCACAAACTTCTCTATCACCTCACATAGCAGCTATATACCAGATCTCTGGCTGAGTGCATCTGTTACAAATTTACCCTTCACATGAGTATATACTATCTCAACATCATTGTCTTGGTGTAACACAAGACAACGTCAATGTCTCAGGTTTAGTTCATTCTGAGAGAAGATATACATGAGACACTTTTTATCAGAGTAAACTATAAAATGCTCGGACATCAAGTAATGTCACCACAACATCAAGGAGAAGACCACTACTTCTAACTCCTAGTCATGTGTTGCGTAGTTATGTTGAAGTTGTATCAGATTTTGAGAACCAAATGCAATCAATTCTCTCTCTTGAATTTGTAAAAATCTGAGTCTGGTCCCTGATGTGTCTCAGTAGACTACGTACCATACGACCTCCTCCATTAGCCTCATGATCGGGGCACTAGACAGAGTCTTATTTAGCTCTTGAAAACACTGATGGCATCACTCTGACCACACGAAGGGTTTCCCCTTCTTCGTAAACATTGATCGTGGTGCTGCAACTCTGGAAAACTTTGGCACAAATCTCTGGTAGTATCCAGCCAAACCCAGGAAACATCGTATCTCTATCACACTCTTGGGTGCCTCCCAAGCAAGTACCACCTCAATATTTACTGGCTTTACTACATCTCCACCCTCTGATATGACATGTCCCACAACTAGGACCTCTCGGATCAAGAACATGCACTTTGAGAGCATACCATAAAGTTGGTGCTCTCGGAGTGTGTCCAGTACTACCAACAAATGATAGGCACGATACTCCTCTATAGTTGAGTAGATCAGAATGTCATCGATGAAGACTACGAAAAAGTGATCGAGGTATGGATGAATGATTCTATTAATGAGTCTCGTGAACAGTGATGGAGTGTTTGTTACGTTGAATGGCATAACCAAGAACTTGTAGTGGTTGTACCAACATCTGAAATCCATCTTCTGCACATCCTCATCTCGTACTATGAGCTTGTGATAGCCTAATCTGAGGACTATCTTCAAGAGACACCATTCTCCCTTCAACTGATCAAAGAGGTCATCAATCCTCGGGAGGGGGTACTTTTTCTTCACGGTCACCTAGTTTAGGTGCTGATAGTAAACAAAACGCCCCAAGCTCCCATCCACCTTCTTGACAGTCAAAGTTGGGGCTTCCCAAGGGGAATCACTAGGCCATTTGAATCCCTTCCCCTGCAAGACCTCTAGATGTACCCGTAGCTTGCTAAGCTCTGCGGGAGCCATCCGATATGCTGATGTAGATATTGGTACCTTCCTAGGGTAAAAGTCAATTTAAAATTACACCTCTCTGTGAGGAGGTAGACCTGGAACATCATCAAGGAAAACATCTGTGCACTGGTCCACAAACACTTGATAGCTCAAACTCTCTACATCAACCGCTTCGAGGGTAAGGCTAGCCAAATGATTAGTGATCAGATGAATCTCCTTTTGGTAAGACCATCCTATAATGCAAAGGCTCCCTTCTCACCGGTGAAGCTATCCCTGGTCCCATCCATGTAAACACACCACACTTTGCACGTAATATACTCAAATTGAGCATGGACTGTAGATAACCATTCCATACCCAAAATGATGTATTAAGGCCTCAGTGCTGCTATGAAAATATCCCAGCTGATGCTCACGCCTCCTATAGTAATCTCATATTGTTGGAACCAGTGTGTAATCGTCGAATCCGCTCCTATAGGAGTCTCTAAAAATAATGATCGAGCCAACGACTTGGTCCGAATCTCTGAGCTCTGAATGAGCGCAGTGTCAATAATAGAATAAATGGAACCTGTGTCTATAAGTACTCCAAATAAGGTGCAGTAGACATAGATCATACATTATATCATCTCTGGTTTTTCCTGATTGTATGCCTTAGCTACCTGGAGCTGAACATTACCCTGTCGTCATGCTTCCTTTGGTCGGGGTGGACCACATGGTGGTGGTGGAGGTAACATCTCGAATCATCCCCCACCACCAGCTACATGTCTATCTCCTCACCCATGTCCACCTTCTCTCTATGGACCTCCTCAGTTGAATATCTATCTCATTCTGGGCGGTATTTCGACCATCTGATGACCATCCATAGGGTGGGTTAGACAGGCATGAGTTATGTGACCATGCCCGCCGCATGTGTAACACTGCCAGATCATGACACGACAGGCTCTACCTCGGGTTCCCCACACAACAGACCCTGAATCATGTGGTTTTCCACCTATAGGTCTGGGCCTCTTGGAACTTTGTATCATATGTCTGGTACCAGCTGTATAAGACTCTTCTACGTGATGAATGGTAGTGTGTCTCACTATTTGTGACTGCTCAACAAGGAAACCCTCCACTAAAAGGGCTCTCTCTAACAACACCTCCTGTGTCCGGACACTGAGTGAGATCATAGAAGCCACGATCTCCCACCTAATTCCTTGATCAAAGGTTCGAGGCCTAAATAATGTTCCTCGTACCTTATCATTGGAGTATCATGAGAGGTTAGTGAACCTTACAGAGTACTGAACTACAGTCATGGTGCCCTACTATAGATGATGTAGCTCCTAAATATGCAATGTTCATAGAGTCGATGGGAAAATATATTCCTAAAAAAGGCTCTGAACATCTGCCCAGAGAAGCATCACCTCATCGTGAGCCTAGAGCATCAAGCTACACCATCTTCCTTCTGCTTCCTGTAGAAGACTGGATGCAAGAATCACCATGAGATCAGCTGGTGTCCCTACCAGTTGAAAGTCTCTCACCACAGTCTCCAGCCAATCATCAGCCGCTTGTGGGTCCGTCTATCCCATGTACCAAGGTGGCCACTAGAATTGGAACTCGTGAAACCTGCACAAGCAGCGTGCACCCTCTGCTACAGGGGCTGGTGGAATTGGTGGCCCAACAGGTAATGGTACTGTTGGTTCCTTTGTTGGTTCCTCTATTATAAAAGGGTCTTGCAATGAGGCCTCATCACTCGATGGCCTATCAGTGCATAAAACTCTCAAAACCATAGATGGATTTCTGCATGGAGGCATCCTGAAATGAAATAGGTGCGTCACAATCAATAAGATAAACCCGGTGAGCTCACTCAATAAGATTATAATAATAACTCTCCAAAACACACATGCAATCATTGTATTCATGCATTGAGTCAATAATAAGAAATCCATGTCCTAGTGTATGGATACGTCGGCCACCGCTTCAACACTGGATTCCCTAAACTGATAACCACACTCTGTAAAATTTACACTATTGTGGTCAAAATAAATGATCAGAGTCATATATTATACATTATAACTGACTCCATTGATACCAATATGTCACGACCCGTCTCCCAGGGCTCGTTCAATGACTACCCCAAGCCCACCTTCCAAAGGAAAGGGGTTGGCGTCTAGAAACGAAGGCGTATTCTCTAAAACTGGGTAGGTATTGCCTTTATAATATGTGAAATACACAACCAATCATTGATCTAGATACGAACTCAAGTAAAATTAATAGTAAATAGAGTGAGTGCAGTAAGTAAAAGGGGCCCGAATACAAGCCTGTCAAGAATGCACAAGGAAAACAGGAAACTAAAAGACATATATAGGTGGAAACCAGCTCTTGAATTTTACACCATGGATCCTACCTGAAGGGTAGGTACATCTCACGAATGACCATCTATGCGGTTCGCCTCGTCTAACATCCACCTACGAGCTACCTCTAGTCCTGGTATTCTCATCCTCATTCAACATTATCCGTCATATGCACAAAACACAACAGGGTGCTGGCATAGTCTATAACGCCCCGACCCCAGTTACCCAGAGTCAGTGAATTATTACGTAACATTGGCATGATCACAAAAGTTCAAGTCTCGAATGACCAATTAGTTTAGTAGCCTTGGAAACACTAGATACATTCTTAAATGTTACATTACATCATAAAGTGAAAAATCACAATAACATATTTTCCATAGTACTCACTCCTATCCCATTCATACTATCCCTATAGGTCAGTCATAAAATATTTTTTCACATCCTGGGAAAAAAACCTAGAAAGGGGTGAGCTCAGATGAATAGTAAGGATAACAATACAGCGGAAACATTCATAAATAAACATAAACATTTAAGGCAATTTATGACAAAAAAAAATCCTTATAAACATGAACTTGAACATAATATGGAAAAAATAAAATGAAGTAATGCCATTTTAGTATTCACATGGATATTCTAGTAGTCAAATAATCACATGAAATATCAATAACCACTTCCATAATAATGAAATGCATAATGCCGGACTATTATTACCATGTAGCCAAGGCCTTGTACCAAGACTAAACATAATATTTTTTTAAGGCCTCATGCCGAGACACTAGTTTGTCTCCTGAGACCTACCGATTCATCGTGGAGCTATAGCGGGACCACCCGTCACATACTAAGTCTAATGAATTACCTATATGAAATTGTTTAAACATATCATAAACCATAACATAATCATATCCCATAAAACATTCATAAAGAAAACATAAAATTTCCATATTTCAATCACAAGATATAAATAAAACACATTGATATAATAAATACATTTTTAATACCAAAATAAAAGAAAAGTAAAACCTGGTATTTATTTATAATTACAAAAATGTTATGGCATGTATTGGAAGCCAAAACTCAAATAATGGTCATGGCGGCAGAGAACTCGTAGTCACCGCATTTGTATGTCAAAAAACATTACCTTTTGTTGTTTAGTAAAACGCCTCAAATAAAATTATTCCTTTTGAATAAAAGTATTTTTAAAAGGGGTTTATACACCTTATAAATGAAAGTTATGTGTAAAACAAAATATACCTCAATGAAAGGAGATTGAGATGAAGTCCCTTACCTCGTGTCTGAATTGACTCGATCGTTCTTTAACCTCCTTAATAATAAACTAGAGTTAATTTGTACTTTCTTATGAAACTTTTTCAAGTTAATTATTCCACTTCTCCCAAGTATTACCATGTTATGAACATTATGTAATTATTTGAGTAAATAACAGTTGCTTCATCGATCTTTGGTACTTGAGACAAAAATAAACTTCTTATAATTACAAGTTGTTCACGTGGTAAAATATCCATTATATCCAAAATTATATTCATGATTTAGATATCATACATATCCAGTATATACATTCATTTATAATATTACATAACATTTAGAGGTATGAAATGAATTGCATCGTTCATGGAGACGGTAAGCCGTACGTACACATGAACGCTACTTTCATTTATATTTCATATTTAATGGAATGAAATTATAATGATATTAAAATATATTATAATTATAGTATAATATCATATATAATATCATTTACTCCATCCTTTATATTTCCCACATATTTCATTAATGATTCAAATCACTTTGAGAGGGCTGTAGTCCGCACTTCCTAATATGAAATTATCGAGTTTACCCAAAATGGAAATCATAAATTTATGCCATAAATGAAAAATACAGAAGAATAAGGAAAAAATAAACATAATATATATCATATATAAATATAGTGACATCTTAATTTCCACCATTAGAGGTGTTAATAGAATATTGAACAATCATAATTTTGTGAAGCAGTAATTCACCACCCACAGAAACAGTCTGTTCTTTAACCATTAGAAGAAGGTGTGTGTAAGTGTAAATCAAATCCTTATGATAACAAAATCCTATTATAGTGGAAATACTGGTGTTGTTACAAAATAAAGGAATAAAAAGATTTTAAGGGGTTGTAGAAGAAAAATAAAACAAAAGAACATAACATAAGAAATTACATTAAAATCATGTAACACTTATTGACTTGAGCCAAAGGCTTCCTCAGGAAGACTTCTGCCCAACGTGAAGCTTCTAGGAGTAAGAGAGGGAAGTTGAGAGAGTATATGGGTAGAGGTTGGCCGAGATAAATGGCTTTGAATATGTGAAGAAGGTGGTAGCGGTGGGGGCCTTTTATAAGCTGAGAGGAGGGGCTCTTTTGGAAATATTGAAATGTTAATTTATTATGAAATGATTTTCAGATTTTAAAGGTCCCACAATGATATATTTAGAGGATAATGTGATAATGGTTCTAAATAAACTCATCCAATATGCTTTATACAAGTGTAAGTCTTAGATTTTACTTTATCTTTTCATTTTATTTAAATCCTTCATTAATGAGGTAATGGCTGCATCATCATGGTGTCATAAATAAATATATTTATTTAATGTCTAAAATATAAAAAAATACCATGATGCTGGAAATAATTTTATCTTTCCAATGAATATTTATATTTGAAATTTTAACTTATATAACCCCATGTAATAATTGTTTTAGTAAAACAACACATTTTTGTGACAATTTTATTTTTACTTTAAATATAAAGTTATTATTGTCATTTTCTAACCCAAGTGGCTCCATGGGGTCCCCATGTTGACCCATGGAATGTCCTAGTCATCCATGACTCATCCAATAAGGGTAAGACAAGTGTAAAGGTAATTTCATATTATTATAACATTATATTTACCTTAAATTACACTAATTACATGTAATCGCGATTAATAAAACGTAAAAGTTACTATTCCTCAAAAATTATTTTAATCACATTGAACCAAATTTTACATACTAATGACAACCATGTATGTCAGATTTTTGAAATTAAATTCACAGAAGTGGTAAAGTTTCATTTAAATGAAAACATAGTTTATTAACAACCACTTAGTGGTTTCACTATTCATCATAAATTGAAGTTTTCAGAAAAATACCAAAAATTTACCCTAAGATATATTTGATATTACTAATTAAAAAATGAGGTCTATTTTAAAAAATTTCAAAACATAGATGTTGAATTATTTATTTTAATAATTAATTCCCGCTATCACAACAAATAGTGTGTTTTTAAGAAACAATATATATCAAAAGATTGACAATTATTTATGTCCAATTTCAAAGTGAGATTAATTCTAATGACCACCATTGGATAAAATGGTAAATATATATTCTAATTATACTTTAAAACCAATAAATAGTATAATTTATCACTATAAATTAACTTGATCAAAAAAGTTTTTTTAAGTATTTTCTCTATTCATAGAAAATTGGATGTTCTCAGAAAATTAAAAAAAATCAACTTACGATAATTTCGATATTCCAAATACAAAAATGAAGTCTATTTTGAAATATAAAATTTATATAATTTCAAAAAGTGGGTATTACTATTCATAAAATCTACTTTGATTGGTTGCAGTGTGTTGGAATCTCGAACTTGCGTACAATGCAGGCTATTGTATTATTGAATGAGAAGTGTATCAAGAAATCTTGGGGTGTTAAATTATCCCCTAATTCAATAAAACGCGTCCTTGCAATTTGAAAATGTTCTTTGAAAATAAAAGGCTGAAAATAGAAAATAATTTTGTGGAAAACCCATATCAGAAATAGGGATAATAAAAATATAACATTAAAATAAGGAAAGAGAAGTACAAAGGTCACCTAAGATAACCCGTACTAGGATTCTATGAAAAAATGGATATAGAGAAGAAAAAAAACCATCAAGTTCTGATAGAGAGTTGTAGAAAACAGTATTAGGATGAAGTTAATTACAAGAAAATCACAAACTTGTGATTGGTTAAACGGTCATTGATTCCCCAGTTGGAAAAACTAACCGACAATGTTTTTCTTTAAAGTTACCTTTCATAAATTTGAGGAAAGTATTTTGGAGATTTACTAAGAACATAAGTAAATATAATTACTTTTCATGTAGAATTTCATTCATTAATAAAATTTTACCACAAACCCATTATTCACTTCATAAAATAATAGAACTCAAATATATTATATTTATCCTAATCGTACAAGGTTACAAATATTAACACATATTATTTAGATTAGGAAAAATATTTTGTAATAACCAGGGACTTCCTGTAGGCTAGTGGTAGGTAATTAAGGCCCGTCGCACTATGGTTGTGGTTTTGATTCCACCAGCTTTGTCCAACGTGATGGGTTATCACCTGACCTGTAGGTTGTCCTTTTCCTAAAGATATAGTATTATAATATTCCAAAAATAATCTTCAGAACTTTTTTAAATATAAAAAATACTATCCAAAGTTCAACATAATCCATTCCATCCTTCATAGTTATCCAAAATACCAACGTCTGTGCCACGACCCGACCCTACCTGGGCATGAGCCGCAACTACCGCAAGCCCACCTCTATAGGCCAGGGGCTGGCGACAGCGCCGAAGGCATAATAACTCGGGGATGCCATTGCCTAAGTACCTTTACACACACACACACAGCACACTCAATGCAAAATTTCAGAGTAAAAGAGAAAAGACAAGTAAAGTAAATATAAACCGCAATAAATAAACCCCAATGTGCATTGACCTCTAAAATTACAAACCAAGTGATGAAAGTAAAATGAAAATGTAAAAGGGAAAAACAAAAACCCAACCAGAAAATTGCCATAACCTGGAAACATGTGAACAAAAGTAGAACAGCTGGAAGGTTCCCCCACCTGGAACACGACTATGACCACCGCACGCGGTCCAAGTTCCAGAACTCCTATGCTCCACTAATGTCACGACCAACCTATTCATCGTCTGAAAGGGCACACCAAGTGTAGGCAAAGCCCAAGTAGGGGTGAGTATAAACATACTCAAAAGGATTCCCCAAAGGCTTGAGTGTGAAACAAAGGAGGTACCGAAGGGTGAGAAGTAGATCAGATAGGGAAAGTAGAAAGGTACAACTGAGAGTGCAGTAAAGAGTCTGGCTCAACCCAACAATAGGATAAAAGGTAGAATCATCCAGACATACAGATCTAGAAAAAGTGAGAAGATGAACTTATCGTTGAGTCTTCGCTACCTATAGTAGGAGAGTAGACTCGTCCAACTACGAGAATCTAGAAACGGAAAGCACGTGGCATACCCTGCGCATCTTTGCCTCTCCTGGAAGTAGATTAACCAAACCCAGTGGGTGGGTACTAGAACAAGGTATATACAAATACATATGCTCAAAATAATCCCGAACAAGGTCGTAAGGGGATCCCCGTCCCGTAGCTCAACCCAAGAAAGTGAGTCACCAACAATCCCAGAAGTAGAAACCATCGATGCCCAGCATCCCGCATGTCTGCCACGAACTGAAAGTCAAGGGACCCAAATCACCACACCTCACCACTATCCTCTTTGGGTAGCACTGACTCGCCCACACGGTTTTAGGTCGTGTCCCAAGGACGCGTCTCGATGGGGAAAGCGTCCTTCGTACTTGAGAGTTTTGGGTTATATCAGACCACACCTCGTCAGTGCCCCGCAGTCGAGAGGTATCCTCAAAGACAAGGTCATTCCATCACTGACTCGTACAACCAACGGTCCTGCTCCAGTTATCATGGAGGAAAGCCACATACTAGCCTAGTAGAAAGGACTGAGTCTGGAATGTCAATGGGCGTCCCACTGCCGAGCCCTGCTGGAGGGTAATTCATAACCAGATATCGGGTGACCCACTACCCAACCCTATTGGAGGGTAAACCCTAAAAAGATATCGGGTGGCCCACTGCCCTGTCCTACTGTAGGGTAAACCCTAATACATCATTAGGTGACCCACTACCCAGCCCCGCTGGAGGGTAGACCTGGAATAAGTCGAAAGGCGAACCACTGCCCAGCCTTGCTTGAGGGTAGACCAGGAACTAGACGACGGGAAACCCACTGCCCAACCCTGTTGAAGGGTATACCCTAAGAGTTTGTCGGGTGACCCACTACCCAGTCTCTGCTGGAGGGTAGACCCTAAGAGTGTCAGGTGACCCACTACCCAGTCTCTGCTGGAGGGTAATCCTAGATGTTAGTGGGAAACCCACTGTCCAATCTATACTGGAGGGCAAACCCGAAGAAGTCACTGAGCTACCCACTGCCTAGTCTCTACTGGAGGGTAAACCTAGAACTGCTCTGATCATCTCTACTGGATGGTAAAACACTGTCCAACATAACACGGTGTGGGTATTGTTCAACCACCTGACTCTGGAAAAATAATAAGGGAATCCACTCAACCCTGCTGATCTAAACTCTCGAGCAGAGAGCCAGGGGAGAAATTCAACCCCATTGGTCAACAATTGGGAACCGAGGGACCCTCTACATTGCAAGAGGTCAAACGTATGCAAAGAAGAACACGTCACACACATGGGTCCCACACAACCTGTGTCCCCATGTCAAACCCAACTGAAAGCACAAACGTTCTCAGGTACAAACAACCACATGTACCTCCAAGTGTTCTTGTATACTCCCAGAGTATACCACATTCCAGCCCAAAGGCTATCATGCACATGATACCGAACATCAGCACGAAGGGGTAACGTAACAACTCCAACCAGCCACCTCAACGGCTGAGGCACAGCCAACCACATATCATCAAGCATTTACATCACTCACACGAGAGTGCACGCAATCACACACCAATGGTCCGCTACAAACACTATAAGTCCCCAGCCTTAAACCTTGCTTAATATTGAATTAAATGAATAATTCACATTGAGGATCTTTTCAGGTTTAGAGTTTTAGATAATTAGGACATAACTATTACATCTCAAAAGATTACAAAGTAGACACTTCTACTAAGTTTATATAAAATAATAACTCTTAAAAAGGAACAAGTATTGTTCCGTGTTTTAGATAGCATGACTTTTCCGTGATCCCATCCATGATCCTATTCCACATTAAGTCCTGTGAAAAACATTTCAAAAACATGGGGTGAGCATAGAAAATCTTAGTAATGGATACACAAAGAATCAAAACTGTTAGTTTTTCAGAACAACAAGTAAACCATGTATACTTTATCAATGTAATATCTTTCACCTTTATGAAGTAGTAAAAACTCTTCACTGAATAAAAGATCATTACATAACCTTTTTTAACCAAAATATTACCATAAAACCCATATAAAGAACACATAACATTTAAAGTTTACTTGGGACACAAACATACTTAAGTGGAATAACCATCCGGTCGACTTCCACACATATCACTTAATGGAATAGCAATACGGCCAACTTCCATACACAATTCTTTGGATGTTATAACGTAACCACCCTTCCGGATATTCATGGCACCACCCGTCATATGGTTTATCACATGACCACCTATTAAATGTCCATGTACCATTATAAAATAAGAAGACATAAAACAAATATAATGGAAATAAAACATTTCCACTCTTTGATCACAATATATAACATAAATATATTGACATAACAAATCCATTTCGAAAACCATTTTCAATACCAAAATACATAAAAGAGTATATGGTATTCATTTCATTTTAAAAACATTACAGCTTGTTGAAGAAGCTGAAGACCAAATAATACTCGTGGCGGCGGAAAAGGTCGTTGTCACCTCGTACGTTAAAAGAAACATTCCTTTTTTCCATTTAGTAAAACACTTCCTTGAAAAAGATTCCTTTTGTATAAAAGTAAAATTAAAAGGAGTTTATACACTGTATAAAAGAAATTTGTGTATAAAACGAAATATGCCTCAATGAAAGGAGATTGAGACGAAGTCCCTTACCTCGGGTTCGACTTGACTCGATCACTCTTTAATGTCCTGAATGATAAACTTTATTTAATTTATACTTTCTTAAGAACCATTTTCAATTTCATTATTCATTTTATATCACTTATTACAATGTTATGAACATTATGTATTCATTTATGTTAACAACAGTTGTATTTTCAATATTTGGTACTTGAGTCAAAAGTGAACTTCTTATATTTACAAGTTGTTCACGTAGTCAAATATCCATTATCTCAAGAATGATATTCATGATGTAGATTCTATATATATCATATATATCCAGTATATATATGTATTTATAATATTACATAATAATTTAGAGGTATGAAATGAAATGCACAGTTCATGGAGACGGTTATCCGTACGTACGCATGAACGGTACTTTCATTTCTGTGTCATATTAGTGGAATTAAAACTAAATGAAAGATATGTATATTTTAATTCCAGAATGATATTCATCATTTAAATGTATCATAAATCATATATATCCATTATATATATGTACTTATAATAGTACATTATATTTGGGGATAAGAAATGAAATGCACCGTTCATGGAGACGGTAAGCCATATGTACGCATGAACGCTACTTTAATTTCTATCTCATACTTTAATGGAAAGAAATAATAATTATATAAAGGTATATTCTAATTCCATTATAATATCATATATAATATCATATATAATATTATTTAATCTATCCTTTATACGTACCAAATATGCTATTAACTAATCAAGTCATTTTGAGGGTGCGGTAGTCCGCACTTCCTAAAATGATGATATCACGCTTACCCATAATTGAAACAATAATGGTATGACATAAATGAAAAATACATAAGAATAAGGAAAAAATAAAAATAATATAATTCATATATAAAAATAGTTACATCTTAATGGCCACCATGAAAGGTGTTAAAATAATATTGAACAATCATCGTTTCGTGAGGCAGAAAATCGACAACCACAGAAACAGTATGTTATTTAACCATTAGACGATGGTGTGTGTAAGTGTAGCTCTAATAATTCTCATAAAAACATCCTAGTATATTTAACATACTGGTTTTTTTACAAAATAAAGGAATAAAAAGATTTTAGGGGATTTGAGAAGCAAAATAATACATAAGAACACAAGAGAATACACTCCCTTTAAATCGGGTAACTCTTTTTGATTTAAGATCAAAGGATTCCTTTGAAAGACTTATACCCAATGTGAGTCTTCTAGGAGTAAAATAGGTATGTAGAGAGACAAAAGGGCCAGGGTTTGGCCGAGAAAAACGCTTTAGAGGTGTGGGTAAGGTGGTAGAGGTGGGGTCCTTTTATAAGAGGAGAGGAGGGGCACTCTTGGAAAGTTATAAAAAATTACTTTATTATAAAATGATTTTGTGATTTTAATGGTCCCAAAATAATATATTTCTAGGATAAGGTGATAAGAGTTCTAAATACACATATCCAATAGGTTTTTTAAATGTTTAGGTATTATATTTTACATTATCTTTTCATTTTATTTAAATCGTTAAATAACGAGGTCATCGTTGCATCATCATGGTGTCATAAATAATTTAATTTATTTAATGTCTAAAAATTATAAAAAACTATCATGATGTAGGAAATTTTTTTAGATTTCTAATTTATATTTATAGTCAAAAAATATGACTTGTATAACCCCATTTAAAAATTGATTTAGTTAAACAACTCATGTTTGTGACATTTTTATTTTAACTTTAAATAGGAAGTTATTAATGTTATTTTTCTACCAAAGTGGCTCCATGGGGTCCCCATGTGGACCCATGGATTTTCATTGTAGTTCATGACACATACAATAAGGGTAGGACATGTGTCAAGTTCATTTCATATTATTAAAACATTATTTTTACCTTAATTTACACTAATTACCTCTAATCGCGATTAAAATCTTAAAAGTTACTATTCACAAAAAAAAATTTTAATCCCATTGAACCAAATTTCACATCCTAATGAAAACCATGTATGTTGGATTTTTTAAATTCAAAACACAGATGTGGTAAAATTTCTCTTAAACAAAAAATCAGTTTTTTATGTACCACTTAGTGGTTTCACTATTCATCAAAAATTGAAGTTTTTCAGAAAAATACCAAAACTTCACCCTAAGCTATATCTGATATTCTGAATTCAAAAATGATTTATATTTTACAAAATTAAAAACATATAAGTTAAAATAATTAATTTAATAATAAATTCCCGTTGTCAAAACAAATAGCGTGTTTTTATTAAACAATATATATCAAAAGATTGACACTAGTTTAAGTCTAATATCAATGTGATATTAATTCCAAAGACTGCTATTGGATTAAATGGTAAAAATATATTCTATTTTCACTTTAAAACCAACTCAAAATATAATCTAATAATATACAAAAATTATATTAAAAAGAGGTTTTGAATTAAAATACAAATTTTTTTACTATTCATTAAAAAATGATCTTTATCGGAAAAATACCATAAATTTACACAAATTAAATTTTGATGTCCTGATTATAAATAAGAGTTTCATTTAGTCTAATATAATGTATAATAGTGACAAATACTATATTTAATGACGGATTTCCATCAAAAGGTGATAAGTGGACATTTAGTAAATATTAGAGTATATATGTCTAAAATTGAATTCTTTTTGTATTTTAAGACTTTATCCTTAATTGGATAAATGTAAAAACATTTAACAAACATATATAATCATATTTTAGTGATTTATATTCATTAAAATTAATAAAAAGGCTATGTGTTACTACCATTTAAAATAATATTATTTTATTACTAGTGTGGAACGTAAGAGTTCAAAGAAACTCTTTGTTGCGTATCTGGTATGTTATTGAACATAGCAACCCCTTTAAAGTAAAATTAATATTTAATTTGTAAATATTAATAAATAATAAAATATTTTATTCTTTATTTACCTGGGATGTTACATCCTTCCCCCTATTGGGAATTGTATCCTCACAATTTTATTCACTTATCAAAATATGTTGAGGTATTTATCCCTCATAGCATTTTCAGATTCCCACGTTGCCTCTTTAACCATATGGTTTTTCCACAAACCATTACCCGATGAATTACCTTATCTCGCAACACTTGCTCTCTTCAGTTAGGAATCTGGACTGGTTGTTCTTCATAAGAGAGATTCTCTTCAACTTAACTACATATGGGCTCAGAACATGAGAAGGATCGGGCATATATTTTCTCAACATCGATACATGAAAAACATTGTGTACCTAAGCTAAAATCAGAAGTAAAGCCACTCAATAAGCAACTGATCCAAATTTCTCCATAGTTTTATATGGTCTAATGAACCTTGGACTCAACTTTCCTTTCTTACCGAATCCCATCACACTTTTCCATGGTGATACTTTGAGAAAAACTTGATCACCTACCTCGAAAGATAGATCCTTCCTCCGGTTATCCGCATAACTCTTCTGCCTGCTCTATGCTGTTCTCAAGTGTTTCTGAATCAACTGATCTTTTCCTACCATCTCTTCTACCAATTCGTGTCCCATCAGCTTCCTTTCACCCACTTCATCGAAAAAATCTGGAGTTCGACACCGCTTCCCATATAATACCTCAAACAGAGCCATCTATATACTGGAATAAAAACTGTTATTATATGAAAATTCAACCAAAGAAAGATGTTGGTCCCAAAATCCCAGATAATCCATCGAACAAGCACGTAGCATATCCTCTAAAGTCTGAATTTTTCGTTTGACTTCCCATCTGATTGAGGATGAAAAGTTGTACTAAAATTTAATTCAGTACCCAACGAATTCGGAAGGCCTTTCCAAAAGTTAGAAGTAAACCCGGGATCACAATCAGATATAATGGACAGGGGAACTCCATGCAACCTGACTATCTCTTTAAGAGACAATCGAGAAAGTTGATCTAGATAGAAAGTATCTTGAATAGGAAGTAAATGATCAGATTTAGTCAAGCGATCAATAATAACCCACATAGCATTATTACATCGAGATGTCTTTAGTAATCCAACAAAACATTCCATGGATATATTTTCCCATTTCCACTCTGGAACTGGTAAAGGATGAAGCATCCCTTTCGGTAACTACCGCTCTGCTTTAACCTGCTGACATGTAAAACACTTCATAGTAAAATCAGCAATATCTCTTTTAATTCTATCCCACCAGTAATACACTTGCGGATCTCTGTACAACTTAGTACTACCAGAATGAACTAAAAACAGGGAACTATGAGCCTCACATAACAACTCATTCTTCAACTGTGAATCACCAGGCACACATAATCTCTTCTCAAACCTCAAAAAACAATCATTATCAATGTTAAATTCATGCAACTTACCCTTCTGAACAAGATCTACCTTTTTCTACAACCCACTGTCTTTCTTCTGTGCTTGCTTAATTATGTCTGATTGGGATGATCTCACTGATACCTAAAACAAAACAGAAGAACTTTCTGCACCAAAAACTTCTATACAAAAGTTCATCAAATCAAAAACCAAAGGATATCGTTCCAAACGTATCATGGTTAATGAAGCATTATTTTTTCGACTCAAAGCTTCAGCCACTTTATTTGATTTTCCCAAATGGTAATGAATTGTACAATCATAACCCTTGATTAATTCTATCCATCTCCTCTATCTCATGTTCAATTATTTTTGAGTGAATATATACTTTAAACTATTGTGATCGGTATATATTTCAGACATTACTCCATACAAATGATGCCTCCAAATTTTTAGAGCAAAAACAACAGTATCTAATTCCAAATCATGTGTAGTGTAATTTACCTCACGAGTTTTCAACTGACGTGAAGCATAAGCAATTACCTGATCATTCAACAAAGGAAAAAACCAAATCCCTTCAACGAAACATCACTGTAGATAACAAACTCACCATTCCTGGAAGGAAGTGCCAAAACTGGAGCATTCACAAATATTCTTTTCAACTCCTGAAAACAATCATCACATACTTTTTTCTAGATAAACATAACACCCTTCCGAGTTATATTAGTCATTGAACTAGATAAACGTGAAAAAATTTCAACAAACCTTCTGTAGTAACCTTCCAAACCAAGAAAACTATGGATATCAGTTACATTTGTGGTTCTTGGCCATTCTTCAACAAATTTTGTTTTAGCAGGATCAATAGTTATGCCATATTTTGAAACAATGTGTCCAAGGGAAAAAATTTTATAACCAAAACTCACACTTGACATATTTTCCATACAGTTTCTTTTCTTTTAAGGATTGCAAGAAAACACTAAAATGACTTTCATGCTCCTCTTTACTTTTAGAAAACACCAAAATATCATCGATGAAAACATAAAAATGCTTATCCAAGAACTCATGGAATATTCTATTAATAAGGTCCATGAATATAGCATGTGAATTGGTTAACACAAAAGGCATAACTACAAATTCATAATGTCTATATCTAGTACGGAACACTGTCTTCGGAACGTCTGCTTCTTTTACTTAAAACTGATGGTACCATGACCTCATGTCAATCATTGAAAAATACTGAGCCCCCTGGAGCCGATCAAACAAATCATTGATATGAGGAAAAGGATACATGTTCTTAACAATGATATTATTCAAGGCTCTATATTCAATGCAAACTATTATTGAACCATCTATCATTTTATCAAACAAGACATGATCACCCCATGGTCATGTGCTAGGTCGAATGAAACCGTTATCTAATAACTCCTGTAATTATTTCTTTAACTCTAGAAGTTCAACTTGAGACATTCGATAAGGGGGTTTTGAAATTGGAATAGAATCAGGAACTAAGTCAACAGTATATTCAACTTTCCGGTCATTAATAATACCAGGAAACTCATTAGGAAAAACTTCAAGATACTCATTTACCACTGGCACATCATTAATCTGAACAGTTCCCTTGTTTTCAACAATATGTGCATGATAACATTCATTTCCATATTTTACTAGTTTCTCAACTTCCTGATATTTTATTAAAAGAAAGGGTTTATTTTTAACACAAATTGAAAATATTTCTGAAAAGAAACCATTTTTTTTCTACAGTCAATCGTAGCATGATAAACAGAAAGCCAATCCATGCCCAAAAATAACATCAAACTATACTAGAGTAAAAACAAAAGGTTTGTAGGTAGATTCTTTCCACACACAAGGATAGGAAGGTTCTTATAATTTCTTTTTGTATCAACGTTTCTTCTGGGTGTTTTTACCATAAATTCAGGATTCATATCTTAAGATGAGATTTCCAATTTACTAGAAAACTTCTTAGAAATGATAGAATGTTTAGACCCTGAATAAAACAACACATTGGCATAATCCGAACAAACATATAGTGTACCTGATACTACTTCATTCGATAGCCCAACATCTACTGAAGTAGTTGCAAAGGATTTCACCACCCCTTTCTGCATGTAGTCTAGATGCTTTCCCCCAGTTGAGTTCTTCAGTAGACACTCATTGGCATAATTACCCATTTAATTACACTTAAAACATGTTACCGCTGACTTTTCATTTCCTTCTCGATCATCTTCCATACAGTTACGAGAAATATGACTAGACTTACCACACCGAAAGCACTTTCCAGACTTGGATAAACAATCTCCAAGATGCATTTTACCACACTTCTCACAGGATGGATATTTTGTTTTATTACCACTTTTCTTCTTTGATGAATTCTTCCCCTTTACTGGCCAACTATACCTCTTATTCTGTTGTTTGTCAAAGAACACCTGATCATCGAAAAAATCCATTTACACCCTCTCTGCACATCAAACACGTTTTTCATTACTTTTGAACTCACGAGAAGCTAGAGCCCTTCGATAATTTGGCTTCAAACCTGAGTAAAAATGGTTGATTTTCCTATCAAGATCTCGTATGAAGTTTGGAGCATACATTTCCAGTCGAGTGAAATTTTCTTCATAAGCAGCCACTGAGTCATCATCCTGCCTCAATTCTAGTAATTTCCTTTCCATCCTAAGACAAACCACCTTAGGAGAATATTTCTCAAGAAACAAACCTTTGATTTCATCCTAGTGAAGATCATAAATCTCATCACTATCCCTGATATTTTTCATCATCGACCACCACTAATCTGCTTCACCTTCATAATAGTAAACAGAAAGCCTAACCTTTTGATGTTCTGAACACCCCATGACATCAATAATCTTATCCAGTGCTTTAATACACCCTTTAGCTAGCACAAGGTCGGATGATCCTCTCAATGATGGGGGATGTTGCCTCATGAAATGTTCCACCACTATCATGTTCCTCTGTGGTTGATCTGGCTGATCTCATGCATGGATACCACCACTATTTATAGCCTGACTCAACTATGTCCTCACTGTAACAAACTGTTCAGTTCCAATTCTGACCATCTCAGGTTACTGATTTGGAAGGTTGTCTTCCTCCTGATGTCGTCCCAACATAGCTTCCTTTTTTCCTCTGCGGAAAACCATTCTGAACACAGAAATATCTTAGGCGAAGCAACATGGTAATCTTTAAATGCTATATCATTTCAGTCATACCATAAATTAATTTAAAATTTAACAATTTTCTAACTCATAAATTCGTCTAAACCGAACTTTGATACCAACTATAAGTCCCCAGCCTTAGAACTTACTTAATATTGAATTAAATGAATAATTCACATTGATGATCGTTTCAGGTTTAGAGTTTTAGAGAATTAGGACATAACTATTACATCTCAAAAGATTACAAAGTAGAAACTTCTACTAAGTTTCCATAAAATAAAAAAACTTAAAAAGAAACATGTCTGGTTCAATGTTTTAGATAGCATGACTTTTCCTTGATCCCATCCATGACCATATTCAACATTAAGTCCTTTGAAAAGCATTTAAAAAACATGGGGTGAGCATAAAAAAGCTCATTAAGGGGTACACAAAGAATGAAAACTGTTATTTTTTCAAAACAACAAGTAAACCATGTATAATTTATCAAAGTAATACCTTTCAACTTTATGAAGTAGTAAAAACTCTTCACTGAATAAATGATCATTAATTACCCTTTTGTAACCAAAATATTACCATAAAACCCATATAAAGAACACATAACATATAATGTTATCTTGGGACATAAACATTCTTACGTGGACTATCCATCTGGTTGACTTCCACACATATCACTTAATGGAATAGCCATACAGCCGACTTCCATACCCAATGCATTGGGGGTTATAACATAACCACCTGTCCTGGTATTCATGGCACCACCCATCATATGTTTTATCACATAACCACCCGTCAAATGTACAAGTATCATTATAAAATCATAAGACATAAAACAAATATAATGGAAGGAAAACATTTCCACACGTTGATCACAATATATCAATTAAATATAATGACATAAAAAATCAATTATGAAAACCAATTTCAATACCAAAATACATAAAAGAGTATATGGTATTTATTTCATTTTAAAACATTACATCTTGTTGAGGAAGCCAAAGACCAAATAATACTCGCGGCGGTGGAAAAGGTCATTGTCACTACGTACGTTAGAAGAAACGTTACTTTTTGTCGTTTATTAAAACACTTCGTAGAAAAAGATTCCTTTTTTATAAAATTAAAATTAAAAGGGGTTTATACACCATATCAAATAACGTTGTGCAAAAAATGAAATATGCCTCATTGAAAAGAAGGTTGAGACGAAGTCCCTTACCTCAGGTCTGACTTGACTCGATCGTTCTTTAATGTCCTAAATAATAAACTTGAGTTAATTTATACATGATTAAGAATATTTTTCAAGTTCATTATTCATTTTATATCACTTATTACCTTGTTATTAACATTATGTAGTCATTTAAGTTAAGAACGGTTGTTTTGTCGATATTTGGTACTTGAGTCAAAAGTGAACTTCTTATATTTACAAGTTGTTCATGTTGTCAAATATCCATTATCTCAAGAATAATTTTCGTGATCTAGATACCATATATATCATATATATCCATTATATACATGAATTTATAATATTACATAATAATATAGAGGTAAGAAATGAAAATCACTATTCATGGAGACGGTAAGCTGTACGTACGCATGAACGCTACTTTCATTTCTATATCATATTAATGGAATTAAAACTAAATGAGAGATATGTATATTTTAATTCAAGAATTATATTCATCATTTATATGTAACATACATAATATATATACAATATATATATGTACTTATAATAGTACATTATATTTGGGGATAGGAAATAAAATCCACCGTTCATGGAGACGGTAAGCCGTACGTACGCATGAATGCTACTTTCATTTCTATCTCATACTTTAATGGAACAAAATAATAATTATATAAAGGTATATTATAATTCCAGTATAATATCATATATAATATTATTAAATCTATCCTTTATACCTACTACATATGGTGTTAAGAAATCAAATCACTTTGAGGGGGCGGTAGTCCGCACTTCCTAAAATGAAGATATCGTGTTTTCACATAATGGAAACCATAACGGTATTCCATAAATAAAAAATAAAGAAGCATAGAAAAAATAAACACAATATAAATCATATATAAATAGAGTGACATCTTAATGGCCATCATGAAATGTGTTAAAAGAAGATTGAACAATCATCGTTTTGTGAGGCAGAAAATCGCCAACCACAAGAAATAGTATGTTCATTAACTATTAGACGAATGTGTGTGTAGGTGTAGATCTAATAATTATCATAACATAATACTAATATATTTAAGATACTGGTTTTTTTACAAAATAAAGGAATAAAAATAGTTTAGGGGGTTTGAGAAGGAAAATAATACATAAGAACACAAGAGAAGACACTACCTTTAAATCGGGTAACTCCTTTTGATTTTAGCTCAAAGGCTTCTTTGGAAAGCCTTAAACCCAATGTGAGGCTTCTATGTGTAATAGAGGTATGTGGAGAGACAAAATGGGCATGGTTTGGCCAAGCAAATGGCTTGAGAGGTGTGGGTAAGGAGGTAGAGGTGGGGGCCTTTTATCAGAGGAGAGGATGGGAACTCTTGGAAAGTTATGAAAGTTTACTTCATTATAAAATGATTTTCGGATTTTAAAGGACCCACAATTATATATTTATAGGATAAGGTGATAAGAGTTCTAAATACACCCATACAATATTTTTTTGACAAGTTTAGGTCTTAGATTTTACATTATCTTTACATTTTATTTAAATCGTTAATTAATGAGGTAATCACTGCATCATCATGGTGACATAAATAATTTAATTTATTTAATGTATAAAAATTAAAAAAATATCATGATTTAGGAAATATTATTATCCTTCTAATGAATATTTATAGTAAAAAATATGACATTTATAACCCCATTTAAATTTTTTTTAGTAAAACAACTCATGTTTGTGACATTTTTATTTTAACTTAAAAACAAAAGTTATTAAAGTCATTTTCCTACAAAATTGGCTCCATGGGGTCCCCAAGATGACCCATGGATTTTCTTGGTCCGCCATGACACATCCAATAAGGGTAGGACATGTTTCATGTTCATTTTATATTATTAAAACATTATTTTTACCTTAAATTACACTAATTACCTCTTATCGCAATTAAAAACTTAAAAGTTACTATTCACCAAAAAATCATTTTAATCCCATTATACCAAATTTTACTTCCTAATGACAACCATGTATGTTGTTTTTTGAAATTAAAAACATAGAGGTGGTAAAATTTCTTTTAAACAAAAAATCAGTTTTTATGTACCACATAGTGGTTTCACTATTCATCAAAAATTGAAGTTTTCCAGAAAAATACAAAAACCTCACCCTAAGCTATATTTGATATTATGAATTAGAAAATGATTACTATTTTACAAAATTCAAAACATATTAGTTACAATAATTAATTTAATAATTAATTCCCACTGACAGAACAAATAGCGTGGTTTTATGAAGCAATATATATCAAAATATGGACACTAGTTTAAGTCCGATTTCAAAGTGATATTAATTCCAACGACCACTATTGGATTAAATGGTAAAAATATATTCTAATTTAAAATTAAAACCAACTCAAAATATAATCTAATCATATAAACAAATTAGATTAAAAGGAGTTTTTTAATTAAAATACAACATTTTTCACTATTCATTAAAAAATGATCTTTACCGACAAAATACCAAAAATTTTCACACAGTAAATTTTGATGTCCCAATTCTAAAGAAGAGTTATATTTGGTCCAATAGAAATTATAAGAGTGGAAAAAACTATATTTAATGAAGGTTCTCCATCAAAAGTCATTAAGTGGACCTTTAGTGAATATTAGAGTATATATTCCTAAAATTGAATTCTTTTCGTATTTTAAGCCTTTATCATTTATTGGATAAATGTAAAAACATTTAACAAACATATATATTCATATTTTAGTTATTTCTATTCATTCCCACCAATACAACGACTATGTGTTAACTACCATTTAAAATAATATTATTTTACTACTAGTGTGCAACGTACGATTTCAAAGAATCTCTTTGTTGTGTATCGGGTATGCTATCGAACATAGAAACCCCTTTAAATTAAAATTAATATTTAATTCGAAAATATTAATAAATATGAAATTTTTTATTCTTTATTTACCTGGGAAGTTACAAACACGGTAGAAGAACTGCCACAGGGTCACCTTCACATTTCCACATTTAATAAGATCGCGTATGAGGCTCCGCTCACCTGAACAGATTACACCATTGTAATCCTCATAGAAAAACAAGCGAGATCAACTACTTACTCACCTGAAATGGTCAACCGGTGAAAAATGCACTATTCACCGGAACCAACCCGTATGAGGCGCACCCCAAGTTTCCGAAACTGAACAAACGGAGAACACCACTGTGATCCCCTCAGAAAAACACACGGTATTGACTACTCAATCACCCAAAATGGACATCCGGTGAAAAATGGTACTATTCACCATAGCCAATTCGGGTGGGACCCACACCACGCCTCGAAAAGGGTCGGGCGAACTGTGCCATTGCAATGCTCATAGAAAAACACGTCAAAATCACTACTCACTTGAGCGAAGTAGATATCCAGAGAAAAAGATACCTTCCAGCTTACCGCGCACGAGCGGTACCACACGGAACCCAAACCCCGGTACCGAAGTGCTACAAACGTATCGCACCGTTGCGATCGTCTCAAAAAAGTACACAAGGTGGACTATTGAAATGTCCAAAATGTTCACACGGTGATAGAGATGGAAAATCACCATCAACGCCCAAATGGCCCTTGTGGGGCCCACACCATCATGCCGAATAAGAGTGGGGGGATTGCACCATTGCAATCCCCTTGGAAAAACATCCAGAATCGACAGCTTACACGCCCCAAACAGACGCCCGATGAGAAAGTGTCTAATGTTGCTCGCAGCTCAAAAGACGGGCCATGGGGCCCATGCCTCAACTCTAACATTAACCCCCGAAACCACCCTAGAAGGTTTTTCCCTGGTTCTAGAGTCCCAATGCCACTGATGGTGCAAAAAACGGATGTCAGACGCGTCCATGCCGTCCAAAACAAGATCCCCCAGAAAAACATCAATTCGCTTCAAGACACGTCGCGCCTCCGAGGCCCCTCGTTTCCGGAATTAAAAATTTCCAAAACCATCTCAAGATATTCCTCCAAAATTAAGGGATGATTCTCCACTGATGGCATGCAGAACCGACCCTCAGTTTTTGATTTATTAAATATAAATCATTTCCATAATAATAATAATAATAATAATAATATTATTATTATTATTATAAACATATTCATTTATTTATATATAATTTTTCATTCTTTATTTCTATTTTATATAAAGATTGCACCGACCGACCAGCACCGGTCGGCTCCTTTTCCACACAGAGACCCGCTGATGGCGGGTCCACTTTCTCCCAGGGGGTCACGCCACGCGACCCCTACCCCGGACAGCCGCCTGCCGGTTGCCGGCCAGCCTCTCTCATTCGTGAGCGACGCTGCCTCAGCCTCGAGCTCGCTGCGCCGCACAAAGCCACCGCAACTGGGGAGCCCGCCGCCACGCCGATGACCACAGGAGCCCGTTGCTAAAGCTGTCGCATGGAGCTCCGCCATGCCGCCTCCTAGAGCTCTGCCATGCCGCTGCCTGGACCTCGCCGGACTGCCGGAACTTGCCGGGAAACACCACAAAAAGCCGAAAACATCGACAAGCCGTTGCGGCCTCCTCCAAACATAGATTTATAATCCGAAACAAGCATCAAAAAGATAATAATTTGTACCACACATCCATGGGCATTTATTGCAAATTCGACAGCAATTCGACATTATAATTAAATTGATCGAATGGATCGGAAATAAAACGCAAACCAAAACCTCCTATCTTTATGGGCTTTGCCCGACGCATCCCGCGTAATCCGCCACCGCGACACTACCTTTCCGGAGGGGAGGTGGATTGGAAGAGCATGAGGGGGCTGTCTTGAGGGTTAATCCGCTAGATATACCAAGGAGAGGGAGGGGATGAATTGGGTTTAAGTAGAAATAAAATTAATTTATAACATAATTAATTTAAAACTCCCAAATAACCCACATCCGAAACTTTTTGCAAGGTCAAGATTAAACCTCTTCTAGGGTAAACACCACCTCCTGAGCACAACAGAGTTCTTAGAATTTCATTCTGAGCTTCCGTTTGAATGTTATAGAACTAAACGTTTGAGGACGCCAAATTACGAATACGCCCCTAGGGCCATTTTTCACTGACGGCCCGCGTTGGAAAACATTATACCCCTCCTAGGGTAAAAGGAACACTCCAAACTCAACGGTGCCTTAGTTTTCCAATCCGATCCATCGTTTAAGAGACACATGAGTAAAGTCATTAAACGAATAAATTAATTAATTTAATTATATGTTTAACGTTCTGAAAGGGGGCGAGGGGTCCAAACGTCATGCGCCGACAAGTTTTATGTCATTACTAGAGTAAAAAACCCATTACAGACCCATCTGTATACTCGGATCTCTGATCTGAAGCATCGTTTAGGATTTATCCCATTTATTTGGAATTCTCAGTGTGAACGCTCTGAAAATTTATTTTCGGCCACACCGGGGCTCGGAATTGCACGCTGTCTAAAGGCACTACTCTATAATAACATCAAGAATATTTCAAAGTGTTTCACATCAAAAACTAGGTTCTTACATCATTCCCTCATTCAAGATTTTCATCCCCAAAAAAGAAAAACCATGGAATAACTCAGGGTTCTCAGCCCGCACCTGGCTCCTCCGTACCCAGAAGAACTCATGCACAACTCTGCGCCACCGCACACAGACCAAAGGATTTGATCTGTTCACGTGAGGTCTACCTTCGCCAATGTCTTGTATAATAGCATGCACACCTCCTCTCATGTGAGTCTCATGGGAGATTTGATGCACCCAAACCACCCTTTGGGGTTTGGGCAAGGTGGTAGGGAACCTCTCCATTCATTCACACATTCTAAAATGGTCCGAAGGACCTCTGGGGTATCTCACCTCCCCGATCAAACTTCTATGTCGCACGCTTTGACTGGAATCGCCACCCGCACCTGGAACAGGGCCTATTTATTCCCTCTTTTAGAATATCCATATGGTGAAACACCCAAGGATATCTGGTCACACAAGGTTTCACAGTCTATGTCCCACAACCAATACCCTCTTACATGCTCGGAAGCGATGGATTCAACACCATTGACTAAAGAAAAATGTCCCACACCTTTTATCTTAGCAACACAGGGTTACATCGATGCCCCGCGCCACCCTGGTAACACCTCAAACAAAGAGCAGGGAGAAAATCATTTCACATGCAGAGTCTAACAATTATACTAAAAGAAGTATAAGAGTTGTAGAGAGTACCTCTAATCCCCTCTTTCTCCGCAGGATTGTAGACATCCAAAGCTCGCGGCTATCCGCAGTCCCAACTTTCACCTCCTGGAGCCTATCTTAGACCGCCTAGTGGTGATGAGAAGACCTCGTAAAGTCGTCCCCCATTACCAGCTCATCCTGCTACTCTGCTAGAACCAGCCCTCTGGGTACTACTCTGATCATGGCGCTACCTCCGTCGTGGGGGTGCACCTGCTGCCTGCCCGAAGCTCTCTGCATGCCTGGTCGGGCAGTCTCGTGCCACGTGACCTCGACCATCGCAAGAATAGCACCAACTCTCTTTGTGCCTCACTGGTGCCCTCCGCCACCACTGTGGTGTAGGTCCACGCCCCTGAGTATGGTTTTCAGAATGCCACCTCCGTCTAGGTTCATCTTGTCGACGCCCTCTAGTTGCGGTAGACATCTCGGCTCTGACGTGTCTGCTGCCACCACCAACTCTAGAACGTGACAGGAAGCTCTATGTCACCAGCACCTGGTCTAGCACCATGGAATATGGGGAAATTGCCAAGGGTACTATGATAGCAAAAATCTCTCTGTGGAGACTCTTCTAAAACTTCCGCTCTCGGATGTTGTCGTCATGGACCAAGTCAGGGTAAAAGCGTGCACGGTTTGAGAAAATAGCAGCATACTCGGCCACCGTCATCCCTCCCTACTAAAACTACAGGAGCTCCAGAATCCGAATGGAGCATAAGAAGGAGGGGAAATATCCTCATGGAACAACAACTAAAAGTCGCCCCACGAAAGCTACGACTCGTTTAGAAACTGAGTCAAAAGACTCCACCAACGCCAAGCTGCTCCATGAAAAAGGTTGGCTGCCAAAGTCACTCTCTGGTTTGTCAGTGTCTCCACAAGCCTGATAAGGTTAACCACTGTATCTAGCCAAACCTTTGCTGCCTGAGGGTCTGGCTCACCACTGAACCTCATTGGTCTCTGCCACTGGAACTAACGGAGCGCGCTCAACCTACGCTCATGCCTCACTGAAGCTGTATGCTGCTCCACATGTGGGGGTGCTGCTACCATCCCACCCAGAGAAATGGGCTCGCATGATGGGCCCTAAACTGTGGCCTCGTAGCTCACATGGTCGTCATCGCGAACCAAAGTTTGTATCCTGGCTGGCTATCATAGCGGAGACATCTGGAATTTTATCACGGAACTCCGCGGTCAGATGAGCATATATGTATATACCAATAAAAATGATGGGAAGATGACTCAAGAAGGACAGTCAAAGACTCAATCTTATATGATGCACAAACAAAATTTTCCAGCAACAAGTGTCTCAGAATGATTAGTCGACAAGCGGGTTATCAAGGTCCTAGTGCATGGATACGTCGGTCGCCACACCATCACTAGACTCCCTGCCCTGAGAGGCGATCTCGAGACATATTAACATTGTTTCCCTATATCCCAATCAAATCTTTTTATATTAAGGGCGTTCGAACACTTTTCCAAGGAATGAACCACCTCTGATACCACTTTTTCACGACCCGTCCCTACCCGGGCTCGAGCCGCAACTACCCCAAGCCCGCTGCTATAGGCCAGGGGCTGGCGACCATCGCCGAAGGTACAATAACTCGAGGAGGCCTTTTCTTAAGTACCTTTACACACACGCGCAGCACACTCAATGCAAAAGTGCAGAGTAAATGATAAAAGACTAGTAAACAAAAGGGTAACTTCTATACATAATACACAATGTGGATCAACCTCTAAATGTAAAAACCAAGTGCTGGAAGTATACTGAAAAGGAAAATGGGAAAAAACGTGCCCAACCAGAAAAGTGCCACAACCCGGCAACAGGTGTACAGAAGAAAAATAGCGGGAAGGGTCCCCCACCTGGAACCTGACTATGACCACCGCACGTAGTCCAAGCTCTTGAACTCCTATTCTCCACTGAAATCACGACCAACTTGTCCGTTATCTACAAGGGCACACCAATTTCAGGACAATCCCAAGAAGGGGTGAATATAAAAATACTCAGTAGAATACCCCGAAGGCTCGAGGGAGCAACAAAGGAGGTACTGACGTGTGAGCAGTAGATCAAACAGGGAAAGTATAAATGTACAACTTAGAGTGCAGAGAAGAGTCCAACTCAACCCAACAAGAGGACAGAAGGTAGACTCGTCCATACACAAGGATATGGAAATGGTGAGAAGATGAACTTCCTGTCAGGTCTTCTCTACCTATAGAAAGAGAGTAGACTCGTCCAACAATGAGAAGCTAGACACAGAAAGAATGTGCATACCTCGCGCCTCTTCACCTCTCTTTCAAAGAGTGTAACCAATCCCAGGGGGTGGGTACTAGAACAAGGTATATATAAATACATATGCTCAAAAGAAGCCCAAAAAAGGTCGTAAGGGGGTCCCAATATCGTAGCTCATCCCAAGAAAGTTAGTCACCAACAGTCCCAGATGTAAACACCATCAATGCACAACATCCCGCATGTCTGCCCCGAACTACAAGTCAAGGGGCTCAAAAAACTGCACCTCAACACTATCCACTTTGGGTGGTACTAACTCACCCTAACGATTTTAGGTCACGTCAAAAGGAATAGTCTCAGTGTGGAAAGCTCTCCTTATACTGGAGAGTTCTGGGTAAAGTCATACCACACCTCGTCAAAGCCCTACAATCGAGAGGTCTCTTCAAAGACAAGGTCATTTAATCACTGACCCGTACAACCAAGGGTCCCGCTCCGGTAATCTATGAGGAATGAAACAGAGTAGCCTAGTAGAAGGGACTGAGTATAGAATGTCAACGGGTGTCCCATTGCCTAGACCTGCTTGAGCGTAATTCATAACCAGATATCAGGTGACCCACTACCCATCCCTGCTGGAGGGTAAACCCTTACAAGATATTGGGTGACCCACTTCTCAGCCATGATGGAGGGTAAACCCTAATACATCGTCAGGGGACCCACTACCCAGTCCCGCTAGATGGTAGACCTGTAATAAGTCAACATGCGACCCACTTCCCAGCCTTTCTAGAGGGTAGACCTGGAACTAGACGACGGGAGACCCACTGCCCAGCCCTGGTGGAAGGTAGACCCTAAGAGGCCATCGGGTGACCCACTGCACAGTCTCTGCTAGAGGGTAGACCCTAAGAGTGTCGGGTGACCCACTTCCTAGTCTCCTCTAGAGGGTAAACCCTAGAAGTAAGTGGGAGACCCCTGGTCAATCTCTACTAGAGGGTAAACCCGAAGAAATCACTAAGCAACCCACTGCCCATTCTCTACTGTAGGGTAAACCCGGAACTGCTCTGGTCATCTTTACTGGATGGTACAACACTGGCCAACTAAACATGGAGTGGGTATCGTGAAACCACCCGACTCCGGAACAAAACCAGAAGAAACCACTCAACCCTGCTGATCTAAACCATCGAGCACAGAGCCAGGGGAAAAACTAAACCTCATTGGTCAATAATCAAGAACTGAGGGACCCTCTACGTAGCGATAGGTTAAAAGTACGCAAAGCAGAACACGAAACGCACCTGGGGACCACACGCCGTGTGGCCCCATGTAAACCCCAACCAAAAACACAAACTTTCTCAGGTACAAACAACCACATGCACCTCCATGTTTTCTCGTATACTCCGATAGTATACCAGATTCCAGCCCAAAGGCTATCATCCACAGGGAACCCAACGTCAACGTGAAGGCGTAACGTAACAACTCCAACCTTCGACCTCAACGTCTGAGGCATATCCAACCCCATCTCTTCAAACATTTACATCACTCACATGGGAGTGCAAGCGATCACACACCAAGGGTCTGCTACAAACACGGTAAAAGAACCTCCATCGGGGCACCTTTACATTTCCACATTTATTAATATCGTGTATGAGGCTCCGCTCACCTAAACAGATTACACCGTTGTAATCCTCGTCAAAAAACATGTGAGATCGACTACTTACTCGCCTGAAATGGTCAACCGGTGAAAAAGGCACTATTCACCGAAACCAACCCGTATGGGGCCCACGCCAAGATTCCGAAACTAAACAAACGGAGCACACCACTGTGATCCCCTCTGAAAAAACACTGGATTGACTACCCAATCGCCCAAAATGGACACCCAGTGAAAAAGGGTACTATTCACTGTAGCCAAGTCAGTGGGACCCACACCACATCCCCGAAAAAGGTCGGGCGAACTGCGCCATCGCAATGCTCGCAATAAAACATGTCAAAATCATTACTCACTAGAGTGGAACTGATATCCAGTGAAAAAGATATGTTTCTGCTTACCGCGCAAGAGTGGTACCACATGGAACCCACATGCCAGTCCCGAAGCGCTGCCAACGGATCGCACCGTTGCGATCCTCTCGAAAAGTACACAAGGTGGACTATTCAAATGTCCAAAATGTTCTACTGGTGATAGAGATGAAAAATCACCATCAACGCCCAAAAGAACCTCATGGGTCCCGCACCATCATGATAAATTAGAGCAGGCAGATTGCACCATTGCAATCCCCTCATAAAAACATATAGAATCGTCATCTCACACGCCCCGAACGGACGCCCGATGAAAAAGTCGCTAACGCTGGTCGCATCTCAAAAGACTGGATATGGGACCCATGCCTAAACTCTAGCATTAACACCTGAAACCACCCTGGATGGCTTCTCCTAGGCGCCAGAGACCCAACGCCGCTAACGGCGCTCAAAACGGACGTCAGACGCATCTGCACCGCCCAAAACAAGATCCCCCAGAAAGAAGTCAATTCACTTAAAGGTGCATCGCGCCTCCAAGGCCTCTCATTTAGGGATTTAAAAATTCCTGAAACCATCTCAAAATATTCCTCCCAAATTATGGGATGCATCGCCGCTGACGGCACGTGGATCCGAACCCCGGTATATGATTTACTAAACATAAATCATTTTAATAATAATAATTATAATAATAATATTATTATTATTATAAACTTATTCATTTATATATATATATATATATATATATTCATTTTTTTAATTTTTTTAATGATCCCACTGACCGGCCAGCGCCGATCGGCTCCTTTTCCACGCGGAGACCTCCCGATTGCGGGTCTTCTGTCTCCCACAGGGTCGCGTCGCGGGACCCCTACCTCGCACGACCGCCAGCCGGTTGCCATCCGGCCTCTCCGATTCGTGGTCGATGCTGCCTCAGCCTCAAGCTCACCGCGTCATGCGGAGCCGCTGCGGCTGGGGAGCCCACCGTCTCGTCGAAGACCACTGGAGCACGCTGACGAAGCCGTCGGCTGGAGCTCCGTCGAGCCGCCATCTGGACCTCACCAGACCACCGGAACCTTCCAAGAAACACCACCAAAACCCGCAAACTTCAACGAGCCATTGCGGCCTCCTCCAAATTTTAATTTCTAATCCGAAATAAGTGTCGGAAAGAGCAAAATAAGTACCACATGACCATGGGATTTTATTACAAATTTTATGGCAATTCGACACTATAATTTAATTAAAAGAATGGTTCGGAAATAAAACACAATCCAAAACATATTACATCAATGGGCTTCACCCAACGCTTCCCCCGCGATCCACCACTGCGTCGCTTCCTTGCCGGAGGGGAGGAGGAGAGGAGGAGCTTGAGGGGGATAACTTGAGGGTTCGTCCACCAGAGAAACCAAGGAGACGGAGGGGATGAATTGGGTTTAATTAGAAAAAAATTAATTAAAAACTTAATTAATTTAAAACTCCCTAATAACCCACATTCGAAACATTTGGCGAGGTCAAGATTAAACTTCTTCTTGGGTAAAAACCACCTCCCGAGCACAACTAAAGTCTCAGAATTTGATTCCAAGATTCCATTTGAATGTTATAGAACTAAACGTCTGAGGCCTCTAAATTATGAAAATTCCTCTAGGGCTATTTTTCACTGATGTCCCACACCCCCAAAACTTATACCCATCTTATGGTAAATGGTACGCTCCAAACTCAATGGTGTCCTTAGTTTTCCAATCCGAGCCACCATTTAAGAGATACATGTGTTAATCCATTAAACGAATAAATTAATTAATATAATTATATGTTTACTATTCTGAAAGCTGGCAAGGGGTCCCAACATCCTGCGCCGACAAGTTTTATGTCCTTACTAGGGTAAAAAACCCATTACGGACCAATCTGTACATTCAGATCTTTGATCTGAAGCACCGTTTAAGAGATATCCCATTTATTTGGCATTCTCAGTGTGAATGCACTAAAAATTTAATTCCGGCCACACCGGGGCTCGGAATTGCATGTCGTATGATGGTGCTACTCTGGAATAACATCAAGAATATTCCAAAGTGTTTCATAGAAAAAAATGGGTTCTTATAGTCCGAAATTTCTCTAAAAGGCCTCTAAATTCCAAAATTATTTGTAACATCAAATTCCCCAGACAGTGTAATGTTTCTCTTATTGTCACATACTAAAAATATGTTTAGCTTCATCATATTAAAACCATAATGAAAACAACAAGTATTGTAGTACAATCCTTATATATATCACATTATTCTTGTAACCAGTACATCATTGATACAACAGTAAAACGACATAATAATTTAATAACAACATAAGAAATCTAATCATTCCCCCTCGTATGTGGTAGTATCATAACTTGATTATTATCCAATAGCATCATTTGGGGAAAACTCTAATGATTTGGACATTGGTTTGTGTTGTGTCCCCACTCATTGTAGATGAAGTGTTGTACATTTGAAAGCTTTTTCTTACCATTGAAGTCACACACTTGGTGTCCTTTTTCCCCACACATATAAAAAACTCTCATTCCCTTCAGGCAACTTCCAAGGTGTTTCTTCCTAGAGTTATCACATATTGGAAAATTCTTCTTATCCCTCTTCCCTTTATACATATTTATTTCTTCCATCCTTTTATTCTCTTGCTTACCTTCAAATATATAGGACTCCGATAATTCTTTACTTATCTTATTAACACATGATACAATTTATTCAAATGATGAGAACACATGGGAGACTATTTCAATTCTAAATGTCGGTTTAATACCATGAAAGATATGGTCCTTCATACTTTTTGGATCATATGTATTGCTGGAGTTCACATACTTTCTATTAGGTGCCACTTCTATACAATGGCATAAACTAGGTGACGTTATGAATTGCAATGAATAATTCTAGAATTGTAAAATACATAACATAAATTGAATGGTTTATAGATATAATCCATAATCCTAAAGATGTTTTCTTTAAGGAAGTACAAACTCATAAACCCTTCATAATGGTTTGTAAAGAAGATGAGAATTATCAAAAGCATATCCCCAGGGAGTGTCGTAACCAAGACTGCAGCAAGGCCCGATGTCGTGTACCATTTCCCATTTGAGTCTAGCTCAAAGCAGAGTTTTTGGGTATTACCCCTAGGTACATTTGTGCCAGAGTCTCCTCTAACTTCTCTTATCCAGACAGGGATTTATTTCTCGGAAAATACACAAAATCTATACATTACTAAAATTCTAGGATGTTCTTCTATACTAATCGTCAATGTATTTCTTAGGGATTTGTACACTAATAATAGTTTATCTAAATCTAGCTTCCAAGGTTAGTACTATATTGCCTCTTATACAATCTGTAACACCCCGACCCCCATTACCAAGGGTTGGTGTATTATTACATAACCTTGAAATTATCCCAAAACATCATGTCTCGAATGACTGATTAGTTTAGTAGACTTGGAAACACTATATACATTCATAAATGTTACATTACATCATGAAGTGAAAAATCACAATAACATAATCTCCATAGTCCACACTCTTATCTCCTTCAGACTATCCCTGTATGTCAGTCATAAAATATTTCTTCACATCCTGGGAAAATAAAACATAGAAAGGGGTGAGCTCAGATGCTCAGTAAGGATAACAATACAACAGAAACATTCATAAATAAATATAAACATTTGAGTCAAGGTATAACTAAAAAATCCTTTTAAACTTGATCTTCTGCATAATATGGAAAATATAAAATGAAGTAATGCCATTTTATTATTCACATGGATATTTTACTAGTCTAATAACCACATGAAATATCAATAACAACTTTAATAATAATGGAATGCATAATTCCAGACTATCATAACCACGTAGCCAAGGCCTTGTGCCAAGACTACAAATAAGATTTTGTCAAGGCCTCATGCCAAGACACTAGTTTGTCTAATGAGACCTATCGATGCATCTATGGGATATAGCGGGCTCCACCGATCACATACTAAGTCCAATGCATTCCATATATGAAAAGTTTTAAACATATAAGAAACCATAACATAATCATATCCCATAAAACATCCATAAAAGAAAACATAACATTTCCATATTTCAATGAAAAGATATAAATACAACACATTGATATACTAAAACCACTTTTAATACCAAAATAAAAGGAAATTAAAACTTGGTATTTGTTTTTCATTCAAAAAATGTTATCGCATGTAGAGGAAGCCGAAACTCAAATAATGGTCAAGGCGGCGGAGAAGTCATAGTCGCCGCATACGTTTGAAAAAAAAATAATCCCTTTTGTCGTTCAGTAAAACGATTCATATAAAAATATTCCTTTTTAATAAAAGTAAAATTCAAAATGTTTTATACACCATATAAAAGAAAGTTATGTATAAAACCAAATATGCCTCAATGAAAGGTGATTGAGACGAAGGCCCTTACCTCGTGTCTGACTTGACACTGTCATTCGTTAACCTCCTGAATAATAAACTAGAGTTAATTTATACTTGCTTAAGAACCTTTTTCAAGTTCATTTTTCATTTTATATCACATATTACCATGTTATAAACAATATGTAATTATTTGAGTTAATAACGGTCGTTTCGTCGATCTTTGGTAGTTGCGTCAAAAATAAACTTCTTATAATTTCATGTTGTTCATGTGGTAAAATATTCATTATATCCAGAATTATATTCATGATTTTGATATCATATATATCATACATATCCAGTATATACATTCATTTATAATATTACGTGACATTTATAGGTATGAAATGAAATGCACCGTTCATGGAGATGGTAAGCCGTACGTACGCATGAATGCTACATTCATTTCTATATCATATTTAAAGGAATGAAATCATAATTATATAGAGGTATCTTATTATTCTAGTATAATATCATATATAATATCATTTACTCTTTCCTTTATACGTCTCACATATGGTATTGATGATTCAAATCACTTTGAGGGGGTGGTAGTCCGCACTTCTTAAAATGAAATTATCGCATTTACCCATAATGGAAATCATAAAGGTTTTCCATAAATGAAAAATAAATAATCATATGAAAAAAATAAACATAATATATATCCTATATAAATATATTTACATCTTAATGGCCACCATTAGAGGTGTTAAAAAATATTGAACAATCATCGTTTCGTGAGGCATTAATTCGCCACCAACAGAAACATTATGTTTTTTAACCATTAGAAAATGTTTTGTGTAAGTGTAAATCGAATAATTATCAGAAATACATCCTATTATATTTAAGATACTTGTTTTGTTACAAAATAAATGAATAAAAAGAGTTTAAGGGGTTGGAGAAGCAAAATAAAACAAAACAACATAAGAGAAGACATTACCTTAAAATTGGGTAACTCTTTGTGATTTGAGCCAAGTGGTTCCTCGAGAAGACTTCTGACCAAAGTGAGGCTTCTAAGAGTAATATAGGGAAGTTTAAGGAGTATTTGGGTAGAGGTTGGCCTAGAAAAATGGCTTAAAAGTTGTGAATAAGTTGGTAGAAGTGGCGGCCTTTTATAAGAGGAGAGGAGGGGCTCTTTTGGAATGATTGGAATGTTACATTTTTATGAAATTATTTTCAGATTTTAATGGTCCCAAAATGTTATATTTCTAGGATAACGTGATAATGGTTCGAAATACACCCATATAATTGGCTTTATACAAGTTTAAGTCTTATATTTTACCTTATCCTTTCAATTTATTTAAATCGATCATTAATGAGGTAGTCGCTACATCATCATGGTGTCACAAATAGATTTATATAATTAATGTCTAAAAATTATAAAAAAAAATTACAATGATGTAGGAAATATTTTTATCTTTCCAATGTATATTTATAGTCTAAATGTTACCATAAATAGCCTAATATAATAATTTTTTTAGTAAAACAACACATGTTTGTGACAATTTTATTTTTACTTTAAATAAAAAGTTATTAATGTCATTTTCTTACCCAAGTGGCTCAATGGGGTCTCCAAGTTGACCCATTGATTTTTATGGTCATAAATGACTCATAAAATAAGGTTAGGACAAGTTTAATGGTAATTTTATATTATTATAACATTATATTTAACTTAAATTACAATAATTATCTTTAATCGTGATTAATAAAACATAAAAGTTAATATTCAAAAAAAATTATTTTCATACCATTGAATCACATTTTAATTAATAATGAAAACCATGTATTTCTAATTTTTAAAATTTAATTCATAAAATTGGTAATGTTTCATTTAAATAAAAAATTAGTTTTTTAACTACCACATAGTGGATTCACTATTCATCAAAAATTGAAGTTTTTCAGAAAAATACCAAAAATTAACCCTAAGATATATTTGATATTCCTAATTCAAAAATGTTGTAATTTTAAAAAATTCAAAACATATAAGTTGAGTTAATTAATTTAATAATTAATTCCCGTTGTCACAACAAATAGCGTGTTTTTAAGAAACACTATATATCAAATGATTGACAATTGTTTATGTCCAATTTCAATGTGAAATTAATTATAATGACCACCATTGGATAAAATGTTAAAAATATATTCTAATTATACTTTAAAACAACTAAACAGTATAATTTATCACTTTAAATTATTATGATTAATTTTTTTTAAAATATTATCTCTATTAATAAAAAATTGGATGTTCCTAGAAAATTAAAAATAAATTCAACTTAAGATAAATTCGATATTTCGAATAAAAAATGATGTCCCTTTTGAAATATAAAATTTATATAATTTCAAAAAGTGGGCATTACTATTCATAACTCATACTTTGATTGGTCGAGGTGTGTTAGAATCTTGAACTTGCATACAATTAGAGCTATTGAATTATTGAACGAGAGGTGTTTCATGAAATCTTGGGGTGTTACATATCCCATGTAGGGGTGTGTAAAACAAAACTCGGTAGGGACCCTGAGACCCTCATGGTCTCACAAAATCTACCAAGGATAAACCAAACCTCATGGAATCAACTGAAAACCCTACTTAGGTATATGCCCATACATATAACTAAGTTATCATGTAAACCCATATCAATCATGAAAAAACACAGAGTTCAACACAAAGCACAAAGATCCATTGTTCCACAAATGAAGGAAAACCATGAAGGCGAGGACCACACAGGTACACCGCACAGAAATATACCACTAATATATTACCACCAAAGAATGTACCATAGTGGTATGGACTAAAATCACACCAGGATTTTCTTAGGTATAGTAGTAGAGATAATTATATGTAACTAATGAATCATATTAGTCTGTTAAGAGGCTCTGTTACAGACCCACACAATATTTCTCAATGCAGACCCACATAGGATTGCTCGGTGTTGGTCCACACAAGATCTCTATGTGCTAACCCTACACAATACCTCTAGGTGTTGAACCACACAAGATCTCACGGTGCTCACCCACACATGATCGCTAGGTGCTGATCCACACAGAATCGCTATTCATTCATCACGTCGCAGCCAGCTACTGGGTTCCCACAACAGGCATGATCGTCTCCAATAGGGTCCATGCCTCAAGACAGTGTTCGATACTCCAACTACCTCTATGTCTCATGAAGAAGTATCTCAACGTACGACCACATCGTAGGAGTCTCAACAGAATAGACGATGCATCAATCGGACACCCGGTCTATGAGTTATTAGCATTATAGTCTTGAGGGCCTGGTTGGATTCTTTCTCGATCCAACCCGACAGTCTGTCAACATTATCCAAAAATCTAGTGGGATATACCAAATGGACCATCTCACTCAAAGGTTTACTATTCCACTAATGGTTCATCAAACAGTCATCTGGTGCCAAAGTTTTGGTCGTTATAGTGAAATGCTCATGGCTGGCCCAGGATCGGTCTGACCCGACCTGGTGGGGGCTAAACCGACCCAATTTGGATAGACCCATCCCATTGGGTCTGACTCGGACCACTCTAGGCAGCCATGTAGGCCGCGAGGTCCATGAAGGACCATGGAGGACATGAGAGGGCCACAGAGGCTGAGGGTTGGCGCGACATGCTGTGGGTTAGAGAGGTTGTGGGGTGGAGTGCCAGGACGTGGGTCGGCCAGGATGTGGGGTGGCACAGTCATGGGGCGGCATCTTTGCCTTCATCATGGTTGATGGTGGTATCGATAGCCGTTATTGAGTTCCACCGGTGCCACATGCTAGCACCAGTCATCATTACCAACACGAAGAACACACCAATAAAGAATAATGGTGGAGGGGTCGGGCCATTTTTTTAGCCTTTCCCCTCCAGGTTAGGGAGGTAGCAAGTGGCACAAACAAATCTTAAATCAAGAACTTCAAACTCTACAATTTCATAAAAATCATAGTTTAACTCGTTTTGGTTGATCCATGCTCACCTTGAATTCCAAGAATGAGGAATTTAATCGAGACAATTCATAATTTAATTAACAACCACTACCTCGATTCTCTATTGTCGTTGGTGTTTGAAAGAAGTCAAAGAATGGGGGGGGGGGGTGCCAATGATCGTTGCTTCAAAAACATGCTCCGATGACAAGATCATAAATCATCCTCTTCCTTGATTTCTAAATAATGATCCTCATCGGCATTCTACATTAGAGAACTTTCTCCAAATAGTTCTCCTATCCCCAATTCCACCGAAATGAAAGGTTGCCCACATAATATAACAAGTTATCTATTATGTTTTTTGGAATAATATCTTGATATCTTAATTTATCAATTGATGGGATGGATTAATTAATATAAGGGGAGAGTTGGCATAATTAAGTGGGGAATCTCGAGAGGTTTCTACTCATTAAGAGGGACTTCAAAGGGGTTCAAGGGGTTTTATGTCTCCTGTGGTCCCCACCACCAAAACCGACATGGGAGGTTTGGCTCGGGTTGTCCCCACCACCATATCATATGTTGGGAGGTTTTAACATAGGTGGTCCTCACAATTAAAACATCTACATGGAAGGTTTCAACAAAAGAAAATAAATATGATACACAATTTTTATTTTAAATTATTCTTTCACAAAAAACACCAAAACAATCCTTCACCCTCGACCCACTAAAGTAAAGGTGAAGGTCTCTTTAATTGAATATCAGTGTTGTGAGTTCAATGGTGCCCTCAGATTTTAATTCTTTTCACTGGTTCAAAAGTTACAAAATACCACTCACACGTTTTCTGAATGTACCTGAAAAAATGTTTAGAAAATCATTCTGGCCACTCCGAGCCTCAGAATCAAGCACTGTCAATTTTCAGGGACTCATAGAATTCCCATATATTAAAAAAATTACATTGAAATTATAGGTCTTTTGTAATTAAATTGTTAGAGGTCTAATGGAAAAAACCAACTTTATACATCATCTTCATATTATGGAGTCATTGATAAAATATTGGAGGTTTATTACATTAAATTTAATATTCTTATATTTAAATTAAAATGGTTTATCGGTACTAATAGTGTTATACATGATGAATTTGGAAACACAAATGTTATTATAAATATATTGGAAGACACATATAATAATTTTATAATTGAAACAAATGAAAAATAAATATTCATACATTCTTGATCAATTTGATTTTCAGTGTTCAACTAATTTACAAGGGAAATTTTTTTATGATCATCATGATGAAGATGATGATTTAGGTTTGATGCCTACATCAATGGAATTATTATTGATAATAATGATGAGAACATCATATATATGACTTGTTACATAGTGAATGATCATAGTGATGTAATTTCGGGAATCATACAATAGTATATTCCTTGTATTACAGGTAACATGTTTTTATTTCTGATTTACTTTTATTAAGTTCTTAAAATGTTATATGATTTGATGTTTTTTCTTTGCTAAAACACATTATAAAACTAATTAGTATAAATCTCTGTTTAAGATAGTTTAGTTTTTTATAGTTTACCAAGATATCCATTACATAAAAAATATTTTTATTAATTTTTTTAATATAATATTTTATTCAATCTAATATGTTAAATAAAAAATATTTTATAAGAGTATATTGAAAAGGTATTATTTTTACGTAAAAAAATATTTATTAGGGTTGAAATTTTTTAATATTTCTATAGAAATTTTGGTTTTTTTCAATAATTTACCTGACATTTAAAATACCACTGATGTTGTTACAATTTTAATTAACTATAAAAATACGAATAATAAAGTGTTATGTTTTACAATAAATTTATTTCATAATGTTTCAATTTTTATTTACATTCGTATTGTAATAGTTGAATATGAATATCTCTATACTAATAGTTTGATTCTATAATTTGACAGTTAATGACATATCAATCAGCTAATCACAAACATACATCTCGAGATGATCGTCCTGCTAATACTTCTAAGGACGATCATGAACATGCTCCTCTTGATGATCCTCTACCTTAATATACTCCCATAGAGCCAAATATGTGTTCGAGGGTTGGTAACCATGCAAACACACGTTTATAAAAAATAATAGTTGATCATACCCATGACCATAGTAAAGAGGTATACATTTATGGAAATGATATTCCATGATGTATTAATGAAAATAAATTCAAGGTTTTTAATGTTTCTCTTTTTTAATATTTTTCCCCTTATTATTAGATTTCATTTTATGTACTTGAAACTAGAGGACTAATGAGGAAATTTTAATAATTGGATTATAGGAGATTAAGGGATTTCAAATCAACCCTCACATCTGATTACATTTTTGGAGTATGAAACATAACAATCAGTATTATATATATATATATATGAATACACATTGAAACAATATGTCGAAAGTACAATAAAAAATGAATTTTTGGTAAGTAAAATGTCAAATTTTAGATGTTTTATTATATTTATATTCTTATTAGTTCTTTATTAATGATTTCTTATTATTACTTTATAATAGTCGAGGATATTTCATCAGAAGATCAGATCTAGAAACGTATTCCCTCATACATTTTCTCGGGGAGGGTATACCGTATTAGAAGAACAAATTATGGATGACTAATTACAAAAACAAATATATGAGCCTTCATGATCGAGATATGATTACCCTTTAATCCCCATATAATCTTGAAAAATGGAAAGGTATCTCATGAAAAAAAGGGTCAATATCTTTAGGAAGAATAGAGTGTCATAGTTGGGATTATTATATGATTTGTATCTAATTTATTTCTTTATGTTAATTGAATTCTTTATATATTTTGAATCATTAAATAATTTTTCAATGATTTCTTATAGGTTTATCTTGAGGATCAGAGAACATAAGGGATATTTGTAGCTTAGGGGAGGAGAGATATTTTATCTATATCATTGGAAAATAATGAGCACCTAAGTCATGTACGAAGGTACCCAATCGGTATATCTGTGAAAAATGTGTTACCACCTTCCACAAAATTTTCCATGAATGGTATTTATAAAAAACTGAAATATTTGAGGGGAAAAGATCAAAATATTAATCTGATGATGTAGGAAAATATCATAGCATTGGCACAGTCCAGGTTTATAGACTTGCGAAGACAATTTTAGACTGCAACCCCCTATCCTTTCCCACCACTAGCAGCTCCCATACCCCACCTCTTCCTACCGACCTCACTATTTTTCCCCTACCACCCCCTATAGAGTCATTTTTACCCCTACCCATACACCCACTCCTCCACCTCCTCCTGCAGACCCCAATTTTTTGTTGCTCTAACACCTCCTCCTTCACAGCTGCTAAGTTATTGTGAGTTATATGATGACGATCCTCACAAAAAATTACTTTCATAAGGGATGATATATTATATTGGAGATAAAATACATCATGAACAGTTGTAGATAGATAATCACTGGGTATCTATATAGTATATTATAGATATATCATCTAGAGTTCCCTTACAACCATATAAGGTGAGAAATTTTCAACAATGTATTAGAAACTTTTTATTTTTTCCATCTCTACTTCTGTAGAGAATTACCATAGAGGTATGTGTATATATTATGTTTTATTTTATTTTTTATTAATTTTTTAACATATTAATGTTAATATATTTATGTATTTATTTATAGGAATAATTTTAATTTAAAGAAATATTATATATCCAACAAAAAATATAAACATCTACGAATTTATATAAAAAATCTACTAGTATTTAATATTTTTGTAGATATTAAATTTTTTTATGAGTGTTTATAAGTTTACATTGTAATCTCATGTATGTGGGTGTGAAATAAATATGTGGATTCTAAAAATTTATAACATGAATCTCATAACTAGATATATGTTTGGAATCAATGTGATGTATGTTTTTTCCATATAAGTATTGGCATAAATCCTTCCTTGTGTAAAATATATTTTAAATTTATAAATATATCTATTTTGAATAATTTATTCTTTTAAAATGTTCAAGGGGAATTAAAATAAAAGTGTGTAATATCTTAAGGACCCATAGTTAATTTCACCTAAAGCACAGACAATGATTGATGATGAAAAAAAACTTATATTGTAGAAATATTTGAACAAAATATAATTACGATGTCCAGAAAGTTTCCTTATGTTCAAAAGTATAAAATATATATCACAAAAAGTGTTATTTAACTTTTAACATAATAACCACTAACATTATATTTTAATTTATATTACTGATCATTGGATGTTTGGTGTTTTTTGTCCAAGGGGGAAGACACTTTATTTGATATGATTGTTCTAGGGAAATGTTCGAGGTAATTTTATGTACTTGTTGAAAATGTAATTTTTAAATTTCTTAATAAATATTTATAATATAATTAATTTTGAATTTATTGAATTTATATTATTACATAATAGGGGTTGAGATTTCCTTTAAACACCAACAATGAAAAATAACACCAAGAACAAAATGTTAAATTAATGGTGAATTGTCCTTTATAATTAGTATATTTTGGTTATATTATATAAAAATTAATTTATGACATGACAAGCTCATTTAAACATAAGTATCATACAAAATTAGTTAAAAATGTAGATATTGTGTATTATGATTTTTTAAAGAAATAATTACAACTATGATAGTTGTTATGTTCAACCATGTTAGACTTTCATATATACTATTCCTTAATATTTTATTTGTTTTATTCATTATACATGTTAACTACTTTCATTTTAGTTTTTATATATTTGATGAATCTCTACCTTATAGTCTACAGGAGCTCATACACTTTCATGTGGATTGGGTAAAACATTTTTCATGTTTTTATGATTTTTTTTATTGAATATTTTAATTTTAAACTCTGTAATTTTAAAAGTTTAGTTTTTAGTTATTTTTTTGGAGTTATGTCCTTTTTTATTTAATATTGTATTTTTTTTATTTTTTAATTATGAATGTGTAATTTGGAAGATTTTTTATACTTCTTCTACTTTCATCTTGTTTCAGTAATTTTCTGCTTTGGTCAGCACTATAGAGGAAGTGTATAATTATTTTTTTAGCAGTTTCTACATCGTTTATAAAATAAAAAAGGTCAAAAATATCATTTTTTTTGTATTTTACATTAGTTTTATAGAACCACCTTGGTTGTAGGTTTTTAATCTTTGTTATTTTATAACTGAAATAAAAAAACCCTCTTAGTGAAGCCTATTTCATGTCAGATTCAAAATAACTGATGTGGAGTAGTGTATTTGACATCGATTAATTATTAATTATCCAAATAAAAGGCTTCTAGATCATTTTTTTGATGTTTTCCACATAAAAAATTTATATGTTATAGGTTTTTTTGGTTATTTAACAACCAATGTAAAAAAATCATCCCAAATCCTTTTTTCTGGAAAATTAATTAATAGAATGACATAATATATGTTCATATACACCACTTATCAAATAAATGACCTAAAAATCAGTTCCATTATATATTTAGAACGTTTTTTTAACTGTTGATAAATAAAATATTTTAAAACACTTCATTAGTAATAGTGGCTAAATACCGACGTAAAAAAAACTATTGTGAAAATGAATTTTTCCACTACTGTGATTCCATACCATTAATTGATTAACCCACTAATATTCAATACACAATCTCAGACCACCATACTCCAGCTTGGGGAAACAAACTTCAGCACCCCATTGACACAGTATTGGTCAGATAAATCCCATATGCATTAGATTATCTTCATGTATCTTCATGTCACACAAATATCTCATTTCAACCTAGTATAGTGACATTGAAAATAGAGTGTCACCCAACAGTTACTCTATTCCAATCTCGATGCCATGTAATTAAGGTAGTGTCACAAAATCCATAGGGAAACAATCCACGAACCCGTCCACAACCATAGTAATATCCCCCACTTGAGATTCTATTTATAGCTAAATAAAATACAAGAAATAGGCTACACATGTAACTATACAATTGATAAAACATCCATCCAATGAATCCCACATAATGGACCTCCTCATCAAAAAACAATAATTTTCTTTGAAATGAATCAATGACTATATTCATGACATATAGACAACCCATTCCAAGTAAAATGTCATATTTATGTATCTATAATAAGATGCAGTCCCCCACAGACTTGTGCTTCACCACCACCAATATATATTCGACACACATTTGTAACACAGAATCTAGGCCTAGAACAAAAGGTAGATAAACCTTGGGTAATTGGAATACTCTCTATATACATTCCCAAAATATAGAACAAAGCCTGGGAAAAACAATGTGCGAGGACCCAAAAAAATTACACAGAAGGGAAAATGTTAAAATAATTGTACCTTAAAAAAATCATATCACTATCAGTTATTATTACAATAACATGTTCTTATGAAAATAAACATATTATATACCTCTCTATTACCTCCCTCCATGAATTCTCTCTCACCTAGGTCTCTATGGATAAGGACCAGCATCTGGCTTCCCACTGTCTTCTCTACCAACCATTTTCCATTGTAAAAAATCATCTTGTGCCTATCAAAAGAATTTTATTTAAGGAAACTCATAATTCTGAAAAGGGGCCTACCCAACCATCTGAAACATTCGTCCCAAGTAATTTGAAACTATTTTTATAGGTCCTCATATTTTCCAAATATATCAAGAAAAATGGAATGCCCTTGAATGGGGTTCAAAAACCACTTTCCCTAATAGTCAGTAATGAAACTTCCTACACTTGTTCGTTATTGAAAAAAAACCCGGACTACTGAAACAACCATCACCATTTTCTTAATCACCCTTACTTATAACACCCCACATGACATTATTTTTGGGCTCAACTACCATGTAATTAATTCTCTCAATAAATTCATACTATTTAGAAACTCTTGACATGTTGAGTGTAATGGTGTGACTTAATACCTAATCACAATATGAAAATCCTCCTTCGAATGTCATGATCATTAATCCTCATTAAAAAAAGGTAAAAGTGAAGGAGGTCCTTTACCCTGGTCTAAAGATCCCACATGATCATACTTCACTTATTAAGGGAGAGAATCTCATAATTTTTTATTCCCTTTTCATCGATGACATGAACTATACCTGAAACACACTTTAAATGTCATACCAGAATATATCTTCCTCCTGAAGATCACCAAAATTAGTTCCCACTAATAATTCATATATCCTCAAATTTTTTTAATGACATGGTGTTTCTAAAATTCACCTCATTATCATACAAGAATAAAATCAATCTTGATCTCCTCTATCTATGGCCCCATCACCAGATCTAAGATACTCCCCTAATACTTTCCCAATATCTTCTTTGGGAATTTCATACAAATCCCACTACCATGACTCATCCTCCTATATCGATTAATCCCTTGAAAAGTCAGTCATATCATCATGCATAAAATTAATATCATGATGAACTAATAGACAGTGAACATACACCCTTCTTGAAAAAAAGGATAACATTCTAAACCCAATAACATGGAATTTTATTGGAGATAATTAAACTATTATTTTTTTTGTTTATTAAACACCAAATTCAATAATGACCACAATTCATTATTATGTGTGTACCTATCCTATACCCCTACAACAAAATTGAGTCCACCCCACTTGTAAATTCAATATGTTCAGATCATGTACATTGGATAAATTGGGCTAATAATATCTTGTGTCATAGCTAGTATCCCAATATTATGTAACAGAACATATTAAAATTACATTGATTCTATATAGAACCATGAAATAATAACTATTATTAACTCTAAATCAGCCTTATCTCTTATTGATAATCATTGATTACAATGATTCACAATCCCCTCCCACAAATGATGACACACAGATGGGAGATAGATAATACCCCCCAAGTCCATCCTCGAGTAGGCACTGGGTTGGTGATTATCATCAAGGGTATAAAAAATATCAACAATAGTGGGGATTACCCTCTATAAATTAAATAGTATGAGGAGATAGGATAAAATCCCACCAAACAACAACATAAGTCTATATATATGTAAAACAAATCCCATAAATCATTACTAAATAAAACTTATACATATAAAATTTATCTAATTTATATATAAAAATGAAAATTCTATGGTAGAAAGTCAAAAAAATCCTTCTGAACTAGTAATGTCCCACTCTGTCACCAACATCCCATAGAAACGTGAAATTAATTTATATAAAATGTGTTATAATTATAGGTGTACTAAATAGGGACATAGACCAGGGATCAATTAAAAATGTTAAAATATAATTCTATTGAGAAGGTTAACAAATAGTAGAACCAACAAGAACATATATAGTTTATTTAACTAATCCCATCCCAACCATGGAACTCTAAAAAAATATTGTATCCAATATAATAATCTAACATAAAGATCACAACAAAGAATTGTAACCCACTTCCTCATCCCACTACTATTATACTCTTCTGCCCCAATATCAAATCTCTTATGATAAAAACCATTCCTTTAATAATACATCACATACTTCACACACAAGCCTCGGAAACAAATCACATCAAATCACACCCAAAGAAACATCGGCCACACATCACATCCAATACCATCACATCTCATCCCAATGAATCCTGGGAACAAATGTCATATATCATAATGAAAAAATGGGACAACAGCACAAATATCATGCCAAATAGACATGGAATAACATTTCAAATATTTTTTCAATACACCTAGGAAACAAATAACTTCTCTCCCTAAGTCAAATGTGCCACTACATACTTAATAATGGAAGAGTATGGGAGTCACTAAAAACAACAATCTATATTAATACCATACTATATATTGTTGACAAAATCTAAAACCCGAAACCTCTAAGAATTTGTAAGGTTATCCAACACAGGTTGGGTGCTTATATAAAATATTATAAATATACACGATACATAGACTTCACATAATACCTTTCCTAGGGGTTCACATCACTAACACCAGCACAACCCATACTTGTACCACTTACCACAAATAAAAAGATAGTCTATAACTTACACTATATGTAACGCACTACATAACCACCACACAACATTTTCTACAATCAAATTACCATTTTCAACATACTTATTTGTTAATACATATACTAATCATCAACTTAAATTGAATTATGAAAAATTTCCATACCATTAATTGATTTATTTTTCTTCATTTTATTTCATATATCATATTGTTCTTTCTATCACACATTGTTTAATTTAAACCCTTCATTGATTTTTTATCATCATAGTTAATCAGTTGGATAACCTTACATTTATCTCAAACATTCCACACATGTGTCCCAGAAAAGATAACTAATTTCATAGAGTCACTCATATACCATCTTCATCGCATCACATGTACCACACCATATCTCCTAAAATATCCTCTATGCCTAATCTACTTCACCATTAACACTATGTCACGACAAATTCACCATATCCACTATGCCAAATTCACTATTACAAGAACACTTCACCACAACCACTACACCACAATCAATACACCATAACCACTAAAGCATAGCTATGGCGATACAACTGATGTTCTAAATACACAATGCCACAATCAATAGGCCACAACCACTTCACCAAAACAAATTATTCCAAACCACAACACCAAAACCACTCTTATATGAACAATGAATTTCTCCCCCACCACACATAACCCAGAAAGTCATATCAGGAAATGTAAAACATCCAAAACCACATAGGTAAACACATCGAGGTCAATAAAAAACATTACATCTTTTATGTATTTAGTTGAATTTTACATTATATTTTTCAAATAAAAACTGCAATAGCACAAAAGAACCACTATATACAATATAAATTAATTATTATCCTATGATAAATTCTATATATTTTTATTTTGGTGCAATTAGACAAAAACAATGTATGGGCCATCCCCGTGTAAAAACTACATAGAACACAAAGATACCAAACACTGTTATATTATTAATTGGTCACATGAATGAATAAAAACATTAAAATAATATATCAAAATAGTAAATAATTCAATAAATATCCATACCCATCAAATATTTGTAGGAAATTTTTTTATTTGATTATTATGACAGTATCCATTCCCCGAATGGTAAGACAAAGCATGTAGATCCCTCACATAATATTTCATACTAAAATATATAGGCTTCCGTAACTTAGATAAGTTTTTTTATATCATTGTACACTACGGTTTTATCAAATAAACTACCCCAAAACCACCTCCATAGAAGAAACATGCATGTCAAACTACACTGCACTTAATGATCATGAAAATGAAGCCCAAACACATAGACCAAATTAATCAACAACACCATAATAAAAATCAAGGAATAATGGAAGGAAAAAATGATAATTAAGGAAGTAATCACAGTGGATAAAAGACTAGAAACTAGGTATAGAAGATGGTAAGTGACTCATAAATCCCCTTTGATGGAATAATAAGACAAATCAAGAGAGAATAATAGGCCACCATGTGTGAGAATGATACAGAGAAAAATCATAAGGGTGGAGGGAATCCTGATTTCCCTATGACTATTAAATATTCACTACCCATGAAATTTAGAAGATGTGTAATTTATACACATCATGTAAATATTAAGAAATATGATCTAGGAAACAATGTGTCACCTTAATGATTTGTTCACTTGATTTATTAAACATCGTGAAAAATTCAATGAACCCTCATTCAAAACATTTAAATCACTATTTAGTGTTATGTATTATATACATGGTGTGTATTTCCTCTGTTTTCGGATTTTAAAATAAAAATCCCTCTATGCCAACTCTTTGTCTCCTTTGACCCCTCCAATTTCAAATACTAGTAATGTAATGGATCAATATTGAATGTAACATTACAAAAATGGTAGATAAAACCCCCGGAATTGAATAATTCACCATGAAATACAATAATAACTATATATGATGAATCCCCTCAAAGTTACAGCATGCCCTTGATAATTCTACACAATTTCATTTCCTCATTCATTCCATTATGGTGGGGCATGTAAGTGAAATGTATAATACTAAGCCACCTATGGTTTTCATTACAGATTACAAAAATAGTAATACAAAAATATCGTAATTTTTAAATGTACATAAATCACCTAAATATACACAAACACTCATAATTCAATTCTTCGTCACTATTAAAAATTAAAACCCCTCAACAGAATTGAAGATTCAAATATTATGTTAAATTCATAACCTAAAACAATATGAGTCATTATAAGAACTCTTCAAATAATATTTCCTTTTAAACCCCACTTATCATGACCATATACATAATGTTATAAAAAACTAGAACAAGCCACTAACATCAATTTCCATGAATCATAATTGTAGCCAACTTTACACGTGTTTCAATTTGGTACCCAAATAATCTATAAAATACTCTAGATCATGATTCTCAAGTACTCAAAATCTTGAGGGCCTTTGGTACAATTAATTTTTGTTTGACAACATATCTAACACAATTGATTACATTAAAACATATATTATACACCTCGTGATCACTTAAACCTCGGATTAAAAATAATTATAATAATCAATTCTAATATTTCCTATAAAAATAATCCATTTACACTATGTATAGATGATTCAATTTCACTCCCTTATTAATAGGTTGATGTATCATATGATAATATTTGACACGTTATCTTATGGGATTCATTAATCAATGATAATGATTTATTTTCAAATATTTCAACTCATTTATAAATAATCATTTATAGGAAAATTTTGAACTATTAAAAAGTAATCATGTGAATTAATAAAATTATAATACCACCTCACCCACAAATAATTAAATCATCTTTCCCAATATAACCTAACCATTGAATAATTTATCAACCAACAGGTTTTAAGACCTAAAAACCAATAACTGTATTATATCTAACATTAATTCTCACATAACATGCACATATTTATATATATGATAATAATATAAATGGGACAATGCCAAAAAATATCGAGGTTTTTATTAATTATTTTAATACAATATATTATTATTTATAATATAAAATAAAAATCCAAAGTGTTTTATTATTTATAATACACGATTATAAACAATTTCTGAATCACAGAATAGTAAAAATATGGCATGTCAACCTATGTACTAAATATTATACATAAACTCATGTTCCCATTCAATTATAGGAAAAAAAATCAATAAACGAAGACAGAAAATCAATTTCACCACTATTTTGACTTATAACTCCACTATACTTGTTAATAATGAAAAAATAACTACTATAAAATATTTTATCATCCAAAAATATACAATTTACCTTTCCCAAAAAAAGTTATAAATATATGGCATTTCATTCACTTTATTTCCCCGTCCCGAGCTTCCAAGTCTGATCTAGACTTCCACAGGACCCCATATGTGTATGCTCATATGGAATATGCCTTCAAGAAGAAGTGATATTTATATACATTCATTAGAAATAATTACCATTGGTATAAATCCAAATAATAACATAATTATATAATATATATATATATATATATAATTCAGGCTTCATAGTAACAATATAAATAACATTATATGTAATAGTAATGATGGACCTAAGATATCATTTTTCATCAATTGAAAATACAGAAACTTGTAGAATATTATTACATGGGACATAAGATAAAATATAAATAATGGGTTTTCCATTATAAAATAAATCAATGTGAATTGATCTATCTCCTGAATTTCTATTCTAATATCATCAAACACAAACAACATATATAATTTTTTTTCTATACATGTTTCCAGGACATCAATGTTTTAACACTCACCAAGGTGAATATATACAGTTTGAGTATGAATCCAAGTTTCACTACACTAATAGGTCTTTAAAATTATATAGAATGATTTATTAGTATATATAATAATCAGAAAATAAAATAAATATATAATATACCCAAAACACAATTACTCATGTGTTAATAATCCTACCACGAACATAGACATTACTAGTAGTGAGAAATGAAATTGGATGAGGTCCCCATGCACTAGTGGATGGCCAAAAAAGGATTCAATTGAGTCTAGAATACAATGAATACATTCTATATACAACAACCCGTATAGATAAAAAATAAAATTTACTGAATGACATAGAAAAATTCTTATTTTGAAACATATACTAACTAATGTAATAAATGGAAAAGCTCCATCTTGTAAAATTTATCCTATTTTAAGTGTAATATAAAGTTACTATAAACATAAAATATATATTATTAGAATTATAATTTGGATAAAATCCCATTTTTGGAATACATTCTAAAGAATGTGTAATATATGAATCCTATATTATAATATAAGGAATGTAAGAATGGTATAAAATATAAACTTTCTAGAATAAGAGATATATACTATGGATGGAATACCATAACAAAACTATCATAAAGGAAATACATATTATTAAAGGAATCAGATAATGAAAAGAGTCATCCCCCCTTAAATAAAAGGCACATAATCAAAAAAATATAGTTCCACACCATCAATCAATTGAAATGGTCCACCATATATTAAATCAATTAATATTATATACACTATAAAAATATTCATATATTATAACCTATGATACCATGGGTTTTTAATGGTACTGATTGACATAAAAATTATACTCACCTTTACCAATTACACAAAATTGAGCTCAACCCATTAGTTAAAACTTGCATAATGACATAATTTAATTAATGGAATACTGGCTATCCTCAATCCACACATTCTCCTCATATGAAAAAGTTCATGAATAATGTATAAAAGAAAATTCTAACACCTCCTGGTAAAAATCTCATTCATATTTGAATAATGTTATGCGTCTAAATTCAATATAGGAATCTTAATATTTATTCCCCATATAGACATAAATGCATCCCAACATTGATTGATCCCTATAAAATAATCACTGAAGGGACAATACAAATGAAAAAAACTAAAAAACTCATTTAGTAACAAGAAAGAAGGACCATATACACATTTTTTTAACCCCCTTGAATTTTAATTTATTTTGAATCCAAATAAAGAAAAAAACATATTATGTACCACCCAGCATTTACCTAAAGGGATTAATGCAAATAAATTATTGTTTTTTATTCATGATCACTACACAAAAACCATGACATCAATAAAAATACATAATTTTATTATTTGAAATCATGGAATTAGAAAAGCAAAATAATAAATATAAAAATATGAAAACTATGGAAACTATTTTTATAATATATTAATATTGTAACCAATAGTTATATATTTTAATGTTAAAGGATGCGAGGAGAGAAAAATGAATAGATATTTTCATGGATAAATGAAATATTTGATGATAAACATCTAAGGATGATGATGAATGTCATAAAGAAAATTGGTTACAAAAATTTATAAATTACCCTCAAAATTAACTAGATTTAGTTAGGGATATGGGGATAAATAACACATTGAATCTCCCATTGATACGTGGTTGGATCACGTAGTACTTCTACTGGGATACATCACCCTTAAATTTCTTTTGATTTCTATTTCTGGTTGTGTATTTTAGTACTATTGACTACTAAAATTAAATCATAGAAAAAACACAATTATTTCTATTATAAATAAAAATATTTAATTAAAATTTTATTAAAAAAAATACAGTTTATTACACCACATACCACATATTTAGATAAAAACCATACTACCTTATCCCTATTGAAAGTGAGACGCATTTGAAACACACTATAAGTAGTTCTTAATAGAACATATTATTGGAAATTTGATGGTATACTTCATATCATGTTTATTTGATGAATCTAATTATTTATAGATTAGTTTGTACTTAAATCATTGGTTTGTATGGATTTATAATTAAATCATTCCAAGATTATTTCCTACGAGTTTAGGCAGGGAAGATTAATCTACCAAGTTGAACACCGGTGTCCAGATTTAATTTCCTAATGATATTTAAATGAATATCGTGTATCACCAATCCTTTATGACTCACATTCAATGTGATAAAAAAGAGATAACATAATTTATACAATTTAATAATGGATAAAAGATTGAAATTGTATTGGAATTACACACTAAAGTCACCATGATATTTTTATGGGGAATATGCATTGTTGTCACCTTAATTAGGTTATTTTTATTATAATAGTATCAAGACCATTGAATATCCCCGCACTCATGTGCACCATTATTGTTGTGAAAAAGTGATATTAGGGAATCATACACACTACCTATAGTTATTGGACTTACACATTTTCACCTCCTTAATCAAATATGATTACAAATCCTAAAATGGATATGATCTTTTAAGGATATATATTATTTTCATATTTTCAATAGAACTTGTTTCTTTTAATGTAGTCATATGTATCATAAATTTAACAGGAATTATTTTCATTGTATATCCCATATTTTTCTATTCTACTAGTGACACATAACAGATGGTAGACCTAAAAAACACAGTTCATATAAGAAATATTAAATTCAATTTCAAGGGACCCACACAAAGGTACATACCAATTTCTATATCTACCACTTATCCTACCATATACTATTAGTGGGTCCTATGAGTTACATAGTGAGTATTCTTGGAGTATATGAGGAACCCTTTAAGAAAATGGAATGAATAAATTTTCATGATATCATATCTCTTGGTCCATTATGAAAACATTCCTCATAATGGAGTACAATGACACATGCTCAATGGAAGTAGTTTAAATGGTTTGAGGGTACATGTCCATGTGCACCTTCTGAACAATGTATACATGTCCATGGCTTGATCTAGGGTCAATCTAACATTTCTGAGGGTCTTTTATGTGATCGATGAACATGACATGAGAACAAAATTGTCTTATAACAAGATTCATGAGGTATGTTCAGAGTTCTTCAATTGATCAATCTGACTAAATTGGTTTTCTTTTAAATGATAAATCACTAATATATATATTCCTTCGTATAATCTGTCTGGCCTACCTGTGGTCATTCATATGATGCATATAATGTGTTAGGAGTCCTTCACATAATCTATCTAACTCTTTTGGAGTAATTTTCATTATCCATAACTTTATAACATTAACCACATTATTCCTTCACATGAATAAAATCAGATCTTACATCACATAACAATCATATAGTCTATATCATTTCATCAGCTAAAGACCACAATGTTTTTTCCACTAAGGAATGACATGATAAGTTTGACATGTTCAATGTACTTCACATGATTTCTGATCTATTTATATGATTCATTATGTCACTTTTTTTCTCTTATATTTTTCATATATATATAATTAGTTAAATTTCTCTTGTGATCATGTGACAATTTCACTCCAAAAATCCTCTATTTTCAATGTGTTCTTGGTATTCATTCTTATTTTATTGGGGGTTTTTATAGTAATCACCAACCTAATGACAATACCCAACGATATGGTGATAATGGTGCATATTTTGGATTAATACATTGTAATGGGTTTCTTCATATGTGTGAAACATTATATAGAATTCATGTGATCCAATAGGTTTTTAATAGTGTTGTTCTCCCTTCATCATATTATAAACAATTAAACTCTTGATCAGTCCATCCTTAACAGCTTCTTAATTCCTATATCTATTTTACATGAATATATTTTCATAGAGTTAATCATTATAGATTTAGGGGAAACACTATATTCTAATTATTAACATGTTAAAAATACATTGGATGATTGTGAAAATACTTTCATCTGATTTCCCATAATCAATAATATAGTTCTAAGATACATAATGTTATAATTATGACATATATTGTGGCCATTGAGAGATTAGCATGAAAAGCCTAATGTCATTTGTGATTTCATGTAGGTATGTTCAGGGGAATTCATGTGATCAATGAATTGAGAACATGATGTTGTTCAATAAATTTCATGAAAAACATCATAACATACGCCATTTAAGGATCCCATCATTTTCATATTTCTATTCCATGACTTCAAAATCAATTGTCATGTGTTCATCCCTCAGGTATTTATATGATCATGTTTTACATTTCTGAGTTCTTTTAGGCATTGAGACTGACATTACTTGAGAACATCATCATATTGAAATGGATATTTATAGGGGATTTCACACGATCAATGAAATCATCACACATTACCTATAATCCAATCACATTAAATAGTATGAAATCCATTGAATAATGATCTCATCAGTTTTTAATTATATTGAATGATCCCAATGTGGATGGTCTTCTATTTTTTCCCCAAGGTGTAAAGTAATATTTATTTTCATTCATGGGTTTATTGGATGATGGTAATGACATGTATTTGGACCTTCATGTTACTAATAAACTAATCACACAATGTCTATAAGACTATATCATAAAAAATAGTGTTACATCCATCGTATAAGAAGAACATCATTATTATCTTTTATATGAATGGTTTCATCAAATATTGTCTAACTATTGTATGATAGTTTTCTACCAAGGTGTCACATGATCAATGAGTAAATGTTTAATGGTCATATAATGGTGTCCCTATCATGTCTATGAGTTTTATTTGTGATCAATGGACTCATTATATAGACCTTATAATTCATTTTCAGGACTAGATTATCATGCCACTAATCAGAAGACAAAAAAATGGGTGTTCCAGGAGTAGTAATAATTCATTCAAGCAAATTAAAACCTAGTCGTAAATATAATTATATGTCTTTAATATGATCGTTGTGTTATACTCTATGAGTTAATCAATGTAGAGTCTTTGAGAGGTTCACTTAATCACACAAACTCATTAATTTTCTTATAATATTGTGTATAATTATTCATCTAATTTTGGGTAAAAAATATAACACATTCACTATGTATTTATTTTACTATAGATTAATAATATTAATAAGGTTTTTATAAAGTAATACCAAAACACACTAAAAAATTCGTTCTGGTGGAAGTAATGTTGATTAAAATCTAAGAATGTAAATTCATGCTTGAGCCCCTTTGTCTTCAACCAGTGTCTTCCCTGATCATATATTAGTATTCAGTGTTAGGTTTAGTTTTAATTGAGATGATGTGAATATAATAGTGAATTACACCATCCATTTTAATCATAACTAAAAACATTAGAGATATCACAAATGATTTCCTTCAATGTGAGTTATTCATGAGACTGCATCATAGAACCTTTTATGAACAACTTCTCATGTGATCTGATTGCATGACCATATCATTTAACAACTCTTTATAGAAATTTGGTGTCACCAATATTCCAATTACTCCTTGTTCATTTACTTGAACTATATTTCAAAACCATGGAAATAATAATTCTTAATCTGATTTATTGAGATGTCATATAGTGGAATAATCATTTATAGAAACATCATGACCTTCCCACGATCCTTAGTCACAAGTATTACAAATGATAATTTCATTGGGATAATTTATATAGATAATGTGATTGTGGTATTTATAGTGGATCACATGGCCTACATGATTCCATCCAAGTTACACATTTTTAATATTTCCTACCATTTTTTGTTATTATAATTTTCATTAATTCGTGATTTTTATTTAATGATCCAAATGGATTTGATACCATTGACATAATCCATCGTGTCAGCCTATGGTTCTATGATCATTGGGAACTTCACTTATGAAACTTATTTACTATTATTTTGTGAAAATATGTTTCTAAATGGTGTCATTTCGAATTTTTTATATAAAAACTCTCTGCCACATATATTTCTTATGTATAAATGCAGTCTTCTGGATGATATCACCATCCATTAACCAAAAAAAATTCATTATATTTGAAATTCTTCACCTTATAATAACAATATTCAATAGATTTTCTATGAGCATTTCCAACGTAACCATACCCTATTTTAGGGGTAATCCCACACATTTAATCACTCCTATATGATCTTGGACTATTGTTATCTCATACATTAGATGACTACCAAGAGTTACATGAATTACGTATATAATTTATTTAAAAATTATTGATTCCAATGATTGAAATGAGAACTCAATCATAGTTTGAATTTATCGGTTATACATAGCTACATATATTATTTGATCAATAAAAAATCATCCATCTCTATGAGGCGAAATGTAATTTTAAATTCAGCATGTACCATCAATTGTAACTCTATAGAGACTTGATTAGTCAGTGGTGTCCCAACACCAAATCACTTCATATGATCCAATGGGGGTAGGGAACATCTTATGAAAAATCAACCAATTTAATGGAATAAAAATCTATGAGAAGATATATGATGAATTTATACGTACTGTTTAAGTCTAAGATAAACTATAATGGACTCTAACATTGGCATGATATATGATGTAAATTGTAAAGGGTTTGCTTCATAAGGTTGTAAAACTTTGCTCAATAATTTCACTCAATGATTGGATCGTTGTCATTATTTTTCTACATTGTTTTTTATAAACTGTCATATATTCTTACATTTTCCATTCTTAATTAATTTTTCATATAGAAGGATTATATTAGTAATATTTGGAGGCAATATAGTATGTTTCTAGGGGAATTAATGTGATACTAGAGGTATATTGAAGATTTCAGTTTGAAAGATTTCGTTCCATATTTTTAAATAGATGGATTTTTCTTACTATGGACACATGTTATTTTTTTTAGGTTTATTGAATTTATGATAAAATTTTGGAGGGAAGAAGTGATCCCCCTCAATAGTTTTTTTTAAAATTACCATCTTTATTAGCATCATTCCCACATTCGACAAGATAATGCCCCTCACTAGATTAGTGGACCCTTCCAACTTTTATTTGGATGGATAAGTGATCTTTATTGGTGTTATGTGTACCAAAAAACTACCAAAATCCATAATTTATTTTTCCACCTGTTATAGAAAATTAAAAGGGGTTTGTAGTAATGAATAAATATTCTTATATGTTTAGCAATTTGCTGGGTGACAAAAACTATTTTGATTTCTTGCTAAACCAAAATCATCTAGGATAAATATCAATGATTTCATCTAATAACATGATGATAGGTCATATAAAAATTTATTCTATAATGGGTACATTATATATCATATTTAAATGATAATCTTTATCAATCCATAGTCTCTTTATATTTTTGATTGTTAGTTCAATTACACTCAGAAGGTCTTATATCATCTATTTACTAGTGCGTGAGGGGAATAATATTTGAGCATAATTCATTAATTCAAGTTAATTATTGAATGTGAGGATAATAATTACTATAATATCTCTTTTTGTTCTAGTGATTATATTTATCAATCTAAAAAATATTTATAAGCTTTGATTCAATCATATTGAGATTGTAATCTGAGCCAAATCATTCAGGTGGTGGATACTCCATATGAGCCTCTAAATTCTTTAATCATTCACCCAATGGAATGATATCCGGACTCTGGACGAACATCCAATATAGTGCATCGTTATGTAAAATATTGAACTACCAATGAGGTAAAATTTAATGATAAAAAATTTTCCCCATTACCTATACTCGATCAATCAAAAGCTAAACGAGGGGATGATTTAGTAATTTATAAATGTATAATTCCCCAAGAAACACTATTAAACATTACATTAGTTATATCCTCACACTAAATCACATTTGAAATGTCTACCTAGAGAATGATTTTATGAAGACTAATTAAAAATAAAATACATTCATCAATTATCAAGACTCACATAAATGATTTTAATGGTAATTTATACCTATTACACAATGATATCTTGTATCCTTGGCTAATTGCCATCAATTAATGGAGATTATGTGAAAATACAATAAATTCCTTCTCATAACAACAATAATTGATCATCCATACATAAAATATACATGAAATTAAATAATGATATTTACGGATTCATTATAGGAGGGATGCATTTGATTCATTAGATCTAAACTGTCATATTTCCTCTCATTTTGTGGATTATATGAGTGACTTGGACATATAGATTATGTATCATTATATTTTCCTTACATGTGGTAATTTTGAATTCACAATGTAATCTTCTTTATTGTATGCCAATAAAATGTAGGTCCATGATCTATCCTCTTGAATTGAGTCTCCTATCACCTGAGTGATAGTATAGGAAACATATAGGGAAACAATTATCAATAAATTAATGCATCCAAAATTACTATTGATGATATGAATAATAGAAAAAAAATAATGTTTATAGTGATATTGTTGTATGTCCCTCTTGAAACCCAGAAGAGACTCCAAATCCATATATTTCTCCTTATATTATAGGTTATCAATTAATGGATCCTTATAATTTTTTTATTTCTATTGTTCCATATACTAGTCACCATCTTCTTGGAATTTCATTGGCTTATTATCATGTAGATAACTAATGTTAATAATTTTTTTTCAAACTTAGGGAACAGAATCATGAACACCAACGATTGAATCATAAAGGCAACATATGATAGTTTCCTTGGAATTCATTACTAAATAATCATCATATATAATGTAAATGTACATATCCTTATGATTTTAACTAGTTGAAAATGATATAATGTCTAAATATATCCTATTGGGAGAGTTCTCTAACTATTTTTTATGCCAAGGGCCTAGTGAGCATAAATCATTTTTTTGGGGATAAATAATGCTCCATAATGATTTGTATTTAATAAGAAAACTCATACCCTATATTTGGAATATAATGTTTAGGAAGAGGGTAATTTGTCATAGAATCAGCTTTTCTTAAAGCTTACAATTACATATTTTCATCTAGAAACATTTTCTACCTTTTCCATTTCAAATGTTATCAATGTTCCTAGAAAACACTTTTTGTGTATCTGAAATGTAAAGACATTAATGTTTCCTTGGGTTCTCATTTTAGATATTCTTATTTGATAGAGTGGGGTATATTTAATATTGATGTTTAAGTTCAATAATTTATTAACTTTTATTTTTTAGGTGTAACTTCTTGTACCACTTGGTGTTATAATTTTGGGTTTTAAACTCATACATTATATTATTATATTTTATGGTACTCTATCTTGAACATTATCATGATGTTATTATGGTCTATTATATTTTATTTTTTTGGTATTTATTTTATAGTGTATTTATAATCATAAAAATTATTATAATATTTCTTTTGGACTTATAGATTGGTCCTTTTTTTTATATATTTGGGTAATATTTCTAGGATCTTCCTTTAATATAGTTAAGATTATCCCATTTCAGAGAAAATATTATTTTCTTTTATGTTAATATAGAATGGACCTTATGTTTATATATTTTAGTGTCTTAGTTTTTAGACAATATTTTACGACGAATCATATTCCAACTCATGCCTTATATTTCTGTAGTTTAGTAAAATATATCTAAAAACTATTTGTTGATTAAGAATAAGAATACATTGAAAATTTGTATTCATGAATGAATAAAGAAACCTACATCATATTTTATATTATTTATAATTCATATTAATGTAGGTTTTTCGAACCATGTATTCATATCGATGTTCTGAAATATGAATATACATGGAGGGTTATCACACCCCATATATATATTTCAATGGATCTTGGTAGATAGAGAAATTATTTTAGAGATATACAATCAACTTGGATAAAATGATTATTTTTTTTGTAAATAATATCACAACTAGTTTTAATTGAGGATTATTAGAATAGGAATACATGTACGGGATGATCTCAAAACACTCTGTGGTGTATAGTTCCACTATGATGTTGTTTGGGCTCTTGAGGATTTCTGGTCCTCTCTCATTTAGAATAGAATATTATAGATAGTGAGTGTAGGTCCCATATAAATGATCCATGATGATTTTACATGAATTGTGTAGTATAAGATTCCCCACAACATTACAAGGGCTATTCATAAATTGAAATAATTAAATTATTTGGACTATTAAGTCAGAAATTGTGAAAAATATATTCAATAAGGGGTTTATAAACTCAGGGGTAGTTTTGATTGATAATAATTAAGACTAAAACCTCTATAATAATAATTATAGTTAAATTATTAGGGAAATAAATATATTTGATAATAAATAATTAAATTATTAATTTTATAATTAGTATAATACATGGTAACATAATGTTAAGGTTTTCAAATATACTTGAATACTCTAACCATTGGAATAGAAAATAATGATATTGAAATATCTGAGTAAAACAAAAATGATAAATTTTGGGTGGATGTTGACTATTTGTAATGATAGAATATATTATTTCATGTAGTGAGGGGAATATCTCATGAATTTAAAGGAAATTTTTCTCCAGAACAAAATCATATACTATGAACAATCACTGAGTGATTGTGAAATACACTAGAATATACTCTTGATGAATATTTAGATAACCTAGTTCATATTAGAAATACACTATAGGGGAGAACCATATGAAATGAAACTTATATATTGGATTACATGAAATGTAAACTAACTCAATAAATTGGTTTGAGTAAGCTCAATCTAGATATAATTAAAGGTTATTTATGAAAGGTTTAATAATCATTAATGTTTGAAGCACCCCAAAATTGGGGTTACCGTATAGTAAACATGTAATTATGGTTAGAGGTTATGTTTATTCATTTCAATAAAATTTTCTAGACCAGTGGGGTTTAAATATCATGGATAAACATTTAAAAAGTTTAGTATATGGGCCATATATTGATTATTACTTTTTTTATTTAGGCTTATAAGTTTACCAAAATGAAAGGTACAAATATCACATTGAATGGATTCTTGAATTTTCATCATACTTTACCTTACATGTTTTCTTCCAAATTAGTTTTACATCTGTTTAATTATGAATCTATTGTCATGATATTTTTACAAATAGGTTATAATGATTAGGATTGTATATATTTACCAATGAAGGGAATTGATTAAGGCCATATAATGTTGAGCTAGAAATAGGGGATTGTTATAAAACATATCATTTAGAATTTATAAGGATTGTAGTAATAGAAAACACTTTTGAAAGGGATGATATAAAGAAGTTACTCAAGGATCAATGTTCATAGATCATGAGAAATGGTTTCATATAGTCGACATGATGGTGATCATAAATCAATATATGGTGATGATTTCTACAATGATTCTTTCAAGGTTAATCATGATTATATAGACCTTTATACATGTATAAAATAAAACTGGTTGGAGGGTGTAAGGATATTTGGATGATTTGAATTGTACAGTGTAAAATAGTTGGATCATTTATCATTTTGAATAAAATGGCTAGGATGTAGAAATATGATATTGTAATTGAGTGAAGGGATATTTATGGATAGTTCCTCAAAAATATGGTGGGTGCATATAAAATAATAGTATTCCAACGACAAGATATTGATTTCCATTCATTTTCAATGATGAGAAAAGATGGTTTAAATAGTTCAATGACATGTAGTGGGGATGTTCCCTCAATTTAATTTAATATCATGTTATGACGTTCTATTTTCCAAATCAATTATCATTATGTGATAAGGTCACCTTCATTATACTCTTAACACCATGTGTTATGGAAATTTCAGTTTAATTTTAACTTCATGAGATATGGATTTTGTAATGGACATGAAAATATAGAAATTATATGAAGAGACACACTCTATTTTTTGGGGGTGGTAAGGGTTTCATTATTATTTCAATTACTAGGAATATTTTAATTAAACTATGTGTTTCCAAAGGGTGGGAACATTACACAATCATTTAGTTCAAATAGGACCCTCTGTATTGATATAGCATGAACACAATTTGTGAGAAGGATAACATTTTTGGATTTTTTCCTATGTGATGTTATTAATGATCATAGGATATACTATATATCATCTAATAAAAGATTTTAGGACCGACATAGTCCTCATACAGATCTTAATATAGATCAAAATCCTATGTGTATAGGTGAATTTTATTTTTTATGAAATTAAATATTGGGATTTGTGATGGGTGGTATGGGAATCACTACATATCCCATGGGAATATGAATCAACTAAAAATATATAATAATAATTTAACGATCCCTATACAGTTATAAAACTCATATGTAGAGGATATGGTAGTGTTCCCATTGAACAAAATGTCACAAAATATCTCCGAGTATCAAGATCTCTATGTATCATCTATATCTTCAAGGTTATGGGGTCTTTTATTTCGAGAGGCATTCAATTTTTTATGTATTATTACATTATTTAATCAAAATAGGGTTGATATATTTAAATATGGATATTTCATAGGTGATGGTTCTGATAGGAGAAATTATGTTTTATCCCTAGACAATATACTCATGCATCACTACGTATTGTGACATTTTTGGAATGAAGTGACATAAATTTCATATGTGAGAAGGTTTGTGGAATATATCATTCTCATGTTCATAGATGGGGACATTATTGTTTTGAATATTATGGATAGGCTCAATATTTGGGAACCTATGTGATATTTTTTATCATATCAAAGAAAGAGTATACCCACATGTTGATCTCTTGAAAACTACATACATATGTCTATATCATATTTAGGAAAATGGTATTTTTTATTCATATTGATCATTGAAATCGTTTTTTAAATAAGAAGAAGTCTACAAGGATTGATATCATACACAAAAAAAATCAATATTTGATGTCCTATCATTGTAAGGAGTTGAAAAATTCATTCCTATGATATATTTGTTGATAGGTATGATTGGATATACGATTATAAACCTTATTATCTCATTGAATGATAGGTCATATGTTATGTAGATTAACATTCTATGACCATTATTTATTAGGTATGAAACATTGTAGTAATGTACAATTTTTCTCATAGGATGTAAACAATTTTCAACGTGTTAAGGATGTCGGATCATCATAAGAGGTTCATGCCCTAGAATTAACGTTTACACGAATAAAATGTGATAATTTTTCATTGATGATTATTATGATGTTCATATGAGTAATAGAAATTATATTTCAATAAACTTGAGTAATTGGGTTGTAGAATGATTTAATCACTATACATGAATATATGATCCAACAGGAGGTGGAAACTAGTAGGTATAGGTCAACTGTTAATAATGGTGGAAGCATGTATTCCACATAGTCAAGAAAAAAAATATCTCGAATTAAATTTGTTTCTGTATTACAGATCCAAAACCTAACAATAGAAATATATTTGATGAATTGTGTTATTATATAGTGAATCCTAGTAGGTTACATTCAGAATAGCTATTCTATGTTACCAATTTTATATAAAATGATCAAATAATATGTTGTCCCAATGTTCATGGGGACCCAAGCGAAGTGTATGAGATCAAGGAATTGGTTTTCTATTGACTTAGATATATATAATTTTATTTTTTATAGGGATCATATTATTTAATAAGGGTTTAACTAAATTCATGGATACACTAACAAGAATTGAAAACAATTCAAAGGAAATGGATAAATCATCTTATTCTTGAGAGAAAAATCATCAGTTGATGATATTTCCAATGTGAATTAGTATCATCTAATCCATTTTAACGTCATGTGACATGGATGTTTTTTTGAAATGTAACATCATGAAACTAGTATGTAGTATTAAATAATTCAATCAATAACCTCATGATCACACTGTTAAGTGTGTCATTCTAGGATACCTCTACTCAAAAGAGTCGTGGTATGGATGAGTAACAAGAGAGCACTGGAAATTCACATGATCGATTTAGTTGTTCAAAATTGGGAACATGTAGGGAAATGCACATTATAAAATGAGAAATAATCCTAACACAAAATTGGTTAGCCCGAATAAATATTGTTAAATGTAATCAAGATTTGTTTATATTCCTAAAATTGATGATTCAGGTGTCTCTATGTATAATTTGAAATCATCAACACAAGACAAACAAAGCTGTATGGAAATACCCAAAAATGGAATGTCCCCTATATAATGATTGGTAAATTTAATATATTTTTAATATTTATACCTTGGGAATGTGTTTCTATCTTAGAATGATTTACATTACACCATAAATTGTAGTCAAGTGACACAAAATCTTAAATGAAAATTTCCATGTTCTTATATAAATCATATACATTATGGTACATTTTTCATTTTTTATTTCCTTTAGAAATGGAATTTGAGATCTTAATACTACAATATATCATATAAAATCATGATTCAATCCATGAATTTCCCTTATATATGATCACATATGTTCATATAACTCTCAAATAAGGATGGATGTGTATTATATTCTATTTTAATCATTTTAATATAGAGTATATTTCCACTGATAAAGTATCTCAGCCTGATAAAAAGGAAATGTTCAATGATTATTAACAATATTAGTCAAGGATGCTTTCTGTGCAGTTCAATATCATGGTTCATGTATATTGAGATGATGTACTGTTTAATCTCATTCTTATAAAACTTGGATATTCTTTTCGTTATAATGACTTGATGTATTAATATAGGTATAATGTAATCATAAAAAAATAAATTCTTGATCCCACATTGATATGGTAAAATTGGTGTAATAAATCATGAATTTAAATGAATACAACCATATTGTTTTTTGAAAATGTGGAGGGTCAACATCGTACCATTATATAAATATCTCATGGATTTAAGGGTTAAAATATCTCTAAGATCTATATATCACCTAGAAAAAATCTCATAATATTTATATTATTCCCCAGCAAATCCTAAAAGGTGCCCTTAAAAAACCAAATTATCTATAAGGCTCAGGCTCATTATCATTGTGTTATTAAAAAAATCTATGAGTTATCTCTTATATTTATTTATCACATAAAACAAATATTCTATAATAGTGGGATAAGATTATTTTTTATCAATGACACTGATTTCCAATATAAATATTCACTTAATGATTGTGAAAATTATGACATGAAATGTGTATATTATGTTTATTTGTTTAAAAGAGGGTGTCAAAAGGGATGTTTAAAATAATATTTGATGGGTTATAATTTTATATACATACCTTGAAATTAACGGGTTAAGTAATGTAATTTAATAGTTTTATTTTTATAATGGGTTTGATGAATTGATGAATAATATAAAGGGTATCTAATTCAAATTGAATTTTAGGGTCATGGGAAGAGAAAATCATAACCCAATAGTATTTCAGTCAATTTTAGATGAATAACAGTGGTTACATGTGAAATAATAGTAGTTATGGAAGTCATTATCACATTCATTGAGGGGAAAAAATAAATGATTCAAAGACCCCCCTCCTCTAGAACTAGAAAAATTCCCTAACCCCTTATTCTAAAGAAATTTTTAATTCACTAGGGTTTCCTAATGGAGACCATTTGATTAGCCTATCCCAATTACCTAATTTCAATAGGGGTTAACAAATATTTAAAGGAATTATGGTATGTGTTATTCCAATATAAACATATCTACTCAATAAATTACTTTATAGAATGAATAATATCAATGACATGAAGATGATTCATGTATATTGTAATATTCAAGAAGGCTTTCAGAATGATAAAGGCTACAAAAACCATTATTGAACGTATTTTTATTTTGAATGGATAAGAAATTATTTTTTTGTAGAAAATAATTAGGGGTGATAATTTTCACATGATGACCACTTATTTAATTGTTTTATATCATGTTACAAGGATGTTGTCCCCATTAATTAAATTGGATTTATATGAGTGATGATGGATATAGTGGATTTATAGTTTCACTAATATCACATGATTCATTCTCATCATGCGAAACAAGACACCACTAGGTAATAAGATGAATCTTGAATGGGTGAATGTTAATGAATTTATGTTGATGTTCACATTTTAAGGTGGATTGGATCCTCTGCGTGGTCATGACTATCAATTAATGAGATGTGTATGAATACTGAATAATCGTGGTTGGGAATGAAATAGTGAATCCATGAATCAATATTTAACCTATTTTATTTGCATGAATCCATACATAGTTCTCAGATAATAATCCCCTACATATGGCTGACACAAATGAAAGTGAAGGGTAGTTTTTTCATTGCAGTTTGGTACAGGATTTGAGACCGAGGTGTTGCTGAAAAACATATAATAATTGGAAACTGTTATGATGTAGTTATAGTATATGATATCTTATCTGGTTCCAACTCTCACACATGGATGGGGAAATCATAATTTTGTGTATATATATCTCATGTACGTAAATTTTACCTATTAATAGTGCCATGTATTTAAAGGAAATGGAAACTTTGTAGGCGAGGATTCAGTTTCAGGATAGGGTGAAAATACTTTATTCTTATGTGGGAAAATTGTAATAATCATATAATGATCTAGTAAATTCTTACAATGGGATCCATTTACATCGATCCAGATTATATGTATGAGGGAAGGAATTATATAAAATTGTAAAACCATGTTGTTAGTTTTCGGTCATGAATCCAAGAGCAATAATGTGGCATAGTTTGATGTCTGTCCTCTATGACTTTTAGGGTTTCACAGATTAACATCAAGTAACTATGATATGTTCTGTTAAGTTTAACAAAATTAAATAAGGATTCCATCCATGTATTTTAATTTCATGTAGAATGGATGTTTAATGTTGTGCAGTTCAATGGCATTCAACTATTCGTTTGGTTTCATGGTGGAAATTATGAGAAGTAGTTCTAAATAAACCTCTCATTCTTTGGTGTATAGTTATTTAGGAATCCTTTATGGAAAATGTGTAATCCCTATTGGTATATAAATTATGTAAGAAATAATTCCAACCAAATATGGATTCAGATTTTGGGAGTTTCTTACTTGATATAATAAGGGATTTAAGAACCCATGATAATTATCCTTGGACGATCCATCGTAGCTGTATAGAATTTTTTTTGAGGTTTTCCCAATCTGATTCTAGTGAAATTTGATGTATTTTTAAAAAATTATACCATTAACTATAGTTCATTCTAAATAATAATTCCTCTTATATGATATTAAATAATAATATATTTTGTATTGGATTTATTTTTATGTGTATGAAACCCTACATCAATGGGAAACACTACCTCTACTCCAAAATTTGGAGAATATGAGTTCTCTTTTTCATAGTAGTGTGTTCGATGATACAATATGCCAATAAAGTGTGTATAAGATTTTATGGACATGACCTCCTACCATTTTAATCAAATTTCTATAATTAATTTTATATTATATTATTGAATGACTCTCTATTCATTGGTTTCTAAATAATATTGAGATTAATGGTTAGACTAGATGTTTTACTCCTAACACTACATATTCATCTAAAAATGAAAAAATATGGTTATATTGTTTTAGAAAATTATGTGATTAAAACTGAAGTGGTTCATAATATTGGACATTTAAGAGTGGCTTATACACTTCTTCCTGAATTCTATGATGGTTACTTATGTATCCAGTTTGAAAAAATGTCGGAAATAATAAGGATATATATAATATATTTAGTTGTAGTTGGGGGGTATGGTCCCAAAAAATAAAATCCTGAAACAAATAGATAGGAATGTGTGTGTATAATTTCAAGGTCCTGTTGGATAATTCTTTCCTGAATCTGATATATGTGACACATAAAAGTAAAATCTACAGAATCATGTATGATTTTTTTTCAAATGTAACAAAGGATATTAATTTTTAGGGAGGTCATATTTTATAATAGTTTAGTGCCATATGATGCTACAAATACTTAACTCAAAATAGTGATAACCTCTCCATATATAATTCATCAATGGGTAAACCCATCGATCACACGTTTATTGATTTATTTCAACAAATTTGACCCATCCTAAATAGTAAATTTCATTTTCTATGATAGAATATTTTTTAGTCTTATCTCATTTCAATGGGTGGGTCACATTATGGAAATAATATATTATATGATCCAACCATCCTATAGTTCATGAAAAATCACCAGGATATAAAAAGCATTGACCAAACTAATTTTCTCCATATTCAATGTGAAGACTGGTTGACTACTGTTCAGTTTGTGATAAAGAAGACTAAATCATCATGATAAGAATCATCCACAACTATTTTTACATTATATAGTACATTTTTATGATCATTATATGATCGTGATATGTGATGAAACATTGGTTCATAATCAAATTCTTCTATCACTACACTCATATGAGTGATGATTGATTCCAATTCATCCTTATTTAAAGAGTATTAATTATTTATTTCCATGTAACTAATTTTGGTGTCCCATTTTCCATCATGTATGATATGGGAAACTAAAGGTCTTGGTTCAGGACTTTGATAATAGATTTATATTATGTCTCATTATTATTGTATACATCAGAAAGTGAGATGGAATAAGAGAAAATTTACTAGTTTTGGGAAAAAATAAAATTCATATAACCTCCAATTTGATCATTGATTTCTTACATTTTTATTCGATATAATTTTTTGACACAATATCAAAATATATCTCAATATTTTAGATTTTTTTATTTTAAAATAAAACATATCCATGATGATGTTTTGTTTCCACTTGTGTATGTTTTTTGGTAGGGTGTTCCTAGATAATATCATATACTAACTTCTCATTGATTATTTTCTATGAAATGAATATAAAGTATTACTCTTTTATAATCAATTCTGATTAGAAAAAAAAAATATTTAATATAGGGAATATAATAATATACATTATTGGGATATATGAGAGGCCACGTGGACTTCGTGATGATACATGTAATGCCTCAGATTTAGAACTTCAATGATGAGAGTGACTTAGTTATTCGTAGTATTAGAATAACGAATCTCAGTATATAGATTTATTTAGAAAAGAAAGTAAAGATATTTTTTGTTTCATGCATCATTTTTATGTGTGAGGGGAGTAGTGATAGATCATTCCCTGGTGGAGAATGATATGATATCCTTGTCTAAATCTACAAGTGCCATCACGCTTTCATGATGTAGTAGATACAATTTTATATACTTAAAAAGGATTTTGGTATTATCTACCCCACAGCTATTTGATACCATTAATCATTATCATTGTGAAGGATAGATATATCCCATAAAGGTTGGCTACGAAATGATTCATATATTTAAGGTTCCCTTGAAACCCGATCAACAATTTAAGATTCATAGTATTTGGTATTTCTAGGATTCCACTAGTATTAAATAGATCAATCTCAATGATGTAGTGTGTGACCATAAAGATATGAAATTTAATAAACATTAATAAAAAAGAAATATTTATATAGTGTCTTTTTAAAACTATACTTCTACAACTTGGTTAATATTGTTAAATTATAATTTAGATGATCACAATGCTATATAAATTTGGAAAACAAGACATCAATGTTGCACTCTTCTAGTCCTCCCATGATTTTTTTAATTATACGATACATTGAACACTATTATATATACAATATGTTATTTAATCCAAATGGAATTACCTGTTGAAAAAATTTACACCATAGTGAACTAATATAATTGGATTCATTGTCATTGTAGTCCATATTGATCTTGTCAAATAATAAATACATATCCATAAAAGAAAATTATTATAATCCATTGGTTACAATGATCAAAATATTCATGAACGGTAGAAAGAAATAATCATTCGAGAAGTGTTTATTGAGGTTCTTATAATAGATTAATTCTTTGATCTATCCATTTTTCATTTTTATTGGGATAATTTGGGAATCTATTTTTGATATTTCACCTATTTTAAAAATATTTATTTCATCATTTTATCAACTTAATATTATACCTTCTTCATGTGTAAAAGGTTCATTCACATCAAAAAAATTCTTCAATCCTTAGAGGAACACATAAAATCATATATGAATAATATCCACATTAGGGTTCATCCTGATCATCTCTTTATAATTCACGGACAATGCATATTGATTTTTATTTAGGAATTAGACATACTTCTCACCCTCTTATTGAGGTAGGGAAGAAATAATTTTTATAAATTGTGGGTCTTAATTTTTCCCCAATTAAACAGACTATGATAACCAACATTTGTTGGGATTCCTTCCTTAAATGAACGAGAGTTGTTACCAAGGTCATAATATTCCACTTCCATATCCATTTCTATGGAATAATATTCTATCATGATATAAAACATATGGGTACCTCTATCACTAACAAAGGATGAGATGAAACAAGAAGAAATTTTGAAATCCTAAACAACCATGGATATTGTGGGGGAATCATTTTTATACATTACATCATTTTGAGTAACTCAATTAGTAATAAATTTAGGGAAATATCAAGTTAAAGGGAATTTAATGGTGGTATTTTAATTTATATTAATGTTGAAAGGGTGATTTCATATCTTGATAGGTAATTAATCTCACTGTATTTTTATTGACCCATGTTAATTGGAAAATTTTTAACATATCAACTTTTTAAAATTAATATTGTTGTTCATAACAATAAACTGGGATTTATTCTACTTTTTATATGTGATTTTTGGGAATCACATATTCATTTTTTATAATTGTATAAGTATTTGTATGGGTGATCAAATGGTGTTGGTAGTACTAACCTATATGTCACCCTCTATAATTGGTCCTTTTCCTTCCATCTTATATAAAACTATATCGATAAATATTTATTCACAATATTTAGAGGGGTTTATTTCATTATATAGTATTCCTTTAACATTGTTAAACTGTATTTAAATCATTAAGGTAATTTTTATGGACCACAAAATGTCTATGAATCCATATTATTTTGAGAAGCATGTTCTATTTTGTGTCATGATAAATACCAAATACCTCAAAATTCGATGTCATGTCCTTAATCTAATTTGTGATAATGATCTCTCTATGGAACATTTTCTCCATTTTCTCACACCCTTGAATAATAAGATTCGTTGCAGACAAATAATCCATGTCACATACCCAATTTCATAGGGTCTGGATCAGTATGAAGCTGATCAATCAATCATTATTGAATATATTCCTTCATATTTCTACATTGTTTAACATCTATGAAAAATATATGGGTGTAATATTTCCCTTCATAGTATTTTTCTAATATTTCTCTATAAATGATGTTGTGGTGTGAAACTCCTCATATATATTTTTTTCTCAGTAAACATTATCTATGGATACATCTACCTCAAATTCCCTAGGTCTCAGATGGGCCTTAATAAAAACCAAAATTAGTTATTTTTAATATAGGAGATCATTTAATATGGAGGGTTTCAACAAGAATGAGGATTAACATTTTATAATTTCAAATTTTGTTCCAAATTTATTCAAATCCCATAGTGGGGTTTCACCTTATCATATATTTTGAATATTTTTATTTTAGGATATATTGTTCTATTATATTGATTGAGGTCAATAGGGCATCAATTGTAAATGGTGTTGGTCATGTGGGAATACATCCTTGTTTGGGATGATCAAATAGTTACACCTGTGTCATCTAGTCATTTAAAAATAATGGTTTTGAATGACTGTTAAATGGATCAGAGGTGTATTCACCCTCATGTTTGGATTTACGAATCTCTCTCTCATCAGTATAATATGTATATAATTATTTTAAAAGGATGTGATGATAATATTAGGTTCATCCATAAGTATTTTGACATGTACATTATTGTTTTCCAACCCCTTACTTTATCTTCTTGGTCAAGTATAGGGAAATTATAATAAAGAAAATATTTATCAGAATATAATGGTATTTATAAATTAATAATGATAAATAAACCCATTAATATTCTCTTCAATTGATGTGGATTCTATTTTTTGTGGATGTTTCAATTCCTTCGACACTAACTGAATGAAATATATACAAGTCAAATACAATGTTAACATTGGATGTGTATATTTTCCTTCAATAATTTCATAAATTTAATGAATATGTCTTTATTCATGTGGTGTATTAAAATTTTTCTCCTTAGGATCAAGATACAAGAGCAGTTTATGAATTTATTATCATAGGGTCGAATTAGATAGGTCAATTGTCTTTTGAATCATATAATTATCAAACTTCCCTTCATTCTGACCATGAAATACATACCAGTCATCATATTCTTAAATTTTGGTGGTGTTCACATATACTATCTAATCTAGTGAGTTTCCTACTATCACTTATCATGAATCATACATTCCTTAGATAACGTAATTGAAAAAAATTATCCCTTGATGTTTTTACCCAACCATCTATCAAAATATCATTTGTGAGGGAAGTCTATGAGGATGAATCCACTATTATTCCCAATATCTAGTATCTTGATAAGATTGCATTTATTGAATTTAATTAATTTTTAAATATTGATTCAATTATTAAGGAATACACATTTTTATTCAGTTACTCAAATCATTGGTGTCCATAATATCTCTTTACATATTTTTTCGGTCAGTTTACTCTTACATCCACTCATGTGTGTCCACCGAGATATATAGGGCCTTACATGGTGATATAATATGAACCATTATTTGTTTTAGGTTGAAAATAAAACACTATTTTCTCTAGTATTTCAACCTTGTGTTTGAGGAGTGTGTAGAGTTTATACCCACATTTTATAAATGGAATATTCCATTAATGGTTCCATTTCTAATTACCCAAGGATTCATAATCAATATTTCATTGGGATTAAAGGTATTTTTATCTCATATTATGTGTTCGTAATTTACAGTTCCAACAATTTCTATTCCACATGTGGAATACTATATGAGTACATAATAACATTACATCTGGTTATATTGATATTGAATCACTCATTTTAACACTCATTACAATTTTTAGGACAAAATATTCATTATCCTAATCATGTTGAAATGTTTCTAATTGAATTGGGTATAGTGGTATTCCTATACAACAACATATGTTACTGAAAGGCCTCTATTTCACATAATGGTCAAATTCCACACTGTATGAATATAATGACTCTCTTTATGGGTGGGATGATGGAAATATGTACTCAAATTCGGGAGAAATTCAATGTCATCATTTCCCCTTTTTAGATCAACATTCATCTATATAAGGCTATGTATATCACTATCAGAATATTATACTCATTTCTCTATGGAATGGATTCTATCCCTTCTAGATGGTGAGTTGGATAAATCCAATCCATTCCATTTATCATTGGATCAAATCCATTGAGAAGTTGTAAACTCATCATTTAGAGGTTCCATGTTTTTATTACAAAATTGATTCAATATATCAGCTACCACGTTTTCACCTAAATATAACTAACGACATAGGCTAACATATTTGAGTTCTGACATTCATTATTTTTATCATGTTCGATATCCTTTTCATGATATATTATGATGATTTTCACTGATTCATTAAAAAAATAGTATCCAAAATATCATTGACTAAATATTATGGAATATTTATAAATCACATTTCACCTTCAAAAGTAAAATTGGGAACTAATCCTAGCCTATAGGTCCTGTTCTGCTATCTGGTCTTATGACCATTGTGGAGTTTTACATTATTTTTTAGGTGTTCCCCCCATATTAACATATAAATTATTATCTCGATAAATAAACTAATAATTCAAAATGATAATTCCACATAATATTGTTTTTTCATTTTTGGGATGAATGATAGGGATTCCATCTATTGGTGTTTACCTCCTTGAATTATAATGAGAATTTTCATTTGAGGTGGTGAAAAAAATTCTCACATCCCTATAATATAGGGTTTATATAGAGAAAAAAATTAATACATTAGGAACTCATTATGGTTATAAAACCATTGGGTGAATGTGGAGGTAAAAATCACCCCAATACCATGTGATGGGTTGGGTCCAAGATGGATTATATATAAAATTCTATTTCAATATTCATGATTTAGCACGACTTCATTCATGAATGTTCTGGGTAAGTGGATGGATGTGATGAGAGTCACTTATTGAACAGATATATTTAGTTATAATAGACTTTTTTCTCTTTATTTGAAATAGATTCCCATTTTTAATGATTCTTCTCTAAATAGACTATTGGAAACACTCTCTCAAAACTCAAAAACTTTTTACATCCTCATAGTGGAAGAGTTTCATTTCCTCTACCAACTATACTGTGTGTTACTATGTCTTACAATCTCTCTAGTGGCTATGAATTTGTAGGATGCTGCACCAAAAGTGGATTTCTATCCAAAGGTTGGATGGATGTGGAATACTCTATAATGTCCCCAACATATAATATATGTGTATGAAGAAAAATCATTGATTAATTGTCTGATTAATTTCATGTTACGAAGGAATGTTTGTTTTTCCCATTTTGGTAATTTTTTATCCTATGTGTTTTCCCATAGAGAAAGTGTCTATGTATATCTAACAACAAAACATGATCATGGATTGGTGGTGACCATTACATCAATGAAAATAGTGGTTTATAACCTTTATACCATGAAATTGTTCCACCAATTTAGATTCATATAAGGCACAAAATCATTTTTATCTCATCAATTACTTTGTAATAAGAATTATTTAGGATCCAAAACATAGTTGGGTCTCTCATTACATTAAGATCCCCCAATATATCCTTATTAGGACCATATTCATTATAATATTACTCTACCACTCGATAATACAATTGAGGTTTCTTCTCTAGGTCACCCACTGTCAAAGGTAATGTGATTTCAATTTTTGATGTGGCACTAAATTTTGTTTCACCTGGTGTTTGGAGTTCCTCCTAATATGACGTTTTCATTATAAATGGGTGATTTTTACATCTAGGTTTGATGTTACCCTTAGATGGATTTCCCATATGAATGATAGTGGTAGATTCATAATAATCCATCTTTATACTAACATGATAAGGAATATGAGGATAGTTATCACTTTATTAAATTAGAAAAGGAGTGATTGTAAAATTATGTTGTTCAAGATACGCATTGTTCAAAATCTTGGTAAAAATAATTCATATGATGTGAGATGTGATCCCCATCATGTTTAATGGAAATAATATGATGAAATTAATTTTGGGTTTGAGTAAGAATATGAACTTGCTTTAAAAGTTCCATCATATTATATTGATTCCTATATATTTTTATTGGAATATTGTCCCACTTCTGAAATATTATTGGAAAATTTGTGTGTTATTCAATATTTTTATAAGGTATTTCATCATACCATTAAGTGGTTCAATAATGATATTGGTAAATATTTGTTAATTCAGGGGTATGATACACGTTTTGATTAGAAATACCTATTATAATATTCCTACAGACCTATTGAACCGGAGAAGGGATATGTGAATCCACATTTATATCATATTGTTGATTATAGTGTGGTATTTTCATAGGATTATCCAATAATATGATCATTTCTATTACAATACATTGAAATATTATGAGTTGACATTATTAATAGGGATATGTGTCTTCCATGAGGTGATTTCAAAATTGTAAGGATGATCCTCAATTGGATTGGGAATTTTGGATTCATCCTTGTTGGCCATTTGAATATTCCTATATAATTCATTAATTCGAATGTCCTCTTGTCAGGATATGTTTAAAATACAAGGATAAAATAACCCAATTGGAATGGGGATATGAGTGTGGAATTATGCCACATCCCTTTTTAGAATATGTTGATCATTATTTAGAACATTAGAATGAGTATGTTGTTGATACATATGATTAACCAATTCATATTGATCATTGTGATATACTTCACAATCTATTTTTATACGAATATGTGTTTTACCTATATCATTAAAAGAATGTGTATGAGAATTTCCTCTATTTCATACAGAATGTAGTTGAATTTTAAGAGGTTGTATACATGTAAAAACCTATATATATTTTTTGTCACTAATTCATAACTACATACATCATTGAGTAATGTAGGGAAATATAAACAATATAATACTCCTTGTGATTACATATTATGTCAATGGTGTTTATGAATAGTTTTGGGGATAGGTGTATCCCCTGTACATGCTATCATGATCTGTTAGAATACATTTTTTGAGTGGGTAGTTTTTTTAATCTTCTCCATTTATGATGTCCAAATATACTATGATAATTATTTGGTGGGAGTGGAGTATGATCCATCTCCCCATCATCAGAGACATGTAATTATTAATATGATATACTGGGGTCCTGAGTTTGGTTGAATGGGTTTGTGACATGTATGGTTGTGAACATAGCATAAGGCTGAGTGGATTTAAAAGATAGAACTTGTAGTAGTGGTTGTAAGCATCCCTCCATAATTATTCCAAAGCAGGGATCGATCTGTATTCCACCCATTATCCATAACCCTATGATAAAGATGATATATATTATTTATCAATAGATATATCATCCCAAATTGGTTTTCCATGGTTATTGGATTTACATGTTTGTTCTATGACCTACCCACAACATGGTGGGATTGTGGGATTTAGTTCAAAGAGACCTCTATGTATAGCCTCAAGGATTAGGATTTTAATGTTCAATTCATATTCTGATTCCATCATGTCTTCAACATGATGCTAAGGGGACCGGGGGTTGAAATTTTTCATGATCTATAATGGCCTTCACCATAATTGAGTTTCACAAATATTCTCATCATGATTCTATGTCATCATATTAAGAGGATTTTTTGAGTAGGATATCTATAATAATATGTAAAACAATGTAAAAGTTCAATTATCATTAAAACATTATATGTAAGGGATATTATTAACCATATATACATAATGAAAAAATATGGTAAATTTTTATCAGTTTTTCATCTTCTTTCATGGAATACACATAATGGAATTTCCCTATGAAAACCAAATACTTTTAATTTTTTAATTAATATTATCATGTTCAAAGATCTTTCCTATATATAATTCTTTTCGGATTTCAAGTTTTAAAATTTGAGACTCCCAAAGACTATGATAATTCAGAAAATATATTATCAAACACATTAATATAATCTTAAACATATTCAATTATAATAATTGCATTTTTGTTCATTAATGTTCTAATAATACAGGCCCTTATTTCACAAATTTTTCTCTATATTTTTATGGGAATATGGTTGACTATTATGTATTTTTTGTAGTATAAAAAAAATTCATGTAAATAATTTATTTCCATATAAATTCACCTTAGCTACCAAAAAATTAATGAGTTTCAGGAATGATTTCATAAGGAATTTCATCATTGGAATCTAAAATTCAATAATTCCTAGGAATTTATAATAGACAACTATAATGGGATGATAGGATCATTACATATTTAGGGGTGGGATTATATTAAAATTTTCGAATATGTTACATATTTCATATATATTTTTCAATCATCCACAAACCCAGAAATGAAAATTTTTTCCATAACAAAATTATAATTCATTGCATATATTTACATGTAGAATATTTTTCTATTAATTTATCCATCTATATATGTTTGAGTTTCTCCATTGGTTTTCTATTATTTTTTAACAATTAAGGACTTGTACTGTTTTGATGTTTTAATAAAATGAAATATTGAGTTTACTTCTTTAAAAATGGACATTGGTGTTTTGCTCTGAATAGACCTTGGGCCATTTATTTTTATTCATTTTGAAAATTTCCATTTTAAGGGTTAAATAGAAACCCATACATGGCCCATATGCATCATGGCACTACATGACCTGAAGGTATTATATGTAATCATGTAGGCAATAACTACTTGTAACTTATCCTGCTCAGCATATGTATCATCATTCCATCTACCAACTTTCGCATGGTTGTTCATTTAGGCTTCCCATGCATGCACATGGTAGTCTTGATAGAAATATCTACATCCTCTGATTACGTACAGTGTTACAACAGGTTTAATTTACATATATTGGGAAATTTAATCATTTTTCCTAGAGATTGGACCTTATAAAGGAATCATGATTGTCATATTTAAAATAGGAATAAATTTCCTCTTAGTTAAATTGTTACATAACTAACTGGTGGGTGAAGAGTTTTAATTAACAGATGTGAGGATTATTGCCCAAGATTTTAAGAATTCAACAGGGAATATACCATGATAGATGCTAATATTTTGAGGAATTTGTGTCATGATGTTGGCATGTTATCCATGGATATCTATGACCACTCTAGTCTCACTTGATGTCTAAAATAAAGGATTATTGAGGATAAAACATGTCACAATAGATAAAAGAATTAAATTTTATAGGACATACACACTATGGTCACACTAATATTTGAATGGTTCTTGCACACTGAGGTCACCCAAATTTTGGGATTTTAAATATAATATCAAAATGATAATTGAAAATCACTAATCATATATGAGTCAATATCAGTGTGAAAAAAACTAGAACTAACATGGGTTTATACATCTTGCTTATAGGTGTGGGAAACATGCCTTAATGCCTCTCCGATTGAATATGATTAAAAACATCATGATGTATATGAACCAATAAAAATGGATATGGTTGTAATATTTTTCATGGAACTAGTTCCTTAGGAAGGATTCCATTAAATCATTATGCAAAAAACAATTATACCCCTCAATGATAATATATTATCCCAATGAACTAATGTATGGATAAATATGGTAGACACACATGGGTTGGGTCCCATGAGATAGTTTAAATTGAATTTCAATTGGATGACAACATAGTGGATGGGAATTCCTCATATCGTACCTTATCCATTGGGAAACAAATAGAGGGTACTATAAGTTGTCTATTGAAAATACATAGATTATGTAATGACACATTTTGTGTACATGGATTGATTATGTTTTCATGAGTCTGAAACCAATAGTTTATCATGGAAAAACAACATATAAATGGGGTACATTACCAATGTATAATGGTTATGTGTTCTCATGGTTCATGTGAACATGTACAAGAGTGAATTATTAATAAGGATGGAATTTATAAGGGCGGTTGTTTGGTCTATATGATATGTCTGAGGGTCCATCCCATGATCAAGGAACAGATCACGTCAACCGTGTGGTCCATTTGACATGTCTAGAGTCATTCTCATGATCTATATGAAATGTATATGGTGGTTAACATTATCTATTTGAAACATATGGATTACTTCACGTGATTTATAAAATATTTATATAGTATATAATGTCGTCCTTATTACATGTCCAATGTCCTTTTTTTATATATTTGATATCTATAGATCCCTACATGGGATCCAATAACTAATCATGTGAAACACATCTTCCATCCCATTAATAAAAACCGAAATTTTTTCATATAAAGATATAAAAAAATATATATTTTTATTTCATACATCCCACTTCCTTATTTCCATTGTTGTATCACATGATTCGGTCAATATGTAAAATAGAATTCATCTGATTCATGACCTAATAACATGAAACATTTAATAAGTTAGTTTCTTTTATTTCTTATATGATACTAACCATATGTTCTTATGTGTAAGGATCTTGTGATAAGAATATCACTTTTCTCTAATTATTCACCTCTAATCTATGAGTTTGTTGAATTTTTTCTTCATCCATGCAGGCTTTTATAGAAATCATTTACCTAGTAAATTTTCCAAATTACATGATGATCATGATAATATTTCATCTTCACTCGATGGAAGGTGTGTCTGTATAAGTTTGTGATGTATTCTGTTCTCCACCTCATCCAACCACATATCAATAATGATTTCCTCCCTTCATGAAATGGTAAATAGTGACTGCATGGTCAGTCCCTCAGTATCAGCCTCTCTAATAACTTATCCCTTTGACATGAATGAATTTCAATATTGTTTATCATGTTATTTAGATGGGGAATAACATGATGATTAATATTATTATGTACAATTGCCTATTTTTGATAAAGATAATATATTCAATGGTTTTTTCATGATCAACATAGAATTTATGAGAGACTTATAAATGATCATGTTGACATTTCCAATGTTTTGTGTGAAATAAATAAAATGTGTATGTGGTCTATTCGGATATCATGATGGTATGTTTTGGGGATTTTTCATTGTTAATTAACTAATCATTTTATGCATGGGATCCAATCACATGAAATAAAATATAACTAACACCACTCAATTATTTCATTACATTTATGTATACATTTTTATCCATTTGGTGATTGACAAGCATCCATCTCATAAGGTGTCACATGATCATCATTTACATGTATATTTTTTTCATGTTAATGAGGATGTTATATTCCTCATAGAATCCTATGCTATAAGACCAGAACTGAGTAATGCTACCTCTATCTCCTGTTTCTCATTTTTGGAACCACTGGGGGTGCACGCTAGTCCAACTTCCAATGATTTTCTGCTACCTTCACCCATACACAATCCCTTGCCACTATCGCTTGAATCTGCAACCTGCCAAGGAGACATACTCCCATGTCTATAGGATACCCCAGTATGAACCAACTTTATACAAAAATTACAGAAGTCAAACCATGATTCTTAATAAAAAATTGTTTGTTCCAAAACTATCTCTCTATTGTAATCCACACAAAATCGCATTGAATTTCGGAGACAACATGTTCCACACATATACGTAGACATATTGGGTGATAGAGTGCCCTAGTTCTTGAATTTGCACATAGAAATCTTCCCATAATGTTACTTAGCATTATCAAATGTGCAGGGTTTGAATTGGTATTGTGAGTTGTGGAAAACTAACCCAAACCGATATTATAGGGGAGTCATGATGCATGTGGAAGTCATAAGACCAACTGAAGAGGTAAAATCAGACACCATTTCAGCCTCACGGGGAACTGGACCAGGCTTTAACCAATTCATCCTTAGTTGTGAATCTAATCCACATATTTTTGGATTCTTGAAGACCCATTGTTTCTTTATCCTGTAAATCCCACAAACAAAGGATATACATGTCAAATGAATCCACCGAGGGACGTCGCTACAAGAAGTGTTCAATAAGGGATAGATTCAGAAGAATTGGAGCCTTGTTGAACTATGAGGTTGAGATAGAATTGTTCGAAAGGCCATTTATCAAGTCCAGAACATTATGTGGTTGAGATATCATAGGGAAGGAGGGATGAATGTTGTAGTTTGAGATGGGAGAGAAGGATATAGCCATTCCTGTGATGGAAGCCAAAGGCACCTCCCCCTACAGGGAGGAGGGACTTGGAGGGGATCCAATACCCTCTCTAAGGGGTGAAGGCATCAAAAAATCACTCTCGCCTCCCCTACCCATATCAAAAAATCAATGTTTCCTCGTAAATGACACATCATATGCCATATTTTTGTTAACAATTTCATACATATTATTGATTATAAAAACACATTTTCAACAAATACATGTTTTTTTAAAGATAAAATTCATTATATGTGGGTTCATGTTGACCTATCAGGAAATTGTAGTCAATGTAAAAAATTGGGTGTGATTAGATTAAAAATGAAAACAAACACGGTGTGTACTTTTTAAACAAACACCATGTACCCTTCCTAAAAAAATTCAACCAGACCAAGTACATGCCAATGTAGTTAGCCAGAACACACATGTCATGTACTACCTAATAACATGACATTTAGTCTTATCCAATATTATTTGGTGGTTTGAATTTATTTTACAATCCGTTTTTGGAAGAAAAACATTCTGTATACCAAAAAAACCTACCAAATCCACATTGAATTCCAAGGAGTGTCATGGTAGATCACATAAATGTGGATAATCTGAATAAAGGATGGTTAACCCGTATACATGGTGTTATAATTATGGTATATGCCATGTATCCATACATTCAATAAACAATGAGGAAAACCACATTTTTTGAAGGTGGATATTCTAGGGGGAGGAGCGTTCACATTTCTAATTGACCTCACCTAAATACAAATTTTGATCTTCCATTCATATTTTATCATTTTAATTTTAGATTAATTATTTCTCTTTCCCAATTCCGTTATATTTTACCAATGGTAGGTGTTTAGTTTCTTCTCATCGCATACACATTGTGCATGGGTGTAGGAGACTAGTATTCCGATGTACGATTTGTAATAAGATTATGTGTTTTTTGTTATTTAAAATCTATTATGTTTCAATTATTATGATATCTATTGTACAATTACATTAATAAATATAATTCCATAGTAACCATTGGTAAAATTATGGAACAAGAATGAAACCGAAGAGAATAACTAATAGGGTTGCAACAGGTCAACCCCTAACCATTGGGTGATCTTGATTATACTCTTTTTGGGGTAAAGAACATTAAATCTTTTTATTTAATATACCATCAAAACATGGGATTGATCAATTAATAGTGTAATTGATTATTATCAAATATGTAAAAAATGATTTATAAAAATTTCCAATGTAGACAATTATAAATTATGATTTTAATACTAAGGAATAATTAATTAAATAAACCCTAATTGAATAGGAACACCATAATTTTTTTTATTTTTATACACATACATAAATTTTAATTTAATTTTCAAAGGTAATTTAATTATTTCATTTCATTCCATTAATTCATCATTTTATTCTGTATAATCAACTATGATTCGACAATATACACTATATATTTTCTTCTATGCTTCATTGTGGAATGGACAACAATAACTACTAGCTACATAATTAATCAGTTTAGAAGGTAAAAATAACATTCAATTTTCATCACTTAATGATGGGAGTGTTAAAATTATATCTCTAGTACCCTGGAAAATGGAAATTAGTATTTTGAGTCTCATTTGAAGTTATTTTACCCAATGTATTCACTTTTTCTCATCATTTATTATTTTTATTAGGACCGTCGGAAACAAATATATATATTTTTATTAGAATGGTGATTGGTACAACCCACATAGAGATGTTTTTATCTAAATGATAGAGCATTATCATGCCCATATCAAGAAGAGTATTATCAGTACATGGATGATGGTTTATTGTATGAGTAATACCCATGTACATTATTCACAACACTAATTCCTACTTCTGTTCTAGATCCATCTTATGCTAATACTAAAGCAATTAATATCGATGATGATAGACATTATCACAACCCAGTAAGACCATAGAAAATGTTTGGGGGACTTGGTACTATATTATAGAAACATTCAAAGCTAATCACTTATATAGATACTCGGTTTTAGTTCAGGTTTGATTGTTTTATTTCTATTTTATATGAGAAAAATGTTATTTTGTTTTCCCAACCATTCAATCACTCAATTCTTTTAAAAAAAATCAAATCTATAAATTTAATTGTGGGGACACCTCAAATCATTATAATACTGAATATAATAAATTCCTTCTATCTATCCCTATATTTGGTCATTTAACATCTCAATAGGACTCTTGTCATTATTTTTAGGTTTTACGTATTGCAAAGTGAGAACCCTACGAGGTGGAAAACATACATGAAAATTCCAATAATCAAGTACACCATTATCAAATTTCTCAAATGATAATGGATACTATAATCTGTGATCAATACCACATGAATATCATGAAAATATTCTCAAAGACGAGGGTTTCAAACACATTTTGAGGTTCCTATAGTAGAAGAAACACACACCTTCAGATTATGAGTATGTTCCGTAACTCTGACCAATATAATGTCCAAAAAAAGGCACTTTATGGATGACTCCTTGACACTATACACTCTCATTATTTTCTATTTTTACTAAACACATATCATGTACTTTTTTCGACACTATGTGTATAACTAATTCTTTTTGGACTCTATTATTGTAATAGTAAAATAAGATTATTCACCATATGTACGTATTTAAATAGTGTGAACAACTAATTTTAATTTATATATTAATTGAAATGTTATTATAAATAAATATTAATTATGGTATAACACTGAAATGGAGGATTTTTTGATGGAAGGGTCACTAGAGTTTATCCGAGTTGTAATTTGTTCAGATAACCTCAAAACCTCCATAAGTACGTGATTCATTTTTAATAATTTTTTTATTAAATAGTGTCTGATAAGATTTTAAAGGTAAATAAAACCATGTAAGGATAAAAAAACCAATGTTTTTGTTTAATTGTATGGCATGGGTATTTCCATGAGATCCAAAAGACTCGGGTTTGAGTCAGGCTGGCTCATCAAGTTCAATCATTTTTCTATTAAATAAAACCACACAGTCTGTATTTTAGTACATTTCATGTGTTTAATTTTTTAAATAATTTAAAATGTATTAAAAAAATTATAAATCACATAGAAAAGAGTTGGGAAAATTGTTAGAGTCATATCACAGGGTTCAGACGACCTGATTTTGAACAGGGCGAATCCCTCCCCATCATCTCAACAATTAAATAATTAAAACCACATATCATGAATTATTATTTTAGCTATATAGTATTATTGAAATACAATTAAATTAAAAGATATGGAAACCTAGTAGCAGAACAACAATCACTCAAGTGATTGAAGGCATGAATTTCGATCGGGGATTTCATCAGTTCGAATTGATCTCCAATTAGTATGCCAAAAGTTGTATTTATATTTTTCCATTTTTGAAAACGTTTTTTTATTTATATGATACAATATGTGTATAAGTACATTTTATTTAAAATATATAATTAATTTAAATATTCCATATGTTTTAATATATGGTATTTTAAAATAATCAGGGTTTAAATATTTATTATTTTAAAAAAATATGTTATTAATATAAAATATATATCATTGATTTTATGGAGAGTGACATATCGTGTGTCCCAAATAAATAAGACATAAAATCTTTTCAAACTGACCCCATATCATAGACCACCTCCTCCCCATTTTCATCCCCCACATCTTGTCCCATATTCTACATCACCTCTCCTCCATCAATCACCAATTTTCTATCGATTTTATTATATATTTATCAATATTATGATCCAAAATAATTTTTCCCCTTTTACGCCCCATATTTCACTCATTGCATGGATTTATGCGGATTTATAATCTGAGTAGGTGTTCGGATTAACTTAGAAGTACACATAAAAGAGCAAAAAAAACCTTTAATATACGGTAAATTTCCTCACATGCTCAGTTATCAATTTCAAAACAAAATGGTGTGTACGTTTGGTACACACCATATCTAGTGCCTCTAAACCAGTTCAAAGAAGAAACCATGTTTGTACCACCACATGGTCATATGTCCCATGAAATACACATGGATTGTTTGATAGTAACATGGAACATACATAGTTCTTATAGACATGTCAAGGTAAAGGATTTACATAGGTGGGATTCCTTGTTTCTCTCACATGATATTTACCACATATCACCAAGCATGTATTTTGTTTTCCTCCCAACTCTGCCCTTCGTCCCATTATGGGAACCACACTAAAAATATCTTCTTTTCTAACTACATGACATGTACTTCTTACACACAGTGTGTATTAAATTATCACACACATTCCCACTCAACATGTGTATCATGAATATAGTGGTTTTCAACCTGATCCTACTACTGTACATGTAGTTTGGATCTACACGCCGTTTTGTTTTCATTTTTTCATGTTTTCTCTCTTGTAGTTATTTCATTCCATTTTATATTATCTTTTTTTACTTTCACAACTCCATTAATGATCATGTAACACATGGATAAGGTGATTAAGAAGTGGCCTATTCAAACAATTGATATAGATCCACATGTATATCAAATCCTGCTAAGGCAGTCGACAACAAATTTAATGATAGATATCTTAGTTTGTTAGCTGCTATCCTTGGTGGTGTTACCCACTCTCTTATATGAATACACACCATTAATATCTACTATCTATTTGACACCATGAAACAAAATACGAGAGTTGTTAACCATACAACTGCAATAACCACACACTCTCCAGCTACCGAGGGCTTCTTCATAATAGATACCCCACCAATGAAGCACAATAGAGAACAACCACAACGAAACCAATTGTGACTACACCATGAACAAGGTTGTAAATGACTGAAAATAAATATACAATATCATATAATCCACATTTTGATCCATCATATAACCATTCATCATCAGTGGCCAATGACCCACCACATATGGCACCTGTAGAAGATCAACTACTACCGCACCCCAACATGATTTTTAGGGAATCTCATAATGTTGGATAGAAGTGGTAGTGAATTTTTTGTTCACTATTCAGAATAGTGGTTGATTCTTCGATATAATCATTCCTCAGTTTCTGGAAATATGTGGGGAGATTGTAGTGCTCCATTGCCCTAATAACTTTATTGAGATTCTCTAGGTCACCACTACTTCCATAAGATATTAAATTTCATATTTATATATAAATTTACTATTTCATGGGCCATTCTACCACTAAAATCCCAGTGACACAAGTGGATTGAATTTTATTTATCCTAAGAGGACTTCAATTATCATTTAACATGGTTGAGTTCATTTGAGTGTCTATATTATATCACCATTTAGAAAATCCACCCCTATTTACACCCAAACCCATGCGGGCTACACGATCCTCATCTCTCTATTGCATTAGGATGATGGTCTTGGCCACAAGTACAACACAACCTTACAAAATTGCACTGTCATAATTTCCCCTAACCACAATTTTATCCATTATTATCTGAGCATCATTATATTCCCTCCCAACAAGGATATTGGTTTCTTGTACTAATATGATATATAGCTTCGTACATGAATTATTTGACATGGTTACCTAGACCCCCATTCCTTCCACATGTCCTACTTCCACTCTATGATCCATGTCCATCAAGGAAACCTAAAGGATAGATTCTATGACTCTTAGTTATCACACTACATTAGGGTATTTGAAAAATATTTCCATCAATGTTTCATAGTTCCTCTCAATTATATGTAATTCATCATTCTTATAACTATAAAGATAGTCTAGCAATAATTTTATTCCTTTTTTAATACAGGTTTCCCCAATAGTACATGCAATGATAAATATCCCACATGATACTATTGGTGCTGCTATTTATGTACCACCCCCTCCCTAGTGGATATTCTATCTCCACTACTTCCCCCTTTTCCTCCCCTCCCACCTCATCTACTATTCCATTATCTGATGTCCCATCCATTTCACCACCTCAACCCACACTGTTAATAAATCTCCAAATCACCCTCTTCTTGACCATCTTTGATCACCACCTAAACACCTTGGATCATCTTCAGGAACGTACAGAGTTATTCCAGGCCTACATGGCTCAGATACACGAGATGATGGAGGGAGTTATAGGATTAATTATCTATCACATGATGCTTTTTATTCCATAGAATAATAATCTTACTTTAGATCCACATCATTCCAAAAAAAACATAATATACAGCTTGAGCCACAAATTATATGCTCCTATACACTACTGGGAATGATGTTACTTCCAATTTATCTACCATGAGGGATGTCTTAGTTGATCCCACCAGATAGTGTGAGGAATTATTACCACCAGATTCAACTATAACATTAATTTTTTTAGATCCACATGTTTCTGATAGTTCATCCTATGAGGAGATGCATTAACTATTTGAACACATATGTTTCATAAAATATATATATTTTGTGTTACGGTATTTATAAGATCGTTTATGTGAACGTATGATTATTTTTCCATTTCATCGATAGTCAAAGGTTTATTGATGTGTTTTGTTCATCTCCTTCCCACCTATTTCTAAATTTTTGAGCTCTCAATGAGGGGAATATATTTTTATATATTTTTTATCTACCATTATTTATATTACATTATTAATTACTTTACCTCACCTTTTCATATTTATGTTCATGGACATCCTCTTCTATTCCTTGGAATTTCAAATGAGAGACCATGTGACTTAGTATGGGTGGGGGAGTGTTTCCATATTTACTAGTTTCCCCCCTACGATTATATCAGATAAATAATTAATAGAAGAAATATTATAATATGTGGAATTTTTTTTGACATTTTATAAGTATAAATAATAAATACATATATTTTAATTGTAATAGTTACAAGATTATTTTAATTTTAATGTCTTATAAAATGAATGCTGAAAATGTTTTATTTTTTATTTCAGTCGTGTAATTTTTTTTATTAAACCAGAAATTATTATTCATTACATTACATGATTAAGCTATTTTTATCATTAGTCGCAAGAGTTATTATGATCGTTTTGTCACATTTATTCTTATACACTCATAATTGGATGATTTGTAGGATATGAAAGACTACTATAATATTTAGTGTTTTCTCCTCAAAATAATTATATCTTGAATAAAATTAAAATTATTGAGTCATTTTATCGATATATTCTTCCCCTTTGACATTTTTTCCCACCCTTTATATGACCATCATAAATGATATAGATGCTATGAAATTCCTTGATAATAAACAACATTAAAATCTAATATATCCTTCTGTCGATTAATATTTAATGGTATATGATAATTCATTTGATATTTTAAGAGGTATGTTTTGAATTCACTCTATATTTTGGTGAGAGACTAGGAAAATAATTACGGGGGAAGGTGACTCATTTTAATTTGGGAATAAGGTTTCAGAAATCAGTATTCATTGTATTCATATGTGGTCCCTCTAAATTTTTAAAAAAATATAAAAAATGATTAATGAGGATCCAAATTCATTCCATTCAATTAATACATCTTTAAGAACCCGTATTGGTAAGTCAATATCACAATGACTGTGACCTTTGAAAGATCTTATTGGGGATCCATTTTTTGAGCATTATTATAGAATATCATGCATTATTATTTCAGAAGCCAATATTCATTGTATTCATGTGTTTTCTATGAACTAACCATCATTGGTATATAAAAGAACCAAAAATCCAAATAAATAGTTCCCATGAAGCACAAAATCATTATATCACATGAATATTTTCAATATAACAACATTATCATAGAGAATAACCATTTAATTTTTAAATAACGTAATTATAGAAAACATTTGGAAATAAAAATGAAAAAATATCTTTAAAAATAAAAATGTAATCATATAAATCAAGCCCCAAAATAATATTGTGTTGCTAATGTGGGAAAATACTCTATTATTCTATTAGTTTTAAAAATATCATTTAATTTTTTTAAAAATAAGGTGTATAAATGATTTTTTTGAAAATATATCCTAAGATAAATCATAAAAATGATTCATTTTTTGAGAAAATTTAAAAAAATTCAAATATTTAATTTTTAAAAGTTTCATTTCATTGTAAATAAATTGATAAAAAATAATTAAAAATCGGTAAGAAAGAGAATCGTTTAAAAAAAATCATTTAAACATCTTGAATGAGTATTTTTAGTTAATGGGGACCTAAAAATATCATAATTTTTTTGATAATTAATAAAAAGAATTTATTATATTTATTAGCTATAAATCACCATAAGAATTGAAATACGACATAATATTCTGAAATTTCATTTGATCCATAATCACAGCAAGAGGGTTACATTTAACTAAATGTTATTAAATTGATTATAGAATTACATAATCTAAATAATAATATTCATTACATAATTATAATTTTATACAATGATTACACTTTTAAATAAATATATTAGGTATTGACATGAAATAAGAACATCGTTATAATCATGGAGATGATATGTCATACCTACATATGAGTAACATTTTGATTTTTCAGTGATCATTATAGAATGAAGGTATGTGTAACTTTATCATTAAAAAAATTTCATAATATAATATATATATAATTCATTTCCTTTAATTTACATAGATATACAATACTTGTTTAATGGTTATAAAAAAGGAATAACATCACTTTGTGGGGGTGGTAGTCCACATGTATAATTGAATGAAATTATGATTTTATGTTCATGGAATAATATTAATTTAAACTATTTTCAATCTTTCTAGAAGTATAAAATCCTCATTAATATCATATATATATTTATAACATCATTATAAATTGTCTTTAATTATCATGATGTAAATTGAATTTAATCTGTTTGTGAGGTGGTAGTCCATCATACACACGATTGGTGAATTCCAATCGTATTTGATTAAAGAAGAAGTGGATATTGGTAATGAAAATAAAATTATAACATATAATTATTAGTATAGTACTCGAATTATTATTTTATCATTGTTAAATAATATTCGGTGGTGGTGAAAGAAGAAATGATTTATAAATAATTGAATAAAATGATGTGTCTAATTTAGAAAAACTCATTTTCATACCTTAATACCAAAATTTTGGGGTTTTACCTAAATATTTCATCTATATTGAAAATGAAGGTTTATGTAATTATGTTGCAGAATATACTTGGGAGAATGAATATATTTTTAATGTTTTAATTAAAGAGAATAATAGGATCCATTTTTAGGATAAGGGAAGGATACTTTTAGAACTTCTCAAAATTATAATTTATAATGAATTCAATATAAAAACTACATCCAAATTTATACGTATAAAAATATAAATAAGGATAGTTTTTTAATCCCCTCAACCAAGATATATTTGAAAAAAAATTAGTTAATTTAAACCATTTTATTTGGATTAACCATTATATAACATATTTTAATATTTACTAATGTAACAATTTTTTTAATATTAATATGTTATAATTTTTTCCCTATAAATTATAAATTGAACTCTTAATGGACAAGTAATTATATTTTATACAAAAATTTATCTCCTTTTTTTAATTTAGGATAATTTTTTTTTCTAAAATTTAATAAAATATTATTTTCATAAAATTTCTTTAGTTTCAACATTCACACTATTAACAAATTTGACATTAATAAAATCAATAAAGCTATAAATTTTTAAAAAATAAATTAATTAAACCCTACTATTTTATTTTAAACTGTTTAATTCATTTATCATCTTAATTAATTCCCTATATAATTATTTCAATATTGTTAATATCGTTTATCATATAATTTTGTTATTTGAATAATTACAACACCAACAATTTTTAATTAGTTAATGTAATTATTTCATCAAGAAATATGTAAAATAATGTAACAAGATGTATTATTTTAACTCATTAAAATATTTATAGTCGTACATATAATCTGGATAATCAAAAATTAAAATTTTAATAGTTAAAAAAATCCTCAATGTGATATCATATACTATTATTTAAATAAATTATTATAAAGGTTATAGTCTAATAAAAATGTCCAAAAAAATAATAATTAAATTTATATGATTAAGTAATGTTTAATTAGATTTGAACAAGAACTTTTATTCAATTTTAACCTACTTTTATCAAGATGAGGAATGCTATATATATTTAAGGCAAAGTCACATTTTGTAATTTTTTTTAATTTTAATAATATATATGACTTTTTTCTTAAAGTTTTATCCATTTATCAAATAAATTTAGAATCATAGTTTGTAAGGGTATAATTAAAATCATCCTATATAAATAGGATGAAAATTTATATCCTAATTAATTATTTTTAGTCTATAATAACCTATTTTCCCTTTCACTGAGGTTATCATTTTAACTATTTTTAAATCATATTAACTAATAATAAAAGAGACATATTTACTATTTTTAAACCCTGATATTCCAAATATGGATCAGTTTTTAGAAAATTAAAAACTAAAAAGTATAAGATTTAAAATTAAAATTAAAATTGTAAAATATAATAAAAATATTTCATAGAAAAAAATTCCCATTTTAAAAAATTATATTATACTAAAATCAGGTATAAAGATAATTTTAAAGACCACAAATTTATTATTTAAAATAGAAAATATAGAAAATATTATTAATCTATCATATATTATAATTTCATTATTAAAATACATTAATTTTAAATAATATTGTCAATATAAATATGTATTTTAAATATACATTGAAAAAGAAAACCATTGAGAAAATTACGAGAAGTTAAATGCATGAAAATTTTTATATATTGAATGAAAAAAATATATTTTATTTTTTCATATACATTTTATACAACTTATATAAATTAATTATACTATTAATTCATTAAATTTAATAAAATTTCTTTTTGATTGAATCATATATTTTCTGATTAAAATGACATTACAAAAGAGTGTGTACTTATTTTCAAATCATTTAACAATAATCTTTTTATATATGATAATATTATATTCTATAATTTTATTAATACTGTCTACTCCCTCTAATTTAATTCCCATGTTATATCAATCACCTAATAAAAATATTTATGTTATCATTAATGTTTAGTGTTGTGTATCTTGTACCCTATCATAAATAGTCATTACTTTAAAAAAAGGATTTTAAATTATCCCCCAACCATTATATAAATTGAGTCCTCTCAATTTTGAATTAATTATAGGAAATGTATGTTTGATTTTTCATTTTCCCTTTTTTGAAATCCCACATTGGAAAAAAATGTCAATGAAACAACCACATAAAAAGAAATAAAGGGATCTATGAAAGACATGTCGAATAACACACAACTAGTATTCCAATTAGGAATAAATGGACATGGAAGTAATGTTATAAAACCCAGATAATAATACAATGTGATATAGATCATTTTCATGAGAAATTTAACCATCCCAATACCATTCATTTCTTATGGGTTAGAAGTCCATTGATTTCACAATAGGAAAATTTAATATATAAATTATATATTTCATAATAATTTTCATAGATTTGAGGCATTAAATTACATTAATATCAAACAGGAGATGAAAATATACTTACTTTACAAGTATATTTTCACCATTTAATCAATTTCAACCTCAATAAATTTTTTTAAAAATAATTAGTATTTAATATGAATATTTCATTCTAAATGAATTAAAATAAACAATAAGGATCACTAAATCCGAAATAAATTATGATAATATATTATTCTTATCATTATATATTAATAAAAAATGGTTTCGATATTATAATTTAGTTCCGTAAAAATCATATTATATTATATTATAAAAATTATATTTATATATAAAATTAAACTCTAATAACCAGAATTCAACATAGATAATTCAAAAAATAATTGTCTTTAAAATTCCTAAAAAAAGGACAAACTATGAGTGAAAATAAAAATTTGCAAGAATTTGATAACATGTAATTGTAATATAATTTAAACATTTATCCTGAAATAACACAAATTACTTTCATACAAAAAAATAAATGCCTAAATCATGTAATCTCTACGATATAAAAACCGTCACAAAGACAAAAATAGATATTTAGAAATTTATTCCTCAAATAAAATCTCATAGTATTATATTTTTTTATTCATGTAATTATTCATAAAATTATAGAAACATTCTTCCCAAATATAATTAATCACTTAAGTAGAAAATGAATTTCTAATTCCCTGCTATTCTATATGGTCAAATATATGCCACCAAAATAATCATATTTTTCATTTAGAATATAATTTAATAGAATTTCATACTAATCTAGACATTATACAGTTAATTGGTTGGTGATTTACCATATGTATCTAATTGGCTATTGATTAAATTCTCCCAGCCATTCTGGATGTAGTGTGTTCTCTCATGACCTACAGGTTATCCACTTTTATCTAAGATAGTGATTTTAACAACTTGCGTAGAAATTTAAAAGACATACTAAAAAATAAAAATAATATATTAATTATTAATAAAATGTTTTAACCTCAATGTTTGCCTCTTAAATTTTATTTTTTATTCCGAAATGTAATAACCAATAATTATTGAACGATTAAATGTCATAATAAATATCATAATATCCATTAAAATATCATAACATAAATCCTAAAATGTGGTTTCATAAAAAATTTCATTCTTCTAAAAAATATAATTATAAATGAATGATATCATTCGAGACTCATTATAATACATCAAATGAAATAATAGTAATCATAAAGGATGGATACACCCAACATGGAAACCAATTACAATAAAATGACCTTAAAAAATGCATATTATAGTTATTTTAAAACTAGAAATATATTTCTTTTAAAAAAATAACATTTATGTTAATAGTTTTAGAAAAATATCTTAAAGTATTACACAGTGAATCCATATATAAAAATTGGTCACTTGCATTCAATATATTTTTTTTACACATAAATAATACCTTTAAAAAAATCTTTTTTTAAAGACATATCGTCACAAATTTGATCCTGAACTCATATATGTCCCTAGCATTCATTAAAATAATATTAAAAGCATTTTCAAGAGTTGGATAGTGAAAAAAATCATAGTAAGGGACATTAACAAACAAAATATGTCTATTGAAAACCCATAATAATAATAAAATGATTAAAAAATATATTACCTCAATATGGAATCATATTCTGAAAAATAAAATTTTCTAACCTATTGAAAATAAATCAATTTATCATAACTATATTTATCGGAAATATAAAAGATATATAAGCTCCCTGATATATCATTTTTCATATCACTCTAAAAAATGGAATAACCAACATGGTGAAAATCCATCATTAGAGTACCTATTGAATTGTGGGTTATAATTTCACCACATGTCCTTGGACTATTATGGGACTACCAATCATTGGTTAATAATGTAACAACCAATACTTGTTTTATCATCAAACCAACATAGATTAGATTATAACAGAACTACTCTTCACTATATAGAATTATCAAGAACCATAAAATAATCATAAAACCCAAGTGATTTTATCATAAAATTATATTTAATGAAATTAAACTTTCATATTTATATAACATGTTATTAAAAAACTTTATTACATAAAAATGAAAAATATTTATTTTAAAATGAATATTTAATATTGTAAATGGAGATTCAAAATATTATGTATTCATGATTATGGGAAAATTGACTGATGTTATATGAGTCAATTAAATTCCTCATATTATTGTAAAAAGAATCATTAAAAGTGGATGTTTTTTTAAAAGATTAAACCATACATAAAATAATAAAATATTACTTTTTGTAATTTTTTTGATAAATTGGAAAATATAATGTAAAAAATAGATATTAATAAAAATACATTTATAAAAACATTTTTTAACAAATAGATATTTATAATGATAATATAGAGAATAAATCTATAAAACCATTAAATAGATGTTGTTTTAGTTATAAATAGCATTAAAAATATGATTTCATTTAAGTGATAATTAATAAAAATAATAAATTATCTTTATCATATGTAAATACACATAAAACATTTTGAAATACAACATAATATAATATGAAGACATTTTATACATATTATTATAATTATGTAGATGTTAAACTCTAGAAAAACAATTGAGTTAAAAATTATGTTACTTTGAGTCCTACGTGCCACCTACGTTCTTTATATTGATGAATAAAAATATATAATAATAAATACATAAAAAATATCCTTTTAAATTTTCATTATTCATTTTATTAAACCCAATTCTATTTAATATATAATTAGTTAATCAATTTTGTTCACATTATAGAATTTGATGAAATTTTATTCCTACATCCAAAATGGTTTCGGTGAGTCGAATGTGGTAAATATGTCCATCCATCAATAATCTCTATCAAAAATTCATGAAATTATTATCACTTTTATACATAAATATTAGGTTAAAAAATCTAATAAATATGGTGATGGAAAATGAACATCAATACAATCATGGAGATGTAAGTAGTACATATGCATGAGTGAGGTTTTCATTTTCATCGATAATTATGGAAATAAGGTTAGTATAATAATAAAATTAACTAAAGGTAATGATATAGTATATATTATATTATTTCATTAAATATATTTATATATATTATAATTTGAAATTGATTGTTAAAACCAAATCTCATCCCTTAATGGTAGTGATAGTCTACACGTACGCACAAATGACATTATAATTTTATTGATAATGGAATGGAAAAAAATTGAAGTGGAATATTTGAATTTAATAAGGTTAAATATGTTAATAATATAATATATAAAAATTAATTTTGTTATTAGTACTAGTATTGAGAGAATGAGATAAAAACTGAATAACATCGGTTCGTGAGGAGATAGTCTATCATACAAATAAATGATTAATTATATTTCCATGTGATTGACGATGAAATATATATGGGTCAATACACTAACATACAAAAATATAAGTGTATTTCTGAATCCAAATATATTATTTTTTCATTGTTAAAATCATTTTTATGTGTGGTAAGATAAAATAAAATAGAAAAACATTATTAAAACAATACATCTTATTCGGAAAACATGCTTTGTTTAACACCTTAAGACCAATAAAGTCGGTGTTGTTAATAATATAAGGCTTCTATATTTAGGGGATGTATTATAATAATTTATTTAAATAGATATTTTATATCCAACAATGTTTTTAATTTTGAATAAATGTGAAGAAGAAGAGCATGTTTATGGGATATGGGAGGGGCAATGTTTATTCTTATCAAAAGATTAATTTATAATAAATTCAATCACCATTAAATTACCTCAAATGCACAAATATAAAAATATAATGTGTTATAGTGTAGTAATACCCCCATAAAATAGTTTTTATATGGTTTTGTGTTATTTATGACCATCTTATATTTATTAACCATTTTTAAACATATTTTTGATATTAACTATAATAATAATGTTTTAAAAATAATAATATTGTAATTTTTTTTTGTATAATGAATCAAATAAAATATAAATGGATCATTAGTGACATTTTAAATATTATATTATCCAAATTTTCTGTGTTTATGTTTTTTATTTTTCTTAAATATCTTATTAAAAATTTTATTTTATTAATTATAGTTAGTGTAAATTTTTATAATATTCATTACATAGAATTTAAGAAAACCAAGATAAGAATATAACATCAAAAAATAAATTTAATACACCACGAATTTGTTTTAATAGTCTATTAAATTTCTGGATCATCTAATTTAATTCAAATTAATGTTATTTTAATATTTTTAATATCCACTATTTTATTTTTTAAATTGATTAATTACCGCATCATCACTGTGTAATTATTTAAGGTAAATATTTCTTCATAAAAAAGTAAAAACAAATTAAGGAAATATAGATAAAGATTTTATCATTTATAATAATTTAACTAGGAGAAAATATCAACTAAAAATGATATATTACAAAACATACATTTTTCAAAAAACATGAATATGACATCATTGACTTTTCATTAAATAATATATGATAAATTTTATAATCTCATTCAAGTGGCCTAAAAAATAATAAATATCTTTATATAATGAAATTTAATTTATTAATTTTAAAGTGAACACCTATATATTTAAATGACCAAGATTTTCCCTATGTGAACACACAAGATTAATTTAAGAAAAAAATTGTCATTGTATGACTTTCTATGATTTAAATAATGTGTAAGTTATTTTCGTGGAAAAGTGTCCATTAAACAACTAAATATTGAAAAAATATAGTTATACTTTAATTAAATTCCACGAATATGAGATAATATGAATTCTTTCCTACCACTTATATATGATACATATCAATATTTTTTACCCATTAGTGAGGTAATAATTTTTACTACATTTACTATTCATTTTTTGAAAAATATGAAATAAATATTTATTAAATATTGAGATTTTGATTAAAAATATTGAATATTTTTTTTTTAAAATTAAAAACATATTATTCTAAAAATTGAATTTAAAATTATATAGAATAGATGCAATTAAAAGTAGTTTTTTTATTGAATTTCATTTTAAACATAAAATATTTTAATTAAAAATTTAATTCTAAATTCCATTTTCAATCAAATAATTGAATTATTTTGAACAGAAAGAAACAAAATAAATATTAATAATATTTTAAATTTTTGTATAAATATGTAAATACTAGAAAATAAAATACATTTTTCAAATAAAATCACTAATTTTCAATATTCATTAAAAAATATAACTATTCATAAAATTATCCAAATTTGAAAATAAAATAATTTTGATATTTTAAAACAAAAAATGATGTTTATTTTTTAAAATAACGTTTTGCTAACATCAATTAATTTTTAATAACATTAACTAAATAAAATATATAATGGTTATTTTTGACAAAAACCTATTTTCAAAGATTAAAATTACTTCCCCAAAAATTGTGTTTTTATTTTATAATAATTTAACAATAAATTAATAACGAGGAAGACTGTTTTATATTTAAATTTTCGGTTAAAACAATTCATTCCATTCAATTTAATCGCCAGATTACAATGGTCACTAAATAATAATATCCATTTTTCGGATTATGATTAATATTGTGTATATTGTATGCTATAGAACATAGACATTCATTTAAAAAAATTGTGGTTACAACATGGATCCTGAAATTCATTACAAAACTCATAGTAATAACAAAAATTCCATAGAGTTAAATTTTATCATGTGGAAAATAATGGGTTTTCATGAAGATCACATTGAAATAATAATAATTCATATAGAGAATGAAAATAGATTATATCAATACCAAATTTCCCACATGAAGCATAAGTAAAAAAAGTTCTATTGATTTTTAGTAATTTAAATACCATTAAAATATCTTCAAATTTAATGTTGTGGAAATTATAATTTTAAACTTCAAAATTACTTTTAAAATTTAAAATTCACATAATATTACAAAAATAATATTCATTGAAAATAAAATTGTAAATATGTACAAATAATTAAAAAAAATAATTGTAATTATAGTGGCAAAATATGTTTACCTCATAAAATTTATATTTTAAAATAGTTTTGAAAAATTATGTAAATTAACTCATAGTGACCAATTTATAAAAAAATTAAGAAAATTATTTATTTAAACCATTTAATAAAAGTCAAATATCATGTGAAATAGAATTATAAAATCATTTAATATTATAGAATAACTATTTTAAAACATTTTAACAACATTGTACGGATGAGAAAGAATTAATAATTAAAATATTTTATATGTTTGGTATCAAAGAAACATTTTTTTGAGGTTTTCTAATCAATAAAGGAAGAATTGGGAATTAGACATACAAAATACATTCATACATAGATAAGAATAATATTTATACGGAATGAGAAAATAATTTCTTGTTATTTCCCCCTATAGAACATTGTACATTAAATTTCCAAAGTGAAAATATATTATGACATAAAGCCTTTCATATATTGGATAAAATTCCTTCATAAAACCCAATGAAATAATAACATTATAAAAACATTAATTATCATGAAGATAATAATATTAATGAAATAATTTTCCAAATAGGTAGTATATACACATCATAAAATTATATAGTTCCAAATAATAAGCATATGTCCCAATGAAATATAATTTTAGATGAGTAGAACTTCTTAATATCATATGATTTAATTGATTATTAATATGTGATGACAATATTACTAAAAGAAACAAATACATAGAAAATAATTTTTTAATATATAGTGTCACAATTTAGATGTTGAATAAAATATTATAATTAAATAATAAATACAATGTAGAAGAGTTATAACACATTGAAATGTAATTGTGCTAAGAAAATCCACACCACTTGGTAACAATTATGTAAAAAACCCTTAGAAAAATTAATTCAAACCGAAACATAAAATAAAATGAATTATTTAGGATTCAACATATAAAATGTAAAAAGGGTATTATGTAAATATATGAAAATAAATTCTCTATATACTAATAAAATATGAATCAGTTAAATATAATTGAGATGAAATCCCATACATCCATTTTGTCTTATTATGTATGTTCTATTAAATAATGAATAATATTATTATGTAAAGAAAATTATTCCTATTTTTATTTATTTTATTTTATTTCATACAATGATATATTTAATTATATAGTGATTTAATTTTGTGTTTGACGCTTGGATATTATTTGGATAAAATTTCAAAAATGAATTCTATTGGATAGATGTCATCAAAGTTGTAATTATTCCACCATATCAATAGTAATATTCAAAAAAATCTTTTTTATTGATAAATTATAGAATTAAAAACTATCATGATATATGATTACAAAAAATGATATATATTACAATAATAGAGATAATATGTCATATGTACACATTAATAACATTCACATTTATCAATGATCATTACCGAAATATGGAATAATTTATTTTATATTTAAAATTTGATGATTATATCATTAATATAATATAATTTTGTCAAATGTATTTATATATTTAGTTCATATGATGTGTTCATGAAAACTGAATCAAATCACATTGTGGAAGTGGTAATCCACTTGTACGCATGGAAGACGTTATGATTTTTTAGAAAATAGAAAGGTAATGAATTAAATGATATATTATAAATTAATAAGAAAAATATTTCATGAATATAATTACTATACATTAAAAACAATTATAATAATCAGTGAGAGGGAGTGAGGGAAAATGAATTACATTGGTCTTCATTGGGATTGTCCCCCGTACATATGAATGTCAGATTCTATTACCATTTTCTTGAGGATGAAAATATATATAGGTTATTACAATAACGTTATAAAAAATAATTATATGGGATATATTTATTTTATTATATAATCAAGGATGATGGATATTTTATAGTGGTTAGATAAATAATAGAATAATAAATTTTTTTTGAATACTATACATGTTCTTATGAAAATCTTGATATCATTAAACCATATTCACAATAAATTATATTAACAAGAACAATTTTATAATAAATGATAAGAGAACTCATAGAATTTCTGAAAATATTAAATTGTCAAAAAATTATTATCATATAAATTTTTTACAAGTTGATAATATTCGAATCTAATATTTGTATGAGTCTAAAGTATCCCTTTAATTAAATTTTTTAGATGTATATATAATTTTTTGGCCAAATATTTTTTAACCAATATTAACTATTTATGAAAATTATGATGATAATAATGATTTTACTATTTAAGGGTCGCATTATTTATAGTAAATAGAAAATGGCACATAAATGTAAAAATTAATATATTTTAATCCATTTCATAATAACATGGTTTAATTTTGAATCGTTTTTAATTTTATTTAAATTAATAGATTATTATTTATTTTAATATATCGTTAATGATAATTTTAGAACTATTCATCTTCATTAGAATCACTAACATTATTAAAAAAATTATAATATAGTCCATTAAAACCAATCTACTATGTCATAGTGATCCATGAAACATGTGGAGCAGAATAATTATTCAGCTGTGTATTACTTTTAATATTCTTTGTATTATGTATTTCAATTTTCAATCAATTGAGTAATTTTTGTGGTAGGATTTCATAATTATTTAAAATAATTATATCATTTAAAAACTAATACTATATTTACATTATAATAAATCATTTATATTTAAAATTAATATATATAAATGGACATTTCCACCATTTATCTCTATGTCAATAATTTTTTGTTATTAAAAATGAGAGTTTGATATTTTTTTCTTTATATTTATCTAATTTTTACAACTATCAAAATCATTTTCAATTGTAAAAAAAAGACATATATTTTTCGTTATGATGATTATAGATCATTTATAATCATCCTTTAAAGTAGAGAATTTTTTTAGTTTCATTTTGTAGTCCTCATCATTTTATTTTTTCCTCAAATACACAATTAATTCTTAAAATGGTAGTAGAAATTATTATGAGTAATAATCATAATATAAATAAAGAAAACATACCTATTATTAAAATTTAGAACAACTATTTACATATATGGAATAAATCTTTCATGATAAATTTTGTAAAATTGTAATATTTTTTTTAATGTAATCCCACAAAACGTATAGAAAACTCATTTTTCAAATAATACCCTTTCAAATTCAAAAATGAATTTTACTATGTTGAAATATGAAATTAATTATTAAGGATGAAATAATAATATTATTACCAATAATTGTATAATTATGTTTTTAAAAAATAAAAATTAGTGTTTCATTTTTAATGTACGTTAAAAGAAAACACTGTTTTAAATAATAAACTCTATTTTCACTATTTATTGTAAAATCAATCATTTTAAAAAAATAATGATTTAAAAAAAATTATAATTTGTATTTGTTAATTTAATAAATGATATAATTTTTTTCAAATAAAATTTCAAGACATTTCAGAAAATTATTATAATATTTTCTTTAAAAAATAATTATTTTTGAATAAAGTTTATTCATAGGAAAAAAATATTTTCTTAGAATGCTGGGATTATTTTGTAATAAATAATAAATAAATTTAAATTTATTTTTAACAATGAATATATTTCATAATTTGGGTAATCCAATTCACACCCTCGAATTTTGTGATAATGTTATATGGTTAATATTTTAAAAATTAAATTTTTTGGTTTGTTTAATCTCAATGTTTCATATCTTAAATGATATCAGGCATATTTACACAATTTTAACTCAGAATATTAAATAAAGAACCTATTTTACCATGGTTAGCATAAAATTTTCCTTTTTTAATTATTAAATTGAGATAATCAAGGAAACTGATGTGGATTTAAATGATTATGTAATTAAACATGGCATTGAAATAAATTAAATTAGTGGTTTAATGTTAATGTATTAACCCTATAGAATGTATATATATATTTAAAAAATTTGTAATGTTTTATAATATAAGAGACATTGAATGTGTGTGATATATCATACTCAATATATCAGATTTTTAGTATTCATTCCATTTAATTTATGGTTATGGTCTTTTCAACATGTTTTTTGGTGGAATATAAATAGAAATCGGGATTTATTTTATAATAATTATATATAATTTGATGTTTCTAAAAATTATTTCATGTTACTTCTTTTAATTTTCTATTAGGTCAAATTTCATCAAGTGGTAATGGAAATGTAACCTTAAAAATATCAATTTGATATTTTTAATTATTTATTTTTTAAATCATCTTCTTCGATTTACATAATCAAAAAAATAATTTTTATATGTATTTCAAGGCTCATAAATAAATTATAAAATGGATATTATGTATATCTTTTATTGATTTCATTTTTATTTAAATGTAATGTTTCTAATAACTTTATAGAAATTTAATTTACCTTCATTACAAAGATAAAAAGAAATATTAAATTTTAATGTATAAGATTTCAACTAATTTCCTCACCACCAAAATTTTTATTTCATATTTTAATTACATTACAATATTATATGTTTTATTCAAGTAAAAGAACAGTTTTCCTTTGTTCTACTAATTTTTTTATTGAATATATATTCTTTAATGTAAATGGAATTTTAATATGTAAATTAATGTATATATGGGTTCAATAGTATTTATCAAGAATTTTATGATGAAATGGTGAAATGTTTTATTATTTTATTAAGGGTAGGGTACATGTGAATTGTTTGTGGCGGTGGATGATCCTAATATAGTTATCTAGTGAATTGATTACTGATTAGGTTATTTTTAAAATTATATTGGATAATAATTTTATGGATTATTTGTAAAACCCCAATATTTCATAGTACGTTATTTCTTCAAAGTAATTCAATATGATGCATTACACGCAACACCGAGTTCTTGCGCACCTTGACAAACTAAACAAGCTATTAAAAGCGATTTTGATTATTATTAACAGAATTTTGAACTTTATATAATCCTTATAATTTTAGAATCCATATTATGAGTTTCTTAGATAAAATGTAAGAAAAAATAATTTTTTTTAGATAAATGAAGTATTTTTCAAAAAAATCAATTTTACCACCTTTTAATGGAAAATCCTTTTTAAATCCAATATTTGAAACTTCTATATATTAAATTTGACAAAATAAACTTCTACTTTAGAATTGGGACATAATAATTTTGTTTCAATAATTTTTTGGTGTAATTATGATAACTTTCATATTTGGGTGGGTTGTGAAAAATACTATATTTTAACTGAAAACAACTTTTTTAATAAAAATATGTTATAATGTTAAATTATACATTTTAATGGATTATATTTTTACCATTTAATCCAATGATGGTCATTTTATGTAATTTCACTTTGAAATTGGATATAAAAAAGTGTCAATCATTTGATCGTTATTATTTCATAAAAATACACCTTTAGATTTTGATAGCTGGAATTAATTGAAAATAAATAAATGAAAATTATATATTTTGAATATGATAAATTAGAATTGATTATTTAATTCGGAATGTCAAAATAATATTCGGGTTAATTTTGGGTGTTTCTCTAAAAACTTTTAATTTTTGATGAATAGTAAAAAACACTGAGTTATAGTTTAAAACTGAAGTTTTATTTTAATAATTACTTAATTTAGTAAAATTCATTTTAGGTAAAAATTGATACATAATACCTATATAATATCAACGTAATTCATTATAGTTAGATTATAATAATTGTAGATATATAAAAAATTTATTTAACTTTTCACCGTCTTTTACCCACCTTATAGAAGAATTTGTAAATTCACATAAAACTTAATTTTACCACTTCTGTGAGCTGAATTTCGAAAATCCAAGAGACGCAGTTAATATCAAGGAGTAAAATGTGGATCAATAATATAAAAATAATTTTTGGTGAATAGTAACTGGTTATTTTTATTTACCACGGTTAAAAGTAAATAGGGTAATTAAGGGTAAAAATGATATTATTATTACCCTAATAATTGTTCTAATTCTATTGGATAAGTGTAATTCGACCAAAAATAACCTTTTAAATACAATACGACCCTTTAGGACCACTTGGATTATATTAGGACATTTATTATTATTTAATTTAAAGAAGAGTTAAAACTATTAAATTCAAAGTTTATTAACTAAAACATTTTAAATATAGGGTTATACATAAGATAAATTCGACTATAAATATTCATTAGAAAGATAATAATATTTAATACATCACGGTAATTTATTTATAATTTTTAGACAGTAAATAATTTAATTTTTTTATGACACAACGATGATCCAGAAATTACCTTATTAATGAAAGAATCAAATAAATTGTATTATAAATATTAAAATAAATATAATATCAATGTTTTTATGACATAAAAAGATTTATAGGTTACTATGACATGATAGGGTAGATTCAATGTATCATGTTCTACGTAATCAAGTTGTGATGACTTTCTCAAACACAAAATACCAAATAATGTCAAAATTGACATAAATTAATATTTAAATCTAATACTATATTATTGGATGATATAATATTCCTAAAAATGTATGGTCCATCTAAAGAGATTAAATAATATTATATATATCATTAATGATAAAATTGAGATTCCCTTGTATGTTTATATTAATTGTTTTAATGATATATTGTAAGAATACAAGAATACACGGTAAAAGTTAAACTATTTTACTAAGAGTTAAATCTAAATAATATGGTTAAAATGGTAACCTAAACTTGTATAAAACCTATTGGGTGAGAGGATTTAGACCCATAATCACCTAAGGCTCTATATAAATTCCCTTTGAACCATTATAAACCAAATATTATTATATAATAAATTAATACTTTAATCATTTCTTAAAGTGACTCTGACTCCTATTATAAAAGGGGACTTACCCTTCTCTCAAAATCACATCTCAAAAGCCATTTGGCTCAGCAAAACCTGACCAAATATCCTCCCAAAATCCCTCAATTAAACATATAGCTGTTATTTTGATCAGAAAGCCAACCTAATGAGCCCTTTTTATCAAATCAAAAGGAATAACCCGAAGAACAGGTAATGATTTCACCACCCTCTTTCAAGTTCCTTTCTTCTTCCACTTCTTATTTCTTTTTTATTTCTATTATAAAATAATAACTCCAGTATATTATATACACTATGATGTTATTATAAATATTTCACAACTATAGTCATTACAATATCTATCTTATTAATGATAATTTCACCATGTGTGCGTACGTACGGCATACCATCTCCACGTCGTGGTGTAATTTGTTATTAAAAACTATGTTATTTGGATGGATATAATGATGTGTAATATGTATATAAATAATGAAAATAACATTATAATGTCTCTATTAAATTAATATACCATCCCATTTCACACCTTTAAGAAAATTATATTGTCGCTCGTTCGTACGTACGGATTACCGTCTCCACGATGTGATGAGATTCATTTCAACATTCACCATTCATCAATGATTATAAAAATATATATTACTAATATGTTTCAAATATATCACATAATAATTATACAGTAGATATATATATATATTTACTTATATATATTTTATTCACTTAGTTCCGTTCAATACGTTATGAAAACGTAAAAAGTGTTCATGCGTACGTATGGACTACCGTCTCCTTAAACGGTGTCTTCCATTTATTATATATGTCTATTATACATTCTTATATTCAAAATATATATGATATGTAAATAATTTTTTATATTCTGGAAGTATTTAAATCATGATCTAAGTGATACAATCAAGAGTAACAAGTTAAAACACGTACGATAAAGAAAGTGATTATTATCTAAAATGTTAATTTAACATGGAAATTATTATTAAATGAGTAATATAAAGTCAAAAATAAATAATTTATGATATCATAGATATTAATATGGTTTTGGTATAATTTAAAAACATACTACGGACATAATACAGGATATTAAACGTACCCTTGACTAAAGGAATGTGTAGTGTAAGGGGTTTTCATCTCACTACTTATTCCCGTGAGATTCGTTCCATATTGACACTATTACCTTTTGTGTGGTGTATGTTCAACCCATAATTTTATTCTTTGTGTAATACACTTTAATTTATGTGGATTTACATATTCATTGTATGATACCTCTTTCATGGGCTGTATTTTTCGTAAGTTACCAAATTGGTAAGGATTAAATTCACAATCTATTTATTATTTGAGTTTGTTTTTACGTAAGTATCTAAAGGGACATATTTATTATCCATGTCCATGTTTCATGAAATAGTTTCAAAAAGGATTATTTTAAGGCATTTTTCTACAAAAACGTAATTTCAAATGTTTTAAATATTTTTTCATATAAATCTTTCTCATTAATGTCCATATCTTCAAAATTGGTTTTAATGATTTATTTATATGGACATGAATGTTTTTAAAATGTTAATTCCTTTCAAAAGTTTCAATGATTTATGGGACACTTTGTTTCAAAAATATCTTTAAATGTCTTCCTTTCTAAATTGTGTGACCTTTAAATGTTTTCATGAGAACGGGATACTTCTCTCAAAGAGTTTTACAAATCATTTTAATATATGTCAACATCCATTGATAGATTGTAAACTTGTTTGAAGACGATTTATTATGATACAAACAACCATTTTGTATTGAAGGTTTTGTGATATGTTTGAATATGGATGTGTTATTTTTATACCATTCATTGTTTAGGGATAAAGTATTGAAATTTCATATGCTATTTTTCATATGAATGTTTATGTTACGTTTAAACCTTTTCATATAAAGAATGCATTGGACATAGTAAGTTACAAGTGGAGCCTGTTATACCTTCTCAAAGAATCTGTAGGTCTCATGAGACAAACTAGTGTCTTGGCACAAGGGCTTGACAAAATCTTATTTGATGTTTTGGCACAAGCCCTTGAATATGTGGTTATGATAGCCTGGAATTATGAATTCCATCAGTTTGAAAGTGGTTAGTGACATTGGTTGTGATTATTCAACTAGTATAATATCCATGTGAATAAGTAAATGGAATTAATTTTTTTTATATTATGCTGATGTTCAAGTTTAAAAGGCTTTTGTTTTAGTTATACATTTCCATTAATATTTATACTTATTTATGAAGGTCTCTGCTATATTGTTATCCTTACTGAGAATCTGAGCTCACCAATTTATATGTTTTATTATTCCTTGGTTTCCAAGAAGTGTATTATGATTGATATGTAAGGTTAAGAAAAGGGAATAATGGCGTTCATAAAAAATTATTTATGTTGTTTTGTATGATATAAATTGTAAAGTAACATTAGTTTATGTAATATATTTTCCAAGACTGTTAAACTGATCGGTACTTCGAGACTTGATTCCTTGTCATAATGCCAATGTATTAAAATAATGCACCAAAACTGGGTAACTGGGGTCGGGGCATTAAAGCTGGTATCACAGAAAGTTTAGAAATAACCTTTTAAGGAAGATTTAGATAATCTATGATTCAAGAATATAGACCTAACATAAACTTTGGGGATTAGTGAAGAAGAAATTCCCTATAATTTTGAAAATGTATAGATTTTCTGAGTTTTTCAAGAAAATACATCCCTATATGGATACTAGTAGGTAGAGGCGGATCTAGCACAAATTTACCTAGGGGAAAAACTCGAAAACCCTACTTTGAGCTAGACTCAAACGGGAACTGGTGAACGACAATAAACCTTGCTACACTCTGGGTTACGACACTCCTAGGGGATATTATTTGGATAAATCTCATTTTATTTACAAATCATTATGAAGGGTTTATTATTATATAATTCCTCGATGAAAACATCTATATGATTGTGGATTATATCCATAAACTACTCAATTTATGTTAGATATTTTACATGTTTGGAATTATTTATTTTAATTCATAAACCAACCTAGTTTATTCTATTGTATAGAAATAACGCCCATTAGAAGGAATGTGAACTCCAACAATACGTATGATCCAAAGAGTAATAAAGAACATATCTTTCACTGTATTAAGCCAACATTAATAAGGGAAATACTTTCCCATGTATTCTCAATATATTAAGAAATAATATCATGTGTTAATAATATAAGTTACTAATTCTCTAGGTCTTATGGATTTGAAGGGAAGCAAGAGAAGAAATGGTTGGAAGAGAGAAAAATGGATAAATGGAAGAGGGAAAAGAAGAATTTTCCCATATGTGATAAAAGTCGGAAGAAACAACCTAGAACTTGCCTGAAGGTAATGGGAGTTAGTTATAAGTGTTGAGAAAAAGGACACCATTTATGTGACTACAAGGGTAAGTAAAAGGTTACAAATGTTCAATGATTCATCTACAAGGAGTTGGGATACTACGCGAACCAATGTCCAAATCATCAGAGTATGCCCTAAATGATGCTATTGGATAATAATAAAGTTATGATACTACCACAGATAACGAGGAATGATTAGAGTTCTTATGTTGTTATTAGAGAATTATGTCATTTGAGTTTTGTATCAACAATGTAATGGGTATAATAATTATAGAGTATATAAGGATTTTACTGCAGTACTATTTCATTAAGGACTTGATATTGTGTGAATCCAAGAAATGTGACTCAACAGCAGGTTAAATTTTTGGAAAATATATGGTTGATATAATGATAGACCATAATATGGTTCGGATACCGAGGTAGTGATTTTGGAATAATACATGATTGATTTGGATAAATTATTTTGAATATTATTGACTACCTTGAAACTGATTAATGATTTGTATATTCCATAATTGTTGGAGTTTAAAACAATTTTGGATAGAAGGAGTATATAATGTATTCTATAAAGAAAAAGGGATCATTAATGTAATAAATAACATTTTTTGGTAATTCAGGATTTCATAGTGTTTTAAAAGAATATATGATGAAGGTGTTCACATGTTATTACGCGGAAAAAAGGATGTTAATTGTAATTACATTCCTAAGAAATTTTGGACTGTGAGTTTGTACAGAATAATTTTGGATAATTCTAGTTTGAGATTATTTTTGGATTTCCATTAAAGGATAACCCGGAGTTCGGGTGGTAACCCGTCACGTCCGGAAAGGCCGCGAGACATGAACCCGCAACCAAAGGGCGACAAGGGTGTATCACCTACCACAGGCCCACGTGATTTCCTGGATTTAATCATGTAGTCTTTTTTAAATAAATTCATGAAGATGAATTTTAAATTCATTTTTAACCCTATACGAATATGATAAATAGAATATTATTTTTATGTTCTATTATCTTTTAGAGTGAAAGATTAGTTTGTGGTAGAAATTAGTTAATGTATTGGACTCTACTTGTCAAGTATATATTTTTCTTTCTCTCCTATTCTATGAAGAAATTAATTCTTATAAATTATTAAAGGGATCCTAAAACCAAAAATGTGTTATTCTAATAAAATATGTTTTGTTTATCTGATGGTATTTTAAATCATAATTGACTGATGAATTTAAGGCCCTCAATTTTACACTTCTTTGTGATTGATGAACTCAATCACTACCTATAAATATTTACGTTTTTCATCCAATTATATGTCTCTAATTACCACCAATGTTATTCTAATCGAGATCATAATTCTGTGGCGACCCTTTCATTTCCCTTTTCCTCTTATTAAAACTAAATTTTATTAACCTAATTTCTGATGTGGGTGTTCCCAAAGTTATTTTCTATTTTCAACATTTTATTTTTGAAAAATAATTTCAAATTACGAGGACGCAATTTATTGAAGGAGGTAAGAATGTAAAATCCCATGATTTCATAGTACATTATTTCTTCAATGTAATTCAATAACTTTCACTACACACAACATCGAGTTCTAGCACACAATAACTTACCAAACTAGCTGTTCAAAAGTAGTTATGAATAATATTAACTTAATTTTAAACTTTACATAATATTTATAATTTTATAATCCATATTATGAGTTTCTTAGACATAATTTAAGAACAAATATTGTTTTTCAGATGAAAAAAGTATTTTTTTTTAATTCAATTTTACCGCCTTTTAATAGCGAAGCCTTTTTAAATACAATATTGGAATCTTTTTTATATTCAATTTGAAAAAATAAACTACTTATTTAGAATTAGGACATATAAATATAGTTATAATATTGTATTTTTGTTTTTATGATAACTTTAATATTTGGGTGAATAGTGAAAAATAATATATTTTAACTGAAAACAACTTTTTAAATCAAAATAATTTATAGTGTTAAATTATACAATTTAATGGATTATATTTTTACCATTTACTCCAATGATGGTCATTGTATGTAATTTCACTTTGATGTTGGACATAAAAAAGTGTCAACCTTTTGATAGTTATTATTTATTAAAAATATGTCTTTTGGTTTTGACAGTAGGAATTAATTTTAAATAAATAAATGAAACTTATTTGTTTTAAATTTGGTAAAATAGACTTCTTTATTCAATTCGGAATAACAAAATTATATTAGGGTGAATTTTAGGTATTTCTTCTGAAAACTTTTAATTTTTGATGAATAGTGAAAAACACTGAGTTATAGTTTAAAACCAAATGTTTATTTAAATAATTTTTTATTTTAGATAAATTTATTTTAGGAAAAAATCGATACATAATACCTATATAATTTCAACGTAATTCATTGGGGTGAGTTTATAATAATTTTAGATATATAAAAATTTTATTTAACTTTTCACCGTGTTTTACCCACCTCATAAGATAATTTGTAACATCACATAAAACATAATTTTATCAGTTTTGTGAGTTGAATTTCAAAACTCCAAGAGACATGGTTAATATAAAGGAGTAAAATTTTGTTAAAAAAGATAGAAATAATTTTTGGTGAATAATATCTTTTTATTTTTATTTACCTCGTTTAAATGTAAATAGTGTAATTAAGGGTAAAAATGATATTATTAATACCCTAACACATGTACTAATTCTGTTTTATAAGTTTAATTCGACCAAAAACAACCTTAGGAATATAATATGACCCTTTAGGTCCACTTTGATTAGATTAGTACATTTATTATTATTAAATTTAAAGAAGAGTGAAAAGTGTTAAAATCCATGTTTATTAACTCAAACATTTTTAATATAGGGATATACATAAGATAAATTGGACTAAAAATATTAATTAGAAATATAAAAATATTTCCTACATCATGGTAATTTATTTATAATTTTTAGACGTTAAATAAGTAAATTTTTTATGACACAATGATGATGCATTAATTACCTTATTAATGAAAGAATCAAATAAATGGTATAATAAATATTAAAATAAATATAATTTCAATGTTTTTATGTCATAAAAGAATTTTCTATGTGAATATGACATGTTATAGATGACTTAATGTATCTTTATTGAAGTAATAAAGTTTTTATGACATTCACAAAAACAAAATACAAAATAGTGTCAAAATTGACATTAATTAATATTTAAAAAAATACTATATTTTTGGTTTATATAATATTACAAAAAAATGTAAGGTTCAGAAAAAGGGCATAAATAATATTATATATGTCACTAATGAGCCACTTGAGGTTCTCTTGGATGTTTAGAGTAATTTTATTAACCATATATTGTAATAATACAAGAAGACCCGGTAAAAGTTAAACATTATAACTAAGAGTTAAATCTAAATGATAAGGTTAAAATGGTAATTAAAAGTTGTCTAAATCCTATTGGTTGAGATTATTTCGACCCATAACCACTTATGTCTCGAAATAAATTCATTAGGAACCATTATAGTCCTAATATTATTGTATAATAAATTAATACTTTAAAATTTTCATAAGGTGACCCTCACCCCTCTTATAAAAGGGCACATTCCATTCTCTCAAACTCACACAACCAATGCCATTTGGCTCAGCCAAACCCTGACCAAATATCCTCCCCAATTCCCTAAATTCAACCTAGAGGCCTTAGTTTGATCATAAATCCAACCCGAGGATCCCTTTTGATCAAATAAAAAGGAAGACCCCGAAGAAGAGGTAATGATTTCACGACCCTCTATCAAGTTCTTTTATTCTTCCACTTCTTCTTTATTTTTTTCCATTATAAAATAATAAATACAGTATATAATATATATTTTGATGTTATTATAAATATTTCACAACTATATTCATTATTCTATCCATCTTATAAATGATAATTTCACCATGCGTGCGTACGTACGGCTTACCATCTCCACGTCGTGGTGTAATTTGTTACTGATCACTATGTTATTTGGATGTATATAATGATGAGTTTTTTTAAAGGTTGGGGTCGAAGCCTCAATTTAACTATTTTTAGAAAATGATATTGTCGCTCATGCGTACGTACAGATTATCTTCTCCACGATGTTATGAGATTCTATTCCACATTCACCTTTCATCGAAGACAATAAAAATACATATTATTAATATGTTTTTAAAATATGACATAATAATTCCACTGGATATATATATATATATATATATTTACTTACATACATTTTATTCACTTCATTCCGTTCAATGCATTATGAAAACGGAAACATCGTTTCTGCGTACGTATGGACTACCGTCTCCGTAAACATTGTTTTCCATTTCATATATATGTCTATTATACATATATATATTCAAAATATATATGATATAAAAAAATGTTTTATATTCTAGAAGTATTTAAATCATTATCTATGTGATACAATCAAGATTAACAAGTTAAAAAATGTATGATAAAGAAAGCGATTATTACCCAAAATGATAATTTATAATGGCAGTTATTATTAAATGGGAAGTATAAATTTATAACTGAATAATGTATGATATCATAAATATTATTATGGTTCTGGTATAATTTAAAAACATACTACGGTCTTCATTTATAAGGTTAAACATTCCCCCGACAAAAGGAAATTGCAAGGTAAGGGGTGTTCATCTCACTCCTTATTCCTGTGAAATATGTGCCATATTTCCACTATTACCTTTTGTGTGGTGTACGCAATGCCCATAATTGTATTCATTTTCTAATTAACATTAATTTATTTGTATTTACATATTCATTGTATGATACATCTTTCATGGGATGTATGTTTCATAAGTTACCAAATTGGTAATGTTTAATTTCACAATATCTTTATTATCCGAGGTTGTTTTTATGTATGTATTTAATGAGACATAGTTATTATCCATGTCCATTTTCCTGAAAGAGTTTTCAAAGGGATTCTTTTATGTTATTTTTTACAAAAAAAATCATTTCAAATGTTTTAAATATTAATTCTTCTAAATATTTCTCATTAATGACCATGTCTTCCAAATTGTATTTAAGGATTTATTTACATGGACATGAATGTTTTTAAAATATTAATTCCTTTCAAAAGTATCAAAGTGGTAAGGGACACTTTGATTCAAAAATTTATTTAAATTTCTTCCTTTCTAAATTGTCTGACTTTTAAATTTTTTCATGGCAAAGGGATATTTCTCTAAAAGAATTGTAAAAATCATTTTAATCTATGTCCATATACTTTGATGGATTTTAAACTTGTTTGAAGATGATTTATTATGGTACAAATCTTCCATATTGTATTGAAAGTTTTGTGATATTTTTCTCTATGGATGTTTTATTTTTATACCATTCCTGGTTTAGGGATAACGTATTGACATTTCTTATGCTAGTTTTAATACGAATGATTATGTTATGTTTAAACCTTTTCATATGAGTAATGCATTGGACTTAGTAAGTGATTGGTGGAGCCCTCTATAGCTTCTTTATGAATCAGTAGGTCTCAGGAGACAAAATAGTTTTTTGGCACAAGGCCTTGACAAAATATTATTTTTATTCTTGGCACAAATCCTTGAGTATGTGGTTAGGATATTCTGGCATTATGCATTCCATCATTATGAAAGTGGTTAGTGGTATTGAATTTTATTTTTTGACTCATAGAATATCCATGTGAATAAGTAAATGGAATTACATAATTTTATTTTATCAATATTTTGCTGAAGATTGAGTTTAAAATGTTTTGTTTTAGTATAAATTACCTTAAATGTTTTGCCTATTTATGAAAGTTTTTGCTATATTGTTATCATTACTGAGCATCTGAGCTCACCCCTTTATATGTTTTATTTTTCCCAGGATTCCAAGAATTTTATTGTGATTGATATGTAGGGTTAATCCAAGGGAATAATGGAATTCATAAAGGATTATTTATTTTGTTTTGTATGTTATAAAGTGTAATGTAACATTCATTTTTATAATCTATTTTCCAAGACTTCTAAACTGATCGGTCCTTCGGGACTTGATTCCTTGTAATCACACCAATGTATTAAAATAATGCACAGACTTTGAGTAATTGTGGTCGGGGCGTTGCATTATTCCACCTAAAAGGTTTATTGTAATGTATCCTATTAAATTTATATAAAAATGATATTCCAGTGACCTAAAATTAATTTTCAATTATTACTAAAGATATTTTGTTGAAATATTTTTATTTGATTTGGTAATCCATTTAATATTTTAATGAAAATATTAATCAATTTTCTGGCCAAATGGAAATTTTTAAAATATGTTTTAGTGTTATTTATTATTTAAAAAAATCTCTCCAGATTAATAATTTTTCTTTTATATTTAATTATAAATCATTTTTTGAAAAATATTTGTCACGAATGATTATTTATTTATTATGAAAATAGTTATTTGAAATAATTTTTATTATTTTAAAACAAAACGCGTGTATAATATTTCATGGGTGTAAATGGTTTAAAATGTTTAATTTGTTTTATATTTACCTTTATATGTTTTTTTACTTTTGGATTTTAAAATGTTTTTAAAAGGGAATAAGTATGAGTAAGAACAACAATGAAAAATTGATATGGAAAAAAATTACATGTTGTTATATTTTGAATTATTATCACCTAAATAGAAACTTTTTTTATTTAAGAGTTCTTACAAATTCTATAAATATCTACACATAAATTATTATTAGGTATTTATGTATTCGAAAAAATCAATTTTATCGGTTATATTTGTAATGGCTAAAAATTATTAATTTTTTATTTTTATCAAATCCATACATTTTAAAAATATGTTTCATTTCATTTTGTTCAGCAGGATGGGATTGGGGTACTTATAATATTTTTCCATGATTATAAAAATTCAAAAATAGATGCATGATATTACTATATATTTTGAGTATTGATGTCTGAGAGAACCAATTCTACATTCAAATGATCCAAATTTTCTGATAAAGGAGAAGATATAAAGTCCACTTATTGTTATATTTTATCAATATATTATTTAATTTTTGTGTATGATGTGGCCTAGATAATGATTCTTATTGAGTAATGGGAATATATTCATAATTCTAATGAGGAACATGATCAATCATTTTGGATTGCACAAAAAAGTGGGGAAATACTATTTTTCTTTTATAAAATTATTATAAAGTCGATATTTTCATTTTTCCTAGTCTATATAAGGTTTATGGGTCTATTGATAAAAAAATGCATGTTATCTTTTGATAATGAAAAAGAATATTTTGGATTCATATAATAAAAAAAATGAGTCGATATATATTAATCATTAAAAAAAGAGAACCTCATCATGAAATGTTGATTGTTTTTTTTGAATTCATATACTTCATAAGAAATTGTGTATTGATCAAATGACAAATATGAATAAGAAAATATAAATCATCTAAATAAGTATTCATTTAAAATGGAATAAATATTTAAATTGGTTGAAAAGGTTCCAACACTATTTCCTTCATCCCATTAGTGTTACAATTATCTCAGAGTGATACTTTTCAAATAATAATATCATAATTAATAATAATTTAAAAAACCATAATTTTTTTTGGAAATGGGGTTTATTCTTCAAACAAAGAACTCAAATCACGAGAGGAAGGTTAGGGTGTGAATTTTGATATTTTCAAGAGTCAAAATATAAAAAACTAGAATTTGGTATAAAACTATTATAGATTAGTTTTAATGGTATATTTACAAATAAAATATTCTTATTTTTAAGAAAAGTGAATTATTATTTATCATTTCCCATTAATTCAAAAAAATGTTTATAATTATTCATTATATATAGTTTTTCATTAATAATTATTTATTATGACTATTTTACATAATTTATCTTGTATATTTACAAATATAATTTTATTATTCTTAAATTTTAATTGGATTACTTTTATTTTGTGTTTCCAATGGTTATGTTAGTTCAATAGTAATATTCTTCCTCTTTTGTTTAATCCGGTTTGGAGTCTAGCGCATGGTAAATATCAAACTTACTATTATCTACAAATTTGTGGCATTTCATTATGTTCAATTTCCTTACATATTTATCAACATCATGAAGACATCGATCAGTTTTTTCTAATATTAAATATATTTTGTTCTATATGGAAGGATATATTTGATGATTTTAGTGTCCAAATGTCATATTGAACATCAAATCAGGACTTCATTACTGGTCAGTTGTGTCTTATAGTCTCTTCTATTCTTTTGATGCTTCTCTAGGTTTCTATTGTAGAGTTAACAGGTCTTCTATGGATGGTGAGTAACATGTGCCTTCATGATAGTTTTTGCTTCCTTTGACAAGCTCTTATTGACAGAATTGTTATTGTTCCATGAAATGTAAAAATTCCTCAAAGGTATTTTTTCAGAACACAATTATCGTTTTATCTATTCTTATGTGACTCAATATTATACTCATGATTCAGTATCATGTGTGTATAGTGCATGTTTTTGGAAACCTCACTTATTTAGCTGGATTAAGATCAAATTTTGTCGTTCATCTAGAGGGAATATGAGCCCTTGGGGTTTTTTATTTGTCTTCCAGAACAAACTTGGTGATGTGGTTGGATGTTCTTATGGGACTTATGGCATTGTATTCACATTGGATGATGATATTCTTATGGTTATCACATCCTTAGAAGATTATAAAGAGATTGTTTTGAACACTATATGGTTGGGTTGTGATTACACTATTGTTGTTCATGCTATCAGGGAAGTATCTGCCTATATACTCTAGAGACTTATTAATCATTCGATTAATTGTTTTGAGTTTATATTGTCTATTGAGTATATCATTACTCATTTTTTATGGATGGTAATGCTTTGGATGATAGCCTTGAAAATAAAGGTACATATGGGGAAAGTCATTTTTTGTATTATTATATTACATTAGTTGGTATCCCTAATTTCCAAAGGTATAAATGTAATATTTATTTTTAAAATAGTTTTGACATGATGGTTTTTTATTATTAAAGGGCCACAATTTTTGGGAATTCTCTCATCCTTTCCAAAAAAATTATACTTTTTTATCAATTTCTCTGTACAAATAAATTAATTTGTTTATCAATAAAGGGTATTATCCCTTTTACATAATTTTCATATCACGATTAAAACTATAATATACATTTTACTTAATTGAAAATATAAATTTAAAAAAATCATTTAAAAAAAATATATTATAAGATAAATATATTATTATAAATTATTATTTTACCATGACATGGAAAATGATTCACTATATGACCTCTTTTGTAATCATTTTTATTGTAATTCATCAATTGGATACAATAATAATCACCAAAAAAAGTTATACCTTATTATAAAATATTTTTTCATTAGGTTTTTATCCATCTGTAGTCCCATTCTTGTCTCTAAACAATATGTTTGAGTCTCTACTTTTTGATTATTGGGCCAATTCTCTGCTTCCATATTTATGTATAAGGTTCTTTATATATAAATTTATATATATTTTTTTTGGTAAAATGGTATTCAATTTTGTTTTGGTATTTCTTGGATATATTTATTATATCTATGTCAATATATAATTCATATGGGATGATTCCAAAAGTTATGATCAAGGAATCAAATAGTGGTAATTTTTCTAAACGAGGGATGCCTAAAATTGGAGACATGTGGATTAAGTAGTGATAACATACTATGATAGTTGAAATTATATAAGAGTATTATAACTTTTTTATGAGTAAGAATATCAAATAAATAAAAATAACTTTCCTTTATTTAATAGATATATAGGATTCATTAGATGGGAAAATAACAGTAAAAAATATTGCTTTCATTGCTCATTTGGGATTGAATGTTCACATTGTGCATTTTATGTCAGGTTTTAAATAGATATTACATTGAAAAGGGTCATACATGAAGATCATAAGGTGTTAGGACCATATCTACCATATAGACATGCCTATTTATTGAATTTTAGGTTCACATGTTCTAATAGCATGATGTATTTTAATAATACTCTACTTCATATCCTTCTAATAAATTAGAAATACTACTTCTACCATGGCGTATGACTATGTATGAGCCATAAAAGTTACATTTTTTATGCATTAGGGTGTTAATTTTGTTTGTGTGAGGGTTTGTTAATTTCTAATGAGATCAATGATATTTATTGTGATAAACTAGAGAAAAATTCAATTATCCAAAAATTATTTTTTTCTGTCACTTATTTTAATCCTACAAACCAGTTTTACATGTAATGTTATAAAATCCAATTCTGCAATTTTGTAGTTTTGGATTAACTTGTTTTTTTATATTTCCTGTTTGAATCATAACCACTATGTACTTTTATTTTATGTTATATATCCCATTAAGGTTAAATAATCTTGTAGTTAATAGAATAAGATGAATGAGTGATATTGATCAAAACATTAAATGTGTCGAGTATTAAATTCACAAAAATTATTTCTCATGCTTATTAATATATGGTATAATTAGTGGTTCAATTATTGTACATAAAACAATATGTGATGTAAAATAAGAATAAAAATGACTCAACTAGAATTCACAGGGGGTTATATGGATGAAACTATACGAGAACATATATTTCAACAACTTAGTGGTGAATAAAACATTAGAAACTATGAATAAACTCAAATATATAAATTATAATGCTTCAAAAAATGAATAATTATTGTCTAATGTGAATACTCACTAAATTAAATTGGATGATAATTTTGGGTTTTTTTTATTTTGAATTACCTATATTATACAATTATATAACTAGAATTAGTATATGTGAATTTTATAGGGATAGTGTGGGAATTAATTCTTCTTTCCTCACATCTATAATCATGTCCTGGGATGGTTATAGTGAAAAATATTTGATATGGTAATACGAATATATAATTTAAAGCCATTAATGAACTCATTCTTAAGAAATATACGAGAAACAATTATATCCAATAAACTACAGTAACTTAGTTTACTATGTATGGTACATGTGAATCAACTCGTTATAATTATTATAAAAATGATTTTAGAGAAACAATATAATAGATGAAGTAAATTTGAAGAGAATGGATACTAATATTGGAATTATAGGAAGAATGGGAAATTAATTAATTAAAGAGAAAGTTGTTTTAATTATAGAAATTTTACATTCAAACATTCATGAAATAATATCAAATCTATATACACTAAATTGTTTTTAATAACGTAAATTGGTTATAGTCATCAATTATTTATTCCTATGAATAATTAAAATCAACATCCACGAGTGGTTCAGGCAGAATGTTTTCTCTAGGGTTTGTATAAATTTATCTTATAAAGGATAATTCCATTTTAATAGTTACAAAAGTTTATTTAAACATAAAAAATAGTAGATACATAATAGAGTATGATGAGTGGAGTAAGATATATGTATTATTGATTCTCAAACATTGATAGATAATATTTATAAATGTTTTTATAAAATATATATTATTCTACTATCAATTTTTAATGGGAAACCATCATTGTGGATAGAAGAGATAGTGGATGAATGGTATATCATTCAAAAAAATCATATGTTCTAAACTCGGATGGACCAAAACATTTTGGAATTATAATGTCGTGGCATGATAATCTCAGTCAAATATGTGAGAATGGAATGAATTTATTATACATAGTATGGAGTGTATGGTTTTCTTAAATATGTATATAATAACATCAAATGATTGGATATGGGATCTATAAATATAGATGTGTTGAGGGCAGAACCTGTTCAATATTTAGGAGGTTAATTCTAATATGTTTCCTTTATATATTATTCTATAGGTATTTTATGGTTGGTATTTCTCTTAAAATCTATAATATTTTTGAAAATCCATTCAATGGTGATATATAGAAAAAACCGAAGGGTGTATTAAAAAATTACTCTATATGGTTGGAAAAATCTAGGTAGCACATGAGTATAGAGGTCTAGAGATCATGATGAATGAAATAAATTAATTTTGATAAACTAATTCACTGAGAATTTCAACAAATATTGTGTATTAGTACAAATGAACTACATTTCAAATTGGAAAACCATGAGAAATGGGATACATTCCAGATTCCTAAATTATTTCTTGTTTTAAATATATAACTGTGAGACATAAATCATGAATTATAGTACTTTAAAATGTTTTGGTAAAACAATAAATATTCTCTTTGAACTATAGGATCATTTGATAGATCAAAGACCAATTTTCTTCCAGAGTTTCTTATTTCTATTTTTATTCATCATAGAGGGACAAGAATAATGAAAATCCCCAAACATGATTCTATTTCGAGTATGGTGTGAAGAAATTATATTTTAATTAATGAATAAATTTCACTATAAGCTTATTTATATCATTAATCATCACAATAATCCAACAATCCCATTTGATAATCCGATCCTATTGGAATATAAATTTAATAAAAATCATTAGGTTATTTTTCAATGGATGATATGAAAAAAATAGATGATCATTAATGTTTATGAAACACTAATGTTTGGAAAACATCTTATTTTGTTTGAGGAGAGATTTTTAAAAGAAATAAAATTTTAAGGATATTTCCATTTATAGAATTATAAGAAATATTTTGAAGTATGGAAACCATATTTAGAGTAATAAAATTATTATATCATAAAAAAATTCAAATTTATGAGTTAAGGTAGTCTGCTGAATTAAAAATAGTAGTAACAAGGATGAAATAAACATTTCAAAAACATAGTTGGAGTTATATAAGAAGGAAGAGATAGAGCCATTACATGGTTTAATATAATATTATCTAAAAAACATTGTACAAGGGAAATATCATTGAGGAATGTTTTTTCTAAAACTTGTTATCTAATTATAATAGACTTTACATTCTATCAAAAATAACACATTACACATATATTAAATGTTATTTTTCATAAAATATAATTTATAAAATATTTAATAAGAAATTTGATAAAAATAATTTCATTTTAAAATTCATAATCAAAAAATTATCTTATAATAAATTTTTTGAATATTTCAGAAGGATATTATTTCCTATGTAATAGACAAAAATACATAGTTTACAAAAATAGTCATATTTCTAACATTATAATGATGTAAGTGTGCCATTAATTATCATTGATAAATTTGAAAAACAATATACATTATATATAATCTATTATAATAAAATATCTTTTTTTAAACTTATAAATATATTATTATCATTATTGAAATCAAAGTAATATTATTTTTTCAAAAAAGAATAATTTTTTCACATTCTCTTAGTTGAGTAATAAAATTATTTCTTTTAGTTTTGGATATATTGAAAAAAACAATGGGTCAATTAATTTACATTTTTTATTCAATAAATTCTTATAGAAATTATAGTTTTTTTCATTGAATTCATTCTATTCAAAAAAATAATATTTCATTAAAAATGGTTTCCATTGTGTTACTAAAAATTATAATAAAATTAATTCCATCCATATTGGTAAATTTATAATTTTTAAATAAATTAAATATTTTAAAATATTTAAAATAATATTAGTTAAACTTTTAAAAACAATATTTGTTCAAATTTATTTGTAATAAAAATATACAACCATAATATAGGTTAAACTAGTTTTACCATGGGGAAGCTATGATATAAAGGTATAACAACCACATAATATTTCATAAAACACATGGGATAATATGATTCATAACCTTAACTAATCATATTTGAATCATTTAATATTTGGATCCATACACACTGTTAAATTATTATTTTTTAATTTAAATGTTTTAATTAATTCCAAGAAAGTTAATTCTCTTTCCAATAAATAAGAACCACTTATCCTTGATCATCACAGAAAATGAAACACTTTTCTCAACCAATACCTACTTGAATCCATTCTTAATTACCCTCCCTATGACATGGAGGCTCTAGTTTTATCAAATTAACAATATAGAACTCATTTTGTGTTTCTGTAATGTTATTTTATGAAAAATATATGTAATATTTATGGAATTTTTTAATTTTATTTCATATATTACATCCATTAAATATTATATAATCTACCACATATAATAAAATATGTAAATCCCATACACTAAAATGTTATTACATTGATTGAATCCACCATATTAATATATTATCCATCATATATATAAAAACATCACTCATGAAAATGTATGCCCTATCATATATGTGTGGATGTGTAATTCACTTATAATTAACAAATTACATGCACGGTTTTATAAAATGAACTACAGAATATATATATATAATTTTAGTCTATTATTACTATCAAAATATAATATATCATTTACCTTTCTAACCTAAAAATTCTAATGTGACTCATGCATGTGATTAAACTACCACCTTCATGAAGCGATGTGTCTCATTATTCAGGTCCTTATTTAAAAGATCATTTTAATATGTGTTTTCGTAGAAAATGGTTTATTTATATCAATATTAAAATTTTCCATATTATTGGATAATGATCATGGTTCATTTGTCAAAACAACTGAAAATAACAAACATAATAAATGAAACATTAAACACTAGGAAACAATGATATTAATGAAGTCTTATTGATAAACATTGTGGAAATGTGATAAGATGGTCATATATTATAATATAATTGTATTTATAATTATTGATTATAAATTTTATACATTTAAATTGAATATAGTGGATGCTAGTAAAATATATTGATTATGTAATACCAAATGTAATGTTTTTTTCACAATTCATCTTCATTTCCAATCATTTGTGAAAACATTTTTATTGACAGAATTAAATGATATTTATATTATAAACCACATGAATATTTGTTCCTATTTTTTTTATTTATCATGTATTACATCAATTCTAAAATTCATTAGAGCTAAAAAAGTAAAAAATATAGTTTTCATGGAATTTTAAACTTCATTTTATATTCTATCTACAATAATATCTATCCATGTACATATTTCAATTATTGTGTTTTGGAAAATATTTATAATATCTGAAAAATATTTAATATATTCATGTTTACCATTTTTTGACTATCTATTTAAAAGGAAAAATGTATTCTTATTCTCACATTGTAAATGAGTGAATTTTAACAAAAAAGTTTGAATAATGTTTTTTTAATCCATATTAAACTAACATCATATCCTTATATCAGGCATACACATTTATTTGAAGCATATATTAAACATTTTCTTGGATGAGTGAAAATATTTTTTTTATAATTTTTTTCACATTTTTATATATTATATGTGATATTTTAAAATTATAATTGTTTTTTCTCCATAAAATTTCTATTGATCATAAAATTTAATTTCCATCTATATCAACATCCTTTCATAATTCATTTGATTTTCATGCAGATACTCTAATTATTCCATCCAACTATTTTTATTGTATTTTTTATAATTAATTTTTAATAATTAATGTTATGGTATTATTTTTTCTAGTTCATATAATAAATAAATTTAATATTTATTTTTTAAATTTTATTATGTATTATTATTTGATCATATGATAAATGCAATTGAATATTTCTGTGGTGGGTGGGTCATAGGAATAAAATTCCTCTAAATGAATTAGTATGTATCATGAGAAGAATTTACCAAGGGAACTCTATATTACATGATTAAAGGGAATAATTTATTTCTCCATGTGTAGAGATAATGACCATCTTGCCAATTAATGTGCTGGAATGAAATATCTCATCCTATTACATTACTTTTGTAGTAAATATATGGAAAAATATGATAATCTAAACTGGAAATGTGAATAGAACATACCATAGAATAATAAAATTGGAGATTCCCTTAGTAATGTAATTACTACATCCAAATTTGAATCCCTCAGTGACCTCATTCCTGGTAAACTAATCATAGAAAAAAATTTAATATAAACAAATTTTATGTTGGATCCTATCATTTTTTATAAACAATTTAAATTAATAAAAATTAATATTACACTAGTAGTCAACGAAGGTATTTATCACTCAAGGATCGTTTAGTTAATATTATAGCAACAAATATATATCAATCAATCCCTATTATTACATGATGGAAAACCGAATTCACAAATTTTATTATTATTCCAATTATAAAAATTGGTTTAATATTTATTTCTTCTATTTCATTTAAGTTTTAAATGAAATAATATATTACTCATAGAATGAAATATTTTTCTTGGATGAAAATGTTGAATTCAATTTTTAATAAATTGAGTTCTCATCATATGAGTCTTACTGTAATCCACCCCTAGTATCATTATTTAATTAAATTTGTGGAGAAGAAGATAAAACACTATCTAGGGACATGATATGTTACTCGAGGATAAAATATTTTCACATTTTTGAAGAATAAATTGGTTTGATTCATGAAAAACTACTAAAAACCCATCAGAATGAGAAATGAAATATTTTATTCAATTCTTCCATAACATAAAACCATTATGTATTACTCCTAGTATAATGTTTATAGTGGATCAATTGTATTTAATGGAATTACTACGTAAGTTATGTGATATGTGATTCATCTTCTATTGTATTTCTCGTTGGGTAGCTCTTATTTTGTGTATGAAAAAATAAGGATGGGAATATGAGTATGATCATTAATTACAAGGAAATAATTCACAATACTATGCTGAATATGTGTCCTCTTCCAAGCATTGATGAATTTTTTATAAAATACAAGGGGATCAATATTTTTAAAGTATTTATATTTCATCTAGTATTTATAAATTCATAATAATGAATGAATGAATTTCAAAAATATAATTTCATACACAATATTGAAATTATTATTTAATAGAAATTATATTTGGATATACTATTGAAACATATATGTCACACCCTGACCCTAGTTACCCAGAGTCGGTGCAATATTACATATCATTAGCATGACCACAAAAGATCAAGTCTCAAATTACCTATTAGTTTAGTATTGTTGGAAACACTAGATACATTCATAATGTTTACATTACATCATAAATTGAAAACTACAAAAAAATCTTGTCTCCACACTCATATCCCCTTATACTATCCCTGCAGTTCATTCATAAAATTATTCTTCACATCCAAGAAAAAATAAAACAACGAAAGGGGTTAGCTCAAATGCCAAGTAAGAATAACAATATAGAGGAAACTTTCATAAGTAAGCATAAACATTTATGGAAATATATTACTAAAACAAAATCCTTTTAATCTTGAACATCCGCATAATATCACAAAAATAAAATCAAATAATTTAATTTACTTATTCACATTGATATTCTACTAGTAGAATAATCACATGCAATATCAATAACCACTTTTATAATGATGGAATGCATAATGCCAGACTATTATAACCACATATCTAGGGCCTCATGCCAAGAATAAAAATAATATTCTGTCAAGGCCTTTTTCCAAGACAATATATTTTCTCATTATACCTACTGATGCATCGAGGAGCTATAGCGGGCTCCAACCATCACTTATTAAGTCCAATACATTCCTCATAAGAACAGGTTTAAACATAAAATAAACATTCATATAAAAACTACCATACAAAATGTGAATATTCTTTCCAAAAACAATGAATGGTATAAAAATAACACTTCCATATTCAAACATATCACAAAACCTTCAATAAAATATGGAAGTTTTGTATCATAATGAATCAACTTAAAATAAGTTTAAATCAAACGATGTTGACATAGATGAAATCAAAACAATTTGAGAGAAATATCTCTTTTTTGAAATAATTTAAAAGTCAAAAAATTATAAAAGAAAACATTTTCTATGAAAATATTCTTATAATCTTTTAAGGGAAGCTTCGATGATTTTGTAACGACATAAAATATTTGCACCCTGTTTATAAGTTAAAAAAGACGTTCTTACCTTAATTCTTTCGAAAAGGTTAAAAAGGACCTTATTTGGAAAACGATGGAAATATCCCTTTTTAAACTTCTTATAAAAAGTAAAATAAGGGTATAAATGACTTAAAACCATATTCTGTAAAATGGTAATAATGTTTTGAAAAATATTTTTAAGAAATATGGATGTGGATGATAAAGAGGTCCCAGTTGATAATTATGTTTAAAAAACCTCTGATAATGAATAGGTTGTGAAGTAATGTAACGCCCCGACCCCAGCTACCTAGAGTCGATGAATTACTTCGTAACATTGTCATGATCACAAAAGATCAATTCTCGAAAGACAGATTAGTTTAGTAGCCTTGGAAACACTAGATATATTCATAAATGTTACACTACATCATAAAGTGAAAAACTAATAAAAAAGTCTTCATAGTCCACACTCATATCCTCTTCTGACTATCCCTGCAGGTCATTCATAAAATACATCTTCACATCCTGGGAAATATTGAAACATTGAAAGAGGTGAGCTCAGATGCTTAGTAAGGATAACAACATAGTGGAAGCTTTCATTAATAAACATTAACATTTAAGGCAATTTATAACTAAAACAAAAGCCTTTTAAACTTGAACATTAGCATAATATGGAAAAAGTAAAATGAAATAATGCAATTTACTTACTCACATGGATATTCTACTAGTCGAATGATCACATGAAATATCATTAACCACTTTCATAATGATGGAATGCATACTGCCAGACATTCTGAAACATTTTTTCAAGGCCTCAGCCAAGACGTCTAAAATGATTAAGGCCTCGGCCAAAACCATAAATCAAATTGGGAAAGGGCCTCGGCCAATTCCACGTCTAGTTTTCTAATGAGACCTACCTATGCATCGAGGAGCTATAGCGGGCTCCACCCGTCACTTGTTATGTCCAACGCATTCCTCATATGAATAGGTTTAAACATATCATAAACCATAACATAATCGTATCACATAAAACATGCATAAAGGAAACATAAAATTTCCACATTTCAATCACAAGATATCAATACGACACATTTATATAATAAAAACTCGTTCAAAACCATTTTCATGACCAAAATATAAGAAAGTTAAAATTTGTATTTATTTTTCATTAAAAAAATTGATGGCTTGTAGAGGAAGCCGAAACTCAAATAATGGTCACGGTGGTGGAGAAGTCATTGTCTCCACATAAGTATGGAAAGAAAAACATTACTTTTTTGTCGTTTAGTAAAACGCTTCATATAAAAAAGATTCCTTTTGAATAAATGTAAAAGTCAAAGGGGTTTATACACCGTATAAAAGAAAATTGTGTATAAAACCAAATATGCCTCAATGAAAGGAGATTGAGACGAAGTCCTTAAAAGTTCATTTTTAAAATATAATAGATCTATTATGTGTATTCACTATAGGTACACATAAAGAAATAAAAAATACAAAATAGGACATAATAATATCATGACATAATTTGAAAGTAGGAGATTAACCCAAAGAATGGAAATTGGGTTAAGAAGTTCCCTTACCTTGTGTCTGACTTGATTCGACCGTTATTTAACCTCTTGAATAATAAACTAGAGTTAATATCTACCATTTTTAATTACATTATCCTTTTTATATCACTTATTACAATGTTATGAACATTATGTAATTATTTAAGTTAATAACGGTCATTTTGTCGATTTTTGGTACTTGAGTCAACAATAAACTTCTTATAATTAAAAGTTGTTTTTGTGGAAGAATATCCATTATCTCCAGAATTATATTCATGATTTATATTTCATATATATCATATATATCTATTATATACATTCATTCATAATATTACGTAACATTTAGAGGTAAGAAATGAAATGCACCGTTCATGGAGACGGTAAGCCGTACGTACGCATGAACGCTACTTTCATTTCTATTTCTTATTTAATGGAATTAAATCATAATTATATAAAGGTATAATATAGTTCCACTATAATATCATATATAATATCATTTACTCCATCCTTTATACATCCCACATATGGCATTAACGATTCACACCACTTTGAGGGGGCGGTAGTCCGCACTTCCTAAAATGAAATTATCGCGTTTACCCATAAGGAAAATCATAAAGTATGCCATAAATGAGAAATAAAGAAGAATAAGGAAAACATAAACATATTATATATCATATATAAATATAGTGATATATTAATGTCCACCTTTGAAGGTGTTATATGAGTTTTGAACAATCATCGTTTCGTGAGGCAGAAATTCGCCATCCACAGAAACAGTATGTTCTTTAACCATTAGATGTAGGTGTGTGTAAGTGTAGCTCTAATACATCTTATAAAAACATTCTAGTATATTTATAATACTGGTGTTGTTACAAATGAAATGAATAAAAAGTGTTTAGGGGGTTGGAGAAGAAAAATAAAACAAAACAACATTAGAGAAGACATTACCTCAAAATCGGGTAACTCTTTTTGATTTGAACCAAAGGCTTCCTTGGGAAGAGTTCTGCCCAATGTAAGGATTCTAGGAGTAAGAGGGGGAATTTGGGAGAGTATTTGGGAAGAGATTGCCTGAGCCAAATGGCTTGAATGTGTGAATGAGGTGGTAGAGTTGGGGGCCTTTTATTAGAGGAGAGGAAGGGAAGTCTTGGAAAGTAAAGAAAAGTCCCTTTATTATAAAATGAGTTTCGGATTTTAGAGGTCCCAAACTTATATAATTCGAGGATAAGGTTATAATGGTTCTAAATCCACCCATCCAATAGGTTTTGGACATGTTTAGGACTTAGATATTACATTATCTTTCCATTTTATTTAAATCGTTAAATAATGAGGTCATCGCTGCATCATCATGATGTCATAAATAATTTAATTTATCTAATGTATAAAAATTATAAAAAACTACTATTATGTAGGAAATCTTTTTAGCTTTCCAATGACTATTTACAGTCAAAAATATGACTTGTATAACCCCATGTAAAAACTGTTTTAGTAAAACATTTCATGTTTGTGTCATTTTTTACATTAACATTAAATAAAAGGTATTTATGACATTTTCCAACTAAAGTGGCACCATGGGGTCCCCAAGTTGACCCATGGATTGTCTTGGTCAGAAATGGAACATCCAATGAGGGTAGGACTTGTTTCATGCTCATCTCATATTATTAAAACATTATTTTTACCTTAAACTACACTAATTACCTCTAATCGCGATTAAGATCTTATTAGTTACTATTCACCAAAAAAAAATTTAATCTCATTGAACCGAATTTTACTTCTTAATGACAACCATGTATGTCGGATTTTTGAAAATCAAACCACAGAAGTGGTAATATTTCATTTAAACGAAAAATCAGTTTTTTAACTACCACTTAGTGGTTTCACTATTCATCAAAAATTGAAGTTTTTCAGAACAATGCCAAAATTTCACCCTAAGATATAATTGATATTCCGAATTCAAAAATTATGTCTATTTTACAAAATTCCAAACATATAAGTTTCATTAATTAATTTTATAATTAATTCCCACTGTCACAACAAATACCGTGTTTTTAAGAAACAATTTATATCAAAAGATTGACAATTGTTTATATCCAATTTCAAAGTGACATTAAGTATAATGAACACCATTGGATAAAATGGTAAAAATATATTATAATTATAATTGAAAACCACTCAATATTATTACTTATCACTATAAATTATTTTGATTAAAAAAGTTGTTTAAAGTATTTTTCACTATTCATAAAAATTTGGAAGTTCTCCGAAAATTACAAAAAATACATCATAGGCTAATTTCAATATTAGGAATACAAAAATGAATTCCATTTTGAAATATAAAATTTCTATAATTTTAAAAAGTGGGTATTACTATTCATAACAGCTACTTTGATTAGTCGCGGCGTGTTAGAACTCGAAGTTGCGTACAATGCAAGCTATTGCATTATTAAAAGAGAGGCGTATCGTGAAAGATCAGGGTGTTACATTCTCCCCTCCTTCAACAAATTGCGTCCTCGCAATTTGAAAATTTTCTTTGAAAATAAAAGGTTGAAAATAGAAAATACCTTTGTGTAAATACCACATCGGAAATAAGATTAATAAAAATATAACATTAAAAGAAAGAAAGAGAAGTACAAAGGTCATCCGAGATAGCCCATACTAGGATTCTATGAAAATATGGATATGGAGGAGAAACAAACTAACAAGGTCTGATGGAGAGTTGTAGAATACAGGATTTGGAGAAAGTTAACAATAAGAATATCACAAACATGTGATTGGTTAAATGATCATTGAATCCCCAGTTGGAAAAGTTAATCAACAACGTTTTTGTTTTAAGTTACCTTTAATAGAGATGAGTAAATTATTTAAGAGATTTACTAAGAATGTAAGTAAAAATACCTTTTTCCAGACTTTCTCTAAAAGGTCTCTTAATTCCAAAATCAATTTATCAGATTCCCCAAACAAAGTAATGTTTCTCTTATTGTCACATAGTAAAAATATAATTACCTTCATCATATTAAAACCTTACTGAAATCAACAAGTACTGAAGTAAAATCCTTATATATATCACATTATTCTAATAACCAGAATATAATCCATGAGTCCAAAAGCACCAATACATTAGTTATTCTGCTTCAACTGTAGTAACAGCATAAGATTTTCCTTGATCCCTTGGCCTTTTCTGAGATAAGTTTCCCTGACGCTTAGGACATTCATTTGAATAATGCCCCATTTCCCTACAATTATAGCATTCAACATTGATAGCCTCTTTCTTTCCCTTGAAATCACGTGCCTGTTGACCTTTTCCCCACATTTATAACAAACTCCCATTCCTTTTAGGCAAGTACCAGGGTGATTATTCCCACAATTATCACATAATGGAAAATACTTCCTTCCCTTTTTCCATTTATCTGTCTCTTGTTCCACCATTCTCTTCTTCTCTTGCTTTACTTTGTTGTCATAAGACTTAGAGAATTCTTTTTCTGTCTTGATAGAACACGAGACAATATCTTCGTATGACGAGATGGCTTGTGAGACTAATGCTCGTCGGAGAAATGGTTTTAACCCATCAAAGAAACGATCAATCTTACTTCTTGGGTTACGTATATAATCTGCAGCATGCCTCGCTAACCTTGTAAAGTTGGCCTCATACTTTGCGACATTCTCATCTTCCTTTTGTCTCAGACTCAAAAATTGTCTTCCCATATCTGCTCGATGGTCACGAGGATAGTATTTTTCAAGGAAAAGCTCTTTGAACTCCCTCCATTCCATATTCGATACGTCATCATCTTCCTTTGTGTTTTGAATCAGCGACCACCACTGATCAGGATCTCCAGTGAGGCGGTAAACTTCCATGACAACCTTCTCCCTTTCGCTACTCCCAAGGCATGGAATATTTTCTCTAAGGAGTTTATCCATTTCTCAGCTACTAATGGATTTGTACCCCCATTAAATGTTGGCGGTTGTTGCCTCATGAAGCGCTCTAACATTGATCCTCCACGTTGTGGATCAGTGTGTTCCATACGAGTAAGGGTATTATTCATAACTTGAGTTAGTTGTCCCAGTATGGTAATAAGTTGATCAGCACCAGTTGTATCTCCAGATCCACTATAATTATCTTGAGCAGGAGGGAAATCCCTACACGGAGTGCATGCATTGATACAGTTTCCATTCCTTCCACTAGGTGCCATTTCTATACAATGGCATAATCCAGATTAGTTTATGAATCAAAATACATAATTCCATACTTATAAAATACTTAACATAAATTGAACTATTTATGGATATATTCCATAATCATAAAAAGGATTTCTTTGAGAAAGTATATACTCATAACCGTTCATAGTGGTTTGTAATGAAAATGAGAATTATCCTAAGCATATCCCCCGGGAGTGTCATAACCAAGAGTGCAGCAAGGCCCATTGTCGTGCACCAGTTCCCGTTCGAGTCTAGCTCAAAGTGGTGTTTTCGGGATTTACCCCTAGTTACATCTGTGCCAAATCCGCCTCTACCTGCTCGTATCCAGACAGGGATGCATTGATCGGAAAACTCACAAAATCTCTATAATAACAAAATTCTAGGAAGTTATTTTATACTAATCCTCAAAGTCTATCTTTGGGCTATGTGCTCTAATCCGAGTTTATCTAAATCTAGCTTCCAAGGTTAGTACTAAACTGCCTCTGATACCAACTGTAATGCCCCGACCCCAGCTACCCAGAGTCGGTGCATTACTTCGTAACATTGGCATGATCACAAAAGATCAAGTCTCGAAAGACCGATTAGTTTAGTAGCCTTGGAAAAACTAGATACATTCATAAATGTTACATTACATCATAAAGTGAAAAACTAATAACAAAGTCTTCATAGTCCACACTCATATCCTCTTCTGACTATCCCTACAGGTCATTCGTAAAATACTTCTTTACATCCTGGAAAATATTAAAACATTGAAAGGGGTGAGCTCAGATGCTCAGTAAGGACAACAACATAGCAGAAGCTTTCATCAATAAACATTAACATTTAAGGCAATGTATAAATAAAACAAAATCATTTTAAACGTGAACATTAGCATAATATGGCAAAAGTAAAATGAAATAATGCCATTTACTTACTGACATGGATATCCTACTAGTCGAATGATCACATGAAATATCATTAACCACTTTCATAATGATGGAATTCATAATGCCAGACATTCTGAAACATTTTTTCAAGGCCTCGGCCAAGACATCTAAAATGATTAAGGCCTCGGCCAAAACCATAAATTAAATTGGGAAAGGGCCTCGGCCAATTCCATGTCTAGTTGTCTCATGAGACCTACCTATGCATCGAGGAGCTAAAGCGGGCTCCACCCGTCACTTGTTAAGTCCAATGCATTCCTCATATGAATAGGTTTAAACATATCATAAACCATAACATAATCGTATCACATAAAACACGCATAAAGGAAACATAACATTTCCACATTTCAATCACAAGATATCAATAAAACACATTGATATAATAAAAATTCTTTCAAAACCATTTTCAAGACCAAAATAAAAGAAAGTTAAAACATTGTATTTATTTTTCATTAAAAAAAATGATGGCTTGTAGAGGAAGCCGAAACTCAAATAATGGTCACGGTGGCGGAGAAGTCGTTGTCGCCGCATAAGTACAGAAAGAGAAACATTCCCTTTCTTTCGTTTAGTAAAACGCTTCATATAAAAAAGATTCCTTTTGAATAAATGTAAAAGTCAAATGTGTTTATACACCATATAAAAGAAAATTGTGCATAAAACCAAATATGCCTCAATGAAAGGAGATTGAGACGAAGTCCTTAAAAGATAATTTTTAAAATATAATAGATCTATTATGTGTATTCACTATAGGTACACATAAGGAAAGTAATAATACAAAATAGGACATAATAATATCATGACATAATTTGAAAGTAGGAGATTAACCCAAAGAATGGAAATTGGGTTATGAAGTTCCCTTACCTTGTGTCCGACATGATTTGACCGTTATTTATCCTCCTGATTAATAAAATAGAGTTAATATATACCATTTTTAATTTCATTATCCTTTTTATATCACTTATTACAGTTTTATGAACATTATGTAATTATTTAAGTTAATAACGGTCGTTTTGTCGATTTTTGGTACTTGAGTCAAGAATAAACTTCTTATAATTACAAGTTGAATATGTGGTAGAATATCCATTATCTCCAGAATTATATTCATGATTTATATGTCATATATATCATATATATCTAGTATATACATTCATTCATAATATTACGTAACATTTATAGGTAAGAAATGAAATACACCGTTCATGGAGACGGTAAGCCGTACGTACGCATGAACACAACTTTCATTTCTATTGCGTATTTAATGGAATGAAATCATAAATATATAAAGGTATAATATAGTTCCAGTATAATATCATATATAATATCATTTACTCCACCCTTTATACATCCCACATATGGCATTAACGATTCACATCACTTTGAGGGGGCGGTAGTCCGCACTTCCTAAAATGAAATTATCGTGTTTACCCATAATGGAAATCATAAAGTATGCCATAAATGAGAAATACAAAAGCATAATGAAAACATAAACATATTATATATCATATATAAATATAGTGACATCTTAATTGACACCTTTGAAGGAGTTATATGAGTGTTTAACAATCATCGTTTCGTGAGGCAGAAATTCGCCATCCACAGAAAGAGTATTTTCTTTAACCATTAGATGTAGGTGTGTGTAAGTGTATCTCGAATACATCTTATAAAAACATCCTAGTATATTGAGTATACTGGTGTTGTTATAAAATTAATTAATAGAAAGTGTTTTGGGGGTTGGAGAAGAAAAATAAATCAAAACAACAATAGAGAAGACATTACCTCCAAATCGGGTAACTCTTTTTGATTTGAGCCGAAGGCTTCCTTGGGAAGAGTTCTGCCCAAAGTGAGGCTTCTAGGAGTAAGAGGGGGAAGTTGGGAGAGTATTTGGGCAGAGGTTGGCAGAGCCAAATGGCTTGAAAGTGTGACTGAGGTGGTAGAGGTGGGGGCCTGTTATAAGAGGAGAGGAGGGGCACTCTTGGAAAGTAAAGAACAATCACTTTATTATAAAATGATTTTCGGATTTTAGAGGTCCCAAACATATATAATTCGAGGATAAGGTGATAAGGGTTCGAAATAAACCAATAAAATATGTTTTGGACATGTGTAAGTCTTAGATATTACATTATCTTTCCATTTTATTTAAATCTTTAAATAATGAGGCCATCGCTGCATCATCATGATGTCAAAAATAATTTAATATATTTAATGTCTAAAAATTATAAAAAAAATACTATGATGTAAGAAATCTTTTTATATTTCCAATTACTATTTATAGTCAAAAATATTACTTGTATAACCTCATGTAAAAATTGTTTTAGTAAAACATTTCATGTTTGTGTCATTTTTTACTTTAACATTAAATAAAAGGTATTTATGTCATTTTCCAACTAATGTGGCTCCATGGGGTCCCCAAGTTGACCCAAGGATTTTCTTGGTCGGCCATGGCACATCCAATGAGGGTAGGACATGTGTCAAGCTCATCTCATATTATTAAAACATTATTTTTACCTTAAACTACACTAATTACCTCTAATCACGATTAAGAACTTATTAGTTACTATTCACCAAAAATTATTTTAATCTCATTGAACCACATTTTACTTCTTAATTACAACCATGTATGTCGGATTTTTGAAAATCAAACCACATAAGTGGTAATATTTCATTTAAAAAAAATCAGTTTTTTAACTACCACTTAGTGGTTTCACTATTCATCAAAAATTGAAGTTTTTCAGAACAATGTCAAAATTTCACCCTAAGATATAATTGATATTCCGAATTCAAAAATGATTTCTATTTTACAAAATTCCAAACATATAAGTTGCATTAATTAATTTTATAATTAATTCCTGTTGTCACAACAAATAGCGTGTTTTTAAGAAACAATTTATATCAAAAGATTGACAATTGTTTATGTCCAATTTCAATGTGACATTAAGTCTAATGAACACCATTGGATAAAATGGTAAAAATATATTATAATTATACTTTAAAACCACTCAATATTCTAACTTATCACTATAAATTATTTTGATTAAAAATGTTGTTTTAAGTATTTTTCACTATTCATAAAAATTTGGAAGTTCTCAGAAAATTACAAAAAATTCAACATATGCTAATTTCAATATTAGGAATACAATAATGAATTCCATTTTGAAATATAAAATTTATATAATTTTAAAAAGAGGTTATTACTATTCATAACGGCTACATTGATTAGTCGCGCTGTGTTAGAACTCGAAGTTGTGTACGATGCAAGCTATTGCATTATTAAAAGAGAGGGGTATCGTGAAAGCCCGGGGTGTTAAAAGTAAACCCTTACCTTGTAATTTTTCCTTGGTTAACGGTAGGTAAACCACCTGTACAATGGTGAAATAATTGTAATTAAATTATACAATAATCATATACATTAATATGATATTATATATTATCTTTTAACATTGATTTGTTGATAATATCTTAGTATTATCGTTGTTTCGGGTGTTAACTTACTCAGTTTATTTCATATGTTTTTTTACATAATCCATGTTTGTTATGAATAGTTTGTATCTTATTCATATCCAAAATGATATCAAGTCCTTAAATATTATTTTTAATCATCAAATGATTATTCGTCTCGAATGGATACGATGGGGAATGAATCTCCTCACGTTCGCGAAGGCAGTAGTTCTTACATACGCAAAAGCGAAAATATCATTGATTTGATATTAAAATAATATATAATTGGATGGTAAATAATATATACAGAATCATTATCATGTTATATTTATTATTTACATGAATTATACATCATTATTATACCCATCCAAATAATAATGTTTTAAATAACAATTACACCACGCCGTGGAGACAGTAAGCCGTACGTACACACGTATTGTGACATGTCATTCAAAGGATGGATAGATTACTGAATATGGTTGTACCATTTTTATAATAAAATCACATTATTTATAATATTTTGGAGTTATTATTTTAGAATGGGGATAAAAAAGAATGAAGAAGTGGAAGAAGAGAGGAACATGAATGAGGGTGTTGAAAACATTACCTCTTCTTCGGGTTCTTCCTTTTGATTTGATCAAAAGGGATCCTTAGACTGGATTTTTGATCAAACTAATGCCTATAGGTTGAATTGAGGGAAGTTGAGAGAGTATTTAGGCAGGGTTTGGCTGATCCAAAAGGCTTTAAATTTGTGAATTACTGAGAATGTGGAGTGCCCATTAATAAGAGGGGTGAGGGGAACCTTTGGAAAAGCTAGAAATATTATTTTTTAATAAATTCATATTCGAGTTATAATGGCTCCAAAGTGGATTACTCAAAGTCTAAGGTGGGTATGGATCAAAATAATTTCGTCCAATATAATTTATACAGTTTTTAGTCATTATATTAACCTTATCTTTTAGTTTTATCTCTTAGTTAATTACTTTGACATTTTCCTTGTAACTTTGTATTTTTATATTATATAGTTAATAAACATACTATATAAATACAAGCGACCCCCAACTGGTCCATTAATGATACAAATATCATGATATAAGACTTTCGGCCAAACCTTATATTTTTAGGAATATAATATCAATTCATAATATAATATTTGTTTTAAAAACTCATTTATGTCAATTTTGACACTATTCAATAATTGTTTTTTGTTAAAGTCTTAAAAACATTATTAATTCGAAACAAATTAGTATAAGAAATCCTATAATGTCATATTAACCAATAAAATTCATGGACCTCATCAAAAAATTCAAATTATATTTATTTCAATATTTATAATACTGATTATTTGATTCTTTCATTAATAAGGAAAATACTACATCTTTATTGTGTCATAGATAATATTTACTATAAAATGTCTAAAAATTATAAATAATGTACCATTATATAGGAAATAGTTTCATCTTTTACATTAATATTTATAGTCAAGAATCCAACATATATAACCATGGGTAAAAATTGATTTTCTAAAAGATATATGCTTATGTCATTTTTGTATTTATTTTAACTTAATTAATATAAAGTGCCCTTATCACTTACAATTAGATCTATGGGGTCCCAAAATCGACCAAAAGATGACCATGGTCAAGAAATGTATCAACCAATAAGGTTATGACACATTTTAGTGTAACTAAATATATTTTTATAATATTATATTTTTACCCTTATTTATCTGATTTACCCTTTAACCATGGTAAATAAAATATTTACTGAAGTAATTATTCAAAATGTCTAAAAACAAAAGTTACATATTTACAAAAATTTTACATATTGATTCCAAATATGGAATCCATTTTTCCAAATTCAAAACACAGAAGTGGCAGAAATTAATTTAAAATTTTTTATCATTGTTAAAACAAATAGCGTTTTTTAAAAGAAAATAACTATCAAAAGATTGATACTTGTTTAAGTTTGGTTTAATTGTGAAATTATGTCCAATGACCAAAATTGTATTAAATGGTAAAATTATATTCTAAATATACTTTAAAACCACTAAAATTCAAATTTTATCACTATTATTTATTTCTATTAAAAAACTTATTTTTAATTAAAATTTAGTAATTTTCACTAATCATCACAATATAAATGTTATCCGAAAAGTACCAAAATTTATACCTCGGCTAATTTCGATATTATGAATCCAAAAATGAAGTCCATTTTGAGAGATAAAATTTAAAATATTCTAAAAAGTGTGTCTTACTATTCATAACAGCTACATTGATTGGTCATTGTGTGTTAGAATCTCGAAGTTGCGTACAACACACACTGCTGTATTATTCAATAAGAATCATACCGTTGAAGCTTGGGGTGTTACATTATCCCTCCTTCAAATAATTTCATCCTCAAAATTTATATAATTCTACTGCATTAAAATAATTGGGTGGTTCTTTATCCAATGTTCCTTGGGTTCCCACGTTCCCTCTTCCATATTATGGTTTCTCCATAGAACATTTACCAGACAAGTCGTTTGGTTTCTCAACGCTTATTCTCCGGTATCAAGAAACCTGAAGGGCTCTTCATAATAAGACAGATTAGTTTCCAGTTCAAATTCCTCATAATTGAGGACATTCAATGGGTCAGGCTTGTATTTTCTCAATAGTGATACGTGGAACACATCGTGAACTTTGAAGTGATTTGGTGGCATTTCCAAACGATAAGCTACAACCAAAATTTGTTCTAGAATTTCGAAATTTCTGATATACCTGGGACTAAATTTACTTATTTTACCAAAAGGTATAACTCCCTTCCATGAAGATACATTCATGAAAACATGATCTCCTACCAGAAATTCGAAATCCATCCTTCGGTTATCGTAATAGATCTTCTGCCTACGTTGAGCTACTTTGATGTGGTTTTGGATTACCTTTACCTTTTCCATTGATTCCTCCACCAGTTGTGGGCCTACAAGTTTTCATTCACTAACTTCATCCCAACAGGTTGTTGTGCAACATCTCTTTCTGTATAACGCTTTATATGGTGTCATCTGAATACTTGAATGGAATTTATTTTTATAAGAAAATTCCTCCAGAGGTAAATATTGATCCCACATACCCTGAAAATCAAGTGAGCATGATATCAACATATCTTCTAAGGTTTGAATAGTTAGTTCTGATTTTCCATCAGTTTGTGGGTGGTAGGCTGTGCTAAAATAATGTTCAGTATCCAGGGATTTCTGAAGACTTTTCATGATTCTTGAAGTAAAATGGGGATCACGATACGAAACAATCGATAAGGGTACTCTATCAAGTCTCATAACTTCATTAATATATAGTCTTGGTAGATGTTCCAGTGGTAGATATTCTATTATAGGAAGAAAATGTGTTTACTTGGTAAGATGATCAACAATAACCCATATTGAATCGTTCCTTCTAGGAGTCTTTGGTAGCCCAATGACAACATCCATCGTAATATTATCCCATTTCCACTCTGGTATGGGAAGAGGTTGCAATAATATTCCAGGCTATTGCCTTCCATCTTTCACTTATTGAAAATCCATAAATCTTGGCACAAAATCAACAATCTCCCTCTTCATGTTGTCCCTCAAAAAATGTCCCTTCAAATCTCTATACATTTTGGTGATCCCATGGTGTATAGAGAAATTCAAACTATGAGCATCATCCAAAAATTCCATTTTTAGATCAGGTATATTAGGAACACAAAGTATTTTCCCAAATTTCAAAATTCCATCTTCATACAAAAATTCTCTCAATCCTCCATCATTCATAGCGTTAATCTTCTTTTGAAACTCTTCATCACATGTCTTAGAACTCTTTATCCTTTCTAGTAATGATGGTTTGGAAAACATTTGAAAAAGTATCGATTTTTCACCTTCCAGGGTAATTCCCATATCCAACTTCACTAGATCAATAAAAATAGGATCCCTTTCAATTCTCATCATGTTTAAAACTCCAGGAACTTTTCTGATCCAAGCATATAATACCTCGTTTGCCTTCCACGAGTGGTAGTGTATCGTGCAATCATAATCCTTGAGTAATTTAATCCATCAACTTTTCCTCATGTTGTGTTCTTTTTGTGAGAAAATATAATTCAAACTTTTGTGATTAGTATAAACCTCACATTTTTCACCATAGTGGTAGAGTCTCTATATATTCAAAGCAATGATCACATCTGCTAACTCGAGATCAAAAGTATGATAGTTTTGCTCATGAATTTTCAACTCTCATGATGCATAGTAAATAACCCTATCGTTCTACCTAATGACAAACCAAGTCATTTCTTTGATGCATCACTATAAATAACATACCCATCATTCCCCGATGGTAGAGTAAATATAGGAGCATTGACTAATCTTCTCTTCAGTTCTTTGAAACATTCTTACACTCTTTTGTCCAATAAAATTTAACCCCTTTACATGTGATCTTTGTTAATGTGTTATACAACCATGAAAAATTCAGGATGAAACATCGATAATAACCTAATAAACCAATAAAACTGCATACCTCAGTTATACTTGTCGGTGCAGGCCATTGATGGATTTCCTTGGTCTTAGAAGGATCAATAGAGATTCCATCTTTAGAGACAAAATTTCCAAGAAAAGAAATATCATGAAGCCATAATTCATGATTACTAAACTTCCCATATAATTCATGTCTTCTCAGAGTCTTCAGAATAATGCACAAGTGATTTTTATGATATTCATAGCTTTTAGATTATACCAATATATCATCAATAAATACCACCACAAATTCATCTAGATACTACTTGAAAAATCTATTCATTAGATCCATGAATACAGAGGGTTCATTAGTCAACCCAAAAGGCATTACTGTATACTCGTAATGCCAATACCTTGTTCAAAATGATTTCATCAGAATTTCTTCCTTATTCACACACAACATATGGTATCCAGGCTGAAGGTCAATCTTTGAAAAGTATTGAGCTCCATGAAGTTGGTCAAATAAATCATCAATGTGAGGTAGGGGATACTTTTTCTTTATTGTTATAGCATTGTTCTCCCTATAGTCGATACATAAACTCATAGATTCATCTTTCTTCTTATCAAATAGAACATTGGCTCCCCATAGAGAAACACTAGGGTGAATAAATCCCTTATTACTCAATTCCTCTTGTTGTTTCTTTAGTTAAACTAATTATACAGTTGCCATTCTATAAGGGGTCTTTGATATAGGCCTTGATTTAGGAATTAAATCAATGGAAAACTCAACATCTCATTCTAGAGGATGTCCAGGTAAATCATCCAGAAACACATCTACATATTCATTCACAATATGTACATCCTCAATTTGAACATTCCATTCCTCATCCATAGTCATTTCATTCTCTTCCTCCCCAATAATTGAATTTAGTTGAACTACTGGGGGTGGATCTAGATAAATATTATGTGGTGATGATTCCCCTCTAAAGATAAGGTGTTCCTTACCATCATAATAAAAAATTGAATCATACTTCTTCTTACAATAAATCCTCACATCACGGTCCAAAAGTGAATCCATATCGAGGATTATATCAAAATCAATCATATGTATGATGATGAGATCAGTGGATAAAGAACATTTATGTGCTCTAATGGGGACTGATTCACAAAACATTGTTGCAATGATACATCCCTTAGGAGTTTTAACTGACAACTCCCTTGTTAAATAAAATTGGAAATATCTAATTTTCTTAGCAAATTGGGAAGATATGAAACAATGTGATGATCCAGAATCAAATAATGCAATTTTTAAACTTGAGGAAACCATTAAATTACCTGCCACCACAGCTTTCAGAGCTTCTACCTCAGTAGTAGCGACAACATAAGCTGGGACATGATCCCTTGGCCATTTCTAAGGTAAGTTCCCCTAACGCTTAGGACATTGATTTTCATAATTTCCCATCTCTTTGCAGTTGTAGCATTGAACATCAGTAGCTTCTTTCTTCCCCTTGTAATCACGAGCTTGGTGGCCTTTTTCACCACACTTGTAACAGACTCCCATTCCATTCTAGAAAGTACCATGGTGTTTCTTCCAACATTACTATAAGATGGATATTAAAATTTTCCATTCTTCCCATTATTTCCATTCCTAGACTGATCAGTAGATCTCTTCTTCTCTTGATTTGATTTAAAGTCATAAGTCTTAGAGAATTCCTTTTCTGTCTTGATAGCACATGAGATAATGTCTTCGTATGACGAGAAGGATTGTGACACTAATGCTCGACGAAGAAATGTTTCTAACCCATCAATGAGATGATCAATATTACTTCATGGGTTACATATATAATCTCCCTCATAACTTTCTGACCTTGTAATGTTAGCCTCATACATTGCGACATTCTCATCCCCCTTTCGTCTCAGACTCAGAAATTTACTTTCCATATTTGTTCTATGGTCACGAGTAATGTATTTTTCTATGAAAATCTCTTTTAACTCCCTCCATTCTATATTTGATACTTCATCATCTTCTTTAGTGTTTTGAATCAATGACCACCATGGATCAACATCTCTAGTGAGGTGATAAACTGCCATGAAAACTTTTTCCCTTTTACTACTCCCCAAAGCCTAAAATATTTTCTCTAGGGAACATATCCATTTCTCAGATACTAATGGATTTGTACTCCCATTGAATGTTGGTGGTTGCTGCCTCATGAAGCGATCTAACATTGATCCTCCACGCTATGGATCATGGTGCTCCATACGGGTAAGGTTATTATTCACAATGTGAGTGAGTTATCCCAGTATGGTGATTAGTAGATCAGCACCAGTTACATCCCCATATCGACTATAATTATCTTGAGTAGGAGGGAAATCCCTATATGGAGTGCATGCATTGATATGATTTCCATTTATTCTACTACATTCCATTTCTAAACAATGGAACAAACTAGATCAGTTTATGAATCAAAATACATAATTCCATACTTGTAAAACAATTAAAAAAAATTAACTATTTATGGATATATTCCATTATCATAAAAATGATTTCTTTGAGGAAGTATATACTAATAAACCCTTCATAATGGTTTGTAATGAAATTGATAATTATCCTAAGCATATCGCTCGGTAGTGTCGTAACCAAGAGTGCGGCAAGGCCCATTGTTGTGCACTAGTTTCCATTCGAGTCTATCTCAAAGCGGTATTTTTGGGTTATACCCCTAGGTACTTATGTGCCAGAGCCACCTCTACCTGCTCGTATCCATACAGGGATGTATTTCTCAAGAAAACACACAAAATTTTTACAATAAAAAAATTCTCAGAAGTTCTTCTATATTAATCCTTAACTTACATCTTAGATCAATGTGCTGTAATCAGAGATTATCTAAATCTATCTTCCATGTTTTTTACTAAATTTTGTCTGATACCAATTGTAACGTCCCGACCCAAATTACCCAGAGTCAGTGCATAATTACATAACATTTGAATGATCCCCAAAGTTCAAGTCTTCAATGGCCGAGTAGTTTAGTAGCCTTGGAATCACTAGATACATTTATAAGTCTTATATTACATCATAAAGTGGAAAATACAACAACATCTTATCTTCACACTCATATCCCCTTACACTATCCCTGCAGGTCATTCATAAAATACTTCTTCAAATCCTGGGAAAAATAAAACATAGAAATGGGTGAGCTTAAATGCCCAGTAAGGATAATAATATTGTCGGAAAAGTTCATAAGTAATCATAAAAATTTAAGGAAATGTATAACTAAAAAATCCTTTTAAACATGAACATCATCATGATATGGAAAAAAATAAAATAAAATAATGTCATTTAAATATTCACATTGATATTGTACTAGTCGAATAATCACATGCAATATAAAAAAACACTTTCATAATGATAGATTTCATAATGCCAGACTATCATAACCACATATCTAGGGCCTCGTGCCAAGACTACAGATAATATTTTGTCAAGGCCTTGTGCCAAGACATTAGTTTGTCTAATGAGACCCACCGAGGCATCAAGGAGTTATAGCGGGATCCACCTATCACTTATTAATTCCAATTCATTCTTCATATGAATAGGTTTAATCATAACATAAACATTCATATTAAAACTATAATACGAAATGTGAATACATTTTCCATAAACAATGAATGGTATAGAAATATCACTTAGAAATTCAAACATATCTCAAAGACATCAATAAAATATGCAAGTTTTTGGTCATAATGAATCAACTTCAAATAATAATAAAATTCATCAAAAGATGTTGACTTAGATGAAATCAAAACTTTTTGAAAGAAATATCTACTTTGTGAAATAATTTAAAAGTTACATATTTATAATATAAAAATTTTACTTAGAAAATATTCTTAAAATCTTGTTGTGGGGGATAAGTCCCTCAGGGAATCATTGAAGCAATTTTGAGGAGATTGTGTTTGTCGACAAAGTGGACATCTGAGTTGTGATTGTCGACAAAGAAAAACAATGACATACAAATTTGTTAAAAAAGAGGATTCCATGATGGAATGTCGAGTTCAAGAGATGAGGTCAAAGATCCATATTTGATTCAAGAACGTTGACAAAAGTAATGGATGATCTGGAGGCAGTACAAAAGAACTGATACAAGGTGCTGCTGTTTTCCAGTGTTTGGAAAATGTTTGGGCCTGAAAATCGACAAATGAAGAAAAGTTTTTGGCAAAGGGACTTGCGCGTCGAGGACTTGGAGTATAGGAAACTTGCATGCCATATGTTTTTAAAGATCAGAAGAGAAAAATATGGCTATGGAAACAGGTTCGCGCTAGTTTTGGAGTTGTTCGTGCAAGTGTCTAAAAGGACAGAAGACTTCCGCGCTGAGACTGGGTCGCGCAGGTGACCTGCGATCCGTTGCGCAGGGTGGTCAATTTGCCTATAAATACTGGACCATCCCTCTTCATTCTTCACTAGAGTTCAAAACTTTGAGAAATCAGAGCTCCCGCCACGCAGGTGAGGTCATCGGGAAAGTGGTGTGTGTGGGTTGCGCAAGTGAATTTGCGCGCCAGTGTTTGAAGCTGCGCAACAGTGTGGGGTTGCGCGCCAATATTGGATTGGGCATAAAAGTAAGTGTGTCACCCCAGTTTGGAGTTGAATAAGGTTGTTTCACGCAGTATTTGAGGTAGACTTGCACGCCAGTTGTGACTTGCATGACGATACTTTCGCGCCAAGATTGACTTGTGCGCCAAGTAAGGTTTGGTTTAAGCAGTGATTTTTGGGCTGCGTGGAAGCTGTAAGTATTCCTGATTCCTTCGATGCAAATAGATATTCATCTACGGGTGAAAATTGGGCTTCAACAGATCATCTAATTATAGAGGAAGATTCATTCCTTCATGAAAATGAAGAGACCTACAGGTCTATAAACTCTGAGTGGATTCCTTCCAAGAAAAGTGAGCAAAGGATGAGAAAGAAGGTGATCCTCTCCACCGGCAGTGAGTCAGAGAGAGAGAAATAGGGAGTGACCTTTGGGGAAGCAGTGAGCTAACCCTAATCTTGTAAAGGCAATGAGCCTAGGCTTAAAAGTGATCTAGACCAATCATTGTAATCCATAGCTAGTGATGTTTAGTGTAATTGTTATGACCGACAACTTTTATGCGTATGATCCTTGGACGTAGCCCTTTGCGGTGAACCAAGTAAAATTGATGTGTCATGTGCATGATTTTCTTTCTGTTTACGTTGTGCAACAGGAAAGAGAGATTATTGTTTTGCTTAACAGTGAAAAAATATCAGAACGGGTGTTAATTTTAAATTAGTCATACCCTGATTCACCCCCCTCTCAGGGTATTCAGCCTTGTGGATCTAACAATTGGTATCAGAGGGAAATTCTTAAAGTTGTTCATCTCTAAATGGAGGTCACCAATCATAAATGGATTCCGATCATCGATGTGTGTAATTTTTAGATATTAAAGAATCGAATGAAACACTATTTTCGATCCTTGGGAAGAGATGTGTTTTCAGCAGCTATGCATTGTATCACAACTGATATTAATAGTGGTGCATTATCAGAAGCCGAGCATAGAGAGTTGGATGCTGATTCCAAAGCAATCAATGCCTTATGGGGAGCCCTTTCTAGTCCCATCTACACGAAGGTTATTTCATGAAAAACATCACATGCCATGTAGGAAAAGCTTTTGAATATATATGAAGGGGATTCAAAGGTGAGAGAGTTAAAGATGGAAGTGTTGTTGAACAAGTATGAAGATCTGAGAATGAACCCGAATGAGTCTGTTGATGCATTCTTGGACAGGGTAAATGCTGTGGTAGAATACATGCAGGGTCTTGGAGAAATTATCGAAGATATAAAAATTGTGAAGCACATATTGAGAAAACTTCCATCTCAGTTCAATCCGAAAGTTTCTATTTTGGAAGATAAAGACCCAAAAGAACAGAAATTGGATAACCTTCACAACACTCTTGTGGCATATGAGATGATAAATAATGATAACGAGACTGTGGAAAAGGGGAAATTCAAAGAGGTGGCATTCAAGTCCATGAAGAAGCTCACTATTGAAGAGTCTAATGAGGAAGAAGAGACTGATAAGGTGATGTCATTCCTTTCTTTAAATCTTCAAAGAGGAAGAGGAAAGTTTGAAGGGAAACTTCCACAAGCATGATTTTGATGTGGAAAGGTTGGTCATCTTGTGGAAACTGTCCCAAGAAGTTTTAGGATAATGATAATGATGATGAAGAAGTTGAAATTCCCAAGAAGAAGACTTCATCATTTGTGAAAGGGAAGAAACAATTCAAGATAAATTTCTTCAAGAAAAATAATCATCTTTTAAAAGAATTTGAAAGGTAAGATGAGTATTAGGATGAAGAGGTTGAGGAGATAGAGAATTGCAGAGATCGTGGGGAAAATTCCTTGGTGGCGATTCTTGGTAGTTCTCAGAAAAAGGAAGAAGTTGACACTAAAGAAGAAGAAAAAATTGAGGGGAGATTTGATATGGAAGCCGAATTGGAAGCAGATCTTGAGGAGATAGACATTTGGAGATCCAAAACGAAGAAATCCAATAAAGTTGTTCATGATGCCAAACTCTATATACAACAATAGGATGAAGAAAAGTCTGAGCTGTTAGAAGAAATTAATAGAATATAATCCTCAACACCAGAGATATCAGAAATTATTGTTGAGTATAATCTTAAAATTGAGGAACAAAAGAAGGAAATTGATTGTTTTACTAAAATAAGAAAGGAGAAGGTGCAATGTATCAAAGAGCTTGAAGAATTAGTGGTCAGTCTGTGACAAAAAATGAAGGATCAAGAAAAACTCTTGACCCCCAATGTGACATCAGAAAAACAGGCCATTCAGAACAAAGAGAAGATGAAAGAGGAGCCTAGCAGTTCAGCAGGGAAGAAGCAGCAATTGAGCTCAGATGTTAAGGCCGTTTCAGGGCTGAATCAGGAGAAAAAATCAGTGACAATTGCAGTCAGATTGCAAGCACCCGTCCCGAAATTGAAGGTTGATTTGAGCACAAAACAGAATCAGAATATTCAGGGATCCCAAAGGGAAAATCATAGTGATGAAGTATCACGAAGGAATGCATCCTATATCAAATGTTATTACTGTGGGAAAATGGGACATTCAAAGTATGTGTGTTTCATATCAAAGAGATATAGAAGGGAACATGAATAGAGGTGGTAGCCAAACAGAGAACGGTTTTCCAGAACATATTTTGAAGGGAACTGTTTTTGGTGCGGAGGATTTGGGAACATGGCTATGTACTGCACTTCGACCATTCAGAAAAATGTGCCAAAGCAGAATCAAAATGTTCGCAAGTACCAGATCAATAAACTGACAAGTGAGTTAAAAGTTCAGAACAGATTTGCATCTCTGCAAGATGAAGCTGGTCTATCATAGTTTGAGAAAGAATAGAAGCCTCAATCCATGCCATGTATGAAAGAAAAAGTATGGACCAAGAAGGGGAAAATTGAGAAGGCTGTAGTTTCTGAAATTTCCCTTAAAGCATCAGATCGTTCTGGTGTGTGGATTCTTGATAGTGGTCGTACATCTCACATGACAGGAAATAAGGATCTAGTTACATGCATAAAATATGACAATGAATGAGTTTTCAAATTTGGAAATGATGAAGGCCTGAAGATTTTTGGCTCAGGGAAATCCAATTTTGGGGGCAAAGAAATTAGACGTGTTGATGTCTTGGTAGTAGAGGTTCTCAGTCATAACTTTCTTAGCATCAGTCAACTATGTGACTCTGGGCACTCAATCCAATTTACCATGAAGATGTGTATTGTTAAAGGAAAATATGGAGCAGCCATTCTACATGAAAATGAACAAAGGGAAATCATTACCTGGTAGGTGGGGAAGAAGATTCGTGCTTTTTGTCCAGAGAAGAAGAAAACCAGATGTGGCATAAGAGACTTGGCCATCTATGTCAACCATCCATGGAAGATCTGGTAAAGTGTGATGCCACTAGAGACCTTCCCATACTATCACGTGATCACACTCATACGTGTGATGCTTGTCAACAAGGGAAGATCATGAGAAAGAAAAACAAGCCAAAGGAACAGAAATCAACTAGAGTGCTCGAATTGTTTTATGCTGGTGTATGTGGACCCATCTCACCACGAGCTATAAATGGGAAAAAGTAGTATGTTCTTTTCATTGATGATTATAGAAAAATGGCTTGGGTATTCATCATTACCCATAAAACAGAGGTGTTCAGTTGTATAAAGCAGTATATGATGGAATCAGAAAAGATGCTTGGGCAGAAAATTCTGATGTTTCGTAATGATAATAGTACAAAATTCACAAACAGTCAGGTTTAAAAATATATTGAGAAACATTGTATAAGTCATCAAGTTTCATCAGTAAGAACTCCCCAATAGAATTTAGTGGTGAAAGGAGAAATCAGATCATCAACAACATTGCCAGAACAATGCTTATTGATAAGGACCTACGGTAGAAATTTTGGAAGGAAGCAGTTTTGACATCAGTCTATGTTTCAAATAGGTCTCTGTTGTGTCCGAAGATGGAGAAGACTCTGTATGAACTGTGGTATGGAAAGAAGCCAATGTTGAAATACATTCGATTCTTTGAAAGTAAGTGTTTCATTCTCAACAATGAAAATCATTGGATGATTGAGGCACGAGGATATGAAGGGATATTCCTTGGCTACTCAGGGAAAAGAAAAGCATATAAATGTTTCAACAAGAGGCTAGGAAAAATTATTGAGAGCAATGATGTCACTATAGTTGAAAACGTACAGAATACTCACCGATCCAGTGAAAATTTCCTGGATGATAGTGATGATGAGGTAAGAAAGAAAGTGGGAGCAGAAGTGACATAGGTTGAGTCAGAAGAAGATACTGATGATGAACAAAAAAGTGTCAAGTCTGTATCTGCAAGGAAGCCAAAGAGTCAAGCTGAAATTGATAGACAAAATATCATTGGTGATTAGACAGCTCCAGTTCAGACTCTAGGAATGAAGTCATTATAGAAAGCATCGTTTTTATCCTAGTTGGAGCCGAAATGTTTTTCCGATGCAGCAGAAGATGAAAACTGGGTTCAGGCTAGGAATTAAGAGCTAGATCAGATTGAGAATAATCAAACATGGGAGATTGTTTCGAGGCCAGTAGACAAGAATGTCATTGGGACTAAATGGTTCTATCACAACAAGATGAATGAATATGGAACTATGATTCGAAAACATAGCATGTTTAGTGTGCAAGGGATACTCCCAGATAGAGGGAATAGATGTAGATGAGAATTTTGCATCGGTTTCAAGGCTGGAGACAATCATATTATTTATTTCCATATCAGTGTAAAGAAAGTTCAAAGTGTTCCAGATGGATGTCAAATCCGCATTCTTGAATGGGGATCTAAAAAAGTGGTGTACATTGAGCATCCGGATGGTTTTCTTATTCATGAGGATGAGAACAAAGTTTGTAGGCTGAAGAAGGCATTGTATGGGCTAAAACAAGCACCAAGAGCATGTTACTCAAGGCTTGATCAGTACTTGAAGATGCTTGGATTCCAGTGTGGTGGAGTTGATTACAATCGCTATTTCAATAACAATAGTAATCAAAGGATGATGGTGCTGGTCTATGTCAATGATATAATATTTGGTGGATCAAATGAAGCTCAGTGCAGACAGTTTTCTGAATTCATGAAAAATGAGTTTGAAATGTCAATGATTGGAGAGCTAACATTTTTCCTTGGTCTACAGGTGACACAAGGAAGGAATGTAACATTCATTTCGCAGTCTAAATATGCCAAGGAGGTCCTGAGAAGGTTTGGAATGGAAAATTCTAGGGAGATGAAGACTTCGGTTGCTACCCGGATGAAATTATCAAAACATTAGGATGGAAAGGTAGTTAATATCATTGAATACAGGAAAATCATTGGATGTATGTTGTACATAACCACAACAAGTCCTGATATTGTTTTCACCACATGCCAAGCAGAGAGATATCAGAGTAATCCCAAGGAAATCCACATGTTTGCAGTGAAATGAATACTTCAGTATATCTAGGGCACATTGGATTTTGGATTGACATATACTGACAAATCTCAGATAGATTTATTGGGATATACTGATACAGACTGGGCTAGTTCAGCAGATGATGGAAAATCAACGTCAGGTTGTGCATTCTATCTTGGTGGATTATGTATTTCCTAGTTAAGAAAGAAGCAATATTGTGTTTCGTTGAGCACCGCAGAAGCTGAGTATATTGCGGACACTCAAACATGCACACAATTCTTATGGATAAACCAACAGCTTCAAGATATTGGAGTTGGAGTGAAGTCTCTGATCAAAATCCAGTGTGATAAATCAAGTGCTATAAATATCAGAAAAAATCCCATCCATCACTCAAGGAAAAAGAATATTGAGATAAACTATCATTTTATCAAGGAGAAGGTTGAGCACGGAATCATGAAGTTAGAGTATGTACCTACAAAGCTATAGGTTGCAGAAATTCTGAAAAAGTCCTTACCCAATGATTCTTTTGATAGGCATCAACTGGATCTGGGAGTTCAGTTGATTCTCCACACATGAAATACTATGGATGTGGAACCCCCCCCCCCCCTCTCCCCGAAGTTTGTTGTGTTTTTCCCTAATGTTCTACATGTGTTCTCTACACTATTACCGACTGCAAAAGAGTGTCCTTTGGGTTCGTTGACAAAGGGGGTGAAAATAGTGATTGTTCAATGGGGAGACAATGTGGAGATTTGATAAATCATGAATGATATGGGGAGAAGCTGACAAGTGGAGAATCCAGATAGGGGGATTTGAATCTAGTTGAACGTGCTCAGCCAGAGCTGAGCTTGGACAACACAAGAAATAGGGATAAAGAGGTTTTGAAGCTGACAAGGGATTAAGCTGTGAGAAGAAAGGGGGATCATATTAAATCTGATGATGCTTGAAGTGATTGATCAAAGGATAGATATCACGATAGATGAGGATCGTGATAAAAGCAGAAGAGTTTTGTTGGAGAGTGGTAAGAATGTTTCCAAACCAAACATTGGTCTTCCAACAAGTCCATAAACAATTGGTATCTGTTTAATACAAATTTCTATAATTTTGGTGTCAAAAATGGGAGTCAGAGATGAAGTGATTCATTGATGAACTTTTCATTTACTCTTTTTTCTCACACCGAACATTGCTCAGGTGTGCTTAGAGTATGTGTTGAGTAAATCCTTGATCGCGATCAGAATCGCAATGAGGTGAATGGTGGCTGAAGAATCAATGATGAATCTTTCCATATAAGAGTTTTCAACAACCCGAAAGGGGGATATTTTTGGGCAAAAATCCATCAAGGCATCATTAAAGCATTTTTGAGGTGATTGTGTTTGTTGACAAAGTGGACATCTGAGTGGTGATTGATGACAAAACAAAACAATGACATAAAAATTTGTTGACAAAGGAGATTCCATGATGGAATGTCGAGTTCAAGAGCTGAGGTAAAAGATCCATGTTTGATTCAAGAATGTCGACAAAAGGAATGGATGATCTAGAGGTGGTACAAAATAACGGATACAAGGTGGCGCTGGTTTCCAGTGCTTGCCAAATGTTTGGGCCTGAAAATCGACAAATGAAGAAAAGTGTTTTTGGAAAAGGGAAATGCACGCTGAGGACTTGTTGTATAGGAAACTTGCATGCCATATGTTTTTCAATATCAGAATATCAAAATATGTCTAAGGAAATAGGTTCGCGCAAGTTTGGTAGTTGTTTGCACAAGTGTCTAAAAGGACAGAAGACTTGCGCACTGAGACTTGGTCGCGCAGGTGACATGCGCGCCGTCATGCAGGGTGGTCAATTTGCCTATAAATACAGGACCACCCCTCTTCATTATTCACCAGAGTTCAACACATTGATAAATCTGAGCTCCCGTCGCGCAATTGTGGTCGTCGCGCAAGTGGTTTGTGTGGGTCGCGCAAGTGAAGTTGTGCGCTAGTGTTTGAAGCTATGCGTTAGTGTGGGGTTGCGCGCCAATATTGGATTGGACGTAAAAGGAAGTGTGTATCACAAGTTTGTAGTTGAAGAAGGTTGTGTCGTGCATGTATTTGAGGTAGACTTGCATACCAGTTATAAATTGTGTGCCGATACTTGCGTGGCGAGATTGACTTGTGCCCCAAGTATTGTTTGGTTCCAGCAGTGATTTTTGGGATGCATGGATGCTGGAAGTTTTACCGATTCCTTCGGTGCAAAGAGATATTCATCTACGGGTAAAAATTGGGCATCAACAGAGCATCTACTTATAGAGGAAAATGCATTACTTCATACAAATGAAGAGACCTACAGGTATATAAACTGTGAGTGGATTCATTCCAAGAACATTGAGCAAAGGAAGAGAAAGAAGGTGATCCACTCCACCGGCAGTGAGCCAGAGAGAGAGAGAAACATGTAGTGACCCTTGTGGAAGTAGTGAGCTGACCCTAAACTTGTAAAGGCAGTGAGCTTGGGTTTAGAAGTGATCTTGCCCAAACATTGTAATCCACAGCTAGTGATGTTTAGTGTAATTGGTACGACCGGAAACTTGTCAGCGTATGCCTCTTGAACGTAGCCCTTTTTAGTGAACCATGTAAAATTGATGTTTCCTATGCATGCTTTACATTCTGTTTACTTTGTGTAACAGGAAAGAGAGAGAAGAGTTTTTTTCTAAACATCGAAACAAGATCAGGACGGGCATTAATTTTAAAATAGTCATACCTTGATTCCCCCCCCCCTCTGAGGGTATTCAGCCTTGTGTACCTAACACTTCTAAGGGAAGCTTCTTTGATATGAAAACGTCAGAAAGTAGCCTCACCCACCGTATAAGTTATAAAAGTAATTCTTACCTTAATTTTGTCGAAAAGGATAAAAAGGACCTTGTTTGGAAAACGAAGGAAATATTCCTTTATAATTTTCTTATAAAAATTAAAAAAATGTTATAAATGACTTTAACCCATATTCTGTAAAATATTAATAATGTTTTGAAAAACATTTTTATGAAATATGGATGTGGATGATAAAGAGGTCCCAGTAGATAAATGCGTATAAACAACCTCAGATAATGTAGAGGTTGTAAGATAAACTCTTACCATGTACTTTTCCTTGTTTAGGGTAGGTTGGCCTCCTGTATAATGGTGAAATAATTGTTATTAAATTATACAAGAATCATATACATTAATATTATATCATATATGATCTTTTAACATTGATTTGTTAAAAATATCTTAGTATTATCGTTGTTTCGGTTGTTAACTTACTTGTTTTATTTTATATGTTTTGTTACATAAGCCATGTTTGTTATGGATAGGTTGTATCATATTCATATCCAGAATGATATCAAGTCCATAAAAATTACTTGTAATCATTAAATGGGAATTAGTCTCTAATGGATACGATGGGGAATGAATCTCATCGCGTTCATGGAGACGGTAGTCCATATGTACGCACGGGCGACAATATCATTCTTTTGATATTAAAATAATATATAATAGGATGGTATATCATTTACACGGAATCATTATATTTTTATATTTATTATTTACATTAATTACACATCATTATTATACCCATACAGATAATAATGTTTTGAATAACAATTACACCACGACGTGGAGACGGTAAGCCGCACGTAGGCACGTATGGCGACATGTCATTCAAAGGATGGATAGAATACTGAATATGTTTGTAAAAAATTTATAATAACATCACAGTATGTAAAATATACTGGAGTTATTATTTTAGAATATGAATAACAATGAAAGAAGAAGTGGAAGAAGAAAGGAACTTGAAATAGGGTGGTGAAAACATTACCTCTTCTTCGGGTTCTTCCTTTTGATTTGATCAAAATGGCACCGTAGGTTGGCTTTCTGATCAAACAAATTTCTCTAGGATGATTTGAGGGAATTTAAGAGATTATTTGGGCAGGGGTTTTCCAAGACAAAAGGATTTGAATGTCTGAATTAGTGAGAATGGGGAGTGCCCTTTTATAAAAGGTGTGAGGGGGACCTTTGGAAAAACTATAATATTATTTTATAATAAATTCATATTCGGTTCATAATGGAACCAAAGTAAATTATTCAAATTAAATGGTGGGGATGGGTCTAAATAATTTCAACCAATATAATTTAGATAGGTTTGGGTCATTATATTAACCTTATCTTTTAGTTTTAACACTTAGTTAATTAATTTGACATTTACCATGTCACTTTGTATTTTCATATTATATAGTTAATAAACATTTTATATACATCAAAGAGACCCCCAAGTGGTCCATTAATGATACACCTATCATGATATAAGTACTTTGGCCTAACCTTAGATTTTTTGGAATAGAATATCAATTAATAATATAATATTTGTTTTAAAAACTCATTTATGTCCATTTTGACACTATTCAATAATTGATTTTTGTTAAAGTCCTAAAAACATTATTGATTCGAAAAAAATTCATTTAAGAAATATTATAATGTCATATTTACCAATAACGTTAATTTATGTCATCAAAACATTCAAATTATATTTATTTTAACATTTATAATACTAATTATTTGATTCTTGCGTTAATAAGGGAAATACTGCATCATTATTGTGTCATAAATAATATTAATTATTAAATGTCTAAAAATTATAAATAAAATACCATTATGTTGGAAATATTTTTATATTTCTTATGAATATTTATAGTCGAAAATAAAACATATAAAATCCTATGTAAAAATTGTTTTTCTAAAAGATATATGCTTATGTCAATTTTTTATTTTTTTAACTTAATTAATATAAAGTGTCCTTATCACTTACATGTGTATCCATGGGGTTCCAAAATCGACCAAAAGATGCATATGGTCAGAAATGTATCTACCGATAGGGTTAGGACACATTTTAGGGTAATTTATTATTATTATAAAATTATTTCTTACCCTTATTTATCGGATTTACCCTTTAACCATAGTAAATAAAATATTTACAGAAGTAATTATTCAAATTGTCTAAAAATAAAAGTTACCTATTTACACAATTTGGAAATCCTAATTATAAATTAGAAATCCATTTTTTCAAATTAAAAACACATAATTGGTAGAAATTAATTTAAAATTAATTCCCATTGTTAAAACAAAAAGCGTGTTTTCAAGAGAGAATAACTATAGAAAGATTGACACATGTTTATGTCTGGTTTAATTGTGAAATTATGTCCATTGACCAAAATTGTATTAAATGGTAAAAATATATTCTAAATATACTTTAAAACAAATTAAATTAATATTTCATCACTATTAATTATTTTGACTAAAAACGTTGTTTTTAATTAAAATTTAGTAATTTTCATTATTCATCAAAATATAAAAGTTATCCGAAAAGTTTCAAAATTTTACCCTAGACTAATTTAGATATTCTGAATCCAAAAATGAAGTTCATTTTGAGGGATAAAATTTATATAATTTCAAAAATTTGGTATTACTATTCATAATGGCTACATTGATTGGTTGTAGTGTGTTAGAATCTCAAAGTTGCGTACAACACATGCTACTGTATTATTAAAAGAAAATCGTACCATGGAAGCTTGGAGTGTTACAATATATTTATTTCAGTCTGAATAATTATATGTTCATGGAATATACAAATGATTTTATATTTTTATTTATAGATGATATCAATCTAAACACTAAAAGTTATGAAGAAAATAATATTAATTTAAAAAATTATTTTTTCATGCAATTGAAAACAATATATATGGGATATTTATAACTTTTTAATTATAGACATAGGATGTTCCTTTTCAAGTCCATATTGCCTCTAAGGATGTTTTATCAATTGATAAATAAAATATAAGGGTATCAAAAAAAGTTATATGTATACAAACATAAAATGTTATGTAGCATCTATGTGTATGTAATTAAAAATTGGTAATTTCTTCTAAAATATTCCAAATTATAAAACTCATTATCTATGTTTTCATGAAAAGAAACTATGTTATTATTTGAAATTTAATATAGAGAATGTTTTATAGAATTATGTATCCGGTTGATCAATGTATTGATTTTGACATTACAATTTGGTGTGGATTGATTTGGATATATAGATGATCCTCTATGAAATACTTTAGATATGTCCTTTTGTATAATGATACATTTATTTCCAATGTAGAAAGGTACTCAATGATATAAGAACAAAACTATAAAACCCATAATATTGTGTTTTTAACTGTAATTCTTTTGCCGATAAAATGTGGAGGCATATATATAGTGTGAAATTATAGTGTTTATATAAATAATATGATTTTGAAATTCATATCTTAATATACTTACATAAACATGAGTAAAGTATTATTTATTGATATAATCAAGGATTATTATTTCACAATACACTACATCCTGGGTAAGGCCTAAAAAGAAGCTGATGGGTTGGATAATAATGGTCAAGGTGTTACTACTGTGATGATGATTTTAAAACATTATTTATTATGGAGAAAAATAAATTTTTATATGTTAATTATTAATTTATGGGAAAAATCACACATTTTCCAAAGGATTCCAAATCCATCCTTAATAGAATAAATAAAAATTTCCCTGCTTTATAGTAATATTTCAAAATTGAGAAATTATGTTTTTAATGATTCCAATCATCAAAAAAAATTATGAATATAGAGTTTAATAATTCGGAAAGTGGTAATGTGTTCTACCCATATTTCCATGAAATGAAAATTATTATATAATTTTAATAGATATCATTTCTTTGTATATTTTTTATTCTTTAAAATGTACTTTTATTTGAGTAAACACTTTTTTGGATAATTTGAAAGGATAAATTGCATAATATTTGTTAAGAAACCATGTTTTTTAACAATTAATGTTTGTGAGAAAACATCAATATGGATTCTTTAAACCTATTTTAATTCCTTTAATGAAATTGGATTTTATTAATATGAAAATTATCACAATATTTACAGGACTATTTGAATGAATGATTCCATATGGGTTTTTATTTACCACCTTACCATTCCAACAAATATTCTCTATATAAGGGATTATTTACCTCAATAGTTATTTAAATGGATCTTTATTAATGATGTCACAAGAAATCATTGTAAAAATATTTAAATTGTATCTAATATTTAATTGTGGTTTATTTTGAATTTATAAAATTATATTCAAATTATATTAAAATTGAATTGTGATTGATAAAAACATATTATCCTACAAATAATGGGATTTTGGAAATACAACAATGACATTAGAATACATATTTTCACTTTTATAACCGTATATTCATGTTATGTGGGATTTATATATATATTTTTAAACAACCCAATATTTTTATAATATTTTTAATTAAATTATATAACATATTTGATATCTTAAAATGCATGAAACAACATGTTTAGACGAACCACAAAATATTATATGTGAGCTATATCCTAGCCATTAAATTAGATTGAATAAATAAGAACAAATAATTCATTCAATAAATATAATATTAAAACTCAATATGAATTTATAGGTATGTATATATAAAAAATGATCAGAATCCTTTTAATAATGACAGTTTATTCTGAAAATATTTATTTTTTTTATAAACAAGTTTTATATATTTTAATGAGTGAATATATGTATGAAGATATTCTATAAAATTTATTTGGATGATTTAATTTCATTTTTAATTAATAGTATAAAAAATATATCAAAATTATTTATTGATAATTTTCTGAAAACCATTTATTTATCCATGAGTATTGTTAAAAAAAATTTGGTTTATCATTTTAATTTTTATTAAACTCATCACAAGGTAAAACTATGTAATGGATTGGGAAAAATAATTTATTAGTTATTCTTAATTTCCAAATACCAAATGATGGTTTTAAAATGGATTTCATAAATTAATTAGAAATAAATCAAATTATATTTTAAAAAGGAATTTTTCTAAAAAATTATTTTCCAATATATTTGTCTAGTTTTATTTTAAATTAAATTCTACAAAATATGACCATTAAATTTATAAAAATGGATTCCTAATATAGAATTATTAGGCCCAAATTCATTAAATATGTCCCTTTTATTTTTAAATAACGTGAATAGTAATTTTAGTAAAATTTATTTCATTAATAAAGGGTAAAACATGTAATTTTAAAATAAAAAAAATTGATAATGCCATATGTTTTAGAGTTTTATATTATTATATTAATTTAATTTATCCCTTAACACATATGAATTTAAATTGAGTTGTTTAAGAGAAACTAGTTCATGAAAATTAATTATATGTTTTTAAATAAAATAAAGTCACAAAAAGTCACTTTCTTTGTCTTGAATATAACTTATGTGTACATGTGAGGAAAATTTATCATGAATGAATATATTTTTAAATTTTTAACTTTATTATAAATTTATCTCTTAGTTTTGGGTATAATTATATGAATTTATGATGTTCATAATATTTTATTCTTAAAAAATTTAATGATATTACATTTATGATTTAAATATCATTACATTTTTAATAATTTTTTTTAAAAAGTAATTCTCACCGGTAAATATTTTTATCAAATCAATATGATTTATAATAATCATATAAATTTATTTATAATTTTTTTAAATGATATAATTTCCCAGAATTATGACCCAACACTATTGTGGTAATTATTTATTCAAATGAAAATTAAATAAATGATATTAAAAATATCAAAAGAAATATAAATGGAATTAAATAAGTATTTCAATTAATTTTATATATTTCTATGAGATATTTGGGTTATATTAAATTATTTGGTAAATATCTATATATTTTTACTTCATTTTCATAATGTTAATGTAATAATTAATTTCAAAATCTATAGTAATGATATTTTTTATGATAATATTTTACTAACATATTGAAAATTCATTAAAATTATATATAATAATAGTGGGGATAAATTATTGTCTAAAATTTAATTACACAGCTTTTTTGAGTATAATCAGAAATTTATATGTAATAATCATTATAATTTATTATTGAATATTTTTTTTCTGAATTAAAAATTAAAATAGGTTAACTAAGGGTTAATAAAAATGATACAGCATAAAATGAAATGAAAACTTGTAGAAAATATATTTTCTGAAGATATTTAAAAATTATAATATCTTATATAATAATCCATTTCCATTTGGTGCTATATTGACAGAAAATAAATTTATTATAATATAATGTTTTATAAAAATATAAAAGTTCCCCTCACCTAAAATATAAAATTGTACGTACTCTCTCACTTAATATCAATACATCGATCATTCTTTATTAATAACATGCAATATTTTATTATCAAAATTTTTATACAAATTATAGAGTTTCTTGGATTCATAATATTATATCTCTAGATCCTTTTAGAAGATATCCAAATGAGACATTTTGAAGATGAGGTAATCTCTATGATTGATCACTTTATTCTTCGACTCATCCTTACCTCCTATAAATATAAAATGTATGTCCTAAAATGATAATTTATGTATAATAAATATTATTAATTGGTATTAAGATAATTAATAAACCATTATAAACCCACTTTACCATCAAACAAGTTGTGAAATTTTCGATCATGAGTATGTACGACTTTCCATCTGTATGTAATTATACAATTCATTTTTCATCACTATATTATATAGATGGGGTTTATGATGGTATTAGTTATTATATATGATATTATAATATAATTATTCTCCTAAAATTATAATATAATTTATAACTTATAATCATTTAATATTTTGAGAAATGATAATCTCGCTCTTACCTATGTATGGACTACAACCTCAACAATGTGATGTGACCTTTTTCACTTATGTTTCAGATGGATGGTAATAAAGATTGATTTTTTATTAACATTATATATACACAATAAATATTTTTCAATCAATATATATTATTATTCACCTTACCCGCTTTATATTACATGGAAAATGGAAAAAATTTTCAAACATACATACATCTTGTCATTTCCATAAACGGTGTAATTCATTTTTCATTATAAAATTTTGATGAATTATTATAAATATGTATATAAATAATATTTACTACTTTTTAAATATTATAAACATTATTTCAATTATTATAAATTTATTAAGGTGTAATTATTTCTAGTTTTAAACAAAAACATGCTAGAAAAATGAAGAACTTATCACCCTGGAACAGTAATTTTAATAAAAAATTACTAATAAATAGTGATAAAATATAAAAAAAATAATGATATAACAGATACATGGTTATATAATATATGTATAATAAATTAATATTCATTATAACATATGTTTCAAAATGAATAATTAAAATCAATAATTGATGTTTGGTATTTTTGCCTCAGTTTTATTTTTGTGGGACAAAGGAATTTTAATCTACTTATTTATTTTTATGTGGTGTATATAGTACACATGTATTTATTTTATGTAACCTATTATGATTATTGTTATATTTGTGTATCAATATATGTTTCCTTACTTCATGAGAAATAAAATTCAATGTATTATATTATGGAAAGTATTTATTTTACCATCTCATTATAATTATACATTTTTTATATATAAATATACATTTGGGATCATTTTTCATCCATGTAAATGTTTTATAAAAATGTTCCAAAAAATGAGTTTGATATTATCCTATAAATGTTTTATTTCATTTTTTGGAATTTAGTAATTTTTAAAAAATCGTTTAAATGTAATTTTTTTATCATTTTCCAAACCCGTTTCATTGTAACAATTTTTATGAAAATACAGAAGGAATATTTTATTTTGACTAATACCGAATGAGAATAAGATCTATGTAATGACCCAGGTATTTATAAAATAATACTTTTTAATTTATATTAATAAAAATTAATAAGATATTAATTTACATTAAATGGGATGGTTCTTTGGAGAGAGTACTCAACCTGCAACAACAGGTTTCTCCAAAATCATACGTTCCAAAAAACATTGTGTTATACCGAAATATAATACATAAATAGTATTATTACATTAAACCGCAGTTAACAGCTTGCCATTGGAATGGAAGGAATAAATTTCATTAAATAAATTTTAAAATATGGTATAGACATGTTCAAATAATGATTCATTGGTTACCTAATTTATTATGATTGGAAATAAAAACTTACTGAATTTAAAAGGATGTGTTTTTATGAAAACCTATTTAAAAAAGAATAAATGTGTTCTCATAAAAATATTTTTGTATTTTTATGAATAATATATTATATATTAAATATAATGTTTTATATTAATCTTATATGTTTTCTTGATATATTATAATAATAAATTCATTTTTTCAGATAAAAGAAGTATTTTTCTAAAAAAAGTTGTTTTATCGCCTTTTGATGGAGAACTGTTATTAAATCTAGATTTTGACACATTCATATAATTTATTTGAAAAAAATAAACATTTTATTTAGAACAGTAATATTAAAAATTATTTTGGATGAAATTTTCATATTTTTCAGTAAGAGTTCATTTTTTAATAAATATTGAAAAATATTGCATTTTAATTCAAAACAACCTTTTTTTATAATCTATTAATATAGGCATATTATACTTTTAATTGTTTTTAACGTGTAGTTGTATTATATTTTTACCATTTAATAAAATTTTTCCCATTATAAGTACTTTCAATTTTTAATTACAAATAAAAACATGTAAATCTTTTGATATTAATTATTTCTAAAAAACACATCTTTTGGGTTTGACATTATGAATTCGTGTTATATTAATTTCTGAAACATCTATGATTTAAAATTTGAAATATTTAATCCATATTGGGAATCATGAGGTCCATATTTTTTAAATATGTAACATTTATTTTTAGAAATTATGAATAGGAACATCAGTAAATATTTTTTTACCATGGTTAATCGGTAAATCTGGTAAATAAGGGTAAAAATAAGAATATAAAAATAATATAAAATCACTCAAACATATTTCATAACCATATTAGATGAGATATTTATGTCCTTGGCAAACCTTGTGTCTATTTTAGGACCCCATGGAGCCCCTTGTGTGTTAAAAGGATATTTAATTACTTTTAATTTAAAGTTAAAGAAATTATAAGCTAAACATGTATCTTTTACCAAAACTATTTTTATATCATGTTATATCAAGGATATATATGACAATAAATAGTAATTAGAATGATAAAAAAATTACTACGTAATTTTATTATATTTATTAATTTAGACATCAAAAAATGTTATTTTTGACACAGTGGTGATGTAGTGATTACATTATTAGTGAAATATTTAAATAAATTAGATTATAAATATTAAAATAAAATTTTTGAATCTTTTTATGTCATCCACGAATTTTATGGATGCTTATGACTTGTTATATTTGAATTAATGATTTTTTTATGTCATCAAATTTTTATGGATTTTTAAATGTCATCATTGGAATAGAATGAAAATTTATATAAATGATTATTTAAATCAATTAATATTTTATTAAATGAAATAATATTCCTAAAAATATAATATTTAGGAATATGACATATTTTATCTTAAAATTTTAATTAATGATCCATTTTTTATCCCATGAAATATTATAGTATCTATAGTAACCATATATTATGAAAATACAAGAAGACATGGTAAGATTTAATTTATTTCACTAAGGGTTAAAACAAAAAGATATGGATAAATTTATGACCAAAAAATGTATAAAACCCATTTTATGATATTATTTGTACCTTTCATCATCTAATAAACTAAACACATCACTTTTGTTTTATTATAATTCAAAAATCAATTAATAATCAAATATTACTTTTAAACATTCCTAAAGTGCCCCCTCCATCTCAATAAAGGACATCACCTCAATCGCTTACTCACACCTCTCACGCCTCCTTATCTCATCCAACCTATTCCCAAATAATCTCCCAAAATTACTATCTTACTCATAGATTCCCTACATTAGAAATAGGGATATGAAGAATTCCTTTTATCTTAAATCAAAAGGAGTTACCTTATTTAAGGTAATCTCTTTCTTCAAGATTCGTCTATTTATATTCCTTATCCAACCACATGAACTCTATTTATTATTTTATTTTATAACAAAACATTATATTCAATATACTAAGTAGTTTTTAGGAGATGTATTGTAACTAAACAAACACACACCCCTATCTATTTGGTATGGAACATATTGTTTCTAAAGATAACGAACTACTGCCCCCTGAAGCGATGATTACTAAATTATCTCGTAATTTCAATTATGGTGGACATTAAGATTTAATTGTAATTATATATGATATATATGAAATCTATTTCATCTATATTTTTCTATAATTCTCATTTATAACATATATTTATGCTTTTCATTTTGCATAAATAAGATAATTTAATTTGTGGAAATGCAGACTACGACCCCCTCAATGTTATATAACTCATTCATGCTATACACATAACATATAAAGAATTAATTTAATGAACTTATAATTGATATTATAATATAATTATAATATAACTATTTATGATTTAGTTTTCATTCCTTTAAATAGGAAATGGAAATGAATTTATTGTTCATGTGTACGTACTACTTACTGTCTCAATGAATGGTGCATTTTATTTATTATATCCAAATTATATAGACTATTATAAATTAATATATACTGTATATATAGTATATATATAATATCTGAATCATTACTATAATTCTAGAAATAATGTAATTTTGAAAATATGGACAATTTATTATTATATCATGTTCATTTTTGAATAAAGTTCTGAACATGACAAAATGACTGATATGAACTCAAATAATTAACTAATTGTTATAGAAAGGTAATAAATGATAAAAAATAATAATAAACTTGAAAAGGGTATTAATAATTTATAAATTAACTTATGTTTATTATTCTGGAAATTAATGAATGAATGAGTCAAGTCAGGCACGACGTAAGGAACTTTGTCACAATCTTATTCATTGAGGAATATTTTGATTTATATATGACTTGATTGTATACGTTGTATAATCCCAATTTAATATTAATGTCATTCAAGGGGAATAATTTTCTACAAAGAATTTTACAAAATGAAAATGGTAATGTTTCTTTATAATGTACACGGTGACAATGTCATTTCTTCCCCTACACACATTATTTAATATTTGGATTCCTTATCAAGATGTGATGCATTTAAATGGAAAATAAATACCAAGAAAAATTTATAAATATTTTGGTATTAGTTAATGTGGAATCACTATTTCAATATTTTTTAATTATTTCTTGTGATCTCAAATAAAATTTTATGATTGAAATGTTGATATTTTATATCTTTTATGTGTGATGATTTTATAATGGTACATGGACATTTGATTGGTGGTTACATGATAAATCAATTGACATGTGGTTCCATGATAAACCATGGATGGGTGGTTACGTTATAACCTCCAAAGCATTGGGTATGAAAGTCGGTCATATGGTTATTCTATTTAGTGATATGTTTAAAAGTCAACCATATAACTATTCATTTTTAGTATGTTTATTTCCCATGTTATTTTTATATGTTATATGTTAAATTATATCGGTCTTAGAGAAATATTATGGTTAAAAAATGGTATACAAAGATATTATATTAAGTGAAGTGTTTTTTAAACTTAATTATGGTGAAAATTATTACTTTATGATAACATATTCATGGTTTACATGTAGTGTTGAAAACTAAGAGGTTTCATTATTTGTTTTCCCCTTAATGAGATTTTAATGCTCATCCCAAATTTTTGAAATTTTTTCACTAGAATTTAGGTGGAATAGTTTCAATCATAGATCAAGTAAAATTCATTCTATTTAAAACATGGAACTAAATATGTTTCTTTTCTTTTATGGGTTTTTATTTTATAAAATTATTGATACTGAGTATATGTGTTTACATGTAATATTCACTATGTTTTGTATATGTTGTGAATATATTATATAAATATCTATACCTAAAAAGATCCATAATGTGAATTGTTAACTTAATTCAATATTGTGTAACATTTAAGGATGAGCCCTTAAAGATGGTATCATAAGTAGGTTTAAATAACTTTAGAGATTAGGGTGTTATATAAGCATAAGATACATAACCATAATGGTTATGAAGTCTGAAAAAGTCATAGTTATTTTAGATAAATAAAATGATTTTTAGATGTCATGAATAAGTATATCATACTTTTTACACTCCTCATAAGATAGTATATGATGATTTTACTGATATAATCACACTGACCTTTTTGGTTTTAGTAAATGGTTGGAGCTAGAAGGTTCAAAAGTTACAATGGATGTGAAGGAAACTGTGATGGTTTTATGAATGAAAAATAGAATTAAATGGGATCTAAAATGACAACTCTTGTCATTATTATTAACCAACTACCTATAGTTATTGTTGACCACTTAAACCATGGTTTTTTTCATGGAATCATATATGTTAGAAATGAGTCCTAATAGAATTTATGGTAATAATCATAAATGTGTGTATAATAAAAAACGTATGTGTTAGGGATGTGGAAGGAAACACCTAGGAAAATGCTTCAAAGTTACGATAAAATATTTTAGATGATGTAATGAAGGTCATATAGGAAAAAACGTCCATGGAAAAATGAAGCATCAAGTTGACTCTAGGAAAGGGAATGATGTTATTTCTAAGGGGTCATTTAAATGTTTTAAATGTGGTGTGCATGGTTATTATATAAAATATATCCTATGAAAAAGGTTAAAGAATGGAATCAGTTATTCCATTCCAATATATGATTAACAATACCTAATGTTATTCAAATTGGGGATGAGGAAACTGAAAATGTCAAATGAAAGGTATGGATTACTTCTAAGATAAAATTTTGACATTATTTAATCATAGGATATGATTCATGACTATTTTGTAGGAAATATGTATTATGAAATATGCTAAAAAATAATGGTTAATAGATCATGAATAATGTTGATTGACAATGAAGTATATATATTATGGATTTTTGAGTTTTTGTATATTTTAGGATGATGAAATGATTAAAATTATTAAGGCTCTTTGGTAATGGGGTTACATTGGATGAATTTTTCTTGTATGTGTAACCCTGATGTTTGATATGTGAAAATATTATTCCAGAATGAAATATCTTTTGTTTTGTGGACATAATGGGAAACCTTAAGGGATTATATGATCTTTTTTTTAGTTGATAAATGGTTATTAATTGTTGGGATTCAAAATAAATGGAATTATATGACCATTGGGGATAATATAGGTTATATTTATTTTTGATGAAATGATCTTATTTTTGAGAATGTTATAAAAATTTTATGGTTTTAGATAAATGGATAACTCATAGTATGGGTGACAACACATCGCATCTGGGATGGCCATGAGAATCGAGCCCATAACTTACGGGCGACAAGGGTGAATCTCCTACCACTGCCCTATAAGAATCCCCTTGTTAGTATGAATTATTATTTTAAGTTAAATGATTATATAGATCAAGAAAAATTTGATTTTGGGAAATGATGTTATATCAAATAGATATCCATAGTATAGGGAAATGATTTGGTGATTAAGTGAAAAATTATATTTTGTTATATTTTTTCTCTTTTGGGAACAATATATTCCTAAGTTAAATAAATTTCAGTGGGATTCCATTTGATGAGTAGTGGTGGAATTTTATTTTGGATAAATCTGTATTTTTATGTGTACTTATAGCTATTTGGGTTATTTATTGAAATTATTGACATGCCTTTGAGAATATGGTGTTTAGATAATTACTATTAAGTATGATTCTTTTAGAGTAGTCGATGGACGTTGGATATAAATGATAAGATTTCATGTGGAAGACTGTGTGAAAAAATCCTTTTGAGATTTTGGTTTCAACCATAGGTTTTTATTATATAGAATATTTTTAAGGACATTTTTGTATTGAATGGTTTTTGTTGAACATTGGGTTTTGTTTGTGGAATTTTTCAGATTAAAATTAGTATTTCCTTTTATAATGGATTATCATTTTTGGGGATTATCTAATCTTATACTAACCATTTTGGTTTTGGTTAATGTCTAAAGACAAATTAAATATAGATAGTTCATCATTTTTGGATTATTTGATTATCTAGATGTTTTTTCTAGAACATTATATGTGAGAAAGTCATCTAGAATACTCACTGTTTAGAGAAAATATGAGTTTGAGTAAGAAATTTTTTAAAGGTTGAAACTCTAATTGATATGTAACTATATTTATTTATGTTATTATTTTTATTGGTAAAATAATTCCTAAAATTTATAAAATAGAACACAAAAAATCATTGCCTATTTAATTATCAAATTGGGGAATCAAATACCATTTAACCCATCACATTTTTGTTCTTTTCTTGTTGTTAAATCTTTTCTAATCATGTGTTTTATCATTCTCCATCAGAAAATGATAGGTAGATTTCCCTTCCATATCCATGTTTCCTCCTAATCATGTATTCCATTAATATGTATGAATAAGGAATAAATTTTTTTTTAACGGGGGATCTTTATCTAAAAACTTACTCGACACGTAACATTAGGTTTCTCTGAAACCATACGTTTCACACCAGTTTGAGTTATACCAAAATATAATACAACAATATTATTATTATTTTAGATGGAATTTAATGCCTATATATTGGAATGGTAGGAATGAATAGTGTTAAATGAATTCTGAAATATTGTTTACAAATGTTTAAATAATTATTCATTGATTACCAAATTTATTAAGAATATAAATAAAAACAAGTTGAATAGAAAGGATGTGTTTTTATGAAATCATATTTAGAAGAGAATAATTTTGTTTTCATATCAGTAATTATTTATTTTTATGAAATATATATGATATATATTTAATTAAATTTTTTAAATTCATCTAATTTATTTACGAGAAATTAAATAATAATAAAATCATGTTATCAGAAAAAACATTTTTCTACAAATTTAGTTTTACCGCATTTTGATAGTAAACCCTATTTTAATATATCTTTTGAAACCCTTATATGATTAATTTGGGGAAATAAAATTACACTTTAGTATAGAAATATCAAAATTTAAATTCGATGAATTTTTTTGTATTTTTCTCCAAAAGATCATTTTTAATGAATAGTGAGAAATACTGCATTTTAATACAAAACTGCATTTTTATATAACTTATTTATATAGTTATATTTAAAATTTAATAGGTTTTAAAGGGTAATTTGAGTATATATTTATCATTTCTTCCAATTTTTCTATTAGATGTACATTCACATTTTAATTAGACATAAACACATGTCAATATTTTGATAATTATTAGTTTTAACAGACACACTTTTTTGGTTTTAACAACGAAAATTATTTTTAAATTAATTTCTGCCACATATATGATTCCAATTTGCAAAAATGGATTACATATTTAGAATTATAAGGTCCATATTGTGTTCATATGATACTTTTATTTTTAAACATTATAAATCACGATATAAGTAAATTTTTTGTTTACCATGGTTAAAGGGTAAATCCGGTAAATAAGGGTTAAATAATAATATTATAATATTATTAAATTAGCCTAACATGTGTCCTAACCATATTTTTTGATATATTTTCGACCATGGGAATACTTGTGTCTATTCTAGGACCCCGTCGATCCACTTGTACATGATAATAAAATTTTATTAATTTTAATTTAATTTTATGGAAAATATTTCCCAAACATGAATATTTTACAAAAAAACATTTAAGGGTTATATATGTGATATCTTCGACAATAAAAAGTATTTATAAATATGAAATTATTTTCTATATAATTGTTTTTTATTTTTACATTTTAGTCATTAAGTAAATAAATTTATCTAGGATACAATGGATTTGTAGTGATTACCTTATTAATGAATGATTTAAAAAATGTGATTATAAATATTTCAATAATTTTTTTGAAACTTTTAATTCCAGAAACTAATTTTATGGATGATTATAAATTATAATATTTGAATTAATGAGGTTTTTCCATATTAATTTTTTTATGGTTTTTCAAAAATGTCATGATATGAATAGTATTAAAATTTTCATAATTGTGTTTTTTAATTAATTAATTCTTTATTAAATAATTCACTAGTCCTAAAAATCTAATTTTCCACCAAATAACATATATGATGATACTAGTAACATTAATGATCAAATTTAGCTCAATTATAATTTTATATTTTCTATAGTAACTGTTTATAATTAAACTAAAAGAAGACATGGTATGATTTGTTTTCTTTAACTATGGGGTAAAATCAAATGATAAGGTTGATTTTATGAAAAAAACTTGTCTAAAATCTATTGCATGAGATTATTCAGACCTGTCTTTATCTAATTATATAAATAAGTTAAAATGGTGTTATTATAATTGAAAAATCAATATATATTACAAGAATTCATTCAATCATTCCTAAAGTGACCCTCCTCCCTCTTATAAAAAGACACCACTCCTAACACTTACTTACACCTATCAAGTACCTATAACTAGTACCAACCCTACCAAAATAAGCTCTTATAATCCCTATATTCATCCTAGAATCCATATATTGGGAAGAAGAAAATTAAGAAATGTGGTTATTCTTAAATCAAATGCTATTAAATGATTTTAAATATTGTCTTCTCTCAAGATTCTTCCATTTATTTTCCTTATAAAATCCCCTAAACACACCTTATGATTTATTTTATAAAATAAATAGTATCTTTAATATACAATGATTTTATGAGAAGGATTTAAACTAAAATTACACACACCTCCATCTAATGTGTATGGAACATATTGTTTTTGTGGACGACGAACTACTGCCTCACGAAACAACGATTGTTCAATTATCTCCAATTGCCTCTTATAGTGGACATTATGATGGAACTATAATTATATATGATATTTATTTTAATAATGTTGTATCTATTAATCTATAATCCTCTTTTGTAACATTCTATTATGGTTTTTATGGGGAAAAATAGAATAATTTCAATTTAGTAAGTTCGGACTACAACCCTGTCAAAGTGATATGACTCAATAATGTTGTACATAGAATTTATAAAGGATGAAGTTAATGAAATTTTAAATTATATAATATATTAATTATAATATATATGTAAGTATAATTTAGTTTTCATTCATTTAAATATGAAAATTAATTGAAATTAGTGTTCATGCGTATGTACGACTTACCGTCTCCATGAATGGTGAATTTCATTTCGTATATCCAAATGTTATGGAATATTATAAATAAATATATACTAGATGTATATGATATATATGATAACTAAATCCTGAAAAAAATTATAGCTAAAATAATTTTTACCACACTGACAATTTATAATTATATCAAGATCATTTTTTACTGATGTTCTGAACACCAAAAAAATGACCGATATGAACTCAAATAATAAACTAATTTTCAAATCAAGGAAATAAGTGATATAAAAGTAATAATAAACATGTAAAAATTTCGGAATCAATTATAAATTATATTAATTTTATTATTCATGATATTAACGAATGAATGTGTTAAATCGGACATGACACAGGGGACTTTGTTTAAATCCCCTTTTTTCGAGGCATATTTTTATATATAGACTACATTCATTTATAGGGGTATAAAACCATTTGAATATTATTTTCATTCTAAGGGAATATTTTTTTACGTAGCATTTTACTAAACGACAAAAGAAATTTTTTCTTTTAAATGTACGTGGTGACAATGAAATATCCACCACATCGAGAATTATTTGATATTTAGCTTCCATAATAAGTCGTGATGTATTTAAATGGAAAATAATTACAATATATACTTATCACATATTTTGGTATTGAAAATTGTTTTGAAATTGGATTTACTATTTCAATATCCTAATACTATTTCTTATGATTGAAAATTAAATTTTATGATTGAAATGTTATTATTTGTAATATTTTATTTGTTATGATTATATAATAGTACTTGAAAATTTGATAGGTGCATACCTGAAAAACTAAATAACGGGTATTTCTGTGATAATCCAAGGATATATGGTTATGTTATTACCTCCAATGAATTGGTTATGTATGTTTTCCATATGGATATTCCATTTAGTGATTTGTGTGGATGTCGACCGTATGGTTTTTCTATTTCAGTATGTTTATGCCCCAACTTACTTTTAAATGATATATGTTTATTTATATGGGGTATATGATAAACTTTTGGTTACAAAACGGAAAAAATTAGATTATATTTGGTGAATATTTTTTGTTACTTCATTAAGGGTAAAGGTATTACTTTATGATAAAGTATTAAAGGTTTTTATTTTTTTTAAAACTAATAGATTTCCTAATTTGTGTATCTATTTCTGTGCTTTTTAAGCTCATTCCATGTTTTTGAAATATTTTTCAAAGAACATTAGATGGAATAGTATCATATATGGGTCAAGTAATAGTCATTCAATTTAAAACATGGAACTAAATATGTTTTGGTTATTTTAAGAGTTTTTATTTTATGAAAAAAATTGATACTGGGTAGATGTGTCTATATATAATATTCAATATTTTTTGTATAACTTCTAACATAATTCTATAAATATAAAAATATTAAAAGATCCTCAATGTGAATTATTAACTTAACTCATGATTACATAATATTTACAATTGAGGACATACATTCTCTATTTATTAATTACTTAATTATTTATTTCAATTTATAAAATATTACATTTTATTTTTAAATGAAAATAATTTCCCTTGAAATTTCATGGATTTTAAAAAAGTTATTTCTAATTAGAAAATCTATTTTCCATGAAAATTACATCAAATGATCATTCAAAATCATTTTTCATATAAGAAACTGATTTTTTATGTTATTTACCATTTAATAATTATATTATCCACAAATAAAATATTTATTTTTCTATTGATAGAATTTGTTTTTGATGACATGATGAATATAAATCCTATTACTTTTACACGAGTTATGATATGAAAAAATAATTATCATACATATTTGATTTTATGGTTTAGAAAAAGAATAATGTTTAGGATCTTAGGAAAAAATTATGTATGTTTTCATTATCATATGGATGGGAATATTTCTTCCTCCAATGCCTTGTTTAATTACCTATATATCTCATGAGATAAACATGGATTGATTATGGTGTGAACTCGGTAGAATAAGATACTTTCTCCATTATGATGGTAAGGGAGTTGAACCCATTCAGTTATATAAAATTTGATATAACTATTGATATTGGTGTGTCTCTCCCAGTATTATTGTACCCAATGATGTTACCAACTAAGTGTTTGGAAATGATCGGTTACTTTTAGGCATTTTTTCCATATCTTTATGTGTATTCCACAATTCCATGTCTTAAGTTATAAATTAATGGTTTATTTTCCATTATTCATTTATTATAATTTTTTAATAAACATTATATAATTCTTCATCTTCTCATAATTATAGTATTAATCTAGAGTAAATAATTTCAAAAAAAAATTAATTTCTATTTTCTAATATGCTCATGTTTTGCTTGAAATAAAATTTTTCCCCTTAATGAGCATTTAATATCAAATTTTTTTTGTGTTTTATTTCCCCTAGATAATAATAATTTTGTTGTATATATTCTTATACATATCACTCAGTTGAAATATCTCTATGTAAGGTGTTGAAGGTCATTCTAAAAGTAAAATAATGGATATCAAATCTCCAAAGACTATAAAAAATTATGATTTTGGAACTGATAATATTTTTATTAATATAAAATTATGTAATGTCATTCAATTAAATTTTTCAGGTATTATAATACATGTAATCACATTTTTCAGACATTCATTCAACATTAGAGTTAGAAAACAATTACAAAATCCCATGGTATGGGACTAATTATATGATAAAATCTTAATGTTTTGATAATTATCATGAATTAAATATGTCATTACTTGGGTTTAGTTTATCAAAAAAAATATTTTATGATATATAAACCACCTCTCAAGATTCTATATAATTAAAATATGATTATTGTTTCTCTAGATAAAAATTTGGGGTTTTCAAAAATGGGTAAAATATATTGGATTAATATTATTATTGAATGTGATGGACAATAGAATAATCATCCCATAGAAATACCAAATGAAAAGGGAATATTAATGTGAATTATTATTATTATTGCAAATTAGAAATATCATAATATATTAATCAATTTCATCTATGATGAATTTATTAAACTATCTAATAAGAGAAATATTGAGTTTCATGGTGACCATAAAGGAATTAATGTCCAGTTTCCATCATGAAAAGAATTTGAGAAGATTAATCATGTTGATTGTTCCAAATTAAATTGAAAATAATTTGGTATTTAAAGAAAATAAACCTTGATAGTAATTGTATCATAAATGTGATGGTTTTATTTGATTCAATTTATGTGCATAACATTATTCCTATGCAATCAACGAAAGATAAATGTCTTAAATTTGTAATATAAGGACACTGTTCAAATTGATTTTCTAGGGGAAATCTTGTGAAGAGAATCAATTAGTTTATATTATTAATGGTAATATTTTTGATGATGAGGAAACATTTAATGACATTTTAAGTAATTGATTTTTTGAAAACATTCTAGATTAAATTTTATAATATTATAAAATAATGAAAAACATAAGGATTTTTCATACTATTTTCTTTATTAAATATTTGAAATAAAACAATCAATGGTATTGGTAGCCAAGAAATGTTATTCAGGTTTTAAGGTTATAATTTTTCATAACACATGATTAATTGAATAATAAACCTTAATAAGTTCATAATGTTAGGATTATATTTAAAAGAGGATGTTGTATTATGATAAAATAAAAGGGACAATTTAGATAACCTTGTAACTGATTGGTAATATCCATGATAATGGTATTCATTTATTATGGCAATTAATTATTATGTCAAGGTATTTTGAGGATAAATAATAATTTGATTTTTGAAATTTAGTAACCCTATTTCTAATGATTTTCATATTAATCATTTTGAAGGTTCATATGGATAAATATTTATGAAATTTATTACGTAAAATTTTGGATGTGATTTTACAAATTAACAAATTACTTTTCCATATAATGATTTATGGTTTTTGGATAACACATCATAATATTTTTTTGACATTTAGAATATGTAAAAGGATTGATTTATAATCCCATTATGGATCTTATGATCTAGTGGTTTTCGGGCATTAAAATTACTTCTTATTTTCCTAGAGATTTATATAAATCATAAATAGATCAAGTACAAACAAAATGGTGATATTATACTTATAATATTTATTAATTTATTTATATATTGTCAAAGGATTAAACGATAAAATTTTCTATTATTATAATAATTTATGATGACATCGATGGAATTTTTAAATCCTATTCAGTATTTAGTTTTTTAGTAATTAAAAATATCATGTACTTGATCTATATTTCTCTATATTTTTACTTGTTATTTATTATTCCATTTTATATCTATCATTTAACGGGCTTACATTGTGGAAACTGGTTTATGTGTTAAATCAGGTAACCTTTTGTGTTTACGTCTTTTCTTTATTATGTGATGATTATTATTTAATTTTATTATATGGGTTTACATGAATGAAATATAAAATATCAACCTCTTTATGACCTAGATGAATATAGAGATATAAATTCATTATATTTGGAGTAGATTTTGAAACCTAGGAATATTTAAGAAATATATTTCAAGATAATTTTATTTCATTGATAGCTTGAGTTTCATGTAATATAATCTTTAGATGAAAAGTGAAATATTATTAAAATATTATATGTTTATAATTTCCTAGAAATTAAAATGGTTCGAATAAATGTGAATGAATGAATTATAAAATAAATATAAAATTTCAACTCAAAATGAATATATTGTAATGCGATAAGAAAAATTGATCACACAATGTTTAGTAAAGTATAATTATTAATAGAAAATAAATTTTCTTTGAATATGAGAAGTTCATACATTTATAAATGAAATTTAATATATATAATTCATAGAAATATTCTTTTGAGCAAAATTAATTTCAATTTTGAATTCATAATTTCAAAATTCTATTAATATTTTTTTTCTTTTTGAAAAGATTTAATTTTCATGGAATTGGAAAAGATAATGATTTTTAGTTGAATTTTTATTTGGATTTAAAATAAATATAAGGAAAAATAATTTTACTAATTATATTTTTATTTTAAATATTTCATTTTGATTTAAAATAAACAATTTTTTTATAGTTAAATGTAGTTTAATGAAATGTTTACATTAAAATGGAATATTTCTAAAAAAAATAGGTTTTCATTATGATTTTCTAGTTGTACTTTAAATTAGATTTTCATACTTCTTTATTTTAAATTATTAAATATATATTCCTTCAATTGGGTGAATTTTTACATTTTCATTAAACAATTAACTTTATTTTTTTCAAAAAGAATAGTAAATGGGGTAAAATATTTACCTTACTAAAAGGATAAGTTTGTTAATATGAATTGAAGATATATAAGGCCACTATTTTTACTCTTATATATCATTTGAAGAAAATAATTCATCTATTTAAACATGTTCATTTAAATTTAATTATTAAATAGACACTTTTTCAATAAAATGACTTCTATATTATTTAAATGGGCATAATGAAAAAATTACACTTTATCTAAAATAGATCTTATGTAAAATAGGTTATGCAAGAATGTATGTATTATTTATTTAATTACTAAAATTATATTTATGAAATAAATATATTAATTACTTTTTATGACACTTGGGTGACATTATTAGGTTTATAATATTTTATTTAATAAAAATGAAAACATGTCACATTCTTGTTTTAAATACTAAAACATTTGAGTGTAGTTTATAAAAAAAATTACTACAAAAATTATTTTGAAATATGAAATATTTATCTTCATTATGCTATTTTATTTATAATTTTTATATTTTAATAAAATTATAAAAATTCTTACACAATGATGACGTAGTAATTATTCAATTTATTGAAAAAACAAACAATTGATATTGAAATAACCAAAAGCAAAAAAATTTGAATTAATTAATGTGTTACATGAATTTCATAGATGCATATGACATATCATGGGTTCATTAAGTTATTTTTTACAAATATATATTTTGATATTGGTTTTATTAAATTCAATGTAATGAATAATGTAAAATTTGTCATCTAATGATATTTTATGGTTATAATATAATATAATATTATTTATTATTCCAAAAAAAATTAAATTTGGATAGATATAAAAATTTATTGACTAAAATATAAACAAAATTATTCTTAGTTCAATCTACAATATATAATAAATAAATAAAACATTTTAATATTATAGAGATTGTTACCATAATATGAAAAATAAGTTTAATAAGGGTTAATGAAAATGATAAAGTCTAAAATAAATTATGAACATTTAAAAAATTCAATTATTTGAATATATTAAGACCATATCATATTTTATATTAAAACAAATGGTTATTTTGTTCAATTTATATATAAATTTAATTAATTTTAATTTTTCATCTTAAAAATTCCTAATATTTACTATACATCAGTTATTAAAGACCACCTTCTTCATAACATCATATCATCATTATTATCCTTCTATTTCAACCATTATATTCCCAATTATCCTATCCACTTCTCTATAAATATTACTGATTTTCTAGTATATTTAAAATACCATCCACAAAAACCCTTAAAGAATATCTAAAGGAGGCCTTTATAAGAAGAGTTAATCTCTCTAATCGCTCACATTTTTTTCAACTCTTCATAAACTCTTATAAATTTATGATTTTTATCATAATATTATATCATATATAACCTATATAATTTGATATTTTGTTTTGATTTTGAAAAAAAAATTATATATCTTCTTTCCAATCACACAAGAATAGAAATTATTGCTCGTGTGTATATAGAACATATCGTCATCATGTAGAGACCCAATTCATTTTTCATAACCTTCTTAAATGGATGATTACTATGATAGGATTTGTTTTTATATATAATATTTGACATATTATTATACATTTTTAGTAATAATATTAGGTCTACCTTATCATTATCAAATCATTTTAGTAATGATAATGTTGCTCATGTGTACGTATGGACTATCTTCTCCATGATGAAATGCGATTTGTTTTCACTTATATATAAATTGGATTGTAATAAGGATTATCTTTATTAAAATATATGATATATATAAATATATCATAATAATTATTTTATGAAGGTATATTATTATTTTCCTTTATTTCACCCCATATGATGATAAATGGAAACTGTGTTCATACGTATGTATTACATACCATCTATATGAACAGTATAATTATTTTTTTACTTTTTATAAATGATTATAAACATGAATATAATAAATATATATTATGTTTAAACCATGATTAATATTCCTTGAAACTGTGGGACTATTCCCAATATTAATGTATCAGGACTACTATACTAAAAACTGAATTTATAATGAAGTTGTTATCACCAAGATCATTGATTTTAATGAAAATCTATTAATAAAAGTGTGATTATTTTATATGAAAATTAATAAATTATAGTATAGATTTACTAAAATTTCATATGAATTGGATGTCTAGATCCTATTCCAAATTCTATAACGTTACATTCCCAGCATTGATAACGATAATTAATACCCAAGTATTATATCCAAACCATATGAAATAAACAAGAAGTAATATATCACTTAAATACTAGAGAAAATTTTAGTATTATAGTTATTTATAATAAGAAATACTACTACATGAACAACTTACAAGTCATAAAAATTTCTTTTATCAAATTTATCCCATCATTTCTTATATTAAAATATGAACTCAACATCATAATGTTGAATTAAATTACTAATTAAATGATTCAACATCATTAATTAATTCCTAGGTAAAATAAAATTAAAAATTGTTATATGAAATTATCATTTTGGATAATAATAAGTATAAACATTTCAATTTGATCAATTATTATAAAAAATCATAAGGGATGTAAAAATTTATCAAAGTGTATGAGAAAATAATAAGGGAACTCATACACATCAATACTTTGACCATCAAATATGATTATCTTAATATGGAAATAAGGCTTCATAATCGAATAGAATTAGGAATCTTATATCAATCTCGATCATGAGAAGAATTATTAACTCATAACAAGAAATTAAAATATTTATTTGGTAAAATGGAGAATCAATTTTATATAACAATATCAAACTTTTTTCAAAACCATTTTAATTGGAATAACCATATGACCTTCTTCAAATATTGTCATTACTCATTGAATCATAGATTTATAATGTGTATCACCATTCATATAATCTATATAGAGATCACCCATTTTCAATGAGATTTAATGGGGATCAGTAATTTGTATAATCTATATTGGGATCACCTATGAGCTATAATGGGGCTCAACCCTTCATATAAGGTGTATCAAGATCACCCATTTCATACAATTCTCATGTACCATGGATAAGGTACATTCATAATAAAAATCATAAGAACACGATAAATCCGTGGAAAATAAATGGTGTCTATATCAATATATTTTAAACATGTTTAGCCAAAAAATGTCCCCTAAACATTATCTTACCGAGATGATTCAACCATGGAAAAGAAAGGGGTTACATAACAATACATTTAGGACCAAACCAACCTGAGGAAAATAAAAACTTTTTATAACAATATCATTGTTACATGTTTATTTTTTAGAAAGAAAATATTCCATGATAATCTCATTGAGATATTATTAACTTATTAAAAATAAATGGCATTCATAAAAATCTCTTTGAAACAATGTTAACTTGTGGAAAATGAACTGGTAGATTACAATACCATTGAAACAATAATAATCCATATATTAAATTAATGAGGATGGTATTATTTGAAAATATCCTAGGTGGGGCTATTTAACAAAAATGTTTGTTGAAATTGTTGAATGAAAATTCCATTATAAGATCATTAACATCATTCTCGAGGAAAATAATCATTACTGATTCCAAAGTGTCCCAGACCATATTAAAACAATTGAATAATAATCCTCATGTGTAAATAATATTAAATTAAACAAATAAAATAAACCTAAAAATTGGTATTATTAATATATCTTGGAAAATGAAATGTATATACATCTCATAAAAATGAAATTTTTACTATATTAAAACCATGTATAATGAGGAAAATTATGATGAAAGACAACTGCATCATTGGTATCATTTAACCATAAACCATAAGAAAGTAAGATCCCCAAATGGATCTTTAAATCCTAATATATTAAATTATAATTATCATAAAATAGATTCATTTGTTTTATACAAATTATAGTACAAAAATATTTTTGAATATGTGTTGCATCACGAAAAATTAAAAGTGAAACGAGAAAACCCATACTACTTGAGTATCTTTTGAATCATCCAATCCATGGAAGAATAAAATGAATAAAAATACATAATATAATTAAATAATTAAATAAATTGTATAAAATTTTATTGCAATGTATATTCACTATATAAAAAAATAAATTGGTTCATAATAATAAATAAGTGTTAATGGAATTTGAATTGAGATTAATCCCTTTAAAATTGTAGTAACATTGGAATTAAAACCCCAAAATTTAATAATCACCAAATTAAAAATTTAAAAAACATGAATATATAATTATTTTTTATAAAATATTCTACGAATTTTAGTATATAGACCACACACAAAAAGTGATTAGTGGTTCTGAAATTTATCTCAAATATATAAAACGTGAGATGAAAATCGTTTACCATGAGTTTTATTTTTTATGATTGTCCTTAATATTCCATAATAATAAACATATTTTCATTATTTCTATTATATAGAAGCATTTTAATAATTATTATCCATTTAATTTAACATATAAATATGTAATATACAACTACTTAATAAAAAATATTAACCTCTAATGTTTTGACCATATACGTCTTCTGTGTCAAAGCTGACATTGATGGGTCTATTGCGTTCCCTGATGTAATTATTTTAACATTTATTTAATAATAATCATGAAATAATTATCACAATTCTATAGTAAATAATATTTCAAAATCATACATGAAATATGCTTATGATAATGATCTAAAGGTATAATCATGGAGAGGGTAGGTTTTACACACAATTGGTTAATGGAAAATTTTTTGAAGCATCATTGTAGAAAGAATGTATATATATTTTGACTTTACATTATGGACATTATTTCATTGAAAAGTAGTTTTTTATACTTATATATATATATCAATATTTTTATGTTGTTATGAAAAAGGAAGAATCACATAGCTTCGAGGAGGGAGTAGTCCACATATCCATGAAAGAACTTATCACATTTGTAGTGTGTGAAATGGAAAAAAGAAAACGACATGTTATTTTCATAGATATATAAATATTTAATGAATATAATAATGATTTTTTTATCATTTATTTATTTTAAAACCTACCAAAATACATTTCATGTAATTTGTTAATGTAACACATCACTTTAATGAGGTGGGACTCCATATGTGCACAGATGATGTTATCATATTCCCAAAAAATAGTAAGATAAATGTTGTGTGTTATATAATAATTTAATAAGTATAAATACACCATAAATATCATATATATCATATTAAATCTATATTTACATTATAATTCCCAATTTTAAGGGCTGGTTAAGAAACAATGAGGGGCATCATTTTTTGAGGGGGTAGTTCACCGCACGCATACAAAATGGTTTAGTTACACATTAAATGTATTTTTTTTATGTGTAGTTTTAAACCTTATCATAATAACATCTAATAATATTGAGTCCTTTGATGTTATTTTATAATAATTTAATAAGAATAATTTAATGGATAGATAATGAAATAAAACTAAAGTGTATATTATATAATGTTACAAATTCATCGTTTAACTCTTTTTGGTTTGAAACAAAGCACATATATAGTTTAATTTCATACAAAATATAGTCTTATAGGATTATAGGAAGGATGTTTTGAGGTTATTGGGGTAGGGTATATCCAAGCCAATGGGATTTAATCATTTAAAAAATGTGGGGATGGTGGGTTCCTTTTTATTATAGAGGGGAGTGGAATTTTTTAAAGTATAAATTCGTAAACAATATTTAGATCTCTACATTAAATAATGTTTTTAAAATGATAAAAAAAATATCCATTCATTTTTATGGTCCATATATTTTCATTCAGTAGGTTTTTAAATTTTTATGGGTCATTTAGTCTGTTAGCACTATGTAAACTCATTTTTACCTTATTCTCTGTTATTAATTTTAATTTCATTCACAAATATTTTTGGTCAAACAATATTTTTTAATAATAGACATTTTTAATTATATTGATTCAAATTATGGGATCCCTTTTCCATATTATAGTATAATATGATGAAAATTTAATTTAAAATAAATCCCTCATATGGGATGACAAAGAATATTGTTATAGTGAATATGTTTATAATTTAGGATTGATTTTTAAATGAAAAATCACAATAAAAATGATTATGATTATATATATTAGATTAAATGATATAAAATTAATTTAATTATACTTTAAAATAATTACTAATATAATTTGAAATAACAAATAATATATATATATTAATATATCAATTAAAATTTATTATTATTTATTATTCATAAAAATAGGACAGTTATCAGAAAAATACAGAAAATCAACCAAAAGTAAACTTATATATAACGATTTCAATTTTTTTTTCAAATAAAAATTAAAATAGTTACAAATATAGTTTTAATAAAATTATTTTAATAAATGGTGGTAAAATGTTGATTTAAAAATATATTAATTTTATGATTAAAACTGAATTTACTCATCGCTTAAGCTTGTCAATCATATTAGATATATTAAATAACGAATAAATATATAAAATATAAATACCATTAATATTTTTCACAAAAATTTAATATTTTAAATTATTAAAAAAAATTAATTTCTGTATAAAAAAAATATTCCATTAATACACATCCACTCTATTTAATTGGTCTTTGATTTTATTTATAATTAATTAATATGTAATTAATTCATTATGAAATATTTATTAAAATATAATTTTATAATTTAGATAAAATTATTCATTCGTATAAATCAATCATTTTGGTTATTACTATCATAGTAATGTTAATTGTATTTTTTTCTGGTAATACACAACCTTTTGTGTACTATTATTCATCAAAAAAACTCTGTGATGCATGTAATAAAAGAAAAATTCATTTTTCATTTTATTAATGATAAAAAAAATTTATGTGTATTAAAATATATTAAATTATTTAAATAAATTTTAAATTATATATTTCATAAAATATTGATATATTACATGTAACACCCAATAAAATGAATTTTTCCCTCAAAAACTATCTTGATAATCAAAGAATTATCATTTTTTAGAATTCCATTATTGAAACACACATCATAAAAGGTGTAATTGGAAATCCACTTATAAAATTGTATGTTGGAAACATAATGAACAATTTAAGATATGAATAGCTATGCTTCATTATAGGGAGATAATTTGTGGGAAATTGAATGATTGATTTAGAAGGAAAAAATTACCATGTGGTAATAGAATTAGATAGAGAACGTTTTAAATAATAAATTAGGGGAAACAATCCCCCACACTAATTATGTTTAGAGAAAGAAATTAATATCATCAAATTATTTTGTAATTTTCAAAAAATTATTTTTTGATCCTTTTTCATAATATTGATTGATTTCACTCAATAAATGGACTAAAAATATAAATAAAAATTATTACTTGAAATATATAATTTCATATTATAGATATTATCGACAAAACTATCATCCTTTTATCCAAATGATGAGAAATAAATATTAATTTTTAAATTCCTAAATCACTAACATTAATATTTAAAGACTATATAACCCCAAAAGCATAATATGCCATTATACTTGTCCTTAGACATTAATGAAAACCGTAATCATTAGTGAAAGTAAATATTAATCCCTAAATGAAGAAACCATTAAATTATACCCTAATATTCAGTGTTCAAGAGTAATTCCCAATGTTTAAACTGCATCATTCTATAAACCAGTAACATTAAAATTTATCAAACATTTCCTAAAAATGTTTGAAACCCAGAGATTATAAGTATCTTTTCCAATATTTTTCCACGATAAAAAAATTATTATATATAATAAATCACATATGGTTCTATATTAAACATATAATTTTACAATAAAAATTGTCCTAATCATTAAGAAATTGTCTAGGATAATGGAAATTCATGAAACCCTTATTGTTATATGATCATGGGTTCAAGCTGCGTATCCTTACTGTATGTGACATGTTTTCACAAATTAATTTGGGTTGTAAATTTTTTTCTTTAAATGTTAAATCTATTTTTCCCTTAAAAATACAAAATTTTAATTCTCGGGGTTTAATAACATGATTACAGAAAATGACTCTAAAAACATTTTAAGATATCATCACTTAAAACCTCAATAAGATGTCTTATAATATGAATTTATGATCATACAAAGTATTATAATACAATTATTGTTTCCATAAAGAAAAATATAACGTCACATGAAACAAAATTGTATCTAAAGTTATCCAAACTGACCTTTGAGGCCAACAATAATATCCTAGGACCGACACTCCTATATCCTATAACGAAATATATATCTTTACATTCCCATATTTTGTTCTAAAAATTTTTACACCATTTTTTATTAATATAATAAAACATAAAAATAACATGGATCACGTACATACTAGATGGCCTTTGAGGGTTAGTATTCCACTGAAATATCACAAACCCTATCATATATAATTCAAATGTCATTTCAAGAATATTTCTTGCATTTAACTCAAATTATCTTATTTCACAATCAGTCATTAACATAATCCATATGAAATCCATTTTAGACATAAATACTTCATCATCATTCATTAAAACATTAGAAATTAGAAACATAAGAAATCTAAGAAAAAATGAACAGTAATGGTATATTAAATCATCAACAATTTAATTTCCACAATGATCATAATAAAGAATAATTATTTAATGAAATATTCGAATTTCATGAAAAAATCATGAATAAACTCATATGCATAAATACCAATATCAAAAAATATGAAAAATTAGAAAACAAAAAAAGACAATAGAATCAAAAATCATGAATAATGTGATATAAATATCAATCAACATAAACATTCTAAAACAATAACACTCAATAAAAACTATTTTGGTAACATGGATCGTTAATTTCATAAAACCCCTATCAAAACCCTTTTAATTATAACACCCATTCAGCCGACTTTATAAATTATCATCAAGCAATTCATTATAGATATGTACTGGGTATCACCCTTCATATTAGTTATATCCGGATCACTAATAATAGATGATATTTAATTGTGATCAGCCCTTTCTATAAGGTATATCAGGCACCCCATGATCTATTATGGGTATCGCCCTTCGAATAAGCTGTATTTGGGTCACCCATTTCATATAATGCTCATGTACCATTAATAATAAAATATCATCATAAAAATAATACAAAAATGATAAGTACATTGAATTGAATTAGATTTAAAATCAATACCATTAAAACATTTTTAACCATGGAATGGAAATGGTTTCTCAAACAATCACAATGAAACATTATTAACATATGGAAAAGAAGTGGATCACATAAAAATCCCTTTTGGAAATATTCATACCATGGAAGTGAAAAGGTTTTTCTTACTATAACAATGAAACACAGTTATCGAACTAAAAAAAATGTTTTGTTAAAATCTCATTTAATAATGATTAATACATTAATATGAAATGGGTTCCACAATAATCTCTATAAAAGATTCTTAAAATATGGAATAATAATGGGTTCATTATAATATCCATGAAATAAAAATATTTCATCCAATGAAACAAAAATGATGGTATTAGTAAAAAAATTATAGTTTAAGATAATTAACAAAAATAATTGTTCATGTTGATGAATATAAATACCGTAAAAATATCATTAGAAATTTTTTTAAAGAAAATAATCAATAAAAATAAAAAAATTTACAAAATGATATTCAAATATTTGAATCATAAACCTCATGGGGGAATAATATTAAATTTAGAATATAATATTATTAAAATAATGATATTCATAAAAATATCATGTCAAATTATAAGTATACAAAAATCAAAAAAGAAAATAGTGGTATAATATAACAAACACCTCAAAGAAAGAAAATTGTGATAAATTCCCATTACCACTATCGTAACATTGAAATCAAAACCCCCCAAAATTGATATCTTAAATTGGGTATTTATATCACAGAAAACTTAATTATAATAATCATAAAATATATTAACGGTCAGTATAAAAAAATAACAAGTGAATATGGAATGTTTGTCATTGATGTAAAAGCCAGAAAAAAGACCCCTTACTACTTTAATAACTTTACTGTCCTGAGTTCCATGAAATATATAATAAATTGTATATTTTAAATTCATGATATTAATTAAATTCTCTATATAAAATATCATATGGTATTATATGAAAAATGTAAAAATAAATATGTTCATAATGACAACTAAGTCTCAATAGAATGCAAATTAAGATGAACCACCATAAAACTAGGTTACCATATGAATTGGAAAACCCAAAAGTAATAATCATAAAATTTAAAATTTAAATTACATGAGTATAGAATAATTCATGACATATTATATCAAAAATGGTTATAGAAACACTTCTAAAGAAAGTAAGTGTTGAATATGACATTTATATCACAGTTATAAATATTGATATGAAAATCCATTACCAAAATTATGATATGTAATCCTTATCCTACATGTTTGAGAATAATGAACTTCTGTTATATATTTACTTGATTTATAAAATTATACACATTTATTATTTATTTAATTTACCTAAAAACCGAATCATATTAAATTAAATAATCAGTAATGTTTCAGTAAAATGTTTTTACCATTATTGGTTTATGTCTCAAAACAAGCTTTTCTTGGTCAAATATGGTTCTTATGGACATTATTTTAACTTTTATTGAATAATAAAAAAAATTAATTATTATAAGTTGGGAAAACAACCCACAAGGAATCCTTGAAGAATCTTTTTGGTGTTTGTGATTATTGAAAAAGATGGTTTTTTGACAACGAGGTTTTCCATGGTGATTTGTCAAGTTTTAGAGATATTTTTGACCACATATGTTGACAATGAACGGGAAAAAGGAATAGAAAATTTGGGGGCAGCATAAAAGGAATTGTTCTAAGGAGGAACCATTTTCAAGTGTTTTTCAAAAATTGTGGGCTCAAAATTAGAAAATAGAGATACAAGTTTTCAGAAAAGGATTTTTCATGCATGATTGATGATGGTGTGGAAACTAGCCCTGAAGGCATGTTTTGGGAGTAGAACATAAAAAATGGAAAATACAAGAATTGAACTAATGATTTTAAAATGTTCTTGAATGATGAGGTTTCTAGAAAGAAATATGTGAGCCTAATGAGACGTTATATTGAGCTCTCTATGCTCAAATATGATCTTGCATGACAAAAGTAGAATCTTTCGGACATGGGCTAGCAACGCCTATAAATAAGAGGTTACACCCCTCATTAGAAAAAAAAAATCTTAGTGAGAATATGAGCTTCGGATAACATAAGAATTTTATTCAGTGGAAATTGCGCGAAAGATTTTGAGTAGCTAGCAAGCTTAGAAAGTGGCGCATATGATTTGAGTTGCACATAATATTGAAGTTTCTCACAAGGGGTGTTTTGTGAAAAAAGATAAATCTTTGAATCAAGGAATTAATGTTTCACTAAAAAAATATTAAGGGTTTCATGAAATATCTGGATTTACCCAGAAGTACTATTGTAAAATGGTATTAATCAGTTGATGAATGTGGGACATTAATAGACAATCTATATAATGTGAAGGATATATTTATTTGTGATATTAAAGGGACTCACATGTCTTTAAACAATGAGTGTATCTTCATAGGAATTAGTGATCACACTTCAGTTGAGAGAGTAGTGAGATTTCATATTGTGAGTGGCTATAAACCATGAGAGATAGTGAGTCTTCTATGAATATTATAAGAAAAAGTGTGTTTTTAGTGGATTTGGTACATCGGCCCATCTCCAATGTATTATCCATTGATGTAGCCCAGTTAGGGTTAACCAAGTAAAAATTTATCTTTTCTATGCATGATTTAATTTTGGTTTATACTTTTCTACACGAATAATAGAGAAAAGTGCGTTCCCTAACAGAAAAACAAGATCAACAGGGGAAGTTGGTTTAATCTTTCATAAACTGGTTCACCCCCTACCCCCACCCCCCTCTAAGGGGATATAACCTAGTGGAAATAATATTAAATTTATACAAAACATATACTTTAGAATCATACAATAATTATGTTTACGAAAAATTATCCAATGGGGAGGTAGGTTATGCATACATAAGACTAACATTGCTATTTTCCAATTATTGTTAGGGAACAATGGTAAGTAATTTATATCCTTAAAGAAGGAAATTATATCATAAGTAAAATATCATTTATTATATATATATATATATATCCTATTTTTGAGTAAGTGATGAACAAATAATAATCACCTCACATTGAGAAGGCAGTAGTCCCCACATCCATAAATGACGTTATCAATTTTCTAGTCTATAAAATAAAATGAATAAAATGAATAAAATCATATGTTATATGTATAGATCAGTAATTATTCCAAGAAATTTCATAAATATTTCATTTATATCATATTTTTAAACCCATCTTAAACAGATAACATATAGTGTTTTATTTTATCACATAAATTTTTGTGGGCAATATCCCACATCTCCACAAACGATGTTATCAAATTCCAATAAAATGGAAATAATAGAGGTATGTTTTCCATAATAATTAAAAAAAATATGAGGATCTTATATATAACATATATATATAATATAAAAAATAGTATTTACATTATAATTTCCACCATAAGTGGTGTTAATTAAAAAATGAATGAAATCACTTAACAGTGTGGTAGTTTTCCGAACACATGAATGAACATTTCGTTTCCCAATTCATATAAGTGTTTGTATGTGTTGGTATATCACTTAAAATTATAACATATAATTATATTTTTGATACATATGTTTTTATATAATAATTTAGATGGATGAATTCATTTTATGTATAATAAATATTATAAATGTTCTTATTGAATAAAGTTACATATTCTTTGGGTAACTCTTTTTGGTTCATACAAATGGAATTAATTGGATTTCATTCGTCCAAAATTTATTCTTATTGTATGAGGGGAGTTATTTTTTATATTATTTGATATGATTTTTGTTTATAATAATAGTATTTATAGGTTAGAATGAGTGTAGAGGATTAGTTCCTTTTAATACTGGAGTGGTAGCATTTTTGTAAATATAAGAAGGAAAACAATACATTGAGGTCCCCATTGATAATTGTGCCAAAAATAATTATAAAAATTTATACAAGTAGGTATCTAGAATAATTATTTCTTTAAAATTAGTTTTAGACAAGTTTCTAGGTAAATTAGTATCATATAATTAATGAATAACCACTAATTCAACTATTTTTTACCATAATTATTGTACTTGATTTTTATTTATTTAACTCATATATCATTCAAAAAACATATATTACCTTACTGAAAATTATAAATAAATAATATCCCAACTTTGGAATCAATTTTTACATATTAAAATAAAATATTTTGTTGAATTTAATTGAATATTAATATCATATATGGATGACTAATCAGGTTTTTAATGTGAATATTATCAAAACATTTCTATGTTTCTCAATCCAAAATCACTGTTAAAATTATTACAATTGAAAAATTGGATAACTGTAATATAATATAATAAATAATACATTAAAAAAAATTTAAAATATAATTTCACACTATTATTTCTATATATGGAAATAGGTCTCTAATTATAATTAATTCTCATTTACTATTCATAAAAATATGAGGATTCTCAGAAAAATAACAAAAAATATCCCAACTTTAATTTCATTATACTTTTTTTCAAAAAATATGATTATTTTCTAAAATAAAAATTATAATTGATTCAAAAATTATTTTGAAAAAAATTCGTCCAATATAATGAAGTAAAACGTCCTTTTAATAAAATATAGTTATTTATGCTTTAAATTTAAGTTATTATTATTTTTAGGAAATCAATCTTATTAGATTAATAAAGATAACCTCATTCAATTTCTCCATTCTAACATCATTATGAAAAAATATATAATTATTTCAATAGTATAATGTCAACGGGTATGGCACAAGATTCTGTGTATCAATATTCATTAAAAGAACATAGTTTTGTGTGCAATGTAAGGGAAGACTAGTTTTACATATGATTCAAGATACACTATGTATTGAATCTGACACAGTCTATTAAATATTATTGATTAATTTAAATTACTATATTTCATAAAATATCAGGATGATACATATATGGTTATATTTTAAATGTACAATAAACTCACATTTATTATTTACTAGGTTTCAACATGAACAATGATATTCAAGAATCGATTAAAGGGATTTTTTCTCACTTTTATTTCTAAGGAAAACAAGATGTTTACAATAGTTATTTCCTTTTTGTTAATTATATCCTACTCATGAATTTATTTCATGTGCTTAAATTGAATGATATTATATTTAAGTATTCATGTTATATTCCTTAATTAATTAGGTAATTAATTTGAATTTTTATATAGTAGAAAGGGGTTATTTAAAATCTCATTATTATGAAATCAACATTTTTTTATATCTACTCAGGAATATTTCTCTTCAATGTCAATGTTTTTGAAAAAAAATTAAAAAATTGTTGTTTAATATTATACTATGATTTTTTAATGTAATTTATACCAATTTATATCTTTTATAAAAGTGGATTTAATGCAATATGTTTTTTTTCATTTTAGAAAAATGGCCATTTGTGTCTTTTTCGGAAAAAATATGAAAGGAGTTATTTATTTTATCATATAAAATACGATGAAATCTTCTTGATTTTTTATGACTCAATTATTTGAATATTTTTATAAAATATATAGTTGTACTTTTCATCCAAATTATTTTTCATTTTAATTTTTAGCTTTATCAAAAAAAATCACTTCGAAATCCTAATTATATATTCTGCACAAATTATTTCATGTGATCTTTCAAAATATATTTCCATATAAGAATACACTTTTTAATGTTATATATAATTTACTCAGTATGTGATGTGATGATAGAATCCTTAATCATTATTCGGATGGTATATTTTTATGATTAAATTGTTTTTATAAATCATGAACATTTTTCACATGTTATGATCTGGTAAAATTTTTATGATACTCATTTCCTTTAATACATTAGGATATGTTATTTTTTTAATGATCTTGTGGTACAAAGATGTATGATTTAATTATGTGAAGTATACGACTTCTATCAACCTCCAATACATTGTCTAAATATTAATATATCTTATTAAATAGGAATGGGTGAAACAGGTTACTAACCAGATATAATAATGGTCTTTATCCATTATGATGGTTTGTGTAGTAAGGATACTATTCTATAATGAAATGGATATTAACAGGGATGGTGCATTATTCCACCCAATAGGTGTATCCCCCATGATGTTACCATATACATTTCAGAAATGGTCCCTGACATCTAGGGGTTGATTTTCTACAATTTTGTGTATTAAAAATTCTATGTATTATTTCATTATCCCTTGGTTTATATTCATTGATTAATTTATGATTATGGTTTTATGAACATAAAATATTTATTCCTTAACCAATAATTATGGTTTTCATAGATTGGATATAATTTTAAAATATTTTTTCAAGTATTTATATCCCAATTAACATATTTTGTATGATATCTACCTTGTTTACCCTTCAAGAGAATTTGAGCTCACACTCTTCTTGTTTTTCACATCCCATGGATATAAATAATATTTTTAGTTGGAATTCTTATTAAGAATACTAATTGAAGAAATCACTATAAAAATTATTGATGTTTATTCATTAAATAAGAATATTATATATCTTATCTGCAAAGATACTAAATAATGACAATTCTCAAATGATTTATATTATTATTCATCTCAAAAGATTTAATATCTAGGTATGAAAATATTTGGATATCAATCATTTTTTGTAATTAGTACTCAACACTAGATTCCATTCCAAAATTCAAAATGAAACAAAAATATATATTTATCGTTACAATTTTCATACTAAATGTTATTATGATATACTTGGAGAAAGGAATCATTAAGTCTAATTTATCATAGAGAAGAAAATAAAAAAATTAAATAGAATTCATACTCATATTAATTGATCATAGGGTATGTAAAATATCTCTGAGGATAACAAAAGGAGATATTTGGAATTTCTGGTTTAGGGTTATGTATTCATGAAATTATCCTCATAGATTGTTGTTATAAAGTTTTGGATGGAATGTGAATATATATTGTTTAAAAAGTCATTTTTAAATTTAATAATTGTAATAGATAGTTCTTTCTCAACCCATTAACATTTTTGATTATGTGTTTTGGGTTTTAAGTGGTATTATGATGGTTGGGGCTACAAGAGAAATACAATAGCAGATTCATGACATAAAAGGTATTACCGTTGTTAGTTGGTGATTCATGGCATGAAATTATAGTGGATTCATGGTTTGTGTAAGATGATGGAATAGTGATCTATGAAATAGATTCATGCCTGGTAAATGAAATTCAATATGATTACATATTTCGAGATGATATGACATGATATTCATTGTAAGCTATTGCATTATAAATTCACTTCTTATAATTTTTTTTACGAATATTAGTCCACAAACCCCATGGAAATCACATCATCGATCCACAATTCACGACATGAATGGTTTGAATTCCATGATATTAGTAAATTTTTTAATATAATCTCTTCAAAACTAAACTCTCATATCTGATACATGAAATAAAAAATCCAATTTTAATCATTGATTCTGATGAAGGTAACAAACTTTTTTCCATCCATAACATAAAACAACAAAAACAAATATTGTATCTATTAAAAATCCCAATTAATTTTTATGTTTATAGTATTATTGTTTTAGGAAAAACACAAATATAAACAATACAAATGACTTTAAATGATCATTTCCCCCACATACCCCATATTTTCTTATATCACATTAATTCACCATCATCATCCATATAAAACCCTTAATGAAATAAATTATTGAGAATAGTTTATGATTTCTGGGGGAAAAAGAATCATTAGAAGTATAACCAAAAATTATTAATAAGTGTAAAACATAGATTTAACATTATATTTCATAAGTGATTATAAGAAGTTCAAGAGGTTATGATAATATAATCAACTCTGATGAGTATAAGGTAAAAATATCAATACCTACCAATATGTCTAAAATATTCTATAATGACATTCAATATGGATATAAAAAAGATAGAGTGATTATAAACAACATTCTTGACTCTTTTGATATAAGTCTTGATCAAAAAAACATTTATAAGACATAAAAATCATAATGAATATGAGTTTATATTTTTGAACAACATTATCATATAACCCGTAAAACCCTTACAATTTTAATTAGAAAATGAATAACCACAAAACATAATTATTCAAATAAAATAATCATTATCCAATTCATTAGAGTGAAATCTTGTTAGACCCATCATATATTCATTATCAGTCTCACCTAGTGATATTTTTGTGCACCCTTCATATAAAAATGTCCTTGAAAAATAAATAATATATATATATATATATATTAAATTACAATATAAAACACCAAAAAACAATCATTATTCAATTCATAATGTGTTTAACCTATGTAAAATAAAAACGGTTACGTGAAAGTATATTTAAAATATAGATAACATATAACATAAATGGGTCCCTTAATAATATCTTTTAGATATGATTAACCAATTGAAAATAAATAGGTTCTACAAATATATATGTGAATCACGACAAAATCATGGAAAATAAATAAGTTCCATAAAAAATCATTGAATTTTTTTTAATTTATAGGTAATTCATGGTTTCTCGAAAAATATCATTGAAACATTATTAAATAGTAAAAAGTAATTTGTATCCGTAACAACCCATTTATAACAATTGTAATTCATCTACAGAAAGAAATAATATTGCATCACTATAAAAAATCAAGATTAGAGAATAAGTAATAATAGGTGTTGTTGATACTGATGAAAGGAAATACAATTAAAATTTCATTAAAATTATTCTCAAGGGAAACACCATTTTTAAATTTAAAAATTATTTTTAAAAACTAAAAAATCATTAAATATCGTCAAAATTGTTTTCTTAGAAAACATCCTTGGAAAAATATAAACTAATATTAAATAAAAAAGTGACATTATGTTAAATCGTATATTAATTATACATTAATTAATCATTTATTACATAAGAGTACACCATACACAACCCAAAAGAATGAGAATTTTAGTGTATTTTTTAATAAAGTACAATATATAAGATAATAAATAGTGGGTACATCACTACTATTCAAATCATCTCAATCATGCTTATATTACTAAATCGATCTTCGAATTTCATGAGATAACCTTAGTACATACATATGAAATGAGGGTGATAAAAAGAGAGAAAATAAAAAGAATCAAATTAAAAACATAAAATATGTTAGAAAATAGCTCTGTAAATATGAAATAGAAGTGGTGAAATTAATAAACATGAAAAATGAGGCATGATATAGAATAAAAAACATAATTCCACCAATGGAATGAGAAAAAAACTCTTAACATGAAATCATAAACACATGGCATGGTTAAAAACAATGAAATCATATCATAATGTACATAGGGTACCCTACCATTCACTATACATGGATTCTAATAAATCTAAAACATTACCAAATTTATTAGAGCCTTATATATGTGCAACCATTGTCATCATGTCATGAACATGCATATGATTTTCACAAATATCAAACACATAAGAACACATTTCCTCACTATTAATATGAAAATAAATTTTTTTTAATTTAATATATTTATGAACATAATTAAATAAGTATGATTCCTAAATGATAAATTGACCTAATAGAAATTGGGTAGGGGTATTCACAACACAATTTTTTTTACGAAAATTCCACTTAATGTTCAGCAACATAATAAGGGTAGATAACTGTATATGGTTGGTCATAATGAGAGAGAAAGAGGACTCTAATCATTTATACATCATAAGGTCAATGTGACTGATATGAAACAAAATATCCCATTATATTTGATTAGATATAAATTTCATATGATAAAGAGATTACATGAATAAATTGGAGGAAGAAATTATCTCTTTTTTGTAAAGGGTGATTCCAAATGCTTGGGAGAATCTTGATGATACATAGGATAGACCGCAAGTGGCCTCTATAGAGGGTATGGAAAAGTAATAAAGTTGCCCAATGTTTTTTATAAATTTGGAAGGGGGGGTTGGGTAGGTTAAAATAGTTAATGGGTATGAAGTTCTTTATTATTTCTCGAAACTATGTTTTGGACGATATATAATGAGATAATCAAAACCAAAAAAAATCATTTATTATTTTCCATGATTTCTAACCAATGGGAGACTATTTTAATAATTCTTATGTTTATGGGGATGGATTATTAAAATATTACCCTTGGTGATGGGGAAGTGGGTTGTGATTTTAAATAAATGTAATGAACACCAAAAATATATTTTTAGATTTGGAGAACTCATAATGGCATTTTAAAATTAATATAATAACATCAAAATAGAATAAATTTAATGGAAAAAATATATTTTGTCTTTTAATTCTTTTATTCAATAATTACATCACTTTGGTGTCATTATGTTGTCATAACAAAGAATATATATTTATAATTTATTTAATTTTTACCAAAAAAATATATTGTCTTTGAAAATTATGAAAAGATAACCTTTAGAATATATAAACATTCAGATTCAGAAAATAATATTTATTTTAACAAATTAATTTTCTAATGATCTGAATTTTCACTTTTATGATAATAATTTACATTTATTAAGAAATTTTGGATTTTTTAAAAAAACGGGTTTTGAAACCTTATAAAAAATTTGACATCATAAAATTATATTATCAACTATACATAAAAATTGTAATTTAATAATAATAATTTATTAAAAATAAATTATTTCAAATAAATTTATTTCCTTATCAAAATCATGGCCTTTATTACTATTACATATTTCTCAAAAGTATGTTTTGTGGTTTAACAAAATAATATAATTTATAAAGTAACATTAATAAGATGTAAATATAACCACTATTTATGTTAAGAATGCATTATAATAATTAATATTGTGAGGGTATTTATAAATATACTTTTCTTACACCAGAAAACACCCTGAGTGTATGGTGAGGAATACTGAGACTTTCATGGGGTTGTTTGACATATATTTTTTAGGTCGTGATCTAAATCATCTTGAAATTATTTTATAAATTGTTCTGACCATGCTTTATTTGTTGGATATCATCTTAGTCTTGGTCATGGAGAAATCAATGTGATTGTATCTCTAGTGAAAACTCCGATATATAGGATTCATAGGGTTAGATCTTTCTAGTTGAGGACATCACATCCTTTCTCTATGTTAACTAGAATTTTCAAAACCTTATATTTATATTAATCATATTATCACTTTTCTATTGATATATTATAAATGATTGTTATTTTTAATAGTATTCAATGTCTCTTATGACATAAAATAACCAAATAAGTTCATGTGGTATTTATTACAATAGTTTGTGATAAAACATTTAATTAAACTAAATTTAAAATTTTTAATTTTAAAACATCATGTCATTATAATCATCCCCCATTTAAATATTTTCTATTAAATTTTGATTTCACACAATAATATTGATATGGGTAATTATGTTTTAGCACCTCCTCCAGTTACAACATTAATTCATCAAAATTTTGGTATCTCCATAGCATTCTGACTAGATGAATTGTTTTATGTCATATATAATTTTCTCTATGATATATGATCTTCACCGACTACGCCCCATTCAAGATATCATTCCCCAATGGTATAAAATATGCAAATGTCACATGTGATTATTCTGTTATTTACTTCTCAAGAGGGGTAGGAGGAATACATCATGAACTTTAGATATGTAAAGTGTCAGTGTTATTCAATAGGCCCCTTCTCTGATGAGACCAATGATCTATAATGGACCAATATATATTAAACTAAACATTATATTCACCCCAAGTATCATGAAATTCATCAATATAAATTTGTAGAGGAATATCATCTCAATAACCATAAACTCTAGGTATTGTTGATGATTCTCAGCATTTGTGATGAGCATCAATGTATGAAAACATTGCCAATATTTTATTATAGTTGATTATTCATCTCCTCATGTTTTATTACAATTTTTTTTACATAGTAATAGAAATTATAAATTCAATAGATATAATCTTCATTGAATATTTAACATTTCATATGGAAGGATGACCTGGTATTTATACATAGTACACATCATTGTATTCCCTCATAATGTGCACGTATTAATGGTTTATATTTTCATAAATCTAAATAATATGATCTAGATATTCTTTATCATGTATAATTATATTTAATATTGGTATATTTGTTCTAAATACTATTCATCATTCCCTTTATACTTGTATAAAATCATAGGATGAATCGTAAAACACCGGGTTATATTATTCTCAAATATTATTTTTGGCACTATATAAGGAAACCCAATCCGTATCTGGAATTAAATGAAAATCCACTAAAAGGGGTATCTAAATTTCTATGGTGATTCATATCCCATCAATTTTTGTAGGGGATTAGTTATAAACATGGGATTTAGTAATTCTTTCTTTCTACATTTTCATTCATATATTTAATTTCATTCATTGTAGTTGTCTTTTAATAGATTTACTATACATAAGTGATTAGAAGGAATGAATAGAGATATAATAAATATGGTTGTTCTCTATTATTTAATTAATTGCTAACACACCTATAACCACATAATTTTTTAAATATACCATGTTAGTTGTGATGGAATATTCTTTCTTTTTCTTCCACAATAGATTTTTTGTGTTTATTTTCTCCAAAAAATCTATAAATGTAACACCCGAGACTTTTATGAGAAATATTTTGTATTTATGTTATATAAATCATCAAAGGAATCTTTCACTACACACAACAGTATCTTCATTTTCTTTACACGCAACCGCGGCCTTCCTCGATAGCTTGCGTCGTACGCAATATCGAGTTTCACTAAACAACGATATGCTATTAAAATATTATTAAAACTAGCCGTTATGAATAGTAATAACCACTTTTTGAAATTTTGTAAATTTCATTATTCAAAATGGACTTCCTTTTTAGATTCTGAATATTGAAATTAGCTTAGGATGAAATTTTGGTACTTTTTGGATAACTTTCATATTCTGATGAATAGTGAAAATTACTAAATTTTAAATAAAAAAAACTTTTTTAATTGAAATAATTAATAGTGATAATTCATTAATTTGAGTCGTTTTAAAGTATATTTACAATATATTTTTACAACTTAATACAATTTTGTTCATTGGATGTAATTTCACATTTAAACCAGACATAAACAAGTGTCAATCTTTTGATAGTTATTATCTCTTAAAACCACGCTATATTTTAATTAAATACAACTTTTTTCATTGCAAATCTTTATATGGTTAAATTATAATATTTATTTTTTTAAAGTATAAATATAATATATTTTTACTATTTAATATAATTTATGTCATTAGCATTAATTTTACATTGAATTCATAGGTAAAAACATTTCAATCTTTGGCAATGTTTTAACTTTTAAAACCCGTTTTCTTAACAACGATATTAATTTTAAATTAATTACTGCAACTTCTGCATTTTGAATTTTAAAAAATGGATTCTATATTTGGAATCAATGGGTCCAAATTATGTTAATAGGTTAATTTTTTTTGATATTATGAATAGTAACTGTGGTATTTTTTTTACTACGGTTAAAGGTAAGTGGGGTAATTCAATGTTAAAAGAATATTATAATAATTCAAAATTACCTTGACACTTGTACTAACCTTATTGGATTAGTATTGGCTGACCATGGGCATCCTTGGGTCGATTTGGGGACCCTATTGAGCAACTTGGTAGTGACAATGACAATTTGGATTAATTAATTTAATATAAAGACAAAATTGACATTAACAAAAATCCATTAGTAATTAATTTTTATGAGGGGTTATATAAATTATATTTTCGACTATTAATATTCATTATAAAGATAAAAAGAATTCCTACATAATAATATTTTTTTATAATTTTTAGACACCAAATAAATAAAATTATTTATGACACAATAATGATGAAATATTTACCTCATTAATAAATGATTTAAATAAATAAGATTAAAATGATAAAACTATTTTCCAAAACATGTCCAATTACGATTGGATGAATTTATTTCTACCATGAGTCATCTTATATTCATCTTTAATTATTTTTGGACCTTTTGAAACCGAAGAGAAGTGTATAATAAAATAATTTTTCCACACTTTCCAAAGGTGCCCCTCTCCTTCCTTATAAAAGGGCACCTCCTCCCTCTCTTCCTCACACCAATTTGAGCCTTCATGCTCGGCCAAAACCTGCCCATTTCACTTTCCCACTTCCTTAGAAACCTACTAGAGGTACTGGTCTTATCCAAAGACCAACTCTAGTGCCTTAAGAGAATGTTTAAAGGAGGCACTTCGAGAAAGAGGTAATACCTTATACCATTTTCTTCAAGTTTCATTCTTCTTATACCCTCTCTTCTTTAGTTTTTTCATTATGAGGTAATAACATCATTATAACTAATATACTGATATGTTATTATAAATATGAAACAATCCTATTTCACCTCTTATCCATCCTACGGAAAACGAAATCATCGCGCGTGCGTACGTACGAAATACCGTCTCCATGCCGTGGTGTAATCTATTTTCCACCACCACCTTAAATGGATGGGTATAAGGGTGAAATTAATGAATATATATGATTATTGTAAAGTGGTATTGATTCTAAAATAGTATACATACACTCCAATACAATTCCACGATCATGGGAACGATATCATCGCTCGTGCGTATGTACTGAATACCGTCTCCACGATGTGATGTGATTCATTCTACATGATATTCATTGCATAATGAATATATAAATAAATTGAATGAATGAATATAATATATATTTCACTAATACCATTCTATAAATGTGGTATCTATAACCTAAAGAGAATAAAAAGAATTTATTCAACAAAATACGCATAAGAACACAAAGTAATAAACACCCGAAAAACAAGTAGTAATGAAATATTAATAATAAGAAGCTAAGAATATGACCATATACGATATCATAACAATAATTATGATTCTGGAATAAGTCAATAACATTATTTAAATCATTATACATGAGGTTCGGACACTTACGAAGCAAATCGGACCTAAGGTAAGGGATAATATCACAATCTCATTTTTTATCCGAGATTGTTTAATACTTTGGTATTTATTGGGGTGTATTTTATCATCCACATCCATGTTCCCTCAATATGTAATATTGTTTCCATCCACCTACAATTGTTTAAATCCAATTTTACCATTTGGTGAGTTTATAGTAAAAGATATTAAAGGAATATTTTGTTGTTTTTCGTATGAGGTACTTTTTGACTTTTCCGACAAATGTACGAGAAGAATATATTTTTTAACTTATACAGCATGAATGGATTTCTATAATATTATTTCCAAGAAGCTTCCTTTACATGTTTTCAAGTTTATTTTTAATCAACTTATTTTAGTTTAGAATTTTATGACATGTTATGAAAGGAAAAGTGTTTTTGAAGTAGAAAGGATATTTTCCTCAAGAATGGAGTTCAAGTGCTTTATCAAAATTATTTTCCATCTAAGATAATATAGGATTTTGTTTCTATCCCTATTATTACATGTATTTGATTATGTTGTGATGGAAATATTTTTATGAATTCCTTTATCTTAAATGAATTGTTTTATGATGTCACAATGTTTATGATTCCCATTTTTATTACATGGGTTATGTTATGATGTATGGTTTATGATTTTTTGGTACACATAGGAATGGTATCATTATGATATGGGTGGTACCTATATCTCCCTCCAATTTATTGGGTAATGATTTTATATCTCATGAGATAAACATGGCTGGAACGGAAGATTAAACCGGTTCAGTGAAACAGGACTGAAACGAGGAGTGAACTCGGTTCAGAAATGGACATTGTCCACTAAGATAGTCTTGGAAATGAGTATTGTCTAATAAGAAATGATTCCATGTGATTATGTGTGTATGCCACAAATTTTCATGTTTTATGTTATGATTATTGGGATTTCATTTCACTACTATGATTTGTCCCATGTTCTGAAATTATGCACAGTTTTGCAGGTTATGATTTCCAAAATGTTATGTTCTTATGAATATGATCTGATTGATATTTATTTTGATTACCCTTACTGAGCATTTGATCTCACGCTTTTTTATGTTTTCTTTCCCCAGGTAAGGAATATAGTTATTAATTAATATATGCCAATAGGGACTATAGATATGATGAAATAAATGGGAGACAGTGTAGACGCTTTATGAACTAGTTGTTTATGTTTCCCAGTTTTGAAAGACACTATACCTATATGGTCCATTCAAGGTTTTGTTATATGTTGTAATAAGTATGCTTAAATTTTGAAGTAATAACAATGTATGTCATGTATGGGTCGTTATAGTTGGTATTAGAGGAAAGGTATAGTAAACCTTTGGAAACTATGATTTGAAAGCCTTAGTAAGAATCCTAAGGATATGTCTAAGAATAGAACACAATCATAGTGTTTTAGCAATGACCATGAATAACCTAGGATAATACCTTAAGTGTGAAATTTTATTCTTCATTATGTTTTTTTCATATTATAATTTGTGTTGCTCACACTATTCTTCTTGGTTTTAGTCAATGGATGGAACCCGAAGGAACCGTGTTAATGCGGAATGCGACGGGCAATGCAATGATTGTCCCCCTGAGCAACCAAATGTTATGGGAGCTGGAATACAAAATCTTGTAGCCATGCTCACACAACATTCTCAAGATATGAATCATACAGGACTTCCAAACTAGCAAAGTAAGAAGCAACATTCTGTTGAATCCTTCATGAGGCATCTTCCACCATAATTCAGCAGGTCTACTGATCCATTAGTTGTTGAACAATGGCTTAGTACTACTGAAAAGATATTTTCAGTTTCCAATGTTCTGAACATGATAAAGTCATCCTAGTAGTGTATCGTTTAGAATGAGATACTAATCAATGGTGGAATCTTATTTAGAATATGATGCAAAGGGATGAAATTGAGTCCATGGAATGGGATGAGTTCAAGAACTTATTTTTCAATAAGTACTTCCCTCATATTCTACAAACAAATATAGAGAAAGAGTTTCTTGAACTGAAGAAAAAGGATGATGAATCTGTTGGTACCTATGAAGAAAATATTAGAAGACTTGCAAGGTATGCTTCTGGTATTATTATCCAGCCTGAGAGTAAGATCTATTGATTCTTTAGTGGCTTAAAACCAAGTCTTCGAAGGGCATTTTCTATAAGGGACATCAATAGCTACAAGGAAATCATTAGATCTACTCTAAAAGTTCAGATGGATATTGGAGTAACCCATCAGTCATATGGGTTTGATAAGAAGAGGAAAATGGAATTCAAAGGAAAATCTAAAGAGCACACTAAAAAGAAGATGAGCTTTTCCTTATGCTCAAAGTTTTTAATGAAAATTGGAGGGAGTTGTCGTAAAGGGACAAGTAAATGTTTCAAATGTGGAATTGAAGGACATCAGGCATTTGAATGTCGCAATGATGGGAAGAAGATGTCTAATGATGCAAACAAAGGAAGGGATGCACAGAATGAACCTAATACACTTCAATGATTCAAGTGCAAGGAGATGGGGAATTATGCCAATCAATGCCCAAATCTAAGGGTTGATGATGATGGTCGATGTCAACAAACTCTTAAGGCTAATGACAATGGAATGTCACATGCAATTTCTATCAGCGATGTGGAGTATGATAACGATGTGGTGAAAGGTGCTCTTACCATCCACTCTAAAGTAGCAACTATTTTATTTGATTCTGGATCCACCCACACTTCTATTTATGAAGAATTTCATAAGGGTATCACTGTATTACCTCAACAATTAGATGTTGAGTTGGCTGTGACAACTCCTAATGGAACAACAGTCACATCAAAAGTTTATAATTCTTCCCCGATTGAAGTTTGTGGGAAAGTGCTTCCTGCAAATCTTGTGATCCTTACTATAGTGGAATACAATGTTATTCTTGGCATGGATTAGATTTCTTTATATAGATCTCATATCAATTTCCAAAGAAGGGAAGTCACATTTCATATTCCAGATCAATCTATGATCATCTATCATTGCAGGGATGAACATAACCTTCCAGTTGAAATTTCTTCCATCTTATGGGTCTTGATTCCACTAAATGAAGGTTATTTATCTCAAATGGTTGGTGAGAAACTAATGATTAATAATATTCCCATTTTATAAGAGTTTGATGATGTCTTTCCAGAGGAATTGCCAGGTCTTCCACCAAATCGTGAAGTTTAGTTTTCAATAGAACTCGTATTAGGTGCTATACCTATTTCAAAGACACCTTATAGAATGGCCCCAATTGAGTTGCAGGAATTGAAGAAGAAACTCCAAGAAAATCTTGATAAGGGATTCATACTCCCTAGTACGTCACCATAGAGAGCACCTGTTCTATTTGTTATGAAGAATGATGGATCAATGAGACTCTGCATTGATTATCAAGAACTTAACAAGATCACTATCAAGAACAAATATCCTCTCCCGCGCATTGATGAATTATTTGACCAATTACACGGAGATCAATACTTTTCCAAGATTGATATTCATTCAGGGTATCATCAATTTATGGTCAAAATGGAGGATATACCAAAGACAGCTTTCCGTACAAGGTATGGACACTATGAATTTATAGTTATGCCATTTGGTCTTACTAATGCCCCTGCTATCTTCATGGATCTGGTGAATAGAGTCATTAGAGATTATCTTGATCAATTTTTGGTAGTCTTTATAGATGATATTCTTGTCTATTCAAAGAGTAAGGATGAACATGAAGATCACTTGAGAATTATATTGAATACCCTGAGAAAGGAGAAGCTTTATGCCAAATTTACCAAGTGTGAATTTTGTCTTCAAAAGGTTGCATATTTGGGTCACATAATCTCAAAGGAGGGGATATCTGTGGATCCAGAAAAAACAGAGGTTATCGAAAGATGGTCGAGACCAACAACAGTAACTGAGATCCGATGTTTTCTTAGTTTGGCTGGATATTATCGACGTTTCATGAATGATTTTTCAAGATTATCTAATCCACTCACCAGGTTGACTTAGAAAGGAGTTAAGTCTGTTTGGATGGAGGAATGTGAAGAGAATTTCAAGGAGTTGAAAAGAAGGTTATCCAGTGCACCTCTTCTCACACTGCCTTGTAGTGGAGAAAGGTTTGTGATCTACAGTTATTCATCCACGAAGGGGATGGAGTGTGTTCTTATGCAAAATGATATGGTGATAGCTTATGCCTCACAAAAGTTGAAAATCCATGAGAAAAATTACCGAACACATGATTTGGAGTTATCTGCGGTAATATTTTCATTAATGATTTGGAGTCATTATCATTATGGAGAAAGCTGTGACATTTATACTGATCATAAAAGTTTAAAGTATATTTTCACACAAAAGGAGATGAATATGCGCCAAAGAAGATGGTTAGAGATGATTAAGGATTACGACTGCTAAATTAATTACCACCATGGGAATGTAAACAAGGTGAAAGATGCATTAAGTCGACAAGACCATGCCAGTTTATCCATGATGAGGATCAAAAAAGATCCAATATTTATGGATTTACAAAGGATGGATCATGGAATTATAATGGAAGGGGGAAAATCTTATCTTTCTCAAATGAATGTTAAACCATCTATACATGTGATGATTAAAAAGGCGCAGAAAGAAGATGTAGAGATACAAAAGAAGGTTAGAAATATTCCTGAATTCATCCTTGATTGTGATGAGATAATAAAGTTCAGGAATTAGGTTTGTGTTCCTCCAATCCCAAAATTAAATAAGGAGCTGCTGGATGAGGCTCATAGTTCTTCATTCTCTATTCATCCTGGATGCACAAATATGTATAGGGACCTAAAAGAGTACTTCTTGTTGGATGGAATTAAAAGAGATGTTGCTGAATATGTCTCTCAATTCTTGGTTTGTCAGCAAGTTAAGGCTGAGAGGCAGAAGTCTAAGAGGATGTTACAACCATTACCCATACCAAAATGGAAATGTGAAAACATCACTATGGACTATGTTATAGGACTTCCTAGAGCATCCAAAGGCAATAATGCTATCTGGGTCATAGTTGATCATCTTACAAAGTCTTCACACTTCATTGCTATTCGAGAGGATTTCTCTGGATCAGCTTGCCAGGATATATGTAAAGGATGTTGTAAGATTGCATGGAGTACCACTTTCTATTATATTTGATCGGGATCCAAGATTTAACTAGAAGTTATGGCGATGTCTTCAGCGTACTCTAGATACAGAGTTGAGTTTCAGCACTGCTTATCATCCTCAGACAGACAGTCAGTCTGAGAGAACAATTCAAACTCTAGAAGATATGTTGAGAGCTTGCTCCATGGATTTCAAAGGTGGTTGGGATCAACACCTACCGATGGTTGAATTTTCTTATAATAATAAATTTCACTCCATTATTCAGATGGCTCCTTATGAAGCTCTCTATGGAATGAAATGCAGGACTCCGACTTGCTGGGATGAAGTTAGGGAAAGAAAGCTATTAGGACCTGATCTTGTTGATGAGATGGAAGAAAAGGTCTGATCTATTCAATAACACATAATAGAAGCTCAGAGTCGACAGAAAGGTTTTTCCAACAACCGAAGAAAAGACCTAGAGTTTGAAGTGGGTGATATTGTTTTGTTATGAATATCCCCCTGGAAGAGGGTCATGAGATTTGGAAAGAAGGGAAAGCTGATCCCTAGGTATATCTGTCCTTTCGAAATACAGGATCATGTTGGGAGGGTAGCTCACCGATTTTTGCTTCCACTGAATCTCTCTCAAGTTCACGATGTGTTCCATGTATATCTCTTGAGAAATTACATACCTGATCCTTCACATGTACTCATCTCAGAAGTTATACCGCTAGAGCAAGATCTCTCTTGTGATGAACAACCGATAGAGATTCTGGATCGTAGCGAAATAGTCCAATGGAACAAGACCACTCGCTTGGTGAAAGTTTTATGGAGGAACCACAAATTAGAAGAAGCTACGTGGGAGCTTGAGGATATGATTAGGGACATGTATCCTAATCATTTTGTTACAAAGTGACAAATTTCGAGGGAGAAATTCATTTTTAGGGGGGTAGAATGTAACACCCGAGACTTTTATGAGAAATATTTTGTTTTTATGTTATATTAATAATCAAAGGAATCTTTCGCTACACACAAAACTAGCTTGGTTTGCTTTACATGCAACCACGACCTTCCTCGATAGCTTGTGTCGTATGCAATACCGAGTTTCACTAAACAACGATATGCTATTAAGATATTATTAAAACTAGCCTTTATGAATAGTAATAACCACTTTTTGAAATTTTTTAAATTTTATTTTTCAAAATGGACTTCATTTTTGGATTCATAATATCGAAATTATCTTAGGATGAAATTTTGGTACTTTTCGGATAACTTTCATATTCTGATGAATAGTGAAAATTACTAAATTTTAATTAAAAACAACTTTTTTAATCGAAATAATTAATAGTGATAAATTATTAATTTGAGTGGTTTTAAAGTATATTTAGAATTTATTTTTAAAATTTAATACAATGTTGTTCATTGGATGTAATTTCACATTTAAACCAGAGATAAACAAGTGTCAATCTTTTGATAGTTATTATCTCTTAAAAACATGCTTAATTTTAATTAAAAACAACTTTTTTCGTCGCAAATATTTATATGATTAAATTATAATATTTATTGTTTTTAAAGTATAAATATAATTCATTTTTACCATTTAATATAATGTATGTCATTAGCATTATTTTTACATTGAATTCAAAGGTAAAAACATTTCAATCTTTGGCAATGTTTTAACATTTAATACCCATTTTCTTAACAATGGGATTAATTTTAAATTAATTACAGAAACTTCTGTCTTTTGAATTTTGAAAAATGGATTCCATATTTGAAATCATTGGGTCCAATTTATGTTAATAGGTTACTTTTTTTTGATATTATGAATAGTAAGTACGGTAATTTAATTTATTTAATACTGTTAAAGGTAAATAGGGTAATTGAAGGTTAAAAGAATATTATAATAATTCAAAATTACCTTGACAGTTGTCCTAACCTTATTGGATGACTATTGTCCGACCATGGGCATCCTTGGATCGATTTTGGGACTCCATTGAGCCACTTGGTAGAGACAATGACAATTTGGATTAATTAATTTAAGGTAAAGACAAAATTGACATTAACAAAACTCTTTTAGTAATTAATTTTTATAAGGGGTTATATAAATTATATTTTCGACTATAAACATTAATTAGAAATCTAATAAGATTTCCTACATAATGATATTTTTTTTATAATTTTTGGACACCAAATAAATTAAATTATTTATGACACAATAATGATGAAATATTTACCTCATTAATAAATGATTTAAATAAATAAGATTATAATGATTAAAATATTTTCCAAAACATGTCCAATTATGATTGGATGATATTATTTCTCCCATGATTCATATTATCTTTATCTTAATGATTTTTGGACCTTTTTAAACCGAAGATAAGTTTAAAATATAATAATATTTCCACACTTTCCAAAGGGGCCCCACTCCTCCCTTATAAAAGGGCACCTCCTCCCTCTCTTCCTCACACCAATTTGAGCGTTCAAGCTCGGACAAACCCTGACCATTTCACTTTCCCACTTCCTTAGAAACATACTTGAGGTACTGGTATTATAAAAATACCATCTCTAGTGCCTTAAGGGAAAGTTTAAAGGAGGCACTTCGAAAAAGAGGTAATACCTTCTACTGTTTTCTTCAAGTTCCATTCATCTTATACTCCCTCTTATTTAGTTGTTACCTTATGAGGTAATAACATCAGTATCAATCATGTACTGATATGTTATTATAAATATGAAACAACCCTAGTTCACCTAGTATCCATCCTATGGAAAACGAAATCACCGCGTGTGCGTACGTGCGGAATATCGTCTCCACGCCGTGGTGTAATATATTTTCCACCACCACCTTACTTGTATGGGTATAAGGGTTAAACTGATGAATATATATGATTATTGTAAATTGGTATTGATTCTGAAATAGTATACATATACTCCAATATAATTCCACGATCAAGGTAACGATATCATCGCTCGTGCATACGTACAGAATACCGTCTCCACGATGTGATGCGATTTGTTCTACATGATCTTAATTGCATAACGATTATATAAATGAATTTAATGAATTAATATGATATATATTACACTAATAAAATTCTGGAAATGATGTATCTATAACATAAAGAGAATAATAATAATTTATTCGAAAAATCATGCATAAGAACAAAAAGTAATAAACACCCGAATAACAAGTAGTAATGAAATATTACTAATAAGAAGCTAATAATATGACCATATATGATATCATAACAATAAGTATGATTCTGGAATAAGTCAATAAGATTTATTAAATCATTATACAGGAGGTTCGGACACTTACGAAGCAAATCAGACCTAAGGTAAGGGAAAATATCACAATCTCATTTTTTATCCAAGATTGTTTAATACATTGGTATTTACTAGGGTGTATTTTATCATCCACATCCATGTTCCCTCAATATTTAATATTGTTTCCATCCACCTACAATTGTTTAAATCCAATTTTACCATTCGGTGAGTTTATAGTAAAAGATATTAAAGGAATCTTTTGTCGTTTTTCGTATGAGGTACTTTTTGACTTTTCCAACAAAAGTACGAGAAGAATGTTTTTTTAACTTATACGGAATGAATGGATTTTTATAATATTATTTCCAAGAATATTTCTTTACAAGTTTTCACGTTTATTTTTAATCAACTTCTTTTAGTTTATAATTGTACGACATGTTAAGAAAGGAAAAGTGTTTTTGAAGTATAAAGGATATTTTCTTCAAGAATGGAGTTCAAGTGCTTTATCAAAATTATTTTCCATCTAAGATAATGTAGGGTTATGTTTCTATCCCTATTATTACATGTATTTTATTATGTTGTGATGGAAATATTTTTATTAATTCCTTTATCTTATATGAATTGTTTTATGATGTCACGATGTTTAAGATTCCTATTTTTATTACATGGGTTATGCTATGATGTATGGTTTATGATTTTGTGTCACACATAAGAATGGTATAATTATGAGATTGGTGGAACCTATATCTCCCTCCAATGCATTGGATAAAGATTTTATATCTCATGAGATAGACATGGCTAAAATTACAGATTAAACCGGTTCAGTGAAACAGGACTGAAACGAGGAGTGAACTCGGTTCAGAAATGGACTTTGTCCACTAAGATATTATTGGTAATGAGTCTTGACTAATATGAAAAGATTCCCTATGATTATGTGTGTACTCTACAAAGTTTCATGTTTTGTGTTATGATTATTGGGATTTCATTTCACTACTATGATTTGTCCCATGTTATGAAATTATGCTTACTTTTGTAGGTTTAGATTTCCAAAATGTTATGTTCATATGAAGATGATGTGATTGATATTTATTTTGTTTACCCTTAATGAGCATTTGAGCTCACCCTTTTGTATTTTTTCTTTCCCCAAGTCAGGAAGAAGGTTATTAAGTAAGATATGCCAAAAGGTACTATATATATGATGAAATAAATGGGAGACAGTGTAGATGCTTTATGAACCAGTTGTTTATGTTTCCCAGTTTCTAAAGACACTATACCTATACGGCCCTTTCATGGTTTTGTTATATGTTGTAATAAGTATGCTTCAATTTTGAATTAATAACAAAGTATGTAAATTATGGGTCATTATAATACATACTGAGGTATATAACATATTTATCAAGTTAATTGTAGATTAAACTCGAAATAACCAGATTATTTAATTTTAGATAATTCCTTTAGTCAATGGAATTGGGGGTTCCTCTATTTGTAAATTTTTAGAAATGTTACCTCTATTTCATTTCTTAATCATTTCTTCATTCCGCTTTTGTAATTACTAAGGTTCTTCTTTACACACTTTTGACCATTGGGGTGATGATATTTATTACCAACATTTTATTTTTCCATCACATATACATAATAAAAACCCACTTTCCACTTTTTATACATGTGAGACCAGTAAAATTTGATGATCTCTATTTCAACTATAAGGGAACACCAAAAAAATTCCCTATAGCTAAAAATATATTATATCACCAAGGATTTTCATTGAATATGTATTATGTAATTTTCAGAACCACTTTGGTCTATTCCTCTAAGTAAATCTAGTGATTGAGGTGTTTGGGTGGTCAAGGTTACTTATCCCCAACACTTTTCGAGAAAAAAATTTCAATTCCATTGACACTTCCATCAGTGAGGCTAATGTGAATAGTTCTATCCGTGAGAACGATGGGAACTATTCCATGGTTGAGGCTGAGGTGAGCAGTAACATCAGTGTGGGTAAAGTTAATAGTTCCATATGTGAGGCCTATGTGAACAGTCTTATAGGTGAGGAAGATGTGAACAGTTACGTTAGTGAGGCCCATATAAACAGTTTGATCAGTGAGCCTAATAGAAACAATTCCATCAGTGAGCCTGATGTGAATAGCACGAATGGTAAACCGATGTGAAAAATGCTGATGGTATACTGATGTGAATAGTTCCACCAAAAAAACGATGTGAACAGTTTCAAAGTTATACCAATGTGAATAGTTCTAGTGGAACACAGATGTGAAGAGTTCCAATAGTAGACCGATGTGAAAAGTTGCACTGGTAGACCGATGTGAATGGTTCCAACTGTATACCGATGTGAACAGTTACAATGGTAGACCGATTTGAACAGTTCCAATGGTAGACCCATGTGAAAATTTCCTATAGTAGACATTTGTGAACAGTTCAAATGGTAGACGGATGTGAACAGTTTGAACGGTATAACAATGTGAACAGCTCGAAAGGAAGAATTAAGTGAACAGTGCCAACATGAGATAGATGTGAATATTACCAATGACAATCTGATCTGAAACTTCCCACTAGGAGACTGATGTGAATCGTTCCAACAGCAGACCAATTTGAATAGTTCCTATAGTAGACCGATATGAACAGTTCAAACGATAGACCCATTTGAACAGGTCCAATAGTAAACCCATGTGAATGGTTGCAACGGTATACTAATGTGAACAGTGTTTCATGAGAAACAACCTTCAAAAATCATCCTTCCAGCAATATCCTCTATTTCCTTTTCCAAATTTTGATTTCTTAGATAGTGTTTCCAGAATGGTGAGGTTCCAACATTAGCCTATATTTCTTTTTCCATCTTTCATGTCCATGAATATTATTTCCAGAACGGTGAGGTTCCAACACCAACCTCTATTTTTATTTCCAAATTTTGAGTTAATGAATAGTGTTTCCAAGATGGTGATGTTTCAATAGTACGCTATATTTTTCCCAAGTTCGATTTCATGAACAATGTTTAAATATTTATACAGTTTCATCCCTTTTCGGATTCCATTGACATAAAATGAATTTAAGTCCTTGTATTAAGGGATTTATGGACGAATCAAATCCCATTACTCCTATATTATTTTTCCTAGGGCTCGATATGATTTTACTTGGTAAAAATGTGGTGTTTATGTGATCCACTTTTTATGTAAAATCCAGTGTATCATTAAATGTTTCTCCTTTAAATAATCTAAAGGGACGATATATCTTCCTCCCTTGTTCTTACTCATTGTTCTCTAGTGTTAGATTCTCGAACCATTCATTCCTTCTTGAAGGAGTTATGTGAGCAAACATTCTTCCTTTGATTAGTTCACCAATAATTTTTATGAAAACAAGAAGTATCGATCAACATTTGATATAAGGTATGATCATTTATCATTATTTTGTGTTTATCTCCCTCTGGTTATCCATTCCCTTTTATGGAATTCTATCTCCATGTTCCCAATAGAATTTTCTCATGCTTTGACCATTGTGGTGGTGTCTCTGCATCCTTTGGTGGATACAATTGTCATGGGGGGGGGGAGAGATCATAACCTATTTTGTGGCTCGTTCTTATATAATAAATGTCATGAACCGTTTGAGGTAGGGGATTCATTCCGTCTCTTTTCATTTACATGAAATTATAGAGTTAGGATGTTTTATCCCACCAGATCACAATGGAATTGACATATTAAATAATTTGATCGGATAAATAAATTGATAATGATTGTATGTAATTTCATATTGTTTTTCTATATTGTGTAATATCTATGATTTCTTTGTTTATCATTTTGTTCTTTATCGAAATTGGGGATGAATGTAACGATGGAATTAATTGATAATTGTTTGGCTAATGATAAAGAGGAATGTAAATGTATCTAGATGTTGTTGATTTAATTTGATGTCAATAAAATTTATTTAGTAAGTAAATTTAATTATTTTTTATTGCTTAATGTTTAGGTATCCCGTAGTTAGATCCTGAAACAAATAAATTGGTTATTTCCAGATGGATTAAATGACTAGTTTTTTTTATAATAGATGATTCCTCATAAGATTATGAGTATACCTATTTCTTGCGTAAGGGATAAGAACCCATTATATATGATGTTTTTATCTATTTCTATTGTTTTGATGTGATCCTATTAAGATATTGTGATATGATGGGGTAGGGAGGCATATTGGTTGCAGAAGTAGTTAATGTTCAGAGTGGAAAAATTCACCGGGTTGGGCATATGGGTGTCGGGGAGGACATCATGTATGATGAAACGGATTGGATGTGAATGTTTGGTTGTTTTCTGATTCATGTTGGTTGTTTATATTCTGTACTTTCCCACTGCTGAAGGCACCTGGTTTTATTAACCTCCTTCCAAATGGGGCGATGACGTGTGGATTATTCAAAGTGATTTCCTTATTTATCTTCGTGAGGGTGGATGGGTCTACACTCTTACTATAGGCAAAAAATATTTGATGGGTAGTTCCTCTACTCACTGTGTTGTGAACCCTTGAGATTACTGGCTTAGAAATTTTTTCTAGAATATTCCGGAAATTGAAAAAGTAATATTGTTGTTAATAAATGATTGATTAAACGATGTTAACGCAGGGGATTGGAGCCTATTGAGACAAAATTAATGGGTCTCAATTTAATGTAATAATGGACTTTGGGTGCGATTATAATGATATATAATCTGGAAATTGTTAATAGTTAATTATTATTTAAATACATAATGAATGTAATGTGGAACTGCTAAAAAATGGAAAGATGGAATGTAATCATGCTGTTTAGATGGTTGTGTTCTTATAAGATACATAGTCTTAGAAGTGGAAGATGGGAGTCAAAAAGATATTTGCTACAGTTGAGTATAATAATAGTTTATTCCCATAATGTGGTTATAAGATATGGTATATTCTGTAATTTTTGGGATCATTTACACTGCTCCACCCTCTCAGTTAGGGAAACTGACACCATTGGGATTCTGAGCCCTACAGATGTTTTCCCCAACATTCTCGTAGGAGGATGGATGGCTTACTACCAACTTTGGACCCACTCTATTCTCTAGGTAGTTACATGTTCTTGTAGGCACATTGGTTAGTTTTTCCTATTTATGTGTGTAGAGGGCTATAATGGATTGAGGTTATTCACACACATATATTTTAGATATATTTTCCTACATACTACTCTAGGTGTAACATGTATATATTGTGATGATTTGGGGATCCTTACTCATTGTATGGGATTTAATTTCTTGTGGTATAATTCCTTACATAAGATATGTGTTATGCAAGCTGTGGTGGCTCTAGAAAAATACCTTGTTACTTTTCTTGCATGGATGTGGTGGTTTTTCTACATGAGGTGCATGTTGTGGTGATTCTCCCAAGTGTATACAGGCAAGCATTCAAGAAAGAGATGGATTAAGATGTGCGACTTCGGGGAATAGAGGAAAACCAGTGGGGAAGTTGTTTAAGGGTACCCTTGATATTATTTATTATATTATATAATCTTGTATTCGATACATGGTGAGAGTATCCATTGTGAGGGTGGGAAAATAACATACCTATTTAAGTGATGATTTGGTTTAAATTGTTTTTCAATGTGCTTTTGCATGGTTTATATAATTTTTCATGAGAGGCTCATAGGAGGATCCTGAGGAGTATACCGTTATACTCACCCTATGTATATATAAACTATTTTTTTAGGTCACTTGATGAAGGTTGGAGATCAAGATGGTTTCTACTAGCTTGGGGATGTAGGTGTTGTTTGGTATTATTTTTGCTAATGTGTTTACCTTCATTTTTTACTTGATTTTTTCCTCATTCAGTTGTAGTAGTATTTCATAAAACTTCATTTGTGTACTAGGGATATATTTTATATTGAGGCTTGAGTAGGATTTTTTTGGTTTCTGTCTTATATCTCTCTTTTGCATGTGTTATTTATGAGGGTAATGCCTCTACTTTGTGTGTTTAATATACCCCCAGTGCTAGTTTCCAATGAGGGGACTACTAGAGGTGGGGCTCAGGGGTAATTATCTAACTTTTTACATTGTTGGCATATGAGGGGTACACATTATGGGGAGGGGGTTGTGAAACCGTGGTATCAGATGTCTGTTTGAAGGATAAGATAGAGTTTGTTGTTAGACACATGTGATGTTTCATGGGTTGGTAGGGAAACAATGTTTGTCATGTTTAGCATGTGATGTAAACACTTGAGACTAGCTGAGACGTGGGTGTTTAGGTCCCCCTCTGATCTAATGCATAGCTTTTAAGTTTACAATGTCTATTAAAAGAGGTTATACTAGTTGTAGTGTAGAGACCTAGGAAAGGATGATGTATCCTTCTTCATTGTGCCTATGTTTGAATGGGTAGACCTTGGGATAGGTTAACCACACATGAATAAAAGAAAATAATAAATTAATTAATGATTTTTGTTATATTTTCCAGGTTTTGGAGATCAAAATATTGTAATTTTACAGGTATAGATCCAAGTCGACATCCTCGTTAGGATCACATAGATGTTTTCCAATAGCATGTGCCATCAGATCGTCATAGGGTAGAAATTGATGATGATGAAACATATAGGAGGACACTCCTAGAGTATCAGTGCTAGAGTATATAGAAGTAAGAGGGATCCGTTTGAGATGCAGTCACATAATAATGGTCAGAGGAGGTCGAGATAGGCTTCAATTCCATCTATTCTCCAAAGTAGAACTAGGTGTCTTTGGATGTGATGATGCTACATGGATCATCATGGAAGTGGTGGTTCTTGTTCATTGGGGATTTGGATGAGTCAACAATCTCTTCGGAGGAGTTCCGAGACATGTTTAGAGTTGTGTTTTTTTGACTGTTAAGGAGTCCATTTTCCAAGATCATCTTACCCTTTGATAGGGGAGCTCTAGTGTGCGAATGTTTTGAATTCATTTCAAAAAACCATTTATGAAATGCTTCAGACCTATTTTCAGATGAGGAGGATAGGGTGAGGCATTACGAGGAGGCTTGGCATCTAGATATCTTACTCCAGGTCATCCCAATTATGATAAAGACCTATTTTTTGGTACTGGTGATGGTACATGTCGTCAAGAAGATATTTTCCAGAACTGGATCACCATGAGAGGTGTGTTCTTATGATTCTTCTTGAAGAAGATATGTCGTCAGGGGTTCCCAATTTTCATGTCAGAAGAGTTTTCATTCAGTCGGGGTAGGGCCCAACCCTCTATATGTCATTTCTCTATGGGTATTAGCTATCAAGACTATTCTAAGGGATCAAGAACTTATTTTTCTTGTGGTGGTTGAGATCATTAGCAGTGAGAGTGTCTGATCTTTCAAATAAGTCACTGTGCACCAGGTAATGAAATCCATGTTCCTCGGTTGAAGCATTTCTAACTTAGGTAGCAGTACATGGTTGCACCAGTATTAGATCCTCAAAGGGTAGATGTGGCCGGCAGAGGACACCCTCGTGATGCTCTTTGTCCTCAGAGAGAAGAGCGCGACAATGGTGGTCGTCGTCATCATGATCAAAAAGGTTGTGGTGGAGGTTGTGATCAGCTTCATTCATTACTGTTTTCATCACAAGGTGATCCACACATCGTTCTAGGTATCATTGGCTTGTTTTCTACCATGGTGTATACAATGTTTGATTCAGGAGTGAAACACTCCTTCATATCACAAACACATTTCCATGATTTGGGACTTGAGGTAGAGAGGCTTCTAGTTATTTTGGAGTTGAATATGCCAGTTGGAGGACAAGCAGAATTATTTGATGTATGCAGAGATTGTGAGCTAGTGCTGGGGAAGAACCGCTCTTGGTAAGATTTCCCATGTTTATGGAAACAGCCATAATATATCATCCATAGCATGGATTGGTTGTATTCAGTGAGGGCTACCATTGATTTCTTCAAGAGTAAAGTTGTGTTCTTCTATGAGGATAGATAAACAGTGGTGTCTATCAGTGAGAGAGACCCTTAAATGGGTCCGAGGAATATTTTGTCTTTATCATACATGATGGATGAGTTTAGCCTAAGTTCTTCAAAGTTTCAACAGTGGTAGTTTCCAAGGGTCATAGAAGATTACCATGATGTCTTTCCAAAAGAGGATTTAGCATTACCCCGATGACGAGAGATTGAGTTTGGGATCAAACTACAACTAGATGCATCTCCAAAAACATTTTCTCCATATATGAATGACACTTCTGAGTTACGAGAGAAACATATATAGCTTTATGATCTATTACAGTGCAGTTTTGTTCAACTGAGTTTTTCCTCAGGAGGTGCACCAGTTTTAGTCAGGAAGAATGTTGATGGCAGTTCGTGGTTGAGTATCGATTATCGTCGCATAAAAAAAGTGACAGTGACGAGTCGCTATCCTCTTCCATGGATTTATTATTTATTAAATCAATTTAAGGGATAATGATGGTTCTCAAAGATCAACTTATGGTCACTATTTCATTAGATGTGTTTGAAGAATGAAGATATCTTAATGACTGCTTTCTATTGACTTCATGGGCATTAAGAGTTTTTTGTTATGTCTTTTAGTGTAACAAATACTCCAACTGTGTTCATGGGATTGATGAATTCAGTGTTTTGTTAGTTCATGGATAAGTTGGTTGTATTTTTCATCGACTACATCCTTGTGTACTCCATGGCTAAGGAGGAGCATGCAGGGAATCTATGTGCTATTTTGGGAGTTCTTCGTCAACTTCAAATATTTGGGAAGTTGTCGAAGGATGATTTTAGGATCAAGAAGCCTGTTTATTTTGTAATTATGTCTCCCATCATAGAATAGTTGTGTATCCATCATAGATAGATGCAGTTGTGTCTTGGGAGGACCCTAATACAGTGGTTGAGGGGTGAAGATTCCTTGGTCATGAAGGCTACTATAGGTGGTTCATAGATGAATTCCATCAAGTTTCAACTCATTTAACGACATTGAACAGGAAGGATCAAGAAATCATGTCGGCTGATTAGTCTCAAGATGCTTTGAGTATCTAAATATAAAGTTATTAAGTTATCTAGTTCATTTTCATCTAGTACAGGGAGTTTAGTTTGATGTATTCTATGATGCTTGGCATCTAGGGTTTGACTATGTTCTAATGTAGTAGAGATCAATTTTCTCTAATGGGTCTAGAAAGTTTCATCCCCATGAACATAACAATTTCACCCATGATCTTGAGTTGCGAGCCATGGTGTTTTCTATTATGTTTTGGAGACATTACATCATTGGTGAGTGCTTTCTGGTCTTCACTGATCATAATAGACTGAGGTGTGTTTTCTCCCAGCATTACTTAAACATGCGACAGCATTGGTGGATGGTGTTCAGATAGGAATAAAAATTTGAAATATTATATACCCCATGAAAGGGGAATGTGGTAACTGATTTACTTACCAGGAATTCACATAGTGATGCAGTGCGTGAATCTGGTGATTCCTTGAGAGTTATGGAAAAAAATTTGTCATTACATCTCGATAATGGAGAAGTTTGTGACATTAGTTGTCTTTGTCAAATGATAGTGCAGTCATCTCTGGTGCATCATGTGAAAGCGTCCCATTTGGGGGATCTTAAGGTGAAGGTTTTAGGAGACCGAGTTGTTTGTGGTGAGACCCATGATGGATGGTATAAGGAAGAACAACACTGAATGTTGTATCATAGAAGGCTATGTGTTCCTTAGGAAATTCACAAGAAGGATCTCAGATATTTTCATAGTATTCCTTTAGCAGTGCATCCTACCATGACAATGATATACCAAGCCTTGATGAGTCAATTATGGTGGCCTCGGTTGATGCGTGCAGTTGCATAGTTTTGTGTCTTGATGTGTGGTCTGCCAAAAGGTGAATGCTAAACACCATGTTCCTGGTGGTATGTTTCAGCTATTAGATTTTCCTCAGTGGAAGTGGGAGGAAAACATAATGGAATCAGTTACTGGTTTACCTCGGTCCCTGGGAGTAAATTATGCTATTTGGGTGGTATTGGACCATTTAATTAAATCATCAAAAATTATAGCAATCATGGAGTCGAGCTTACTGGATGATTAGTCAAGGTAGTATCTGGAGGACGTGGTGAGAATCCATGGATACATGAGGATTATTATTTACAATCAAGATCCTCGTTTTACCTCTAGGGTCTATACAGGTCTCTAAAATTCTTTCGGTTCTAATAAATTCATTAACAATTCTATTCATCTGAAGACGGATGGTCAGAAAGAGTGAACCATCACAAATCATGAAGACACGTTGTGATATTGTGTCCTTCGTTTTAGAAGTTTTTGGATGTGGCAGTTACCATTGGAGGATTTAACTTAGAATAATATTTTTCACTAAAACATCGATGTGGTGCCATTTGAAGCCTTGAATGGCTGACCATACAATTTTTTCATTATGATGGACTGGGGTCAGGGAGTTATCACTTCTCAGACGATAACAAGTGAAGAATACATCATAGATGGTTTATGTGGTACATGAGAAGATGAAGACAGTGAAGGATCATCAGAAATCATATACTTATCAAAGGGGGATACCTTGGGAGTTTTATGTTAGGGATAACATGTTTCTGAATGTGAATCCCCATCGTGGGATGCAAAGTATTAGTCATGGGTGTAATATTTCTCATCGGGTTGTGTGTATTTTTGAGAAATTGAGTTGTATTGGAGACATGGTGTATCTATTATCACTTCCCCTACATATGAGTAGGATATATGATGTTTTCCAAGTGTCACAGATCCTTCATTATAGTTATGAAGAGCTCACAATATCAATTGTGGAGAGATAGTTATTGATGATGATGTGACCTTTGAGGAGTGGACTGTGGAGATAAAATATTGCAAGGAGAAGGTATTGTGCGTGTGATCTATCCACCTGGTGACACATTGTCGTGGATAACTATACCTGAGAATGTGAGTCGCAGATATGTGCAAAGCACCCTTAGTTATTCTATGTTTAAATCATTTCATTTGAAAAATGTTCTCTTTGTGGTTTTATACCATTCATGTTTTTGTGATGGTTTTATTTGGTTTCTTCTAGTGGATTGCTATATTTTGTGAGGTATCTCGATGTATGGATGTTCGGACCCCATTTCAGTTACCATTGAGTGGGTTATCAATTCTCGAGGATGATAATGTATTGAGAGTTAATTGACGTATAGGCCTAGAACTTTCTGGTCCTTTTCTCTGCGTAAATCTTGTGGTTGAGGTGTTCTAGTATCTAAGGTGACTTATCCATAACAATTTTCTAAAAAAAATTCAATTCTTTGAACAGTTGCATCAGTGAGGCTGATGTGAATAGTTCTAATGGTAGACTAATATGAACAGTTCCAATGGTAGACCAATGTGAAAGGTGCCACTGGTAGACCAATCTGAATAGTTCCAATGATAGACCGATGTGAACAGTTCCAATGGTAGACCGATGTGAACCGTTCCAAGGTTAGAATGATGTGAATACTTTCACTGGTAGACTGATGTGAATAGTTCAAATGGTACCCTGATGTGAATAGTTCCAATGGTAAACTGATGTGAGCAGTTCCACTAGTGCATCCAATGTGAACAGTTCCAACTGTAGACCGATGTCAACCCTTCCAACGTTAGAACCATGTAAACAATTCTGATGGTAAACAAATGTCAATAGTTCCAATGGTAGACCGATGTGAACAGTTTTAGCGGTATGCCTATGGGAGTAGTTCCAATGGTATAACAATGTGAACAATGCCAACGGTAGACTGATATGAAAAATTCCATCGGTTTACCAATGTGAACAGTGCCAACTGTAGAGTGATGTGAACAGTTTTAATGGTAGACCGATGTGAACAAGTCTATTGGTAAACTGATATGAACAGTTCAAATAGTAGACCCATTTGAACAGTTCTGACAATAGACCCATGTGAATAGTTCCAAATGTATACTGATGTGAATAGTTTTTCCCGAACAGCTTCCTTCTAATAGTAGCCTCTATTTATTTATCCAAAATTTGTGTTCATGAACATTGTTTCTAGAATGGTGGTGTTCCAAGAGCATCAAATATTTCATTTTCAAAATTTTGAGTTCATGAATAGTGATTCTAGAATGGTGAGGTTCTAACAGCAACCTATATTTCCTTTTCCAAATTTCGAGTACTTGAATAGTGTTTCAAGCTTCATAGAGATTCTCTTTTTTTATGTTTCCTTTGAGTAAAAATTCATTTAAGGCCTCATTTTAATGGATTTGAGGCCAAATCCAATCCCATAACTCCTATATTAATTTTCCTAATTATTGGGATGAGTTTACATGGTCATACAGTGTGGTTTATTTCTACCCATTTATATGGAAAATCTAGCCTATCATAAACTAATTCTCCATTAAATCTTCAAAATGGACAAGATATATTCATCCCTTGTTCTTTCTCTTTATTCTATAGTGTGAGATGCTCAAGCATTTCATTACATCAACAAGGAGTTGTGTGATAAAACTTTACCCCTTGTGTTTGTTACGCAATATTTTGGATGCAACCATGTAGTATCGATCCATATTTGATATAAGGTATGATCTATCATTATTCTTTTTGGTTCACCTCCTTCTGTTTTACCTTTCCCTTTTATGGAATGCAATCGTCATGTTCCTAATGAACTTTTCTTGGGTGTTGAGTAGTGTGGTGGTGTCTCTACATCCTCAGGTGGATACAGTTGTATCAGGGGAGAATATTATAACCCATTGTTTGTCTTGTTCTCATATAAAGAATTTCAAGAACCATTTGTGATATGTAATTCATTGATTCTCAATTCTTTTACATGCAACAGTATAGTTATTATGTTTTTTCCACTAGATCACAAAGTAATTTACATATTAAATATTTAAAACAGATAAATTAATTGATATCGATTGTATGTTATTGCCTCTTATTTTACTATATAGTATAATATCTTTGCTCTCATTGTTTATCTATTCATTCTTGATATAAATTGGTAATGAATGTAACATTAGAGTTAATAAATAATTGTTTGTCTATAAAAAAAGTGTCATGTAAATGAATATGGTTGTTGTTGTTTTAAATTGTGGTTAAAAAAATCGATGCAGTAAGAAAGTTTAATTATTTGTGATATCTTAATATTTATTTTTCAAGTAGTTGGACATAGGAATTAAGAAATCGGTTATTTCCAGATGGATTAATTGACTTTTTGTTTCATAAAAGATAATGCCTCATAGGGTTCCCATTTCCCTCTTTCTTTATTATGGGATAAGATCCCAATTTATATGATGTTTGTTTTCCTAATTCTTGTGTTGTGATGTGTGCCTGGAAATATGTAGTGATATGTGGGGGAAGAAAGGTAAATTGAATGGGGCGGTATTTGATGCCTAGATTGGTGAAATTCACCGACTTATGGATGTGGGTGCCGGGAAGGACAATAGGTATAATGAAACGGGTTGGTTTTGAATGTTATATGGTTCATGATTCTTATTGGTTTTTTATCATCATTAATTTCCCAACTAGTCAAGGTATCTGGTTTTAGTACCCTATTTCCAAAAGGGTAGAATACGTGTGGGGTATACCACATGCTTTTAATGTTTATATTTCTGAGAGATAATGGTCATATGTTCTTGCTATAAGCGGAATATATTTGATGAGTAGTTCATATACTCACTGTGTTGAGACCCCTTGTGTTTTGTAGCATAGATTGTTTTTTCTATAATTCCTTGGTATATGGGAATGTAATAATGTTTTCAATAAATGAGTGAATAAATGATGTTAACACATTGGGTTGGATCTTGCTGGGATAAAATGATGGGGACTCAGCTTAAAGGAACTTTTCCCTTTAGGTGTGATACTAATGAAATATAATGTGGAAATTTCTAATAGTTAATTAGTATTTAAATAATTAATGAATGTAAATTCCAACTGTTAAAAAGGAAATGAAGGAATGTAATCAACCTCTTTTAATGGTTGTTTGCTTATAGGATATCAAGTCGTTAATGTGGAAGACCGTATTCTGAGAAACGTTTGCTGTAGTTGAGTTTATGATAAGGTTATAGCCATAGTGTGGTTGTGAGATATAGTATATTATATAATTTTTGTGTTTTTATGCGCTACTCTACCCCTCCTGTTTGAGCAACTAACACCTTGGGGATTCTGAGCCCTGTGGGTGTTTTACAAAATATTCTGATGGGAGGATTCATTGATGAATACCCCCTTTGGCCTCACTGTCATCTATTGGATGATACTTGTGATAGTAGACACATCTGTTTGTTTTCACCATATATGTTTAGATAGGAGTTTAATGGAATGTGGTTTTTCAGACACATATATTACAGACAGAGTATCCTAGAGACTACTACATGTGTAACTTGTATAGGATGTGATGGATTGAGGATCCTTTCTCGGTGTATGGACTGTAATGGCTTGAGTTATAATTCCCAATGTATGATACATGTTCTGTGAGCTATTGTGGCTCCCAAAATCTACATTGTAACTTTTCTTGTGTGGGTGGGGTGTTTTTGTTTCACAAGGTGCACATTGTGGGGCATCTCCCAGGTGTCTATTGGCATGCATTTTAAGAGAAATATTTTTTAGGATGTGTCACACTAGTGAAAAGTGGAAAACCAATGGGGGAAGTAGTATCGAGGCACCCATGATATTCATTATTATATTATATACTCATGTATTCTATACATTGTGAGAGTATCCATGGTGAGGCTCAAAACATATTATACTATTTAGGTGATGAGTTTGTTTCACTTGTTTTTCATTGTTCATTATCATGCATTCATTTCATTCGCATGAGAGGATCTAGGGAATATCCCACTAATTATACTATTATACTCACCCAATGTATATAAAAACTTTTTTAGGTCACTTGGAGAACGTTTGAGATCATGTTGGTTTCTCCTTTCTTGGGGTTGCGGGAGCTGTTCAGGATTGTGGTTGCCGCTATTTTTACATTCATTTGGTACTTGTAGTTTTCCCCTTTCAATTGTAGTAGTTTTACATGACAATACATATGTGCACAAGGGATTTATTTTTTGTTTTTCTCTATGTTGGACTTGGTTGTTGTCTCTCTTACCTCTCCCATTTGTATGTTTTTTATTAGAGGGTAGTGCCTCCCTTTTTAGTGTTTACAATATCCTTGGTGATAGTCTCCAGCCTAGGGCCTACAAGAGGTGGGACTTGGGGGTCATTATCTTTCTTCTCACATTGTCGTCTCAATTTGGGTACACATTGTGGGGATAGGGTTGTAACACATAGACCCAAAAAATAAGAAATAAACATTCCATTATTCGATAATGGAAATGGTGAATTTTTAACATGAATGTATTTTGAAGTTTTCCTGATACTTCCAAATGGATTCATCGAATTCTTTTCGTTATGGAAATTAAATCCTTTTCCATTTTATATGGTAGAGCTAGTGGAAAATATTTAATTGAAAAATCATTTTCCAAAATTACTTCTATTTGATATATTTGATCTCTTCCTTGTAGTTGGATATTTAAAAAATATCCACCACTGAGAAACGTATCCCTATATAAATAAACTGCATGTATAGCCTTCTTTTTCTCAAAATAAATAAGTATAGAGATGAAATTCTCAATGGAGTTGATCAACTATTCATTAATTAAGGATCTTATGATCCTTTGAAATTTGGATTCCTTTTTTTAAATAATGGTCATAGTAGCACCTTGTTATTTATTTATATGATTTGGGTATTCCATTTGATTCATGATTTTTGTTTGTATCCTTTTTCAACAGAGAGGGTATCTATATAATGCTCCTGATTTCTTCTCCCATTGGGTTCAGAATCTAATCTGGGAAATCATCAAATTACCCCTCACATTGCTTTCTTACTCGATTCCTTCTACATCAATTTAATTAATATGATAAATGTATAATTTAGGATGAGTGTTTTGAAACTACACAAAAATGGAATCTGAAATATTAAATAGAACATTTATAAATGAAATTTATTCCTTAAAGTATGAATTTATATACATCACTCAATGTTATCTATAATCTATTATCTAACATAAACACCTATGAGAATTTATATTCTCTATAATGTTACTCCTAACGAGATTGTGAATATAACAATAAATATCCCCTAGGAGTGTCTAACATGGTGTTCATAATGTCATATTTTCATGCACTAGTTCACAATCTGATCTATCTTAATTTTGTTTTTTCTGTTTTACCCCTAGGTACATTTATCATAAATCCAAAAACACATGTAGTGTTCATATTGGTCATTATTTTAATGAAAACCACATAATAAATACAATAAAAAATTTAGGTATTTATTCTCATATTTAGTCTTATGCATATTCCTTTCTATGGAATTTTCAAATCCTATTCCAAAAAAATAACTAATCATTACATTGATATCAATTATGAAAATCCTTATTTTTATTACCCATTTACTCATGATTTATTACATAATATTAAACATAAAAAACATGAATGATAATTATAGTTTCTTTGGTAAATTATTTACAATAAATAAAAAAGTAAATGCGGAGCACATCACCATTATTGAAAAATTCAATAATATTCTCATATTACTCCATAATTCATAAAACAAAATGTGATAACTGTCACAACCCGTCCTCGGGGCCCATGCCGTGACTACCCCTAGCCTGTCTTCGATAGGCTAGGGGCTGGCGACTACCACCAAAGGCGTAAATCCTGATAAAAAGTGAAGGCATTGCCTTTAAAAAGAAAAAAACACCATAGAGTACACAAGCGGAGTAAACACTAATTAAACTAAGTACAAAAGTAAGTGATGGAAAGTAAATGGGCTAGAATACAAACTCAACTGTAAGTAAAGTACAACTGAAAAGAAAGTAAAACAACTGAAAAGTAAAACAGTGAGTCTGAGCCATACTTTGGAAATCCCACCTGAAGGGTGGGTACTGATAGTCACCTCTAATCCTCGGCTCCAGCCGTCTGCTCTGTGTACGTCCCGTCCAGTGATCCACCTCCAGGTACCGTCGATCTCCATGAGCTCCCACCTCGATCAGCATTTTCCATTGTCTGCATCCAACACAATTTAGTGTAGGAATAGCCCAAGCAGGGGTGAGTATATGCTACTCAGTAGGGACCCCGAGAACCCCAAAGGTCTCCCAGAATCAAAGAAGGATAAACCACAAATGAAAGATACAATCATGAAGTAACAACGAACTCTACTTATGTATATTCCCATACATATACCTAAGTCATCATTTCCACCTCGTCTCCAACACACGATCCCATGTACAACCCAGACCACACAAGAAAACATAACCCATTCCACATAGGAATTCACAACCCAATCCACACAGGAAAGCACAACCCAATCGACATAGGAAAGCATAATAATCATATTGATGATATTGATTGTATGTTAAGACTCATATCACATAGGTATACACTTCGTAATGCGATAGAGATGATCTGATGTATCCCCTGATTCATCTAAGCTGTCGGACCCACATAGGATAAAAGACCAGCTAAGCTGTCGGACCCACAAAAGATACAAGACCAGCTACTCTGTCGGACCCACATACTATACAAGTACAGAGTCTAATACTACCGGACCCACATAGGATACATAAACAATAGTAAAATACTACCGGACCCACATAAGATACAAGAAATGTAGTCATCGTCGTCGAACCCATGGAGGATTTTAGTACGGTAGTCGTTGCTGTCGAACCCACGGAGGATTTCAGTACAATCGTTGTTATCGTCACAGTCGCAGCTAGCTCTAGGGTTCCCGCACACAACACGCTCGACTCTAGGAGGGTACACTCCACGAGATAAGGGGTCGATACATCAACTTTCATTATGTCCAGAGTTGATGTATCCCAATGTTCCGTCCCGCTAAAAGGAACTCAATGCGACAGAAGACACGTCAATTGGACGCCCGATCTGATAGTTATTGGATTTTTCGTCCTAGGTTCCCAGTTGGTTCTTAATTCAAAACCAACCCGACCATACACTAGCTGCATCCAAATCTCGAGCGGAGTAATTCAATAGAATCACCTCACTATGAGGAAACCAAAAAAGTCGATGGCATGTCAATCCGACGTCCAGAGCTTACGTTATAAGCGTTTCTACTCCGAGGGCCCGGTTGGTTTCATGTTCGAACCAACCAGCCGTATCTAAAGTCCTCCAAAACCCTAAGAGTAAAATACTGAAACGACCGTCTCGATCCAAGGATCGCAACGCAACTTAAGGTGTGTCGATCAGAGGTATGTAACCCATGTTATGGGCATTTGAACGGATTTATCTGGAAACAGGGGGTCCGACCCAACCCAATACCCCCTAGGTCCACCTGGACCGGCAGGTGCGGCCCGGCCCGGCACCGGCGGCCCGACCCAGCGTGGGCAGTCCAGCTCGGCGTGGGCAGTCCAGCCCGGTGTGGCATGTTTGGCTCGGAGTACGTGTCTAAACACTGAGTGGATGCGGAAGGGGGGGGGGGGGGGGGCACTGTCCCCCACGTTTTGAAACAACGGTCCCCACATGAGGGGCCCGCCCTTTCCACCTAACAGGGGTTTCGACCCCCAGTCTTCCGAAAATCGGCCAGTCGTAATGGCCTGCTGGTGTGCCGCCACGGCCCTACCTTGGCCGCAGCTTCTTTCGGCTTCACTGGCGCAGCTCCTTGACACCTCTCTCCTTCATCGTGACCCACTCCGGCCGTGGTTTCCTCGTTCCCACGCGCTGTTGTTGCACCGCGCCACCTCCGTTCCAAGCCACAAAAAATTCAACAACAAATGGGGAGGAGGTTCGGCCGTGTTTGTGCAGTCCGACCTCCTCCCATTATTTTGATAATAGGTGGTCAATAATTTAACAAAGAATCATCAAAATATTCTTGAATTGTAAAATCAACCCCAACCTCGATTCGTGATGGTTGATCACTTGACGATGAAAGGGAAAGTTCCACTATTCCGTAGATGTTGCCACGGGATGATGGCATTGCTTCATCAATCATCGATGAAAGGAAGGATGGGTTGGCGCCGACGTACATCCAAGGAGGGAATGACATCTCACACCAGCTACGGAGAGGAGAAGAACAACTCATCGATCACTCCTTGCGGTGATGGTGTTCTTCGTCGAGTTCTTGACGTTCTTCAACGAAGATGACGAAATTATTCAAGACATAGAGAATTATCTCCAAAGATCCTCACACAACTAAACAACCCTCCAAATAAAATAAGGGCTTACTTATTTTATTAACAGATTCCATGCGTTTTCAAATCTTCAAAAAAAAACTCAAACTCAAAATTAAATTAATTGAATAGCTTTATTCAATCAATTTAATGTGAGAGTTGACATGCAATTAAAGAGGGAGAGTGGGTGAGTTACAAATTAATGGGATGGTTTTCCAACATCAAGAGAGGTTAGAGGAATTTGAAAATGTAGGGATCCTATGGGGCCCACCTCACTAATATCCTATGAAGAGGAGTTAGTATTTAGTGGGTCCCACCTGAACTTCCAGACGCAGGTTATAAATTCTTAGAGTAGAAATAAAATTGTAACACATATTTTATTTCACTCTTCAATTAAACCACTTCATTTTTAACAACACCTCCCAAGAAAACACAACTCTAGTGAAATTCTTCTTAAGCAATTACAGGAGCTGCGGTTTCATCGGTGCCCTCGGATTTTGATTACGAGCACCGGTTCAAAAGTTTAAAAAACCCGCTCATTTGTTCACTGAACGTACCCGAGCTAAACATCAGAAATTGATTCTGGGAACACCGGGCCTCGGAATCAGGTGCCGTCATAAACTGCGTACTCGTAAAATCCAAAAGAATTTAAGAAAAATATTTCCTAGAAATTTACAGGTATTTACATTACTCCCACCTCAGGGATTTACGTCCCCGTAAAGATACATCACAAACTAGGGGAAAAAATGGGGGTACTGAGCATGCATCTGAGCCTCCCGCTCTCAAGTTCTCTTCTAGAGCATCCCGTGAGACCAACTGATGCACACTAGAGGAATCGACTGGCCACGTACGACCCGCTCTTGTTGATCCTTGATCTCCACCAGGACCTCCAAAAAAGATTGTCCATCATCGATGTCCAGCTCCCCATGGTCAATGATATGTGTCGGGTCGTGCACATATCTCCTCAGCCGAGATACATGGAAGACGTCATGCCCCCGGTGCAAATGAGGTGGTAGAGCCAGACGATAAGCCACCTCACCTATCTTTCTTCGAACCTGTAATGGTCTGATGAAACACGGAGTTAACTTGCCACAATAAAAAAATATCTGTAATCCACGTTGTGGTGAGACTCGTAAGAAAATGTGGATGCCATCCTCGAACTCTAGTGGTCTCCGCCTCCTATCAGAAAAAGACTTCTTTCAGCTCTGATCTGTCATCATCCACTTTTGGATGACCTGATCCTTCTCTGTCGTGGCTTGGACCATCTCTGGTCCCACAAGGGCTGACTCCCCAGGGTCTGTATAGCATAAAGGTGATCTTCATGGTCGACCGTACAATGCCTCGTATGGGTCTATCCCGATGGTGGAGTGGTAGTTGTTGTTGTATGCAAACTCCACAAAGGGTTGGTGATCCTCACACCTACGACCAAAGTAAAGGGCAAATGAATGGAGCATTTTCTCGAGAGTCTGAATAGTCGTCTTTGTCTGACCATCCATCTGTGGGTGAAAGGTGGTGCTCAGGGGTAGTTGTTTCCCAAAGGCCTCCTACAACCCCTTCCAATGCCGGGATGTAAAACTAGCATCTCAATCGGAGATGAGAGATGATGGCACACCATGAAGACGTATGATCTACTAAACATATAGATGTCCCAAGCTCTCCACTGAGCCCTGCTCCCTTATGGGTAAGAAGTGGGCCAACTTGGTGAGTCGGTCGACGATCACCAAAATGGAGTCATGACATCTAGAAGTACGTGGAAGTCCACTCACGAAATCCATAGATATCTCATCCCACATTCACTCCGGGACCTCCAAGGGCTATACAAGATTGTTGGTACCCGGTGTTCTACCTTCACATGCTGACAGGTGAGGCATCAAGAAACAAACTCTGCCACAACCTTCTTCATACTTGGCCAACAGTGATGTCATTTGAGATCCTGGTACATCTTTTCCACTCCTATATGTACCGGTATTGGGGAAGTGTGAAACTCCCTCAACACCTCCTCATGTAAAGAATCTAGTACCATGGTACATCCTCTGAAAAGAATGGCATGCTCTCCTCCTACAGAAAAACCATTAGGTGCATGTCCTATGGAAATCTGTGCACGTCGCATCTCACAGTAAACGTCTCCATGATGTGCCTCTCTGACCCGCTGAAGAAGTGGAGGTGTGACTATAAGAAAGTGAAGGAAATTTTTCTTGTCTCTATCCATGAAGGATATCTGCAAAGCGGATAACTGCTCTATCGCCTCTCCAAGAAGATGAATGACCATCCTCGTGCTAAGAGTAACAGATACTACGTTCCCCTTCCCAGGAGTATAGACTATCTCAAAGTCATTGTCCGGGAGGAACTCATGCCATCGCTGCTGTCTCAAGTTCATGTCCTTATGCGAGAAGATGTACCTGAGACTCTGGTGGAAAGAGTAGACTGTAAATCACTCGCCAATCTGATAGTGCCGCCACACGTTCAGGGTGAAGAACACTCCTTCTAACTCCAGGTCTTGGGTAGCGTAGTTCTGCTCATGCGGCCAAAACTGTCGTGATCCATATGCGTAATTTCCCGATCCTACATCAGGACACACCCTAGTCTGGTCCCTGATGCATCGCAGTAGACAACATACCCTACTCCCTCCTCCAGTATCCTCAATATGGGTGAACTGTTCAATCTATGTCTCATCTCTTAAAAGCTCTAATAACATCAATCAGACCACATGAAGGGTTTCCCCTTCTTCTTCAAAGCTGAAAGTGGTGACGCATCTCTGGATATGTCTTGCACAAACCTCTGATAGTACCCAGCCAAACCCAGGAAACTCCACACCTCTGTCACGCTCTTGGGTGGCTCCCAAGCTAGCACTGGATCGATCTTCATATGATCCACCACATCTCCCGCCTCATACACGATGTGTCCAAATAAGTGGACCTCTCGAATCCAGAACTGACACATCGAGAGATTACCATAATGCTGGTTCTCTCAAAGTGTATCTAGTATAACCAGCAAGTGGTAGGCGTTCTCCTCCTCAGTAGCCGAGTAAATCAATATGTCTCCGATGAAGACTACATCAAATCGATCGAGGTAAGGCTGGAAGATCCTGTTCCTGAGTCTCATGAACACTGCTAGAGAGTTGGTTACGCCGAAAGGCATAACCAAGAACTCATAGTGTCCATACCAACACCTTAAGGTTGTCTTCTGCACATCCTCATCTCGAACTCTGATCTTATGATAGCCTCACCTGAGGTCGATATTTGAGAACTATCGTGCTCCCATGAGCTGATTGAATAAGTCATCGATTCTCAGAAGTGGATTCTTGTTCTTCACGGTCACCTGGTTTAGGCGACGGTAATCGACACACAGTCGCAAGCTCCCATCCGCCATCTTGGCGAAAAAAATCGGGGAATGCAAAGGTGAAACACTGGGTCCGATGAATCCATTTCCCTACAAATCCTCCACTTGTACCCTCAGCTCTCGAAGCTCGGAAGGAGCCATCCAATATGCTGGAGTAGATATCAGGGTTATCCCCGAGTACAAGGCAATATATAAGTCTACCTCTCTATGAGAAAGTATTCCTAGAACGTCGTCAAGAGAAATGTCCGCATACCGATCCACCACAATAGGAAAACTCGGACTCTGCACTTCCACTTCTCCTATGACGAGACTAGCCAACTGATGAGTGATCGGTTGTCCTCTCCTCTCTTTGTGTCCATCATGCGCCGCAAAGGCTCCCTTCTCACCAGTGAAGGTGAACCTGCTCCCATCGGTGCGAACACATCACACCTTGTGCCTAATACAGTTGATCTGAGCATGGACCGTAGATAACCAATACATGCCTAAGATGACGTCGTAAGGCATTGAATCCACTACAAGATGATTCCAGCTGAAGATCTGGCCTTCTAGAGTAAGCTCACACTTCTGGAACCAGTGCGTAATCATCAAGTCTGCACTCGTATGATTCTCTAGTCGTATGGATCGAGCCAACGGCTCCGTCGGAATCTCCGAGCTCTGAACAAGGGCAGCGGCTATGAAAGAATGACTCGCTCCTAGGTCTATAAGAACTGCATCAAGGATGGAGTAGACATAGATAGTATCTCGAATCATCTATAGTGTGCCATGGTCGTAGGCCTCCACTACCTGAAGCTGTGCCTGCCTCTGTTCGCCTGCTCCCTGTGGTCGGGGTGGACCTCCTGATGGTGGTGGTGGTAGATCCTCAAAACGTCATCCACCACCCACTACTCGGCCAGCTCCTCTGCCTCATCCGGCTGATCCCTACAGACCACTACGGTCGAACCTCTGCCTCAGCCTGGGTGGTCCCTCAATCGTCTGATGCTCGTCTGCATGGCGAGTCCGGTAGTCACGAGCCATGTGGCCCTGCCCACCGCACGCATGACATATAAAGGAACATATTTCTATGTAAACTTTTATGATATAAATCTTTTCCTGACATGGACCTTCTCACGGAACTCACAAGGCGGCTATTACACGTCTTGTAAACTAGTTATGTAGTGTGTACCCCTCTATAAACCGAAATAAATCTCTTGTTAATGCCGATAGGCTGAAAATTCTAAAACTTCACCATATAGGTATCCTCACAAATCTCACTCAACCCTATAAAAGAAATGAAATGAAAAAACTATGACTTGATTAATGATGTACGTGTCATGTCTATAATTGGATGTTCATTTATAGATTTATAGAATTAGAAATAAATATTACATAACTAATACTCATGTATTGAAATGATAATTTCTCTAAAATATTTAATTATTTAATATTTCACATGATGTCATCATCATTGACAATATTAAACCATTATAGTCAATATTATTCCTACATCTTACTTGATAACCTATGGAAATTCACACAGAAGAGTGGTAAACTCAAAATCATAGTAAGGGTAAAATAAAGGTAATATTTTTTCTATATCAACAATCATGAGTCATGTGATATCAATCATGATCAAAAGAATAATTTATAACCCACAAAAAAATGAAAATGTGTCAGTATCTTAGAACATGATCATCATATAACCCATAAAAACCATATAAATTGAATAATACTTCTAGTGACATCGAATATAATTATTTGGAGAACATAATCATTACCAAATCTATTAGATTATCATATGTTCACAACAAAAATATAATCTATATTGGGTTCCACGAATCTTATCTAGAGAAAAAATTATATTAATATTTATGACAACGATAATTAATAATCATATAGATTATATTTCCTCATCAAATTCATAAAAAATGTATTCCTTTTATCACATGATTACAATGTAGAAAAGTGATAGTTGTTATTTCAATCTCTTTCAATCATGATTTTCCTATGGGAATGAATCGTGTTCCATATGAATTTTGTGGAAATGTTATCAAATTATGTAAACTAAAAGGGTTTCAACAAAATATCTTTAATACATGACTAACATTAGGAGAATAAATAGGTTCCATAATTCATCTTTAAAACATGTTCAACTTGTGTGAATAATTGTTCCATTAAAATATAACGGAAACCATACTACATCATTTAATATAAATATGTTCTAAATTAATCTTGTTATAACAATTATAAATCATATAGATAATTAATGAGGTTGGCATCATTCAAAAATATATATGTTTTACCATAGGTAATATTAAGTGTTTTTTATGTTGTTGACCGAAAAGATCAATATAGTATCATTAAAAACATTATTATCAAAAATTCCATTATTACATTGAATATTAGTGTTTAATACTATAAATTTAAAAAATATTTTGAATCTATTTTTTTATTCAACCTTGATAACCCGTAAATCTAAATTCCAAATACATAATGTATATAATGGTAAAAATATATGTTTATGTCATAAGTGTTAAATAGAAAAATTATTTTCAAACCATTTTGAAAAAGGGGGTTATAAGTGAATGATTTTTAAAATATATTATAATTTACTTATAAATATGTTAAAATATGTAAATATATAAATAAAATAAAATTTTCAAAAAAACCATTTTAATAAAAAAAAATTTAAAAAATTTTAGAAAACATTGATATTAAAGAAAAATATACTTGATCTAAATGTAAAATACAAGATCCATATCAACCAAAAATGAATTTATTTATTATTAATCAATAAAAATATGTAAAAATATAAATGTTTCATTTGAACCAAATTCAAAACCACATGATAATATAATATATTGAGTTCAAGAAAAAAATATAACATTATTTCAACAAAAATAAATATGAACATAAAAAATCATGAAAGAATGTAAATTGTAATATAAATTTTTTTCCTCTTTCATAACACTTCAATCATAATCCCCTTGAATGGATAAAATCAAATGAGAAATTAAATTGAATTAACATATTTATATTAATGATATTATATATAAATATTGATATTTATCATCCATGTGATATAAATATGGTTCATATAAATAAAATACTCCCTGAAATTAAAATGATATGAAATCCCTTATGGGTTTTCTAATCTCTGGATCAAAACACCCATGAAAAACAGAACCTCGTATATATTTTTAATGACAATAATATTCATTAATATAAACACATTAATTTTTTGTATATATATCACAATAAAAGTGTTTAATGTGGAATATTACTAATGAAAATAAATGGTAGACAAAAAAACCTTGAATCACTAAAAAACCTTATATTATATATCCATTATCTACTATATAAGAATCATAAATAAATTATTTTATATCATATGAAACATTCATGGTTTTATAAATTTTTAATTTATCATTTATTTAATGTATTTATAATGATATAAATTAATACTAATTTAGGTGTGTCCATGTCCATTGTTTTTAGGATGAGAAGTTCTTTGATTCGAAATGGATTAAGTGTGTTGACTGTGGTCAAATGGAAATTATTTAAACATCTACATAATAATAATAATAATGATATATTTATCATATTTTTATATCCATTATATCTTAAAATCCAGTCATGAAAAATGGTTATTAAAAATAATGTTTATTACAATCATGGAGTTTTTAGGTTATATGTATTCATAATTAAAGATTCCATTTTTCAATGATCACTATAAAATAACATAATTAAAATTAGTAATTAAAATAATAATCAACATATGATAAATATAATATTTATTATATTCTTATTTATATCATCCCTCTATTCTGTTGATGAGAAAATTCGCATAACTTCATGGAGGATGTAGTCCACAAGTACCCAAGAATGACAATATCATTTATCAGTTTAAGAAAAAAATAGATATATAATAATTTATGAGTAATAAATATTTCATTAATAAAAAAATTATGTCATTTATATAAAATTTATTTATTAAATTTATTATTATTATCTTTTATTAACTATGTCTGGGAAAAAATGAGTCATATCGTTTCGTGAAAGAGTAGTCATCCTAACCCTCGAGATAAATTATTATACCCCCCAATAAAAAATAATGTAAAAAGGAAGATGTGTTTTAATAAATACAAAACTATATATATAGAAAAAAAACAATTTCTAATCTTAAATATTATTACTAAAAAATTCATGAAAGGAAGTGATGGAAAACGAATGACATTCTATGGTGAGGCGATAGCTTACCCAACTCACGAATGATGATTTTGTATATCATTTGATTGAAAAGGATATAGATTCAAGTTATAAAACTTACATAATAACCTATATGTATATGATAGATAATAATTATTATTTATAATAATTAAATAATACCAAAATATTTTGAATAAATAATAAAATAAAAAATCTTATTAGGCATGAAACCTCTTCATCATACAATCTCTAGGGGTAACCACCAGAGGCCTTCTAGAGATATATTTATGATCAAAATAATGGATATTTTATCAGCATATTTATGTAATAAGAAATTTTTATTTTATTTTTTGAACCTAATTTATTTTATTTGTGTGAAGTAAATAAGAGAGTTGGTAGGAATTTATAAGTGAGGTGTGTGGCGCACTTGTAATTTTATTAAAATAAAAAGGTACACCCATATTTTTAACATGAAAAATGATCTAAAATTTGTTGTTTTCATGTGGTATACTTGATACGTTATAAATAAATCTATAAATTATATTTCTACAGGTTTTTAGTTCATTTTAACCCTTATGTTTTTATTTTATCCCAAAAAAATTGTTTTCATCGTAACCATCATAATTCATTTTTAGAGTTTTCTCTATTCCTTATTGTACACATATATTTTGACCTTATTATATAATATAAAATATTTTGACTAAAAATATTGAATTAATTTTACCAAAACCATTTCAAATAAGTGGAAGAATGAAATTTAAAATTAAACTCATCGACACAATGAAAATTCAGGTTTTCGATAAATTTATTTTTTAAGAAAAATATGATTATATATTAACTATATTATTAATATTACTCATTTAATGATTATTAATTTTAATTATTTAAAAATATATTATTTATATTTCATTAAAAATATCCAAAATATAGGTTTTTTATTGATTATTAAGGAAAAAAATTAGGCACCCTAAAGAAGTTTTATGAACCTATCGTTTTTAAACCCAAAAATTTACTAGACTAAAATCAATTATAATGATAATTAAAAATTAATTTAGTGGAATAAATATAATAAATATTCATTATTTTACATAATAAAAAATTTCAAACATATTACTACTTTTAAAAACAAATAATTGTTTTCTGATAAACGACATTTAAAAATTTGATAATTTCACTATTCACGCAAAATCAATATTTCCACAAAAAACCAATATTCCACCCAATAAAAATTTTGATATATCAATTTAAAAAGTTAATTTTATTTTATAAAATAGATTTTATAAAATTTAAATAAAATGAATAATAATAATTTTTTCATGAACATTAATTAAAATTAATATCGAAATGATTTGAATAATAAAATTATGTTACTAAAAATTAATTAAATATTTACTATAAATATAAAAATAATTTATATTTTAATGTTAATATATATATATATATATATTTTGTTAATACTATTCAAACTGTCCAATCCAAATGCTATGTTAAAAAAGATACATATTTCATGGATCTTTTAATCTCATTTTTGTATATTGTATATGCTACCAAACACATAAATATAAAAGTTTATTTTTAAAAAATCTATATAAGAGATTATTTTTTTAATAAATAAGCCTATCATAATTTCATTTTTTTTTTCTATTTTCATCTATACTCTGTGTTATTTTTCATATACACCATTGAACATAATTTTTATCTAAGAAAATCAACTAGTCTTATAGTTTCTCTGATTCATTCCCTTTCAATCTATATCATTTCCTCTCATTTGGGGAATACCATTTGAACTTTTTTTTGATCTAAAATACATCGAACAAATGATATATTTATGTTGTTATGGTTACTATTTATTGATTGGTAGTTAGTTTCCTTCCTTTCTCATTGATTTTCATTCAATTATTCATATATAGATCCTCAACAATAATTTGGATTTTTCATGGGTGATATTTGGGATGAACATATTAGAAACCTTTTTAATTAATTATATATATTTGTTATTTTTAATTGTAATGTTTGTTTTATGGTTATTTGTTCTATAATGTATTGTGCATAGTGAGATCAAAAATCTCATCTCATGTGAGTAATCCTTAAATTCCCATATTTTTGTATCATGAAGGAGGGGTTTTCTCTTTTTAATAGTTTTTTTATAGTTTACAATATCTTAATCATGATATAATTATGGTTAATTAATAATTATGGGGGAAGCTGAATGAAATTTTATATTTTTATTGCTTTGATATTATCTTCTTATTTTGATTAAATAAGCTAAGTGCCCTATTTAAAATGGTGTTTATATGGGGGATTTTTATACATTGTAGTTGATGAGTTATCAAACCATTACATATTATGAATATTTAAAACCACTCTATATAAATGGATCTTGGTTATCACCATATATTTGGATAAAAAAAATTTCTATGGGCTCTATGTCTTGTGTGAGAATTCCCACAAAAAATATATGTAATGTGATAAAAACACCGTTAATATATATTTAAATGGTTTGTGATGATCTTTTTCTTGTGGTTTTGAAATGGTTAAATGATATGCGGCTGATATGTGGGGTGGTTTTATTATGTGGGTTGATGTGTGACAATGTTGTTTGGTAGTTAAGGGATGATGTTTGTTGATGTGTGACTATGTTATTGGGTGGATTTGTGTTGTGGTGTATCTGTGTAGTGTGAAAGTGTGGTTAAACCATGTTGGGGGATGGGTAGTGACGTTTTTTTGTGATGTGTCTTAGAAGACAATGTTAATTTAATGTTACTGTTAGTTAGTTGACGTAATGAGGATTATGTGTTATTTTTTGTTTTGAGTTTTTGATCTAGTATCCTAGGTAGTAAAGGTACATGTTTAATAATCCTTAAAATTGAATTTTCTAATATGGTCAAATAATGAATAATTAAATTGAAAAGTTTTGTTTTTATCTTTTATTTATTATAGTGAAAGAAGAAATATTTTGTTAATATGGTGAGTTTTTTAGTTTTTTGTTGTGATCCAATAGTGTGTGATTTTGTGTGTCTATTTGTAAATTTCATTTATGTTCCTTTTGTTTTTGTACACACCTGAACTATAACTACCCATACTTTACATACATTGTTATTACTTCAAAATTTAAGCATACTTATTACAACATATAACAAAATGAGGAAAGGACCGTATAGGTATAGTGTATTTAGAAACTGGGAAACATAAACAACTGGTTCATAAAGCATCTACATTGTCACCCATTTATTTCATCATATCTATTGCCCCTTTTAGAATATCATACTTAATAACCTTCATCCTGACCTGAAAAAAAACATACAAAAGGGTGAGCTCAAATGCTTAGTAAGGGTAATCAAAAGAAATATCAATCACATCATATTCATAAGAACATATCTTTTGTAAATCTTAACCTTCAAAAGAGATCATAATTTCATAACATGGGATAAATCATAGTAGTGAAATGTAATCCCAATAATCATAACATAAAACATGAAACTTTGTGGTATACATACATAATCATTGATAATCATTTCTTATTAGTCAAGACTCATTGCCAAGACTATCTTAGTGGAAAAAGTCCATTCCTGAACCGAGTTCATTCCTCGTTTTAGTCCTGTTTCACTAAACCGGTTTAACCTGCCGTTCCATCCATATCTATCGCATGAGATATAAAATCTTTTCCCAATTAATTGGAGGTAGATATAGGTCCCACCCATCTCATAATGATACCATTCTTATGTGTGCCACAAAATCATAAGCCATACGTCATAGCATAACCCATGAAATAAAAATGGGATTCTTAAACATCATGACATCATAAAACAATTCATATACGATAAAGGAATTCATAAAAATATTTCCATCACAATATAATCAATGTAATAATAGATATTGAAACAGAACCCTATATTATCTTAGATGGAAAAGAATTTTGATAAAACACTTGAACTCCATTCTTGAGTAAAATATCCTTTCTACTTCAAAAACATTTTTTCTTTCTTATCATGTCATACAATTTTAAACTAAAAGAAGTTGATTAAAAATAAACTTGAAAACTGGTAAGGGATTCTTATTGGAAATAATGTTTTAAAAATCCATTCATGTCGTATAAGTTAAAAGAAAACATTCTTCTCGTACTTTTTTCGGAAAAGTCAAAAAGTACCTCGTACTAAAAACGACAAAAGATTCCGTTCATATCTTCTAATAAAAACTCACTGAATGGTAAAATTGGATATAAACTATTGTAGAAGGATGTAAATATTACATATTGAGGAAACATGGATGTGGATGATAAAATGCACCCCAGTAAATTCCAAAGTATAAATAATCTCGGATAAAAAATGAGATTGTGATATTTCAATTACCTTAGGTATGATTTGCATTATAAGTGTCCAAACCTCCTGTATAATGATTTAAATAATGTTATTGACTAATTCCAGAATCATACTTATTTTTATGATATCATATATGGTCATATTCTTAGCTTATTATTAGTAATATTTCATTACTACTTGTTATTCGGGTGTTTATTACTTTTTGTTCTTATGCGTGATTTGTCGAATAAATTCTTATTATTAGTTTTAGGTTATAGATAACTCAATTCAAGATTTGTATTTGTTTAATATATTTATTCATTCAATTCATTTATATAATCATTATGCAATGAAGATCATGTAGAACGAGTCGCATCACATCGTGGAGACTGTATTCCGTACATACGCACGAGCGATGATATCATTCCCATGACTGTGAAACTGTAATGGAGTGTATATATACAATTTCAGAATAAATATAACTTTACCATAATCATATATATTTATTATTTACACCATTATACCAATTCAAGTAAGGTGGTGGTGGAAAATAGATTACACCACGCGTTGGAGACGGTATTCTGTACGTACGCACGCGTGGTGATTTCATTTTCTATAGGATGGATCGATGGAGAAATAGGGTTGTTTTATACTTATAATAACATATCAGTATATGAGTGATACTGATGTTATTACTTCATAATGAAACAACTAAATAAGAAGAAGTGGAATAAGAAATAAAGATGAAAGAATCGGTAATAGACATTACCTCTTCTTTGAAGCGCTTTTTTGAGACCTCCTTTTAGGACAATAAAATTGGTCTTTGAAGAAGACCAGGACCTCTAGGATCTCTCTAGGTAAGTGGAGAGAAGAAATATTAAAGGGTTGGCCGAGCATGAAGGCTCAATGTTGTGTGAGGACGAGGGGGATGAGGTTCCCTTTTATAAGGGAGGATAGGGGCTCCTTTGGAAAAACCAAAAATATTATTTTATTATAAAGACAAATTCGGTTTTCAATAGCTATAAATTGATTTATTTAGAATCTAAGGTGGGGATGGGTCGTAATCCTCTCATCCAATTGAATTTACACAAGTTGAGGTTCCTATTTTAACCTTATCATTTAGAATTATCATTATGTTAGATAATTTGACTTTTACCGTGTCATTTTGTGTTCTTACACTATAAGGTTACTAAACTTACTATAACAGTCCAACATAACCACAAGTTGTTTATTATTAATATATATAACCTTATCTAAGTCATTTGGCAGAACCTTATATTTTTAGGAATAAAATTAACATTAATAATATAATATTTGTTTTAAAAATTATTTTATGTCAATTTTGAAACAATTTAGTAATTGATTTTTGTGAAAATCATAACAGAATGATTAAATCTAAAAAAAGATAATTAAATAAATACTAACATGTAATATTAACCTAAAAAATTAGTGGAATTCATTAAAAGTCTAAAATTACATTTATTTGGGTATTTATAACATCAATTATGTCAATATTTCATTAATAAGATAATTACTGCATCATCTTTGTGTCATAAGTAAATTAACTTATTTAAAGCCTAAATATTACAAATAAAATATAAATATGTAGGAAATCGTTTTAGCTTTCTAATGAATATTTATAGTCGAATTTATCCTATGCATAACCCTATAATAAAAATGATTTAGTTATTAAACTTTGATTTTAACTATTTTAACCCTTCTTTAAATAAATTGATAATAAATGTCCTAATCTAATCCAAGTGTGCCTAAATGGACATATTTTATTCCTAAGGTTGTTTTTGGTCGAATTACACTTATCCAATAGAATTAGGACATGTGTTATGGTAATAATAGTATCATTTTTACCCTTAAATACCCTATTTACTTTTAACAGTGGTAAAAAATAGTAAAAAGTTACTATTCACCAAAAATTATTTTCATCTCATTGATCAACATTTCAGTCCTTGATATTAATTGTGTCTCTCAGATTTTTGAAATTTTACTCACAGAAGCGGTAAAATTATGTTTTATGAAAAATACAGTTTTTTTAAACTACCACTTAGTGGTTTCACTATTCATCAAAAAATGAAAGTTTCTAGAAAAATACCAAAAATTAAGCGTAATATGTATTTGATATTATGAATTCAAAAATGATGTTTATTTTACCAAATTCTAAACATATCAGTTACATTAAGTAATTTAAAAATTAATTCCCGTCGTCAAAACAAATAGCGTGTTATTAAAAGATAATAACTATCAAAAGATTGACACTTGTTTATGTCTGGTTTAAATGTGAAATTACATCCAATGAAAAAAATTGTATTAAATTTTAAAAATATATTCTAAATATACTTTAAAACCACTCAAATTATTAATTTATCACTATTAATTATTTTGATTAAAAAAATTGTTTTTAATTAAAATTTAGTAATTTTCACTATTCATCAGAATATGAAAGTTATCCGAAAAGTACCAAAATTTCACCCTAAGCTAATTTAGATATTAAAAATCCAAAAATGAAGTCATTTTTGAAAAATAAAATTTAAAAAATTTCAAAAAAGTGTATATCACTATTCATAACGGCTAGTTTTAATAATATTTTAATAGCATATCGTTGTTTAGTGAAACTCGGAATTGCGTGCGACGCAAGCTATTGAGGAAGATCGTGGTTGCGTGTAAAGCAAGCCAAGCTAGTGTTGTAAGTAGGAAAAGATTCCATTTATGATTTATATAGAATAAAAACAAAATATTTCTCGGGTGTTATATTCTACCCCCCTTAAAATAAATTTCGCCCTCGAAATTTTTCACTTTGTATCAAGAGATGAGGATACCTCTCCCTCATCATATCCTCAAGCTCCCATGTAGCTTCTTCTAATTGGTGGTTCCTACATAAATCATTCAACAGTCAAGTGGTCTTCTTTTGTAGGTCTTTTTCACTACGATCCAGAATCTCTATCGGTTGGTCTTCATAAGAAAGAACATGCTCCAGCGGTACAACTTCTGAGCTGAGTACATGTGAAGGATCAGGTATGTACTTTCTCAGGAGAGATACATGGAACACATCGTGAACTTGAGAGAGATTCGGTGGAAGTGCCAATCGGTAACCTACCTTTCCAACACGATCCCGTATTTCGAAAGGACTGATATATCTAGGGCTCAACTTCCCCTTCATTCCAAATCTCATGACCCTCTTTTAGGGAGATATTCATAAGAACACTTTATCACCCACTTCAAACTCTATATATTTTATTCGGTTGTCGGAATAACTTTTCTGTTGACACTAATCTACTCTTATCTATTGTTGAATAGATCGGACCTTTTCTGCCATCTCATCAACAAGATCAGGTCTTAATAGCTTTCTTTCCCCAACATCATCCCAGAAAGTTAGAGTCCTGCATTTCTTTCCATAGAGAGCTTCATAAGGAGCCATCTGAATACTTGAGTGAAAGCTATTATTATAAAACAATTCCACCAAAGGTAGATGTTGATTCCAACCACCTTTGAAATCCATAGAGATAGCTCTCAACATATCTTCTAGAGTTTGAATTGTTATCTCAGACAGACCGTCTGTTTGAGGATGATAAGCAGTGGTGAATGTCAACTCTATATCCAGAGTATGCTGAAGAATTCACCAGAACATCGAGGTAAATCTCGAATTCCGATCAGAGATAATAGAAAGTGGTACTCCGTGCAATATTACAACCTCCTTTACATATATCATGGAAAGATGATACAGAGAGAAATCCTCTCTAATAGCAATGAAGTGTACAGACTTTGTAATACGATCAACTATGACCCAGATAGAATTATTGCCATTGGATGTTTTAGGAAGTCCTGTGACAAAGTCCATAGTGATGTTTTCCCATTTCCATTCGAGTATGGGTAATGGTTGTAACATCCCCTTAGACTTCTGTCTCTTAACTTTAACTTGCTGACAAACCAAGCATCGAGAGACATATTCAACAACATATCTTTTCATGCCATCCCACAAGAAGTACTCTTTTAGGTCCCTATACATCTTCGTGCTTCTAGGATGAATAGAGAACGAAGAACTATGAGCCTCATCCAGAATCTCCTTCTTTAATTCGGGGATGGGAGGAACACAAACCCGAATCCTGAACTTTATTATCCCATCACAATCAAGGTTGAATTCCGGAATATTTCTCACCTTCTTTTGTAACTCTACATCTTATTTCTGCACCTCTTTAATCTTCACATGTATATATGGTTGAACATTCATTTGAGAAAGATACGATTTCCACCCTTACATTATAATTCCAAGATCCATCCTTTGTAAATCCATAAATATTGGATCTTTTGTGATCCTCATAATCGATAAAATGGCACGGTCTTGTCGACTTAATGCATCTGCCACCTTGTTTTCTTTCCCAGGGTGGTAATGAATTGAGTAGTCCAAATCCTTAATCAGCTCCAACCATCATCTATGGCGTATATTCAACTCATTTTGTGTGAAAATATACTTTAAACATTTATGATCAGTATAAATATCACATCTTTCTCCATAAAGATAATTCCTCAAAATCTTTAATGCAAATATTACCGCAACTAACTCCAAATCATGAGTTGGGTAATTTTTCTCCTGGATTTTCAACTGTCGTGAGGCATAAGCTATCACCATATTATTTTGCATAATAAAACACCCCAATCCCTTCTTGGATGCATCACTATAGATCACAAACCATTCTCCACTACAAGGCAGTGTGAGCACAGGTGCACTGGATAACATTCTTTTCAACTCCTTGAAATTCTCTTCACATTCTTTTGTCCAGACAAAATTAACTTCTTTCCTAGTCAACTTTGTGAGTGGATTAGATAATCATGATAAATCTTTCACAAAATTTCCATAATATCCAGACAAACCAAGAAAACATAGGATATCAGTTACTTTTGGTTGTCTCGACCATCTTTCGATAACCTCTGTTTTTGCTGGATCCACAGATATCCCCTATTTTGAGATTATGTGACCCAAAAATGAAACTCTTTGAAGCCAAAATTCACACTTGGTAAATTAGGCATAAAGAATCTCCTTTCTCAGGGTCTTCAATATAATTCTCAAGTGATCTTCATGTTCTTCCTTCCTCTTTGAATATACAAGAATATCTTCTATAAATACTACCACAAACTGATCAAGATAGTCTCTAAAGACTCTATTCATCAGATCCATGAAGATAACAAGGGTATTAGTAAGACCAAATGGCATCACTATAAATTCATAGTGTCCATACCTTGTACGGAAAGCCGTCTTTGGTATATCCTCCCTTTTGACCCTTAATTGATGATACCCAGAATGAAGATCAATCTTGGAAAAGTATTGAGCTCCGCGTAGTTGGTAAAATAAGTCATCAATGCCTGGGAGAGGATATTTGTTCTTGATAGTGATCTTGTTAAGTTCTCGATAATAAATGTAGAGTATTATAAATCAATATTTCTTCTTAACAAATAGAACATGTGCTCCCCAAGGTGATGCACTATGGCATATTAATTTCTTATCAAGATTCTCTAGGAGTTGCTTCTTCAATTCCTGCAACTCAATTGGGACCATTCAATAAGGTTTCTTTGAAATAGGTAAAGCACCTGGTACGAGTTCTATTGAAAACTTAACTTTACGATTTGGTGGAAGACCCAGCAATTCCTCCGGAAAGACATCATAAAACTCCCGTACAATGTGAATATTATTATTTGTGAGTTTATCACGAACCATTTGAGATAAATAACATTCATTCAGTGTAATAAATACCCATAAAATTGAAGAAATTTCCACTGAAAGGTTATGTTCATCCTGGAATCGATAGACGATCATAGATTGATCTAGAATATGAAATGTGACTTCCTTTCATTGGAAATTGATATGAGATCCATATAAATAAATCCAATCCATGCCAAGAATCACATCAAATTCCACTATAGGATGGATCACTAGATTTTCAGGAAGCACTTTCACACAAACTTCAATCGGGGAAGAATTATAAACTATTGATGTGACTGTTCTGTCATTAGGTATTGCCACAGCTAACTCAACATATAATTGGTGTGGTAATACGGTGATACCCATAGAAAAATATTCAGAAATAAAAGAGTGGGTGGATCCAGAATCAAATAAAACATTTTTTACTTTAGAGTGGATGGTATGTGTACCATTAACCACATCGTTTTCGTACTCCACTTCACTGATAGAAATTGAATGTGACTTTCCTTTTTCTTTAGCCTTAAGATTTTGTTGATGTTGATCATCATCAACAACCCTTGGATTAGGGCATTTATTGGTATAATGCCCCATCTCCTTTCACATGAAACATTGCAGTGTAGTAGGTTCATTCTCTGTGTCCCTTCCTTTGTTTGCATCATTAGGCATCCTCTTCCCATCATTGCGGCATTCGAATGCCCGATGGCCTTCCTTTCCAAATTTGAAACATTTACTTGTCCCTTTAAGACAACCCCCTCCATGTTTCATTCCACACTTTGAGCATAAGGTAAAGCTCATCTTCTTTTCAGTGTTCCCTTTAGATTTTCCTTTGAATACCATTTTCTTCTTCTTATCAAACCTATATGACTGATGGGTTACTCCAATCTTCATATCAACTTTGAGAGAACATCGAACGATTTTCTCGTAGCTATTGAAGTCCCATATGGCTATGGACCTTCGAAGACATGGTTTTAAGCTACTAAAGAATCGATCAATCTTACTCTCAGGTTGGATAATAATACCAGAAGTGTACCTTGCAAGTCTTGTAAAATTTTCATCATAGGTACCAAAAGATTCATCATCCTTTTGCTTCAGTTCAAGAAACTCTTTCTCCATCATTATTCGGAGAATACGAGGGAAGTACTTATTGAAAAATAAGTTCTTGAACTCGTCCCATTCCATGGACTCAATTTCATCTCTTTGCCTCATATTCTTGATAAGATTCCACCATTGATCAGCATCACCTTCCAAACGATACACTGCTAAGATGACATTATCATGACCAGAACATTGAAGAATTGAAAATATCTTTTCAGTAGTATTAATACATTGTTCTGCAACTGATGGATCAGTAGACCCACTAAATGAAGGTGGACGCTGCCTCATGAAGGATTCAACAAAATGTTTCTCTTTCCTTTGCACGTTTGGAAGTCCTGCATGATTCATAGCTTGAGAAATTTGTTTGAACATGGATACAAGATTTTTTATTCCATATCCCATAACGTTTGGTTGCTCAAGGGGACAATCATTGCATTGCCCGTCACATTCCGCATTAACACGATTCCTTCGGGTTCCACCCATTGACTAAAACCAAGAAGAATAGTGTGAGCAACGCTAATTATAATAGGAAAACCACATAATCAAGAATAAAATTTCACACTTAAAGTCTAATCCTAGGTTATTCACTTCCACTTCTAAATCACTACGATTATGTTCTATGCTTAGACTTATCCTTAGGGTTCTTTCTATGTCATTCACATCCTAGTTTCCAAAGGTTGACTATACATTTCCTCTGATACCAACTATAATGAAACATACTTTATATACATTGTTATTACTTCAAAATTGAAGCATACTTATTACAACATATAACAAAACCATGAAAGGACCATATAGGTATAGTGTCTTTAGAAACTAGGAAACATAAACAACTGGTTCATAAAGTGTCTACACTGTCTCCCATTTATTTCATCATATCAATAGTCCCTTTTGGCATATCTTACTTAATAACCTTCTTCCTGACCTGGTAAAAAAACATAAAAAAGGGTGATCTCAAATGCTCAGTAAGGGTAAACAAAATAAATATCAATCACATAATATTCATAAGAACATATCTTTTGGAAATCTTAACCTGCAAAAGAGATCATAATTTCATAACATGGGATAAAACATAGTAGTGAAATGTAATCCAAATAATCATAACCTAAAAAATGAAACATTGAGGCATACACACATAATAATAGATAATAATTTCTTATTAGTCAAGACTCATTTCCAAGACTATCTTAGTGGACAAAGTCCATTTCTGAACCGAGTTCCTTCCTCGTTTCAGTCCTGTTTCACAGAACCGGTTTAACCTTCTGTTCCAGCCATGTCTATCTCATGAGATATAAATCCATTTCCCAATGCATTGGAGAGAGATATAGGTCCCACCCATCGCATAATGATACCATTCTTATGTGTGCCACAAAATCATAAACCATACATCATAGCATAACCCATGTAATAAAAATGGGAATCTTAAACATCATGACATCATAAAACAATTCATATAAGAAAAATGAATTCATAAAAATAGTTCCATCACAATATAATCAATGTAATAATAGAGATATAAACAGAACCCTATATTATCATAGATGGAAAATAATTTTGATAAAACACTTGAACTGGATTCTTGAGTAAAATATCCTTTCTACTTCAAAAACATTTTTCCTTTATTAACATGTCATACAATTTTAAACTAAAAGAAGTTGATTAAAAATAAACATGAGAACTAGTAAGGGAAGATTCTTAGAAATGAGGTTTTAAATATCCATTCATACCGTATAAGATAAAAGAAATCATTCTTCTCGTACTTTTGTCAGAAAAGTCAAAAAGTACCTCATACGAAAAATGACAAAGGATTCCTTTCATATCTTCTACTAAAAACTCACTGAAGGTTAAAATTGGATATAAACTATTGTAGAAGGATGTAGATATTACATATTGAGGAAACATGGATGTGGATGATAAAATTCCCCCCAATAAATTCCAAAGTATAAACGATCTCGGATAAAAATGAGATTGTGATATTTCCCTTACCTTAGGTCTGATTTGCTTCGTAAGTGTCTGAACCTCCTGTATAATGATTTAAATAATGTTATTGACTAATTAAATAATCATAATTATTTTTATTATATCATATATGGTCATATTCTTAGCTTCTTATTAGTAATATTTCATTACTACTTGTTATTCGGGTGTTTATTACTTTTTGTTCTTATGCGTGTTTTGTCGAATAAATTCTTATTATTCTTTTTAGGTTATAGATACCTCATTTCCAGATTATTATTAGTGTAATATATTCATTCATTCAATTCATTTATATAATCATTATTCAATGAAGATCATATAGAACGAGTCGCATCACATCATTGAGACTGTATTCTGTACGTACGCACGAGCGATGATATTGTTCCCATGATCGTGAAATTGTAATGGACTATATATATACAATTTCAGAATCATTATAAGTTTAAAATAATCATATATAGTTATTATTTACACCATTATACTCATCTAAGTATGGTGGTGGTGGAAAATAGATTACACCACGGCATGGAGACGGTATTTCGTACGTACACACGGGTGGTGATTTCATCTTCCGTTGGATGGATAGATGGTGAAATAGGGTGGTTTCATACTTATAATAACAAATAAGTATATGATTTATACTGATTTTTTTACTTTATAATGAAGCAACTAAATAATTAGAAGTGGATTAAGAAATAAAGGTGAAAGAATCGATAACAAACATTACCTCTTCTTTGAAGTGCTTCTTTGAGACCTCCTTTTCGGACACTGAAATTGGTCTTTGAAGAATACCAGGATCTCTAGGATGTCTCTAGGGAAGTGGAGAGAAGAAATTGGCAGGGGTTGTCTGAGCATGAAGGCTCAAAGTGGTGTGATAAAGAGGGAGAGGAGGTGCCCTTTTATAAGGGATGAGAGGGGCTCCTTTAGAAAAACAAAAAATATTATTTTTTTAGAAAGCCAAATTCGGTTTTAAATAGCTCCAAATTGATTTATTTCAAAGATAAGGTGGGGATGGGTCGAAATAATCTCATCCAATAGAATTTATACAAGTTTAGGTTCCTATTTTAACCTTATCATTTATATTTATCATTATGTTAGATAATTTTACTTTTACCATGTCTTTTTGTGTTCTTACACTATAAGGTAAATAAACTTACAATAACAAGACAAACGAACCCCAAGTTGTTTATTATTAATATATATAACCTTATAGAAGTCATTTGGCTGAACGTTAGATTTTTAGGAATAAAATAACAATTAATAATATAATATTTGTTTTCAAAACTATTTTATGTCAATTTTCATACTATTTAGTAATTGATATTTGTGAAAATCATAACAGAATGATTAATTCGTAAAAAGTTAATAAAATCAATAATAACATGTCATATTAACCTATTTAATTAGTTTAATTCATAAAAAGTATCAAATTACATTTATTTGGGTATTTATAACATCAATTATGTCAATATTTCATTAATAAGATAATTACTGCATCATCTTTGTGTCATAGATAAATTAACTTATTTAAAGTCTAAAAATTACATATAAAATATCATTATCTATGAAATCATTTAAGCTTTCTAATGAATATTTATAGCAAAATTTATCTTATGTATATCCCTATATTTAATATTCTTTTGTTATTAAACATTGATTTTATCTTTTTTAACCCTTCTTTAAATAAATTGATAAATAATGTCCTAATCTAATCCAAGTGGGCCTAGATGGTCATATTTTATTCCTAAGTTTGTTTTTGTTCGAATTACACTTATCCAATAGAATTAGGACATGTGTTAGGGTAATAATAATATCATTTCTACCCTTAACTACCCTATTTACTTTTAACCATGGTAGAAAAAAGTAAAAAGTTACTATTCACCAAATATTATTTTCATCTCATTGAACCACATTTTAGTCCTTGATATTAACCGTGTCTCTCGTATTTTCAAAATTCAACTCACAGAAGCTGTAAAATTATGTTTTATGAAAAATTCAGTTTTTTAACTACCATTTAGTGGATTCACTATTCATCAAAAAATGAAGGTTTCTAGAAAAATACCAAAAATTAGGCCTAAGATATATTTGATATTATGAATTAGAGAATGATGTTTATTTTACCAAATTCAAAACATATCAGTTACATTAACTAATTTAAAAATTAATTCTCGTCGTCAAAATAAATAGCATGTTTTTAAAAGATAATAACTATCAAAAGATTGACACTTGTTTCTGTCTGGTTTAAATGTGAAATTACATCCAATGAACAAAATTGTATTATATTGTAAAAATATATTATAAATATACATTAAAACCACTCAAATTAATAATTTTTCACTATTAATTATTTTGATTAAAAATGTTGTTTTTAATTAAAATTTAGTAATTTTCACTATTCATCAGAATATGAAAGTTATCTGAAAGTACCAAAATTTCACCGTAAACTAATTTTGATCTTCCGAATCCAAAAATGAATTCAAATTTGAAAAATAAAATTTACAAAATTTCAAAAAGTGGTTATCACTATTCATAACGGCTAGTTTTAATAATATTTTAATAGCATATCATTGTTTAGGGAAATTCGGTATTGCGTACGACGCAAGCTATTGAGGAAGGCCGCGGTTGCGTGTAAAGAAAGCCAAGCTAGTGTTATGTGTAGTGAAATATTCCTTTGATGATTTATATAACATAAAAACAATATATTTCTCAGGTGTTACATGAACAATATTGATAAAAATTTAATTAACCCTGTATGTATATATATATATACATGTGGGGTCTTTTTCAGAAATCCTAGCGATGATGATGGATAATGGATAATAGTTCTTTCCCTATCTCCCTTCTATGAGATATTGACATGCACGAGATGCAATGAACATATTTAAAAATGGTGAATTATTGAGATATGGTTGTGGTGTGATTTTGTTTGGGAATTCATTTGAGATATGGTGTGATGGTCATATTTTGTGGTGTCAATAATTGATTATATTTCTTATAGCGGGTTTTATTTATTATAATAGGTGTTCACATGTTCAATTTTCTTCTAATCCACCATACCCTGCCATTATTTTCATGGTTTTGATGTGGTGGACTATGTGTCATCAGATGGTATGTGATGTTATGGACCATGATTCTTGTTTAAATATATTATTTGTCTTCGATTGACCTTTTTATGGGAGATTTTATGATATGGACTACATGAATTCTTGAAGGATGTGATGTGGTGGATGTGTTTTGGGTTGGAAAGATGTGATGTTATATGGAATTGAATGATACACCAGGATGTATGAAATTGTGGTGTTAGAGAGGAAACCATCAAGATATATTTTATGGGTATATGTTATCATTTTGATTCATATTATGTTGTTAATCATTCAATTCGTTATTTATTAAAATAACCCTAGTGAAGATGGAATTGATTTGTTGGCTTATTTTTTCGTTCTGTTATTTACACATGGTTACATTAGTGTTTTTTTTAAATGTTCACGTGAGACCTTGGTTTTCCAATTTAGTATACACATATTTTCACCCTAAAAATATTAAGTAATTTATTAGGTTTTATGGAGGACTACAGTAACAATGTTTTACATTACTATATCAAACCCTTTGACCATCATGGGGTCTCCAATTTTTATAATTTTTCTTATTTACATTGGATACATTTATTTGTATAAGTTCAATTTATACATTAATTTTGGGTTTTTATGTTTTATATTTTATATTATGTCATGTATTTCTCAATGGTTTATTTATCATATTTCACGAATAGAGGGTAATGCATTCAATTTATAGAATTTTTATACCCACAATTTTCGTATCTAATATTGTGTCTACTAAAGCTAGGAAAAATGGTGCCATTATCTCTACTACTCCATTGGGGACTCATTGGAGGGAGTTGTTCATAACATGAATCAATTGTATTTGAGGTTCCTTTTATGAAAATTTCTGTTATCCTATCTAAGGATTATTATTAGTTTCATATAATTATATTGATGTTGTGTATTCTAGATCCAATTCATGTGCTCGCCTCTATGAAAATAAAACTAAACATGATTAATCTCACTATGGAGAAAATATCCACATTATGAGCACTACATAATATGTTTGACAGAATTAGAATACATGGATGGTAATGTTATTTTACAAAAATCATAAGAAATATGATATGCCATTATAAATTGAATAATTTATGAGGAATAAATTATCAAATCTATTGATTTGATGATATTAAATAAATTTTTATGTTGAATTTTTTTATGTATGGATGAGTCCAACATCAATGCTTCAAATATAATATGATTTTATTTCTATATAATCAATAGAACAATAAAAGTAGATTTATTAATTGGAATTAACGTAATATAATAAAATAAATTCTATTATCAAAATTTCAATAAATTATTTTATTTATTTAATTATTCATGTCATATTTTTTATTTGGGGTGAAACTATGAGATTTGTTAAAAATATTTCATTTTTTCATGATTAATATAAAATATCGATTATAAGAATAATTTCCCATTTAATGAAATTACTATTATATATTTACAACTTAATAGAAAATGAATAAATATTCATTCAAGAAATATATAGCTAATAAGTACCATTACTCTTACAAAAAAATTATATTTATCTTTCAAATATATTAAAATAATTTTACAATTATATGTATATTTTTTGTTCAGAGAAAAATTGTATTTCATTATTTGTTCTAACACATCTATTTATGAGGTTCCTTTTGGATTTGGATTGGGTTTAAAAAATAATAATTATCCTTTTATTTAACATAGTACATATAATACAATTTCAAACAATATTAAATATTATTCTACATTAAATTCATTGTTATTATTCAAATTATCATTTTTCATAGACAAGAATTAATTGTGTTTTGTGACATTATATTAAAATTAATTTTTGATACATCATAATATGGAATCTAGAAATATTATTTCTATATTTTGTATTGTAATTATAGTTTCCTATGGTTATCATGAATATATGTGAAATATTTTCAGATAAATATTTCATACATTACACAAACACACTCTTGAGGGCTGTATTAGTTTTTTTCATGGGATACTGGGTATAAAATCATCAAATTTAGTGAAATATGTTCAATATATCCAATAAAAATAATCCCTATTGGTACACTAATAATAATAACTTACTATAAAACATTATTTATACCCTATTGGATGGAAAAAATAATAATGAGAGAGCTCATATGCGTTGTAACGGTGAACCATGGATATACATAATCATAACATGAACATAAGGTTTTGCAGACATGATCATAACATTTTAAATCCATAATTTTAATACCAATGATCATAATATTGATTCATGGAATAAAAATTGTAGGATCATAATAATATAATCAGAAGGTAATAAAATTACACAATCTATGAGAGAATAAGATTCTATTAATATACAGATTTATGGAATTCATAACAAATCATAAAAATTTAAACATGTACAAATAAAGAAAGGTTCCCTGATTTTGTTAAGGACATGAAATCAAGATATCACATTAAATTATGAACATGAAACAAAGTACACTCATAATAGTTTTTTATGAATGATGGGTAAATGGATTAAAATGTAAAAATGTAATATGATTTGGGCGTAAGACAATAAACATGTAAATAGAATTTTTCTTAACATTTATAACATGTAATCAGGTTCATATATTAAATTATGACCATGTAATAATTTCCACATATAACATATTTACTCATGTGTTTCTTATCCTTGAAAAATAAATTGTATAGATATATAGGTTCTGCCTATTATATAAGGAAACTCAAACATATGGTATGCACATGATAATAAAAATTAATCAAATTAGAACCAAAATAAAAGTTATGGGTTTCATAAACATTTCAACATATCATATCATATTTAATATTGAAAATTTTCATAATCATTTCATCATGTAATAAACCATGGGAAAAAGAAGTGTGTTTCGTAGTTATTTTATCACATTATTACTTATGGAATATTAATGGGTAACCTAATAATATTTTCATGATAAAAAATTAAGAGAAATTATAAAAATTTTATCATTGGTTTATATCCACATCAAATAATAATTTATAAAAAAGGTTATCATTTTAGATGAGAATTAGTTTGAATGATCACATGGAAAAGATCATGATAATAATAATATTTCCCTAAAACTATATTATCATAAATAAAAAAATTAAAATAAATTTCAATAAAAATAAACTTAAAAAAATATTAAATAATATTAAAAGAAAATATTGGTAATGAAGGTCGAATATTCTGTTCGTTCCTTAAATGGTAAAATAATCATTGGTTTCTCATTATTGGTAAATTCCAAGTAGGCATTTTTTGGAAAATGATAAGAATATTCCATTCAATGAAAAATGTAAATATTAAAACATGGATAAAATGTTCATTAATAAATAAATTTAATATCTATAATACCATTTTTTAAAATAATTTTAGTAATCATCAGTTTTTATGAAAAATGATTTTCTCCTTACGAACAAATTGAATATGTATTTAAAAAACGATTGAAATAATTACTATAAAAGGAGGGTAAAATGATGGTACAACTTTTATTATCTTTAAATAACAATACTATAATCAAATAAATGATTCATTTTTGGATTTGTATCATAATATATGGCTATCTTAATAATATCCATCCAAAATTCTAGTAAATGATTATATTATGACATAAAATCATTAACACTTTGGTAATATTGAGTTGAAATACATTATGAAGATTAACATTGATTGAAAAATAGAATATCATTAGATTAGTAAATTCATGTTTTCCCCCATAAAAATGGTTTTATATATATCTCAAAAAATAATATAGGTTCAGAACATAACATATGTCTCAATAAAGTATATGTATGAACAAAAAAATATTGTCTCTTTTGAAAATTTGAATGAAAAACCCCAATAAAATAAAGATATTAAAATGGATATTTAGATAAAAAAAATAAGTTTATTATTTCTGAAATGTATCATTTTTATGTATATACACCACATAAAAGAAATTAGTGAGGAATATAGAATATTTCCAATGGAAAAGAAGAGTGAGTTAAAAATACTTAACTGCTTTAGTAATAATTTGGAAATTTAATCCTCAAAAAATAATAAAATCAAATGATAAATTAAATATCATTAAAATATGATAATTAATGATATTACATGTTAAATTTTTATTATATACACCACACATGATAAATTATTCATGAATTCTCATATGTCTTCTAGAAATAAAAGAGATACTACAAATTACTTAAAATTAGACATGAATTCTTCATAATCATTAAAAACATATATATAATAAAATGTATCATTATTATAAAGATTTTATGGATACTAAATTATATATATATATATATTACAATATATAATTTACTTAGTTATATTCAGTATCAATTTATTACTAATTCTTGTTAAATTCATATTATATGTAATAACCATTTTATTTCTCATGCATGTTTTGATTTCTTACTTAATGTTTTATAAAATTCATCATGGATCCATCATATATTATATAATAATAATAAAATAATTATTATATTTATAAAAAATTATAAATTTTGTTATAATCCTAAATTATATTTTTTGTGAAATGAATAATGTTATGATCATAGATATGGTAGGTCCTATGTACGAATGAGTAACATTTCCATTTTTCTACGATCTACATAAAAATAAGGGAAGTAATATTATATATATAAAACTAGTAATAATTTAATAAATAATATATTAATAAATTAATTATAATTAATTAAATAATAAATGTGGTGTTGTGATGAAAATAGAGTCACATTGCTCTGTGATGATGGTAGTCCACAAGTACATGAATGATGTTATCATCATTCATTTTGTTAAAATGTAAGAAATAAAATGACATATTATAATTTAATACTGAAAAATATTTCAATAAAATAATAATTATGTAATTTAAATAGATTATATTAATTAAATGTATTATAATTATCTTCCATGTAAAGAGTTAGTGAACACGAATCACATCGCTTCATGAGGCGGTAACTCATCGTTCACAACAGTGATGTTATCGTATCCACTATAAAATGGTAAGTAAAAAATTGGAATATATTATATAATAAGTAAATAGGAATAAATATTTTCGAAATTTCATATATATTCTATATATACTTCAGCATAAACATCCATGAGATTCTTCAATATAAAAAATGATTAACATCGATTCACAAGGCTGTTGTCCATGATAAACTCGAATGATGAATTGATAATCTATTTGATAGATGTGGGGATGGTTTTAGGTAATATACATAATTTAATGACATTTAATTATATTATCTACACTTATGAAATTATATAATCATTTTCAAAGAATAAATTTAAGACGTGGAGAATGAAATCAAATAAACTATCTCATTCAGGAATGTTGCCTATTCTTTAGGCAGCCTACATAGGTTTTCACCAAAAGCCTTAATAGGTTTGATGTATTCCATAAAATAGTACTATATAATTAGTGGAGTGAATTAAGTAATAAATTATCATATATATGGGTCAATCATAATGTTTTGTTAGGTATGAATAGGAGAGGATATGTGGTGTCATTTTATGAGTTCTTTGAGTGACCCACATGTAGTTTTTGAGAAGAATATGGTGTACCTATGTATATCACATAAAAAATTGTATAAATGTAGAATTATTAATCAATAGTCATTATAGTGTATATATATGTCCATAAAATTTATTTCTACATGTCATGAGGTTACGTTGACACTTATCTTTTTATTGTAACCCCCCCTTGAGGTATTCTCATTGTTACATTAACTGCAGTTATTAATTTTAACTTTTTTAATATTCATTTTGGTTAAAAAATATGGTGTAGTCGTAAGTTATTTTAAATAATTATCATTCCAATTATTGAATCCATGCTTCCATATTAAATTCATATATAATAGATATTTTAATTAAAAATTAATCACAATGACGTGAAAAGAATGATGATTTTCAAAGTGAAAATAATCCAAAGTTTACTCAGTTGTTTTTTAAAATTAAATATAATATTGTTTGAAATAATTTATTAAATATATATATATATTTATTTATATTATAAATAATTTTAAATTACAATAAATTTAAAATATAGTTTAATTATTTAAAATAATTAAATGAAAAGATATTTTTAAAATAAAATTCAGTACTTTCAACTATTTGTGAAAAATATATATTTATTAGTAAATTATTTAAGACAACACCAAAGATATTTCTTAAAATTGTATTTTTAAAATAATAATTTTTCCCTATAATCAGTCTAAAACATTCAAATGTTATTTTTTAGATAACTAAGTACATAAGTAAAAAAATTAATTTCTAGAAAAATATAGTTCCCATCCATGAATTTGGATTTAATATTATATTTTTTTAGGAAAACACATATGTTGAATGTTAAATTTTTTATTGAATATATATTATATAAATTTCAATATAATCATTCACATAATTTTATTTTTGAAATTTATTTAGGTTAAACCTGTTTTTGTGAATAACAATAATTTTTTAGAAAATGATTTTCTTTATTTCCATATAATTATTTTCCATTTCTGAATAATTGGACATCAAAAAAATAATTTTTTATTGAGTTGTAAACAATTTATTTTAATTATTTAGTCGATTATATTAATACCATCATTTCCAAAAGCTATGTGAATATTATCATATGACATAATATTATATTATATGTATCATATGATTTGATTAAACTCGGTGCAACATGAATCACAAGTTATCTTTTCTGATGCATGTAAGACATTATAGAAATATTGTTCTATATAAATATAACTAAATTATATATTTAATGCAAGAAATAATATCTAAAAGATTTAATTTTCTTGAAAAAAATATTCCAAAATATCTCAGGGTGTTATAGTCTACCCCCCACAATAAAATAAATTTAACAATGAAATTCATCACATTAGTATGAAAAAATGAGGCTAATTGTCCCTTATTGCATCCTCAGGTTACCATATAGCATCCTCAAGGCATTGGGTTTTCACCAATCATTTATCTGGTGATTGGCCTTGTTTCATAGCACATTATATGTTTGATTTAGAATCCCAACTGATTGATTCTTTGGGGAAATATCAGACCCTAGTTGTACTAATTTTTTTCAGTGCAACTGAAGGATTAGGTGTTCATTGCCATGAGAGATATACATGTAACACAATATGAAATTTAGAGAGTTAGGGTGGATAGTCTATGAAATAATATATGGCCTTTATATGATGAATAATTTAAAATGTAATGATATAGCTAGGGATTAATTTTCCAATTTATCTCCTATACAGAAATTGATAGAACATCCTTCTCAAACAACATTAAATTATATATATAATCAAATATAATCTCCATATCTTTTCTTTTCACATGGTGTAGTACATATGTGTTGTTAAATTTCCCATATTTATTTTCCAAATCATCAACTTTCTCATGTCCCAATAGATTTTACTCTACAACTTGAAATTTGTACATTAGAGTTATACACAACATCCATTTAATGTCTTCATAAGGATCCATCTAAATTCCAATGTGAAATATATTTTTTCATGAAAACACAACATCAATAAGGTATTGAACCCAGAAAACATTTAAATCTATTAAAAAGTTCATGAAATATCCTCTTGGGTTTGGAATTTTCCTAGGGATGGACCATCTATCTATGTATAATTTTTAGTGTTGAAACATAACTAATTAAGAAGAGATTACTAAAGAGTTCTCCAAAACATAGAAGTAAAATTTGGATATTATTCCTATTAAATATAATGTTGTACACCATTAAATACTTTATAAATCATTATTTTGTATCATCTTAATCTCAATAATAGAGATGTATTCTCTAATATAGATAAATTATGATGAATTCATAAGGATATTGACTATACACCATGAATAATTATTCCATTTATATGTTTTGGATGCGTATGATGAAAAGACTAAAGTGATTTCATACATTTCTAGATCTGGTGTTGATAATGGTTATAGAGTCCTATTAGATCATTATCTCTCAACATATAATTCATGAAATATAAAGCATAGAGATAGATGCTAAAAAATATTTTTTTATGCTATACCACCTTAAAAAATTTTCCATCTAGGTCAATGCCAAGAATTATATTATCGTACCTCTATAGTTAATGTTTCATTCCCCTCATCCTTTCATGATATAAAATGTTATCACCAAGCATGTGGGTTATCATTTTTCCAAAAAAAAATTATTAATTATTTTTTAAATTTTAATAGTTGATAATTTAAATAACATCAAAGATACTATAAAACATATAGGTTACTAATTTAATTAATAATATTTCTATAAATATAAATTCATCCTCAAAACCCAAGGTTTCTATTTCCATAAAATTTTAAAAATAATCATTATAAATGGAAATATTCCAACACATAAAATCTAGAAAAAAGGTTTTGAACACACTAAACATATGTTCTATGTAAAACTCATAAACCCATGACAGATTCCAAAAAAACATAATATAATCTGGCATAGAGAGAAATATTATTTATGAAATTTCTAAATACATAGATGATGAATGATTTTTATAACCAAAATAACATTTGAATAATCCTAATGTAACATAATTTTTATTTCTAAATACATAAATTTCTCAATCCTTTCACTTCAATAATTTTTATGAAATAGGTCGTTCCATGTTCACAAAGTAAATTCTTAGTTCATGGAATTGATTTGGATACTTCCCATGTTCCCCGTACATAATTCATTGAACAACTCTACAATTTTCCACTCTATGACCATCAGTTCAATATAGATCACATACCTTAGTCTCCATTTTTCATATTATATGAGGTTCTTCATTATTCATTCATGGCATGTATGAAGGTAAATCGTTGATCCCTTATGTTCATTAACTGTTATAATTTTTAAGCTATTATCTTAATATTATTTATTGTGTTATAAATCTCACCAATGTTAAAATTATTAATCATATATAATGATATTTGATTATGATTAATCACACTATGTTTCTCTTTAGTCAATAACTAATTTTTTTTCTCATAATAACAAAATTATTATCAAATTCAGAGTTCATTTTATTCATTTTCTCTCATTCCATTGGTAAAATGAAAAAATAATATTTTGATAAAAACTAAACATAGTAGAATACCACGTAATCATGAAAATTCACTTGTCAGATGAGTAAATCATAAAACCAACTTTTTAATCCATGACACATTACTCTTATCATAGATAATTCATAAGAATCATCTATTTAATCAATTATATTTGTTCATAATGTGTTTATGGATTTTAAAATCATATCCATTAATTGTGTTAGACTATGTGTGTATCAATGATAATTTTCATGAAAATGATGATGATCGAGTCCCACTTAATTTTCCCTTTTGAAGTTATTACTTATAGGTTGCTCTGTTTTATAGCATCATCTACTTGTAGTATCCCAGAAGGGTTTAAATTTAATGGTAACCACTCAATTTATCCTTTAACAAAATTCAAGGAAATTTTTATATACTTTGAATCGTACTTAGAATCATCTTTAGAAACATCACTAATGATATAATTACAAATATACATTGGGATACTTGTCATGCATCCTCCTCTATGTTTCAATAGGTTAAATAATACTTTTCTATAATACAATCTATATTGACCAAGGCTTATCATACATAGATATTACGTCTTTTAGATGAGTATTCAATACATTAAACAAATAAACACCTATGTTACATAATATATTTGTGTTTTTGTATACTAGGAACAAAATATTATATTTTCGTCAAATATATTCAACATATCCCATGAGGATCTTACTCTTTAGTACTCCTAAAAAATATACCATGCTTAAAACCATTCATCATAACCAGGGGAAATGATGCATAATAAAGGATGTGATCATACCCTCGGTATGTGTAAGAAATGTAGATATATAAAAAAAATGATCCTCTATATATATGAACATCATTATAAGATTTGAAAACCATACACTTCATATCAATTTACATAATATCGAGTTAAGGAATAAATATTTGATGTTTATAAATCAGGATTCATAATTTAATCAATGAAAAAGGTTCATGATATCAGAATAATGGATGAATAAGTTGATTTGAAAAATTCCGACTAGATTATAACATTGATAACATGTATAAAAAATTAATTTCAACTAATTTCATAATTTTTATGATATGAATCCCTCTAAAATAATTATACACATGCAATGGAGTCCACTCATAACATTTGGGACGTTAAATATAGGTCCACACAATTGGTTTGGACAAGTAATCAGGTTCCCACATAACTATATGAACATGTAATCTAATTTATGCATAATAGTATTTACATGTACTCAGTTTCACACATAACATTGTCATCATGTAATCATATTCAATCAAAACATATTTCTTCAATAATTATCATATGTTACCCAATGCATTTGATGGATATATAAGTACCACCAATCAAAAATTGGAAATCGTATAAACCCGTGCCAGAAGATCATAAATAATTTATCATATCATGACTAATGAAATAAATAGGGTTTCATAAACATTTCATTATAACATACCCTATAGAAAAGAGATAGGATTCATAGTCATTCCATTATTTCATCATATAAAACTCACAGAAAATGAGGTCATCTTCATATGATTTTTATATAGGTATAACACATGGATGAGAAATTGGTAGCATAAGAATCATTTAATTATAATCTATTTTTAGAAAGAAAACATAGTGTATCTTGGTTTTTTATCATCAATAAAATATATATTATAACAATTTATATGACATCATATAGATAATTATTTTAAAGGATCACACAAATCATTTCATGAAAAAATAATTGAAAATAACTTTTCATGACTACAATTTTATAAAAAATTCAATATTATTAAATTTCAAAATAAAATTGAAAACATAAAATTTAATAAAAATATCATATATTAGTTTTTATGGGGGGATTTTTTTTCCATACACATTGAAACAGATATTCAAGTTAAAAATTTGAAAATTTTAAATGGGCATTGTTTGGAAGAAAGAAACTAGGATTCCATTAAAAAAATAAATAATAAAAAATTTTATATAATTTATATAATAATTAATTTTAATAATTCTTTAGAACACATTCATAACAAATGATATTTTATGAAAAATGATTTCCCACATATGAGAGAAATAATAAATGATTTTTATAAAACAATTATTTTCAATTCATGAATAAAAAAAGTGTGTAAAATTAATGGAAGTAATATATTATCATTAAATAACATATGTAGAGATATTTTATATGTTTTCTTATTGATTTATCATAATATTTAATTATTTTAATCATAACCATAAAAATGTTTGATAATCGAAGGGATGATTAACTAAAATCAACACCACATTGTCAATAATAAATTATAATCCCTGAGGAAGTGTAAATCTTAATATAATATGTATGATCATTAGAATAATTAACATCATGATTTTATATTTCAATGGGGTTATATATTCAACTCATAAAATTTTATAGGTGCATAATATAACATATGTGTAAATGAAGGTAAATTGTGAAAAAAATAGTGTACTACTTTAGTAAATTTTTAACCATAATCCTCATAAAAGAATAATATTTAGGTTCATATATAAATTCTAGTGATTTTTAAAAAAATAATATTCAAATAAATTCAATTATATTATATGCTCCTTATAAAATTAATATTTTTTTTAATGTTTCATGTGTCTCGCAGAAGTAGAAATAGAGATGGAATTCCCATACCGCTTTAGTAATATTAATAATTGTAATTCCCAAAAAAGAATGACATAAAGTGAAAAATTAAATATGTTGAAAATTTTTATATTAATTATATAATTTGGTAATGTAGAAGTATATATTCCACACAAAAGAAATGAGTGATGAATTTTTGTATATATCTGAAAAATAAATGAGACACTTGAACTCCCTTACCTAATGTCTTTATTTTCATCATAAAAAATAAAACCTCATATATAATGAATACAAATATATTATAAATATATTAGAGAAACATAATTATATTAAATATTCTAAATATTATATAAAAACCAAAATTCATTACCTTTTAATAACCATTTCTTTGTTAAAATCATGTTTTGAGTAATAATCACTACGTTTTTCATATATTTTTTGATTTTTTATTTACTGTTCTCTTAGATTGACCATGGTTTCATAATATATATAGAAATAATAATTACATTATTATCATATTTATAAATCAATTCTACTTCTAGGACCAATCATTAATGATGTTTTTTTATAAATGAGGTGTGCTACCATCACGAAGATGATAAACAATTAGTACACAAGAGTAATGAATATTTTTTCAACTATCACTGTGAAAATAGAGTCCCTACACTTCATAGTGGTGGTAGTACACACATTCAAGAACCATGTGATCATCCTTCAGTGTGTGGATAAATAATCCAGAAAATGAAATATTATATTTTCAGAATGAAACATAGGCCATGAAAACCATAATTTTTTTTATATCACGTATATTCATTATCATTGTTATTATTATCTTCCATATAATGTGTTAGAGAAAAATGAATCAAATAAAATCGCGAGAAGGTTACCAAGTATTAACAAGAGAATAATAATATCATTCCAAATAAATTGGAATGTAAACATGTATATATGTGAAATAATTAATCTACATGTGTAATTATATTATAAATATTCATATATATATATATACTTTATATCTATCATCATACCCCAATGTGAGATTGTCATGAACCATCCCCTGAGGCCCGTGTCGTGACTACCCTAAGATTGCATTCTATAGGCCAGGGACTGGCGACTAGCACCAGAAAGGCATATCCCTAAACTGGGAAGGTATTGCCTTTTTATCTTGAAAACTCACACAATCCAAGTACACAACATGATACAAGAACAAGGTAAATAATATAGTAAATAGAGTTATTAAAATAAGTAATGAAGGCTTAAATACATTCCCAACTGGAATGTACAAGTAAAACTGAATATAGATCCTGTGAAACCCCACCAAATATCCTACTTGAAGGGTAGGCATAGCTCTTGAACTATCATTTTTGCAGTATGCCTCGTCTAATGGTCCACCTCCGAGCAACCTCTAGTCCTAGCACACTCAACCTCGATCAATGTTGTATGTCGTTTTCACAAGACACATCAAGGAGTGGGAATAACCCATGCAAGGGTGTTTATACCAATAATCCGTAGGGACCCGGAGACCCCTGAAGGTCTCTCAGAATTCACAAAGGATAAACAACAAACAATACCATGATCAGAAGCATGAAAACAACATTAAACCCTATATAGTTATATTCCCAAACATATAAATATTTTATCAAAGAAACCTATCTAATTCATGAGGAAACACAAGTCCCAACTCTTTATCCAAAACACAACTGTTCCACGAAGGAAAGATTAACACATAGGTAACACCACGAATGCATGTAACACAAAGGTAACTCCACATCGAAGAATACCAAAAATATATCACCACAAAAAAGTGTACCAAATAGTTAAAGATTCACCTCACACCAGGTATAACATATGTACTAACATATAGAAGATTAATTGTATTTCTAGATCATCTTAATTCATTGATAAGATCAGTTACCAACCCACACATGATAGTATATGACCCATACAGTATTTGAAGATGACCCACATAGGATATGAAGATGACCCACTTAGGATACATAGATTCATCAAGTAAAACCAGCCGTAGGGTTCCCGCACTAAGAACACTTGATTCCAAGAAGATCTTCTCAAGCCATCAGATGATACTTAAACAGCCATGAAGTCCCACAAAAAGTATCATGAATATCCATCATTTCAATAGAGACCCAACACGACTTATTGAATTTCATTAAAATACCAATTCTATAGGTTATTACAGTTTCCGTTCCGAGGTCCCGGTTGGATTCGGTTTCGATCCTAGCCAGCCGCACTCCAAAATTATCCAAAACTCAAGTGCAGTATACCAAAAGGACCATCTCAATCCAAGGATACCGGTCCTGCATGCGGTTCATGAAATGGACACGTTGTTCTCATGATATGGCCAAAAGGTGTATCGGGGTCCAGATGGGCCTAGGTCCGGTCCGAACTAGATGGATCGACCCGACCCGTATTAGCCTTGGCTGAACCAACCCGGTTCGGGTTGACCTGACCTGATCCCGGTCAGGCCCAGATTGTTTGGACCATGGAGGGCCTAGACCGGTGGTCCTCATTCCATACCGGCCCGCAATGGCGCATCCCAGCCTATTGGGTGCTGCCCGACCCACACTAGGCATGGGTCACCTCTGGGCACAGCCCGTGGCTGGGTGTGACCTATGTCTAGGTTTCATTCACTATGGAGGCACCCGCCCTAGTACCAACCCGAGGGAGGCACCCCCACCCCCCAAATTCTCAAATGGAACAAGGTCCATTTGGTTTTGCAAAACACAGCGGTGCCACGTGGCACCGCCTATTGTCTTGTGTGACTCGCCAGTGCGGGTCCTACATGGTGTGACTCGGCCAGTCGGGGTTTCGGCTGGCTCGCTCTTCCTGCGGTGCTAGTGTGTGATGCTGCTACCTCCATCACTGGTCAGGTTCTAGATGCCTCGAGGTGCGCTGCCACGACTCAGCAGCCACGACCTCCTCCACTACTAGTGGTGATGATACATATCATCCTGGTTCCACGCGGCTGGCGGCATGTCGTCCGCGACCCTTATTTGCCACAGCTGACGGGCCATGACTTCTTTCAGCGGCTCGGTTGTGCTGCCGCTGCCATCATGGTAATCCAGTGTCTCGTCCACCACCTTTACCCTATCAGTGTCGGTCTCTGGTGACATGGTTGGGTTCCGCTCAACTAGTCAATCATCCCGTGAAGAACGCGTCAACAATGAAGTAGCTGAGGGATCAGGCCATGTTCGTTTGGCCCACACCATCTGTGTTAAATCGTTAGCAGGTGGTTCATTGATTGTAAACCATGATTCATCATGATGAACAAAATTAATAATTCTCTACCTTGATCATTCGTTGGGGATGGCATGAGGAAGAGGATGAAGATGCTGAAAGAGATGCTAGTGTCCATCGCTCCCAAAACACGCATCTGATCCAATCTTGAGCATTGGTTCCTTGTTATTGATCGAGAGGATCATTCTTCATTGGAAGAGATTTTTTTTTGGGGGATATTCTTCCACCAAACTATTTTTCCACAATCCCCAGCCATGAGAGGTGAAGAGACAATCCACTCTAATAATGTTTAATGGCTTCATCAATTAACGATTTAGTTGGTGTCATTAATGGATAGGGAGGGGGGCTTCCAAGTGTTACACAACTTGTTACTTGGCATTTAATGCAGGGCATTAAATGCCCAGCCACCTCTGGTGGTTCCCACCACCAAAATTCAAATGATAGGTTTGAAGAATGAAAATTAATGTTATTTATTGTATTTTTCATTTCTACCATGAAAAATGGAAAATTCATCTTCTACCCTTGACCTACTATGGTCGAGGTGAAGGTATCCTTAAGTGAATATCTACGCAACAAGTTCAATGGTGTCTTTAGATTTCACTTTTGAGCACCTGTTCAAAAGTTACAAATTCTCCCTGCAAGTTAACTGAACGTACTTAAAGAATGTTTTGAAATTATTTCTGGCTACTCTGGGTCTTGGAATTACGTGTCGTAAAATTTCACAGACTCTTAATATTTCCATATAATTTAAATAATTACATTGAAAAATCTATTTCTTTACATAGATATTCAAATATAATATAGTTCGACTTCGGTTTGTTATGGGGTAGTCCATTGAACACAAAAATATTGATTTTGTATCCCATTCCATAGAAAGGGATAGTTTTTTGTAATTCCCATAAAAAATTCATATCAGTATATCTGAAATGAAAATATTTTTATATCATCATGGTTATAAAATTATTTAATTAGTTCTATGGAGAAAAAAAAATAACAAATCTCATTGAATAATGTTACCTTTTCTTTTGAAAACCACCATAGGATTACACCAACAACAAACGTATGTTGGATTTTAAAATAAGAATAAGGAATCTATGATGATAGGAAATAATAATTAATGTTATTTGGGAAGGTAATTTCTGAACCAAAAGGGTTTTATGGATTTAACATGAGAGGATAGAAGGTTACCTTTTATATGCAAGGTGAGTGGACCACATATATTTTTTGAAAAGACAAAGGTATAACCACATTTTTTCAATTGTAGTAGGTTATAAATATAATTTTACATACAATTAGTCATTATAATGTTTTTATACGGACATAAAATATTTTATAGAAAAGATTTTAGGTAATTTAAAACCTAAAATGTTTATTTTCATCCCCTAGGTAAACGTATATTGTCTTTAATAGTATTAATTAATAATTTATATTCTCATAATTTTATTCCAAATAACTATGTTGAAGTCAGTATGAAAAATATAAATTATGGTAATTAAAAATATTTAATCCATATTTCTAATTTCAATTTACCAAAGTGTAAAATTTTAAATTAAAATTAATCTCGCATACACAATGAGAAAGAATGTTTTCAAAATGATTATGTTAAAATTTTTACTCTGTTTTGATTTCAAAATTCAATACCAAAATGATTGATATGAAATAAATTTTATTAAATGATACATAATTAAATATAATTATATTTAAAAATAATTTTATGAATTAATTTATACTATATGTAATTTATAAGGAATATGTGGTTGTCGATTAAAACTCAATTTCTTCCCAAATCATCCAAAAACTAATTTTTATATAAATTTCTAAAATAATCACCCTATGTTAATTTTAATATATTTTGTTCAAATAAAATAATTTTTGTTTGATAAAATTAATTATAAATAATGTTCTTAATAAATATACAAAGATAATTTTTATAAAAAAATAGTTGTTAAGAGAAATAAATAATATATTCAAATATCTTATCTCGAAAAAAATATGATTAATTTTAAATTTTTTATTGAATATATAATATACATATTTCAATTATATTTTTAAAAAAATTATATGATTAATTTATTAAGTTATATATCTTTTATATTTTAAAATCAATAAATTGAAATAAAATATTTAATTAATATAATAATTGTTTTTACATTCATTTCTAATTAATTGGCCACTAAAAAGTTATTCTATATACATGTGTAGAAAATAATTATTCAAAATTAAAATTTAACATTTATTACATAACATTATATTCAATAGGTTAAAACTAGTATATTAAATAATAATATTTTAATAGTATGTTATGTTTAGTTTAGACATGGTGTTTCATGTATCACATGTTACACTTAGTATTATTTTTAACACATACAAAAACTCAATGTTGCATATACCAGAAGCTAAAATCATTGTTTTTTATAAAAAATATTGAAAATATTATATTCAGTTGAAAAATAATCTTAAAAAATTAGAGTGTTAAAATAAATATTATTTTTAAGAATGTGGCTTAGCTAAATTTTATTCAACATTAATATAAATAGTAGAAAACATATGCTACCATTATTAGGGTTAATAAGGGTTTATTAGTGGTTAAAAATATAATCATATAATTGACACTAATAATTATCTAAACAAAATATATTGTTTATTTTTATACATTAACGTTATCATATTTAAGACAATGATAATTTTTATCCAATTTGAAAAGAAATATATTTTATATTGTTAAAATATTTTTAGTCATTCCAAAGTTGTGCATTCTATAACATGTAAATAGAACCGATTATCCTCTATTATTTAGACATCAAATGTATATATTCATAACAAATTCCAAAAAAAATTCCATCCTAGGATACCTATATATAAAATTTAATTAATATATGGTGTCAAAGGACTATATTAGAAGGAATAATGTGAATCCCAAATGTGTTATTCAAAAAATGTGTTATAAATTTTTACCAACTATACTTATTTAATTACCAATTATTCTTCCTTAAAATATTTAACATTTATTAAATATAATAATATCAGTTTCTAGAATATTTTCCATTTAATTATGTAAATTGAACAGTCCATATTTATATCCTTTCAATCTAATGTAAAATGAAAACATTTCTTGTCTGTACGTATATCATAAAATCTTTACATAGGAGTGTAATATCATTTGACATCAGAATTTTTCTTTAAATTTTATAAATATGGAATTAATTAATATATTTGATATTGATAAAATTATAACCATTCTAAAAATACAATTTACAAATAAAATTTACCTTACCACTCCCTAAAATATAATAACATCCCTCATGTGAATGTGAAGACTACAACTTCCACTAATTGATGTGATTCAAATTTCAGGTCCTACATTAATTGAAAATTATAAATTTGTGTAAAATAAATATATATGAAAAATATATATCTTTTAATTATTTATATTTTTTATCCATGAGAATGATTCATGCACATAATGTTTGGAATCAAAACATAACTAAAAAATGAAATAGTAAGAACAAAAAACTATTTTTAATATAGAATTATGAATAAAATGGGATTAAAATGTAATTTGTTAATAATATATTATATTATAAGAATTAATATTTTCCCTTTAATGATGTATATTAAATTAAAAAAATTTAAATAGGAGGACTAAGGCACATACAAAGAATGTGTTATTGGTGGTTTTATTTTTATTTCACAATCATATCCGTATCTATGATTTTTTATATTTATTATTGAAAAAATATGATAATTATATTTTAAAACTCATCAAAATTATTACAATAAATTAATTTTGTGGGTTTTAAGTATTAGTTCTTTTTGACCCTATTTTTTCACTCATAATGTCAGAACAAATTTTTTAAAGTAATATACAAATTGTTTTTCAATTTGATCCTATTTTTTTCAATATAAATAATTTCAATAAATTTTTTTAATTTTTTTATATAATAATTTATTTATGTAATCCATTTTTACTTTTTATTAAAATTATAAAATATCGAAATAATATTTCTTGTATTTTTAAAAATGATGGACATCTTTTCCAAAGGTTTTAACAGAATCATTTTATAAATGCTTACCGAAAGAATAAGTGTTTCACGCATCATGTATATTATTTATAATGAATATTACATTAAAATATTACATTATTATTTTAAAAAATTAATTTACTATTAATTTTATAGTGTTCTTATTTTAAATAATTGATTTACAAATGTAAAATTGTTTTCCTATAGAAATGATAGGGTGATCGGTAAAAATTATTTTAATCCACAATAATATCATTTGAAGAATATTATGATTTATAGAGGATGTAATTTAATTATCCCTTCCACCATAATTATCCCCACATCATATGATCATGTTTTACTTTTGAGTATGTTGAAATTCTATATGTGTGTTTTATTATAATAGAGATAATTATCGACTATTAATACATATTTAATATATTATATTATTTATTTTAATGATGATGAATTAGATTTATTAATTTATAGATATAAAATTAAATTAAATAGAAACAAAATGGATGAATTTATCTCAAGATATTAAATAATTTTTGTATTTTTTTGTAATCCATGACAATTTATAAACCATTACATAGAACGAGGCCTTGATTGTAAGTCTTTGATGTCCAAAATTATGTATTCCATAATTATAATCCCATATGTTAATATAAATGTGTTTATTCAAATAGTAATGATATTTATACATAATATTAATCCCCGTATGATTATTTATATTTAAATATATTATCATTAATTTAAATTCAAATTATTCATGAATTATTTATTCTAGGGGATCATTACTAGTAAGAATTCTCTTATTGAGCATCTGAGTTTTCTGTTTTATATTGTTTTTATTTTTCACGATTAAATGAAGTGTATGATATTTTAATTTAAAGGATATTATACATGGGATAATAATGTTATCAATGAAGAAATGATGTTTTATTTTATTTATAAAAATTTTTATTTGAGATTCTAGCATGCACCTTGTTTTCCAAGACATGTAATCTATTTTATCCATCACGATAAAATCCATTCTAAATAGTAAAATTTTAATAAAGTAAAAAAATATATTTTATAATACTGAATTGAATTTTATTTGTCCATGTTTTTCTTTCGAACATTGTATGGATTATTTTTTGATCAAGGTTCTTAGACAACATGATATTATGATGTGCGGTGTGACCAGAATTAATATTTGAATGATATCAAAAATAAAATTATAATTCCTTGAATTTTTTCTTGAGAAATATTATAAATCTAAATTGATTTTTTCTAATATGAGATTCTATACACTCACCCACTAAATAATATGGGTTTTACCTTAGGTGAAACATATTCTTGGTGTGATTTTGGCGCATGGGTTGGGCTTGACCATGGGTGAATTTTTAAATAAAGAAATAAAATAAAATAAATTTATATTATTAATTATTTTGAAACTAAATATTCTTATTAATATACAGATATTTTAATTCCTTAGGGTTATGAATGTAACCCTATAGATCTAGAGGGATTCTAGATGAATGAATTCTTTGATAAATGTGTTGGATCAAATTAATATCGATTATCATCGCATGATCAATGTTTATGGATCTCACCATTGATGTCACCACATGAATTTTATACATTCGTAATCAATCCAAAATCACTTAATTATTTTTTTATTTGTTTTATTTCAATCATGTTCTTTATCCCAGTCTAATGTAGATAAATTAAAAAAATAAAAGTTGATGCATGTATTGATTATTGATCTTATTTACAACTGGTTTATTATTATTTGTTTATTTCCCACTTTTCCATCTCATTCATAAAAATGGATTGGGTGTTATACTAAAAGTGGACATAGTTTATTCCTAGAAATTTATGGTTAATATATTTCTTCCATGTTTCTTCTCAATCACATCGAGAGAAACTTATTTGTCCTAATGATTGATTAAATACATGGTATTCGATCCTTTAATGACCATTCTATAGACACATGGATATATATTGTGGGTATTTATTGAAATTGAGGGTGTGATCAAGGTGATATGAAAATGGAGTATTATAGTAGGCATATTATACTGGGTCTATGGAATCATTTCATCTCAGTTTGAAGGTGCACCAATCGATGATGCATGTGGGTGAATACCCAATGTATTTAATGGGTGGATTCCAATGATCGATGATAGTAGGGGATTTCCAACATTACATATATGATTCATATAAGTAATTTCAATGGAGAAATTTTTTATATTTATGGGGTGTAGAACTCTTGGGTTTAGTATATTTACTGGTTATATCGTATATAATCCAGAACAACACACTATATAGGACTAATTGTGAGGCACAATGGTATCCATGGGGATGAAAAGGATCGCATGTTGTGTGGTCCCTAAGTCCCACCATTTATAGACACATTGACATAAAATTCATTTATATTATATAGTTTAGTCAAATATTCAACACATTAGTAAAATTAATTCCTAAGGATTATAATAGCTAAGTGTCTTTAGAAACATGGAACAAATTATTCTAACATGGTGAAAGATTTTTAATGCATCCCACAAAAAACTATACTTTAGTAAAAGTTTCTAAATACATTTTTTATAACATTGGTAAAGGAAACATAATAAATGGATGTGATTAGATGTTCAATAAGATAAAATAAAAGAGATACATAAGTATGACATGATAATATATGTACGAGAACATGGGAATAATAATTAATTGTCACATAAGGAATGTAAATGTTCATATAAATGATTCTTGGAATAAATATTTAGAATTCATATGAAATAAATGAAATTGTAATCAAGAGAATAAGACATGAATGAATAATACAAGAATATGACATAGAATTTTTTGTCGAAAAATAAGCATATACATTTACATCCTTTGTAATTAAGGCTTACTTCCAAGGACATCATCGTTGAATTTCATAATTGACAATACTTTATTGGTAGTGATGTATCACACCAATTAAAGCATAGTAGTCATGGATCAATCCCCATAACATCTTAGTAGAAAATATTTGTTATTAAACTGATATAAGTACATAATCAATACATGTCTATCTCATGAGATATAAATCATACCCATTTCAATAAAGGTAGATATTTGTCCCTACCATCTCATAATGAAATCATACATACATATTCCAAAAGATGATAAAAAATCCTATCATAACCCATTAACATAAATGGGTATCATAAAAAAATCATTTCATAAATTATGGAATTTCGGTAGGATTCATAATCATTTATCATATAAAAACATGTGAAAATAAGTGATTCTCATTAGAACATAACCCATGAATGTAAAATGGGTTTCATAATAAAATGACCCATGAAAGGAAAATGGGTTTAATCAACATATACCCCATGAAATTGAAACATGTTCTATAAACATCATACCATCAAAACATAAAACATTCAAAGAATTATTTTGAATGGATCCTTTAATTCATTTCATTAGAAGGAAATAAGTAACATCATTGAATTACATCATAGTTGGAAAATAATATAAGATATATTTTGATATAAATTAATTAGGAATGTATCATTTATTATTGATATGTAATTAATAAATCCTAAATTCTTTTTGAATACAATTTTATTTTATAATAACACATAAATTTTATAAAAGAGTTTATAAAACATTAAGAAAAAAATTTCCCATGAAATCCACTAAAATAATCATGGATCATATTGAACCCTTTTTTCATCAAAATCATATAAAACAATAAGGAATGTTTTTTAAAATCTCTTTTCCTTTACAACATTTATATTACCCTTGAATAAATTTTGAAATTATTTTTCATTAATATATTATAAATTAATCCTGATGTAATTTAGAAACAATATTTCATTGAAAACATATAAAATAATATTTCATGGATTTTGAAATAATTATTCCTTTAAAAAATATAAAATAATATTGAACATATTATGAACAAGTTTTTCCTAGATAAAATATACAATAATCATGAAATTATTTTGAAAAAAAATTAATTAAATTTTTTTAAAAGATTATTGAAATCCTTTTGAAAACCTTTTTCCTTGAAATCATATTAAATATTCTTTAAAACATTTTGAAAACCATTTTCCTTGAAAATATATAAATGAAACTTGAAAAAATTTCAAAAAAAATTTAAATTAAATTATATAAATGATTCCTGAAAACATTTAGATCACTTTTGAATAAAAATATATTTTTTTGAAAACCATTTTAGGATTCATGTTCTAAAAAATTAATAATTTTTGAACAAAAATATAGATAATGTTGGTGTTTTTAAAAACATTCATAAATATCATAAGTACCAAAGAGGGGGAAATAGGTATTAATATAGGATTTTTAAAAAACTAACCTGTTGTTAAGAAGAGTCATGGTTATTCACCAATCATAGTTTTTCATAAATTAAATAATAATAAAAAATAATCATGATAAAAATTAGATTGTTGTAATAAATGATTACGACGTGGTGACATTAAATCATAAACCTCGTAGAATAAAATTAAATTTTATAAAGCCTGAAATATTATAGAAAGAAATATATTCAAGAAATAACATCTAAAATGGAATTATATACACCTCATATCAGAATAAATGTGTGTAACTTGAAAGATGTCTTAAATAATTGAAATTGAGGAAAAATTACATTACCGATTTGGTAAATTTTTTAAAAAAACCACAAGAATAAAATATCATTAAATGGATATTATAAAACCCACCAATAAAATTATAATAATCATATTATACAATCATAATAGGTATACACACCATACATCAGAAATAGGAGGTGGACATTTCTTCCATATCATGGAAAATATATGTGAGACAAGAAAACCCTTTCATCATGTATTGATGTTCTTCATACTCATCCAATAATCACGAATAATAAATATAAATTTATTAAAATTATACAATATAAACATATTTTTATATAAAATATCATATGTGAGTTTATTATTTATATATATTACCCATTTTTCATTAATTTTATGTCAGTATTTTATTCCATGAAATATTTTTGTTATTTAATATATTTTGAATATTTATTTGAGAAACTATTAAATATTCAATAAATTAATCATTTAAATAATGTAATTAATGTTAAAAATATCATATATATTTATTATATAAATATTTATAATTATATTTAACACATATAATTGTGAAATGGATTATACTATTCTTGGATACAGAGGGAGATATGTATGCATATACATTTTCTACATTTTATTTTAGTATTTAACAATATTAATTCAGATAAATATATTATTATATATATATATATCATAATTAAATTATAATTATTATGTAATATATTTTTTTACAATTTCACAAAGCTATTCCTTAATAGTTTCCATGTAATATGTGAATGAATCACATCTTCTTAAGAAAGCGGTAGTCCACACATCCACAAACAAGTTATCATATTGTCAAAAAATATAAAACCTGATGTAATATTCTATATAATATTTTTAGAAGATTGACTACATCATAAATATATTAAATATCATATAAAAATTTATTCTCTATGATTATTCACATCCATGATAGGTGGTAAAGGAAAAATAAACCACATTGTTTCATTAAGAGGTAGTTCCCCATACATAAGAACGGTTTGTTCGTTAAACATTAAATGAAGTGTTCCTATTTTCAGTTCTATTCCTTATAATAAAAATTTCCTATTTTATATACGATACCTATGTTATTATATATTCATGGAAGAAAAAAAATTGAGGGTTGGATAATGAAAATAAAAAAATGATATTGATAAAGGGTGTTTCATCTTCTCTAGGTAAATCATCTATGTTTTAAAAAATGGGGGAATGCTTGAAGACTTTTTAGGATGATTTCTTATTATAAAAGTTTTCTCTATAGTATATAGTATGGGAAAGAGTGAATAACTGTTTATTATTGAGGGGGAGTGACATTATTATAAATACCCAAAGGTATACACTATTGGAAGGTATCCCTTACATAATCTGACTAAAAAATGACAAAATATTGGATTTAAGAGTTTTTATGGTTGATAAAAACATAAAACACCCAAAAATATTATCATTTTAATAATTTTCTTCATCAATGTATGCATTTACCATATTTAATCATATTTGTTTTATGAAAGAAACAATAATTCTTAAGTATGTATTTTAACTGTTAAACCAAAATCAAAGTTAGATTTACTAAAAAATATAGACACATTGTATTATAAATACTATTTATAATTCACATATAAAATACTATGTGTAGTTGAAATTAAAATTAATACAAGCACTTCTAACATGGAAAAATAATTCATTAACCCAAACCTTGCTAAAAATCCTTTTTATATCTATGGGTAAATATGTTAATTGTAAAATATACATTGGTCTATTAATAGACCATATTTTATATATATTAAAACTAAAATGACAATTGGTAGTAGATAATTTTTTATTTAATTATAAGTCATTTATTAAAATAACATTTAATTTAAAATAACATTAATGTCAATTTTAAAGTTATTTATTTATTATTAATTTATAAATATTAAAAAATAATTGGAATTTAAATATATTATTTTCAAATATGTGTAACATGATATATTTACCTAAAGAATAATGTAAATGAATAATTCATTAAAATTACATTACTTTTATTGTTTTTAGCATTTCTAACTTAATTATTTATATACAAAATAATCCTTGCATTAGTGTCTATTAATCATTTAGTGAAACTAATTCATATTTAATAATTATTTTTAAATTATCATGAAAAAAACTCATATATCATTCAAAATAATGATTATAACTAAATATATTTTTTTTTATATATTCTATTACCATATAAATGTTAATGGTAATGAAGTGTTTTTTTCTTTTTTTATAAAAAACTTTATATGTATCCCATTTATAAACATGTGTCCCGATAATTTGTAAAATTAAGACAAATAAGATATATAATATAACTAATTTCTTCCCAATTATTTTGGACGTGTTAATTTTTTTCTTTACTACAAGGTTAAGTTCCTTGTTAATATTAATTTTACCTTAATTACTATAACTAATTTTAATTAAAATTTCTAATATTTTTTGTCCAAAATAAACAAATATCATTATAAAATGAATATTCTACTGATTACATATATGTATTATTGTTTTCCCAAATTCAATTCACAAAAATGGAAATAAAATTATAATGATATTCTTGAAAATGTGGTGAGAAAGTGGGTTTTTAAACTACAAATTCTACAAAGTAATTAAGTCATTATTTCTAAATTTAAATATAAAAATTATTAAAATGTCCTAGATTCCCTTAATAGATAAATATTTTATCTATTTTTACTTTTAATTAAATGTAGAAATATCCTTTATCATTAATAATTTTGTAATCAAAAAGTTGATTTTCAAATAAAATGCAGCTTTTTCACTATTTATTAAAAAATTAAACCACTCAGTGAAACATAAAATCACTCTCAAATATTTTTGACATTTTGAGTTGAAATATAATGAATAATGTTTTTATTCAATTTATAAACTATTATAAGATAAATTTTTTACTATTCACAGAAGGACATAAAATAAAATTCATTTGGGAAAATATTATTTTCAAACATATAATGAGCTTATCAAAAATTTAAATGTTTTATTATCATATATTATTTAGTTTTATAAATGAATTATGAATATTATTTAAAAATTATTTAATACTATTAATTATACTATGTGTAATTGTTATTTTATTTTTATATCATTTTTTATATTATTTCTTATAGAAAGTAAATGTTGTGTATAGAATATGAAAATTCAGTTTTCATGTAGAGCAAGATTATCATAGGGACGAATATAATGAAATATTAACATGGTGTGTAATATAGGGAAAGAATAAATTTGTTCCTTTATATAACAAAAATATATTCAGTAATGTGAGAAATTAATAATATAAAAATGATAAAATTAATTCAAAAAATTATTTCAAAAAATATCAGGTTATCAAACCATATTACCTTCTCCTATTAGATCTGTGTGTACCCAAGGGTGGGAGGGTAGTTCCATGAAAATATACAGAGATTGATGAATGGGTATTTCATGATTACATGAACATATAGATAAAAAAGGATTATCCTTTTGGAAGACGTCTACAAGACATGAACCCTTTGGTATAATAAATATATATGGCGGTTTACATGTCTTGTTAGAAAGAAAAACACATAAAAACCAGGGTAGGTTAGACATGTCATGGACCCCCAGTAAATTCTAAGTATCAGCTTAATAATGTGTTTGGAGAACTTATATTCTTTATTTTGGTGAAATATTAGTTGATTTTATTCCCTTGGTTCATCCCCTTGATGTAATTGTGTAGAGTTATATAAAAAATTATTTATTTTGAAGCTTACTAGAGGATGAGTCTAAGATGGAGTTTATTATGTCCCAATATGAGACTTGAGTGTGACATTATATATATACCTATAATGCGGTATTTATGGATCATGGAATTGGTTTGTTTTACATTTTTGGGGCATTGATCTTCCCACTAGAAGATAGTTTTAGTGGGGGTTTCTTTATTTTTATCATACGATCTTGCATATCAAGGGTTGATCCACACTGGTTATGTCTTTTCACTTAATGGCCCTTTATTTAATCCTCTTTTTTAGCATCAAATTATTAAGAGGCTAGAATATATTATTTATATTATTCTAAAAACCCATTTCTTCTAGGATGAGTTCCTATGATGATAGAATGCCCCATGGATGGGGTCCTTTAAGAATGGCAATCACCTAAAACAATTGAATATAATCCTATGGCTAGAAGATTGGTTGAGATTTCCAAAGGATGAGTTTACTTCCATATTATGTCTAGATATTTTTTGTTTGATTATTATATTATTTTTATGATATGACTATTCCTGATGCAATGTGTTTTGTGTTCTTGAGGTTTCTTACTTTGTATTGAAATACTCATCCCTTCATGGGATCTACTCACACAAGTTTTTTCTTATACAAATAATGACATTTTTTTAGTGTACTAGGAGGATATGTAGCTAGTGGATTATATTTTGATCTAGAAAGATTAAGGTATTGTTCTATTGTTTTAATATGATGACACTCCTCACGTTTTAAATAGGGTTACAACTCTGTAGTTTTTTGGGAATTTATTTATCCCCTTGATCCCTTTTATAACATTTTTTTCATACTATGATTGTGGGAATATATTTGTAGCCATGAAATATATTCAGTTTTTGTGAAATATTATCAATTTCATCAATGGATATGTATGTGTTTACATGTATATTAGGATAATTATACCAATGTATGTGACATTCCTACTCAGTGCTGGTTTCCAGCCCTTTTCCTACTGAAGGACTGATTAGGGTAGTCATGGTTCGGGTCCCTTCTGGTTGGGTAAAAAAAGGTTGAATCTAATGCGTCATTTTGACTACAGAATAAGATTATATGATACTTTATTGGGGTTTTTGGTATCCTTATTATGTGTGTTGATTTTTACTTTCAGGCTATTGACTCCTACGTTGGTGAGGAAACCAAAGCATCTATACACCATGACTCTGATCACCGACCATTCAACTTAGTACACGTAAACATTTATTGTACAGAATATTTTCAAAATAGTCATATAGGAATGGTTTGTTGTTTTAATTTCCTTGTTCTTTTATCTCACCATATATATTCTTTAACTATGGTATATATTTTTAATTTCAAGGTTCCTCCTGAAAGATATCCATCTCGAATTACACTATTTGATCATAATGAAGATCCAACAAGTTAGAGGCTTCATATTACGTTCATGTACTGATGATATTATCATCAGTTGTTTTACTAGCTACAACACCACTTGTTTAGTTTCATTTAGTAGTAGATTTTTTAGATGAGAATAAAGAATGTATGATTACAATGCATGAATGCCAAAGGCCCAAATCTCCTAGGTTTGGGATAAAGACGGAGCCCCAGGTGGACGAGGTATGGATAGAGGATTTCAATCAATTTTTACTCTTTCTTAGGATTACTACAGATCATATAATGTTCATTATGATTATTATTATTCCGGAATGTAATTGGTTATGGTGGAGTCTAGTGACACGGTCACAAGATGAGACAACATTATCCTATTAGTGTGTTTAGAATCACATTTAGGAGATTTCGATCCACATATGTTTTTATTAGTGTCAATCTAGTAGATTTTCTATCTGTAGTAGGGTAGTATGACCATGGTGGAGTAATATGAGAGGTTTAAGGATATCTCATGGTACTCCATGGTTATCACATGATATCTGTTCTTCAGGTAGTTTCACATTGAGTAGTTCTTACACTATTATATTAGAACTCCATATATATCTTTTTTCAACCACATTGATTCAAATGTACGGAAGTGATCCATGGGGGTGGAGATATTCATGGAAATGTTGTGGATGACAGTGGGTTATAGTAGTTGAAAAAAAAGAGACAAGGCCTCAGTTGTTAATACTCGATAGATTTCTTAGTGATCCACGATTGTCAAACACTTCTTACAATGATCTCGATATATAGAATGAGTGGTTCATGGAATTCATGCTATTTCAAATCAGCAGAGGGAGAGGCATTATTTAACTTTGGATAGATTCTAAAATCATTCAAGGGATTATATGACATAGTTATAGCAAATCATGATATGGTATATGGATAAAACAGGAAGAGACATTGGATGGACCAAGGAGGCCCATATTGCACCTGCCACAATATAGGGGTATGTAGAGTAAGAGGAGGTGGTTGAAGGTTGTTTCTATTTCTTCCATCACCCTAAGGTGTTCCATTCCAGATAAGGAAGATATTGGTAAGTGATAATGGCAGCTGAAGGATATGATGTTACGAGGAATTAAAGATGTAGGGATGACACAAGGAATAATATGTTTCATTTCACCATTGTTACACTACTAATACACATAGGTGTGTGTTACCCATTTTATAACCACTTTTTTCTTCCACACATAGTATTTTTGTAGATCATTTAGACGAACCCTTATGCTTGGGGAATCTATCATTAAAGGAATTAGTGATTTCACAATTATTCTGATAGTGAAATCTGATTCTTGGAGGTGGGAACATCATATGGGATGTATTTTTAGTAGTGATGAGGCCCTATTACGTCATCATAGTTATGTACTAGATAGGAATTGTTCTTTCCCAAATTGACTATTTTTTTGATAATATGAGGTATACCAAATATTATTGGATGATATTCTCTATTATGGTTAAAAAAAGAGAATCTAGAAGAATCCAATGGGCTTAGGCATAGAATAGTATATATAATTACTCTCTAATTGGCTTGAATGACTCATAGAGTGCTGGATTTTATGGGATGTCCGTTCCCTTATTTGGTGGTGCAGTAGGGGGATTTCTTTCCTTAGAATTATCTAGGATTACATCCTTGGTGAGAGCCAAACATATTCCTTTAAATTTACCCTAAGATTCCCCCAATACATCAACTAGAATATCAGATAGATCCATTATATATTTATGATCATAGTGTGTATTTTGAGGACATTTAGAGGAAGCACTTCATGAGAGTAGGAATTTCCCTCTATTATTTTTCAATGTTTTTAACGGAAAAGGTATAAGAGATCATGAGGGTATGATTATATTACTTGTGCGTTAACCATGTAATAATGAATAATAAATATCAATAACCAAGTATCAATGACCACATAGATTAGTTTTAAGAGGTTTGATGGATCTCTATGATTGACAATAGCTATGTATACAACCATTAATGACTACGAAGATATGATATATTGAATATGGACTGTACATTTCAACAAAGAAAATATGAGAACTAGATTATCCATTTTAGCATGATGAGTTACCCTAGTATATTCATGGGAACCATAAAACAAATATTCCATCATTTCTTGGACCAATTTGTTGGGGGCCTTCATCGATTACATCCTAGTGTAATTAGAATATTAGGAAGAGCATGTGACACAAATGATGGTTTTAGAAAAATCTGAGAGAACCACCATTATAGAAATCCCTTCATGTATTAATTATGAGTTCATAAAGTCGAAAACCTTGGGTACAAAATCTAATATTTAAGAGTGCTGTTGGAATCAATGAATTTTTTAGTCAATGCAAGTTGGGAGCATCTGAATTATATTATCAAGGAATGGTTCATACTTGGGATTGAAGGGTACTATAAATTATTTCTACCAAAGTTATCTTGATATTCATCATAAATGATATATTTCATCTAAATGTGTAGCATTTATTGTTGATTAAAATATTATAGAAATTTTTTATTGAGTTGAGGAAGAGGTTGACGGGGGGCCACATAATTGTGTTTTCATAGGAAAGTGATGAGTATGTATTCTTTTGTGATGCCTTAGTGATATAAATGTATTGTTTCTTGAAGGAGACATAGGTATTGTTTTACTATGGTTTGAAGATGTTCGAACTACATGAGTAGAGCTACACAACCCACAATCATTAGATAGAAGCACTAATCATTTCCATGGATATGTGGAGACACTACTTGATGTGTTTAATGTTTATCAAATACTCTAAAAACAAGATTATCATGTATATATTCTCTCAAAAGAATATTATCATTAGATAGAGAAGTTTTCTAGTGATACTCTGATACTATAAGTTCAATATTGATTGTATTCTAGTAAAGGGGAATGTGGCGGTAAATTCTCTCAGTATGAAATCTTATTATTCGTTGTTGGATTATGTCTTTGAGTAGTTATCCTCATTGATGTTTTATATAGTGAAAAATTTTGTTTCTTAATATAAACAGTTGATGGTGGATACCCAACCACTTTTACAGTATGTTAGGTAATATCATTATGATGATATTGACTCTGTAACTTAAAAACATAAAGATCGACTAGACATGATCCTGATGGATATTTTGATGTCAGCATCACATTATATTTTCATTGGATGGATGATGGTACATATGAAATGGGAGTTTCGGTGATGAGGGAGTTTCATAAATTAACTTTGGTGGTACATACAGGTTCGGAAATGATTTTTGAGGACCTCCGATGTCAACATTATTGTTTCCATTATTGAAGAGTTGTGTTAAATTGTTTTCCTCTCGATGCCACATGTGTGACTAAGTGAATGATAAGCACCAGGTTCCTATATGTTCTGGTCAATCCCATGGTTTTTCAATGTTGGAGTGTAATGGCATATCCATGGACATCGTAATTGGGTTACCATTTCTTTTAGGCTGGGGGTGATGCAATCTTGCTGATCATATATTAACTGACAATGTTTTATAATATCCTTGTTATTCTAAAGAATATTTTAGTATATAGTTTTATGTTAATTTATGCTTAGGTGATAGTATGGATTTATGGAGTACCATAAATTATCATTTCAAACAAATATTCTTTCTTTGTTTCTTGATTATGAAGATGATTGTAGGTTGCCTTTATGACTTAGTTTCTATTCATCGTGGTGAATCACCCCCAAACTAATTGGATGACTAAGAAAACCACATATGGATTAGAGTACATTATGTAGTCTTAAAAGAATTTTTTTTCCAAATTTTAGAGAATCTCTTATCCTTGTTGGCTTTTTTACAAGAACAACTACTATTCCACCATTGGTATAGATCCATTCGAACCCTTGTATGGACAACCGTACAGTTTATATCATTTTTGTAATGATCTAGGTGGGTTGAAAAATCATGGGCCTAGAGTTGGTGTGTGTTACAATATCAATAGTTAAGGTCATCTAAGAGAGGGTGAAGACTTTATATAGCTCACATAAGACCGATGAGATCGAACAATAGAGGCCTATGGAGTTCAATAAGGTAGGTCATTTGTTCCTATGGGTCTCACGTAGAGGATGATTAAGGAAATTTTTCATGGGTAAAAAGTTATCTCTATGATTAATTAAAAATTTTATGATACTATGTATAGTTGGTTAGGATGAATAATACATAACTCAACTACTCTAGTTATACCAGGTGCATGAAATCATCCACCTGTCATAGATGAAGAAGTATTCGCAAGACATAACCCATGATATTGACTTGGGAATGATGGACAACAATGATGGGGATAACATTGTTGAGTACCTAGTAGAGATTGAGAATCAGTAGGATATGATATATTGTTTGAAATATATTCCCCTAGCGTGTGTTATATTGTAGTATGGTATTCTTCAGGAGAGCAGCTAGGATCTATAGACTATGGATCATGATCTTCCCCATCACATTATTGAGTATGTTTTTTCAATTTTCTAGATAAAACCCCATATATAGGTTGGAATGTAACAACTCTAATTTTTTCATTTATTACATAAAAATAATTTATATATAATTTTAAAATCTATCACAAATACAACATGAGATTCTCAGGTTTAGTGATCCCAAAATTTTTAATTGAAATGATAAAAATATTAATGTCACAAACACTCAGTTTTCCAAAAACAAGTTTTATAACTCATAAATATTTGTTCATATAAGAAATATGAGGTTTTTTGGAGTCTAGAGTGTATTATTACAAATACAGAAGAAAAATCCTTAGATTCCATGAATAGTTGTGATGGGCTTGGTCATGGGGTAATTTTTAAATAAATTAATAAAATTAAATTAATTTATATTATTAAATATTCATGAATCTAAATTACTTATAAATAAATTGTTATGAATAGATATTTGGTTATACCTATATTAGTGGATATCTAGAGAACCATTGGTGAAGAGGATTATTGGTGAAAAATATCATATCTGACTGAGATCAAGAATCATGAAATCATCGATGATTGTGGATCTCAACAATGATTTCAATTCAATAGAATTTTTCATCCGTGATTAATTTGGACTCTAGGTAGGATGATTCTATTATGTGATATACATATTTTTCTATATCCAAATCAAACATAGTTTAGGTCCATGATCAATATTTAAATCTTTAATCAATAGTTCATTTTATATATTTTTGATTCATTATTATTTGGGTATTTCACTCGATGTTTCTCTCATTATTTGAAAGAAAATAATGGATGAAATTATTAATGGTTTATAATCATTCCTCATATTTATGGTATATGGATTTCCCTACCATTTCATCACACATTCATCACATGTAATTTATTTGGCATCATATTTGGTAAAATACACAGTATATGGTCAATGTCCACAAGTTCCCATGAAAAATGGATAGATACCTTGGGTATATCATGAAATAAATTGTGTGATAGATGCATGATGAATAATTAGTATGATTATAGGTGGATCAAAACTAATCAAAATATCTCATTAACACTAATTAAATTTTATATCTATAAATGGTTCTTGCGGGAGATTCTAGAGAGGGTTCAATGTCCAGATACCTGAAATTAGTGATGGTAGGGGATATATGACATAAAACTCATGATTCCAACAAAACTCAAGGTGGAAATAGTTTTAAAGATAATTACAAGAAGAACCCATGGGTTTTGGATATTTCTAGGTTACATGACATCTAATCCAGAGCAACACACCATGTTAGATGCTTTCTGTAGTGTTATGGTTTATACGGTGAAGATAAAGATTTAAAAAAATTTGTACCTTACCACACATATTCTGACCTTCCTCGAGAGACTCGGTGACTAACCTCGGGTGATGTAGTAGTACCAAATTGAAGTACATGAGGTGGTACACAGATAGGGTAGGTGTAAACGACCATGTAAAGATGAAGTGGGTAGGGTTTTAGTATTTAAATCCATTTTATATGTAGGTTTATAGGTTCTGTAAGGAAACACCACATGGGAAGACAATGTGTTGTTTAATAACACCGTGTACCCTCTATACAGAAATTTTTCCCACATTGAGAGGGTTTATGGACATTAGAATCATCATATTGAACCAGTATTAGTTGTGTATCATAAATTATTCACTCAAATTGAGGGTACAATGTAGTAATAGATTCATTAATACATAATTTGATCACCTCCTGGGGATTAGTCTCAAAAATATAGTGTAATTTCCCTTTATGAGACTTGAGAGTGTTCTACTATCATTCCTTCTAAAACACTATGTGGGGACCATAGAATCATTTTGATCTACATTTTCATTTCATCAATCCTATATCTTGGAGACTTGTTTTTTTGGGTTTGTGGTATCATTTTTATATGATCCTTTATATAACAACTTGATCTAGATTGGTTTTTTGTGTCCACTGCTGGTCCTATGTGTGATCACATTTCTTAGTATAGGGTTCTTATGAGACCAAGGATTTTTCTTATGTAGGGCCTACTGATCATGAAATATTGGATGATTGTCTCCAATTATAGAATTTATCATGGAGTGTGTTCTCCCAAAATGAGGATGGACAATAATAATTTTGCACAATCATGTTTTTGGTAGTTTTGTTGGGACAACCTAGAGGCACTGTGATTATATCTGGATGTTTTTACTTTGATTTTTATATCATCATAATATACTAAGAACACTTTATGATATGTTTTTAGTGTTTTTTGGGGCGTCTCACAGGGTATTACTACACTCACTCATAAATGGGTGTTGTCCACACATTTCATGTCTTAAAAAGATGATGGCTTTTTAGAAAGTGTCCTGGGAGAAAATTGAGTTAGTGGAGCATAGCTTGAGCTTGGAAGAAATATTTTTTTCTGTATGGCTTCATTTTATTGTAGTCTTCATCTTATAAGATATTTCTAATATTAATAGTTTTCTGTTAGGTTTTTATTTTTCCTCATTATCACCTTCAGTAATTTATCATCATACTGTGAATGTGTGATTATAGATGTATGCATGTATTGGATTCAGTTGATTAAAATTTCGTCATCATTTGTGATTATAGATAGGCATGTGAGTACATGTAAATTATTCTAATGCCTCCCATGTGTGTGATATTCCTACTAAGTTACGGTTTCCATCCCTAAACTATTGGAGGTGATATTATGTTAGTAACCTGTTAGGCTCCATAAAGCCATGTCATGAAAAAAAGATTCACGTTTTTTATAATGTTATCATAACATTTTTTTTCAAATATAATATTATAGGAAATTTATATTTCTAGGATTATTTTTAATGGTTTTCCAAAAATTTATGATGTATATTTGTGTGAAATAATTATTTCAAGTTTCTAATCAAAAAATAATCTAGGTACTGTTTAGATGGTTCTTTGTAAAGGCCTACATAATAAAATTTTTATTTTTAAATGGATTTCTATTTGGTATATTTCATTGGGGAAATATTTATAGTCAATAAAAGGGGATTTATGAAATCTAGATGTTATCTAGTCTTCTATATAGAGTGGAATTAATGTGGGATGAACTAAGTACAGACGAAAATGTTGCATTAATTTTGATGGTATCATGGTAGAATGTTCATTATGTAAATCCCATACCATTTCTGCCACCTGAAGTGGTATTATAGTAGAATACAGATCATATATGGATTACTTTTTCAAGGTATATAAGAAAGTGACATTTATTATGGAATAAAATAATGGTTTTTATGGAAGGTTCATGATGAATGATGTTTTGGATTCAAAAAACATTTTTTGATTATTATGGGATGTTAAGAGAAAGACATTTTTTTTCAAAATCCATATATTTTGAATGATATTCAAAAGGTTTGGAATATTCGCATCCCAACCTATATCTACCCAATTTTATAAAAACTAAAAATTATATAAGGATAAAACATAATGATTAATAGATAATTAAATGTATATATATAATGTTCCCCATGAATTAAAAATAAAAAACATTATCTATTCACTAGTTTCTAAAAGGGTATGAATTTATCATGTAGTGTGAGTGGTTATTTAGTTTATAGAAAGTCCAAGAAAGGATCACTTTAACGTTTATAATCATATATCTCTACAATATTGATGTTTTGGAAATATGATTTGGAATGAATGATCATATAGAAGTGTTTAATGATAATGAAATTAAAGGGGATGTACACATGTATATAAGAACTATTGTCTATGTATTTATCTATGGAGGAACACCAATGAGTTTTATATCTATTTACAATGTGATGTGTAAATTTCAACAATAGAATTAGAGAATTAGTGGTTGAAGTGGAATGTAATGAGGTGATATTGATAGAGGGATTTTCATATATATTTATAATGAATCAATGGAATGGAATTGTTTTCTAAGGTTATCATAGATTAATTTATCATGGAAATATTTCAGTGTTTCATCAAAGAAAAAAACACATTCAACTAACATATAACAATATTCCAAATCATGTAGAATATGATGTTTTGGGTATATAGAGGTAAAATAGAAGTTAACATCTAGTATATATCATAATAAATTTCATACATTAAGAATCATTGTGGGTTTTTTGTATATGTTGTAGGAATGTATGATCTCTATGAAATGAGGCAATTTTGAATGAAAATTTTTATAGAATATAAGAATTATAGAGTAAATTATATGATCTAAATGAATTGGGGATAAATAGAAAAAAAAATATTGAATTAAATATTTTTTGGGATTTTACGATAATTATTTTCTCGATTTTTTAATATTCTCTTTATAGACTGTGATTGTAATGCCCCGGAAATTTTAAGGAAATTTTTTTCATAAATTCTTTGGGATTTTACAAGAACGCAGTTTTTAACAGAACCTGATTCCGAGGCCCGGTGTGCCCGGAATCAATTTTTGAAATTTTGTTAAGCTTAAATTAACACTCGTAAGCAGTTTTACTGAAAAAGTGTAATAACTCTTAGACGGTTACTCAGATCAGAAATATGATGGCACCGTTGCACTCAAGATGGCGGGTTTACCCTAGGCGCGACTTAAGTTTAGTCGGCGCAGGCCTCCTGTGAGAAATTCCAAAAATGGCTTAACAGTAAATAAAATAATAAAATAAATTATTTTATTTTTGAAATGCTTATATCACACAAATGGTAGCTCGGATTACAAATCTGAGAGAACTGCTGAACCTGTGAGGGCATGGTTTATTTAGGGAAATACTAACTTCGGTCGGCGCGGGCCACCATAAAAAGTTAGTTTTTAGCCGCAAATAAAATTATTAAATGACAATTATTTTATTGTAAAATTAGTATATTATAAACGGTAACTCGGATTGAAAATCCGAGATTACTGTTGGATTCTTTGGGGTGTGTTTCACTTAGGGAGAGCCTAACCTTGACCAACGTAGGTCGAGGGTGACTGATAATAATCTTCTGAACTTTTTTTCGAGGAAGTTCAGTAAATGTACGTGTGGGTTTTTCTATCTTTTGAATCGGTACCCGGAATCAAAATCCGAGGGTACTGATGAAACCACAATGCTGGTAATTGCTTAGCAACACCTTTTCAGAAGGTGCGTTTCCTCGGGTGTTGGTGTAAAAAAAGTGGGGAATAAAAATATAATTGTTTTATTTTTATTTCTTCACTAAGCGGTTTAAGTGAAAATTAAGTTGTGTCTCAACATAATTTCTCTTCTCTAGGTGTTAGATCCTAGGTGTGGGAGTTGGAGTGGGACCCACCAGTTTTTAAATTCCCATGAGAGGATTAAGGGTGTGGTGGGTCCCACATGATCCCCCACCTTTTCAAATTCCCTAACCCCTCTAAACATTAATTGAGTGACTCTTCACCTCCCACATTAATTCATGCCACCTAAACACTAATTAATATGATGTTGTAAGATAATTTAATTATGTAAGTTATGTTTTGAATTTTGGATTTTTGAAATGGATGGCTTAAGTAATAAAATAAGAGGTATCTTATTTTATCTGGGTTTTAGCTTGTAGAGTTGAGTTTTTGGGAGAGTTCTAGTTTTTGAAGTGTTTCATCCTTCCACGAAGAACTCCATCCTCATTGTTGAAGAACGTGATGAAGGTCGGTGCCAACCTCGACTTCCTTTTTCTCAATGCTTGACGAAGCGATGCCATCATCCCGTAGCAACTTCTACGGAACAACGGAGCTTTCCTTTTCTTCGTCAAGCAATCAACCTTTGTGAATCGAGGTAGGTGGATTAATTTGAGAATGGTATTATTCCCTTGGTTGTTCCTTCTAAAACAAAGATCCCCGATCAACTCATCATTAAGTTGATCCGCGAAGAATATGTTTGCGGGGTGGGAATTCTTGTTTGCGAGGAAAACTGTAGGGGTTTTTATATATTATTGAATTCGTTTTATTGATTATTCATATCCTAAATTCATGACGAGGATGACCAAATAAACATGATCATCCTCCTACACATAAACCATTCTCATTTTTCTTTCTATTCTTCACGTGTTCTTCATGCATTCTTCAATGTCCAAATATTTATTGATGCTGGAATCACAGAGTTTTGTTGAGCGCAATATTTGGATGTGAAGCCCTCGATGAAAGGATCACAAATATGCAATCGTTTAATTTTTCAGGCTTGGAACGAAGCCGCAATGGCTCGAGGAAGGAGGCGTCCATATATTTATTGACGCTGGAAACTCAATGTTTCCCTGAGGGAAACATACGGACGTGAAGATCTCGACCCGAGGATCAAGGATATTCATTCGTATCTTTTTTCCGAGTTAAATTGAAGTCAGAATGGAGTGCGGAAGGATCTGGAGGTGCAGCTGGTCGGCAGCCTAAGGTGGTGGCCATGTGTAAGGAAGAGTAGGCGCTAGTTTGGGTGGTGGTGCGTGGATTTTGGGTGTGTTAAGTTAAGAATTAAATTAAATTAAAAAATAATAATATAATAATGTGATTATTATTTTCATTGGGAAAACCGTATTTTGACGGTATCTTCTTCGTGCGACCTCGGTTTCACGAACCGTTAGTTGCAGTGGGACCCTGACTTTGAGATGGAATTTTTGAGACAAATATTGGATGTTCTTTTCTTTTTTTTTTTGGATCGGGTACCCGAAACGCTCGTACATAATAGATTTAATATTATTATTAAATATTTGACCCGCCATAACTCATCTGTGCGACATCCGATTAACTCGCCGTCAACGGCGATGTGACTCTGACTTTATGACGGTCAATTCAAGTCTAATGTTGGATATTAAATTCAGGTTCGTGGCTCGGGCCCACGAAACACCGAATAATAATATTATTATTATTATTACGGGATCTTGTATAGGACATATCTCTCTCATACAGTGTCGGAATGACGAACCATCTGCGACGTTGTGACCCTGTAATTAATATGGATGTTTTATGGCCAATTTTTGATATTTAAGTCGAGGTCGAGGCGCGGGCCCCATGAGGCCCGGTTCACGCGTTTTGCGGTGAAATGAAACTTTTTCAGCAGCTATCTGTTTTAGACCAATGGGTATTCCATCTCGTGTGCTTTTCCATATGGATCGTAATGATGTGACCGGTTTGATTAACCTGTGTCATTTGATGTACGGCCGGGTTTGTTCGAACCCGAATCCAACCGGGCCCTCGGAGCGGAAATGCTTAAAACATAAGGACCGGGCGTCCGATTGAAGTTCCGTCGACTTTGTTGGATTCCTATTGATGAGACGGAACTTTTGGCATAAATCACCTGAGGTTTGGAGGCAGTTGGAGTATAGCCGGGTTGGATTGTACCCAAAATCCAACTGGGCCCCTGGAACAGAAAAGCCGATAACATTCAAACCGGATGTCCGTTTGAAAAACTGTCAGCGGCGTTGGAAATCACGTTGACAAACAGTCCCTTTGATTATAACCTATGATATTTCAGGGTACAGTTGAGATACGGCCGGGTTGGATCACACATGAAACCAACCGGTCCCCTGGGACGAAAAGGCTAATAACTCCCAGACCGGGCGTCCGATTGACGTTCTGTCTGTTGCGTTGAGACCCCTATTATGAGGCGGTCCTTTGAGATACTTCTTCTTGGGACTTTGAGATATTTGAAGTATCGAACTGTAGCTCGTGCAGCGGCCCCTCGTGGAGACGAGCGTACGGAGTACAAAGACCATGTAGCCGGCTGAGTCTTGACGACTGCTTGACCGACTCAACTTGGAGTGAGTCGACTAGCCCAGTGGACAAAGCACTACTTGTTTGTGTGTAGACCCATGGAGGACGGAACACTACTGTGTGACAGTGCAGACCCACGGTACTCATCCGAAGAGTACCTCTGCTGGCTATTAGGGGGAGTGCACTACTATGTTTGGTTGTCATACCTCGGTGTGAAGCTCTACTATGTTTGGGTGGCTGACCCGCTGTACTCGACAGGAGGAGTACCTTAGCAGTCTTAGGTCAGTGAGCAATACCTCAGAGTCCTGACAAGACCACTATACACTCCAGAGACGGGGCTCTTCAGTAGTTATGGTTTCGATAATGAAAATCCTGGTTTGAGCTGAGTCTATGACCTTTGTGTTTAACTCATGATTGAGATGGGTCACTTGATAACTTAGGTATATTTATGGGCATATACCTGGGTATTGGTTATCTGTTGATTTCATAATCTTTGTGTTTCCTCATGATTGAGATGGGTTACTTGATTAATTCGGTATATATATGGTTATATACCTATGTAGAGGTTATCTGTTGATATCTTATTTTTGGTTATCCTTGTTGTATTTATTGATACCTTGAGGGTCTCGGGGTCCCTACTGAGTATCGTTATACTCACCCCTGCACGGGCTATGCCCGCACCTCGTTGTGTTGGTTGTAGATGACGGGCAGTGCAGACAGAGGCCGAGTGTTCGAGGACTGGACGGTACCCAGAGGTGGACCTCACAACGAGACAATATCTGGTGGTGGACATCAGGATGAGACGACACTCAACGGAGGTTGATGGGAGAGAGCATTTTGGAGGCTATATATACCTACCCTTCAGGTAGGATCCGTGGTGGACAATCCAAGAGTTGCACTATCTATACCTACCCTTCAGGTAGGATCCTTGGTGGACGATCTAGGAGTTTCTTGTCACCTTCCGGCTGTTTTATCTTTTTCCTTGTACTTTACAGTTGGGCTTGTATTTCCGGCCCTTTTAATTTCAACACAGCTTCTTTCAGTTTTACTTAGTGTTTTACTTCCGCTTGTACTCTGTGGTGTTTTGTTTACTTTTATAAAGGTAATGCCTTTCCAGTTATCAGGATTTACACCTTTGGTGTTAGTCGCCAGCCCCTGGCCTATGGAAGGTGGGCATGGGGTAGTCACGACACGGGCCCCGAGGGCGGGTCATGACAAATTGGTATCAGAGGAGTTGTTTCTACCACATAACTTATAACTCTGATATTCCCTTTCTGTGAAGCAATAGTGTTAAGGGTACTAAGTGTGGTTTTCAGTTCATGGAGTCCAGTGTTGGTGTGGCGGCCGACGTATCCATACACCAGGACCTTGACTACTGATTTCCGACTTTGTGCATGAAAAAACTGATTGCGTGTGTGTTTCAAAGAGTTTTAATGATAGATCAAACTAGGTCAACTCACCAGGTATAAATCATTTGACCATGTCGTATCTGTTCAGGATGTCTCTACGCAGACAGTCAGTTGGAGTTCTGAGATTGTACTCGATGGCGGCCCACCGAGCGACGAGGCTCTGGTGTGGGGCCCTTTTTACTATGTTTCCACCCTCGGGTGGTGTACCAGCAGCACCACCACATGTTGGGCAGTAGATTCTAGAAGTTATACTAGCGATATGTGCACGCTGGCAGAGCGCGTTGCACGAGTTCCAATAGTAGAGGCCTCCGAGGTTACGAGGTGAGGTAGATTCCCAGACAGCAGAGGACTAGCTGGAGGTGATTGCTAGAGTATTCCGCCTAGCTGAGACACCAGTGGAGTGGATGGTGGACTTGACCACTAGTGTTTTCCAATAATGACAATGATGATGGTCTACATAGTGATGAGGCTTTGGTATGTTGACTGATGCCTGAGATAGTGCCTTCGTGTAGTGTGTCAGCTATACATCACTACCTATTTGTCAGCAGTTACAACCAGTGGTACCGGTTGGTGACACATGTAGGCTTACTGCCTTATACATGTTCCAACATTAGATACCCTCATGTTCTGAGGCGAACCTGACTCACAGGCGGTTGAGGACTAGCTTGAGGAGGTGGCTGAGAGTTTTCTGGAGCTTATACAGCTTTGGCAGGACGATGTGTCGGTAGGTGAGAATTCATCGAGGCATACCGAACATTCCGGGTAATCGATGAATACGATTCGATCAGTGCAATAGAACTCGGACCTCTGAGCATGTTGTTTTTCAGGATATTCAAGCCATCACTTTTTCCTCTATGCATTCCTACTCAAGTTAGGGTGCTAGAGAGAACATTGAGGTTGAATGTTCTTTGGCTGAAGGAATATTGCTAGAGAATGTTAGAAGTTGGAACGCAGCGAGATGGTGCCAGTCTCAGAGACTTGGGAGTGTGAATGTTTCAAGAAGAGGAAATGTTAAGGATATATAATCTTGCAGAGCAGCAGATGTGGAGGCAGATCTAGGAGAGCAACATGGGGTGGTGTACATTTCAACATCGTACAACCCCCGCCTTTGTTGTACCCTCCAGGATCAGGGAGCTGGAGGGCAGGGGAAGAGAGTTGCTGAATGCGGTCAATGAGTGCGACTGAAAGGTCTCTATGGATGATTCGAAGTACGGAATTTGTTTTCTACTAGCTGTCATCGCCACAGACATCGATAAGAATCATCCCTTCCTTCAATGAATCTAGTCCCAGACCTAGAGTTTCCGGTTAAGCCATTGACTTGACCCTCACGTCTGGAGATACCTTTGAGAGGAGACTCGATAGTCACACATATGCCAACGGTTTGATCAGACCCTTGAGGCGAGAGTCTCGGTTGGGACTTCTTGGTGACAACGTCGAGGCCTTACGACGTTAGTTTGAGTATGGATTGGGAAATCACTGTTCATACACAAATTGACGATATTAGGGAAACGTTGGGATGGGTTTTCCTTGGTTGGAGAAAAGGAATCCCCAGGAATCATAGGATAAACTCGTGCATTGGAGGGTGTAGCTGATCATTCTTAAGTCAGCCAACCTTATGCTCGTGGCATCAGGAGTTTGAGTTTCAGTTCTAATCAGTAAAGGGAGACCTCTAGAGTTCGAGGATGAAGACCACGTTATTATACGAGTCTCACCTCGACGGGGTTTACAGGGATGTAGCCGAGGCGGCGAGATAACTATGAGGTTCAAAATACCTTTCTAGGTTCCAAGTAGGGTAGGCGAGGTGGTTTACCGCTTCACCTTTCCACCTCAGTTGCACCGGGTGAATGAAATCTTCCACGTACCTCGGTTGAGGAGATACGTGCATGATCCTTCACACATCATCGACCTCAGGGAGTTGGACGTCGATGACAGGGCGACATGTACGAAGGTTCCGGAAGAGATTGAAGATCGACAAGAGCGGGTCCTATGAGGATGGTCGATTCCTCTTGTTTGTTTTCATAGGCAGCATGGGAACCTCCAGGTGAGCACATGGGAGCGGAAGGCTCAGATGCATGCTCAGTACTGCTTATGTATCCCAATTTTTTGTTAAAGATTTACGGGGACGTAAACCCCTGAGGTGGGAGTAATGTAAAGACCCAGAAATGTTATGGAAATTTTTTTTTAAATTATTTGGGATTTTACAAGAACACAGTTTCTGACGACACCTGATTCCGAGGCCCGGTGTGCTTGGAATCAATTTCTGAAATTTTGTTAAGCTTAAATTAACGCTCGTATGCAGTTTTACTGAAAAAGTGTAATAACTCTTAAATGGTTACTCAGATCAGAAATCTGAGAGCATCGTTACGCTCAGGATGGCGGGTTTACCCCAGGTGCGACTTAATTTTAGTCGGTGCGGGCCTCCTGTGAGAAATTCAAAAAATGGATTAACAGTAAATAAAATAATTAAATAAATTATTTAATTTTTCAAATTCTTATAACTCACAAATGGTAGCCCAGATTAAAAATCTGAGACTACCGCTAAACTCCTGAGGGCATGGTTTATTTAGGAAAATACAAACTTTAGCCGGCGTGGGCCACCAGAAAAAGTTAGTATTTAACCGCAAATAAAATAATTAAATGACAGTTATTTTATTGTAAAATTTGTATCATTGAAACGGTAACTCGGATTGAAAATCCGAGAGTACTGTTGGATTCGTTGGGGCGTGTTTCACTTAGCCAGAGCCTGACCTTGACCGGCGCGGGATGAGGGTGAATGATAATAATTTTCTGAACTTTTTTTCGGGTACGTTCAGTAAAGGTACGTGTGGGTTTTTCTATCTTTTGAACCGGTACTCGGAATCGAAATTCGAGGGAAACGATGAAACCGTAGCGCCAGTAATTGTTTAGTAACACCTTTTCTGAAGGTGTGTTTGCTCGGGTGTTGGTGTAAGAAAAAATGGGGAATTAAAATATAATTGTTTTATTTTTATTTGTTCACTAAGAAGTTTAAGTGAAAATTAAGTTGTGTGTCAACTTAATTTCTCTTCTCTAGGTGTTAGATCTTAGGTGTGGGAGTTGGAGTGGGACCCACCGGTTATTAACTTCCCATTATAGGATTAAGGGTGAGGTAGGGCCCACACGAGCCCCCACCTTTTCAAATTCCCTAAACCCTCTAAACATTAAATTAGTGACTCCTCACCTCCCACATTAATTCATGCCACCTAAACACTAATTAATATGACAACTTAAGATCATTTAATTTTGTATGTTAGATTTTGAATTTTGGATTTTTGAAATGGATGGTTGATGTAATAAAATAAGAGGTGTCTTATTTTATCTGGGTTTTGGCTTATGGAGTTGAGTTTTTGTGAGAGTTATAGTTTTTGAAGAGTTTCATCCTTCCACGAAGAACTCCATCCTCATCATTGAATAACGGAATGAAGGCCGGTGCCAACCTCGGCTTCCTTTTTCTCGACGCATGACGAAGCGACGCCGTCATCCTGCGGCAATGTCTACGAAAAAACTGAGCTTTCCTTTTCTTCGTCAAGTAATCAAACTTTGTGAATCTAGGTAGGGGGATTAATTTGAGAATTGTATTATTCCCTTGGTTGTTCCTTCTAAAACAAAGAACCTAGATCAACTCATCATTAAGTTGATCCGTGAAGAATAGGTTTGTGGGTTGGGAATTCTTGTTTGCGGGGAAAACTGTAGGGGTTTAATATATGTTTGAATTCGTTTTATTGATTCTTCATATCCTAAATTCACGATGATGATGACCAAATGAAGATGATAATCGTCCTATACATACAGCATTCTCCTTTTTATGTTTATTCTTCACGTGTTCTTCATGCGTTCATCAATGTCCAAATATTTATTGACACTGGAAACACGGAGTTTTGTTGATCGCAATATATGGATGCGAAGCCCTCGATGCAAGGATCACAAATATGCGATCGTTTAATTTTTCGGGCTTGGAACAAAGCCGCAATGGCTCGTGAAAGGAGGTGTCCAAATTTTTATTGATGCTGGAAACTCAATGTTTCCCTGAGCGCGACATACGGACGCGAAGATCTCGACCCGAGGAACAAGGATATGCATTCAAATCTTTTTTCCGAGATAAATTGAAGTCGGAATGGAGTGCAGAAGGATCTTGAGGCGCAGCTGGCGGGCATCCAAAGGTGGTGACCAAGCGTAAAGAAGAGGAGGCGCTAGTTTGGGTGGTGGTGCATGGCTTTTGGGTGTGTTAAGTTAAGAATTAAATTAAATTAAAAATAATAATAATATAGTAATTTTATTTTTATTTTCGTTGGGAAAAATGTATTTTAATGGTATCTTCTTCGTGCGACCTCGGTTTCACGAACCGTTAGTGGCAGTGCGACCCTATCTTCGAGACGGAATTTATGAGTCCAATATTATATGTCCTTTTGGGGTTTTTGGATCGGGTACCCGAAACGCTCATACATAATAGATTTAATATTATTATTAAATCAATGACCCGCCATAACTCATGTGTGCGACGTCCGATTGACTCGCCGTCAGCGGCGATGTGACTATGTCTTTAAGACGGTCTATTCATGTCTAATGTTGGATATTAAATTCCGGTTCATGGCTCGGGCCCACGAAACACCGAATAATAATATTATTATTATTATTACAGGATCATGTATCAGACATATCTCTCTCATACGGTGTCGGAATGACGAACCATCTGTGACGTTGCGACCCTGTAATTAAGACGGATGTTTTAAGACCAATTTTTGATATTTATGTCGAGGTCGAGGTGCGGGCCCCATGAGGCCCGAATCGCGCATTTTGCGGTGAAATGAATCTTTTTCAGCGGCGATCCGTTTTGGACCAATGGGTAGTCCATCTCGTGTGTTTTTCTGCTTGGATCGTAATGGTGTGACCAGTTTGATCAACCGGTGTCATTTGAAGTACGACCGGGTTGGTTCAAACCCGAAACCAACCGGGCCCTCAGAGTGGAAACACATATAACTTAAGGACTGGGCATCCAATTGAAGTGTCGTCAACTTTGTTGGATTCCTCTTGATGAGACGAAACTTTTGGCATACATCACCTGAGGATTGGACGCAGTTGGAGTATAGCCGGGTTGGATTGTACCCAAAATCCAATTGGGCCCCTAGAACGGAAAAGCCGATAACTTTCAAACCGGATGTCCGTTTGATGAACTCTCAGCGTCGTTGGAAATCACGTTGAGAAAAAGTCCCTTTGAGTATATCCTATGATATTTCAGGGTACAATTGAGATACGGCGGAGTTGGTTCTAACACGAAACCAACCGGGCCCCTAGGATGAAAAGGCTAATAACTAACAGACCGGGCGTCCGATTGATGTGCCGTCTGTTGAGTTGAGACCCCTATGACGAGGCGGTCCTTTGTGATACTTCTTCGTGGGACTTTGAGATACGTGGAGTATCGACATGTAGCTCGTGGAGTGGACCCTCCTGGAGACGAGCGTATGGAGTACGGAGACAATGTAGTCGGCTAAGACCTGATGACTGCTTGATCGACTCAACTTTGAGTGAGTAGACTAGCCTAGTGGATAGAGCACTACTTTATTTGGGTGCCGACCCATGGCGGAAGGAGCACTACTTCGTGACAGTGCAGACCCACGGTACTCGTCCGGAGAGTACCTCTGCAGGCTATTAGGGGGTGTGCACTACTGTGTTTGGGTGGCATACACCGGTGGGAAGCACTAATGTGTTTGGGTGGGTGACTCGCGGTACTAGACAAGATGAGTACCTTAGCAGTCTTAGGTTAGTGGGAAGTACCTCGGAGTCGTGACATGACCACTATACACTCCAGAGACGGGTCTCTTCAGCAGTTATAGGTTCGATAATGAAAATCCTGGTTTGAGCTGATTCAATAATCTTTGTGTTTACCTCATGATTGAGATGGGTCATTTGATAACTTAGGTATATGTATGGGCATATACCTGGGTAGTGGTTATCCATTTATTTCATAATATTTGTGTTTCCTCATGATTGAGATGGGTTACTAGGTAAATTGGGTATATGTATGGGCATATACCTAGGTAGAGTTTATCTGTTGAGATCTTCTTTGTGGTTATCCTTGTTGTATTTAGTGAGACCATGAGGGTCTCGGGGTCCCTACTGAGTATCTTTATACTCACAATTGCACGGGCTATGCCCGCACCTCGTTGTGTTGGTTGCCGACGACGGGTAGCGCAGACAGAGGCCGAGTGTTCTAGGACTGGATGGTACCCAGAGGTGGACCTCACGACGAGACAATATCTGGTGGTGGACTTCATGACAAGAAAACACTCGAAGGAGGTTGGTGGGCGAGAGAATTTTGGAGGCGATATGTACCTACGCTTCAGGTAGGATCCATGGTGGACGATCCAGGAGCTGCGCTACCTGTACCTACCCTTCAGGTAGGAACCTTGGTGGATGATCCAGGAGCTGCTTGTCACCTTCCTGCTGTTTTATCTTTTTCCTTGTACTTTACAGTTGGGCCTGTATTTCCGACCCCTTTACTTTCAGCAAAGCTTGTTTTAGTTTTACATATTTTTTTTACTTCTGCTTATACTCTGTGGTGTTTTTTTTACTTTTATAAAGGAAATGTCTTTACAGTTATCGGGATTTACACCTTTGGTGCTAGTCGCCAGCCCCTGGCCAATGGAAGGCGGGCTTGGGGTAGTCATGGAACGGGCCCCGAGGATGGGTCGTGACAGTGATTCAAGATGATATCATTGTGAAACAGAATATAGGCTATTTATATAAACCATTGAACTCTAGAACTACTGGTTATTCGTAGTAGTAGTGAAAACTTTCGATTATGAAGGAATATGAGAAGAATCATTTTGGCCTTTGTAAAATAAACTCTGTTGAAAACGTAAAAAAATTCATTATTTTATTAATCCTTTAAACGATTATTATAAGGTTATGTAGAAGTATAATTGATTACATTAATTTTTTACAATGTATTTGAATTTTGAGTGATTTTTTTTCATTTTAGTGGTAAAAAAGTAAAATATCAGAAGGTTTGTCTATATTTATTATATTTTTGTGATAGTATTTTAAAATACATGAAATTTATATTAATATATGGTAATAGGAAAATGTTCAAATATCACTATATATTTTATAAATTATCATATTCTTCTAATTTTAATAAATTTGCATTTTTTCTCCCGTTGAGTATGACTATTTTCAATCCACATAAATTCTCTTCTTACCTTTTCACATGGGAGTGAATATTCTTATTTTAAGTTTATATTTGATAAAAAAGGAATACTGAGATCAAAAAACATTAAAAAAATTTATTGGAGTTCATTCCATTAATATAAATTTATACTAAATGACATGAAATTTTAGATACCATAATTTTATTCTATGTTGAATAGATTGTGTGACAGAAAACACAAATCTAATCCAAAACATTACTAAAATAAACTATGTCATAATAAAAATATATTAATATTATATACATAGTTTATTAAATTATTATAATAATTTAGAATAATTATTTATTATTTTTCTCTTTGTTTAATTGTTTAAAATTTATTTCTTTCAAAGAACCATTTAAAAAAAGTGTATTTAATTTTATATTAATAAATTAATTTTCTCAATGTAAAATTTTTATAACAATACATAATATTTTAATTTATATTCAAATATATCAATATTAAATTATATAAAATTATATATGAATTTTCTGTAAAAAAACATGTGGGTTAAAAAAGAAATTTTCTAAAAAATAGTGTTCTTATAAAATATTAAATATATATGTATATATATATATATATATTAGATAATAAATTTTAAAATTACAATTAGAAATACAAATCTTCATTATTTGTTCAAAATTTCAAAATTTTATTATGATTAATTTTTGGTATTTTTTCTAATAGGATTGATCTTGAGGATGATGAAAGAAAATATAATTCTCACAATAACACCAATTTTATTATGATTATAATATTAAACTATGAATTAAAATTTTTTAAAACAACTTTATAGAAAAAAAAGTATTTTATAAGTGAATAAATAAATTTCAAAATTTTAATTTTAATTTTTAAAACAATATTTTACATTTTATAATTTAAGATATGTTTTTCAAAAAACTAAACACATTTTCAATTTAATTTTTCAAAATTAGTTTTATTCAATTTTTAAAATTGAATCAAAAAAATGGATTAAAAATTTATATTCATTATTTCAAAATTATATATTATGTGCCAATATATTTTTTCTAAGATTGTTAATTACATAGGAAAAACTTGGTAGAATGTTGAAAAAATGGTAAAAATGAGTATCCTTTGAGTTATAGGACCTCTCAAAGTTAAAACATGATTCTAATTGTATGGTGGAGGTTTTGATCAACCTTATCTTATCTTTATTCCATTTTCCCCAATTTCGGAGCCACCATCCTTGAGAGATACATCCCATTATTGATATTTTTTGGTATTTACAAAAAATTCAGAACAATCCATAGTTAAAAGGGTCACCCATCTAAACATAATCTTCTATTAAAACCAATTAGTTCAACCAAACCACCGTAAAACCTTAACTTACAAACTCTTAAACCACATTAGAAGGCTTTTTTATTCTAAAATATTCATCCATAAATAGATTAATCCTCTTAAAAAGGTGAAAATCTAAGAATTGAAGTATAAGATCCAAAAATCTCTATCCTATTTCTATTATTAATGTCCTTTTGTTATTATAATTTTTTTTACTATAATATAATGATAAAATAAGTCTCATTATTATATAGTTATATTCTTATTATTATGGTACAAGCATTATCCAACCTCCCATTAAACATTATGATAAATGAAAATGTGAATCTTGTGTTGTAGGGACTACTACCTCCACAACATAAGATGTATCATTTTCCTTCTTCACTATTAAAAGATAGTCAAAATTGTTAATATTTTATATAATACATATATTTATAAAATATTATTTAATCATAATATTTAAGTCATATGACACATTTTCCTGCTATGGAATATAATATATTCATCCATGCACACATATGGATTACCACCTCTCTAGAATGATATGTGTTCATTTTTTATTTCCTCACCAACATAAAAGGTTATTCATGAAAAATATTCAAAAAATATTAATATGAAATTTATTATATGAATATATTTTCTTGTAATATATATTTATTAGTTCTCTAATTAATAAAAATTGTAAGAAAATTTTATTATATTTTCAGTCAGAAACAAAAAAACTAAAAGGAAAAAAATTTAATCAAAATAATTTTTTTGTAACTATCATGATTTCCCATAAGCCTTTGTAATTATATAATATCACATTAACAAAAAAAATAACATCATTAATCTTATATTTTCATTATATTTTATCTTTATCACCTCATGATCATCCATTAATCATGGAATATTCATGATTTAATCTATTTGACCACCTACATGAACACTTCAACAAAATTTAATGAAATATTGTCATGAAAATGTAATAAACGATAAAATATGATTTAAATATGAATATAATAATTTTTAATTTTTGGGAAAGGATAGATCAATTTATATCTCATTAATATAGAAGATATCATTCTTTTCTTTAAAAGACATCAAAAAATGAAATATTTAAATTTCATTTGATAGGGTAAAAAATAAATTCATGATGAAAGCTAATATAAAATTCATAAATAATTATAAATCAACCCTAATATTAGTTATTTCGGAATTTTTATCTTCAGTTTAATAATAAATAATGACACCATTCATATAAAACATGTTTTTAATTTTTAAATTTATAAACCCCTGATGGCGAGAAATATGTAAGATCCAATTCATAATTAAATGTACATAATGATTATTAATTTAGAGTATAAATGAAAATATTTATAAAGAACATTATTGTAAATGTACTTAATACAAGTAATTTAATTATTAAACCCTTTTTTTTAATTTCATAATGAATTAGTACTATAGAAACTTTTTTTCATATAAAATTCTACTATTTGAGATGTGGTGTATTACAGTAGTAATTTAACTTAAGAGGTTTGTATGACTTCAAATTGAAATATTACATCATGATAATCTCTATATTCATGATATATAGATTTTCAATTATAACCTCTCCATCCTTTAAGGGATAATATATTTATACCAGTCAATCTTTATGGTTTCTATTTCAATTTTTCATTTAAAAATTGAGTCCACTTAAAACATTTAACACATTGGTGGAATCTATATACACTATAAAGTCCTATAATTTTTGTGAGAACTATTTTTTCATAAATACATTGGATTTTTAAAAGTCCGCTAAAATTTACTGTGCTTGATTCTGAGGCCCGGTGTGCCCCAAATCAATTTTTGAAATTTTGTTCGGGTACATTCAGTAAACGTACAAGTGGGATTTTATAAATTTTGAACTAGTGCTCGGAACTGAAATCGGAAGGCACCATTGAACTCGCAGCACTGGTATTCTCTTAAGAAGACTTTCAACTCAATGACAGATGGTCGAGAATAAAAGTTAGTTTTCGTATTTTTATAAAAAAATAATAAAATAAAGTGTACAACACTTTATTTTATTTTAAGCTTCCATGTGTGTGATTATTGGTAAAAACCTACACATGGGAGTTGGAGGTGAGATCGCCACACCCTAAACTCCCATGAGAGGATTTAGTGGTTGGTCCCACCTGAATATAACCTTCCACAGGAGGTAATGATGTGGGGACCACCCGAGGCCATAACCTCTTATTTAAATAATAGGGGTGGGGACCACCCAACCCCTATTAATGGGATGAGAGTATAACCTCTCAAATATCCTTTATTAATGAGGTAGGGCCTCTCCACCTCCCCTAGTTTTTGAATTTGTGCCAACTCCCCAACTAATGTGCCAACGTACTGAATTAATTTGGAGGAGCATTTTCAATTAATTCACATTTTTGAATTTTGTGCCAACGATTAAAATAAAAGAGAAACTATTATTTTGGGCACATTAATTTTAGTGGAAACATGGGGAAGGAAGGGCACGTGGTGAAAATTATCCACTCCAACAAATAACACCCCACCAAAAAAATAATGCGAAGAACATAGGTGATGATTCTTCTTTGACTTCCTTCCCCGGACACCTACCGAAGTAGAGCATCTTCCCTCCTCATTTTCATCAACCAACTGATGCACGAGCTTGGATTGAAAGTGTGCGGTGGACATTATGACTAGAGGTATCCTCTATCTTCCTTCCATGACTCTGTTGATGAATGAAGAATGACGAAACAAAGGTAGGGTTTTAGTTTCTTTAATGTGAAATTTTATTCCTTTCTTTTAAAAATGAAGAATGATGATAATTATCATTGTGGTGGAATTTTGTTCTTCGTTCTTGAGAACCAATTATTACCACCCAAAATTCAGAGGGTGCTGGCCAAACCAAAATGGCCCGACCCCTCCAACGATCTTGTTTTTTTATTGAACATCGGCTTGGCGATGACGTAAGAGGAAACTGAGGCGGCAATGAAAAATTCCGCCCTACCCACGACCTCTGTGAACCATGACACCCTAATGGCGTTCTGCACCACCTCCAGCTGATCCCACGCCGGCCCGGCCTCCCGGTCGTCCGGCCCCCCGGGCCACGCACGCACCCCATCAGAACCCCACACCAGCTCTTACCCTGCCAAACCTGGGTCCCACTTTGCTGCGATTCACCCCGAACCGGCTGTCGCTCGGCCGCCTGCCTTCTTTGCCGCCCTCCTGGCCGCCTCCTAGGTGCACCCGGGCGCCCGCCGCCCGCTTGGCCGCGCCGCTACCCAGCCACCCCTAAGCCGGCCTCTGCGTGACCCGCACGCACCCAGCCCGTTGGCCTTTCCGGCTTCCTTACGGCCACCCGGCTGAGTCGGTGTCCCGGCTCCCTCGAGGCCACCCTGGCCAACCAGCTTGCCCAGCCCCTCTTACGGCCCCCAGCCGAGCTGGCGTCCTGACCCCCCCTCACGGCACCATGGCCGAGCCGGACCGGCCATGCCCACTAGGCCGAGCCGCACCGAGCCGCGCTAGGCCGCAACGTCATGATGCTCCAGGCCGAACTGGCCCTGAGCTCATGCCGAACATGCCCTGAGCTCGGGACGAACTGGCCCTGATCTCGGGCCGAACTGGCCCTGAGCCTGGGCTGAACCCCTCTCACAGTTCATGGGGCCAGTTCTAGTGGATCGGGTTGAACATAACTAGATGACCCACCCAACGGGCCAGTTCAGACTCAGTGAGTATGACCGGGTTGACCCAGACCCGGTCAGACCGTACCCCGGCCCTCTAATGGTCCATTACTTAGGCCATAACATTGGCACCAAATGGTCGTTTGATGAACCATCAGCGGTGATTGTATTCTTGGAGCATGAAGGTCTCTTTGAGTATACCCCACCTGAGATCATGGTATTTTTGAGTTATGGTCAGGTTGGTTCGTACACGAATGCTACCGGGCCCCCGGGACTAAAAGCATAATAAATCACAAATCGGGCATCTGATTGTTTCTCCGTCAGTTGCATTGATACCTCTTCAACGTGGAAGACCCTTGAGATAATTCTACATGGGACTTCGAGACAGTCAGAGTATTGACCTGAAGATCGTGGAGAGGATCCTCTCAGAGATGAGCGAGCTTAGTGCATAGACCTAGTAGATGGCTGAGACCTGATGACTGCTGACCGTTTCAACTCGGAGTGACTCAATTATCCCATTGGGAAGCGCCTCAATGTTATGTGGTAGACCCATGGTGGGGAGCTCCTCTGTGTGATGTGGTATACCCCTGGAACTCGACAGGATGAGTATCACAACATGCTACGAGGGGGACTGCCTCTATGTGACGTAGCAGACCAATCGTGGGGAGGACTTCTGTGTAACACCGCAGACCCACGATTCTCGATAGTAGAAGTACCTCAGTAGTCCAAAGATATTGGGAAGAACCTCTATGTAACAAGAAAAGCCCACTGTACTCGATTGAGGAAGAGTACACCATCGGCCGAGGATCAGACAGTGTGACTAGGGATTTTTCGTGATGTTACCCCTAGAATAAAAATTCTAGTTTGTGTTGAGTCAGAGACTTTGTGTTGTCATCATGATTAAGATGTACTACTTCATAACATTGATTTATGTATTTTCATATACCTATGTGAGGTAATCCATTTAAATCATTCATTGGGGTTTATCTTTAATGGATTTTGTGAGACCTTGATTGTCTCAGGGTCCATACTGAGTATTGTTATACTCGACCCTACACGGGTAATGCCCGCACCTCATTGTGTTGGATGAAGACAACGAACCATACTGATGGTGGCTGAGTGTGCTAGGACTAGAGTGTACCCTGAGGTGGAACCTACCATGAATAGGTACATAGAGTAGATAGATGGACGTGGAGTGATGGGGAGGCTATTTGTACCTACCCATTAGGTAGGATTTCCCAGAAGACGATCCAAGAGATAATTTCACCTTTCAGCTGTTTTTTTCTTTCTATTTGTACTTGTAAATTACAGTTGGGCTTGTATTTCCATCCCCTTTTACTTTCAACACTCTTTTTTATATAGTTTTACTTATTTTCTTTCTTTGAATTGTGTGCTCTATTTTGTTTGTTTATATTCATAAAGGAAATGGATTCCTAGTTTTGGGATTTACGCCTTTGGTGATAGTCTCCTGCCCCTGGCCTATTGGATTCACGCTTTGGGTAGTCACGATATTGGCCCCTGGGTATAGTTTGTGACAAATTAGTATCAAAGGAGTCAGTTCTAAAGCAGAACTTTGGACTCCTATCATTATTTTCTATTATTAAATAGTGTTAAGGGTACTAATTTTGGTTTTCAGTTAAAGGAGTCCAAATTTGGTGCAACGACAAACATATCCATACACCAGGACCTTAACTACTGATTTCCAACTCAGTGCATGAAAACACTGATTGCGTGTGTTTTTTCAAAAGTTTTTCTGTATGTCAGCTCAACCAGGTCAGCTCACCAGGAATAATCTTTTGACCGTGTGATATCTTTTTCTTTCAGGATACCACAACACAAATAAATAGTTAGAGGCTGGAGAGTCATACACACTAATATCCCACCGAGCGATGAGGCCTCTGTGTAGGGCCCTTTACCAGCGGAGGCACCAGTGGTACCACTACCCATTGTGCCACCGATGCCTCCAGCCCTAGCATAAGATGATGCATGTGTCTTGAGCGTGTTGCATGAGTTCCAGCCCTAGAGTCCACCTAGGTTCAGGGGAGAGATGAACCCCTAGGCAGTTGAGGATTGGATGGAGGCTGTGGTGAGAGTCTTCTGACTGGTAGGGCTCCATCCGACTTCATGGTGATTATTGCTACCAGCCTCTTGTAGGAAGCAGCAAGATGGTGGTGGATCTTGATGCTCCAGTTTCATAATGAGATGTCACTACTATGGATAGACATTGATAGCCCATTTCAGGTGGAGTTTTTCCCATACACACTTCATATGTTGTAGCTACATGAGCTTTTACATCTACAGCATGGTAGCATGATTGTGGAGCAGTACTCAGCTTCACCGACCACTCATGATACACTATAGATATGGTGTTGGACCCATTCATCAGGTCCTGGACCATCGAGCAGGGGCTTAGATGAGAGATCAGATCATTGATGATCTCCCTAAACATTACGACACATGCAGGGGTGTTAGAGAGAGCCCTCTTAGTGGGGTGTTTCCTTGCTGAGTAGTCACCAACAACGAGACCCACTACTAGTTGACATGTAGCGGAGTCTTCTACAGCTGGTAGTAGAGAGATGATGTAGATGTCCAAGAAAACCAGAACCATAGGTGGATGACTGCATGGATCAGGATCTGGTGTGTGGGGCACCCGGGGCACTGACTTACCTGCTAGGAGTATGCAGTGTTACTCATGTGATGGGCAGGGTCACATGGCTTCTGACTGTCCAACCCGCCATTCTGATGATCACCAGATAGTTGAGGGACCTCCCATGCAGAGGTAGAAATTCGATCGAGGCAGACGACAAGGCGCATGAGGGCGTAACAGAGGAGCTGGTCATGAATCTGGTGGTGGGATACAATTTGAGGTGTTACCAGTACCACCTCTAGGAGGTCTACCCCAACCGTAGGGAGCAGGTGGATAGGCGAGATCTCGACTCCAGGCAGCTGAGGCCTAAGATCAGGGATCTCTGGAGATGATTCTAGGTATAATCTATGTCAATTCCACCTTAGCTGCAGTTCTTATAGACAAAGGTTCCAATCATTATTTCTTTTCTGCATCCCTAGTTCGAAGCTCTGATATTTTTAAGGAGCCGTTAGTTCGATCCATACGGCTAGAGACTTCTATGGGAGAAGACTCGACGATTACATACTGGTGCCGGAAGTGTGAGCTTACTCTAAGAGGTGAGATCATCTATTGGGATATCCTCGTAGTGGCATCGAGTCCTTATGATGTCATCTTGGGTGTGGACGGGTTATCTATAGTCCATGGTCATATCGACTTTATTAATCGAAAAGTGCGGTTAGTCTTCATGGATGGGACCAGGGTCACCTATACCGATTAGAAAGGATCCATTTCATAACATAATAGAATTACATGGAGGAGGGTGCAGCTGATCACTCATCAGTTGTCCTGCCTTACCCTCGGATCAGTAGATATGGAGAGTCCGACATAACCTATAGTGGTGAACCAGTATGCTGATGTTTCCCATGAAGATGTTCCTGGTCACCTCCTTGCAGAGAGGTGTAATTCTACATTGAAATGTACCCCAGGACAACCGTGTTATCAATGCCAACATATTGTATGTCTCCCACTAAGCTTCGTGAGCTGTTCGTACAGCTGGAGTACATGCATGGTAAGGGATTAATCCGGCCATGTGTTTCTATCTAGGAAGCCCCAATTCCATTTTCCAAGAAGGAATATAAAATCCTGGTGCGTTGTTTCGACTACCGTCACCGAAAATAGGTGCCCTTCAAGAACAAGTACCCAGTTCCAAGGATTGATGACCTCTTAGATCAGTTTAAGGGAGCTCAATGGTTCTTGAAGATACACCTCAGATCAGGCTATCACCAGCTCCGAGTTCGAGACAAGGATGTACAGAAGAAGGCCTTCAGGTGTCGGTACGACCACTACGAGTTCTTGGTTATTCCATTTGGCATAAATAACACTCTATCAGTGTTAACGGGACTCATTAATGGGATTTTATAGCTATTACTCGACTACTTTGTTGTAGTCATCATCGAAAACATTTGGATCTACTCGACTTCTGAGGTGGAGCATGCCGACCATTTGCAGGTAGTACTGGACACACTACGAGAGAAAAAACATTATGGTTATCTCTCGATGTTTCAGTTTTGTATTAGAGAGGTTCATATCTTGGGACACATCATCTCATAGGCTAGAGTTGTAGTAGATACAGTGAAGATTGAAGTGGTACTTGCATGGGAGCCACCGAATAGTGTGATGGAGGTACAAATTTTCCTTTGTTTGGATGGGTACTAATTGAGGTTCGTTCCAGACTTCTCCAGAGATGCATCACCACTATTAGCTTTTATAAATAAGTGGCAACCCTTTGTGGGGTCAGAGAGATGCTAGCTGAGCATTCCAGAGTTGAGGCAGAGACTTACTATTGCCCCCATTTTGAGGCTTCCATAGGAGGGCGTAGGGTATGTAGCATACTGCGACGCATCTGGAACCGCACGTGGGTGTGTCTTGATATATGAGCGAGTATTCATCACATATGGTTCTTAGCTACTGAGACAACATGGGCATAACTACTCTACCCATGACCTAGAGTTAGAATCAGGGGTCTTCACCTTGAAGATGTACAAGCACTATTTGATGGGAGAACATTTTACTGTATACTATGATCATAAGAGTCTTAGTTAATTATTCTAGCAGAAGGATCTGAACATGAGATAGCGGTGATGGCTTGAGTTCCTCCAGGACTATGACTTCGAGATAGTCTATACTCCTGGGAAGGTGACCTTTGTTGTAGATGCACTCAGCAGGAGGTCTGGTATACTGTTTCTAGGAGAAGCGATAGAGTAGCTGGCTGCTTTAAAGTTATCCTCTGTGGATAGAGATGCAGTAGCATTCCTACAATCTATCATGGTCACTCCCATAATACATTAGCGGGTCTGAGAAGCATAACCTAGGAATGGTGACTGTGAGACATGACCTGCTCAAATAACCACCGGGAAATCACCTGATGGATTTTCATAAGGTGGGGACCAAGTCACCCACTTTAGAGGACGTACCTTGGTACCACTATCACTTCAGGAGGAAGTGTGTAGGGAGTTCAACATATCCCCTCTAGCGTTACATCTAGGAGTGTCGAAGATGTATCAGTACCTTTGACAATAACACTGGGGGCCCATTATGAATAAGGCGGTAGCAGAGGTTGTTTCTCAATGCCTCACTTTTCAGCAAGTGAAGGTGGATCACCAGGTACCAGCAGGCTTAGTCCAGCCTTTAGAGGTCCTAGATTGGAAGTGGGATGGGATATCCATGGAAATATTGAGGAGTCTTCCACAAAAATTCAGTGGTCACAAATCGATTTGGTTGATCATCGACCGACTGACCATGTTGGCCCACTTCCTACTCATGAGAGAGTAGGGTTCAGCAGAGAGATTGGGACGCCTCTATGTGCAGGAGATTTTGTGGCAACATGGAGTACCTTATTTTGTTTTTTTCGATTGTGACACATGGTTTACTTCGTGGAAATGGAAAGGGTCACAGGAGGATTTCAGGAAAAAACATCGCCTGAGCACCGCCTTCCATCCACAAAAATATGGTCAGTTTGAGCAGACCTTTCCGACCCTCGATGAAAATGCATCTTGTTTCTGTCCTCGACTTCGGTTGTAGCTAGGAGTATCACATACCTTTGGTGAAGTTTTCCAATAACAACAGCTATAACTCCATCATCGGTATGACACCTTTTGATGCGTTTTATGGTTGACCTTGCAGATCACCATTGTGCTAGACAGACCCAGGAGAGTCTGCACTAGTGGGACCAGATATGGTATGGGCTACTAAGGAGAAGGTGCAAATCATCCATGAGTGGATTAAGACTACACAAATCCTGAATAAGTCATATGCTGATAAGAGATGGAGACCTCTAGAGTTTGAGGATGGTGACCACGTATTTCTACGAGTCTCGCCTCAAAATGGTATATGGATATTTGGATGAGGTGGAAAGTTATCTCCATGATTGATCAGACCTTTTCAGGTCCTCAGCAGAGTAGGCGAGGAGGATTAACACTTAGCTCTTCCACCTAAGTTGCATTAGGTGCACGACATCTTCCATGTATCTTAGCTAAGGAGATATGTTAACGACCCTTCTGACATCGTCGATCATGAGGAGATGGACGTCGACTATGGCGCAAAGTTCATAGATGTTCCAGTGGAGACTGAGGATCGACAGGATAGGGTTCTTCATGGACGGTCGATACCACTTGTTCACGTTAACAGGAAGAACGAAAACCTCCAGGAGAGAACATTGGAGCTGGAGTCTTAGATGCATACTCAATACCCAAATTTGTTCCCTTAGTTGGAGATGTAGGTTACATGGACCCAAATCCCTGAGGTGGGGAGAATTTATAGACCAATAAATTATGTGGATTTTTTTGTTAAATACATGGGATTTTATGTGTCAGTGAAAATTTATGACCCTTGATTTTGAGGCCTGGTGTGCCCTGAATCAATTTCTGAAGTTTTGTTCGGGTACGTTTAGTTAACGAACGAGAAGGATTTTAAAACTTTTGAACCAGTGGTCAGAACTAAAATCTGAAAGCACCATTTAACTCGCAACACTAGTATTCTATTAAGAAGACTTTTTCCTTAATGGCGGATGGTCAAGAATAAAACATAGTTTATGGATTTTTATTAAAATATAATAAAATAAAGTGGAAAACACTTTATTTTATTTTATGCTACCCAGTGTGTGATTGTTGGTTAAAACCTCCACATGGGAGTTGGAGGTGGGACGACCACACCCTAACCTCTAATTAGAGGTTACAGTGGTGGGGAACATCCGAATATAACCTCCCACGATAGGTTATGATTTGCGTACCACCTGAGACTATAAACACTCATTTAAATAATAGGGGTGGGGACCACCCGACCCCTATTAATGGGAAAAGAGTATAACCACTCAACTCTCCAACATTATTGAGGAAGAGCCTCTCTACCTCCCCTAGTTTTTGAATTTGTGCCAACTCCCCAATTAATGTTCCAACCTAGTGAATTAAATTAGAGGAGACTTTTCAATTTATTAACCTTTTTAAATTTTGTGCAAATGATTAAAATAATAGACAAACTATTATTTTGTGAAATTTCATTTTGGTGGAAACTTGGGAGAGGAAGGGCACTTGGAGAATCTTATCATCTCCAATGAAGAATGCTTCTCCCAACGAAGAATGAGAAGAATGTTGTCAATTATTTTTCTTCAACATTATTCCCCAGAAACTGACCAATATAGAGAATCTTCCCCCTTCATCGTCGTCAATGAACCTATGCACAATCTTGGATTGGAAGTGTGAAGTGGATGCAACGAACTATGATCTCCTCCATGATAATCTCCTCCATATTCCTTCAACGACTCCATCGACGAATGACGAACGAAGATACAAAGGTAGGGGTTTAGTTTCATTTAAGTTCCATGTTCTTCATTTCATTTAAAAATGAAGAATGGTGATGATTATATTTTTGGGTGGAATGTGGTTCTTTATTCATGAGAACCAATTGTAACTACCCTAAACGAGGATAGTGAAGGCCAAACCAACATGGCCTGACCCCTTCACAGATCTTGTTTTTGATTGAACATCAGCTTGGCGATGAAGCAAGAGGTAACAGAGGTGGAAACAACAAACGTTGCGCTACTCGTGACCTTCGTTAACCGCGCCGCCCTCGCGGCGTTCCACACCACCTCCGACCATACCCACAAGGCCCGGCATCCCGGCCATTCGACCACTCGTGCCACCCATGCGCTCCGGTGCAACCTCGCCTCGGCACGTTCCCTTCTGGACCCACGACCAGCCTGGCTGTGGGTCACCCCAAACTGGCCACCGCCCGACCACTGTTGGGCCACCTGCCTGGCCACCAGCCTAGTCGCACCCAGCCGCACACGGCTGGCCTAGCCTGGAAACATCCCGGCCGCCCCGAGACAGCCTCCGCACAACTTGCATGCACCCGGCCGGCCGACCTGCCCAGCCCTCTCATGGCTACTCAATCGATCCAGTGTTCCGGCTCCCTCACGGCCACCCGGCCTATCGTCCTGCCCAGCCCCCCCACGCGGCACCCTAACCAACTGGCCCGGCTGTGCCCACGAAGCCAAGCCGCACTAAGCCACGTCGGGCCTCGACTTTGCGATTTTCCAGGATGAACTGTCACCAAACCCGGGCCGAACCACTCTCATAGTCCTCTAGGCCGGGCCCGACGGACCGGGTGGAACTGAACGGGCTAACTCGCACATTGGGCTGGGCCAGACCCAGTGAGTTTGACCAGGTCATCCAATACTGTGTCAGCCCTGACTGGGTTGGGTTGATTCATTTCGACCGGGTCGGACAGGACCTGGGCCCACTACTGACCCATTACATACTTTGGTCATAACATTGTCACCGGAAGATAGTTTCACGAACCGTCACCAACACTGGTATTCATGGAACATGATGATCTCTATTGAGTATACCCTACTGGATTTCGAGGTATTTTTGAGTTACATTCAGGTTGGTTTATACATGAATCCAACATGGCCATCCGGACTAAAAGAAAAATAACTCACAGACCGAGCGTCCAATTGAGGCACTGTTAGTTGCGTGGAGACCTATTCAACATGGCTGACCATTGATATACTTATAAGTGGGAATTCGTGATATTTGAGTATCAATCTATAGATCATGGGGAAGATCCTCCCAGAGACGAGCAAGGTTAGTGTAGAGACTTATTAGATGGCTAAACCCAGATGACTGCTGACCGATTTGACTCATAGTGACTCGACTGGCCTAGTGGTGACCGCCTCTATGTGAAATTGTAGACCCACAGTGGGGAGTGCCTCTGTGTGATGCGGCAGACCCACAGTAATTGACAGGAGGAGAACCTCATCAGGTTACGAAGGGGAGAACCTCTGTGTGACGTGACAGACCCATGGTGGGGAGCACATCTTTGTGACATGGAAGACCCATGGTACTCTATAGGAGGAGTACCTCAACAGTCCAAGGTTAGTGGGAAGTGCCTTTGTGTGATGCGGCATGCCCACTATAGTCGATAGAGGAGGAGTACACCTTCAACCGTGGTTCCGACAATGTGACTTAGGATGTTGTTTGATAAAAACCAAAGAATAAAAATCATGGTTTGAACTGAGTTAGAGACTTTGTGTTTTCCTCGTGATTGAGATGGATTACATGATAACATAGGTATATGTATAGGAATATACCAAAGTGAGGTTATCCGTTGAAATCATACTTTTTTGTTTATCCTTGTTGGATTTTGTTAGACCATAAGGCTCTCTGGGTCCTTGCTGAATATCGTTATACACACCCCTGAAAAGGATATGCCCGAACCTCATTGTGTTGAATGCAGATGGCAGATAATGAAAATAGTGGTTGAGAGCACCATGACTGGACGGTACCCGGAGGTGTACACTACGAAGAATCAGTACACAGAGGAGATAGACAGACGTGGAGTGCTATGGAGGCCACATGTACCTACCTTTCAGGTAGGATTTCAGGGAGGTCGATCCCGGAGCTTTTTTCACCTTTCAGTTGTTTTGTACCTTTCCAGTTGTACTTTTACATTACAGTTGGGCTTGTATTTCCGGCCCCTTTTACATTTCAGCACTCTTTTGTATATAGTTATACTTAGTGTTTGGCTTCTAGTTGTGTGATCTGTTGTGTTTTTTTAATGTTATAAAGGCAATACCTTCCTAGTCTATGGATTTATGCCTTTGGTCCTAGTCGCCAGCCTCTGTCCTATGAAAGGTGGGATTGGGGTAGTAATGATATGGGCCCTGAGGGATGGGTCGTGATATACTCTCATTATATGATTTCAATCCATTTATTATTCTCTTATTTTCCTTGGTGATATTTTTCTTCTCATTTCATTTTTTATTTTAAACTATCTCTTAATTAATATTTTAATGTAGTGTGTTTTTCAATAGTTATTTTAAAAAATTTAATTTTTTTCTCTTAAACACCTTTTTTTAAAACATACATGCAATTATGTCAAAACCATAAATTTTATGTTTTTAAATACATTGAAATTAATTGATGAAAATTTAATTTAATATAATTGTATGTTTTTATATTATTTATTTAAATTTAAAAAATAAAATCTTTTCATATTTTCATGTTAACATATCATTCTTCTATATTTTATATGTTATAAAAAAAATCAAATATATATTTACATTAATTATAAACGACATAATATTTTTCCTTTTTTATAAAATATGTAATTGTTTTTTTAAAAATATTATGAATATTATTTCTTATTTCAATGGTGAGTTCAAATTTAAAACTCTTGAAAATGTAATTATCTAAGCCCACTTTCTAGGATATTTCATAACATGATAAAAAAATCATAAAATCATTACATGAAACTAATTTTTCTGTATGGATCATATCTTTTTTTTTCTCCACTAAATTAATGGTCCACCCATTCACATGTATTACCTAATATGTTTTTGAGTATGAATACAATTTTCTTCCAATAATTTTCATCAATGGAAACCATATTCTTGATTTTTTTAAATTTTCTTGTTTTGAAAAATATTTCATTCATAAATTTATTAGAAATAATTATTCTACAAACCATGGATGTTATACTTAATTTGTGTATATATTATATCTTCTATTTTCACAATTAAATGGTATTTAGTTGTATATATTTTTACATATTAAATGAAATAAATTTTCATTCCCTAATTTCATTATGATGTCTCAAATAAACCACATTTCATTTTCATGGGTTCTTTATTTTGTGATGAATGATTTCTTATAGTTTATATATATATAGATAATTAACAGTGTTTTCCATTATTTTCCTCCAATAAATTGGTTAACGTTTTACATCACATGAGATGATAAAATTTTATTGTGTCATATGAAAAAAGGATTGTTATAAAAATTGTGAGAATGGTAGGTAGGATGAATTTTTTTATGTTTATTTTTTCAATGAGATGTAGAAGTATTGGAAAATGGTTTTTTGTTTAAATCCAATATGGAAGTATTTATTCATATGGTATTCCATTATTATTAATTTTCCATTATTAAAATGTTTTTTGTTGTTTTATGTTTATTATCATGAAAATGATATACTCCCATGAATCCTGATTTGTTGAATATCTCTTTGGATTCATGTACTGTTTTTATGTCAAATTTTATTCTAGGATTTATAACCAATGATTTTTTGGGTATTATTTTAATATGTATCTTGATATACCTATATGATATTTTTATTATGACATCAAATCATTCATTTTTATCAATTATTATTACCCATACTATGCTGATAATATCCATACCCTTATTTTTATCTGTTTACACTGGAAATAAATGTGATTATAACTTATGAGAAGACTATAAAGAGTATAGTTTTGATTATTTATTATTATATGTTTAGAAGGGTTTTAAAATTATATATTTCTTTTTTTTATAATACAGTACAAATATTTTTCCTCAACTTCTTCAAGTATTTGAAATATTTTAATAATTTTTCCATGGAATCAATTTAATATTTTTTTATGTTATATAATATCATTATAGTTGTTATTATTGGAAATGGTTTGTTATTTTGGGATATTGGATAATTTGTTTTGAAAATTTCTGAACGATAACATAGTGTAAAACCATAGAGCTATGTCTAGGAATTTTATGATATCGTAAAATATTATTTATGTCTTGATTATGTGGTTTTCCTAGAAAATACATACATATTAGGTTAAAAAGAATTAAATGTTGGATCTTACTTAGTTCTACATTAGCATAATTTCTATAATTATGTTGGGTTGTGTAATAACACAATTGTGACCTAGTGCATGAAAATATGAAAAACTTCAAATTATGGACTGAATTCCCAGTGCATATGATTTAACTAATATCATGGACATTTTAATTAATTTTTATGAATTAATTTCATGGTTATTTTGGGGATTAGGATAATATGATTGAGAAAACATAACATAACATCAAATTGGATAAACTATGAATGTGGTGAAATTTTTTTGATATAGTTTAATATAATATATCCTATATCAAAACGATAGTTTCATAGTTAAAGGAATATTAAAATTGATATTAAAAATTAATATACACACATTATATGAGATATTAAGGTAACACTTTTGTTTTTATTTTTTGGTTTAAATTGAATCATAGAAGTTAATTTGTCAATTTTTTGTTTCTATAAACTAGTATGTGTTATAAAAAAATAAGGTATCATAAATAAATGGATAAGAATACTTGTATATACATGTTATGATGAGAAATTTTTATTTTTTCCATACTTAATGTAATTATGTTGACACAATAATTATAGGAATTAATTCATTTTAATCATAGATATCTTCATTAATGATTGATATTTATGAATGATATTATGGTATACCTTAAAATATATATGGATTATGTGAAAAATATAAGGATTGTACTTCAATTTTCTACATTAATGTTATGGAAACAAATATTCATTGGTATTAAAAGCTTCAAAAATTAATTATATGATAATGATATATTTTATGGGATATATATTTCAGAACACATGATTATGGTATGAAATCATATTAGGTTAAATGTATACTTTATTTTTTATGTAATAATGTGTTGTGAAAATATTCCAGAATTATGAATTATAATATTTGTATCCTTTGGATTTATAATTCTATCATGATTTTTTTGAGGTCAATCACATTGTGTTAATATGGTATATACATTATAAAAAGTGTTATTATGATCTATTAGTGAATATAAATTTCATATTGATGATTAAAAAAATTTCATTGATGGATATACATCGTCACAATGGTTTTATAAATTTATGACATATGTAATTTTGTAATGGTATACTGTAAAAAATGAATGATTAGGGTATAAAAATTCAATGTAATTTTATCAAACATATATATATATTAATCTTTCGTGAAATAATAAGATATATTAATAACATTAAGTTACATCTAAAATAATAAATATGTTTAATATAACTTATCCTAGTTTAATCATTAAAAAAATTCAAATGCGAAGAATATAATTTATTTCTAAGCGGTACAATATAATGACTTTGGATTTTGGAACCTTAAAATTTACATTATCCTCCACAACATCTATCACATGTAACACCATACTAATAATACATCCGAATAATAAGAACATTGATATAAAATATACATGATAATTATAACCATTTCTAGATAAAATTGTAATAATAAATTAAAATAAATTAGTATTATTATTTTCATTGTTTAATATTTGAAATGATTACCTTACAAAATACCATTTGAAAGAAACATGAATTATAGTTTACCATAATAAAAAAAATTTATAATGGTTAACTTTTTACAGCAATAAGTAATAACTAAATTTATAATCAAATATATCATTATTAATTTATTTATAAATACATATTTAAAATATTGAAAACACTTGATATTTAAAATGGCCATTTTTTATTAACATATATTTTTATTAATATATTTTATCTCAATTTGAAAAAGAATTTATAAATATTATAATATCAAATTTAATAAAAATAAAATATTTTATTTATCTAAATATGTTATTCTTTTTAATATAAATTTTTTCTTATAATATTGATTTTTTGTTGAATAGTGTGAAATCACGTTTTTACAAATAAAATTACATTAATTGAATTGTAAATGTATAATTGAAAATTTTAACATAATGAAATAATTTTATAATGATAAGTAATTATTTTAAATGTGAATTTATTATTTTTAACATCTTTATTTTAGTTTATAAACTAAAATTTTACATTTTATATTTTATATATGTTTGTTAAAAAATAATAATTTATACATTTACTTTTTTAAAAATAAATTATTACCTATTTTTTGAATTTAATGAAAAAGTATTAATTAGAATAAGACTAATTAGATAAAAATTATATAATATTTACCATTTTAAAATTTTCAAATAAATTATTTATTTTATGGTAAAAAGTTGTTATTGTGGTGAAAATAATGTTATAAATGAGTAAACATAGAGGTATTGGGCCTAAAATGTTTTAAAATATTTATAATATATTTTTTAATGTTTTATTTATCTTATATCTTCTCCACTAAATTATTTATCAGTTTTTATGCTAATATATTTGAGATTTACCTCCCTTTATTGGAAATCATTTTCTATTTACAATGAAGACACTACTTTTCACTAATAAAAGTTGAACTCCTCTCCTAACATTCAATCTCACCAGAACCCATTTTTATAACCCCAAAACTACCCAAATATCTTTTTAATAAATATATAAATCTTATTGAATTTATAGTTTATAAAAATACCCTCACTAAATGGTTAGACCTCTTCACAAATGAGCTATTTAATGATGTGATGTATATGTTCCTAACCTCACATTCTTATTTACTATTCATCAAGATACAAACATATTCACTATATTCCATTTCAAAATATTTTAATTATAGATTAATTAATATATTTATAATATTATTTAATTATATTTTGTTATAATAATTAACTACCCTCCCCTTTTCCACTGTGAAAAATGATAACTTAAATCATGTGTTGTGCATACCCCCACCTCCATGATGCAATGTGATTCATATTTCCTAACCATTATACAATTAAAGTCATAATTATAAATTTAATATATAATTATTATTTTTATAAAATATTATTTATTCTCCAATGGTAAACCACATTATCCCTTTTAATCATTCCATGTAAAACGAAATCATATTTCATTTATACATTTATGCTACCACCATTATGGAATTGTTAATTTCCATATTTCATTTAATCAACGTCCTTCATCTCTAGTCATTAAAAATTTTTCAAAAGGATATATGTATTTTTTATAAGGTAAATATTTTTTTCTAATCTAAATTGTGTAAATATTTCAAATATATGAATGGAAAATAATATTTATAAAAATAACCATCTAAATATAGGGAACTAAAGGTTAATCAATTTTATCATTCTGTGATATGGTTTTGTATTCATTAATTAGTTATTTAATAAATCATAAATAAAAATTTTAGTACTAATTATTTCAAAATTATATCATTATTAAAATTTTATAATGATTTAGTAATTTAATCACCTCATAATCATTAAATAGCTATTGTATGTTCATGTTAGGGTCAGTCTGACAACCTACATAAACAATGATAAGAAATTATATATGGAACTATATTGAAAATATAATTAATAGAGTAAATTAATATTAATATGTAAATAATGATTTTTATTTTCAAATACAAGGTTTACAAGACTATTTAATTCCTAAAAAAAATAATACACTTCTTAGCTTACAAATCAACAAAAAATTCCCATTATCAATTTCTGTTACTAGGATAAAGACTAAAGTACTCATGAAAGGAAACATAAACATAAAATATAATTTTTAAGAACCTATTATAATAATAATATAGTTAAAACAAATTTAAATAAGAAAAATTACTCAAACCACTCTTACAGAAGAACTACACAAATTAAAATTTTAAATGTCTAATATAGGAAAATAGATAAAAACTGACATAAATTCATATAATTAAATGATAATTAATACGGATTAAAAATTGTTATGTTTATAAATAAATACATTGGGTATTTAATTAATAATAAAAATTTAATTATTTATCCCATTTGGTTCAAGGGAAGAATTAATCAGGACTATGGTAGTAGTTATTCATCTCAAATTCCTCTATTTGAGTCATGTTTTTTATTATACACATAATTTACTTTAAGTGTTGTATATAAAAAAATATTGCTTTTATGTATTAGTAAAAACCCTATATTCATGATATTTAATTGTTTATTTCATGATATCTACCCTTTTAGGATATTTATATTCACATCAACTGTGCTATAATGATTATATTTTGAACCTCATTTCAAAATTTATATTGACCAAATATGATAAACAGTCTATGGAATTTCTAGTTACATTCTCTATAAGATGAGATAACAATATTATACCCAGGCTATCTTGGGTTATTTATTATATAGATATCATTTTATTAATTGGTTTTTTATAAAATTTTAAATCAAAGTAGTTTAAAAATGTGTTTTATAAATGAAAATAATTTAATGGAAAATTAAAAAACGTATATACCTTTTACTATTTCAAAAATTAAAAAATGTTATTATTATGAAACCATCACCATCATTAATTTTTGTATTAATTTAAAATCACCAAATTTTTCCATTTTGGGTGATTTTTTAAAAAATAATCTCATTCGAAATTTTCCTATGATCATTTAATTCCTCCATATATGTAATTTTAATTGAATCTTCCTCTATATGGTTTAATGACTTTTAAATGAAAATTTTAACCTATTATGTTAAATATTTATTTTAAATTATATTTAAATGAAAAAGGGTATTGCATTTTTCTATATTGAATATATTTCTAATCCTCTAAAAAATTTCATTTCATTCAATATACCTTTATATATATTATTATTTATTAATGATATTTAGTAAAAATTACCATCAACCATCATTGTAAATGTCAATTATCTATTGATCTACTCTATCAAATTAATGATCCATCACTTATATTTTCTGTATTAATAATTTTTTTGTGAAGACATAATATTCATGCAATGAATTTCCTATATGAATGACATATTCTTAATTCCATTGAATTGAGGGTGTTCACATTCATATATTAAATCAATTGACTAGGTATAATTTTTATCGTGACCATATACTGAATATCCATTTGGTGTCACTATAATAATATTGATCTTCTTGTCTAATTATTATTTACATATAATTTTGATGTACTTATAGAATGAAACCCATTTTCTTTATATGTGTTATTTATTATTCTATTAGATGAAATCCAATTTTCTTAATGGGTTCTACATGATATGAGGAATTTTATTTTTCAAGTTAACTCACATGCGAGGATAATGATTATTTGTTTCCTTATATAACCCAAAAATACATTCTCTAGGGTTTCATATCACATAATATGATGAAATATTATAGGAATAAGATTCTAAAATCATTATACATATGTTAGTATTTTTAATGATATATGAGAAACATTGTTCACAAGTTTGTTGTGTAAAAAATATATTGAATCATTTATTCATGTTTTCTTGTATAAATGTATAGAAGAAATATTTGGTCAAATTTTATTCAATCCACAAATATCTTCCCCATTTTAAATATTTTTCACATTTTATTCTTATTCATAATATTATTTTATGACATCATAAATCATATTTATTGACTATATCTTTTAATTCATATCATATTTTGTGTCAATTTTTAATCAATTATTTATGACATATGATTTGCTTGTTATTATTCATATATATGTATATTATTAAAATAATATCATCTAATTATTATTTAAGATCATTTATTATTATAACTAATGTTTAAATTTAATATTTATATGAGAACAACCATTTATTATTCATCATTTTTCCTCGGATATGAATATGAGTTCAAAATATATAATAATAAAATAAATCTAGTGTGGATCACTTTTTCATAAATTTTCATGAGGAAAATAAAATAATTTTTTTGTTTACCATTCCCAAAACACAATAATTAGATAAAAACTCAAGAATTGTGAAACATTTTGAGATGTATTAATTTTTGTTTTAGAAGGATAGTCAGGAAATTGGAAATGTTAGAAAAAAATTGTTCTTATTATAGTAGAGATATGATTTATATAAGGTATTATTAAATAGAAAATGGGTTTCAAAAATATGAGCCCCACCTTCCAATGTCCCAAAGTTATTTTTTTGTTCTTTAGATAAATATTATTCATTTTTTCTTTTTTAAGGTGGGGAGGGCGGTTTTTATAATGAGTGGTCACCACCCCCATTTGAATATATATTTTGAAGAATTAACTTTTTCTTTTTAAAATTATATACGATATCATCCAAAATGTATAGAAGAATATCTTTGATCTGAATCTTAATCCTGAATGTTATGAATTTTTTGTTTTGGTTTTTCAATCCTCTGGTGGTTTTTTTTGGGTTTCATTATTTTTATGTTTTTTGTTGGTAGTACAATATTCAAAGATAATTCCTTCATCATCAATCATCCACAAAATAATTAGGATTTAATTTTTTCATGTCTATTATTCGTACATGGTATGGATAATTTCTTCCTTTATGATCATGATATAAATACAAAATAGATGGTTATTATTGTGATTTCCACTTGGGGAATTCCAATTTATCACTCTTTTTTGTATCCTAATAATGGTGGAACTATTTTTTGGAGATAGGGCGACTTTAGGACTCCCCAAACACATCAAGAACTATTATATTAAGACAATACAAGTTATCAAGTGAGTATTGATCTGTAGAAATCCCTTAATAAAGATATTTATATTAGTTGAAATTATTTTTTATATTGTTGTATATTTTAATTTTTTTCCCTTTTAAATCATATATCTCTTATGGATGGTCATTTTTTCACCATTTGGTGTTTACTATATTTTAGTGGTTCTAATGTATGGGTACGCTGGTCATCACTGTAATATTTTTTCAGTTAATATCATTACTGATAGCCATTCAACATATTCAACTATGATACTCACTATTAGTATCATGGTGACTAGGGAGCTCTGATGATGATAGTGTTGAATATTTTCCCCATTGTTGCTAATGTTGTGATTATAGATGTGATTTGATGGTATTTCCAAAAGATTATTCTAGAATGATGTAAATGTTTTTTGGTGAGCCTCATCGTAGACCAACATTGGTCATAATGCTGGGTTGATCTATTTTTATTATATTTTTACTTCATATAGATTTTTAATTGATTTATGTTTTCAGGAATTGTTTTTGGTTTTTTTTGTGTGGTATTATACCTTCCAATGTCAAAATACATTCATTATAGAGACTGACCTTCATATTATCACATCACCTTAATTTATGAAATTAGTGTTGTTAGTGGGGGATTGAGAGATATATTATTGGTGGATGAGTGGTATTTTTTATTTTTATTTATCTTTTCACAGGCCATATAATTATTATTTATTTATAGAATATTGTTTTACATATTTGAAAAATAAGAAAAAAACTATTTTTTTAACAATGAATGATCATAATTTTTACATATTACAAATATATTATTATTTCATGAGTTTAAATTAATTATTTTAAATTTCAATTTTATTATTAAAAATATATTATTCACTTATACATATATCTTGTCTTCAAATTATGGTAGAATTAATATACTCATTGTTACATCCCTAGAGCTGTTGTTACTTCCACTAGGCATGAGTCAAATTACAATTTAAATTTTTTCCCCAAAATTTCACTAACTACACATGCGTAGAGTGGTGGGAGTACATGGTCAAACCCATATGGATTACATTTTTTTATTGGGGAATTCTCATTTCATTTCCCATTTCTGAGTCCTTTTGATATGTTTTCACTTTTTCGGGAGTTTGATCTAATTTATATATTTTGGTGAATATAAATTATATGAAAGATGGGTTGGAGACAAGTCACGTATCTTGTTAAAGGATGTCCTATAAATCTAATAGTGGAAAGAAGCTATGTATTAGAATTTTATGAAAATATAGGTTTTCATTTTTCTTTTTCCATATCTACCTAGTTTGAACTAGATAGTAAGTATCCCATAATCAAGAGATAGCGACAACATAGGTTCCTGATTTTTGTATTCATAAGTAGTTATGTGTCTTGGGAGAGTGATTGTATCATAGTATAATTCCATTTGTATAGGGTAATCTTCTTGATTGAAACATTGTAATAGAACATCACACAAATGGGATAGACCACTAGCATATATCCTTATTACTAATTCAATTAGACTTTCCACGTTTAGAATAATTGATGTATTTATGTGTGTAGATACATCGGTATTGATCTCTCCCACTATGGAAATTATCTACTAATTTGGGAAGGAGATTCATTTAAATAAATAAAAAAAATTATTCTTGACTTATTAATTATTTTAAATGAAATCATACCAGGGTACGAGGATGGAAAAGGAGATAACACACGCACAATGTAAATCATAATTGTGAAAAAAACACATACATGAAAAAGAATGATGATATTGAATCATAATGTGGAATAGAATAAGAAATCATTGAATAAAATAATATCCAAGACTATACAATTTATGAAAATGTAAAAACTCTAATATTTTGGGGTTTAGAATGGGGAAAGTGTGAAATAGTTCACATGGAGTCAAAACAGAGAGGAAAATATCTTCTAGATGTGTCTCAAATGATCATTCACATCCCTTCTTATATTGAAAAATCATCATGACATGTACCAGAAGTACACATCATGTAACCATAATCAATATGATATTTATAGATTTTTGATCTCTAACATAGCATGAGTTTATTTTCAAAATTTCAAAGGTTTGACCATGTACATGTCATGTCCTTGGTGTTCAATACATGTACCATGTGTCCATATATCTTCTATGTGGGTCCCACATAGCTTTCTAAGTATCTAGATTGACTGGAATCATGACATGTCCTGCATGCACAAGACGTGTAGTGGATTAGTTTCTTTCAGGATTGGTGGCATGGTCACTTCGTGGCTTCACGACTTGGGGTATGAAGTGATCTTTGGGTACACTATGTGTATTATTGATTAAAATCATATACATATATATTTTTCACATTTTCTATCTATTCTCCTTATAATCGTGTAAATATATTATTTTTGAAAAATTATACACATTTTACAGGAATTATATTATAATTTTAATGAAAAAGTATAAAAATTTTGACAAAAAAAAATGTATATATAAATTAGGATTATCAAATACACCCACACATGAACAATTTGTTGTCCCCAAGAAATAATGTCTAAAAAGAGATTTAACAATGTATTAACAATTTTTAAAACAAGAAACATTCATTATGTCCATGAAATATAAATTAGGTGTAAAAAGTGGGAAGTCAATTTCTAGAATTAAACCTACACAAAAACTAGTCATGCCTCTTAGTTTGACTTTCCAGCAAATATATATTCTTTTAATAAAAACCATTTAATTATTCCTCATATTATATGCCCAATTTTAATTTACCTCACCATAATTTACTCTCATCACTCAGGGTAAAAATTTAGGTAACGATATGATCATACCCTGAGCACGTGTTCCTAACCAAATGCTATCACTTTTTATATAATCTCCACTATCTAAATAAATGTATAAAATTAATATTGATGGATTTAAAAATATATTCATGGTAAATACGAGGTTGTATGGTTTTAGTAAAATGTGAAAAGGACGCTCAAAATGAGGGTAATATATAATGTAAAATTCTTATGTATATGAGAATGTTTTAAAACAATCCCTCATCTGGAGGATCAAACGTTTTGTTTAGCAGCTGAGGTTGGATCCATATATAAAGAATGTTTCTATACAATAATGATTTTATTGAATTCCTTTTTATTTATACTTGTGTATTTTTTTGAACGTCATGAATAGGGTAGATCTCATATTCATCATCTAACCACATATGATCCTTCGTGGGATACATCAGTCTGGAAGTTGGTGATTACTTACATTAAAAGATAACAAAACATATGAATTTTTCTAATCCATTCATATTTTATAAAGGAATAAAATAAGAATTAAATGAAACAAAAATGGATATGGATCACAATAATGTAGTCAAGTCATCTCACTGTAAATATCTGAATAGTTGAATCATCTCATGTTGCAGTATGTATCTCCATAATTTTTCAAAGGTGTCCCTATCCATTATTCAAAGTGTAGGTTAGGAAAGTGAAATCATAATTAAGTAGATTTATTCTTGAATGACATTTAAGGAAACTATGGGACAATAGAAGGATATATTTTAGGTTGGTCTCATGGAATGTGGATATCAAACAATACCTCATTCATTTCAAATTTATACATTTTTAGTCGTCGTTTTGATAAGACCTCATGGAAACATTAACTAGGTTTACTTGCATTAGGTTACTCCAAAAAAATATGGACATAAATTAATATAAAATTGAAGGCTTGGAGACATCTTAGGTAGTTAGAGTCAAATAAAATTTCACAATTATAGTGGGCATAAATCCAATGTAGTTGGATAATTAATTATAATTTGAAATATTTTTTATTGATTTAATTTTATAAGATCATAATTAATTGTAAGAATTATAAACCGTAGAAAAATATGGGGTTTAAAAATTTTCCATTTAAATTTTTATTTAATTTCAATATAATAATTATTTTTATGATTAAAGAATTCTTATATATTTGAGAAATATCTCAAATAAAAGTTATAAAAATTAGTAATTTATGTTTTTACCATGTGAAATAGTGAGAACCCCCCCCCCACACACACACACTAAGAATGAGACAGTTTCCCCACTATATATGAAGTCAATATGGGTGTAGTGTAACATGTAAGGATAAAAAGAAATTGAAATGGAATAAGTAACAATATTAATAAATAGGGAACAGAGAGGTCCCTTGTGATTACGGTATGGCATGGGGGGTTTGGCGATGTCGCATCACTTAAATCAAATGAACCTTCATAATGTGTGAGAAAATAAATCCTTCAATAGGGAAAGAAATTAGTCCACAACTATAATCATTTTTTAATAGTAGATAAAAAGCGCTGGTTCACATAGTGAAAACAACAATACTCATTTTATTAAATATATGAATGATTCTACAATGAAATTTCATGTATGAAAAAAAATGAAAGAAAAAAATGAAAATGAAACAAAACTGAAGACTCTACTAGACATCAGATGAACTATAGGTTGCCTCCCATAAATTTCCAATTAGACATCATCATCTAGATGGATAGATGGATATTGTTGTCAGTTGGTCCGACAACGTAGTTTATTTTTCACCTCTTACATCTAATAATGGATATTTCCTCAAGCTCATGTGGACTATTGGGAGGATTAATCACTCCCTAGACAGCTGCATGAGCTTCAAAGAGGTGAGGTAAGAATGTGATTATTTTTCATGCCAACTTCTGCTATTTATGAATATCTATAGAAATTTCATGAATTTCATGATAATATAGATTTCTTTTCGGATAACATATTTTTCCAAAATAGATGGAAGAACATGACCATCGAGAACAACATAATATTCTATGAAGCTAGATAGATCTATGAGCATATATTAAAGTCATGACAATCAAAAAAAGGACATGAAAATGAAATCCCATGTACATAAATATAGTAATTATTTTTACAAATGATGTGTATGAAAAATGATATAACTAAACATATATACCTTCTACATAAATATAATATCAAAAAGTCCCAATATGGTAGACATAAGATATCTCAGTGGTCTGAAATAAAAATCCCTTTCAGTACAATCACACTGTCTTGTGTAGAGATCAATGGCATAGAAAAATTTGCATTAGCAATAGTAGCGGTAGTGGATGTAGTACATGATACTGCCGAGCATGGGGTGATGGTGATAGGTATATCGACCAGGACGGGAGGTGGTGATGTACTAATCTGTACAGAGTCTGTCTGTCTATTATATAGATCAACAAATGGTACCTCATGGTTTTGCATGATGGATAGTCTCATCCCCTCTGACATAGTCAACTAAAAACACCTACATGGTGGAAGGGTTGGTCAGATCAAGAAGAAGGTCCAGCAAGATGGATGGGATGGTGGAATAGTTTAAGATTATGGGCCTATGGTGTTGGGATATGGTGATGGTGTAACAGTCATCAGATAAATGAATTTGATATAGATATTGGTTAATATCTAACATAGATTCACCAAAATGAATTTAATATCATCCCAGAGATCCATCTGTGTGTGAAAGGGTGGTGGTGGTATGGTCAATGATAGGGTGGATGAGATGGTGTTGGTATGGATGGAGTAGGTGATATTGTGTGATGTGGATGGGGTGTTGAGTTTGTTTCTATTGTGGCTGCTTGATCTTATACAGTGGCCTCTTGGATTCCTGGTTCTTAGAAATAAATTTAGTCCTCCCAAATGGGAATCTACATCTTTTGAAGAAGCATGGGGTAGATTAAATCGATGGGACAATGGAGGTTTGGTTTTATGAATCATAAAGATGCCACGATACATGGCCAGGTGGTTGATAAATTATCATCCCATTAGTGTGCCTGGTTTTCACTAACTCTGATCCTTGGAATACTTATCGAATCTGGTGTCTATGTTTATGGGTGGACCACCCATTATAGCATAATGAATAAGAAAATCAACCTGGATTATGCTTCAATTAATCTCATCATGGCCAAACTAGCCATGTTTCATGGATCTATGAAATATTCTCATGGAAAGGCCTTATAGTTGTGTCATCATTGTGATTCGAGGGTTATTATGCAACTTGGAATATTGGGATATCAGTGGCCAAAATTCTTGTGCAGCCTCTTGATACGGTTGGGTCTGCATCATGGTATAAGAATCATAAATAATGAAATCCTCTGTAAAAATTAAAAACACAACCCAGAATTAGGGAAAACCAAGATCGAGGGCTCTATAATCTAGTCTAAATTGAAGGAAGTTGACTGAGATCTCAATGGTGGCCATGAAATCTAGGAATAACTCCCTAAATGTATCCTCATAGTTTTCAATAGTGATGTCAACATGATATGTCTCCAAATGTTTGATGAAATATTTTGAGATATTCATCTCGGAGAGGATGCACAAAACCAAAGTACAATTGGTTATCATTCGTTTGTCTTGCATCCTAATATTATTTTCTTGAGGTTGTGGGATGTCCTAGAAAAACAATGGGTGTAGGTTCGGGTTCATATCAATGAAGGTAGAGGATGAATCATCCAGAGGATCAAGCGTAGGGTGTAAAATCAGAGCAGCAAGTTGTCGTTGGTAAGAGCTGGAGGAGGAGTCTCCAGGTGAGGATGAGGTGGGTTATGGGTGTTTTGTTTATGCCATGGAGGGAGGGGATGGTGTATAGGTGAGTGTGGGGTGAGATCGCAGGAGATATAGGAGAGAAAATTTTTTCATAAAGAGAAAGGGTTAGGGAGTTGGTGTGTCAGGGTGGTAGTATAGGGTTGAGGGGATCACTGGTTTTAGGGGGGATTAAAGGGGACATTGTGGCATGGATGATGAAGTAGGTGGGGGTCACTGGAGATGAATGGTCAATGGTGTAGTGTAGCAGGTTGTGACTTGTAAGTCACGACCTATTATTTGAAAAATAATCCCAATATTTTACACAATTTGTACTGAGGGACCACATTGTGTAAGGGTAAAATTAATTATATTTTTGTTGTAGAGTTACACATTGTGAATGAATGTGTCACATCATGTACTGAACATTTTTTAGAAATTTTTTTTGCTTCTACCCAAAATATTGATATTGTATACTAGAGACTCTTCTATGAATATCTTCATCTACTTTTCTAAGGATCTCTTATCCTAGGATTCCTCCCATTTATTGCTTCCATTAAATTCCGCACATCGACTCCTTTAAAGTCATATTTTTATATATGGATGATGAGACAACCTTCATTGAATATATCTCAATAAATATTAAATCATTGAAAATTATCCTTGTATGTTAGTCCTCCATATCAATTAATTTCAATCGCCCCATAATGAAAAACATGGATGACCACAAATGCTCGAGACCATCGTGACTTCACCTTTCCGAGGAAAAATTTCAGTCTTGAATTAAATAGCATATCATTATTTCTTTGGAAGAAGGTACACCTTTTGATGCATTGGTCATGCCACTTCTTCTTCCTATCATTTTAAATCCTTGGGTTTTAATACACATCTTTATTTATTTCATATAAAATGGTTAATTAAAATTACCTTTATTCCCTATATTTTTTGGAATAAAAATTCATCTTCATGATCACCCAGAATAAACAATGTTATTGCTCCACTGGATAATAACATGGTTTTAAATAAACTAGTCTAAATTTTGTGGTTACTATGGGTGTATTATATGGAGTTTTGTACACCCGCAAAACATCATCCTACATTAGGCTTGAATTTTATCTATGGTTGTTACCGGCTTTCCCTAAAATCATTTTCACCTCCTTGCATGAAAATTCAACTTTCCTAGATATTTTTTTGTGATAGGTAGTTCATGTTTTTTAGTGAATAAAATATAATTGATTCATTAATCACACTAGTTGATTTGATATTTGTTTCATGTGATCAATTATGAATAACTGTGTAAATCTAATGAATGAAAACACATACATTAAAATAGTTTTTATGAATTCCATAGATGTGTCATGAGATAATTCGTCCTCTTCAACCCACTTATAGATGTAATCTAGTGCGACTATATTGTAATTTTATATGTGATGGTGGGAATGGTATCATGAAATCAATTCCCAAGTAGTCAAAAACATTGACTTACAAAATGGGTTTCTATTGAATCATTTTTATTTTTTTGATATTCCTCATTCTTTGGAATCTATGACAACACTGGCGGAACCTCATGTCGTTTTGATGGTATGAGGACTAGAAAATTTCTCTTTGATGGATCTTAAATAGTCTTCCCTTGGGTCAGTGATTTCCAATAATTAGAGATGTTTAGAATGATTAAATTACATTTTATATATCTTTTTTTGAAATGCATCATCTTAACAGGAAATCAGCACAACAATTGACCAGTAGAGGTTAATCTCAAAAGTAGTTAGTTTCATCTGAATTAAGCTTCTTCCACTACTAATAAGATATTTATTAATAAATAAACAATTATGCAATGTAATTGTTTGTTTTTGAGAACCATTACTGGGAATTGACACTATACAGGGTCTCATTATGAAAATCCAATTAAATATTATCCTTATTTTCTGGTAATATGTAATCATGAGATGTGGTCTGCAATGACATTTTATAATCCCTTTTTATATTTGATCATGATGTCAAATTATTGTCGTTGGATAATTCCACATATCAGCCTTGGTTTTTCATCTTTATTGGTCATCAAGATGAGATGGGTGGCATGATCTGCATGGATAGTATATTTTGATAGAATAAGTTAATAAAAAAAGTTTTCAAAGGAATAAAAATGGTTATGATATACTTATACATAGTCATATAACTTGTCTGGGATTCATATAATGTCTGACTGGCTTAATAAATTTGGAATAATATGTTTTCAACACATTGAATGAGCATGTATCCTACATCAAGGTTTCTGACCTCACACATGATCTTAAATTCTATTTCCCAGTTCGGTACAATGGAAACTGGTGAAAAAAAATACTATTAATTAATGTTTAAAACCCCGATATACTCCCTTCATTAAATTTAATGGGAACATCATTTGAAAAAATATGTGTCAATGGACCTATGACATTAGTCAAATATTTCATGAAGCATAGGTAGAATCTAACATGTCCAAGAAAACATCTGATTCCATTAATTATCGATGGTTCAAGAAGATCATTGATGACTTTGATCATTGGTGTACCAACATTAATTATTTATTTGGATATGTTTTTCCCAATCTATATTCCTCTTAGCTTCATGATGTGGTATTTTTTCTAATTTAGTACGAAAAATTTATCCTCACTGTATTGAGAACCCATTCGAGATTTCGGAGATAGAAATTGAATGAAATCCCATAAACTAAGAAATAATCCATGAATATTTCAATATATTCATCATTCATATCCTGAAAAATGTGTTTCTTGCATATTTGGAATTTCTCTAGAGAGTTACAGATACCAAGAAAAATGAGTCTATACGCAGAAGTACCAAATGAGATGATATAGGGGGGTTTCATCCAATATGCGTGGTCCACTGCAATTTGATTGTATCCTAAATAGCCATCGTGGAAATAGAATAAATCATACCACACTATCATTTCTAACATATGCACCATAAAAGATAATGTAATGTGGTATTTTATTGGTTATTAATTTAAACATATGTAGTCCACACAAACTATCCATCCAGTGATGGTACGTGTGGAAATCATATCATTGTCTTCTATCCATTTCATTGTGACTCCTCATTTCCTGAGAACGACCTAGAGGGGGAATACCCATTTTCTATTTGTAATTGGATATACTATTCTACCAAAAATGAGTTTCATCACATCCTTCTATAAATCATTATTCATTGGTGGCATCAGCTGCATCTAATGATGTCTTTTCGGTTTTGAATCCTCTTCAAGTAAAATTATGTAGGTGCACTCAATAAGATAGATTCCCGTTATGTATTCCACTCCCAAAGAAATTGGTAGTTTATGTATTTTTAGGACATCAACAAGTATTTATTATTAATCAGTGTATAGTTTGAGGTTAATGATGATGGGAAAGAAGAATGACTCTCCTTAGAATGTGTACATTAATTTCATGGGATATGTTAAAATTCTAACTAGGGTGGCTAAATTATGGATGTAATAAATGGTCGGACATTTTCATGGGTGTGTGGTTTGATAAATAGAACTCCAAAATTCTATAAGCTTCTTCCTTATATGATCATGAATAGTCAACTTCTACCTCAATATCCCTATACTCCTATCCTATTTATGTTAGAGAGATGGATTTATAGTCCACAATGTCAATAGAGTGTTGTATAGACATAATCATGTTAATCACTATCTTCACATTTTGACTTTGAAAATGTTTCATCTAGGATTAATATAAATTATAGATTTTACTATGGATATAAAGGATCTTCCTAGAATGATCAGGACATATCAATCATTATTCATGTCTAAGATGATAATGTTTTCTGGGAAAATAAAAATTCCATACATGACTAAAACATCTTCAAGAATACATAAGGGGTATTTAACTAAATGATCAGATAATTTAAATGTTACCCTTGTTTCATTGAGTTAATGATGTCCTTGCATGTGAAAAAAAACTCATCAGTATTACATTAATGTGGACTCCCATATCAGAGATTGATCATCCAAATTTTCACTCTCTTATCACTCAAGGAATTGAAAATAATCAATGATCTCTCATCTATGTTGGTATTTTCTACAATACAGTCACATATAATTCATTATTTAATAAGAATAATCCCAAATATTCTATCTTATTCTTTTTGATAGAAATTATTTGATGATTTTGGCTTAAACATGCTTATGGGAAATTTTATCAAAAAAAAGAATATTGACGTGTAATTTTTCGAACATTTCTATGAATTTTTATTAATGAGCCTCCTTTATACCATTCCTTGATCTTTTGGGATGGGGATAAGTAGGTTTGTATGGATGTGGGTGTATATTAATAGGTTCCAATTTATTTTCTGAGCTTTGATCCATCTCAGCTGGTACTTCATATTATGGTGATTTTAAAAAGACCACATCAACTTATTATTATTCTACTTGTAATTTATTAGGCTCTTTTTGTGGACTTTATTATTTTGGATGTTGAATTTTCAACAAATTTTTAATTCTTATCACTACTTCCTTGGAAATATGTTAGCTAGGTCATTGAGATTTTACCCATTTTAATCTCCATGTTTCTCATAGTGGCTCGTTGATTTTTCATCTAATTCAATTGGGTTTTCATACTTTGATCAGACATCTATATGAATGTCATCATAAAATTATTCTAGTTACCTTGAAGTGGTGGAGGTGGCTTTTGTTATGTCTTTGGAATGGTGGGTTAAAATTTTTGTTGTTAGGGTCTCAGTTGAAAGGGTTATTGTTCTGATCTATGGTACACGTGCATCTAAGGTCATGGTAGAGGGTTCATAGTTGGATACCCTAGTGTTCCTTGATTACGGAACTACACATAAAAAATATGTGATGAAAAATATCCTTTATTTCTTTAAGCCTGCTACTGAGAAATCCTCCACTAGAAAACTATATGTTTTTTCTACTAAAACGATAGACTCAGTTGATTGTAGATAACATAATTACAATCATGTTGATCTTCATGCCCGACCTTGTATTATTGATATTGCTGTGAGACCTCCATATCTCATATGATAGGATTTCCATGTCTAAGGAAGGAGGTAGTTTTGTGTTTTGTTTTTTAAGAGATTCACGTATCTTGGTTACTGCTAATATGATTTCACCTGACTTGTTGTTTTTGTCAACATGGTCTATTATACATTATAGTGTTCTATGTTCACTTTTAATATAATGGCACTATGAGAGACATCATCAAAAATATCTTTTCCTTCTTTATGATTATTTAACATGAAACCACTAACAACAACATAATTGAAAACGATTTCTATTATTGATTGGATTCCGTAATAAAAAGTGTTTATTTGAATCCATGTGTCGGTTGTATGATGTAAACACATTCTTGTTATCTCCATGAATATGTCCAATTATTCACATATATATTCTCCATATTCATGATAAATGTTTTGAATATCATTCTTGTGTTTCCATGCTGGAATTAGTGGAATTTATATGTCGATACATTTCATATCGAGGTTGTTACAAGTCATTATTCACTTGGGAGCATGGATTTTTAGCTAGTCATTTGCTCGATCTATTAATAAAAAGAGGAGACACAAAGTTATATAACATCATAAGAAACTTATTTAAGGTGAATGGTATCCCAAAACTATAGGAAATTAGATATATGTTCATTCGGGTCTTCTCTTTGAAGACCGCTGAATTTCTCCATATTCTAGATCTCACATACAAGTTCAGAATTAATTTCAAATGTATGGGATTGAATAGGTTAGAGAACAATGTTGGGAATCATACCCTGGATCAATTTAAATCCATAGTCTTTGATGGTATTATATGGATGATTTTCGTGTTTTTCTTATATGATTTGATTGTTTGGAAGTTTGGGTATAGCAACATGGTTTTTTTGGTCCATCGTTGACTGAAGAAGTGAAGAAAAATGCAATTATATCTTAGCAAAAAAGTCCAATGATTATTTTTCTTCATGGTTAGTTGAATTATTCAAGGTACTTTTATACAATAAATGAAAATTATATTATGAAATAAGGTATTATGAAAATGAATAAATAAAATGGATGAAATAAAGGTAATCATATGGTAAAAACCGAGCTCATTTATCAAATTTCGTTGCCTCCATAGAAACAAAACCATAATTTCATGCTACCTAGATGGGTCGTTATATCCTCTGGGTGTCAGTCAATTTAGAAATAAAATTTTGTCCAAAAATTTCACTATTTAAATTGTTGTACTGTATTGGGGGTATGAGGTCGAACCCACAAGGATAACATTGTTTGAATAGGGAATTCAGCTTTGTAGACCCTTTTGTTAGTAATTTTTAGTAGTATTCATTGTTTTGGAGTGTGATATAATTTCTAATTCATGGAAACACAAAATGATATGAATGAAGGTTCAGGATCAGGAATATTATCTTGGGTAATGATTACTGTTAACTCTAATCCTACTAAGACACTATGTTTAGACTCAAATGAAAACAGAGGTTTATAGTCAGATTTGGAGTTAGCCACCTTGTTCTACATATAAAGTAACTATTCTATTATTGGGAGATAGAAACATCCTAGGTGCATTAGTTTTGTCTTCTTAGTCCAGAATATTCCTTAGGCAACTGATCATATCCTACTCTACATTAATTTAGATAGGGTCATTTTCATGATTGGCATGTGTTCAGGGACATTCTCAAATGTGGGACAGAATGATGGATTATATCCTAACTACTAATTCAATTAGAAATTCAATGTAGATAATTAAATTTTAATTTAAATGTGAAGATATATTGTTCTCAATCCCCAAACCCTAAGGAATCCTTCTACACATTAGTGAAGGAGAACCACGTAAATTAAAAACCACAAATCAATCTTGACATTTCATTGATTTGAAATAGAATTCTACCAGGGTTCGAGGACGGAAAAAGGGATAACACATGGTCAATGTTAATCATAATTATAAATAAAACACAAACTTGAGATGGATGAATGAAACTAGACTAGAATACATAATGTTATAGTAAAGTTTTGAAGAAAAGAACATCCACAGCTCTTGGAATAATGAAAATCAAAAAAATGGGTTTCAGAATTTGGGAAGGGTGAAATTTTTCACTGGGAGTCGAATGGGAAAAGAAAAGATCATCTATAAGTTTCTACAAAGCTATGATGCTCTACTGATTTTATTGGAACAAGTCCTCATGACTTTTACCATAAGTACACATCGTGTACTCTCAATTCACGTCATTTTCTTATTATTTTGAATCTTTAGCATGATGCGCATTTATTTCTGGAATTTATGAGGTTTTTCAAGGTACTTGTTTTTTACTCGGTGTTTACGACATGTACCCCAAGTCTAGCTGTCTTTTGTGTGGTATCCTCATGAAATATTCAAAACCCTTTTTGGAATGCTTCACACCATTTTTTGGTTGTATATGGTGTTTTGTGGCTTTTTTCCTTCATCTTTCATTGCATGGTCTTTCATGGCTTAACGACAAGTGGTAGGATGTGATCTGAATGTCCAAAACCTATACTTGTGAATCATGATGTGTCCCTGTACATTTTCAAAACATTTATGACTACCCTTATTTGAATACAATGATGCATTTATTCCAAAAAAAATTGACACATACCACATTCATTATCAAGTAATTAAATGAAAAAATAAAATAAATTGAAAACCAAAATGTATATAAAAATTATGCTTGTCACTCATCCCTTATACTTATACCTAGTATCTGTATATTTTTTTTTAATTTATCCAATGTCCAAATAAGTAAAAAATTTCCAATTCACATTCATATATATTTATATATATAATTACATGAGATTTATTAGTCATATACTCTCACTTATACCTTTAAATTCATTTTACAATTTTATAATTTTTCAATTTTATTATTTTTATACATGGTGGATTGATTTTCCAATCAGCCCACGAGGAAGAATAAATAATTATTTTAGATATCTTATTGAATTATTTTTTAATATATTTTATTTTAAGTAATTTTATTCATATATGTTTCCAATGAAAATTTTATTTCTATATTACATTATAATCATTCATCTTAATTAAATAATTCATTTTTTAAGTTAGATATAAATTCCTCATGGAACAAGTTTTTAAACACATAAAAATTATTATTGAAATTACATTTTAAAATAAACTTTGTTTCATTATTCCACTTTAAAATATTTAAATTACAATTACAGATGATAGCTGAAAAAAATCTATTGAATCATTTAGATCAATATATATTCTGGTCCACCCATTTCTCTACATGCATAAGATTTCACTACAAAACATTGACCATATGAGTCATCTTTTGTCATATGATAATATTTATAGTTTCCATAATATCCATTGGTTGGTTAACATAAGATACATCATGATACAATAGTATAATCTTTTATTTTATTTTATTGATGGATTTGGTATATTCTACCACTGAGGTTATTCATGGAAAAAGTATTGATCAAGTGATAGGAATAATAGAAATGATATTCTATAAGATACAATGCCCATGTAATTAAGATTATAAAATAAACTATTCTAGGTTTTTCAATGACTTCAATTTGTAATATTCATTGAGAATATGTTTAGGATAATCACTATATGAGCCCTATTTTATTTCCTTCCAAGAGTGGGAAGCATGCCACTACTACAGCGAGGGAGTTGAAAACATTCTAAATATTAAGTTATGTAATGTAGAATCTCACTATGAATCATGTATTCTAATTTTAATTCCCCTCAAAGATTTAATACCTTCCCATGAATCCCATTATTCATTCCATCTTGATGTGAAAATAAGTTAATTTTATGACTTTATTCCTTACTATTAAAAACTCAAATCATTAGAGGTGATTAGACTATCATGCAAGATTAGTGTCTTTAGAATTTTTTCATATTCCGTGAGATAATCCATATAGGAATCCAATACTTATCAAATAAGGCATTATTTCCTTTCCAACAACCTCTTCTAATATTCATCACATACAAAATAATTCATGAATGACATTTCACAATTGTCAAATGAGGCATCCTATTCTCATTACAAAAGAAATCCTAAGAAGATATCTTAAAGAACCCAATGATAATAACATGATGTATAATATGATCATAATATAAATAATTAAAGTCTATATACATAATAAATATCATTATAATTACAAAGAAAATGTTATACACCTCAAATGAACATCATATGTTTGTCACCTTTCAAATCCTACACATTTCATATGATAAATATCATAATCAGCACATATGGTGACATTGTATTTTCAACATATCCATCTCATTCTCATCAAATAAAGAATATCAATATCATCACATATGTAAACTAAATATTAGAAACTATGGTTTATAATTATCATCACTTTATGTATCCAATTTCATCACATAGAATCCCATAATTTTCAACTATGATGGGATGGGTTTTTGATTCATTAAGGATGTGAATAATTCTATCCTCATGAGACATATAATTTTATACTCATAAGATAAGTAAAATGGGTTTTATATCATAATTTTCACTCAAATGTGATTCATATTCTTATACTGATCTAGAATGGTTGGGAAAAAATTAAAATTTAACTGCATGAATCCCCAAATGTTCATCACGTTATGATAAGAACATTATGAACATCTAGTGTGGGGGATTTTATATATTATTATGACATAAGGTAAGTTAAAGTTTTTCCATCTAGTGGGGACCCTAAACAATTAGTGCTCGGTGGATGACCCTAATGGTTTATAGTCCAATGACTGAAAGTCATTTCCCAAAATCAAATTGTGGTGAATCCATATATTCTCATAATATAATGGAATACAATGTTTAATGCCTAGTGGGTACACACTAAAAGGATTAATAATTTTGAGGATGTTATTATCATAACTAAATTTCTATTAGTTATGGGATTAAGAAGGATTAATGATATGTTAACTAATTATGTATGTTTATATTACATTCAAACTATTCTTATGGAAAAATAGGAATGGATCCTTTCCACCCCTTTCATGGTGGAAAGTAAATGGGGTTGAAAGTATATGATATTTTTCATTGATAATGATTTTTTATAAATATTCTCAAATTTAATATAAGTGGATCCCATATATATTTAATATAAATAAATTTGTGTTCTATAAAATTATGTCATTAGAGAGTTATACATTTGGGGATTTTGTACAAGTTGGTTGTTTCTTGAAATTTTTACATGTGTGAAGTGGAAGCATTTTCATTGAATTTGTTATTTAATGGAGGGTGTTGTATCACATAATATCAATAAAAATGAATTTCTTTTAGAATGTTTTGAGGTAATTACTGTAAAATTATCATGGATGGTGATCATGGGAACTATTTGAGTAATATAATTCCAAAAATCAGTTTTCACAGGGTTAGATATTGGGCTCCCTTGAAATTTGTAATCCAAAATTTTGAAATGTAATCCCCTTGAATTTGATATCAAATTGGTAATTTTAGGATTGTGGCTTGTAAAATATTATGGAATCGTAGGTTTCGGGTGGTCTATTGGATGGATTATGTTAGTGTGGATGTTTTCCTTGTGGGATTCCTCTCATTGTTGACGCATATTTATATATGTTGGGTGAAGATATATCGCATTCAATATAAAGTATTCTCTTAGTTTTCATTCCTCTCTAATCCTTCATATATTTATTTTTACTGATAATAAATAATTTCTCCCCCGTATCATAATTAGTATGAACTGGGACGAAGAGGTTCAATATCTTAAGAATGTGAATATTTTTTTAAATTTTATTCTCCATCCTCACTAAACATAGTTCATCCCATTTCTTATAAATTTTTTATAAACCCTTTACTTTACTATAATATATTTTTGAAATATAAACTTTTATATCTTTTCATAAAACTCATAATAGAAAAGTAGTTTTGAGTTCTTAATCAATGTCATTCTCCCGAATCACATTTCACATGAAAAAAACCTCAAACAAGGATTGGGAAATGTAGTCTATAACAAAACATTATCCAATAGTTATTTGAGAGAAATTCCATGAAAATATTTGTGTTAATTAGACATTATAATTTATTCTGAAAAATTATTGTTGGTTAGTCAAGAATTTGAAGATATTATGACCGGAGTAAGAGATGATGTGTAATATTATGCACCTAAATTAAAAAATAAGATATAACAACCACAACAGATGCTAGTGGGAATTATGAATAATGTTTAGAGGGAATATATTACGAAAAATATACTATCACCATATTTTTCTTTTCCTATATAATTGTTCCTCTATTCTAAACACCATCCTTTCCACCTCTATACATTGGATTAAGAAATCATCATGATATATCTTATTGCACATTTTTACATCTGAACAAGTTATAAGGGATAAAAACCCTATGATATCCATTACTATATATAAACCATTCCCAATTATAAATGGGGTTCAAAAGCCATTAATTTGTCCACTGAATAGAACTCTATTATATTTATTGTGGAATAACAAACAAAATCTATAATTCGACATGTGGGCAGTACCAACACCCACGAAGAAATTTCATTTATGAGTGGGTGTGGGCCAAGTAGTTATCATATGTAAATGGTGTTTTTAAATATCCTCCACGAATATGGAAATTATATATATGTTTTGACCTAATAGTTCTACATCTACCTCCACAGATATCTAGTATCTGAACAATCTATAATAGGGTATATAGACACAAACACCATCCATCTACACTATAGTGAAGTTGGAATCAACCAATGGTGACCTCGTCAGAATATAAGGATACATGTCCTATATTATATGAATTATTAGTTAATTTTTGGGGGATATAAAGAAAATTACATGTCATGAAATGGTGATACAAAGGTAATTGGATGATGTAAAATGGAAAAACAAATTCCTACATCTAGACATTTGTTTCTAGATATGGTTGTAGTTATTCCTCAATATTTTTAATAATAGATTACAGGGTCTAAAATTTGTAAATTATTTATCAAAAATCGTAAAAAAGATTTCATTATTTATATATTAATATTTTAGGCCAATTTACTATGTAGTGATTCAGCTTGATGGAATGAGCCCTAGAAATTTTGATTATGGACTTCATGGTGGAATTTATCAATAGATGGACGTTTCTTGTTTGGAATGCACACATATATTGGTGAATATATTGAAAATTTCCATGGTAACATTATTTGATATCTAAAAATGAATAATTATCATCTTCCATGTTATATTGATATTGTACTACCAATTGGGAATATCATTAGGGGATATTCCCAAACTCCTTGGTGTCACATTTGAATTCTTGTAATCATCGATCATTATACACATCAATGTAAATGCATATTTAAAACATATCACTCAAATGGATTTTTTCTTTAAGTTTTACGAACATATCATTTCCAAATACAACCTCCAAAATGCAATTAGAATTGACAGGGTAGTTAGATTAGGATTCACATGATGTTCAACCTCCACTCATTCTATGTACTAATTAGGGGGACCATGTATAATTGGTAATACAGCCGTAGAAAATAATATATGATGTACTTTGAATATATTTTTGTTTATGGAAACATTATGGGGAATTTATATAGATTTTGTACTCCCAATATTGGGTTTCTCACCAAATCAATTATCTTTTGTAGTTTGTATCATGCGGTTATACCTAATTAAACTGTGAACATAAAATAATTTTCATTTTCAACTATGTTTTATACTCACTAATAAAGGAATTAGTGGGTGGATCTATATTTTAGTGTTTGGGTGAACAAATTAGGTTAATATAATATTATTTTTCATAATTTACAGGGGATTAAGTACTACAATATGTCAAGAAAATAGTGATTTAGGTGCAGCCGCTATACTATTTCACAAGGTGATGGAGATAAGGAAATAATACATCCAAGTAAGGTAAAAATATAAGGAGGATAAACATTAAAATGGAACAAGACACTACTAAGAGAGATTTGATATTTCCCAAAATAATAAAAATGTGAGGCCCTGAGGGAGGAAATAAAAAAAATTAATATAACTTGAGTAAGATAGATAAGAATAATAGTACAGATAACTTGATTAGTGAACATGAACATAGAATTTTTATATGATCATTAATGTGAAATAAAAATAATGAACTTATCTTCATAGAATATCAGTTTAATTGAAACAGGATATAGTTATACTTCACTCAAAGGGATCTATGTTAATATTTTAGAGAACCCATTATATTTTAGATATAGAATGGCCTTCACAGAGTTATACTTGTGAATCCCTATCAAACAATGATGCATATTTACAACACAGAGAGGAATTTAACTACTTTTTTAGTCAGGGTGACTCTACCCTAATTTATTTTCATTGATGTTCAATGAAAACCCTAATCATGAACTGGAATATAATTTCTTGTCTAAGGAAGTAGATGAGAGAGTCAACTGATGAAGACACCTATTTAAGAAATGTGAAACTATTAGAGGTGTAAAAATTGTAGTATGTTAATTTTATGATCAACTCATATAGAGAACTCATACTAATTTTTGTATGATTCATAATTTAGACAATTAACGATTAAGCATTTGACTCAGAGTTAGACTAATTGTTTCATAATAAGAACTATGTAGATAAATGTATATTGGGAAAATGGAGGATTAAGAAAACTTATTTGATCATTAACTATGAATTTATAGATTTTATATTTTTATTAGTGATGAATTGTATCTTTTTTATTTTGTAGACATGAATTCAACCACTAAAAATATATGTCATCTAACAATGATCGCCATCAAATTATTGAGAGCCCCAAGATATATAATCTAATCATTTTAATTATATTATAAATTATTAATTCATTTCAATAGATAATTTCCACCATTTCTTATAATGTATTTCATTCATGATAGTCTACTATGGTGGTTGGTGAGAAACTCATTAATCCTGGAGGATAATGTCTGTTAGAGCCTATCTAGGCACTAATAGTGGGGATCCCTAAGTTGCCTTGACCATTCACGAGGACTCTTTCATAAATATCATAAGTATGTGGGATTCTAATGTAGATATTTAATCGGAAATTGATTTATTATATAATTATTTTATTAAGGAGAAACTTTTATTTGTAATTATTAATAATGTTTAAGTACTTAACACCCTAGTAAATCTGACATAGAGTGGGTTTTTACCTAAACTAAACATATAATATACCATCATGTGTCTTATTACAAAAATTACCACTATTAAACACTGATAAACAGACACATTTTCATATGATAGATACTACCTCGGAGGCACATAATATAGTGGAATGAGAGATTGGTATATCTGTTGGACAAGGAGAACCTATCCCATATCTAATTATTAAAGGGATTGAAAGACCATAGGAAACATCATCTAATGGTGATGATGAGAACATAAGTACACAGTTGAACATATAATACTAGTAGGTGTTTTCCATCCTATATAATCCTTTTATGACTCTAATGGTATTATTTTATATATAAGAGGATGTTTAGAACACAATTAATCTTTATATAATAGATCTCATGTCATCAGTGTATGAAACTAATGTCGAAAAACCAACATCACCACATGATAAATTTTATTGGTATGACGTGGATCATGTTGATGAATATGAATCACTACTAGAAATTTATACATCCCATAAATAGATATTTATTAGTTAGATCAATAACATTTAGGGATTCATCACCAAAATATCATTAGGTTAGATGGAGGGTCTGATGTGAATCCTTCACTACTAGTTAGTAAATTTTGGGGCTTCAGAGGCTATCTACCGTTGAATCAATGTGATGGTCCAAAAAATATTCACTATGAGGGAAATTATATATGATGTGATGTCATACAATACTAGATATTCATTAATAACTCTTGATATGTCATCTTTTTAGGTGGATAAGTATGAGGATGTAAATAAATAGGTAGAGGGGAACCAGTTATAGTAACTTTCTCATATGCGTGTGTATTATGTTTCACACCAGAGGACTCAACTTGATGCTATTAAAAAGTTATGTATCAAACCCTTAATTGTGTAGAAGAATGTGAGGTGTAGTATTTTAGGTTCCAAATTCAGGAATATAAGGAACCTTTATAAGAAGAAGATGAGATGAAGGAACAATAGATATTTCCAGATGTTATTGAATCCTCTATAAAGAGGCTGTAAAATCATTATTATGTGATAGACCATGATCTATCATAGAACAAATTCGGTCAAAGTACAGGATCAAATCAATAAAAAATCTCAAATCCAATATGATTTAGATCTATTATATAGATATGATATAATATCATAATATAAATTTTAAAATAGCTTAAACAAAAATGGGGGATGTTTTGGGGTTGATATTATGTATTATTCATTGTTCAATAAACTTTAAAATTTGGAATTAGTTTCATATGAATCAAAAATTTTGCTTCACCCAATAAATGTGTAGTTTTAATAAGGTGTAAAACAAGTGGTTATATGAATTTAATTTAGAAAGATAAGAGATAAAAAGGTACATTAGATCTCTAATTGTATAAGTCAACTATTTAAAAACGATTATATGCAAAGGATATTGGTTATCCACATCAAAGTATATGTTCCACTACATGATGTCATGGATTCTTCCTCCATGGTTTGTACCAAATATGGTACGATCACCATGTGGAATTGTGTGTTTACCCCTAGGGAATCAATTCAGAGGTAACGGGGTGAATCAATAAAAATCAGGGAATAAAATAAGTCCCAAAGTATGAAAGTGATACTTAATAATATTTTTTGGACTATTAAGGTCACACCATAATTCACTGACCATATAAAAAAGGGATATATGGAAATCACACATAACAATGATTCACATAAGAATATTTATTATTATATATACTTGGGAATAGGGTTATGACATTCAAATTGAAGTGACCACTACAATATTAATGATTTATTTACATTCACATAAAATTGACCATGTTAGGGTGTTAGATATTTAGTTCATAATATAATTAGTTTGTATTTTTTATTATTTTAAATTCATGGAACTAAGGAAAAGTAACATAAATTTTAAGTTCATGTTACCAATTCCATGCAATATTACTTGTTTCGATTCAAATCAATGACAAAGACTCTACATTTTTACATTATATGATGAGAAAAAAGGATATTTCAATGATATGATTCACCCAAAATGTGTTCTAAAATGACGAAATATAACACCCTATACAATATCATTCATAATAATCATAAGATACACTAGGTAACCAAATATGAAACATGTTGAATACGATAATATAACAAGAGTAGAGTGGTAATAGTTGTAATGATACATTATCCACAAATTAAACCCCCACATAAGGGAAAACCTAGTTAGTTGTGAAAAAATTAAACCATTTCGATCTTCCAGTATGAATTGATTATCGAGGAGGATACACTGAGGATATAAGAACTTTACATGAACAAATAATAGGGGAGGGGAGATAAAATTTGTCTTCAATGGAATTAATAATTAGGGTTTTGTTGGATTGACTGTGGATTATTACTCACCATGTCATGGAAATATAGGTTCCAGTACCATACATTTATAAATGGGGAAAAGGTTACTGATTACTACTGACCACAAACAAAACATAGGATATTTTTGAAATTTCCACCTTGAATCCTTGAAAATATTTAGCCTATATAGGATTCAACCACTCAACATTCTGTCTTCACTCTTAGGTATTGATTCATTTATTTAATATTGATGGGAATTGAATATTGTGAATCCTAATGTGGCTAATAAAATGTGCGGGGATGGACCATTTTTTTCCATCACCGATGGAGATATCCCTTTGTAAGTAAATCAAATCCATGGGGCATACCAATTAATGTTTAGTAAAATGTTTTATATTATGATATTTTAAGATGTATGTGCCAAAAACTAAAAAAGACAATAGAATAGAATTTGATCTTACCATGGGGGACATATGTGATCCTTGAATTTGTATAGTATAAGGTTATATAGCATGAAATAAAGGGGGGATTTCGTATTTATATATGGTGAAGAAAATACATTTTTTAAATATAAATCTTTTTAGGGTAATGATTATAGTTCGAGGGAATTATTAGTAGACCATATATAGCTTTTTTTTAATTTTATTCATTAAGGACCAATACCACACATTTTATCATTATGTGTTGTGCATGTTAGGGGGAATGGGATAGTTCACTTCTATACAAGGGAGAAGGAAAAAAAGATGTGAAATTAGTGTACACATTACAATACAAAAAACATCCATGGTGAGTGAAAAATGATTATTTTTAGGGTCATTGGTTAAAGGCTTCCAGTTTAGGTTTTCTGTTATTTTGAACATCCCCCAAAAAATGGATCATAGTACTTATATCAAATAAGAAATAGTATCCTGGTAGCGGAACTATACAATAAGATAGGATATGATCTAAAATCAATTTATATTTTAACCTATGATAATTTTTTAAATAATAACTATGTTTCACATAAGTTGAGAATCATTTCATATATAGTCTTTGAAATCGGGATATAGGTTACAATCACCAAAGAATATTGTTATATCTAGAATATACCAAAATATCATGAATGGTTATGTCATACGATGAGGATGTTTCCATATACTTTAGTATTATACAACCATTATATGGATAAAATATTTCAATGTTTTATAGTGATAATGATATTTTTCTATGTGTAAGGTCATATGTGTAGGACAGGAGGTGAGTTTCATGCCTATTATTTTGATGCTTTTTAATCTTGCTATAAAATCAATGTACTATTGACTTAATTACAATGTGATTCATTATTATTGTGACCAAAAACTGTAATGGAATATTTCTTATAATATATAATATTGTTGGATAAGGATTTATGGGTTTGGGTTTGAATAATACTTTTACTACTTAAGATATAGATAATGATGGGGAAAAAGTTCTCAATGGTCTATATGATTGGTTCACCCAACCCATATAAATAAATTCATGATATGGTAACACCATGGGATAAAAACAAAATTAATTAATAGAAAAGTGGAATAGATAAAATATTGTATTCCAATATCATAATCAAAATGTTGGTGAAATATTGGATTGTGAATAGCATTAACCTTGTTTTAATTATAAATTCTAATACTATATTTTAAAAATGGTGTAAAAGAAGCCAATGTCATGCATTGAGAAAATTTGAAATAGGATATCCCTTGTGACACTAATTATAATGTTTAATCTATGAGAAATACCATGTATGAATGGTTTTATGAGATAATGGAATTCTACCATCCCCAAATGATGAGTCCATTTTTTTATTAAATTTTGAAGTTGATAATCAAAATATATTGACTAAATAGGTAGAAGTTAGGGAAACTGTGATGCAAAAGGGGTTGTATAAGTACATTTGGGATACATTATTATGTATAGATAATATCAATGGGGTAAAACTAGCTTAATTTATTTTTAAAATCATTATATTCAATGGAGAATGTGTAACCATTTCACATGGATGATTAGAATAGTCCTCAATAATAAATATATAATTTATATATAACATAGACCATGTGATGTTACTAGTTTATTAAATTGAGATAATATAATAATGGATACTTAAGGTATTCCGCATAGTCTTGGAAAGCCTAAAATCAATGAAATGGTGAAATTAAAAGCTAATTTGGATGACCTATGAAGAATGTGAACGTAGTTTAATATCATGATTCATGTAATAACGGTGATGGTGACTATATAGAAACAAGGGTGAGGAAAAGATGATGTTATGTAAAAATACACAATATTAATATCATCACACCATAATAGTAAATTTAAAGATTTTATGGTCAAAATGGGTGGCCATGAATTGATATTTATTTTCGAGGAAATTATACAACAAATTGTGTAACACTTCCTCATTTTTAAAAAAAGAAAATTATGTTAGATAGGGTATACAACATGAAAACCAAAACATAGATGATAATACTACAACACAAGATATATATATATATATTAAATTTAATTTAATCTATTCAATATAAATTTTTACATGAAACCATTAGATTTTAGAAATGAAAACAAGGTTTGATAGTGTATTTTATAGTCAAAATCTAGCATAAACAATCTGAATAATATATAACTATAATAATATATACATTAAATCATAATCTATGAATATGACTAACTAATATTTTAAAATTATATTATTTAAACATGTATAAAATTAATAAAATGGTTATCTATTGACTATAATATAAAATAAAGACTATTTTAAAGAAAAATAATTGTTTTATGAAAATAAGGTACATTAAACTAAAAGGTAGTTTCATCATTATTTTCATATATAAATATTTATTCATTATAAATATTTGAAATATTATATTATAGAATTGAATTAATTTTTTAGTTCCTAAATTCAAAATTATATTACAGTGACATTTTGGAATTTTTAACGAAATATTTTTGTTTCAGTGGTTGCTGGAAAACATCAATTTATCTAAAAATGTGAATTATATTAACTAAAAGAAACAATATAAATGTAAATTTATGTTTCGAATATAATTTAATTTAGAAAAATTTATTATTTAGTAATATTTAATAAATTTATTCGGTTTTTAATGAATTTCATTCTGGTTTTTTGAATATGTTTCTTAAACATCAAACGGCATTTTTCAGAAAATTGTTTCAATGTGAATAATTTTTCTCCATTTTAATTAAATGAAACATATAATATTATTGAATGATATAAATGATATTTAAATATTATATATGATAATATATTAATTTTTATTCATTAATAAATATTATTATTCGTATAGTTAATATGAAATCATCATTTTCTTGTAAAAACAATTCTTGAAAATATGATTTTTCTTCACCTTTATAAGTTATATTTTAAATTAAATATGCCAAAATAGTTTAATTGAATTCAATAAAATGGAGTCTAAATTATGAATAATAATAATTAAATTTATATAATATGTTAATCTTAATTATTCACAATAATGAATAGTGAGAATAGTAAAAATTAATTACCTCTATTAATGTGAAAACAAGTTTGTCGTGTAGTTAAAATATAAAAATAATTGTAAAACTGACCTAAATACTGATCTAAAAATTATTTTAGGAATATATTTAGACATTATAATTTCCAATTCCATATATTGTTTTCGGTATGAAATTTGTTTTCAGGTTAAAACCTGAGTACAACTTTTTCTTTTCAATAATTATAAGCGTTCTAGTCACCTGACTTATAAAGGGACACTAGTTATCCTCTTCTATTAACATATTAAATTACATTTTTCTAATAAAATGCCTTCCAATGTTCCTAAAAAATCCCAAACCACGTGTTGAATCTTTTTATCATAAATATATCCTATGAATTATTCTTTTTCAAACCTAATAAGGTTGTCCAAAGATGAAGTATCGTGATTAACCGAGGGTATTTATGTTATTTCTACTTCCAAAAATATAAAAAAAATTGAATTATTAGTATATATAAAATTGTATGTAACATATAATTATATTTTATTATTTTAAATTTATAACCTATATTTCTCTCCTCTTTCAACAAATGGGATAATAAATCATCATTTGTGTCTTTAACAGACTATTTCCACACGAACCAATGTCATTCATTTTCCATCAACACCTCTCACATATTGATATAAAGAAAGACTAAAAGTATTATATATATATATTAAATTTTTAAAAATAATTAAATATTATATAATGTGTACCTATTTTAATTTCCATTACATGGGAGATAAGATAAATTATCTCATCTATACAGCAGACTACAACCTCATGATGTGATTTGATTAGTTTCTCACAAACTCGTTACGGGGATGGTTATAATGATAATTTTAAATAATATTTGTTATATTTATGAAATAATTATTATATTCATTATATATTTATAACTATTAAAAATAAATATATCATTTCATTTCATTCACTAAAAAATGATGACCTCTTTCATTCGTACATGTGGACAACAGCCTCCAAAATGAGATGTGAATATCATCTAAAAATAAAACAAAAGTATGATATATATATATATAATGAAATAATGTGGTATTTTTTTATTTTTTATATTTATGGATGATATAATAATGCATACCTTAGTCCCATAATGATCATCAAGAAAATGAGACATTGCATATGCGTAATAAGGCATACCACATCCAAGTTTGTATCATATATTTTTTCATTACCAATATAATTTATTATTTTAAAGAGTTTATTTTATATAAAAATATGTATTTTTAATTGTTATTATTATAATCATTACTCTAGATATGTTGAATAACCGTAAATTTTACCAAAAAGAAATCTTATAAGGGTCAATTTTGGTGTATAATCCAAATATAATCGAAAAACCTAATGTAACTTGATTAATTATGTATTTGTATAAGAAATAATAATAACTAGAATAAATCTATTATTAATAATTAATTATATTATCAATAATTTTAATAATTAAATTTTTTTATTATGTGGTGTTTATATTTCACATGAATTTGTATTATGATTATTTTTATTAAAATAATACGAATTTAAAAATCTATATTTGGTTCTCCCTTTCATGAGGTTTTAATCAAGTGATTATAATGTTAATAAGGGGTTTATTCTCAGAATTCCATTATTAAGGAATATTTTAATCTTATTCAGCGAATATATTTTATAATGTTCACATACATCCCCAATTACAAATAATTTTATTTTTAATTATTACATCATTGTATTAGATTATTCAATTTGAATTATTTCTTCAATTTTGATTTCACATGAAAACTCCCATCTAGTAAGGGTTTATAATCTTAATTATAATTTTTAGAACAATATTCCATTTTCACCAAATAATTATTTTCTTTAATTAAATATTCTAAAAATAATATATCAATCAAAAAAAATATCTATATAATGATTATAACATCATAAGGCTTCTTCATTTCAAAGTCCATTTATTTTGGATGCATGTTTATGATATTAATATTTATTCTATTTTTAACATCTTATAATAACCATTGACATATTAAATCATGAATATATTTATATGAATTATATTTAGAGTATAATTTTTTATATTATTTATCTGGAATCTTGATCGAATATTTACCAAAATTTGAAAAGGAATTATGTTAGGATCACATTTCTTTAGGGGTTTTTAATGTTCAAGGTTTTTTTGATGAAATAATGTGATATTATTATCTTCAACCACATATTTTACATTTTTATAAGACTATTAATGTGTTCAACATTCTTAATTTTATTTTACATAATTATTTAATGAATAAATATCGAAGAAATAATTTAATGTGATATTGATCTTATATTTATTTGTTGATCTAATATTAATCTCTTTAATATTATTACTTTCTATAATTTTTTTGAAAACATGTGCAATTAATAAATAAAATTATTTAATAAATCAATTTTTAAGATCAATTAACATATTTTAAATGATTTTTAATCTGTATTTCTTCATGTTTTGCATATGGGTCAATTTTGACTACACTTTTTCATATTTTTTTTAAAACAATGTTTATAATTAACATTTATGACACAAATTAAATTTTATCACCATCATGTGAATTATTTTACTTAATTATTAAAATATAGTTTCAATGTTTTTAATTCAAAATAATTAATTTTTTATATATTTTTAATTTATATTTTATAAATTTGTTCTATAATAAAAGATCATTTTCATTAAAAATGATTCAATTTATCTTTTAATGGTATTTCGATTCATCAACATAAGATTCCCTTATCGTTTGTTATTATCCAATTTGGATTGATTATAATGATAACATTCTCATTCCTTATATCTAGGGATTATGATCATTTTAATGTTAATGTAATGGCACCCCATTTTTTCACGGGTTAGTCAGGATTGAAAGATAATATTATGGATCCAATTTATTTGGTACTTATTAATCATGTATTAACAAGATTTTTATAGAACTGATTTTATTTCCACATGTTTATCATGTTTCAAAGTTATAACTATGTAATTCATCATTCCCATATGTTAAACATGTTTATAATATAGTTTTATAGAACCAATTTCAATTTAATATGTTATTCATGTTTTAAATGAAATATCATGGAACCCATTTTTTACCATATGAGAATCGATCTGTTAAAGAACATTGATTTTTATTATTATCAAAAATTGATTTTCTCAAATATATTTATTATTGAATGGAACATGGATATTGTTAATGTTAATGGTTGTTCCAATATAATTTCTGTTGATTTATATATAGCTTATACCATGGGTGGACCTAGATAGTGCTGAGTGATCTCGATATAGCATATATTGTGTATACACACTAATAGTGTCAGGTGAACTCAATATATATTATATAATGGGTGCACCCAGATAGCACTCCAATGAAATGGGTAATTATTATGTTATCTGGTTAATAATTTTGTAATTTGGTCTTATGGTTATTCAAATTGTAATGGTTCTATAATAATGATATTCTAAGATACCAACACATTCTCAATATTCTTGATATGGGCTTAAAAATTTTCCTTCGATATTGATATCACATTATTAGCGATTATTGATTCTAATAAATATTTCCTTTGTTAAATCCTTTATCTATGTTTCCATGTCTAATGGTCTAGCTATTGATGTGGTTTAATAGTATTATTTTATTCTAATTCACTTTTATTATGTAATCATATCCTTATAACTTTATTATACTCACTAATGAAATTCAATTATTAATCCTTATATATAATATTACTAAACTTATTCCCTCACCTTTATCTTCTTATATTTTATAATAGGTTATCAAGAATAATATTAAAAGAATTAGGTATAGAAAGGCTTTACAAAGATGACAATTATGACCGAATGTGGAATATGGAAAGGTTAGTATAATGGGAGAATATTTTCACCTTCATGAACTAGTTATTTATGAATCTCTAACGTTAAGATTTTGTAAACATTCTATAAAACTAGAAACATAAAAGGTACATGTAAATATATATTATCCAATATTTCCATTTTATGTTTTATGTTTGTGATATAAAAATCAGTTCACCTTCATCGGTATGTAATATATAAATTAATAGTATTTGATTTCAACACAAGATCTAGGAGTGTATGTTGAAGTATTAATAGTCAGTTTCAATGTATGGTTTTTATAACATCATATATTAGGATGTTTTCATATGGTTTTTTATTATTTTTGTATAAAATCTAGAGTTTATACGATTAAGGATTTTCATAAATTTAATTTCATAGATCTCATTTTTATGGTTGCATTAGTTAATCCTGATAAATACCTTTTCGTTTTGTGGACATATGTTTTAAGGTATTGATAATATTTTGTTTTAAATGATATTTGATGGAAAAGGTTATTTTTAGGAATTTTCATCATATTTTATGGAATCTAATAAGGATTTAAAAATAGTGAAATTGAAATCCTGATGGTCTGGAAACAATGCATCACATAAGGTAAGGTCAAGTAGCTTGAACACACAATTGAAAATAAAAAAGGGAACAATTCCAACCACAGAACTATATGATGTACTGAATGAGATCTCTATATTTATAGACTTGAGATATGTAAGTTATAATATATCTTATGATTTTAGTAGACTCTTAAATATTAAGGTTATATAGTTTATTATGAATGTATAGTCATTTATTTATAGAATTATTTAGTTTTTCTATTTTCTAATAAAGATAAATTTATTACATTAATGTATTATTTCTCATATTAATGTTTATTGAACTGGTAAATTATCATAAAATAATCATAGAATTAATTTTTGGATAATATTTAATGACTGGTAGAATATAATGAATATCTCTTTTTTTATTGTATTAATTAAAAGTTGATTTCATTGAATTATTCATGAATATTTATTTTTGAAGACTCACTATCTAGAAAAAAGATGAATATTTTTTTATAAACGTTACAAATAATGAAATCATAATTTTCTGGTATGTTTCTGTTAAATTTTTTATAGTATATATGCTATATAATTCTTTATCACTAAGAATATGATCAATAAACAAAATTTTATACATGTAACATAATTTATTAAGAACCGATGGTCCATTCACTCATATACTATTTTTATTAAGACTATAAGTTTTTATTAATAATAATATTTCATATGATATTTCTCTCATTCACACAACATAATTATTTCAAGTTTTCCAATTGAACATATCTTCACTTACCATCCATGTTCTCTCATATAGAACCATAGTTATGTGATGGCCTTCATATTTCTGTTTCTCTATTTTTATGTGAGTGTTTTATTAACAATTTTTACAAAGTGGGTTTAAGACATAGGTATTTTAAAATACGAAATTTTTTATAATAGATATAATGAAAAAAATGCAAGGATGAAATTTATTATTAGGGGAGGATGTAACACCATTATATTTTAAAATATTAAAATTATGTTCAATATAATATTCGACACTTAACACTGAGAAGTTAACACAATTATATACTATAACACATTATGATATATTAATTTTAAACTAAATTTACTCACTTTGATATATTATAGTAGAGGTGAACTTGAGATTTTATAAATAATGTTACATTCTATAGAAAATGTGACACACAACACCATGATTAAATTACTGATGAAATAAATAACTTTTATAACATGGACATTAAATTACTGGGTATAAGGAAATTTATTATAAAAATTTACCGAATTATTTAATTAATAATACCATCATTATATTATTGTGAATTTAGTTTATTTTCCAGAAAATTATGTTTTTTCAGTGAATGGTGAAAATATCAATTTTTTCTAAAAAATCCATTTCATTTCAATAAATTATTAATTATAAATGTATCATTCAATATTATTTATTTTTTATTATAACATAAGTAATATTTTTTAATGTTTAAAACATAATATGTATTTTTATTCTACTCTATATTGGATTTTATTATAATTTATTTTTTTGGATTAAGATTTGGCTTTTTCTAAAAAACATTTTTTTATGAATAATGTTTCTTCTTTTTAAATAATTTATAAATCCCCAGATAATGAATTATTTAAATGAAAATTATAGAATATATATAGATTAATATTAATTTTTATCCATTAAATGATTATTATCAGTCATATAGTTAATATAAAATCATCATTCATAAGGAAAATTCACATCTGGAAATTCTACATTTTTATAACATCGGTGGGAGTACATTTAAATTACATTTTTCAACATATCTTATTATAATTTCAAAAAAATTATTATTCATTTCAAATAATATTATATTATGTTATATTATTAGTTTACCTTAATATTTTACCATAAATAATAATGAAAACTGTAAAAATTAATTCCCATCATTAAGGTGAAAATGCATTTACCCTGGGGTAATGCTATAAATATTTTCCTTAAATTCACCGAACATTTATAGAAAATAAACATTATAGACTAATATAGAGCCTAAAATTATCTTTATCTATAAAATTATATATATCTTCTCTGATTCATGTGAAAAATGAGGATAAAATGTTTTATTTTAAAGCATTACAACTATGTCACTAACCTCCTAAATAAAAGGCCACCCATTGTACTCTTCTATTACCACATTCAAAATACATTTTTCAAAAACTAAATTCAAAATTTCCATATTAATCTCCATCAGAAAATTTTATATGAATTGGTTTTACAATAAATCCATCCTATGATGTCTTTTGGTTAAAACTAATAATGGTTGTCTAGAAAAGAGGTATCGTTCTTGAGAAAGAATCGTTATTTTATTTCTCCATCCACATAAATAAATTACTATTAAATTATAATTATATAAAAAATTAGAAAATAAAATATATAAAAATGTTATAATTTTAATGTTATAACTCAAATCCATCTCATATACCATGAAATGGTATTTGAAATTATCATTCATGTGTGTGGGGGACTAGCGCCTAACGAAACTATGCCATTCATTTTCCGTCATCAACTCTAACAGTTTTATTTAATGATGGATTAAAATTATATTTATTATATATATATAACCTTTATAATTATTGAAATATTATACCACATATAAACTTTTATGTTTTATTCCTTGGTGGATACGATAATGTCACTTGTTTGTACGGTGGAATACCACCCAAAGATACAATGTATTTCATTTTTACCTAATGCTTTAAGTGTATGTTAATAAGAACAATGATAAAGATTATATATTATATCAATGAAATTATTATGATAATATTATCTATTTTATCATTTTTAAAATATAATATATCTTTTTTTTCTTACATTATAAAATCAAAAATTCATTCGTGCGTACCTGTGGATAACAACCCCCATGACTTGATGTCAATCTTTTTTAGAACTAAAAAATGGATGATATATATATATATATGTATATTTAAATAAATTATATTTTATTTATAGTATTACAATAATTATTTATTTTTAAAATAATTTATACCTTTATTCAATAATGATCATAGAAAATTAAAATATTACTCAAGTGTGTGTACAGCCTACCATTTCCATGACTTCATTATAGCTCGCTTTTAATAACCATTATATTTTATTGGTTTTATGATTATAGTTTATCTATAAATATTATATATATGTTGTTATTACATTTAATTATATATTATATAATGATCTCTTGGTCCAATATTCAATACAAAAAGAAATTTTTGACGCATATGTTAAATATCATAAAAACCTGATGTAAATATAATAAATTATGTAATATTATATGAAATGGTAATATGTTTAAAAAATGGGAAATAGTTAATTAAACATTTTATTTGGAAACTAAAAAATTTATATAATTTTATTATTCGGTAATACAATAAAACAGTTGAATACTCAGACTCAATGAAATGGTTTCTCATCTCTCTTTTAATTTTTTGAGTAATATGGAATATTCACCACATATTTTTATTTTAGGTTTTATATAATACTTGTGAATGTGTAGTAATATTATTTATATGAAAATTGTTTTTATTTAAAAATAAATTTGATGTTATCTATATCATGATGTTTTGATCCAGGGATTACAAAAGCAGTATGAGACTTCATCTCGATATTCCTTCTTCGAGGAATATTTTAATGTTATGAACCAAATTTATTTTACAAGATATATATACATACCATTTTAAATTTAATATCATGAATCTAAATTAAATCATGGTATTCTAATTTTTAATATCAGATACTTTATTCAAGTGGATTTGATATGAATGATACCATTGTGTAAAGGGTTTCATAAATGAATTTTATTTTATTATGTTATAAATCTTCTTCATTGAATACTTATTATATGATTATTTCAAAATTATCTCAAATTTATTTTATTAGGTATTTTTTATTTTTTGGATTTATATTTTTCAAACATAATCACTCCATAAAAGAATAATCAATTTAATTATGTAAACTTTGTAAGTGTTATTCATATCAAAATTATTTTTATTAAGATATATTATTATTATATGCATCTCTCTTCTTCAATGAGATGTATATATTTCTCTATTACATGTTATACCATGAATATCATTTTGTTCAGGAAGTTTAAATTATCAATTTAGGTTTTCCATAAATGGGTCTCTGGATTGAAGAGTTACCAAAGTTGATTAATATTTTTTTTATAATCTCTTTTATTTAATAATTTTTTATACTTAAGGTTATTTTAGAATAATAATGTTATATTATTTTCATCATAAAAATATATCTTCTTTTACTCTAATTGTAGATGTTCTTCCAAAAATTAATACACCTTTCCAACATTATTATTTAATTAATTACAAATAAATTCATTTTAAGTGATAGAAAACTTGTATTTTCTTTTATATTGTGTATAATTCTATTCCATACCCATTTTTTATAAAAAAATTTCAAAATTTTTTATTTCTAAAAATCCATCATTTCATGAATATATTTTTCTTGATATTTAATTATATTTTAAATGTTACTAAAATTAATGTTATTAACATTATCCAAATGGGTTACTTTTTAAACCCTTATTAAAAATGTTTCAAAATGAATGTTAATTTTATAAATTTATTACATAAATGTATTTTTTAAATTTTAAGTGAATTATTTTCCTTGATGATTCCTTTTTATGTTTCTATTTTTTTTAAATAATATTTTTTCAAATTTTTTTAATTATTTGATATTGAAAAAGTATTTTCAAAATTAAAAATGTTATTTTCCTCTACGGAAAAATTTTGATTAATATATAAATTCTATTTAGATTTATTAAATTAAATACCCCTTATTATATCATATGCTCCAAAGTAGATAGATTGTAATGATACCTTTCTCATTCTCACTATAAATGTAATAATATTGTTTCTATGATATTTTATGGAAATTTTTTTATTATTCTTAGGGCAATCATATTTCAAAGTGATCATTATAGAACCAATTTCTTTTACAATTGTTAATTGTGATTTATGAATTTTTTTGTTTGTGTATTTTTCCTGGGGTAATCATGTTTCAACATGATTGTTATGGACCCAATTTTTATTCTATGGGTTAACAAAAATTCAAAGATATTATTATAGAACCCATTTATTTTTAATGGGTAAATCGTGTTTCATGAATTTATTTATAGGACTTTTTTCCCATGGGTGAATCAAGATAGGATTCATCATTGATTAATGTTATGATTGAAAATTTAATTATTCTATATATTTTATCCATAAATTTTAATGAGAAATTATTAGTGGTCATTGGTTTCACCTAGATGGAATTTAGTGAGCCCAATATATATCTATAATGGGTTTTTCTATTTATTTCTATGTGTGCACAATAAAATTTAAACTATGGGTGTGACCAGATAATTTTGACGGAGCTAGATATATCTCATATTATGGAATTCCCCAAATAGGATTCTTATTCATTTGGTAATTATTAAGTTCTAATTTTTTTTATATTGGATGTTATCCATACAGTTATTCCAATTATATGAGTTCTGTAAGGGGTTTTGAGGATTATTCTTTGAGAAAATGATATATTTTATTTATGATTTATATTTGTTATAAATGATTCTTTTAATGAATTTTGATTTCCAAAATAACATGTTTTTATGTTGACCCTTTCCTTTACTATATTATTGTTCCATATTTCTATTTTAGATACTCTTGGTATTGATGGGTATTTAGATTATTATATTATTCTCTTGGAACAATATTATTTCCTCATACAATTATTCTCTTTATATACTCACTGGTTACATTCAATTGTTAATGCTTATATATAACATTACTGATCATTTTAACTCACCCTCATTATGTTTCCATTTATCGTGGTTATAATTTAATTGAAGAAGAGAATTATTTCAAGTTGGATTTTATATAGATGTTGGTGACAAATTAATTTCAAATATGAAAAGATAGGTATAATGGGAGATGATTTTCGTTATTTTTAGAATAATTTATTCGAATCCATTATCTTAATAGTTTATCCAATTTCACTAAAACTCTAATCCTAAAAAGTCATTTAGAATATAAGTGATCAAATATTTTAATTTTATATTTACTATTTTTATGGGGAAAATTAAGTAACCTTCATAGGTATCTGAGTTACAAGTATAATATTTATGATATAATCAATAGATTATGGAGTATTATTTTGTGTCTAGTATATAATGTTCCTTTTATTATTATAAAACTGTTGATATGTGTAAGATGGACTGCATGTCTATGATGGAAATGGTGACCCCAAGGTTCTCCATAAATCCAAGTCTATTAAGGACAATCTAAATTGTGGATTTATATATTTTATTATTATGATATATATACCATGTGGATAGAATATGAGGTAATATATTATAGAAATTATCATTGGTGAAAGATGTCACATTGTGATTTAGTGGGTGAATGGGGAACCATATAAAAGAATTGTATACACTTATGTGATAGGGGTGAAATGAGACTTGTTTGAGCCTAGGATATGTTATCTAGGTAACACTATGTATCCTGGGATGTGGTTATAAATTCACAAATAGTTCCTATATTCTAGGGAAATCTGAATAGTTAATCCCCATTTATTGTAGAGTATAAATATTGGTATGACATCACTAGTGGGATAATGAATATATGAACCTAATTGGGTATATAAAAGTCTCACCACTGGGATAAATAAGAGGTATGGACATAATTTATGTTTTCATAAATTATAGAATGTCCTTGAATCACTATATATCTTGTGCGGAAATAATCAAGAAACATATTAATCTATATGATTTTACAGTATGTAACTATCACTGGAGTAGTAGGTTGGTTTCATATCATGTTAGGAATCTATTTTAGTTATTTAGTTTAATAAAAATATATTAACATTTCAGCTATATAGCATAATATTGGGTAGTGAAAACTATTTTTTAAATATATTTATCTTAAAGTAATAATGGGTCATTCCAGGTAGTTTATAGTGTCTTAGAATTGACAAGGGCTATATTAAAGTTAGTAATATGAAACCAGCATAAAGCACCACATAGTTTGTGGCCATATATATAATATCTTATTCAATGGTATTTTACATTATGTGACAAAGAAAAAAAAATACCATCACAATTTTGTAAAATGTACTTATTTCAGAACATTATTTTAAGGGAAGTATGATGTTCACCACATCCAAAGTGAACAGTTTGTATGAACCATTAAAATATACTATGTAAAGAATAAATGGGCCTTCTTGTATAGTCCCCAACATCAATATCATCATTTGGGGGTATCCGTGGTGTTCTTAATGATATCAATAAATCACCTATGGTAAATAAAAGAGGTTATAATTTCTATTTAATGATCAATATAATCAAATATAATGGGCCTCGGGGTATTCCTACACTTTGATCTTATTTTAATCGATGAATTACAACTCATATAGAGTGAATTCATATATTTAATATTAAATAATGTTGTTTTTAAATGATTTAAAGAGTGATGGAATGTGAACCTCAACAGTTAGACCAACTTCTTCTCTATAAACTATAGAGTTAGGTTTCTCATAGATGGAAGTCGTAGTTTTTTTCAAATATTCCCATAGAACCATGAAAATATAATCAATATAGATCTTTTTGTTAGGATATCCCATAATATATTTGAATGATAGAAAATATAGTTCTGAATAAATTGATATATTCATTCACCCATTCTTCATACAGAGAAGTATGGTTAGATCTGATAAAGAAAATTCAATAGACCACCTTGAACTCAGGTGATTGGAATTTAGATATGTTATCTTTATAATTGGTTAAAAGAATCCTGAACTGATGAATGATGTAGTAATTAATGGTCATGATCATAGATGTGGTTGTGATCACCTAATGATGATTTAATTCACACTAAAATAAAAATTAATATATTTTGATATGAATGGACAATAATAGTCTGTCTATATTTGGTGGGTAGGTATACATTAGGTAGATCCCTATTATAGAAAATGGGAAAGATTACATGGTTATGTGGAAGAGAGATAAAATATTATATATAATGATACAATAAAAATTGATTGTATGAATATTCTTCATGAATTAAATGATGTCACAAATCATGGTGGGAAAAATTAGCCCCATATTCCAATGTTTTAGTCTAGATTCAACACTATGTGATGAGAACCCCTTTTCCTTGAATGGAAATTTTGGAAAAAAACTGAGTAATGTCATTTATTTTGATATCGGATAGAAAAAATACATAAAACCATCATGTGTAGAGGAATTTATTGATGGTTGTTTCTGTATAGGATTGTGTTGATTATGTTTGAAAATATTTTACCCCTCTCTATGAAGCATGATAATAGAATTCCATGTTATATTTACTCGGCCAAAAGAGATATATGATTTTAATAATATTATACTTCATGGGAATAATAATATATTATGTTATATTTTATTTTTGTGATGTTGTTCAACTCTTGTACAAATTCAATTAGACAAATATAAGTGATCTCTTCTACAATCACCAGAGTGATGATTGGGTTATCCTGGTTTGTGTCAGCATGGATTGTAACCATGTTTTCTTTTTCAGTCACTCAAAAATTCTTGGAAAATCATACATGAGATAATGTTTTCTATGATTTAAAACTATCCATAAACATATCACATAACTCTAGTAATGGGATGAGAATTTATTTCTTGATAATGTAGTATGTGTTTTTTTTCTTTATGACCTGTTCTGGTTTAACCCAGACATGAAACTTAGTGACTTATATCTCAATAAAATTATTGATGAAGAATATGAGGGAATGGTATAAACCAATAATATTATTTAATTCCCCTATAATAAAAAATTATTAATTTATGAGGTTCTTTAGGTAATATAAATACATCTCCAATGATAACCTTATTGATCTTAGGGTTGATCATCCTTTATCCAGTGTGGGTTTTGATGTTACTATCAAATCAAATATCCTGAAATATTATTCTTTAATCGATGTGGTGAATGGAATCATATAGGATATTAATGGCTACTAGAAAATCACATGGGTTTTACTGCATAGAAAGAAAATATACTTTTTGTTTTCCCTTAATAGAGTTCTAATGAATAAACCAGATGTCCCAATATTAAAGGATTAATAACCATCATGAAAATAATTTAAAAATCATTAGAGAATATATAGTATAATTAAATATGTAAATATAGGAGATAAGTGGGACCTCCTGATTCTGTAAAAAATAACATATATTATGGAACATAGAGACCAATGAGTTTATGTTCAACTAAAAGAGATAGTATATGGAATGTATTTATAATATCATGTAACAGATGAGGTATATATTATTCTATAATCCAAATTTTTTGATAGAGGATAAAATTCCATTGAGGGTCTATTATATTATGATCTTATAAGGGGCTATGTTTATAATGGATATAAATTCACATAACTAATGTATCGAACCAATAATTCATGATTTCATTAAATTCCTATGAGAATTATTTTTTCCAATGGTTTGTAGTGTCTTTATTCATCTTAATGGGAAGGATTATACATATTCATTCTAGTTTAGTGATAAAATAATTGATGGAAAATGAAAAGTAGAAAACCATAAATATATTATATAATGTGCAGTGGGATCATTTACATGATGAATATATTCTTTTATGGGTAAATCCTAAGACCTCAAAATAAAAAAATTATGTTGAGGTATTTCATGTACGGGAACATGATGAAACATTTCATGTGGTTCATATTCATGTTATGGGTATGGATAATATTGAAATCATTCTCAATATCATTGTGATAGTGCTAGAAAATATTTTATTTTATTTCTAATTCATCTATATTTTTATCCACCATCATTCTCAATACGAGGTTAATGATACGAAGCATAGCCCATTGGAAGTATTTTCTATTATTATTAAAACTGAACTGTATCACTAGGTAGACATGACATCTATATGGTTCCATAAATTTGTTTACAACTTCTTCGTATTAGATTGTCAGTATTTGAATGTATGAGTAGAATTTTTCCATGAAGGATACTACCATGAAAATTTATTTATTTTTTATTCATTAGTAACACTATATATATGATAATGATATCATTCTTTACTTAATGAAAGCTGAGGTATGAAATTTTTTAGCATACATTGATTTTGTTGTGAAACTTCATTATTGGGACAATGTTATCAAGACACATACTAAATTGAACATCCCTAATATTTTCATACATGACTACCTTATAATTTTTTAAATATACCATGGAAATATAAGAGTGATTTATCCTCTAATGTGCCTCTATTAATCCACGGTGGATGATAGGATGTCATAACAACTGGTTCGCAGCTTGGGGATAAATAAATTGAATTTATTTTAGTTCCATGTTTCTATATTGTGGGGATATTTTAGTAATGCAACATACTATTTTTTTCATCTAGATAAATGAAAATACAAATTTAATTCATTATATGTTCATTCATTATAATATGGATCGCCTATATGAGCTCATTAATTTTTTCAAAAGTCATATTCAAATGAGGGACGTGAATTATTATTGTATTATCCAATAGAAACATGGGTATTAAATGGAATATAATGATTGAGGTTCTCTCTGTTATAAAATGTGTACTTCACTGGATTACACTATATATTATGACAACATAGTGTGGATTTATTTATTACAAGTTAGTCAAATATTATAACACCCTGACACCTATTTCCCAGAGTCGGTGCATTATTACATAACATTGGCATGATCACAAAATATCTAGTCTCGAAAGACCGATTAGTTTTGTAGCCATGGAAACACTATATACATTCATAAGTCTTACATTACATCATAAAGTGAAAAACTAAAACAAGATAGTATCCATAGTCCACACACATATCCCCTCAGACTATCCTTACAGGTCAGTCATAAAATACATTTTCACATTTTGGGAAAAATAAAACATAGAAATGGGTGAGCTGAGATGCTCAATAAGGATAACAATATAGAAGAAACTTTCATAAATAATAATAAACATTTAATGAAATGTATATCTAAAACAAAATCCTTTTAAACTTGAACTTCAACATAATATGGAAAAAATAAAATGAAATAATTTCATTTACTTATTCACATGGATATTCTACTAGTGGAATAATCACATGAAATATCAATAATCACTTTCATAATGATGGAATTCATAATGCCAGACTATCATAACCACATAGTCAAGGCCATGTGCCAAGACTACAAATAAGATTTTGTCATGGCCTTGTGCCAAGACACTAATTTGTCTCATGAGACCTACTGATGCATTGAGGAGCTATAGAGAGCTCCACCCATCACTTTTTAAGTCCAATTCATTCCTCATATAAACAGTTTTAAACATAACATAAACATTCATATTAAAACTAGCATACGAAATGTCAATACTTTTCTCCATAAACCATGACTAGTATAAAAATAACACATCCACAGTCAAACATATCACAGAACCTTCAATACAATATGGAAGATTTGTATAATAATAAATCAACTCCAAATAATCATAAATTCTATCAAATAATGTTGACATAGATGAAATCAAAACTATTCGAGAGAGATTTCCCTTTTTTTGAAATCATTTAAAAGTCACATAATTATAAAATAAAACATTTACATTGAAAATATCCTTCTAAGCTTGTAATGGATGATTCGATGATTTTATAATGGTGTAAAATAACCGCACCCACCGTATAAGTTTAAAATATATATTCTTACCTTAATTATGTCAAAAAGGATACAACGGACCATGTTTGGAAAACGAGAGAAGTATTCCATTGTAAAATTTTTATAAAAATTCCAACTGGGGTATAAATGAATTTAACCCATAGTCTATAAACATGTAAGAATTATTTGAAATGTAACACCCCGAGTTTTGGAAGATAAATATAGAATGAAATATTATAATCTATCCATTAAACACAACATTTCCCCTTCTATATTTTAAATTTCAAAAAACGTTCATCTAGAGTTTTGTTCAGTAAGTCATTTGGAATCTAATATAACAAACTTGATTTTTCGTGAGTAGTAGAAAAACTTTATTAATAGTAATATGAATTGTAATATGACCCTTCTAAATAGTAAATAATAATATTATTTCATTATCTTAAGTCAATAAGATAATAATATCTTAATTAGTTTTTTATTAAGAAATAAAACTTATTGCACTTTAAGATTATTATTTTTCAAATTAACTATGACCTTATTTAAATATTAAATTAATAATATTTAAAAACTTATTTTTCAAAAATGGACTTCACAATTAAATTCTACATGTAAAAAAATGGTAGGGTGATTTTTTTGAATTTATATAAAATATATAAATTTTTCATGAATAGTAAAAATATAGTTTTGAGTTTTCGGTAGTTTAATGAAATAATAATGATGTAATAAATAAATATAACAGTGTGGTTGACATGGGTATAGTAACTTATGACATTAGGTGTCCCAAGTGTCCTAAACCATGGTAAAATACCATGGGAAAGCCCATGGTTTGGCAAAAACCACTAATGAGGTGTCCCTTTGAAATTATTAAAAATTTACCTCTCTTTTTCTATAAATACCCACTCATCCATAGATTTTAATTCATTCCAAATAAAGAATCCTCAAATATTTGGTGGATTTACCTCTCTAAGAGTCCTCCCAAGGTGTCCTTATTCCCCCAAGGCCCCATCCATCAAGATCTAGGAGTTATTCTAAAAGGTAAGAGAATCCTTCATTCTCTTCTTTAAGTCGAAACTTCTTTTTTGTTAGCTATTTGAAATTCCATTCTCATATGTTGGGGTTTGTTTTTATTTATTATTCTTACTTTAATTTTTATTTCAATGTGATGAGATACTGTTTTTGTTCTCATCGTTTTATTTTATGAAATTCATAGTGACGCCGTTAGGATGTCGAATTTTTATAAGGGATCTCTTAACTTTACTTTATTTTCAAGTTCATCACTTTTATTTTTCCCTCCTCACATACTCTTTCCAAATTATCATGGTAACTCTAGTAATATCTATATAATGGATTTATATCATTTGAATGGAAGAACCATCATAAATATTCTTACTCTCTCCCTTTTATTTTATAAACGGAATCTACGTCCGTAAGGTTCCGATTTATAACCTTCATGGACAATGAAGTTTCATTCATCAATTTATTCTTCATTACTAGTAATGAAACCAAATTCAGGGTTGAACCAGACTATAATATATGTTTTATAAATTAATTAATAATCAGGAACCATAATATGTACATATAATTAAGTTATATGAAAAAACTAGTTCACAATATTTCAAATACCGCCGAATAATCGATGTGGTGGTCACCTAATGATTCTTCCACATTCCATGTAACAAAATGATATAAATGACAATTAAAAATTATTTATGTCAATAAATAATATATAATTCCAATCCTGGAGATTTATAACCTTTTCACATGAACTCCTCTACTTAAAAACAAGTGAACCGATTATAAAAATAATGAAAACAAAAACCCCAGAACAATGAAATTCAATATAATAACTTGTCAATAAAGACACAAATGAACTAACCAGAATTATTGTAAATTAATACATGTATAATAGGTTCTTAAATAAGTGATGAACATGTATAGTTTCATAATCCAGGAGCTTAAGTACAAGAGCAAAACACGTTTGGAGTTAAGTTAAGGGTTTTCCCTCCCGAACATCCATTTTCATTCGGGTTACTTTCATGGACTAATTACCTCAATGAAATTATTATATATTGTTATATACTCAGCATATATTATGTTTGAGTACCATATATATGTTCAAAAACATGTAACCTTCCTTATATTATGGATAGTTACACGATTTGAAAGGAACTTTCAAAATTGTTTCTAAAATACAAGCTCGGTTCAAGCGAGTTTCTCAAATTCTTACATACTTTCAACGAAACTATATAATCTATTTTTTGAAACTATTATCTTTATAAAAAAACTCATTTTATTATAAAGATACTATATAAATTCACTTCTGGTTTTATACACAGATTATTCCAAAAAACTCTTTTAAAAATAAAAGATTATTCATCTCCAGAATTGCTAAATGATTTTATAAGAGTGTTTTCATCTAATTCAACACTCTTTTTCAATCCATGGTATTATTAGGTTTAATCTTTTATGAGGTCATCTACCATTTTTTATTTAATGGTCTATGACTAACTCTATTTTGGATGATCTATCATAAAACCATTCAACATATTATTCCTAATGGTTAGTGTTTTATGATTAATGATTTGGGAAAGATAGTTACATTTCAAATGATCCTTTCAATATTAAGGTATTTGTTGTTTATGTTTATCCCTCTCATATGTTGAATTCATTGGACTTATTATGTGACGGGTGTGGCCCACTATATCCCCTCTATTCATCGGTATGTCTCATGAGACAAATAGATGTGGAAGTGGTTGAGGCCTTTCCCAATATCATATGGATTTTTTCTGAGGCGTTAATCACTAGATGTCATGGCCGAGGTCATGAAAAAAAGATTTTTTATGTCTGGCATATGCACTTCCCCCATAATGATGCCTGTATTTGAAGTTAATGTGATTATTAGACTAGTAGAATACCCATTATTATGTTTTATAATGGCATTATTTATTCAGCTCATATTTATCCCATAATGTGTTTATGTTCATTTTTAAAGGCACATGTTTTCAATTATTCACCATGTATATTATTTATATTATCCTCCACTATATTTCATACTATTACTGAGAAATTGAGCTCACCCCTTTCTTATGTTTCATTTTCTCAGGACATGAAGAAGTAATTTATAAATGACTTGCAAGCATAATCTAGGAGACGTGATGTTTCTGGTGGACGAATTAGTGTTGTTTTTTTTCATATTGTAATGTTAAACTTATGTATGTACCTTGTTTCCAATTATACTAAACTACTCGGTCTTTTGGGATCTGTATTCCTTGTATGTATGCCAATTTAATAAAATATTTCACGGTCTCTGGGAAACTGGGGTCAGGTCCTTACAATTGGTATCAGAGAAAGTTTAGTAGAAAAATTGGAAACTAGATTTAAAAACGTAGATTATGGAAGAGTCACTAAGATAGTCTTTGAGTATAAACATACAATATCATACTGGTATTGTTGTATATAATATATTAGTTGGATCTATAATGCAATAAATCCATGTCTGGATACAAGCAGGTAGAGGCGGATCTGGCAAAGATGTATCTAGGGGTAAAATCTAAAAACACTGCTTTGAGCTTGACTCAAATGGGAACTGGTGCACAAAAATGGGCCTTACTGCACTCTTGGTTATGACACTCTCATTGGATATGTTTAGGATAATTCACATTTTCATTACAAGACATTATGAAGGAGTTTAATGTAAATATTCTTCATGGAACCCATTTTTGTGAATATGGGATTAGCCATGCATATGATCTCAATTTTTCTGAGTATTTTTAAGTTAATATTATATATTATGATTCATAACCTATTATAGTGTATTCCATTATCTAGATATTGCGCCTAGTGGACGGAATGGAAATCGCACGAATGCACGTGTCCCCTGTAGGGATTTTCCTCCGACACAAGACAATGATGTTGGATCTGGTGCTGTGAGTGGTGCTGAGAAACTCATAACAATACTGGGTAAACTAACTCTGGTTATGAATAATAAACATACCTGTATGGATCATCCATACCCACCACATGGAGGAGCCATGCTAGATCACTTTATGCGACAATAGGATCCATCATTCAATGGTACTACAAACCCATTTATAACAGAGCATTAGATATGTTCCATTGAGAAGATATTTCTATTTTTGGGATGTAATGAATGAGATAAGGTTGTCATGGAAGTATATCGTCTATCAGAAGATGCGGATTAGTGGTGGTCATTAATCCAAAACACAAAGGAGGGGGAAGAGATAAAAGAGATGGAATGGAGGGATTTTAATGAAATCTTCTTAGAAAAATATTTCCCTCCTGAGCAATGGGCAGATATGGAGAGACAATTCTTGAATTTGAGGCAGAAGGAGAATGAAAATGTTTCCATGTATAAATCCAACTTTACAAGGTTAGTACGAAGTGTTTTGGACTATATATGAAATCCAAGGAGAAAAAATGTTTGACTCTTTGATGGATTAAAGCCATTCCTCTGGTGGGCACTGGTCTCCCAATGTTTTTCATCGTATGTTGATATAGTTTCATGTGCCATCAAGACAGAAAAAAATTCTCTATGTCTTATGACTTTAAGGGAAATAATGAAAAGAAGATGGTTGCTAAACACCCTAAGAAAGAAAATATGGAAATGGGGAAGAAGGGAGGAGTTGAATTTCCACCTTGTGATAATTGTTAAAAGAAACACCCTGGTGAATTATTAGAAGGAAAAGGAGTATGCTACAAATGTGGTTAGAAAGGCCATCTTGGTGGTGAAGGAAAAGGGAAGAAGGAATCCAATGATATTAAATGCTATAGTTGTTAGGATATGGGGCACTATGTTAATACTAGTCCAATATGTTAAGGAAATATGCGACAGAGAATGATAATAGATCTGGTAAAAGCTTATGTAATCACAACTGCAGAGGTTGAAATTCCTAATAATGTGGTGGCCAGTACTTTTATTGTTTCCTAAAGTTTAGCCAATGCTTTATTTGATTCTGGATCGCCAAATTGTTTCATATCATCCAATATTTCTATGAAAATTAGATATTTCCAATTTGATTTAAAAAGGGAGTTGTCAGTCAAATCTTTTACAGGATGTATCATTGCTACAATGTTCTATCAATCAGTTCCCACTAAGGAATATAAATTTTCTTCATCTGGTGATCTCATCATCATACCCATGATGAGTTTGATATTATACTCGGTATAGATAGGCTTTTGGACCATGATGTAAAAAAAAAATTTAAGAAGAAAGAGGTTACAATTTTTGATGACAATGATAAAGACCACCTTATTTTTGGAGCATAATCGTCTCCACCTAATTCTTATCAGGATCCACTGCCAGTATCTCAAATAAATTTAATTATTTGGGAGGAAGAGAATGAAATTACTATGGATGAGGAATGTAATGTTTAAATATATTATGTTCATATTGGGAGAGAATATGTTGTTGTGTTTCTAGAAGATTTACTTGGACATCCTCCAGAACGAGAAATTGAGTTTTCAATTGATTTAATTCCTGGTTCAAGGACCATATTGAAGACCCCATATAGAATGGCCATTGTGAAATTAGTGGAACTAATGAAAAAACTATAGGAATTGAGTAAAAAGGGATTTATCTGCCCTAGTGATTCTCCATGGGGAGTCCCTATCCATTTTGTTAAGAAGAAAGATGGATCTATGATGTTATATATCAACTACAGGGAGATCAATGCTATAACAATAAAGAACAAGTATCCCCTACCTTGCATTTATGATTTATTGGATCATCTGCATGGAGCTCAATAATTTTCTCAAAGATTGACCATCGATCTGGATATCATCAGTTGAGTGTGTAGAAGGAAGAAATTCTGAAAACAACGTTTCGAACTAGGTACTTGCATTACGAGTTTACAATAATGCCTTTTGGATTGACTAATTCACCCTCTGTCTTCATGGATCAATTGAACATTGTTTTCATGGAATATCTCGATGATTTTTTAGTGGTATTTATTGATGATATCTTGGTATACTCCAAAAGCTGTGAAGATCATGTAAATCACTTGCGCATAATCCTGGTGTCTCTTAAAAGACTTGAATTATATGGGAATTTTAGCAAGTGTTAATTTTGGATTTTTCAGATTTCTTTTGAGTTCCATATTGTATCTAAGGATGGAATCCTAGTTGATCCTGAAATGACAAAGGCAGACCAAGATTGTCCCACACCAACAAGCATAACTGAGGTACACAGTTTTATTCACTTAGCAGGTTATTATCGACATTTCGTATTGAATTATCCCCAACTGGCTAACCTGCTAATGAAGCACACACGTTAAGTGGTTAAATTAGTTTGGAAAAAATATTGTGAAGAATGTTTCAAATAAATGAAGAGAAGATTAGTGACAACTCCTATATTCACTCTACCATCGGGGAATGACAGGTTGGTTATTAATAATGATGCTTCAAAGAAAGGACTAGGTTGTGTCCTTATGCAAGATGATAGGGTTTTTGCTTATGCATCACGAAAGCTAAAAATTGATTAGAAAAACTATCCTACTAATGATCTTGAGTTAGCTACTGTAATAGTTTCATTGAATATATGGAGACACTTCCTCTATAGTGAAAAATGTGAGATTTATACTGATCACAAGATGTTGAGGTATATTTTCTTACAGAAAGAACACAACATGAGGCAAAAGGGATTTCTTGAACTCCTCATGGATTTTGATTGCATGATACAATACTACCCGAGGAAGTAAAATAAAGTGGACGATGCTTTGAGCAAAAAGGATCATGTAGTTTTAAACAAGATGATAGTTGAAAAGGATCCTATTATAAAGGATCTAGTAATGATGGATATGGTAATAACTATGGAATGTGAAACATCGATGCTTTTTCAAATGGTTTCCAAACCATCTTTACTAGGAAGGATACAATGTCCTCATGCTGATGATGAGGAGTTTCAAAAGAATATTAAATCTATGAATGATGGGAGATTGAGTGACTTTGTATATGAAGAGGAAAATTTTGAAATTTGGGAAGAGACATTGTGTTCCTGATATAACTAATCTAAAAAAGTAAAATGTTGGATGATGCTATAGTTCAAATTTCTCTATACACCCTAGTAGCACTAAGATATATAGTGATTTGAAGGAACATTTTTAGTGGGACAACATGAAGAGGGAGATTTCTGATTTTGTGTAAATATGTATGGTTTGTCAACAAGTAAAAGCTGGGGGGCAATGGCCTGGAGGAGTATTGAAACCTCTTCCCATACCTAAGAGGAAATGGGATAATATAACAATGGACTTTGTCACGGGACTACCAAAGACTCTGAGAAGGAATGATGCAATATGGGTCATTGTTGACCGTCTTACCAAGTCAGCACATTTTCTTGCTATAAGAGAAGATCTACCACTTGAACGTTTATCAAGAAAACATATTAATGAAGTTGTGAGACTTCATGGAGTACCCATATCAATTGTTTCTGATTGTGATCCATGTTTTACATCAAGATTCTGGATAAGTATTCAGAAGGCCCTACATACTGATCTTCGTTTGAGCACTTCCTACCACCCACAAGCTGATGGACAATCAGAACAGACTATTGAAACATTGGAATACATGTTGAGGTCTTGTTCACATGTTTTTCAAGGCATGTGGGATCAGTATTTACCTCTCATAGAATTTTCCTACAATGATAGCTTTCATTCATGTATACATGTGGCCCCCTATGAAGCATTATATGGAAGGTGATGTCATACACCAACTTGATGGGATGATGTTGGTGAAAGAAACCTTGTGGGCCCAGAACATGTGGATGAAACAATGGAAAAGGTGATGATTATTCCAAACCATATCAAAATAGATCAAAGTAGGCAAAAGAGCTATGCAGAAAACCGATTGAATGATTTGTAGTTTCAAAAAAGAGATCATGTTTTCTTTAAGGTATCTCTAGGGAAAGGTATTATAGGATTTGGTAAGAAGGGAAATTTAAGTCCCAGGTACATCGGACCTTTTGAAATTCAGGACCTAATTGGATCTATAGCTTACCATTTGGCCATGCCTCCAAGTCTCTCCAAGGTTCACAATGTGTTTCACATGTCAATAATAAGAAAGTACATGCCAGACCCAACACATGTACTCACTTACGATGAAGTGGAAATTAGGCCAGATTTATCTTACTATGTAGATCCTATCAAGATTATTGATACTAGAGAACATGTGTTGATAAATTGAATGATTATTCGGGTGAAGGTTCTATGGAGGAACCATAAGATGGAGGAAACGACATGGGAGCCTGAGGATCTTATGTTAAAGACATACACGAATCTTTTTAGGTAATATTATCTAAATTTCAAGGATGAAATTTTTGTAGGGAGGGGAGAATGTAAAACCACATGTTTTTGAAAATAAATATAGAATTTTATTTTATAATCTATCCATTAAACACTACTTTGCCTCTTCTATGGTTTGAATTTCAAAAATGGTCATCTAGAGTTGTTTTCAGGAAGTAATTTGGAATCTGATATAACAAACATGATTTTTGATGAGTAGTAACATACCATTATGAATAGTAATATGAATAATAATATGTATAGTAATATGTATAGTAATATGAATAGTATTATGACACATTTAAATAGTAAATATTATTATTATTTTATTTTTTTAAGGAAATAAGATAATGATACCTTAATTAGTTTTTCAATAAGAAATAAAACTAATTGCACTTTAAGATTGTTATTTTTCGAATTTACTGTTACCTTATTTAAAAATTAAATTAATAATATTTAGGAATTTTTTTTTCAAAAATGGACTTCACTTCTGAATTCTACACATTGAAAAATGTTAGGGGTGAATTTTTGGGATTTTTCTAAAATACATGAATTTTTCAGGAATAGTAAAAATACAGTTTTGAGTTTTCGGTATTTTAATGACATCATAATGATTTAATAAATAAATATTAAAGTATGGTAGACTTTGGTATAGTATCTTATGAAATTAGGTGTCCTATGTTGGTTAAACAATGGGAAAATACCATGGCCAACCCATGGTTTGGGATAAACCACTAATGAGGTATCCCTTTGAAATTATTAAAAAATTGCCCCTCTTTTTCTATAAATACCCACTCATCCATTTGTTTTATTTCATTCGAAATACCTCATACACACAGATATGGTTCTTTTAACTCTCTAGGAGTCCTCCCAAGGTGTCCCTAAGCCCCAGAGGTCCCATCCTTCCAGATGTAGTTGTTATTCTACAAGGTAAGGGAATCCTTCATTCTCTTCTTTAAGTCGACACTTCTTTTATATTAGCTATTTGAAATTAATATCACATATGTTGGGGTTTGTTTTTATTTATTATTCAAACATTAATTTTGATTTAAATATTATTAGATACCGTTTTTTCTCATTATTTAATTTTATGAAATTTTATGTGACGGCATTAGGCTGCCAAAATTTCATAAGGGATATCTTAACTTTTCATTATTTTCAAGTTCATTTCTTTTATTTTTCTCTCCTCACCTCCTCTGCCCAAATGATCATGGTAACTCCAGTAACATCTATATATTGTATTTATATAATTTGTATTGATTAACCATCATAAATATTCTTACTCCCTCCCTTTTATTTTATAAATGAAATCGACGTCTATACGGTTCCGGTTAATAACCTTCGTGGACGACGAAGTTATTTTCTTCAATTTCTTCCTCATTACTGGTCATTAATACATATTAATGGTTGATACAGACTATAATATATGTTTTATAACCTAATTAATAATCAAGAACCAGAATATGTACATATAATTAAGTTATATGACAAAACTAGTTTATAATATTTCAATTACCTCCGAATAATCGAAGTGGTGGTCACCTAATGATTCTTCCTCATTGCATGTAACCTAATGATAGAAATGAACAGTACCAATTTTTCGTGATCATAAATAAGATATAATTCCAATCCAGGATATTTATAACCTTTTTTCATGAACTTCGCTACTTAAAAACATGTGAACATATTATAAAAATAATGAAAATGAACACTCCAGAACAATGAAATTCAACATAATAACTTGTAAAAAAAGACCAAAATAAACTAACCAGAATTATTGAAAACTAAATAAATGTATAGTAGGTTCTGAAATAAGATATTAACAAGTATAATATCATATTACATGAGCTTAAGTACAAGAGAGGAATATGTTTGGAGTTAATCTAAGGGTTTTCGCACCCGAACATCCATTTTAATTCAGGTTACTTTCATTGACTAATTACCTAAATAAAATTATTCTATATTATTATGTAATCAGAATATATTCCGTGTGAGTATCATATATATGTTTAAAAACCATAACCTTTACTTATTTTATGTATAGTTAAATGTTTTGAGAGGAACATTCAAAATTGTTTCCAAAATACAATCCCGGTTCAAGGGAATTTCTCAAATTCTTATCTACTTTCAAGGGCACTATATAATATATTTCTGGAAACCATTATCTTTATAAAATCAATCATTTTATTATGAATATACTATCTTACTTCACTTCTAGTTTTATAAAACGAATTTTCCAAAATTACTATTCTTTTCAAAATAAAAGATTATTTATCTCTAGAATTGCTAAATGATTTTATATGAGTGTTTTAATCTAATTCAACACTCTTGTTGAATTTATGGTATTATTGGCATTAATCCTATATGAGGTCATCTATAATTTTTTTATTTAATGGTGTATGACTAAATCTATTTTGGATGACCTATCCTAAAATCATTCAACATATTTTTCCGAATGGTTAGTGTTTTATGTTTAATGATTGGGGAAAGATAGTTAAATTTCATATGATAGTTTCAATATGAATCTATTTGTTTTTTATGTTTATCCCGCTCAAATGAGGAATTCATTAGACTTATTATGTGATAGGTGTGGCCTGCTATAGCCCCTCAATGCATCAGTAGGTATCATGAGACAAATAGACGTGGAATTGGTCGAGGCCTTTCCCAATGTGATATGGATTTTGGCCAAGGCCTTAATCAATATATGTCCTGGTCGAGGCCATGACAAAATGATTCAGAATTCCAACATATGCACTTCCCTCATTATGATTCTAGTATTTTATGTTCATGTGGTTATTTGACTAGTAGAATGCCCATGATTATGTTTTAATATGTCATTATTTATTTAGATCATATTTCTTCCATAATGTGTTTAAGTTCATTATTAAAGGCATGTGGTTTCAATTATTCACCATGTCTAATGTTTGTATTTTCTTCCACTGTATTGCTTAATTTTACAGAGCATTTGAGCTCACCCCATTCTTATGTTTCATTTTCTCAAGACATGAATAAGTAATTTATAAATTACTTGCAATAATAATCTAGGAGATGTGATGTTTCTAGTGTAATAATTAGTGTTGTTGTTCCCTTCATGTTGTAATGTTAAACTTATGGATGTAACTTGTTTCCAATAATACTAAACTAATCAGTCTTTCTGGATCCATATTCCTTGTAGGTAAGCCAATGTAATAAAATAAGGCACTGGCTCTGGGCAACTGGGTTCGGGTCCTTACAAGAAATACTTTTTTAAGAAACATGGATGTGGATGATAAAGAGGTCCCAGAAGATAATTACGTATAAAAAACCTCGGATATTGATGTTATTTTGAAATAAACCCTTACCTTGTACATTTACATGGTTGAGGGTATGTTAACCTCTTGCATAATGGTGAAATACTTATTATTAAATTATGAAAGTATCATATACATTAATATGATATAATATATAATCTTTTAACATTTCTTTGTTAATAATATCTTAGTATTATCGTCATTTCGAGTGTTAACTTACTCATTTTATTTTATATGTTTTTTTACATAAGCAATGTTTGTTATGGATAGGTTGTATCATATTCATTTCCAGAATGAAATAAAGTACTTAATTATTATCTTTAATCATCAAATGAGAAGTATACTTGAATGGATATGTTGGGAAAATGAATCACATCGCATTCGTGGGGACAGTAATCCGTACGTACGCACGAACACTACTTCTATTTCATTTTTCATTTTAAAGGGAATATAAACCAAATGATACATAGTTATATTATTGTTCCAGTATAACATAATATCTTATATATGTAACTTATGTTCATTAACACCATCCTTTATACATTCTATGTATGGCATGAAAGAGTCATATCACTTTGAGGGGAAGGTAGTCCGCACTTCCTCAAATTTAATTATCGCATATATATACAACATGAAACGAATAATGGTATGCTAAGAAATAGAATTTAAGAATCTTATATATAATATAAGTATCAGTAATATCATCTTTAATTACAATTCCATCATAACGGCCACCATGAAAGGCGGTAGGAGATAATTGAACAATCATCATTTCGTGAGGCATTTGGATTCAATCCACAGAAACATTATGTTCATCACCGATTAGATGTAGGTGGGTGTAAGTGTAGTTTTAATACTTCTCATAAAAATATCCTATTATATTGAGGATACTGGTTTTGTTACAAAAGAAATGAATAAGAAGAGTTTAGAGGTTGGAGAAGTAAAATTAAAAAAAGATGCTAAGAGAAATCGTTAACTTTAATTTGGGTAACTTTATTTTGTTTGAACCAAAATGACTCTTGATGTGCCTTCTGCCTAAGGTAAGTCTCCTAGGAATGGGATAGGGGTGTAGGGAGATTAATTTGGTAGAAGATGGATGATCCAAAAGGCTTGATAGGTGTTAGGAATTGGTTAGAAGTGGTGTCCTTTTATAAGGTGTAGGAGGGGCTCTTTAGGAAAGATTGAAAATATTATTTTATAATACAATGATATTTCGTTTATAAAGGTCCATAAATCATTAAAAGTGAATATAAGATGGATCATAATCGAAATGAAATCATCCTATAAGAATTGGAAGGGTTCTGGGTATTATTTTAGTCTTTATAATGTTATTTATTTAAATCATATATTAATGAGGTAAATGGTACATCATTATTGTGTCATAAATAATTTAGTTTATTAGATGTCTAAAAATTATAAAAAAATACAATGATGTGTGAAATATTCTTATATTTCTAATTAATAATTATAGTATAATAGATAACATACATAACCCTTTGATAAAATTGTTTTTCTAAAAAATATATGATTATGTTATTTTTGTATTTACTTTACATAAATTTATATAATGTCTCATTATCACTTACATGTGGCTCCATGGGGTCCCAAAATCGACACAAATATTTCAATTGTCATACATATATCAACCAATAGGTCTAGGACATGTTTAGGGTAATTTAGTATTATTACAATATTATTTTTGTAACCTTATTTACCAGATTTACCCTTTAACCATGGTAAATAAAATATTTACCGAAGTAATTATTCCAAATGTCTAAAAATAAAAGTTACCTATTTACATAATTTGTAACTACTGATTATAAATATGGAACACATTTTTCTAAATTCAAAACATGGATGTGACAGAAATTAATTAAAAATTAACTCATGTGGTCAAAACAAAATACCTCTTTTTAATAAATAATAACTATTAAAAGATTGACACTTTCTAATGTCCATTTATAATAAGAAATTTTTTCCAACGACCAACATTGGATTCAATGGTAAAATTATAATCTAATTATACTTTAAAATCACTCAAATTCATAATTTATCACTATTAATAATTTTTATTAAAAAAGTTGTTTTTAATTAATATTTACAAATTCTCACTATTCATCAAAATATGAAATTTATCAGAAAAGTACAAAAAATTTCACCCTAAGATAATTTCAATATTACGAATCCAAAAATGAAGTCCATTTTGAATGATTAAATATATAAAATTACAAAAAGTTGGTATTACTATTCACAACGGCTAGTTTATTTTTTTGTGGTGTTTTAGAACTCAAAGTTTCATACAAAACGCGCTACTGTATTATTCCAAGATAAGCATACCATGGAAGGTTGGGGTGTTACATTCTCCCCTCCTGCAAATAATGTTGTCCTTGAAATTTCTAGAATACTACAGCATGAAATGACTTGGGTGGTTCTTCACCATAAGTTCCTCTGGTAACCATGTTGCTTCTTCAATATTATGGTTTCTCTATAGATCTTTTACCAGACGATTCATATGGTTTCTCAGCACTTGTTCTCTTGCATCAAGAATCCTGATGGGCTCTTCGCAATAAAATATATCGGGTTCCAGTTCTACTTCCTCATATGTGAGCTAATTCATTGGTTCAGGCTTGTATTTTCTCAACAGTGATACGTGGAACACATCGTGAACATTGGAGAGACATGGCGGCATTTCCAAACGGTAAGGTACAACACCAATTTTTTCTAGAATTTTGAAAGTTCCTATGTACCAGGGACTCAATTTACCCTTCTTTCTGAAACGTATAACTCTTTTACATGGAGATACCTTCAATAAAACATGATCTATTACAAGAAATTCCAAATCCTTCGGTTTTCAGCATAGTTCTTCTGCCAACTTTGAGCTGCTTTGATGTGGTTTGGGATTACCTTCACCATTTCCATATTTTCCTCCACCAGTTCTGGGCCTGTGTGTTTTTGTTCACCAATATCATCCCAACAGGTTGGTGTGTGCCATCACTTTTTGTATAATGCTTCCTCTAGTGCTAGTGTATCGTGCAGTCATAATCCTTGAGTAGTTCAAGTCTTCTCCATTGCCTCATGTTGAGTTTCTTCTGTGAGGAAATATACTTCAAACTCTTGTCATCAATATAAATCTCACATTTTTCACAATAGAGATAGTGTATCCAAATCATCAAAGTAAATATTATAGCAGCTAACTAAATATCATGATTATGATAGTTTTTCTCATGAATTTTCAACTATCATGGTGCATAATCAATAACTCTATCATTCTGCATAAGGACACAACCAAGTCCCTTTCTCAATGCATCACTATAAATAACGAGCCCATCATTCCCTGATGGTAGAGTCAATATAGGAGAATTGACTAATCTTCTCTTCATTTCTTAAAAACATTTTTCATAATCTTTTTTCAAAACAAATTTAACCCCTTTCCGTGTGAGCTTTGTTAATGGGTTATCCAATCGGGAAAAATTCTAGATGAAACGCCGATAACAACCTTCTAAACCAATTAAACTGCGTACCTCAGCTATAATCATCGGTGCTGGAAATTCTTGGATTGCCCTTGTTTTAGAAGTATCAATAGATATTCCATCCTTAGAGACAATATGGGGATGAAAAGAAATCTCATGAAGCCATAATTCAGACTTTCTAATCTTCCCATATAATTCATGTCTTCGAAGGCTCTTCGGGATAATGCACAAGTGATTTTCATGATATTCTTAGCTTTTAGATTATACCAATATATCATCAATAAATACCCATATAAAATCATCGAGAAATTCCTTGAAAACTCTATTCATTAGATCCATGAATACAGAGGGTGCATTAGTGAATCCAAAAGGCATTACTGTAAACTCTTAATTCTTGTACCTGGTTCGAAATTTTGTCTTAAGAATGTCTTCCTTCTTTACACAGTTCTGATGGTATCCAGATCTGTGGTCAATCTTTGAAAAATATTGACCACCATGATGTTTTTCAAATAAATCACCAATGCGAGGTAGGAGATACTTTTTCTTAATTTTTATAGTATTTATTTCCCTGTAGTTGATACATAATCCCATAGATCCATCTTTATTCTTAACAAAAAGGACAGGTGCTCCCCATGGAGAAGCACGTGGGGGAATAAATCTGTTATACTAAATTCCACTAGTTTTTTGTTTACATAAACTAATTCCACTGTGGCCATTCTATAATGAGTCTTCGATATAGGCATTGAACCAGGAATAAAATATATGGAAAACTCAATTTCTCATTCTCGAGGATGTCCAGGTAAATATTCCGAAAACACATTTACATATTCTTTCACAATAGGTACATCCCCTGTATGAAAATTCATTTCCAAACCCATAGTTATTTTATTCTCTTCCTCCCTAATAATAAAATTAATTTGAGCTACTGGGGGTGGATCAAGATAAGAATTAGGTGGTGACGATTCTACTCTAAAGATAAGGTGTTCCTTATCATCATCATCAAAAATCGTAACCTCCTTCTTCTTAAAATAATTATTCACATCATGGTCGGAAATCCAATCCATTCCAAGGATTATATCAAACTCAATCATTGGTATGATGATGAGATCAGCAAATAAAGAACATTTATATGCTCTAATGCGAACTGATTCACAGAACATTGTAGCAATGATACTTCCCTTAAGAGTTTTAAATGACAATATCTTTGTTAAATAAAATTGGAAATATCTATTTTTCTTAGAAAAATAGGAAGATATAAAATAAGGCGATGATCTAGAATCAAATAAAGCATTGGTTAAACTTGGAGAAATCATTAAATTACCTGCTACCACATCTTTCAGAGATTCTAACTCAGTAGTAGCAATAGATTAAGAATGGCCTTGATCCCTTAGCCTTTTCTGAGGTAATTTCCCCTGACGCTTAGGACATTCATTTGAATAATGTCCCATCTCCCTACAATTGTATCATTTAACATCAGTATCTTCTTTCTTCCCCTTGAAATCTAGAGATTAGTGGCCCTTTTCACCACACTTGTAACAGACTCCCATTTCCCTCTACCAGAGTGTTTCATCCCTTATTTACTATAGGATGGATATTTAACTTTTCCCTTCTTCCCCTTATTTCCATTCCTAGAGTGATCGATAGATAACTTCTTCTCTTTCTTTACTTTAAAGTCATAAGACTTAGAGAATTCCTTTTCTATCTTTATAGCACATGAGACAATATCTTCGTACAACGAGAAGGATTATAAGACTAATAATAGATGGAGAAATGGTTTTAACCCATCAACGAAACGATCAATATTACTACTAGGGTTACATATATAATCGGCTGCATGCCTCGCTAACCTTGTAAGGTTACCCTCATAATTTGTGATATTCTCATCCTCTTTTTGCCTCACACTCAGAAATTTCATTTCAATTTCTGTTTGATGGTCATGAGGAAAGTATTTTTCTAATAAAATCTCTTTAAACTCAATTCATTCCATATTTTATACTTCATCATATTTCTTCGTGTTTTGAATCAATAACCACCATTCATCAGCATCCCTAGTGAGGCTGTAAACTTCCATGACAACTTTTTCTCTTTCGCTACTCCCCACGACATGGAATATTTTCTCTATAGAATTTATCCATTTCTCAACTACTATGGGATTTGTACTCCCATTGAATTTTGGTGGTTTTTGCATAATGAAGTTATCTAACATTGATCCTCCATGCTGTCGATTAGGGTTCTCTATACAGGTAAGGTTATTATTCATAACCTGAGTGAGTTTTCCTAGTATAGTGATAAGCTGATCAGTACCAGTTGTATCAGTAGCTCCCACTATACTTATCTTGAGCAGAAGGTAAATCCATATATAGAGTGCATGAATAGATATGATTTCTATTCTTTCCACTAGGCACAATTTCTAAACAATGGCATACACTAGATTAGTTTATGAATCACAATACATAAATCCAAACTTTTAAAACACTTTAGATAAATTGAATAATTTATGGATATAATCTATAATCCTTAAAAAAATTCATTTAGGAAGTATATATTCACAATCCCATAATAATGATTTTTAATGAAAATGAAAATTAACCTAAGCATATCACCAGGGAGTGTCATAACCAAGAGTGCAGTAAGGCCCATTATCGTGCACCAGTTCCCGTTCGAGTCAGGCTTAAAGCCGTGTTTTCGGGTTTTACCATTCTGTATATCTGTGCTAGAGCCGCCTCTAACTGGTCGTATCCATATGGGGATGCATTTCTCGAAAAACTCACAAAATCTCTACAAAACCATATTCTAGGAAGTTCTTCTATACTAATCCTCTATGTCCATCTTAGGTATATGTGCTCTAATCAGAGTATATCAAAATCTAGCTTCCCAGGTTTGTAGTAAACATCCACTGATACCAACTATAAGACCTCAACCCCAGTTATCCAGAGTCAGTGAATTATTACATAACATTGGCATGCTTTAAACATATCTAGTCATGAAAAATTGATTAGTTTAGTAGCCTCAGAATCACTAGATACATTCATAAGACTTATATTACATCATAAAGTGAAAAACTACAACAACATAGTATCCATAGTCCACACTCATATCCGATCAGACTACCCTTGTATGTCAGTCATAAAATACTTCTTCACACCCTGGGAAAAATAAAACATAGAAAGGGGTGAGCTCAGATGCTCAGTAAGGATAACAATATAGCGGAAACATTCATAAATAAGCATAAACATTAAAGGCAATGTATAAATAAAACAAAATAATTTTAAACTTTATCCTCATCATAATATGGTAAAAATAAAATATAATAAATCCATTAACATATTCACATGGATATTCTACTAGTCAAATAATCACATGCAATATCAATAACTGCTTTCATAATGATGGAATGCGTAATTCCAGACTATCTTAACCACATAGTCAAGGCCTTATTCCAAAACTAAAAATAAGATATTGTCAAGGCCTTTTTACAAGACACTAATTTGTCTCATGAGACCTACCGATTCATCGAGGACCTATAGAGGGCTCCACCTGTCACTTATTAAGTCCAATTCATTCCTCATATGAACAGGTTTAAACATAACATAAACATTCATATTAAAACTAGCATACTAAATGCCAATACTTTCTCCATAAACCCTGAATGGTATAAAAATAACATATCCACAGTAAATAATATCACAAAACCATCAATATAATATGGAAGTTTTTTATCATAATAAATCAACTTCAAATAATCCTAAAATCCATCAAAAGATGTTGACATAGATTAAATCAAAACAATTTGAGAGAAATATCTATTTTTTTTAAATCATTTAAAAGTTAAATAATTATAAAATAAATCATTTACATTGAAAATATCATTATAAGCTTGTAAGGTAAGCTTCGAAAATTTTATAATGGTGGAAAATATCCACACCTTCCATATAAGTTAAAAAAGACAATCTTACCTTAATTATGTAAAATGGATAAAAAAGACCTTATTTGGAAAACGACAGAAAGATTCCTTTGTAAACTTCTTATGAAATGTAAAACTAGGGTATAAATTACTTTAAACCATATTCTGTAAAATATTATGAATGTTTTGAAATACATTTTTAAGAAACATGGATGTGTATGATAAAGAGGTCACAGTAGATAGTTACCTATAAATAACCTCGGATAATGAAGAGATTGTGAAATAAACCTTTACCCAGTACTTTTTCTTGGATGATGGTAGGTTAATCTCCTTTATTATGGTGAAATAATTACTATTAAATTATAAATGAAAAATATACATTAATATGATATCATATATGATCTTTTAACATTGATTTGTTAATAATATCTGAGTATTATCGTCGTTTCGTGTGTTAACTTACTTGTTTTCTTTTATATGTTTTGTTTCATAAGCCGTGATTATTATGGATAGGTTGTATCTTATTCATATCCATAATGATATCAAGTACTTAATAATTATTTTTATTCATCAAAATATATTTACACTTTAATGGATATTATTGGAAAATGAATCTCATCGCGTTCATGGAGACGGTAATCCGTACATACGCACGAATGCTACTTCTATTTCATTTTTCATTTTAAAAGGAATCAAAAAAATGATACATCGGTATATTATTATTCCAGTATAATATAATATCTATATATGTTACTTATGTTCATTAACAACATCTTTTATATGTTCCATGTATGGTATGAACGAGTCATATCACTTTTAATGGGCGATAGTCCGCACATCCTCAAATGAAATTAGCTTATATGTATATAAAACATGCAACGAATAATGGTATGCTCTAAAATAGAATTACAGAAGATTATATATAAAATAAATATCATTAATAACATATTTAATTATAGTTCCATCATAATGGCCACGATGAGAGGAGGTAGGAGATAATTGAACAATCATCGTTTCATGAGGCATTTGGTTGCCATCCACAGAGACATTATGTTCCTCAACCATTAGATGAAGGTGTGCTTAAATGTATTTAGAATAAATCTCATAATAAAATCCATGTATATTGAGGAATCGTTTAAAAATGTAAAAGAATAAGAATAATTTATGTGTTGGAGAAGTAAAATAAAAGAAAATAAGTTAAGAGAAATCGTTACCTTTAATTTGGGTAACTCCCTTTGTTTTGAACCAAAAGGACTCTTTAAGTGACTTTTGACTAAGTTAAGTCTTATAGGAGGAGGAGAGAGATGTAGGGAGATTAAGTTGGAACAGGTTGAGTGAGAAAAAAGGCTTGAGAGGTGTGAGGAATTGGTTATAAGTGGTGTCCTTCTATAAGGTGGAGGAGGGGATCTTCAGGAATGATTGAAACATTTATTTTATTATATAATGATATTTGGTTTCTAAAGGTGAAAAAATCATTAAATTTGAAGATGAGATGACTAATGATTGAAATTAAATCATCCAATAAGTATTGTACAGGTTTTTGGTCATATTTTAGTCTTTATAATCTTATTTATTTAAATCATTTATTAACGAGGTAAACACTACTTCATTATTGTGTCATAAATAGTTTACTTTGTTAGATGTCTAAAAATTATAAAAAATACAATGATTTAGGAAATATTTTTAGCTTTCTAATTAATATTTATAGTCAAAAAGATAACATATATAACCATATTTAAAATATTTATTTTCTAAAAGATATATGCTTATGTCATTTTTGTATTTATTTAATTAAATTCATATAAAGTGTCATTATCACTTACAAGTGGCTCCATGGGGTCCCAAAATCAATACAAAGATGCCCATGGTTGGAAATTTAACAACCAATAGGGTTAGGACACGTTTAAGGGTAATTTAGTATTATTATAATATTATTTATTTACCCTTATTTACCGGATTTACTCTTTAACCATGGTAAGTAAAATATTTATCAAAGTAATTATTAAAAATGTCTAAAAATAAAAGTTACCAATTTAAAAAATTTGAACCTCCTGATTATAAATATGGAATCCATTTTTCTTAATTCAAAAAACAGAAGTGGGATAAATTAATATAAAATTAATTCCCGTTGTCAAAACAAAAAGCGTGTTTTTAACAATTAATAACTATCAAATGGTTGACACTTCCTTATGTCCAGTTTAAATATGAAATTATGTCCAATGACCAAAATTGGATTAAATGGTAAAATTATAATTTAATTATACTTTAAAATCATTCAAATTCATAATTTATCACTATTAATTATTTCTAATAAAAAATATGTTTTTTATTAAAATTTAGTAATTTTCACTATTCATCAAAATATGAAAGTTATCATAAAAGACCAAAATTTCACCCTAAGATAATTTTGATATTATAAATCCAAAAATGAAGTCCATTTTGAATGATAAAATATATAAAATTTCAAAAATTGTGTATTACTATTCATAACATCTAGTTTTTTGGTTGTGGTGTTTTAGAACACGACGTTGCGAACAACACATGCTACTGTATTATTCAAATATAAGAGTACCATGGACGATTGGGGTGTTACAATAATACTATATAAGAAACACATTGGAGGCCTTAATTCTCATGTATATGGTAATATTTAAAATAATCTTGGGCGACATGGCTTTCTAGGACTAAAAAAATCAGTTTACCTGATGAGTATTCATTGATCACAATACCTAGAGTTTTAAATAACATAATTAATTAGTTCTTGTGCTCTATGGTTGTCAAATCATGTTAGTTAATATGGTTCATAAAATATTTCATTTATTTTTTCCAAGTATCTACTACGGTGAATTCAAAATAATTTGGATTTTTGTAAAACTTAAATCCATTTTCATTGGGATACTTTAAATAACATTTATGATACAAAAATTCAAGGTAGCATCTGTTAAATGTGATTAAGGGATTGCCATCACTATGAACCACAAATAAACTGTAATTGAGGGAGTACATTTGTAACTATTTACATGTTGAAGGATGAATTCATGAAAGTAGTGGAATTTATTTCCCAGTAAGGTGTAAAAATTATGTTGTGGGATAAGTAGGAATAATTAATTGGTGAAAAAATAATCGTATTTTGTCTACAGTTGGATAATTTTTAGAAGAGTTTGATCAATCCTGAAATATCAGTTAAAATCTATGATGGATGAGGATGGATCAATCCCATATAACTATATCATGTATAGGTCTTGAGAAAAGATTATACTAATCCTGCAAAAAAGAGTTTACCATAATTTTTGGAAATCATTGTTGTTGAAGACCCTTAAAGAATATATTTTATGTTTGTGTCCCTATATTATCACATCATTATCCTCCTTAGAAAATTTTATATTTTATTTTATGTACCCATTCAATATTTCTATATAGTTTAGATTTTAGTATAATCCATGTCATTTTAAAACATGATAGGTCACTCCTATGATTGATGATGCACTTTTAATATAAATAGAATGTTGAATTTTGAGATCCATGATAGGTACCAAGGAGTATATTGAGGACATCATACATTTGATCTACAGGTATTATATTTCATTTATATGGTCACTGTCATATTAAATTTGTGGGGTTTCACACTAGATGTGGTAGGGGTACTGAATTAGTACCTACCAAATTTTGTTATCATTACAATACATATGGATACTGTAAGTGTTCAACCAATTGGATGGTTTATTCATTTGCACAAGAGGATGTTTTCATACAAGGATGCTATTATTCATCTTAGATCAATGATTCAAATCGTGTCTCTATAGAATAAATATAATTTTAATTGATATATTTATTGGAATTATGCATTCCAAAGGGAAATTTACCTTTGCCTATGAGGATAAATGTGATTATAGAGTACCTAAAAATATGATTTTCCTATTGGATAAAAATAATAATCCACCAAAAAAATAAAATTAATGGTAGAATATTGATGTTATTCAATAAAGGATTCTTCTTGTGTCTATTTATTCTTGAAAAATCCTATAAATATGGGGGGTAATTAATTATATATGATAAATCACATAAAATGTCATTAGATAAGTCTTTGGGTCATGTATATGATTAAGTCACTAAATCTATCTATGAAGGGTGTATGATGATTCAATAAAACAAATTTTATTTTTAGAACTAATGTGATGGAGTTTTAATCTAGGAAATCATTAAAATACTTTTCATCCTTTACTTGTAACAACCCGAGATTTTACGAGGATTATTCTATTAATTTCATTTATGTCTTGTGTTGTACGCTACAACAAGAATATCATGTTCTATACACAAGACCGTATGAGCTTGTAGTATACGCAACACTATTTTTGGATTGTGTTACACACAATCTCAAGTTCGTTTGATAGTAGTCATTCTACGCAACATTTAGTGTGTATATATATATATTCAATGTATAAATGAAATATGGTTGGATTATATTATACAAAACAATGAAGGAGTCTTTCACAACACACAACCCAGAATTGGATTACATTACACGTAATCGTGGCCTTCTATAATAGTGTGTGTTGTACGCAATACCGAGTTTCCCTAAACAAAGATATACTATTAAAATATTATATAAACTAGCCGTTATGAATAGAAATACCCACTTTTTAGAATTTTATAAATGTTATCTTTCAAAGTGGAATTCATTTTTGCATTCGGAATATCGAAATTTTTTATTGGTGAATTTTTTGTATTTTTCTGAAAACTATCAATTTTTGATGAATAGTGAAACACTAGGTTACTATTTAAAAAAATACATATTATTTAAATAAATATTTATTTTATTTAAACTTATTTTAGGTCAAAAATGATAAATAATACCTATATAAGTTCAATTAAATTCATTGGATTCATTTTATAATATTTTTAGTTATATAAAAATTTTATCAAACTTTTCACCGTCTTTTACCCACATCTTAGGAGAATTTGGAAATTCACATAAAACATAAATTTACCGCTTCTATGAGGGAAATTTAAAAAATCCGAGAGACACAGTTAATATCAAGGACTAAAATGTGGTTCAATGAGATGAAAATAATTTTTGGTGAATAGTAACTTTTTGCTTTTATTTACCACGGTTAAAAGTAATACTGTAATTAAGTGTAAAAAGAATATTTTTATTACCCTAAAACATATCCTAATTCTATTGGATAAGTTTAATTCGACCAAAAACAACCTTCAGAATAAAAAATGACCATTTACGTCCACATGGATTAGATTTGGACACTTATTATTATTTTACTTAAAGAATAGTTAAAATAGTTAAAATCAATGTTTAAAAACTAAAACATTTTTAAGATAGGGTTATAAAAAATTTAAATTAGACTATAAATATTAATTAGAACGAGAAAATGATTTCCTACATAATGTTATTTTATTTATAATTTTTAGACATTAAATAATTAAATTTATTTATGACACCATGATGATGTAGTAAATACCTTATTAGTGAAATATTAAAATAATTGATGTTATAAATACACAAATAAATGTAATTTGAGACTTTTTATGAATGAAAAAAAGATTTCTACGTTAATATGACATGTTAGTATTGATGTAATTAACATTTTTTAAATAATCATTCTGTTATGATTTTCACAAATATCATGTACCAAATAGTGTCAAAATTGACAAAAAATAGTTTTTAAAACAAATATTATATTATAAAATGTTATTTTATTCCTAAAAATATAAGGATCATCCAAATTACATAGATAAGGATATATATTAATAATGAACCACTTGGGGTTCGTTCGGCTTGTTATAGTAATTTTATTAACCATATAGTGTAATAAAACAAAAAGACTAGGTAAAAGTTAAATTATTTAACATAGACTTAAATCTAAATGATAAAGATAAAATAGTAACCTAAACATGTCTAAAACCTATTGTCTGAGAGGATTTCGACCCATACCCACCTTATCTTCGAAATAAATCAATTTTGATCTATTAAAAACCGAATACGACTATATAATAAAATAATATTTTAAGTATTCCTAAGGGGCCCCTCTCCTCCCATATAAAAAGGGAACGACTTCCCTATTCCCTTCACACCATTTTGAGCCTTGAATCTCAGCCAAATCCGGCCCATTTCTCTTCACCACTTCCCTAGAAACATTCTTTAGGTTCTCTTATTCTCAAAAGACCAACTCAACTTCCTTAAGAGGAAGCATAAATGAGGTGCGTCGAAGAAGAGGTAATCTCTTCTTCCGATTTTCTCAAGTTTCATTCTTCTTCTACTTCTTATTATTTAGTTGTATCCTTATAAAGTAATAACATAAGTATTACATATATACTGATATGTTATTATAAATATGAAACAACCATATTTCACCTTCTATCCATCTTACGGAAAACGAAATCACCGCGTGTGCTTGCGTACGGAATACCGTCTCTACACCGTGGTGTAATCTATTTTACACCACCACCATACATGGATGGGTATACTGGAGTAGAGAATAACAATATATGATTATTTTAAAATGATATTGATTCTGGAATAGTATACATACACTTCAATACAATTCCACGATCATGGTAATGATATCATAGCTCGTGCGTACGTACGGACTACCGTCTCTATGACGCGTTGAGATTCATTCTCAATATTAACCATTCATGAATAATTATAAAGTATATATAATGAATAATAATGAAATATATGACATAATAATGATACTGGATTTACTTATATATATATATTATCTACATAATTCCATTCAATTCAATAAGGAAATGAAAACAGCGTTCATGCGTACGTACGGCCTACCGTCTCCATGAATTTTTTATTTCATTCCATTTATCGATCTATCATATATATATGTATATTATGAATATTATATATATATATAAACCATTTTTTACATTCTAAAATTATTTAAATATGGATATAAGTAATAATATCGAGAACAAAAAGTTGAAACACATATGATAAATGAAATGATTTTACCCAAAACGCTGTTATAGCATGGAATTTACAATAGAATGGGTAATATAAAGTCAGAAGTGAACCATATAAGATATTATAACAATGAATATGATTCTATAATAAGTAAATCACATTATTTAAATCATTATACTGGATTTTCAGATACGTACGAACCATATCATATATAAGGTAAGGGATAACTTTTCCAATCTTGTTTTTATCCGAGATTGTTTATACATACGTTTTTACTAGGGTTATATTTACCATCAGTGTCCATGTTTTATAAAAAAATAGTTTCATGTATGTTTAATTTCCTTTTTAATCATTTTTGACATTTACTACTTGGTATTTAGGGAATGTTTCTTTTTTTATGTTACGAGGTACTTTTTTTACTTTTCCGGAAAAAGTACGGGAAGAATGTTTTTTTAACTTATATGGCACGAACAGATTTTTACGGTTTCATAATTCTTTTTCATCATAAACCATACTCTACAATATTTAACAGTTATATTCAATAAAATAATTTTCTTTTAATATTGTGTGGCATTTTATGAAAATAAAATGATTTTCAAGAAGAAAAGATATTTTCCTCAAGAATTAATTTCAAGTGTTTTACCAAAAGTATTTTCCATCTAAGATGACATTATTTAGCATGTTTATCTTTCAAGTATAATGTCTCTATTATTTAAATGGTTTTATTTTTCTTATGATGAAATTATATCCATTTTTTAATATGTATTATTTTATGATTGGATGATGTTTATGAAATTATTTTATTCTTTGGGATATGATGAATGATTTATGTTTATTTTGTGGCACACATAAGAATGATATCATTATGAGATGGGTGGGACCTATATCTACCACCAATGAATTGGGTAAATGTTTATATTTCAGTTGATAGACATGGCTGGAATGGTATGTTATTCCGGTTCAGTGTCACAGGACTGGAACGAGGAGTGAACTCGATTCCGAAAGGGACTTTGTCCACTAATATGGTTTTGGAAACAATGAAATAGCTACTATGGAAATAATATCATGTGATTAATGGCTTTCCAGAGTTACATGTTTTGTTCCCATGCTATTTTATCATGATTTATGTTCTCTTATGATATGTGACTCACGTACATCCATGATTTATGTCTTTTCTCAAGATTTTTATGTTTATATTTTATGTTCATGTTTTTGCATTCAAATGTTTATGGATTGTTTTTTTCTCTATTTTTACACTAACTGAGAATTTAAGCTCACCCTTTATATGTTTTCTTTTCCACAGGATATAAATAAAGGTTTTAGGTAAGAAAAAAAAGGGGTAGATCTTTTTGGGAGATGATGAAGATCTTTCACCACGATTAGAATATTATATTCTAAGTTTCCAAAGACACTAAAATATTACGGTCCTTGTGCGTCTGTTTTTTTATTTATTAAGTATTCTTAAAAAGTAATGTAATGTCCATGTACGTCAATCTTTGGGTCTCTATAGGATGTATCAGAGGGAAGGATTAGTTAACCTTTTGAAACTAGGATGTGATAACCTTAGTGAGATCCCTAGAGATATTTCTAAGGTATGTCTAGGGATGTCTCTAAGGTTAAGAATATGTATAGGTTATAGTCCTAGAATTACAAAAATGATATTAGAATCAAACCTAATGTGTTATATATTGAAGGTACTCCTCCTTTATTATGCTGTTTTCCTAGCATGATTTTTCCAATCACACTATTATTTTTGGGTTTTATAAAATGGCTGGAAATAAGAAGATTCACGATAATGGAGGATATGATAGATAATGAAATGAAATTCTTCATGAGAAACCAAATTAAATTCAATTTGGAAGTACAACGATCATTATTATGCTTAATCAGAAATATAATAATATGATCAATAATCTAAACTTTTTTAAGTATCTCGACTCAGCTAATAAGACAAATATAGAGTTTCCAAATTATTATGGAGGAAATAAAGTTCAATTCCCCTCATGTAAATCATGTGGGAAGAGGCATCAGGGAGAATGTTTCAATGGAACCAGAAAATGCTTTGGGTGTGGAAAATAAGGACACAAAGCCAATAATTGTAATGGAGGAGGTTCAGTTAACACCATGGACAAAGATAATGGTATTTCTAAGACATCAACCATGTTTTAATGTTTTAAATGTGGAATGTATGGGCATAATGAAAACCAATGACCTATGGGAAAATCTCATGAAGAGAATCAGCATGGTCGTATGGGTAGTATTTATGTTGATGATGACGAAGAGACTACAAATGATATATGAGATGAAAGAAACGACGAAGCTCAGTCAGTGGTTTATGATGGTAGTGGAATGATTATATGTTTATCAAGAGTTATGTTGTATAGGTAATTTAATGGTACTATGGAATAAAGACACATCTAAGGATTATTACACAATTGTTTTTCCAAAAGTATTTGAAAGTATATATTGAATAGTACCGGGAACCATGAAAGGATAATTCATATATAATTTTGGAAAGTAGATGATATGCGCATAGTGAAGGGATTATAAGATAATGATATGTTTTATAGTATTGATGAGCTCATGGCTGGTATAAGGACAATGTGATATCATGGTTTGAGAATATAAAAATTTTGGGATTTTGGTATGTGGAAAGAGTTAACTGTTGACATCATTCATCTTTTCACTAAGGTTCAATGGGTATTCATTTTTCAAGAGAATACATGATTAAGGTATTCACATGTTTGGAATGTGACCAACAAGATATATCTTATATGGGTGATTATTGATGGTATTCAAATGCTCAGTAGATGACATTTCTAGTAATATTTTTCATTATACTATAAGATTGGACAGAAGTGTTTTGGATAACCCTAAAGATTGGAATGGATTTTGTTGGACATAATTTAGTACCTATTAAGGCTATAATTTTTTTGATATTATTTATTTAATGTTATAATAGTATAGTTTTAGAAAAAGGACATCCTATAGGATGGGCAACAACCCGTCGCTTCGGACAAGGCGGTGGGAATCGAACCCATAACCAAAGTGGGACAGGCCTTTATTGCCTAACAGTGGCCAACATAAAGTCCCTGGTTATTAGAAACTAGCTTTATTATATTAAAAGGTATGATAGATGAAATATAATCCAATTTTGGATTCATATATGATTAACCTAACCGTATATTAGCTTATGTATATTTGATAACATTTTCTATCCTTTTGTTTGAGACAGATGGAATGACCCATCATTCGATCACATGATCTACTAACACCTCACGAATGAAAAATTCAACATCATTTCTTTAAGAGATGAAGTGGAAATTGTTCATGACACGAAAAATCGAGGAGATTATACAAAAATAAAGTAAAATTTTCTTATAATTCAATATTTTCAACTTTAGGGAAATGATCTTGAAAACCAAAATTATTTTCCCAAGGCCGTTATATCCGATGAATCAGATGGTACCTTAGATCATCACAAATTTATGGTTTTGTGATTATTGGATTTTATCATAGCCATGTTCTCTACCACTGACCATCAAAACATGATGTTTAGATTTATCTTCCATATCCATATTTTCACCTATGTTATCCTATGTGCAAACCCAGTGATTAGTTAATTTGGGTAACGGTTACATTTCATAATTTTGTTATTAAAGATAAGTTTTTGTATTCCTTTTTACAATGTGGGTTTCTATTAAAGAATGTTTTGAGTAGTAATCCATTTATAACCATGCTGAATTTCGAGGGCAAAATTCATTTTAAGGGGGGTAGAATGTAACAACCCAAGATTTTATGAGAATTATTATTTTTAATATCATTGATGTCTTGTGTTGTACGCTACACCAAGATTATCTTGCGCTATACACAAGACCGTATTAGCTTGTAGTATACGCAACGCTATTCTTGGAGTTTTTTATACACAATTTCAAGTTCATTTGATAGTAGTCATTCTATAGAACATTGAGTATATATATATATATTCAATGTATAAATGAAATAAGGTTGTATTCTGTTATACAAACCAATGAACGAGTCTTTCACAACACACAACCCTGGCATGGCTTACATTACATATAATTACGACCTTCCACGATAGCGTGTGTTGTACGTAATACCGAGTTTCACTAAATAAAGATATACTATTATAATATTATATAAACAAGCCATTATGAATAGTAATACCCACTTTTTGGAATTTTATAAATTTTATCATTCAAAATGTACTTAATTTTTGGATTCATAATATCGAAATTAGCCTCGGGTGAATTTTTGTTATTTTTCTAAAAACATTCAATTTTTGATGAATAGTGACCACACTGGGTTACTATTTAAAAACCGACTTTTTATTTAAATAATTATTTATTTTATATAAATATATTTTTGGTCAAAATTGATACATAATACCTATATAAGATTAATGAAAATCATTGGAGTCATTTTATAATAATTTTAGATATATAAAAATTTTATTGTACTTTTCACCGTCTTTTACCCACCTCCTAGGTGAATTTTTGAATTCACATAAAAACAATTGTACCGCTTATGTGTGGGGAATTTAGAAAATCTGACAGAAATGTTTAATACAAAGTATTAAAATGTGATTCAATGAGACGAAAATAATTTTTGTTGAATAGTAACTTATTACTTTTATTTACCATGGTTAAAAAGAAAATAGGGTAATTAAGGGTAAAAATGATATTATTATTACCCTAAAACATGTCCTAATTCGATTGTATAAGTTTAATTTGACAAAAAAACCTTAGGAAGAAAATATTACCATTTAGGTCCACTTGGATTAGATTAGGATACTTATTATTATTTTATTTAAAGAATAGTTAAAATAGTTAAAATCAATGTTTAATAACAAAAAAAAATTTAAAATAGGGATATACATAAGATAAATTAGACTATAAATAATTATTATAAAGATAAAATTATTTCTTACATAATGGTATTTTATTTATAATTTTTAGGCATTAAATAAATTAATTTATTTATGACACAATGATGATGCATTAATTACCTTATTAATGAAATATTAACAAAATTGATTTATAAATACTTAAATAAATGTAATTTGAGACTGTTTATAAATTACAATAATTTTATAGGTTAATATTGCATGTTTGTATTGATTTAATTTACTTTTTTATAACTAATCATGCTATTATGATTTTCTCAAAAATAATATACCAAATAGTGTCAAAGTTGACATAAAATGGTTTTTTAATGAAATATTATATTATTAATTGTTATTTTATTCCTAAAAATCTAAGGTTCAGTGAAATGACATAGATAAGTATATATATTAATAATTAACCACTAGGGGTTCATTTGGATTGTTACAGTATTTTTATTAACCATATTGTGTAAGAAAAAAAAAGACACGGTAAAGGATAAATTATTTAACATAGAGTTAAACCTAAATGATAAGGATAAAATTTTAACCTAAACATGTCTAAAACCTATTAGAAGAGAGGATTGGGACCCATACCCACCTTTTCTTCAAAATAAATCAATTTTGAGGTATTAAAAACAGAAAATTACTTTCTTATAAAATAATATTTTATGTTTTCCTAAGGTGCCCCTCCCCTCCCTTATAAAAAGGGAACCCCTTCCCTCTTCCCTTCACACCTTTTTTTATCCTTGAATATAGAGACCCGGCCATTTCATACATTACTATTACATCATTTCAAAGATAAACAACATAATAGTATTACACATGGAGGATCTAGAGGTTTATTGTCTTTGGGAAACTAGGACAACACATAACAAGTACAACATCAACCATAAAAGTTTATTTAATCTCTTCTTCTATAGTTTTTTAGTAGAACTTGTACTCCCCTTAGTAAATGTAGCCACTAAGGATATACATAAAAATGGGTGAGCTAAAATCCTAGTAAGGGGATAGATAAGAACAATATAGCATGGGTTGAGCATAATCATGAAATAGGAAGAAGATCATGAACATGAGAGGAGTATAAACAATAAACTTGAAATGTGGCAAAGCATAAAAATGAAACATCATGTCTTAGTGGTTAACTACCACAAATACTTGTGAAAAAAGCTATAATCATGTTCACACATCATTTCACATTTACTCATGAGATTCATCACTTTACCCAATGCATTGGAGTGCTGTATAATTCCGGGCGCACCCGTCACATTTAAACATTCATATTGAGCTATATAATTCCGGGCGCACCCGTCACATAATAACATTATCATTATCATACATGCCACATAGAACACTTATCAAACATGTACATAAGTAAACCATGGAAAGGAATGGGTTTAATCTCATAATAACACATTCATAAGCTTTGGGTTCCCAAAATAAAGAGGGAACAACATACTTGATACAAGAACCATCATCCTTGAATGAGAGGTAAAAGGTGAGATCTTGAAAGAAGAGTTCTTTTTGGAAAAAATTTTGATGGACATAAAAACCAGTGAAAAACGTGTATATCCCAGAAAAAGTAAAGTAAAGATGAACAAATATTCTTTGAGGAGTAACCATATCAAAAATGGAGTGAAAGAGGGAGAACCCGAAGGAAGAAAATTAGGTTGGAGATTTCCCCTTACCTTGTACTCGAATGCCTCCTTCTCTTTAATGTCATGTATAATGACATTATATTCAATAATTAAAAATTCAGAACCTTTTATACATTAATAGGGTTCATTCTGGTTTCATTATTTCATATTCTGTTCCTTTGGATGACTTATAGAGTTTAAAAACATTGTTTGGGGATGTTCGTTTTTATGGTTTTCTTGAGCGGTCCACTTGTATTATTAAATTGATGTTTGGTTAGATCATGGGTAATCATCCAGAATTGATATTACATGTAATTAATGATATTACATAATCATTAATGATTTTATAATGAGTTATATTATATCCATGTGGACGAATTATTAGATAATATTTTAATGATGATTATTTGGGTAAATTTGGGCGGTTTTTGGATCACAACGAACTCATTTTAACATTTAACTTAGTAATATGGCCATAGGTTATTTAAAGAACTTAAAATAGAACATAATACATATAAAACATTCTGGTTCGACCATAAAAATGGTTTCATGACCAGATTTAAGGTATAATTGGAAGAAGAGAGCATGTTGTTTTTGAAGGTGATAAATTATCACCACATGAACAATGTTCTCTTTAATAAAATAAAAGGAAGACCGAAAGGGTGTGGGGTGATATAATATAAAAATAGAATCATAATATTACATTATATATATAATAATAGATTTACAGAACAATTTGGATCAAGATAGGTAGGGAGAGATCAAGAAAGGAACTTGAACTTGAAAGGAAATTAAAGGACAGGAGAGAGAGAAATTACATTTAGAATCCTTCTCTTGAGATCCTCTTTAAGGAAGATAGGCTTGGTCTTTTGATGAGACCAGCAGATTTTGGAGGTGGGGGATGAGAAATGGATGTTTTTTGGGCAGAATCTAGAGAAGGGTTGGAGCTTTAGAGTTGTGATGAAAAGAGGGAGTGAAGGGTGGCTTTTATAGTGGAGGGGAGAGGGTTTTCCTTAATATAAAATTGAATAGTTTATTAATTTCACCTAAGACAAGGAATAGTGAGTCTTGGATGACTAAAAATATTAAATAAGACTTTAGAATTCGGTATTAGGGTGCTCACATCACTTGTGATGTCAGGAATAGTGGGTTTTAATTAAAATGTATTTATATGACAAATTAATGTATTATATTATTCATCAAAAAATCAAGTATCTCAGAAAAATCCCAAATTTTTACCCCAACCATTTTTCGACGTGTAGAATCCAAAAATGAATTCCATTTTTCAAAAATAATTTTCTAAATATTATTAATTTAATATTTAATTAAAATCCTAATTTACTTAAAAAACAGTTTTTAAAATTAAAACTGATTTTGCAGTTCTTTTAAAAATTACTTAGGGTCTTATAAAATTATCTAAAAACTATTAGACATTGATTCAATAATTTATGAATATATTTCAGGAAAATAAATATTCTTTTAAATTAATTAATTAATTATAATTAATTACTTATGCCTTATAAAATACCAAAAATGTTTACTAAGGTCAAATTGTCACTTTCTAAGATGTCGAAATTTTATTTTATTATTCATAGGTAATATTACTCTTATTTACTATTCATAAGGGTCATATGACTATTCGTAAGGGTAGGTTACTATTCATAAGGGTAGGTTACTATTCACCAAAAATTATTTTTGTTTCATTAGACTCCAAAAACTATCATGAACACAACCGTGTATGTCAGATTTTTAAAATTCCAAACATAGGGGGTGACAAAATTATGTTTAAAGCTCACTTATCACTTAGTAGTTCATTATTTTGTGTTTTTATGACATAAATATAAGAAGGGAATTTTCCATTGAAAAACTTTGGGTCGTTACATTCTTCCCCCCTTAAGAAATTTCGCCCCCGAAATTTCACTTTACCCAAACAGGTGAGGGTACTTCTCCTTCATTGCCTCTTCCAGCTCCCAAGTTGCTTCCTCAAACATTTGGTTCCTCCACAACACTTTGATAAGGCGGGTTGTCTTTTTTCATAGAACCTTATCACTTCGACCCAAAATTTTTACCGGCTACTCCTCATAGGAGAGATCATCCTCCAGCTGTACCACCTCTGAGTTTAGTACATGTGAGGGGTCTGGAATGTAATTCCTCATTAGTGATATGTGAAACACATCATGAACGTGAGCCATATTCGGTGGAAGTTCCAGACGATAGGCCACGGCTCCAATACGATCAATGATCTCAAAGGGGCCAATGTATCTTGGGCTTAGCTTCCCTTTCTTCCCAAATCTCATGACTCTCTTCAATGGAGATATTTGAAGGAAGACTTTATCTCCAATGTAGAACTCCAAGTCCCTTCGACGATTGTCAGCATAGCTCTTTTGCCGACTTTGAGCAGCTTTGATGTGTTTTTGGATGACTTGAACCTTCTCTGTCATCTCTTGAATAAGATCGGGACCAAGTAGCTTTCGTTCTCTAACTTCATCCCAACAGGTTTGAGTTCTACATCGCTTCCCATAAAGAGCTTCATACGGAGCCATATGAATACTCGTGTGGAAGCTATTGTTGTATGAGAACTCAACCAATGGGAGATGTTGATCCCAACCACCTTTGAATTCAAGAGATCATGATCTTAGCATATCATCAAGTGTCTGAATAGTCCTTTTAGACTAGCCATCAGTTTGGGGGTGATAGGTCGTGCTGAAATTTAATTCATTACTCAAAGCATGTTGAAGGCTCCTCCAGAATTTAGAAGTGAACCTTGGATCACGGTCAGAGACAATCAAGATCGGAAAACTGTGAAATCTCACTACTTCCTTCACATATATCCTTGCAAGTTGTTCAAGTGAGAGGTCTTCCCGAATAGAGATAAAATGGGCAGTCTTGGTGAGTCGGTCAACCACAACCCATATTGCATTATTTCCTCTTGATGTTTTCGGGAGACCCATGACAAAGTCCATAGTAACATTTTCCCATTTCCACATGGGTATAGGCAATGGCTGCATCATAACTTTGGGCTTTTTCCGCTCAGCTTTAACTTGCTAACATACCAAGCACCTTGATATATATTCCGCAATCTCCTTCTTCATGATATCCCACCAAAAGTGTTCTCAGAGATCACGATACATCTTGGTACTTCCAGGATGAATAGAGAAAGTTGAGCTATGTGAATTATCCAATAGCTCCTTCTTTATTCCAGGTGATGAAGGCACAAAAAGCCGCGTTCCAAGCAGAATCACACCATCATCGTCGATATGGAACTCTTGCAGCTTACCTTCCTTTCCTGCATTCACCCTCTTTTGTATCTCTACATTATCCCTTTGTGCTTCCTTAATCCTCTGTTGGATGGACGGTTGCACAATCATTTGGGAAAGGTAGGATGTATCCCCTGCCCATACGATTCCCAAATCCATCCTTTGCATATCCAAGAAGATAGGGTCTTTCTCAATCCTCCACATAGATAGAGTAGTAGGTTCTTTCCTACTTAGAGCATCAGCTACCTTGTTCGCCTTTCCAGGATGATAGTGAATAGAGAAATCGTAATCCTTGATTAGCTCTAACCATCTCTTTTGACACATGTTGAGATCCTTTTGTTTGAATATATACTTTAGGCTCTTGTGGTCGGCGTATATGTCACACTTCTCACCATAAAGGTAGTGCCTCCATATTTTAAAGGTAAAATCACGGCTGCCAACTCTAGATCATGTGTCAGGTAGTTCTGCTCATGGATCTTCAACTTTCGTGAGGTGTAGGCTATCACATTATCATTTTTCATGAGTACACAACCCAAGCATTTCTTTGAAGCATCACTGTATATCACAAAACATTCTCCACTTTTCGGTAGTGTGAGTACAGGTGCAGTGATCAGCCTTCTCTTTAGCTCCTTGAAGCTTCCCTCACATTCTTCCGTCCATACATAATTTACCCCATTCCTTGTTAACTTAGTTAGTGGGCTTGACAATCGTGAGAAGTTTCTCACAAAACATCGGAAGTACCCAGCTAATCCAAGAAAACTACGGATTTCTGTGACACTAGAGGGAATGGGCCATTCGTCAATCTCCTTTGTCTTTGAAGGTTCCACAAAAATTCCCTCTCTTGTGATCACATGTCCCAAGAATGTGAATTGATTCATCCAAAAGTCACACTTGTTGAACTTGGCGTACAACTTCTCCTTTCTCAGTGTCACCAACACAAGTCTTAGATGTTTTTCATGTTCCTCCTTTCTCTTGGAGTAGATGAGAATATCATCGATAAACACTACCACAAATTTGTCGAGGTAATGTCTAATGACTCTATTCATCAAATCCATGAATATTGCAGGGGCATTAGTAAGTCCGAAGGGCATCGCCAGAAACTCATAGTGCACATACCCTGAACAGAAGGCAGTCTTCTGAATATCTTCCTTCTTCACCTTTACTTGATGATATCCAGAACGAAGATCCAACTTTGAGAAGTATTGATCTCCTCTTAACTGATCAAACAAGTCTTCAATCCTTGGAAGAGGATAATTTTTCTTTATGGTGATCTTGTTGAGTTCCCGATAATCGATACACAACCGCATGGTACCATCCTTCTTCTTCACAAAGAGCACTGGCGCGCCCCAAGGTGATTCACTAGGGAATTTGAACCCATTTTCTAGATGCTCTTGCAGCTGCTTCTTTAACTCCTCCAGTAGGATAGGAGCCATCCTATAGGGGCACTTCGAGATAGGAGTAGCTCCGGGTATGAGTTCAATTGATAACTCTACCTCACGATCCGGGGGAATTCCGGGTAACTCTTTGGGAAATACATCGTCGTATTCCCTTACGATGGGCATTTCCTCAAGGCTGGAACTCTCCTTTGACTCAAACATTTTGGCGAGGTAAGCTTCTTCATAGGGAATCATCTCCCACACCATTGAAATATTTTTCAAAGGATATTCATGATCTTCCTTGAAATTGTAGAGGATCGTGGGATGGTTCGGAATATGAAAATATATTTCCTTTTCCCGACAGTTGATATGTGCTCTATATAACGAGAGCCAATCCATTCCCATTATAGCGTCGAATTCCACCAAGGGAAGTATTACGATATTTTCCAGAAGAATCTTCCCACAAACGTCAACAGGAGAAGAATCAAACACTTGGGTTGCAATGATTGCACCACTTGGTGTTTTTACAGATATCTCTACTTCAAGGTTTCGGGGATTCGATTCTATATTTCTAGCAAACGTGCAATATATAAAAGAATTCATAGAACCATAATCAAATAAGACATTTTCAATTCTTGAGTGCATAGGAATTGTACCTTGTACGACTTCATTATCATGTTACACCTCCGTAGTAGTGATGCCATAAGCCTTCCCTTTTTCTTTTGGCTTTGGTGGTTGTTGGCGCTGATTACCCTCGAGAGCTCAAGGTTTAGTGCACTGGTTTGAATAGTTCCCTAGCTCCTTACAATTGTAGCATTGAACCATGAGTGGTTCTCTCCTTTCTTCGGCTACATTATCCTTTCTTTTCATGTCTCTTCGACTCTCGTGAGCTAGGTTTCCTTCTTTTCCACACTTGAATCATTTCCTCGTCCCTTTGAGGCAGTTCCCATTGTGCATCTTCCCACATTTTTGGCAAGTGGGTCGTTGTGTTTTCTTCCCATCTTTGTCATTAGATCCACCGGCTTAAAACTCCATCTTTCTTTTCATATCACCATAGCCATGGGACCATTCTCCAAACTCCATCTCCTCATTGAGAGCACACCGAACAACTTCTTCATAACTCCCAAAGTCTAGAATTGCAAGAGCTTTTCAAATATGTGGCTTTAATCCACTAAAGAATCTATCAATTTTGCTATCATTATTGATAACAAAAACCGAATCATACCTTGCGAGCCTTGTGAAATTTGCTCCATAGGTTGTGACAGATTGTCCTTCTTTTTGCTTGAGCTCTATGAATTCTCTGTCCATCTTCGTGCAAAGAGTTCTAGGGAAGTACTTATTACGAAAAATTATCTTAAAGTCTTCCCATTCCATCTCTTCAATTTCCTCCCTTGGCTTGGTGTTCTTAATCAAAGTCCACCATTGATCAGCTTCTCCATCTAGACGATAAACAGCTAGAGTCAACTTCTCCATCTTGGAACATTGAAGAATAGAAAATATCTTCTCCATGGAGTTGACCAACTTTTCCGCAACTAATGGATCAAAAGATCCACAAAACTTCGGTGGTCTTTGCCGCATAAAACATTCGATAGCTAGTTGCTACCTCTTTGGTAAAGGAGGACGTTCCCCATTTTTATGGTTATTATTCATAACTCTAGATAATTGGGTAAGCATTGCCATGAAGTTTTGAACTCCACCACCAAAATCATTGGGGATGTCGTTCGGGCAATCGCTGCATTGGCCTTTGTAAGAGTTGTTGGCCTGATTTATCCTGGTTCCCACCATTTCCTAAAATAGAAATGTTTAGAACAAAACATAAGTAAATAAGTCATGAATAACTTATTAATTTAAACAATTATACCAAAAACATAACATATGGGATCCCTAGGTAAATATCCTTGTGTGCATATTTGTACTTAGTCTCATGCTAGAGGTTTTCTTTAGGGTTCACTAATCTTAATTCCCAAATTAACTAAACCATTCCTCTGATACCAACTATAGTGACCCGGCTATTTCATACATTACTATTACATCATTTCAAAGATAAACAACATAATAGTATTACACAAGGAGGATCTAGAGGTTTAGTGTCATGGGAAAACTAGGACAACACATAACAAGTACAACATCAAGTATAAAAATTCATTTAATCTCTTCTTCTATAGTTTCTTAGTAGCACTTGTCCTCTCCTTATTAAATGTAGCCACTGAGGATATACATCAAGAGGGGTGAGATAAAAGCCCAGTAAGAGGATAGATAAGAAAAAATACCATGGGGTGAGCATAATCATGACATAGGAAGAAGATCATGAACATGAGAGGAGCATAAACAATAAACTTGAAATGTGGTAAAGCATAAAAATGAAACATCATGTCGTAGTGGTTAACTACCACACATACTTGTGAAAAAATCTAGCATCATGTTCACGCATCATTTGACATTTACTCATGAGATTCATCACTTTACCCAATGCATTGGAGCGCTATCTAATTCCGGGTGCACCCGTCACATTTAAACATTCATATTGCGCTATATAATTCCGGGCGCACCCGTCACATCATAACATTATCATTATCATACTTGCCACATAGAACACTTATCAAACATGTATATAATTAACCCATGGAAATTAATGGGTTTCATCTCATAATATCACATTCATAACCATTGGGTTCCCAAAAGAAAGAGGGAACAACATACTTGATACAAGAACCATCATCCTTAAATGAGAGGTAAAAGGTGAGATCTTGAAAGAATAGTTATTTATGGAAAACATTTTGATGGACATAAAAACCAGTGAAAAACGTGTATATCCCAGAAAAAGTAAAGGAAATTTTGAAAAAATGATCTTTGAGGAGTAACCATATCAAAAATGGAGTGAAAGTGGTAGAACCCGAATGAAGAAAATTGGGTTCGAGATTTCCCCTTACCTTGTACTCGAATGCCTCCTTCTCTTTAATGTCCTGTATAATGACATTATATTCATTAATTAGAAATACATAACCTTTTATACATTAATAGGGTTCATTCTGGTTTCATTATTTCATATTATGTTCCTTTGGATGACTTATAGAGTTTAAAAACATTGTTCGGGGATGTTCGTTTTTATGGATTTCTTGAGCGGTCCACTTGTATTCTTAAATTGATGTTTGGTTAGATCATGGGTAATCATCCAAAACTGATATTACATGTAATTAATGATATTATAGAATCTTGAATGATTTTATAATGAGTATATTATATCCATGTGGATGAATCATTAGATAAGATTTTAATGATGGTTATTTGGGTATATTTGGGCGGTTTTTGGATCACAACGAACTCGTTTTAACATTTAACTTAGTAATATGGCCATAGGTTATTTAAAGAACTTAAAATAGAACATAATACATATAAAAATTTCTGGTTCAACCATAAAAATGGTTTCATGATCAAATTGAAGGTATAAATGGTAGAAGAGAGCATGTTGTTTTTGAAGGTGATAAATTATCACCACATGAACAACGCTCTCTTTAATAAAATAAAAGGGAGACGGAAAGGGTGTGGGGTGATATAATAGAACATTAGAATCATAATATTACAGTATATATATAATACTGGATTTACAGAACAATTTGGATGAAGATAGGTAGGGAGAGATCAAGAAAGGAACTTGAACATGAAAGGAAATTAAAGGAGGAGAGAGTGAGAGAAATTACCTTTAGAATCCTTCTCTTGAGATCCTCTTTAAGGAAGCTAGGCTTGGTCTTTTTGTCAGACCAGAAGATTTTGGACGTGGTCGATGAGCTAGGGAAGGTGTTTGGGATGAATTTAGAGAAGTCTTGGAGCTTGAGAGGTGTGAGAAAAAGAGGGAGTGAAGGGTGGCTTTTATAGTGGAGGGGAGAGGGGTTTCCTTAATATAAAATTGATTAGTTTATTAATTTCACCTAAGACACGGAATAGTGAGTCTTGGATGACTAAGAATAGTAAATAATACTTTTTAATTCGGGATTAGGTTTCTTACATCAGTTGTTATGTCAGGAATAGTGGGTTTTAATTAAAATGTATTTACATGATATATTAATGTATTCTACTATTCATCAAAAATTCATGTATCTCAGAAAAATCCCAAACTTTTACCCCAACCATTTTTCGACTTGTAGAATCCAAAAATGAATTCGATTTTTCAAAAATAATTTTTTAAATATTATTAATTTAATATTTAATTAAAGTCATAATTTACTTATAAAATAGTTATTAAAATTAAAACTGATTTTGCAGTTCTTTCAAAAATTACTTAGGGTCTTATAAAATTATTTAAAAACTATTAGACATTGATTCAATAATTTATGAATATATTTCAGGAAAATAAATATTCTTTTAAATTAATTAATTAATTATAATTAATTATTTATGACTTATAAAATACCAAAAATGTTTACTAAGGTCAAATTGTCACTTTCTAAGATGTCTATATTTTATTTTATTATTCATAGGTAATGTTACTCTTATTTACTATTCATAAGGGTCATATTACAATTTATATGGGTAGGTTACTATTCGTAAGGGTAGGTTTCTATTCACCAAAAATTATTTTTGTTTCATTAGACTCCAAAAACTATCCTGAACACAACTGTGTATGTCGGATTTTTAAAATTCCAAACATAGCGGTGACAAAAATATGTTTAAAGCTCCAATATCACTTAGTAGTTTATTATATTGTGTTTTTATGACTTAAATATAAGAAGGGACTTTTCCATTGAAAAACTTTGGGTCGTTACATTAAAGCTTGGCCAAACCCTGCCCATTTTACTTCTACACTTCCCTGGAAACATGTTTGAGGTTCTGGTCTTCTCAAAAGACCATCTCTACTTCCTCAAGAGGAAGCTTAAAAAAGGTGTGTCGAAGAAGAGGTAATCTCTTCTTCCGATTTTCTCAAGTTTCTTTCATCTTCTACTTCTTCTTCTTTTGTTGTCACCTTATAAAGTAAAAACATCAGTATTAACAATATACTTATATGTTGTTATAAATATGAAACAACCCTATTTCACCTTCTATCCATCCTATGGAAAACGAAATCACTGCGCGTGCGTACGTACGGAATACCGTATCCACGCCGTGGTGTAATTTGTTTTCCACCACCACCTTACTTGTAAGGGTATAATGGTTTAGAGAATAACTATATATTATTATTGTAAATTGATATTGATTCTAAAATAGTATACATACACTTAAATACAATTCCACCATCATGGGAAAGATATCATCGCTCGTGCGTACGTATAGAATACCGTCTCCACGACTCGATGAGAGTCATTCTACATATTAACCATTCATGAATGATTATAAAGTATATATAATGAATTATAATGAAATATAAGATATAATAATGATACTGGATTTATGTATATATATATGTATGTCATCTACTTAATTCCATTCAATTCAATAAGAAACGAAAACATCGTTCATGCATACATACGGCCTACCGTCTCCATGAACGGTGTATTGAATTCCATTTATCGATATATCATATATATATATATATGCTGAATATATTATATATATATAAATCATGTTTTATATTCTAGAATTAAGTAAATTAGGATATAAGTACTAATATCAAGAACCACAATTCGAAACGCGTATGATAAATGAAATGATTTCACCTAAAACGCTACTTTAGCATTGATTTTTGAAAAAGAACGGGTAATATAAAGTCATAAGTGAACCATATATTATATCATAACAATGAATATGATTTTGTAATAAGTCAATTACATTATTTAAGTCATTATACAGGAGGTTCAGATACGTACTAAGTATATCATACCTAAGGTAAGGGATAACTTTTCCAATCTCGTTTTTATTCGAGATTGTTTATACGTAAGTATTTACTAGAGTTATATTTACCATCCATGTCCCAGTTTTCTAAAAAACAGTTTCATTTATGTTTAAAGTCCCTTTTACCCATATTATACTTTTACAACATGGTATTTAAAGAATCTTTCTTTTTTTAAATTACGAGGTACTTTTTGAATTTTCCAGCAGAAGTATGAGAAGAATGTTTTTTAACTTATACGGGTTGAACAGATTTTTATGGGTTCATAATGAATTTTCATCATAAAGCATACTCTACAAGATTTAATATTTATTTTCAATAAAATCGTTTTCATTTAAAATTGTGTGGCATTTTATTAAAAGAACATGATTTTGAAGAAGAAAGGATATTTTCCTCAAGAATTCATTTCAAGTGTTTTATCAAAACTATTCTCCAAATAAGATGACATTATTTAGCATGTTTATATTTCATGTAGAATGTCTATATTATTTACATGGTTTGATTTTTCTTATGATGAAATTATATCCATTTTATTATATGGATTATGTTTTGATGGGGTGATGTTTATGAAACCCATTTTATTCTTTGGGATATGATAAATGATTTAGGTTTATTTTGTAGAACACGTAAGAATGATTTCATTATGAGATGGGTGGGACCTATATCTCCCTCCAATTCATTGGGTAAATATTTGTATCTCATGAGATAGACATGTCCGGAATGGTAAGTTAATCTAGTTTAGTGTTACAGGATTGGAATGAGGAGTGAACTTGATTCAGAAAGGGACTTTGTCCCCTAAGATGGTCTTAGAAGAAATGCCCGGGCTAATATGGAAATCATATCATGTTCTTAATGGTATTACACAATTGATGTTTATTTCCCATGCTATTTTATCATGATTGATGTTCTATTATGATATATGCCTCACGTACTTCCAAGATTTATGTCTTTGCTCAAGATTTTGATGTTTAGATTTTATGTTCAAGTTTTTCCATTCAAATGTGTATGGATTCTTTTAGGTTCTCTATGTTTACCCTTACTGAGAATTTTAGCTAACCCATTATATGTTTTCTTTTCCCCGGGATATAAAGAAAGGTTTTATTTAAGAAAAAATGGGGAAGATATTTATGAGAGATGTTTAAGATCTTTCACCATGATTAGAAGATTATATTCAATGTTTCCAAAGACACTAAACTATTACGGTCCTTGTCTGTTATTTTTATGTATTAAGTATTCCACAAATGTAATTTAATGTCCATGTACATAATGATTTAGGTCTCTACATTCTTGACACATTATATTGTTCCCCTTTAATCATGATCATTGTCCATGGATTTCAGAATAAACATTAAATGTTCTCGGTCATCACTCAATTCCATTATTTCATTATATACCTTGACATGGATTTAGATATTGAATATAAAATAGGCATGTACACTATTTCAAAGGTAGTTTTGGTAGAGAAACTATTTTGGTGTCTTCTACACCTCGACCACTATAGATTCATAATATCTGGATTCCAGATTACATTCTAATAATATAAAAGAATGAATAATTCAACGATAAGCGAATATATAGATGATTAAACCTTGTTTTTTCCTATCGATGAAGGTTCTGGAAATTTATCCCTTTTTGGAGATTCAAGTAATATTATTTATAGAACCAAATTCCAGAAGATTCGGGTTTTTTGGGGATTTTCAAATACACATAAACTATGTTGATATATAATAAAAAAATAATACTTGTAATATATTGAAGACATTGGTGTAGGATTGATAGGTCTCAGTTTATTTTTTTACATATAACATGTCATGGAATATTTTAGGAATTATGCACCATTTTTGATATATTTTAATTTGAAAACAAACATTATGATGATGAAGATAGATACAATCTCATTCCATGTGTTTTTTATACAAGTATGCATCATGATTTCTTGGGGAACATGAACAAAGAATTATTAAACGGGTAGTTCTTTTAAGAAATTAATTCAGTTACATCTTCATTACTATTATTTTTTAAATAAAGAGGTGAATGAATCTCATCTTATGCATTTTATATAAGCATAGGTAGGTGTATATCTAGTTGATATCATCATAGATATTAGTGAACCCTTGCACATGATTATAATAAAAAACCAAATAAATCATATTAATACCCGAGGAGATAAAATGAATCTTAGTTATATTCAGAAACCCTGTGATACCTATTAGAAACCCACATCGAGAGGAATAGTATGCGAGTTTCAAAATTCAGTTACACATTCATTATAAGGTGTAGAACTGAAGTTTCTAAATAAATATTATGGGAATTTGATCCAATAACTAAATATATGGACTACATTATAGTTATACTAAATATACATGATTCAAATTAACATCCAATAGAGTAAGGATATAACTGGTTAATGCATCATGGTGTTTTCCCCATCTTTCTATCTTTAGGTCAATGATTTGACAGGTGATGTGTTTTTTAAAAGATAAATAATTTGGAGGTAATGTTTATCCATCAAATAGGGTACTATAAAAAATATTTTAACATGGATTGGGTGGTAAGATCCACTATATTTGTTTCTCATTAATAGTCTATTGAAAATAATCCATTGGCATTCTGTATGGAGTGTTATATTGTCATCCAGAACATTTTCATAATCAAGAAAATGTCCCTAGAGGAGATTTGATGATATTTATCGAGTGAAAATGTGACCAATGATAAACTAGAAAATTTTATTAATCATCCTAATTTGTCCTAGAATGTTTTATAATTTTGTAATATTAAACATCATATCATCCATTATCATGTTTTTATTTACTCTTTAGGAGAGATATCTCAAGAGAAAATTTAATCCTCATGGAATGAATTTTTTTAAAGTTCTATATTCCTTTAGGGGTTTTCAATTATCAATGTCATTAATATTATAAATATTATTTTTTTCTTCTACTTTACACCATGGAATTGATTATTAAGGATATCATTGACAATTAAATTATTGTTTAGTAGAAAAGAGTCACTAATATCATTGTATTGATATGTTATGAAGAAATAATTAATCCAAAATAGAGTATTAAATAGTATTTTTTTCCAACATGTGGCCTCTAAAATAGAAAATGATAGATGAATCATCATTAGTATATTATGGACCAATAATAGTTTTAACACATTCATGATAAACATTTTGCAGGATCCATCAACTTTTACTTGTATAGACACCAAAATCAATGTGACATCAACATTTATGAATTAATCATCATGGGAATAAAAATGATTTATGATGTCGAAATATTTCAAATAACTAAAATAATGGATGTTTAATGGTGTTCATTTAATCATTTTGTAGGATAATTTCTGATGTGTGGTGAAAAAAAACTAGGATAAAAAATAATGTTACATATAAAGAAAGAATATGATGGGGAGTAGGATACTCTCTAGGTCCACCCATTAGAACTAAATTTCCAATTCACCACACTCAAAAGGAATATAATCTACTAAGATATGAATTTATAGGTTTATATAGTAGGGAGTGTTGAATAACCCATCTATTATGGATTCCCTTTTGTATGAACCCGATTCTTATATTTGAGGGATGGGTTTCTTCTTTTTCTCTTTTCCTTAAGTTCTTTTAAGAAAATATGGAAAATGGGGAAAAATCCCAAATTTTGGAAGTACACGACGTGTACTTTTGTCCGTGTGGGATGAGTACACGGGTTATGTGTCTATGTCAGCAATGAAGGGTATAAAGACCGACTACACGCCGTGTAGTGGTTCCTTACACGCCATGTAGTCAGTCTGCAGGAGAATAGTAAGACGATGGCCAGCTGTGCGACAGAACACATCGTGTGCTCAAGGAGACACGTCATGTAGTCACGTCGGCAGGTGATCAGTGCCATGCTGGCGGGAAGCCTCCATAGGAACAATTTAAAAAATGGGGAGTACATGCCGTGTACTTGGAAATAAATGTTGTGTACTTTGTTTTTTTCACTTAAAATGGGAAGTATACTCCCATGTTCATAGGTAAGTCTTAGAGCAGGAAGTGGGCTCAAGAGAGGATGGCCGAATCTTTATAGATCCTCGAGGTGCACGTCGAGAATCTGTTTCCTCCACGGATGATCTTGTTGTAACTACACGGGTAATACCTCCAATATTCTTTAATATTTCTTTCCAATTGTTCCTTTAATGGGAGTTATTTGCGTTTCAACGGTTTTTATTTTCACTTTAGTTCTACATTGTTCTAGGAAGAATCAAGGATCGTCGTTCGCCTATATCGTCCCTGGGTGTTAAAGGTAGGTGGCTTGGTTTTTATTTTCCAACTGTTGTGTGTTTTTTGCATTTTTTTATACAAACCCATATTTGGTGTGTCATGTGGCTGAGTCCGTGGAAATTTTAAATACCTAGATTTGAATAGGTAACTAACTGTGATAATAAAATGATGTTTGGGATCACTGCTTGGATCTAGGACCATCCCGAGGGGTGCGTTCCTCTGTTTAGCCGTTTCGCCAGGATACCCGAGGGTATTCCATGATTAATGATGCATTACATTTTCCTTAAGAGGAATTGTATGTAAATTGAATGTTTATATGTTGGGCATGGCCTGGTTACTTATGTCTGAGGGCAGTGTTTACTATTGCCTACGGGCGTGATTGTATTAGCCCGAGGGCGACGTTCTATTTTACCTGGGGGAATCCTTTCATGCATGAGGGCTTGACTTTTGTGCCTGAGGGCGAAACTTCATATGCCTGAGGGAGAGATTATGTTATTCCTGAGGGTGAGATTCTATTATGCTTGAGGGAGAGATTCTGAATGTCTGTGGGCGAGATTTTGATTGCCTGAGGGTGTGGTTTTACCTGTATGAGGATGCTGGCTATTTAATAAGAAATTTACATTGGTGTTTTTCGTAATATTAAATGGTTAAATTAATAATTAAAACGGAAATATAAGTGGTTAAGTTCGTTACTTTTGAGTACTAATTAGTTTATTTTTTTTACTTTTGCACACTATTGTTGCATGTTTACACATAGTTGAGTACGGGCCATTGGTGGGTGCCTACTATGATTATTTATCACACCCTGTTTGGGTCATGCTTTTAGGCCCAAACAGATTATGTTTCTATAGGTTTAGATAACTGGAAGATTCCTTATACATGTACTTGATTGCTACTGAGGAGTTGGGGATCATGGGACTGGGCTGGGGCTCATGATGCTACCGGTTGTTTTGTTTTGTTTTGCTATTCTATACTTGTACTGCACTGTATTGTTGTGTAACATGTCATGATTTTTTTTTTAAATTTCAGGAAAGTTGCACCATTTTACATACTGGTTGGTTATATCTACTATTGTTGTTTATTTCAGTTGTGTATGTTTTACTGCTTCCGCTGTTGAAGTATTTTTTAATTCATTCTGCTACTCTACACTTTGACAAATGTGGGCATAGTTTCCCCACTATCAGACCTAGGCCCTCACTGCTAGTCAGCAGCCTCTGGCGTTTGTGGAAATGCATTTTAGGTCACGTGAGGAACCGGGTTTGAGGTACCCATTGAGCAGCACCCGGAACCAATATGTTTCAATGTGGTATCAGAGGGAGTTTCTTTTAATTGACTTACTGTTGGAGCCTTAGTCATGGATAGGACAAGAACAGTAGTTGGTAATAAGATGTGCCCGAGAGGATCTAACCCATGTATAGGGAAAAGCCAATTTACCTCAGGTTTTAATGTTTCTGGTTTTTCAATTTTATAGTTGATTTGTTTTCACCTTTGGGTGACGCACATGTATTGTGTAGTTTATATTTTATCCTTGGGATCTATTTAGGTGAAACCCGATGAGATGAGGGTATGCCATATCATGCATCATTTAGGCACATTTTAGATTTCACATGCCATTCATAGTTTCCATGCCATGTAGGTTCATTATAAATTTCATGTTGTTGTGATAGATATTGTGCTAGAAAAGCATACTGTTTTTAAAGCTTCTTGATAAATACCTGCTATGTGATAGGGTATTTTTGTGTGATCCTATTTATAGAACGAACGCTGAACTTTGGTTTTTGGGGTGTATGGGCCCCCATTAACCAGAATTTGGTGGATCATTGGCTTTTTTATGTTATTACACATATATGATGTCAAACATTGATTCGTGGGGAGTATGGGCCCTCACGGATCGGAATTTGGAACATATGTGTTGTTTTTTAGTGTTTTTTGGGTTCCAGGAATGTTTTTGAGGCATATTGTCCAAAATTTCCAGTATACACGCCGTGTATAGTCTTCTGTTCGGGAAGAAAAATAAAATTTTTCAGTACACGCCATGCACCCTCAGTACACGCCCTGTAGTCTCTTCCCGTGCCACAAACTATGTGGACAGCGAGACGGGGAAGGGAATATCTTGTGGCAAACATGCTGTGTAGTTTCTGCACACTCTGTGTAGTGTTGTCCCGGAGTCCTCCATGTCACTAACAACACAGGCGGATGAAACCTTAAGATGTATATTCCATGTCCCATGTGGATCACGTTGTGTAGTGTGACCTAAGAACCCGGTCGTGTAACTTACAACACATGTCAGGGTAATCATTTCGAGTACATGTCGTGTAGGTTGAGCCGTGTATCCAGCCGGGTAACAAATAAAACAGGTCAGTGGAGGTCATCTAGTATACATCATTTACCTGTGGGATACGTCGTGTAGTCTTGTATGAGGATAGACCGTGTGATGTAAGCCATGTGGATGGGAAACGTGGTGGTGTACACACCGTGTACGGGTGTAACACACCTTGTTTTGTTATTCCGAGTAGTTGGCCATGTCGCAAGCGACACTGGCAGTTGGAAATCACACCATACAGGCCGTGTAGATTATATACACGTCGTGTAGTTTTGTTCAAATGGGAGCCTTGTGGTGTAGCCATTTATAAGGACTCGGGAAGGGGAAGATGAGTCAAGTACACACCGTGTTGACTATATACATGTTGTGTAGTCTTGTTTTGAAAATTTTGAATGCTTATTTCCTCATGTGTCCTTTTGGGTTTCTTCGTTTGTGGTCGTTGTTAATCTTGTTCGAAAGACGTGTTTTTGACCTTGTAGTGTCATGCCTCCGAGACAACCACACGTTGTTCTCCAGGAGAGCGGCAACGAGTTTACTCCAAAGATGATGTGCCATGGGCTACTAGTGGATCCTCCAGCAAAGCCACATGCGGCGCCGACCGTTATACCAGACACAGGAACAGAGGTGCAGTTCCATGATGGCTTTATGAGGTTCATGCAGACCTTTCAGAGAGCACTGTCGGCTGCCACATCTATAACTGAGATGACACGTATCATTCAGCAGCAACATCCGCCTATGTTTTCAGGGGATGGAGGACCACAGGCTACAGAGTCGTGGCTAAGATCGATGTGGAAAATTTTTGATCATCTTGAGACACCTCCAGGGAGGAGGGTCAAGCTTGTGACTTATATGTTGCATGATTCCTCCAAGAGGTGGTTGGATCATACCACCTAGTCAGAGCATCACAGAGACATGACGTGGGAAGATTTTCAGGGAGTCTTCTATGGATTCATCTTCCCAGAGACGCTGTGAGCAGATAGAGTTCGAGTGTTCATGAATCTGCTGTAGGGCGCTATGTCGAAGATGGACTATTCTGCTTGTTTAACCGAGCTTCACCATTTTTCACCCATATAGGGGGGTGATGAGACATTGAGAACTAGATGTTTTGAGGATGGTATTCGTTATGAAATCTGAGCACTGTTGAATGTTTTCATGTTTCCTTCAGTACATGCTATTGTGAACCAGGCGCTGATTTCCGAGAGGATCTTGCGGGAAGCTAGTGATGTGGGCCAGAGTGTTTCAGCACCAGTTACTGGTACTATTTATACTAGAAAGAGGAAGAGATAGATGGATTTCTCTTAGGGTGGCAGTACCAGCCATACAGTCTCTTCAGGTGACCCGATCAGGTGCTACCAGTGTGGTTAGGAGGGGCATAAGAGACCATAGTGTCCACGAGACCCAATAGAGTGTCGAGCATGCGGAAAGATGGGTCATCTGTAGTGCTTTTGCAGGGAGTTTCTACCAGTGTCTAGTGAGAGGGTTTCTATGCAGACTCCGCATGTGGGAGCAGGACCAGTGGCTTCTTACCAATTAGGGAATTGGAATACGTTAGGTCGTGCATGCAGAGATGGTGGTCAGGGCCATGGTAGCCAGATACCAGGATCTCAGGGGCAGCAGTGTGGGACAACTTAGGGTAGTCAAGTTGTGTCGTAGGGCCGCGACACTGGGTAGGCATATGTAGTACAATAGACCCAGCAAGAGCAGGATCCAAGACCTTCTACTATCAGAGGTACTATTCTAGTTGCATATTTTTTATCCCTAATGCTTTTTGATACGGGTGATACACGTAGTTTCATATCTGTACCCATAGATAAGAGACTTGGGCTTTGTGTTTCTTCTTCCTCTGATATCATGATGCTAGAAACTCCGTTTGGGACTAAAACGGCTGGTGTGCGTCAGTGCAAGGAGTTCCCCTTGAGGTTAGTAGGTGTCACTTCCTTTGGGACCACTATGTCTTACAGTTGACGAGCTATGATGTCATTCACGAGATGGACTGGTTGGTTCCCTTTCAAGACTTTGTGGATTTCTACCATCGCAGGGTGAGTTTCATGTCACCCGAGGGCGGAGTGTTTCCGTACAAGGGCGAGTGGGATGTTCAGGAGAGTCGAGCAGGAATAGAGCATCATGGGCGAGGTGGAGTTACATCCCAGATAGTATGTTTATATCTAGACGGCTAGGGGACTTGTCAGACAGATATCCGTCCGGTTCTAGATCTTTTCATGGATGTCTTCCCAAATGACTTTTCAGGTCATCCTACAGAGTGTGTGGTGGATTTCCCTATTAATCTTGTACAAGGAGCATTACCAGTGTCCATTCCTCCTTATAGAATTGCTACACCAGAGTTGAAGGAGATCATGATGTAGTTAGTGGAGTTACATGCAATGGTTTTCATCAGACTCATTACTTCTCCTTTGGGGTTCTCTTGTCCTTTTTTCGAAGAAGGCGAATGGTAAACATAGACTCTAGGTGGATTTTCGGAAGATAAACCAGTTAAAGGTTAAGAACTGATACCCCATACCGAGGATTGATGATATTTTTGATCAAATTCTTAGAGCATGAGTGTTCTCGAAGATTTAATTGAGGTCAGGATATCATCAGGTGCGCGTTAGTCCATCGGATATAAAACTCACAGCTTTCAAGAGCAGGTATGGTCTATACAAGTATAATATTATGCCGTTCGGACTCACAAATGCACCAGAAGTTTTCATGGCTCTGATGAATCAAGTGTTCAATCCTTATCTAGATTCTTTTGTGGTAGTATTCATGTATAATATCTTAGTGTACTCTAACACTCTATACGACCATGCCACCTATCTTGATATCGTATTGAGTACACTGAGAGAGAATCATCTATTTGATAAACTCTCAAAGTGAAACTTTTGGATAGACCATATACACTTCCTAGGTCATATCATCTCAGAGGCAGGAGTTGCAGAAGAACCAGCAGTAGTTTCCAGGGAGCAGGTTAAGAACGTGTTTCAGATACAGAGCTTTATGGGGATGGATGGTTACTACGGGAATTTTATATAGGACTTCTCCCACTTAGTAGTGTCGTTGATGGACTTCAATAATAATGGTGTGATGTTCGTTTGGTCAGAAGCTTTCGAGACTGCCTTTCAGGACCAGAAAGGAAGGTTGACATCAGCACCGATCCTAATACTCCCAGACCAGGGGAAGGGTAATACAGTTTGTTGTGATGCATCGGGTATTGGTCTGGGAGCTATGTTGATGTGGGGAGATTTAGTTGTTGTGTACATTTATTAGAAGTTGAGGCCACATGAGAGGAATTACCGGACACATGATCTTGAGTTGGCGGCAGTTGTGCATGTGTTGCACTATTGGAGACACTATCTCTTGGGAGAACATTTTGTGGTTTTCACCGACCACAAAAGCCTCAAGTATATTTTTACTCAGCGTGACTTGAATATGAGGTAGAGAAGGTGGGTCGAATACATTCAGTCCATTGATTTTGAGCTTTCCTATACACCTGGTAATGGTAATGTAGTAGCTGATGCACTGGGCAGGAAGACTCAAATACAGGCAGTGCGGGGGCCAGTAGTGAATGACAGCTTATGGATCTGTTCTCTGAGATGCATTCAGAGGTGCACGACAGTCAGGGGCAGACCTATTTTTATCATTACCTGTGACTTATACCCTCTTGGATAGAGTCAGGATGAGAAAGCTATCTGATTCAGAAGGTCTAGTTCTACTGGAGTCATTGGCAAGTGAGGACCCTCCTCTTGGTTGGACGATATGCAATGATGAGGTTCTATGTTTCCATGGATGAGTATGGGTTCTAGGGGATATATGCGAGGAGCTTATGCGAGAGTATCATTCTTCAGCTTGGGCAGTTCATCCCGTAGTTACCAAGATGTAACGAGACTTGAGACGTCAGTACTGGTGGCTGGGTATGAAAAAAGATGTAGCTGGTTTTGTTATGAGGTGTTCCAGCTGTCACCAGGTGAAGGCGGACCATCAGAGGCCAGCCAGACTGTTACAGTAGTTACCCATCCCAGAGTGGAAATGGGATGATGTCACGATTTATTTTGTGGCTGGTTTGCCAAGGTCACCTCGAGGCAATGATGCCATGTGAGTTGTGATGGACAGACTCACGAAGGTATCCCACTTTTTTCGTTCATGGAGACCTTCGGTGTTGACGAGCTCGGGAAATTGTATATCCGAGAGATCATTTTCCTTCATGGGGTCCCTCATTCTTTCATTTCAGATAGGGATTCCTGTTTTACAACTCGTTTCTAGCAGGGTTTTTAGACGGCACTGGGTACTCAGGTGTAACATCCCATGTAGGTAAAGAATAATAGATATTCTTATCTATGTCTATTTATGAATTAGATAGTGTTTTAGAGGCTTAAAATGAGAATAAATCCAATCTTAAGCATGGAATACTCTAATATTTTTAAAAGATTGTTTTACCGCCTTTTGAAAGAGAACCATTTTTAAATCTAACTTTTGAAAATTTTATAAGCTATATTTGTCAAAATGAAGTTATTCTTTATGATTGGGAAATTGAAATTTACTTTGGATAAGTTTCTGGTATTTTTCTGATAATGTACATTTTTTAATGAATAGTGAAAAGTGTTGTATTTTAATTCAAAAACTATTTTTAATTTAATTTATTTATATATTTATATTAACTTTTTAATTTGTTTTAAAGTAAAATTAGAATATATTTTTACCATTTAATCCAATGGTGATCATTTGAATTAATATCATTTTGAGATTGGACATAAACGAGTGTCAATCTTTTGATAGATATTGTTTCTTAAAAACACGCTATTTGTTTTGACAGTGGGATTTAATTATAAAATAATTTAATGAAATTTCTATGTTATGAATTAGTTAAAATAGACATCATTTTTTAATTTGGAATATCAAATATAGCTTAGGGTGAATTTTTGGTATTTTTCTGGAAAACCTTAATTTTTGATGAATAATGAAACCACAAAGTGGTAGTTACAAAAACTGATTTTTCGTTTAAATGGAACATTTCCACTTCTGTTATTTGAATTTAAAAAATACAATATAAATTATTTTCATTATTATGTAAAATGTGGTTCAATGGGATGAAAATAATTTTTGATGAAACTTAACTTTTAATTTTTATTAATCACGATTAATGGTAATTGGTGTGATTTAAGGTAAAAATGATATTATAATAAAATGAAAATATCATGACACTTGTCTTAAACCAATTGGATGAGTCATGTCCGAACAATAAAACCCATGGGTAGATTTTTGGGACCCTATGGAGCCACTTGGGTAAGATAATGACATTAATTCCTTTTATTTAAATTAAAAGTAAAAATGACACAAACTTGTATTGTTTTACTAAAACAATTTTTACCTGGGGATATACAAGTAATATTTTTGACTATAAATATTCATTGGAAATCTATAAATATTTCTTACATCATAGTATTTTTTTTATAATTTTTAGACATTACATAAATTAAATTATTTATGACATCATGATGATGCAACGATTACCTCATTATTTAACGATTTAAATAAAATGAGAAGTTAATGTAACATATAAGACCTACAGATGTAAAAGACCTATTGGATGGGTGGATTTATAACCCTTATCACCTTATACTTGAAATAAATCAATGTGAGACGTTTAAAATCGAAAACACATTTTAAAATAAAGTAACATTTTAAACCTTTCCAAGAGTGCCCCTCCTCTCCTCTTATAAAAATCCCCCACCTCTACCTCCTTACCCACAATTCTCAAGCCTTTGGCTCGGCCAAGATCTGATCATTTTCTCTCTCCACATCCCTCTTATCATCCTAGAATCCTTACCTTAGGCAGGAATCTCTTCAAGAAACCCTTTTTGTTCAAACCAAAGGGAGTTACCCGAATTTAAGGTAATGTCTTCACTTTTGTTCTTTTATTTTATTTTGCTTCTCCAACCCCTAAACTCTTTTTATTCATTCATTTGTAACAACACCAGTATCTCAAATATACTAGTATGTTGTTATAAGAAGGATTCTAGCTACACATACACACACCTACATCTCATAGTTAAAGAACATACTGTTTCTGTGGATGGTGAATTTCTGCCTCACAAAATGATGATTGTTAAATATTATTTTAACACCTTAAAAGGTGTCCATTTAGATGTCACTATATATATATATGATATATAATATGTTTATTTTTTCCTTAGGCTTCTGTATTTCTCATTTATGGCATACCTTTATGGTTTCCATTATGGATAAATGTTATATCTTCATTTTAGGAAGTGCGGACTACCGCCCCCTCAAAATGATTTGATTCGTTAATACCATATGTGGTACGTATAAAGGATAGATTTAATGATATTTTATATGATACCATACTTTAATTATAATACTATTATGTATCATTATGTTTTAATTCCATTAAATATGAAATAAAAATGGATGTAGCGTTCATGCGTACGTATGGCTTACCATCACCATGAATGGTGCATTTCATTTCTTACCCCTAAATGTTATGTATTATTATAAATGAATGCATATACTGATATATATGATATATATGATATCTAAATAATGAATATAATTTTGGAAATAATGGATATTTTACCCCATGAACAAACTTGTAATTATAAAGAGTATATTTTTTACTCGGGTAACAATAATCGACAAAATGACCATTATTAACTTAAATAATTACATAGTGTTCACAACATGGTAATAAGTAATATAAAATGAATAATGAACTTGAAAAAGGTTCTTAAGAAAGTAGAAATTAACTCAAGTTTATTATTCAGGAGGTTAAAGAATGATCGAGTCAAGTCGGACCTGAGGTAAGGGACTTCGTCTCAATCTCCTTTCATTGAGGCATATTACGTTTTATACACAACATTCTTTTATACGGTGTATAAACCCATTTTAATTTTACATTTATTCAAAAGGAATCTTTTTATATGAAGTGTTTACTAAACGACAAAAGGGAATGTTTTTTTGTCGTACTTACGCGGCGACAATGACTTCTCCGCCACCGTGACCATTATTTGAGATTCAGCTTCCTCTACAAGCCAAAACTTTTTTTTGAATGAAAAATAAATACCATGTTTTACTTTTCTTTATTTTGGTATTGAAAATGGATTTCATAATGGTTTTATTATATCAATTTTTTTTATTGATATCTTGTTATTACAATGTGGGAATGTTATATTTCCTTTATGCTTCAGTTATGTGTTATGATAATGTTATGGTTCTTGGGAATTGTTTATGATGATGGGTGGTTCCGTGATAAAATAAGGGCGGGTGAGCCTGATATAGCTCTCCAATGCATTGGGTAATGTGAAGGGGTTAAAAGTTATGGTTTTTCCAAAGAGATTTAGGGAATATACTGTGATGGGTATTCCAAACGTAAACAAGAGGGTTACTCCCTATGTAAGAATGTTATGAATGACTAAAGATAACTTTATCACCTATGATTTCTATGATTTATTCATTATATGATGAGGTATGTTAAAGTGCTTATGTTTTATGGGTAAAGTACGATTTCATTGATTCTTATGTATACATGTACTCATGTTTCCCTTCCATAATTTTATATACCTTAATGAGCTTTCTATGCTCATCCCAATTTTTTGAAATGTATTTTCACAGGTCAAGGGAAAGGTACATGATATGATGATAGTTTCAATGAAGTTTCAAGAATGAATCCATGTATTATTTTAAATATTATTTTGTTGATGGGAAAAAATGAATATTATCTTTTATGTAACCACTTTGTATAAATGTGGAATGTAATTCATGTTTTATGATCTAATTCTCTAAAACTCTAAACCTGAAATGATCCTCAATGTGTAATCTTGTAATAACTCAAGATTAAGTAAGGTTTAAGGTTGCAGACTTACAGTTGGTATTAGAGGTCAGTTTAGATAACTTTAAGATTTATTATTCTATTAAATTATTATCCAAAAAAAAAATTTATGATCAAATTGAAATGATATAGAATTTAAAGATTTCCATGCTGCGTCGCCTAAGATATTTCTATGTTAAGAATGGTTTTTAGTAGTTGAAACAGAATAGCTTTTCTGGGAAGGCATACAGAAGGAAATGACCTTTTAAATCAGTATCTTGAGATGGTCAGAATCAGAACTAAACAGTTTGTGGCAATGATGGATCAGCTGACTCAGTTGAAAAAAGTTGGTTGTTTTTATTGATGTCATTTTGGATTATTCAAAAAGTAAAGAGGAGAATGAAAGTCATTTAAGTGTTATTTTAGAATCCTTAAAAGAAAATAAATTTTATAGGAAATTCAGCAAGTGTGTGTTCTGGTTTCAACAAATTTCTTTCCTTGGTCACATAGTTTCTAAAGATGGGATAACTGTTGATCCTGCAAAAACAAAGGTTGTTGAAGAAAGTCCAAGACCCAAAAATGTAACTGAGATTCGTAGCATCCTAGGGTTGGCAAGCTATTACCTAAGGTTTGTTAGATATTTTTCACGGTTATCTAGTCCAATGACTAGGCTTACTCGGAAGGGTGTTATGTTTATCAGGAGAAAAGAATATGATGATTTTTTTTAGGAATTGAAAAGAAGATTTGTGAATGCCCCAGTTTTGGCACTACCTTCCAAGAATGGGGAGTTTTTTATCTATAGTAATGCTTCACTGAAAAGACTTGGTTATTTCTTAATGCAGAATGATCAGGTAATTTCTTATGCTTCACGTCAGTTGAAAACTCATGAGGTAAATTACCCTACACATGATTTGTAATTAGCTGCTATTGTTTTTGCTCTAAAAATTTGGAGGCATCATTTTTATGGAGTAAAGTGTGAAATATATACTGATCACAAAAGTTTAAATTATTTATTCACTCAAAAATAATTGAACATGAGAAAGAGTAGATGGCTACAATTAATCAAGTATTATGATTATATAATTCATTACCATCCGGGAAAAGCAAATAAAGTGGCTGATGCTTTGAGTAAAAAAAGTAATGCTTCATTAACAATGTTGTGTTTGGAACGCGATCCTTTGTTTAATTATTTGATGAACTTTGGCATATAATTTGTTGGTGCAGGATGTCCTTCTGTTTTGTTTCAGGTATCAGTGAAATCTTCTCTATCAGACAGAATTAAGAAAGAACAAAAGAAAGACAGTGAGTTGCAGAAAATGGTAGATCTAGTTTAGAAGGGTATGTTGCCGGAATTCAACATTGATAATTATTGTGTTTTGAGATTTGGGAAGAGATTTTGTGTGAATTTTGATTCACAGTTGAAGAGAGAGTTGTTATGTGATGCTCACAGTTCTCTGTTTTCAGTTCATCCATGCAGTACTAAGATGCATCGAGATCTTCGGAAGTATTACTGGTGGGACGGAATGAAATGAGATATTGCAGATTTTACTATGAAGTGTTTGACTTGTCAACAGGTTAAAGCAGAGCGGTAGTTACCGAAAGGGATGCTTTAGCCTTTACCAATGCCATAGTGGAATTGGGAAAATATATCCATGGACTTCGTTGTGGGATTGCCGAAGACACCTCGAGGTAATAATGCAATCCGGGTTGTTGTTGATTGTTTGACTAAATCTGCTCATTTCCTTGCTATACGAGATAATTTTTTCCTAGATCAACTTTCTCATTTGTATCTTAAAGAGATAGTCAGGTCACATTGAGTTACCCTCTCCATTGTATCTGACTGTGATCCCAGGTTCACTTCTAACTTTTGGAAAGGCCTTCAAAAGTCGTTGGGTACTGAATTAAATTTTAGTACAACTTTTCATCCTCAATCAGATGGGTAGTCAGAATGAAAAATCCAGACTTTGGAGGATATTCTACGTGCTTGTTTGATGGATTATCAGGGATGTTTGGACCAAAATCTTTCTTTGATTCAGTTTTCTTATAATAACAGTTTTCATTCCAGTATATAGATGGCTCCATTTGAGGCATTATATGGGAAGTGGTGTCAAACTCCATCTTTTTGGGATGAAGTGGGTGAAAGGAAGATGATGGGACTAGAATTGGTAAATGAGTTGGCAGAAAAAGTTCAGATGATACAGAGACACATGAGAACGGCTCAGAGCAGGCAGAAGATTTATGCGGACAATAGGAGGAAGGATCTCTCTTTTGAGGTAGTTGATCATGTTTTTCTCAAAGTTTCACCATGGAAAAGTGTGATCTGATTTGGTAAAAAAGGAAAGATGAGTCCAAGGTTCATTGGAACATATGAAATTCTGGAGAGAGTTGGATCAGTTGTATACCGAGTGGCTTTACCTCCGATTTTATCTCAGGTACACAATTTTTTTCATGTTTCAATGTTAAGGAAGTACATGCCAGATCCATATCATGTTTTGAGTCCAAAGGTAGTTTAGTTGGAAGAGAATATATCTTATGAGGAACAACCGGTTCATATTATTGATCACATGGAGCATGTGTTGCGGAATAAGGTGATTCATCATGTAATAGTTTTGTGGATGAACCACATGAGTGAAGAGGCATCATGGGAATCTGAAAATGCAATGAGGGATAAATACCCCCACTTATTCGATATGTAAATAAATTGCGGGGACACAATTTTCTAAAGGGGGGAATTATGTAACATCCCAAGTAATTAAAGAATAATAGATATCCTTATCTATGTCTATTTATTAATTATATAGTGTTTTATAGGCTTAAAATGAGAATAAATCCAATCTTAATCATGGAATACTCGAATATTTTTAAAATATTGTTTTACCACCATTAGATGGAGAACCATTTTTAAATATAACTTTTGACAATTTTATAAGATATATTTCTCAAAATAAAATTATTCTTTTTTATTGGGTCATTGAAATTTACTTTGGATAAATTTCTGGTAATTTTCTGATAATGTTCATTTTTAATGAATAGTGAAAAGGGTTGTATTTTTATTCAAAACATCTTTTTAATATAATTTATTTATATTGTTAGATTATCTTTTTAAGTGGTATTAAAGTGAAATAAATATATATTTTTACCGTTTAATCCAATGGTGGTCATTGGAATTAATATCACTTTGAGATTGGACATAAACGAGTCTCAATATTTTGATAGATATTGTTTCTTAAAAACACGCTATTTGTTTTGACAGCGGGATTTAATTATAGAATTAATTAATGCAACTTCTACATTATTAATTTGGTAAAATAGACATCATTTTTGAATTCGGAATATCAAATATATCTGAGGGTGAATTTTAGGTATTTTTATGAAAAACCTTAATTTTTTGATGAATAGTGAAACAACAAAGTAGTAGTTACAAAAATTGATTTTTCGTTTAAATGGATCATTACCACTTCTATGATTTGAATTTAAAAAATAAAATATATATGATTTTCATTATTAAGTCAAATTTGGTTCAATAGGATGAAAATAATTTATGATGAAAAGTAACTTTTAAGTTTTATTAATCACGATTAAAGGTAATTAGTCTGATTTAAGGTAAAAATGATATTATAATAAAATGAAAATATCATGAAACATATACTAACCCTATTGTCTGAGTCATGGCCGTCCATGAAAACCCAGGGGTCAATTTTTGGGACCCCATGGATCTACTTCAGTAAGATAATGACATTAATGCCTTTTATTTAAAATAAAAGTAAAAATGACAGAAACATGTATTATTTTACTAAAACAATTTTTACATTGAGTTATAAAAGTAATAATTTTTACTATAAATATTCATTATAACTATAAGAAGATTTCCTACATCATAGAATTTTTTTTATAATTTTTAGATATTAAATAAATTAAATTATTTATGACATTATGATGATGCATCGATTACCTCATTATTTAACGATTTAAATAAAATGAAATGATAAAGTAAAATATAACACCTAAACATGTCAAAAACCTATTGGATGGGTGGATTTGGAACCGTTATCACCTTATCCTCGAAATAAATCAATATGGGACCTTTAAAATCCAAAACTCATTTGAAAATAATGTAACATTTTATACCTTTCCAGGAGTGCCCCTCCTCCTCGCTTATAAAAGGCCCCCACCTCTACCTCCTTACCCATATCTCTCAAGCCTTTGGCTCAGCCAAGCTATGATCATTCTGTCTCTCCACATCCCTCTCCTCATAATATAATCCTTACCTTAGATAGGAAGCTCTTCAAGAAACCCATTTGGTTCAAACCAAAGGGAGTTACCCGATTTTAAGGTAATGCCTTCACTTGTGTTATTTTGTTTTTGTTTTTTGCTTCTCCAACCCCCTAAACTCTTTTTATTCATTTAATTTGTAACAAAAAATGTATCTTCAATATAATATGATGTTTTTAAAATAATTATTCTAGATACACGTACACACACCTACATCTAATAGTTAAAGAACATACTATTTCTGTGGATGGTGAATTTCTACCTCACGAAACGATGATTGTTCAATATTCTTTTAACACCTTAAAAGGTGGCCATTAAGATGTCACTATATTTATATATGATATATAATATGATTATGTTTTATTTATGCTTCTTTATTTTTCATTTATGGCATACATTTATGGTTTCCATTATGGATAAACACGATATCTTCATTTTAGAATGTGCGGACTACCGCCCCCTCAAAGTGATTTGATTCGTTAATACGATATGTGGTATGTATAAAAGATAGAATTAATGATATTATTTATGATACCATAATGGAATTATAATACTATTATGTATCAATATGTTTTAATTCCATTAAATATGAAATTTAAATGGAAATAGCGTTCATGCGTACGTACGGCTTGCCGTCTCCATGAACGGTGCATTTCATTTCTTACCCCTAAATGTTATGTATTATTATAAATGAGTTCATATACTAGATATATATGATATATATTATTTATAAATAATGAATATAATTCTGGATATAATTGATATTTTACCCCATGAACAAACGTGTAATTATAAAGAGTTTATTTTTGAATTTGGTAGCAATGATTGACAAAATGACCCTTATTAACATAAATAATTACATAGTGTTAAAAACATGGTAATAAGTGATATAAAAGTAATAATGAACTTGAAAAATGTTCTTAAAAAATTATAAATTAACTCAAGTTTATTATCCAGGAGGTTAAAGAACGATCGAGTCAAGTCGGACCTGAGGTAAGGGACTTTGTCTCAATCTCCTTTCATTGAGTAATATTACGTTTTATACACAACATTCTTTTATACGGTGTATAAACCCCTTTGACATTTACATTTATTCAAAGGAATCATTCTATACGAATCATTTACTAAATGACAAAAGGGAATGTTTTTTTGTCGTACGTATGCAGCGACAATGACTTCTCCGCCACCGTGACCATTATTTGAGTTTTAGCTTCCTCTACAAGCCATAACATTTTTTGAATGAAAAATAAATACCTTGTTTTAATTTTCTTTATATTGGTATTGAAAATGGTTTTCATAATGGTTTTATTATATCAATGTGTTATATTGATATCTTGTTATTGCAATGTGGGAATGTTATATTTCCATTATGCTTATGTTATGTGCTATGATTATGTAATGGATCTTGGGAATTGTTTATGAAGATGGGTGGTTCCGTGATAATCTAAGGGCGGGTGAGCCTGATATAGATCCCCAATGCATTGGGTAACATGAAGGGGTTAAACGTTATGGTTTCTCCGAAGAGATTTAGGGAATATATTGTGATTGGTATTCCAAATGTATCCAAGAGGGTTACTCACTACATAAGAATGTTATGAATCCCACAAGTTACCATTATGTCTTATTATTTCTATGATTTATTCATGATATGATGAGTTATGTTAAAATGCTTATGTTTTATGGGTAAAGTATGATTTCATTGATTTTTATGTATACATTTACTCATGTTTCCTTTCCATATTTTTATATCCCTTACTGATCTTTTTATGCTCATCCCATGTTTTTGAAATGTTTTTTCATAGGTCAAGGGAATGGTACATGATATGATGATAGTTTCAAGGAAGCATCAAGAAAGAATCCATGTTTTACTTTAAATATGTTTCTGTTGATGGGAAAAAATGAATGCTATCTTTTATGTAACCACTTTGTTTAAATGTAGAATGTAATGCATGTTTTATGATCTAATTATCTAAAACTCTAAACCTAAAATGATCCTAAATGTGAAATCAAGTAATAACTCAAGATTAATTAATGTTTAAGGCTGGGGCCTTATAGTTGGTATCAGAGGTCGGTTTTGATAACATTAGGAGTTATAATTCTATTAAATGATTATCCAAAAATATTTTTTATGATCAAATAGAAATGATATAGCATATAAATATTTCCATGTTGCATCGACTAAGATATTTCTGTGTTAAGAATAGTTTTTCATAGAGGAAACAGAACAAATTTTCTAAGAAGGCATACAGAGGTAAATGACCATTCAAATCAGTATCCTGAGATGGTCAGAATCAGAACTAAACGGTTTGTGGCAGTGATGGCTTAGCTGACTAAGGTGAAAAAAGTTTGTTGTCTGTATTGAGGACATTTTGGATTATTCAAAAACTAAATAGGAGAATGAAAGTCATTTAAGGGTTATATTGCAAACTATAAAAGAAAAGAAATTGTATGGGAAATTCAGCAAGTGTGAGTTCTGGTTGCAACAAATTTCTTTCCATGGTCACATTGTTTCTAAAGATAGGATAACTATTGATCATACAAAAACAAAGGTTGTTGAAGAATGTCTAAGAACCACAAATGTAACTGAGATTCGAAGCATCCTTGGGTTTCCAGGCTATTACTGAAGGTTTGTTAGAAATTTTTCACAGTTATCTAGTCCAATGACTAAGCTAACTCGAAAGAGTTTTAAGTTTATCTGGAAAAAAGAATGTGATTATTGTTTTCAGGAATTGAAATGAAGATTGGCGAATGCTCCAGTTTTGGCACTACCTTCCAGGAATGGGGAGTTTGTTATCTACAGTGATGCTTCGCTGAAAGGACTTGGTTTTGTCCTAATGCAGATTGATCAGGTAATTTCTTATGATTCACGTCATTTGAAAACTCATGAGGTAAATTACCGTACACATGATTTAGAATTAGCTGCTATTGTTTTTTCTCTAAAAATTTGGAGGCATCATTTATATAGTGTAAAGTGTGAAATATATACTAATCACAAAAGATTAAAGTATATATTCTCCCAGAAATAATTTAACATGAGACAGAGGAGATGTCTAGAATTAATAGAGGATTATGATTGTACAATTCATTAACATCTAGGAAAAGAAAATAACGTGGCTGATGATTTGAGTCGAAAAAGTATTGATTCGTTAACAATGTTGCATTTGGAACGTGATCCTTTGGATAAGTATTTTTAAACATTGGCATAGAAGTTTTAGGTGCAGGATTCCCTTCTATTTTGTCTCAGGTATCAGTGAAATCTTCTCTATCAGACAGAATTAAGAAAGCACAGAAGAAAGAAAGTGCGTTACAGAAAAAGGTAGAGCTAGTTCAGAAGCGTAAGTTTCCTGAATTCAACATTGATAATGATTGTGTTTTGAGATCGGGGAAGAGATTGTGTGTGACTTGTGATTCACATTTTAAGAGAGAGTTGTTATGTGAAGCTCATATTTCTCTGTTTTCAGTTCACCCAGGCAGTACTAAGATGTATCGAGATCTTCAGGGGTATTATTGGTGGGACGGAATAAAAAAAGACATTTCTGATTTTACTGTGAAGTGTTTGACTTGTCAATAAGTTAAAGTAGAGCGGCAGTTACCGAAAGGGATGCCTCAGCCTTTACTAGTGCCATAGTGGGAATGGGAAAATATATCCATAGACTTCATTGTGGGATTTCCGAAGACACCTATAGGTAATAATGCAAGATGGGTTACTGTTGATTGCTTGACTAAATCTGATCATTTCCTTGCCATAAAAGATACTTTTTCTCTAGATCAACTTTCCCATTTGTATCTTAAATAGATAGTCATGTTACATGTAGTTACCCTTTCCATTTTATCTGACTGTGATATCAGGTTCACTTCTAACATTGGGAAATGCCTTCAAAAGTCATTGGGTACTGAATTAAATTTTAGTACAGCTTTTCATTCTCAATTAGATGGGCTGTCAGAACGAAAAATCCAGAATTTGGAGGATATTCTACGTGTTTGTCTGATGGATTATCAGGGAAGTTGGGACCAACATCTTTCTTTGTTTGATTTTTCTTATAATAACTGTTTTCATTCTAGTATAAAGATGGATCCATTTGAGGCATTATATGGGAAGCTGTGTCGAAATCCAGCTTTTTGGGATAAAGTGGGTGAACGGAAGCTGATGGGACATGAATAGGTAGCATATTTGGAAAAAACGTTCAGATGATACAGAGACAAATGAGAACAGCTCAGAGCAGGCAGAAGAGTTATGCAGACAACAGGAGGAAGGATCTCTCTTTTGAGGTAGGTGATCATGTTTTTCTCAAAGTTTCACCATGGAAAAGTGAGATGCGATTTGGTAAGAAAGGAAAGCTGATTCGAAGGTTCAGTAGACCATATGAAATTATGGATAGATTTGGATTAGTTGCATACCGAGTGGCTTTACCTCCGAGTTTATCATAGGTACACAATGCTTTTCATGATTCAATGTTAATGAAGTACATGCCAGATCCATCTCATGTTTTGAGTCCAGAGGTAGTTCAGTTAGAAGAGAATCTATCTTATGAGGAACAACCGGTTCAGATATTTGATCACAGTGAGAAATTGTTGAGGAATAAGGTGATTTATCATGAAAAGGTTTTGTGGAAGAACCACATGAGTGAAGTGGCAACATGGGAATCTGAAAATGCAATGAGGGATAAATAACCCCACTTATTCGATAAGTAAATAAATTGGGGGGAAGCAATTTTCTAAAGGGGGGAAAGATGTAACATCACAAGTAAGTAAAGATTAATATATATTCTTATCTATGTCTATTTATGAATTAGATAGTGTTTTATAGGATTCAAATGGGAATAAATCCAATCTTAAGCATGCAATACTCTAATATTTTTAAAAGATCGTTTTGCCGCCTTTTGATGGCGAATCATTTTTAAATATAACTTTTGACAATTTTAAAAGCTATATTGGTCAAAATAAACTTATTAATTATGATTGGGTCATTGAAATTTACTTTGGATAAATTTCTAGTATTTTTCTGATAACGTTCAATTTTTAATGAATAGTGAAAAGTGTTGTATTTTAATTCAAAACCTCTTTGTAATATAATTTATTTATATAGTTAGATTATATTTTTAATTGGTTTTAAAGTGGAATTAGAATATATTTCTACCATTTAATCCAATGGTGGTCATTGGAATTAATATCACATTGAGATTGGACATAAACGAGTGTTAATCTTATGATAGATATTGTTTCTTAAAAACACGCTATTTGTTTTGACAGCGGGATTTAATTATAAAATTAATTAATGAAACTTATATGTTATGAAATTGGTAAAATAGACATAATTTTTTAATTTGGAATATCAAATATAGCTCAGAGTAAATTTATGATATTTTTTTTTGAAAAACCTTAATTTTTGATAATTAGTGTAACCACAAAGTGGTAGTTACAAAAACTGATTTTTCGTTTAAATGGAACTTTTCCACTTATGTGATTTGAATTTAAAAAATCCAATATAAATGATTTTAATTATTAAGTAAAATTTTGTTTAATGGGATGAAAATAATTTTTGCTGAAAAGTATCTTTTATGTTTTATTAATCGCGATTAAAGGTAATTAGTGCGATTTAAGGTAAAAATGATATTATAATAAAATGAAATTATCTTGAAACATGTCCTAACCCAATTGGATGAGTCATGGACGACCAAGAAAACCCATTGGTCTATTTTTGGGACCCCATGGAGCCACTTGGGTAAGATAACGTCATTGAAGCCTTTTATTTAAAGTAAAAGTAAAAATGACACAAACTTGTATTGTTTTACTAATACAATTTTTTACATGGGGTTATACAAGTAAGATTTTTGACTATAAATAGTAATTGGAAAGCTAAAAAGATTTAATACATCATAATATTTTTTTATAATATTTAGACCTTAAATAAATTAAATTATTTATGACATCATGATGATGCAGTGATTACCCCATTATTTAACGATTTAAATAAAATGAAATGATAATGTAAAATCTAAGACCTAAACATGTCAAAAACCTATTGGATGGGTGTATATCGTACTCTAATCACCTTATCCTTGAAATAAATCAATTTGGGACCTTTAAAATCCGAAACTCATTTGAAAATAAAGTAACATTTTATACCTTTCCAAGAGTGCCCCTCCTCTCCTCTTATAAAAGGCCCCCACCTCTACCTCCTTACCCACACCTCTAAATCCATTGGAATAACCAATATGTGATCATTTTGTCTCTCCACATCCCTCTCCTCATCCTAGAAGCCTTACCTTAGGCATGAAGCTCTTCAAGAAACCTCTTTGGTTCAAACCAAAGGGAGTTACCCGATATTAAGGTAATGTCTTCACTTGTGTTCTTTTGTTTTATTTTGCTTCTCAAATCCCCTAAACTCTTTTTATTAATTTATTTTGTAACAAAATAATTATCTTCAATATACTAGGATTTTTTTATAAGATGTATTCAAGATACAATTACACACACCTACATCTAATTGTTAAAAACATATTGATTCTGTGGATGGTGAATTTATGCCTCACGAAACGATAATTATTCAATATACTTTTAACACCTTAAAAGGATGACATTAAGATGTCACTATATTTATATATGATATATAATATTTTTATTTTTTCTTTAAGCTTCTGTATTTTTCATTTATTGCATAACTTTACGGTTTCCATTATGGGTAAACGCGATATCTTCATTTTAGGAAGTGCGGACTACCGCCCCTCAAAGTGATTTGATTCGTTAATACCATATATGGTACATATAAAGGATAGATTTAATGACATTATATTTGATACCATACTATAATTATAATAATATTATGTATCATTATGTTTTAATTCCACTAAATATGAAATAGAAATGGAATTAGCGTTCATGCGTACGTACGGATTACCGTCTCCAGGAACGGTGCATTTCATTTCTTACCACTTAATGTTATGTATTATTATAAATTCTTGAATATAATGGATATATATGATATATATGATATCAAAATAATTAATATAATTCTGGATATAATTGATATTTTACCCCATGAACAAACTTGTAATTATAAAGAGTTTATTTTTGACTCAGGTAGCAATGATCGACAAAACGACCATTATTAACATAAATAATTACATAGTGTTCACAACATGGTAATAAGTGATATAAAAGGAATAATGAACTTGAAAAAGGTTCTTAAGAAAGTAGTAATTAACTCAAGTTTATTATTCAGGAGTTTAATGAACGATCGAGTCAAGTCGGACCCGAGGTAAGGGACTTCGTCTCAATCTCCTTTCATTGAGGCATATTACCTTTTATACACAACTTTATTTTATACGGTGTATAAACCCCTTTGACTGTTACATTTATTCAAAATGAATATTTTTATATGAATCGTTTACTAAACGACAAATGGGAATGTTTTTTTTGACGTACGTATTCGGTGACACCAACTTCTCCGCCACCGTGACCATTATTTGAGTTTCGACTTCCTCTACAAACCATAACATTTTTTGAATGAAAAATAAATACCATGTTTTACTTTTCTATATTTTGGTATTGAAAATGGTTTTTATAATGTTTTTATTATATCGATGTGTTGTATTGATATCTTGTTATTACAATGTTGTAATGTTATATTTCCTTTATGCTTAAGTTATGTGCTATGATAATGTTATGGTTCTTGGGAATTGTTTATGAAGACGGGTGGTTCCGTGATAAAATAAGGGTAGGTGAGCCCGATATAGCTCTCCAATTCATTGGGTAATGCGAAGGGGTTAAAATTTAATGTTTCTCCGAAGAGATTTAGGAAATATACTGTGATGGGTATTCCAAAAGTAACCAAGAGGGATACTCCCTACATAAGAATGTTATGAATGCCTCAAGTTACCTTTATGTCTTATGATTTATACAATTTATTGATGATTTTATGAGGTATGTTAAAGAGATTATGTTTTATGGGTAAAGTATGATTTCATTGATTCTTTTGTATACATGTATTCATGTTTCCTTTCTATATTTTCATATCCCTTACTGAGCTTTTTATGCACATCCCAAGTTTTTGAAATGTTTTTTCACAGGTCAAGGGAAAGGTAAATGATATGATGATAGTTTCAAGAAAGTGTTAATAAAGAATCCATGATTTATTTTAAATATGTTTATGTTGATGGGAAAAAATTAATACTATCTTTTATGTAACCACTTTATTTAATTGTGGAATGTAATGCAAGTTTTATGATATAATTCTATAAAACTCTAAACCTGAAAAGATCCTCAATGTGTAATCTTTTAATAACACAAGATTAAGTAAGGTTTAAGGATGGGGCCTTATATCAGGTACTTCTAAGCATAGATTATCACCCTCAGACTAATGGCCAGTCAGAGCATATCATACAGGTTCTTGAGGACATGTTGCGAGCTTGCGTCCTAGACATTGGGGGATTTTAGGATAAGCACTTACCCCTAGATGAGTTTTCCTAAAATAAAAGCTTTTAGGAAACTATAGAGATGTCGCCTTACGAGGATTTATATGGTAGGCTATGCCGATCACCGTTGTGCTGGTTAGAGGTAGGTGAGGCAGCTTTACTGGGACCACGTCTCATGCAGGAGACTTCTGAGCAGGTCCAGTTGATTCCGAAGTGGATGGACACCGCACAGTCTCGTTAGAAATCATATGCTAATCACCGTAGATGACCTTTATAGTTTGTGGTTAGCGATTAGGTTTTCTTGCGTGTTTCACCGAGGATGGGACACAGGTGGATCAAGAGATAGGGTAAACTTTCACCAAGGTATGTGGGGCCATATGAGATTCTGGAGAGAGTCGGGCTGGTTGCCTATCAGTTGTAGGTACCATAGAGGTACTGAGCCATGCAAGACGTCTTCCATGTATCTCAATTGTGCCGCTACCATTCAGAACTGTCTCACACCTTTCAGCCAGAGGAGGTTGAGCTTCAGGTAAATGCATCCTTTGCGGAGCATCCAATTCATATCGTCGATAGGAGCACAAAGTTTCTCCAATATCGGTCAATTCCTCTAATATGTGTGCTATGGCAGCATGTTCGAGTAGTGGACGAAACATGGGAGCGGGAGACCGAGGTACGTGCTCAGTGGCCGGAGTTGTTCACGTCTATGTCTTCTCCACCCTTGAATGGGAAATTAGGGGAAGAATTGATTTAAGAGAAGAAGTTTGTAAGAACCTGATTCTTATTTCTGAGGGACGTGTTTCTTATTTTCCCTTTTCCTTAAGTGTTTTTGAGAAAATATGGAAAATGGGTAAAATTCCCAAATTTTGGAAGTACATGCCGTGTACTTTTCCACATGTCTTGTACTTTTGGTCGTGTGGGATGAGTACATGGGTCGTGTGGCCATGTCGGTGACGAAGGGTGTAAAGACCAATTACAAGTTGTATAGTGGCTCCTTACACGTTGTTTAGTCAGTCGGTAGGAAAATAGTAATATAGTGGCCAACTGTGTGACAGAAAATGAAGTGTGCTCAACGAGACACGTCATGTTGTCACGTCGGCAGGTGATCAGTGCCATGCTGGTGGGAATCCACCAGAGGAAGAGTTTAAAAAAGGGGAGTACACGCCGTGTACATGGAAATACATGCCGTTTACTTTGGGTTTTTTCTGAAAATGGGTAGTAGACTCCCATGTTCACAGGGAAGACTTAGAACGGGAAGAGGTCTTTGGAGAGGATGACCGAATCTTCGGAGATCCGCCAGGCGCACTTTAGGAATTTGTTTCCACGTCAGACGACCTTGTTGGAACCGCATGATTATTCCCTCCACTCTTATTTAATAGTTCTTTCCAATTATTTACCTAATGGGAGATATATGTGTTTAAATGGTGTTTTTCACCTTAGATCTACGTTGTTCTAGGAAAAATCGAGGATCTTCGTTCGCGTATATCATTCGTGGGTGTTAAAGGTAGGTGGCTTGGTGTTTATTTTCCAACGGATGTCTGTTTTGTGCATTTTTGAGCAATGAACCCATATTTGGGGTGTCGTGTGGCTGAGGTCGTGGATATTTTAAATATCTAAAATTGAATATGTAATTAACTGTGATAATAAAATGCTGTTTGGGATCACTGCTTGGATCTAGGACCCTCCCGAGGGGTGCGATCCTCTGTTTAGCCATTTGGCCAGGATACGCGAGGGTATTCCATGTTTAATGATGTCTTACTTTTTCCATGATAGGAATTGTATGTAAATTGTATGTTTATATGTTGGTCATGGCCCGATTACTTATGCCTGAGGGTGGTGTTTGTATTATCCTAAGGGCGACGTTCTATTTCGCCTGAGGTAAGCCGTTTGTGCCTGAGGGCTTGACTTCTATGCATGAGGGAAAGATTCTGAATTCCTGAGGGAGAGATTCTATTATGCCTGAGTTTGAGATTTTTTTATGCCTATGGGCGAGATTCTGAATGCCTGAGGGCGAGATTCTGATTACCTGAGGGTGCGGTTTTACTTCTCTGAGGACGCTGACTGTTTAATTAGAAATTCATTGTGGTGTCATTCGTAATATTAAATGATTAAATGAATAATTAAAATGTAAATATAATTGGTTATGTTAGTTATTTATGAGTACTGATTAGATTATTGCATTTACTTTTGCACACCGTTGTTACATGTTTACACACAGTTGAGCATGTGCCTTTGGTGGGTTCCTACTAAGATTATTTCTCACACCGTGTTTGTGTCATTATTTTCGGCCCAAGAAGATTACATTTCTACAGGTGTAGATAAGGTCAAGGGTCCTTATACAGGTACTTTATTGCATCTGAGGAGTAGGGGAGCATGGGATCAGGCTGGGTCTCACGATGCTACTGGCTGTTTTGTTCTGTTCTGCTTTTCTGTACTTGTACTGCACTATATTTTTATGTAACATGTTCTAGATTTTTTTTAGAATTTGAGGCATGTTAAACCATTTTACATACCGGTTTGTTTTATCTACGACAGTTGTTTATTTCAGTTGTGTATGGTTTACTGCTTCTGATGTTCCTGTATGTTTTATTTCATTCCACTGCGCAACACTTTGACAAATGAGGGCATAGTATCCATACTATCAGACCTGGGCCCTCGCTGCAAGTCGGTAACCTCTGGAATTTGGGGAAATGCGCTTGAGTTCATGTGGAAAACCGGGTTTGGGGTACCCATTGAGTGGCACCCGGAACTAGAACGTTACACCTTTATAGAGTTTTATATATATAGAGATTCTACCCATGGCTTTAAAAGTATTATACTAGCGTGTATTATGGTTAAATAGAATAACCAAGTATGAGGAGGAGTATATGTATCGTTATTGAGGGAGATCATTGGGTTCTTATGGATCAATTGTATGGTCCTCCTCATTAGTGAGTACTTTTCAAGATTATATAGTGTCTCCTTTGTTTATTGATATGAGGAGTAGAAATAATGATTGTGCTAAGGGAAAAAGTATGGTCAAATCAATGAATTATTACATGAAATCCTCCAAAAATAAGTACATATATATGGTATATGGTATATGGTATACTTTCTATAACAACCATAAGAATGGTAATTATTATCCAATAATTCTAGAACTTATGATATGTGAGGGAATAATCAAAACATATATCATGAATCCTCATCTTCATTATATTCTAATATATTAAAAGTGAACTAATGTTTGTTCACATATTCAACATTCAATGGTATAATAAAAGGACCCCAAAAATGGGATTCTCTTAACCGTGAATAGATTCATATGGTTATAGACATTTGTTTCATGGTGAATAACTCAAATATCATTAGTAGAACATCTAACGTAGAGAGGAACATCATGGTAGTGGACTTGTTTAATTAGGGGAGGACTACTAATATTATTTATGATGAAAACCACATATATGAATGTAAAAATATGCATACCATGAGGGTATTAGTTTCTCAATATCATTCTATAATTTTTTCACCCTATGAATTGGGTTGGATAATAGGATTTATTATAGTATATATAAACATAACTTCTTATAGAGAAGGAGTTAGAACGTTAAAAATTTGTAGGAATCCTATAATATAGAGTGTGGATCTCATTAATGAGTGACATCAACATAATTTTTTACTGTTTGAGAGAACATATATTATTTATGATGTCAAATATTTAGATATTACCATGGAAACTCCCTTGTGGATGTTTTTTATAGCATTACTTCTGTATACCTTAACTCTGCAACATAGACAATTGTATCATCAAATAAATTTGGGAAAATATTTTTGATGTGTATATTAGTGAGAATATGTGGAGCATTCCCCTGAATGGAACACTATAATTAGTGGATCCCGATTTTCTCTACAGTATTCAAAGCCTAGTGATCCATTTTTTGCATTTGAATGTTGTCTTTTTTTATATATGAATATTCAATGAGGGAAAACTGGTGAATTATCTCTAAAGAATAAAGATAGTCAGGTTAACCAATCTCTCTTGGTGGCATTGTGGTCATGAATTTATATTATGTGTGTTGGACTACTACATGTGGTTTCCCATGGATTATAGTAGAATGTTTTTTATCCTACACCCATACCTATTTACACTTGTCTGTATTCCCACTTGAAATATATAAAGGATGTAATTATATAATATAACTAAAATCATCCAAAATTACATATCTAGGGACAAAGATACCAAACATTATTAATATCATTTATTATTGACTGTGATGACTTCCATCATCAATCATCATCTCACCGTTTAAGAAAAATATACTCATACTGGGTTCACTAGTATATTGGGTGAATATATGCGGATTGGAATAACTCATATTTTCATTATTGAGAAAGATATTTTTTTTTCAATTTCAAAAATATGTTTTGATAAACTCATAAATCCAAAATTACTCATTTAATTAATATTTAAGGAGAATAAATTAAAATTTTCTCACTAGTTTGTTGGTGGAAGCCCATTTATCCATAAGTTACTCATCAGGTCACGGTTTAGGTTTAAGTAATTCATGTGATTTTAATTAGTTATATTTATTATAATATCCATCATGAACATTATGTTGGTCTTTATAGTGTATGTTCAAAATCTATGTTCGACATTTAATCTTCCCAAATTATGTTCTCCCTTTAATTATTGGTTGATGATGTAGGAACCATTATTAGAACATAACTATCGGATATATATGACCCTCTTGGAAGATAATCACATAGTCATAGTCTCATTTAAATACTTATTTCACCCTTATAAATATTATAATTGATTCCATCTTAATTTATACATTATTAGTAGTTTGGGTTTGTCTTAGTGGTAAGGACCTCGTAAATCTACATGAAAAATGGGGGTTCAAACCCCATTGGGCACAGGTTACTGTAGCAGTATTGTAGCGTATTGTAGCAGGGGCGGCACTGTAGCAATGATGAGCACTGTAGCGCCGGTATGTCACTATAGCAGCAGCAGAGCACTCTAGCAGGGGCGGCACTGTAGCAATGATGAGCACGGTAGCGCCGGTATGTCACTATAGCAGCAGCAGAGCACTCTAGCAGTGGCGGTACTATGGAATACTGTAGTAACGGGGGTACAGTAGCAGTACTATTCACAGAATGGGTTGTGGTAAAAAAAATTGGCCTACAGGTCATGTAATGGGCTAATTTCCCACTAGGACTTTGGGATATATAATGGCTCTCCCTCTACCCAGTTAAAGAGGTCTTTGCTTTGATTTAATATTAAAATGAGGCTTCAGCCCCAACCTTTAAAAAAATTTACATTAGTAAATTATATCTCATAATACCTTTACAGGGTTTCCATATTTGGTTGGAGTGCATTATTTTATCATGAATGTCTGTAATTGTCAAAATATGTTTTGTAGTCCATTATACAAGACCTACGTGAATCATTTTCTTATCACAAAGTGCATATTAGGCTTATCACCTAACGTATCCAGTTCACATCAGTAACTGAAAAAAAGTCAAGGCTATATGCCCTCACATTTTCTATTAATGTGGCTTAATATTCTCACCACATAAGGAAACATTGGATACCGATATAAGGTATCTCATGCACATCACATGAGACATCTTATGATAATCTGTTAAGGAAACCTATGCTCATAACAAAATTTACACATTCAAATGAAACGAGGAACCATATTCTCATAACATATGTATCCTAGGATGATCACATAGGGTATCCCCTGCAATCAAATAGGGTTTCTTAATCATGACATGTAAGGAAACTATTTCTTATCTAATAAAGAATCACATGTTAATTATAGATATAATAATATAATTTTTACCTTAGATTACAAATATTCTTCACCTAAGGCATCACATTTCCTTTAAATATAGAATATCATTCTCCTCAACAAGGAATCCTTAGTTCATTACCTATGAAGGGATTAGGTTTTTGATGCATTAGGTAGTTGGAAATTCTTATACTAATCAAATTGTGATTATTATGGTCATTTCAAATCAAATATATAGTCTCTCTCATACTAAACATACAATAGTTTTTGATCTTCTTAGACTCATCACATAGGGGTGGGAATAGTTTATTCTATAGTAATATGAGTCCTTATACCCTCATCACATAATTGTAGAAATATTTTTAACATCTAATGGAGAGAAACATGCCAACACTCATCTCATATGTGAGGAAATTTTTTTATAGTATAATGTATATACTGATTGTTTCATTTCATGCAGAGAACACTGACTTTATATATTACTATATAAGACACTCATATTATAAATTAGAGTTGAAATAAATCCATACATACTCATCATGGAAGTGGAATAAATGTTTATAGTATATTAAATATGGTATTCATGGATAATGATTATCCAAGATGTTATGGGTCTTACAAACTCTATAAATAGATATTTGATGGTATATTTGTTTTAAACCCTAGATTTACTATTATGGAGTCATCATATATATCATATTATATCATTATTAATAATTTATATAGTTAGAGACTCCCAGATTATGGTCATGTTATATGATCTATCTATGTAGATAAATGTTTTGGTAAAAGATAATAATGTTGTAAAATGGGAAACAATAACGTATGTAGAGGGTATTACACATTTATTTACATATATGATACTAAGAAGTAATAATATTGTGTGTGGGGATTATTATGATTTAGGTACTTCTTGACCATAGCTTGAGGAGAAATAGTGTTGGATGCATCCCAACCCTTGCATTCTATAAAGTGTGTGTGGGTGGGTTACCAAGAAACATTTCGTAAGAAAAGATATTTTGAAGAATGAATCCTTATTTAAATGATTTTTGTACCACATTCCCTCAGTATTCAAAAAATTTCTTTTAGTAAAATTAGGGAACTGGTTGGTGTTCTATTGTGTGGGATTAACAAAAGTTGCTTGTTTCATGTGTACTCAATGTGTGTGATTACATGGAGTTCCCACAGAGTGTGTTTTCAATTTAAGGGATTGGTATGAGAATATATCCTAAATAATAATTACATTTCAACAATTACATCAGTAGTGATGTTTGTTTTCTCAAAAATCATAAATCCCAATGTTCAATAAAAAAATCAAATTAAAATATGATTCGTATTTCTAGGCCTCGAACTCATGAAAAATAATTAAGCCCTCTGATTTTCTCCAGACAAGAGATGAATTTCTTTTTTCTAGAGGTTTATATTATTCTATAAAATCATGATATGGTCTTATTTAACACCGATTTATGTAATTCTATATCAATATTCCATGATATAATTCTATCATTTTTCATTCCACAGATATCCTTTGTGGATACGTTTTTCAACACTAATTATTTAGGGAATACCATTATGGGTATTCTAAATCTCATGTCCATATTCCTTTTTTATACTCAAGGGTTAAATGTTTCTTTAATATAGAAATACAGATCTCACTAATAATTATCCACATTTATTTCCTCTCAATTGTGTGCTACATTAATGTATAACTCAATTATTTTAATATTCTTTGTACATTTGAAAAAAAAATTGTCCTAGTAGTTTCAAATCTCTATCTTCATTCTAAAATACAAATTATTTTAATAATTTTCCTCATAAATACTAATATGGTTCTGTTTTAATACTTCTTTTATAATGAATTTTTATATGAGATATAAAATATTCATTGATATTAATCCCAATATCCTTTGAAATCCATCATGAATAACTTACGTGTATATTATTAATTCTAAATTCTCCATCAAAACAAAACATTATTTTACAGATTATATGTTGTGAAAAGGTTTAAGTTTTTTATTTAATTCCTTTTGTAGTCATCTCTATAATATCAATGTGAACCTTGGAAATTGATTTGATAACATATATAACGATACAAACAAAATTCATTCCACATAATTTATTTATATCATTTAAAATATCCCATATAGTTAATCTTATTGAACGAAAACAATGTCAAATGTATTTTTAAGGTGATAAATCACAAACCAAAAGTTATTCCCCTATATATATTACTATGACTAGTGAAAAAATATTTGATCTTATTATAACATTTTTACATCGGTGTGGGAAATGTTTGAAATATCTCATTACACATTTTACATTCATCCTTATCTTATTGAAAATAAATGCATTGATATCTATAATATAAAATCTCCCTAAAAATTGGACCACAAGATATTTAAATCCATTTTGAGTTCATAAGTTGATAGATAATTGTATTGAATTAATAGATCGTGTATGGAAACTAATATAGTAAAAAAATCAGTGTGCAAAATTATTTCTCTAGTTTTACATTGTTTTCAATTAGACTCTCTTACACTGAAACCTCTTCCCTAATCATGATGAATATATCTACTCTGGGATATCATCACTCACATACACATTCAATATAGTTAATAACAAAATAGAAGTAATTTTTTTTACAAGTTATAGTTTGAATATGAGAACATACACCATTTTTTTGTCATCCATTGATTATTTTATGGATTTTAATGACTATATAATTATATACACACAAAACATTCCTCGATTTATATTACTATTTTCATGAAAGAAATTTTCTATATTCTTGAGTGAGTAGTTCCCTTGATTCATGTATTATATGTTATTTAATGTTTTTTAGTATATTAAAACCCCCATTTCATTATGTTTTCTCAACAAAATTTATGAATAATATCACTCTACTACTCTAATTGACTTTAAGTCAACTCAATAATCTTGTTCCTCAATTAAAATTCTTTAAATTGTACTGTGTCAATAAATTATATTCATTATTTCCCAGAACTATGGAATAATTTATCACTATTTCATTCTACATGAAAAAAATATTAAAAATTTATTTGATGCATCACTATAGATTATAGACTATTCTCAAATGAAGGATAATGTATGGAATACATCAATGAATAACCATTTGTTTTGTTCCATGAATGTATCCTCACATTTTTCCTTCTAATGTAACTTGTCTATCTTCCATTTAAACATGGTGACTGGATTACATAGTAATTGACAAATTATCCAAAATCCATTGATCATATCCCAAAATACTATGAAAACATCATATCTTAGTCACATTGGTTGGAATGGGCCAATGATAAATAATTTTTACCTTTTATGCATCCACATAAACACAATTGAGATTATATGAAACAATAATGAAAATATTTGTATAAAAAAATGAAACATTATAAATTATTCTTACAATTTCTCTTTCCTTGGTCTCTTCATCACAAATACCAAGTTCTCTTCATGCTCTTACATACCCTTTGAATATATAAAATTATCTAATGTAAAGATGACCAAAAATTGATATTCCTGATCTATAATGTCAATTTTCATAAAATACAGGATGATAATTGAGAAATTATAATTTCTAAATGATATCACAATATATTATTAGTGTCTATACCTAGTAAAAAATGATCAATTGTGTATATCATCCTTAATTAATAGATTTTAATGATATTCATAATAAAGTTCCATCATATATAAAACATTAAACACTATTAATTTGACTAAAGAAGACAGAAATATATATTAGAGGAAACCAGTTCTTGATTGTGACATTTATCATCTAATGATAATCAATAAAGAGTCACAATGATCAATATTGATTCCTAAAAAATCAAGATTTACACCCCAATGTTACACACATTGAAAAATGAATCGATTTTCATGATTCTAATTATTTTTATTCTTCTATTCTAATAAATTAATTGGGTCCCTCCTATATCGAGCATTTCAAATAGGTGTATAAATAGGTGTTGGATATTTTGAGAACTCAACATCACTATTTGGTGAAATTCTATAGAAATAATCCTGAAATAAATAAAAAAACTCCCTATTGATTGGTTTAATATAAATTTTTAGTTTCACCCAAACCACCTGAGATAAACACCCAATCTGAATAAGAATAATGAACAATACAGTGGGTTTAATTTCAATTAGGATTTCGTATTTATTTTAATATTTTTAAACAATCCAATACTGGTTTATAATATAAAAAATAACTTAGAATATACATTAATTAGTGTTGTATCTATATATGGAAGAATAATACATGCCTGTGATAAAATAAAATTCATCCTTTTGGATGATTGTTAGTTTTAATATAAGAATACTCCCACATTCAATAATATAAGAAAAAAATATACTATAAATGTGATCATATTTCCACTATAGTTATTCACTACTAATTTAAAAGAAAATTGTGGATTTGGTAGTATGATTCCAGTGTAAAATTCTTAAAATATATATTATTTTTTCATCCATAATAAAATAATACATTATATTTTCTATATTGAATAGTAATATTACCTTTCTCCACACCATTACCATAACCCTGATTAGAAAATTTATTGTATTAGGTATCCCTTGTTCTTTTGGAACAACAAGTTAATAACATTTATTATCATCATTTTCCTTGAGATTAGGATAAAGGTTACCAAATTCCCATAGTTCATGATTTTGAATCATTGGAATGGGGGTGGTTCATTATGTGAATATTTATTCTTATTCTCATCATTAGTTTACTTTTTCTCATTATTTTGGAATTTATCCACATGATGAACAGCTTTTACACAATTAAAAAATATTCTACTATCCTTAATAAACCTACCTCTGTGTTTCATTAATCACTTTGATCATGAAAGAAGGAACATATATTTATCATCATGATATTTATATTATCCATTGAATTCCATTGTAATTTTCTTCTCACAAACACTTTATTAATGGGTAACTCCAATACCTATTTCCACCATGATAGTGCATAAATTCATTTCAACATAGCTACTAAAGTACTTTTTGGATATCAACATTTGGAGAATTAGTTTTATCCAACATAATAATAGAAAAGCCTTACATTATTATTGGATAATAGTACCTCATGCATACCTAATCGGTCTTGAAAAACATTCCTCATATGTACTGATGGATCATCATCATTATAATGCATCTCAAGGAATTCCTTCTCTATTTAAAATTGATTAATTTCAAGAAATTACTTATTGAAAATTTGTTCTTAAAATATTCTCATTCCTTAGAGTAAATTTCATCTTACTAGAACTTTATATAGATAAAATTACACCAGTGGTCCTCTTTGTCCTCCAAATGATGGAAATTAAATATGAATTTGTCAAGATCCAAATGCTTGATATCAAATAAAATCATTTTATTTTTACAAATAGATTTTTCAAAGAATAGTGGATTAGAATAGCCAATAAAATATATTTTTTTCGATGTAGGGCTCAACAAAACCATGTGTCCTTGCATTTATCATCTGAAAATTCACCAATAATCATTTATGGATAATATTTTGTGTCAATAGAAATATGATTTTCATTTTATCTCCCATAATGATTTATTTATCTAGATGAAAATAATAGCATTTTTTATCGCATATAGAATTAACATGGATTATTTAGCTTCCAGCCATTTAGTAAGAGTAAAAAACATATTTTCAATTAAAATATCATCCCAAGAAACCACATAGTAATCAATAATAAATTATAGGATGTCCAAATAATGATACATTTTATTCAATATCAGAAACCTTAATCTTATACTTATACATTCACAATAATTATTCAAATTTTTCATGATGATTATTAGGGTTTTTAAATTACAAAATATATCCCACATTAGTGTTAATCTATGTGTATTGTAATTCCCATATTTGTGAAATATGTGATGATCTATTCAAACCCCAATGAACCTGTTTAAATATTATTGCCACTAGGTAAAACTATTCTACGTAAAAAACCAATTAAATTATTTAGAAATCAAAGTAATTTCATAGAAACCACTCACACTTTATTCACCATAATTATAATGAATTTCCATAAACATTGAATTTTCTGTTTAATTTTCATTAAAATTATCCTTAGACATTTTCCATGTGATCTCACTCTAGTTTTATCATTCTATTACTGAAGTTTAACTATACCATTATCTAATATAATTTTTTACTACCTAAATAATTAATAAATATATATCACATCATAATTTTTGAATATTCATTAATCAAAATTACCATTTATGATAGTATTGTATCCTTATAGTTCCTCTTGACATATAGATACATGAATAACTATGTAATAGGTGAAATTAATTAAATCCCAATGTGTTTTTCGTAACTATAACCCTTTTACATATATCAAACAAAATAAATATCATTTGAAACGGTGAAAATTAAAGACAATAAATGATGAGATCAGAATCTCATTAATTGTAAAAATGGGTTTATCAATAAAACATGAGAAACTGGTTACATGAACATGATAATAAAAAATAAAAATCATACCTTGTGTTATATAGATAATAATCAGGACTCGTCGAATAAATATTTCAAATTATTAAGACTTGAATCAAAATGTAATGAAATAACATGATCCATTATTGAGTAACATTATCATTATAAGTCCCCAGCCATAAAAATTACTTAATCATGAGTTATTTCTAGAATACACGTTAAGGATCTTTTCAGGTTTATAGTTATAGATAATTCGATCATAAATCAGGCATTACCTTCCATATTTAAACAAAGTGGCTACATAAATGATAGTATTAATTTTTTCCCATCGAAGGAAACTTAATTTATACAAAACATGGATTGTTTCTTGACACATCCTTGACCCTATCATCACATTATGTACCTTTCCCTTGACGTGTGAAAAACATTTCAAAAACATGGGATGAGCATAAAAAGCTCAGTAAGGGATATAAAAGTACGAAATGAAAACATTAGTCCATGTATAAAATAATACATTACTCATAAAACATAATCAATTTAAAATACCTCATAAAATCATGAATAAATCATAGAAATCATATGACATAAAGGTAACTTGAGGATTTCATAACATTTTTACGTAGGGAGTAACCCACTTGGTTACATTTGGAATACCCATCACAGTATATTCCCTAAATCTCTTCGGAGATAACTTAATGATTAACTCCTTCACATTACCCAATGCATTGGAGTTCTATTTCGGGCTCACCCGCCCTTATTTTATCATGGAACCACCTGTCTTCATAAACAATTCCCAAGAACCATACCATAATCGTATCATATAAAACATGCATAAAGGAAACATAACATTTCCACATTTCAATCACAAGATATCAATAACACAATGATATAGTAAAAACATTATCAAAACCATTTTCAATACCAAAATAAAAGAAAAGTAAAACATGGTAATTATTTTTCATTAAAAAAGGTTATAGCTTATAGAAGATGCTGAAACTCAAATAATGGTCACGGCGGTGGAGAAGTCATTGTCGCCGATTACGTACGAAAAAAAACATTCCATTTTTTCTTTTAGTAAATGATTCATATAAAAATATTCCTTTTGAATAAACGTAGAAGTCAAAGGGGTTTATACACCGTATAAAAGAAAGTTGTGTATAAAACAAAATATGCATCAATTAAAGGAGATTGAGACGAAGTCCCTTATAAAGATCATTTTTTTAAGTAAAATCGATCTATTATTTGTATTCAATATATGTTTAAATAAAGAAAGTAAAAATAAAACATAGGAAATAATAATATCATGAAATAATTTGAAAGTAGGATATTAACCCAAAGAACGGAAATTGGGTTAAAAAGTTCCCTTTCAAAAATTCAACAGCCCTATGACGTCACTTCAAACTTCAGAAAATGAGATGATGAGAGATAAAAATGGAATCTCATCACATGGACCTAAAATTTACATCAATAAGGATTTATAAGAACATATCCCAAAATTACAATATATAAATTAAAAGACCCAACAAAAGAAGTCTTTTAAAAAGAGGAGGGTGAAAAGTTCCCTTACTGCCTTTGCTATCTTTCAAAAAATACACCCCATGAAAGAAGGACAATACAACATTGATGTAAATACTCATAAAAGAATGTATATTACACAACGAGTATAATAATGGAAATTACATATACCACTCAAAGGAAATGGTGGAAAATGTGGCATAAATCTCACGCGAATAAAAATGAAATGAAAAATCCCTTACGAAAACTCGGCAGCCAAACGACACCACTTAAAAGGTCCAAAAATGGATTAATGAGATAGAATTGGGTCTCTCAACATATTAACATAAAATTTAAATCAAGAGTAATATAATATAAAATCCCCCAACATAATTAAGAGGAGCTTAGAAAAAGTGACATAAAGGAAAGTACATAAAAAGAAAGAGACAGGTTGGATCTCTTACGAACATTCGGCAGCCTAACGGTGCCCATCTAATCTTCCAAACTGGATTTATGAGAGAAAATATGTTCTCTAATCATATGAAAATAAATATTAAACTAATATTAATATAACATAACATCCCAATCATAAGAAATATGAGCTTAAAAGGAACTACAAAAAAGAGTGTACTTAAAAAGAAAGAGAGGGGTGGGATCCCTTACCTCAAGTCGGACATGTCTTGTTCATTTCATTATATTCCTGAATAATAAACATTGGTCAATTTATAATTTCATAAGGACCACCTTTAGAGTTTATTATTCAGTTCATATCACATATTATAATGTTATAATAATTTTTTAATAATGTTAGTTCATATCAGACGTTTTTTCCGATGTTTGGTACATGAATAAAATGAACTTGTTGAAAATAATTGACATGTAGTTATAATTAAATAATTTAATGAATAGTATTAATGATTATAATATCATATATATCTAGTACATATTCATTTTATACTATTCCATAACATTTGTAGATAAAAAATGAAAATCACCGTTCATGGAGACGGTAGGCCGTACGTACGCATGAACGCTACTTTCAATTTTTTTGTCATATTAATGGAATTAAAAATAAATGAGATTAATATATATTATAATTAAAGTATAATATATATTTTATATAGGTATAATATCTTCATTAATTTCATTCTTTATACATTCCATGTATTTCATGAATGAGTCACATCACTTGAGGGGACGATAGTCCACACTTCCTCATATGAAATTATCGCCATTGCACAACATGCAAAGAATAAAGGTATGTTTTAAATACAGAAGAATATATTAAACATAAATAACATATATATCAAATATAAATTACAATCACATCATAATTTCCACCATTAAAGCTGTTAAAAGAATATTGAACAATCATCGTTTCGTGAGGCAGAAAATCGCCAACCATAGAAACAGTATGTTCTTAAACCATTAGATGAAGGTGTCTGTAGGTTTAGATCTAATAAATCTCATAAAAACGTACTAGTATATTGAATATGCTGGTGTTGTTACAAAAGAAATGTATAAAAAGAGTTTAGGGGGTTTGAGATGCAAAATAAAACATAATAACACAAGAGAAGACACTACCTTTAAATCAGGTAACTCTTTTTGATTTGAGCCCAAAGCCTTCCTTGGAAAGACTTATGACCAAAGTTAGGCCTCTAGGAGTAATAGAGGGATGCGGAGAGACAAAATTGTCAGGGTTTGTTCAAGCCAAAGGCATGAGATGTGTGGGTAAGGTGGTAAAGGTGGGGGGCTTTTATAAGAGGAGAGGAGGGGCACTATTGGAAAGTCTTCCAAAGTAACATTATTATAAAATGATTTTCAGATTTTAGAGGTCCCAAAATTATATGTTTTGAGGATAAGGTAAAAATAGTTCTAAATACACACATCCAATAGGTTTTTCACAATTTTAGGTCTTAGATTTTACATTATATATTCATTTTATTTAATTTGATAAATAATGAGGTAATCACCGCATCATCATGGTGTCATAAATAATTTAATTTATTTAATATATAAAAATCATAAAAAGATATCATGATGTATGAATTATTTTTAGATTTATATTTAATATTTATAGTAAAAAATATGACTTGTATAACCAAATTTAATTTTTTTAGTAAAATAACACATGTTTGTGACATTTTTATTTTAACATTAAATAAAATGTTTTAATGTCATTTTCCTACCAAGTGGCTTCATGGGGTCCCCAAGTTGACCCATGGATTGTATTGGTCGGCCATGAAACATCCAATAATGGTAGGGCATGTGTCAAGGTCATTTTATATTATTAAAACATTATTTTTAAATGTAAATTACATTAATTACCTCTAATCACGATTAAAAACCTAAAAGTTACTATTCACCAAAAAATTATTTTAATCCCATTGAACCAAATTTTACTTACTAATGAAATAAATGTATGTAGGATTTTTGAAATTCAATACAAAAAAGTGGTAAAATTTCATTTAAATGAAAAATCAGTTTTTTAAGTAACACTTAGTGGTTTCACCATTCATCAAAAATTGATGTTTTTTAGAAAAATACCACAAATTCACCCTAAGATCTATTTGATATTCTGAATTCAAAAATGTTGTATACTTTAAAAAATTAAAAACATATCAGTTACATTAATTAATTTAATAATTAAATCCCGTTGTCAGAACAGATCTTGTGTTTTTATGAAACAATATATATCAAAAGATTGACACTAGTTTAAGTCCAAATTCAAAGTGAAATTAATTCCAATGACCACTATTGGATTAAATGGTAAAAATATATTCTAATTTCAATTTAAATCCAATTAAAATGATAATATAATAATATATAAAAACTATATTAAAAATAGGGTTTGAATTAAAATACAACATTTTTCACAATTCATTAAAAATGAACTTTATCGGAAAAATAACAATAATTTACACAAAGTAAATTTTGATTTCCAGATTCTAAAGAAGAATTTTATTTTTTCATATATTACACATAAAATTTTCAAAAAGTGGATTTAGAAGAGGTTCGCCATTATAAGGAAGTTAATCGACCTTTTAATAAATATTAGAATGTTTACGCTAATAATTGGATTCATTCTAATATTTAATCCTTTAACATTTATTGTAAAAAGTAAAAATATTTTACAAACATATATAATCATTTTGTAGTTAGTTCTATTCATTCTTGTCATTACAATGGTTAGTTGTTAACTACCATTTAAAATAAAAATTATTTTTTTATTAGAGTGCAACGTAAGATTTCAAAAGAACCCGTTGTTGCGTATTGGATAAGCCATCAAGCATAGCGTTCCCTATAAATTAATATTAATAATTTATTCAAAAATAGGTATAAATACAAAAATTTCATATTCTTTATTTACCTAGGGTGTTACAATCATAATATATATATTGTTATCATACACATAATTATATAAAATCATATTTCAAAGCTACCCATTGTGACCTTCATAACAAGTTCATCTTGGGATAACCACTTGTGTTCCTACATCGGGGCTTTGGATGACCATATGTTTACCTCATTTTGGCCTGTTATAAACAAATGTATACCCTATTTTGGTCTTGGTATAACCTCTCATGTACCTTATTATTTCAATATGGGGATAACCTATCATGTATTCACTTGTTTCGGTTATTAGATATCCTCTAATATACCCACATTTTCATTCTTAAGATAATTTTCCTTGTATTCCTTGAGATCGCTGAACATTAATCATTAAATTTTTTTTAGATGTAGATATAAGTCCCAAATGTAATATAATATATATATATTTGACTACATGATTATAAAACATTATTTATACAGTGAACCATGAAAAAAATAATTTTGATAATGTTTCCACCATATTAAACCCCAAAAGATAGAAACCTGTTTCATAAACATTCATCATCATTATAATATATCATCCAATGAATGAATAATGAAGTTATATTTTGGTCATATAACCAATAATTATTTAGAAATATCCATGGATTTCATCTTAGATAGAAATTTGTTTTCAATATCTTCTAGATTATTTCTTAATGAAAATAAATATTCTACTTTGAAATAACTTATATAATGTCAATATTATTATAAAAAAGTTGAGAATATTTTTTATTTGAGATTATCCTTGAAATTTTTTTGATAAATATTTTATTTATTGAGTAGTCATGATGTAAGGAAATATCATTCATCTTATACATTAGAAAACGAATATTCTATTTTCATTTTCAAAAAAATAGAAAATGTCCTTGTTCATAAAAAGTTAATATGATACCTTTTAACCAATTTTGTAAATATTAAAACATGACTAAAAAAGACCTTATACAATTATATTAAAATAATTAAAAAATTAATCATTTTTTTCTAAAACAAGGAAAGGTATGGAAAATAAATTTTGATAAAAATAGAGAAATAATTTTCATTTACCTTAAGAACATTCTTTTGGTATATTTAGTACATAAATTGAAGAAAAATGAATGGAATAAATTATTTTTATAGAAAAAAGTATAGGATGATAAAATTCATTAGTTTATTGAGTGTAATATATTTATATTTAATCATCAAAATAAAAATGGAATATAATCCTGAAAAACGATGAGACTGTATCATAAAATGATTACCACTTTGGAATCTGTTCAACCATAAGTCCCATAATACTATGAACCATATATAGATATATATATATATACACACCATAATTTTAAAGCAATTAATAATCAAATAAAGTAATTGGTAGTGTATATGAACCAAAAAAATAAAAAATTTGTGTATATGGCATGTGTCCCCCATATATAAATTGACATGAAAATCCCCTACCACTTTTGAAACTTTTTTAGTTATATTACCCATTAACGAGTACCTTAAAATGAAAATATAAATAACCTTAAATTAATCTGAATCATGATATTACATATCTAAAAAGATATATTTACATGAATCAAAATAAAATATTATTAAATATGAAATATTTATCCCATAAATAAAATGAAGACTATAAATCCATTACCTCAATTCTCGACATTCTTCATACATGTAAGAACCTCCACTTAATCTGAGAACCACATTATATTTACACATAAACCCATATTCTAATGGTTTATTAATAAAACTATGGACTCTAGGAAATTTTGGGGGCATTCGAGAAGTGATTTGGGAAAGAATTGTTAGAACCAAAATTATTTGGATGTGTGATATGAGAGGAGATAAGGTGACTTCTTATAAGTGGGCGACATGACAGACATTGAATATTTTAAAACAAAATGTCATGATAATTTTTCAGGTAGGAAAAAATTATCAATAATATATATTTATAAAAAAAAGTTATATGGTTAATATATTTCTCAACAATATTAATTGGAATAGTATTTAGGACATTTTAACCCTTTCTGTTTTAGTTTATCCCACTGTAAACCAATTTTAATAATAACCGAAGTAATTAATTAGTGATGTTTTACTATTAATTTTAAAAAAAATTTAATTTGAAATTACTCTATGAAATTAATTAGGATGATTTATGATATAGAATCCATTTTCACAAATTAAATTTATATAATTGGAAGAATTTAACATAAAATTAAACCGTATAACTCGATGACAAATCAGTTTTCTAGTAATAATGTTTTGAAAATTATGGAAATTCGTACAATAAAAATTGATCCTAAAATTTATTCCTATCACATAAATATGATCAATAACAATACATTTTAACAAATATTAATTTCAAATAATTTTAAATAAATATATATATATATATAACATTTTAGGTGATTTAAAAAATTATGTTTTCAATAAAAATTTATATTTTTCATTATTTATTAAAAAAATAATCATTACAAGAAAAAAATCACCATAGGTTTATTATTAAATTATTATTTAAAAAATATTTTAAATTTTCGAATTATGTATTTAAATTCTGAAAACAATTTTATTGTCCGACAAGTAATAAAAGTAATTTTTTTGATTAAAATGCTTTATTGAAACATATAAAGACTATAATTAAAATATATTTCATATATATAAATATATATCATTTAATATGAACCTTTATAATTAATATTTATAATATTATTATAACTATTTATACCACTGTTTTCAATGGTATATTAAAAATGTTAATGTTAAAAAAATATTATAATTATACAATGGTTCATTCAAACAAGGTGTTTTATCTAGTGCAATCTATGAAAGAAATTATATTTATTTGAAAAATAACATTTAAATTTTTTTTTGGATTCATACAGTATTACAAATTTTCAATACAAATAACAGCTTAATAAACTTTTCATATGGGTCACAATTATACATAAGGGTCACTCAAAGACAAATATTATTATATAAGGATCACTCAATTTACAATAGGGAGTGATATGATATGATATATTCAATGAAATGGTGTGATATTTAAGAGTTTGCCAAGAATTAATAGTTAGTATATACAAAATAAAAAATAAAAATGATTGAGCAACCTAGATTACTAATGAAATACCATATTCTATTGAATTCATTATGGCACTACACATGTTCCCATGTTCTTGTTCTTCCTTTCTAGCAGAAATAATTACCAAAAAAATAGATACCTTACATGAACCGTCTCATAACACATCCAATACAGAAAAAAAGTAAATTTAAATTACATGAAGATATTGGTTGTTCCATATATTGTAATAATTAATCTAAAACAATGAAATTACAACATTATTTTATTTTAATGAACGATAATTTCAATTAATATAATTTTCTAAATTTATTTCCTTATTACATATATTCGAGTCTGATTTAATTTTATTTAATTTTTTATATGATAATAATGTTTACTATAATTTAACTTCATCAAATAATGAATGAATATGATGAGATAAAAATTATTTTAATATTTTTAATGTATTAAAAAACATATAATACATATATTAAAATTATAATTTTTATTAAAAAAAAATAATAAAATCTAACTTTAAAGAAAATGGGATATAAATATCTTGGTAATTTATTATAATATTGACTATAAGGAGTACTATACCTGAATAATATTTCCTACCAGTGAATATATATTTCTTCAAACAAATCCCATAACTAAATAAGTATTATATTATTAGATCAAAATAGAAAACTAAAAACTGAAAAATAATTCATATATAATGATGGATTATAATATTAACTAAATGAATCCGCAATAATAATATTAAAAAATTAAAATATTTATATTAAACATAGAACATGAAAAAAATAGAATAATATATCAACATATATAATATATAAGAAAAATGATTATGGAATTTAAATGAATAAAATTGGGAGGTACAAGAGTTCTATGTTAATTTCATGATTGTTGAGTATTTTTTCATCGATATAATACTATTTATTTGACACAGAATTTATAATTTTTATATTTTTATTCAATAAAAATGATATATTTTTGTACAAAAATACATAATTATTCACATGGAGTGATAATAAAAGTTTTAAATATTTATTAATTATATTAATAGTTATAAAATTACATTTATCTAGAAATCATTATTTTATAAAGAACTATATATAATTTAATATATATATATATTTTTATAATTTATAATATATTAAAATAAAATAATTTCAAATTTTTTATTTAATATGGTCTTTAATAAATATAGAAATGTGTAATTATATATATATTTCTCTGATAAGTAATTTTGTTAAAAAAAATGTATTAATGAAATATCATTCCCTCAATTCACAATTCATTGATAAAAAATTTCATATAATTATAATTTTATATTTAATATGGTTTCTGTAATTTCAATTTAGTCATTAGAATATTATTTTTAAAATATTATTATGAATTTTTTAATAGAAAATTGTTAAAAATAATTATTAAGTAGTTATATAAATTTTTCATTCCATGTAATATTTCATATTCATCAAATGATGATATAAATTGATATATAATATTTTTTATGATTAGTAATATTTTAGGTCACATTAGTAATTAATTTACAATTAAAAAGATTGTTCTCATATTTATAAACTAACACAGCATTTTTATTTGGGTAATGATACAATATCAAATATTTTTTAAATCATAAGAAACATATTTTAAATAGAAATAGTTTTAAACATTGTATTTATTATTTAAAAAAATTTATTTCTTATATTTATATTCCTTTTATAAAAATATGAAGAGTAGATTATAAATTTTTTTATTATACAGGTTCTATGCCATTTAGAATAGTATTATAACTACTATTGATACAGTTCATTATAGAAAAACATTTTTAGTAATATTTTATTCAACTGTTATTTTTAATAATTAATGGATGGATTTGATTAGACATAGTACATAAAATTAGTAAAAAAAATATGTAATGTTTGAAATTTTCTATTCATTACTTAAAAAGGTGAAATAATGTAAAATAATGACTTTATAATAGGTTGTGTAAAGATAACACCATATATATGAAACAAGGGACAAATCTCACAAATTTAGTTCTATTGCCAATTATTAGAATTAATAATTATAATATTTAATTAATTTGGGTAATAATAAACATTTATCTGTCTTTCAAAACATGATATAATGGGAAAATAAAATTTCCAATACCTTATTCCTTACGATTCAACTCACCACACATAAAAAAAATCACACCCTATTTTTGTTTATCCTAACAAAATGAAATAGTAATATCATAATATTTTAAATATGGATTATTTTATATTTATATCTATTATATAGTGATTATTTTTATTGTTTAATTTGATGTTTCAAAACCTTTAAGATTAAATATGGTCGTGGTTCTACATCCTCTGATTTTAATTCCCCATTCTAATTTATTTGATATAATTACCATTAAAATTTAATTTTGTTATATTATATGATTATAATACTTCTATTTTATCATCTCATTGATATACTTTTCTATATAACTTATTCATTCAATCTCAATATACACTTTTCATAATCCATGAAAATTTGGAAGATATGAGTCCTATTCACAACCCATTAATTCAAAATTATAATTTATTTTTAAATTAAATTTTCATATGGTTTTATAGGGAATTTTATCAAACAATTCATGAATTAGGTTGGATTTAAAATTAATTTACTCTCATTATACTACTTTAATAATATACTATAATATTTATGTAATGTTTTATATTTTTCTTACTTTTTATATAATTATAATTCATTTGAAATGATATATTTTAAAATTACAAGTCATATATTCATTTTTAATTAGTTATAGTATATTACTGCCCAACATAAATATTTTTCATTATAGATAATTCATTTAATCTCATTATATAAACTTTTTATTAGTTTTTTGAACATAGTACGAGATCCCAAATTATTACACTGAAAGATCAGAAATAATGTTTTTTATTTTAAACCCTAATTTGATTAATTTCATGCATCAAATAGAACCCTAAAACATAAAGAACCATGAAATAGTATATAACATTTAAAATGTTTCTACACTATTGTAAAAAATAATAGAGACAACCAAAATAATAAATATATGTAGTAATTAAAATAACTAACATGTTTAATACTAATTCAATGATGACGTTCAATTAGTGTAGAAAATTTATTAAAAAAACTAACTATATAAAATAAACACATTATATAAATATATTTCAGTGTTTTATGTTAAGAAAAAAAATGTGGATAAAATAAATTATTAAATAGATTAATATATAAACCAAATTTTTTAATAAATGATTGGATATAAGTAATTAGAGTTAACATTTTTTAGAAAATATATTCTTATTAAATGAGTTCTAAATGAATATAAATTTATTTAAAAAATGTTAAATAAAAATATTAAAATTAAAATTATGAAAATATGGATTACCAATCATAATTTCCATACCATCCTAGGTTGATTTTTTGGATTTTTTAAAAAAAATATATTTTTATGTGAATGGTAAAATAATACCCATATTGTCATAATAATCACATTTATGACATTATCTTGATGTATGAATGGATAATATGTTTTTGAAAAACATTATATATATAAAAATATATTAATAAAAGCGTTGAAATCATATAAAAATAGTTTTTTAAATTTATGATACCCAGGTGCATCATTTTGGAAACATAAGTAATATTTTACTGTTAAAATAGTTTTTATTTTCTTATATTAAAATTAATTTTAACAAAATTTTAAATTAAATCCAATGAATTAGAATTTATATATTCTATCATCATGATCATATTATGAGTTATATATTATTTTTAATAAAAAAATTATTACTATTGGGATTAATGATAATTACCATAATAATGTTAAAATAATTATTTTCCAAAAATTGTTTTATTAATATTGATAAATTTGGCATAATAAAATGACAAAATTTATTCTGAAATTTTATTATAATATTATATTTAAACTTATATTTACAAATGTATCCCCCATTAAACTATTATTTTAAACTGAATAAAATTAAAAACACATAATCGTAAAAATAACCTTTTTATATAAAAAGGTTTTTATATATATAATATATTCAACATAAATTAGTAATTTTATTATAAATATAAATGTAATTTTATCGAACTATTATTATGTTTTGGTTAATCACCCCAAAATTTAGTATCATCTTTTTAATTTTTTGTTAAATATATCTTACATTAGAAAAAAATGATTTACCTAGTAAAAAAATAAAATAAAAAATATAAAAATGAAATAATAAACATCATAAAAATGATTATTAAATGTTTTAAAAACACTATTAGATGATTAATCAACCTTAACTCACCCAAAAAATACATTATTTATCAATTTTTGTACCCTTTACCATTGAATACTATCATTATATAATTGAAAAATAGTGGTTCTTCACTAATGTTCCATTTTCATCACTTATAAAATCAGGGAATTATTCCACTTTAGGCCACATGCATTATCTTTAATACAGCTTAAAAAATATGAAACACATTCCCTCCTGTATTGTTATCTCTATTTTAAAATCCTCTTTTCAACAAATTTTCCATTTTTCCAATCATTTTCAAGGATACTTACATGAAAATTTGTAAGGTATAGAAGTCAATATTACATAATCCTTATAATTTATTCATAATAATTCACTTTGAAAAATACCTAACTAATGTAATATAGACCCCATACTGTCCTGAGTATACTGAATTTTTCTAATATTAATTTAAACCCCCTGATTTATCCCTATTATTCAACATATAAATACAACATGACATTATTTTTTTCTTCTCAACACTATTGCCTTCATTAAGTTACATTTTTTTGTTTTCCAAATTGATTTCCATTATTTATCCATGGAACATAAAATAATATTCAAAAGCATAAATAATATATAAATAATATTATTACTCCATTATTATAATGATATTATACACATCCTTTATATAATGACCAATCATGATATAACATGTTCATATTTACGGTTGGTCTCCCAACCTACTAAAACAATATTATAAACCTATATCATGGTTTATTATATGAATTGAAATACTTATGTTATTATATTTTACTAAATTAATATGGATATAATTTTTTCTCTATAATGGATATATTATTTATTTAACATGATATTAAAATATTATATTTGGTCAATATAATTACTAAAATATGTTGACCGTAAATCATCATTCAATAAAACATAAGAAAAAATTATATAATAAATAAATATAATAAAACATTAAATGGTTCATATTATTTGAAATTTATTTAAATAAAATTCTAAATAATGGGAATAAAAATATTACTAGGATTTTTTTAGGATTATAAATTCATTCAAAGAATGAATTAGAAATAAGGTAAGGGTTTCTCATCTCAATTTTCTTTATGTGGGACATATTTCTTATTAACTCCGTGATATTTGTGGGGGTGTGTATTTAATATCCATTTCTAAATTTTATTCATTATTAACAAATTATTAATGATATTGTAATATTCCTTTTAAATGATATTCATTTGTTTTGTTTTCAATTAAATTCTACTAGTTTTATTAGGGTTTCCTTGGTCACAAATGCGATTCATTGAGGAAGAAAATACAAATTATACCACATGTCTTCATTAAATATAGTTTATTTACATAACATGGATTTAATTTTAATTTTTATATAATATTTAATTGGATATATGAAGTGAAATCATATTACATGATTAAAATTCATATTTATTCAATCTCTACCAAAATAATGATGATTTTTGGTAAACCTGAATTCATAAGATCATTTATAATTGTTCTAATAAACTTATTATATATATGTTGAGTAAATTATACCCTTGATTATATTGTTTTCAACTATTTAACTATTTTTGATGTATTTACATTCTTACTATATAATATCCTTACCTAATATTTTTATACATAAGAATTATTTTTCACAAAGGGTCATTAATGAGTAAAATCTCTTTTATTCAAGTTGTTATTTTTATTATGAAAGTTGTTCATCAATGATTTTTTACCAAACTAATGTTTTATTATATGTGGGTATATAATATGTATTGGTAAAGTCATTTATTAATATAAATATGTGTTACTAATCATTTGAAAAAAAATTCAATAAATGTAATTCATGTATTAAAAATGGTTCTTTCATAGTCAAATGTTTCATCATTGGCACTAAATTAACTATATAAAATATTGAAATATATATGAATATTTCAGTTTTGTTTTTATTTTAATATATTTTTTTGTATGAAAAAAATTTAGAAGTCATCGTCTTAAAATTTTAGAAATTTTAAGAAATTATAATTTTCATGAGTTGCACACAGTTAAGAGTTATCATGAGGAAAAATTTGTGGGAGTCTGTTAATTGGATAGTTTCATATAGAAAGATAAAAGAAAATTTATTCCAACTATTTGATGCATAGGTAAATCCATTTTTGGTTTATTTGGCTAGGTAGTACCACTTGCATGGGTGATTAATGTTTAGGAATAACATATTGAAAACACATGTGATTTACTATGTTTTTTTTGGTTTTATTTTATATTTTTCCCCAATATTAAACTGAATTAATAACACTCAACTCACCCTCACCTCTCCTAATAACACAACATATAACCCACCAACCATATTATTCTCACAAGACTCTCCATGGGGAAGTCCCTCAAATATGCACAAACTCCCCTCTCATTAATCCACTATGAACTCTCCCTCACTTTTCTTAATCCCTTTAGATTCCCATATGATTCATGAAAGACACCCCACACTGAGCAACAACTATCCTAATGCAACTCTCTATCCCAAACCTTTTTTTGGTTGATATATGGAATGATCATTACAGTTTATGTTCATATTTCCTAAGTATAATCAATACTCCCCGCTCTTCAATTTTCCCTCATAACATCCTCTTCCTTGTTACCTTGATTTCCATAGAACACACATTAGTGTTATTAGGCTAAATTAATTATTGGTTTTTTTGATTTTATGATTTTTTGGGGTTCATTTTTTATTTTTGGGTTTATTCTATCAAAGTAAATATCTTCAAGATCACCATATATTTTTTCAATATTTATTAACATTGGTTTTAGGAATGGTTAATTATTCACTATTAATTTTTACTAATTTTAATTATAGAATTTTTTATTTGTAGTTATCTATTTATTTTTATGGGTACATGAGGCCCATTAAATGTGAATTAAATGTACCTAAAAGTATGTTCATATAGATATATATATCCCCTTTTTTATATTAAATTATTTTTATGTAAATATTCTCATTAGTGGTAATTGTACACACACACACAGATATTTATATATATATATATATATATATTATAATGTATATGCATATAATTGTAATATTGTGGATTTGAGAGGTCTTTATAAAAATAGAAATGTTTTGAGATATTATTTAATTACTATTTAATTCTATTATATTCATTAAAATCTTTGATATCTTTGAATTATATATCTTTAAAACATCTCTTATCAGTGTCACCACTGAGGAGCCAATTTGTTTAAAATGTGGTTTTACACATTGAAATTTGGTGGGATCCCACACTATGTATTTGTGATAATTCCCAATGGGTTTTTTGTTAAATTTGTTTAAATTTAAGCATGGGTAAATTGATTTTCAAACCATGTTCATTATTTTTTTAAAATGTTCATCATGGGTGGATGGATTAAAAGGGGTATAACATATAATGGAAATTATTTTGAATCATTTCATGGATTTTCAGAATTTTAATGGTGTTACAAAATAAAATAACGGTATCCAAAGTGATTCAAAAATTATTTTATAAAATTTGTTTCAATTTTATATTTATAATAATTTTTTAAATAAAGAAATGGATTTAATTTCTAATATATCTTTACAGTGATGAGCCATTTTGATTTTTAGGAAAATAAAATTTCATAAAAGCTGTGATATTCTTTTGTGCCCCTTTTCAATTATTGTGTCATGTATTTGCATGTGATAAAATGTGGTATACCTAAATTGGTGCATTAAATTTTCTCATTTCTTTTTTTATGGGTTGGATAATTTTTTATTGAAGGAGGCGATGCATGTGTTGCATTAATTTTTTTTAATATTTAAAAAAATTGGTTTGACCATGATCACCTCTATTTTCACTAGTCAATGTAACTCAAGATTAAAAATGGGTGTCAATGATTATTCTATAATAGGTTGACACACACTAATAGTGTCCATAATATCAATAAATATTGCTCGGTACGGTGTTCCTTTTTGATGAGTCTATTACTAGTGAGTGATATATGTTGTTTTGGACGCAACATAGGCCGCCCATTTGGATTGTTTAGAATAGTATAGGATAATATCACATTGGTACCATGGGTTTAAAATATTACACTAGTATAATTTAGATAATTTTATGTTTTTGTAATTTTTCTTCAATTTTATCTTCTAAATATTAAATCATTAAATGGAACATATATACTAGTCATATGGTTCTTATTATTATTGTCTGTGAGAATTAGGGGCCTGCTTTGATAGTATATTCATTTTCTATGTGGTTTAATTTTAGAAATGTTTTAATAATTGTTTTCTTATTTCATTTAAAGAAAGAAATTTGAATACTTAATTTCAATTATTTTAAACTATTTTTAGAAATTTTATCGAAAATATTCTCTAGTAGGAAAGGTGGAAAATTGGGATTCAAGATGTTCTACCTAGTTTTTTATTTTATTTTTTTTATTTTCATGGATTTTTTGGTAGATTGTGTAGAAATTATTAATCCACCTCTTGTATTGATATTATTTTTTCCAAAATAATTTTAATTAATTTTTTTTATTTTTAAATTTAAAATTTTTTTAGGGAGAAGTGGTGTTTTAGGAAGAATTATTTTAAAGAGATTGTTTATAATTAACAAAAATAATATAAAATAGTTTTATCACATGTGATATGTTATTTATTATTATTTATAATTGTTTATAAAATTATTGATATTATATTATATTTAAAACAATAATTTCCCATATGTAGTATGGATGCGACTACTTAGTTTACACTAATTATGGAAGATTACATAGTGATTTTGTACTCATTTAAATATTATCATTTCCATTTATTGGTTCTTTAGATACAATATTCTATATGATGGAGGGTCGTGGTACTTGATTGTTTAGAGCTGACTCATATAAACCCTTGGATATGATTCATTCCGTAGTTTAGTTTTTATATATGTTTACATTGATTAATTAGAATTTTTTTATCTTATCACATTATATGGATATAATACAGCTATATGAGTTGGTGACATGATGGAAACCCTTTAGAGGATGACATATTTTTATTAATAGATATTTTTTTTGGATGGTGAGGGAGGTTTTCAATTTTCTATTATTGTTTTGATGTTATTTTAGTTTTGATATTATGTTTTTTTCTTCATTTTTTTGATACATCATATACATATAGTATATATATGTGACATCAAAAATTTATATTATGTTTATTCTCCTATTTTTGACACTTATTATTTGGTGAAACATGCCCCATGTGTGTTCCTGTGATTCCCAATTACTATATTCCATTACATGGGGTCCGATAGTTCCATTTGAACTAGTGGATATATTTTCAGGGTAACCATGAAAACAATGATTATAAATTTGGGTTACCTTTTTCAATTGGATATTAACCCTCTGGAGAACCCTTTTTAAATTTGGGGGGTGTCTAGTTAAGATCAGTTTTGAATTTTCATTAGTAGTCATGAGGTAGATACATGAAGACTATAAAAAGATCATTCTTTACCTGAGCCACGATATTCCATGAAATGTGTGGTTTTATTGTTATTTATTTATATTTTTTGGAATCATCATTGGTAATGTTTTGATCTTCATTATAATAGTTTAGTTTTGATGGGGGTTGTATCAGATTATGGGATGGTGAAAAAGAAGTCTGAAAAGATATAATGTTAGTTTCAGATTGAATAAAATTATGTAGTGACCAAGGGAATGATTTTAGTTATTTTGTAGGAACTGATTAACGAGTGGAATACACTCGTCAACTAGGTGTCGAATATGGGCATGACTTCATTTCCTGGTTGATTTTTTATTTAGACTAATTGACGATAAGATTTAGGTGGGTTTGTTAGAGAAATTGGATAATGATCATGGTATTTCTTGTGATTTTTTTTCATCATTAGATGAATTTGTTGATTTTTAATTATTTAATCCATTTATTAATATATTATGAATAGATGATAAATTTTTTTAGATGAGAAAAATTGTCTTCCGATGAATTTTATTCAGATTAAAATAATTTAATATGGAATGTTTGTAAAAGAATCTTGGTTTTATAAAATATATCAAAAAAGTTGTTTTAATTTTATAAATTTTATAAGATTCTTTTGTGTGATTCGGTTTTAAAATATACTTCACAATGTTTTTTAAACAATCTGTCACGTATTTTGAGGTAAACTATTTTTTCCTATTTTTATTTTTCCCCTCCATGTGGGTGTTTTAAATGGGGTAATTAAGAAACTATTTCAAATGATAATTTTGTTTAATTTTCAAATTGAGAATAGTGATCTATCATTAAAACATAGATTTTTTTGTTTGGATACATTTATTGAAAAATAATTTAAAAAACCAAGTGGGGTTACTATATGGTGTTTCCATGAAAATGTTTATTTAATATTTAAAAAATGGTTGGGTTGGTAGTATTTCTGCGATTTTCAAAAGTGAGTTTCAAAATAACACATACTTTTTTTATTAATATTATATTTTCTATTACCATGTTTGTGTGTTGGGAAGTCAAGTGTAATTATCGAGACATCACCGTGTAAGGATCTATGTGTCGGGATATTTAATATGGGTCTTTTCCCCTCCCCAAAATGTTCTTTTATAAATGTTTTTTGTCTACAATTTTGGATTTTCCTACCATTTTAAACAATTCTCACTCTTTTAGTGGAGATCCATGCATTATTTTTATTACATATTTTATTTCTCTAGGTCTATATAAGGAATTATTTCATTAGAATCCCATTTGGATATCTTTTCATCTTCTTGATTAAAATTGTGGGTTTTGGATAATGGATGAATCGGTAAGGATAAGTAATTATTGGAATCAGATGTATGAACTTCTGTTGGGAAATTTGATCACATGGGTCTTGTGTTCTATGTCTTATAGTGGACGAACCAGTATGGAATTTGAGCTCATTTTTTTATAGTAGTTGTGGAATGAGGATTCCTTATAAATTTTTCTCATTGGGTTTTCATTGAGTTTCCATATTTGGGTGGTTTCCTTTTGGGGATTTTGTCTACCTCACTTGATGCATATTGAGGACCTCAATTTATATCCAGTTATATTCAATGTTTGTCTTTTTTCAATGTGAAGAGGCAAGGTTTTATGCATATATAATTTAAGAGTATTTGTTTCAATTGTTTTGTGGATGCAACTGGGATAGATTTTCAATCGTTATTTCTATAAGTTAGTATTTCATGAAGTATAATCATGACACCCTCATATGTCAAATTTGACAATTAGGATGTAGTCCATTTTATTAATAACAATTCACATCTCTTATTAATATGTTTCATGGATTTTTTATTTCATTAGATTTTGATATCTTTTTTGAAACCACTTGGGATTTTTTACATTAGTTCTCTTATTCTGGTCCGGGATCATTTAGCTACCATTTTCCTTTGATGATATATTTTTTTGATTCTATTTAGAGATTTTTTGAAAAGTGATTGTAGGTAATATTCCATCATTTTCTGGTAAGAGGATACCAGTTGATCCATAATTTTTGTTCATTTATAAATGGTATAGAGACATATCAATGATCTCTATTTCCATACAGTATTTCATTAATTCAAGTTTATGATCCGGTTTCTTTGAGTAATGTTCAGTTGATTGAGGAATTTTCTTTTTCTTTTATTCTTGTCTTATAATAAATTCCATTTTTAAAGCTATTATTATATGAGATATTATAGGGTTATAAGGATCTGTCGCAGTGTATTATTCAGACCAAATGTGTCACTTTATTTATATATTTTGTTTTATTTTGTTTTATTTTTTCTTGTTAAAATTTTCAGAGTACTCAAACATATGACATAAAACACTTTCATCATTTCTTTATTGTTCATGGGTTTCACATTTTTTGGAGAAATTATGTGGTAATCGCGTAATAATTTCTTTCAATTGTAGAGTTCTATTTTGAATGGTTGGATAATTCTTATTCCAAATATGTTGTGCAGAAGGGATATAAAATGGTGTTGTTTTTGGATAGGTAGTTTCTTTTGGTATTTTATCGAATGGTTAGGAAAATAGAGTTTGTTAATCCTTATGTTTACCATGTTTTGGGATTTTATTTTATTTTGTGATTCCTTATTTCTATAACCTAAAACTAAAATAAACCTAAAATTGTACTCTTATTCATCCCCTGACACTGACCCCTCTCTAACCCACCTCTTCTTGAATAATGTTTCCAAGAGAATCCCCTCATGTGTGTTCCACCTCCCCTCTTGTTTAGATGATCTATGCCCTCCCACATGTGTACTCAACACATTTTACTCCATTTTTGTTCATTAAGAACACCCAAGGCTAAACATCCCTAATCTAAACATTCCTCACTCTACCAAATCATCTTAACTTTTGGATATTTTTGGTGTGATTTTATGGGTTCAGGTTTTACATTACAATGTATGGTATCTTCTTCGCTCTCATCCCTTCATGAATTTGATTTCCTCCCCCTATTTTTATGGTTTTGGTTTGTTTCCATTCTAATGTTTGTGTATATTTTTTTCCAATTATTATGTCTACCACCAAAGGCAATATGTATGGCTCACTATGAATTATTTTTTTATTAATTACATTAAACTGAGGTATTTTTTTCTATACCTTTCTCTGAAATTGTTTTTTGGTATTTTTGGAATTTAGGTCCCTTTTTGATATTTTAGTTGTCATGTGGCTCTATGAATGTAAAATAATTATATATGAAAATGTATGAACTGATATATATTTTCCACATCATAAGTTCTCATTTTTGGTAATTAGAATAATAAAATTGGGGATACATGTATTTATATACATGTGACGGTGAATATGAATGTATTAAAAAAATGTAATATTCTAGTTTTTCTCATCAATGCTGCCATGTTTTGAGTTAAGTATTTTATTATCACTTATTTTTATATCATTCATTTAATTTCATAATAGTATAAGAGTTATTTTAATTTAAAATTATACTAATATGTATGATGATAGGGTGGCCGATTTCATTAAACTATGGTTTTATAGCATGGCATGGTGTTGGATCTCATGACATGTGTTTTTGAAAATTCCCATATGATAATATTTATTAATTTAATTATTTTTAACATTTAAATTTGTTTAAATGTTAATCCAAACCATTTGAATGGGTTGTTTCAAATGTTTATCATGGGTGGTGTGATTTTAATGGTGTGTCTAATTATCTTAAGAATGAATTTTCAAACCAATATTTTTTCTGGATAATATCAGTGGTGTTTTAAAGGAAGTGTATGTTTTTTACTGGATTAAATATTTATTTATTCAATCATTATGTCATGGGTATATTTATTTTTATTTGTAATATATTTAATCTAATATCATTCATATAATATATTAAAGTTGTTTCTTTTTGGAAATTTATGAATACATGTTTTCATAAATAACGTTTACCGTCTTGATTCCATTTTTTATTCTTGAGACCAATAATGAAATGTGATCCCACGTGGAATACATACATTATTTCATGGTATTTTATGATTGTAATTATTGGATATGGGGATGATTTAGTCCATTGGGAGTATTCTAGTAGAGTGGATTAATTGGGACAAAAAAATAGGCCAATAATTTTTTTCATTGAGAGTAGTCACGGAAAGTATAAGATTAAAACTGTTGGATGAACCTATAAAAATTGTATCATATGGTTTTATTTTAGGGTTATTTGATTATGATTTTATTATATACCATATACCTTGTATTATTTCATGTCATGTATTTACTTTTTATTTTATTCATCTTATATTTTGTTATAATTTACACGTGTCTATATGTGTTGTTATTTATTTTAATTGTTAACTTTTAGAAATTATTAAAAATTGGTCTTGGAATTGGTTTTCTTGATGAAATTTAATATATTGAATTTAAATTATTTCTAATAAATATATTTAAATGAAATTAAATGGTTTGAACTAATGAGAAAAAAGAATAAAATCGTTTTTTGAACATTATGAAATTTTTTTGTGAATATTTTATTTTGAAAAATATTCTTGTTGACCGTGTCAAAATTTATTAATCTTTTTTTTTAATTTTTATTACCAAAATAGGTATTAATAAAATAAATTTCAATTTTCCCTTTAATATTATTTTTTTTCCAAGTAGTTTAGAATGAGGAATTATTTTTCAAAATACTATTTTAATTTGACAAAAACCTAAGAAAATATTTTTGGAACTAATAACCTATTGTTATTTTTTTGTATAAATTTATAGTAAAATGATTACTTTTATGTAAAATTTTAAACTATCATTTTTAGGATGTAATATAAAAATATACATCATGGTTTTGGTTGGATGTGGTGGCTAAGTGAGTGCTATTGTTCTCATGCATGTATTATCATCTTCATATTCATAATCAACCAATCATTTATTCTCAACCATTCAGTTTTGTGGTTCTTCATCTTGGGTTGGTGACTCTTGTTTTTATAAAGATATATGCATGTATGTAGTTTAGTTTTTCTTTTAGATTTCCATATTTCATTAGATATTAAGACATTTAATAAATTTCATGGACTAAGGGTCGCTATATATATTAGTGAGGTAAAGAAAATACATTTGAGGATGGAGTATATTCTATAAAATATATGGTGTCATGATTGTGATAGAGTATTTTTTATCACTTACTACTTTGATAGTTTTCTAGTTCTTATATTATGATTCTTATTTCTATATTTTTTTGAATGAATTTGTAATTTTTAGATGAGTAATTAGTGATTTTTATTAAAAAAAATTAATTTTACTCAGAATAATTATTCAAACTATTTCGTAGTGTGTTCATGTCAGTTTTATGTACAAAATTCCATCAGGTGGATATTGGGGCAACATTTAAAAAAGTGGTGTACGGTTTAGAAATCAGTCAAATTTATGGGCAAGAATAGTTCATCAAAAATCATTATGTCATATTAATGGACCAGTTATTAGATATTACAATTTAAAATAAATGATTTCCAAATACATCACACCAAATTTTCATAAAATATATTGTAACATATTTTCAATTTTTTTATATAAGTATGATTTTATTTCAAAAACCTCTGTTATGTTTTGACCTTCATTTTAATTTTCATAACCAAAAGGATATAAAATCATTGAATTTATATTGCATTATTTATTAACCTCTATATTTTCTATGTGGGAGGAATTGATTTTTGGAATAAAACCATTTTATTCTTGATCTCTTGATGTATGATATCATGTATTGAATTCGTTTGAAAATATTTTTTTCATAAATGTTCTCATCCATATGTGTTTCCAATGATACTTATGGTATATGGTACTTTTCAACCATCCATAATATTTCACATGATGGATTAGGTAACATTATTTATTAATAATGATACGATACATCACTGTCATTCTCATTTCAGAACATCTAATGTGTAGAGGCATAAATTTCCCCTCGATGAATTTATATTATGAATAATCTATTTTAATTTTATTTCAATTAATGGTTTCAACAATATTATATAAATAGTTTTTTTGGTAAAATTATTCACATAACCATATCCCAATAAATAATTATGATTTACAGAAGGATATTTATTGACAATTCTATTTCATTAATTGGTCGGGGAACTATTGAAAATCAATTTTATTTTTATTAAGATAATATTTTCAATTGATAACTCAGAAAAGTTGATTCTGTATTGAATATCATTATACCTTTTTATCCATATTTTTCTGATGATATTATTCATTTAATTAACACAGGGACAAGTATTGGTGTCTTATATTTTTTTATTTTAATATTGATATTGATTTGGAAATATAATTATGCATTTTTTACTCATTATCTCATATGGTAAATGAAGATTTCATAAAAAATCATTGGAACACGTAATTATATATCCAATTCATTCATGAGTAGGTTCAAATATATAATCATGTTTTTTTATTTTACAAACATAAAAATTTCAACATGATGTTTGGATTGTCATATTTATGGTAATAATTATGTCTTCAATTATGAATTAAAAATAATATAAATAATATTAGATTGTATATATTTTACAGCCCTAAATTAAATTATTTTTATCCATGTGATATATTTATTTTCAATTATAATCTTTCTCAGTTTAGGATGATTATTTAATTATGATGATTAATTATTCATGACATAATATTTATTCCATGATTATTTCATAGTTTCCTTAGTTGAATGTTTTCAGTTACTGTGAATTTAGAATCACGTTATCCAATGTTTCTATTTAACAAGGCTATGAATAAATGAATTACACATGTAGTGACTTAATATATATATTTTTTAGTTAGTTTTTCAAATATGGTGAACATTTTTAATAAATTATTTTTTTTCTGATATAGTAGAATGAAATCTCTGTTATCTAATAAATAGATCATATTAATTAGTTTATGATGTTTTATAATTTTATAATGATATTAAAAAATATGACATGAAAATGTACATACTAAAATATTTTAATTATATAATTTAATTTTATGACATTTATTTTAGACAATATTTAGTTGTTATCAAAGACAATATAAAATGTATGTGTTTATTACACGAGAAACAACATTTCTGGTCTGAGATATTACAGTTGGTATCTGATTTTTTCAGATAACATTTTAGAAGTTGAATATTTTTTTGTTAGTTAAAGTGGTTATATATTAAGGATTTTCAAATTATATAAGTTGTAAAAATAACTTTCATATTGTGTATGTTTTAATTGTTTGGTATTAATACACATCTTATATGGGCATTAGGATAAGATAAAGTTACTTCAAAACAGATGGAATAGTAAAATTGGGAATACAATGTATAGTATAACATCCTAATGTTTTTTATGTATAGATTTTATGGTTCTCCTAGAAATTAAATCTCATTTCATTATTGTAATGATGGGTAAGAACCCAAAATGGTTTGATTGGGTTTAAATTCAATCATTTGTTGGTGCTCTAGAAATGGGATTTACTACACACATTGTTTGACACTCCTAGTGGATATGATTTGAATAATAACATTCAATTTTCCTAACATTGTGACAGATTATTGATGATAAGGAATTGGGTTAATGGGTTTGGGAGAACAAAACCTAAAGATTCCAAGAATGAACTGAGGATGATTAATGACGGAAAAACCTAATTTCAAATATATAGTCATACTAAAGTTGAATTTATTATTTGAAATTAATTTTATATAGTTTATCAATAATTTTTTTTTAATTTTAGTTTTATAAATTGATGATTTCCAAAAAAAATTGGTTCACTATTTATTTCATAGACAATTAATTGATTATTCAAATAGGAAACCAAACAATATAGTAGGATGAATTATAAAAAAACTATATTAAATGACTTATTATCAATATCATAATCATAGTTTATATCCCTAAATGGATAATATTATATATTCTCATGGAATTCCATGTCATGGATATAATGATGGAAAGAGGTTTCAATATAGAGTTTGTGGAAAAAAAGGGACGAAGGAAGAGGGGGTATGTAACCATTTAACTTGACTGTGTTTTCTCTAAGGAAGAGGAGGAAGTATAAAAACTAAGAGCTCAATATAGATGATGGTTATGAAAAAATAATTCCGGACTATTCCTATGATAGTACGGTAGTAAACATATTTAAAATATATAATGAGTTATATAAAAGTTTTACATGATCATTAATAAAATTATTTTTATATTATAATTAAAATTAAAAGGATTCAAATTATTTATGAGATATAAATCATCTTTCTAAAATCATAAATTATATTTTTCTTTAAAAAAAATTATGTATCAAAAAGATTTCATCAAAAGAAACTTTTAACCACAATGAACAATGGATCTGAATATAACTTTCAAAATATATATTTAAAATTCAAGGGTAAAAATTGATGTAATATAGTTATTAAATACGTGTAAAAATTAAAATGAATATCATTATTAATACAAATTCATTGATAAAATACTATTTGTGTAGCTAAGTTAATAATAGAAAATATTTTTTCTATAAAATGTAACCATTTAAAAAAATTGATCTATTGTATTTTACAAAACTAAATATATAATGGAAAATTATATTTATTTATGAATATTTTATTTCCACCTATTTTAATAGTAATTTATATGAAATAACAAAAAATAGTAATTGTGATAATAGTTTCCTTTATATTAAAACAGTTCTATTTAAATGTTATATTATAGAATTTTAAATTTTAAAATCTTAATAATAAAAAACATTTGTAGATTTATAATTTCACCCTTATCATGAGAATATATTTTTAAAAAAATTTCTAAAACTTTTGATTTCAATATGAATATTGAAAAAATTATGATATTATAAAAACTATAGCTTTTATGAAATTATCATCACAAAATAATGACAATAAATTTAATGAATGATTTTATCTCTCTCTCTCTCTATATATATATATTAAAATAAAAACATAAAAATACTATATTGAATTTATTAAACACATGTGGAATTTTATAGAAATATTACAAATATTTTACTCTAAAAAATATTTTATCATCACTTCTATTAATAAATACTTTTCGTCACTTGAAGATATAAAATTAAAAATATATACTTCATATTTTTTTATCAACATGATAATATAATGAGGTAAAATTTTTTAGAAAAATTTAATGTTTTCAAATATTAAAGTTAATGAAAATGATAAACATAAAATTGACTTTTTTTCATGAAATTATATTATTAATATCGATTGATATTCATCAAGAAAATTATAATCTAATAAAATTTTACTTTAAAATATTTTTAAATTGTATATTTAAATATATTGTCATTAATTAAATTGTTATTCTCACAATCCAATAGTAATACCCTACTACACCGGTATTTTATCTATTTTTGACAAATTCTAAAGGGAGTTTCATATCCCCAAGGGTCAGTGATAAGCACCTATCATAGTTTTAAAGGTCAATGGGAATTGTTTTTTGATATGAAAATAATCATCAATAAATGAAAACAAAAGATAAAACATTCCAAAGTCATTATTCCAAAAACATCACATTGTGAAAAGTTCCACAATTAGTGTGATAGAAACACCAAAATAGTACATTATCCAAAAGATGAAAAAATATATAGAAATATAATGTCTCATAATCAATGTTCAAAAGATGTATATTTGTCCATTTTCACCACAATCACTCTAGGTCCAATGAAATATGCACACCCACCACCTCTATGTGGGAATTTCTCTATTATTGGACCTGGTATAATATAACCAACATTCATTCATATGAAAATGTCGGGTGTGAGAAAAAATAGCCTTGTAAAATTCCACCAAATGTGAAATAATCAATTCCAAATGTAATAAAACATTTATTCTAAAATTTTAATATTAAATGTCATGTTAAATCGTTAACATATTTTTAATCAAAACATATTTTGAAAATAATTATATATCAGATATATAAATGATAGGACATAATGACAATTTTAAATAAAATATAATTGAAATTAATAAAATACATCTATAATAGCTGTAATTTATTAATAAAATAAAAAATAAAAAAAATAATAATATATTAGATAAATCAGTTTTGTCTATAGGATCCTTACACTACTTAGTAAAACATCATGGAACAAGGTTTGTGTGCCATCCCCTACTACCCTGGCTACAAGGATAATCATATAAAACCCTATTATGTAAATCATTTCACAAAGGAGTAGTTGTATTTTTTACCATCAACCAATTACTAGGTGTTCTGATTACCATTGTTCATGTCTAAATAGTATAATAACTACATAGTATTAGATCTTATTCAATAAATCAATCAATCAATCATGGGAAGTATCATTCATTCTAATTCAATTCATTAATTAGAGTTTCAATACCCAATATCAAGGTCAACATTCCATTTCATTATAAAAACAAAAAAAATATATTTTTATCAATTTTATTCCATTAAAATCCATATTTCATTTATGGAAAATTTTCCCAATAGTTAATATCAGACAATTTAGATGAATCAATTATCAAATAATAACATATTTTTCAACCATTTGAAAATATATTTTACTTCACATAAAAATTCATTTCAAATCCATCAAAATATAATCAAAATTCATGTTTCAAAAAAATTGAAAATATATTTCACTTCATTAAATAATTGTTTTTTAATAGGTAATACCATTACGGATCCTCCTTCTATTTATCACATGATCATGTGATAAATCACCCAAATAAATAACCACCAACTAAAATCTACTATCATGGGTGATCATGAAAAAATGTATAGAATAACAATATAATAAAATAAGGATATGATCCATAAATAACATGTGGATTAAACACTCTCAAAGAATATGAAAAATGGATAAAATATGATTCCTAACAAAATAGATTTACACTTATAGCTTATGGATGAATCACATATACCGATACTTAAATATAAAAGGATAATTGATAAAGAATCCAAAAAAATATCTTCAGATACCCGACAAGATAATGGTCTTGATTGGGGTAATATAACAACAGTATCGAATATAAAATGGAACACAAAATTTTATTTCTGTAAAATAAAATAATAGATCACAGTTCACAACACCATGGTGCAAAAAAATAAAATGGTTTTTGAACATGATGTAGTGTATGATGACAAATAGTAGTAACACATGGTATAAATGGTTATGTAATCCATAGAAAATACTCCATCCATATCATGTTTACCTAGTGTAAGGCTATAGTACACCCCATAGAATATTTTAATGCTAACCTCAATATAAAAGAGACATAAGAACTCCCTCTATTTTTCTATAATATCTCAACACATAAACTATATTTAATATGGTTCATGCATAAAAAAATTTTGGCGATCAACTATATATCCAATACAATCCTTTATTTTCATTATATATTTTGGAAACACATCATAATCCCATACACTACTTTCAAATCATTAACATATAATCTTGGATCTCCATACTATAACACTCCTCATCAAAAATGTTTCCGCCTGAAGAAGTACCAAAAATAAAAATAATGATCTAGAAAAACCTATAACAACATAAAAAATTCGATGATATTGGAAAATGAATAATAAGTAACTAAATTTTTCTTAAATATTTTTATTGGAAATTAAAAGCTAATAATATTGATAATAATTAAAATAGAATATAATTTTTTCTACAAAATATTTTTATAATATATAAAATATATTTATTTAAATTAAAATATTTATATTAATTAAAATTTCAATTATAATAAGTTAATACTACATTATGTTTCATCAAACTCATATTTAGTAAGAGGTTCTATTATACATGTTTATTAAAAAATATTTTTCTTTGGTAAAACTTGTCATCCTAAAGAAAAATACAAAATAGAAAAGCACCAAAATTAATGACATGAAACATGTTAAAAACATGCATACAAATTATAGGTATATTAATTATTTATCTTTTATAAAAAAATAAATTATTTATAACATTTTTTAAACATAAACCATGAATATTATCATTAAATTATTGAAAATAATTTGTGTTCATAAAAGTAATCTTCATCACTTATAAGAATGGAAACATTAACCACTTCTTTCCTTCTTGATTCCTTAAAATTTATTTCTAATTCATTGTATTTATCCTCTCTTACAAATTTATATAATTTTCATATTCCCTTATACACCATAATGTATCAATATCCCATTATTTCTAGATAGAAATTCATTATTATGTTTGAAATACCAAATTGAGTATTACAAACTCCATTACATTTGTCCTTAATTTTTCACTTTCATCCCTTCCCTATACATGGTAATAAAATTGCCTCAGTAACATTATTATACTATATTATTAATATATAAATGTAATATCCATTATTTCTTCCTTCCTATCAACTTATAAAACTAAAATAACCATAATCATTAGTTGGGTGGACTATTGCTTCAATAAAGTAACATTGTTTCACATATTGATCTTCATTAATTATCCAAGACACATAAAATATTTTTTATAAAAAAATATCTAAATAATATCACTATTCATCTTTTATAATGATACTATAAACATTTTTAACAATATTCACCCTTTAGATATAGTGTTTACATGGTTTGGGTTTGTTTAACAACAAACATGATAATTAAACTATTCATATGTTATAATTATATTATAAATGATTTTTACCATACTCACCCATTTAGATATTGTTTGTTCATGTTTTGGGATTGCCCAAAAATTTAAATAAATAATTCTATTACACATTATCATGTATAAATATGAAACTGTAATTTGTATTGTTAATAAAATTAAATAAGAAAATCATGGTTGGATTTTGGTTATGCAATGCTTATATTAAATATTAATCTAATTCTGATAATATCATATATGGTTACTAAAATAAATGAAATATGATAAAAATGATTTAACATCTACAAAAACATAAGAAAAAAAATATATTAAATAAAGTTTATATGAGAATAAAAATTTCATATTAAATAAATTATTTATCAATAATGATTAAAATAATGTCTATAATAAACATAATTTTATTACTCATGATGTTAAGAACATGAAAAACAATGAATCAAGAACAATGTAAAGGTTTTTAATCTAAATTTTTTCCATTTAATACAAATTTATTATTATATTCTATTTTTTAAATTTAATTTTCTTTCTTAAGATTGTAAAATATTTCGCATCAGAATTATTTCATTATTAATGATATATTATGTTTGATTTGAAATTAAATCCTTTAATGGTTTTTTATTAGAATACTTTCACTATTATAAGGGTTTTATTGGTATCAATTTTGATTCATTGAGATTTAATATATTTTTTCAACAATTCTTTCTTGGTTTGATGTATTTAAACATAATAAGATTTTATATCATGGTTATGCCATGGAAAATCATATTCTCTTTCCCAAATAGTTATTTATTCTATTATTATCCCGATATTAAAAAATTTTATAACCCTAATTTCATTTGTTGAGTTATTATCATTATCTTGAACTTACTTCATCGATGTTGGGTACATTATATCATTTATTGTAATATTTTTTATTATATCATTTTTTTCTATGGAATTACATTCATTTCATGTAAAATCATTATTGAATATATTTTTTCCTTATGGAATATAATGACCCTGATATATAATGATAAATAAAATAACATTTTCTAGACTAATATAATTTTATCATAAAAATCATTATTTCATTCATGGGTTATACAACATTAATATTTTATTATATTATATTTTAAAATAATATTTTGGAAATTTAATTTTTAATGAAAATATTGTTTTATTACACTTTTTATAATTTTTATTTTAGAAAATGTTAATTTATAATTATTAAAAAAGGTCCTTTAATAAAAAAAATTAACATTGGAACCACGTTTCCTATAGAAATAATTTTGTCATTTTTAAGGAAACTCTATGGAATATTCTTCTTTAAAGTAAACATTTTCAAAATAATTCACCTAACTAAGGCAAAAGTTACATTAGAGAGGGACATTGAAGTTTATATTTATTTATGTTGTAATTTTTTTCTAGTATGTCTTTTATTTCCTTAACATCTATTTTCCATCTCATTTTAATAATTAGTAATAGTAATGGAATTATTTTTCCCTAATTTTTCACTATTTAAAATATATAATTATTATTTAGTGGATAAAACATGTGATATAAATCAATTTGATGGTTTATCCCTTCATCAGGTATGACATTAAAATCATTATTTTGTAAGGATGTTTTTAATCTATGTCAACATCATTATCAGTTTTCTATTGTTACACTATATATATTATCTTCTAATATCATCCAATATATTTCTCTCCATGGATTATATATTTTTCTAATTAATCATGAATATGAACAATAATTATATATGTCTTACCCAACTATCTAGCATACATATTCATTCTATTACCTATATGTCCTATAATATTTATATAATATTTTTTATATATCATAGATTTAATTTTTTTAAACTATATTACATACAAAAATTGATTGAATAAATTACGTTCTTAACTATAAAGATTTTACTCTATGAAATAAAATTTTAATAATTCATTATAAAAAAACTATTCCACTTACTAATTTCAGAACTATTATATTTTTTAATGTTATTATTCTAAATAAATTGTTTACTGAAAAAATAAGAATTTTTCTTATGTATTTCTTAAAAAAACATATTCTCTCTATGGCTTATATTCAGTTTAACCATTTTTTTTTTGAAATGGATAAAATTACCTTTTCTCAATATTTTATTATACCAATATAGATGATTATTGTTAAATTTGACTTTTTTTATTATTATCTCATATGATAAATGTATTCTAATGAAAAAATTGAAGGGTTGTGTTTGGAAAATAATTGTCCCTAAATTCATCGATATGTCTCATAAAACTATCAAGTTTTCCTATTTGCGTTATGCCTACTTAAATCATCTATATATAGTCAATGTGTTATTGATGAGAAAAATGATGAATTTGGTGAGGCCTTGATGATTTGGTCAATATGTAAAACATTATTAATTACATAACCAAAAATAAAATTATTTTTATCAACATGATGAATTTATTATACCTAATATCTTTGGATATATTATCCTATAAATTTTATGTGATTTTATCATTAGCATGATTACTTATTCCTTTCATAATAATTTTACCATGTTTAATTATTGACATAATATATTATATGACTTACCTAAATATAATTTTTGAAATTACCCTCTTTTTAATCAAATTTTTAATAAATTATGATTTTAAAATATGAACATTATGTTTGAAAACAGATACAACACACAACAATGAGATGAAACGGCCTATGAAATAAGTAATTTAAATATGAATTCTCTAACGTAGTAATTAAATAAAAGGGTATGAATAAGATTAATTTATTTATGATATATATGGAATAATTACATAAAATAAATTTATTGATATGTTATTTGAGCATAATTACAAAGTTCTATGATCTGTCTATTTATTCTCCCAAAATAAGTTATCTTCAATAATGATTTTCTCATTTTTCTATGAAAAAATAATATAATTAATATTTGTAGTGTCTTTAAAAGTTAATTGATTAAATTAAAATCATTTTTTATGTCAAAATATGCAAACTATATTCAGATAAAGTTTCTTTATATTTATAAAAAGATTTATTTTTAAATAAATTGTGTAAAACACATCTATTCATTGAAAATTGGTATAAAATAGATAATTAAATTTAATTTTAATTAATTACAATAATATTCATAATTAATAATTTAATTTAAATTAATAATATATATATATTTGTTTAAATCCAGATAATTATGATCACTAGTCACATAGTTACTATAAGATCATCTTATACTTGAAAAATATAGTAATTGAAACCCCATTTTCGACTCGTTTTCATATTTTTTAAAGCATATTCAATAATTTATATGAACAAAGATTTATAAAATGAATTATATACATTTCAAATAAAATTAATTGATATTATATATTATGGTTTACTTAATTTTATTTCATAATAGATAGAAAAATTTCTCAAGAGTCGTTACCGCGGTTGAGTGAAATATCAGTTTACCAGAAGATAAACTACATATATAATGGTTAAAATGATGAGAAAAAATGTTTACTTTCTATTGGATGGCCATATATTAAAAATACTACTTATAATTTCATGAAATGACACATTCTGGGTCATATGGTAATGGTTGTTTCATTTATAATTGTTTATCTAGTAAAAATAAAAAATGTCACTTTCTTGAATTTAAAAACTATTATTTTTTGAAATGGGAAAAATAACCTATTATTGTTTATAGATAGTCATTTAAAAAAGAAATAATTTTTTATTCTGGTAATTTTTTTTCTTTATTAATAATATAATTTCCTTAAATTATTAAGCAATACTGAGACATTAATTATTCGATAAATTTAAAAACTAAATAAATGATTTTAAATATATTAAATGCAATATAATTTAAATGAAATATTGTGTTGGATGAGTTTTTTTGGATAATTATAACATTTCATAGACATTTCAGTATATATTTGAATGCAATATTTTTCTTGATTTTTTTAATTTCATATTAAAAGTGTAGTTTAATAATTGAATTTGATGATATTTTATAATAAATATTATTTTATTAAATAATTTTAAATTACTAAAAATATTATATTTTTATAAGTGAAATATAAATTCAATTTAATATAATTAAAATTCCATTTATGGGCCATTTTCCTTTCTATAAAATCGTTCATGATCTCTAAATTTTAAAATATTTATATCATTGAAATTTTTTAGAAGGGATAAAAGGTGATAAAATACAAAACTATAGAGTAAAACCACATATTATCGTTATAAAATTTTATTGTATGAGATTATTTCATCTCTCCAAAATTTATTTTTATATTATTTTAATATTTTAACAATTTTTATTTGAAAATTAATTTATATTAATTTAATATATTTAAACATTCCAAGAGTACCTATAACATATATTATAAAAGAGAAAATATTCTTATTATATAATAACACTTTAATAACCATTTGTTTCATAAAATAAATACAAAATACCATCCTTACATCCATTATAATTTCCAAGAATCTTTTTTTAGAAAAACCCCCTAGGATGGCTATGGTTTAATCCTAAAGAGGTTGTATAATGAAGAGATTCCATTCCTTGATGGTCATTTATATTTTTCCACCTCAATCAAATATCGTTTATCATTCATGATATAATAAACTATGTATCCCCCATATAATGAGATGTTATTATTTTAATGGTATACCCTATATCAATCTCCTCTTCCATAAAATGGGAAACAAAACCATTTTTCATGGGTATATTCAATTACCACCACAAAAACCTATGTGACTTTTTTTATTCACCGCATTTATATTATTATTATACAAATGGATATAGTATGTATATATTTTTTCATGAAATATTTTTCATTTCTAAAATATAATATATTAGTTACATTCATTCATTTTCATTTATTGAAAAATAATAACGTTGTCTATGTATACATGTCTCCTACCACCTTCACAACATAAATTAATTTATACTTAATCACCACATTACACAGATGATATACATAGGAATATTAAATTAAATAATTTAGTTTTTAAATGATTTTAATTCTAGAGATTTTAAATAGCACATATGTTATTTCTAACAATATTCTTGAAAAATATATATTTTACACATTCATCCATACACCTTATCATCAACATGATTTTAACATATTTTCTTTTTTAGAACCATACCAAATTGTTTTGATAAAAAAATTAATTATAAAAATAATAATTATTTTATGATAATTTATTTTGGGATGATGGAATAATGAGCATTATTACCATAATCAGTCTACTAATGTCATTTTGGATATTTGAGTAGATTATCATCTAAAAAATAAACATTATTTTATTTGATATAGTAAATAAATATATCATTCTAATATATAAAATAAATTTTATACTAATCATGTACATTTTCTTGTGAAATTATATTATTAACCTAAGTTATTTATTCTATAAGATAAAGTATGTACGAGATAATTCGGACCTCAAGTGATGGATTTTATATCAATTTCCATTCATTAAGGAATATATTGTTATTATGTACATTATTTCTATTATATTGTTTATATACTACCTTTTACATATAATACAATTATGATTTTTATATTCGTGGTATTTTATGTTTCAATTAAACTAATTTTTTCATATTTTATTTTGCATTAATGTTACAAAGTGGTAGGAAGATTTATAACCCTATTTCTTTTCATTTGTTAATATTTCTTATTAAATATATTTGATATTATAAAATATTGTTTTTAATGAGATTTTATTCGTAAATTTTTATTTTTTAATTTTATTATTTGCCATTTTATTTGATATAAATAATCATTTCATTGATTATTTCTTACATCAACGGAGAGATCAGGGTAATGAACTTCATCTCAATTTCCACTATATTAATATATATTTGATGTTATGAAGATATTAATTTGTATGGGGTGCATGTACAACCAATATATGTATGTAAAATTTATATGAATTAATATTTTACGTATAATGTCTTCTTTCAGTTTACTCTTTCAAGAAAACCATTTAATATAAACTAATAACATATTTTTCATTTTGATATTTATATTTTAATTTATATCCATATTTTCCAAAAAAACTAATCTTATATCTACTTTTTATTTCTCAAATTATTTATCAAATATATTTTTACATGTGTTTGAATTTCTAAAAAATAGTCTAATGTGAATCTTTTTTAGGTTTGAAAAAATTAAAATTTTTAAATTTTTACATAAAATATAAAAAGAATTTTTATTTTAATATACAGTTCATGAATGGAATTTTACCACCATCATTTAAATTCATTACATTGATTCCTTTTTTGATATTTTGTATGGATCTTTTCAAAAAAAAATAAGTTCCCCTAATCTTATATATTTTTAAATAAAAAATATAATGATATTTTTTATTGTCCTCAATAATTTTTTTCGATATTTTATTATTCATATTTTTTAATGACAACTGCACACTCTGTAACTCGTGATACACTAAAAAAACGTTATAATGATACAATACTTAATCGTTCTCTGGTGGTTTTATGACTGGTTTGACTAGGGAATGTTTTTAATTCACATTCTTGATTAAATTTGGGGTCATTATCATTCCCTTAAAACATTAAACATATTGTGATCATTGAAAATTATATCTCCAATATATATATATATATATGGTATCATAGATTATATTATTTCCAAAACCTAATATCATTTATACCTATAGTGTTCTACTATAAATTTTCTTTAATTGAATGTGCATAACCATGGTAAATATATATTCTTTACTAAATATAGATAGTTATTTATAAAAACATAGTTGATGATTTAAATTATGTTATATATGAATAAATATTTGGACTTTGAATTATGGGAAGGGTTTATAATTATATAGTCCCTTGATTCATTGAATGATCTCATGAGACAAATTAATAAACCATAATTAAATAGTCTTTAAGTTTATACCTTCTAATATATTAATCAATATTATTAGAAGGTTATGATGGTATAACTATCATGATGTTTTATATCATGAAATTAAATATTAAGAATCTCCTCCACTGGTAATTTTAGTTATTTTAATTCATGTTATTACTAGATTTATGTTAACCATACATTCATTTTGTGATTAAGTTATTAATTAAATGTAATGTTTTTTCATTAATTTACCTATATATGTATAGATTATTACCTATTTATTCTTGAAAAAAATTAATGTATGTTACCCTTGGTGAATATAGGAGATCTCACTAATTTTATTTCTTTTCCTTGAGATATGAATAATTAATCTTCGAACGATTTCACGGTTGATGAATACATACGTTCACTAGGTTTTTTTGGGATTCCAAATGTAATATCAGACTCATGAATGTATCAAATTTTCTAAGACTTATAAACTATTTAGTAATTGGGGATATATACCCTAATATATATTGAAAATGTAATAAAGAAACGACGGGTTTTGGGATACAATTTTTTGGTATCATTATTGTCGATATCAGGTTGATGTTTTAGGAAACCATTGGAACTAGATTTATGAAATCATAGATTACAAAACATACCCCTATGAAAAAGAATAATGATATGTTAAATAATTAGATAAAATATAAATATTTTATTATGATTATGATTATGGTGTTTCACTATGAATACATCAATGTAAAAATACTATAATTAGATGTGTTTCGGAATAGATGAATCTTGGGTAATTACCAAAAAATAGTTTCTATCGTATATTTCTGTTATCAATATAGTGCATGGTGAGTGTTCCCTTACTATGTACCATGTTTAAAAATATCATTGTATATTAATAACATAATTCAAATTTTCTATATCAAAAATTATATTTAATTACATAATATAAACTATAGAATCATATGATTGTACATAGTGATATTCAATAAACCTTAAATGTCTCGGGATGATATGTAAAAGTTTAACCATATGTTAAAAGGCATAGATATCGATTTTTATGTAATATGTGATGAAATATAACAATAATAGGGATATATTGGGAAAAATTTATTATATCAAAACCCTTGGGTTTAGTATGTATTGTTGTTAAAAGGTTATTTTTGGAATAATAATTTTATATTTTCCTGGATATATGATTTATATCATTGATATCCATTAATTTTAATATGATCATTAATGTAATGGTAGTTATATAAAAATATGATTATCAGGTTCTGTGGAATAAATAATATGATGTATAGAAAACCATGCTCATTAAAAAGTTATTGGATGATTATTTTAATTTTTAAATACAACCATCACATATTTTAGAATGATATTATAATAATATAGTCATTGAAAAATTAGATAATACAAGTTGGATGATAATTTTTGGTATCCTGTATGTCCATGGGTCCTGAGCTAAAAACTAAAATGTGACAATGGTTTATCTTCTACAATTATCCTACGTTATTTCATTTATAATATAACTCTATGTTTCTATAATCTATTTGGGAAAAAAATAATTATGGAATGGATTTTGTTTAGAATTGGTTGTTGCTATTGAGGTTTTATAGATTAATGTATTATAATGGATAACTTTGTCACGACCCATCCTCGGGACCCATAATGTGACTACCCCAAGCCCGCCTTCTATAGGCCATGGGCTAGTGACTAGAACCGAATGGCATATTCCCTAAAAACAAGAAGGCATTGCCTTTATAACCGGTCAACTCACACAACCATGCACACCACATGATATGAAAACAAGTAAATAGAATAGTAAAAAGAGTGTGTATAGTGAGAAAAAGGGGGCAGAATACCATCCCAACTGGAATGTACAATAAAAACTAAAAAGTACATGTAAACAGGAACAAGTCCCATGAACACCGACCAAGGATCCTACCTGAAGGGTAGGTAAAACTCTCGAATTGTCATATATGTGGTATGCCTCATCTATGGTCCACCCTCGATCCACATCCAGTCCTGGTACCCTCATCCTCAATCAGCACAGTCTGTCATCTGCATTAATCACAACAAGGTGCAGGAGTAGCCCGTGCATGGGTGAGTATAAAGACACTCTGTAGGGACCCAAATACCCTCAATGTTCACTCAAAATCCATAAAGGATAAACCACAAATCATGAAATCAACTGAAAACCCTACATAGGTATATGACAAAAAATATACCTATTTTTTCAAATATACCTTTCTCATCCATGAGGAAACACAATGGCCAAATCCATAGCCAGGTATAGATGTTCTACAAAGGGAAAAATAACATGAAGGTAACCAAAACAATGGTATAAACCAAAAAGGTACGCCACATAGAAGAATACCAAAAAGGTTTCCCAATGAAGGTAAGTACCACAAAGGTACTTCATACTAAATATTTCCACAAAGGTATCAACATGAAGGTAAGTACCACAAAGGTACACCACAAAAAATATTACCAAATATTTAAAGACTCGTCTCACACAAGTTATAAGATAGGTACGGTAGTAGAGATGATTAGTTCCAACTACTAAATCTTATCACTCTGTTAAGAGGCAGACCCACGTAGGATCATAAATCATCAAACACACGTAGTACCCTAGTAAAGTAGTCCCACATAGGATCCTAGAGTAGTCCCACATGGATTCATAGAGTGAATCCAAGTGAGGCTCTCGAACACAGAAACACGTAGGATCCAAATTCACACACCCATGTAAGATCCCAAAGCACATACCCACATAGGATCCCTTTCATATGTTACATCCAACTAAATGGTTCTCTCACTAGGATCACATGATTCTGAGAGGGTCTGATCCTCAAGCCACTGGTCGATTATAACGACCCATACTTCACATACATTGTTAATACTTCAAAACTGAAGCAAACTTATTACAACATATGACAAAACCACAAAGGACCGTATAGGTATAGTGTCTTTAGAAACTGGGAAACATAAACAACTGGTTCATAAATCTTCTACAATGTCTCCCATTTATTTCATCATATATAAGGTCCCTTTTAGCATATTCTACTTAATATCCATCTTCCCGACCTGGGGAAAAGAAAACATAAAAGGGTGAGCTCAAATGCTCAGCAAGGGAAAATAAAGGAACTAAAAATCATATCATATCATTTTGAAAATCATAACCTGCAAAAGAGATCATAATATCTTAACATGGAATAAATCATAGAAGTGAAAATGATATCACCATAATCATAACATGAAACTTGAAACTTTGTGGCATGCACACATAATCATGGAAAATCATTTCTTGTTAGTAATGACTCATTTCCAAGACTATCTTAGTGGACAAAGTCCCTTTCTGAATCGAGTAACCCTCGTTTCAGTCCTGTTTCACTAAACCGGTATAACCTACCGTTCCAGCCCTGTCTATCTCATGAGATATAAAATCTTTACCCAATGCATTGTAGGGAGATATAGGTCCCACCCATCTTATAATTAATCCTTTCTTATGTGTGCCACATAATCATAAATCATACATCATCGCATAACCCATGTAATAAAAATGGGATTCTTAAACAACATGACATCATAAAACAATGCATATAAGATAAATGAATTCATAAAAATGATTCCATCACAACATAATCAAATCCATGTAATAATAGGGGTAAAAACAGAACCCTTTTATTATCTTAGATGGAAAATAATTTTGATAAAATACTTGAACATCATTCTTGAGGAAAATATCCTTTCAACTTCAAAAACACTTTTCCTTTCTTAACATGTCATACAATTTTAAAATAAAAGAAGTTGATTAAAAATAAACTTGAATACTTGTAAAGGAAGCCTCTTGGAAATAATTTTTTAGAAATCCATTCATGCCGTATAAGTTAAAAAAACATTCATCGTACTTTTGTCGGAAAAGTCAAAAAGTACCTCGTACGAAAAACGACAAAAGAATTCATTCTTATTCTTTACTAAAAACTCACCGAAGGGTAAAATTGGATTTAAATTATTGTAAGTGGATGGAAATAATATTACATATTGAGGAAACATGGATGTGGATGATAGAATACACCCCAGTAAATACTTACAGATAAACAATCTCGGATAAAAAAATGAGATTGTGATATTTCCCCTTACCTTAGGTCCGATTTGCTTTGTACGTGTCCGAAGCTACTGTATAATGGTTTAAATAATGTTATTGACTTATTCCAGAATCATACATATTGATATGATATCATATATGGTCATATTCTTAGCTTCTTGTTAGTAATATTTCATTGTTACTTGTTACTTGGGTCTTTATTGCCTTTTGTTCTTATGCGTGTTTTTTCGAATAAATTCTTATTCTTATTTTAAGGTTATAGATACCTTATATCCAGAATGGTATTAGTGTAACATATATCATATTTATTCATTCAATTCATTTATATAATTATTATGTAATGATGATCATGTAGAACGAGTCGCTTCACATCGTGGAGACGGTATTCCGTACGTACGCACGAGTGATGATATCATTCCTATGATCGTGGAATTCTATTGGAGTATATATATATATTATTTCAGAATCAATATTACTTAATAATAATCATAAATGGTTACTCATTACACCATTATACCCATCCTTGTAAGGTGGTGGTGGAAAATAGATTACACCACGACGTGGAGACGGTATTCCGTACGTACGCACGCGTGGTGGTTTCATTTTTCCGTAGGATGGATAGAAGGTGAATTAGGGTTGTTTCATAATTATGATAACATATCAGTATGTAATTAATACTTATGTTATTACTTTATCATGAAACAAATAAAGAAGCAGAAGTTGAAGAAGAAAGAAATTGAAAAGATCGGTAATGGATATTACCTCTTCTTTGGAACGCTTCTTTGAATCCTCCACTTAGGGAACTAATATTGGTCTTTGAAGAAGACCAGGACCTCTAGTATTATTCTAGGGAAGTGGAGAGGAGAAAATGGCAGGGGTTGGCCGAGCTTGAGTGCTCAATTTGGTGTGAGGAGGAGGGGGAGGAGGTGCCCTTTTATAAGTGAGGATAGGGGCACCTTAGGAATATCTCAAAATATTATTTTATATTAAAGTGAAAATCGGTTTATAATGGTTCCAAAGGGTCTTATTTCGAAGATAAAGTGGGGAAGGGTCGAAGTCCTATCAAAAAATAGGATTTAGACAAGTTTGGGATATTATTTTGACCTTATCAATTAGATTTAACTCTAAGTTAAATAATTTAACTTTTACCATGTCTTTTTGTTTTCTTTCACAATATGGTTAATACACTTACTATAACATGCCAAAAGAACACCAAATTGTTTATTATTAATATATATATCCTTATATAAGTCATTTGGCCGAACCTTAGATTTTTAGGAATAAAATAACAATTAATAATATAATATTTGATTTAAAAACTATTTTGTGTCAAATTTGACACTATTTGATATATGATTTTTGTGAAAGTCATAAAAGAATTATATGTTCGAACCAAGTTGATTAAATCAACACTAATATATCATAGTAACCTATAAAATTAGTGAAATTCCTAAAAAGTCTAAAATTACATTTATTTTGGTATTTATCTTATCAATTATGTCAATATTTCATTAATAAGATAATTACTGCATCATCTTTGTGTCAGAAATAAATTAAATTATATGATGTCTAAAAATTACAAATAAAATACCATCATGTAGGATATCTTTTTATCTTTCTAATGAATATTTATAGTCGAATTTATCTTATGTATAACCCCATATTAAAAATGATTTACTTATTAAACTTTGATTTTAACTATTTTAACCCTTCTTTAAATAAATTAATAATAAATGTCCTAATCTAACCCAAGTGGGCCTAAATGGTCATATTTTATTCATAAGGTTGTTTTTGGTCGAATTACACTTAACCAATAGAATTAGGACATGTGTTAGGGTAATATTAATATCATATTTACCCTTAGTTACCCTATTTACTATTAACCGCGGTAAAAAAATAAAAAAGTTACTATTCACCAAAAAATTATTTTTATCTCATTGAACCACATTTTACTTACTGATATCAACCGTGTCTGTCGGATTTTCAAAATTCCATTCACAGAAGCGGTAAAATTAAGTTTTATGCAAAATTCAGTTTTTAACCTACCACTTAGTGGTTTCACTATTCATCAAAAATTGAAAGTTTTCAAAAAAATACCAAAATTTCACCCTAGGACAATTTCGATATTCTGAGTCCAAAAATGAAGTCCATTTTGAAAAATAAAATTTATAAAATTTCAAAAAGTGGTTATTACTATTCATAACGGCTAGTTTTAGTAGCATACTGTTGTTTAGTGAAACTCGGTATTGCGTACGACGCAAGCTATCGAGGAAGGTCGCGATTGCGTGTAAAGCAAGCCAACCAAGTGTTGTGTAGAAAAAGATTCATTTGATGATTTATATAACATAAAAGTCTCGGGTGTTACATTATACCCCCCTTAAAAAGAATTTCTCCCTCGAAATTCGTCACTTTGTAACAAACAGATGAGGATACTTCTCCCTCATCATATCCTCAAGCTCCCATGTAGCATCTTCAAGTTGGTGGTTCCTCCATAAAACATTCACCAAGCGAGTGGTCTTGTTTTGTAGGACTTTTTCGCTACGATCCAGAATCTCTATCGGCTGTTCTTCATAAGAAAGATCTTGCTCCAGCGGTACAACTTCTGAGCTGAGTACATGTGAAGGATGAGATATGTATTTTCTCAGGAGAGATACATGGAACACATCGTGAACTTGAGAGAGATTCGGTGGAAGCGCCAATCGGTAAGCTACCTTCCCAACACGATCTAGTATTTCGAAAGGACCGATATATCTAGGGCTCAACTTCCCCTTCTTTCCAAATCTCATAACCCTCTTCCAGGGAGATATTCGTAAGAACACATTATCACCCACTTCAAACTCTAGGTCTTTTCTTCGGTTGTCGGCATAAATTTTCTGTCGACTCTGAGCTGCTCTTATGTGTTGTTGAATAGATCTGACCTTTTCTGCCATTTCATCAATGAGATCAGGTCCTAATAGATTTCTTTCCCCAACATCATCCCAGCATGTTGGAGTCCTGCATTTCTTTCCATAGAGAGATTCATAAGGAGCCATCTGAATACTGGAGTGAAAGCTATTATTATAAGAAAATTCCACCAAAGGTTGGTGTTGATCCCAACCTCCTTTGAAATCCATAGAGAAAGATCTCAACATATCTTCTAGGGTTTGAATTGTTCTTTCAGACTGACCTTCTGTCTGGGGATGATACGAAGTACTGAAACTCAACTCTGTATCCAGAGTATGCTGAAGCCTTCTCCAGAACTTCGAGGTAAATCTCGGATCCCGATCAGATATAATAGAAAGTGGTACTCCATGCAATCTTACCACTTCCTTTACATATATCCTGGCAAGCTGATCTAGAGAGAAATCCTCTCTAATAGGAATGAAGTGTGCAGACTTTGTAAGACGATCAACTATGACCCAGATAGCATTATTGCCTTTGGATGTTTTAGGAAGTCCTGTGACAAAGTCCATAGTGATGTTTTCCCATTTCCATTCGGGTATGGGTAATGGTTGTAACATCCCCTTAGACTTCTGTCTCTCAGCTTTAACTTGTTGACAAACCAAGCATCGAGAGACATATTCAGCAACATCTCTTTTCATGCCATCCCACCAGAAGTACTCTTTCATGTCCCTATACATCTTCGTGCTTCCAGGATGAATAGAGAACGATGAACTATGAGCCTCATCCAGCAGCTCCTTCTTTAATTCAGGGATTGGAGGAACACAAACCCGATTACTGAACTTTATTATCCCATCACAATCAAGGTTGAATTCAGGAACATTTCTCACCTTCTTTTGTAACTCTACATCTTCATTTTGTGCCTCTTTAATCTTCACATGTATAGATGGTTGAACATTCATTTGAGAAAGATAAGATTTTTCCCCTTCCATTATAATTCCAAGATCCATCCTTTGTAAATCCATAAATATTGGATCTTTTGTGATCCTCATCATGGATAAACTAGCATGGTCTTGTCGACTTAATGCATCTGCCACCTTGTTTGCTTTCCCAGGGTGGTAATGGATTGAGCAGTCATAATACTTAATCAGCTCCAACCATCTTCTTTGATGCATATTCAGCTCCTTTTGTGTGAAAATATACTTTAAACTTTTATGATCAGTATAAATATCACACCTTTCACCATAAAGGTAATGCCTCCAAATCTTTAATGCAAAGATTACCGTAGCCATCTCCAAATCATGTGTTGGGTAATTTTGCTCATGGATTTTCAACTGTCGTGAGGCATAAGCTATCACCATATCATTTTGCATAAGAACACACCCCAATCCCTTCTTGGATGCATCACTGTAGATCAGAAACCTTTCTCCACTACAAGGCAGTGTGAGCACAGGTGCACTGGATATCCTTCTTTTCAACTCCTTGAAATTCTCTTCACATTCCTCTGTCCAGACAAACTTAACTCCTTTCCGAGTCAACTTGGTGAGTGGATTAGATAATCGTGAAAAATCTTTTACAAAACGTCGATAATATCCAGCCAAACCAAGAAAACTCCGGATCTCAGTTACTATTGTTGGTCTCGACCATCTTTCGATAACCTCTGTTTTTGCTGTATCCACAGATATCCCCTCTTTTGAGATTATGTGACCCAGAAATGCAACTTTTTGAAGCCGAAATTCACACTTGGTAAATTTGGCATAAAGCTTCTCCTTTCTCAGGGTCTTCAATATAATTCTCAAGTGATCTTCATGCTCTTCCTTTCTCTTTGAATAGACAAGAATATCGTCTATAAAGACTACCACAAATTTATCAAGATAGTCTCTAAAGACTCTATTCATTAGATCCATGAGGATAGCAGGGGCATTAGTAAGACCAAATGGCATCACTATAAATTCATAGTGTCCATAGCTTGTACGGAAAGCCATATTTGGTATATCCTCCCTTTTGACCCTTAATTGATGATACCCTGAACGAAGATGAATCTTGGAAAAGTATTGAGCTCTGCGTAGTTGGTCAAATAAATCATCAATGCGTGGGAGAGGATATTTGTTCTTGATAGTGATCTTGTTAAGTTCTCGATAATCAATGAAGAGTCTCATTGATCCATCTTTCTTCTTAACAAATAGAACAGGTGCTCTCCAAGGTGACGCACTAGGGCGTATGAATCCCTTATCAAGATTCTCTTGGAGTTGCTTCTTCAATCCTGCAACTCAATTGGGGCCATTCTATAAGGTGTCTTTGAAATTGGCAAAGCGCCCGGTACGAGTTCTATTGAAAACTCAACATCACGATTTGGTGGAAGACCCGGTAATTCCTCCGGAAATTCATCATAAAACTCCCGTACAATGGGAATATTCTTAATCGTGAGTTTCTCACCAACCATTTGAGATAAATAACCTTCATTTAGTGGAATCAATACCCATAAGATGGAAGAAATTTCCACTGGAAGGTTATGTTCATCCTTGCATTGATAGACGATCGTAGATTGATCTGGAATATGAAATGTGACTTCCCTTCTTTGGAAATTGATATGAGCTCCATGTAGAGAAAGCCAATCCATGCCAAGAATCACATCAAATTCCACTAAAGGAAGGATCATAGGATTTTCAGGAAGCACTTTCCCACAAACTTCGATCGGAGAAGAATTATAAACTTTTGATGCGACTGTTGTGCCATTAGGTGTTGTCACAACTAACTCAACATCTAATTGTTGAGGTAGTACGGTGATACCCTTAGAAAATTTTTTAGAAATAAAAGAGTGGGTGGATCCAGAATCAAATAAAACATTTGCTACATTAGAGTGGATGGTAAGTGTACCTTTCACCACTTCGTTATCGTACTCCACATCGCTGATAGAAATTGCATGTGACTTTCCTTTGTCTTTAGCCTTATGATTTTTTTGACGTCGACCATCATCATCAACCCTTGGATTTGGGCATTGATTGTCATAATGCCCCATCTCCTTGCACATGAAACATTGAAGTGTATTAGTTTCATTCTGTTTATCCCTTCCTTTGTTTGCATCATTAGACATCTTCTTCCCATTATCACGGCATTCAAATGCCCGATGACCTTCCTTTCCACATTTAAAACATTTACTTTTCCCTTTAGGACAACTCCCTCCATGTTTCTTTCCACACTTTGAGCATAAGGGAAATCTCATCTTCTTTTTAGTGTGCTCTTTAGATTTTCCTTTGAATTCCATCTTCCTCTTCTTATCAAACCCATGTGACTGATGGGTTACTCCAATCTCCATCTCGACTTTGAGAGCACATCGAACGATTTCCTCGTAGCTATTGAAGTCCCTTATGGCTAACGCCCTTCGAAGACTTGGTTTTAAGCCACTAAAGAATCGATCGATCTTACTCTCAGGTTGGATAATAATACCAGAAGCTTACCTTGCAAGTCTTGTAAAATTTTCTTCATAGGTACCAACAGATTCATCATCCCTTTGCTTCAGTTCAAGAAACTCTTTCTCCATCTTTGTTCGGAGAATAAGAGGGAAGTACTTATTGAAAAATAAGTTCTTGAACTCGTCCCATTCCATAGACTCAATTTAATCCCTTTGCCTCGTATTCTTAATAATATTCCACCATTGATCAGCATCTCCTTCCAAACGATACACTGCTAGGATGACTTTATCATGTTCAGAACATTGAAGAACTAAAAATATCTTTTCAGTAGTACTAATCCATTGTTCAGCAACTAATGGATCAGTAGACCCACTGAAATAAGGTGGACGCTGCCTCATGAAGGATTCAACAGTATGTTGCTCCTTCCTTTGCTCGTTTGGAAGTCCAGCATGATTCATAGCTTGAGAAAGTTTTGTGAACATGGCTACAAGATTTTGCATTCCAGCTCCCATATCGTTTGGTTGATCAGGGGGACAATCATTGCATTGCCCATCGCATTCCCCATTAACATGGTTCCTTCGGGTTCTAGCCATTGACTAAAACCAAGAAGAATATTGTGAGCAGCACTAATTATAATAGGAAAACCACATAATTCAAGAATAAAATTTTCATGCTTAAGGTCTTATCCTAGGTCATTCGAGGCCATTTCTAAAACACTAAGATTGTGTTCTATGCTTAGACTTATCCTTAGGGTTCTTACTAAGGCTTTCACAACCTAGTTTCCAAAGGTTGACTATACCTTTCCTCTGATACCAACTATAACGACCCATACTTTACATACATTGTTAATACTTCAAAATTGAAGCAAACATATTACAACATATGACAAAACCACAAAGGACCGTATAGGTATAGTGTCTTTAGAAACTGGGAAACATAAACAACTGGTTCATAAATCTTCTACAGTGTCTCCCGTTTATTTCATCATATCTAGGGTCCCTTTTAGCATATTCTACTTAATATCCATCTTCCTGACCTGGGGAAAAGAAAACATAAAAGGGTGAGCTCAAATGCTCAGCAAGGGCAAATAATGGAACTAAAAATCATATCATATCTTTTTAAAAATCATAACCTACAAAAGAGATCATAATATCTTAACATGGAATAAATCATAGAAGTGAAAATGATATCACCATAATCATAACATGAAACTTGAAACTTTGTGGCATTCACACATAATCATGGAAAATCATTTCTTGTTAGTCATGACTCATTGCCAAGACTATCTTAGTGGAAAAAGTCCCTTTCTGAATCGAGTAACCCTCGTTTCAGTCCTGTTTCACTGAACCGGTATAACCTACCGTTCCAGCCCTGTCTATCTCATGAGATATAAAATCTTTACCCAATGCATTGGAGGGAGATATAGGTCCCACCCATCTTATAATGAATCCTTTCTTATGTGTGCCACATAATCATAAATCATACATCATCGCATAACCCATGTAATAAAAATGGGATTCTTAAACAACATGACATCATAAAACAATTCATATAAGATAAAGGAATTCATAAAAATGTTTCCATCACAACATAATCAAATCCATGTAATAATAGGGGTAAAAACAGAACCCTTTTATAATATTAGATGGAAAATAATTTTGATAAAATACTTGAACTTCATTCTTGAGGAAAATATCCTTTCTACTTCAAAAACACTTTTCCTTTCTTAACATGTCATACAATTTTAAAATAAAATAAGTTGATTAAAAATAAACTTGAATACTTGTAAAGGAAGCTTCTTGGAAATAATTTTTTAGAAATCCATTCATGCCGTATAAGTTAAAAAAAACATTCTTCGTACTTTTGTCGGAAAAGTCAAAAAGTACCTCGTACGAAAAACGACAAAAGATTTCTTTCTTATTCTTTACTAAAAACTCACCGAAGGGTAAAATTGGATTTAAACTATTGTATGTGGATGGAAATAATATTACATATTGAGGAAACATGGATGTGGATGATAGAATACACCCCAGTAAATACTTACGGATAAACAATATCGGATAAAAAAATGAGATTGTGATATTTCCCCTTACCTTAGGTCCGATTTGCTTTGTACGTGTCCGAAGATCCTGTATAATGGTTTAAATAATGTTATTGACTTATTCCAGAATCATACTTACTGATATGATATCATATATGGTCATATTCTTAGCTTCTTGTTAGTAATATTTCATTGTTACTTGTTACTCGGGTCTTTATTGCCTTTTGTTCTTATGCGTGTTTTGCCGAATAAATTCTTATTATTATTTTAAGGTTATTGATACCTTATATCCAGAATGGTATTAGTGTAACATATATCATATTTATTCATTCAATTCATTTATATATTTATTATGTAATGATGATCATGTAGAACGATTCGCTTCACATCGTGGAGACGGTATTCCGTACGTACGCACGAGTGATGATATTGTTCCTAAGATCGTGGAATTGTATTGGAGTATATATATATATTATTTCAGTATCAATATTACTTAATAATAATCATAAATGGTTACTCATTACACCATTATACCCATCCTTGTAAGGTGGTGGTGGAAAATAGATTACACCACGGCGTGGAAACGGTATTCCGTATGTACGCACGCGCGGTGATTTCATTTTTCCGTAGGATGGATAGAAGGTGAATTAGGGTTGTTTCATAATTATAATAACATATCAGTATGTATGTAATACTTATGTTATTACTTTATCATGAAAAAAATAAAGAAGAAGAAGTTGAAGAAGAATGAAATTGAAAAGATCGGTAATGGATATTACCTCTTCTTTGGAACGCTTCTTTGAATCCTCCACCAGGGGAACTAATATTGGTCTTTGAAGAATACCAGGACCTCTAGGATTATTCTAGGGAAGTGGAGAGGAGAAAATGGCAGGGGTTGTCCGAGATTGAGTGCTCAATTTGGTGTGAGGAGGAGGGGGAGGAGATGCCCTTTTATAAGGGAGGAGAGGGGAACCTTAGGAATATCTCAAAATATTATTTTATATTAAAGTCAAAATCGGTTTATAATGGTTCCAAAGGGTCTTATTTCTAAGCTAAAGTTGCGAAGGGTCGAAATCCTATCAACCAATAGGATTTAGACATGTTTGGGATATTATTTTAACCTTATCAATTAGATTTAACTCTAAGTTAAATAATTTAACTTTTACCATGTCTTTTTTTTTCTTTCACTATATGGTTAATACACTTACTATAACATGCCAAACGAACCCCAAATTGTTTATTATTAATATATATATCCTTATCTAAGTCATTTGGCCGGACCTTAGATTTTTAGGAATAAGATATCAATTAATAATATAATATTTGATTTAAAAACTATTTTGTGTCAATTTTGACACTATTTGATATATGATTTTGGTGAAAGTCATAACAGAATTATATGTTCGAACCAAGTTGATTAAATCAACACTAATATATCATAGTAACCTAGAAAATTAGTGGAATTCATAAAAAGTCTTAAATTACATTTATTTTGGTATTTATATTATCAATTATGTCAATATTTCATTAATAAGATAATTACTGCATCATCTTTGTGTCATAAATAAATTAAATTATTTGATGTCTAAAAATTACAAATAAAATACCATCATGTAGGAAATCTTTTTATATTTCTAATGAATATTTATAGTCGAATTTATCTTATGTATAACCCCATATTAAAAATGATTTACTTATTAAACTTTGATTTTAACTATTTTAACCCTTCTTTAAATAAATTAATAATAAATGTCCTAATCTAACCCAAGTGGGCCTAAATGGTCATATTTTATTCATAAGGTTGTTTTTGGTCGAATTACAATTATCCAATAGAATTAGGACATGTGTTAGGGTAATATTAATATCATATTTACCCTTAGTTACCCTAATTACTATTAACTGCGGTAAAAAAAATAAAAAGTTACTATTCACCAAAAAATTATTTTTATCTCATTGAACCACATTTTACTTACTGATATCAACCGTGTCTGTCGGATTTTCGAAATTCCATTCACAGAAGCGGTAATATTATGTTTTATGCAAAATTCAGTTTTTAACCTACCACTTAGTGGTTTCACTATTCATCAAAAATTGAAAGTTTTCAGAAAAATACCAAAATTTCACCCTAGGCTAATTTCGATATTCTGAGTCCAAAACTGAAGTCCATTTTGAAAAATAAAATTTATAAAATTTCAAAAAGTGGTTATTACTATTCATAACGGCTAGTTTTAGTAGCATATTGTTGTTTAGTGAAACTCGGTATTGCGTACGACGCAAGCTATCGAGGAAGGTCGCGATTGCGTGTAAAGAAAGACAAGAAAGTGTTGTGTAGAAAAAGATTCCTTTGATGATTTATATAACATAAATGTCCCGGGTGTTATATCGATACTCCAAATTCCATGAATACCCACAAAGATGTATTCCAAAGGAAGGTCATGTAATATGGATCTCAAAACAGTAGACATTGTGTCAATCGGATGCTCCGTCTGTATGTTATTGGCCTTTTAGCCCCGAGGGCCCAGTTGGATTCATGTTCAATCCAACTCATCCATACCCCAAAATTATCCATATATTAATTGGGATATTCTTAATGGACTGTCTCGATCCAAGATCTTCGGTGTTATAGACGGTTCGTCAAATGGACACACGTAACTCTTGTTATGGAAAAATGAGTAAAAATGGGTCCAAACTGGTCTGGGTCTGGTCTGACCCGGCTGGACCAACCTGGCCTGGGTCGACCCGACCCAGTTCAGATTGAATCATCGTGACCTGGTTCCGACTCTGGGTCCATCCTGGCCCACCTCCTCCACAGAGAGGCCGCGTGCCGTGCCGTCTCAGGCAGACGGTTGTGAACCGACCGCCCTTCCTTCGCCTTCGCAGCCTCATGTCGTGACTCTCGCTCGCCCGGTGGTGCATACACACGCCGCCGCACCCTTCACGAGGTCGTCCATGCGCCAGCCCCCACTTATGCTCTTCCATGGCCGACGGGCCACCGCTCCTGAGTCCTACTAGTGCCTATCGTTGACATCAGTCACTGTCCTCCTCCATCACAAAGAATGCTTCTACAATGGTTGATACGGAGGGATCGTGCCATGTTTGTTTGGAATGTACACTTCACATTATATTGGTAGAACAGGGATTATTAGAAAAGATTCAACACAAATTAATTAATGAATAATAATCATAACACACCTAATCCTCAAAAGTTCATTAATGATTGTGAGGAAGGAAAGATTGTCATTGGTTCATTGTCATTGAAGATGTTCCTTATTGTAGATCCTTCAACAGAGTTCTTCATTGGAAAATTATTCATCGTAAAAGAAGAGTTATATATTGGAGAATTTTTCTCTATCATTGTCCCAAGCTCTCCCTTTCCAACAATTCCTTCCCCACTGCACAAATAGAGGTGCAAATTTATTAAATTTTGTTTTTATTAATATAACTAGAGTTGTCCATTAAAAAAGTTGATGTTGGAATAATTAAAGTGGTAGAAGTCCAAGGGTTAAATCCAAATTAAGAGAGGTTCTGGTGGTCCCCACCACCATGAATTCAAAATGGGGGGTTTTCTATCATGGGTGGTCTCCACCACTTAACATTTAATTGGGAGGATTTAAATAAAATAAAAGTTGTTCTTTATTATATTTTTACTTCCACTGAAAACCTGAAAACTGACATTTACCCTCATCTTTCTACAGTCGAGGTCAATGTATCCTTATGTGAAAATAATCACAACGTGTTCAACGGTGCCCTACGATCTCAATTCTCAGCACTGGTTCAAAAGTTACAAAAACCCACTCACACGTTTACTGAATGTACATAAAAAAAGTTCATAAATTCTTTCTGGGCCCACCGGGACATGGAATCACGTACCGTCAATTTTTACATACTCGTAATATTCCCATATAATTAAAAAAATTACATGGAAAATATGGGTCTTTAAATTCTCCCCACCTCAGTGATTTGCGCCACGAAAAGCCACATCACAAAAACTAGGAAATCAAGTGGGGGTACTGAGCATGAATCTAAGCCTTCGGCTCCCATGTTCACTCATACAGGTTCCCATGATGCTAGTGAAAATGCACTAAAGGTATCGATCTCCCATGAATAAGTCTCTCTTATCTATCCCCAATCTCTACTGGAACCTCCGTAAGTGTCTCCCTATCGTCGATTTCCAGCTCGTTGTGGTCGATGACGTGAGATGGGTCATGCACATATCTCATCTACTAGGATACGTGGAAAACTCTATGCACCCGATGCAACTGAGGAGGAAGTGCTAAGTGGTAAGCCACCTCACTAACTCTGTTGTGGATCTGGAACGGTCTGATGAACCTTGGAGATAACATGTCGCACCAGCCAAATCTATGAAAACCATGTCGAGGTGAGACCCATAGAAATACATGGTCGCCATCCTTGAACACCAGAGGTGTATGTGTTCTATCAGAATAAGAATAATGCATGCTCTGTGTTGTCTTCATCCACTCCTAGATGATTGACACATTCTTTGTGGTAGCATGTACCATCTCTGGTCCCATGAGTTCTGACTCCCCTAGGTCATTCCCACTCAAAGGCGATCTGCAAGGTCGGTTGTATAGAGCCGCAAATGGTTCCATCCCAATGGTGGGGTGATAGATTTTGTGGTATTCAAAATCCACCAAGTGAAAGTGATCTTCCCAGCTCCGACCAAAGTCGAGGACGCACGCAATCATAATGTCCTCGATGGACTAAATGGTCTGCTCAGTTTGGACATCTGTTTAAGGATAGAGGGCTGTGCTCATATGATGTTTCATCATGAAATCTTCTTGAAAACCCTTCCATAGAAGGATGTGAAATGTGCATCCTAGTTGGAGACAATTGTCGAGGGTACCCTATGTAGCCTCACAATCTCCTTCATATAGATGAATCCCAAGATCTCTACTAAACCCTGCTCTATGATCGGTAAAAAGTGGTCTAACTTGGTGAGTCGATTGATGATCACCCAGATAGAATCATGACCCTAGATGTATGTGGAATTCATGTCAGAAAGTCATTTGATATCTCATCCCACATCCTCTTTGGGGCATCTAAAGGTTGAACTAATCTTGTAGGTACCCGATGCAATGCCTTTACTTGCTAACAAGTGAGTCACCGGGAGACAAACATTACTAATGATTTCTTTTTTCTAGTCCACCAGTTCGTTCTTCAAATGTCTTAGTACATCTTCTCCAATTCTTGATGGTCCTCCAAAGGGGACATATGGAACTCCCTCAATAATTACTCCCAATGAGACACCAGTACCATGGTACGTCCTCTAAAAAATATTACATGCTCCCCACCATTATAAAATCCACTAGGTTCCTATCCTTTTGAAATATAAGCATGTTAAGCCTCATAGCTAGTTCCCCCATGATGTGCCTCTCGGACTCACTAAAGAAGTGGGGGAGTGACTGTAAGAGACTGAAGATAAGATGCTCAATCTCGACCCACAAAGGGTATCTGCAATGTGGCTAGCTGCTCCATCCCCTCACCTAGAAACAATATATCATATCTCATGGTTAGTGCATCAGCTACAACATTCCCCTTCAAAGGAGTATAGACTATCTCGAAGTTAAAGTCATGTAGAAACACAATCCATCACTGATGTGTCAACTACATGTCCTTCTGGGATAAGATATACCTAAAACTCTTGTGATCAGTATAGACTGTAGAACGCTCGCCCATCAGATAATGTCGCCACATCTTCAAAGCGATGACCACTACTGCTAACTCAAGGCCATGGGTAGCATAATTCTGCTCATTTTTTCCCAACTGTCGAGAACCATATATGATAAATGTTCACTCCTTCATTAGGAAACATCCCATCCAAGTCCCTAATGTGTTGCAATAGACTATGTACCCAACGACCCCCTCTAGATGCCTCATGATGTATGCACTAGTAAGACTCTACCTCATCTCTTGAAAACTCTGATGGAATCTCTCTGACCACAAGAAGGGTTTCTCCTTCTTCTCCAATGCTGATAAAGTTGCTGCAACTATAGAGAAATCTGGAACAAACCTTCGGTAGTATCGGACCAAACCTAGGTAACTTCGTACCTCTGTCACAGTCCTTGGTGGCTCCAAAGCCAGTACTGCCTCGATCTTCATTGGATCCACCTAAAATCCATCCTTTGAGATGAAATGTCCTCGAATGTGAACCTCTGGATCCAGAATATTCACTTCGAGAGCTTACCATAAAGATGGTTCTCTCTGATTGTCTCTACCGAAAAGGTCAGATCCAAGCATGCTTGGACCAACAAATTTATTAATAAAAAGAAAAGAGCAGAGAAAGCAGATAGGAAAAAAGAGAGTTTACAAGTCATAATAGTCATACTCATCACACCCATACCTAGTCATGTCGTCAGGATCAGCCGATTCCCATTCTGATTGAGTCTCATATTTTTTGAGCAGCTTCTTATAAACCTTCCTTTTTTCCATTTGCTCCATAGATAACTTCTCGATATCCTTCTTAGCAGATGACCTAGTGGTCACTGTCCTCGGAACTGCAGAGTAGTCTTTCCTTGGTTTCCTTCTAACTGGGTCAGTCCTGACACCCTCACTGTTAGAGATCCGTTTCTTTTCTCCTCGAACAATTTCACTGTATGAAACTATACTCATGTCCCTATCTCTTTCCTTGGCCTCATCCTGAGTGTCACCCCACTTGCAGAGGATTGGTTCCCCAAATCCATGAGTGGAATCCTCCGCCCTTTCCTTTGGTGCATCAGAGATGTTCCCCCGTTTAGCAGAGGAAGAAGGTTCTGTCTGGACATTCTGTTGTGTAGGAACGTTCACCGTTAAGGCGGGAGTGGGGCTCGGAATCTCAACATTAGCAGGCTCATGAGCTTTAGGAGGAGCAACAGATCGAGGCAGAGAAGCATCAATTATCAACTCTTTTCCATTCCTATTAATTGGCAGATCACGAGAGTCTGACTCCGGAGGAGGGTGACTGTCCCTGGTGTCAAGCTCAGGCGGGGGCGAATCCTTCATATTCACCTTACGTCGGCATAGATTGGAGGGGTGCCCTCGCATCCCACACTCCTTACATGTAATGTTTTTGCGGCACAACTCCAAAGAATGCCCCACAGCCATGCACTTAGTACAGAAAAGAGGTTTGTTTTCATATTCAACATCAATAAGAATTTGATCAGAGGGAATAGAAAGTGTTACCGTGTCAATGAGAGTGGATCTAAGATCGACTTCCACCAGCATTCTAGCAAAGTGCCCATACCTAACATTTGTCGTCTCCTTATCAAGACGGATGGGTGTTCCAATCGCCGTTCCAATATCATGCAAAATCTCTGGATGCCAAAGAACCCAATTAAGCCCATGAAGACGCACCCATACCTGGGCGAAAACATTCTTAGCAGTGGAGACGTTAAAGTCAAGTGACCATTCATGCAGATGAATCCATCCTGGCCTTAAAAACATGGACCCAAAACTCCAAGCTTTAAGCATCACGTCAGCCGATGGAAACAAGCAGTGGAAGAATCCCCGCCCAATGGAGACACATTTTCAGTTGTCAAAACCCCATAACATCGAAATCTTACGAAATAGATCTTCACATTTCCAGGGCAGCGCACCTTTAGGAAGAACAATGCGAGCAATCAAAGAATTCTCACCTAATGCCAATCTTTCAGCAATCACACTGGGGTTGGCCTCAACATGGGCCAGTGAGCCCTTTCGAAGAATCCTCCTTGGATCCTCATTCTTTTTCACCGTTGCAGAATCCTTCATAACATCCACAAAGGATCGCTGCCCACGCACAGTGGACAATCCATCCTGCAAATTTCCAGAGTTCATAAACGTGGAAGTCGTCCGCTGTTCAGAGGGATTGCAGGTCACCCCTGTAACACAATCACCCTTCGCAGAAACCCCAGCCGGATGAGGGTAATTCCGAGTAGCTCCAGACTGAACCCAATCAGCCCCATCCCGATCACGAGCAGCCCCAATCGGATCCCGAGCAGCAACCAGATCCCGAGCAGCTCCAAACTCCCGAACAACCCTAACCGGATCCCGAGCAGCCGACAAAAGCTCCCGATCATCCCCAGCCGGTATCCCGGCCGGCCCAAGCGCAAACCGTCGGCCATCCTTTGATATCTGAGGATCCACCTCACCGGGAGAGGGTACACCGTGAGGCGACGCACGCACACCAGGTGGAAGAATCGCCGAGTTGCTCGCTGCAACCACGCCGCCCCGGACTGCATCACGTTCACCAAACCGTCGCAAATCAACGCGATTGAAGCCAAGGAAGTGAGGTATCGCCATCGCCGCACCGAAACCCTAGAAGCCGCCATTGATGGTCGCCTCTCGCTGCTCGCTCTCATCCGCCATCCTCTCAGATCTCTGATTGTCTCTAAATCTATCATAAAATGATAGGTATTCTCCTCCTTAGTATCTGAGAAGATCAAGAATTTGTCGACGAAGACTACTACAAAGATGAACAAAAACTTATAATGGTAGTACCGAGATCTAAAAGTCATCTTCTCCACATCCCCATCTCGTACTCTAAGCTGGTGATAGCATGACCAGAGGTCTATCTTAGAGAACCATTGTTCTCCCTTCAGCTGATCAAAGAGGTTGTCAATCCTTCGAAGTGGGTACTTGTTCTTCACAGTCACATGATTCATGCGCCGATAGTCAACACAAAGTCTCAAGCTCCCTTCCACCATCTTTGCTATCTAAATCAGAGCTTCCCAAGAAGAAAAACTTTTCCAGATGATCTCCTTCCCTGATAACTCCTCTTATTGTATCCGCAGCTCAGGAAGCTCTGTGGGAGCCATCTGATACGCTGGTTTAGATATCGGGGTCATCCCGTGGTACAAGTCAATGTAAAATTCCACAACTTTGCAAGGAGTTATACCTGTAACATCATCAGGGAAGACATATGAATACTGGTTCACCACTACAGGATAGCTCAGACTCTCCACATAAACTGCACTAAGGGTAAGGCTATCCAATTGATAAGTAATCGGGTGCACTCTCCTCTGAGTAAGACCATCTTATGCTGGAAAGGATCCCTTCATGTCGGTGAAGGTAAATGTTCTACCATCCTCACAGATACACCACAAATTTTTCCTAATACAGTAAATCTGAGCCTGGAATATAGATAACCATTCCATACCTAAGATGATATCGCAAGGCCTCGACACCGCTACTAAGCGATCCCAACTGAATCTCTTCACTTATAGAGTAGGATCACACTATTGGAACTAGTGTGTAATCGCCAAATACTCTCACGTAGGATTTTATAACCAAAAGGATTGAGCCAAAAGATCCACCATAATCTCTGAGCTCTGAACAAGAGCAGTGGAAATAATAAAATGACTGAAACCTGTGTCCATAAGTACTGATGCTAAGGTGGAGTAGACAATGATCATACCTCTTATCATCTACGAAGCATCCTGGTCGTAGGCCTCAGATACCTGGATATGAGTCTTTCCCCATCCACCTACTTCTTATGGCCAGGGTTGACCACTTGGTGGTGGTGGCGGTAACACCTTGAATGGTCTCCCATAGCCAGCTACATGACAAGATCTTCTTCCATGTCTGCCTACTCCATGCGAACCCCCTCGATCAATCCTATATCCATACCTGGACAGTCCTTTGACCTTTTGTTGATCATTTGTTTGGAAGGTCATGGAGTTACGGGCTATTTGACCTTTCCCACCATTTGTGTAACACTCCTAGATCCTCGCATGATTGGCTCTGTCTCCCATTCCCCACACAACCGACCCTGAATCCTGTAGTCGTCCACCTATAGGTCTGGTCCTCTTAGATCTCAGTGACATCTGTCTATTTCCATCTAAAGAAGACACCACTACATGAAGCCCGGTTGTGGGTCTCACTTCTGGTGATTTCTCATCATGAAAAATCTCCACTAATAGGGCTCTCTCTAACACCCCACCTACGTCGGGATGCTGAGAGAAATCATCGAAGCCCTGATCTCCCACCTGATTCCCTTATTGAAGGTCCAATCCATGAAGAATGGCTCTCATACCAAATTGGAGGAGTAGCATGAGAGGTCAGTGAACCTCACTGAGTGCTGAGAAACTATCATGATGCCCTGTTGCAGATGAAGATGCTCATTTATGAACACTTCTTGAAAGGTCGCCGGGACAAACTCTGCAAGAAACATGCTCTTAAAGTCTTCCCAATGATGTGTCACCTCGTTGTGAACATAGAGCATCATGCTCCACCATCTTCCTACTGTTGTTTGTAGGAGAATAGTGGCAAGGATCAGCATGAGATCAATGGATGTCTCTAATAGTTGGTAGACTATCACCAAGACCTCCAACGAATGCTTTGCCACATGTGTGTCCCTCTCACCCATGAAATTGGGTGGGCTCTGGCACTGGAACTCATGCAACACACCCAAGCGGAATGCACCCTCTCCTGCTGGGGCTGGACGAATAAGTTTCCAAATGGGTAATGGTACCACTCGTGCCTCCGCTTTTGCCTCTACAGATATAGGTCGCTACACCGAGGCCTCGTCGCTCGGTGGGCTATCATCGCATACGATACCTAAAACCCTAGCTGGTTATCTGCTTGGAGGCATCCTGAAAAAAAAAACATGTATGCCCCAGTTCAAAAGTTATTCCTGGTGAGCTGACTCAAAAATATCACAATCAAAACATCCCAAAAAACACATACAATTATTTTTTTCATGCCCTTAGTCAGAAATCACATGTCAGTGACATGGTGTATGGATACATCGGCCACCACACCAACACAAGATTCCCAAAACTGATAACCTTGCTCATAACACTTAAAACTTTTGTAGTTAAATGATCATAGTCAAATTTCTATGGTAGAAATGAATCCCCTGATACCAATTTTTCATGACCCATCGCCCAAGGCTCGTTTCATGACTACCCCATTCACACCTTCCATAGGTTAGGGGATAGAAACTAGCACCAAAAGGAGTATTCCCAAAAACCAGGAAGGTATTGCCTTTATAACCTATAATATCACACATCTAAGAACATGAAAAGATAAGAACATGAGTAAACTAAATATTAAAAAGAGTGTGTACAATATGTAAATAGGTCCAGAATACAACCCAACTAGAAAGTATAATAAAACTGAAAAGTACAATTAAACTAGAATATCTCTTGAGAACACCTGCCATGGTTCCCACCTGAAGGGTAGGTACAGCACTTGAAATGTCGTCTCTATGGTACGCCTCATCTATGATCCACCCCCCGAGATGCCTCCAGTCCTTCTACCCTCATTCTCAGTCATCTCTGTCTGTCGTCTCCACCAAACACAACAAGGTGCGGGCATAGCCCATGTAGCAGTGAGTATAACGATAATCAGTAGGGACCCTGAGACATTCAATGGCCACTCAAAATCCATGAAATATAAACCAAAAATCATGAAATCAACTAAAAACCCATCTTAGGTATACTCCCATACATATACGTGGTTATCAAGTATAGCCTTCTCATTCATGAGAAATAACAGGGCCCAAATCATTAGCCATGTAGAACTATTCCACAAAGGTAAGAATACCATGAAGGCATCCATCGTGAAGGTAAGTACCACAAACGCATGCCACCTAGAAGAATACCACAATGGTATGTACCACAAATGTACACCACACAGAATATTACTAGAAAGGTATCACCATGAAGGTAAGTACAAAAAAGGTACACCACAAAGAGGATTACCACAAGGGTATATACTCAGCTCACACCAGTTATAACATAGGTATGGTAGTATAGATGATTATATTTTACTACTGAATCATCTTACTCTGATAAGAGTCATAACCACATAGGATACTAAATCATTATATCCACATATGATCCTAGTACAGTAGACCCACATAGGATCCTATAGTACTCCCACATGGATTCCTAGTTTAGATCTATGTGAGACTCTCGAACATAGACCCACATAAGATCCCAAACCACAAACTAAAATAGGATCCCAAAGAACAGAACCATATAGGATCCCTTTCACAAGTTACAGCCAGCCACATGGTTCATGCACTCAGCTCGCTTGATTCTGGGAGGGTCTGCTCCTTAATCCTCTAGTTGATAGACCAAATACCACTTCGTCCCATGAAAATGTATCCCAATGCACCGCCACATAATAGGGGTCTCAATGCAACAGAAATTGCGTCAATCAAATGCCCGGTTTGTATATTAATGACTATTTAGTCCCGATGGCCTGGTTGGATTCGTGATAGATCAAACCCGGACATACAAAAACATTATCCAGATCTCACGTTGGGTATACCAAATGGACCTTCCCGATCCAATGTTTATGGCTCCATAGACGTTTCATCAATCAGACACCCATATCTCATGTTATGTTCAAATGTTTAGAAAGGGGTCAAAACTGGTCCGAGTCCGGTCCCACCTAGTTGGACTGACCCTGTCTGACTTTTCCAGATCGGTCTGGCCCAACCCACTAGCACAACCCATAGTGCACGGACCATAGGGTGGCCCACATTATGGGGCCTGCGTCCGGCCGGACCCTCAGCCCTCCTATTTTGCATGTTCGCGCACTGCGCCTCCACCGGTAGCCGTCAGCGGGCCGACCACCCTCCCTTCGCCGTTGTGGTCTCGTGCCCTGACACCCACCCACCCAGCTGCATGGATGCACGCCAACACCCCCTTCGTGCAGCCGGCCATGCGCTACCCACTGCCTCTGCTCTGACATGGCCAACAAGTCGGGACCCTCCATTAGTGGCGCAGTTACGCTGTCGTCGTCTTCGTCACCGGTCAGAGTATCAGTCGCTGCACTCGATTCCTACCGGTTCTTTTCGCCGACACTGGTTATTTTCCACCTCTATCGTGAACAATGCGTCATAATGGTATGATGTGGAGGGATCGTTCCATATTTTTTTGTCCCATAACATCCATGATAGATTGGAAGCACTTTTCATATGGATAAATATTAAATGTAATATAATTAATGAATAATAATCAAAACACATCCATACCATGAAGGTTCATTGATGTTTATGAGGAGGGAAAGACAGAAGTCGGTTAATTGATGTTGAATATGTTCCTCATTGGATATCCTTTGATAGAGTTCTTAATTGGAGAATTATTCATCAAGGGAGAAGAGTTTTTCTTTGGAGAATGATTCTATAGAATTGTACCAAGCTCTCCCAATAACACCCTAAGCTTCTATAGTACTATTATATTTGAATAATACAGTAGAGTGTGGTGTACGCAACTTTGAGTTCTAACACACACCACAACCAATCAAACTAGCCATTATAAATAGCAATACACACTTTTTGAGATTTTATAAATTTTATCTCTAAAAATGGACTTCATTTTTGGATTCAGAGTATTGAATTTAGCCTAAGGTGATATTTTGGTACTTTTCGGATAACTTTTATATTTTGATGAATAGTGAAAATTACTAAATTTTAATTAAAAACAACTTTTTTAATCGAAATAATTAATAGTGATAAATTATGAATTTGAGTGGTTTTAAAGTATATTTAGAATATATTTATACGATTTAATACAATTTTGGTCATTGTACATAATTTCACAGTTAAACCGGACTTAAAAAAATATCAATCTTTTGATAGTTATTATATCTTAAAAACACACTTTTTGTTTTGACAGCGGGAATTAATATTAAATTAATTTCTGCCACTTCTGTGTTTTGAATTTGATAAAATGGATTCCATATTTAGAATCCAGATGTAGAAATTGTGTAAATAGGTAACTTTTATTTTTAGACATTTTGAATAATTACATTGGTAAATATTTTATTTACCATGGTTAAAGGGTAAATCCGATAAATAAGGGTTAAAAAATAATATTATATAATTCTAAATTACCCTAAAACGTATCCCAACATTATTGGTGGATACATTTCCGACCACTAGCATCTTTGGGAAAATTTTGGGACCCCATGGAACCAATTGTAGGTGATGGGGACACTTAATTTTAATTAAGTTAAAATAAATACAAAAATGACATAAGCATATATCTTTTTGAAAAACAATTGTTACATAGGGATATATATATTGGATTTTGGTCTATAAATATTCATTAGAAAGATAAAAATATTTCCTACATAATTGTATTTTTTTTAGAATTTATAGACATTTAATGGTTAATATTATTTATGACATAATAATGATGCAGTATTTTCCTTATCAATGAAAGAATCAAATAATTGGCATTATAAATGTTAAAATAAATATAATTTGAATGTTTTGATGTCATCCCTAAATTTTATTGGTTAATATGAAATTAGAGGAATTCTTAAATGAATTTGGTTCTAATTAATAACGTTTTTAAAACTTTAACAAAAATCCATTATTGAATACTGTCAACATCGACATGTATGATTTTTTAAAACAAATATTATATTATTAATTGATATTCTTTTCCTAAAAATCAAAGGATCGGACAAAGGACTTATATCATGATAGGTGTGCCATTAATGGTAAACCTGGGGTTATCTTGGATGTATATAGTAAGTTTATTAACTATATAATATCAAAATACAAAGTGACATGGTAAATGTCAACCTAATTAACTAAGAGATAAAACCAAAAGACAAGGTTAATATAATGACCAAAACCTTTCTAAATTATATTGGATGAAATATTTCGACCCATCCCCGCCTTATACTTTTAATAATCCAATTTGGAGCCATTAGAACCCGAATATGAATTTTTTATAAAATATTATTTCTATCTTTTCAATAGGTGCCCATCACCCCTCTTATAAAAGGGAACTCCCCCTTCTCAATAATTCACACATTCAAAATAGTTTTTCTCGGCCAAACCCTGCCCAAATACTCTCTCAACATCCATAACTTCAACCTTGCGGTATTATTTTGATCATAAAGCCATCCTAAGGAGCCCTTTTGATCATTTCAAAAATAAGAAACCAGAGAAGAGGTAATGTTTTCACCACCCTCTATGGTCCACCCTCGAGCCGCCTCCAGTCCTAGTACCCTCATCCTCAGTCAGCACAGTCTATCGTCTGCATTAAACAGAAAAAGGTGCAGTAGTAGCCCGTGCAGTGGTGAGTATAAGGACACTCTGTAGGGACCCAGATACCCTCAAAGTTCACTCAAAATCCACAATGGATAAACCACAAATCATGAAATCAACTGAAACCCCTACATATGTATATGACCAAAAATATACTTATGTTTTGAAGTATACCCTTCTCATCCATGAGGAAACACAAGGGACAAATCCATTTCCAAGTACAACTATTCTACAAAGGGAAAAATACCATGAAGGTAACCACCACAAAGGTATGCACCACAAAGGTACACCACATAGAAGAATACCAAAAAGGATTCACCACAAAGGTAAGTACCACAAAGGTACTTCATACTAAAGATTTCCAAAAAGGTATCAACATAAAGGTAAGTACCACAATGGTACACCACACAAAATATTACCAAATATTAAAATACTTTTCACACACAAGGTATAAGATTGGTATGGTAGTAGAGATGATTAGATGCAACTACTAAATCATATCACTCTGTTAAGAGGTTGACCCACGTAGGATCATAAATCATCAAACCCCCGTAGGACCCTAGTAAAATAGACCCACATAGGATCCAAGAGTAGTCCCACATGGATTCCTAGAGTGAATCCATGTGAGACTCTCAAACACAAAACACGTAGGATCCAAATTCATAGACCCACATAAGATTCCAATGCACAGACCCACATAGGATCACTTCCACATGTTACAGCCAACCAAATGGTTCTCTCACTAGGATCTCATGATTCCGAGAGGATGCGATCCTCAAGCAACTCATCGATACTATATCTTCCATGATGACCCACAAAGATGTATTCCAAAGTACGTTCATGTAATTCGGATCTCAACACAACCGATAGTGTGTCAATCGGATGCTCGGTCTGTAAGTTATTGGCCTTTTAGTCCCGAGGGCCCAGTTGGATTCGTGTTCAATCCAACTCAGGCATACCCAAAAATTATCCAAATCTTAGTTGGGATATACTTAAAGGACCATCTCGATCCAAGGTCTCTGGTGTCGTAGATGGTTCGTCAAATGGAAGCATGTAACTCATGTTATTGCCAAATGAGTAAAAAGGGGTTGAAACTGGTATGGGTCTGGTCTGACCCAGCCAGACCGACCTGGCATAGGTCGACCCGACCCAGTTCATATTGACCTGTCTTGACCTGGTTCCAACTCTAGGTCCATCCCGGCCCACCTCCTCTATGGTGCGGTCGCGTGCCGCACCGTCTCAGGCGGCCGATGGCGAGCCGACCGCCATTCCATCGCCTTCGTGGCCTCGTGTCGCGACTCTCGCTCACCTGACGGCACATATGCACGTTGCCGCCCCTTCACGAGGTTGGCCATGCAACAACCCATGCTTCAACTCTGCCATGGCTGACAATCCACTGATCCCGACTCCTACTAGTGCCTATCGCCGACATCGATCACCGTCCTCCTCCATCATGAAGAACGCATCAACAATGGATGATACAGAGGGATCGGGCCATGTTTGTTTGGAATGTACCCTTCACATTAGATTGTTAGAACACAGATTATGAGAAAAGATTCAACTCAAAGTAATTAATGAATAATAATCAAAACACACCCAAACCTCGAAGGTTCATTGACGTCTGTGAGGAAGGAAAGATTGTCATTTGTTCATTGTCATTGAAGATGTTCCTTATCAGATATCCTTCAAGGGAGTTCTTCATTAGAAGATTATTCATCGAAGGATAAGAGTTATATGTTGGAGAATGTTTCTGTATCATTGTCCCAAGCTCTCCTTTTCCAACAATTCTTTCCCCACACCATAAATAGAGGTGCAAACTTATTAATTTTTTTTATTAATTTAATTAGAGTTGACCATTAAAAAAGTTGTTGTGGGAATAATTAAAGTGGTGGAAGTACAAGGGTTAAATCCACATTAAGAGAGGTTTTAGTTCTCTCCACCACCATGAATTCAAAATGGGTGGTTTTCTAGCTTGGGTGGTCCCCACCACTGAACATTCAATTTGGAGGTTTTAAATAAAATAAAATTTGTTCTTTATTTTATTTTTAATTCCATAGAAATCATGAAAACTAACATTCAACCTCTTTTTACTATGTTCAAGGTCAATGTATCCTTATGTGAGAATCAGCACAACGAGTTCAACCATGCCCTTAGATCTCAGTTTTGAGAACTGGTTCGAAAGTTACAAAAACCCAATCGCTCGTTTACTGAACATACATAAAAAAAGTTCAGAAATTATTTATAGGAACACCAGGCCTTGGAATCACACGCTGTCAATTTTTTCCTACTCTTAATATTCCCATATAATTAAAAAAATTACTTGAAAAAATACGGGTCTTTACATTCTCCCCACCTTAGGGATTTGCACCACGGAAAGCCAAATCACAAAAACTAGGAAATCAAGTGTGGGTACTGAGCATGAATCTAAGCCTCCCACTCCAACATTCACTCATATAGGTTCCCATGATTCCAGTGAATATGAACTAAAGGTATCGATCTCCCATGAATAATTACCTCATGTCTATCCCCAATCTCTACTGGAACCTCCATAAGCGTCGCCACATCGTCGATTTCCAGCTCGCTGTGGTCGATGACGTGAGATGGGTCGTCCATGTATCTCATCTACCGGGATATGTGGAAAATGATATGCACCCGATGAAACTAAGGAGGATGTGATAAGTGTTAAGCCACCTCACCATCTTTGTTGTGGATCTGAAAGGCTCTGATGAACCTCAGAGATAACTTGTCACACCAGCCAAATATCTGCAAACCTTGTTGAGGTGAGACCCATAGAAAGACGTGGTTGCCATCCTCGAACTCCAGAGGTCTACGTTTTCTGTCAAAAGATGAATAATGCATGCTCTTTGTAGTATTCATCCACTCCTGGATGATCGACACTTTCTTTGTTGAATCATGTACCATCTCTGGTCCCATGAGTTCTGACTCCCCTAGGTCATTCCAACTCAAAGGCGATCTGTGAGGTCGGTCGTATAGAGCCTCAAATGGTTTCATCCCAATGGTGGAGTGATAGATTTTGTGTTACTAAATCTCCACCAAGGGAAAGTGATATTCCTAGCTCTGACCAAAGTTGAGGACGCAAGCATGCATAATGTCCTCGATGGTCTAAATGGTCCGCTCATTCTGGCCATCTGTTTGAGTATGGAAGGGAGTGCTCATATGAAGTTGCATCATGAAATACTCCTGCAAACCCTTCTATAGAAGGGAAGTGAAATGTGCATCCCAGTTGGAGAAAATTTTCAAGGGTACCCTATGTAGCCTCATAATCTCCTTCACATAGAGGCATCCCAAGATCTCTACTAAACCCTACTCTATGATCGGTAGAAAGTGGTCTGACTTGGTGAGTCGATTGATGATCACCCAGATAGAATCATGACCCTGGATGTACGTGGATATCCTGTCACAATGTCCATGGATATCTCATCCCACATCCTCATTGGGACATCTAAAGGTTGAACTAAGCTTGCAGGTACCCGATGCTACGCCTTCACTTGCTGACAAGTGAGTCACCCGGAGACAAACATTACTAAAGAATTCTTCATTCCAATCCACCAGTGATGTCTTCAAAAGACACAGTATATCTTCACCACTTCCGGATGTTCCGATATAGGGGACATATGGAACTCCCTCAACACTTACTCCCAAAGAGACACTGTTACCATGGTACGTCCCTTGAAAAGGATTACATACTCCCCACATTTAGAAACCCCACTAGGTGCCAATCCTTTTGATATCTAAGCATGTCAAGCCTCATAGTTAGTTTTACCACACCGATTCTCCATGAATCGCTAAAGAATTGGGGAAGTGACTATAAGAGACTGAAGATAAGTTGATACATCTCGATCAACAATGGGTATCTGCAAGGCAACTAGTTGCTCTATCCCCACACCTAGAAACTGTATACCAGATCTTCGGGTGATTGCATCAGCTACAACGTTCCCCTTCATATGTGTATATACTATCTCGAAGTCATAGTCCTGGAGGAACTCAATCCATCACCGATGTGTCAACTTCATGTCCTTCTAGGATAAGATCTACATAATACTCTTGTGATCAGTGTAGACAGTAGAATGCTCTCCCATTAGATAATGTCGCCACATATTCAAAGCGATGACCACTACTACTAACTCAAGGTCATGGGTAGCATAGTTCTGCTCATGTTGTCTTAGCTTTCAAGAACCATATACGATAACTTCTCACTCCTGCACCAGGACACATCCCAGCCAAGTCCCTGATGTGTCATAATAGACTATGTACCCCCCCCACCTCTAGAATCCTCATTATGGATGCACTAGTAAGCCTCTTCCTCAGCTCCTGAAAATTATGATTTCATCTCTCTGACTACAATAAGAGTTTCCCCTTCTTCTTCAATGCTGATAAAGGTGCTGCAACTATAGAGAAATCTGGAAAAAACCTTTTGTAGTATCAGACCAAACCTAGGTATCATCGTACCTCTGTCACAGTCCTTGGTGGCTCCCAAGCAAGTACTACATCGATCTTCACTGGATCCACTGAAAATCCATCCTCTGAGATGACATGACCTAGAAAGTGAACCTATCTGATCCAGAACATGCACTTCGAGAGCTTACCGTAATGATGGTCCTCCCATTTTGTCTATAGATCTATCATAAAATGATAAGTATTCTCCTCCTTAGTATTCAAGAATATTAAGAATTTTTCGATGAAGACTACTACAAAGAGATCAAGGTATGGATGAATGATCCTGTTAATGAGTCCAATGATCACTGATGGAGTGTTGGTTATGCTGAATGGCATGACCAACAACATATAATGGTTGTACTGAGATCTAAAAGTCATCTTCTCTATATCCACATCTCGTACTCTAAGCTGGTGATGGCCTGACCAGAGGTCTATTTTAGAGAAACATTGTTCTCCCTTTAGTTGATCAAAGAGGTCATAAATCCTTGGGAGTGGGTACTTGTTCTTAATAGTCACATGATTCAAGTGCCAATAGTCAACACAAAGTTTGAAGCTCCCTTCTGCAAAATTTGAAGTCTAAATCAGGGCTTCCCAAGAAGAAAAACTGGTCCAGATGAACCCCTTCCCCAGTAACTCCTCTTGTTGTACTCGCAGCTTACGAAGCTCCGTGGGAGCCATCTGATACGCTGGTGTAGATATCGATGTCATCTTTTGGTAGAAATCAATGTAAAATTCCACCTCTTTGCAAGGAGGTGGACCTGTAACATCATCAGGGAAGATATCTGAATACTGGTTCACCACTACATGATAGCTCGGACTATCCACATCAACCACTCTAAGGGTAAGGCTTTCAAATTTATAAGTGATCGACTACACTCTCTTCAGAGTAAGACCATCTTATGCTGGAAAGTATCCCTTCTTGTCGGTGAAGGTAAATATTCTCCCATCGTCACGGATACACCACACATTTTTCCTAATACAGTAAATCTGAGTATGGAATATATAAATCCATTCCATACCTAAGATGATATCTTATGGCCTCAACACTGCTACTAGGAGATCCCAACTAAAGCTCTTGAATTCTAGAGTAAGATCACACTACCGACACCAATGTGTAATCGTCGAATACTCTCCTGTAAGAGTTTCTAACTAAAATGATTGAGCCAAAAGCTCCACCAGAATCACTGAGCTCCGAACAAGAGCAGTGGCATTAATATAATGACTAAAACATGTGTCTATAAGTACTGAATCTAAGGTGGAGTAGACAAAGATCATACATCTTATCATCTACGAAGCTTCGTGGTTATAGGTCTTTGCTACCTAGATATGAGGTCGCCCCCATCCACCTACTCCTTGTGGATAGGGTTGACCATTTGGTGGTGGTGGCGGTAACTCCTCGAAAGGTCTCCCATAGCCAGCTACATGACCAGATCTTCTGTCATGTCCACCTACTCCCTGCAAACCTCCTCACTCAAACCTTTATCCGTACCTGGACAATCCTTCGACTGTTTGTTGATCATCTATATGGAGGGTGGGTAAGTCACAGGCTATGTGACCCTTCCCAGCATTTGTGTAACACTCCCAGATTCTCGCATGAGTGGCTCTGTCTCTGATTCCCCACACAACCGACCCTGAATCCTGTAGTCGTCCACCTGTAGGTATGGTCCTCTTGGACCTCAGCAGCATCTGTTTGTTGCCATCTCCAGAAGACACCGCTACGTGACACCTGGTGGTGGGTCTCACTTCTGATGATTTATCATCATGAAAACTCTCCACTAATTGGGCTCTCTCTAACACCCCACCTACGTCGGGATGCTGAGAGAAATCATCGAAGCCCTGATCTCCCACTTGATTCCCTACTTGAAGGTCCAAGCCCTAAAGAATGGTTCTCATATGAAATTGGTGGAGTAGCATGAGAGGTCTGTGAACCTCGCTGAGTACTGAGAAACTATCATGATGCCTTGCTTCAGATGAAGAAGCTCATTTATGCACACTTCATGAAAGATTGCTGGGACAAACTCTATAAAAAACATGCTCTCAAAGTCTTCCCAATGATTTGTCACCTCGTTGTGAACCTAGAGCATCAAGATCCACCATCTTCCTATTGCTGTCTGTAGGAGACTGGCGGAAAGGATCAGCATGAGATCAACAGCTATCTGTACTAGTTGGTAGACTCTCACCATGACCTCTAACCAATCCTTTTCCACATGTGTGTCCCTCTCACCCATGAACTTGGGTGGCCTTTGGCACTGTAACTCGTGCAACACGCCCAAGAGGAATGCAACCTCTCATACCGGGGATGGAGGAATAAGTGTCCAAAAGGGTAATGGAACCACTGGTGCCTCCACTGGTGCCTCTATAGATATATGTCCCTACACCAAGACCTCGTCACTTGGTGGGCTATCATCGTATACTATACCCAGAACCCAAGCTGGTTATCTAAATGGAAGAATCCTGAAAACATACATGTACGCCCCAGTTCAAAAGATATTCATGGTGAGATGAGTCAAAAATATCACAAGGAAAACTTCCCAAAAAACATATTCAATTAGTATTTTCATACCATGAGTCAGAAATCTGAAGTCAGTGTCCTGGTGTATGGATACATCGGCCATCGCAGCAACACACGATTCCCAAAACTGATAACTATGCTCATAACACTTAACACTTTTGTAGTTAAAAGATCATAGTCAAATTTTTAAGGTAGAACTGAATATTCTGATACCAATTTTTCATGACCCATCCCCCGAGGCTCGTGTCGTGACTACCCCATTCACACCTTCAATAGGATAGGGGCTGGAGACTAGCACCAAAAGGAGTATTCCCAAAAACCAGGAAGGCATTGCCTTTATATCCTATAAACTCAAACATCCATGAACATGAAAAGATAGGAACATGAGTAAAATAAATATTAAAAAGAGTGTGTATAGTATGTAAAAGTGTCCAAAATACAACCCAACTGGAATGTACAATAAAACTAAAAATTACAAGTAAAATAGAATAGCTCTTCTGATCACCTACCATGGTTCCCACCTGAAGGGTAGGTACATCTCTTGAACGGTCGTCTCTGCGGTACGCCTCATCTAAGATCCACCCCCGAGTTGCCTCCAGTACTTGTACCCTCATCCTCAATCAGCACTGTCCGTTGTCTGCACCAAACACAACAAGGTGCAGGCGTAGCCCATGTAGCGGTGAGTATAACGATAATCAGTATGGACACCGAGACCTTCAATGGCCTCTCAAAATCTACAAAGGATAAACCACAAATCATGAAATAATCTGACAAACAAACTTAGGTATATTCCCATATATATACCTAGGTTATCAAGTATAGCCTTCACATTCTTGAGAAAAAACAAGGCCCGAATCATTATCCATGTTCAATTGTTCCACAAAGGTAAGAATACCACAATGGTAACCATTGTGAAGGTAATTACCACAATGGTATGCCACATAGAAGAATACCATAAAGGTATCACCGCAAAGGTATGTACCACAAAGGTATGCCATACAGAAGATTACTAGAAAGGTATCACTACAAAGGTATGTTTAAAAAAGGTACACTACAGATAGGATTACCACAAAGGTATATACTCAGATAACACCAGGCATAACATAGGTATGGTAGTATCAGTGATTATATTTAACTGCTGAATCGTCTTACTCTGTTAAGATTCATAATCACATAGGATCCAAAATCATTAGATCCATGTACAATCCTAGTACAGTAGACCCCCGTAGGATCCTATAGTACTCCCTTGTGGATTCCTAGTGGGGATCCAATTGAGAATCTAGAACATAGACCCACATAAGATCCCAAACCACATACTGAAATAGGATCCCAATGCACAGAACCATATAAGATGCCTTTCACATGTTACAGCTAGCCACATGGTTCCTGCACTCAGCTCGCTTGATTCCGGGAGGGTCTTCTCCTAAATCCACTGGTTGATACACCAAATATAACTAAGTCCCATGAAAATGTATCCCAATGTACCTCCACATAATAGGGGTCTCAACGCAATAGGTCGTGCATCAATCATATGCCTGGTTTGTAAGTTAGTGGCCTTTTAGTCCCGATGGACTGGTTGGATTTTTGTTAGATCCAACCCGGACGTACAAAAAATTTATCTAGCTCTCATGTTGGGTATACCAAATGGACCTTCTTGGTCAAATGTTTATGGCTCCATAGATGTTTCATCAATTGGATGCCCATAGAACATGTTATGTTCAAAAGTGTAGAAAGGGGTCGAAACTGGTCCGAGTCCGGTCCCACCCGGTTAAATCGACCATGGCCGACCTGGCCCGATCGGTCTGGCCCAGCCCACTGGCACGGCCCGCAGTGCACGGACCACAGGGGGGCCCACATTGGGGGTGGCCGCGGCCAGCCGAACACTCAGCCCTCCTCCGTGGCATGGTCACACAATGCGCATCCACCAGTAGCCGTCAGCGGGCCGACCGCCCTCCCTTCGCCGTTGCGGTCTCGTGCCATGACACCCACTCGCCCAGCTGCGTGGCTGCATGCTAACACCCCCTTCATGCGGCCGACCATGCGCTGCCCACTACCTCTGCTCTGCCATGGCCAACAAGCCGCGACCCTCCCCCGGCGGCACGGTTGCGCCCCTACCTTCTTCGCTGCCGGTCAGAGTGTCAACTGCCACACTTCTTTCCTACCAGTGCTTGTCGCCGACACTGGTTGTTTTACACCACTATCGCGAATAATGAGTCATCAAGGGTTGATGCGGAGGGATCGTTCCAAGTTTGTTTGGATCGTACCATCCATTTTAGGTTGGAAGCACTCGGCTTATGGATAAAGATTCAATTTAATATAATTTATGAATAATAATCAAAACACATCCCTACCATGAAGTTTCATTGATGTTGATGAGGAGTGAAATAAAGAATCGGCTTATTGATGTTGAATATGTTCCTCGTTGTAGATCCTCCGATATAGTTCTTCATTGGAGAATTATTCATCGAATGAGAAGAGTTTTTTGTTAAATAATGTTTCTATAGAATGGTCCCATGCTCTCCCTATAACACCCCATGCTTCCACGGTACACTTCTCTTTGAATAATACAGTAGCGTGTGTTGTACGCAACTTCGAGTTCTAACACACACCACAACCAATCAAACTAGCCGTTATAAATATAAATACCCACTTTTTGAAATTTTATAAATTTTATCTCTCAAAATAGACTTCATTTTTGGATTCAGAGTATCGAATTTTGCCTAAAGTGAAATTTTGGTACTTTTCGGATAAATTTTATATTTTGATGAATAGTGAAAATTACTAAAATTTAATTAAAAACAAATTTTTTAAACAAAAAAATTAATAGTGATAAATTATGAATTTGAGTAGTTTTAAAGTATATTTAGAATATATTTTTACAATTTAATAAAATGTTGGTCATTGTACATAATCTCACAATTAAACCGGACATAAACAAGTATCAATCTTTTGATAGTTATTATATCTTAAAAACATGCTTTTTGTTTTGATAGCGGGAATTAATTTTAAATTAATTTTTGTCACTTCTATGTTTTGAATTTGGAAAAATGAATTTCATATTTGGAATCAAAATGTAAATAATATTTAAATATGTAACTTTTATTTTTAGATATTTTGAATAATTTTTCGGTAAATATTTTATTTACCATGGTTAAAGGGTAAATCCGATAAATAATGGTTAAAAAATAATATTATGATAATACTAAATTACCCTAAAAAGTGTCCTAACCTTATTGGTGGATACATGACCGACCATTGGCATCTTTGGTTTTATTTTGGGACACCATGAAACTACTTATAGGTGATAGGGATACTTTATTTTAATTATGTTAATATAAATACAAAAGTGACATAAGCATATATCTTTTAGAAAAAAAATTGTTACATAGGGTTATATATGTTGGATTTTCAACTATAAATATTAATTAGAAAGATAAAAAGATTTCCTAGAGAATTTTATATTATTTATTATTCTTAGATATTAAATAATTTAATTTATGTATGACACAATGGTGGTGTAGAAATTACCTAATTAATGAAAAATTAGAATAATTGATATTATAAATATAAAAATAAATGTAATTTGAGACTTTATATAAATTAAAATAATTTTCATGGTTAATATGACATATTAGTATTTTTTATATAAATTTTCTTCTAAGTAATAATGCTATTATTAATTTATCAAAAACAAAATACCAAATAGTGTCAAAATTGACAAAAAAGGGTTTTTAAAACAAATATTATATTATTAATTTATATTCAATTCATAAAAATATAAGGATCATCCATGAGACTTATATCATGATAGAGGTATCATTAATGGACCACCTTAGGGTCTCTTGTATGTATATAGTATTTTTATTAACTATATAATATAGAAATACAAAGTGACATGGTAATTCTTAAACTAATTAACTAAGAGTTAAAACTAAAGCATAAGGTTAATATAGTGACCCAAACATGTCTAAAAACTATTGGTTGAGTTTTTATCGACCCATAATCACCTTAAAATTTAAATAATCAACTTTGGAGCCATTAGAAACCGAATATGAATTTATTATAAAATAATATTTCTATCTTTTCCAAATGTGCCCCTCACCCCTCTTATAAAAGGGAACTCCCCCTTCTCATTAATTCACACCTTCAAAGCCTTTTGGTTCGTCCAAACCCTGCCTAAATACTCAATAAACCTCCCTAACTTCATCCTAGAGGCCTTCCATTAGTCAGAAATACATCCTATGGAGTCCTTTTGATCAAATCAAAAGGAAGAACCCGAATACGAGGTAATGTTTTCACCACCCTCTTTCAAGTTCCTTGATTCTTCCACTTCTTCTTTCATTGTTATTACCATTCTAAAATAATAAATACAGTATATTATATATAATTTGATGTTATTATAAACATATTATAACAATATTTCAGTATTATATCCATCCTTTGAATGACATGTCACCATACGTGTGTTCGTACTGCATAACGTCTCCACGTCGTGGTGTAATTGTTTTCATAACATTATTCTTTTTATGGGTATAATAATTATGTGTAATTCATGTAAATAATAATTATAACATTATAATAATTCTATATATAAGATATACTAACCAACTAAATATTATTTTAATATCAAAATAATGATATTGTCGCTCGTGCGTACGTACGGACTACCGTTTCCACGAACGCGATCCGATTCATTCGCCATCGTATCCATTCAAGTGTAATTATAATTTGGTGATTAATAATAATTTTTATGGACTTAATATCATTCTGGATATAAATAAAATACAACCTAACCATAAAAAACATGGCTTACGTAAGAAAACATATAAATGAAAATGAGTAAGTTAACACCCAAAACGACAATAATATTAAGATATTATTAACAAAGAAATGTTAAAAGATCATATATGATATCATATTAATATATATGATTCTTGTATAATTTAATAAAAATTATTTACCATTATATAGGAGGTTAACCTACCCCTATCCAAGTAAAAGTACAAGGTAAGGGTTATTTCACGATCACTTCAATATCTGAGGTTGTTTGTACGTAATTATCTACTGGGACTTCTTTATCATCCACATCCATGTTTCTTAAATATATATTTCAAAACATTTTAAATATTAACTAGAATATGGGTTAAATTCATTTATTCCCTTGTTTGAATTTTTATAAGGGGTTTATAAAGGAATCATTCCGTCATTTTCCAAACAAGGTCTTTTTAAACCTTTTTGACAGAATTAAGGTAAGAATGTTTTTTTAACTTATACGGAGGGTGTTGCTATTTTCTGCCATTATAAAATATTAGAAGCATCCCTTAAAATATAATAAGTATATTTTCAAAGTAAATGTTTAATTTTATAACTATGTGACTTTTAAATGATTTTTTTAAAAAATAGATATTTCTCTCAAATAGTTTTGATTTCATCTATGTCAACATCCTTTGGTGGAATTTAAGCTTATTTGAAGTTGATTTATTATGATACAAAACTTCTATGTTGTATTGATGATTTTGTGATATGTTTGACTGTGGATGTGTTATTTTTAGACCATTCATGGTTTATGAAGAAAGTATTGACATTTTGAATTCTAGTTTTAATACGAATGTTTATGTTATGTTTAAACATGTTCATATGAGGAATGAATTGGACTTAATAAGTGACGGGTGGAGCCTGCTATTGATCCTTGATGCATCGGTAGGTCTCATGAGACAAACTAGTGTCTTGGAACAAGGCCTTGAAAAAATCTTATTTGTAGTCTTGGAAAGAGGCCTTGACTATGTGGTTATCATAGTCTGGCATTATGCATTCCATCATTATAAAAGTGTTTATTGATATTGCATGTGATTATTCGATTAGTAGAATATCCATGTGAATATGTATATGGAATTATATCATTTTATTTCTTCCATATTCTGTTAAAGTTCATGTTTAAATGGATTTTGTTTTAGTTATACATTTCTTTAAATGGTTATTCTTATTTATGAATGTTTCTGGTATATATTTTATCCTTAATAGGAATTTGATCTCACCCCATTCAATGTTTTATTTTTCTTGGGATATGAAGAAGTAATTTATGAATGACCAACTGGGATAGTATGTGGTGATATGAGTGTGGGCTATGGAGACTGTGTTGTTGTAGTTTCCATTTTATGATGCAATGTAAACTTGATGAATATATCATGTGTTTCCAAGGCTACTAATCTAATCGGTCTTTCGAGACTTGATCTTTCTTGTGATCATTGCAATGTTACGTAATAATGCACCAGCTCTGGGTAACTAGGGTCAGGGCGTTACACACTTTTCCCAAAAAAAGTTTCCCCACCCCACAAAAAAAGGTTCCGAATTATTAAATTCTGTTTTTATTAATTAAATTAGAGTTTATATTAATTAAGTTGATGTTGGAATAATTAACATGGAAGAAGTCCCTGGGTTGACTCCACATTAAGAGGGGTTCAGGTGGTCCCCACCACCAAGAACTCAAAATGGGGTGTTTTCTAGCTCGGGTGGTCCCCACCACTAAACATTCAATTTGAGATTTTTAAATAAAATAAAACTCATTCTTTATTTTATCAATATTTGAAAGAAAAAAACTAAAACAAACTTTCACCCAAGTCCTACTGCGGTCGAGGTGAAATTTTCCTTAAGTGAATATTAGTGCTGCGACTTCAAAGGTTCCCTCAAATTTTAATTCCAAGCACTGGTTCAAATGTTACAAAAACATGCTCACATGTTTCTTAACGTACTTAAAAAAAGTTTAGAAATCCATTCCGGGCACACCGGGCCTCAGAATCACGAACCATCAATTTCCACGGACTCTTAATATTCCCATATAAATAAAAACATTACATTGAAAAATATAGGTCTTAAAAAACATGTTCATAATATTTTAGTTTTAGTAAATATATATTAATACAAAGTGTGAGTTTTCAAAAATTTAGGCATATTAGGATCCTTTAAATAAAAATTTTGATGCTTCATATGGAAACATTTCCTCCTAGATATTCATTTCATAGAGTAAAAAATTACATGGATTTGAATTAAGAGCATCCAAGTGAAGATATTTTGCATATGAAATAAAATTTTATAATTTAATTATATTCCTAGGTGTTCAATATCATGGTTTTAAATGAATCCACCAATATTATGAAAATTATATTTAAAATTTTTTATACGTTTACAATCATTTCTGATGAATCAATGGTATTTTCAATCATCACAAATTTATGGAATATTGGTCATTAATATTGTCTAGATTGTGTTCTATGTCACTCACTATTAGTACATAGTAATTTCTCCCATCCATGTCCATATATTCACATAACCTCAATATTATTCTATCTAAAAACAATTTATTCTCGACAACATTCATATTTCCCATTCAGTCTTTTTAAAAAGAAATTTTATTAATCATTTAAGATTGTGGGTTTTCCATAATGGAATTTTCAATTTAATAAAATTGATTATGATCCTATATTTATAGGAAGAATCTTAAATCAAATAAATATGGGGATATTGCACCACATTGAGATTTTAAAATAAGAAAATTATGTTTAATGACATATAAGACACACAACACTGATCTTAAATGAACTGTGAAATATATTATATAAAATTGACTATTATAAAATAGATGTTGTGTTCTTGTTTATGAATAGAATAAACAAATTTATTAAATATATATATAAATAATACTTAATAAAATATCATTTAAATTTTATTAATAAATTATCACTCAATTTTTAGTGAGGTCAATTTAATCATCAATATTATTTTTTCTTAAAAATTGATTTTCACAATTTCTTTCGAGTGAATAATATAATGTATTCAGGAAAAAAATTTGAAACAAATAATGAAAAATTTAAACTAATTTTTGTAATCATCATACGATATTATAAATAGAGTGAATTTTTGGTATTTTTTTGAAGAGTGATTTTCTGATGAATATTGAAAAATACTTCTTCTTATTGAAAATTGTTTTAAAATGAGGAATATATTTTCATTTTATTAAATTAAAAAAATAATTAATGAAAAATATTTTTATATAAATTTTTATATAATGTTAATAAATATATAATTGTTAATCTATATAATAATGACCACTATTCATATAGATAATGTCAGATTTTCTTATATGTGAAAAATTCATTCCTTGAAATCTTATTTTCCAAAAAAATTTATAAGATTATTTTTAAATTAAATTATTATAAATATGAGAATTAAATTTGATAAAATGGATTTGACATTTTAAAATATAATAATCAATACTGTAGATTATGAACAATATATGTTTTGGTCGTAATGAATAGTAAAAATATAGAAAATGATGGTTGTGGTTAATGGTAAAATAGTTTAACCAGGTGTTAAACACAATTTATTAGGGTTATAATAATATAAAATTTTTTAATTTATAATTTATGGGCATATTTTTACCCTAACTCATATAAATTTCTTAAATTTTTGAATTCTGAGTCATATGGCCTTGATTATGACCTTTATTATGCTTCATTCCATGAAAATACAATAATGATTCTTTCTTGCTTGTAATAAATATAATAATTTTTTGATGGGATTAAAAACAACATTTTATTGGTTTTATATACTAATATTGAAGATAAATGGTTGTATCATCATTATAATTTATTTATAATTTTAAGTAATAAAATAATTAAATTAAATTCTTATGGAACATAAAAAAATTAATTATTTAGTTAATAGGAAAACAACATTACATATATTAAAAAATATTAAATGTAATATACCACTAAAAAAATCACTGTGTTAAATGTATTTTTTATATAAATATAACGTGTTATAAATGATTCAAAGTTATATATTTTAGTTTCATTTTATCTAGATGAATTTAAATTTTTAATTAAATGAATTGAGTCCAACATGACATAAATGAAGTTTTATTGTAAATAATGTTTTATTATATGATTTATAATTATAAAAAATATTTTATTTTTCCATATAAACTCCAAATGTTGGATAATATGAACCCTGGTTTATTTATGGGTTATTTATCCTTATATAAGAACATCATAAACCTCTAAATTCTAAAGACATTAATACTACAAAAAATTTTAAATGTTGGTATAAGGGGTTAACAGAAAAAAACTACATATGTGTAAACCCTAATATAATATTTTAAAATTTTAATTGGATTATATATTTTAAAATCAAACTCATATTTCCCTACAATATTCATAATTTTGTTTCATTTTAATTTAATAATTTATTTATATTAATTTTAAATTTTACGAAGTTCAACAAGTTCCTCACCCCTCTCTTATAAAATAGATCTTGTTCTTCACTATTATTAAAAAATCACAAAACATTTATTTCATTAAATCCTAGAAATAATTTATTATTTACATCCCTAACAATTTTCTATAATCCTCCGTTTTGAAGGAAAACTCTCCTAGGAATTCTGTTTGTGTAAATTCAAATAGGTTGTCTGAAAAAGTTTTATCAATATTAACTGGGTACTTTTATTCTATATTAACATCAACATAATTCAAAAAGTATTCAACCATAATTATATAAAAACTTTATTATCTTTCATATACTTACAATTTTTTTAGGTTAATGTATTACCCTATATACATATTATCTTTAATCAAATGGTATTTGAAATAACCGTTTTTTATGGCAGACTAGAGACATAAAAAATCGATGTTATATTTTTTCCATCTACTCCTATAATGGTTGGTTGTAATGATAAATATAAAATCTATATATTATATTAATTAAATATTAATAATTCAATAAATTTAATACATTATTTACATCCTTACATTTTGATTCAATGAAAGACGAAAATGTCATTCATGCATATGTGTGGGATACCTCGTCCATAAGGAGATGTGATTTGTTTTTTGTCACCACATAACATAGATGATATAAGTATGCATACATAATGAAATGATAAGATATTTAAATTATTAACATAGTACTAATATACAATATTAATTATATTATTTTTATCATTACCATTAAAAAATTGAAATGTTACTCATATATACATATGTTTTAACATCTCAATGATTTTACCATACATCACTTTTCATAACCATACATATTTTATGGTTTAAAAAGGTTAATATTTTTTTTAAATAATAATTATATCATTTTATTGTTCAGTATATTATGGAGTAATATCATTTTTAACTAATCAATCTGCCTAGGTCATTTTTAAAGTATGAACCAAATATCATCAAAATTACTGATGTGAACTTAATTGTTTAAGTAAATTCAAATGAAATAATAACAAATAAAATAATAATAATAATAAACATTCAAATTATTATTATTAAAGTATATAGTATATGTTTGTTTATTATTAAATATGATAATGGATATATGCAACATGTTATACATATGTTATGGGATTCTATATCAATTTCATTTCATTTACCCATGTTCTATTGTTATGCACATAATTTATTTTTTATGATGCATATAAGGGGCATAGATATATTTCTTTTTTAAAAAAATTTAAATTATGTTATTTTAAGTTGCAATTCATATTTTTTAAGTAAGGGGATTTGGATTATATTTTTCAAAGTGGTAATGGGTTTCATAAAGAATTTCATATCATTGGCTTATATTTCATCTTAATTGTCTTTTACATTAAATGATCATAAGTGTAAAGGTTGTTGATTATTTAATTATTCATTTTCAATTATTTTTATGGATATAAATATTATTCACATTCCAAATTAATTGATTAATTCTCACATCAATAGCAGCATATTTGTAAGGGATTCCAATAAAATATCAACATAAATGTGAAATATTTGGTATTATTCACATATATTTTTTGGGTGCTGTATATATATATTTTATTGAGGTACTTTATATGAATAAAAATTTATTCAGGATGAGTATTTTTTTAGTTCATGTAACTCTTTTAAGGTGAGTATTTAAAATAAATATTGATATTTTATGTCATTTTCATCATGTTTATTTTTATTCCATATCAATATTTTAAAATATAATTTAAAAAAATCATTTTGAAATCTATATTTATTTACTAATGAAAATTTTAACCATTTTTTTTCTTAATAATGTTTTGAAATTGAATTATTTTTTTTATTTATTGTGCTATGTTATTTTTTCCTTTTTACCAAAAATGATTATGTTATATTAATTTTATCATTCTTGTCATGACCTGAATTTTTCCATCATCCTAATAACTCATATTCTTAAAGCTTCCACTACATTTTTACAAGGGTTTATTCCTAAAATGTTCTTTCCCTAACATTATAAAGAATTTTGTTTTTTAGAAGTTCTTTTTAAACTAAAATTTTAATATTAATCATGAGTTATTTTCATGAAATTTTATGTTATTTTTATTCATAAATATAAATATCCATTTATTTTACAAAAACAATAATAATTATATTTTTAATGATAGAATCATTATTTTTTCATGAGGTGTTTTATGGTGAAATGTATTATAGTAATCATTTACATTCTCTTTCTGGATTGATTTTATAGTCATTTATATTCCAATGAAATATTCCCCTTCTTATGATTATTGAACACTACATTACACTTAAATATCCATATTATTTTTATCATGGATGTGATTATTTTATACAGTCATTAAAATATCCATATATGGTTCTTTATATGAAATTTATTTAATTTAATTTTAAAACCATAGTAAATTGGTATTATTTATTAAATATATATATATTGATATGGAATATTTTTCATGAATTAAATCATTATATATATGGGGAATAACAATCATAAGTGGTGATGGGTGGGGATATAAAATATATTTCCCCATGATGCACTGACAGGTCGATTAAGAAAAAATCAAAATGTTGATATTAAATTGGTCTGTTGTGTAAAACTACACATAGAATAAACATTCTTATCCCATGGTTTTAGTAGTACAGTTTTCGTGAAGTCTAAGGTCATGATATCCAATATTAATTATTTCATTCATTGATTTTTCAGAATAAATATTCATGAGATTACTGCATATATTGTCAATGGATGCATATCATTCTAAATATATTAATGAAATTGAATTATTTTTCATTTATTTAACTTCTCATATAGATTATTCATTTTTTATATATGATAGATTATTTTGAATATGACCCAAATAGAGCATCTGGGTTCATTATTATTTTGTTTCCATTTACTTTGAGATGAAGAAGTCATGTTAGAATGTGTTCAATGAAAATATTATTTAATTTTATAATTAAATCATATAATATATTTATGATGTCATTTATTATCATATTTTATTATTTCATCTCCCATTTGACAATAATATTTCTTTATTTTTGTAGTTTTGGGTGTTGAATACTTCATTTGTGTTTGTATGTTTTTTCAAGTATAACCTAGCTCTTTTGAATAGGGTATAGTTATATTATATCCCTAATAATATAATGTTCATAAAAACAATATTTATTACCTAATAATGTTTTTATAATAATTCTTGAGTGTTGAACATGGAAAATGATTCGCATCGCATCCTGGAAACGGTAAGTCAAATGTACACGTGAGTGATGGAATCATTCCATTATTTGTGAATGATTAATGATGTGGGTGGTATAATAATTTTTTCATAATAAATATAGTTTCATAATTTTCATGTATATCAATTATCTATATTATTATACACATTCAAGTAATTTTGTGATAAAAAAAAGATTAGACCATATTGTGGAGAGAATAATTTGTATGTATGCACACACAGTGCTTTCATTTTTACAGGATGGATAAATGGTGGAATATGGTTTTTCCATAGTCATAATAAAATCTCATAATATATATTATAATATATTTATTACTTTATTAGGGGAAACCACATGAAATGTAATTATAATAATAAATGAACATAAATTACCTAGTAAAAACGATTACTTATTTTTTAGGGTACTTACTGTAGATATCTTTTTAACATATATATGGATTATAATTTTGGATGACCAAAACATCTATAACATTTATATAGATTTTGGTAATTTAAAATTTAATGTTTTTTATCCTAGATGGATCACCATAGCGTGATAAAGTTATATATAAGGTTCCATTTATAATTTTTATTAGGATCCCTTTTGGAAATAATCAAAATTATAAAATACAATAAGGAAAATATAGATTCATAGAATACCAAATGGATAATAAAATAATTGGGTAACATATTTCAGACCATATCATTCACCCTTTGTGTTTATTTAATTTATTTAAATTTAATGAATTTAATATTATATTAAGTGAATAAAATATCATTTTTGTCAAATTTCATACTATACATTTAATTTGACATCAAATATTTCATGAAAATGTGGGAATTAGAATATAATGATATAACACACACCTAATATTTCCAATAAATTTATTATATTCATTATAAATATGAAATCACTAAAAATATAAATAAGTTAATAATTTTGAAATCAATTTATTTATTTTTTGTTTTTCAAATAAATATTGTTTTAACATTTAATTGGAATTTAGGGTAGATATATATTTTATGAAAATTAAAAATAAATTTTTATAATTAAAATAATTTCCTAAAAATCAATATATATAATCATGTTTGTTCATATCATGATTTTTTCCAAATGTGGACACATAAGTGAAACTAAATATAAAGAGAGTGGCATTTTGTAATTATCTTTGAATTATCAAATATATATTATTTTCTTTAAAATTTTAACATTAGTAAATTAAAATTCTCTTTGTATGGTTATAATGGTAAAATAATAATAATATAATAATTTTTAGACAAGTTTCTATTAAATTATTACCCATATCCTTTGGTTTTAATCTTAATTTTAACCATTTATCTCTTACTATAACAATATGAATTTTACCTATTTAAGGGTCAATATTATTACAATACAATTACATAATAATAAGAAATGAATCATCGATGATTTATTTTTACATATTCCAATTAGTTTTAATATCTTCATATTTTTACAATTTTATATAATTTAATAATATATTTTTTATTTTATTAGAATAATGATTTAAATTTTCATACTATTTATTACATTCACTTGTAAGAAATATCAGTAAAAAAGAAATTTTTTAAAAAAACCATTACTAATTCCATAAAATTTTTATATAATTTAAAAAACTATATTATCTCATTATTTACCTCAAAATGCATTTTTTTGAATATTTTCAATATCATTTATTTGATATTGAAAATAACTAAATAATTATTTTATCAACATTGTGTATACTTTTAAGGTAATTATTTATATACAAAATAGTAAAAATAAATTATATTGATTAAGGTAAATATTTTAAATTTAAAATTATTATTTATGTTTTCATATATCATTTTAATTTTCACAAATTAAAATCTACTACTAATTAAAAACATAGGTATGACATATTGGACATCCCTTTGCATAAAAACTATAAAAGTCATAATTTCATCCAATTGGATCTAAGAGGCCATAAAATCTTGCCGATGATTCTTTTTTTCAACTATCACTCATCCGATAAATTTATTATATGATTAATAGTAATTTCATTATATTTATAATTATATATTTACCCTTAATTCCCTTCTTTACCCTTAACCATAGTAATCAACATTACCAAAGTTAATATTCAAATTTACTAAAAATAATAGGGGTCTAATTACTAAATTTAGACCATATGATTCTAAGTATCGAATACATATTTTAAATTTCAAAAAAAAAAAAATTGGCTAAAATTAATTTAAAATTCATCATGTTTAATGGAATGAGAAGACATGTTTTAAAAGTGAAAACGTTCAGAAGATTGAAATGATTTTAAAACCAAATTAAATGTGAAATTTATTTCAATTACCTAAATAAGATAAAATGACCAAAAAATTATTATTTAAACATTGAAAACAATTAAATATATAATTTAACAATTTAAATTATTTATGTGAAAATTATGTTTTTTATTAAAAGGAAATTTTTTTTACTTTTCATAAAAACAATAAACATGCCCAAAAAATACAAAATTTTTCTCCACAAAAATATTTACATTATGAATTGAAAGATGTGTTTATTAAAATAATTTCTAAAAGTGTCTAAAATTATATTTAAAATAGGTAGGTCATCAAAAGGTGTAAAAAATCATTTTTCAAAAAAACATTTTTTATATATAAAATTGGATTTCTCATTATATTATACATTGGAAATATATTAGGTGAATTACCAAAAAAAAATAATATTTATAAATTTCATAATTTAACATAATAGTTACAGTAATATTTCAATTTACAATTTATTTGGGTTTTGTGAAAAATTTTATCTTTTAATGAAATATAATTTATTCAAGTCGGACATTTCATAAAATCCAGGTTTGTCTAATTATCCCATCCTTCACAAAAAAAATATCATAAATTTTTTAACTAATTGAATGAAAATAAATGGTTTATACTTGAAAATTTAATTTTTGTAAACCCAAAATGTTAATAGGGTTAATAATACATCCCCGTAATAATAGAGAAATGGAAATTCAAAGGTCACAAAAATATATGCATATAAATAAGATAACATTGGTGGGATGTAAAAAATGGACATATAAGAGAAATACATCATTCATGTTCTGATAGAGAGTTATGGAGATCATGGGAATCATAATTTCTACCATAATAAAATTCTAAATCTGTGATGGGTTATTGAGTCCATTAATTACAATAAGAAGATAAATAATGTTATAATGTTTTTGTTCCTAACTCCTTTCCTAGATTAATGGATTAATTTTAATATCCGCATAAGTACTTTTAAAAATACACATACATTATTACTTTTTATTTTATTAGAATAAAATTATTATTCCATTTTGTTTTGATCGATTTTTAATTCATCTCTTATGCTAGGAAAAAGTATATTCAAGTTGAATTTTTCTTACATGAGTCACTTTACATAATCATAAGATCCATAACTCTTCCTTAAGACATCACTAAAACCATAATTGTTACCATGTGTATATTAGTATAATAAATCATACATTAACCTGAAATAATAACATATAATTATCAACACAATACATTTAATAATTAGTTAATATTAATAATTATTCATGATATTTATTTCTGATTTCAAAGTCTAAAAATTATTTAATATGTTCACTAAATTTCTAAAATCAATGTGAAATAAGATATTCCCCAAAAAATATGCATATAATATTTTTTACACATATTGAATATATGAATACCTTTATAACCTTTAAATATTAATGAAAAAATCATACTTTTAATAATAAAATATCTGTTATAGATCTAAAACCTAAAAATTTATTTAACCAAACATAAGCTATCAAATCAATAACCAATAACATCTCATAAAAACTATTTATCAAAAGAATATATTAATGGTTATCATCCCTCAATCATGTGTTTTAAAAAATATCACCTTACAACATAATAACTTATATTGGTTATTGTTACTAATAATTATAGGTTTCTAAATCCATATTGAGGAATTATTATTGTAGCACATAAGCCTCAGCCTAGTAGGTAAGGCATCTTTAAGTGCATCCACAAGACCCAGGTTGAAAACCAGGTAGTGGCATATTTTGGGGTATTGTAGCTGGTACTATAGCAGGCACTGTAGCAGAACTGTAGATTGTGCGGTACTTTAGCAGAATTGCACACTGTACATGTAATGTAGTAGAACTGTACATTGTGCAGGTGTTGTAGTAGGCACTTTTCAATTATTGTAGAAGGTTCTATTTTGTACTGTAGTAGCTGGATCTATTCACCTTGGACCACAGGGTAGGGGTTGGATTCATTAAGGCTTTCGGGCCACCCAGGCCTTCGGGTTAGTAGGGCTTTCGAGCCACATTTATGGCCTTTGGGCCACCTCAAGGCCTTCGGGCCACATTCAGTTTCCCCAGACACACTACAAAAATGGAGCAGGCCCATAATAGTATTTAGAGAATATGCACACACAAGAGCAGAGCCAAAGGGATTTTTTAGTATTAGATGGTATGGCGATGCCATTATGACCAGCAAATGCATTCACGTGAAGCCTAAACAGAAGGCCATGTGAAGGTGGAGAGCTACCATCATGATGTAGATGATGGGTAGAGGCAGCTCCTTGTAGGTAGTCTTGTTGAATTTCCTAAGACCTTCGGGTCATGTAATCTCCTAAGCCTAGGGACCATGTAATCTCTGAGCCTACGGGCCTTGTAAGGGTTCCCCACCATCCCTTGAAAAAAGGGTTATCAGAACTTAATAAAAGTAAAGGCCTTTAGTTCATTCAGGCAAGAAGTATGATAGTATAATCCAAATATATCTCATGATTCTTATAATTAGATAATAATTGAAAAAACAATTCATAAATTCAAATACACCTGAAATTTAATCATTCTCCCCAATTCATTGTCCATTAAATAAGCTTTAATATCATTTTCATTAATTCCCACTTCCTACCATTTGAAGTATCTAAATTATTAGTAGTATGACCATTAAATGTTAAACCGTGATAATTCTAATGACTGACACAATCCAAAGCATAATGTGAGGAATAATAATTGTTTTGATATAGTGGTGAAGACTTAATCATAATATATCAACATCATAACATCCTCTTAAAAGTCTATATGTCCATATATTTATCATAAGTTATAAATGATATTTCAATATCTATATGATGATATTATATACATATATATGACATCAAATTCATTCATAAGGTTTTTTTCTAATCTTTGATTTCATAAGACAAGTTCCCATGGTTTTTTTCTAAACTTACATTGATACCCACAATAAATACCACCCACATCAAAAAACATAGCCTATCATTTCATTATTACATTAGTATAAGATATAATGAATCACTTATGGATTTACCTAATAGATTATTTATATTGGTTAAATGGATGTGGACTTGAGATTCACATTACATTTTAAAAAAATATACAATGAACTTCATTGATTCTTCTATTATTTCTCATTTGTATAACCATAAATATTAGTCATAATTAACATCATATGATCTAGAAGAATATGAAACATATGAGATGATTGAGATAATATTATTATCAATAGCAAGAACACTACATAATCTATCAGTAAATATGGAATACACAATATAGAATTTTAAATAATTGAAATGCAAGTAATTAAAATAATTATATGCTCTAGGTTATTTATCCATGGAAATTCTTCTAGTCGAATAATTATAAATAATATCAATAACTGAATTCATAACGATGGAATGCATAATGTTTTACATCTGAAACATATTATCAAGGCTCCACAATAGGAATCTAATGATGTCAAGGCTTCGTACCAAGAATATAACATTATCAATGATTCACACCATGAATCTAATAAATGTGTAAGTCCAAGGAAAGAACAATATATACATTGTATCATCAAACCAAATGATACATATAGGGGATAGAAATGGCACAAACCCATCAATTACTAAGTTCAAATTATTCTTGCATATGAGATGACTAAAATATAAAAAATATAACCATCTGTATTCAAACCATGGATAAGAAATGTGAATACTTTAACTGTAAACTATGAATGGTATCAAAATAGAACATTAGAAGTCAAATTGAACATAAAAGACTCTAAAAATATTCTAAATGATATTATATGTGATCAAAATTAATGACTTACAAGTATCAACAAAGGATGGTTAATGATACATTAAATGATATCATTGAATATTTCTTGAATAAAATTATCTTTAAACATTCTTAAGTGTCACATATGATATTATAAAATTTAAATCATTGTACCCCTGAAGTAATAATAATAAATGAAATATATAATGTCATTATAATAATTAAATTCATGATATGATACATCAAATGTAATTAAATACACCCCATATAAGGAATAAGTGGTGAACATGGCATATTACTCATAAATGTAAGTGGGAGATGAGAAAACCCATAACATGTGTTTTACAATAGTTGAATGTGATTTGAACTCTAGTATAATGGTTTGAAAAATATTATTAACTTATAACATTAAATTATCCTCACTTATCATATCATATATGATAATCTTTAATCATTTTATCTCATGTTTGTTAGTAGAATATTGTTATTACCCTTTTTCATGTGTCAACTACTTTATATTCATATGCATGTATTTTTTGGTATCTCTTAGTTCTTATTCATATGTTATATTCCCTTCATAAGAATAATGATATTAAGGTCATATATATTATACTTATTCATTATATAATATTATATAATTATTCTTGAATTTTTAAAAAGTAAAATGAATCAGATAGTGTCAGGTCGATGATATTCTATTACTACGCCCAAGTGATGGTATAATTCCATTATAGGTTAAAAGTAATGGAATTGGGTGGTATATTAATATTTCCATAATACTAATAATTTCATTATTATAATATATATCAATTTATTCCTTCATTATTCTTACCATGTAATGTATTGATGAATAATAGATTACACCATTGTGTGGAGATGATATATCGTACATACAAATGGAAAATGTCATCATTTTTCATAGGATGGATAAAAGTAGGATTATTGTTACAACATAATTGTAAAAAACATTCATCATATATATGATAAATTAGTTATTACTTTATCATGAGAAAAATTCATGAATAGTATGTATAAGAAGATATGATGTTGAATGATTGAGTAAAAATTATTACCTCCTCTTCAGACAATATCCTTTTTATATCTTATTAAGAAATCTAGAGTTTGAACTTTTAGAAAACCAGAACCTAAAAAATTATATATGGATGTTGGTTAGGGAAATATCAAGTTATTATCAACCTATATGGCTAAATTTTGAGTGAGTATATAATATAAGAGGTTCCATTTTAAAATTGAGGTGAGGCGATCTTTAGGAAACCCACAAAATATTTAAATATAATAAGGATATTCTACATCCATATACATAAAATGGGATATAAATTAAAAGGGTAACATATTTTATCATTTATTATCCGATTTATGATTTTAAAATAATTTCATATCTTATTTATTCAATAAACTCTAAATATTGGAAAATTGGGTACTTTTAATTTAATTAGACTTGAAATACTTCAAGAAAAAATTGTAATTCAAATATAATGATATAAAAAATATATAATATATATATATATATATATCTATAAATGCCATTATACATATTAAATCATCAAAAATATTTAAATAATTAATACTTTTAAAATTATTAATGTTATTTTTCTATTAAATAAATAAATTATTCTTTTTCATTGAAGAATAATTTATGGTAGATATATAATTTATAAAAATTAAAAATAAATTTCTATAATTTAACTAATTTCGAAAATATCCAAATAATATTCTATTTAAATTAATATATTGGTGTTTTACATATTTGAATGCATAAATTATTTTAAATACAAAGAGAGTGGTATTTTTTAGTTATCTATGATTTAAAAAATATATATGTTTTTAATTAGAAGATTCTGCATTTAAAAAATCCAATTTGATATAATGAGAATATTGGTACAATAATATTTAAAAATTATTTTTTATACATTTTTAGGTTACATTAATAACATTATATTTTCTTTTTATCCATTATTTAATCCCTTCACCTATTATAATGATATCATATATCTTTTTTTTGTTCAATATTATGACAATAAAATGAAAGAAAACCATAAAAGAGTCTAGGAATATATTTTAATCTTTATCTAAATTATTTTTTATATATAATATTTTTATTAATTTTTTATCATTTAATAAAATATCTAATATTTTAGTATAACATTAATTTCAATTTGGATACTATTCAAGTCATTGAATTTTATGAAATATCTATAGACAATATAAGTTTAATAAATCATTAGTACTTACCCAATATGTATCGTTTATCTATAAAATTCAATGATGTAAAAAATTACCTCAAATATATTTATTTTAATATTTTTATATCATTTATTTGAAATTTTAATTAATTAAACAATTAATATTTACTCATTTTGTAAGCCTTTAGGGAAATTATTTATTTCCTAAATATGACTATCTGAATATAAATTATTATAAAACACATAAAGGCATCCATGTGTCTCCGTGAGGATATAATATTGTACCAAATAATATTTCTTTTAATAATCACTCATAAAATAATATTATGAAATGTTTTAGGTAATTTTATAATAATATTATTATTATTTTTACACTTAATCACTCGATATACCCTAAAATGTGGTAATGAAATTAAACTATGTTTCTATACATATTGGGAAAAGATATAGCATACTTATTTAATAAATTGGACTCTAAGATTCAGAATTATGAATCCATTTTTCAAAATTTAAATCAAATAATTCATTAAATCTAATTTAAAATTTGTCTCATTGATGGAAAGAGAAAATGTGAATATAAAGTGATAATGTTAAATGGGTTGAAGTGTTTTTATGTCTATATTAGATCTGAAATTTATTAAAATAAACTAAATTGGATTAAGTGTTAAAAAATGATTAAAATATACTTTAAAACAGAATTAGAATATAATTTAAAAATATAAATTATTTATATAGATAATGTGTTTTTAATTTATATGAAATTTTTCTTCAATATTCATTAAATATTGAAATACTTCAGAAAAATAAAAAAAATCAACCTAAGTAAATTTTTATTTTTCATAATTGAAAAAAAAAATTTATGTATAATTTTTAAAAGTTTTAAAAACATTATTTAAAACAATTGTTCGATCTAATGTTTGGAAAATTACCTTTTTAGAAAACCAAATTTTTATGCGTATAATTTGTTTTCTTCTTATCATATGCCTAAAAGATAACATGTATGAGTGAAAAAAAAATATTTACAAATTTCATAATTCTATTCATTCATGCCAATTTAACAGCTATGTCATAATAATATCTCACTATATGGTTAATCATAGTGTTACGTGCAACATAAGATTTCAATGTAATTGAATTTATTTAAGAATATGCGTTATGTAAAATCATAGGGCGTCACATTAAACATGATAATGTTATACATATGATTGTTTGTTATCACATAAATAGAATTATTCAATTTTATGACATATAAATTTCATATATTTCCTTATGTTTTTTATGATTATATTAAACTATACTTAATTTGGTAATGTTTTTATTTTAATATACATGGAAAATATAATTATTATGTTAAAATGAAATTAATGGGTATTCATATCACATTGTCCATAATGATACAATATACACTGAATTATTATGTTAATGTGACATTATAAAGTTGAGTTGTCATAGGAGCCATCACAATACTATGTAAATTTTACGAATATGTTATCATAACACTGTAAGGGTTAAATTATATTGGGTACATCATGATACTCTTTATTCATAATTATTATGTTACCATGACATTAAAAATTAATCTTTTCATAAGGGCCATAATGATATCATTATATTAATGGGGACTAAATCGTTAGGGGTCTTCTTAGAAAATGTCCACAATATTCATCTTGTAAATTATTTCTTATTATTTATCAAGATGAAATATTATTTCATATATTCCTTTATAACATTTATACCTTGAAGATATATTTGGATTCATGTTGATAAATTATTCACTATATTGGTTCCACTACAATTGTGTACTATTATCCTTAGGGATCTACTATATGACAGTATTTTAATCTAAAACATTATTACAATTAATTTTTTATTAATGTTATGTCTTTCATTTCAAACCATTTATATGAATTCGACTTCACTATTTTCCTTACATCTCTGATTTTTGTGAATGAATGTATGTTATGTATGATATATGAAGTAGAGTTTTATGCATATATAATTATTATTTAAACAAATTTAGTTATTATTTTTCTATTATTATATTATAATTCCAAAAAAAATTATTATTTTGGGAATCTTTCATATGTAACACATGATAAGGTTTGTAAATAATGCACATATTTTTTGAACATGTTCTAAGATAATGGGTAATGGAAATTTGATTCTTACTAAAAGTGTAATTTATATTCCTATGGGGTGTTCAGAATATATTTCTATACATTGGTGGGGTTCATATATAAATTACAAGGAAATACTTGTATATCTTTTTAGGTACCAACACTGATCCCAAAAAATGGGGTTTCGAAACAAAAATGATCACACATTCAAACTTCACAAACTGTGAAACCTATATGTATACACCACCACAAACCACAGTCTATTCCATGAGTTGATAAATGAATGCCACTTAACAATAAGTCACAACTCAAATCATACCCCAGCCAATTCATTTAACTTGTTTTCACTCTGAATTTCTAATTTGAATATTTACTACATCCCTACCCAAGAAACTAAAAACATTTCAAAATATATAATGAAAATCAACCAACCAACCCCTATCAAATACAAAAAAAATAATTAAGGGCCCATGTGAATGAATCCATTCTAACACCCATTCAGAAAAATGACACTCACACATCTTTAATAACCACACCACACTACCCTCTATGGGATACATGTTCAACCACTGCTACAATAATTCCTCAAAGTCATGTCATCTTGTACAATTAATCAACAAGTAACCCATCCCATCACACCTCATCAAAACCCCACTTGTCTGACCTGTTGCATAACAACACCACACCCAATAAACTCATAAATGTGAAAATGAAACAAACCAGTCCCACATCCCCATTTACCAACTACTGCCTAGATACAGTCCCTCTACAAAACAATGTAATTCATCCCACAATAAATCAGTCTCTCAGAATGACATACCAGTACACCACCTGTACCACCCCATACCGATAACCACCCTCCTAACAACAATAACACATGTACAGTACAAGCAGAAGTTGAACAGAATGGCACACAACACTCATCAACACCAACAAGTTAATGTTTAATCATATTTAGTAGTACCCATTCTTTAATTACACAGGATAAAATATGTATGACCACAGAATTTGTTTTATCTTGGGGTATCTATATAATTACCCGAATAAATGTGATTAACTAGATTACAATTCTTATAAATGTGATTCACAAAGAATATAGGTGTGAAAAAAAATACCACAAATTTCTTTATTTTTATAAGAACACAACCCATATAATTCCCAACATCGATCATGGATTACATAAAAAACAAGGTGATCATCATCATCATCTACCATCTGCTTATTTATTACTTATTATTATTTTAATTAATTTAGTTTCAACCATTATTCAATAGAAAGATATCAGTACGCCCACCCACATGATTCACAAACAACATAGATTCAAAGGAATCTCAAAATGGACCAATAAATGATCAAAAGTTCATCCCTATTCACCAAGAGAAAATGGAACGATTCAATTGATGTGAATATCTATCTATAGAAAGGATAGATCCTAAATCTATGCAGTTATGGGGTCAATGTCCATTAATGTTATTTCATGACTTAGACCATGAAATTTATGAGTCAAAAGATTCTTCTATAATTTAGAAGATAAATTCAATATGAAATATCCCAAAACTCATTAAATACTAAATTGATCTCATTTAATGACAATGGAAATTTCAAATGGTTGAAACTAGAAAAACATGAAATGACTCGCCAATGGGTGATAGAACAATGTGATTCAATGATGCATGACTCGCAGATATCGTGTCACTGATGGGACTCATGGAAAACTAGCTCACCAAATACTGGCCCACCAACACCCCAATTCACGGACGCATTGACCTACTAATTCCTAAACTACAGATTCCTCGACATAATAAGGCTTTGACCTACCAATGGATAGACATAATGATGTCGTGAATCACCAATTCTTAGCTATAAACACCGATCTACTGATCCTAAGCTACCAAAGTGAACCACCAATGGAAAAACTATAATTTTAATAAACTCATAAAATGAGATAGAATTTCCTTCCAAAACACCACCAACATTTTTTTAAAAAATTATGATGGATTAGGGAGGTTTGATCCATTAAATCATGTAATAAACCTAGATTATTTTATGTGTGTATATACATCCCCATAATAAATTAATACATTAAAAATATATATTATCATGATAATTAAAGATTTCATTATTTTTATTCTTTCATGGTTATCATAATTTAATGATAATAGAGTAGTAAGATTATTATGTTTCAATATTATTATTTATCAGGATAATTTGGGATTATGATTAAAATTATGAAATTTTGCAATCTATCGTTATATAAAATCTTGAAATTAAATCATCTATTATAATATCATATAATAAATTTTTTTCATAATTTTATACACTTTATGTACTATAGTTAAAAAAAATTATGAATGTAAATGGACATTATTTATTTTTTTGGATGGGAGCCCATTTCTCTTCCATATACATGTTTTCAAAAAAAATTCTCAAACTATTTTAAAATTATCCAAATGATATATAAATTAATAATTTACCCATTATTAATTTTTTATAAAAAATTTAAATGAAATATTAATATTGTTTTCAAAACAAGGAATGTTTGGGTTTTACCTTAAATTTGAACATAATCTTATTATTAACAAGTATGAAATTAATTTTATTTTCCCCCATCTTGAAAAAATCATTATTTTACAGAATTCTATATGAATTATAATATTTATTTTCATTTAAAATTATTTAAAATTTATTTTTAAAATTAATATTTATTTTTAAAATATAAAATAAATTTTTCTCATGAAATGTTTAAAAATATATTTAATGATTCCATTAAAATTTTTAAAGGTATTTTTAAGGAAAAAATATTCTTAAAATGTTATGTATTTATAAAAATTCATATTAGAAATTTTATTTTCTCCAATTAATACTCTTAGAAATCGTTCAAAATCATTTTTATGTTAGATGTGATCCATTAAAGGTAATTATTATTCATCTATGATAAGATTGAATGATTCCATACTTATTCATTCTCTATATGGTTACTTTTTATGATTTATTTTTTTATTAAACCCATTTATCATTAATTTAATATGCTATAGTGAATTGAGGAAATAATTATGAATCATTTTTTATTTACCTAGGATATGATGTGATGATATGATGGATGTTTTTATGATATTTTGTCACACATAAATATAGTTTTCATTATGGGAAGGGTGAGAACTATTAATACCCTTAATACCTTGGGAAATTAATTACATATCTTGAATGAATAATGGGAAATAAGTTAATTAAATTTATCTACTATGGGAAATAAGTTAGTCCTAATCTACAATGGGAAAGAGTTGTGTCATGATCCATAATGGGAAATAGATGAAAATTACTTATCAAAAAGGTTTATGGTCTTCGTATAGAACATTTACTTATGAAATGGTTTTAAATATTTATGATGGTTCCAACCTTTTATGAAATTATCTTAAGGGTCATGATTGATTTATGATGATTTATACCTCTTATGTGAATGGTTTTCTAAAATGATAATGTTTTATTCAATAACTCATGAATAAGATCCATTAAATGTTAGGTATGAACATCCTAATCTATGTCCATGATCAAATAACATTATACTTATCAGGTGATTCCATATGATCACATATTGATATCTCTTATTCTTAACCATACTAAGAATCTTAACTCACCCTATCTTTTGTGTCCATCCCTATGATAAAAATAGGATAAGGTATGGTATACAAAAGATATTTTCTATATGATATTATAATTTTGGGATTTTATGATGTTCATTCATGGAAAAAGAAATTTTTTTCTAAAATTATGAGAGTTGAGCTGTTATTGTATGATTTTTTGTTTTTACGAAATGTATTTAATTTTTATCTAAAAATATATTATATTCATATGTAAAGTACTACTTATTTGTATTTTTAATTATAGGAATGTTTCATTTATTCTTTTGAAACTATGATGATAATACATAATTTAATAACCCATATGACGAGCCTTTATATAGGATATCTTTATACACTCTTGTTAAGTAAGATATTATTGAGTTTATTCAGAAATACATCCATGTTTTTATAAAAAATCAATTTTGTTGTAGAATATATGTACCTAGGTGTATTCACTCTAAAAATTAAATAACAGGCTTCACTCAAATTTTTCCAACTACACGACAACATTCCTTACCATAACCTTGGATTGTATACCCTGAGGGATATTGTTTGGAATGTTATGAACACTTTTTGAACCATAATTATGTTTTTAAATAATTAAAATGAATAAAAATTGAAATTTTTTATCATCAATCATGACATTTTTTGAACAACTTACAACTCATCCAACTCCCTAACTCACTAAAGAAAAAATGGTTTGATTATGATGAAATTATAGTTAGTGAAGACTATGTTGTAATGAATAATTGGTATCATATTTTATGATAATATGGGAATAATCACTCTATGGAATGTCTCAAATGAATAAAAAGATGGATTGTGTGGGGTAAAAAAGGACACAAATAATGAAATTCCTAAGGGAAAATGAAATTTTGTTTAAATGTAATGGTAGATATTAATGCTTTAACTAATGAATCACCAATGAATGAATTTTATAAATGTTTAAATTAGAGGAATTATATAAATTTATGTCTATTTGGGAATGATCATGAAGAGAATTATAATGGTGGTTCAAGTAATAGTTCTATTATAGAAAATGAAGGGACTGTATATGACATATCAATGTTATGGTTTGTTTTGACTAAATATTTTATGTTAAATGTGGGAAGAATGATAAAATTAAAGATAATTAATTTTAATAAATTATTCATATTTCATATTGTAGGAGATATTCATTAAGTAAGATGGTGATGAATTACAGTTAATGGTTTAAGATTATACTGGTGTTATTATTGTTTTTATTTATAATAACTCATGAATTAGGTTATATAAATAAGTAAATATATCAAGATTGTTTTATAGAAATTTTTCATTAATTAATTTCATGAAAAGTATCAAAGGTACTGATAAACAAGAAAAATTATTTAATGATAATGGGATATTTATAGAAACGCCTAATTAATTGATAGTAATATAAAATATATTCATGATGTAGAGAAAATGGTTTTTTCTTTTAGATATAGAGATGATTGATATGGGTAAAGTAAATTTGATAGTATTGATGTCCTCATAAATGTTTAAGGATATTCTAAAAAAGTAGTTTCTATTATCATTGGTGGAGTTTTAATCATTTGTGGAGTTAAAGAATAGATTCTATAATCTATCATTTTTTAAGGAATGATAAAGGATTCATTTTTCATTACTGTTTTTGGAAATTTTGGTTATTACTCTTCTTCATGAAAATATATTACCCAGGTATTAGTATATTTTGAATTCTAACCTTAAGAGATACATAATGATATTATGTCAAATAATGTGATCTTGATTTTGGTAAATTTAGTGACCTTCATTACAATTTTCTTTCTGAAAGTTTTGTAACGATTACAATTTATGAAATGGTTTGTGATGAGTTTGGAGAAGGCTTTATAGATTAGTATATTGCATCACCGTATGATTATTTAGTCATATTGAAAAAACTAGGGCATTAATTTTCATATAAGGATCAAACTTTTGCGAAACTATATCATATAGATAATTATCATTGAAATAATACCACTCACCTGGTCAAAATATTTTGATAAAACCTCCATCTTGAAGAAGATATATAAGAAAAAGAGAATTTAGTGAAGTAGAATGTAATGAATTGTTTGGGTAGAAATTTATTTTAAGTGTGGTAGAATATAACACCTTGATATTTTATACAATAGTTTTTAAAAATAAATTTATGTTTTTTGGTATCTTGTGTTTCACACATAAATGAGTTTAATCAAAACACATAATAATTTAAATGTATTATTATTTAATAATAATGGAAGTCTATAGAGGTGAAATTCTTCTTTATTGTTATTAAAATAATATAATATATACACAAAAAAATATGGATGTGGCTAAAGAAACACTACTAGAAAACTAACATATACCAACGGTTTGGAACCGTCGGTATAGGCCTCTAAACCGTTAGTATAGCCTATAACAATGGTTTGGAGAACTGTTTCCAAGTAAGCCATTGGGATAGGTCTATACCAACAGTTTTCACAAATCCATTGGTATAGACCTATACCAACGGTTTCAAAACCGTTTGTATAAGTAATATGAAAATATATACCAACGGTTGTTGAACCGTTGGTATATGTATTTAAAAAAAACATTCGCTGGGATTTGATCCCAGGACCCCTAGTTTAACATTTAATGACTTAAACACTAACCTAACATGACTTTTGTGAACATAATTACATAAATATATATATATATATGTATTGTCGTACTTATTTTAAATTTTTATTTATATAATGTTCTCGGTAAGAAGATATGATAAAAATTATCAAGACCTATACCAATGGTTGTCAAAACCGTTGGTATAGTTCTTGATCCTGGAATTTATTTTGGGTTGAAGGTTGATTTCTAGGGGACCTTTCCCAATGTTTTTGGCAAACAGTTGGGAAAGGTGGCCACAAATGGACTTTTCCCAATGGTTTGGCCAAACTGTTGGGATAGGTTTACCCTTTCCTAATGGCTTTTGAAAGCCATTGGGAAAAGTGGCCAAAAAGTGGGATTTCCCAACGGTTTGGCCAAACTGTTGGGAAAAAGGACCTATACAAACATTTTTTACAAACCGTTGGTATAGAAGCGTTGAAAAAGGTCAGGTTTCCAGTAGTGAAAGGATCTTTCCCTCATCCATTAGGAAATATATTTAAAGATCATAATAATAAATATAAATTATATTCTAAATCATCATTAGTTTCCCTTTAGATTTATATTTTCCATGATTTAAGATCTTGAAGATTTCTTAATTTTCCCTCTTCGACACTGCAGAAGAAGATACGGTTGACACAGTCCATGGTGTGTTAGAATAGTCTTTCTCTGGACATCATAACTACTGGAATAATTTTATGTTAAAATTTTAAACATTAGTAAAATTTATATGAAAAAATGCATTCCAATTTTGGAATCAGAATAATTTAAATTATCTAGTTGGTTCAACATAATTTGTGACCACATTAAATATAAAAAATGACAAAAAAAATTATCAAATAGAATATTTAATATTGGAAATTATTATTGATCTAATTAAATGTATTATTATGATAAATTGTTATATAAAATATAAACTTCTTTTGTTTTATAATTTTTTATTATTAAAATGTCGTTATAAATTGTGACTGTTGCTAATATAGACAAGGAATAGTGATCACAATATTAGTATGAATATAGAGCTTTAACCAATCCAGTTTACTCAGAAAGAGGAAGCGATGGCCTCATCCGGTAGACTTTCCCCTTATGAATCCCAATTTTCGGAGCTTGGAATGGAGGTGGTGTCATCAGGCTTCACTGTTGACCAAGTCCAAGCCGAGTTTCAACATGTTAAACTCGATCGGAACCACCTATGGGAGATGTGTAAGTTGATAGAGACTACAACCAGAGCGATGTTATCTGATCCACCCCTAAAGTATGTCACCATCACGCACCTTACCCTTCAATCTTATGCAGGTGTTATAAGGGGTTATGTAACAAGACTCTAGTACTATGATTATGTACATTATTTGCTTATATGGAATATACATTCATTTTATAATTGTTACTTTATAAATAGTTTTTAAGGAAAAAATACAATTTTTTGTTAATTAAGAAATTTATTTTGATGAATTAATATATTTTTTTATTAAAAAATATATTAAATAAATATTATTACTGAATTAATTTTTATATTATATAAATGACTATATAATTATTATGAATACAATTTTGATTTTTATTAAGGATTGAAAGATATTTTTTTCAAAACCCATGAATTTTTTATAAATGTCGGTTTTTATTTTAAAAGTAAAAATTAAAATATTTAAACAATTATTTATATAAAATGGATATTATTTTTGAAATCCTGATGTCAAAATTATCCAATGGTGAATTTTACATTATTTTTATGAGATAGTCGAATTTTTGGTTCCAAATTAAATATCATTTAAATATATAATTTGTTTTATGAAATCATAATGACCCAATACTGATGCAATAAAATACAATAAATATTATGTTCGGTAAATATATGTTTTTTCCATTACTATAATGTGATTTTAGGTTTTTTTGATTTATTTTACATTGCTTTAGTGGACCCTCCATGTCATATAAATCATTTTAGCTTTTTTAATTTATTTACTAGAGGGTGTGACTCACCTCCACATAAGAAAACCTATTATTTTAAATAGGTTGGAAATTTGCCTTATTAAAAAAAATATCCTCTCCCCTTTGGAAAAATCCATAGGAAAAAACCATGGGTGGGTTTGTGGTTTTGATTAGTTTTTTGTGTGGAGTCACAAACCTAAATAATAAAGAAATCAATATCCTTTCCTACATAAACCCACCCAAGCTCCCAATTCCTCTTCTCTCAAATCCTTTTTAGTTTTTTCAACCTATACACTCATATCTCTATAATCCTCTCAAGACACCCAAGATCCAAATTATCCTTTCTCAAGCACCACCCAAGCCTTTGGGATCGCACTTCCATGTAAGGGATTCCTATAATCATTATTTTTTCCATGTTTCATAATGTGGTAATAATGTAATAATTAAAATTAAAAATGCTGGGGTATGATTTATAACCTACAAATATTCTCATACTTATGTCTAAATTGATTATAGACCACATTCCCTTTCATTAATGCCTCTCATTTACAATGATTACCATGCGTAAATTTCGTAAAGAATTTCTCTTTTCTCAATGACATTTTTGAAATTATGTTTTATTATGAATCTGAATTCCATTTCTTCTACAGGGACATGTATCCATATGACCCCATTACTATCCAATTCATGTACATATTATGAGACACCCAATTATCTCCCATAGACCATTTTTTGATCCAGTATATCACGTCGTTATGTTTCCAAAATTGCACCACGATTTTCCAAACCAAAGTCATTGTGTAGTGAATACAATGCCCATTTCTCTATTAAGGGTATTCAACATTATGAACATTTAAATATTGTTTAAATAGATTCATGTAAGTATTCAAAATTCTTATATCGTGTAATGAATGATTATGTTGAATGAATCCATGTTCTATGATCCATGTGGCACACTTATGCATGAAATGAAATGTTTAAGAAGGGTGTGCCCTAATTGCGCTCAAAAAGTGGGTAAAGATTATTATCACGCGATGTCAAGTGAAATTAGGGTTTAATCATGATAATTCAAGTTCAAAAAGGTTTTACTCATGCCAGTTCATGTGCAATGAATGTTTACTCATGCTAATACCATGTTAAGTGTTGCTACTCCTTTTCCATGTTATGATAATCATGCTATATCAAGACATTATGTTCATGTTTCTTTCACATCCACTGATATTACTATTTCCTAACATATATTTTGTTCTCCATGTTACTCCATTTATAATTCCTTACTACAGTTTATAGCTCACCCATATGTTATGCATGTCTTCAGGTTATCCCATGCAATGCTATGTATGAGGGAATGTAGTGGTCATGGGAAGGAAGGTTTCAATAAGATATTATGCTTAATGTTTTACATTGTTATGTAATTTTCATATTCTCTAAAATCATTGGACCTCTCAGTGTTCTATGCTGTATCATTTGAAGGTTTTATGTAGTAATTTATGATAAGTGTGTAATAAAAACAGGGTTTTTATAGTTCATATCAGAAGACCAGATTAGATATTGTTGGGATTAAGATTAGAAAACCCTAGTGAAAAGCCATATAGATAAGAATAATTATAATAAAAACATCCCTATGTGTTGGTGAGCATTGAGTAAGTGGTTTATATTGCAAATACATCCATATATAGATATGAACATATAGAGGAAGCTCTGGATTAGATTTACCTAGGATTTAAAAATCTGAAAATGTGTTTCAGGCATGGCCTGGGGTATCCTAGTACATGAAAATGGGCCCTGATTAACTCTTTCTTTCGATAGACCCAGGGGATAGGCTTTGGTAAATTCCCAATATTAGTATAAACAATTATTAAGGGAATAATAAAATCCTATATGAATATATTTTGGGAAGTAGATCATGGATAACATATATAAAAGCCTATAGATTCACAAGATAAGGAAATAAATGTTATTTATAATTCACTGATTTTTTCTATGGATTACCATTTATGTGTTCCCCCTTACATTCTTTTTATTATAGCCAATGGTTGATAATAGGAGGACTCAGGCTAACAACTGATGTAAAGACCAATTTGATGATTGTTCTAATGAGTTTCCCAATCTAATGGGAGTAAGAATGGTAAAAATTATCACAATACTGTCCTAGTAAACTCATTATTTGAATAGAAACATTGGTGAAGAAGAAAATTCAACCCCCCTAAGAATATATAAGTCACTATCAAAAGAATCATGAGATAAAGGCCTCATACTTTTATTGGATCGTATGATCCCTCAATCTTTAAACAATGGATCAACTCCATTTAAATGATCTTCTTCATCCCTTAATATTCTGAACAAGAGAATTTTCTTCTGGCTACATATCGTATCGAGGGTGAAGATGATCAATGCTAGACATTGATTAAAAATATGAAGCTTGAGGAGGAGATCGAGTCGTGGGAATATAGGGATTTCTAGAACATTTTTTTCGATAAATATTTTATGTGCACCCTCTAACTAATGATGGATAGGTACTTTCCTTCCCTAGAGAAAAATGATGATGAATACAACAGAGTGTATGAGGAAAACGTCAAAAGTCATGAATGATGTCCCTTTGGCATTGTCGTTACCCCCAAATTCAAGGCTGACCGCTTCTTTGGTGGGTTGAAACCTAACCCGCAGAACGCCTTGGCGATCCATGACTTCGATAGCTATGAGGAAATTTTTTTATTTTCCCCCATGGTTGAAATGGAGATAGGAGAATCTCAGGGGATCCTAAGTATATGAAGTGTAATTTGGACCTCAAATCTAGCAGTCTAATGGAAAAATACAATGGCGCAATGAAAATTCTATAGACCACTTTCCAAAGGTGTGGAATGAATCACCCTGAAAATTTCATGATGCGGAAGAGGAAATTCATTAGTTTTGAAATAGAAGGGCACCAATATGATAAATTATGATAAGAAAGACCCTTAGCTACAATAGAGGAGAGGAAAACTTTTTTTGACTCTGAATGTGTGGTTCATTTCTTCAACTAAAAAGAACGTGGAACCTTGAAAATCACTAACCTAAGCCAAACATGTTTGGAGACATCCAACAACCTCCAAGGTAGAAAAGGTGGGTTTTTTCCATCACTTATGCCGAAGTGAACCCTGACAGCGAATTGGTGATTGGTATGCTTGATATTTATTCATGAATAGTTAACATACTTGTTGTTCAGAGTGAAATCTCAAGAGTGTGTGAATTGAGTTCCTACATAAAAATTCTTGTTTAAAACTTGTGTTAAAATAATCCCCAAATTTTAAAATGGCCTAGTTAATTAAATAAGAAGAGATGTAAATGTCTATTTGGTCAACAGGTTTCTCAAATGGTGATTAGACCTCAATTGAATCTGTGTAAAAACACTTCTTCATCTTTTGATACAAGTTTTCTGAATTCAATATATACACACACTAACTAAAACTAACTATCAAAGTGAATTCAAAATAGTTTTAAGTTTTAGAAATTATAAGCAGTGGAATATAGATAAAACATAGTATCGTAAAATATAGTGCATAGATGTTAAAATAAAATGACTAGTCTCAAGATGAGACATAATCCTCTCTGCCTAGTGATCACCTACCACCAAGCAGTTTATATAACAATAAACATGATAAACAACCTATATCGAGCTTTACAATAGTTCTCAAAAAATTTCTATGGTTTAAACCCTCTTACATAGTTTTTCTTTGAAAAAAATAGCACATACGACACAGGTTCTATTCCACAGTTGTACATGGGAAACAATATACAGATGAGGTTTAATATGTAGATATTCAGTATCCTCCAGTTTAAGCACAAGAGATAGTGTATGTAATATAAATAGAAACAATCTTCTCAGATATATAAAATAAAGGGACACAATAGAGCTTAAGATAATAAGTATGATTTTAGAAAGAATTATGTGTTAGCAGTTCAGCTCTTGACCCCTCAAAGTGAAGAATTTGATGTTAGAGTCTTTGTCTGAAACATGTCTTCAAAACAGAGAGTCGCAACTCCAAGTTCAAACTTTTAGTGTTCTACATCTGTTATTGATCAATAGTTAATGAGGCACATAAGGAATTAGTGAGTTTCTCTGAAAATTATATTCGTGATGCTTGTATGTTTTTTGAGTTAGTGTTGGATAGTTGTGCTTTGATCTAGCGAGTAAGCTCTTTTGCACATTGTATTCCACACTGCATCACATGCACGTATCTCTCTCTTTTTATAATTTAGTTCCAACAATAGGAATGAGTAGATCATTTTTTATTTTTCTCTTACCTCAAACTGTCCCAGGTACAGTCTCTTGAAATGATTACAATCGGAATTATTTAATTTCAAAATCATTTAATTTATTAAATATGATTGTTAGAATAATATTATGAATTTGACAGAGTATGGAAGAGTAACCATCGATAGACTGGTAATGGTAGCCATCATATCGGTATGCTTCAACAGTAGGTTCACATTGGAAACCTCCAATTGTAACATTCCATCGTTGATCTTCCATTAGAATCCATGAAATCGTGTCCATGTTACGGTAACCTTTGCATTGGTAACCATTTACATAGATAAATTCTTCCCTGTAATCTTAACCAATTAAGTAGTGAGATTGAGATTATATGAATGTTACTCTATAGAAACATGAAACATTAATGAAACATGATTATCATATAAATGAAACAAGATTTGGGATTATCAAAATTGGTCATTCCAACAACCTTCCCCTTCTGGATAATCACAAATTATGTCATTGAATCTTTTTCTTAAATAGATTGGAATCAAGGATAAACATATCTTCTAAGATCATTATTGATGTGATCTTACACATATTGTACGGTGAATACTATATTGAGAGACATTGTGGCCAGGACATATATAAACACATAAATTACCACATCACCCCCTTTGTGATTGAAAAAAGGCATACATAAAAAAAGCGAGAACAAAGATTGTTGTATTAATAAAATAGAACTACTATTGAAAAAAAGAATACATCAATCCATATCAGCTACGACTGTTCATAGTCAATCCATGTCAGAGATGTCCAATAGAGCTTGGACTTTTGAACATGATGAGGTAGGGTTGGAAGGTGGAGGGATAGGCTGACGAAAGGCAGCTATCAGTTTAGGAGGAGCAGCCACTGGGGAATCAGTAGACTTATAGTAAGTAGACCTCTGAGTAATCATGGCCATGAATCTTATGGGTTCTTGGAAGGAGACATCAAAGGAGAAGTATAGGTAAAACCTGAGGTAGCTGAAGAAGCATGAAAATCAGGAAGAACAATGATGGGTCTACAGTCCACATGGAGGAAGGGTAACAAAATATTAATGATGTATATATTGATGCTCCCCCCTATTTCCATAGATTATATGAAATCATATTTCTTTTCCATGAATTTCTCTAGGGTTGGAGTCATCTCTCTATGCTTTCTCACGTGATCATTAAATGCCTAAGTGATTGGAGGGAGTCTGAAATTTTCCAAAAGTAGCTTAAAGTAATCATCCATCTGATGATTTGTGCATACCTGTTTGTAATAGAAGTCAACTTGATCCTTGATGGCCTTATAATCTTGAGAATATTCCATTAAATAATTTCCCACAAGTTTATGAATTTCCCTAGTAATGTAAATTACCTGAGATTCTACGGTACTAGCACCATAAAATTTTTCCACTTCTTCTCTCACAACGATTCTAAAGGCCTCAATATCAACTGGAGGAGAGGCTAAAATTGATACAGATGAATCCAGAGGTTCCATAGTGAAATCCACAGTCACTTTAAATGATTTTGTTATCCAACTGATTAGCCATTTTACATCATCATCTTGGCCTTTCACATGTGTTTCCATGGACTTATGAAATTACTTAAACATTATAACCATTTACTAAACAACACTTTTAACTAATATAAGGTCTTGGTCCACCTAAGCCCTTGGAGCCATATATGCATCTAAGATGGAAAGAGACTATTTCATTGATTCCATAGAAACTGTCAATGTTCTTACCTGATTCTGACATTACTTGACTTCATGTAACACAACTGAGTGAGAGGTAGAGACTATCATTTCAATGGCAGATTTCATGAGTTCATGATTGTGATCTATGGTGCTCGATATCTCAGTGTAAATCTCATTAAAATTCCTCTTCAGGTCTGATTTCAAAGAAATAAATTCACCATTCCTTACATAGTTTTGACGTAATAGAACAACTTGTAGTACACTGGTGGTTTTTTAGATAGTAGGAATTGGAATACTTATGACTTTCTAGTCATCATCACAATATTCATAATACAAGCCTAATACCACAAAGCCATGAGCATATGTCCATTCTTCTATCTCATGAGAAACATCTAATGACACTGTAGCAACTGGTTCCTACCCCTAACTTGTAGCATTATCTTGATCAGCCACATAAATATCAATCATACCTTCTTTTATCAACATCATTAGCAGGACTCTTCACTACAACATCCTTCATAGAATCCACAACGACTTCCAAAACAAGTCCAACATCAACTAAATCAGTCACTTTGTCATTTCCACTTTCTACCCTTTATGTATGTCCAATTAGAGGACTGAGACATAAACATTCATATTCACTTTCAGCAAAAACACTCTCAAAGTAATCATGACTTGAATTAGTGTCCCCATCCTAATCTACGGTATCTCTAATGTCTCTTAAGACATTTTTCGCCCCTTCAACTTCACTCGTTTCCTCATCACTATCCATTATGATAGTCTCCTTTCTAGAAAATATATTTGGTGGGCTACAATTTCTAAAGGATTTAGTATTAGCACAAGGATATGAGTGAAGGTTTGGATCACTCCTATTACATATATAAGAATCATCTCTTTCTTGCACAACATCCACCTCTTCTTATTCATCTGAATAGGATGGCTCTACTTCACCATGCATAAGACCAGGGTCTCTCTTATTCTTAGGCCAAGTAGGACGAGTAACAGGGTTAAACTCTTAATAAATCATAGCCTCATCATTCACCCATTTCCACATCCACGGATTCCAGTTGATCGTCATAAGATTGAAAATCACTTTGGTGATGCAAATCTTTCAAAACAACAGTTTCCTCCTTATATCTAGTAAATCATTTCACTATCAACATAAGAGATATCAACTTATCATGAAATTGTGTATTGGATTTGAAACTAGGTTAGGTCATATCTTCTAGTTGAATCATCAAAATCCAAGATAATTTGATCATTTGTTTGTGCTTTAGCAGATAAAATAGAAAAACATCCAGAAACATTGAATTTTCCACATCCCCTCCCACGGGACATAGAAAATGCATGGTAAACTTGAAAATCATGTTATCTTCTAATACCAATTTAGCAGTGATGAATTTTCTAGGAATTCCATTTCATGTAAATTCAGATAATGATTATTCATTGAAGAATAAATCACTAGTAGGAGGAACCACTTTTGAGAAATAATCACAAATACCTTTATTTGGAACCCTCAAGAAGTCATCCCACTCAACAGAGGAGAAACTCACACTTACTCCATTTACATTGGAAGCCATCTGATGCTCATCTTCAGACTGCTCAAACATGAGATACTAATAAAATTCCATAACTAATTTTGGGTAATAGGGTCTGTTATTGTTTTAAAAACACACAACCCATCTCTGATCTTCAGGTGCATTTAGTACTAAAGACCGGTTTGATAGTAGCCACTCTCAACATAATTCTTTTCAACAACTATTTCCCTCTTTGATAAATTTGGGTTAAACACTTTTTCCACTGTCTAGTTTCCACTACTCGACTGGGCTCTAGGTCACATATGATCTGGAACATCTCCTTAATTCGAAACAGATAGACTTTTCACTCTTTTCATCAATTCATAGTGGTTCGAGGTTTCAGTAGCGGTGTAGGTTTTGAGAGATGGGAGAAAAAGGACCAGAATAGGGTTTGATGTAGATTGAAAGGTGATTTGTGTTTTATTTTTCATATTTAGGGATAAAAACAGATTAAATAAATAAGTAAATGTAGAAAATGTTTCATATTATGACTGAGAACACAAATATGGAAGGTGCCACACTCAAGACTTCTATCAGTAAGGAGGAATCTGTAACGTCTAATAGTGAGGTCATTTTGGTAAACTCAAAAGTTGATGTTATATCAGTAAGTCCTAACGGTCAGGTCCCATCGGTATGTTCTAACGGTGAGGTCCTATCGGTAAGGTCCACTGGTGACGTTCTATCGGTAAGGTCTAACGGTGTTTTCCTATCGGTAAGGTCTAACAGTGAAGTCATATACTCAATATTTTATCATACCCAGATCACGTTTGATGTAATTTAACCTCTCACAATTCAATGCCTTTTTGAATATATCAGCAAATTAGTGTTCAATACCAATTAATTAAAGAGTGATATCACCTCTTTTAAAATGATCTCTCATGAAGTGATGTCTTATATCAATATGCTTTTTCCTAGAATGAGATACTAGATTTTTAGAGATGTTAATAACACTTGTGTTTTCATAGTTTATAAAGACATGTTTGAATTGATATCCATAGTCTAGTAAAGTGTGTTTCATCCACAGAATTTGAGCACAACAACTAACAATAGCTATATATTCATCCTCTACAATAGATAATGCAACTAAATTCTATTTCTTAATGCACCATGAATCTAGTGACTTTCCTAAATTGTGACATATTCTAGAGGTTCTTTTTTGTCTAACATGCATCCAGAAATGTCAGCATATGAATAACTTTATAAACCCAATGGTTGTCCTCTTTGATAAAATAGTCCTAAATTTATAGTATACCTAAGATTTTTAAAAATCCATTTAAAAGAATTTATGTGAGACTATTTGTTATTGAATTGAAAACGATCACACATATATACACTTAACATAATGTCAGGTCTGCTAGCAGTAAGATAGGGAAGACTCCAAATCATACAACTTTAATTGGTTTGATCAACTAATTCACCATTTTCATTTGCATCCAACATACAAGTGGTACTCATATGTGTATCACTACCTTTGATAATATCCAAACCAAAATGTTTCAAATTATCCTTAGTATAATTTGATTTAAAATAATTACATTTTTATTTTGAAAATTTTTAAATCCATGAAAAATTTTATATTTCACCCATTAGACTCATTTCAAATTCATGTTGAATTATTGTTGAAAAATCATTACATAAATAATGTTTATAAGATACAAAAATTATATCATCTACATAAATTTGTACTATTAAAACATATCTAGAAATCCTTTTAATAAAGAGAGTAGGATTTTCTATCCATTTAGTAAAACCTTGAGAAATAAGAAAGGAACTAAGTCTATCATACCAAGCTCTTGGAGCTTGATTTAGACCATATAGGGATTTAGATAATTTAAAACACTATTTGTAAAATGGTTGTTTGTAATTCCATGGGTGGTTCAACAAATACATCATAAATTACAAACCCATTTAGAAAATAACATTTGAAATCCATTTGATAAATTTTGATATTCAAAGGAGCTACACCATCATGTAGTATCCTGATGTCTTCTTGTCTTGGTATAGGAGAAAAGGTTTCCTCATAGTATATTCCTTCTTCATGACTATACCCATATTCTACTAGTCTATCCTTATTTCTATCTATATTTCTTGATTCATCAACTTTATTTATAAACACCCTTGTAGTTACTATGGTCAAGGTGTTGTTAGGCATGTCCACTAATTTGTCAAACATTGTTTCATTAAAATATATTCAATTATTCTTGAATATATATCACTAAAACTTCATCATTGTTTTCATTATTGATATTTTTAGGATCAAGCTATGAAAGAAAATCTTGATGTTCAACCCGGTTATTAAGAGAAGCTATAGTTTGTGTCCATCTATTTAGATCACCTACTACAGTATCTAAAGGATTATTTTGGAGAGATCTTATACATCTAGAAAGAATGTAACTAGACACCTCGTTATTATCTGTAGGTTTAGATTCACCATGGAAAGATTCTGTAAAGTTTCCAGATCTTGTTTTTTTCACTAAGGGTTCACTATCTTTGTCATTAAGTTCTAGAATTGACTTATATTACTCAAGATGTTCAAGAGTGGTTTTGGGTTCATGTGGATCAGTATCATAAAATTTGACATTAATAGATTCTTCCACACATTTGTTTCTCATACTGAAAACTCTGTTGGAATTACTAGAGATTGAGTAACGTATGAAAATTCCTTCATCACTTTTTGAGAAAAAACTTGTCGAGATTATCTTTAGTGTTAAGGATAAATACTTTACAATCAAAAACTCTAATGTAATTAACCATAGGCTTCCTATTATTCCAATGTTCATACGGGGTCTTCTTATGAACTAGTCTATTTAAGACTCTATTAATAATTTAACAAGCTGTGTAAATATGAAGATTATAATCATTGATCATAGTCCGAGCAATCTCTTGAAGTTTCACGTTCCATCATTCAACAAATCCATTTTGTTGAGGTGTTCTAGGAGGAGATAAATTTCGAGTATAGCCATTTTATGAGAGAAAATATTCAATGTCTTCATTGTCAAACTCACAGACATGATAAATTCTCAAGGTCTTAATTATTTATCAACAATGATTTTCTAAAGACATTGAATATTTAAAAATTTTGGAACAAGATTTACTTTGGTGAGCTATAATGTATACATAGGTATATCAATAAAAATTGTCTACAAGAGAATAAATATAGTGCTTCCCATTTAAAATTGAAAGTCTAGATGGTCCAATTAGGTCCATGTGAACCAAATCATGCGGTTGCGAAGTACAAACTTATTTATTTGGTTTGAAACAATCTTTGTGATGTTTTCCCTTTTGACAAGGATTACAGAATTTGTTAAGAGGGAATTCCAATTTAGGTAAGTATCTAAATAAACCGTTCCTAGTTAGTTTCCTATGTGAGTGCACATTGTAGTGTCCTATTATTCTGTGCCACAACAAGGATTAATAATGAATCACATTTAATCAAGAAATTGTTTCCTTAATTAAAGAATTTATGTCAACAACATATACATTCTCATTTCTGAGAGTAGTAGAAAATAAATATTTTTGGGAAAAAACATTGCATGCATTATTTTCAAATTTAACATTGAATCCAACATCACAAAACTATGAAATACATATATGATTGTTTTTACCCAATAAACAAAATGTATTTTTGAAATTAACATAGTATTAGGGTTTCCAATTTGGCATAATCCGATGATATTACCATTAGCATTATCATCAAATGTGACATATCCACCATCAGATTTAATTAGACTATTGAAACATGAATTTTAACCTATATTATGTCTTGAACATCCACTGTCCAAGTACCACATAGTTTTATTGGAGCACTTCGGATAATTTTCTTGATAAAAAAATAAGTGTGAGGTAACTTTGGTGCACTAATTTTCATGGGTCCAGAGAGGTTAGAAAGTATAAAATTGGGGTCTCATACTTGTCTCATAGGTTTTCAATAACCAAAAATATATTTTGAGACATGAATAATTTGTTTGGTCATTTAGAGAATTTGTTTCAAAATATGTCCATAAATTGCACCAACTATGAACTGCCCATATTTTTGAACATATTTAGTTTTAATAATCCTTCTATATCCTAGTTTGATATCCTATACCAGTTGTGTATTTTGGAGAAATTAGTTTCCCTAGAAACTGGGTCAAGGAATCTCTACTTGCAGTAAATTTTTCCAAATCCTTTTTTTATTGATCATTTGATAATTTCTGTTCAATATATTATTTTAATATGTTATCATATTTTTATTTCTCAATATCTAGATCTGATTAGTAATTAGCATTTAATATATGTTTTCTTTTCAATAGTTAGTATTTATCCTTCAGATAATTATGGTATTCTCAAGTATTCCATAGTATTTGAACAGTTCATACTTAGTCATATATTCATAATTGTTTGATTCAACTTCATTACCCTAATAATATTCATCGGGAATAAGGGAATTGGGTGTTACCACCAATACATTGGTCATGAAACAGAGATTTGCATGTTTATTCTTTTCACTATTAGAAGTTTCGAATCCACTTGAGCTGTTATCTGAGTCACTATGGGTGGATTTCATAGCCTTTTTTACATCCTATGCCCTTGTCTTCATACTTATTCTTGAATTAAAGAATGGGGAAATCAGCCATCACATGACCTTTGCATTTACACTCATAACAGACTCTATCGGTTGTGTTGTCATTCCATTTTTTGTTTTTTTTCACTTGCCGTTATTATCATACTTTCTTTTGTAGTTTGATTTACTAAATACCATTTTATTTAAGTAAGACATATTTAATCTCCTTGCATAGTGAGCCATATCACCATCCATATTAGTGTGTGACTCTTCCCTTGAAGAAGTATCTATAAGATCTTGAACTTTTTCATTATCTTTGTTCCTTGAGGTAGGACTCCCGAATGAAACACATTTATTCCTTGTTTCTTAATCTACTTCTAGATTCACATTAAGTTATTATTCATACATCATAAGGATTCTAATTAGTTCCTTCACTGGTAGTTTTCCTGTGTCACAAGATTATTTGATAAAAATAGAAGTTACTATCCATCTGTTAGGAATGCATTGAAGCAATATCATAATCTGGTCGTTACTGTTGACTGGTTTCCAAAGAATTCACATAGTATTCACAATTTTATTGAACCTGTGATAAATATCAGAAATAAGTTCATTAGGATTAATTTTGAAATTATCATATTAAATAGTATATGTATTCAATATCATTTCATTAACATTGTATGCTCCCTTAAGGGAAAAAAATAAAGTATCCCAAATTTCATATGCAGTTTTACAAGAAGATATTCTGCTGAATCCTCATCACCTAGAGAATATTACAATTCCTTTATTTCAGTAAAGTTATTATTTTATTTGGATTATGTCAACATGGACTATGTGTCCTTAGTAGTAGAAATAATTATATGTTGTTCTTCAATTGTGCCTAAGATTTTAGGTCCCATTCTCTCTAGATACATATTCATTTTAAATTTCCACTGATAATAGTTATTACCATTAATGAAATGAAGACTGTTAGAAAAAGCACGCTGAAATATATTTTTCATAGTTACATAGAATTTAAATAACTGAAAATTTAGATATGACATAAATTTTAAGATCATTAAGATACAACTAAAATCACAGTTGAAAAGAATTTGAACAGTGGTTAAAAGACCACTAATACAAAATGTTGGTTTGAGTGGAATATCAATATGGGTGAATTCAGTTCCTACTTAAAATTTATTTTTAAAACAATTTGTTAAATGTATCCCCCAATATTAAAATGGCCTAATTAATTAAAGCAGTAGAGATGTAAATTTCTAGCTGGTCAACATGTTTCTCAAAGGGTGATTAGCCCTTAGTTGAATTGGTGTAAAAACACTTGTTAAACATTTGAAACACATTTAGTGAATTCAACATATAAACACACTACCCAAAACAAACTATCAATGTGAATAAAAAATAGTATTATGCTTTTGAAATTATAAGCATTGAAATAGAGATAAAAAAGATTATCGCAAAATATAGTTCACAGAAGTTAATACAAGAGGTTCAGTCTCAAGTCGATTCTTAATCCTCTCAACATGGTGATCACCTTCCATCAAGTAGTTTATATAACAATAAACATGATATACATCTTGTATCGGGATTTACAATATTTTTCACAAACTATCCATGGTTCACATTATCTTCCACAGTATTTTATGGGAAAAACAAACAGCAGAGTCCACACATGGTCTCTTACACATTAATATGTGGGAAACTAAATATAGGTGAAGTTTGATGTGAGGATATTCAGTATCCTCCAGTTGAAGCATAGGATACATTGTTTCTAACAGACATAAAAACACCATTCACAGTGATGTAAAATAAAGGAGCATTTTAAATATTAAGATAAAAATATTGAGTTTAGAAAGCTCTGTGTGATCAAATTTCATCTCTTGACTCCGCAAAATAATGAATTTGATGTTAGAGTCTTTCTATGAAACTTGACGTCAAAACAGAGTCCTGCAACTCCATGTTATACCTTTTAGTGTTTTTCTTCAGGTGTTGATCAAGAGTTTATGAGGTACATAAGTAAAAAGTGAGTTTGTCTAAACAATTTCTTCGTGATGCTTGTATTTTTTTAGTTAGTTCTGGATGGTTCCCTTTGATATAGCGAGTAATATCTTTTTCATTTTCTATAACACACTGCTTCACATGAGCGTATCTATTTTTTTATAATTTAGGTCTGAAAATAAGAATGAGTACATCACCTGTGATCTTTCTCATGCCTCATATTGTCCCTGGTACGGTCTCATGAAATTTCTACAATCAACATTAATTAATTTCAGAAGAATTTTATTTATCAAATATATCTGTTAGAATAATATTAAGAATTTGACAAAGTTTTGAAGAGTAAGCATTGGTAGACTGGTAATGGTAGCCTTCACATCGGCAACTTCCAATTGTAACCTTCCATCAGTAGCCATGTGATAGTGACCATGTAACGGTAACCTTTGAATCAGTATCCTTTTACTTAGATAAATTCATCATTTTAAGCTTAACCAATAAAGTAGTGAGAATGGGAGTATATAAATGTTACACTATAGAAACCCAAATACTTAATGAAACATGATTATCACATAAATTAAACATCATCTGGGATTATCAAAATAGGTGAGTCAAAAAATAATTTTGGATTCTGGTTCTACGCATTGTTTTATTTTCTGAATGTTTATAAGAAAAATTTCAACACCGCCACAAATCATGGAAGTGAATATATCGGTGAGTATCAAAAATGGGGAAGTCATTAAATCCCCTGAATATAACTCCCCACTGTCATAATTTGAGGATTGAAATTCTCGGAAAACCACTTCATACTCCCTCTAATGGAATTTTATGCAATTCCTGGCATGTATTGACTTTCCCTATATAGAGCCAACTTTAATTGATTTGAGGAGGAAATAACTCTCTGTATGGAGAATTGGCCCCCAATTATATACATGTTCAAAGAAGAAGATGAATCTTCATTAGCATTATCATCTCAATCGTGGATATTATTTCCCCATGAGCATGTGTATCTGGATCAGATGATTGAGACCAAGGAAGATACCATTTTGAATATGTGCATATTATGAGGAAATTCATGGAAGGGTTTCGTGAGTAATTTCTTGGTCTTCCTCCAAGAAGAGATGTTTAATGCTCAATTGATCTTATAACTGGGAGTTAGAAATATCCTGTACACTATATATAATGGTAGGTATAGAGTTTGATGAGCTAAAGAAAAAACTACATGAGAATCTTGGTAAAGGGATTATATACCCATGTGCTTCACCAAAGGGTAAACTATTCCTCTTCATCATGAAGTAGGATTGGTTAAATCTCCTTTTCATTGATTAATATGAGCTCAAAAAATCATGATAAATAACATGTATCCTCTTCCACGAATTGATGTATTTTTTGATCAGCTGTGTGGATCACAATAATTATCCAACATGGATTTGTGGATGGGAGATTTCAAACTAAGGGTGAAGAAGGAAGATATCCCCAATAAATCATTTTTTCACAAGATACAGGCACTATGAATTCATATTTATTCTTTTAGGACTCACTAATTATCTTGAAATCATTATTGACTCGATGAATAGACCTTTTAGATATTACCAAAATAAATTTTTGGTAGTATTTATAGATGATATTCTGTTATACTCCAACACCAAGGAAGATTTTGAGGAGCGTCTAAAAATTTATTAGAGACCAGGAAGATGGAGAAGCTCTATGAAAAGTATAGCAATATTGAGTTCTGGTTAAAGGAGGTCTCATTCATGGGCCATATCATCACAAGCAATGGGATATATCTAGATCCCTCGAAGACAACTAAAATAGACAGATGGTCAAGGCCATCATCAATAACAGATATCTGTAGAGTCTTGGGGTTAGCTAGATATTGTCACTGATTTGTGAGAAATTTCTCATGATTGTCCTACCATCTTATCAAGCTAACTCGGATGGGAGTAAGGTTTTCTTGGAGTGATGAATTTGAAGAGAGATTCGAGGAGTTAAAAAGGAGGGTTATCCATGTGCATGTTCTCACATTACCCCAGAGTGGAGAAATTTTTATTGTGTTTACTGATGCTTTAAAGATGGTCCTTGGTTGTGTGTTGATGCAGAAAAATGTATATTCATGTTAATTAGTAGTTTATAAATTTAAAATAATATTTAATAAAAAAATTATTTCTTCCAAATATTATATGATAGATAAATTTTCATTAGGGACACCAACATTCATCATTTGAAACAGTGGTTCAAAATAATTTTAAAATGATAATAGACCACCACATACTTAGTAAATAAATGACTATAGTTCCTGGATTGTGTGATTTTAACTATGAATTTCCATTTTAATTAAGGTTCGCCTGTAATTTTTCTTCCCAATATAGTTCATGATATTGACAGAAATGACTCAGAACTACCAAAAACCCATGATGGGGATTCCCCAAAACCCAACCCCTTTTTACAAATAAAATTAATACTCTCTGAAACCTAGAATATAAAATCCATCTAATGTATATATAATATTATTACATGGTTATAATCCAATTATGTTTTTAAAATTATTCTACAAAATTTAATAATATCAAATAAAAAATAAGTTAAAATTATCAATTAATGAGTAAATGTTTTTCCCCTTGGGTATTCCACATACGTATTCATATATCCACCATCCATTTTTGTGTTAATAAAACATCATTTATTTCAATTAACATCATTATATATCTTAAATTCCATTATTTTATATTTATATTATATATATTTATAATAAACACAATCCATACATTCATATAATTCAATATTGAATGAAATAAAATTACACATATCAAATATTTTCCCTGAGTAACTCATTAACCCATATGTGTATGGAATAAGTCTCTTCCATAAATTCGTTGTATTTTTATAGAAAATTATCACGAAATACTAAATTTTAAATATCATTATTAAATGAAAAATTATTAATATAATCTTATTAAAACTATTGTACATGGTAAAAATCCTTTTATGATTCTGTAATGTTGAGTCTTGGAAGTATCTTTTATTGATCATGTGGGATACATTCAATGAATTGCTCCAATAATTATGTTACTATTAAGGAATTGTCACTAATATTATTACATAATCACCACACGACAAATGTTCAATTATTCCTTCTATTATTCATTTTCTATGGTCATGAAATCATACTAGTCATGCTAAAATTTTATAATATATATCGATAACATATACTAACATCATTATATTTTTTATATAATAAATATTTATATTAAACTTTATCAAATTTACACATATTGGATGTATTTATTTTTTATATATCTATTATTATTTTTGTATGTTTGACAACTAATATATTAAATTATACATATGTATATAAAATTAATATTGTTACAATAAAATAAATACCAATAGTGGTGAAGTATAAATATCCTCATGATGGAACAATAATAGTCCCACATCCTAAAGGATGAATAACTACTTGTATCCTCATTGTCAATTAGTCTACATCTGAAGCATACTTGAGGATATAGTGAGTATACTATATGATATTGAAATAGAAACTAAATAGAATATGTGAACATATAATGACTCATAAAATGGTTTAATGTTTGAAGGGGTGTGTTTTCTTACCATTGTACTATGGGATGTTGTTGATATACTCAACGATTCTACTAGTGTAATATGTGACGTTTCCATTTTACCCAACAATTTCATCAGTATAGTTCTTAATTTCACTAGTATACTCTATCATGAAAAATGTATGATACATTATTTCATTGGCGGTACTCTATAATTATGTGTGACTAGTATCTATAAAACTCACATTTATTTGAATCACTATAATTAATATACTATATCAGATACCAATTATCTAAAATATAGAATATTTAAAAATACATAAAATAACTAGTTCATTGAGTATAATTGTAAAATCATAATTATTTATTACATGTCATAACATTAATTTAATTTATAAGTATAATAAAATATAAACACATTTATAAATTTTAAATAAATAATCTGATAATTAAATTTTTGTTATTATTAGAATACATTTTTTGAGTAGTACATATACTAATTATAAGTCATAAAATTCATATTTCTGTCCATAAACAGTAAATAAACATTATAAAATTACATTCATATAATCATAATTCCTTTTATTTGTTCATATATTTATTATCCACCCATAGAAGAGTACTATATAAATATAAATATATAATGGAAAACATATTAGTTGAAATTTTAAAACGCTGGTATTTTTAAAATAAAAAAAATCACTAATAATGTTTCACATGAAATTTTGTTATTTAAATAGGATAAAATAATTCTAAATGGTTTTTTTAAATCTATATTGATCATTAAAACTAACATAAAACGGCATCATCACTTCAAATGGAAAATAAACCCTTTATGATTTTATATTAAACATATAAAAAATAAATCACAAAATAAAGTAAAATATAAATTTTAGACTCCATATATTTAATGTGATCGAATAAATTCATCATAATATTCATAATTTCAATAATAAAAAACATAAAAGTATGATGGTTTTTAATATTTTAATATATTTTTTAATAAGAAAATGGATTATAAAAAAAAATATATGTGATAAATTCTATACTATAGTGTAAAAATAATATCATGTATTCGTCACCAATGAGAAAATATATTTTATAACAGTCAAGTGTATGAAATACGAAGGGATGTTCATATATGTTATATAAAAGTATTGAAATTTAATTCAATGAAAAAAATAAATTGAAAATTTTATAGGATTACTATAATAAAATATTCATATTATTAGAATAGAAGGAATGAAAGAAAATGAAAATGTAAAACCATTAAGATTGATTTTAACAGGAAAGAAAAAATGTTTGCGTAAAATAATTATAAAAATAATAATGGATAAACAAAAAAAAGAAAGATAACTATGAGGATTTCACATGTTGTATTAGATATTTAGTGTCTTTTATGGATTTTCAACTCTATAATTTAAGGTATTTTAAATTACTTTCTATTTTGGGTGACATTATTACACTATATATATAAAAAAATTATAGATATAATTTTTTTTCATACAATAAAATGGGGAAAATATTATATTATTACAAAAAAATATAATATTAAAAGGTTTTATTCTAATTATCTGCCAAATTTATTTTTAATTTCTATTACATTGGCTAATTATATTCCAATCATGTCTAAAATTAAACCTGAAAATTTTAATAAATTTTTTAATCATTCTAGGAGCTAAAAAAAGGATGAAAGATGCATTTTTCTAAAAATAAAAAACTATAATTGTACAAAATAAAATAAATAAATATGTAAAAAAGTGATGTTTTTTAAATATCACTAAATATAAAATTTGAAAAAAAATTAACACACAATGGAGAAAAAACCCATCACATATTATAAAACCCCGGCATTAATCATTACATAATCTTGATTTAAGTCAAGAACTCACATTGAGGATCATTTCATGTTTAGAGTTTTAGGGAATTTGGCCATAACTATTACATTTCATCTAATATATTACAAATTAGACACTTCGAATCTAACCAGTTTTTTATAAAATAACACTCATTAAAAAATAACAATTATTTTCATGATAAAAATATTCTTGGAATATTTGTTTCTATTAGCCATCTATATACCCAATGGAAATCATTTCAAAAACGTGGGATGATAAAAAAATCTCAGTAAGGGTTTTAAAATGAGGAAAAAAATATTAGTCCATGAGTACATAAAAATTGATGAAATCATACTTCATTTCATAAAACATATTCTCTTTGAAAAACCTCTTGAAATCATTCGATTTATCAATAATACATCGAATTCATAAATCATTATGGTAAATTGTGGCATGCATAACATACATATATTCTATCATTCAGAAATTCATAGAGAGTTAAATATGTAATACCCATCACAGTTTATTCCCAAAATCTCTCAAAAGAAACATTGATTTTTTACTTCCATGATGTTACCAAATTAAGTGGAGAGCTATCTTGGGCTCATCCCCCTTAGGATTATCACAGAACTACCCATATTTTGTTTATCATGTAACCACCCATAAAATGTCAAAGTATAAATGAATAATCATAACATGTAAATGATTGAAATTATCAGCATATCACTCATAAATCAGAAGAAATAAATTCAATATATAGAAATATTTAATCCATTTAAAAAACTATATCAACCATTTAATAAAGATTATTTGAATCGATGTGTCCCATACCACATTGAAACATTAAAATGAATATAAATTTAAACCCTTAATGTCCTTTTAAATAAATCCTTAAACCCAATTTTAAATCCTGATCATTAATAAGATAGATTTAGAAAAATAAATATTTAAAACTTTTTAAATGATGTTTTAGTGAAAGAGTCTCGTAACACTTGAGAAACACTCGAATAAAAATAATTACAGAATATCATCAATCCAAGAATTAAATATCCTGAGAATATAATGTTCATGATATAAAATGTCATAAGTGTTGTATATACACCATATATAATATAAATGGTTTACAATATCATGATATGTTTCAATGAAAGGAAATTAAGATGTAGTCCTTTACAGAGATTGTATCAAGGACGTTATAATTTATCAATTTGGTGATTATGTTTAGTAATAGTATATCCACACAAACAGAATTGGAAATTACAAAATAAAAAAATAATGATTCGACACATAATCCTGTCATAATATTATCAAAGAAGTATGCGTAAAACCCAGTGAGTGGAAATTGAGTTTATAAATTATCATACGAAGAACATTTTGTTAAAAAAATAGAATGATCGTGTGTATTCAAAATAAATACACATAAATAAAGTATAAAAACATGATAGAACATAAAAAGTTACTTCTAACATAATCATAGCATGATATAATCAGCAATTATATGATTAACACAAATAATGGATATAGGGTTAATAAGTTCCTTTACAAAAATTCAGCAGCCTAATGCCATCACATAAAAATTCCACAAATGAGCCGATGAGAGAAAAAAGGTCCCTCATCACATGAATATAAAATGGAAATCAAAAAGGATTTTTAACAACATATCCTGACATTTGAAAATTGAAATTAAAATACATAATATAAAATAAGTCTTTGAGTAAAATAGGTGGGTTATAGGATCCCATAACTTGAGTCCGACTTGTATCATTCATTCATTATATTCCTCTTAAAATGGGTAAATACCATTGATTTGAGCCAAAACTATTTCTTTAATTTTCTTATTCCCAACGTAAGGCTTATAAGAGGAATAGAGGGATGTTGTGAACTTATTCTGGAAGAGGTAGGATGATCCAAGGTTGTTGATATATGTGAATAAATGTATTTATTTGATGCCCTGCTATAAGAGGGAGGATGGGAACTTTATGAATGTTTTGTAGTATTGTTTTATAAAAACATGATTTTTGGATTCAAATGTTCCCAACCCCATTTATTTAAAATATAAGATGCTTCACGGTTGAAAACATCTCATCCAATTGGTTTTAGACAAATCTAGGTCACAAATTTAACCTCATCATTTAGCTTTAACACTTAGTTAACTAATTAACTCTTACCATGTATTCTTGTATATTCATACTATATGGTTAATATTTTTACCATAAAATTCATATCAAATCCCATGTGGTCCATTAATGACATGTTTAAGATAATCTAATTCATTTGGTTGAATCATTGATTTTTAGGACTATTTATCCTTTAGTAAAATATTATTTGTTTTAAAAACATAGTTATGTCATTTTTATAATATTCATTTCATTCCATTTTAGAAATCCATAAAAACATGAATCTTTATAAAAAACGTCATTAATTCAAATATAACAAGTCATTAAAAGCCATAAAATTCATGGATGGCATAAAATGTTTGAAAAAATTATATTAATTTTGATGATATAATTTATCTAAATTATTCATTAATAAGTTAATCGCTACATCATAATTGTGTCATAAATATACTTATTTATTTGATGTATAAAAATTAAAAATAAGATACCTTTATATAAGAAATATTTTTATCATTATAATGACTATATATAGTCAAAGTGATCACTCATATAACCGCATATAAATATTCATTTAATAAAAGATACATGTTTATGCAACATTATTCTTTACATTAAATTAATTCAAATAAATTTAATTTTAACATCTATGTGGGTCTATGGGGTCCCAAAATCATCCCAAAGATTACCATGGTCAGACATTACACATACACTCGTATTAGGAAATTTTTTAGGGTAGTTTAATATTATTATAATATTGTTCGTTACCCTTTATTATCAGATTTAACATTTAACCATGGTAAATAAAATAATTACCGAAGTTACTATTAATAATGTCTAAAAATACAATGTACCATTTTACACAATTTATACATTTTGATTCCAAATATGGAATCCATTTTTTCGTATTGAAATCACAGAAGTTATATTAATTATTTTAAAATTATTCCTCGTTGTCATAACCATAAATTGTGTTCTTTAAAAGTAATAACTATAAAAATATTGATATGAGTTTATGTACAATTTGAAAGTGAAATTACTTAAAATGACCAAAATTGGATTAAATAAAAAATTATAATCTAATTAATAATCAAATCAAATTAAAATGACAATCTACATATATAAATAAACTGGATGAAAAGGCAGTTTTGAGGTAAAAAGCTATACTTTTAACTATTCATTAAAAATAAAATTTATCATAAAATTACTGGAAATTTATCCAAAGTAAATTTTGATGGCATAATTTTATATAAAAAGTTTATTTTGTCATATATAACATATAAATGTAACAATAACTAGATTTAAAATGGATTTTCCATCAAAAGGTTGTTAAATGGCCTTATAAATATATTAGAGCATTTCATGCATAAAATCGAATTCACTCTTATTTTAAGATTATAAAATTTACTTTATAAATATAAATATATTATAAAAACATGTATAAATTTTTTTTCATAGTTATGTTCATTTCAATCAATACAATGACAAGGCATTGACAACCATATAAAATAATTAAATAATTAAATTATTTTTTAGTATAACTCAAAGTTGTGTGCAATGTAAGATTTCAAGGAAACACTTTGTTGCATATTGAATATTCTATTGGAAACAAATCCCTTTAATGTAAAAATAATAACTTATTCATAAATGTAAACAGAAATGAAAAAAATATTTTTCTATAAATACCCCGGTCGTTACATCCTTCACCCTTTTTTAAATTGCATCCTCACAAATTTAAAATTATGATTGGAAGCATCATTGAATGTACAACATTGGAAATAGAGTCAATAAAACTATCGGTATAAATGCAAGAAATAGAAGTAAAAAGGTTACCTAAGAGAAAACATACTAGGATTCCATGTAAAAAAACATGGATTTGTATGAGAAACTAAACAAAAAGTTCTGATGTCGGGTGATATAAAACATGATCATGATATATTTAAATACCATAAAACCATATACATGTGATGGGATAAAAATATTTGATTCACCAGGATGAGAATTAAATGGAAAAAGTTTTTTAATGTTACATTTCATAATATTGATGAATTTATTTATGATATTGACTAGGAACATAACGAAATATATATAATTTTAAAATATAATTTCATTGTTTAATAAATTACATCCATAAACTCATCTTTTCTGCAAATAACGAGTACTCGAGTTGACATGGTCATCCCTAAAGGGTTAGAATCATGTTCTAGATAATCCCATAATCCCAAAAAGATGAACTATATATTTCTCCTGTCTTTAGACATTATCCAAAAACACAATGGTTATTTCCATATCAGGTAATACCCTGAAGAAAAAAATAATATAATCTCAATATTTCAACAAACAATACAGAGTGTTCAAAAAATACTATTTAATAAAAAATTGTCCTTAAAATTTATTAAAATAGTCAAAACTAAGATAGAAATCCAAAATTTAAAACCATTTGATCACATGGTCTTCCACGATAAATCATAAAATTTATCTACAAATAACATCGACTACTGATAAAGTCTCATATTGAAATTTAATTGACATAAACAAATATTCATGATAGGATAATATTTTTCATAAATAACCCAAATCACTATAAGTACACAATAAAAAATAGATTCTTTAAAATAAAATTTAAGAATTACTCATTATATGAAATCCCATAGTATTATATTTTACTTAGGCATATAGTCATCCCAAAATATAGAACGTCTTCCAAAATAGAATTTATCAATTAATTACCAAATAATTTACCTATGTAAGGATATACATTTGATAAAACATAAGTCCAAAAAATAAACTTATTCTGGATCCATAGAATCATTTAACTAAATATAATAAGTCATACATACTAGAGACATCACAGAGGCTAGTTATAGGGGATGCACCCTTGTCGCCCTTCAGTTGTGGGTTTGATTCCCATGGCCTTACCGGACACGAAGGGTTTCCACAAATCAATTGGGTTTTCCATTTTATAATCTCAAAATAACTCAAACATGTTTTAACCACAATTTTTGTCTTATTCCTCTCATTTTCATCCAAACTCATAATGACCTCAAAATAATAATTCACGATGTCTTATATATATTATCATTTTTATCCACATCCATATAATAAAACAACACTATTACAATAGAAAAAACATTGTACATTGATCATGGTGTCCACCTGGTTTCATAATAATCTTGTTCACATAGATATAAGGTACATGAATTGCAATAATGATTTCGTGATTCTTCCGAATCATTTCCTTCCATTATCCAAAAACACCTTGTACAACATGGTCCATATGGGTGTTTACAGAAAACTAGTTTCAAAAAATAATCATGAATGGTATATAATTTTCAAACCTTTGATAAACCATTATTTTTTAAAACATTCAGACTGAGTTTTAGTTGAAAATTTCAATCAATGTCCCTTTTAAAATACCATATGTATGTATTGAGATACAATAAATTAAAACAAAATAAAAATAAGTTTTGAAATCTTCTCCTTGTTCACCACCTGTTTCAAAATAATTATATTTTTCAAAATCTTGTAACAAGGATAAATATTTTAATATCAAATGAAAATACTTTCATTTGATGAAATTGTGAGAATATTGAGAATATAGGTTTGATTAAATAAAACCCATGATCCATGGTGGTATCTAGGTATAGTGAAGGTGTATGATATATCAAAAAACTTCGTTCAAATGAGTTGTATGCTAGAAAATGTTTCACAATAATTCAAACATGATTTTTTAGTAATTATTACAAGAATAACATGAGTAATATATAGGAAATTTATTTAAGATCCACCTCCTTTCTTGTGTGACTGTTCTTCCTTGATTTGAAAATGTTATAAAAAACTATTTTACTGAATGAATAGACACAGAGACTAACCATGTGGTTATCCAAAACACTTAATGCCTAAAGTTGTCTAATAATTTTCTCTATTACCAACTATAATGAAACACTCTTAATCATTATTAATATCGAGTTAACTCATGAATTAATAGTGAGGATTGTATCATGCTTAGTGTTTTAGAGAATTATTCCAAAACTATTACATTACATATCAAATATTACAATGTATACACTTCTACTCTAACCAAAATCTCTTAAGTGAAACATTAATGATTACCCACATCACGTTACCCAATGCATTGGAGATCTATCTTGGTTGCACCCAACCTAGGTTTATCACGGAACCACTCATGTTTGGTTTATCAAATAACCACCTGTCAAATTTCCGATTATCATTAAATAATTATTACACATAAATGATTGAAATTAGAAAATTTTAACTCATAAATTAAAAGAAATATATTAAATATATTCAAATATTTAATCCATTTCCAAAACCATTTAATACATTTGATAAGGAACTTTTTTCAGGCAAGGTGTCCCATACCACATTAAAACATTTAGAGGAATATAATTTTAAAATCATTTAATTTAATGGGAATTGTTTTGAAAAATAAATCTTTTAATCTTTTAAAATGATGTTTTATTGAAATAGACTCTTAAAATTTAAGAAACACTTGAATAAAAATACTAACATAATAACATAAAACCAAAAATTAAATACCATGAGAAAACTGAAATTCATGATGGAAAATGTCAAAATCACTATATATACAAATTATATCATATTAAATGTTAACAATATCACTATATTCCTCAATGAAATAAGATTGATATGTTGTCCTTCACAAATATTGTATCAATGACGTAAGAATATATCAATTCAGTGATTATGTGTAGCAATAATATATCCGAACAATCAAAAGTGGAAATGACAACACAAAAAAAGAAACATGGATTCCACACGTAATCCTAGAATAATAAAATAAATGATGTATGCATAAAAACCAATGGGTGGAAATTGAGTTTATAAATTCCTTTACAATAATAACTTTATTAATAAAATATATAGATTATGTGTATTCACTATAAATAAACATAAATAAAAAATAAAAAATGAGGTTGGATATCACAATTTTTTTCTCACATAATCATAGAATGATATAATCATGAAGTAAAATATTTACCCAATAAATGTAACTTAGGTTATGAAGTACCCTTACAAAAAATTGGCAGCCTAACGTTGTCACATAAAAATTCTGAAAATGAGTCGATTAGTGAAAAAAGGGTCCCTCATAACTTGAAAAAATTGAAAACAATAAGGATAAGGAAGAACATATCCCAACATATGATAATTTAAATTAAAATCGAAAAAATAAAATATGTCTTTGTGAACAAGTGGTTTATGAAAGGTTCCCTTACCCTGAGTTTGACTTGTATTTTTTATTCATTATATTCCTCCTAAAGTGAGTAACTCCCATTTATTTGAGCTAAAAAAATCATAAATTTACTCAACCAAAGAGAAGGATTTTTAAAGGAATACAGGGATATTGGGAACTTATTTTGGTAGATTTTGGATGATCCAAGGGGCTTGATAGGTATAATAAAATGGGTAGAGTTGAAGCCCTTTTATAAGAGGGAGGATGGGCACTTTTGAAATGTTTGGAAGTATTATTTTATTATAAACTGATTTTCGATTTCAAATGGTCCCAAACACATCTATTTTAAATATAATATTATTTTGGGTTGAAAAAATCTCAACCAATAGGTTTTAGACACGTATAGGTCACAAATATAACCATATCATTTATCTTTAACAATTAGTAAACTAATTTTACTCATACCATGTCTTCTTGTATATTGAAAAAATATTGTTAATATAGTTACTCTGAAATTCCAATTGAACTTTAAGTGGTTAATTAATTACATTTTAATAATTATATATTTTATTTAGCTGAATCGTATATTTTTATGACTATTATATAATTTAATAAAATAATATTTGCATTAAAAACTCATTTTTTCAATTTTTATACTATTTAAATCATTACTATTTAAAATCAATAACTATTTGATTATTTCTAAGAAAAATCATTAATTAAAATATAACAAGTCAATATCAGCCATAAAATTCGTGTATAGAAAAAAAGTTTCAAAATATTTTTTTATATTTATAATCTCAATTATTTATGTTATTAATTAGTAATGTAATCACTACATCATCACTCTGTCATTTATATATTTATTTATATATTTTCTATAAATTGTGAATAAAATACCATCATATAAGAAATCATTTAATATTTATAATTACTATATATATTTGATGATATGACTAATATAACCCCATATAAAAATTGATTTAATAGAAGGTATAAGTTTATGTTAACTTTTTCATTACTTTAAATTAATTATTATAAAATGCAATTTTCTCATCCATGTTCCTCCATGGGTTCCCAACATAGAAAAATGGTTTCCCATTGTCAAAAATATCTCATAAAATAGGATTAAGATACATGTTAGGGTAGTTTAATATTATTATAAAATTAATTTTTATGCATATTTTCAGATTTACCCTTTAACCCTGGTAAATAAAATTATTATAAAGGGTATTATTCATAATGTCTAAAAAAATACACTAATTTACACAATTTATACCACATAATTCCATATATGGTAACTATTTTTCTAAATTCAAAACACTGAAGATTCAATAATTAATTTAAAATTGATTACTATTGTCAAAACCAAGAAGTGTGTTTTAAAGAAGTAATGACTATCAAAATATTAACATCTGTTTTTGTCCAATTTAAAAATGAAATTAAATTCAATTTACAACATCAGATTAAATGATAAAAATATAATCCAGTAACACTTTAAAACCATTTAAAAGAAAAATCAATCTATATAAATAAATTAAATAAAAAGTATGTTTTAACATAAAATGTGTTATTTTTTAGTATTTCTTAAAATATGATCATTATCATGAAATTACTAGAAATTTATCCAAATTATACTTTGATGTCTTAATTCAATATAAAATGTTTATTTTTAAAAATAGAACAAATAAAAGTGAAAAAAAACTATATTTAAAAAGGGTTCTTCATCAAGTGAAGGTAAAACGTCCTTTTAAAAATATTGGAGTATTTGATGTTTAATATTAGATTCATTAATATTTTAACAGCATAAATTTTATTATATAAATGTAAAGATATTTAACATACATGTATAATCATATTGTAGTAATTTTTTTCATTTCCAAAAATACAACGATTAGATGATAACTACCATTTAAAATAGTAATAATATTATATTATTTTTTGGTATAAGTCAAAGTTGTTTGAAACATAAGATTTAAAAGAAACTTATTGTTGCGTGTTGAGTATTCTATTAAAACAAAATACCTTTTAATATAAAAAAAATATATTATTCATAAATATTAAAATAAATAAAAAAGTATTATGATATAACTACGTGGTTCATTACATATAATAGATAGTTTTATAAAAAAACCCAACCCCAGAAGACCAGAGCCATTGTTTTCGTTGATATATTAGAATACTATACAAGAAAAAACATCAGAAAGGATTTAATAGTTTATTAGTCTTCGTAAACTAGATATAAAATTAAGTATATCATTATATTTGAATAAAAAATAACATCATTATTTTTTACAAATATATCATTAATACCTCTATAATTGTTTTTCATATCATTCATAGTACACGTTTTGGATTCCTTGGAATGGAAAAAATAAAAGTGAGCTCAGATTCTTTATAAGATTTAAACAACATTGAATCAATCATTATTAAATGAAGAAGAATCAATATATAATAATCAACATGGTAAGGTAAGTAACTAAAAAAATATTAAATTTTTTCAGTAACATGAATAACATGAAGAGATAAGGAATAACTACTATAGAAAAGTAAATATTTAACAACACAATGCATTTTATGAGAAACATGACTATCATGATTAAATAATGAATACTTTTTTAGGTACATATATGAACCCACATGTTATTTAATCAATATAATTAATTTCATAATTAGATAAAGAATAATTAAAATGAAATATTAAATAACTCAACACACATTCAATTTAAATAGCTTTTACCATCATGAGTATATAAGAGATAAAAAACATATAATGGTAAAATACTAAAACAAATGTTATTTTATCATTTAAAAATAATAAATTAATATAGATATAATATCATTGTTAAAAAATAATTTATAATGATATCTACATTCTTACTAAAGGATATTCTGAACATATTGATGTCATGATCCCATGAATCCAAACACATCTACTATATGAAACTAATTTTTCAATGAGGTATGTAACGTTTAGATTTTAGGTTGAATCCTAAATCATATACATGTATGTGTTTTCGATGATTTTATGAAGTGCTTGGGAGTGTCTACGTATTATTTTTATATGGTATCAATGGTATTTGGAGGAAATAGTTGAGTTGTTTGGTTTTTTAAACTATGCACCTTAATCCTAACAGACCTATACGGGGGCCCCATGATTTATCTAGACCATCAAATGTTGTTTTGAATATAAAAATCTTATATAGAGGCTTTGTATTGGTGGAAATTTTATTTGAAACCATGCACTATAATCTATGTGGGGTGTTCTCTCTTGGTAGTGGGGTGCACACAGTTTTTCCAACCATCTAACAAAACCATGCGACCGCGTAAAAAAACGAAATTAACCTTTTCCCCTTACTTCATATAAATCCTCACCCTCCCTTTATTTCAATTCTAACACACAGAAACCTCACCTCTGCTCCTCTCGTTTGATGTTTCCTCCACCCATAATACTAGTACACGAGTGATATTCTACATATGACTTCTAAACTAGAATATATTTTTCACATTGTATCTCCATTGGTAAACTCTCTATTCCATTATCTAAATTTTTCCTTATTTATATTGATTAGTATAATTCTTTGTGATCTCATATGCCCTATTTTAAGGTAATTTTTCTACTCTTACATTTTCTTCTAATACTTACTAATCCATAGGAAGATATAGCAGGGTTTTCCTATAGAGTGATAAGGTAGGTGGTCTATGAATTATCCCTCAAATTCTATCTATTTAAAAATTATTTTATAGTGAACACATCGGTTTCACTGATCATTGATAATAAAATAAAATAAAAATTAAATTAAATTTTCTATAATAGAAATTAATACACTAATTATACCTTTTGATATTGTTATAGGTATATACCCTAATCCTAACTACTAAATTAGTGTGTCACATGATATTTCTTTAGTGACCAACAATGTGAGTTTCTAGGAACACCTTTTGGGTGTATTTTAATAAATAATTAATTTGTTATTAACTTCCATTAATTAAATGAATTATAAATCATTAAATGGAATTAAATTTAGTTATATTTAATGATAACACATAGCCTTGATCAATTATATTTAAATTGGAAATTTCATGCATACCATTTGTAACCATGTCCCTTATGAGGAATGGGTTTGGCATGAACCTATGAAATTTATCTATACCATGTGTATTACATGTACCATGATGAATTATATGTATATAATAAATGAGTTAATTGATCATAGTGCATAAGGAATTGTTTATTATTATATGGATGGTCTAACTTTATCCCACCTTCGATTAATAAGGTAATGATTTTTCCCTTAGATGTTTCCATTTTGTTTCACTAATCAAATTTCGCAAGGAAATACCCTACATAGAACCACACCTTCTATTATTAGATGAATTCCTCAGTGATGTACTGATGATTTACATGAATATTTTTCAAGATATTAAAATTAATTAGATGAACTCCTTGGATTCATCATGATGCCATAAGAAATGTGATTCCTTTTATTATTCTCTATGGTATCTAGTCATTAATATACATGATTTCACATTGGAATTCATCTGTGGACATGGTTAAAAATATTTTCATTAGAATGAATTTATTTAACCCCTGATAGTACACATGAACAATATTTATTGGATTCATGGTTGTGTACCCTGAGCAAGCCTATCCTTATATGGTCTGGGATACATTGATTCATTTTTAATTATTTTCATTATTTCAATTCATATCTTCTATGTTTATTGGTATTATGAACCATTATCCCATGAATAAATGATTAAATAATAACATGTTCATAGATATCCATCACTGGATGAACCCGACATGGTTAGCCAACTATCCCATGAGGAACATGATCTCAATATGGGTTATTTTTATATCATTTTTTACATTCATATACCTATACATTGTTAAATATTATATTCATTGTATGGATTTATATGGAAACAATTGGTACCTTCAATTTGAGAATATGTCACATCATATCCATGTTTCTAATTTCACCCAGTTAGATTATATGTTTACAGGTGTGGATAAGGGTAAGCTTCCAGTTATGGATTCATAAACTATTTCACTGTTATGGGAGATTTGTAAAGGATTAATGGGATAATGCTTCATAATAATTGATATTTTCTCTATTTTATTTTTTTTATATCCATGTTCCTATGCATTATATTTATTTTTTAAAGACATGACATCTATATTGTATATGGTATCATTCTTCTTATGTGTTAATTACTTATGAATCAAATTATTATGATAGTTCCACTATATTTTCTGTTATTATCACTTCAGTTGGTTATTATATATAATGTTTAATGATGTGTCCCATTTTTTTTATTAGGTTATAGTCTCCTAAACATAACACCATATACCCTTAATGCATTTCGGAATCCTATGGTGATTGAGATGGCACTCTTAATACAATTTAGAAAAATATTCCGAAAACTATTACAAGTTGAGATGGGTTAGGATGACAAAAAGTGGAATAAAATGTTTTATTTTTTTAATTGAAATTATACTTTGGGATGTAAAAAAATTTTCACGGTTTTTTTAGAAATTTTTTAATGACTATGTGCTCAGGAGTATCTAACACTCATTTGGTAGAAGAGATGAATTTCATGGGATGGGACTTGATGTTCTAGATTTTGATTGTTACAATTTATTTCATTCTATAGATGTGAAAAACATGTGATGCATCATCATATTATTATTATGGCGTTGGAATAAATTTTATCATTGGCCCATGATTGAATAGAAGCGTTGATCATGCCTAGATTTTTACACTTAATAGAATTAAAATTTCATGCACTATTCTATTCCATGTAGTTTTTATTTCATGACTCTATGAAACATGTTTTGGGTACCTTGAGTGATATACCTATTAGAAATGATAATTTATATATATAAATTAATACCAAATAACTAGTTAGTAATAATTATTCATAAACCAAAATGATGGTTCCTTATATAGTTTAGTTATTCCACCATAATTAATCAACTATATAATGATTGAGTTATGTAAATATGGATTCAATGACTAGAAAATTAGATGAATTTAATTATATGAATTAAATTTTTAATTTAAATTGTGTATGTTCCTTAATAAATTCGAAATAATGATTCATCTTGTCAAATATTCATATATTTCCACTTAAATTGTGCAACAAATTGAAACAGATTGGATGAAGTAAAATTAACTACCAATTACTATTTATAAATCATGTACATATATAAATTCGAAATAGTACATTAGTTATCTATTAAAATATATAAATTAAATAATATTAAAATATTCAATTTCATAATGATAGCTGTTAAATGGGGCTTCCAATTGAAATTTAAAAAAAATTTCTTCAATAACAGGAAACTAAATCTAAAAATTTTTTGACCCTGAAAAAAATAGTGAGCTTGAACCATACCCAACCATGTATTGGGAAGTATTAATTTTCAATTACATTATTTGAAATCATTCCAATAACCTAGACAAGGCATTGTAAGTGTTTGTAGGTGTGTGAATATTATATAGTAATCCTTGTATATCACATAAAATTATATAAATGTTATTAGTTGTTTTGAAATCCTATATGAGGTCTTTCATTATCATTAAAAACATTCAGAAACAATGTCTCCGAGTCATGCACCTAGATGGTGGTGAAGATGTTGATTCAACGGTACTAGGAAATGATAGAATGATTTTACCTTTAGTGGTGCCACCTGTGACACCTCATTCTATCGCATATTTGGGTGATGATGACTGGTTTTGATAGGTAATCATGTATCTAATGCAGACTATGTGTGGAGCTCTAGATCTGAAATCATATGTGGAAGTGTTATCCCTTGAGTTTTAATAGCATCATCCACCCATGTTTTTTGGGGATTAAGGTCGTCAAGATGTGTAGTCAAAACTAGAGTCTATGATATCGATTTTCTTGTATATCAAGAATCCTTCTGAGGGGTTAATTAAGATTTACCCTTACATGATTCATGATTATGAATAATATGGATTGATGTAATGAATCATTCTATTTAGTGTTGGGGTATTATTTGTGTGAATTTATAGTCTATTTTCTAGGAATTATTCTTCCATGAAACACTAACCGAAAATATGGACATTGTGTTAATGAACCTAGAAGAAGGAACCCATTATTTTTTGGAATACTCATATCATTATATAGACCATCACATTATATCATAGGCTATAATTGGAGATGAGATTCATAAGGGAAATAATTTGGAGGATGGGTTTCAGTTTACCATTTGAACGTAAGTAGATATAATCATGATATGCACTATTTCAGAGAGTTTATTCAAATCCCATATCCCTAAACATTTCCCAAAGGATTCTAATGGTTCAAGGAACTATGGATTAGTATGAAGACATTGTATTAGTTCCTATTGGGTATAATAATTTAATCAAGATAGTTCATAGTAATGAATTATAATCCAATGTTTATGCACTGGATGTTCAGTTGTGTTCCATTACAGTATTATAAAAGTCCATTCGATGTGTGTGTGTAACAGGGACCTAGTTGAACGTAGTGAATGTGTCTGAATAAGATATCATCAGATGTTCGATTCAAAAATCTCATATTTCTATAGTTGTAGATGATACATGATAATCCCACAATTTTGATTAGGAGTAGTAGCTCCATGTAAGGATAGGCAATGGGGAAGCACCATTTGATTAGACCAAGTATGAGTTTCAGGAGGTGGAAGATAAAATTATATTTTCAATGCCAACATTAAGAACTATTTTATGGTTTTCCAGATATATATATATATATATATAAAGGACACATATCAATCCATCGTCATGGTGTACTTTCAATACCCAAGGATTGGATATAAAGGTTTTATATTGTGTGAGGAATTGTTTTAGTAGCATCTATAATCAAATCATCTTTGTTCGATACCGGTGCCTCACACTCCATTATTTATGTAACAATTATGGAATTCCTTGGGATTAAAAATTAGTTATTCTATGGAGAGATGACACTTGAAACTCCATTGGGAATTCAATCAGAGTATGTACATAAGTTTAATCATTTTCCCCTTAATGTAGGTACTTTCCATTTATTATTGGACCCCATGTCTAAAAAATTAGAGGCTTTGATGTCATAAAAGTGATATATAGGTTGGTCTCTTATCTTTCATAGGTAGACTATATCACAATTGTTTTCATTTACATCTCAAGCTGGTGATATTTATCTTCAGAAGGGGTGAATGAGAATTTTATGAAAGTGGATATGGACTATAGAATCATTGGATGGGTGGAGTGATGACCCCCATGGATTGCTTATATATGGAATATTAGGGGATGCACAAGTCTGATACTCATCCTATAGTATATCATTTCAAGGGTCACTATATTTAGGGCTTCATGAGCATAACTTCTTGATGAACAATCTCATTTTAGTAGATTCATTCTATACCTTATGTTACTGGATACATTATTTTATGGGATTGAACATTATGATACATATATACATTAAAATCTGATAATATATATTCACACTCTATGAATTTAATAAAATATATATGAGAAGTGTTGAATAACTTAATTCAATCAATTTCAATCTTTCTTATATTTTTTGTATGAATAATGTAGTTGTCAATGCTATGAGATGGAACACTCAGATTGTAGATATTCTAGAATACAGTTATTATTAAAAAGTTCATGGATCATATATCTATGATTTATCTTGAGGCTATTGAAAGTTATGAGAAATATTTTATTATATCCTTTTTCGTATCATCATCAGTTCTTGATAGAGTGAAGAGGATTCAATGTTCGGTTCCTAATGAATTGGCCATGCATGTGATATTTCTTTGTGCAAACCCACCGTTAGTTTGTTGAGTCGAACAAGACTAAATCCTACTTATGGATTGGAATTTATGGGAGCATAAATTCATGGGAGAGGATATGATGTGATAATCCCATGATTAATAATGGGTATTTAACATTTGGATTGAAAAGATTCATCATGACATAAATCATTATTATTGTTTTCCTAGGATGAATCACCAGGTTGAATGTTTTATCACAAGGTGCTCCACCATCCAGAATGTTAAGGTTGAGTATCATCAAACATGTATCCTGTAATTAAAATTATGAGTTCTAGAATTGAATAGTGATTATGTCACAATAGAGTTTTTGACAACATTTATGATTTCACCTCGAGGTAGAAATGTTTTTTATGTATTTTTCGAAATACTAATTTACAATGTCCAATCCATTCATATCACAAAGACATTATTTGTTGATTTTTCTGGGGATACTATTCATCAAAAAGAGTATATTACCACATAGGTTCCCTTGTAATATTTTTCCTAATAGGTATTATTTTTTATGGTCTTGTATTTGTGAGTGTCTTTAGAAATCACATGGCACACATTTACATTTGATTATATATTACCACCCTCTAGCCATTATCCAGCAAAAATAGACAACATTGGTTTTAGAGTAAATTATTTAATAATGGTTCATTAATTTTGGAGACTCATGGGAAATGAATATAACAATTATATAGTTCTACTACAATGAAAATCTATAAAGTAACTATACATGTGGATCCTAATGAAGCCATATATAGAAGGTGGTTTCAATCTCTCCAATGATGGTTCATGGTAGGAGAGTTTTTTCTATTGCTTCCTTATCTGATATGGGGGACATTATAAAAGTTTATAATATTATTAATAATATTGGTACCACTCATATTATAAAAAAATATTATGTCGATATCCATCAATGACCTCTAGAGTTCGAGGACAATGGTCATTATTTAGTGTGTCTTTCCCCTAGACTAGGGTATATATTAACATGGAGTCAAGGGAATATGACATCATGGTTCATTGGAAAATTTGATATTTTTTAGAGAGGTTTTCCAGTAGAGTATCAGTTGACGTTACCTCAAAGGTAAAAATCTATTCATGTATTCATCCATACATCATAGAAATACTGATTTCATCTTGACGCTTCTCATACTTTTGATCCAAAGATGTTGAGTTTGAGGTCGATGATTACTTTGAGGATCCCTCTATCTGTATCATAAATTGGTTAATAATGTATCCTTGTGCCATGTTAGTTATTTTAGTTGGGGTTTTATAAACTCACGTCCACGTATAGGGTGGGACATGGGAGGGAGAATCTGATAAATGTCCTTAGTGGTTTGGGTTATTCAAAGATGAATTTTCCCACCCATGTACGGTAAATGAGTGAAAAGTCTCTTTATGGGGGGAAGATAATAAAATCCAATTTTTCATCATAGTTAATAACTTTAAGTTTTAATTGTATAACATTAAATTAATATTTTTTAGTGTGAATGATTTTGTATTGAAGGGTTTGGATGCTTCTGGGGATTATTTGATCCATAGAGGAATGGTTTTTAGAAGAAATAGCATAGGTGCATAGTTAGCATGTAATATGTGATATCAATTCCCCTCAAAACTTAGTACCATTTAAGGATTACACGAATTTTTTATTAACTATTAAAGGTATATTTAGACAATTAGGATTTAGATCAAGGTTGTGTATGGGTAGTACATGGTTTGTCCAAATGTGTGTAGCAGGATATGGTGTGTGTGCTCCATAGGCAATGTGTGAATATGGTTAGTGTATATTATGGTATACCATTCATCCAATCCATGAGAACTCTTAAAAAGAATTCAAATTTACATTTTTTTCATAACATTTATTAAATCATCTACCTCTCTTCCTTTCCAATCACATGTGTATTAGCCTCACCTCTACATTAATTGTTTTATTATTCCTCCACACCTAATGTGTATCTATGGGAGATCATCTTAATCCTACCTCTTAATCAATATTTGTATATGACGGTGGATTTACACTACTATTATCTCAATTGAATTACATCCTTTCATATTTCTTATTCCTATCTATGGTGTTATTTTATTTTGATCTCATATACCCAATTTTCAGAGATTTTTTCTTTCTATTTTCTATTGATCTAGAAAGGAATTAACTCTATTAGTATAATAGTTTTATTTATTTGGAAAAATGGATTATTTAGTTGTGGCCTTTTCTTACCCTTTAAACCATGAAACCCCCTACTCCTTGAATAGGTGATAGAGTGAATCACTAGCATGGATTTATTCATTGACAAACAATATTTTAGATGATCCCATGGGGTAACAAAATAATCAGTGATGGTTCAGAAGAAAAAAATTTCATCTAGGTGGGTTATTCCCTTCATTAAATCTAATTAGACACTGATTATCCCGACTATAATAGTTTTACACTTCATGAATAATTCAATAAAATAACCCTCAATGATTCTATATTTTATAATTGTGTTTATTGTGAAAATTCTAGTTTAACTAACAATTTATCCTTAAATTTTTATGCCTAATCTTTTATCATATAAATTGAAAAATAAGGCCCTAAAAAGAGATTATTATTTCATTTAATTTTGATACCTCAAGTTCAACCACAGTGTTATAATGTGTCCCATGATATTCCTTTAGTGACCATTAATATGAGTTACCCAAAACAGCATTTGGTTTGTATCTATAACGACCCATACTTTACATACATTGATATTTCCATAGAATTGATGTATATGTATTACAACATATAACAAAACCATCACATGACTATATAAGTATAGTGTCTTTAAAAACTGGGAAACATAATCAACTGGTTCATTATTTATTTACATTGTCTCCCATTTATTTCATCATAACTAGGCTCCTTTTGGGAATATAATTCTTAAAACCCTTCTTCATGACATGGGGAAAAGAAAAATATAAATGTGTAGCTCAAATTCTCATTATGGGTAAACAAATAAAATATTAATAATACACATTCATATGAACATAACATTTGTAGATATTATCATGCAGATATAAGATCAAAATATTATGTAATGAGATAAATCATAAAAGTGAAATTTCATCCCAAAATTCATAACATAAGAAATTAAATTTTGTTACATACATACATAAGCATAGAAAATAATTTCATATTAGTCAATGTTCATTACCAAGACCTTCATAGAAGACAAATCCCATTAATGAACCATGTTCACTCCACGTTCCACCCCTTTATCACTGACCAAGATTTACTTGACGTTCCAGCCATGCCTATCTCATGAGATATAAATATTTACCCAATTCATTGAAAGGATATATAGGTCCCACCCATCTGATATTGATAAAATTCTTACGTGTTCCATAAAAACATAAAACCATTCACAATATCATAACCCATGAAATCAAATGGATTTCTTAAACACCATTCCATCTTAATTGATTTTTAAAAAATATATTTCCTTAATATCATTCATTAATAATCACAATAATATCATAGTAATAATAGAGATAAAAACATAAAACTAGGAAATCTTATATGAGAAAAATATTTGATAAAACACGTGAGCATCATTCCTGAGGAAAATATCCTTTCATCTTCAAAAACGTTTTCATTTCTCAATATGTCATGAAATTTTAAAAGAAAATATTTTCTTTAGAAAATACACTTGTAAACGTGTATAGGATGCTTCATGTAAATAAGGGATTAAAAAGATGCAAAAAACCATTTATTCCAAATATGTTAAAAAATTATCCTCTTAATTTTCCCAGAAAATTCAAAAAGTACCTTGTATGGTAAACAAATGAAAGATTCCTTCCTAACCATGTAATAAAAGTCAAAATGGTTAAAAATGAATTTAAAAATATATAGTATAATATTAAACATTTAATTAGAATATTTCAATTAAACATGGATATAGATAATAAATATATCATGAAAATATTCTTACAAATAAACAATGTCGGATAAAATGGGATTATAAAAGAGATCCCTTATCTTTAGTATGATTTTCTTCTTATGTATCTGAAACACCTATATGATGATTTAAATAATGTTGCCTTTTTATTCTATAATTTTAATAAAATTTAGGATAACTTTTATTTTCATATTTTTATACGTTTGTTAGTTAAATTTCATTATTACATGTTATTCGGGTATTAAATGCATTATTTTCATATGTATGTCTTGTTGGATAAGTTCTTATTCATATTTTTTTTATAGTTATATAATAAACATCATGGTATTAGTAAAATATATATAATATTTATTCATTAAATTATTATATATAATCATGGTTTAATGATGATTTTTTAGAACGAATCATATTGCACCTTGGAGACGATAAGCCATATGCACGCATGAGCGATGATATCGGTCGCATTATCATTGAATGGTATTGGACTGGATTGTGTATAGCATATCAAACATGGTGTAATGTTATAATAACATTATATTGTTTATTTTTCAATCATTATAGACATCCATTTATGGTGTTGATTAAAAACATATTACATTACAATGTGGACATGGTAAGTCATACGTACGAACACGCAGTGATTTTAATTTTCATAGGATGGATAGAAGGTGACATAAGGGTGTTTTATATTTATAATTACATATAATTATATTATTAATAATTATTTAATTACTTTATAATTATAGAATAAAATGAGATGGTGTATAAGAAGAATGGAACATGAAAGAATTAGTAGAAGATATTACCTCTTCCTCGACATGCCTCCTTTAAATTTCCTATTATACAACATGAGATTGTCTTTTGAGAAGACCAAAACATTTATAATGTTACTATAGAAGCTGGTAAGTGAAATGGGAAGGGGTTTTTCGAGAATGAAGGCTCAAAATAGAGTGAATAGAAGATGGAGGATGTTACATTTTAAAAGAGAAGAGAGGGTCACATTCAGAAAATCTCAAAATAATAATTTATTATAAATTCAATTTCCACTAAAAAATGGTCTAAAAAACTTATTTAATGAAATTATAATATGATTTTGGTTTGAATATAAATCATAAAATAATATTTAGGCATGATTGTAAATTTTTTTATTTTTTTATCATTTTGGTTTAAACCTCATTTTACGCTTTTTAATATTACTGTAATATCTTGTTATTTACACATTGTGGTTAAATATAATTACAGTATCATGTAAAATGACCCAAAAAAGTCATTTATAAAAAATTTGGACATAAAATAAACATTTTTACCAATATTATATTTTTAGAAATTTAATATCATTTAATAAACTATTTTATGTTTCAATTTGTGTATTGTGTCGATTTTTGAAACAATTTATAATTGAATTTTTAAAAATTTATAAACACATTATTACTTATAAAATAGACAATTAAATAGATGATAATATATCAATATCATCAATAGATTTATTGTATGACATCAGAATAACCAAATTATACTTTCTTTAGTATTTATATATTTATTAATTTGAATGATTCATTAAGGAGGTAAACCCGTCATCATAATTGGGCCATATATATATATATATATATTTCTAATGTATAAAAATAATAAATAAAATACCATTATTTAGTAAATATTTTTATCTTTCTAATTACTATTGATATACTTGTAGATCAGTCATATAACCCTAAATTAAAATAGATTTAGTAAAAGATATGTGTTTAGGTTATAATTGTCTTTACATTAAAATAATTCTTATAAAATGTCATTTTCCCATCAATGTAAATCAATGGGGTCCCAAAATCTACCCATGGATTCTCATGGATAGAAATATATCATCCAATAGGATTAGGACATGTTTTAGGGTATTTTTATATTATTAATTTATTTTTTACCCTTATTTACCATATTTACCCTTTATCCTTGATAAATAAAATAATTACTGAAGTAACTATTCATAATGTATGTAAAGACCCAGAAATTTCAATGAAATTTTTTTCTTAAATTCTTTGAAATTTTATGAGTTTGTGGATTCTGATGGAACTTGATTCTGAGGCCCAGTGTGCCCAGAATCATTTTTTGAATTTTTTTCGGGTACAATCAGTAACTGTACGTTCGAGTTTTTATATCTTTTGAACTGGTGCTTGGAATTGATATCTGAGGGCACCGATAAACTCGCATCGCCGGTATTCACGTAAGGGGACCTTTACCGTAGCTGCGTTTTATGCGGGTTGAGATTTAATATTTGGGGATTTAGAATAAAAATAAATAAAATTTGTTGTGTACACATTTTATTTAGAGAGGTTGGTTATTTCCTCCCAAGGGAAGTTATATGTGGGGACCACACCCACATAACCTCCCATGAGAGGATATTTGTGAGCTGGGGCTCACACGAGCCTAATCCCTTCACATCCCATTAAACCTCCCCATTAACTCCTCTTCATTTAATTGAACAACCCCTTACTTTGAATTTTAAAATAACCCTTCATCTTCTCTTCTATATAATTAATTTTTCCAACCCATGGTAAATTAATTAGGTGATTAACATAATTAATTAAATTGGTTTTAATTCTGATTTAAATGTGTTAAAAAAATAATAGCCTTAACTATTATTTTATATTGGGGAACTAGTTGAGTTGATAGATTTTTGGGAGAGCTCTTGAAAAAAGTGTTCCTATCTTCAATGAAGAATGCCTCCGAGGAAGAACAACATTCTTCCATGATGAAGAACACTATATGATTCAAAGAACACGAAGTCTCTAAAGACACTTCTTATTCTGGTGCACTCCGACGTCAACAGAATCGACACCGTTCTTCCACGATGCCCGACTACTGCGATGCTTTTCTTCTGCGACTCGATGACGTGCGACGTCTTTTTGAGGTAGGGGAATTATGTTCAATTTTAATTGATTATAATTGTTATTGTTCTTTGTTGAGAAACATGGTTTGAGTTTGGAAAATTTCTACTACCTAAAGCGGAGGGCATGGGCCGAATGCACACAACCCAATGACCCTCTATAGTCCGTTTGTTTTGCGATTGAGGTGCATTGGAAGAGTCGGCATCAGGAGAAGTGGTGGTCGTGTGCCAGCCGCGTGCGGTAGAAGAGCGGCCCGCAACTGGGGGCGGCTCGACCAAAGGAGAACCGGCCGGATAAATCCGACCAGGAAGAAGGAATATTGTGGCACAGAAGGGGTGCCGGGCTGTGAAGGATCACGGCCCACATTCTGAGGACCACTCCGGTGGCGAACTGGTCGGCTGGGTGAAGAAGCCGCAGCATGCTGCATAGCCAAACCACGAACCTACTGAGCGGGCCACTTGCGCTAGGAAGGTCGGCCAGTTTGGAGGGCGGCAAAGCTTGGTGCCGCCGGTTATTGAAAGTGCCCCCCCGGACCGCTCGGCCATCCGCGGCCAGCTAGGCCGTGCTATGTCTGGCCAGTCCGACCCGCTGCTGGGTCGGACCCACCGAAACCAGGTTGACCCGACCCGTCATCTCAATGGGCATAACGGGTCGGGACCGTTTTCACGTAAAAGAGAATATCTTAAAGATTGTGTGTCTGATCAACGCACCGTTTGCCGCAATGGGATACATGCGACGAGGTGGTCCTTTTGCGATTCTCTATGTGAGTATTGGACGACTTTGGAAAATGTATAGGTTTTGAACAAGCATTTTTCCAACCAGGCCCCGGGAACGGAAAAGCCAATATCATTTAGACATGGCGTCCGATTGACACGCCGTCTCTTGCGTCAGGTTCCTTTTGACAAGACAGAACTTATGGATACATCAAATCTATACATCATGATAGTTTATGTATTGACCTCTTTTCTCGAGGAGTGGACCCTCCCAGAATCGAGCGTGCTGTGTGCGGGAACCCTAGAGCTGGCTGTGACTTCAATGATTACCGTACTAGAATCCTCCATGGGTTTTATGGCGACAACTATGGTACCGGAATCTTCTGTGGGTCCGGTGACAATAAATACCATACTAGAATCCTTCTTGGGTTCGACGGTGTTGATTACTGTTCTTGTATCCTACGTGGGTCCAACATTTTGACTTCTATTCTAGTATACTACATTGGTCCGACAGAGTAGCTGGTCTAGTATCCTATGTGGGACCCACAGCTTAGCTGGACTAGTATCCTACGTGGGTCTGCTAGCTTAAATGAATCAGTGACTGCATCTGATCATCTTTATCACTTTACAAAACATGTATACTTGTGTGAGTTGAGTCTTGACTTTCAATAATTACCATTGGTGTGATTTACTTTTTTCTTGTGTGGACTGGGATGTTCTTGGGCTTTAGAGTTGGAGACGAACTGTAATTTATGGCTTAGGTATATGTATGGTAATATACCAAAGTATAGATAGATGATACTTTGTGATTGTATATTTTCGTTGTGTTTTATCCTACGTGGATTCTAGGAGACCTTCGGGGGTCTTGGGTTCCCTATTACGTATTGTTATACTCACCCCTGCAAGGGCTATGCCCTCACTATGTTGTGTTGGATGGAGAATATGGACATCACTGATCGTGGAAGAGACTTGTGGATCTGGATGGTACCGAGAGGTGGACCTCCTGGCGGGACGTACACAGAGCGGACAGATGGACCCGAGGTACTGAGGAGACCATCTGTACCCACCCATCAGGTGGTATTCCCATAAGATGACTTAGATGTTGCTGCTTTACATTTCTAATATTGTACTGGACTTCAGTTGTACTGTACTTTTCAGTTGGGTTAGTATTCTGGAACATTTACCTTTCAGCAATTACTTTCATATATTGTATTAATTAGTGCTTAATTTAGCTTGCATACTCTTTTGTGTTTGTTTACTATCATAAAGGCAATGCCTTCCATTTTTATCGGGATTTATGCCTTCGGTGCTGGTCGCCATCCCTTTTCCTATGAAAGGTGGGTTTAGGGTAGTCACAACACGGGCCTCAAAGACGGGTCGTGACAAATTGTTATTAGAGGATTCGGTTCTACCGCATAACTCAAGACTCTAATCATTCATTTCTATGAATCAATTGTGTTAAGAGTTTTGATTGTGGATGTAACAGCCCGAGATTTTATGAAAAATATTCTTTGTATTTTATTAATGTCTTGTGTTGTACGCTACACCAAAAGGAGCTTGCACAACACGCATCCTTGACTTGCCTTGCATTACACGCAATCGCAACCTTCCTCGATAGCGTGTGTGGTACGTAATCCTGAGTTTCACGAAACAATGATATGCTATTAAAATATTATTAAAACTAGCCGTTATGAATAGTAATAACCACTTTTAAAAATTCTATAAATCTTATTTTTCAAAATGAACTTCATTTTTGGATTCGGAGTATCGAATTTAGCCTAAGGTGAAATTTTGGTACTTTTCGGATAACTTTCATATTCTGATGAATAGTGAAAATTACTAAATTATAATTAAAAACAACTTTTTTTAATCGAAATAATTAATAGTGATAAATCATTAATTTGAGTGGTTTTAAAGTGTATTTAGAATATATTTTTACAATTTAATACAATGTTGGTCATTGGATGTAATTGCACATTTAAACCAGACATAAACAAGTGTCAATCTTTTGATAGATATTGTTTCTTAAAAACACGCTATTTGTTTTAACAGCGGGATTTAATTATAAAATTAATTAATGCAACTTTTATGTTATGAATTTGGTAAAATAGACTTCATTTTTGAATTCGGAATATGAAATATAGCTTGGGATGAAATTTTGGCATTATTCTGAAAAACATCAATTTTTGATGAATAGTGAAACTACTAAGTGGTAGGTTAAAAACTGAATTTTGCATAAAACTTAATTTTACCGCTTCTGTGAATGGAATTTCAAAAATCCGAGAGACACGGTTAATATCAAGGACTAAAATGTGGTTCAATGAGATGAAAATAATTTTTTGGTGAATAGTAACTTTTTACTTTTTTTACCGCGGTTAATAGTAAATAGGGTAACTAAGGGTAAATATGATATCACTATTACCCTAACACATGTCCTAATTCTATTGGACAAGTGTAATTCGACCAAAAACAAACTTAGGAATAAAATATGACCATTTAGGCCCACTTGGATTAGATTAGGACATTTATTATTAATTTATTTAAAGAAGTGTTAAAATAGAAAAAATCAAAGTTTAATAAGTAAATAATTTTTAATATGGGGTTATACATAAGATAAATTCAATTTTAAATATTCATTAGAAAGCCAAAAAGATTTCCTACATGATGGTATTTTATTTGTAATTTTTAGACATCAAATAAATTAATTTCTTTATGACACAACGATGATGCAGTAATTATCTTATTAATGAAATATTGACATAATTGATGTTATAAACACCAAAATAAATATAATTTGAAAATTTTTATGAATTCCACTAATTTTCTAGGTAACCATGATATATTAATGTTGATCTAATCAACTTGGTTCGAACATTTAATTCTGTTATGACTTTCACAAAAATCATATATCAAATAGTGTCAAAATTGACACAAAATAGTTTTTAAATTAAATATTATATTATTAATTGTTATTTTATTCCTAAAAATCTATGGTTCGGCCAAATGAATTAGATAAGGATATATATATTAATAATAAACAATTTGGGGTTCGTTTGGCATGTTATAGTAAGTTTATTAACCATATAGTGAAAGAAAACAAAAAGACACTGTAAATGTTAAATTATTTAACTTAGAGTTAAATCTAATTGATAAGGTTAAAATAATATCCTAAACTTGTCTAAATTCTATTGGTTGATAGGATTTCGACCCATCCCCACTTTAGCTTCGAAATAATACCCTTTGGAACCATTATAAACCGATTTTGACTTTAATATAAAATAATATTTTGAGGTATTCCTAAGATGCCCCTCTCCTCCCCTATAAAAGGACACCTCCTCCCCCTCCTCCTCACACCAATTTGAGCACTCAATCTCGGCCAACCCCTGCCAATTTCTCCTCTCCACTTCCCTAGCAACATCCTAGAGGTTCTGGTCTTCCTCAAAGACCAATTTTAGTGCCCTAAGAGGAGGTCTCAAAGAGGCACTTCAAAGAAGAGGTAATTACCGTTACCAATTCTTTCATCTTTATTTCTTCTTCCACTTCTTCTTCTTAGGTTGTTTCATTATGAAGTAATAACATCAGTATCACTCATATACTGATATGTTATTATAAGTATGAAACAACCCTATTTCACCATCTATCCATCCTACGGAAAAAGAAATCACCGCGCGTGCGTACGTACGGAATACCGTCTCCACGCCGTGGTGTAATCTATTTTCCACCACCACCTTACATGGATGGGTATAATGGTGTAAAGAATAACTATACATAGTTATTACAACATCATATTGATTCTGATATATTGTATAATACACTCCAATTCAATTCAATATTTATATAAATGATATCATCGCTCGTGCGTACGTACGGAATACCGTCTCCACGACGCGATGAGATTCATTCTCCATGTTAACCATTTAAGAATGATTATAATGTATATATAAGAAATAATAATGAAATATATGACATTATAAAGCTACTGGATTTATGTATATATATACATATGTATGTCATCTACTTACTTCCATTTCAAGACAATAAGGAAAGGAAAACAGCGTTCATGCGTACGTACGGACTACCGTCTCCATGAACGGTGTTTTTCATTTTATTTATCTACCTATTATATATATATATATATATATATACTGAATATATATGATATATAAATCATATTTTATATTCTGGAAGTATGTAAATCATGATATAAGTAATAATGATGTCAAGAACAACAAGTCAAAACACCTACGATAAATGAAACGATTTTACCCAAAACGCTTCTTTAACATGGAATTTACAAAAGAACGGGTAATATAATGTCATAAGTGAACCATATATGATATCATAACAATGAATATGATTCTGTAATAAGTCAATAACATGATTTAAATCATTATACAGGAGGTTCGGACACTTAAAAAGCAAGTCGGACCTAAGGTAAGGGAAATATCACAATCTCATTTTTATCCGAGATTGTTTATACTTTAGTATTTACTGGGGTGTATTTTATCATCCACATCCATGTTCCCTCAATATGTAATATTGTTTCCATCCACTTACAATAGTTTAAATCCAATTTTTCCCTTAGGTGAGTTTTTAGTAAAGAATATGAAAGGAATCTTTTGTCGTTTTTCCGTACGAGGTACTTTTTGACTTTTCCGACAAAAGTACGAAGAATGTTTTTTTAACTTATACGGCACGAACGGATTTTTACGGTTTTATAAAGCCTTATTTTCATGAACCTTCCTCTAAAATATTTCATGACTATTTTTAATAAAATCTCTTTCTTTTAAAATTGTATGATGTTTTGTGAAAAGAAATTGATTTTGAAGAAGAAAGGATATTTTCCTCAAGAATTCATTTCAAGTGTTTTATCAAAAGATAATAAAGGGTTCTGTTTCTATCCATATTTTTACATTGATTTGACTATGTTGTGATGGAATTATGTTTATGAATTCCTTTATCTTATATGAATGGTTTTATGATGTCAAGTTGTTTAAGAATCCCATTTTTATTACATGGGTGATGCAATGATGTATGATTTATGATTTTGTGGCACACATAAGAAAGGATTCATTAAGAGATGGGTGGGACCTATATCTCCCTCCAATGCATTGGGTAAAGATTTCATATCTCATGAGATAGACATGGCTGGAATGGTAGGTTATACCGGTTCAGTGAAACAGGACTGAAACGAGGATTACTCGATTCCGAAAGGGACTTTGTCCACTAAGATAGTCTTGGCAATGAGTCTTGACTAACAAGAAATGATTATCTATGATTATGTGTGTATGCCACAATGAGTAATGTTTTAAGTCATGGTTTCATTTTAACTACTATGATTTATCCCATGTTATGAAATTATGCTCTCTTTTGCAGGTTAAGATTTCCAAAAATGTTATGTTCTTATGAAAATTATGTGATTGATATTTCTTTTGTTTACCCTTACTGAGCATTTGAGCTCACCCTTTTATGTTTTCTTTTCCCCAGGATATAAAGAAAGGTTTTAGGTATAAAAAAAGGAAGATCTTTGTGGGAGATTTTGAAGATCTTTCACCAGGATTAGAAGATTACGTTCCGAGTTTCCAAAGACACTAAACTATTACGATCCTTGTGTGTGTGTTTTTGTTATGTACTAAGTATTCCGCAAAAGTAATGTAAAGTCCATGTATGTCAGGCTACGGGTCTCTATAGTTGGTATCAGAGGAAAGGTTTAGTCAACCTTTGGAAACTAGGATGCGAAAACGTTAGTGAGATCCCTAGAGATATTTCTAAGGTATGTCTAGGGATGTCCCTAGGGATAAGTATACGTATAGGTTATAGTAATAGAATTACGCTAACGATCGTAGAATTAAACCTAAGATGTTGGATATTGAAGGTACTCCCCCTTTATTATGTTGTTTTCCCTAGCATGATTTTTTCCTCTCACACTATTCTTTTTGGGTTTTAGACGATGGCTGGAACCCGAAGGAACCGTGTTGATCAATGCAATGGACAATGCAATGATTGCCCTCCTGAACAAACAAATGTTATGGGAGATGGAGTACAAAATCTTATTGCTATACTTACACAAGCTATGAATCATTCTGGACTTCCAAATGAGCAGAGAAGGGAACAATATTCTATTGAGTCCTTCATGAGGCAACGTCCACCTTCTTTCAGTGGGTCTTCTGATCCACTTGTGGCTGAACAATGGATCAGTACTACTGAAAAGATATTTTCAGTTCTTCAATGTTCTGAACATGATAAAGTCATCTTAGCAGTATATCGTTTGGAAGGTGAAGCTGATCAATGGTGGAATCTTATCAAGAATACGAGGCCAAGAGATGAAATTGAGTCCATGGAATGGGACGAGTTCAAGAACTTGTTTTTCAGTAAGTACTTCCCTCGTATTCTTCGAACAAAGATGGAGAAAGAATTTCTTGAACTGAAGCAAAGGGACGATGAATCTGTTGGTACCTATGAAGCAAATTTTACAAGACTTGCAAGGTATGCTTCTGGAATTATCATCCAACCTGAAAGTAAAGTTGATCGATTTTTCTGTGGCTTAAAACCAAGTCTTTGAAGGGCATTAGCTATAAGAGACTTCAGTAGCTATGAAGAAATTGTGCGTTGTGCTATCAAGGTAGAAATGGAAGTTGGTGTTACATATCCATCTCATGGTTTTGACAAGAAACGAAAGATGGAGTTCAAGGAGAAATCTCAGAATAATGGTGAAAAGAAGATGAATGTTTCCTTATGCACAAAGTGTGGAAAGAAGCATGGTGGAGATTGTCTAAAAGGGACTATAAAATGTTTTAAGTGTGGAAAAGAAGGTCATCGAGCAGCTGAGTGTCGAAGTAATGGAAAAAGGGTTTCTAATGATGTGAATAAAGAAAACACTGGAGAGAACGCACCGCCAACACTTCAATGCTTCAAGTGCAAGGAAATGGGGCATTATGCTAATAATTGCCCTAATCCAAGGGTTAGTGATGATCAACATGAGCAACCACTGAAGGCAAAGGACAAAGGGAAATCACATGCGATCACTATTGGCAATGTTGAATATGACAACGATGTGGTGGAATGATTAAGTGTTTATGTAATCGGATTCCAAAATAATGTTGTATCATTGAGTATTGCAATATTTATTGATGTGGTATTCAAAGTGATTGAGATATTTTTTGGAAATAAGATGATATGCGCATAATGAAGACGAGAAAATGAAATGTTTAATAGTATTCATGAGCTCATGATTGATATAAGGACTAAGTGATATCATGGTTTGAGTATATAGAATTTTGAGGATTTTGGTAACTTTTAACTGCACTCATGTTTTCACTAAGTTATTCAAGAGAATACACGATTAAGGACTTTGAATGTTTGGAATGTGACCAACAAGACATATCTTATGATATGTGGGGATCAACGACAGTATTAAATCTCTGGTAATCGTTGTCACTATATTATGAGAGTGGACAACAGTATTATGTATAAGCCTAAAGATTAGACTGGATTATGTTGGACATAAGTTAGTATTGTTTAAGGATAGAAGTTTTTTCGATATTATTGATGGGATGTTATAGTAACGTAGTTCTAGAAAAAGGGACAACCTGCAGGACGGGCGACAGCCCATCGCTTCGGACAAGGCTGTAGGAATCGAACCCACAACCGAAGTGCGACTGGCCTTTATCGCCTACCACTGACCTACAGGAAGTCCATGTTTAGTAGAAACTAGTTTTATTATATTAAGCAGTATGATATATGAAGTATAAGGCCATTTTAGGAACCATATGTGATTAATATCACTATAGAATGACTTATGTATATTTAATAACTTTTTCTAACCTTTTTTTTGAGACAGATGGAATGACCCATCATTCTATCACATAATCTGCTAACACTTCACAAATAACAAATTCAACTTCATCTATTTAAGAGATGAAGTAGAAATTGTTCAAGGCACGAACAAAAGTGAGATTGTACCAAAATAAAGTAAGTATTTATTCTAAGCAAATTTTCAACTTTAGGGAAATGATCTTGAAAACCAAAAAAAAATTGTTGTCCTAGTGATCTTATACCTGATGAATCAGATGGTACCTTATATCATCACAAATCTATGGATTTGTGATTACTGGCTTTTCCATAGCCATGTTCTCTACCACTCTCCATCAGAACATGATGGTTAGATTTCTCTTCCCTATCCATATTTTCACCTATGTGGAAACCCAGTGATTAGTTTATTTGGGTAATCGTTACATTTCATACTTTAGTTTTTAAAGACAAGTTTTGGTATTCCCTTTTACGATGTGGGTTTATATTAAAGAAACTTTCAAATAGTAAACCATTTATAACCCCGACGAATTTCGAGGGCGAAATTCATTTTAAGGGGGGTAGAATGTAACAGCCCGAGATTTTATGAAAAATATTCTTTTTATTTTATTAATGTCTTGTGTTGTACGCTACACCAAAAGGAGCTTGCACAACACGCATCCTTGACTTGCCTTGCATTACACGCAATCGCAACCTTCCTCGATAGCGTGTGTGGTACGTAATCCTGAGCTTCACGAAACAATGATATGCTATTAAAATATTATTAAAACTAGCCGTTATGAATAGTAATAACCACTTTTAAAAATTCTATAAATCTTATTTTTCAAAATTAACTTCATTTTTGGATTCGGAGTATCGAATTTAGCCTAAGGTGAAATTTTGGTACTTTTCGGATAACTTTCATATTCTGATGAATAGTGAAAATTACTAAATTATAATTAAAAACAACTTTTTTTAATCGAAATAATTAATAGTGATAAATCATTAATTTGAGTGGTTTTAAAGTGTATTTAGAATATATTTTTACAATTTAATACAATGTTGGTCATTGGATGTAATTGCACATTTAAACCAGACATAAACAAGTGTCAATCTTTTGATAGATATTGTTTCTTAAAAACACGCTATTTGTTTTAACAGCGGGATTTAATTATAAAATTAATTAATGCAACTTTTATGTTATGAATTTGGTAAAATAGACTTCATTTTTGAATTCGGAATATGAAATATAGCTTGGGATGAAATTTTGGCATTATTCTGAAAAACATCAATTTTTGATGAATAGTGAAACTACTAAGTGGTAGGTTAAAAACTGAATTTTGCATAAAACTTAATTTTACCGCTTCTGTGAATGGAATTTCAAAAATCCGAGAGACACGGTTAATATCAAGGACTAAAATGTGGTTCAATGAGATGAAAATAATTTTTTGGTGAATAGTAACTTTTTACTTTTTTTACCGCGGTTAATAGTAAATAGGGTAACTAAGGGTAAATATGATATCACTATTACCCTAACACATGTCCTAATTCTATTGGACAAGTGTAATTCGACCAAAAACAAACTTAGGAATAAAATATGACCATTTAGGCCCACTTGGATTAGATTAGGACATTTATTATTAATTTATTTAAAGAAGGGTTAAAATAGCAAAAATCAAAGTTTAATAAGTAAATAATTTTTAATATGGGGTTATACATAAGATAAATTCGATTGTAAATATTCATTAGAAAGATAAAAATATTTCCTACATGATGGTATCTTATTTGTAATTTTTAGACATCAAATAATTTAATTTATTTATGACACAACGATGATGTAGTAATTATCTTATTAATGAAATATTGACATAATTGATGTTATAAACACCAAAATAAATATAATTTGAAATTTTTATGAATTCCACTAATTTTCTAGGTTAACATGATATATTAATGTTGATTTAATCAACTTGGTTTGAACATTTAATTCTGTTATGACTTTCACAAAAATCATATATCAAATAGTGTCAAAATTGACACAAAATAGTTTTTAAATTAAATATTATATTATTAATTGTTATTTTATTCCTAAAAATCTAAGGTTCGGCCAAATGACTTAGATAAGGATATATATATTAATAATAAACAATTTGGGGTTCGTTTGGCATGTTATAATAAGTGTATTAACCATATAGTGAAAGAAAACAAAAAGACACGGTAAATGATAAATTATTTAACTTAGAGTTAAATCTAATTGATAAGGTTAAAATAATATCCTAAACTTGTCTAAATTATATTGGTTGATAGGATTGCGACCCATCCCCACTTTAGCTTCGAAATAATACCCTTTGGAACCATTATAAACCGATTTTGACTTTAATATAAAATAATATTTTGAGGTATTCCTAAGATGCCCCTCTCCTCCCCTATAAAAGGACACCTCCTCCCCCTCCTCCTCACACCAATTTGAGCACTAAAGCTCGGCCAACCCCTGCCAATTTCTCCTCTCCACTTCCCTAGCAACATCCTAGAGGTTCTGGTCTTCCTCAAAGACCAATTTTAGTGCCCTAAGAGGAGGTCTCAAAGAGGCACTTCAAAGAAGAGGTAATTACCGTTACCAATTCTTTCATCTTTATTTCTTCTTCCACTTCTTCTTCTTAGGTTGTTTCATTATGAAGTAATAACATCAGTATCACTCATATACTGATATGTTATTATAAGTATGAAACAACCCTATTTCACCATCTATCCATCCTACGGAAAAAGAAATCACCGCGCGTGCGTACGTACGGAATACCGTCTCCACGCCGTGGTGTAATCTATTTTCCACCACCACCTTACATGGATGGGTATAATGGTGTAAAGAATAACTATACATAGTTATTACAACATCATATTGATTCTGATATATTGTATAATACACTCCAATTCAATTCAATATTTATATAAATGATATCATCGCTCGTGCGTACGTACGGAATACCGTTTTCCCGACGCGATGAGATTCATTCTCCATGTTAACCATTTAAGAATGATTATAATGTATATATAAGAAATAATAATGAAATATATGACATTATAAAGCTACTGGATTTATGTATATATATACATATGTATGTCATCTACTTACTTCCATTTCAAGACAATAAGGAAAGGAAAACAGCGTTCATGCGTACGTACGGTCTACCGTCTCCATGAACGGTGTTTTTCATTTTATTTATCTACCTATTATATATATATATATACTGAATATATATGATATATAAATCATATTTTATATTCTGGAAGTAAGTAAATCATGATATAATTAATAATGATGTCAAGAACAACAAGTCAAAACACCTACGATAAATGAAACGATTTTACCCGAAACGCTTCTTTAACATGGAATTTACAAAAGAACGGGTAATATAATGTCATAAGTGAACCATATATGATATCATAACAATGAATATGATTCTGTAATAAGTCAATAACATGATTTAAATCATTATACAGGAGGTTCGGACAGTTACAAAGCAAGTCGGACCTAAGGTAAGGGAAATATCACAATCTCATTTTTATCCGAGATTGTTTATACTTTAGTATTTACTGGGGTGTATTTTATCATCCACATCCATGTTCCCTCAATATGTAATATTGTTTCCATCCACTTACAATAGTTTAAATCCAATTTTTCTCTTAGGTGAGTTTTTAGTAAAGAATATGAAAGGAATCTTTTGTCGTTTTTCCGTACGAGGTACTTTTTGACTTTTCCGACAAAAGTACGAAGAATGTTTTTTTTAACTTATACGGAACGAACGGATTTTTACGGTTTTATAAAGCCTTATTTTCATGAACCTTACTCCAAAATATTTCATGAATATTTTTAATAAAATCTCTTTCTTTTAAAATTGTATGATGTTTTGTGAAAAGAAATTGATTTTGAAGAAGAAAGGATATTTTCCTCAAGAATTCATTTCAAGTGTTTTATCAAAAGATAATAAAGGGTTCTATTTCTATCCATATTTTTACATTGATTTGACTTTGTTGTGATGGAATTATGTTTATGAATTCCTTTATCTTATATTAATGGTTTTATGATGTCATGTTGTTTAAGAATCCCATTTTTATTACATGGGTGATGCAATGATGTATGATTTATGATTTTGTGGCACACATAAGAAAGGATTCATTAAGAGATGGGTGGGACCTATATCTCCCTCTAATGCATTGGGTAAAGATTTCATATCTCATGAGATAGACATGGCTGGAATGGTAGGTTATACCGGTTCAGTGAAACAGGACTGAAACGAGGATTACTCGATTCAGAAAGGGACTTTGTCCACTAAGATAGTCTTGGCAATGAGTCTTGACTAACAAGAAATGATTATCTATGATTATGTGTGTATGCCACAATGAGTAATGTTTTAAGTCATGGTTTCATTTTAACTACTATGATTTATCCCATGTTATGAAATTATGCTCTCTTTTGCAGGTTAAGATTTCCAAAAATGTTATGTTCTTATGAAAATTATGTGATTGATATTTCTTTTGTTTACCCTTACTGAGCATTTGAGCTCACCCTTTTATGTTTTCTTTTCCCCAGGATATAAAGAAAGGTTTTAGGTAAAAAAAAAGGAAGATCTTTGTGGGAGAATTTGAAGATCTTTCACCAGGATTAGAAGATTACGTTCCAAGTTTCCAAAGACACTAAACTATTACGATCCTTGTGTGTGTGTTTTTGTTATGTACTAAGTATTCCGCAAAAGTAATGTAAAGTCCATGTAAGTCAGGCTATGGGTCTCTACAGTGGATTTCATTCCAGGGAGTCCAGTGTTGGTGAAGCAGCTGACGTATCCAAACACCAGGACCCTGACCCCTGATTTCTGACTCTGTGCCAGAAAACACTGATTCTATGTGTGTTTCAAATGTTTTATTTGTGATTACTTTGTGTCATCTCACCAGGTATACTATTTTACCATGGCACACCAGTTTATTTTTAGGATGGCCCCACGAAGGCAGCCAAATAGGTTTTCGAGTCACGTGAAAAATGGTAGCCCACTGAGAAACGAGGACTCACTACAGGGCCCCATCACAGCAGAAGCACCAGCAGTACCACTACCCGCTGAGCCACCTATACGACCATCCCCACCAGTAAAGAGTGCACATCACCTGAGTGCGTTGCACGAGATTCAATGACAGAGGCCACCCAATTTCTTGTGGAGAGATGGACCCTCAAGCGGCCAAGGAATGGCTAGAGGCTGTCGTCAGAGTCTTCAGATTGGTTGGGACACCAACAGACCTTATGGTGATCCTTATCATGAGACTCCCGCGCGTAGTAGTGGGTAGATGGTGAATCTTGATGCTTCAGATGAACAATGAGGCATCTATACTTTGGGCATACTTCGAGCATATCTTCCACTCGGAGTTTGTTCCCACCACTATAAGTGCGGTCTGGATTCAGGAGTTACTTTACCTGCGGTAGGGCAGCATGAAAGTAGCTCAGCACTCATTGAGTTTAATGATCTCTCATGCTACCCCACAGACAAGATACGTGACCCATTCTCTAGGTCCCGGAACATTGAGTAGGGACTGAGGCATGAAATCAGAGCTTCGATGATCTCCCATAGCATTCTGACGTAGGCGGGAGTGCTGGAGTGTGACCTTCTTGTGGGGAGCTTTCTCGCTGAGCCGACACCAGCACTAGGACCAACCATAGGGTGACTCGTAGCGGAGTCTTCTACAGTCGGTAGTAGACAGTTGACTCGGGGTCCAAGCAGACCCGACCATCAAGTGGGAGACCTCAGGATTTAGGTTCAGTTGTGTGGGGTACAGGAAACTGAGTCATCTATATGATGAGCAGGCAGTGATATGCATGCGGAAGGCAGGGTCACATGGATCGAGACTGCCTGACCCACCATACAGATGAGAAGAATATAGTGGAGGGACATCCTAGGAAGAGGTAGAGGATCAGCCGTGGTGGTCCATAGGGAGCCAGCAAACGAGGCAGTGGAGCTGGCCGAGCAGCGGTTGGTGGACGATGTTTTGAGGCTCTACCACCACCACCACCAGGAGGTCCGCCCAGACCATAGGGAGATAGAAGATAGAGGTATACTTAGCTCCAGGCAGTGGAGGATTATGACCATGGTGCACCTAAGATGATTCGAGGTACTATCTGTGTCTACTCCACCCTTGCTACAGTAGTTATAGAAATCGGAGCGAGTCATTTTTTATTGTCGTTGCCCTTATTCGGAGCTCGGAGATTCTGATGGAGCTGTTAGATTGATCCTTATGGTTAGAGTCTTCTATGGGGGAAGATTTGATGATTACACACTGATGTTGGCAGTATGAGCATACTCTAGGAGGCGAGAGCTTCGGCTGGGATCTTCTTGTAGCGGTGTCGAGGCCTTAGGATATCATCTTTGGTATGGACTAGTTATCTACATTCTTTTCTCAGATTGACTTTATTAGGCGCAAAGTGCGGTGTGTCCGCATGGATGGGAGTATATTCACCTTCACAGAACAAAAGGGAGCCTTTACAGTGCAGGATGGACTTATGTAGAGGACAGGGAATCCGATCACACATCAGTTGGCTAGTCTCATCCTCAGAGCAGTTGATGTGTGGATTTCGAGTTTTCCTATTGTGGTGGATCAGTATGCAGACGTTTCTCCTAACAACGTTCCCATACTACATCCTTGCAGATAGGTAGATATCTACATTGACATGTACCCTAGGACAGCACCGATATCTACCCCATCATATCAGATTGCTGCATCCGAGCTTCGTGAGTTGCGGGTATAGTTGGATGACATGTAGGGAAAAGGATTCATCTGACACAGTGTTTCACCCTGGGCTTCTCTGATTTTTTTCACCTAGATGGTGGATGAGAGCTTGCGACTGTGTGTCAACTATCGTCTCCTGAATCAGGTGAAAGTGAAGAACAAGTACCCACTTCCAAGGATTGATGACCACTTTGATCATCTCAATGTATCACGATGGTTCTCAAAGAAAGACCTCAGATTAGGCTATCACCAGCTTAGAGATCGAGAAGAGGATGTGCAGAAGATGGACTTTTGGTGATGGTGTGGCCTCTATGACTTCTTGGTTATTCTCTTCGGCCTAACCAACACTCCAGCAGTGTTCATGACTCTCATGAACCAGATCATCCAGCTTTACCTCAATCGTTTTATTGTAGTCTTCACCCACGACATACTGATTTAATAAGCTACTGAGGACGATCAAGCCTACCACTTGTGGTTTGGACTAGATACAATTTAAGAGAACTAGAATTATGGTAATCTTTTGATGTTCAAGTTTTGGATACGATAGGTTCACTTCCTGGGACACGTCATCTCGTAGGTGGGTGTTGCATTGGATCCATCGAAGATCGAGGCAGTGCTTGCTTGGGAGCCCCTTGGAGTGTGACAGAGGTGCTGAGTTTCCTAGGTATGGATAGGTACTATAAAATATTTCTTCTAGACTTCTCCAGATATTCAGCACCGCGTTCAACCTTGATGAAAAGGGGAATCCCTTCATTTGGTCAGATATATATCAGCAGAGCTTTCAAAAGCTATGACAGAGGTTGACTAGTGCACCAATCTTGAGGTTTCTAGAGGAGGGTGTTGGGTACGTAGTTTATTGCGACACGTCAGGGACCAGACTCGGGTGTGTCCTGATGTAGGAGAGAGCAGTGATCGCGTACGGTTCACCGCAGTTGAGACAACACGAGAAGAACTACACTACCCATGACCTAGAGTTAGCAGTATTGGTCTTCACATTGAAGATGTGGTGACACTACCTGATTGGTGAGTGCTTTACAGTCTACTCTGACCACCAGAGTCTCATGTATATCTTCTCCCAGAATGACCTGAACCTGAGACAATGGGGATGGCTCGAGTTCCTCTAGGACTATGACTTTGAGATAGTTTATACTCCTGGGAAGGGGAACGTTGTAGCTGATTCTCTCAGTAGGATATCGGGCCTTCAGCTACTAGGAGAGGTGACAGAGCAGCTAGCCGTGTTGCATATATCCTTTGTTGATAGACATGGAGCTGCCATTCTAAATTCACTCACAGTAACTCCTCCACTCCTTCAACAAGTCAGAGAGGCCTAGCATGGGGACGTTGACTGTGAGACACGACGTGCTCAGATATCAATAGGGCAGACACCTGATGTATTTTCTGAAGGAGGAGAGCATGAAATCCTCTTCATGGGATGTACCATGGTACCAGTTGCACTGTAAGAGGATGTTCTGAGGGAGTTTCACACTTCCCCTCTAGAGGTACATCTCGGAGTGGTGAAGATGTACCAGGATCTCAGACGATATCACTGGTGGCCGGGTATAAAGAAGGTTGTAGCATAGTTCGTTTCACGATGCCTCACTTGTCAGCAAGTGAAGGTAGAGTACCAGGTACCAGCAGGATTGGTATAGCCCATAGAGGTCCCATATTGGAATAGGGACGGTATATCCATGGATTTAGTGATGGGGATTCCACATACATCAAGAGGGAATGACTCTATCTGGGTGATTATAGACCATCTCACCATGTCGGCCAACTTCATTCTGATCAGAGAGCAGGGATCAGTAGAGATCATGGGAAGACTCTACATTCAAGAGAACATATGGATTCATGGTCTGCCATCATCCATACATTCTTATCGAGATGATCGATTCACTTCCCGACTATGGAAGGGGTTACAGGAAGATTTTGGGACGCAGCTATGTCGGAGCACCCCCTTCCATCCTCAAATGGATAACTAGACAGAGTTGACCATTCAGACTCTCAAAGACATGCTCCGTACATTTTTCCTTTACTTTGGTCGCATCTAGGAGGATCACCTACCTTTGGTGGAGTTTGCGTACAACAATAGCTACCAGTCCATCATCGGGATGACACCATACGAGGCATTGTACGTCTGTCCTTGCAGATCACCTTTGTGCTAGAGTGACCCTGGGGAGTCAGCACTCATAAGACCAGAGATGGTTCAGACTATGAAAAAGAAGGTGAAGATCATCTATGAGCGGATGAAGACTGCACAGAGCAGACAGAAGTCCTATGTTGATAGGAGGAAGAGACCACTGGAGTTCAAGGATGGAGACCACGTCTTCTTACGGGTCTCACCACGATGGGGTCTATGGAGAATATACCGGGGTGACAAGTTATCTCTGCATTTCATAAGACCATTCTAGGTCCTCAGTAGAGTAGGTGAGGTGGCTTACCGCCTGGCCCTTCCACCCAAGTTGCATCGGGTGCATGAATTCTTCCATGTATCACAGCCGAGGAGATACGAGAACAACCCAACCCACAACATCGATCACGGGGAGCTGGACATCTATGAAGGGGCGACTTTTGTGGAGGTCCTTGTGGAGATCGAGGATCGAAAGGAGTGGTTCCTACGAGGATGGTCGATTCCTCTAGTTCACATTCGCTGGCAGCACGGGAAGCTCCAACAGAGCAATTGGGTGTGGGAGGCTCAGATGCGAGCTCAGTACCCACATTTGTTTTCCTAATGTCTGTTGTAGATTTACGGGGAAATAAAGCCCTGAGGTGAGAGTAATGTAAAGACCAGGAAATTTCAAGGAAATTTTTTTCATAAATACTTTGGATTTTTATGAGTCTACGGTTTTTGACGGGACTTGATATTGAGGCTCGGTGTGCTCGGAATCAATTTCTGATGTTTTTTTCAAGTACCTTCAGTAAATGTACGTGTATGTTTTCCTATATTTTGAATCGGTACTCAGAATTGAAATCTGAGGGAACGTATGATCTAGAAGCACTAGTATTCACCTAAGGGGACCTTTACAACAATTTCATTTTATGCGGGCAGAGATATAATATTTGGGGATTTAGAATAAAATTAAATAAAATTTATTCTGTAGAAATTTTATTAGGGACGTTTGTTATTTTCTCCCAAGGGGAGTTAGTGGTGGGGACCACACCCACATAAGCTCCCATGAGAGGATATTTGTGAGGTGGGTCCAACACGAGCCTAATCCCTTCAACTCCCCTTAAACCTCCCCATTAACTCCTATTTATTTTATTGAACAACCCCTCACTTTTGAATTTTAAAGTAACCCTTCACCTTCTTCTCTCTATAATTAACTTTTCCAACACATGGTAAATTAATTAGCCGATTCCCAAAATAAATTAGTTTTGTTTGAATTTTTATTTACATGTGTCAATAAAATAATATCCTTAGCTATTATTTTATTTTGGGGTGCTTGTTGTGTTGAGAGATTTTTGGGAGAGCTCTTGAGAAAAGTGTTCCAGTCTTCAACAATGATCCCTCTGATGAAGAAAGGATTTCTTCCTCGACGGAGAATGCTCTAAAATTCGATGAAAGCGAAGTCACCAACAACACTTCTTCTTTAGGTGCACTCTGACGTCGACGGAATTGACACCGATCATCTGTGACACACGACTACCACGACGCTTGTCTTCTGTGACTCGATGATGTGCAGCGTCTTTTCGAGGTAGGGGAATTATGTTCAATTTTAATTGATTAAATTTTTTCTTGTTATTTGATGAGAAACATGGTTTTAATTTAGAAAATTTCTACTACCTATCGCGGAGGGTGTTGGAGGATCATACACGGCCCACGACCCTCTGTAGTGTCTTTGTTTGTGATTTAGGCGTGTTGGAAGAGGTGGAGTCGGGAGAAGCAGCAGCCATGCGCCGGATGTGTGAAGATGAATTGTAGCTCGCAACTGCGGGCCGCTCTATCGAAGGTGAACTAGTCAGCCAAAGCTGTCTGGGATGAAGAGAGACCCCAGTGCCACAAGGGGCGCTGCGCTGTGGAGGAACACGACCCGCATTCCACGAGCCTCTTTGGCGGTGAAACCGACCCCTCATCGGCTGTCCAGGTGAAGAAGAGGCGACACTCGAATGTGTCGCGTAGACAGACCGCGGCGTACCCAAGCTGGGTGCATGTGCCCGGAAGGTCGTCCAGCTTCGGCCGGCCGGTTGGGAGGGTGGCACCACTTGGCGCCACTGGTTCGGGAAAGAGACCGCCCTCGAACCGCTCGACCCTCCAGGTCGAGCCGCTCGGCCAGCCGGGCTGCGACCTGCTGAGCCGTGCCGCGCCGCGCTGGGACGGTCCGTGCCAGGTCAGTCCGACTGTCTACTGGGTCAGACCCACCAATACCAGATTGACTCGACTGGTCTGCTCACTGGTCTTAATGGGATTGGGACGTTTCCACTTAAAAAATAATATCATAAATACCGTGGGTCTGATCGACACGCCGTCTGTGGCACTAGGATCCTTGTGACGAGGAGATCCTTTTGCGATTCTCTATGTGAGTTGTGGATGTCTTTGGAAAAGGACAGGGTTTGGAATGAGCATATTTCCAACCGGGCACCTGGAATGGAAAAGCCAATATCTTTCAGACCGGGCGTCTGATTGACGCGCAATCTGTTGCATAGGGTCACATTATACTAGACTGATCTTTGGGATACATCAACTCTGTTCTTCATGACAGTTGAGGTATCAACCAATTGGATCAAGGAGCAGAACCTCTTGGAATCGACCATGCTGTGTGCGGGAACCCTAGAGATGGCTATCATTGCAATGACTACCGTACTAGAATACTATGTGTGTTCGACGACGGTGAATACCACACAAGAATCCTCCGTGGGTTCAGAGATGACGAATACCGTACTAGAATCCTATGTGGTTTCGACAGTGAATATTACTGTTCTTGTATCCTATGTGGGTCAGACAGTTTGAATTCTGTTCTAGTATTCTACATGGGTCCGATAGAGTAGATGGTCTAGTATTCTACATGGGTCCAACTGCTTAGCTAGACTAGTATCCATCGTGAGTCTGCCATCTTAGATGAATTAGTGACTGCATCTGGTCATCTTTATCACATTACGAAAGATGTATACTGCTGTGAGCTTAGTCTCTACATTCAATCATTGCCATCATTGTGATTTATTTATTTCCTGTGTGGTTTGGGATGTTTTTGGTCTCGAGAGTTAGAGCCGAACAGGAATTGATGACTTAGGTATATGTATGGGCATATACCTAAGTAGAGTAGGATGATACTTCATGATTGTATCTTTTCATTATTGTTTATACTTTGTGGATTTTGGGAGACCTTCAAAGGTCTTGGGGTCCCTATTGAGTATTATTATACTCACCCCTTCACGGGCTATGCCTATAATACGTTGTGTGAGATGCAGACGACGGACAACACTGATCATTGTAGAGACATTTGGAGCTAGACGGTACTTGAAGGTGGACAACTTGGCTGGACGTACATGGAGCGGACGGACGGACCCAAGGTACCGAGGAGACTATCTGTACCCACCATTCAAGTGGGATTCCTGGAGTATGACTTAGTAGTTGTTGTTTTACTTTTTTGTTGTTGTACTGGACATCTGTTGTACTGTACTTTTCAGTTGGGTTTGTATTCTAGCCCATATACCTTTCAACACATACTTTTTTATACAGTATTACTTTGTGCTTAAACTATATTGTGTAGTCTATTGTGTTTTTTTTCTATCATAAAGGCAATGCTTTCCATTTTTATCGTGATTTACGCCTTTGGTTCTACTCGCCAGCCCCTGGCTATGGAAGGATGGCTTGGGGTAGTCATGGCATGAGCCCTGAGGACGGGTTGTGACAATGTAAAATAGTAAAAGGTACTAATTTACACAATTTGGAACTTTTGATAAAAAAATATGGAATCAATTTTTCAATATTAAAAAATAATAATTTTCCATAATTAATTATAATATTATTATCATTGTTGAAATATGAAAACCGTTTTTAATATTTAAAACATTGCAAAATATTGAAATTATTTGACGAATGAATTAAATGTAAAATTATTTCTATTGACATAAATTATATTAAATGGTATAAAGTTATTCTATTTATACTTTTAAATGAAGATGTAATATAATTTAGGCATATAAATTATCTCTATGAAAGAAGTCATTTTTTAATTAAAATGTCGCATATTTTTACTATTCATAAAAACATGATATATATCAAGAAAATATAATAAATTTAACCAATGTATGTTTCTATATCCCACATCAAAATAAATGTTTTATGTTTTCATATAAAAAATTTTAATATGCCAAAATATTAATTTAAAATGGCATCTATTTTAAAAGGTGTCAAATTAACCTTTTAAATAAATAGGTTTATTTACATAAAATAGGTTCTTATTCATACCCTATGAGTAAAATATCCATTGGACAGATGTAAAAAATATTTTAGTAAGTATATAACACGTTTATCTCATTAATTTTTTTTTAAAAATGTAATTCACTGAAATATATACATATTTATTTGATTTAAATTTTTCATAAATAATTAATACCCAATGAATTCATAATGCATTTTCATAAGTTAGTTATGATTATTCATGACAACCTAACAACTATGATATACAGGTAATTTTATATTAAGGGAATATCTCGGTTTGTTTAATCTCATGATTGTCTGAAAATCATGCTACTAAATAATAAAATTATTTAATGAAAAAATTTCATCAAAACATCCAGATGTTACATTATTGACTTAAACGTTACAATGGGAATTCCATTATTTAATTAAATTAAACATAATTAATTAATTTTAATATGTATTTGGTTATAATAAAGGTTATAATATTTCCATGATCAAACATAATTAAATTGGATATATTTATTATGTCCACTGTGACCTTTTCAATTATTTTGAAATATGATGAAATGAACCTTAGTAAATTATAAATGGCTTCTGTATTACATTTACAATGATAAATTGTTTGTATATATGAAATTAGTAAATAGTTCTTATTGAAAACTTACCATTTTAATATTTATAATGATTTTCGAACACAATATTTCTTCAAATTCATGATGTATTTCCTTGCACACTCATATGACACATTTTTAATTCATTTAGCCAATTTTCATGTGAGATTACCACCTTTTAACTCGTAAAATGTCTAATTATATGAATTTCTTACTTTTATTGAAATGATACTCTTATCACATTTTACAGATATTGGGATACCTTTGATGCACCCCTTACATTTAATGAGATTTATTAGTACATGTTATGGTTTAGATTATTATCCATAGACATAGACATGTGTAGCATGTTATTTAATTTTTAATTGATCTACGAACTTGATTGGACATATTTTCATGGGATATCCATCGGTATCTCCCTTGGATTAAACATATCACTTATTAATTGGATACAATATTGTGTATTTTTTGAGAAATCATGACATTATATTTTCAAGTATTCCATGATTCCGTATCGAATCCTTTTATTATTATTTTTACCTTTCATGGTCAAATTTCGTATGATCCTTCATCCCATATATAAATTATTAAATATATGCATGTTTGTATTTTTCAATTATATGATGAAGTATGCATGGTCATCCATGTGTCCCATGAGGAACCTAAGCTCATCATGGGATATATTTATTTTGTATTTTACGTTGATATACCTTCACACTGTAAACATTTATACTCATATGTTGGATTTGAATATACACTATTGGTGGTGGCCTATCGACTTTATCTCACACACTATTCAGGCCTTTTATGGTAGAGTATAATATTATTTCAGATGTCGATATGGGGATGCAGCCAATTATGTATGTGAGTCTTCTTATATAAGGATGATATATTCGTAGTAGATGATAACTACATTGCTTCAGATTCAAGGATATTTTTCAATATTTTTGACTATTTTGTATATGTTTTCATTCATGTATGCATGTTATTTTTTAGAGACATTAAATCATTATTTTATATAATATTATTAATCATGATAGTAAATTACTTATGAAGAACACATTTATGCTCATTCTTCTATCCTTCCCTTTATTATTACTTCCATAAGTTATTATATGTATTGTTCACTAATAAGTTCTTCCTTAATTATGAGTGTATATTCTCCTCACCAATAAACGATAGAACATCATTGAGAGACATAATCCTCTGTCTTACAAGGAGGCACATTATAGTTTATGTTTTTATCGAGTTCATCTACTTTTAATAACTGATCCAGGTCAGGATTTTACATTTTCCATCATGTACATTCATATAATATTTTAAATCTATAAGAAGACACCAATTTAATTTGTCTAACTAAATTTTAATATGATACATATTGATGTATCATAGGGCTATATAAATCCATTTCTCACCAATCACTTTATTTCTAAGTAATTCCTCATATGTAGATTAATTATATTAATTCATAAATAATAATTATCATCATTTAATACTTGCATTTAAGAATTGTATATTGTTTAAAAAATATTAATATCATTGATAAACAATGGATAAACTAGTATTGAAACATCTACTATCATGAATAAATTAGTATTTTTGTTAAATAAATGAATATGTTAGTATTAGTACAATATCAAAATAGATTAGGTACATATCAAAATATATATATCAATGAAATGATAATTGACATAAAATCCCATATAATGACCATAACATGGAAGTGAGAATTAATCAGTGAACAGTTCATGTGTGTCAAAGGTAAATCCACATTGAACATGTAGAAATACATCATAAGATAATAAATGTTCAATAGAAACATAATATTATTTTATTAATGGGAAAATAATAATTAATATAACCAAATTAAAATAAACTGAGTAGTGAAATTTTTTACTACTTGGTAACATCTAGGTTAGAATAAAATTGATGAGATAACTCAAAATTTAAATTAAAACACTATAAATTATAGATGAATCTTGATATAACATTGCATTGGGGAATTAATTAGACGCAATAAATTAATTTATGTGTATAAATTTTCAATATTCCTCATTCACTGTAAATTGAGAAGAAGTCCCTATCATCACACTTCACATTAGTTGAAATTCATTTATACTTTTATATAACGTTTTTATTAATGATATTAATTATTACCATTAACATATTCATGTTTATAAATTCATATTTTTTTTTTCTATGTCATATTTTTTTTCATGATATATATTTTTTGTTTTAGGTATAAATAGCATTCTTTTATTATGTATGTTTTTTCTTCAATGTTATTGATCTTATATATAGTATATAGAACTATCATATCCAAAATTCTATTATTTCTATACAACATATTTTTTCATTTTCTATATTTTTAGAATACTTATTAAAATTTTAACATGGATAATGGATCACATCACTTTGTCGATATTGTAGACCATACCAATGCCTGAGCGACATTATCATTACATTAATGGAAAAAAGGGTATGAAGGTATGTTACAAATTATATTAATAATATCTATGACATTTATTAAAAATCATATATATTTACAAATTTATTTTTTATTACATTCCAAGTAAAGCAGAAGTGAAAAAAAATCACATCATTATGTGAGGATTTAGTCCGCCACAAAAATAAGAAAAGTTATCTTAATTTAAATAGAATTTAATTTATGGAATAATATGTCATGTCATATATCTATAATTATAATAAAATATTTAATATCATACACATGTTTTAAATGAAGGTGTATATTCATAGTATTGTTTCACTGAGAGGGGGGGGGGTTTGAATCAATGATACTATTTTTCTTTAATATTTCTATTCAATTGAAACAATCGTCACCTCCTGTTAAGGATTTTAATTCCCTAATGAGAAACAAATAAACCCACATCCAACAGAACTCAATGATTTAAAAAGTTGACTATTCAATAAGAATAGGTACTCCCTTGGTATGGTTTGAAAATGATCTAAAACCATAAAATATACTAGAAATAAATCCTTTGATAACAATGATTTGGATGTACCCTTACACTCATGTATCACTATGAAACCATACAACTAGTGCATGTGAACCCACTTAGAAAAACATGTTAATACATTTTTTTGTAATATCTCATGTTACCTAAGATTATTTTAAATTAAAAATATGTATTCAATGGTAAAAAAATTCTTCTATTACTTACCAAGATTGAAGGGAAGAAAATCATGGACTATATAAAATAATCATTCTGATTACCCTGAGAACAAATCTCTCAATATAATTGCTTTGGGTATGATATTTCAATTGAATACGATAGAATAGAATCTACACCACTATAATAATTTCATACAATATTCAAGACAAAAACAATTAGAACCACATCAAAATAGGTTTGAAATAGTCAATATAAATAGAATCATCCCCACTTAAAAATAAGTATACAACTGTCCAGAAAAATAAATTCAGAACCACTTCAAAATAGGTATGTAATTGTCAATACCAATAGAATCAACACAACTTCAAAACATGCCTCCAATAGAAAAGATAAATAGAATTGACACTGCTTCAAAATAGGTATGTAACAGGAAATACAAATATAACCAGGACCACTTCAATACATTTATGCAATAGTCGATACAAATAGAATCAACACTACATCAAAACCTCTTCTTCTCTCTCAAAAACCCATAGCATGTCTCTCCTCTATAGTGAACAATACTCATTTTTTGAAATTAAAAATTACCTCTTAATTTTATATGTGAAAATTGGTGAGAATCCAAATGTTTATCCCTCTCCCTAAACTTTTCCCAAATTTTAATTCCCCCAAAATTTATGGGATACATTTTGACTTATTCTGTAATGACCTGACCCCAGTTACCTAGAGTCGGTGCATTATTAAATAATATTGTAATGATCACAAAATATCATGTCTTGAAAGACCAATTATTTTAGTAGCCTTGGAATAACAAGATACATTTATAAAGTTTACATTACATAATAAAGTTAAAACTACTACAACAAAATATTTTCTTCATATCCCCTCATACTATCCCTGCATGTCATTCATAAATTACTTCTTCACATACTGGAAAAAATAAAACATTAAAAGGGGTGTGATCAGATACTCAGTAAGGATAACAATATAGCGTAAAATTTCATAAGTAAGCATAAACATTTAAGTCAATTTATAACTAAAACAAAATACTTTTAAACATTAATTTCACCAAAATATAGCAAAGATAAAATGAAATAATTCCATTTACTTATTCAGATGGGTATTCTATGAGTATAATAATCATTTGAAATATTAATAACCACTTTCATAATTATGGAATGCATAATTGCGAACTTTAATTTCTGTGTCAAGGCCTCTTGCCAAGACCAAAGGGATAACTGTAACCGGAATCCAACCTAGAGAGCCTTTGTAACCTAACTCCATCCTAGAGTGCCTTTAATAATTGGACACCAACCTGCAGTGCCTCTAATAACTGGAAACCAACCCGGAGTACCTCTTATTATTGAACACCAACCCAGAGGGTCTACTGTAACAGGATCCCAACCCGGAACATACTAGTCCAACACATTCATCATAAGAAGAGGATGAAATATAACATAAAAATTCATATTAAATCGAGAATACAGAATGCCAAAACATTAATCATAAACCATTAATGGAATAAAAATAACTCATCCATAGTCAAACATATCACAAAACATTAAATACAATATGGATGATTTGTATCATAATAAATCAACTTAAAATAAGCTCAAATCCATCAAAGGATGTTGACATAGTTAAAAATGTTTTGTAAAACTTTTTGAGATAAATATACCTTTTTCATGAAAACATTTAATAGTTACAGAATTTAAAAAGGAAGACATTTAAAGACATTTTTGTATCAAAGTGTCCCATACATCTTTGAAACTTTTGAAAGGAATTAACATTTTTAAAACATTCATGTCAATAGAAATAAATCCTTAAACCCATTTTGAAAACATGGACATTAATGATAATGATTAAGAAGAATAAATATTCAAAACATTTAAAAGGATGTTCTAGTAAAAAGTCCCCTAACAAATTCCTTTGAAAAAACTTTTATGAAACATGGGCATAGATAATAAATATGTCACAGTAGATACTTATGTAAAAACAACTTCGGATAATAAAGAGATTGTGAAATTATCACTTACCAATTTGGTTACTTATGAAACATACACCCTATGAAATATGTTTCATACAATGAATATGTAAATAAAGATAAATTAAAGTGTATTAGTCAATTAATACTATTATGAGCAGTACATACACCACACAAAAGGTAATAGTGGTAATATGGCAAGAATCTCACGGAAATAAAGAGTGAGATGAAAACTCTTACATTATACTTTTCCTCGGTTAAGGGTAGGTTATCATCCTTTATAATGGTGCTAAAATTTTTATTAAGTTATACAAGAATAATATACATTAATATGATATCATATATGATCTTTTAACACTTCTTTGTTAATAATATCTTTGTATTGTCGTTGTTTTAGGTGTTAACTTACTCGTTTTATTTTATATGTTTTTTTAAATAAGTCATGTTTGTTATTGATAGGATGTATATTATTCATATCCAGAATTATATCAAGTCCTTAAACTTTATTTTTAATTATCAAATGAGAATTATTCTTGAATGGATATGATGGGGAATGAAAGTCATCGCGTTCGTGGAGACGGTAGTCTGTACGTACGCACGAGCGACAACATCATTCTTTTGATATTAACATAATATATAATTGAATGTTATATAATATATAAATAATCATTACCATGTTATATTTATTATTTACATGAATTATACATCATTATAATACCCATATAAATAATAATATATTGAATAACAATTACAAAATGACGTGGAGACGGTAGACTATACGTATGCATGTATGGTGACATGTCATTCAAGGGATGGATAGAATAATGAATTTGGTAGTTACATATTTTTCATAACATCACAGTATATAGAATATAATTGATTTATTATTTTATAATGGAAATAACAAGGAAAGAAGAAGTTGAAGAAGAAAGAAACTTGAAAGGGGATGGTGAAATCATTACATCTTCTTCAGGTTCTTCCACTAAATTGATCAAAAGGGCTCCTTAGGTTGGCTTTCTGATCAATCTAAGGAATCTAGGTTGTATTGAGGGTATTTTAGTGGATATTTGGGAAGATCTTGGAAAAGACCAAAGGCTTTGAATGTGTAAAATTGAGATAAGGGTGACTGACCTTTTATAAGAGGGGTGAGTGGCATCTTTGGAAAAGCTGGAAATATTATTTTATAATAAATTCATATTCGGTTTATAATATCTCCAAAGTAGATTATTTGTAGTTTATGGTGGGGATTGTAGAAAATCACTCAACCAATAGGTTTTAGACCGGTTTGGGTCACTATATTAACCTTATCTTTTAGTTTTAACTCTTAGTTAATTAGTTTTATATTTACCATGTCACTTTGTATTTTTATATTATATAGTTAATAATCTTACTATATACATCCAAGAAACCCCCCATGTGGCCGATTAATGATACACATGTCATTATATAAGTCTTTTTTCCGAACCTTATTTTTTATGAAAAGAATATCGAATAATAATATAATATTTGTTATAAAAAATCTTTTATGTCAATTTTGACACTATTTAATAATCGATTTTTGTTAAATTCGTAAAAAAATTATTAATTCGAACCAAATAAATTTATAAAATATGACCATGTCATATTAATCAATAAAATTCGTTGATGGAATCAATACATTCAAATTATATTTATTTTAATATTTATAATACCAATTATATGATTCTTTCATTATTAAAGAAAATATTGCATCATTATTGTGTCATAAATAAATTTATTTATTCAATGTCTAGAAATCATAAATTAACATCTATTATTTAGGAAAATGTTTTATATTTGTAATGAATATTTATAGTTGAAAATATAATATATATAACTCTATGTACAAATTGTTTTTCTAAATGATATATGTTTATGCCATTTTTGTATTTACATTAACTTAATTAATATAAAGTGTCATTATCACTTTAAAGTGGATCCATGGAGTCCCAAAATCAACTCAAAGATGCCCATATTAGGACATGTATCAACCAATATGGTTAGAAAACGTTTTATTGTAAATTAGTATTATTATAATATTATTTTTTAAAACTTATTTATCAGATTTACCCGTTAACCATGGTAAATAAAATATTTACCGAAGTTATTATTCAAAATTTCTGAAAATAAAAGTTACGTATTTATACAATTTTTAAATCCGGATTCCATATATTGAATCCATATTTCTAAATTCCGAACACAGAAGTTGCAGAAATTAATTTTAAATTAATTCCCATTGTTAAAACAAAACATGTGTTTTTAAGATATAATAACTATCAAAAGATTGACAGTAGTTTATGTCTGGTTTAAATATGATATTATGTACAATGACCAAAATTGTATTAAATGGTGAAAATATATTCTAAATATACTTTAAAACCACATAAATTCATAATTTATCACTATTAATTATTTTTATTAAAATGTTGTTTTCAATTAATATTTAGTAATTTTCATTATTCATCAAAATATAAAAGTTATCCATAAAGTTCCAAAATTTTACCCTAAGCTAATATTGATATTCTGAATTCAATAATGAAGTCTATTTTACCAAATTAAAAACATATAAGATTCATTTATTAAATTTAAATTAATTTGTGACGTCAAAACTAAATGTCGTATTTTTTAAGAAATAATAACTACCAAAAGATTAACACTTGTTTATGTCCAATTTCAAATTGAAATTACTTAAAATTACCATAATTGGATTAAAAGGTAAAAATATAATCCATTTATAATTCCAAACCATTAAAATGTATAATTTATCAATATAAAGTATTTTGATTCAAAAAGTTATTTTCAGTTAAAATATAGTATTTTTCACTATTCACCCAAATATGAATGTTTTTAGAAAAAAACAAAAATGTTATTGAAATTAAATTCTTATTTCCTGATACTAAAGGAGAAGTTTATTTTTTAAAATTTAAAATATAAAAGTTTCAATTATTGGATTTAAAAAGGTATCACCATTAAAAGGCTGTAAAATTGCATTTTTTGAAAAATACTTCTTTTATCTGAAAAAATGAATTCGTCATTACATATGTCTAAGAAAATAATAATATGGATTCTAAAATTATAAGGATTATATAATGATCAAAATTTATTTAATACTATTCCTAACTGCTTTTGAACGACTAGTTTGGTAATCTTGCGATGTGCTTGAACTCAGTGTTGCTTGTAGTGCATGTTATCGAATTAATTTTAAGAAATAACATACTATAAAATTTTGGGGTGTTACATTCTTCCCTCCATCAATAAATTATGTCCTCGCAATTTTAAAATTTTTCTTCAAAAATAAATGGTTTAAAATTGAAAATACTTTTGTGGGGAAACCCACATCGTAAATTGGGTTAATAAAATTTAGTCTTAATAAGAGGAAAAGGGGAATGAAAACGTCACCACCAAATTATGATCTAGATTAGGAGAACATTAGTGGAAATTAGAGACACATAATTGGATGAAAAATTTAAATATTTATAATGAGTGATTGAGATCATTAATCACAAACAATTGTAGAATTTTGGGCCTCAAAGCCACCAATCTATGGTGATTTAAAATTCCACCGGTTCAACAAACGTATGGTATTAGGATAACAAATTTTTTTGTTTTAATATGACTTACCTAATGTTTAAGAATTTATTTCTTTATTTAATAAGATAAGATAAAAAAGTAAACTTGTCAAGTATAGTTCCATCCTATAACTACTTTCTACCACAAACTCATCTTTCGCATTAAAAGATAATAGAACTTAAATAAATATTCTATTTATCCTATTCGTATAGGGTTCCAAAAATAACGAATTTATAATTCATGTACCAGACCCTTAAAAAACTAAATTATTCAATATAGGACATCATGTGGGTCATTGGTAGGTGATACACTCTTGTCGCTCTTTTGTTGCGGGATCAAGTCTCGTGGCCTTACCAGACACGACGAGTTGTCGACTGACATCTGGGTTGTCCTTTTTATAAAAATCCAAAAATAATTTTCAAAAAATATTTAACCTTATCAATTGTATCAAATTTCAAATATAATCCTTTCCAACATTTATAATTATCCAAATTACTTCTTTCCAAACTCACAGTCCAAAATTTATAAGGAAGGTAAATATAATGAAGATCTTTTTTTTCACGTAATAACATGTGAATACCTGCATCATGTATTCTTTTAAAATATGGTAACACCCTGAATTACCATAAAAACTGATTTATTACATTCATGCTCCCTTATTCCATATATAATACTAGATATATTTCTTATATCCAAAAATGTTGAATATTCCAACAATGATGAAATAAACAAACCATTAATCAGTGCCAAGGTAGTCAATAACATCCAATATAATTTATCCAAATCAACCATCTCTTATTCCAAAATTACTAGTTCAGTATCAAGACCATATTAAGGATTACCTTTCCTTCAACCATGTATTTTCAAAATAACAGTTTATCTTACTGTTGATTCACCTTTCATTGTACCATATAATCTCAAATCCTCAATAAAATATTACTGCAATACAATCCTTATTTATCTCCATAATTCATATAACCAGTACATCATTGATACAACAATCAAATGAAATAATTCTTTAATAACAACATAAGAACACTAGTCATTCATCTTCATCTATAGTAGAATCATAACTTTATTATTATCCAATAGCATCATTTGGGGCATATTCTGATGATTTGAACATTGATTCGCATAGTGTCCCCACTCCTTGCAGATGAAGCATTGTACATTTGAAACCTTTTTCTTACCATTACAATCTTGAATGTGGTTTCCTTTAAATCCAAACTTATAACATAATCCCATTCTATTCAAGCATTTTCTAGGGGGATTATTTCCAAAGTTATCACATATGGGAAAACCCTTCTTTACCTTCTTCCCTTTATCTTTCTTTCTCATTACCATCCTTTTCTTCTCTGGGTTCCCTTCAAATCCATAGGACTCCGAAAACTCTTTACTAATATTATCAACACATGATATTATTTCTTCATATGATTATAATATGTGGGAGACTATTTCCCTTATAAATTTTTGCTTAAGACCATGAATGATATGATCCTTCTTTCTCTTTGGATCATGTACATTGATGGAGTTCTCATTCCTCCTATGGGGAACCATTTCTAAACAATGGCACACGCTAGATTATTTTATGAATATAAATACCTCATCCCAAACTTGTAAAATAGTTAACATAAATTAAATAGTTTATGGATATAATCCATAATCATAAAAATGTCTTATTTGTGGAAGTATATACTCATAAACCCTTCATAATGGTTTGTAAAGTAAACGAGAATTATCCTAATCATATCCCCCGAGAGTGTCGTAACCAAGATTGAAGCAAGGCCCGTTGTCATGCACCAGTTTTCATTCATGTCTAGATCAAAGCAGTATTTTCAGGTTTTACCCCTAGGTACATCTGTGCCAGATCCTCCTCTACCTGCTCGTATCCAGACAGGGATGTATTGTATCATAATAAATAAACTTCAAATAAGCTTAAATCCATCAAAGAATACTAAAATAGATTAAAATGTTTTGTAAAACTCATTGAGCTAAATATCCCTTTTCATGAAAACATTTAATATTTATACAATTTTGAAAGTAAGACATTTAAAGAAATTTATGAATCAAAGTGTCCCATACCACTTTGAAACTTTTGAAAGGAATTAACATTTTTAAAACATTAATTTCCATATAAATAAATCCTTAAAAACCATTTTGAAAACATGAACATTAATGAGAATGATTTAGAAGAATAATTATTAAAAACATTTAAATGATGGTTTAGAAAAAATCCCTTAAAAATCCCTTTGAAAACACATTTATGGAACATGGACGTGGATAATAAATATGTCCCAGTAGGTACTTATTTAAAAACAACCTAGGATAATAAAGAGATTGTGAAATTAACCCTTACCAATTTGGTAACTTACGAAACATACACCCTATGAAAGAGGTGTCATACAATGAATATGTAAATACACATACATTAAAGTTTATTAAACAAAGAATACATTTCTGAACAGTACATACACCACACAAAAGGTAATAGTGATAATATGGCATGAATCTCACGAGAATAAGGTGTCAGATGAAAACCCTTACCTTTTAATTTATCTTGGTTGACAGTAGGTTAAACTACTGTATAATAGTGAAATAATTTTTATTAAGTTATAAAAGAATCATATAAATTAACATGATATCATATATGATCTTTTAACACTTCTTTGTTAATAATATCTTTGTATTATCGTCGTTTCGGGTGTTAACCTACTCGTTTTCTTTTATATGTTTTGTTACATAAGCCATGTTTGTTATGGATAGGTTGTATATTATTCATATCCAGAATTATATCAAGTCCTTAAACATTTTTTTTAATCATCAAATGAGAATTATATTTTAATGGATATGATGGAGAATGAATGTCATCACGTTTGTGGAGGCGGTAGTCTGTACGTACGCACGAGTGACAATATCATTCTTTTGATATTAAAATAATATATAATTGGATGGTATATCATATATACAGAATCATTATCATGTTATATTTATTATTTTCATGAATTATACATCATTAGTATACCCATCTAAATAATAATATATTGAATAACAATTACACCATGACGTGGAGATGGTAGGCCGTACGTACGCACGTATGGTGACATGTCATTCAAGGGATGGATAGAATAATAAATAAGGTTATTAAAATTTTATTATAACATCACAGTATATATAATATACTGGATTTATTATTTTAGAGTGGAAATAACAAGGAAATAATAATTTGAAAAAGAAAGGAACTTGAAAGAGGGTGGTGAAATCATTACCTCTTCTTCGGGTTCTTCCATTTGATTTGATCAAAAGGGCTATGTAGGTTGGCTGTCTGAACAAACTAAGGCCTCTAGGTTGTAGTGAGGGAAGTTGGGAGGATATTTGGGTAGATTTTGGCTGAGCCCAAAGGCATTGAAGGTGTGAAATTGAGAGAGGTGGGAGTCCCCATTTATAAGGGGGGTGAGGGGTACCTTTGGAAAAGCTAGAATTATTATATTATAATAAATTTATATTCGGTTTCTAATGGCTCAAAAGTGGATTATTTAGAGGTTAAGGTGGGGATGGGTCAAAAACCACTCAACCAATAGGTTTTATAATGGTTTTAGTAACTATATTAAACTTATCCTTTGGTTTTAACTCTTAGTTAATTAGTTTTACATTTACCATGTCACATTGTATTTTTATATTATATAGTTAATAAACGTACTATATATATCCAAGCGACCCCCAATTGGTCCATTAATGATACACTTATAATTATATAATTCCTTTGTATGAACCTTAGATTTTTAGGAATAGAATATCAATTAAAAATATATTATTTGTTTTAAAAACTCTTTTATGTCAATTTTGACACTATTTAATAATTTATTTTTGTTAAAGTCTTAACAACTTTATTAAAAAAATTCATTTATGAAATCCTAACATATCATATTAATCAATAAAATTTGTGGATGGCATAAAAACGTTCAAATTATATTTATTTTAATATTTATAATACCAATTATTTGATTCATTCATTAATAAATAAAATACCGCATCATTAATGTTCATAAATAAATTTAATTATTCAATGTCTAAAAATTATAAATAAAATACTATTATTTAGTAAAACATTTTATATTTCTATGTAATATTTATAGTCTAAAATATAATATATATAACGCTGTGTAAAAATTGTTTTTCTAAAAGATATATTCTTATGTCATGTTTGTATTTACTTTAACTTAATTAATATAAAGTGTCATGATCACTTACAAGTGAATCCATGGGGTCCCAAAATGGACTCAAAGATTCCCATGGTAGGAAATGTATCAAAAAATATTATTAGGACACTTTTTAGGGTAAATTAATATTATTACAATATAATTTTATTTACCCTTTTTTACCAAATTTACCAGTTAACCATGGTAAATAAAATATTTACTGAAGTAATTATTCAAAATGTCTCAAAATAAAAATTATCTATTTACACAATTTGGACCTCATGATTCCAAATATGGAATCCATATTTATATATTAAAAACACAGAAGTGGCATAAATTAATTTAAAATTAATTCCCATTGTTAAAACAAAAAACCGTGTTTTTAAAAGATAATAACTATCAAAATATTGACAGTTGTTTATGTACGGTTTAAATGTGAAATTATGTCCAATTAACAACATTGTATTAAATGTTAAAAATATATTCTAAATATACTTTACAACAACATAAATTCATAGTTTATCACTATTAATTATTTTGATTAAAAAGTTGTTTTTAATTAAAATTTAGTAATCTTCACTATTCATCAAAATATAAAAGCTAACCGAAAAGTTCCAAAATTTTACCCTAAGTTAATTTTGATATTACTAATTTAATAATGAAGTCTATTTTAACAAATTAAAAACATATATGTTTCATTTATTAATTTAAAATTAATTCTTGTTGTCAAAACCAAAAGGCATATTTTTTAAGAAATAATAACTACCAAAAGTTTGACACTTGTTTATGTCCAATTTCAAAGTGAAATTACATAAAATGACAATAATTGTATTAAAATGTAAAAAATATAATCTCTTTATACTTCATAACAATTAAAATGTATAATTTAACAAAACAAATTATTTTGATTTAAATAGTTATTTTCAGTTAAAATATAGTATTTTTCACTATTCACCCAAATATGAAAGTTTTCAGAAAAACACAAAAACTTTATTACAAATAAATTATTATTCCCTGATTATAAATAAAAAGTTCATTTTGTAAAATTTAATAAGTTAAAGTTTCAAATATTGGATTTAAAAATGCTTCACCGTTAAATGGATGTAAAATTGTATTTTTTGAAAAATACTTCTTTTATCTGAAAAAACGAGTTCGTCATTACATTATGTCTAAGAAAATCATAATATGGATTCTAAAATTATAAGGATTATAGAATGTTCAAAATTCAGTTAATACTATTCATAACCACTTTTGAACGACTAGTTTGGTAATCTTGTGTTGCGCTTGAACTCGGTTTTGCGTGTATTGTAAGTTATTGAATTACTTTGAAGAAATAACATACTATGAAATTTTGGGGTGTTACATCTTCATAGTTTTTCGAAGCTTCTAGATTATTCTTAAAACATTATTCAAATATTCTGATCTTTCATTTTTATCTCCATAACCATTTATTATTCTTGAAAAATAAAGAAACATTTAGAAGACCATAAATCTTGGTAAAACTGTAATGTACGATGTTTCTGGGTACGATGGTATTTAATCACAACTGTATCCTTTCAATATCATTAAAATGTGATTTTTATGTAAAACAAAGTAATTACCCTATGGTAATGATAGATATCTTATCTTTACATTCTCTATCCATTGGCATGACACTTTCCTCTTTTCCCTCAGCACGACTATTTCTATTGACATTTCTATTTCTTTTGGTATGAATATTCCCATATTCACAACTATTCCCATTGGCATGACTGTTCCCATCAGCATAACTATTCCATTAGAATGACTCTTTCCTCTTTTCCATTTACACGACTCTTTCCTCTTCTATAGGCATGACTACTCTATCAGCATGCCTCTGAGTCAAATAAAAAACAAAGTCATTACCATGTAGGCTTGGCATGAATCATATCATCCTTCATCAGCATGACTATTCCATATGCACGAATATTCCATCATCATGACTCTGAGTCTAATGAAGAACAATTTCATTAACATTTCACAATGACTGGGCTTATCTATTCTTTCATCAGAATAACTATTCTATTAGCATGTTTATTCCTTCGACACGACTCAATGTCCGATGCAAAAAAAAAAATTCATCACCATTTTGGAAGGACATATATCATCTCTTATTTCATCAGCATTATTATTCCATTGACATGACTATTCAATCGGCATGAATATTGCAATATCACTACTATTATTTTGGCATTACTATTAGTCTGATGCATAATAATGTCCTTACCATGTCGGCATGACATGCATCATTTATTATTTAATCATCATGATTGTTCCATCATTATGGATATTCCATAGACATGACTATTCCATCGACACAAATCTGAGTCTGATGAAAAAAAATCCATTATCATGTCGGTATGACAACCATCATCTCTTCTGTCATTGGCATTACTATTCCATCATCATGAATATTCCCATTGTCATCACTATTCACAGTTTTTCAATAGTCACCAACATTCAAAATGAATTAATAGTCACCACCATTCACATATTTTCAATACTCACCACCCTTAATAGATTTTCAATAATAACCAAAATTCACAGCTTCGCCACAATCACCACCATTTAATGATTTTAGACAGTCAAAATCATTCAGAGAATTTCAATAGTCACCACCATTCAAAACATGTCAACAGTCACCACCATTAAAATCACTGAAATTGTCACCACCATTTATATGTTTTCAACAGTCACCACCATTAAAATCTGTTAGTTACCCCTTTATTCCATAAAGCTTTCATCATATGTTCTACCACTTATGATTTCTGATAATTTTAAAACAGCAAAGCATCATCACTTTGAAATTTTAAGGTATCATAACATTATATTCATTCTAGTTTGTTTCATTGTTTCTCATATCAAGGAAAAACATTCTAAAAACAAGAGTCTGATTATTTTCAAAAAAATAACACAATACGTTTTCTTAAAACCTAGTGAAGTTACTTCTTTTCATCAAAACTAATCTTGACAACAAAAGACAAATTTTCAAACCTCCATACCCTTTATCATTAGAATGGTACTAAAAATATCCCCTTTTGGATTTTTTTATCAACCATGTTTCATAAATAACTAAACATCGTAAGCTCATACAATGGATTACATATGAACAATTCTAAGACTATGTGAGCTTATATAATGTATGAAACAAGAATAATTAATAGAAAACCCATGATATCCAAAAAAAATGACAACCTCTTTATTTTCATCATTCTTCCTAGAAACCAAATCAATTTAATTTATTAAAACCACTCAAACCAATATTTATAATATTTCAATCACGAAAAAGTGATTAATTCACATCTTAACCACAACTCTCTCTTTGATGCAACATATTTATGAAACAAAATAATTTTACCATGTGAAAAAAGAATCCAAAGGTATGATGAGAGAGGGGACAGATGAACATACCTAAACCTTTAGGAGAAAGCTGTTTGAAATACATGTTCAAACCCATTTATTAGAATGATTCCTTTGATAGTGGTTTTATAAAAATATCCCGAACTTGTTATGATTATGAATCATACTGTAGCATTAATTGATTATTCATCACATTCTATTTGATGAAATGATATTTATTATAGATGTGTTTTGAATGAGAATCTTGCAGTAGATTCATAGTGAGATTGATTGTCCTTTGATTGTCATAACCCAAGAGAAAGGGTAACTTCACATCTACATGTATATCATCCAATTGTGTTTTCATCCACATAAGTTTTTTAGTGGATTGAGTAGCAGTAAAATAATGATCAACTTCTATACTTAGAGTTACTAAAAAAAATTTCTTTTAATTCCAGCAAACACATTTGTTTTCCTAAAAAATTACATCACCATATCCAGATATTCTATCATCAACATTTCCTACCCAAACTGCATCTAAGTACACAGACAATTCAAATCAATTTGAGTTATCATATTTGGTTCAAAAGATTGGTGTGCCTTTTATGTAAATGATAATGTTTTTTTGATGAGGTAAATTTGATTATTTTGGAGAACATTTAAATCATCCACATAAGGTATCAACATACACAATGTCGGGTCGTGAGGTAGAAAAATAAAATAGTCTTACAATCATCTTTATATATTCTTTTTGATCAACTTCTATTCCTTATCCATCATTACATAGCTCTGTTTCCAATGGAATGATTGTGGATAATGGTTTAGAATTCTCCATTCCATACCTATGGAGAAGTTATTTTAAATTCTGTTAATGGGAGTGGAAAATGAATTGTTTATATTAATAGATTTTTAACCAAAGAAAGTATTTCAATTCTCTCGTCATGGACATTTCAAATAAATTATTCATTTATTCATCAAATCATTCATAGCATATTTCATCATTAACAACATTGATAATATCATCAACATAATCAATTGCAATGAGGGAATACTCCAGACATTCAACGATGTAAAGATTGATATCCACTCTCTATATGTTAAAATTTATCATTATTAAGCATGTATCCAATTTGCAATACCATGCCCTTCGAGATTGTTTTAGGACATACAATTCCTTTATCAATATTCAAACATAAACTTAATATTTTCCAATAACAAAGTCATATGTATTCCCAATATAAACATTTTATTAAAGATCACCATTTAGGAATTCATATTTAACATTCAGTTGAATGATCTTGTAGCCTCATTGTGGAATAAAAGAAATAATGATTCTGATTATTTCATGTCCTTCCATAGGAGCGAGGGTTTCATCAAAATCAACATCCTCAATATATTAATACCTTTTGTAAACCAATCCTTGTTTTTATCTTATAACCTCACCTTTATCATTTATCTTGTTCTAAAAACGCCATTTTTCCATGTATGTTTTTATTTTCAAACATGGGTGTGAGATAACATGTATTATTATTTTCAATCTGGTCTAATTTTTCATTCATGGATTGAACCCACTCTAAATGCTCAAAAACATCTTTCACATCATAAGTTCCACCATTGAATACAAATAATTATGTGTAATGAATTTCGTTGTTCTTGTTATTTAAACCTTATAATTTTGATCACCAATTATATTTTTTGCTTCTATATGTTTCTTAAACATTGGATTAGATATTTTTATTGTCATAATCATCATTAGAAATAGATATGTCCAGTTCATCACCCTTAATATAATTAAAATAATTTGTATCCTTATCAAATTTATCTTCTTCAACATTCTTAACTTCATTGTCCCCATGAACATGTTTCTCATTCCTAGATACTTCAATCACATTTACATCAACTGAATCATCAATAATATTTGTTTCTTTTTTAAATCATTTTACCCAATTTTTTTATAGAGAATAGAAAATAAGGATTACATCGTCACCATTCTTCTCAAACTAGCCATATTTTCCACCTATCTCCATTCCAATAAAAGGACTCCCAAAAATAGTGAAGTGCTTCAAACATAGTGTTTTCCCATAAAACAATCTAGTAGATTCATACCTGATTAATGCCTATATAAAAAATGTCTCTAAATATATCAACAGTACTCAATTCTTGTCTCCAAAAGTAATGAGACAATACATGCTCAAGTAACATAGTTCATCCAATTTCCACCAGGCTTCTATTATTTATTAAACAACCCCATGTTGTTTGGGATTGTATTAAGAGCTATACTCATGCCTAATTCCATGATTCTATAGATATTATTCAAAATTTTAACTTTAGTATTCACCACCATTATATGTTCTTAACTTCTTTACAAAATACTCACATTATTTCTCATCTTTTCTTCTAAATTTTTTATATATTTTCAAAGCGTCTTTTTCTTCATGAACATTACAATATAAATTCAAGTAAAATAACCAATTATAAAAATTAAGTACTTATCTACATGTGTTGATTTTTTTCTCTTTGGCCCACATATATCGGATTTTATCATCTCCATTGGTTGTTTTGAACAAATATTATCTATCTTATGCATATATTTTAAAAATTTCCCTCTCTGGAAGATAGTAAAACACCAATCTCTTCATCATGGAATATCAAAAATGTCTTAAACACTATCCATTTTATATTAATTTATCGTGTTTCTCTATATCATATGTCCAAGAAATTTATTTAATAACTGAATCTATTCCACCATGCTTATGTAACACTATTTTTGTGATTCACCAACCTGAAAAAAAAATTATTTTCATACGGTGGCCTCTTGTACAAATTGTTCCATCCTATTCACTTTATACAAAAAATACCATCTTTCTCAAATACATACTTGCTACCCTTATCACATAATTGTGAAAAACATAGGAGTTTGTGATTAGGACCATCAACATAAAATGTTTTCTAAGATTTCATCTTTTCTATTCTAATAATGGCTGACCCAACACCTTTGATTTTCAACAGTTTGTCATTACCAACTGTAACTGTGCATTATTTATAGTTTTTCACATCCAACAACAATTTCATGTCTCCAATATTGTAAGAAGAACATCAACAATAAATAATACAAGGATGTTATCCTTTCATGGATTTTAATGATGTTTCAAAAAACAAAATCATTTTCTTCATTCCTTTCGTTCTTCATATTTTGAATTAGAAAATTGAAAAAATTTGATTGATATGGTAACCAAAGAAGACATCCTTTTTCTTGGTTTCCATGTCTATAAAATATCTCAAAAATAGTTTCCAAGGGTCGGAGACTATTTTTGATCATTAATTTGTTCTTTTCATATTTTATACTGATAAAATTATCATTATTTTTTCTTTGAGGAGATTGACTCTTCATAAATATATTCCTTTTATAAAATATGGGAAAATAGTAGTGTTGTTGATTGAACGAACACATACATATTGTGTGGCCAAATCACCCACAATACCAGCAATACCCATAAAATGAGTGTTTTCCTCTGAAACCTCCATACTAATGAGAAATATGAAAAAATTTCTCAAAAAATTTTATACATTTTCAGTTTGATTCATATTAATATTTTCGGAACTGATATGATCAAAATTATTTGAATATTATGAATTCATCACTTTAACATCATACATTACATTCCCAACATTATTCTTCTCACCCATTGAAGGTATATTTTGTTGAACCTTCTAATGTTTCACATTATGAGAATATTCAAAAACATTAGGGATATTGTTTTGTAAACATAAAATTTTCTTTTTAGATTTAGAGAGTTTTTTTTGGTCGAGTTCCAACACTACTTATTTTGCATTAGGATTCACATGCAGATGCACATTATGATTCTTTTCATCTATAAAAGACTACTTCAAGTCATAAATCTATTTAACATGATTTTCATTCTCATAATAAAATATTTCTTGGTTTCTTGAGCATTCATCTTCGAAATATTAATATTCCTTCTCATTTATCTCATACATCCATTCAACTCTTCTTTCAAATGCCTTTCAAGTTGTGTTTTTCTTCATCATAACTACTACGTCCAAATTCTTTAACATGAACTATTTTAATGAATGTATTTCGATTACCATACTAAATGTATTTTCAAATTCAAAATCACTCTTTTATTCTTCATCATCTTTGGACTAGAGAAGTCTTTCTTTATTTTAAGAATTTATTTTCTTTTCCAATGTCTCCATTTTTCATTCACAATATCCATGTCTTCCTTTCTTAAATATCATTTTTATATTCTTTATTTCATTGAGGACAATTATCCAAAAAGTAACCAACATGTCCACATTCAAAAAAATTCAAGGGGATTTTCACTTTGTATTTCCTTGTACCTCTTTTCACATAGTTAAAAAAATAGGATAGGATTTCAATAAAAAATTTTACTTACCTCATTTTCAGAGTCAGAATCAACAACTTCATATTCAATAAGAATTTATTTAAACTTTTCATTATTCGTAAACATAAAAGACTTTTCTTTATCTACTTTTTTTTATCTACATAACATTCACTCTTCTCATTTCATTGGTGGAAAGAGTAATATGTAAATAATCATGAGATACTGTTTCATTCTCTCTGCCTTCCAATTAATAAAATTTCAAATTGAATTTGTTAAGTTCGATTCTCATGATATTCTAAAAACTATAGAATACTTGAGCTTTTCACTGATACTTATGATAGTACTCACAATTTCATTCACCCTGGTAAATAATTTTTTAACAGATTCATGATCAATCTTATTCAAATATTCATACTTCAATCTATATATTTCAAACATTTCCATCTTCACTTTTGTATTGACTTCGTATATGTTTATCAATTTATCCCATATACCTTTAGATATGGAAACACATTTCACTATCAATAATTAACTTTCAAAAAGTGATGATAATATAGAATTGGTTTCCCTTCCATCATTCTCAAGAAAATTCTTATCAACAAGTGTATGTGGAGGTCTATCATCAATAAGAAGAAAACCAACTGTTGAATATCCAGGAACATCATAACTGATATAAATAAGGTATGGAAGCATTATATATATCCAGATAAGATAGTTATTTCTATAAAAGATGAGAATATCTTTACTGTTCACATAGTTTACATTCTCCATCATCAAAGAATAGAGAAGATAAACTACCTCTGATACCAGTTAAACGTTCCATGTCTGAGTATGGGATCACAGAGAGGGGGATGGTGAATCAGTGATACTCTTTTTCTTTTATATTTCTATTCAATTGAAATACCCTTCACCTCCTATTAAGTATTTTAATTCACAGCTGAGAAAAAAACCAATAGACATCCAAAGGAACTAAAATATTTACAAGGCTCACTATTGAATAAGAATATTTACACCCTTGGGATTACATTGAAATGATCCAATACAATACAATCCACTAGAAATCACTCATTGGATTACAATGAGTAGGATTTACCCTTACACTCATTTAGCACTATGAAACAATTCAACATGTGCATGTGCACCTCTTAGTAAAATAGGGTAATATATTTTTTCGGTAACATATCATGTTATATGTGCTTCATTCAATTAACCAAATGTATTTAGTTTTCAAACAATTATTCATTTATATTCCTAGAAGAATGGTAAGAACCTCTTGGAGTATGTAAAACAATAAGTCCGATTACCAAGAGTTCGATGCTCTCATTCCGATTATTCTCAGTTTGATCATTCAATTGAATAAAATAGTAAAGAATCAGCACAACTCTAATACATTCATAAGATAGTCAAGATAAATATAACTGAAACCACATCAAAAACATGAATGTAATAGTCTATACAAATAGAATCAGCACCACGTAAAATCATATATTCAATAATCAATACAAATAAAATTATCCCCCTGCAAAACATGTATGCAATAGTCAAGACAAAGAGAATCGTCACAACTTCAAAATAGTTATGTAGTAGTTAGTACAAATAGAATCAGAACAACTTCAAAACATATATGCAATAGTCTAGACAAATAGAAACAACACCACTTCAAAACTTATTCTTCTCTCTATAAAACTCAAACCTTCTCTCTCTTATGTTGTGAATAGTAATCATTGTTAGAAATTACGAAGTACCTCTTCTTTTCATAGGTTACAATTAGATGGAATACAATTTTTTTTGCACTCAATCAAATTTTCCCTAATTTTAATTTCCCACTAAAATTATTGGATGTATTTATACTTCATTACAGTTTATTGAATCTTCTCGAATATTCTTGAAACTTCATCTCAATATTTAGTTCATTCATTCGTATCACCATATCCATTTCTTATTCTAGAAACCCATAAATATGGGTACAATTGATTCTAGGTATGATTGTTATTAATAGGAACCATCACTTTTCTTTCAATTTCACCTTTGAGTCCAATGTAAAATAAAGTCATTAACCTGTTGGCCTGAAAAGCATAATCTCTTCACTTTCTCCACCCACCAGCACCACCCTCACCTATTTTCCATCAGCATGACTATTTCCTTCAACACGACTACTTACATTGGCACAACTATACCAATCTACACAACTATTCCTCTCACAATGGCTATTCCCATTGGCACGACTATTCCAACACCACAACTCATTCCTCATTTCCACTGGCCTATCTATTTTCTCTTCCATTAGAACAACTATTTCATCAGAATGACTATTTTATTGGCATGACTCTATGTCCGATGAAAAACAATTTCATTCCCATGTCAGAATGACATGAATCATCTCTTCTTTCATCGGAATTTCTATTCCATAAGAACACCTATTCAAGCGACATGACTATTCCATTTGCACGACTCTGGGTCAGATGATAAACAACGTCATTTACATTTCTAAACGACATGCATCATCTCTTATTTCATCAGAAATACTATTCAATCGACATTACTATTCCATTGGCACAACTATTCCATTGGCACGACTATGAGTCTGATGAAAACCAAAGCCATTACCATGTCATCCTGACGTGCATCATCTCTTCTTTCATCCTCATGACTATTAAATCAGAATGACTATTCCATTGACATGATTGTTACATCACCATGACTCAGAATGTGATGAAAAAAAATAATTACCATGTCAGCATAACCTGTAACATCTCTTCTTTCATTAGCATGAATTTTCCATCAGCACAACTCTGAGTTCGATGAAGAACAAATTCATTACCTTGCCATCATGACATCTATCATCTCTTAATTCATTGGAATAAAAATGTCTTCAGTAGGAATATTCCTATCGCCATCACCAGTCACTATTTATCAGTAGTCACCATTATTCATCGATTTCCAATAGTAACCACCATTCATAGTTTTTCAATATTTACCACCATTGAGTGATTTGAAATAGTCACCACCATTCATAGAATTTTAATAGTCACTGTCATTCATAGATTTTCAATAGTCCACACCATTCAAATCTTTTCAATAATCACCATCATTCAAAACTTTTCAATAGTCACCACCATTTAGAGATTTTCAATAGTCACCACCATTCATTTATTTTCAATATTCACCTCCATTCATATCTTTTACTTATCCCTTTATTCGGTCACTCATGCATCATATGTTCTACAACTAATGATTTATGACAAGTCCAAAATAGTAAAGCATCACCATATTGAAATTAGGAATTATCATTACATTCAATTCATTCGTGTTTCTTTATTTCCTTCTCATCCCAAAGAAAAATTTTTTGAAAACAAGAGTCTGATTATTTTTAAAAGAAAACCCTAGAACAATTGTTGCCAAAAAAATTGATGTGATTTATTTTCTTCAAAAACATCATTGAAAACCAAAGACAAATATTGAAACCTTCATCACATTTATAATCATCTTCATCCCATAATGAATTAAATTATTTTATGAAGCCTTTAAGTATTTTGATGGAAAAGTAGTTACATTGATTTTAAAAGAGGTAGTACACCATACACATGATTGATAGTTTCATTTCACATTTTTTGGAGGAGGATATAAATTTAATTCATCACATAACCTAATAATATATATATTTATATTTAACATACATATTATATTTTTTTCAATAATATTTTATTGAGGAGGATGAACAAACAAAATAAAACACTTGTTTAATAATGTTGCATCTTCTTCATAAAACATATTTCATTTTGACACAAAATCCATAATATAATGGATTTAAGATTATATAATGTTATCGAGAATTTAGTTAATTAATTATGTTATTAGTATAGTTATTAGGAAAAAAATGATGTTTTTATGTGTGAATATGTGAGCACATAGGGTTTCATTTATAAGTGGGGGAGAGGACACACATAAGATTTTCGAATAGAATCTATTAAACACACGTTCTTATCATTCCAAAATCATAAATTTTGGGTAATTTTCTATCCTCATAGATTATAATGTACAAATATTTCTATAAAAGTTTGGTTTTACAATATGGTAGGTAATTTTTGAAATTATCGTTTTAGTATTAACCTCATTAAATGAGTTTGTACCTTAACCACACTAATTATTTTTTCTATTTTTACAAATCATTCTGGTAAAAAAATAATATAATATTTTTAGACAATATATTTTATTATTATTCAAATAAGGGATCCATTTTTTTCAAATTCATTTCATATATTTCGAATAATACATTTTTAATTATACCTATTAATGTGATGAGAAAGTGGATTTCCAATGCGAAAGTTATCTTAAGTATATTTGATTTTCATATTAAATATTATTATGAGATTTATTAAAATGAAATAAATTAGTTAAATTTGAATATACATAATCTATATTTAATTTAACACAAAGTTAAAAAATAAATTTACATTTTAATGTGTCTAATCAAAAAACAAAATTTTCAATAAATATAAGTGAATTAATCTATTCATCAAAAAAAGAAATATTTCAGGAAAATTCCGAAAATTCACTATAAGATAATTTTGATATTATGATTTAAAAAATAATGATATTTTTAAGGAAAAACATTAAAAGTGGTAGAAATTATTTATAAATTATATGTGAAAGTAGTGACTAAACATTTTTTAGAAAAACATCATTTTAAAAAAAACATTAATGACTCTTATTTTGATTCAAATAATTAGATAACCATAACATTCATAGTTTATTAATTACTATTAATACTATACTATTTAAAATCTATTTTAAAATAATATGCTTCATTAAAATTAATTTATTATTGGTTTTCCAGGTTCCAAGAGTTATTGATGAGATTAAAGTTAAGGAAATATATTACGTGGGGTTTTATGGTCTGTGTTACATTTATCCTATGCTATTTAATAAAATTTTGTTGTATTTGAATTTTAAGGTGTTACATTCCCCCAATATTAAATAAATTTGGTCCTCCAAATTTTATTTTGTGTTCAGAAATAAAGGGATTGATATTTGAAAAACTCTTTACTGAAGACAAGAATTATAAACACTATTAAAAATAATCCTCGTAATAATAGAAAAATGGATTTACAATGTACATAGGGAATAAATCATACCATATTTTATATTTACTATATTTTATTTTCATGTGAATATATAAACTTTTTATAAAATTGTAAATAATTATACAGTGTGATAATAATCAGTGAGTCCTTGAAGTGAGTGGTGAAAATAAATTTTAGGTTCCCAAAACTATAATTTTTATGATTTAATATATAATTTGATCCATTAGATGTTAATGTAATAGGATAATTTATCATTACTATCCATTTCCAAAATTTTAGGAATTTTTTTACTTTTAATAAATATAAAGAAATATATTAATTAGATATATATCTATTTCATAAGAAGAATTTCATCATTTTATTGTTCCTTGATGAAATTCAAATTAATCACTTACTCTATTAATTTAATATCTAAAAATTAATATTCTATTCATAAACCACTAAAATTAAATTTTACTAGATTTTCAAATCCATAAAAAATGAATATTATTTCTATATGGTTGTAATTTATTTCCAAATCATATATGGAATGAACAAGTCATTCAATATACAACATTAATCTCTAAACATCAACACTAACACCACTAGTTTATCATTAATATGTAGCCATCAAATAATTTTTGAAAAAATAATGAAATATTAACCAAATAATAATTTACACCATTTAACGTCATTCATCCAAAATTGGCTATCGATTATGAGCTCATTCTGCATGGCCTTACTGGATACGATTGGTTTCCCTTTTATGATAAATTTATTAAAACATTTATAATAACATTCCTGAAGTGTTATTTCAAAAAATTACTTCAACATCATTGATAGGATAATCCTTAATGAATAAAAATAAAATTAAACATTTTCCCAAAATAGTAAAGGAATTTTAAATTATGTTACAATTTCACTATAACATGTTTTAAAACACTGGTTATTACTTCTAGATATATTTGAAAAAGTATGCATAATTCTAGTAAAATCCCATCACATATCACAAAAAATAGGTTTTTAGAGCATCAAAACAATGAAAAATCTTAAACTCATAAACCCAATATAGAATCCTTATATATTATGTTAATGAAGACACATATTATTCTGAAACTTACACAATACATATATATTTCATGGAAAATTAGAATAGTAAAAATGCATGTAAAATATTATTCTATAATCACAATAGATAAATACATCTTCTATTTTATTTCATCATAGGTCCTTCTTTATTATAGGGTTTAACCTTTAGAAGTGTTCATCAACACAGATAAATCCAATGTTATCCAAATTTATGAAAACAAACTATAAATAGATATCAAGGATTAAATTTATTTTCTTCCATCGTACTCATCATTTTTTCATGGTAATTCATTACATTATTCTATTTTTTCCACACATAAATCATTTCTACATTGTTTTGAGATGTATTCTTTTCAATTTAAGACACATTTGGTTTAACACAGGTCATAAATTTTCATTATATATTTAAATCATTCATTTTTGGATGTAATGAATATTTGAATTATACAAAGCAAGTCCCTTGAGGGTGTCTAACCAAGTGTATTGTAAAGACCATTACTGTGTGAAATGTGATTTTAAAAATAGTTCCACTTATTTTAAAAATAAAGGTTTGTATTTATATTTAAACCAACACAATATATTCCTTACCAAAACATCAGTATGTTCTTTCACACATATCCTCAACTTATATCATAGATTATGTTCCATAATTTTTGTTTTCATAAATCTAGTTCAATACAATTTTACTAAAATTTCTCTGATATCAACTATAATTACCCTAACCCCAGTTTCCCAGATATTAGGTTGACATTATTAAATTTTCATATTATACAAGGAATCACATCCTAATTTATCAAATAGTTTTGTATTTTCATTACATAGATACATAAATTAATCATTAAATTCATTTTAAATTCAAAATACCTCATAATGTTTTTCCAAATATTTCATTTTTATATCTAGAATATCATTTCATATCTTTAATAGTTCAATTTCTGGATTCCATTGAATGGAATACGAATATGTATGAGATAATATTATTAGTAAGAGTAATGAAAAGAATAATTTACCATTAGTAAATGACGAATAATCAATAATAAATAATTGATATCACAAGTTAAATAACTAAATAGAAAATCCATTTAAGAAATTATGTCATTTTTGTATTTACATTAACTTAATTAATATAAAGTGTCATTATCACTCTAAAGTGGATCCATGGAGTCCCAAAATCAACTCAAAGATGCCCATGTTTGGAAATTTATCATCCAATATGGTTAGGACACGTTTTATTGTAAATTAATATTATTATAATATTATTTTTTAAAACTTATTTATCAGATTTACCGGTTAACCATGGTAAATAAAATATTTTCCGAAGTTATTATTCAGAAATTCTGAAAATAAAAGTTACGTATTTACACAATTTAAAAATCCTGATTCCATATATTGAATCCATATTTCTAAATTCCGAACACAAAAGTTGCAGAAATTAATTTTAAATTAATTCCCATTGTTAAAACAAAACACGTGTTTTTAAGATATAATAACTATCAAAAGATTGACCGTAGTTTATGTCTGGTTTAAATATGAAATTATGTCCAATGACCAAAATTGTATTAAATGGTAAAAATATATTCTAAATATACTTTAAAACCACTAAAATTCATAATTTATCAATATTAATTATTTTTATTAAAATGTTGTTTTCAATTAATATTTAGTAATTTTCATTATTCATCAAAATATAAAAGTTATCCAAAAAGTTCCAAAATTTTACCCTAAGCTAATTTTGATATTCTGAATTCAATAATGAAGTATATTTTACCAAATTAAAAACATAGAAGATGCATTTATTAAATTTAAATTAATTTCTGACGTCAAAACTGAATGGCGTATTTTTTAAGAAATAATAACTACTAAAAGATTGACACTTGTTTAGGTCCAATTTCAAATTGAAATTACGTAAAATTACCATAATTGTATTAAAAGGTAAAAATATAATCCATTTATAATTCCAAACCATTAAAAATGTATAATTTATCAATATAAATTATTTTGATTCAAAAAGGTGTTTTCAGTTAAAATATAGTATTTTACACTATTCACCCAAATATGAATGTTTTCAGAAAAATACCAAAATGTTATTCAAATTAAATTATTATTTCCTTATACTAAAAGAGAAGTTTATTTTTTAAAATATAATATATAAAAGTTTCAAATATTGGATTTAAAAAGGAATCACCATTAAAACGCTGAAAATTGCATTTTTTGAAAAATACTTCTTTTATCTGAAAAAAATGAATTCGTCATTACATATGTCTAAGAAAATAATAATATGGATTATAAAATTATAAGGATTATATAATGTTCAAAATTTTGTTAATACTATTCCTAACTACTTTTGAACGACTAGTTTGGTAATCTTGCGATGTGGTTGAACTCAGTGTTGCTTGTAGTGCATGTTATCGAATTAATTTGAAGAAATAACGTACTATAAAATTTTGGGGTGTTACATTCTTCCATACATAAATAAATTATGTCCTTTCAATTTTAAAATTTTTTTTAAAAAATAAATGGTTTAAAATTGAAAATACTTTTGTGGGGAAACCGACATCGTAAGTTGGGTTAATAAAATTTAGTCTTAATAAGAGGAAAAGGGGAATGAAAACGTCACCACCAAATTATGATCTCGATTAGGAGATCATTAGTGGAAATTAGAGACACATAATTGGATGAAAAATGTAAATATTTATAGGGAGTGATTGAGATCATTAATCAAAAACAATTGTAGAATTTTGGGCCTCAAAGCCACCAATCTATGGTGATTTAACATTCCACCGGTTCAACAAACGTATGGTATTAGGATAACACATTTTTTTTGTTTTAATATGACTTACCTAATGTTTAAGAATATATTTCTTTATTGAATAAGATAAGATAAAAAAGTAAACTTGTCATGTATAGTTCCATCCTATAACTACTTTCTACCACAAACTCATCTTTCACACTAAAAGATAATAGAACTTAAAAAAATATTCTATTTATCCTATTCGTATAGGGTTCCAAAAATAATGAATTTATAATTCATCTACCAGACCCTTAAAAAACTACATTATTCAATCTAAGACATCATGTGGGTCATTGGTAGGTGATACACTCTTGTCGCTCTTCGGTTGCGGGATCAAGTCTCGTGGCCTTACCAGACACGACGAGTTGTCGACTGACCTCCGGGTTGTCATTTTTATAACAATCCAAAAATAATCTTAAAAAAATCATTAACCTTAACAATTGTATCAAATGTCAAATATAATCCCTTCCAACCTTTAGAATTATCCAAATTACTTCTGTCCAAACTCACAGTCCAAAATTTATAAGGAAGGTAAATATAATGAAGATCATTTTTTCCACGTAATAACATGTGAATACCTGCATCATGTATTCTTTTAAAATATGGTAACACCCTGAATTACCATAAAAACTGATTTATTACATTAATGATCCCTTATTCCATATATAATACTAGATATATTTCTTATATCCAAAAATGTTGAATATTCCATCAATGATGAAATAAACAAACCATTAATCAGTGCCAAGGTAGTCAATAATATCCAATATAATTTATCCAAATCAACCATCTCTTATTCCAAAATTACAAGTTCTGTATCAAGACCATATTAAGGATTACCTTTCCTTCAACCATGTATTTTTAAAATAACAGTTTAACTTACTGTTGATTCACCTTTCATAGTACCATATAATCTCAAATCCTCAATAAAATAGTACAGCAATACAATCCTTATTTATCACCATAATTCATATAACCACTACATCATTGATACAACACTCAAATGAAATAATTCATTAATAACAACATAAGAACACTAGTCATTCCTCTTTATCTATAGTAGAATCATAACTTTATTTTTATCCAATAGCATCATTTGGGGAATATTCTGATGATTTGAACATTGATTCTCATAGTGTCCCCACTCCTTGCAGATGAAGCATTGTACATTTGAATCCTTTTTCTTACCCTTACAATCATGAATGTGGTGTCCTTTAAATCCAAACTTATAACATACTCCCATTCTATTCAAGCATTTTCTAGGGGGATTATTTCCACAGTTATCACATATGGGAAAACCCTTCTTTACCTTCATCCCTTTATCTGTCTTTCTCATTTCAATCCTTTTCTTCTCTGGGTTCCCTTCAAATCCATAGGACTCCAAAAACTCTTTACTAATATTATCAACACATGATATTATTTCTTCATATGATTATAATACGTGGGAGACTATTTCCCTTATAAATTTTTGCTTAAGACCATGAATGATATGATCTTTCTTTCTCTTTGGATCATGTACATTGATGGAGTTCTCATTCCTCCTACGGGGTACCATTTCTAAACAATGGCACACGCTAGATTAGTTTATGAATATAAATACCTCATCCCAAACTTGTAAAATAGTTAACATAAATTAAATAATTTATGGATATAATCCATAATCATAAAAATGTCTTATTTGAGGAAGTATATACTCATAAACCCTTCATAATTGTTTTTAAAGTAAACGAGAATTATCCTAATCATATCCCCCGAGAGTGTCGTAACCAAGAGTGAAGCAAGGCCCGTTGTCATGCACTAGTTTTCATTTGAGTCTAGATCAAAGCAGTATTTTCAGGTTTTACCCCTTGGTACATCTGTGCCAGAGCCTCCTCTACCTGCTCGTATCCTGACAGGGATGTATTTCTTGGAAAACTCACAAAATCTCTACACTACCCAAATTCTAAAAAGTTATTCTATACTAATCCTAAAAGTTTATCTTAGGGCTATGTGCTCTAATAAGAGTTTGTCTAAATATAGCTTCCAAGGTTTGTACTAAACTTCCTCTGATACCAACGGTAATTCCCTGAACCCAGTTACCTAGAGTCGGTGCATTATTACATAATATTGGAATGATCACAAAAGATCATGTCTTGAAAAACCGATTAGTTTAGTAGCCTTGGAATAACTAGATACATTCATAAAGTTTACATTACATCATAAAGTGAAAACTACTACTACAACATCTTGTCTTCATATCCCCTCATACTATCCCTACAGGTCATTCTTAAATTACTTCTTCAAATCATAGTAAAAATAAAACAATGAAATGGGTGAGCTCAGATGCTCAGTAAGGATAACAATATAGCAGAAATTTTCATAAATAAGCATAAACATTAAAGGCAATGTATAACTAAAACAAAATCCTTTTAAACATGAAATTCAGCATAATATGGAAAAGATAAAATGAAATAATGCCATTTACTTAATCACATTGATATTATACTAGTCGAATAATCAAATTAAATATCAATATCCACTTTCATAATGATGGAATGCATAATGCTAAATTTTAATTTATGTGTCAAGGCCTTGTGCCAAGAACTAAGAGATAACTGTAACCGGAACCCAACCCGGAGAGCCTCTGTAACCGGACTCCATCCCGGAGTGCCTCTGATAACCAGACACCAACCCGGAGTGCCTCTAATAACCGTACACCAACCCGGAGTGCCTCTAATAACCGCACACCAACCCGGAGGGTATACTGTAACCGGACCCCAAACCGGAACATACTAGTCCAACACATTCATCTTAAGAAGAGGATAAAATATAACATAAACATTCATATTAAATCTAGCATACTAAATTCCAAAACATTAATCATAAGCTTAAATCCATCAAAGAATGTTGAAATAGATTAAAATGTTTTGTAAAACTCATTGAGCTAAATATCCATTTTCATGAAAACATTTAATATTTATACAATTTTGAAAGTAAGACATTTAAATAAATTTATGAATCAAAGTGTCCCATACCACTTTGAAACTTTTGAAAGGAATTAACATTTTTAAAACATTAATTCCCATATAAATAAATCCTTAAAAACCATTTTGAAAACATGATCATTAATGAGAATGATTTAGAAGAATAATTATTTAAAACATTTAAATGATGGTTCAGAAAGAATCCCTTTAAAATCCCTTTGAAAACACATTTATGGAACATGGACGTGGATAATAAATATGTCCCAGTAGATACATATTTAAAAACAACCTAGGATAATAAAGAGACTGTGAAATTAACCATTACCAATTTGGTAACTTACGAAACATACACCCTATGAAAGAGGTGTCATACAATGAATATGTAAATACACATACATTAATGTTTATTAAACAAAGAATACAATTATGAGAAGTACATACACCACACAAAAGGTAATAGTGATAATATGGCATGAATCTCATGAGCAATAGGTGTGAGATGAAAACCCATACCTTGTTATTTATCTTGGTTGACGGTAGGTTAACCTACTGTATAATAGAGAAATAATTTTTATTATGTTATAAATTAATATGATATCATATATGATCTTTTAACACTTCTTTGTTAATAATATCTTTGTATTATCGTCGTTTTGGGTGTTAACTTACTCGTTTTCTTTTATATGTTTTGTTACATAAGCCATGTTTGTTATGGATAGGGTGTATATTATTCATATCCAGAATTATATCAAGTCCTTAAACATTTTTTTTAATCATCAAATGAGAATTATATTTTAATGGATATGATGGAGAATGAATTTCATCACGTTTGTGGAGGCGGTAGTCTGTACGTACGCACGAGTGACAATATCATTCTTTTGATATTAAAATAATTTATAATTGGATGGTATATCGTATATACAGAATCATTATCATGTTATATTTATTATTTTCTTGAATTATACATCATTATTATACCCATCTAAATAATAATATATTGAATAACAAGTACACCATGACGTGGAGATGGTAGGCCGTACGTACGCACGTATGGTGACATGTCATTCAAGGGATGGATAGAATAATAAATACGGTTGTTAAAATTTTATTATAACATCACAGTATATATAATATACTGGATTTATTATTTTTGAGTGGAAATAACAAGGAAATAAGATTTTGAAAATGAAAGGAACTTGAAAGAGGGTGGTGAAATCATTACCTCTTCTTCGGGTTCTTCCATTTGGTTTGATCAAAAGGGCTATGTAGGTTGGCTTTATGAACAAACTAAGGCCTCTAGGTTGTATTGAGGGAAGTTGGGAGGATATTTGGGTAGATTTTGGCTAAGCCCAAAGGCATTGAAGGTGTGAAATTGAGAGAAGTGGGAGTCCCCATTTATAAGGGGGGTGAGGGGTACCTTTGGAAAAGCTAGAAATATTATATTATAATAAATTCATATTCGGTTTCTAATGGCTCAAAAGTGGATTATTTAGATGTTAAGGTGGGGATGGGTCAAAAACCACTCCACCAATAGGTTTTATACAGGTTTGAGTCACTATATTAAACTTATCCTTTGGTTTTAACTCTTAGTTAATTTGTTTTACATTTACCATGTCACATTGTATTTTTACATTATTTAGTTAATAAACGTACTATATACATCCAAGCGACCCCCAATTGGTCCATTAATGATACACATAAAATTATATAATTCCTTTGTATGAACCTTAGATTTTTAGGAATAGAATATCAATTAAAAATATAATATTTGTTTTAAAAACTCTTTTATGTCAATTTTGACACTATTTAATAATTAATTTTTGTTAAAGTCTTAACAACTTTATTAAAAACAATTCCTTTATGAAATCCTAACATATCATATTAATCAATAAAATTTTTGGATGCCATCAAAACGTTCAAATTATATTTATATTAATATTTATAATACCAATTATTTGATTCATTCATTAATAAATAAAATACCGCATCATTAATGATCATAAATAAATTTAATTATTCAATGTCTAAAAATTATAAATAAAATACTATTATTTAGTAAAAAAATTATTTTTCTATGTAATATTTATAGTCTAAAATAAAATATATATAACGCTGTGTACAAATTGTTTTTCTGAAAGATATATGCTTATGTCATTTTTTTATTTACTTTAACTTAATTAATATAAAGTGTCATGATCACTTACAAGTGAATCCATGGGGTCCCAAAATGGACTCAAAGATTTCCATGGTCAGAAATGTATCAACCAATATGATTAGGACACGTTTTAGGGTAAATTAATATTATTACAATATAATTTTATTTACCCTTTTTTACCAAATTTACCAGTTAACCATGGTAAATAAAATATTTACCGAAGTAATTTTTCAAAACGTATCAAAATAAAAATTACCTATTTACACAATTGGGACCTCATGATTCCAAATATGGAATCCCTATTTCTATATTAAAAATATATAAGTGGAATAAATTAATTTAAAATTAATTCCCATTTTTAAAACAGAAAACCGTGTTTTTAAAAGATAATAACTATCAAAATATTGACAGTTGTTTATGTACGGTTTAAATGTGAAATTATGTCCAATTAACAACATTGTATTAAATGGTAAAAACATATTCTAAATATACATTACAACAACATAAATTCATAGTTTATCACTATGAATTATTTTGATTAAAAAGTTGTTTTTAATTAAAATTTAGTAATTTTCACTATTCATCAAAATATAAATGCTATCTGAAAAGTTCCAAAATTTTACCCTAAGTTAATTTTGATATTCCTAATTTAATAATGAAGTCTATTTTAACAAATTAAAAACATATATGTTTCATTTATTAATTTAAAATTAATTCTTGTTGTCAAAACAAGAAGGCATATTTTTTAAGAAATAATAACTACCAAAAGTTTGACACTTGTTTATGTCCAATTTCAAAGTGAAATTACATAAAATGACAATAATTGGATTAAAATGTAAAAAATATAATCTATTTTTACTTCATAACCATTAAAATTTATAATTTAACAAAACAAATTATTTTGATTTAAATAGTTATTTTCAGTTAAAATATAGTATTTTTCACTATTCACCCAAATATGAAAGTTATCAGAAAAACACCAAAACTTTATTACAAATAAATAATTATGCCCTGATTCTAAATAAAAAGATTATTTTGGAAAATTTAATAAATAAAAGTTTCAAATATTGGATATAAAAATGCTTCACTGTTAAAAGGTGGTAAAATTGTATTTTTTGAAAAATACTTCTTTTATCTGAAAAAACGAATTCGTCATTACATTATGTCTAAGAAAATCATAATACGGATTCTAAAATTATAAGGATTATAGAATGTTCAAAATTCAGTTAATACTATTCATAACCACTTTTGAACGACTAGTTTGGTAATCTTGTGTTGCGCTTGAACTCGGTTTTGCGTGTACTATAAGTTATTGAATTACTTTGAAGAAATAACATACTATGAAATTTTGGGGTGTTACATCTTCATAGTTTTTCAAAGCTTATAGATTATTCCTAAAACATTATTCAAATATTCTGATCTTTCATTTTTATCTCCATAACCATTTATTATTCTTGAAAAATAAAAAAACATTTAGAAGACCACAAATCTTGGTAAAATTGTAAAGTACGATTGTTTCTGGGTACGATGGTATTTAATCACAACTGTATCCTTTCAATATCATTCAACTGTGATTCCGATGTAAAACAATGTAATTACCCTATGGGAATGATAGATATCTTATCTTTACATTCTCTATCCATTGGCATGACACTTTCCTCTTTTCCCTCTGCATGACTATTTCTATCGACATGCCTATTTCTTTTGGTATGAATATTCCCATATTCACAACTATTCCCATTGGCATGACTATTCCCATCAGCATAACTATTCCATTAGAATGACTCTTTTCTCTTTTCCATTTACACGACTCTTTCCTCTTCTATAGGCATGACTACTCTATCAGCATGACTCTGAGTCAGATAAAAAACAAAGTCATTACCATGTAGGCTTGGCATGAATCATATCATCCTTCATCAGCATGACTATTTCATCTGCACGAATATTCCATCATCATGACTCTGAGTCTAATGAAGAACAATTTCATTAACATTTCACCATGACTGGTCTTATCTATTCTTTCATCAGAATAACTATTCTATTAGCATGTTTATTCCTTCGACACGACTCTATGTCCGATGCAAAAAAACTTCATCACTATTTTTGAATGACATATATCATCTCTTCTTTCATCAGCATTATTATTCCATCGACATGACTATTCAATCGGCACGACTATTTCAATATCACTACTATTTTGTTTTCATTACTATTAGTCTGATGCATAACAAAGTCATTACCATGTCGGCATGGCATGCATCATTTATTATTTAATCATCATGATTGTTCCATCATTATGGATATTCCATCGACATGACTATTCCATCGACACAACTCTGAGTCCGATGCAAAAAAATCCATTACCATGTCGGCATGACAACCATCATCTCTTCTGTCATTGGCATTACTATTCCATCATCATGAATATTCCCATCGTCATCACTATTCACAGTTTTTCAATAGTCACCAACATTCAAAATGAAATAATAGTAACCACCATTCACATATTTTCAATACTCACCACCCTTCATAGATTTTCAATAATAACCAAAATTCACAGCTTCGCCACAATCACCACCATTTTATGATTTTAGACAGTCAACATCATTCAGAGAATTTCAATAGTCACCACCATTCAAAACATGTCAACAGTCACCACCATTAAAATCACTGAAATTTTCACCACCATTTATATGTTTTTTATTGTCACCACCATTAAAATCTTTTAGTTACCCCTTTCTTCCATCAAGCTTGCATCATAAGGTCTACCACTTATGATTTCTGATAATTTCAAAATGGCAAAGCATCATCACTTTGAAATTGTAAAGTATCATAACATTCTATTCATTCTAGTTTGTTTCATTGTTTCTCATATAAAGGAAAAACATTCTAAAAACAAGAGTCTAGTTATTTTCAAAAAAATAACACAAAACGTTTTTTTAAAACCTAGTGAAGTTACTTATTTTCATCAAAACTAATCTTGACAACAAAAGACAAATTTTCAAACCTCCATACCCTTTATCATCAGAATGGTTCTAAAAATATCCCCTTTTGGATTTTTTTATCAACCATGTTTCATAAATCAGTAAACATCGTAAGCTCATACAATGGATTACATATGAACAATTCTAAGACTATGTGAGCTTATATAATGTATGAAACAAGAATAATTAATAGAAAAACCATGATATCCAAAAAAATGACAACCTCTTTATTTTCATCATTCTTCCTAGAAACCAAATCAATTTAATTTATTAAAACCACTCAAACCAATATTTATAATATTTCAATCACGAAAAAGTGATTAATTCACATCTTAACCACAACTCTCTCTTTGATGCAACATATTTATGAAACAAAATAATCCTACCATGTGAAAAAACAATCCAATGGTATTATGAAAGAGGGGATAGATGAACATACCTAAACCTTTAGGAGAAAGTGGTTTGAAATACATGTTCAAACTCATTTATTAGAATGATTCCTTTGATAGTGGTTTTATAAAAATATCCCGAACTTGTTATGATTCTAAATCATACTCTAGCATTAATTGATTATTCTTCACATTCTATTTGATGAAATGGTATTTATTATAGATGTGTTTTGAATGATAATCTTGCAGTAGATTCTTAGTGAGATTGATTGTCCTTTGTTTGTCATAACCCAAGAGAAAGGGTAACTTCACATCTACATGTATATCATCCAATTGTGTTTTCATCCACATAAGGTTTTTAGTGGATTGAGTAGAAGTAAAATAATGATCAACTTCTTTACATAGATTTACTAAAAAAAATTCTTTTAATTCCAGCAAACACATTTGTTTTCCTGAAAAATTACACCACTATATCCAGATATTCTATCATCAACATTTCCTACCCAAACTGCATCTAAGTACACAAACAATTCAAATCAATTTGAGTTATCATATTTGGTTCAAAAGATTGGTGTGCCTTTTATGTATATGATAATGTTTTTTTGATGAGGTAAATTTGATTATTTTGGAGAACATTTAAATCATCCACATAAGGTATCAACATACACAATGTTGGGTCGTGAGGTAGAAAAATAAAATATTCATACAACCATCTTTATATATTCTTTTTGATAAACTTCTATTCCTTATCCATCATTACTTAGCTCTGTTTCCAATGGAATGATTGTGGATAATGGTTTAGAATTCTCCATTCCATACCTCTGGAGAAGTTATTTTAAATTCTGTTAATGGGAGTGGAAAATGAATTGTTTATATTATTAGATTTTTAACCAAAGAAAGTATTTCAATTCTCCCATCATGGAAATTTCAAATAAATTATTCATTTATTCATCAAATCATTCATAGCATATTTCATCATTAACAAAAATGATAATATCATCAAAATAATCAATTTCAATGAGGGAATACTGCAGACATTCACAGATGTAAAGATTGATATCCACTCTCTATATGTTAAAATTTATCATTATTAAGCATGTATCCGATTTGCAATACCATGCCCTTCGAGATTGTTTTAGGACATACAATTCCTTTATCAATATTCAAAAATAACCTTAATCTTTTCCAATAACAAAGTAATATGTATTCTCAATATAAACATTTTATTAAAGATCACCATTTAGGAATTCATATTTAACATTCAGTTGAATGGTCTTATAGCCTCATTGTGGAATAATAGATAGAATGATTCTGATTATTTCATGTCTTTCCACAGGAGCAAGGGTTTCATCAAAAACAATATCCTCAATCTATTAATAAATTTTGCAAACCCATCCTTGTTTTTATCTTATAACCTCACCTTTATCATTTATCTAGTTCTAAAAACGCCATTTTTCCATGTATGATTTTATTTTCAAGCATGGGTGTGAGATAACATGTATTATTATTTTCCATCTGGTCCAAATTTTCATTCATGGATTGAACCCACTCTAAATGCTCAAAAACTTCTTTCACATCATAAGTTCCACCTTTGAATACAAACAATTATGTGTAATGAATTTCATTGTTCTTGTTATTTGAACCTTATAATTTTGATCACCAATTATATTTTTTTCTTCTACATGTTTCTTAGACATTGGATTATATATTTTTATTGTCATAATCATCATTAGAAATAGATAAGTCCAGTTCATCACCCTTAATAGAATTAAAATAATTTGTATCCTTATCAAATTTATCTTCTTCAACATTCTAAACTTCATTGTCCCCAAGAACATGTTTCTCATTCCTAGATTATTCAATCACATTTACATCAACTGAATAATCAATACTATTTGTTTCTTTTTTAAATGATTTTACCCAATTTTTTTATAGAGAATAGAAAATAAAGATTACATCTTCACCATTCTTCTCAAACTAGCCATAGTTTCCACCTATCTCCATTCCAATAAAAGGACTCCCAAAAACAGTTAAGTGCTTCAAACGTAGTGTTTTCCCATAAAACAATCCAGTAGATTCATACCTGATTAATGCCTATATAAAAAATGTCTCTAAATATAATCAACAGTACTCAATGCTTGTCTCCAAAAGTAATGAGACAATCCATGCTCAAGTAACATAGTTCATCCAATTTCCACCAGGCTTCTATTATTTATTAAACAACCCCATGTTGTTTGGGATTGTATTAAGAGCTATACTCATGCCTAATTACATGATTCTATAGATTTTATTCAAAATTTGAACTTTAGTATTCACCACCATTATAAGTTCTTAACTTCTTTACAAAATACTCACATTATTTCTCATCTTTTCTTCTAAATTTTTTATATATTTTCAAAGTGTCTTTTTCATCATGAACATTACAATAGAAATTCAAGTAAAACAACCAATGATAAAAATGAAGTACTTATCTACATGTGTTGATTTTGTTCTCTTTGGCACACATATATCGGATTTTATCATCTCCATTGGTTGTTTTGAACAAATATCATCTATCTTATACATATATTTTAAAAATTTCCCTCTCTAGAAGATAGTAAAACACCAATCTCTTCATCATGTAATATCAAAAATGTCTCAAACACTATCCATTTTAGATTACTTTATCGTGTTTCTCTGTATCATATGTCCATGAAATTTATTTAATAACTGATTATATTCCACCATTCTTATGTAACACTATTTTTGTGATTCACCAACTTGAAAAAAAAATTATTTTCAGACGGTGGCCTCTTGTACAAATTGTTCCATCCTATTCACTTTATACAAAAAATACCATCTTTCTCAAAGACATACTTTTTACCCTTATCACATAATTGTTAAAAACTTAGGAGTTTGTGATTAGGCCCATCAACATAAAATGTTTTCTAAGATTTCATCTTTTTTATTCTAATAATGGCTGACCCAACACCTTTGATTTTCAACAGTTTTTCATTTCCAACTGTAACTGTGCATTATTTATAGTTTATCACATCCTACAACAATTTCATGTCTCCAATATTGTAATAAGAACATCAACAATCAATAATACAAGGATGTTATCCTTTCATGGATTTTAATGATGTTTCAAAAAAACAAAATCCTTTTATTCATTCCATTTGTTTTTCATATTTGGAATTAGAAAATTGAGAAAATTTGATTGATATGGTAACCAAAGAAGACGTCCTTTTTCATGGTTTCCATGTCTATAACATATCTCACTAACAGTTTCCAAGGGTCGGAGACTATTTTTGATCATTAATTCATTCTTTTCATATTTTATACTGATAAAATTATCATTATTTTTTCTTTGAGGAGATTTAATCTTCATAAATATATTCCTTTCATAAACTATGGGAAAATAGTAGTGTTGTTGATTGAACGAACACATACATATTGTGTGGCCAAATCACCCACAATACCAGCAATACCCATAAAATGAGTTTTTTCCTCTGAAACCTCCATACTAATCATAAATATGAAAACATTTCTCAAAAAACTTTTATACATTTTCAGTTTGATACATATTAATATTTTCGGCACTGATATGATCAAAATTATTTGAATATTATGAATTCATCACTTTAACATCATACATTACATTCCCAACATTATTCTTCTCACCCATTGAAGGTATATTTTGTTGAACCTTCTAATGTTTCACATTATGAGAATATTAAAAAACATTAGGGATATTTTTTTGTAAACATAAAATTTTCTTTTTATATTTAGAGAGTTTTTTTTTTGGTCGAGTTCCAACACTACTTATTTTGCATTAGGATTCACTTGTAGATGCACATTATGATTCTTTTCAGCTATAAAAGACTACTTCAAGTCATAAATCTATTTAACATGCTTTTCATTCTCATAATAAAATATTTCTTGGTTTCTTGAGCATTCATCTTCTAAATATTAATATTCCTTCTCATCTATCTCATACATCCATTCAACTCTTCTTTCAAATGCCTTTCAAGTTGTGTTTTTCTTCATCATAACTACTACGTCCAAATTCTTCAACATGCACTATTTTAATGAGTGTATTTCCATTACCATACTCAATGTATTTTCAAATTCAAAATCACTCTTTTATTCTTCATCATCTTTGGACTATAAAAGTCTTTCTTTATTTTAAGAATTCATTTTCTTTTCCAATGTCTCCAGTTTTCATCCACAATATCCATGTCTTCCATTCTTCAATATCATTGTCATCCTCTTTATTTCATTGAGGACAATTATCCAAAAAGTAACCAACATTTCCACATTCAAAAAAATTCAATGGGATATTCACTTTGTATTTCCATGTACCTCTTTTCACATAGTTAAAAAAATAGGATAGGATTTCAATAAAATTTTTACTTACCTCATTTTCAGAGTCAGAATCATAAACTTCATATTCAATAAGAATTTTTTTAAACTTTTCATTATTCGTAAACATAAAAGACTTTTCTTTATATACTTTTTTTATCTTCATAACATTCACTCTTATCATTTCATTGGTGGAAAGAGTAATATGTAAATAATCATGAGATACTGTTTCATTCTCTCTTCCTTCCAATTAATAAAATTTAAAATTGAATTTGTTAGGTTCAATTCTCAAGATATTCTAAAAACTATAGAATACTTGTGCTTTTCACTAATACATATGATAGTACTCACAATTTCATTCACCCTGGTAAATAATTTTTTAACAGATTCATGATCAATCTTATTCAAATATTCATACTTAAATCTATATATTTCAAACATTTCCGTCGTCACTTTTGTATTGACATCGTATATGTTTATCAATTTATCCCATATACCTTTAGATATGGAAACACATTTCACTATCAATAATTAACATTCAAAAAGTGATGATAATATAGAATTGGTTTTCCTTCCATCATTCTCACGAAAATTCTTGACAACAAGTGTATGTGGAGGTCTATCATCAATAAGAAGAAAACCAACTATTGAATCTTCAAGAACATCATAACTGATAGAAATAAGGTATGGAAGCATTATATATATCTAGATAAGATAGTTATTTCCATAAAAGATGAGAATATCTTTACTGTTCACATAGTTTACATTCTCCATCATCAAAGAATAGAGAAGATAAACTACCTATGATACCAGATAAACGTTCCATGTCCGAGTATGGTATCACAGAGAGGGGGATGGTGAATCAGTTATACACTTTTTATTTTATATTTCTATTCAATTGAAATACCCTTCAACTCCTATTAAGGATTTTAATTCACAGCTGAGAAAAAAACCAACAGACATCCGAAGGAACTAAAATATTTACAAGGCTCACTATTGAATAAGAATATTTACACCCTTGGGATTATATTGAAATGATCCAATACAATACAATCCACTATAAATCACTCATTGGATTACAATGAGTAGGATTTACCCTTACACTCATTTAGCACTATGAAACAATTCAACAAGTGCATGTGCACCTCTTAGTAAAATAGGGTAATATATTTTTTCTGTAACATATCCTGTTATATGTGCTTCATTCAATTATCCAAATGTATTTAATTTTCAAACAATTATTCATTTATATTCCTAGAAGAATGGTAAGAACCTCTTGGATATGTAAAACAATATGTCCGATTACCAAGAGTTCGATGCTCTCATTCCGATTCTTCTCAGTTTGATCATTCAATTGAATAAAATAGTAATGAATCAGAACCACTCTAATACATTCATAAAATAGTCAAGACAAATATAACTGAAACCACATCAAAAACATGAATGTAATAGTCTATACAAATAGAATCAGCACCACATAAAATCATATATGAAATAATCAATAAAAATAAAATTAGCCCCCTGCAAAACATGTATGCAATAGTCAAGAAAAAGAGAATCCTCACAACTTCAAAATTGTTATGTAGTAGTTAGTACAAATAGAATCAGAACCACTTCAAAACATATATGCAATAGTCTAGACAAATAGAAACAACACCACTTCAAAACATATTGTTCTCTCTATAAAACTCATACCTTCTCTCTCTTATGTTGTGAATAGTACTCATTGTTAGAAATTACGAAGTACCTATTATTTTTATAGGTTTCAATTAGATGGAATACAATTTTTTTTGCGCTCAATCAAATTTTCAATAATTTTAATTTCCCACTAAAATTATTGGATGTATTTATACTTCATTACAGTTTATTGAATCTTCTCAAATATTCTTGAAACTTCATCTCAATATTTAGTTCATTAATTCGTATCACCATATCCATTTCTTATTCTAGAAAACCATAAATATGGGTACAATTGATTCTAGGTATGATTGTTATTAATCGGAACCATCTCTTTTCTTTCAATTTCACCTTTGAGTCCAATTTAAAATAAAGTCATTAACCTGTTGGCCTAAAAAGCATAATCTCTTCAATTTCACCACCCACCAGCACCACCCTCACCTATTTTCCATCAGCATGACTATTTCCTTCGACACGACTACTTACATTGGCACAACTATACCAATCTACACAACTATTCCTCTCACAATGGCTATTCCCATTGGCACGACTATTCCAACACCACAACTCATTCCTCTTTTCCACCGGCCTATCTATTTTCTCTTCCATTGGAACAACTATTTCATCGGAATGACTATTTTATTGGCAGGACTCTAAGTCCGATGAAAAACAAATTCATTACCATGTCAGAATGACATGAATCATCTCTTCTTTCATCATAATTTCTATTCCATAAGAAAACATATTCAAGTGGAATGACTATTCCATCAGCACGACTCTGGGTCAGATGATAAACGACGCCATTTAAATTTCTAAACGACATGCATCATCTCTTATTTCATCAGAAATACTATTCAATCGGCATTACTATTCCATTGGAACAACTATTCCATTGGCACGACTCTGATTCTGATGAAAACCAAAGCCATTACCATGTCAGCCTGACATGCATCATCTCTTCTTTCATCCTCATGACTATTACATCAGAATGACTATTCAATTGACATGATTATTACATGACCATGACTCAGAATGTGATGAAAAAAAATAATTACCATGTCAGCATAACCTGTAACATCTCTTCTTTCGTTAGCATGAATTTTCCATTAGTACAACTCTGAGTCTGATGAAGAACAAATTCATTACCTTCCCATCATGACATCCATCATCTCTTAATTCATTGGAATAAAAATTTCTTCAGTAGGAATATTCCTATCGCCATCACCAGTCAGTGTTTATAAATAGTCACCACCATTCATCGATTTCCAATAGTAACCAACATTCACAGTTTTTCAATATTCTCCACCATTGAGTGATTTGAAATAGTCAACACCATTCATAGAATTTTAATAGTCACCATCATTCATAGATTTCCAATAGTCCCCACCATTCAAATATTTTCAAGAATCACCATCATTCAAAACTTTTCAATAGTCACCACCATTTAGAGATTTTCAATAGTCACCACCATTCATTTATTTTAAATAGTCACCTCCATTCATATCTTTTACTTATCCCTTTATTCGGTCAATCATGCATCATATGTTCTATAACTAATGATTTATGACAAGTCCAAAATAGTAAAGCATCACCATATTGAAATTAGGAATTATCATTACATTCAATTCATTCTTGTTTCTTTATTTCCTTCTTATCCCAAAGAAAATTTTTTTGAAAACAAGTGTCTGATTATTTTTAAAAGAAAACCCTAGAACAATTGTTGCCAAAAAAATTGATGTGATTTATTTTCTTCAAAAACAACATTGAAAACCAAAGAAAAATATTGAAACCTTCATCACATTTATAATCATCTTCATCCCATAATCTATTAAATTATTTTATGAATCCTTTAATGTTTTTGATGGAAAAGTAGTTACATTGATTTTAAAATAGGTAGTACACCATACACATGATTGATAGTTTCATTTCACATTTTTTAGAGGAGGATATAAATTTAATTCATCACATAACCTAATAATATATATATTTATACTTAACATACATATTATATTTTTTTCAATAATATTTTATTGAGGAGGATGAAGAAACAAAATAAAACACTTGTTTAATAATGTTGTATCTTCTTCATAAAACATATTTCATTTTGCCAAAAAATCCATAATATGATGGATTTAAGATTATATAATGGTATCGAGAATTTAGTTAATTATTTATGTTATTAGTATAGTTATTGGACAAAAAATGATGTTTTTATGTGTGAATATGTGAGCACATAGGGTTTCATTTATAAGTGGGGGAGAGGACACAAATAAGATTTTAGAAGAGAATCTATTAAACACACGTTCTTATCATTCCAAAATCATAAATGTTGGGTAATTTTCTAACCTCATAGATTATAATGTAAAAATATTTCTATAAAAGTTTGGTTTTACAATATGGTAGGTAATTTTTGAAATTATCGTTTTAGTATAAACCTCATTAAATGAGTTTGTATCTTAACCACACTAATTATTTTTAATATTTTTACAAATCATTCTGGTAAAAAAATAATATAATATTTTTAGACAATATATTTTCTTATTATTAAAATAAGGGATCCATTTTTTCAAATTCATTTCATATATATGGAATAATAATTATTTAATTATACCTATTAATGTGATGAGAAAGTGGATTTCCAATGCGAAAGTTATCTTAAGTATATATGATTTTCATATTAAATATTATTATGAGATTTATTAAAATGAAATAAATTAGTTAAATTTGAATATACATAATCTATATTTAATTTAACAAAAAGTTAAAAAATAAATTTACATTTTAATGTGTCTAATCAAAAAATAAATTTTTCAATAAATATAAGTGAATTAATCTATTCATCAAAAAAAGAAATATTTCCGAAAAATACCGAAAATTCACTATAAGATAATTTTGATATTATGATTTAAAAAGTAAAGATATTTTTATTGAAAAAATTTAAAAGTGGTAGAAATTATTTATAAATTATGTGTGAAAAGAGTGACTAAACATTTTTTAGAAAAACATCATTTTGAAAAAAAAATTAATGACTCTTATTTTGATTCAAATAATTAGATAACCATAACGTTCATAGTTTATTAATTACTATTAATATTATACTATTTAAAATCTATTTTAAAATAGTATGCTTCATTAAAATTAATTTATTATTGGTTTTCCAGATTCCAAGAGTTATTGATGAGATTAAAGTTAAGGAAATATATTACGTGGGGTTTTATGGTCTGTGTTACATTTCTCCTATGCTATTTAATAAAATTTTGTTTTATTTGAATTTTAAGGTGTTACATTCCCCCAATATTAAATAAATTGGGTCCTCCAAATATTATTTTGTGTTTATAAATAAAGGGATTGATATTTGAAAAACTCTTTATTGAAGACAAGAATTATAAACACTATTAAAAAAAATCCTCGTAATAATAGAAAAATGGATTTGCAATGTACATAGGGAATAAATCCTACCATATTTTATATTTACTATATTTTATTTTCATGTGAATATATAAACTTTTTATAAAATTGTAAATAATTATACAGTGTGATAATAATCTATGAGTCCTTGAAGTGTATGGTGAAAATAAATTTTAGGTTCCTAAAACTATAATTTTTATGATTTAATATATAATTTGATCCATTATATGTTAATGTAATAGGATAATTTATCATCACTATCCATTTCCAAAATTTTAGTAATTTTTTTACTTTCAATAAATATAAAGAAATATATTAATTAGATATATATCTATTTCATAAGAAGAATTTCATCATTTTATTGTTCCTTGATGAAATTACAATTAATCACTTACTCTATTAATTTAATATCTAAAAATTAATATTCTATTAATAAACCACTAAAATTAAATTTTACTAGATTTTCAAATCCATAAAAAATGAAGATTATTTCTATATGGTTGTAATTAATTTCAAAATCATATATGGAATGAACAAGTCATTAAATATACAACATTAATCTCTAAACATCAACACTAACACCAATAGTATATCATTAATATGTATCCATCAAATATTTTTTGAAAAAATAATGAAATATTAACCAAATAATAATTTACACCATTTAAGGTCATTCATCCAAAATTGGCTGTCGATTATGAGCTCATTCTGCATGGCCTTACTAGATATGATTGGTTTCCCTTTTATGATAAATTTATTAAAACATTTATAATAACATTCCTGAAGTGTTATTTTAAAAAATTACTTCAACATCATTGATAGGATAAACCTTAATGAATAAAAATAAAATTAAACATTTTCCAAAAATAGTAAAGGAATTTTAAATGATGTTAAAATTTCACTATAACATGTTTTAAAACACTGGTTATTACTTCTAGATATATTTGAAAAAGTATGCATAATTCTAGTAAAATCCCATCACATATCACAAAAAATAGGTTTTTAGAGCATCAAAACAATGAAAAATCGTAAACTCATAAACCCAATATAGAAACCTTATATATTAAGTTAATGAAGACACATATTCTTCTGAAACTTACACAATACATATATATTTCATGGAAAATTAGATTAGTAAAAATGCATGTAAAATATTATTCTATAATAACAATAGATAAATACATATTCTATTTTATTTCGTCGTAGGTCCTTCCTTATTATAGGGTTTATCCTTTAGAAGTGTTCATTAACTCAGATAAATCCAAAGTTATCCAAATTTATGAAAACAAACTATAAATCGATATCAAGGATTAAATTTATTTTCTTCCATCGTACTCATCATTTTTTCATGGTAATTCATTTCATTATTCTATTTTTTCCACACATAAATCATTTCTACATTGTTTTGAGATGTATTCTTTTCAATTTAAGACACATTTGGTTTAACAAAGGTCATAAATTTTCATTATATATTTAAATCATTCATTTTTGTTTGTAATTAATAAGTGAATTATACAAAGCAAGTCCCTTGAGGGTGTCTAACCAAGTGTATTGTAAAGACCATTGCTCTGTGAAATGTGATTTTATAAATAGTTCCACTTATTTTAAAAATAATGGTTTGTATTTCTATTTAAACCAACACAATATCTTCCTTACCAAAACATTAGTATGTTCTTTCACACATATCCTCAACTTATATCATAGACTATGTTCGATAATTTTTGTTTTCATAAATCTAGTTCAATACAATTTTACTAAAATTTCTCTGATATCAACTATAATTACCCTAACCCCAGTTTCCCAGATATTTGGTTGAAATTATTAAATTTTCATATTATACAAGGAATCACATCCTAATTTATCAAATAGTTTTGTATTTTCATTACATAGATACATAAATTAATCATTCAATTCATTTTAAATTCAAAATACCTCATAATGTTTTTCCAAATATTTAATTTTTATATCTAGAATATCATTTCATATCTTTAATAGTTCAATTTCTGGATTCCATTGAATGGAATACAAATATGTATGAGATAATATTATTAGTAGGTGTAATGAAAAGCATAATTTACCATTAGTGAATGACGAATAATCAATAATAAATAATTGATATCACAAGTTAAATAACTAAATAGAAAATTCATTTAAGAAATTACATGACTATCATTAATACATATATAATAACAAATAATTGAAATTAAATATATGAACACAGAATTGCTTTAATGATAAACTTGAATATCGTGATATGTTATGGATTAATCAATATGTAAAATTAATACCGAACCCCTCCTATCATTTCATGTGTATATATTTATTCATATATTTAATAATATATTTAATTAATTATTAATTTTCTTCATCCTAAAATTCCAACATTGATTAAATAACAAATTTTTCACAATTTTCTTATTTAATCAATAATTTTCAATATAAACACCATATGTAAGAATTGTATATGGTTTAAGAAGGATTCATGTCCATGGTAAACATAATATGGGTAAACAATAATTTAAATTGTAAACATCATTAATATATAGTGTTTCATTATTAATATATAAATGGTTTATAAAATATAGCCCATGAAATTTAATAGGTGCATATTAATAAATAAGTCTCAGCAAAATGAAAATTCAGATAGAATCTCATATAGTGGTCAAAACAATGAAGTAAGAAATAATAAATTTATAGATTATGCATATCAAGGGTATATAATCATATAATAAGTTTTAATAAAACAAATTAATATAAAAAATCATCATCCATATAATCATAGAATATTAAAGACAAGAAAATATGAAATATAAACCAATAAAAATAAATTCGGTTATGAAATTATTTACCACTAAGAAACATTTAATTCAAAACTATATTGATGAAAATATATCGAAACAGAAATTAAAATAGTAAATGATTAATTAATTATTGTATTAAATGTAAAATGGGTAGTATATACATGCTCAAAAATAAATTTGGTTCATTACATTTCAATATGCCTCAATGAAATGAAATTGACATGAAGAACCTTACCTCACAGTTCCCTTTGGTTAAAGGCGGTATAGAATCATTTATAATTGTTTTAATCATGTTATAAAGTTATACCAGAATCATAATAATAATTATAATATCATATATTATCCTCTTATGATGTCATATCACCCATTTTTATTGATATTTCATTATTTTCATTATTTTGGATGTTAGTTTTTTACCTTCTCAAGTGTGTTTTTAATGAATGTTCATGATATTTTTGATAGGATAAAAAATACAATATCAAAAATTTTATTAATTTTATAAATTATATTTTTCAATAGATGCATTTTTATATTCATTATTAAAATTTAAACATTGAGAATGGATCACATCACTTCATTTACATGGTAGGTTGTACATATGCATGTGTGATGTTGTCATTAAATAAAAAGGTAAAATTGTAGGGAATTATGTGATATATTAATTTTATTGAATCAATATAATTTCATAAATAACATATATATTAATTGAATTTATCATTATCATATTTTATTTAATGATTTACTGAAAAGGAATCACATCTCATTGTGAGGTGGTGGTCCACTATACACAGAAGAGAGATTATCATAATTTAAACATAATTAAATTTAATAAAATTTTAGTTATATTATAAATAAATAAGTATAATAACAAATTAAATATCATTTCATAAGTTAAATCCATAATTTTATATATCCATGAATCGAGGTGATGAAAAATGAGTTGCATCGGTACGTGAGGTTGTAGCCCCACATACAAAGGATCAATGATTTTGCTTCCCATTTTATAGAAGAAAAGATGGATGTAGGCCATGCTGATAACATAATAAAATATAAGTATATTGATTATAATTTTTTTATTAAATGATGCTTGTTTAATAAAACATTATATATATTGAAGAAGAAACAAAATAAAAACGAATGTTTAAGAATGTTACCCCATCTTTAGACAACTTCTTTTGGATTATAGTGAAATCCTTCCTAGGATGGATTTATAATCAAAACAATGGATGTAATATTTTTTTATGATAGTACTTTTTTAATTTTATAAGTCTTCGTGGAACCACATGTATTTTTAATTTCAATGATTTATAGATAGGGGATGACATTTTATATTTGGGGGATAGGAGAAACCTATATTTTTTTGAAAAGAATCAGCTACACCAACACTTTTATCATACTAAAAGACTCAAGAAGTGTTATTATAGAAATTTATAAGTTATAATACCTAAATATATAAATATAATTACTTTTTTAAAAGATATTAGGTCATTTTATAAATAATAATTTTATCTTGACACCCCAAGTAATTTTTTTCCTTAACTACAGTAATTAATTTTTGTGACATTTATTAATAATAATAGGAAAAAAGAAGTTTAAATTATTATATAATATAAATTATAATGATTCCAAATATATATTCCATTTTAAAAAATACAATTCAAATATGTTTAATAAATCATTTAAAAATTATACACGTAGACGTGACGAAAAAACATGTTTCAAAAGTGAAAATTCATGGATTTATATAAGTTTTCAATGTAAAAATATAAATTGAAATTGATTTAATTGAAATAAATTGCATAAATTTCAATATTATAAAGTTAATTTAAAATTAAAACTTATTTAAATTTTTATTTTATAAAGACAAATATTCAAATTTAAGGGCAGTTTTCAGTAACTATTAGTATACCCATTATTCATTAAAAAATAAAATATATCAGAAAAATAATAAAAATAACACTTATATAATTTAGATATTATGATTTAAATATTTATTTTAATTTTATAATATATATTTTTTTATGGATGTAAAAGTTAATTTCAAATTATATTCGAAAAGCAGAAGTAAACTGGTTTTTAGAAAAATAAAACTTTCCAATTAATATATCATTTTTTAGTTATTATTATTTTATATGTAATAAATAGATAATAATGATTTTCATAATTACAATATTTTTTTTAGGACTAATAATTTAAAAGAAATTTTATAAAATATATTTTGTTACAATTTATTTAGGCTCGTTGTTCTGCTTTCCACAAGCTATTGATGTGATTAAATTTAATGAAATGTCCATCATTGGATGTTTAATATCTCTGTTTCATGAAGAATACAATATAAAATACAATATCATTGATTTATAACTTTTGGGTGCTATATTTATGTTTATAAGGAATATTTTGATACTAAATTAGGCTAATTATTGTAGAAGAGGCGAGGCTGGCGCGAACTAGATGATGTGATTAGTATGTATGACATAGTCATTGGTTGTAAAGGGAATTGATAAAAATTGTGTATTGTAATAGGGAATTAATAAATAGGTTGACAAAGCCGTTTTATGGAATTTAAAAAATCATCCATTTCTAAAACCCACCTCTAACGAGATGTAAAAAAATGAATTCTTTATGGTGACATTACAATACAACCACAAAATAGAAATCAATTTTTTTAATTTTTTATATATGATTCATAAACTATCCATTAATAAATAGCAATTAATACATTATATTCATGTAGTGTTATGAGAAATATAGAATTTTCTACATCTTCATGGGTGTGTGTGTGTGCATGTGTGGGGTCAGTTTTTATCACTACAAGTTTAATTTGACTCATTTCGACCTGTAATGCCTATGAGATCCATATTTTGATCATTTTATTAAATCACAGTGGTTAAAATTGATTATTTTACATAAATTGGGACTCAGTAGACTATTTTTATTTACCATTATGATAAATATTTATGAAAAAAATTTAATAACATTGACTGGATATAGTGTCTGATTTGATATCACTTTGTAGTGAAAATGAATTTTTATAATGAGATTTTTTAATTGAGATGAATAACCAAATTACTCATTAAAAAAATTATTTTGTGATGCATAATGCCTCTATGACATAGATTGCTTATATAAATTTTATAATACACTCAAAATGATTTCCCTTCTTATAATGATGTAGAATACTAATATGGATTAAATTTTACCTCTTTGGATGATAATTGTTATTTTACATAAAATTAAATATAAAAAAGGGATCTCAAGATAAGTGATATGGACTTCAACAATCTGACTTATACTATTTAATGGATGGACATGAATACATAGGATGACTTATAATTAGATAATAATTATTCATTATCTTATGTAATTTTATAAATATTCTATGCATTTAGTGAATAATGTTGATATGTCAATCAGGATGAGAGTATTTTGTGATGATGGTAGTTATTAATAATATATATGGATATTTAAGAATTATTATCATCATGATGTTGAATGATGATAATATCATTTAATGAGGATGGATATTATTTTGTATAGTGCCGAAAATATATTTAAATGATGACATGATGTTTTTTCAATTTTATGAATAATTTATTGAATAAATATTTCTATTAGAGTTAAAATAATGAAGGATGGTGCAAACCTTAACCAATGAAGTGTTAGATTTATCTAGTGGATGATACAGAAAATTTTTATTTATAATCTAGTAATTTGATGATGATTATTAATTAAAACTGGAAGATTTGTTTATTATATTTTGATCGTTATTTTTTTTTATTATTATAGAAATATAGTGATATGAAATCATACCTTAATGGAACAAAACAATCATTTTATTTTTAGAGTATATATATTTAAAAAATCCAAAATATTTCTTTATTAATATATGCACTAATATTGGATAGTTATCTTGGGATTGATTAATCATTTCTTATGTTGTTTTTTTATTTCCATACTCAACCATCATTCTTTTGTTATATAGAGATGATACAATATAGTGGATACTAATATAATCACTAAATGATATGTGTTTTAGATAGATTATAAAAATTAAGTATTTATTCACTTCATACAAATTACTTGAGTTTAAAGAATAAATATAATATACACCATGATCTATTCTACATCCATCCTAGTGTATGAGGTTTGATATAAATTATGATACATCTAATTATTTAAAATCCTTCTACACCTCGGCTTTTGGATCAAGGATGGTGATCATGTGTCTAGTAATTTTTCACAGATCCATGACTTTAGGATATAGTTAGACTATTCATTGTGGTGATTTTATTAAATTTGAATATATATATATATTTATTACATTATATTGAGATATTATTTTATCTAGATTGACACAATGAATAAAATTCATTTTTCTTATTCTGTCTATCATAGATGAGGAGTGGTGTACACTAGCTATGTTATTGAACTAAATAATAAAGTATTATAGGTAAAATATATCATGTGTTCTTGGTGGTCTACTATGATTCCCCATAAAAATTATTTCTTTAATCATGATTCATTGATAGGTTATTGATATATTTATTAAGGCATATGTTGATAGATTTGGCTCATAATCTCCACTATGACGATGTAGTTTATGCAAGCCCTTATTGTTTTTAAAATATGAAGATTGATTATATAACAATATTACTATATTATAATTTATGGAAATGGATTATTTAATGCTAGGTGAAAACCATTTTTAATATCTAAAATCAAATCAAATATCCGGAAATGACTATAATTCCACTAGACATACATTAACCCCCAAGACACTAAAGTCTAGAAATAAATTCTAAGGGTGAATGAAATTATTGGTAAATTATACACCATAACATATCACTAAAAATGATGTAAGAACTAATGAGTATACATATAAAATGATTTATGAATAATAATTATGATTTTTTTTAAAAATAAAAGAAATAGAATAGATTCACAATATCAAACAGTAAAAGAAAATCTATCCTTAATACAAGAATCCACACTAGGAAACTATTGTTGAAGACAAGGAAAATACTAAATTAACATATAGTGAAATACTCCAAGATCTAGGCTCCCACATCACTGACGACTACAACATTATTCTTCACTAGATATGTAAGAGGATTTTCCTATACATATATCATGATAAAAAAAATTCATACTCATTGTACATTTTATGGGTCGAGCCAGCACACTAGTATAAAATCCATGATGGTCTCCCTCGCACCCCATGTAGAAAGGAATTATTTGTCTAATACTAGATATATATATATATATATTTGGATATATCATGATGTTTAGTATAGAATAAATCATCAAAATAAATTGAGTAGAGAATAATACAAATTAAATCTACAAAATAATCCACCATAGATGTCACTCCATAAACCTAATCAATCCCATGGATCATGTGACTCACTAAATAGACTATAATGTGAGGAGTGCATTATTCAATGAATCCATGTCATAATATGGATCTACAAATCCATGTTCCCAAGAATTCATCACTGGAATCTAAATCCAAATAGAAAAGTCCCTACAAGTGATTGTTATCGGAGAACACCAACCCACTCCAGTATCCCATTAATACACTACAACGCAATCCCATAAAACTATGAAAGGACTAACCATTGTTTATAGAATATATTTTCTAAAATATTTCATTAATAGGAATAACAATTTATTTATTCAATATAAACATTCATGTTCTAATTAATATATAATTGAATAAAATCCACCTACTTTCATCTCGTTCATCATTAAAAATCACAAAAAAGAGATTATGAAGGAATAAATTCTCCCAAATCACCAGTGGAAAACAATTTACTCATGTCACCTAGAATAGAGAATAATAATATGGTTTTTACTCGAGATAAATTCTTTGAAAATATTGAATTGATTAGCCCAAATATTATCTCACATCATCTACCCATTAATTGAAGTGTAATTCAGAAAAATTTGATGCTAGATTTAGTTATCTTAAATACTATGATATATGAAACCCAATCATAAACCAAATAATTGTTTCTCTTCCCATGTTGTTTAGAACATAAATTTTCATATGTAATTACATTTTTTGTATTTCTATGATATTTCTAAATTACATGGAATATCTCGATTTTACATCATTTTGGACTACCAAAACAACATCAATAGTTTTATTAGCCTACCATTTTTAAATCGAAAACCCCCCAAATGGGTTACTACTACCAATAAATTGGATTCCCCATGGAAAGGTGATTTATTCGCCAACTTTTAAATCACTAAAACCACTGTATTGAAATGTGACAGACAATAAGTCACACATTTATTGTAAATTGTATGGTGATTATAAGAAATCCATAATATTATTTTATCTACTAATCCAATATCCCAGAAATACCTAACCCAATGAAACCATTATTTTCAGATTAAAAATAAAAGTGGGAAGTGAAATACCATGAACTTTGTGTCTGACATTCTCAAAACCATTAAGATTTACATATTTTTAATTAAAGATGTTTGAGGTGTTTAAGAAAACCACTGAATATTTATCTATAAAAACATCTTGTAGTCTCATGTTCTATATTTTTCACAGTCATACTACCATAACACATTCAGAATATAGTTGTACCTACCTCGTATGATTGTTTATTTCATATTAATAATTTGAATCATGATGGGAATGATTGGGAAATCTATCTGATGTGTAACATGATCCCATCTAATCACATTATTTAATTTTTTTGGGTAAATAATTAGTCCAGATTCGTGGAAAAAAATATGTGCTAAATTAAATTTTGGTGCTGATGACAATCAATAAAAAATCAATGATGTGTCCAATAATTTTAAGGGGACCCACATATCATGTATCCTCTTACCACAAATTATATGTTGTTGGATTCCCAAGAGAATATATGTGTTCATGAAAATGTGGTAACCACCATTAAAAACTGATGGTGATTATAGTGATTCACATAATATTTTATTAAAAAAATTCAATTCCATCTATTTTATAATCATCATGATCGAATCCATAATTTTATAGACTATAAATAATCTAATTAGTGGTGTTTCCCTAGTCTCTAACCAACGGTAGGAATATCAAAAATTTTATCCATACAATGAATTTATTAGAACCATCTGTACTGACACCTTATCTTTTTCATTTTATAAAAATCCCACTTTTTTATGTGAAACTCCCTAAAATCTCCAATGTAACTTACACTTGATTTGATCATATACTATAGAGTATTTTTAGTATTCTTAGTCTTCCCTTTAGGTTTACAGGGTTATTCCATGACCATACCAGAATGTGTTCCTTGGTATTATTGTGATAAATGTCCAAAGAATGAGGCCAATCTAGGTTAACATTCAAATACAATAAAAAAATCACCTCATTAAACTTCAACGACATTTTGGAAATATATTTTTTCTAACTTTTATAACAACTTATTATTTTTATTATAATGAAGTGAGGTAACATTTTAAGTATAACTAAAATCACCCAAATATAATCATTATTTTAAATAATAATTAGTTATCCAGTGATTAAATAAATAGAAACATACTAAAATTTATATATATGTAAGGATAATTATTACTACATATTTTGTATTCATTGGTTTTATGGCTAAACCAAATGAAATTTCCAAAATATTTCACCGTACTCAAATATCATTAGCATCATACATGATAAAATGGCCCTTCATTATGTCTTAAACAGTCTAAATACATGGGAGTACATCCTAAATAGAATAATGATAATAATGAGAACTATGTTTCTATAAAATATGGGAATTTTTTTTTGATAAAAAAATATCATCTATCACTCATCTATGAATGGTTTCCCCACCATTTAAGTTGAACCTATCTGAATATCAATTATAGTACAAAAATTAATATTAAACTTAATTATCGACCATTATAATTATTACTTTTAAAAAAATTAAAACCAAGACACAATAATGTTCTATATACTCCATGTTCTTATAATTTATTACCCCAATTACATTTTATTAATTAATGGATTCACTGAACACTTGGTTATTGTAAATAACGAAAAATGAAAATGATATTGAGTTTCCATTCCTGATAATATGAACCAAATAAATGTTTATAATTTTTTTCTAATCCTTTCAACATAAGAATAATTGGTTCATATAATATTTTAAAATAAATTTACAAAATTTTATGATCATAGTTTTCATTGAATTTTTAACCGAATTGTTTGTGGTACCATGTTTTCAATTAATACCGAAATGTAATTAAATATAGGTCATGTGTTAAACAAATATTTTCTTATGTTTTTCATTAACATATACAATATGAAATTACATGGTTAAAATCCAGGATAAAATAACCCAGTTAATTTTTATAAGTATTAATATCGACCACATGCCCCTTAAATATTTCTAGAAAATAATAGTAGTGAAGAAATAAATTGATTCTTATTCTTTAAAAAATATTCTTTTAAATAACTGATCTAATTCAATTAAATACCCTTTCTATAAAGGGTTTTCATTGTTATGGATGAAAGAGATATATCATGGAAAAATTAGTGATAGTAACCTACTAAATATGGATATCTCTATATGTAATAGAAATTCTTAGGTATTTTATGAAAAATAATAGATTCTATTTTATAAGGGTTCACTGATATGTTTTTGTACAGATATTACATGTCCATAAATAGGATTTTAATGTATCTATAAGACACATTTATAAAGGATTTAATTGATGTTGTGTCCTAAATATTTTTTTAATTCAACAAATATGTTCTTTTTGTGGTTATCTCTTGTTAGAAAGTACTAAAAAATTCATCAGGAGCACCACTAAAAATTAGCCAAATTACCTATGAATGATATTATTTATCAATTATATAAATAGTTTTTGTTAATTAATAATTGTAATGGCCCTAAATTTGTATCCATAGTTACTTTAAAAACATCCATATGTTTTCATTTAAATATATAATTCCTATGTTAGAGTAGGTAGTATCCCTTTCTTATATCATGATTATAGAACAAATTATCAAAATTTAATTGATAAAAAAGATCATTAATTCTAGGATGAGAATATTTATTCCTTGTCCTATCTATATTTTAGTTTTGATAATTGAAATTAAATCAAATACTACCATACTTCATATTTTAAAAAAAACATTGTAGTGGCCCAAGTTTGTTTACGTTGTTTAATAAATATGTCGATTTCAATTTCATCAAATTAGATATTCAATTCAAATATTTCATTCATTACAAAATATAATATGTAATAAAATGGATATCATCTATGGTGGTAGGAAAATAGTCTATTCAACATCACTATCGGGTATTTATCCATTTAATTTTCCTGGAAATAAACCAGGGTATCATACTACTGTAGTAGGAAGATATATAATCTCAAATACATCCATTTCTCAAAAGGATATAATTGGAAATATAAAAAAATATTATTATAATAACTATCTCTATGGGAATGGATATTCCATCATTCATATATTATTCATCTTTGAATAGTTTAATTGTAATATCAGGATAATTGAAATCCACCCCTTTATCACATAGAACTAAATATTAACCATGAGTAATAACAACCAGTCCATCCCTGATATTATATAAATATATATATCTAAAATATATTAAACTTATATAAATAAATTATCTTTAGTGTAAATGAAGATGATTCAAACATAAATATTCCACACTCAGGTTTCCTTAGAGTTTCCTTAATGCTCAAGTGATAAGTGTTATTTTAACATTCAACCCCATTTGACATAACTCTATAATTGAGAGAAAAATGTTTGATGTGATAGTGTCATATAAAACATGTGTTAAAGTAAAATTGATAAGAATTGTACCTCTCACCATTAAAATTATTGGATTGTCATGAACTAAATCTTTCTAAACTCTATAATGTGTTTAGTCATCCTATACAATTCTCTCGGACCATCCTTTTCTATCGCTTGCTCTGTGCTCGTTATTTCTACGGTTTCATTCTGAAACTTTTCTCTAAAAGTGTCTTCATCTCATTTGAACATATTTTCATTTATGTTTTCATCAAATTTTCTTCCTTTATTCCATGTCTGGGTTCTTCTTCTTCATTTTAGGGTGTAAATCGGTGGTTTCTTCACTTAGAGATTCATATTGAGTTGGTTTTCTATGATGCTGAGGGCTTTGTTGTCATTTCATCCCTACCCTGTCAGCCGAACCCACTAAGGTTGTCCCCATATTTGGTCATCCTGCTAGTGTGGATGGTGGATTTGGGATTGTGGTGAGGGAATGGAGGTGATGTCTTGCAGCATCTTCCCCCTATCCAGGGGGACATTTACCCATGCAATCCTTCTCTACCCTTTCATTCCTAAACCATCACATCATACTCCACTTCAGTTAGACGTGATGATGGTGTGGGAGGATTGGGATGGTTCTGGTTTAGGTGCTTGGTGGTGGATCTCTTGTTGGAGTTTTTTTGTTGTCTCTCGGGTCATTGGTTTTTCTTCTGTTGTTTTCATCGAGATTAATAGCGGGTTTTTTCGGTGGTCATCTCCGTTTTTGGCACCTACTTTCCATTCGGTTGGCGTAGCATGTTGGTTGATGTTTTTCATGGTGGGATAAATTTATTTGACTCAGTTCGTGGCTCGATCTACTGTGTTATGTTTACTGGATTTCATCCTCAACGAGGATAGTGACATTCAGTGTCTTGATGAAGATGAAGAATTTCATAGTATGGTCTGAAGCGGCGCTTGTTTATGGTTTCAGGATTTCTGGATCTATAGTTGACGGCGTCCTACGTTAGCCTCCCTCCTCTTGTTTGGGTTTCTACATCGGCATTGATGTATGTGGAATGCGACGATGTTAATGGAGCTGGTGTGTTCTTTGTGAATTTTGTGCTTCGTGTTGGCACTGTTCACTAGGAAATTTTCTTCGACGTAGTTTCTCATTGTTGTTGTCCGTTCTCATTTTAGTTTGTTGTTTTGAAGTTATGGATTGATGGATTTTCTAAGCGTATCTCCCTCGAAGTTATCAGAGAATGATTTTTGGGTTAGTACTATGTGACATCAGCCAGTGGGGTTATCTCTAGAGAAATGTAGTCAACCTCTGTGATTGTTTTATTTAATTTCTAAAATGATTTTTGTTGATTTATGATTTGAATTTTGAATTTGAAATTTTTTAATATGGGTTGAGGTTTTTTTATGATAGAATTTATGGTTACCGCTAACTGACAAAGCTTCTTTGAAATAATATAAAAAAATGGATTTTGTCAAAAAAATAGGACCCTTTACCCCAATTTAATTTTAGATAATTGATTTAAAATACAAATATTCTAAATATTTTCATATTTATGAAACCCTCTAGGTGTTTATGGGATCCTTTTGGACATGTTTCATAGACCCACATAAAAAAACCAATTTTTTTCAAGCTACATGATGTAAAATAAGTTATTACTATAGAGTGGTTATCATATTATTTATTATTCTATGAGTATATCTCTCTATATTTCATATTTACACCACTATAATTTCCCCCTAGTCCCATATGAATAACTATTTTCCCTCAACTAAAATTATCATAATTTTCCTTCCCTACCATGATTTGATTATTCATGAGGTATATATAGTTATCAATTGTAATATCACCACTCTAGAGTTAATATTTGGTTTTTAACACAAAATAAAAATGTTACTCTAAAAGATTCACAAACTAACACTTTTAGTGAAAAGTTTACTAGTTATGTAAAATGGGTTTCATATTTCATAACCACAATTCACCATTAATTCAGTAAAAATAAATATATTATACTTGATATATGGATGTCATTCTTGTATGATTTTTTTTCAAAAATTTCTTAAATAACTCCCATGTATAGACACATGAAAACTTGTATTAGAAAACTATATCCATCTACTTTCTTACTAAACCATCACAAATATATATAAATTACTTAACTATAGGATTATCTGGTGTCCCCGTGTAATTAAAAATTCATTTGAATTTCCTATCCAGACCTCATTTAAAACTGTTCCCTAAACACCCCAAATGGTTGGTGGATTCGTCCATTGAAATGAAAATGGTGAATCGATAAATATTATATCCTTCATCCATTTTTTTCATTAGATTTAAAATCATCCATATTATATATCACTTTAAAATTATATAAATATGGTTTGGGTTGAACCAATATATCTATATATCCATTCTTTCAGTTTAATAATACAGTTTCTAGTGGAATTTCACTGTATCTGTAGAGAAAACCACAACTTAGTCACCACTCATACTTGAGTTACCTATTTATATATTTTTATAGGAATAGGTCATAATTTCAAACATTCAATGTCACAAACAAGACATGTCACCATCAGACCTGGTAATTTACCCGGTCTGCAGAAAGGCTAGAAGGGTGTTCCTGATCCCCAAGGGCTGGAACAAGTGAATGGGTATCAATACAGGAAAGTGGAAACAATTTTCCCTTTTATACATATATAAATATATCAAAAATAAAAAATATAAAAATTATAGAAAACCCAATAAAGTAACCCTTTTAATGTTTTTATAATTAATTGTTCTAGTTAATACGAACTAAAAGAGAGATATTAAAAAAGAACCTAAAACAACTCAAAATACCTCCACAATTAAAGGGGATATCTCCCTCAATCCATCACTGTATCACTGCCCAAGAGTATCACTATTACCCCAACCCAACATCAACAAAAGATCTAACCTTACCTGTATCAAATATGACCAAGTCTTCTTACACAAAATGGTGTAAGGAGAGAGTGAGACAATGACCAGTACAATGACACCCAAAAAGGATTCCATGCTTTAATCATTAGAAAAAATATATAATTTCATGTCTTTAATAAATTAAATGACATGATATGTAAATTTAATCTAAAAATAATAATAAAAATGTTTTCAAGGGAAGGAAATTTTAAATGAAACGCTTTCACCTTTGATGTAAACTAAATTCCACAACATGTGTAGAAGGTGAGTACATCATATTCAACAAGAACCAACCCTAAGAGGGGACCTATAGGAACTTGCTAGCAATGGGACCTTATAACCTAATGTCTCATATTATGGTGGTATAGGAACCACAACCATCCACATTATCGTTATTGAACCACTATAAATGTTAAGAATCAATTAATCTAGTGGTATCGAATCATCATTATGTTTCGTTAGTGATTTCATCATAAATCCCACTATGTGAATCTAGGTTGTACCCACTTTGACATCACTAGCATGCTAGTCCTAGTCTGTCCTCCAAGATTCCAAGTCATCCCATAGGACCCAATAAATTTTCACAAGTCACAAGGAAATCCAAATTTATACACACAAGGCCAAAAAGATATTACACACAATAAAATCCAAAAATTTCATAACCATATCATCTTTCACAAATATAAACACACCAAAACTATCATGACCCGTACTCACGGCCCGTGACGTGACCACCCCAAGCCCACCATCCATATGCCAGTGCCTGGCGACTAGCAGCAAAGGCGTAAAACCAAAAAGAAAGGAAGGCATTGGCTTTATGAAGCAACATGCACAACAGTGTATGCAAGTTAAGTAAGAACTAAGAATAACTGGGTATAATGTAACTGCTGAAAAGTAAATGGGCCAGTATACAAACCCAACTAATAGTACTGTACAATTGAAAGGAAAGTACAACAACAGTAAGTAAAAATAGAAACACCGAGTCGTCCTCCAGAAATCCCACCTGAAGGGTGGGTACAGTTAGTCTCTTTAGCTCCTCGGGTCTAGCCGCCCGCTCCGTGTACATCTAGTCAAGTGGTCCTCCTCTGGGTATCGTCCAACTCCACAAGCCTCCACCTCGATCAGGGATGTTCATCATCTTTAGCCATCACAATGTAGTGTGGGTATATCCTGTTCAGGGGTGAGTATACAATACTCAGTAGGGACCTAGAGACCCCTGAAAGTCTCCCAGAATCCACGAAGGTTAAACCAAAAAGGAACGATACAATCCTGATGTATCAACAACACTACTTAGGTATATGCCCATACATATACCTAAGTCATTAGTTAATTTTCATCTCTAACTCTCGAGCCCCCAGCACCATGCAGTCCATAATGGAATGCAAAACCCAGTCCACAAAGGATAGTACAACTCAGTCCACATAAGAAAAAACACAACCCAGTCCACACATGAAAGCAATTCAATCACATCGATGATAAATATTGAGAAATAAGACTCATCTCACGGAGGTATACACTTCGTTGGGTGATAGAGATGACCATATGTAGCCATTGATTCATCTATGCTAGAGGACCCACATAAGATACAAGACCAGATAAGATGTCGGACCCATAAAGGATTCAAGACCGGCAACTCTGCCAGACCCAAAAAAGGATACAAGTACATAGGTCAATACTGCCAGACCCACATAGGATACAAGAAAAGTAGTCATCGTCGTAGAACTCATGAGGGATTCTAGTTCAGTCGTCATCACTACCGAACCCACTAAGGATCCATGTAAAGTCGTCCTCTCTACCGAACCCATAGAGGATCCAAGTGCAGTCGTCATCATTATCGTCACAGCCATCTCTAGGGATCCCGCACATAGCATGCTCGATTTCAGGAGGGTCCGATCCTCAAGAAAGAGATAGAGAGAGAGAGAGAGAGAGAGATTCGATACATCAACTATCACTAAGTCCATAGTTGATGTATCCCAAAGTTCTATCTCGTCAAAAAATCCCCAACACGATAGACGGTGCGTCAATCGGACACCCAATCTTAGAGTTATTGGATTATCCGTCCTGGGGGCTTGGTTGGTTTTTAAGCTAAAACCAGTTCGACCGTACTCCAGCTATTTCCAAACCTCAAGAAAAGTAATCCAAAAGGACCATATCAACAAAAGTATCCCAATGTAATTTACTTCACAACAATCGGATTTCTGGTCCTTAAGATATAAGCGTTTCTGCTCCAAGGCCCGGTTGGTTTCAGGTTCGAACCAACCCCGACATACCCAAACTTTTCTGAAACCTCATGTGTAATATACTGAAATGACTGTCTCGATCCTGGGATTCCTACGCAACTAACAGTGTGTCAAGCAGAGGTCCTTATGTAACACCCCGAGCTTCCACGATACGCTTCTCATTCAATAATGCAATAGCTTGCATTGTACGCAACTTCGAGTTCTAAAACACCGCGACTAATCAAAGTAGCCGTTATGAATAGTAATAACCACTTTTTAAAATTATAGAAATTATATATTTCAAAATGGACTTCATTTTTGTATTCGTAATATCGAAATTATCCAAAGTTGAATTTTTTGTAATTTTCTGAGAACTTCCTATTTTTATGAATAGTGAAAATTACTTAAAAACAACTTTTTTAATCAAAATAATTTATAGTAATAAATTATACTATTTAGTGGTTATAAAGTATAATTAGAATATATTTTTACCATTTTATCCAAAGGTAGTCATTAGAATTAATTTAACATTGAAATTAGACATAAACAATTGCCAATCTTTTGATATAAATTGTTTCTTAAAAACACGCTATTTGTTGTAACAGCGGGAATTAATTATAAAATTAATTAATGCAACTTATATGTTTGAAATTTTTTAAAATAGACATCATTTTTGAATTCGGAATATCAATTATAGATTAGGGTGAAATTTTGGCATTGTTCTGAAAAACTTCAATTTTTGATGAATAGTGAAACCACTAAGTGATAGTTAAATAACTGATTTTTCGTTTAAATGAAATAATACCACTTCTGTGATTTGATTTTCAAAAATCTGACATACATGGTTTTCATTAAGAAGTAAAATGTGGTTCAATGAGATTAAAATAATTTTTTGGTGAATAGTAACTTTTAAGTTCTTAATCGCGATTAGAGGTAATTAGTGTAGTTTATGGTACAAATAATGTTTTAATAATATGAGATGAGCATGAAACTTGTCCTACTCCTATTGGATGAGTCATGGCCGACCAAGATAACCTATGGGTCAACTTGGGGACCACATGGAGCCACATTAGTTGGAAAATGACATTAATATATATTTATTTAATGTTAAAATTAAATTGACACAAACATGAGTTGTTTTACTAAAACAGTTTTTAAGTGGGGTTACACAAGTCCAAATTTTGATTATAAATATTCATTAGAAATCTAAAAATAGTTCCTACATCATTGTATTTTTTTATAATTTATAGACATTAAATAAATTAAATTATTTATGACATCATTATGATGCGGCGATGACCTCATTATTTAACGATTTAAATAAAATGAGAAGATAATGCAAAATCCAAGGCTTACACTTGTCCAAAGCCTATTGGATGAGTAGATTTCGAACCCTTATCATCTTATACTCGAATTTTATAAGTGTGTGACCTCTAAAATACGAATCTCATTTTATAATAAAGTGACTTTTCTTTATCTTTCCAAAAGTGCCCCTCCTCTCCACTTATAAAAGGCCCCCACCCCTCCCACCTCATTTACACTTTCAAGCCATTTGGCTCGGCCAACCTCTGCCCAAATACTCTCCCAACTTCCCCCTATTACTCCTAGAAGCCTTACTTTGGGCAGAACTCTTCCCAAGGAATCCTTTGGCTCAAATCAAAAAGAGTTACCCGATTTTGAGGTAATGTCTTCTCTAATGTTGTTTTGTTTTATTTTTCTTCTCCAACCCCCTAAACACTTTTTATTCATTTCTTTTGTAACAACACTAGTATCCTCAATATACTAGGATGTTGTTATAATATGTATTCGAGCTACACTTACAAACACCTACATCTAATGGTTAAAGAACATACGGTTTCTGTGGATGGCGAATTTCTGCCTCACGAAACGATGATTGTTCAACACTCATATAACACCTTAAAAGGTGGCCATTAAGATGTCACTATTTTTATATATGATATATAATATGTTTATGTTTTACTTATTCTTCTGTATTTCTCATTTATGGCATACTTTATGATTTCCATTATGGGTAAAACGCGATAATTTCATTTTAGGAAGTGCGGACTACCGCCCCCTCAAAGTGATTTGAATCGTTAATGCCATATGTGGGATGTATAAAGGATGGAGTAAATGGTATTATACACTATATTATACTGGAATTATATTATACATTTATATCATTATGATTTAGTTCCATTAAATATGAAATTGAAATGAAAGTAGCGTTCATGCGTACGTACGGCTTACCGTCTCCATGAACGGTGCATTTCATTTCTTACCTCTAAATGTTACGTAATATTATTAATGAATGTATATACTGGATATATATCATATATATGCTATCTACATCATGAATATAATTCTGGATATAATTGATATTTCACCACATGAACAACTTGAAATTATAGGAAGATTATTTTTGACTCAAGTACCAAAGATCGACAAAACGACCGTTATTAACTTAAATAATTAAATAATCTTCATAAAATAGTAATAAGGGATATAAAAGGAATAATGAACATGAAAAAGGTTCTTATGTAAATATAAATTAACTCTAGTTTATTATTCAAGAGGTTAAAGAACGGTCGAGTCAGGACAGGACGCAAGGTAAGGGAACTTCTTAACCTAACTTCCATTCTTTGGGTTAATCTCCTACTTTCAAATTATGTCATGATATTATTATGTCTTATTTTCTATTTTTACTTTCTTTATGTGTACATATAGTTAATACACATAATATATCTATTTTATTTTAAAAATGATCTTTGTAAGGACTTCGTCTCAATCTCCTTTCATTGAGGCATATTTGGTTTTATACACAAATTTCTTTTATACGGTGTATAAACCACTTTGAATTTTACGTTTATTCAAAAGGAATCTTTTTATACGAAGTGTTTACTAAATGACAAAAGGGAATGTTTTTGTCGTTCGTATGTGGCGACAACGACTTCTCTGCCGCCGTGACCACTATTTGAGTTTTGGCTTCCTCTACAATCCATACCCTTTTTTTAATGAAAAATAAATACCATGTTATACTTTTCTTTTATTTTGGTATTGAAAATGGTTTTGAAAGCGTTTTTATTATATCAATGTGTTGTATTTACATCTTGTGATTGAAATGTGGAAATGTTATGTTTCCTTTATGCATGTTTTATGTGATATAATTATGTTATGGTTTATGAGATGTTTAAACCTATTCATATGAGGAATGTATTGGACTTAATAAGTGACGGGTGGAGCCCGCTATAGCTCCTCGATGCATCGGTAGGTCTCATGAGACAACTAGACGTGGAATTGGCCGAGGCCCTTTCCCAATTTGATTTATGGTTTTGGCCGAGGCCTTAATTATTTTAGAAGTCTTGGCCGAGGCATTGACAAAATGTTTCAGAATGCCCGACATTATACATTCCCTCATTATGAAAGTGGTTATTGATATTTCATGTGATTATTCGTCTAGTAGAATATCCATGTGAGTAAGTAAGTGGAATTATTTGATTTTACTTTTTCCATATTATGCTGAATTTCAAGTTTAATAAGGCTTTTGTTTTAGATATACATTGTCGTAAATTTTTATGCTTATTTATGAAAGAATCTGCAATATTGTTATCCTTACTGAGCATCTGAGCTCACCCCTTTCATTGTTTTAATATTATCCAGGATGTGAAGAAGTATTTTATGAATGACCTGCAGGGATAGTCAGAAGAGGATATGAGTGTGGACTATGAAGACTTTGTTATTAGTTTTTCACTTTATGATGTAATGTAACATTTATGAATGTATCTAGTGTTTCCAAGGCTACTAAACTAATCGGACTTTCGAGACTTGATCTTTTGTGATCATGCCAATGTTACGAAGTAATGCACCAGCTCTGGGTAGCTGGGGTCGGGGCGTTACAGTTGGTATCAGAGGCAGTTTAGTACTAACCTTGGAAGCCAGATTTAGATAAACTCTGATTAGAGCACATAGACCGAATATAGACTTTGAGGATTAGTATAGAAGAACTTCCTAGAATTTTGTTATTGTAGAGATTTTTTTATTTTTCCGAGCAATACATCCCTCTTTGGATACGAGCAAGTAGAGGCGGCTCTGGCACATATGTACCTAGGGGTAAAACCCGAAAACACCAGTTTGAGCAAGACTCGAACGGGAACTGGTGCACGACAACGGGCCTAGCTGCACTCTTGGTTACGACACTCCCGGGAGATATGCTTTGGATAATTCTCATTTTCTTTATAAACCACTATAAAGGGTTATGATTATATACTTCCTCAAAGAAAACATTTTTATGGATTATATCCATAAATAGTTCAATTTATGTTAAGTATCTTACAAGTATGGAATTATGTATTTTGATTTATAAACTAATATAGTTTATGCCATTGTTTAGAAATGGCGCCTAGTGGAAGGAATGGAAACCGTATCAATGCACGCACTCCGTGTAAGGATTTCCCTCCTGCTCAGGATAATTATTGTGGAGCTGGAGATACAACTGGTTCTGATCAACTTATTACCATACTGGGACAACTCACTCAGGTTATGAATAATAACCTTACTCGTATGGAGCACCCTGATCCGCAACATGGAGGATCAATGCTAGACCGCTTCATGAGGCAACAACCACCAACCTTCAATGGGAGTACAAATCCTATAGTAGCCGAGCAATGGATAAATTCCTTAGAGAAAATATTCCATGCCCTGGGGAGTAGTGAAAGGGAGAAGGTTGTCATGGCAGTTTACCGCCTCACTGGAGATGCCGATCAGTGGTGGTCGCTGATTCAAAACACAAAGGAAGATGATGACGTATCGAATATGGAATGGAGGGAGTTCAAAGAGCTTTTCTTAGAAAAATACTTTCCTCGTGACCATCGAGCAGATATGGAAAGGCAATTTCTGAGTTTGAGGCTGAAGGAGGATGAGAATGTTGCAAAGTATGAGGCTAAATTTACAAGGTTAGCGAGGCATGCTGTTGATTATATACATAACCGAAGGAGTAATATTGATCATTTCTTTGATGGGTTAAAAACATTTTTCCATCGAGCTTTAGTATCACAATCCTTCTCATCATACGAAGATATTGTCTCGTGTGCTATCAAGACAGAAAAGGAATTCTCTAAGTCTTATGACAACAAAGTAAAGAAAGAGAAGAAGAGAACGGTGGAACAAGAGACAGATAAAGGGAAAAAGGGAAAGAAGGATTTTCCATTATGTGATAATTGTGGGAAGAATCACCATGGTACTTGCCTAAAAGGAATGGGAGTTTGTTATAAATGTGGAGAAAAGGGTCACCAGGCTCGTGATTGCAAGGGAAAGAAAGAGGATATCAAAGTTGAATGCTACAATTGTAGAGAAATGGGTCATTATGGAAATGAATGTCCTAAGCGTCAGGGATACTTACCTCAGAAAAGGCCAAGGGATCAAGGACAATCTTTTGATGTTACTACAGTTGAAGTAGAATAACTAATGTATTGGTGCTTTTGGACTCATGGATTATATTCTGGTTATTAGAATAATGTGAAATATATATATATAAGGATTGTACTATAGTACTTGTTGATTTTAGTAAGGTTTTAATATGTTGAAGGTAATTATATTTTTAGTATGTGACAATAAGAGAAACTTTACTTTGTTCGGAGAATCTGATAAATTGATTTTGGAATTAAGAGAACTTTTAGAGAAAGTCTGGACAGAGGTATTTTGGATAAATATAATGGTTGGAGTGGATTAAGATGATCTTTGGATTGTATTGATTATGGTTAAAAAATTTATGAATATTATTTTTGGAATATTATGATACTATAGTTTTATGAAAAGGACAACCGGCAGGGTGGGGCATAACCCGTCGCGTCGGAAAAAGCTGCAGGAATCGAACCCACAATCATAGTGCGACAGGCCTTTATTTCCTACCACTAGCCTACAGGAAGTCCCTGGTTATTACAAAATAATTTTACTAATCTAAATGGTATGTGTTAACATTTAGAACCTTATACAATTAGGATAAGTATAATATTTTTGAGTTCTATTATCTTTTTGAGTGAAAGATGAGTTGAAGGTTGAAACTCTAATTGTCAAGCATAAATATATATATACCTATCTCTTATTCAATGAATAAATTAATTCTTAAACTTTAGTAAAGGGATATTAAAACAAAAAATGTGTTATCCTAATACCTTATGTCTTGTTGAACTGATAATATTTTAAATCAACATAGATTGAAGGCTTTGAGGCCCTCAATTTGACAGTTGATTGTGATTGATGACCTCAATCACTCCCTACAAATATTTACGTTTTTCCTCCAATTATATGTCTTTAATTGCCACCAATGTTCTCCTAATCGAGATCATAATTGGGTGGTGACTTTTTCATTTCCCTTTCCCTCTTATTAAGGCTAAATTTTATTAATCTTATTTCCGATGTGGGTTTTCCTCAAAGGTATTTTCTCTTTTAAAACATTTACTTTCAAAGAAAAATTTCAAATTGCGAGGACTCAATTTATTGAAGAAGGGAGAATGTAACACCCCGAGCATCCACGATACGCTTCTCATTCAATAATGCAATAGCTTACATTGTACGCAACATCGAGTTCTAAAACACCGCGACTAATCAAAGTAGCCGTTATGAATAGTAATAACCACTTTTTAAAATTATAGAAATTATATATTTCAAAATGGACTTCATTTTTGTATTCCTAATATCGAAATTATCCAAAGTTGAATTTTTTGTAATTTTCTGAGAACTTCCAATTTTTATGAATAGTGAAAATTACTTAAAAACAACTTTTTTAATCAAAATAATTTATAGTAATAAATTATACTATTTAGTGGTTTTAAAGTATAATTAGAATATATTTTTACCATTTTATCCAAAGGTGGTCATTAGAATTAATTTAACATTGAAATTGGACATAAACAATTGCCAATCTTTTGATATAAATTGTTTCTTAAAAACACGCTATTTGTTGTAACATCGGCAATTAATTATAAAATTAATTAATGCAACTTATATGTTTGGAATTTTTTAAAATAGACATCATTTTTGAATTTGGAATTTCAATTATAGCTTAGGGTGAAATTTTGGCATTGTTCTGAAAAACTTCAATTTTTGATGAATAGTGAAACCACTAAGTGATAGTTAAATAACTGATTTTTCGTTTAAATGAAATATTACCACTTCTGTGATTTGATTTTCAAAAATCCGACATACATGGTTGTCATTAAGAAGTAAAATGTGGTTCAATGAGATTAAAATAATTTTTTGGTGAATAGTAACTTTTAAGTTCTTAATCGCGATTAGAGGTAATTAGTGTAGTTTAAGGTACAAATAATGTTTTAATAATATGACATGAGCATGACAATTGTACTACTTCTATTGGATGAGTCATGGCCGACCAAGACAACCCATGGGTCAACTTGTGGACCCCATGGATCCACTTTAGTTGGAAAATGACATTAATATATATTTATTTAATGTTAAAATTAAATTGACACAAACATGAGTTGTTTTACAAAAACAGTTTTTAAGTGGGGTTACACAAGTCCAAATTTTGATTATAAATATTCATTAGAAATCTAAAGAGATTTCCTACATCATAGTATTTTTTTTATAATTTATAGACATTAAATAAATTAAATTATTTATGACATCATTATGATGCGGCGATGACCTCATTATTTAATTATTTAAATAAAATGAGAAGATAATGAAAAATCCAAGGCTTACACTTGTCCAAAGCCTATTGGATGAGTAGATTTCGAACCCTTATCATCTTATCCTCTAATTATATAAGTGTGGGACCTCTAAAATCCGAATCTCATTTTATAATAAAGTGACTTTTCTTTATCTTTCCAAAAGTGCCCCTCCTCTCCACTTATAAAAGGCCCCCACCCCTCCCACCTCATTTACACTTTCAAGCCATTTGGCTCGGCCAAGCTCTGCCCAAATACTCTCCCAACTTCCCCCTCTTACTCCTAGAAGCCTTACTTTGGGCAGAACTCTTCCCAAGGAAGCCTTTGGCTCAAATCAAAAAGAGTTACCCGATTTTGAGGTAATGTCTTCTCTAATGTTGTTTTGTTTTATTTTTCTTCTCCAACCCCCTAAACTCTTTTTATTCATTTATTTTGTAACAAGAATAGTATCCTCAATATACTAGGATGTTTTTATAAGAATTATTCGAGATACACTTACACACACCTACATCTAATGGTTAAAGAACATACGGTTTCTGTGGATGGCGAATTTCTGCCTCACGAAACGATGATTGTTCAACACTCATATAACACCTTCAAAGGTGTCCATTAAGATGTCACTATTTTTATATATGATATATAATATGTTTATGTTTTACTTATGCTTCTGTATTTCTCATTTATGGCATACTTTATGATTTCCATTATGGGTAAAACGTGATAATTTCATTTTAGGAAGTGCGGACTACCGCCCCCTCAAAGTGATTTGAATCGTTAATGACATATGTGGGATGTATAAAGGATGGAGTAAATGGTATTATACACTATATTATACTGGAATTATATTATACATTTATATCATTATGATTTAGTTCCATTAAATATGAAATTGAAATGAAAGTAGCGTTCATGCGTACGTACGGCTTACCGTCTCCATGAACGGTGCATTTCATTTCTTACCTCTAAATGTTACGTAATATTATTAATGAATGTATATACTGGATATATATCATATATATGCTATCTACATCATGAATATAATTCTGGATATAATGGATATTTCACCACATGAACAACTTGAAATTATAGGACGATTATTTTTTACTCAAGTACCAAAGATCGACAAAACGACCGTTATTAACATAAATAATTAAATAATGTTCATAAAATGGTAATAAGGGATATTAAAGGAATAATGAACATGAAAAAGGTTCTTACGTAAATATAAATTAACTCTATTTTATTATTCAGGAGGTTAAAGAACGGTCGAGTCAGGACAAGACGCAAGGTAAGGGAACTTCTTAACCCAACTTCCATTCTTTGGGTTAATCTCCTACTTTCAAATTATGTCATGATATTATTATGTCTTATTTTCTATTTTTACTTTCTTTATGTGTATATATAGTGAATACACATAATATATCTATTTTATTTTAAAAATGATCTTTGTAAGGACTTCGTCTCAATCTCCTTTCATTGAGGCATATTTGGTTTTATACACAAATTTCTTTTATACGGTGTATAAACCACTTTGAATTTTACGTTTATTCAAAAGGAATCTTTTTATACGAAGTGTTTACTAAATGACAAAAGGGAATGTTTTTGTCGTACGTATGCGGCGACAAGGACTTCTCTGCCGCCGTGACCACTATTTGAGTTTTGGCTTCCTCTATAAGCCATACGCTTTTTTTAATGAAAAATAAATACCAGGTTATACTTTTCTTTTATTTTGGTATTGAAAATGGTTTGGAAAGCGTTTTTATTATATCAATGTGTTTTATTTACATCTTATGATTGAAATGTGGAAATGTTATGTTTCCTTTATGCATGTTTTATGTGATACAATTATGTTATGGTTTATGAGATGTTTAAACCTATTCATATGAAGAATGTATTGGACTTAATAAGTGACGGGTGGAGCCCGCTATAGCTCCTCGATGCATCAGTAGGTCTCATGAGACAACTAGACGTGGAATTGGCCGAGGCCCATTCCCAATTTGATTTATGGTTTTGGTCGAGGCCTTAATCATTTTAGAAGTCTTGGCCGAGGCCTTGACAAAATGTTTCAGAATGTCCGACATTATACATTCCCTCATTATGAAAGTGGTTATTGATATTTCATGTGATTATTCGTCTAGTAGAATATCCATGTGAGTAAGTAAGCGGAATTATTTGATTTTACTTTTTCCATATTATGCTGAAGTTCAAGTTTAATAAGGCTTTTGTTTTAGTTATACATTGCCGTAAATTTTTATGCTTATTTATGAAAGCTTCCGCAATATTGTTATCCTTACTAAGCATCTGAGCTCACCCCTTTCATTGTTTTAATATTATCCAGGTTGTGAAGAAGTATTTTATGAATGACCTGCAGGGATAGTCAGAAGAGGATATGAGTGTGGACTATGAATACTTTGTTATTAGTTTTTCACTTTATGATGTAATGTAAAATTTATGAATGTATCTAGTTTTTCCAAGGCTACTAAACTAATCGGTCTTTCGAGACTTGATCTTTTTTTATCATGCCAATGTTACGAAGTAATGCACCGACTCTGGGTAGCTGGGGTCGGGGCGTTACACCTTAGCTCAAGATATGGTAAAATGACCGAAAATGGTCTGATGTGAAGGGTATGGGGCCGGCCCGGTCCACGCAACCCACCACGCCCCAGCCGGGGGTGGGGGTGTGCTAGCTTGACCATCAGGCCATGCAGGGGGGCGGTCCCCCCTTTGTTCTGTGGACGCGGCGACCGAAGTCTCTTCTCCCCCGGATCCCACGCAGCGATGGGATCCAATTCCTCGTTGATATGGCTTCAGCCACGGCGGCCTCCTACCAACGGCGTGCCGGGGCACCGCCTCCTCCAGCGTGCCAGGGCACCGCCACCTCTGGCATGCCGGGGCACTGCTGCCTCTGGCCGCCGGCACCGCAAAGCCGACGACCCGCACCACCAGTGACTTCCATTGGCCACCGAATTCATTCTAGTGGTCCGATTTCCCTCCCGAATGTGCTAGCGGTGGTCTCGGGACTCGTACATTACTGTGAAGGACTCCAATCGCCATTTCGGTCCACTTTAATTACGCCAAACGTTTCACGCATCAATAACAGAAAAGAGGCGGGTTCGGAATTGTTTGTTGGTCTACACCCACCACGTTAGTGGTTCAAAACAACTCCCAACAATTATACATCATTTATAGGGTATTATTCACATAAATAAATATAAAACCAAACCCATATCTCAACAAAGAAGACAAACATCGACGTTGCGGTAGAAGATGTCTCGGTAGAAGGCATCGCAGGGAAGATGATCATAGGTGTTGTCAGAGTGCGCCGAGGAGGAAGTGGTGTCTCCTCTCTTGTCACAGAGAAAATAAGGGTGGTGCATTGTCAATCTCCGAGGAACCAGAATTCTTCGTCGGAGGCTGGCGTTCTTCGTCGTTCTTCATCGGAGATCAACATTCTTCCTCGCACAACAAAGCTCTCCTCCTTAATAAAATAACAGGTTCATCATATTATTCAAATATACCCGTAAGTTAACTCTCCCATAACTAATTCACCACATTAAATAACATGTGTTTACAATTAATTAAAGAAGGGAGAGAGATGTTCCCCCATTATTAAGGCGTTGGCTGTTAAATAAAAACTGGAAAAGAGGAAGGTTCCTCATTAAATTAAGGGTTGACATTCAATGGAGTTTTATCAAATTAATGGGGGTTCTTAATGAGATTTAGAGGGAATTTAAATGGTGGGACTCATGTGGGCCCCACATATCTAATATCCACACGTGGGTTTTTAAGTGGTCGTGGGCCTCACCCGTATCTACCCATGGGAGGGAAAAACCTCCTCATGAAATAAAAAATGTTCTGACAATTTTTATTTACTTCTTAAATAAACCTCCAAAAAATATATTCTCCTCCTCTACGAATAAAACTACGACAAGTACCCCCTTAAGAAATTACAGATGATTCAAGTTCATTGGTGCCCTTATATTTTAATTCCAAGAACCGGTTCAAAATTTAGAAAAACTCACTCGTTCGTTCACTGAACATACCTGTGCTAAACATCGAAAATTTATTCAGGTCACACCGGGCCTCGGAATCAAGCGCCGTCAGAAGCCGCCGAATCGTAAAACTCAAAAGTATTTAAATAATCTCCTTGACATATTTGGGTCTTTACATTACTCCCACCTCAGGACTTTTCATCCTGATAAATCTAGAACACAAACTAGGGAACCAAAAGACGGTACTAAGCACGTATCTGAGCCTACTGCTCCCATGTGATCTCTGGGAGGTTCACGTGCTTCAAACGAATGTGAATTAATTATCGACCATCCAAATAGGACCCACTCTTTTCGATCATTGATATCCACCGGGACCTCTACAAAATTCACCCCATCATTGATGTCTAGCTACCTGTGGTCGATGATATGCGTCAACTCGTGCACGTATCTCCCCACCTGAGATACGTGGAAGACTTCTTGCACCAGATGCCACTGAGGTGGGGGGGTCAGGCGGTAATCCACCTCGCCTACCCTGCTGAGGACCTGAAAAGGCCTAATGAAGCGTGGAGATAACTTGACGCCCCGGCTAAATCTCTGTAATCCATGTCGAGGTGAGACCCGTAAGAAAATGTGGTCACCATCCTCAAACTCCACTGGTCTCCGCTTCCTATCAGAATATGACTTTTTGTTGCTTTGTGCAGTCCTCATCCACTATTTGATGATCTGAACCTTCTCTGTCATAGCCCGAACCATCTCTGGTCCTACGAGTACTCACTCCCCAAGGTCAGTCCAGCACAGAGGTGATCTGCATGGTCGGTCGTACAGTGCCTCGTATGGTGCCTTCCTGATGGTGGAGTGGTAGCTGTTGTTGTACAAAAACTCCACCCATGGTAAGTGATCCTCCCATCTACGACCAAAGTCAAGGATGCAGGCACAGAGCATGTCCTCGAGTGTCTGAATGGTCCTCTCTATCTGGCCATCCGATTTCGGGTGAAAGGCAGTGCTCAGGCGTAGATGCATCCCAAAGGCCTCCTAAAACCCCTTCCAAAGCTGGGAAGTAAAGTGAGCATCTCAGTCGAAGAAGATAGACGATGGAACACCATGAATCCATAAGATCTCCTGAACATAGAGGCATCCCAAACTATCTACTAAGACCTACTCTATGATAGGTAAGAATTGGGCTGACTTGGTGAGTCAGTCTACGATCACCCAGATGGCATCGTGTCCTCTGGAAGTACGTGGTAGCCCTATAATGAAATACATGGATATACCATCCCACTATAACTCCAAGACCTCTATGTTATATACCAAGCTTGCAGGTACTTGGTTCTCTTGCTTCACTTGCTGACAATTGAGGTATCAAGAAACGAACTCTGCCACAACCTTCTTCAGATCTGGCCACCAGTACTATCGTCTGAGGTCCTGATACATCTTCCTTACTGCAAGATGTAATGCTAGAGGGGATGTGTGGAACTCCTTTATCACCTACTCCTGTAGTGAAACTAGTACCATGGTATATCCTCAAAAGAGGATGACGTGCTCCCCCACCTTAAGAAAATCCATCAGGTGCTATCCCTGAGGACATCTGAGCACGTCGCGCCTCACAGTCAACGTCCCCACGTTACGCCTCTCTGACCCACTAAAGAAGTGGAGGAGTGACTGTGAGGGACTGTAGATAGGATTCACCATCTCTATCCATGAAGTATATCAGCAAATCGGCAAACTGCTATGTCGCCTCCCCAAGTAGTTGAATGCCCAATCACCTGCTGAGAGCATCAGCCACAATGTTCCCCTTCCAAGGAGTATAGACAATATCAATGTCATAATCCTAGATGAACTCGAGCCATCGTCACTATCTCAAGTTCAGGTCCTTCTGTGAGAAACTTTATATGAGACTCTGGTGGTCAGAGTAGACTGTAAAGCACTCACCCATGAGAAAGTCCCACCACATCATTAGGGCAAAGACCACTACTGCTAACTCCAGGTCATGGGTAGCATATTTATTCTCATGCTACCTCAAATTCAATGAACTGTAATAGATCACTGCTCAATCCTGCATCAAGAAACACCTGAGTCTGGTCCCTGATGTGTCATAGTAAACTACGTACCCTACGTCCTCCTCCGGTAGCCATAAGATGGGCGCACAAGTCAATCTTTGCCTCATCTCCTGGAAGCTCTGCTGACATCTTTCTGACCACACAAAATGTTTCCCCTTCTTCATCAATGTTGTCAGTGGTGTTTCAACATTAGAGAAGTCTGGCACAATTCTCCGATAGTACCCAGCCAGACACAGGAAACTCCGCACCTCTGTCATGCTCTTGGGCGGCACCCAAGCAAGTGCCGCCTCGAACTTCACGTGATCCACTGAAAATATCACCTATAAGATGATGTGCCCCATGAAGTGAACCTCTCGAATCCATAACTGGAACTTCGAGAGCTTACCATAATGACGGTGCTCTCGGAGTGTATCTAGTACAACTCGTAAGTGGTAGGTGTGCTCCTCCTCGGTAGTCGAGTAAATCAGTATGTCGTCAATAAAGACTATGAAAAACCGATCGAGGTAGGGCTGGAATATCCTATTCATGAGACTCATGAACACTTCTAGAGCATTGGTCACACCGAAAGGAATGAACAAGAACTCATTGTGTCCATATTGACACTTGATGGCCGTCTTCTGTACATCCTCATCCTGAACTCGGAGCTGATGATAGCCTGACCTGAGGTCCATCTTCATGAACCAACGTGCTCCTTTGATCTTATCGAAGAGGTCTTCAATACTTGGAATCAGATACTTGTTCCTCACAGTCACCTGGTTGAGGTTACGGTAATCAACACACAGTCACAAGCCCCCATCCGCCTTCTTGGAAAATAGGACCAGAGAAGCCCAGGGTGAAACACTAGGTCAGATGAAACCTTTCCCTTGTAAGTCCCCTAGAAGTACCTGTAGTCACGAATCTCGGTGGGAGCCATCCAATATGTTGGAGTAGATATCAGTGATGTCCCTGGGTACATGTCTATATAGAAATATACTTCCCTGCAAGGAGGTAGTCCTGGAACATCGTCAAGAAAAAACGTCTGCATAATGATCAACCACTAAAGGAAAACACCGAATCCTCACTTCAACTGCTCTGAGGATGAGACTAGCCAAATGATGTGTGATCGGATGCCCTCTCTTCTACGTGAGTCCATCCTAAGATGTGAAGGTCCCCTTCTCACCGATGAAGGCGAACCTGGTTCCATCCGTGCGGACACACCGCACATTGCACCTAAAACAGTCGATCTGATCATGTACTTTAGATATCCAGTCCATACCGAAGATGACATCATAAGGACTCGACACCGCTACAAGAAGATCCTAGCTGAAGCTCTCGCATCCTAGAGTAAGCCGACACTGCCGGCACTATTGCGTAATCATCGAGTCTACTCTCGTTGGAGTCCCTAGACGCAAGGATCGAGCCAATGGCTCCGTCAGAATCTCTGAGCTCCGAACAAGGGCAATGGAAATAAAATAATGACTTGAAACTGTGTCTATAAGAACTAATACAAGGGTTGAGTAGACACAGAAAGATCCTAGAATCATGTCGGGTGCGACATGGTCGTAGGCCTCTGCTGCCTGTAGCTGAACCTGCCTCTGCCCACTAGCTCCTTGTGGTCGGGGTGGACTCCTGGGGGGGGGGGGGTTGTGGTAGAGCCTGAAAGCGTTGTCGACCACCCGCTGCTCGGCCAGATCCTGTGCCTCGTCCACCTGCTCCTTGCGGACCACCACGGTTGAACCTCTTCATCTGCCTGAGAGGTCCCTCCACTGTCTACTGCTCGTCTGCATGGTGGGTCAGGCAGTTAAGAGCCATGTGGCCCTGCCCACCGCATGCATAACACTATCTTCTCCTTGTAAGGATGGCTCTATGTTGTGTTCCCTGCACAGCCGATCCCATATCCTGAGGTCTCCCACCAGGCAGCCTTGTCGGCTTAGACCCATGCGTCATCTGTCGACTGCCAGCTACAGAAGATTCCCCTCCATGCCTTCCTGCGGTGGGTCTCACTACTGATGGCTGCTCGGTGAGAAAGCTCTCCAATAAAAAGGCTCGCTCCAACACCCCCTCTGACATCGAGTTGCTCAGTGGAATCGTCGAAGCTATGATATCATGCCTCATCCCATACTCAAATGTCCAGGCTCGGAAGAATGGGTCTCGTACCATGTCCGTGTAGTTGCGTGGGAGGTTGTTGAATCTCACCGTGTACTGGGCTACTGACATGATTCCCTACTGTAGTTGTAGTAAATATTGGATGTGCACCGCACAGAGGGTGGCTAGAAAAAAATCTGAGTGGAAGAGGCTCCCGAAGTCTGTCCAAAGTAGAGATGCATATTTGTGAAACTGGAGCATCAGCCTCCACCATCTACCTGCTGCTGCGTGCAGGAGACTCACGACAAGGAGCACTATGAGGTCTTCTGGTGTCCCTACCAATTTGAAGACTCTAACGATAGCCTCTATCCAATCTTCAGTTTCTTGAGGATCCTTCTCTCCGCAGAGCCTGGGTGGCCCCTATCTCTGAAACCTATGCAATGCGCTCTGGCGGTGTGCACTCTCCGCCACTGGGGCTAGTAGCATCAGAGGCTCAACGGGTAGAGGTACCGTTGTTACCTTCGCTATAATGGGGCCCTACACCGAGTCCTCATCGCTCGGTGGGCTGCCATCTCGCAAAAAACTCGGAACCCTAGCTGGATACCATCGTGGGGCCATCCTGAAAAGAAATAGGCGTGAAACAGTTAATACAGTATACCTGGTGAGTGGACACAAATTAATCATTGGGAAAACATTTGAAACACACAACAATCAATGTTTTCGTGAACTGAGTCAGAAATCAGAAGTCAGGGACCTGGTGTATGGATACGTCGGCCACTTCATCAACACTGGACTCCCTGGACTGATAACCACACTCATTACTCTAATCATTATTGCTTCACCGAGAAGAAATTATAAGATTCGTGAGTTTCGTGGTAGAACCGACTCCTCTGATACCAATTTGTCATGACTCGTCCTCTGGGCCCATGTCGTGACTACCCCAAGCCCTCCATCCATATCCTAGGGGATGACGACTAGCACCAAAGGCATAAACCCAAAATAATGGAAGGAATTGCCTTTATGAAGTTACATGCACAACAGAGTATGCAAATGAAATAAGAACTAAGTGAAATTTGGTACAAGGTAAGTGTTGAAAAGTAAATGGGCCAGTATACAAACCTAACTGAAAGTACAGTACAACTGAAAGGAAAGTACAACAGCAGTATGTAAAAACATTAAAACTAAGTCATCCTTCGAAAATCCCACCTTAAGGGTGGGTACAGATAGTCTCCTTAGCTCCTCGGGTCTAGCCACTCGCTCCATGTACATCCCGTCAAGTGGTCTTCCTTCGAGTACCGTCTAGCTCCACAAGCCTCCACCTCGATCAGTGTTGTCCGTCAAATTCTACCAACACAACATAGTGTGGGCATAGCCCGTGTAGGGGTGAGTATACGATACTCACTAGGGACCCTGAGACCCCCAATGGTCTCTCATAATCCATGAAAGATAAACCAAAAAAGAACGATATAATCACGAAGTATCAGCAACACTACTTAGGTATATCCCCATACATATACCTAAGTCATCAGTTACAGTTTGTCTCCAACTCTCGAGCCCCATGTACCACGTATTCCACAAAGGAAAGCACAACCCAGTCCACAAAGAATAGCACAACTCAGTCCACACAAGAAAAACACAACCCAGTCCACAAAGGAAATATAGTCAATCACATCGATGATAATGATTGAGAAACCAGACTAATCTAACAAAGGTATACACTTCGTAAGGTGATAGAGATGATCAGATGTAGCCACTAATTCATCTATTTTGTCAGACCCACATAGGATATAAGACTAGCTATGATGTCGAACCCTCAAAGGATACATGACTGGCTACTCTGCCGGACCCACACATGATACAAGTACAGAGGTCAATACTGCCGGACCCACATTGGATACAAGAACAGTAGTCATCGCTGTTGAAGACACGGAGGATTTCAGTATGTTCGTTATCACTATCGAACCCATGAAGGATCCAAGTGCAGTCGTCCTCGCTGCATAACCATTGGAGGATCCAAGTGGAGTCGTCATCGTCGCAGTCACAGCTAACTCTAGGGTTCCCACACATAGCATGCACGTTTCTAGGAGGGTCTGCTCCTCGATCAAAAGATATGGAGAGGGAGAGAGTCGATACATCAACATTCACGAAGTCCAGAGTTGACGTATCCTAACGTTTTTCCTCGTCAAACGAAGCCCAACGCGACAGATGGTTCGTCCATCAGACGCCCGGTCTGAGAGTTGTTGGATTTTTTGTCCCAGGGACCTGGTTGGTTTTTAAGCTAAAACCAATCTGACCATACTCCAGCTACATCCAAACCTCAAGAAGAGTAAGAAAAAAGTACCTTCTCAAAAAAAGGATCCCAATGAAATTTATGACACATTAATAGGATGTCTGGTTCTTAAGATATAAGTTTTTCGGCTCCGAAGGCCTGGTTGATTTCGGGTTCGAACCAACCCAACCATACACAAACATTTCCCAAACCATGAGTGTAATATACCGAAATGACTGACTCGATCCAAGGATTCCAACGCAGCTAACAGTGCATAGATCGAAGGTCCTTAGCTCTAGTTATTGGAAAAAGACGGAAAATTGTCCGAATTGAGGGGTCTGGGCCCGGCCCGACCCGGGTCCGGGTCTGGCCCGACCAGGGGGGTGCGTTGGCTTGGCCAGCGGGCAGAGCAGGGGGTGCGGTCCCCCCTTTTTTCTGTAGATGCATCGACTGACACCGCCCCCACCCCCCGGATCCCGCGTGGCCACGAGATCCGATTACTTGCCACCGCGGTGGGCTCCTACCAGCGTCGCGCCGGGGCGCCGCCTCCTCCGGGCGGCCAACGGGTGCCGACCGCCGCCTCTGGCCACCGGTGACCCACACTAACAGTGACTTCTGCGGGTCATCGGAGTCATTCCGGTAGTCCGATTTCACTCATGTCTTTTTCATCTGTATCCTCGGGACCCGTACATTACTACGAAGGCCTCCAATCACCATTTTGGTCCTGCTTTGACGTCGCCAATCGTTCCGCACATCATAAACATAAATGCAGTGGGTTCAGACTTGTTTTTTGGTCCGCACCCACCGCGTTAGCAGTTCAAAATGACTCCCAAAAATTATACATCATGGAGAGGGTATAATTCACACAATGAAATATAAGCCCAAACCCCTACCTCAACAAAGAAGATGATCATCGACATCACGGTAGATGGCGACACGGTAGACAACGTCACTGTAGAAGGCATCACAGGGAATAGGATTGTAGGCGTCGTCGGAGCACACTGAGGTGGAAGCTGAGTCTCCTCTCATGTCGTGGGGAAGATAAGGGTGGTGCGTCGTTGATCTCCAAGGAACCATCGTTCTTCATCATTCTTCATCGGAGGTCGGTGTTCTTCGGCATTCTTCGTCAAAGGTTGGCGATCTTCCTCGCACAACCAACCTCTCCTCCATAACAAAATAATAGGTTCCTCCTATTATTCAAATATAAACATAAGGTATCACTCCCATAAATAATTCACCACATTAAATAAAATGTGGTGAAAATTAATTAAACAAGGGAGAGAGATGGTCCCCTATTATTAAAGGCGTTAGTGGTTAAATAAAAAGGGGAAAAGTGGAAGGTTCTTCATTAAATTAATGGTTGAAATCCAATGGAGGTTTGTCAAATTAATGGGTGTTCATAATGAGATTTACAGGGAATTTAAATGGTGGGACTCTTGTGTGCCCCACCTCTCTAATGTCCAAACATTGGTAGTTAAGTGTCCATGGGCCCCACCTTTAACTACCCATGGGAGGGAAAAACGTCCTCAAGAAATAAAAATTGTTCCGACAATTTATGTTTACTTCTTAAATAAACCTCCAAAAAAATATCTTCTCCACCTTTCTGAAAGCAACTACGGCAAATGACCCCTTAAGCAATTACGGGGGCTGCGAGTTCATCGGTGCCCTTGGATTTTAATTCTGAGCATCGGTTCAAATGTTAGAAGAACCCGCTCGTTCGTTCACTGAACGTACCTGAGCTAAACTTAAAAATTTGATTCTGGGCACACCGAGCCTCGGAATCAAGCACCATCAGATGCCACAGACTCGTAAAATTCCAATTTATTTAGACAAATTCCTTCAAATTTCTAGGTCTTTCAAAAAACATTCCAAAATATATATATCACCCCATAAATAGTTTAATAATACATTTAATCAATTTATAAATCATTTCAAATGAACATATTAAGGCCTCACTTCAAAGATACTACAATTTTACCTGAAAAATCCATTTTAAAATCAATTACAAAACCAAAACCTTCAATAAAATTCTCACATGATTTATAATTTTAAAACATGATAAAGAACCAAATAATGGAATATAAATTCATTAAAAACATTTAATTATATAATCACCTAATGTTTGAGTAGAGAACACTGAAATATAGTGAGAAATTCGTTCCACGCTTTAACCGCACCACACAGGTGGAAGAATGAACCCTAAATCAAGATATTGGGCCATTATTTTTAGAGATAAACCATAATTTATGAACCCTAAGGACGAATAATATGAAATACCAAAAAAAATCTATAAATACCAAGATTGGAGAAAGGAACAATGATAAGAGATGCTTACTTAAAGATTCATGGAAGATTCTAAAAAAATATGGAATTAAATTAGAGGTCCAAGGGAGGTGGAAGGGGGTGAGGATTGCGCAGGTGGGAAAACCCATTAGAGAAGAAAAATGTGGTTGTTTAGGTTTCAAATAGAGAGGGAATATAATAAAAAAACCAAAATATTCCTGACCTGGTACATCCACACTGTTAGTCCGCACCGTTTAGGAAACTGTGCAGTAACCGTGCAAACCATTCTATCCGGAAAATGAACCCCGTATGGTTACTTGGTCCATGGATCAAGCAGTGAGGAAGCTACGCAGTATATTATTTCTCCTACCACATAGATTCTTGGGTTGGTGCCCAATTACAAATAATTATTTTCCAATCATTCACATGGATGTTCCCACCAAGAAACATCCATTTTTTTCCAAAATTTGAAAAGGAAACCCCTAAAAAGGTTGGTACAGAAAAAATAGATATCACATATGTAAAAATAGTACCCACTAGGAAAGTATCCACCCTCATAAATTATACCAAAAACATGGTTGGAAAATAGAAACATTTACTCTTTCTCAACCGAGGATATTTTCTCCCAAGTCTCTTTCATATCATTCACACGATGCCAAACAAAACAGACCAACAGAATATACATCCCACCAATAAGCTTCTCTTGAGGTCCACTATCCGCACTGGTCATTTCAACAATGAAATATCAGGATCTATCTCTAATTATTCTATATTTAGAACATGAGATGGGTCTGGATTATAATTTATCAACATGGAGATGTGGAACATGCCATGAATCAATGTCAATTGAGAAGGAAAATCATATTGTTATACTACCTGACCAATCATCTCGATGATTTCAACGTACCTAAAACACCTCAGTGTTATATTCCCTTTCCTTCCCAAATCACGATTACCCAAAAAATTTGTCAACTTCATTAACACTCGATCTGCACTAATAACTCAGGATCATGGGGTATATGATCAGCATAAAATTTATGGGGACTCAAAGCGGTCACTAACTAATGCTCGATCAGTTTGACTTTCTCATATGTATCTTGCAGCAAACTCAGTCCCAAAGGAGAGGTATTACAAACCTCAACCAAACATAATGGAGTCCAACAAGGAGGACCATAGTGTGCATTAATGTGATCCATTAAAATATAGGATTTACAACTGGTATTATAAAACAATATCAACTAATACCAAATGGCTATCACATAAACCTCTAGAGTCCAGAATACATGCACATAGCATGTCGTCTAGGATAGGATTTTCCCACTCCTTCAGATATCTTTTTTGAGGATGGTATTCCATGATCAATTTAATATGATACAAAGATCCCTTTAAATAACTTGTCAAAACTGAGAGGTAATGTGGTGATATTAGTCAGAAAATATTTCTGATGACACACCGTGAAGCCTTATAACTTTATTATCATACAAATATCCCGGCTCATCTACCTTCTCTAAATCATTAATCGGAATAGTGTTGGATGATTTATTCAAATGGTAAATCACTACCATGATAATATTTCTTTATCGATCTGTACAAGGTATGATAATGATAAAATCCAAGGCGCCCTCCTCCAACTTCTAGGTAGGAATGGTTAATTGATGGAGCTAAGAAAATGGCCTTTGATGATATACATTAACCTATAAACTTGTGTAAAACCTTGATAAAAATTCATCTATGTCCCATCTCAGGTCTGGAAACCATATCTTTCGAAAAACATCATAGTACGTCATGGTATCACTTGGAAGAACATACCACTCAGACTGGTGTCTATCCTATATCACAACATTCCTCCTAGATAACAACACCATGAAATGACCTTCAATACAATGAAATACCTCTAGAGATAATGGAAATCAGGAATTTTCTACACACCATGAGAAAAATACATATATTTCAGACACATCTCATCGACATGATTGTATTGCTAAATCAGCTCTAATAGAGAATGATTCACCTAAATTCTTTCCCATAACTCACCTTCACATAGATCATTTTTTCCCATGTGCATCTACGTAAAGAACCCATCAAAGTATACTCATCACTAGAGTTCTTTACATCATGAACATGTAATTTTCTACTCAATAAATAAGACACCACACTACCCTTACTTTGTGTATAGACAATATCAAAGTCAAACCCCTGAAAATACTTCATCCAGTAGTGGTGAATCAGATTAAGATACTTATGAGAGAAAATATAGGCCAAGCTCTTATGATCATTATATAATAAAAAGTTCTCCCCAAATAGGTCGTGACACCACAATATCAAATCATGAATCAACACTACTCTCTCAAATTCATGGGATAAGAAATTATTCTCATGTGGTCAGAGTTGGTGTGAGCTATAGGCCACCACATCATCATCCTCCAGAAGAACACACCGAATAAAAATACCTAAAGCGTCACATTAAACCACATAACCCTGTCCTAATAATGGAAAAATCAACAGTGGTGTGGTGGTTAATAACCACTTCAACTCATAAAAAGTTGACATAAACTCCGAGCTCCATTCAAACATCACCCATTTCCAGGTGATTGTGGTAATAGAAGAAGCCATTCATATGAAATCTTGAATGAAAGGCCTATTCTATCCCAACATACCAAGGAATATCATGTTCTCAAACACATTTTGTGGCTGTTCCCTTGACATAACTTCATTTATTTGCTTAAAGACCACTAAGTCCTCTTGTTCCAAGTAGATGTGGCATTGATACCTCACTTCCATGATCTTGAATGTGATCTTTGAGATCCTTGCATAGATACGATGATTCTACATGGTTCCCATCAAAATCCTAATATAATTCTCATGATCTTCTTTAGATTTAATGTAGACTAGGATGTTTTCGACGGATACCACCTCAAAAGAGTCAAGATATTATTGCATCTCCCTATTCTCAGGCTCTATAAATACCTCTATTGAATTTATCATACCTAATGGCATAACCAAATAGTTGAAATCCACATTCAATATTTAGAAATCAATATTCAAGATATCATCCCTTTTCACCCAGAATTGGTGTCACTTGAACATAAGTCAATCTTAGAGAATCACGTTTCCACTTTCACATGGTCAATTAGATTTTCAATTAGGAGAAAGGTTATTTGATTGAATGGTTACCTAATTAATTGTTTGGTTGTAAACAAATAACTAGAGAGATATGGTGGTATTCTTCGAAAAGAGAACTAGATGGCCAAAGGAGAGACGCTCAGGTGAATCAAACTTTTGGATACCAAATCATCCAATTGTATCATTAGTTCCCTCATTTCAGTGGTGGGCATGTGATATGAGGGAAAAGGTATGATTGATTTTTATGGTGCCAAATCGATTGAAAACTCCACATCCCTTTTGGATGATAAAATGAAAAATATTTTTGAAATACCCATCAGAACACATCAAATACATGTGGAATCCCATTCTCAAAAGTGTTACCATAATCCTCCGGTATGAGTGGTGATAATTATAATTAATGATCACCCAACCTTGAGAGTCGATGTTAGGTATGACCTGACCAAGGATCTTATTATCTAAGGAAAACTTGAGCACTATAAGATGGTTCCATAGAACTCAATCACTGCCCATAAAAATCAATGTGAACTTAGAAACAAACCATCTAGGCCATGCCAAAGATCACATCAAACATATTCATATCTAGGACTACGAAATTACATTCCATATCAACCAATAACATGGAATGTTAACATGAAGGGACCCTGAGGGCATTCACATTACTCTTACCTGATAGTGTCACCAACTCCATTTCAAAAAATAAGAGCTCAGTTGGAAAAATAAAATGTATCAAAAAAATTTGAAGATATGAAAGAAACATATGTTACAATATCGAATAACACTATAGCTATAGATGATGTTATCCAAGTTGTACCTCGAATAGTTGATTGACCTATATCCTGTTCCATTGTTTCTTGCTCCACAACATGAAGGTGCCAGGTAAATAAATGAGTCTGACCATGACCATTGGCCAGAGGCTCTTCCCAGAGCTAAATCTGACCAGAAGAAGACCTGACTCGACCACCTTGACCACCAAACCAATATCCCATCATCCAGGATTTTCTAATTGTGTTTTCATTCCCCTATAATCCGTAATCATTCACACACTGATATGAATATAGAAGTCTATAGAATCGTGTCAATTTCCCTGATCCTCCAATTTGATGTAATGATTCTTGAGGAGATGCAAAAATGGTTTGATTGTCTTCCACCTTCTTACATTGGTGGAACATGATAGACCCCTTATTAGAAGATATAATAGTAGGCCACCTAGAACCATAACCTAATATACCACAACCATTCATCTTTTTCTCATCACACATCCTCTTCTTGTCTAATGAACTACCGCTACCCACCACAGACATGGCACCATAGGTACCAAACCTGACCTTAAAATCTATTTCTACCATTCATAATTGGTTGTACACATCTATATATGTCTTTATATTGAACAAAAATATTAGAGAACAGATCTCTGGACACAACCATTTATCAAGCCTTTGTGCTTTTATGTACTCATTGTTTAATATCTCTGAAGAATACTGAACTAGCTTAAAATAACCTTTGGCATACTCCATCACAGACTTATCCCATTAAACAAGATCCATGAACTCTTAGTATGTAGTGTATTATAAGACGTTAGAGAAGTATTGATCATTAAATACCACATTGAAACCCTTCCATCTCTTCTACTAATGCTTTAAATCCATCATCACCGAGTCCCACCACTGTAGACTAGGGCCTTCTAGCAGAAAAAAGGCACATTTCACTGTGAACTCCTCAGAAGTGTCTAGGATCCCGAAAAAATGATATATCCTCTTGATACAAACCTCTACTTCTTGGTGTTTCAAATTACCTTAGAATGTTGTGGTTTTATTCTTTATTAATTTCAGGGCATTATCCTTCTATGAACTGAGGCCCTCTTCCCTAACTAGAGCTAGAAAAGGACCTTCCCCCTTACTCGGGGAATGAATCAATCCAACCACATCATCTACCAGGCTCTTGTTATGTCGTTATGGGGAAATATTTATGGATACTTCCCTAAATTTTATGAAACCTTTTAGGGAGGCATGATACTAAAAAAATCAATAGCCACATATAGAAATCACCATGACATCATGTATGAAAAATTAATGAAATTACATTGAACTAATAAATTAAACATGCCAATGAAGAACAATGACTAAACCACTTCAACCCCACGAAGTGTAGATATTTATTCTTAGAACTTCAAGTCCCACATAGAGGAGAAGACAAAGAAACATCCCCATATCCCATGGTGACTCCAGATCTGTCTTGAGGTGTGTTGGCCAGGAACCCTACTCGTATCTAGAAATCAGAGCCCAAAAAGTCCTAGCTCATTTCTATCTAGAGTTATGACAAAAAATACGACCCAATTATCTTATCCTAATCTGATACAATTTCATCATGAACCAAGTTAGGTCTCCATCTGACCCGACACCTGAACCTGTCCGCAATAAGCTCCAAAGGCATTCATGATCTTCATGGACTGACATAATTTCTCGGGTATCAATACCCGCAAGTCAGATAGATTTCACAAGTTATATTAATATATAACTATTAACAATATAAAATAAATAAATTATGGAAAAAAAATTAAATTACCATTTTAAAGGTTTCAGAATTAATTATACTAGTTAATATATACTAAAAGAGAGCTACATCAAAAAAAAAACAAAAAACATCTCAAAAATAGCACAAGGAAAGTGGAGCTTTACATTCAATACATTTCCATGACACCACATCAGAGAATCAATAGCATCCAAAAAAATAATCACCAAAATATTTACCCACTACTCTATCAATCATGACCATGTCTGCTTTCACCTAATGGTTTATTTAGTCTGTGAGGTAATTCCCACTAAAATTCCACCCTAAAATGATTTTATGCCCTAAAAGATTGATGAAAAATATACATGAATGTTTTCAATATATTAAATTAATTGAAAATTAAATATAATGGGAAAAAATAATAAAAATGAATTTAAGTAAATAATATTTTAAAAAAAATATTCACCTATGATGTAACCCAAATACATTGTGCTAACTATAAGCACATCATAGTCAAGGACCACCAAATATGGGAGATTCTGTTTGGGAACTTGCTAGAAATGGGACTGTAGATCCTCAAGTCTCAATGTAATTTTGTATAAAAACTACAACCATCCACATTATCATGAATGAGGCACTTGATAGGAGAAGCATACAACATTCTAGTTATCTCTGATCATTAATATGTAAAGCTAGTTTTTTAATCATCAATACTACTATATAAAATCAGGACTTAGCCACTACTGAGTCACTAGAAAACTAGTCCTGGTCCACCACCCTAGATACCATAGATTCCCTTAGAGCTCAATCAAATTTCACAGGAAATACGTCACACAAAATTTATAAACATAATGGAAACAATGCATTCAAAAACTATAATTTACATACCAAAAGCCTCTTTCACAATTCAATGCAAACCGAAACATATAAAAAATATAGTCTCACAAAAAAAGAATTTAATAATTCATTTAATCAATTTATTAAGAATTTCAAATACACACAATAAGGCTCACTTTAAAGATACAACAATTTTACATGAAAATTACATTATAAAATCAATTAAAAACATAAGAATATCAAAAAAATATTTAAGAAACATTTATATTTTATGAAACATGGCAATGAACGAAAAAAATTCCAATAAATACATCTATAAATGTTTATTCCTGGAATCACCTACCCTTTTACTAGAGAATGCCAGGATCTGATGTGACAATCATATTGAACCTAAACCGCACTATAAGGAAGGAATATTGATCTATAAATCAAGTTATCATGCCATTAATTTTAGAGAAAAACCTCAATAACATAACCCTAAGGCTGGATACGTTATAACATCTAAAAAGAAGAGATAAAACATTATATTGGAGAGAGAAACAAAGAGAGGATACACTTACTTGAATATTCATAGAAGATCATTACTAAATCTAGAACAAAAAATGATTTCCAATGGATTTTGAAGGAGGTGAGTCATTCCATGGAGGGGAAACCCCAAGAGTGGAGAGTAATGGTGTTTTTTGTGGTTATACCCTAGACTATAGAGATGAACCAGCAAAAATCTTAATTACTTGGAAGATCCTTATGGTTTGTCTACATGGTTTCGTAATAGTGTTGTTACTGTGTGGACCATTCTATCTTTACAGAGACACCAAATGGTTACCAGGACATGGTGAACAGTCATGAAGAAGTTGTGTGGTATTTATTTTCTCATACTGCACAATTTCATTAGTTTGTTAACATTTACTTCGAATTGTGCTACAATAATGAACAAGGCTCTTCACACAGAAAAACATCCATTTTCATCCGAAATTTCCAAATGAAACCCCACGAAAATTATAGAAGAAAAATAAAAAAATACATGAATAATAGATAGCATATGTGAAATTCAAATTATTAGCACTAAATTATCATATAAATTATATAGTTTAATAAGGATGTATTATAATATTATGTCATATATAAATCTCATCTAATAAATCCCATGAAGATGGTGTGGGGACATTCCAAGAATTTCCAGACTTACGCTTTGAACCCAAACTACCATAGTAACATGAATGTCATTATAAATAGGTAATTTATGCCTTTTATATCTATATTTCATGTCTCGATGAATCATTTCCCTATGAAGATAATTCTAACTAATGGAAGATAATAAACATGTACCATTTTTAATATACTAACACCAAACCATCATTTGGTAAAGGATCACAATTCCAATATCCATTAGTGTATCTTAGGGACAAAAAATGCAAGAAATAAATAAGAAGGGTACATGAAATCAATTTATCAAATTTTACCCTCATAATCCTTTGAACAAAAATCACAAAAAAATATGAATGGATTAAAAATGATTCATGAAAAAACAAAATTATCATCCATAAGAATTATCATAAAATTATCAAATTATTATTCAAAAATAATATAATCAAATGTATCTATAAGATATAAATGGCACCCAAGAAAAATCCATTTTTGATCATGGAATTTTCCCGAGATTCAAATAATATCTTATTCTAATATTTATCCTCCAACAAATATGAACACCATTTTAGGATGATCTACTCAAAAATTTAGATAAATTTTTCTTACAAATAAAATGATGACACATTTCTATATATACAAAGATGTGGAAATGTGGGAGGCGATAATGTCACCCCGTAGGTAATCCACAGTGACTTACCAAACATACAATTATAATAAAAAAATGTTATCTCAATATAATTATAAACATACAAAATATGTGGTATCATAAATTACAAATAAATACTTATTTTAAAAAGGAAAAATACATAAAATTACTCATGAAATATATAAAAGGTGTAATAGTATATTTCACACCCCAAACATGATGAGACCTTGAGTGAAAATCAACTATTTTAGTATCATAATTTATTTAGGGAAGAAGTGATGAAAAAATGATTCTCCTAAGAGAAAAAAAAATTAGAAATCAAAAAATTATTTAAATAGAACATAATTCTACTAGAAAAATTATCCAAAAAATTATTTGTAGAATATAGTTGTTCTATCTATTTTTGGATCATCCATTAAAATGACATTAATTTGATAATCCATATTTTCCAAAGAATTATTGTACTCCTCTCTATTGATCTTCCATTCATTGAAACCTCTTATTAGAATAATTATTTCGTATCAATCTGTGCATGATGATCAAAATTAGTACCCACACATATAAGATTTTCCATTATGCTTTCAACATCCTCTAGTTTTTCATTGATGAAATGAGCCTCATCCAACATTTCTTCGTATGAATTCATAACCGGATACATATTTTTCCCATTTATTTCATCCCCAAACATATATCCCATTAACCCATGGGGGAAAGGCTTATTAATACATGTAAATACCATTATTAGGATCCTCAGTTTAAATTCAATATATAATTGTTACATTTATAATATAGTGGCCTCACTATTTTCATATCATCTACCATATAGTATCTCTACCACAAGTTAATATATTCCTCTGTATCTCCTATCCTTGTTTTTTCATTTTTGATACAAACATTAAATTTCCTACCCAATGGATGATAAATCACTAGACATTTCAATCGACCTCAAATTAGAGGTCGGCCTAATCTCGATTGGTCTAGGATCGTTGGAGTAATCCTTCCACCCATTAGTTTAATTCTCCTTTGAAATAATGTATCATATCGAGTACTAATAACTCATTATATCATTTTATTATTGGTGTATAAATCCCTATTCCATAGAATATATTATTACTATCTCTATAAACCTGGATCAATATCTCACCACCAGATTCATCCCCAATAAATCATTTCCCCCTTTGTAGTTTTCTACCCACTTAGGTTCACTTTTCACCATGTTCAGATGGATTATTCCCAATGATTCAAACCAGTTACCATATTTTAGCCTTGAGAACTTCATTTTCATAATAAAACCCTTATCTAAATTCAAAATCCAATCAGATCCTCATGGTCATCTCTACAGAACATTACATCTCATAGAACCTTTCTTTATTAACACCTACAACACCAATTCATTTTTAGTACATAAATTATTTGTGGGCATGAAATATATTTAATAGTTCAAAAAATTAATGATTTTTATAAGAAAAAACTCACCCCCTCTCTTACCACTAATTTTGATGGATCTTTTAAAGACATAGGGTCTACTAGATCGTTTTGCAGATGGTTCATAATTCTTGTAACCATTATATTACCATTTTGGAGTTTCACCTCCCGCTATATGATGGTTGATAGTATTAATAAACCATTTTTATCATGTTCCAATGATAAATCAATATCTGCTCCATTTTGTTGTTGAAACCATTAACTAGAAACACTAGATCTTCAAGAAGTCCTTAGTAATAGGATGAATGTTTATAAGACAAACTCTTACATCACATACAGTAGTCCATATTGGATTTAGAAAAAATGTCATTTTTTCATAGTAACCATTCAATAGTAGTGATCCAAACCAATTCAGCTGGTGGTTTTAAAACATATACATCATAAAAAATGTAGAGGTAAATAGGGCATCACTCTATATAGGTTATAATATCTAAAAATAAACTCTAACCAACCAGGTTTCTATGAAATTAGATAATAGAATTATTTTGTAATCATAGTGGGAGTTCATGAAAACATACCCACATAACTATGGTTGGGTTATCCCACATCATATGAAATTAATATGACCATTGGAAAAAAATTAATTTTGTTTCTATAACAACTATGAAAATATCTAGACATAGAATTAATCATGTACCTAATTTATGGGATAAATATCATAATAGGTTATTAAAAAAGAATAATGAAACTTTTGAATTACGACAAACAATAGGTTTTGAAGAAAAACCTATCAGACATATGAACAGAAGACCGTTGGTACATGAATCATACAATATGAGTTATATCTCGATAGAAGATGGATTTTTTGAAGTTTTATTTTGAGACTGAGATCTTAAATATCCCATAATGATATCTGGTGTAATCTCTCATACCTCTCCGACCCATTCATTTGTCAAAAAGAAGGTCATGAAGTGTTTTGGAGGGTAAAATGGACTTTTCCCACAATTTTCAGAATTTTGAAACTACACCTCATGTAGTGTGAGTACACGTTGTGTACCCCCTCACTAGGTATACTCCGTGTTGAAGGTTGTGTCATTGTCATGTGAAATAAATGGGTACACGCCGTGTATCCCATACTACACACCGTGTAGTCCCTCCCCGCATAGGTGTTACCCTCAAACTGTGTATTGACAAGTCAACGGTTGTATGCCGTATTAGAGCAGTGTCCTTGACATGTGAAATAAACGGGTACATTCCATGAATCCCATACTTCATGCCATGTAGTCCCACCCTGCGTACGCGTTACCCTCAAACCATGTGTTGACCAGTCAACAGTCGCGTGCCATTTTGAAGGTCGTGTTGGAAGCTGTGTGGTGACCATGTGAAATGGCCGAGTACACGCCATGTTCCATAAAGTACACACCATGTACTTTTTTCATTCCTATAAATTGAGGGGTCCCCTCCTCCTTTTCAACTCACCCCTACCCTTCCCATTCCTCTGAGTAGAGCTCTCCCAAGAGACTCGAAGGCTCTTTTTCGTCCATAACTTCTTCGTCCGAACTTCGATTTATGATCCGTCAGAGGCCATGGGATAGTAGTGACGAGGTTGAATATCTGATCTTGGATATATTGTCTCTCTTTCATCCTTTCCTTCCCATATTCCACCCAAGGAGTTTTTGCTGGGTTTTGTTTGAAGTGACAGACGCCAACGAACGTCTTCTAAAGTTGATCTGGGGGAGTGTTGTTATCAGAACCTGTTGAGTTAGGGATCTTACCTTAGTCTCTCTAATTTGTGGATCATGGGGTGTGGGTATCCTATTGTTTTTCATGATAACCGGATGAACCATTAAAAAATGATAATAACTGGTTAAATAATGGGGATGGAGAAGCTGTTATGTTTATCTTTATATCCTGTGATATTATGTTGTGAATTGAATAGGCTTATGCCTATAGAAAATAATGGTCGTTGGGGGCCTTTTCTTGTGCAATTAAATGTTGCCCTATTATTCTAGACTGTTATTGTGAATGGAACTTTGTTGAATGTGGAATTTTGTTAATCACGTAATGTTGGATGATTTAAAATCTAAAAACCTTGTGTGATCACCCCGGTTGAACAAAATGGAATAATGAACATGTGGGTGTTTCCATGGATATGTGGCATGTGATTGGGGTGTTTTTGTGGGTTGTTTTGAATAAGGTGAGCAGTGGGGCTGCGTTTGGATTGGTTGTGGGTTGGTGTGAATGCTATGTTGGTGATGGGAAGAGAGGATGTGATAAATGGTATTAAGGGGGTGATGATGTAGGGTGTGGTTGTGGTTATGATGGTTGGCAGCGGGGTTGCAGGGTTGGGTTTGAATGTGAACAAACTATGGGTTGTAAATAATAAATAAAATAGTGGAAGAGTTAATGAATGTTGGGGCTTGGTAATGGAAAGGAAATAATAATCAATGGGGTTGGTTGGTTGATAAGAGGGACTTGGTTGTATTGCTTGTGTTTTCCTAAATTGATTTGTGGATGGAGGGGATATACATTAAAAACAATTGATATGGTTGGTTGTGGGTAGTTTCCCAGTAGTTAAGGAACTAATAAGATAATTCTGTTGAAACATGAAAACCTAAATGGGGTTTGGGTTTTTTGTTTTGTGGATGCTTCGTTGTAGTAGTGCGGAGGCACATGCTCAGTTCTCTAATTAGAATCCATAGGTTTTGCTGAGTATATGGTATATATATATATATATATAACTGTATCCTTGTGTTTTGTCGCACCTCCCCCATGTTGAGTACTTAGTTCCAAACACTCCCATTTCATGGGAGAGGGTGTTTTCCCCTTAGTTACTAGCTCCTTCTTGCTCCTTCTTCCCTGGGATGTGATGGCTTGAGGAGACCTTACACCCAAGACTCTTCAGGTAGGTTTCGATTGGGGTGGTTTAGCCCAAAACTCTTCTGGAAGGTTTTACTCTTTCCCAAGAACCTTTAGGATGAGTCCTAGGTGTGTGTGGGAGGGATACATGGTTTTGAGGCCTAGGTGTGTGCGGGTGGGATATGTGGTTATGAGGCCCAAGTGTGTGAGGGAGGGATACATGGTTGTGAGGCCCAGGTGTGTGCGGGCGGGATGTGTGGTTCTTGAGGCCCAGGTGTGCGCGAGCAGGAAGAGTGTGGTAGTATCAGGATGTTCACCGTTAGGAAGAGCAACTAACTAGTGGGAAATGGTGCGGGGTACCCAATACTCTTGTTCATATATACTACTACCTGTTGAGATTGTGTTTTTGGTGAGTGTGGCTGGTGAGGTTGGGTGGATAGAATTCCATGCTAGGTTCTTCTGTGGTTCTCACGGGACCTTAGGATGTCTCCCCACTTGTGTATTAGAGATTTAGGTTTCCCTACTGAGAATACGTGTATGCTCAACCTACGTTTACATTCAAGTTTCTAGGAGGACTACCAGGGATGTGCGGGACACTACTAGTTGGGACAGTTGGAGGTGTTGCAGTTGTTATACTCTTGTTTCTTTTGGTATTGTACTTTTGAGCATTCTTGTACTTGTACCATGTTTTAGAACTATTTAAACATGCATGTGTGATTGGTTTGGTTTTATTTCTATACACATGTTCATTTCTTGTTTGGTGGTTGAATTTTAATATTTCCTGATATTTATTAATAAAAAGGGTAATGCCTCCCATATTTGTGAAAACTCATACCCTTGGTTATAGTCGCCACCCTAGGGCCTACTAGAGGCGGGACTCGGGGGTCATTATCTCCCTTTCACCATTTCCAGCTCAAGAGGGGAATATTTGATGGGATGCGGTCATGACAGAATGGTATCAGAGTTGATGGTTGAGAGATAGGATGGAGTCTGAAGATAGGAACTATGAGGATTTCATGGGATGGTAGGGCAACCGTGTTGTTTGATCATGGTGCGTGACATAGGACGGGGAAGACCGGCTAGGACATGGGATTTTAGGGCCCCCTGTGATCTGATGCAAGGAATCTAATCCCATCGAATGACCAAGTGAGACTACATTGATTGTAGGTTAGAGACACTAGGGAAGGTACATGCATCATCATGATTGTGTTTTACTTGATTTGGGTGTTATAGGAAAGAAATTGAAATAAAATGATAAAAAGATACCCTGAGAAATTTCCTTACTACTTGGGCATAAGTGATCTTGTTTACCATACAGCTATGGAACCTAGACGTTGTCCCTTAGTGGCTCAGACGGCCGAGGCCCAGCAGATTCACGCGGTCGATCAGTTGAGGATTGACTGAGAGGAGGAAGATAGCCAGTGGCAGGAGACTCTCCGTTCTTTCCAGCGCCATACCCTCAAGAAGTACAAGGGTAGTACTTCGGATACGGAGATGGAGGGGTGACATGAGGAGCTTCAGATCACTTTTACCTTGATCCAAGATTCATGGGAGTACTAGTTTCCCCTAGTAGTCAGTCATCTAAGACATGAAGTTCAATAGTGGTGGACGCTCTACCTCGGATAGAGGATATAGGAAGAGGTTCTGTGGGATGACTTTGAGAAGGAATTCCGAGAGGAATTATTTTCTTCCATTGTCATGGTGGAGAAGCGGTAGTAGTTACTCTCCCTTTAGTAGGGGAGTATATCAGTATGATAGTTAGGAATCATGTACAAGGATCTCCTGCGCTTTACTCCGGATCTCGTTACAGATGAGGAGTCTCAGGTGAAACTTTTGGTGGAGGCACTTCATCCTTCACTCTAGTATGTTGTCACCCACTTCACCCATCCAACGTACATGGTGGTACAGAAGAAGGAAGATGTTGTAGAGAGGATGCACTCACTGGGAGGTGTACAACGAGAGGGGATCCAGCCAGGTTCGTCGAAGGGGAAGGCAGTCAGCAGTAGGTCTCCTGTGACGGGACCTTACAGGTTCAGGCCAGTGGATAACAGGCCCCAGCAGTTCCAGTTCAGATCTTCAGTTCATCATCCCTTTTTAGCGAGCCCAGGACCGAAGTGTTTTTCTTGTGGAGGTTTTTGGCACGTTCAGAGTCAGTGCCTAACCTGAGATCAGTATGGTGGAGGTGGGCAGGTTCAGTGCCCGCCTCACAGCACTAGTTGCCGGCGAGGCGCTTCTAGCAACAGCGGGACCCTGCTTCCCATAGGGCAGACATTGCAAGAGGAGGTAAACCTTAGGGTTCTCCTACAGGACCTCAACTAGGGCGTGGTCGGGGGGGTGGACGACATTAGAGAGGCAGAGGAGCTGGGCGTGGACACTTGCACGCAGTGGAGTTGGCAGCTCTAGCAGGACCAGAGGTGGTGCGATGTACGTTTTTTTTGTTCAGTACTATCATTTCATCTTTGTTAAATTCAAGAGATTCACACTCCTTTGTTTCACATGGTCTATCCCATGCTTTGGGACTAGACGTAGAGAGGCTTTCCGTACCACTGGTGCCGAGTACAGCAGTTGGAGGCCAGACCAGCATATCTTGTGTTTGCTGGGGATCTGGGCTGACGTAGGGACCACATCAATCTAGTGGGGATATTCTTTTGCTACATATGCAGCCATACGATGTCACCCTAGGCATCGATTTGTTGTTTTCTGTTAGTGTGATTATCCACTTCTTCTGGAGAAGGGTCGTGTTCTCCGACGTGGACGGGTATCTTGTATCTTTTGTTGGGGAGAGGAGCTATCAGGTGGGAAGCTGGTGTGTGGAGCATCTCCTTTCCTTGTTAGGAGGGATATTAGTGGTTCCAGCTGATACGGAATTGATGGATGTCTTAGATGTTTTTGGGGAGTTCCTCGATGTTTTTCCCGAGGAGGTTATGACTCAACGCCCCCCCCCCCCCCCCCCATAACTTGACGTTGAGTTCGGGATAGACATACATCCTGGTGCCCATCCGATTTCGATGGCCCCTTATCGGTTGGAACCTTCGGAGTTGCAGGAGTTGCGGATTCAGATTCACAATCTGATGGAGAAGGTTTTGTTTGACCCAGCGTGTCACCATGGGGTGCTCCAGTATTGTTCGTGAAGAAGGCAGATGGTGGTCTCTGGTTATGCATAGACTACCGAAGGTTGAATCAGGTAACAATCAAAAATAGTTACCCTCTTCAAAGGATAGATTATCTCTTCGAACAACTGAGGGGAGCAGGTTGGTTTTTTATGATTGTTCTACAATCTGGATATCATCAGCTGAGGGTAAAATACAGTGACATCTCAAAGACAGCTTTCAGGTGCAGGTATGGGCAAATCATGTTTGTAGTGATGTCATTTGGAGATATGAATTCACCGGCTGTGTTCATTGGATTTATGAACATTTTATTCTGAGAGTTTTTAGACCGGTTCATCGTTGTGTTTATCGATGACATCCTGATCTACTCAAGATCAGAGGAGAAGCACGTTGAGCATATTAGGGAAGTCTTGGAATTCCTTCGACACCACCAAATTTACGGGAAATTGTCGAAGTGTATGTTCTTGAGACAAGAAGTACACTTCCTTTGGCACGTAGTGTCTCAACATGGAGTGTCAGTGGACCCTTCGAAGGTGGAGGCAGGTGTTTCTTGGGTGGCACCCAAGAGCGTGGTAGAAGTTCGTAGATTCCTTGGGTTGGAAGGTTACTATTGGAGGTTCGTTTCAGACTTCTCTCGAGTTAATGCTCCATTGAAAGCTTTGACTAGGAAGAACCAGGTCTTCTTATAGAGTGAGAAATGCTAGGAAGCTTTCGACTACCTGAAATAGAAGTTGGAAAGTACTCCTCTACTGAGATTTCCAGAGGAAGGATTGTTGTATGAGGTGTTTTGTGATGCTTCTGGCCTTGGTCTGGGGTGTGTGCTGAAGTAGAAGAAGGGTGTGATCTGTTATGGGTCTAGGAAGTTGCACCATCACGAGCGTAACTATTCCACCCATGACCTGGAACATGCAGCAGTAGTGTTCGCACTAATTTTGTGAAGACATTACCTCTTTGGGGAGGGCTTTGTGGTCTTATCAGATCAGAAGATCATACATTATATCTTCTCCCAACATGACATAGACTTACGGCAGCAGATATGGGTTGAGTTCCTCCAAGACTATGACTTCGAGATCTCTTACACTGAAGGTAAGGGCAATGATGTGTGCTGATTCCTTGAGTAGGTAGTCGCATAAGGAAGTGGTTTGAGAATCTACTAATGCTTGGAAAGTGATGGGAGAGTTGGCTGCCTTACACTTGGAGGCCATGGTAGAAGGTGTTAGAGGCAGTTTGTTTCAAATGACGGTACAGTCCTCCTTGTTGCAGTAGGTGGAAGAGTCTCAGTGGGGGGACTCCAAGGTGGAAGTAATGAGGGATCGTGTCGATCAGGGAAACGCTCCGAAAGAATGGTCAGATGACAACCGATATCAAATGTTTTTTCATGGGAGGTTGTTTGTTCTAGAGGAGATTCAAGAGGTAGTTATCTGTGAGTTCCATTGCTCAGCCTTGGCGGTACATCCAGAAGTTTCAAAAATGTACCAAGGCCTGAGGGAACAATTTTTGTGGGAAGGGGTGAAACGGGCAGTGGCAGAGTTTCTGGCTAAATGCCTAGTGTGTCAGCAAGTGAAGGCTGAAAACCGTGTTCCCAGTGGTTTGTTTCATCCTTTAGATGTCCTCGAGTGGATGTGGGATGAAATCTCGATGGACTTCATCACAGGACTACCCAGTGCTCATGGAGGTGATGATGTTATCTGGTTAGTGGTGAATCTTCTGACGAAATCAGATCACTTCTTAGCAATTAAGGAGTCGGTCCTGGTGAGTACTTTAACATAGAGGTACGTAGAAGAGGTGGTCCATTTGCATGGATTTCCGAAGACTATCATCTTGGATCGGGATACTTGGTTTACCTCACGAGTCTAGAGGGGGTTACAGAATGCTTTTGGCACCCAGCTACGCCTTAACACTGCTTCCCACCCCCAGATCGATGGGCAGACAAAGCGGACTATCAATACGTTTGAGGACATTCTGCGATCATGTGTTCTAGACATTGGAGGGTCATTGGTAGGACACTTTCTTTTAGTAGAGTTTGCCTACAACAACAGCTTACACTCTACTATTGTCATGGCACCATTTGAGGATTTGAATTGAAGACCATGTCGTTCACCTATTTGTTGGGCAGAGGTTGCTGAGACAGGTGCTCATGGGCCAGAGGTAGTGCAGAGCACCACAGAGAAAGTCCATCTTGTACGTGGGAGGATGAAAGTGTCTTAGGACTTACTGAAGTCTTATTCTGATTGTCGGAGGAGGCCCTTGGAGTTCGATGTGGGAGATCATGTTTTCTTAAAGGTTTCACCTCGACGAGGGCAGCGGAGGTTCGGGAAGGGGAGTAAGCTCTCCCCTAGGTTCATCGGACCTTTTGAGATGCTGAGGCGAGTCAGAGAGGTGGCATATCAGCTAGCCCTATCACCTTAGTTGAAGAAGGTTCATGACATCTTCCACGTATCCCAGCTTCATCGGTACTTACACGAAGACTCTCACATTATCGACTGGAGAGAGTAAGTTATGGGAGACTATGAGACCATCGAGGAACGACCAGTCAGATTCGAGGATCGTAAAGAGATGGTGCTATGTGGATGAACCATTCCCTTGGTTCGTGTGTTATGGAGGCATGGAGGCCTCGAGGAGAGCACTTGGGAGTGGGAGGCTCAGATGTACGCTCAGTACCCGGAGTTGTTTTGACTTGTGTTTTCTTTGTTCTTTTGAGCTTTGTTTTAATGTTATACTCTGTACCTTTGATATGTGGAATTCTTGGCTTTTCGGTTATGAGACCTTTTGATTCCTTGTTCTCTGGAAGTGTGTAACAAGTATGGGCATGTGGGGAAGGGAAAAACCTTATCCTCAATTGAGACACATTAATGTGGATGCGATTGAACCCATTCAGGCGAGTCATTGCCGCCTAAAGTGGATAATATCTTGACATAGGAAATGGAATTTTCCCCAAACCATGTGTTCAGGCACTGTGTTGGTTGTGCGTTCTTGCGGGCAGTGTGAGTTGAAAAATCCTAATGTATGGAAGTGGGAAGACCCAATTCTTAATCGAGATACATTAATGAGGATGCAATTAAACCCGTGCAGGTGAGTCAGTGCCACATATAGCGGATAATATCTCGACATAGGAGAAGGAATTCCTAAAACCTATAATTATGGTTGATGGTTGGGTTCCTGTTATAACGAGAGCCCTAAGAGGTATCTTGTTGGGTTCCTCTGGTTTGGTTTTGATTTCTCGGTGATGAAAATGTTTTAAGAGGTATCTGATGTAATGGCCCGTACCTCTCCGGCCCATTCCTTTTTCAAAAAGAAGGTAATGAAGTGTTTTGGATGGTAAAATGGACTTTTCCAACACCTTTTAGAATTTTCAAACTACACACCATGTAGTGTGAGTACACTCCGTGTACCCCCTCACCGGGTATACCCCGTGTTGATGGTTTTGTCCTTGCCATGTGAAATAAATGGGTACACGCCATGTATCCAATACTACACGCTGTGTAGTCCCTCCCCGTGTACGTGTTACCCTCAAACCATGTGTTGACTAGTCAATGGTCGTGTGCCATGTTGGAGTCGTGTCCTTGCCATGTAAAATAAATGGGTACATACTAGGTATCCCATACTACACACTGTGTAGTCCCTCCCTGTGTACGTATTACCCTCAAACCGTGTGTTGACCAGTCAATGGTCGTGTGTCGTGTTGATGGCCATGTTGGAAGCCTCGTGGTGACCATGTGAAATGGCCGAGTACACGCCATGTACTATAACGTACACGCCGTGTACTATTGTTTTTCACGCCTATAAAAGGAGGGGCCCCCTCCTCCTTTTCAACTCACCCCTCTTCTCCTCATTCCTTTGAGCAGAGCTCTCCCAAGACACTTGATGGCTCTTTTTCTTCCATAACTTATTCGTCCGAGATCCGATTTACGATCCGTCAGTGGCCATGGGATCGTAACGATGAGGCAGAAGTTCTGATCTTGGATTCGTTTTCTTTCCTTCACCCTTTCCTTCCCAGCATCCACCCGAGGATGTTTTTCTGAGTTTTGATAGAATTGACGGACGCCGACGAATGTCTTCTAATGATGATCTGGGGGAGTGTTGTGATCAGAACCTATTTAGGTAGGGATCTTACCTTCATCTCTCTAATTTGTGCATCATACGGTGTGGGTGTCCTCTTGTTTTTCATGATAACCGGTTGAACCATTAAAGGAATATAATAACTGGTTAATGAATGGGGATGGGGAAGTTGTTATGTTTATCTTTATATCCTGTGATATTATGTTGTGAATTTAATAGTCTTATGCCAACTAAAAATAACGGTTGTTGTGGGCCTTTGCTTGCGCAATTAACTGTTTCCCTATCTTTATAGACCATTTTTGTGAATAAAACTTTGTTGAATGTGGAATTTGGTTAATAATGTAAAGTTGGCTGATTTGAAATCTGAAACCCTAGTGTGGTCACCCTGGTTGAACAAAATTGAATAATGAACATGTGGGTGTTGGTTTGGATACATGGCATGTGATGGGTGAGGTTTTTTGGGTTGTTGTGGATCGGGTGAGCAACGAGGATGTGGTTGGCTTGGTTGTGGGTTGGTGTGAATGGTATGATGTTGATGGGCAGCGAGGCTATGATAAATGGTATTAAAGCGGTGATGATATATGGTGTGGTTGTGGTTATAGTGGTTGGATGCGGGGCTGAATGGTTGGGTTTGAATGTTAATGACCTATGGGTTTTAAATAATAAATAAAAAAGTTGAAGAGTTAATGAATAGCGGGGCTTTGTAATGGAACTGAAATAATAATCAATGGGGTTGGTTGGATAATAAGAGGGACTTGGTTGTGTTGCTTGTGTTTTCCTATCTTGATTTGTGGATGGCAGGGATATACATTACAAACACTTGATATGGTTGGATGTGGATAGTTTCCCAGTAGTTAAGGAACTAATAAGATGACTATGTTGAAATATGAAAACCAAAATGGGGTTGGGGTTGCTTGTTTTATGCAAGCTTTGTAGTAGTGGTGCCGAGGAATGTGCTCAGTTCTCTGATTATAAGTCGTTGGGTGGGCTGAGTGTTTGGTATATATATATTATATAACTATATCTTTGTGTTTTTTCTCACCTAACCCATGTTGAGAACCTAGTGCTGAACACTACCATTTCACGGGAGAGGGTGTTTTCTCCTAAGTTACTATCTCATTCCTACTCCTTCTTCCATAGGCTATGATGTCTTGAGGTGAGCTTACACCCAAGAATCTTCAGGTAGGTTTTGATTGGGGTGGATTAGACAAAGACTCTTCGAGTAGGTTTTACTATTTACCAAAAACCTTCAGGATGAGGCCCAAGTGTGTTCGGGCGGGATACATGGTTGTGAGGCCGAGGTGTGTGCGGGTGGGATACGTGATTGTGAGGCCCAGGTGTGTGCGGGCGTGATATGTGGCTGTGAGGCCCAGGTGTGTGTGGGCGAGATGTGTGGTTCTTGAGACCCAGGTGTCTGCGGGATGGAAGAGTGTGGTAGCGTCAGGACGTTCCCCGTTAGGAAGAGCAGCTAACTAGTGGGAAATGGTGCGGGGTACCCAATACTCTTGTTCTTATATACCACTACCTATTGAGATTATGTTTTTTGTGAGTGTGGCTGGTGAGGTTTGATGGATAGAGTTCCTTTATAGGTTCTTCTGTTGTTCTCAACGGACATTAGGATGTCTCCCCACTTGTGCACGAGAGCTTTAGGTTTCCCTACTGAGTATACTTGTATGCTCACCATACGTTTACTTTCATGTTTCCAGGAGGACTACCAGGGCCATGCGGGACCCTTCTAGTCGAGACAGTTGGAGTTGTTGCAGTTTTTGTACTATTGTTTCTTTTGTTATTGTACTTTTGAGCATTCTATTACATGTACCTTGTTTCATAACTATTTAAACATGTTTGTGGGATTGGTTTGGGTTTATTTATATACACTTGTTCTTTTCCTTTATTGTGGTTGACTTGTCCTATTTCTCGATCTTAAATAATAAAAAGTGTAATGCCTCCCATATTTGTGAAAACTCATACCCTTGGTGCTAGTCACCACCCCGGGGCCTAATGGAGGCGAGACTCGAGGGTCATTATCTCCCTTTCACCATTGCCAGCTCAGGAGGAGCATCTTTGGTGGGAGGGGGTCGTGAAATCTGGTACCATTTTTACTTACAGTTGTTTAATTAAATTGGTGTAAAAATAAGGATTTGGGAATGTGTTGAAGGGGAATCGTTGTTCCTTTGAAGGATACATGGTTAGAGCTCCCCTCTCCCATCTAACAGGGAGGGAGAGGCATGAACTACTGTCATCAGGGTATTCTATTCTCTCGAGAGAGGATGTGGAGGTTTCTAATATTCCTAATGAAAACCATTCAATATCATAGTCCCCAAAAAGACTAACAGTAAAGGAGTAATATATTCTTCAAACCTTTGACATAACATAATTTAAAAATAAACATTACCATAAATATTGTTTTATAATCCTATAATGAACTAACCGGGCTCAGAAAATGCATGTCGTGAATACTCACTATACCATGCTATCCCCATTTCCATACAGGAATGAAAATTATTTAAAAACCAATGAAAAACACAATTTTTTTCAAATTGTACGTTCAAATTTTTGTTTTTTGAAAAAATAGAATTTAATTATGAAAAAAATATATCATATTCTTATTGAAGTACAATGGAAGAAAGTACCCCCAATTATAGAAAATTTATCTTATACAATATAATAAAAATATATTATAAAGTAATATTGAAAACCAACTCACCTATAGAAGACCCCCATTTTATAGACTATAATAAAGAGATGGAAATAATGGGTTTTCAGTAATGATTGATTAAAGAAGTTATATATTGATTCCCAAAAATACCTCCCATGGATTCCCATTTTTTTAAATATATTCCCCCCAACATAAGAATCACTTCAACCATTTTAAAAACTAATAAAACTATAACCATGATTTAAATAATGATTTTTTTGCACCATCATATGACGATTCCTATAAATAGTGTCTTAGACCATGAACTGATGGATTTTCACAAGAAATATCCATGTCAAATAACATATACTTCCTTTAACCCATATAGAACAATCATTCCCAACAAAAAAGGAGTGAGTTTCAAATACATTCCAATTAAACCCCCATTCACCACACCCACATAACCATCATCCATGTGGAAAAGATATGTGCTTACCCATGTTCATATCATAAATCATATATTATAAAAATTAATATGAACAAATCCAAAACCACTTCTAGTTCCATGGTATGGTGATTCCCAGAAATCCAAAATTTTATTTCCCAATCGGTCCTCTCTATAAAACATCTCAAACCCAAATAAACCATTACCACCACATAAAAAACATTAATAGAGAACAGTCATAAAAAATGTGGGGGTGTAAGAAAAAATATGAACTAAATTGGGGATATATTTATTAATTGATAGAGTTTATGTTGTTTTGTTGTTTTTTATATTTAATTATTGATGCTTCTTTAATTCGTAAGAGGATTATAAGATTCAACTCAATAATTAGGATAACTATACATAGTATTATTGATTCCCTATAAACACACTCATGTGTTTTTTGGTTTCTATTTATATATATTATGATATATACCGGTGTGTTATACTATTATTTTGAGATTTAATTATGATATTATAATTCATATCTAATGGTCATAATTGTGTAAACCATTCTTGTTTTATCCATGATCATTTTTATATTTTACTATATCCGTTTCATTTATTTTTATATTTGAAAATTTATTTTATTTTGTTAGATTGACTTATTGAAATGTTTATTATATATTGAAAATTTATATTATATATTTGTTTTTTTATTTACACAATGGTGATTTATATTTCTGGATAGCAGTTGATAGGTTATAGTTAGACACAATTACATATATTATAATTTTTGCATACCTAGCCAATTAATGTTGGCCACTAAATATTATAGTTGGTTGTTGGAAGATTACATATCAATATATATATAAATATGAGATGGATTTTATCATAGAATTAGGATAGGGATTGGATCAGGGACCTTATTTTATTTTGTTAGGATAAAACATAATAATATAATAATGATACTCTACTTCATTTATATTTAATAGTAGACATTTAATTGGATGAAATATTTTATATTTTCAATAAAAAATATATATTTAAAAATTATTAATAAAAATACATAAAATATGAATGTTTTTTATAACATAACAACCACACATTATAAATATTCATATCATTACTTTAAGAGCGTGCATGATTTGATTGAATGTGGTAAGAGTTTTTATTGGGTAGACTAATAAATGATCTATCAATGTAAACAACATATGTAATGAGATTAACTATAGTTATTTTCAAATTATAATGTGTGGAAAAAAGATTAATACATTTTTATTTAAATAATGGTATGTTTTTTTTAAAAATTATGAACAGGCATCTTGCATGTGGTTGTCACATAATGTGTTTTGAGTGAGACAATTTAAGAGTTGTTTGGAAAAAATATAGTGTGTAATCGTAGAGAAGGATAAATATGATCATCCCAAGTATAGACTAATATGGTTTTCTTTTTAAAATATAATTAAAAATTATAATAATTGATATATATATATATATAATATAAATATTTTAAATCTACTCACACTTACATCATATTGACTAACATGAATATTACATTTTTTACTTATATGATATTGTATAATTTAAAGGACTTATGAATGAATTAAAAAATATGTATAATTGTGTTTTCACTAGTTGGAGTTTCACTTATTTTATTTCTTTTGTTTCGTGTTATCGTTATGATAATGGGATGAAACATGAAACATTTATTTATTTTTATTAATTTATCATTTTTATCATTCCTTGGGACTGGTTAAATCATTTATCATCAATTATTTTGTCACACAGTGAAACCAAAATTGTGCAGTAAATGATGGAACATAACATAAGGGTATACCATTTTTTCCATGTAGGCCGACTCCTTATGAGGTTTAGTCTATCTTTGGAGACTTGGATATTTTAATATATATTATATGAGTATAGTAAAATGTTACCCCTTTAAAACTAGATGGATATTCTTCTCAAATACCAACAATAATAAATTTAAATATGTTTTTCATTTACTAATCATTACAGTCACCTTGTGATGGGTTTGATATACTGTATCCCACCAATTGATTCTATATCATGAAAATATTCATTCAATGACTTAGTAATAACATTATCTAACATTTTAAGATTTCATCATGATTCCTCCCACCCTCATCTTTTTAATTGGTCATGTACTTCCTCCTCATGTGTAGATATTCAGTCATTTATCCTGTATGATTACAATTCCTCACCTCTTGAGTATAACATCAGATTTCCCACTGAATATCTTGATGACATGATGATATCGTAGTAGTTTTCTGTGATTACTACATTAATCCATTGTATAAAATTAAATAAGAGAGCATTAATGTTGGTAAATCCATTCATCATTGAATAAATGTGTTTATTTAATGCTTCATAAATGTATAAGGGTTCTCACTCAATTCCCCACCTACCATGGTTATTAAATTTTATTACACAACTCCATATTCAAAACATCATTAAATTTTTTATTTTTATAAACTCAATACATCATACCATGATCTCAATATTAATTTTTGAGATCTTATAATTTTTACAATATTATAATTATTTAAGAGATTATGTTCAGAGAAATTTCCACATGCAAAAAAAGATCATTAAATTCTATTTTTTTATTTTTAATATGTAGTCCCATTTTTATTAATACCTTACCCATCACATTATTTCATCTCATTTTTCATCTCTCTATTCCTTAGTCAATAACATCATATAAAATTTTCTACACTTACCTAAATTTATTTCTTCATCTCCTTCTTGAATAAAAAATGAATTTTTATTTTAAGAAAAATGAATGTGCAACAAAATAATAAAATATATTTACTTTTCCAAAATCATCCAAAACCATAAGTCCTATTATTTGAGACAAAAAACAAATATGTAATGTTAATTATATGTTTAATTTTATTCCCACTAAAATATATCTATTCAATATGATATTGGATTTTTTGAATTCCAAATTCATTAGATTAGATATCTCTATATTGTTATATAATGATAATAATTTTTATTTTCCTTTAGGATGAAAAATAATCCAAATAAAACAATTCTTCCATCATGGAAATAAATAGTAGCATGCTATATTTCACTTAAAACATAGCTTCAATATTATTAAATATAATATTCATCCTAATTAATAATATTACAAAGTCAATTATAAAAATTAAATGTTTATAAACATTCTTAACTTGAATATATCTTCTTCTATAATGATTTTTTATAAATAAGTTAATAATTACTATCTAGTAACAGATTTATTTTTTGATGCTTTTATCCATTAAAAATATATAATATCTTTAACTTTTTTATTTCTTATGAAAATTAAAAATATTGAAACTCCATTTTTATAATCTATAGTACATATAAATTTATAATTTATGTGATTAATCATATTCAAATCATTATGAATCACACATAGTGGGAATTTACCATAATGTTTATATAAAATAATCATTCATGGAAGAATATGAGTAAAAAAAGGTTGAAATTAAAAATACACAACTTCATATGAATCAAAAAAGAGATAAATGGCTCATACATAGCTCATGTTTTCTCATATTCTACTTCAAATAACTCTATTAGAGAGTGAAGATGACCCTTAAATAAACTATATATTTCCAAATATATAGTGAAAACTATAGAAATTACTAATATACATCTCATTAATTAATCATATTCAATTCAATAATTTTCCATTTTCCTCTGGAAAGAAAACAATAAATATTAATTTTAATATTCACATAATCATCCTTAGGTTATCACAACAGATTATCAAAAACATCCAGTCACCTTAAAATAACATCAAATAATTGATGGGTATTAATAAAATAATACTAACTTTATCCATATTAATTCATATATAATTTATATCATATTAATAATCAATGTTTAGTATTTCAATAATGTGCATTAACATATTTACATAATCCATAAAAAATGTTCATCCATATGTATTTATAATAATTTCCATAGTATCTATAAATATCATGAAAACGTAGATAGATTCTTCACAAACAACAACTAGATTTATTCATTTAATGAATACATATAAATATCCACAGTAGATGGTTTTTTACAAAAAAATAGCAAATACTATGGAGAGTAAAAATATATGTTTATTTGATCTCTTTTTCATTAAGATCGTCTCTAAAAAAATTTATGTTAGAGTATTATTCATTGAAGTTATTCATCCATTTTCTCAAAGCTGTAATTGATTTTCCTTTTTCCCTTTTTTATATTAATACCATAGAATCTTCTTAATACTTTCACACCATATATTGACAGCATAGTAGATTTTTATTATCCTATAAGACAAAAAAATAATAAATTATTTATTAAATAATCCCATTTTCATTTGTTGTAAATACCCCCAACACCTAGGTCAATATGTTAATATTAACTTCCTTTATTCTTCATATTATTGTTAATAAAGCATAAGAAAAAATGGAAGTTCACCATTCTAATATAATTAATATAATCCTTTTGAAAAATCATATTCCATAATATCATTTACACACACTTAATATCAACAATTATTTTAATTAACTTTTGAGAGAATTATGTAACCACACATAGCATAGCCTAGAGCCATTATTTTTCCCACTCTATGTCCACAAGGGTATGTCAGGTATAGAAAAGAATATGGACTACACCAACATGACAAAAATATATAAAATATATAATGCATGTGATAAAACATTCACATATCCCAATTTTGGGAGTTCTCAAAAGATTGGCCAATATGTACTTGTATCATGCACTCATCTCAACAAGTCAATTTCAAAAGATTCATTTGAAAAGAAATTTATTAACATTTTTATTTTAGAGCATGTCAACTAAAACTACCACACTATATGTATATCTATGGTGAAGAAAAATCTTCATAAATAAATATTACATCATTACCTATTAATATTCAGTGCATATCACATTATTACATTGACTATTACTATAATTTTTTTTATTCAATAGAGACTTGTCACATAATATTATTATTTATGAATTTTCATTAGAATCATCGATAAACATACTTCATTTTTTGTAAAGTTCATTATTTTTCTTCTATAGAACCTTCTTTCATAACATGTCGATGGGAAAAAAATAAAACTTGTTTTCTATTTCTCATTAAGGGTAAATATTGAAGATATTGGGTATAAGGGAGTATAAAAATATTATACTAGTAGGTAGTTATAATCAAGTGTTTGTTCTCAGTATAAAATTTTAATACCAAATATATTAACGTATCATTAATCATTAATAATTTATAATCAATAATCATGATTTATATGTGCTTTAAAACAAAAATAATTTTCCATGAGTAATAATATCGCCATATGGAATCACAAGGTAGTAAAATTTTAATTTTTATAACATAGTTGTTTGTAATCATTTAAATGATTAATCTCATCAGAATTACTACCATCGATCATACTCCATAATAATATAATGATAATAGCTTGTTAAAATTCTACTCACACATTAATATATTAACATATATATTCTCGAAAATGTCTATGAAATATCAATATCAACTCATGATATATCTATAAAAAATTACATGAGGCATTATAGGGATGTATGATTATACGAAGTACACATTAATAAATAAAATCATAAATAAATATTCTATAATTTCATATTAACATATATAATTTTATTGATTTATAGACCATATAACAAAAATTGGATTCATACATATTTCATCATAACATAATTAACTCAGGTAAAAGAAAGGTGATTCATATAATCAAAAGTAAAACATCGTCAACATAACGAATCCAAAAAATGATAATGAATAGTGTCTCTTGATCATATCCCAAAATTAGTATAATAATATGTAAATTATTTTCACAAAGATGAAAAATTATATTGATAGAGATTTTGGCCATTTCTATGAAAATTGGGAAAATATAATTTCATCTAGTATATTCAAAAAAATTTCTAGAATATTGATAATGTTATTTCATAATAAAATAATCCTGGAAACATGTTCTAGAGAAATCATGGAAATTAATGGTCTTAAATATGAGGAAATTCAATAATGTTGTTTGTGATAAAAGAGAACATTCTTCTCACACTTTTTTGAAATATAAAAAAAATATGATCATAAAAAATTTAAAAATTGTTCCTTTAAATAAATTTAAATTATATTTCAATCGATAAAAAAGAAAAAAAAATTCAAAGTTTGTGTATAGTTTGAAATTTATAATAAACAATTTCAATATAATGATCATATAAGAAAAAAATACAGATTAGAGAAGAAGAGATAATGTATTTCTTCCTGACAAAAAAATCTGATCATTTTAATTACTAAAGACATAACAAGGGTAATAATATAAGAAATTTATAAACATAAATAGAGAAGAAAAAATATATTTTGTTTAAATGAAAAGTAACATATAATTTTCCTCAAATAAATTTTATCATATACAATTCCAAAAAATTTGTAATATAAACCCTTACCTCAAGTAACATATTCCATCACATGTGTTCAAAAATCTAGTTTTATAAATATAGATTTATAAATGTTTTATTAAACAACCATATTCATAAATATAATTTAATAAATAACTCTCCTAAAATTTCTAAATTCTTATTTATTAATGATTCTTTATTAAAAATTATTTTTTGAGAGAATGCTGGATTATTTTCTTAAATATTGTAGTTCAATGGTTCAGGTCCATGAAATGTTTTCATGGCATAATAATCTTCAGAATTATAATCATTCCATAATAATCGTATTTATTTTATATATAGATTCTGATTACCATCCATATATGGTGTTGACAACAAAATAATTATATAACTTTGTGGAGACCACAGTTTGTACGAAAGCACAAATAACAATTCCACATTTCAAATATGGGGAAAAATAAATGTAATTAATAATTAAAAGGTCATAATAATAATTTTTTCACAACATAATATTTTTAAATAAATATATCATTATTAACATCCATTTTAAAATAAAGTGGAAAACTGATCACATCACTCCATACAATAGCGAGTCCAAAGTTACACATGATTGAAGCTATCATTTTTCACTGAATGTGATGGTAAAAATGTAAATATTATATTATCATTTTAGAATCATTATAATGACATAAAATCATATATATCCATTAAATACATCAACATAACCATCCATGTGATATTTATTAAAATATAATTACTTCTTTATGTTGATTTGGTAGTCAATAATTATTCACGAGATGTACTTTGATTTCCCTTTTTTTAAGACAATATGAAAAAAAATTATTCCATAAACATAATAAATTTTATGTGTGTAAAATATAATTATGTTATTATAACATAACTTTTATTAATAAATATAATTAGGTGGAATAATGTATAGTCATTGAACTATTTAATTAAGATTCGTAACTCTTTCTCAAAATACTTAATTGGAATCATCTCTTAAAGAAACATGGATTGGAATTGTAGTTAGTATATGACTTTTAGAACATATATATATATATATATATATATATCTAAAAATTATTATTTTATTTTTATTAATCTATGTGGAATAAGAAGTTTTTAAATAACGGTGTGTACGTGCAATTTATAAGTGTGGTGGGTACAATAGTTGTTCGTGTTAAAATCATTAAAATATGAGAATGTCACATTCTAGGGAATTTGGGTCCAAATATTATATACATAAAATATTATACGAGATATGTTATTAATATTTTTTTTAAATAGGTTTTATAAAAAAATAGCTTTTTTCAAAACCATATATAAATTTATGGTAACCCTTACATAGCCATAAAACCCTTTATCATTATAATGAATTTTTACCTCAGTAATTATTCATTATGATAAAAATAAATTTTCCCAATCTTCAAAATATTAAAATGATTATTTCATGTGTATAAACCATTTTATCAATTACAATTCTTATTAGAGGTAGAAATTAATTAAAAAATAAAAAATGGACATGAAATTAATCTTTATTAAAAATATATTTAACACTTATAAAATAAATATATTCTAATTTTTTCATTATAATAATAATTTGATAAATATAATTTTATTAAATTTAAATTATACTGTAATAATTTCATTAATGAAATTCATTAATAAATATTACATAAATATTTTAAAAATGAAAAATATTATGCACATAAATAATTTTTTTGAAAATATTTAATTTTACATCATTTGAATTTATAGTTATTTCAACCGATTTAATAAAAAATATATATGATATTTATTTATTTATTAGTCATATATTTCATTAAAATTAAATTCTTTTTCATATCAATAAATTAAATGTATGTAAAATTTTAATTACTTGAAAAATAAACCCATTAACATTTTACAATTTTATTCCTAACATTTCAAATTTATTATCTATTTTACAAGAAATTGGTCAATAAATTTATATGTTTGAAATATTATACATATATTTTTCCATATTTGTTAATTTATATTCAATTCTTCAAGTACAAAAATTAGGTCATACATAAAATTATATTTCATGCTTGGTTCGTTTCTGTTTGATGTTGTGTGTAAAAGAAGGTATCAAAGAAATAAAATTTAAAATATATTATAAAATATTTTGGATCCACATTCTACCACTCCCCCCAAATAATTAATTTTATCTATTGAGAATACATTAATCTGATACAAATAGATTTGGATACATCTACCATATCACATACTCTGGTTCCCACATATATTCATGAAATTTACCATTTCACCATAAAACAATGACAAAGTGGGCAGACTTTTTTTGGAACAACCTCATTCTTTTATCTAGAATATCCACCAGTTAATATGAATATTAATAAAAAATTTATAGTGGTAAAACTTATGACTTAATTATAGGTGATGTACTATATATTCACCTCCTAAAATGATATACATGGCATAGATCATGAACTTGATAGTGGTTCGACTAATGCATGATGTTATAAATAATCATCCTGATATGATTAAGAATACTGAAGTGATTGACATATCTTGGTTTCAATAATCTATTCTTTCTAAACAACATTTAATTATTTCCGAGCGAATGAATTTAATATCATATTATAAAATTCAGAATCTCTATCTCACCAATGATTATCATCATAAATATTTTTCAACTCTTAATTATCGTGATATATAGTTGAATTTATCTATGATTCTATTCCTTTACCTAATATAAATAATGTCCTAATAAATTTATCACTCTAATATAATTCCAACCCATTAGACTTTTTCACTTTAAAACATAGAGGGAATCATAATGATCCATCTTTATTCTGTAGTGAAATATATTCTTGTGTGTATATAATACTAGAGGAAGGTGTTGAACTAAAACACATTTTAGTTATATATATCAATCTCTGAACATATCTTCTATGGATTGGAATGTCCTATCAGTCTAATCATAATTATGAGGAGAATATATAGTGATAAAGTAAAACCCTATATTAAAATATTTCATATGACTTCTCCAAAACATAAATGTAAACTTCTTATCCTAATCAAATAAAATAGAATATGGTACTCCATGTAATCTTACCACTAAAACACAACTTTCATTATTAAAGTTAAATAATTTGGGGAGTCTGATAATGAAATCAATTGGGTTTTTTAATCATTATAACTATATTTTTTTAATTAATATAACATCCCATTAGGATTCTATCTATTAGCCTTAAAATTAAGACCTAATTGTCATTGTGACACATACTCTATAATATAAATGTTCATGTGTTCTAATCATAAATATGATTTTATTACTTTATGAGTCATTTAAATTATAGGATTAATACTGAATTTTGAACAATAATCTTTATCCATTCACTACATAAAATGTAGTATTAACCGAACACATAGTCGTTTCCTAAAATTTATCATTTCATCACAATCATAGCTATACTCGAGGACATTATTCACCTATATCTATAGTTAATGATCTTCATTTTATGAATCTTCAATCCTCAAATCATTATATTGTCATACACTCATCCATGAAATATATTATGTTTACATAACATATTTGGTAAAGATATATTTTCTAAAAATATATATGTATTGGATCTATTTCCATCATCATCATGGAAAACATGAATTGTGATTCTAACATTGAGTATAAACCACCTTGTTACCCTTGCCAATGTGATAATTTATAAGGAATTAATCATCTATAATCAACAATAATCATATCCTTCATATCATATTCAACTATTTATGGTTTAATAAATACAATAATAATTTTTATTCTGTATATATATTACAAAAATCCACTTATAAATAATTATTCTTTTTCATTAGTGTAAAAAATTATTTCTTACAACTTTATTTATTGTGTTTGGTAATTAGTTTCATGGATATTCAAGCATAAAGATGAATATGGTGTCACTATATTATATATAAATGTAAAACATCATAGTCCCTTATTTTATTCATTACAATATATTACAAATTATTCTCCACATTAAGGATGTGTGATCATAGGTAAACCATTAAACATTCCATTCTGCTTCATGATATTTTTCCCACATGTTTTTTTAAAGGAACATGTCTTCCTAATATGTGGACCTATATTATAGACTTTATATCGTTGTTAAATTTATTAATATTAGTCACTTGTATCAAACCAAACCAAGAAAAATGTGGATCTTAGTTTCCATGGTTGTTTTGTTCCTTTGACCAATAATTTTCCTCTTTGAAGGATACATTGATATACCCTATATTGAGATTATATGACCCAATAATGAATCATTGTGTAGTTAAAATTCAAAAAATTTAAATTTAGAATAAAGTTTATCAATCCTTGTGGTCTTCATTAGAATTATAAAAATTAACATCATAGTATTACATGATTATCATATATGTAAGATTATCATCTATGAATATTAAAGAAAAATAACAACATGATCAGTAATGAATTCATTACATAAATCCATGATAATATAATTTTATTTGTAATTCAAAATATAAAAAATAAAAAATCAATGTAAAATTACATACATAGAATGTTAAATTTGTTATTTTCATGTTTTTTATCCTTAAAAAAGATATATATATCAATGATAAATCTTTGAAATATATATATCTCTATAAAATTTATAAAAATGATCATTTATATAGGTTGTAATATATTTTTTCATAATTTTTATTTTACTAGGTTAATGAAAATCAATGTAAGGATAGATTCACCACTATATATTATTAATATAAAGAACATGTGTACTCTATAGTGATACACTAGGGCACATGAAAGCATTATTTAGGATTCCATATTGATTCTTCTTCAATCCCTAAAACTCGGCCAGGTCCATTCAATATGTAGTTTTTGAACTGGGTGTAGTATTATGTGTGACTTCTGTTGAGAACTCGATGTCATGATTTTGAGGAATATAATAAAATATTCATAAAAGGAATCTGTGAACACTAGAAAAAATTTTGTATCATAAATGTATGATTTCACAATATCCATTTGAGATAAATCAACATCATAAATATGTATTATAATCCATGTAATATAATTAACTTCTATTGGAGGTTGATCCCCATATATACATCGATAAATAATGATAGGTTGATTCTAGATATTATAGTATAATATATCCATTAGAAACTTATATGGTTAATATAATGATAGAGGGAGTCAATTTCAAAAATCAAATATATATTTTGTTTCAAAGTAAGTTTATATATTGGACTCATTATCATATAATAGGTGATGAATAATTTAAGAGTCAAACATCGTTTTATGGGTTAGTACCAAACTTCAAATTTATGTTATATCCTGTATCTATATGTTTATACCTGGATAGATATTTCCTTTCAAAGAAAGAAATCATTCATTCCTTAAACAAGACAATAGGATGTTATCATATATCTATATTTACCCTTAATGTTTTTCACTAATCATTTTTAATTATAATATTTAAAAACTGGAAAACCTAATCTAACACCAACTAAGGAAACCAATTCATTTCAAAAATAAATATTGAATTATATTATATGAATGTTCAATACATAATAAAATTAATTCCTTCACAATATTTTTTCAAACGTTGTGCCATTGGATACTAAATACCATATCCATATATTATTATGAAATAATCAAAATTCCAAATACTTTTCACCCATCTATAATTATAACACAACAAACTAGCCTTCATATCTTGGAGAATGTAATCATATTGAAGGGTTTCCTCAAATTTAACGTAAGTAAAAAGGTGGGAGATGCAAATTATATGTGAGATTAATATCATCATTATAGTATGATTAATTTATCATGTTCATGTTCTCAATGTAATATATTCAAACACAAATAAATAAATATCATTTCTTATAAATAATGGCATATACATAAGGATGTTTCATTATTCACTCAAAATATAAATCATTATTACGTGGGTGTAAGATATATCAATGTGCAATAATAATCATTGTAAATATTATCATTGTGATAATAGTAACATTCTATCATTTATATGAATAATATTAGTTTCATAACATTCATAAATGTTAGATAAAAATTATCTTATGTATATATCTTGTAAAAATCAGGATAATTCATTAATATGTGAGCATAGTAATATTTAATCACGTTCATTCATAAACATAAAAATCTCATGAAATATTTTTAACACATTGCCAAATAAATTTATGGAATATATATTTATTTCCCACCCATATGACAATGAAAACCATATATAATTATTCTCAACAACTATAAAAATATCATCATTTAATCATATCATGACCCACAAAAAACAATTTTTTTTCGTAATGATTTTATTTTAATGTAAAAATAAAATCAAAATGAAATGTACTTTATAGATTAATCCTTAAAAACATCATAATTCTGTGTTATATAGAGAGATAATATTATACTATCATAGGATCATGTCTCTATTATAGAATATAATTCATTAAAAGATATTTATGTTGGTGAATGTTATTTTTAAAAGATAATTTGAACATTTCATTAAAAAAAATTAAAAATATGATTTTTATAAAATATATGTAAACATTAATTAATTTAAAAAATATTTAGAATAATATTTTCATTAAAAATTACCATGGAATCTTATAAATTCCTCTTCAATGAAAGGTTGTCCCTGACATTGAGATAATATATTCAGGTTGAATGTGTAGAAATAAAAGATTATTTTCCAAAAAAAATTAATGTAAAAAGTGAGTAACACATAAAAAATTTCAACAGATAACATTATATATATATATTTTAAAAATGTTAAATTTTGTAAAAAAATTATAAAACAATTACATGTTGATATATACTCCCATGAAAGAGTTTTATGAACATAGATATGCAAGAAAATTATTTCTATCCCGAAAATTTGAAATATAGTTACGTTTTCATAAAAACATATGTGTAATCATTTTATGTACCAAATAGAATAATACGATGAAAATTCATGATAATTAAAAAAATACAAAGATGAAGAATTTTTTTTAAAAAAATTGATAAGTATTATATTATTTTACCTAATGTAAATTTTTCATAGACAATCAAGAAAATAATTATATAGAAACATTAAACCTTACATTATATAATCTATTTCATTGCATACATAGAAAATCATGTATACTAATTGTATATATTATTAATTTATTGAGAAACATTATTAATAAATATATTTCTGTATATCATTCCCCTATAATTTTAATTTTCCATTTCCTTATTAATTACAAAATAAGAATCATTTTTGGGGTGAATACTGGTCTCTTTTACATACATGTTTTGTTTTGATGGTTTCGGTTCATACACCTTGTTCTTTTTTTCAACAACTCATATAACATTTTCATTTCATAATTTTCATATTTATTAATTAAATACAATATTTTAACCATAAATATATGGTTTTGATGAGAAATTAATCACATCACTTCACGGAGACGGTAGTCTATACATATACATGAGTGAAATTTAATCAGTTTGATTGGTTGATCCAAGCAATTTAAAATTATAAATCACTATTAAGTTATCATAATTTTTTCATAAATATAATAAATATTCATTATATCTTTCCTTGCCTCTATATATATAAAGAGGAAATAATTAATTAATCACATCGCTTTGTGGAGGCGGTAGTTCACATGTACACATAAGGGAAATTATGATATTCAAAAAAATAAGCGTACAAATGTAGATAATGTTTTATAGTTAAATAATAAAAAAAATATTATAACATAATATGAATCAATTAAACAAATTAAAATATCCATACATGATATTTTGATAAAAAATGTACTTTACTATGTGGAGAAAGTAGTTTTTACCGACAAATGAGATATGCTTTCATTTCCTATTTGAGGGAAATTGATATTAAAAAAGATTTTCCAATTTTAAAAATAAAATATCAATATATAAAAGCTGCATAGGTTATTATACCATAATATTTATATAATATTATTAATTTAAGAAGAAATAAACAAGAAAACTTATTTTAATAATATATCTATCATTTTTGAGAAATATCATTTTGATATATTCCAAAGGACCCACTAGATGATATTTTAAGAAAAAAATATCAAATAGAATGTATATAGAATGATTGATATGGTATTTTAGTATATTTTTTTAAAATAATTGCCTTCAAATGGAATAAGGATTAAATGATATGATGATCAATTTTATAAGTGAGGTTAGTGGAAAACTTGTAAATATTTTGAGCATTTAAATATAATAATGTAACTGTCAATTGAAAGTAGATACATATTTGGTGTATTTTTAATATGGCTTGATATTATGTCTAAATAAATTTAAATAATATGATTTAGACATGTTTTCATGTTATTTAAAGAATTATATCTTTATTTTAACCCCTCTTTAACCAGATTAACCTTCACCGTAGTAATGACTTTTTACCGCAATAACTATTCATTTTGACCAACAATGAAATTTGAATATTAAAATATTCAGAAAATTTTGATTTCAAATATGTAAAAAAAATTAAAAAATTAAATTCCATTAATTATTATAAACTAATTTCTAAATATATCCATACTACATGATAAAATACATTTTCCAAATTGGAATTTTGATGTTTAAAATTCGCATACTGAAATTATTTTTTATGTAACCATTATTTTAGGAAACAATTTTTTTAGTTGAATATATAATCTAGAAATTACATTAATATATTTCATTAATATATATATTTTTAATAAATTTAAATATAAATAAATTATTTATATAAAAATAAATTTTTGTAAATAACAATTTACCATCATATGTTATTATATTTCTTTCATGAAAATTGATATCTTTTGTATGAAATATTATCCAACAATTTATTATATATTTGATAAAAAAAAAATTTATTAGTTTTAACGAAAATAATTTGTGGGAAAATAATAATATTTTGATAAATTGATACTTCAACATAGTTATATTCTAATCTAAAATTTCAAACTAAGTACCTATTTTATTTGGTATTGTTCAACACAATAGTTTTAATGAAATATTTCATTCATATTTTTTCAAAAGTAGCTAGTTTTATTCATAATCTACAATAAAATATCATATTAATATAAAATATATTATTTCAATTATGGTTCATTTAAGTTTTTTGTTGTATTTAAACAAATTTATCAATGGAATAAAATTTAATATATATTATATTATTATAGGGTGTTAATATATTTTCCCCAAACAGATAAATTATGAAATTTATAATTTAATTAAATTAAGATTTAAATATTATCATGCTTTCCAAATTTCATAAATTAGTGAAGAATAAAAAAATTTCAGATCATTTTGAAAATTATTCCTCTTCAAGGGTTGAACACACTTCTTGTTCTATATATATTTACTATGTCCTATTATCCCCATACTTCCATTTTTATTTATATCATTTCAATGTATAACTTCTCTAACTAAATAAGTTTTCTTCAATCACTTATATGTTATAATGTGGAAAACATTAGTTGAATAATGTGGGGTTTATTTCTTATGGATTATAATAAATATAAAGGATGATAGATTCCTCTAAATAAAAGTTTCCATTATTTTATTGTCTTATCTATTAATGAAATCTTCATACCACATTTTATAAGTTATTTATTCTGAATATTGATAGTACATATGATGTTCTTCAACTAAATTGTCTCCTTATGTGAGTACTATTTATTTTGAACCAAAAGGCACACTCACCTTAATATATATTCTATTAATTATTTTTCTTTGTCTTATTAGGATGTAGTAAATAAAAAACAAATTACCTTATGATTTATATTCATATTTCATAAAATTCCCAAATAGTAACTCTTATTTTTATTGATTATCATTTTCTATATCCTTTAATCTTCATTAAAAAATATTTTCTCCTATATTCATCACAAGAATTTGATTTTTTAATTTTCACCTTTATATTTTGAAAAGTATTATTTTTTTAGCATGGTCATGTTTCTCATTTTATTTTTTATTTCTATTTAATCTAATGGACAATAATTTACATCATAGAATATATTTTATACATGTTTCATCATTATGAATATATTGAAGACATCTTTATGAAATATCTTCTATGAATTCATGTTTATTTTGTGTATATTGATATATAGGTTTTCTATCTTAAAAACATTATCTTCTAACAGTGTTCCATCTTAAAATAGAGCTTCCCAAATTCATTTCATGACTTTTTTCCCTTGATTAATTTAAACTATATGGGAATGAAGTATAATAAATGAAATTGTATTTTTGGTATTAAATTTCCCATAGAAACTATAACAAACTATAATGAATTATTTTAACATATTATTTTAATCTGTATATAAAAAAATTGATTCGATTTCATATGTACACCATCCATGATGTTTCCATATTCAACGGGTTTTACATTCTTCATGAACTCAAATATTATAAAATATTTGAGTGATTTCCAAATATATTCCCTCATCCTACAATCCCCAATTATTTTCATTGGAATCTATAATAGCTGAGAAAATATATTCAAGGTCACATTAAAAACATAAATAAGTCTATACCATTCTCTTGGTGATGATCTTAACATAAGAATTATATGGTTAAAATTAATTTATACTACTTTTTAAAAATATTCCCTAATAGTTATCATGTAATTTTAATCTTTAATACACCTATATTTTACCTCAATAAATTCTTTTTTATATTTCATCATGTTTGAAAATAGACACCTCTATTATCTTATATTGTTCTTAAATTTTCATGTATTTTATATGATGATATCACTTTCCATCCCATTATTACTTACTTTTACCTTTTATGGAATCATTAATAATTTATGTATCTTTCAATATTTTCCAATTATGGAATTTAATAAAAATATGAACCTATATTATGTATATATTTCTTATTCATATTAATATATAATTATTAATGTGAATTCATTATTTATTAATCATGATATAGTATTTTCGGTAATGTATGCTTCCATCATTTGACCGATTTAGTGATGATGATGTGACATCACTTTATAAATTGGTAATAAATTTTTTCTCAATGTTTCCTACATACATTTTCATTATACTACAATAAAAAAATTTTGATTTTCATTAACATTCAGTTGAAAATTATTCTTTCCCATCATCACCTTCACCATCATTATATATATGATAAGATTTTTCAATAATTGAATTCTTAATTCCCTCATATTTTATACATTTATTAATAATCATACATTTTATTCATTACCTTTTCCATTATTCGTGGATATAATATTTATTTATACATTATGGTTGATATTTCATCTATCAATACATTCAAAACATTAATCAGATTTAGACATATACTCCTTATTCACTTGTTTCATCATTCATTGAATTGTTCACCTTCTTTGAATTCTTTATTATTAAATTTTCTTATCTCATTCAATATCTATAGTGGGATATATTTATTTTATTAAGTGAGAGAACACATATATACTCTAGATATAATATCATTTAGTTGAATCTATCAATGAAATTACTCATCATGTTCTTAAAAATTATTAAATCTTATCTCTTATCTTATGAACATATATTAGGGTTTATAATCCGATTAACCCCAATAAATTTTTTAGATATACCCTTATCCCCAGTCATGTTGATGTATTCTACCTTTTCTCTCCAAATCTAATCTTTGTATTCATTAATCCTTATGTTTCCATCATACATATTTTCCAGTCTTCCCTTATCTCAATGGAATTTTCATGTCCCATTATCTTGTTGTAGAAGCTATCATATTTAGATTATATCGTGTAATTTATTTATCTAAAATCCACCTAAATATTTTTTTGTCATCAATATTCATGGGATAATCTATTTTAAGTGAGGTAAATCCCACTTTTACATCATCACATATATCAAGGCCTTATGATACCAAATATGGAAGCATTCAGTTCATCTATCCATGAAAAATAATTCTATAAAAAATAGGTATTCATATGATTTTTGTGGGATCAATATGATTCAAGTTTATCTTTATATATTATAAATGAATCATAGATATCCTTGGATAAATTTTATAGTTCCAATGTTTGGTGGGATATCTAAGATATAGAGGCGGTGAATTGGGGAACCCATTTCATTTTATAGATTTCTCTTTAATTAAACCTCTATGGATGGATAAATCATCAATCCCTAAATATTGTGTTACAATCCCATTCAGAAATATTTTTTTAATTGAATGTAATAAGTAACAATGATAATAAATGTATATCTTTTACTCCTACTCTATTCAACATTTATGTATTATTTTGAAAAATGGTTTCTCAACTATAAAATAGATGAGTAAATTTACAATATACCTCCTGAAAATTGTGTAGAATATTATTATAGAATATAAAATATGAAATATCAAGAAATTTTGGGATTTAAGGGATCAAAGTAGTGACCACCAAATGATATCATTATACTAGTTCCCAATAGTTGATGTTATCTCCCAAAAAGATTATTATCACAATCGAATGGAATCCTTATATTGACTTGTGATTTTTGTTCAAGATAAATCCCAAAAATCACCTCCAAACATGTATTTTAAATCATATTCAATGTTATAAATTCCTCATTTTTTTATATAAAGAGAAAAACTCCTCTCTTCTTCGGGATCACTTCATCAAGCTCGGTGAGGCTTTTAATGATAGGATAATTTCAATGTAATAAAAAATGATTCCAAATTCTCACCTTGTTCAAGGATTTATCTCCACATAAATGTTTTTGAAATCTATATTATTTATTGAATGAATGTTTCATATTAATAAAAACTAAACATCTAATGGTTTGTTCTCTTTACAATCGATAACATAATTAATCAGCATTAATCGCCAACACCACCTGCTTTACAACTAGTGATATATTTTTTTTTTGAATTTTGAGAAAATATAATGGTATATTTTATTTATTTGTGGGGATTTCTAATTTTTTTCCATAAATATAACTCTTTATGAATTTACATAGAATAATAATTTCACTTGAATAGTTGATCTCCCAGAATCTGTTTTTCTATGTTTTAAACGGTTGTTCATTGATGGATTGTAGTTGTGTACCTCAAATTAATTTTATTTATTTATATTCTCCATATTTATCACATAAAAATGCATTCGAGAATTAACTATAGTGTACATGGTACTTGTTGTTTTTTAATATGATTGATTTAAAAATAATTTCATTTATTTAGGAATAGTTATTGAAAAAAATTGTCATCAACTAGATTTGAATTCCTATATTCTACTAAATCTGTAAAGAATATTAATTTATGCTGGAAATAAATTACTAATGATCGTATTTCCTCTATTATTATTCTAAAATAAAATATATTGATTCATTGGGACATTCACATTGATGATTATCTCAATATCAGCATCAAAATTATCTTTATAATTCATGATGACCCTCCAATTTTCATTTCCGTTATCAAGGGAAATAAGCCCTATAAAACAAATTGTTTATCATTGTTATAAATAGTATCATGATATTTTTAAATAAATATTAGCATCAACATGATTAAATTTTATGATCATTAGTATTAACAAATATGTATTCTCATGTTTAGACATTAAAAAGCCTTTTAAAAAATCATCCCATTTTACGATATTCTACTACAAGGATAGAATATAAGTTTCTTAAGTATAAATAGTTTATATCACATTTAGATATTATTCTCTTCATCCATTTATATTATTCTCAAAATAATCCTAATGCATTCACTCTTCAAATCAAAAATCTTGAAATCAATTATTCAATCTACATGATCTTTGAATTTTCCAATATCATAAATGAATCATACACTACAATAGATGACTCATACATATAAAAAAATTACTTGGTCATAGATATAAATTACACTTATAGTGTTTAAGTTGTCACATACATTGGTTTAAATAATTTGTACCCAACATTGTATATGTCATACACATAACTTGAATACTCATACACGTCTCTAGTTGACTCATATGGTGAACTAAATCAATCATAAAAATAGTGAACATGAAACCTATATAGACCTTAGTTTTTAAGAAAATTTAAATATAACTCCAGAAAATACACATTCGCTAGGAATTTTGGAATTATTCAAACTTTATAAATTTTCCAAGTTCATCCTCAAAAATTAAAATCCATATTAATTTTAATAATCTCAAAAGAAAATTTATTTAATCTCTAGGGCTTCCTATGCACATCCTACAACCATATAATATTTTATCATGTATATAGAAAATATACTAATAATCAAAAATCATATAAATTTATTCCAACATACTTTATAGGATTGAATACTCCAAATAGTGTAGTTAAAAATGGCCATAGACCCAATTATTTCTCCCTTAAAACTCTTTTACAAATTGTATTAATCCCACAAATTTAGGAAACATTCAAGATCACTAATAGTAGGTTTGATTTTCATATTATCAATATTTAATTTTATCACTAAATAACCTCTATTAAATTTCATCTTTGATGAACTACACATTAATATTCAAATATTATGGATTAATCCAAAACCTGACCATCTACTATAGATATTACAAACAGATCTCACTGCCTGCCTTTGATAATGAGAATAAATCTACATTCACCTATTTTTAATGGATACTAAATTTATGAATAACTTATAAAATTTCATTAAAGAATAAAAATTTCCTTTTTCTTTAATCATTATTGTAAAACATAAATCATTTTATACTTCTGTAAAAAAATTTAATAGCATTCACACATTACATCATCATTGACAATAAGTTGGATCAAAAAATGTTCTCTCAAACTTTTGATAATCTTTTTTTGTTTATATTTCAGGATAAATTTATGATTGATAACATATTTAACCATTATAGAAATCTAGTACATTGATTAGGATAAGATAGATCAAATTGATATGATCAAGAATGATTTTCCCATTATATTAAAATGATTGTTGTTTTAGTGTCATGCAGTATATTGTAGTTAATCTTCAGTAAATTCAATTAGATATTTTATGGGATAGTGATATAAATTTTTGAGATTTAATTTCAGGATGAAATTTCCATATGGTAATAACAGTTTCAAAATTTTCAAATTTAAGTTAATTAATAATCATTATATCAAACATATAAATTTCAAGAAATGAAATTATTTATGTCGGGATGTTTTTTATTTAATAAATTTCCATCACCTAGTGAATTATTTTATTTTTATAGATAATCATTTTGGGAATCATCTTTTATTCTTATGATAATATAATTATTTATCATTTTAATGAATCATCTATTTGGAATCACGTTTTCTAGAAGGCAACCAAATAATGATTTTATATCCTGGTTTTCTTTCCTGAATCATTATAATGTTATCTAGGATAGATCATATCAATTTTATATAAATTTGTAATTGAGTGGTGAATATATTGTGGAATTCAAAATATCCAAACTTGATCTTTAGAGTTATGAATGATATTGTTATAAAATAATATAACCAGAATCCTTATTATGAAATGACAAGGAGTCAGATTGACTTCTTTTTTTATTTTATTTTATTTTTTTCTCATGTGGATATATTAATGTGTGTTTTAATATTATTAATAGATGTATTTAAATTATCATATAGTAAGATATTATGGAATTTTCATGTGTAATGTTTGTTTTTGAACTAAATTAATCTTGGACAATTGCATCTATATAGGATTGTTCATATAAAATGTTGGTGTATGGGTCCCTAATAAACAATAACCATTTATTATAATAGTTGAATAATTTGTGGAAAAGTATGCTTTGAATTACTCCATGATTTTAGATTCAATAATGTATAGATAATGACTTGAATAATATATCATTAAATTATTGATGAAGTCACGATTAACTAAATTTTGAAACATCGTCTTATTGATGTTTAATAATGGGAAATGAAGAGGCAAGATCATATCTCATCAATATTAGTGTGATAAAAAATATTGGAAGGATGAAAAATGGAATTTTCTTAATTATTAATTCCTGATATATCAATATGATAATATTGAATTGTATAGATAAACAACTATAAGATTTTCTTAAAAATAATCATACATTTTCATAATTAATTTTTAAATTTCATGGATCCATTTTTCAATTTATATTATGAAATGTAATGTCTTATTAAAAATTTTCATGATTTGTAGCTATGAATCGTTGAAATAAGAATGTTTTTAGTGGTTTTTAGTGATTATATTGTTTGATATGATAGGATACATAATTATCTACACATTTCTTAAGGAATAAGACATGAAATGTTTTAAAATACATTCCACGATTTTTTTATTAATCATTATCACATATATTTAATGAATTTCATGTAACATGCCTTTCATAATTATTTGTACCTAGAATAATTAAACTAACATTCCAATCAAGTATTCCTCACATACTGTATTATAATGGTATATAATTTACATTTTTTACAAAGAATTTTTCCCTTAATTCTGTTTCATAATAGAAGATTGGAGCTTAAGTGGCGATTCAAAGATAAAATAAAATAATGTGAAACCATTATATAAAATATTTTTAAATTTTTAATATTGATTAGTTTATAATAATAAATTGATGGGTTAACATGAAATGTATTAATTTTGGAAAAATGATCATTCTAATTTCTATGAAAGTCAGGATAGTCAATGTGAGGATGATAATGTTTCTATTAATATTTCAGGGTAGTTACAATTTATTTATAAGTATTTAAGTAGAATAATTGAAGTGAATTCATATTTTTAGATCATATTAAATGAATTTCATTCATAAATATGGGTATCTTGAATAACATTTTCATGATATGAATGGTGGATAATTATTAACGTTTGGAGGTAGTGTTGTGAAATATCACCCTTTTTAGATAATTATATTTTAAAAATAATGTATGTAATTTTAATATAATGATTAATTAAATATGAGCCTCGATTTTTAATGGTGAATTTATAACATTTTTTTGTATATGACATGAGGATGGTTAAGGTATAAATTGATTCATTAGTATTATTTAACCCAAAATTTTTTCAGGGAGTTATGTATTGTAATGAAGCCTTTGTATCCCATAATATTTTGGAATAGGATTATTCATTTATATTTAAAGACTAGTTGATTGTCCCATTCATTTTTATGTTATTTAAGAATGTGGTTCCAAGTAATGGGATAGTTTGTTATTTATAAAAAACCATAAATTTGTAGGGTAATTTTTATGTAAAATTAAATGTGATGCAAGATGGTTTATTAATTGTTCTATTTATAATAACATCATAATTTTCTCTTACTGATCGATTTCATGATTCAAAACAAATTGTTATATATTAATTTTTATACATTATGTGAGTTTTATAATATATATTTTTTAAAATAAAATCATTTATTAGTCATGTAATAAGAATATATTTTCTTATACATATTAGATCTAGAAATATGATGTTACCTTTCGATTACACAATAGAAAGGTGAATTTATTTGAGTTTAATAGTTATAATGTTCTATTTATTTTGGAAATAAAATATAATATATAATTCCAAATATATTATTCTATTTTAAAAGTATATTTATTTAATCAATATTACATATTTTTATTTATTATTTTTATGATGTAAAAAAATATATACTTTTCCAAAATAATTTTTTTCGGGAAAAATTTAATATGATTATTAAGATACATATCGTTATTTCCCATATAAGGATACAAAAGATTTTATAATTGTTAGAATAATCTATTTTATTATTATTCCAAGAATAAATTAAAAAATACGTGGAATTTTATTCCATATTTTATATTTTTGGATTCATTACTTTCAATAATTATTACATTATTTCTTTTTATATATTAAAAAATTAATTAAATAAATTTTCAAAAAAATGTATTACTGAATAAATATTGTAGAACTATAATTACATCTTTTAGAAACTGTTAAATTAATAATGAAATATCATCATTGACACAGAATAGAGTGTTTTATTAAGGACATTATTTTTAGTTTACTTGGAACATGCCTTAATTTAGTTTTCATGGAAAACATTAAAATTTATTAAAAAAATTATATAATTTATTTTTTTAATGAAAATGATTCTATGTATTCATATATGACAGTCAATTCAATAAAATTGAATTAGTTGTAAATTTATCTATGTTTAATAAATCTAAGAAATAAAGGATTACATTATTTTCCAAAATATTGGAGTAAGAGGGATGTGGTTTCTTGATCAGAATACCATGATATGTGTTTTTATATAGCCTTCACATACCTATTTTCCATGTATTTAGTTATGTCATAAAATACCATTATTGAAATTTTAGAATTTTGGTTAATGAAATAAAATTGGAATAACATTATTTAATGTTAGTTGTTGAGGTATTTCATATAAATAAGCGGACTTTGGAAAAAATTCCGCCCATGAATTAGAGACAAATATATAAAAATCTAGAAATTCATATATAATCATTGATATTATGACCTGCTAATATTTTAATTATATAGTGTTTATAAAGTTTAAAATTAATGTTATAGTGATATATTATAATGATTTTAGGTTCCACTTATTAATGATGGGTGAATAAATGAAACCCATTATGATTCATATTAAAAAAATTACATCATTGTATATATTATAAATAAATGGATATAACAAGACTATGATCTCAACGATAAAATACATTGATTCATTGATATTGAAGAGATAAATTATCATAATTCTCATCACCTTTCTTGATTTTTTACATTATTAATTTATTTATAACATGAAAATATAAATCTTTATGCTATTAATGATATGATCCTATTATTTAAATATTATTTCTTCCAAAAAAATCACATATATAGGTTTTAGGTCATAGTGGAAGACAACAGTAATTTCTACTAAAACATTAAACATCTGATTTCTCATCAAATGGCCATATAAGTGAAATATAACCCTTCCTTTTTACATGTATATGGAATTCTGAGGGTGATGTGGGGTCATAAACTGTTCATGATGGAACCAATAATAAATTATGTCAAGATGAAACTAAATGTATTTGTTTATTCCATTTAATCCATAGATCTATTATATTGAATCGCAGATGATGAGGCCAAAATTTTCGTCACACACAAAGACAGTATATGGGTGTGGAATGAATTAGGTTTTCATGTGTCTATTGATGATTATATGAGTTCTACATGGTCATGTGAGAGAGCATAAAACCTATTTTATTTATACTAAAAATTATATAGAGCTATTTCACACCTTCAAACCCCAATAAAATCCTATTTAGATCATCGTTATGAATTTTTTATTCAAAATTGAAATGTTTTATTTATACAGTATTGTTGAAAACTATTTGACATACCCTAATACTAAAATATAATGAAATGAAAATATTATTAACATAAAAATGATATTATGTTTGTTTTATGTCCTATTATTATTTAAAAAATATTCTTCTTAATTTTGCGATTGATCATTTATTATGAATAAATAATTTCTTGATTTATTAAAATATGAATTCAGTTATAATATTTTGAAAACAAAAATTACATAAATGAATTGTGGATTTATATAAAAGTGATAAGGTATCATATATTTATTTTTTTACATAATAATTGTATGATTATAATATAATTATGATAAATAATCTTGAATATCAAACGAGGAATAAAAAAGTGAGATTAAAATGAAACACAAAATAAATGACATGGACATCACATGTATGTCATGAGCCCCTCCCCAAAAAGTGTACCCCTCCTAGGCTGGTAATGTGAAAAGGGAGATAATGACCCCTAGTCCCACCTCTGGTAGGCCCTGTGTTGGCGACTAGCACCGAGGGTATAATAAACACTCAAATGGGATGCATTACCCTCTAAGAGAACTCATGCAGAAGAGAGATATAAGCTAGACACCAACCAACTCCATATCAAAACTGAAATATAAAAGAAACCCAAGTAAATATATGAAATTCCATGAAAAAGTACTACAAATGAAAGGAAAAACTACAAGTACCCAAAATAAAGTAAAAACAGCAGCAACCAGAAGCCCGAAGAGCTCCTGCAACCACAAACTAGTAGACACCAACTTGATCCCCAACCTACTCTAATTGACCTGACAAATAGTTTATATATACGTAGGGTGAGTATAACAGTATACTCAGTAGGATCCTCTCTGAAGCCTCTCGTAAAAAAGTAAAGAGAGCATGCTAAAGCACAGTGAACAACAAGTGAAACTAACTCGTCACCTAAATAGGTATACTAAGTTCCCAACCTCACCATGGCTACTCAGACCAAGTAACACATACATGAATATAGCATATAATAAAGAAAATAAAGGGTACCCCACTACTACTTCCCCACTGGATTGCCTCATTGCACCAATGACATACATCATGTGCATCTCTCTCCAAAGGCTTGCCCGGTTACACTTGGGCTAAGCTCCCCAATCTGCACCACGTTCACCACAAAGCATTGACCGCAGACACCTGGGCTAAGCACCACACTATCCTCACAACTAATGTAACTAGGTAGTTTCTGGGAGCCAACACAACTCTCACAACATATATCATATGTCAGGTAATATACCTCAATCCATTACAGCCCATACACCGAGTAAGGATCCTCAAGCCATCACAACCTACACATGTTACATATATAGTAGTCCATAGCATACTATATCCATAATATATGTGTGTTAATAACCACAAGCCATTACAGCCCTCTATACACATATATGGGGAAAACTAACCATTGTGCATAATGGCACTAGTATCTACAAAGAGAAGAGTGTGGGGTCAAAGGGTGTAGTTATCTATTCACCCTCCCATCTGAATGTTGGGGAAAACACCCCCCGGGGCTCAGAATCCCCGCGGTGTCATTTTCCGTTACTGACTGGGTGGAGTAGCGTATAGAATCACAAAACGTACAGGAATATATTATAACTCACAACCAGACTATGGGAATAACCTAGTCTTAGAGACAACTGTAGCTAACATCTCTCGGACTCTGGGCTTCCACTTCTAAGACTAGGTATCCTATAAGAAGACAATAATTTAAAGAGCCTCATTGGGTTACTTCAGTACCTTTTTATTAGTTCCACATTACATTAATTAATTAGTCAAACATTAATCATACATGAACCATTCCACAATAAACTTTAGTGGCATCATGCCCAAAACCACAGTCCAATTTTAAAATTACCCCTTCCACATTATGTTCCAGCAAACTCAAACCCCATGGGTTATCACCATTTATTCAGACATTCATTATAGAATTACGTTCCCATATTCCCAGGAATTCTAGAAAATCATTCTATGCTACTAAACACAAGGGGGCTCAACATTTTGTGTAAGTGTTCTACCCATCGAGTCATTGCACCTATAGCAAGAGTGTAGACCCATTCTCCCTGGAGAGGCTAAACACAGAAAGCATGTGGAATACCCTATGTGTCTTCGCCCCTTTCGGATGAAGGGTAAGCAAGACCAGCTTCCTGGAGCAGTGGGGAAAATCAAATACGACAAATAACCAAAGAATCAACAGGCATCCAACAACCAAATCCATTCCATTCCATCATCCCCGGTGTCCTCCCTAACACCCATATGCATAGACCGAGGCATCTCGCCACTCTCGGCGTCATCTGCTGCCACAACCACAAGGCCTCCATGCCCCCATATATCACAACACCCTCCCAGGGTAACATCACCACACAAGCAGTAGGAAAAAAATCACGTCAATTTGGGCTCTTGGCCCTTTAACAAGGCATCCGGCCTTCAAACAACAAGCACCAACAAATTTCAGGTTTACCATCAAACTGAATTAAACACATACATCGACATCAATTTGATTAACATCAAGTTGTAACAACATCCACAAAAATAACAACTAGATTCATTTACATACTTCTTTATCTTTATACAATTAATTATCAATTAATTCCAGCTTTACATTATTTATCAATTTCGTAATGAGCAACATGCTAGAAAGTGAGGATTATATATCACAATATCTAGAAAATCAGGAGCCAAACCGTTATCATGGTATAAAGCAACAACATGTGATCAAACAAATTCATTTAATCTGGTTCAACTATTTAATTAGGAAAATTCAATTGTGATCCAAATGGATAAATCATGAAAACTCTACGATTTCTCATAAACAATTAGAGAATCCATGAATCCCCTACCTCAACAGTTTTGATGGAAACCACAACGGTCAAAGAACTCCCTAGAAGACAGGGCTGATACACCAAGGATCCTTCCTAGATCTCTTCCCATAATAGAACCAAGACCAAGGCTAATAATAATCCACATCCACACACTTAGATCTACCCATTATAGGCATAGATCAATGATCCCTAGAGAATAAGGGGAGAATATATAGGGAGATCTAAGAAACCAAACAAAATGATCACATACCTCAAGAAACCAGCTTCGATTCGCGAAGAGAAGCCTCCGGATCACCTAAAAAACTCTTGGGAGAGGTTTTCTAACCATCATGGGAGAGTAATCCCAAGTTATGGACGATTAGGGGATTAAACGACGATATTAAAGGAAAAAACGATTTAGATCCACAATTTTAGGATCTAACTTTATGTGCTCGCACGGTTAGTCTGCATGGTTTAACAAACTGTGCTCTAACCATGTGTTAGCATCTGCCTCGTCAAACACTCCGTGCGCGGTTAGTCAGCACGATTAGGCAAAAAGTGTGCTAACCATGCGTTAGCCACAGCTTCCAAGACCAGCCTTGCACGGTTTGTCCGCATGGTTTAAGAAAAATGTGTGCCAACCGTCTGATATCTATTACCCAATAGCTTTCCATAAAAGTCCACCAAAACGCACCCCAAGCCACCTTAACCTTCGAGAACACCTCTAACTCCACATTTTCACAAATTAATGGACCGAAGAGGTCCGGAAAAGTAAATTAGATACCTCTCGAAACATTCTCATCCTAGAGAATCCAAAACCCTCCTAAAGAGAAAACGAAACAGTTTCTGAACAACCACCCCTCTAGATACCTATCAATAGAGAGCAATCCACCAAAGCAACAAAGTTTTCCATCACAAAAACATGAAAGTTTCACAACCACATCAGTTACAACAATACATGGAAAGAGTTAAACATCAATCAAATCTAGGTACTGAGCACGTATTTGTGATTCATGTTCCCAGGTACTCTCCTTCATGCCACCGTTTCACCACAAGACATGAACTAAGGGGATGGAACGCCCACACAACACCTTCTCCTTGCGGTCTTAGATCTCCACAGGTTGCTCCTCAAAGGTGGTATAATCATCAACATTGATCTCTCCCCAATCGATGATGTGGGAGTCATCAGGAAGATAACGACGTAGCCGTGAAACATGGAAAACATCATGTATCCAACTCATCTAAGGGGGAAGCGCTACTTGATATTCCACAACTCCAATAGGATATAACACCTCGAAAGGTCCAACAAAAAGGTGAGAAATCATACTCCCACGACCAAACCTTCACTACCCATGACAGGGAGTCACCTTTAGAAACACATGATCCCCAAAATTTAATTCAAGGGGCCTCTTTATTTGATCGACATATTATTTCTGATGATCTTTCGATGTCGTCATCCTCTCATGAATCACCTGAACCATCTCTATTGTATTCCGTACTAGTTCCAGTCCGAGAATTTCTAACTCTCCGAACCCAGTCCAGCAAAATAGAGAACGGAAAGGCTGACCATACAAGGCTTCAAATGACGCCATACCAATGGTAGAGTGAAAATATTATTATAAGCGACTCCACCATGTGTAATTTCCTCATCCATGAACCTCCAAAATCATGAACACAAGATCACAACATGTCTTCAAGAGTCGGGATAGTTCACTCTTCCTGATCATCTGTTTGAGGATGAAAAGCAGTGCTAAGGCATAGTTGAGAACCAAAAGCATGTTGGAGACCTCTCCACACACTGGGGGGAAAATGAGGATCTTGAACAGAAATGATTGTCCTTGGGACTCCATTATGTCTTACCACCTCCTCTAGATACGGCCTCGACAAAACCTCCACTGATCTCGACTCCTTGATTGCTATGAAGTGGGATAATTTTATTAAGCGATCCACTACCACCCAAATAGAATCATGTCCCCACGGAGATCGAGGTAAACCAGTAACATTTTCCATTGAGATGTCGTCCCACTTCCACTGAGGAATCTCTAATGGTTGTAGAAGACCACCAGGAACACGGTGTTCGGCCTTCACCTTCTGGCAGACTAAACATCGAGACACAAACACTGCAACCACACGATTTATCCCAGGCCACCCAAATCGACACCTCAAGGATTGGTACATCATTGTCACACCAAGATGCACTTCCAAAGGGGAACCATGGAACTCTCTGAGGAATGTCTTTCGCATCACCAAGGGAACAAAAAGCCTCCCATGATACAACACTCTATGTTTTTTATCCTCACACCAACCATCAGGGGCCTCACCACAAATAACTCGGTCTCTCTAGACCTCAACCTCATGATCCCCCAACTAGGACTCTTCCAACTTCTTCACTTGGGATGATTGCATCGTCATCTTGAAAATACAGCCTCTACCCCAATATTCTCCCATATCAAGATGTAATGCTGACAGTTCATCCATTACACTCCATGAACCACCAGATTCATGCACAGCATCACTGCGTGACTTTTGCTCAGTGCATCAGCTACAACATCCCATTTTCCATGGGTATTTGATATTTCTAAGTCTTATTCCTGTAATAACTCAATCCATTGAAGTTGTCTTAAGATTAAGTCTCCCTAGGAGAAAACATAACTCAAACTCTTATGATTAGTGAAAACCCCAAAGTATTCACCAATTAGGTAATGTCTACAAAAAATTAGAGAAAACATCATGGATGCCAACTCAAGATCATTCGTGGCATAGTTGCGTTCATGGGGATGAATCTACTAAGACCCGTATGAAACGACTGACCTCTGTTGCATAAGAACATAGCCTAACCCCAGGTGTGAAGCATCACAGAAGACATCAAAGTAAACTCCTTCAGTTAGAAGACAAAGGACTGGAGCACTTACTAACTTCTCATTTAGATACTCAAAATCTAAATGACCCTGATCAGTCCTTATGAATGCCTGATCATTCCTGGTCAACCCGATCAGAGGAGTGACAAACTATGAGAAATCGGCTATGAACCTCCTGTAGTAGCCTGCGGGACCCATGAAACATCGCACCTCTTACACTATCATGGGGGCTGCCCAAGACAAAACTGCTTCAATCTTCGATGGATTCACAACTACTCTCTGTTGGGACACAACATGCCCCAAGAAACAAACTTCTCGAGCTCAAAACCCACAATTTGACAACTTCCCTAATAGATGATGTCGAAGAAAAACTCCCAAATGGCTCGTAGATTCTCTGCATGCTCCACTTCAGATGTAGAGTACACAAGGATTTCATCAATGAAAATTACCATGAACATTTCCAGAAACTCACAGAACACAGAATTCATCAAACACATGAATAGAGCTGGAGAATTCATCACACCAAACGACATTACAATGACCTCGAAATGCCCATGAAGACAACGGAAAGCAGTCTTCAGGATATCATCATCCTTCACATGCATTTGATGATATCCTGACTGCAAGTCAATCTTTGAGAACCAACTTTCACACTTCAGTTTATCGAATAAGTCATTGATCTGTTGAATAGGATCACAATTCTTTATTTTCACTTTGTTTAAGCGACGATAATCGACACACAACTGTAAAATGCTGTCGGCCTTCTTCACGAACAAAACTGGTGCACCCTATGGTGACACACTTGGCCGAAAAAATCGCACTTCAACAGACCATCAAGATATATATGGAGCTCTCATAACTTAGAGGGGGACATCCTATATGGATACATAGAGATAGGAGATGCTCATGGCTATATATTGATTTTGAACTCGATATCTGGTTGAGAGAGTAAGGTTACAACCTCTTCTGTAAAGACATCAGTGTACTCCTATATGACCCTAGGAAATGAAAATCGATGAACCTCTAAAGAACACAGCATCATCTTAGCTGCCATCGATGATAAGGATGAAACCCGCCTATGACCCATATGAGGGTCTTGATCACCAAAAAACACAACATTATCTCCATCTTCACCAAAGAAAATGGCTTTCTTCTTGAAGAAATCTACGATAGCCTGCACCAAATACCACCAATCCATGCCAAGGATGACATCATATGGTTGTATCCGTAAATGTAGGAAATATCTCCAAGAGCGGTGTTTCCCCAACACTAGCTCACAGACTATACTTACTTCAAACAAGCTACCTCGACCTCCAACTAGCATAGTCAACGCTAAGGGAACTGGAAGCCTCTACACTTCAAGTCCCAAAGCATGGAAAAGGGTATGTAATATGAAGGAGTATGTCTCTATTGAATCAAAAAAGGCATACAAAAAGGTATTAAACAAACAATGGGTACCTTGAACGACATCTGCCTCGTTTGTTTCTTGCAATGCTAAAGCATGAAGCGGACCATGACCTCCTCCATGGCCTCTCTAACCTTGATGACAACCACCACCATGGCCGCTCTATGCTCTCTAAGGACAGGGAGCATCGTGGGTTGTCCTCTGCTTGCCCCATCTACCCTTAGCTGATCTAATGCTGGTGCAACTAGATACTGATGCCTCAGTGGAAACTGCCTCAACGGAGGAACCTGGAGTGTTACACCTAGTGCACGATGACTGCTTTCAAAGGTTGGTAACTTCCGCTGTTGATGACCATGACCACCACAAGAAAAACTAGTTCCTGATCCCTTGGAATAATCCCGAGAGTTACTACCTCCATAGAAACGATGTGTGAAGTGCGGGGACCTACCCCTGGCTAAACAAAAACTCTTCTTCCATGAAAACTGGGAACCCCAGACCACATCTCTACTTCGTGAGGAATCACGCTAATTCCCCTCTCGTGATGATCCGGTCCTGGAAAAGGTCCTCTCAACAACCTTTTCACTCGCCAGCACCTCCAGATATGTCTTCAAAAAAATGGGGTGACCTGGCACTGGATCTTTGGACGCAAAGCCTCCTTGAAATGCCTTTACCTAGCTTGCTCATCTGGTAACAGGTCTGAAGCATACTGTAAAGGGTTCTGGAATCTGATTCCTAGATCTCGAATAGTGGAGATACCATGTCGAAGGGTATGAAGTTCCTAGCAACTAGATGCCTTTGCAGTCAAGGAAAGGAACTTGACTTTGAACATATCTCGGAACTCCTTCCATGAGATCGTTGACTCCTCACGATCCCTGAGGAACAAGAACCACCATTTCCTTGCTGCTCCACACAGTATCATCACAGCTAAAGTCACCCAGTGCTCCTTCCAATCACGGATCGAACAAAAGTCTATCTCGACCTCCTCTATCCCGACTTCTATGATTCCATCTGAAATGGAGCCCTCGTACTTTTGAAAACTCTGGCACTAAAACTCTTAGAGTGTATTCCTCCAAGTGTCTTCGTCGTCAACCTCTACCTTGCGGCATCCTGCTGGAAAACCCTGCTGGACATCTTCTATGAAAACCTAAAGAGGATGTTGACCTGGATCGATACCTGCAAAATGACAAACAATTAGAGCTCATAAGCCAGAAATATGTAAGAATCTACATTTATTAATAATTTTTTTTCTTTTAATCATTTTAGGATAACCTATCCCAAGCTCAACCCATTAAAACAGAGGAAAAAAGAAGAATGACGAATGATCTCTCCCTAGGTCTCTACCCTACAACTAGTATCACCTTGTTTAGTAGCCATTGTAAACTTAAAGGTCTATGCATCAGATCATCGGGGGCCCTAAACTCCTATGTCTCACCCGGTATCCAGTGTTTACCTCACTTGATAAACATTAATGACACCATTGCCCTACCAGCCCATGCAACCACACATGTTCCTAACTCCAAAATCCATCTTATCCATCAACCATACCTCTGATACCACTCTGTCACGACCCCCTCCCCCCAAAGTGTACCCCTCATGGGTTGTCAATGTGAAAAGGGAGAAAATGACCCCTGAGTCCTCCCTTTAGTAGGCCCCGGGTTGGCGACTAGCACCGACGGTATAATTAACACTCAAATGGGAGGCATTACCCTTTATGAGAACACATAAAGAAGAGAGAGATAAGATAGACACCCACCAACTCCATATCAGAACTGACATATAAAAGAAACCCAAGTACATATATGAAATTACATGGATAATTACTACAACTAAAAGGGAAAACTACAAGCACCCAAAAAAGTAAAAACAATAGCAACCACAAGCCTGAACAGCTCCTGCAACCACAAACTAGTGGAAACCATCTTTATCTCCAACCTACTCTAAGTGACCTGAAAAATAGTATATATATACATAGGGTGCATATTACAGTATACTCAGTAGGATCCTCCCCGAAGCCACTCATGGGAAAGTAAAGAGATCATACTAAAGCACAGTGAAAAACAAGTGAAACTAACTCGTCCCCTAAACAGGTATACTATGTTCCCAACCTCTCCATGGCTACTCTCACTAAGTAACACATACATGAATATAGAATATAATAATGAATATCAAGGGTACCCCGCTACTACTTCCCCATAGGTTTCTTGCTTTTCCCCAATGACAAACGTCATGTGCATCTCTCTCCATAGGATTGCCCGAATACACATGGGCTAAGATCTACAATCTCCACCACATGAACCACAACGGCTTTCCCACAGACACTTGTGTTATGCATCACACCATCCTCACAACCAAAGTAACCAAGTAGTTTCCAGGAGCCACAACGGCTTGCATAAAGTGTATCATACGTCAGGTATTATACCTCAAGCCATTACATCCCATACACCATGTAAGGATCCTCAAGCCATCACAGCGTATACACGTCACACCTATAGTAGTCCATATGCTACTATAACGAGAATATATGTGTGTGAAAAACCACAGACCATTACATCCCTCTACACTCATATATGTGGAAAACTAACCACTGTGCCTAATGGAACTAGTATCTAACAAGAGAAGAGAGTGGGGTCAAAGGGGGTAGTCAACCATTCACCCTCCCATTTTAATGTTGGGGAAAACACCCCCCCCCCCACAGGGCTCGGAATCTCCATGGTGTCAGTTTCTCTTACTGACTGGGTGGAGTAGCATATAGAAACACAAAAAGTAATGAAATATACAATAACTCACAACCACTGTATGGGAATAACCTATTATTAGAAACAACTACATCTAACGTCTCTTGGACTCCGGGGTGCCACTTATAGACTAGGTATCGTATAAGCACACAAACATTTAAAGAACCTTATTAGGTAACATCAGTCCCTTTTTATCGGTTCCACTGTATGCTAATTAATTAATCAAACATTAATCAACCATGAACCATTCCACATTAAACATCAGGGGAAACATTCCCAAAACTACTGTCCCGTTTTAAAATTACCACCACATCATTATGTTTCAGCGAACTCCAACCCCATGGGTTATCTCCATTTATTCAGATATTCATTATAGAATTACATTCCCATATTCCCAGGAATTCTAGAAGGGCATTCTGTGCTATTAAACACAAGGGGGATATACACGGTGAGTAGATGTACTACATGTCGAGTCTTTTCCGCCTATAGCAAGAGCATAGACCCATTCTACCTGGAGAGGATAAACATAGAAAGCACGTGGCATACCCCATGTGTCTTCACCCGTTTCAGAAGAATGGTAAGCAAGACTAGCTGCCTGGAGCAGTGGGGAAAATCAAAGCAGATAAAAAACCAAAGAATACACAAGCATCCAACAAACACATCCATCCCATTCCATCATCCCGGGTGTCCTTCCTGACACGCTTATGCATAAATTGATGCATCTCGCCACACTAGGCGTCATCCGGTGCCATAACCACAAGGCCTCCATGCCCCCATATATCACAACACCCTCCCTGGGTCACATCACCGCACAAGCAGCAAGAAAAAAAACATCACAAAAATTTGGGCTCTTGTCCCTTTAACAAGGCATCTGACCTTCAAACAACAAGCACCAACATATTTCATCTTTACCAGCCAACTGAAATAAACACATACATCGTCATCAATTTGATTGACAACAAGTTGGAACAACATCCACAAAAACAACAACCGCATATATTTACTTGCCTCTTTATCATTATCCAATTAATTATCAATTAATTATAGCTTTATGTTCATTATCAATTTCATCAAGATAAACATGCTAACAAGAAAGGCATATATATCACACTATCTAGAAAATCAAGAGATAAACTGTTATCTTGGTACAAAGGAACAACAAGTGATCAAACCAATTCTTTTAATCTGGTTCAAGTATTTAATTAGGTCAATTTCATTGTGATCCAAAGGGCTAAATCATTCAAACTCTATGATTGCAGATAAACAATTTGAGAAGCCATGAATCCCCTACCATAACGGTTTTTGTAGAAACCAAAATGGTCAAAGAACACCCAAGAAGACCGGGCCGATTCACCAAGGATCCTCCCCAGATCTCTTCTACTAACACAACCAAGACCATAGCTCATCATATTCGACAACCACACACTTAGATCTACCGATAACAGACATAGATATAATATCTAGAGATAAAAGGGGGAGCCGTTCTAGGTAGATCTATGAAACCAAACAAATGGATCACATACATCAAGAAACTGGCTTCGATTCATGATAACAAGCCTCTAGATCGCCCCCAAAATGAGTGGGATAGGTTTTCTAACCTTCAAGGCATAGTAATCCAATATTATGGCCACTTAGGGGCTTAAATGAGGTGATTAAAGGAAAAATGAGTTAGATCCACAATTTTAGATTCTAACTTTAAGTGCCTGAATGGTTAGTCTACATGGTTTAACAAACCGTGCGCTAACCATGTGTTATCTTCTACATTGTCAAACACTCCTCGCATTGTTAGTCCTCATGGTTAGACAAACCGTGTGCTAATTGTGCATTTACCACTCCCTCCAATACCATCCTTGCACAGTTTGACCGTATGTTTTAGGCAAACCATGCAACAACCGTGCGAAATCTATTACCCTCCAACATTCCTTAAAAGTCCATCCAAACGCACCCCAAGCCACCTTAACCTACAAGAAAAACTCTAACAAAACATTTTCACAAATTAGTGGAAAAGAGAGGACCGGGCCATTACATGAATGTTTTGTAATATCTATTAAAACAAAATTAATAATGAGGCTAATTTATAATAGTAATTTGATGATTTTTTACTCTTGATAAATTCTATTATCTTACAATGGATGTTTTTAATGATGTGAACTATTAAATATCAAATAATTTTTTGTAATTATTTTTATTGATAAAAATTCTTATGAATGTTAATATTTTTTTTGATGATCATGTATACTGATTATCTGAACCAAATGTGACGATTAATAAAAATATTCATTGTATCTCACGTTAAACAAAGGAAAAATATAATTTTTGTTATGTTACGAATAAATAATAGATGTTTAATATATATTATACTGATAATGAGAAATTATGGGACAGAATCTGACATATTAATTGGGGTATTTCTCATGAGGTTGATGGAAATAAAATATGATGTCAAAGAGTGAATTAAATGTTCATTTATTAATTAATTCATAGAGATGATGATATGATTTTATAATTTCAATATTGATATTAAAATTATTTTAATTTGGAGACAATGATAAAAAAATATAATAATTCTGAACCAACATTAGATTTTATAATTCTTGTGTTAATAAATATCCTTTAGAACATTACAATGTCTTACGTATTATTATGTATGGATTTTTATGTAATTTGAATATTTATTTTTTTAATTTATTTCTCTATATTTAATAAAAATAAATTGTGTGTTATATGGTTTAGTGGATTATTTATTTACCTAGTAATAATATAATATAATGGTGACCGTCATACTCTCCCACTAATATGGGGTAAAAATATAGTACATAAAAAAGGTTTATTCTTTTCTTTCCCATTACTCTAAATTAAGTATTTTAAATTATATAAATGTGTATCTATTAACATTCTCACAATGTATCATTTGTTTTAGGTAGTAAATTGTTTACTTAAGATTCTATATTAATTTGTTCAAAATGTACCAAATTGATATGGATGATGGTGTACCGAGTAAATATTATTTTATCTCTAGTGTATATATCTTTGAATCATAGTGGTCATAAATATATTTTCCATTCATCAGACTTACCATTATTGTATTACTATAACTTGAGGGGTATTTTCGTTTTGTTGATTCATTTAGTAAATTTTTTTACGGTATACTAGTTATTATACCTTTATATTATAATATTTCTGACATCCATTGTGGTTACACATCTCAAACTATGGGAAATAGGGAGAATAACTAGTAGACAACCAATAAATTTTGTTATTATGATCTTATGTGTTGTTTATGAGTTCTAATATCCATTATGGAAGACTCTTATTGAATCTAATAATTTCTTGGGATTGTAGGGATAACTCATCTCTAGATAACTAATGTCTTGATTGAGAAATGACATGAGATCTAGGGTTCCTTGTGGCCTCCAACAATTTATAGTTCATATAGTAAATTCTTGTTAAGATAATATACCTTATGAGTAGATATTTACATAATTATATTATTATTTTGTTGATTATGATTATGGTTAATAATAGGAATATATTATATTAAATAAAGTGTGTGATAATATAGTGTCAATTGAGGTGTATGTATTTTTATAGACATTATGTATTCATGAATAACTTAGACACTAATATGTTTTCATGAATCATCTCAGGAAATTAGACATGTATATAAGATATTATTACTCACTCATAAATTTTCACTATTTTTTTTCCACACTAGTGATTGGGATGATAAAAAATTATAGTTTATAGATGATCGATGACTTGTGAAATTATTGGGATATATGATATGTGGTGTTTTGTGTCTTCATCATCTAGACTAGGCTAAAATTATCCTAATTCGGTTTAATGTTTCATGACATATGTTATGGAAAATTCATATTTATGTATAGATGTATTGTATTAATTTATATTTTAATATATATATTTTTAATATATATGAATTATTTATATCACATTGTTTGTTATTCATGTATACTATAGTGAAGGAGGTATCATGTGTTTGGGTCAGATGAAATAGTTGATAAAAAACATGTAATTATGAATCTAAAAAAATTATAATGATTAAAGATCCATAACGAATCCTAAAACATTATTAACAATATAATAGATGTCAAAAAGCCCAAAATGTCACGTTAAAACTATAACATCTGAACAACTCAAACACAATATTTTGAATGAAATTGGATAATAGAAATAATGGAAAAAATAACAACACAAGTAATTTAAATGGGTTGAACATGAGACAGAATACATGTGGAGAATAAAAATATTTTCATTTAGGAGTAAAATATGACTATGAAAATAAATCCCAAAAAACACAGTATTTGATTTCACCCTATAAATATAGAATATTACAACTAATAAAAAAGATCCTAACCAACTTTTAATGTCCATATGTATAATTTCACATAATTATTCTCTTTTTCATCATTGATCCTCTCAAAATAAATAATCCAATCTCCTTAAATCCACTTTTCAGTTAATAATTCCCATTTTTTAAAATAAATGGAATGAATATTATATAGGATCTGGAAGTGCTTTGTGTATCTAGAATGAGCCATTTAACTATTCACGCTATGCATTTTATTTCTTACTTCTGATTGAAATATTCTTTTCTCTTATCTGTTAGTCATCCTATATCTAGAAGACTAAATATTTCGTGTGTAACTCTATCATATCAATCCTTCATCAATAGATAAACTAAATAATTCAATCCTTCTAATAAATCTACAACATATCCATAAAATGGTTTTCATTGTGTCGAGCATAATAACATCACATGTGAGAATCATTTTTCCTCTCTACATCCATGTACTGTAACAGTATCAATTGAAATTTTAAAGAAACAAATGGTTTTATATAAGTATTAAATATAGTATTTTAATGTTTTTGGGTCTATATTCATTTCAAAACATCAAATATTGTATATCCCTTATCAGAGTCACTCATATACAATATGAAAATCATTTTAAGAATGAGGAATAAAATTAAAATCATAAATGAATATTCGTATGATACTACATTTTATAATGATAAAATTAATTTTATTTTCTATTTTGGAGATACTTTCTTGATATTATTGAATTCATAGAACTCTAAATCATCATATGTTTCTTCAAAACATGGTAGAATATCAACCTATACTATTTTGGGCTCTATCATTATGAATTAATAGAAATTTATTGTTCATCATTATCATGGGTTAACAAATGTGTCACTCCTAAAATTTAAATCCAACTATTCTAGAACCATGATTCACCTTCTCTCACTATAACATAGAGAGAGGGGTATATGAGTGTTAATTATATCATGAAATATAAATCACCTTTTTTTGTTCTATGTGTTTTTAAATTATTATGTTATAACATATATAAATTGTATTTAGGTTATTCTGTTAGTTAACCATTTAAACATACCCAAAAATGAAACTAACAAGACTAATAAACTATTTTCCATGTCAATAATATTTTATAATTTATTGGTAATGTAAAGATAGTTTTAAAAAAATGATATGTTATCTTGATTATCTATACCCATTATATATTTAAATAACCATGAAAAATATATATTAATTCATGGAAAATTCTATTATTCATATAGTAACTACTGAATATATTGATTTAATAAAATAAATATTTATTATCTTTGAAAAAATAATATTTAATTTATTTATTTCTCGATATCATTTAATCTCATATATATCTCAACCCCATTCATGGGGGACCCCATTACCTAAACTCTAATTCATTATAGTTGGAACAAAATTGTGATAAATTTTCTATGTGACACTATATTACATTATATATATAATATTTAGTGATTATAACAGAACAAAGGTGGAGTCTGGTTTCCCAAAATAAAATTTATGGGGATATGGATTAGTCATAGAAGCAACTGCATCATATGATCTCGTTATGTTTAATATAATATATTTTGTCATTAAATATAATAAATAATAACACAACCATTGTGCCATCATCCTTTCATTGTTTATTATTATAAGTCCTTACTCGATGGAGTTAAATTTTTCTGCAATAGAAATGGATTTCATAATATTATTAAAATTTGGGTAAACTAGGCATAATATATCCCATCCTTTACATAAGAATGCATTTTTTTATGAGCATTTATTTTTTTAATACCACCAATGAATACTAAAACTATGATATCTAACCACAATATAAATATAAAAAATGTATTCCTTCATCAATGTATATGATCAAAGGGTACACATTAAAAATGATCTCATGTTCAGAGACCAAAAACAAGGCGCACAAAAAAATATTAACCATTGACCCTAATAACATGTGGGGTCCCTTTTAGAGTGTTATTCATTATGATATCCTCTACTCGATATCACCAAATGAAAACTTCATCATAAGAAGTTTCAATGATTATGAGTAGTTAGTACCTAATAGTGTTGAATCATTTATGTCTCATCTATACGATGTTTTTAGACAATTTAAAATTTGTTTTAATATTAATATCATAATATCTTGTGTTTTTTAATATAGAATTACAAATGATCTAGCAACGTGACATGAAAAATAATCATACAATATTACTAAGAAAATAGTGGTAGTAGAAGTATAAAAATAATTATGGTGAGACTACATCATGAATAACACACTGTATACATTATATGGTTCTCTAAAACTAAAAATAAAGCTGGGTTATAGTCACCCACTAGTAAAACACTCTTACCTTCTCTAGGGGAATCATTTGAATAACGAAATATTTATCTCTAAAATTAAATGATCACGATTCTATTAAGGTATTGATTTCCCACATATCAAACAACATTTTATTACATGGAAAATCTGTTATCTAAAAAATCATGCCCTTAAGTAAAACCCCTCATAAGACAATATCCACGAGTATATAACTTTTTTATCTATCTTAATCATGAAATCTTTGTCAGTACCATTATCCTAAATTTATCTTCATATATAGTAATATCTCACATTACTTACTTTCTATGATTCCAAAAATTATAAAAAATGATATCCTTTTTTATACAGCCTCTTTTTCTACATTATATGTTACAAAAAATTCTATATTTATTGATATATCCAACAAAAATTCAATGAGATTATATTTTTGATTTTAATATAAAAACTACCATAATGTATCAATTTATATTTTCGAATAATATCTTTTTTACCCTTATAATTAGTGTCATTAATCTGTAAATACTAATTACATATCCTTTATACATTATAAAGTATTATTTCATAGTTGTGAATTCTTCCCATGTAGTTATCCTAGATATATATAAAATATTAATATAATTATATGTGAAATGGAAATATCAAATCTAGAATATTCCTTGAAATCGGTGAATGATCAATCATTAAAGTGCATAATATCAAAATATTCATTATTATATTATCTAATGTCTCATACATGTATTTTTACATATATTTATTCTGTTGAACAAAAGATAAAATTCAATCTCATATTTTTACAACATGTATTTCACATTACCGTTTTAGTATTTGTAATTTGAATAGATCTATATAACTTATAGGTCTACCATTATAGTCCTCATTCCCTACAACTAGGGCTATAAATATAATTAAATATTTAGAGTGTTAACTTTAATGTAGTATAAATAAATTTTAGCAATGATATTTTCCAAATATTTTTCTTATATAACAATTTTTTGCCCACAAAAAACTTATAGAAACATGGAAAAATTAAAAATGAATACACTATGATCATGATGATTACATTAATCCATGATTATATCTCCATAATATGAACTCATTATTAAAATTATATGCTGTCCATAACCCCATCTATTTTCATCTTATATAATCCTTCCAAAATGGTGGTCATTTCATCCAATAAAAAATATATTGATTATTGAAATATGTTATTATAGGTGCAATTAAAATGGATTTCATAATGATGACACGTTTTAGAAAATCAATCCCTCTTCGAACCACAGTTGTACCACCATTGTATATTTTATGTTGTCTAACCACTAATTTCTACACATCATTTAGATAAACTAAGAAAATATGTGCATCATTTTTGTATATATAATGCATTTTGAATTCATATAAACATTCCAATCATATTGTATAATTCCGGAACTATCGATGTACTAGTTTGGGAATGTCCAAATATTATTTTTGAAATAATAAATAATAAATCTATTATGTAAATTGATAATAAATGTTGTGTCCAATATAATTAAATTGATGATAAATTGACAATAGAATTCTTCAAAAAAAATATCAGGATCTAAACATAATTAATAATAATTATTTTAAGTAGTTAAAGAATTAATTTGTGATAAAATAATTCATCATTGATGAATCTAACAATATATCTTCATCATACCATTATTCTGTTGAAGAAATTGAGTGTTGATTACCTCTTCTGGTGATCCATAGGTGTACCATGTACTAATGATAATTTTCATAGTAACATCTTTGTTCTATCCTGGTAGATACTAATACATTCATCATTTGTTATTGATCTCTATTAGAATATAATTCAATATTAATACTTATTTATCTATCGATAATTGATCGAGGGTTTGGAAGAGTTTTTATTTCTATTTTATGATAGCATACATGGAAATAATATATCTTGGGATTGAGGGAATTCCCTGGGGCCATTTAAAAAAAATTAATAACCATATGGTTGGAAATAATATTAGGAGTTTTAAATACTTCTAGGTATTTATAATATCAACTGCATGTGTGCCCTTATTATTTTTTATTCCCTATGAGACCCCATGTTTATAATTATATTATTTTTACTATTTCATGACATGCAAAAAACTACCAAATTGATGAAATAATATATATTAATATAATTTTTAATATATATTATTGGTCATAAAAATATTATAATTTTTATTTCATTAATCCATTATATTTATCACACATTTAATAAAAACAATTTATTTATAAATAAAAACCCTACATTATTCTCCAATAAGTAAATAAATATTATATTGAAAAAAATATATTTTTATTAAATATTTTTTCAGAAAATATTCTCGTATATAACTAGTGAAGGTTTATATGTGACAAATTAAATCATTAGTAATTATAAACCACATACACGAATAATATTTATTATACTTCTCATAAAATATATAATTTAATAATTTAATTGAAGTCATGAAAATGAATAGTGTGTGACAATCTATGGCTCTTTTTGTGGCATTAGACTAGGCCTCCAAAATTCAGCATATTGAGTCTAGAATAATTCTAAGGGACCCTTAATGTAGTAATTTAATGTGATGATGAAAAATAGAAACATATTCACACTTACTATGTAATATAATCAAATTATCTTGAAATCCCTAATCAACCAGTTTTCATATTGTTTTCACTAACCAATGTTCACAATGTCAAATTCATTAAGTTTTAAAAATTAAACATTCCCATAGATAAAAATTACCATTTATTTATTTAGGATACATTATTTTCATATAATTTCACTATAAGTAAACATCCATTAAAAAATGAAAGGATTAATCATTTCATAAATTATTTGTTAATTAAATATTACTCATGAAACATCCAACATCTCATACCTCATCATGAACATATGATGTAATTTTTTTCAACAAAATTTAAATTTACAAGACTATATATATTCATTATTATAATATTGAATTCCTAGATCAATACACATAGTCATAAATAGTAATAATCTATGACACATATAAATGTGGATTTCTTACTGGTTTTCATGTTCTCATAATCTCATATACTATAAATTTCCAATTGATTACACAAAGAGAAGGTGTCTAAAAGACCTAAAAATCTCTAATAGTTATAGCCTATATCATTTGTGTCTTGTAATATGATATCATCAAGATATAAAAAATATATATTTAAATTATTTTCATGGAAATTTTGGGTTTTCATCATAGTGTAAAACTTTTATGGTCATTCTATATAATAGTAACTCTTATGAAATTATCACATAATATCACATAAATAACATATATTAACGTTATTTCTAATTTAATTTCCATTATTTCTTTTTATTGTGGGTTCCACATGAATTTTTGGAGAAATGGGTGAGTTTTCATGATTTGGGCCAAACCGTGAGCCTAATTCCAAATTTAAAAATTAATTTTTATTCCTTTATAAATCCTTCATTTTTCAACATTTATTATCAATTATAATTAATACATGGCCTCCCTGACCTAATAAAACAAACACATTAATTTTTACCATTTATAAATCATTAATCATGGTGTATTTTTTGTTTTTATTTAAGGGATTGGGCCTCCCTGAAGGCCCATTTACTGAATTAAAAATAATTTTTAATTATTTAATATCTCCTTCATGTTATATTTTTTTTGGTGATTCACCCTCTCTCCTAAAGCCACTATCCCTAGGTTCACCCCCATTATCATTTTGGCATTTTTTGAGCTCATTTGGACCTCGAAGGAGGGAGATTCTTCTCTGAATTTATCAAATCGCCCAGACATGAAGAGGTAAATTCATTCTTTCATATTTCCTTAAATATTTTCTCTTTTCCCCCATTTCAGCCCCCACACGACCTACTCCTCATCAGTCGAGCCTCAATATCATGTTTTGTTTCTTTGAGATTCATCATTTGGTTAATTCTGGGTAATTGCTGCAAGATATTTCAAGGTAAGTTTTCCTCCCATCCACTTCTTCCATCTCCATAGGGTTTCATCCCCATTTCATGATCTTCCAGAGTGTGCAGAACTTAGGGTTAGTACCTAGGGTTTAACCATGAGTCATTTTTGTGAAAATTTGTGTTCTAGGGCAGGATTTATCATCCTTGTGGTTCCGGGGTGCTGTAGTTCATATTTCCCACCATGTTTTGAGGGATTCGACAATTTTGGTAGGTGATTCTGTGGGTAACCATTTAATGATGAGTTAGATTTCTTGATTAAATAATTTTTCATGTTCCTTATATGTTGTTAATTATGCGAAAACCATTTTTGGTAGCAAATAGTAAAGCATTTGGTATTAAAGTTACATTTTTTTTGAAGTGTTTATTTTTCAAATGTCTTTCATGTGTTATCTATTTTGGTAGTTTTGTTAAATGAGGAAGTGATTTATTAGTTGTTGAAAGGGTCTACAAATTTGGTTTGGGTAAGGAAATAGTGTCACGTGGGCCTAAAAAAGAGGGTCTTTGAATGGGTTTTGTGTCTGTAACCTTGTTATACTCCTTAAAAGTGTTTTATGGATTTGTGCATTCTCATTGGTATGTTTTGTGATATTGTTCAAGGTGAATATATAACATTTGAAAGTGGATTATTACGTGGTTATTGGGATTTAAATTCTATTTTTATAGGGTCTTTGTGTGCTTTTGTCTTAAAAAGTGGTTTTTGAAATGGGGTTTATGTGCAAAGCTTGGGTACACTCCTTATAATTGTTTTATGAATGTTTTGAATGGTTTATTGAGAGTTGTAAGAGGTGAAACTATTTCAGAAAACTATTTTGGTAGAGGTATATTTTTAAAAGATCCATTTCATTTGTGAAAATTATGTTAGCTTATAGGTATCATCCTGGTAAAATTTTATTAAATTATTTGAAGGAGATATTGAGGTGTGAAAGAGTTGTGAATGTGATGTGGACTGTTTTGTGTGAGTGTGATGTGAAAAATTGATGTTTTGATTATGAATGGAGTTTTTTTTCATATGTGTGGGTTTTTATATGAGATTCAATATCTTATAATTGTTTTATATTTTTTCAATGATTCTGTGGAAGTGTTGAAGAAATTTTAAATGTGTTGTGGGCTATTTTCGTGTGAGTTGGATTTCATAATCATTTTGAATGAAAAATGGAATTTTGTGACTTGTGTGTCATAAATATGGGATGTTTGGTAAATTTGTGATGTGGAAATAATATTTTTCATGTTAAATGTATATTTCTTGACTTGTTTAACTTGTTTGAGCAGAAGGGGAAAACCTGAGTATCTAGGTGGGTGGACGAGTACTAGTATGCTAGTGAATCAGTGGGGTTTAGCCTTAGTTTCACTTAGAAATATTGACGCTTACATATATAAATAAACTACTATGATGATGATTGGGGACCACTAGATTATGGATATGTTCCCTACTAGTGGATCGTGCATGGGAATGGATATTTGTGATGGTTACTCTCACCGAGATACGAGGTACCTGGGACCCACAACTAGCAAGTGCCTAAGGGTTATTTCATATTGCTTGTGCTCATTAGTTACTTTATACTTACCATCAAAATATTGTACTTTTGTTTGGAATATTCCATATCTTTGGTGTTTATTTTAAAAGTGTTGACCCTTTAAAACTTCCCACTTGAAAACTGTTTTAATTCAAAGTTGCATCTTGTAGAAATTGAACTAGCTTTTCATGTTATTGAAATCTTTTATTCTACTCGACATTAAATGTTTATCACATAGAATCTATTTGTGGTGGTATCCTACTGAGATTTTTATCACACCCTACTTACACTATTGGGTGTAAGTAGACATTCTTATTTTGTGTCAAAGGTTTGGGTACAGGTTTAATGTCATTGGTTCTTTTTTTTAGTGGTCCATCGTGATGCAGTGTTGTGGAGATAGATGGAGGGGGTTGCCTCTTTCCATGTGGATGTTCTTGGGCTTTATTTTCCTGGTATTGTACCATTTTAATGGTATTCAAATATTGTTTAAAATTTTATAATTCAGTTCTGAATTTGTGAGAAAGACATTTTGGTTTTAAAAGTCCAGTTTGGGTTTCTTGGTTTCATTTGTCGTTTTATGTTTACAAATTAAGGTTAATCTTTCCCAAACATCATTTTCTGATACCTGGGAACTTGTGCCATCCCATGGGGATCAGGAATGCCCTTTGGGTCATTCCATGGACCTGGTTGGGTGCTGATTTTAAAGGCGACCAGATTCGGTTCTTGACAAAATGTTATCAAAAGAGGTTCATGTTAACTCTTTCGGTCATGATATTTGGGGAGCAGTTTGGATGGTATAGATTTAGAGTTATTGGGACATGAAATTATAGATATGGGTTGTGTTCCTGGCCAGCACTCCTCATGATGGGATTTTAGTCACTAGGGGAAGTCAAGATTCATCTGAGTCCTTTGGTTTTGTTTGTTAGACGATGATTTGGGGAAATGAAAAGAGAGTTGGGCTAATGGTCTCAGTGAGCTCGCAGGGCCTGGAAAGCCATGTGGAGCGGGGGATATTTCCCTAAAAACTCTCTGTGATGGTGGTGTGATTTTTATATGGCCAACAACCATATGTCCATGTCACCCACTGATGCTATTTCCCCCTCACATTGTCCTGTGTCCATTAGTTTTGAAATCCTGGAAGTTCGGTTTTAAAAAAAAATTGCATGATTTTAATAAGCATATTGTTTTTTTGTGAAATTATTTTCACATAAATAAGTAAGGGTTTAATTTTTGAAATGATGGAACAAAAATTTCATAATTTTTTTGAATTCGGAAAATGGAGTGTTTACACCTCATTTGAAACAAGGAATTATGTTAACATTGGTTTTGAAAATTGTTACCAATAGAGTTTTATAAACTGTTGAAAGGTGTCTTAAAGGGGATGAGGTTTTTTGAGCTTAATGTGAATTTCATGAAAGTGATTTCATATCTAAATTTTTGTGTGTTTATGAAATGTTTTTTATGTTTTAAACTAGGATTTGGATCCCATGGTTATCGGTCTTGAGAAAAAGGATGTATTGGTTGACTGTTTTTGTTTTGAGAAGTGGAAATAATTTTTTGTTTTAACATTTGGTATTTCCATGATAGACCAAATGCATGAGATTATATGGGATGATGGATGGATAATGGCATGACTGTATGAGTTCTGGTATCGATATGAGGAGGGTGCCCAGTGTGGCACAAAAACATGCATGTGTGAGGCCCATGCGGTACAATTTGTGGATATGATAACCACTGAACAATTTGTTTTCAGAGAAATGTATTTAAATGAAAACATGATGTCTCGATAAATAGTTTAGGATGGTTTGTTTTATGTGTTTTTGAAATTTTTTATGTTGTGGGATGTTTTGAGTTCAAGAACCCCTCCTGTTTGAATAGTGTTTTGGGTTGGTGTTTGGTCGGTAAGCTGGGATGAATGGTTGGTTAGTGGTATCTTTTGAGAAATGTTTCAGACTACCTTTATAGAGTTTACCTTCATGTGTTTCGATCTGATTGTGGTGCATTTTTACCAATGGACTAGATTGTTTGGGTCCTTGGGTTCTCTCATTTGATAAGGTATGCCCCCATCAATGGTTAGTGCACAACCGAAGTAAACCAAAAATTGGTTCGATGTTGGAAAATCCTCCTGTTGATAAATATAAAGAACTTTTATCAATGTTTTTTGATTCATTATACACCAATTCTTCTCTTTTATTTGTGGATTCTCTTGTATCAGGAGAGTGATTGTGGAAGGTTGAAAGAGACCATAGATTCATAAGTTGCATGATTCGTCAAAGGTGGAAGTGGTCTGGGGTTGTTATGGTGCATGATTTTCTAGATGGTGTCTAAGAGGGCCTTTGGGTCCTTCATAGTCTCTTGGAAGTATGAGTTCATGTTAAAAAACCAGTGTGGGAAATCTGGCCATTAGAGGCCATTATTGCCACATTCTGGGATTGTGTGTCGTTTTCAGACATGGAATAAGGTCCCCTTTCATTTATTGTTTCTTTCAATTACAATGGTCATGTTTGGTGACACCTTATGATGTCGTGTGTGCATTTGACTGTAAAGCTGAAGGACGTAAAATCTTTTAAGGGTCTCTATTATGCTGGGAGTATATCTTCCTTGTGAAAAAAATTCAAATACTTTATCATAGACGAAGGTTTTTTCTATATGTGTCCTCCCCTTCTGTGGTTTCTCACCCGAAGAAATAAGGTGTGATGTGTGTCCATCTTCAAATCCCTTGTATCCGGAAAATGCTATATTTTGGTAAAGTGAGTTCTGGACTATGTTATCTATTTTTGAACCCATCGTGGTATGCGGTGAAGTTGTTTGTGTAACCTAAATAAGAAGTTCCATACAAGGGTTTCCAAATCCTAATTGTCATATCGAAGATTCATCAATCTTTATAGCTCCAGCCATAGGTCCCAGAGAGAATCTGGTGTGTAGTCATGGGAAATCCCAGGGTCATTTAAACAATTGTACAAGTCCAACCTTCAGTATTTAATATATGAAGAGTTTAAACCTATGTTCTTGTCATCATTCTTCTGTTGTTATCATATGCCGAAAAGAGATGGAGGGCCTCGTACCCATGTTATCTCCCAATGCCATTTTTTTCCTCTTTGGTTTCTATTGTCTTTTTGGAGAAAGGTTAAAAATTTGGAAAGATAGGTTTAGTGAAAGGTTTTCACATGATTAATTGTAACTTTGACCTAGAAAACCATGCAGATATAATGATCCACATGGTTAGCACAAAATTTCCAAACTGTGCAGACTAACCCTGTGGTCATCCCAACTCTTTGTGTTTTGGGGTCTTGTTGTGTCAGCACATGATGGTAGGTTAAGATGGTTGGTTCTTATAGTGGGGAGACCCACCCTAGGTCTCATTTATGTTATTTTTTAAATGTCTAATGTAAGACTACCCCTTGTACCAAAGATTTTTTTCAGGTCTCCCCATGTTAGTTTCTAGATTCTGTCTCAGAAAAAATATATTAAGTTGTCTCTTATGGTGGGGAGCCCATTTGTGACACCCCATACAAGAAACTAAATTTTTTCCCTGGTCATGGATTAGAGGTGGGTAGTCTTATTTGGACATATATAACTACATATATCTTACTTGGTTAAACGTTGGTATTGGATAGTTCCCAACGGTTTATTTATATCAAGAGAGGTGTAACCTTGTTTGATGTGGTTGTTTGTTGGGGTAAATCGATTTTTCCTTGTTCAGAATGAGTTTGAGGAGTTTTACTTTGGGATAAATCCAGAATTTTATTGATTGTTTTAGGAAAGTGGTGTATGTTTTGGTTGTGATGTATTCCTTCCTTAATTGATCACTGGAGGTGTTTTGGCCTTTGGGGGTGAAACCTGGTAAGAAAGTACCTCTTGGTTTCTCAGTAGGGTATGTTTATTTCATTGGCCATGATGTGAATTTCTGGGGTTGAATGTTTTCATGGTGGGGAGAATTTTCACATAAATAACTTATTTTAAATTTATTTTTAATTTAATTTTTATTATTTTATTGTTTTGGGGGTTTCCTAGGAATTTTTGGAGAATTGGTTGAGTTTTCATGATTTGGTCCAAACCGTGAGCTCAATTCTAGATTTAAAAATTAATTTTGTTTCCTTTATAAATCCTTCCATATTCAACATTGTTTATCTATTACAATTTTTAATTGTCCTCCCCTAACCTAATAACACCACCACATTAATTTGGACCATTTATAAATCCTTAATAATGGTGTATTTTAAATTTTATTTAAGGGATATGGCATTCACAAAGGCCCATTTCCTAAATTAAAAATACTATTTAATTTTTTAATATATCCTTCATGATATATTTATTTTTGGTGATTCTACCACCCTCATGACTCCACTATCCCTAATATCACCCCCATTATTGGTTTGGCATTTTTGGAGCTCCATTTAACCCCGATGGACGAAGATACTTCTTTGAATTTATCAAATCGACCAGATTTGAAAAGCTAAATTCATTATTTCATATCTCGTTCAATATTTACTCTATTCCACCCATTTTAGTCCCCAAATGTCTTCCTCCCCCTCAGTCGAGCCTCACTATCAGGTTTTATTGCTTTGAGATGCATCATTTGGTTAATTCAGGGTAATTTCTTCAATATATTTCAAGGTAAGTGTTCCTCCCCTCCACTTCTTCCATTTACTTATGGTTTTATCCCCATATCCTGATGTCCCAATGTGTCCAGAACATAGGGTGATTACCTAGGGTTTAACCATGAATCTTTTTGGAGAAAATTTGTGGTCTAGGTCTGGATTTATCATCCTTGTGGTGCCAGGGTGGTGCGGTTGATATTTCACACCATGTTTTGCGGTATTCGACAATTTTGGTTGGTGATTCCATGGGTAACATTATAATGATGAGTTTGTTTGATTGATTAAATAATTTTTCATGTTTTTTATATGCTATGAATTATGAAAAAATCATTTTTGGTAGAAAGAGTAATGCATTTGGTATTAAAGTTACATTTTTGATTGAAGTGTGTAATTTTCAAATTTATTTCATGTGTTATCTCTTGTGGTAGTTTTGTCAAATGAGGAATTGATTTATTAGTTATTGAATGCGGCTTCCAATTTTGGTTGGGTAATAATATAGTGTCATGCGGGCCTACAAAATAGGGTCTTTGAAAGGGTTTTGTATGATTAACCATTTTATACTCCTTGAAAGTGTTTTATGGATTTGCGTGTTCTCATGGGTATCTTTTGTAATATTATTCAAGGTGATTATATAATATTTGAAAGTGTATTATTACATATTTACTGGGATGAAAATTCTGTTTTGGTTGGTGATTGGTGTGCTTTTGGCATAAAAAGTGGGTTTTCAAATGCGTTTTATGTGAAAAGTTTGGGTACACTCCTCATAATTGTATTATAAATGTTTTGATGGTTTATTGAGTTCTGTACGAGGTGAAAGTATTTTAGAAAACACTTTTGGAAAGAGTATATTTTTAAAAGTTACGTTTAATTTGTTAAAAATCTATTATGTGATATCTATCATCTTGGAAATATTTTATCAGATTGTTTGAAGGAGATATTGTGGTGTGAAAGAGATGTGAATGTCATGAGGACTATTTTGTGTGAGTGTGATGTGGAAAATTGAATTTTTTATTATAAAAGGAGTATTATGTTCCATGTTTTTGGGCTGTTATATGAGTTTCAATATCATACAATTGTTTTATTAAATTGGTTAATGGTTTTTTTGAAGTGTTGAAGAAATGTGAAATGTGTTGTGGGCTATTTTGGTGTGAGTCAGATTTCAAAAATATTTTGAATGAAAATGGACTTTTGTATTTTTTGTGGTATAAATATGGGATTTTTGGTGAATTTTTGATGTGGAAAGAATATTTTCATATAAAATTTATATTTCTTGACTTGTTGAAATTGTTTGAGCACAAGGGGAAAACCTAGGTATCTAGGTGGGTGGATGAGTACTAGTATGATAGTGAATCCATGGGGTTTGCCCTTAGTTTCGCATAGCAAGATTGATGCTTACAACTATAATTAAACTATAATGATGATTATTGGGGACCACTAGGTTAAGGGTATGTTCTCAACTAGTGGATCGTGCACGGGAATGGATATTTTTTATGGTTACTCTCACCAAGATACGAGGTACTTGGGACCCACACCTAGCTAGTGCCTAGGGGTTATTTCATATTCCTTGTGCTAATTAGTTACTTTATACTTACCATCAGTATACGGTACTTTTGGCTAGAGAATTCAGTAGATTTGGTTTTAATTTTAAAAGTGTTAAATATTTAAAACAGCCCACATAAAAACTGTTTTTATTCAATGTTGCATCTTTTAGAAATTGTAACTAGCTTTTCATGTTTTTGAAAACTTTCACGCTTTTCGTCTTTAAATGTTTATCACATGGAATATATTATTGGTGGTATCTTAATGAGATTTTGCTCACAACCTACTTACACTATTGGGTGTAAGTAGACATTCTTATTTTGTGACATAGGTTTGGGTATTAGTTTGATGTCATTGGTTTGGGTTTTTAATGGTCTATTGTGATGCAGTGTTGTGGAGATGGCTTGAGGGAGGTGCCTCTTTCCATGTCAATGTTCTTGGCTGGTATTTTATTGGTTTTGTACCCTTGTAATGGTCTTAATACATTGTTTAAAATTGAGTTATTCAGTTATGAGATTTAGAAAAAGACATTTTGGTTTGAATAATCCAGTTTTGGTTTCCTGGTTTCATTTATCGATTTATATTTACAAATTCAGGTAAATCATTCCCAAACATCATTTTATGATAAATGGGAACTTTGTACCAGCCCATGGGGATAGGGAACACCATTCGTGACTTGTCATGGACCTGGTCGGGTGCCTATTTTGAATGCAACCAGATTTGGTTCGTGGCACATACTCTGTCACAAAGAAAAATAATCATTATGCAAAAATATCATTATTAATATTCATAAAAATTAATACATTTTATCATAATCTACCTAGATGATGGTTCTAGTGAATCAATTCTGACGTACTCTCACCTATTCGTTATCCATCTGCAAAAAACAAATTTGTTAACCCCTAAATGATAATCATAATTCTACTAATGTAAGGGTTCACATAAGGTGCCATCCATGTTTTATAACATGTAATATTTTCATAATAAAACATCCCCATTATTATAAAAACCCTAATGAGGTGATACTTCTAGATTATGTTATTAATTCATTGTTGTTTCCATGAAAATTTTGATACTTCCACCACTGCACTATTTTCATAGAATAATGTGATAGGGTCTTCAATATATGAATCAACATCGTTCTAATTATAAAAATTTCAAATCCATATAGATATATTTTTTACATAAGAAGCTTAAATGTATTCAATCCCTACTATAGAATTAGTGAAAATTGGATTCTGTAATTTCACCTTTCTTATAACTCCTCTAATGAGACAACATAAATATCCTTATTTTTAAATTATATCATTATGATCTACTTAGAATATAGAATTTGTATAAAGAATGACAAATATATTCTCATATACTCCATTCATAATTAACATTACCTTAGTTTTTCTTAGATACATTAGACTAGACTTACCAACATACCATTATTTTCAACAAACATCAGCATGATATTTTCTTTACCATTATCATGTTATAGAAAACATCAATCCCAATAAATCACATGGAATTAATGATTGGTCCTATAATAGAATAGTGTGTAATTCATCTCAATCTCCCTTTCTCCCACTTTTTCTAGTGATACATTTTCTAGGAATGATATATATCGTATGACACTAGAACCAATATTCTATTATATTATCCTATTATGAATCACATTATTATTTGGTCAAAATATATATCCTGAGAAAGTCTATTTATCCTCTTGGATAAATCATGAATGATACTGATACCTATAATATAGGCTAAATCCGCTTTTAGTCATGAAGAAGCTCATATTAAACCATCCCTTAATTTACTATAATACTTTTATATTCATTCCCACGAGTAATATTTCAATGGATAAAAGTAATAGTTTATTGATCATACTCTCACTAAGACAAATGTAAACACTCATATCATGTTGATACATAATGATATCATGTTAATTTATACCTTCATTAATATAAATAGTCCCTGACCTAGATTCTTTCATCAATCAATAAAGGTATATTTATAACTAGCATATCATTTTTGAATTTTCTAGAGTCAAAAACAGTATTAGGTATGTCATATTGATATCATTATAAAGGTTTCTATATATAATGTTGTTTCGATATCCATCATACAATTTTAATAGTTATGTTATGAAGCTATAGAATATATAATTTTTATAAATTTAGTAATAATAAATGCGAAAATTAATTTTTTTTAATCAATACATTGATGGATTTTAAATACTTTATCAAATTCCCTTATTTAATATATACATAAATTAAAATTCACGTCCATTTTTTCATGGATAACCAATTTTTTGAACTGGTATTTCATAAAATAAATGACCGAATAAAATACAAATATGGTACGAATACATAAAATCTATTTCATAATTCATTGATTATTTCTGTTTTATAACATTAGATATCATTTCCAGTTCCTTGTAGGAGAAAGGACCAATATTTTCTACCAACAACAAGTCACCATTTATTATAACAAGAAAATAATGTCATTATGGTTCTGATACCTCTCATGTTATCCAATAAATTAGTTGTGTCTTAGGAAGAATGTTTTCCATAGCGACTATGTAGGTTTTTCAAATACCAACTCTTTAGTATCATGATTTTCATCTTCATCATGTTAAATATGCAATTCCCCAACCCTAGTTACCCAGAGTCGGTGCATTATTACATAACATTTTCATGATCCCAAAATATCCTATTTCAAAGGACCAATTAGTTTAAAAGCCTTATAATTACATCATAAATACATAAGTATTACATTACATTATGAAATAAAAAAAATAAAATTATGTCCCATTAGAAAACATGGATTTTCCTTATCCTATTCCTACTAGTTAATCATAATGAACGTCTTCACATCCTGGGAAAATGAAAACATTATAAAGGGTTGGGCTTAGATTCTCAGTACGTTTAACAATATAGAAAAAACTATCATAAATAAGAATAATCATTTAGGGGAATGTATAAGACTAAAAAAACATAATCTTCATCATAATATAGAAAATATAATTCAAATAATTCAATTTACCTATTCACATGGATATTCTAATAGTCGAATAATCACATGAAATATCAATAGTTATTTCTGTAATGATGTAATTCATAATGTCGGACATCAAAACCACATAGTCAAGGCCTCATTCCATGACTAAAAATAAAATTTTATCAAGGACATGTTCTGAGAAGCTAGTTTGTCTCACAATACCTACTGATTCATTGAGGAGCTATAGCATTCTCCACATGTCACTTAATATACCCAGGGCATTTCTCATATGAAAAAGTTGAAACATAACATAAACATTCGTATTAAAACTAGAATAATAAATGATAATACTTAAACCATAAACAATGAATTGTATTAAAATAACACATACATAGTCAAATATATCACATATACATCAATAGAATATTTAGTATTTAATCATAAAAAATCAACTTCAAACAACTCCAAAATCCATCAAGGGATGTTGATATAGATGAAATCAAAACTATTTGAGAGAAATATCTCTTTCAATTTTGAAATCATTTAAAAATATCATAATTATAAAACAAAACATTTATTTAGAAAATATTCATATAATCTTGTAAGGGAATGTTTTAAGGTGTTATAATGGTGGAAAGTGGGTGCACCTTTTGTATATGTTAAGAAAACACTATTACCTTAATTCGTCGAAAAGGTCATAAAGTACCTTGTTTGGAATAAAGGTGTAAATATTCCATTAATTTTTTTATAAAAATTCAAAAAAGGGTATAAATGACTTTAACCCATATTATAGGGAAACGTAAAATTGATTTTAATAAATTTTTATGATACAAGTATGTGGGTGATAGTGAAGTCTCAGTTGATACTTATGTATAAACAAACTCAGATAAATAATGAGATTGTAAAATTAACCCATACCTAATAATTTTACTATGTTGAGGGTAGTTCAACCTCTTTTATAATTGTGAAATAATTTTTATTATATTATAAAAGAACCACATACATAAATTAGATATCATATATCATCTTCTAATATTTCATTGTTAATGATATTTCAATAAAATCATTGTTTCAGGTGTTAACTGATTCATTCACTTTTATATGTTTTTTGAAATAAGTAATTATTGTTATGAATTGAATGCATTTTATTCTTATACATAATGATGTTATGTTCTTTAAAATTATTTTTTAGTCACAAAATCCAATTTATTCTAGAATTGTTATTATGGAGAATGATTCTAACCGTGCTCAATGAGATGGTAATCTATACGTATACATGATGGAAAATATCATTCTATTGATGGTGAAATCATATTTATTTGTGTATTATATCATATATAAAGAATAATTAACATATTATAATTATAATTTACATCAATTATACTAATTATTTTACCCATCCAAATAATGATGTGTTGAATAACCAACTACACCACGACGTGGAGACCGTAACTCGTACGTACGCAAGTATGGTGACTTTTTCATTCATAGGAAGGATAGAATATTGAATAAGGATTCATCGTATTTATAATAACATCAAAGATAGTATATTGTACTAGGGTTATTATTTTCTTATTTAAACAACAAAGGAATAGTACGGGGAAGAAGAAAAGATCATTTAATGTGGTGATGAAATTATTACCTCTTCTTCGGGTGCTTCCTTTTGATTTGATCAAAAAGGATCCATATGATGGATGTATGATCAAATTAAGGTATCTAGGTTAAATTTAGGGTATTTGGGAGGATATTTAAGTAGGGGATAGCTGATCTAAATGGCATTGGTGGTGTGATTTTGATAGAAGTGGAAGTACCCTTTTATAAGAGATGTGAATTTCACTTTAGGAAATGAATGAAATATTAATTTATTATACAATAAAATTAGGTTTATAATGGCTCAAAAATGATTTATTTAGGGGATAATGTGAGACTGGGTCTAAAAACTCTCAACCAGTAGGTTTTAGACAGGTTTAAGTCACCATATTAAACTTATCTTTTAGATTTAACTCTTAGTTAAATAGTTTAACTTTTATTATGTATTCTTGTATTATTATAATAAATGGTTAATAACCATACTAAAAACCCAATAGATTCCCAATTGGTTCATTATTGAAATATATAATCTTATATATTTCGTTTTGATGGTCCTTATATTTTTAGGAATATTATTTCAATTAATAATATTTTTTTATTAAAAAAACTCATTTATGTAATTTTGGAACTATTTAGTCATTGGATTTTGTGAAAGTAAAAAAATTGAATACTTAGAAAAAATAAAATAAATTAACAATAACATGTCATATTAACATATAAAATTTGAGGAATGTATCAGAAGTTTCAGTTTAAATTTATTTGGATGTTTATAATATCAATTCTTTTATTATTCCATTAATAATGTAATTACTGTATCATCATTGTGTCATAAATAAATATAATTATTTATTGTATAAAAATAATAAATGAAATACCAGTATGTCAGAAATATTTTTATATTTCTAAAAATTATTTATAGTCGAAATTATCTTATGTATAACCCTATATTGAAATTATTTTCGTTACTATATTTTGAATTTAACAGTTCCAATACTTCTTTAATCGAAATAATAATACATGTCATAATCTAATAAAAGAGGATAAAAATGATAATATTTTATTCCTAAATTTGATATCTGTCTAAATACATTTATCCGATATAATTATGACTTGTGATAAGGTAATTATAATATCAATTTCACCTTTAATTACCCTATTTATTTTTAACCGTGTTAAATAAAAATCAAAAGTAACTAATCAAATAAAATTCATCCTACTGAATAAAATTTTACATACAAATGTAAAACTTGTCTATTTTATTTTTTAAATTAAATTTATAGATGGTCTAAAATTATGTTTTATGAAAATTTGCAAATGTGCATAAAAGAAGGGTAAAAGATGATAAAAAGTTAAATAAAATTTTATACATCTAATCTTATTATAAAATTACTCCAATGAATTACATTGAAATAATACATATATTAAATATCTATTTTTACTTAATATAAATTTAAATAAAATAAATAATAATTTAAATAGAAATACAGTTAAAAAAATGCAGTGTTTTTCATTATTCATCAAAAATAGAATGTTTTCATTAAAATACAAAAAATTTACCCTAAGCTTATTTTGATATTCCAAATCAAAAAATGAAGTCCATTTTAAAAAATATAATTTATGAAATTTCAATAATTGGGTATTAATATTCATAATGTCTAGTTTGATTGGATGTGGTGTGCTAGAACTCAATGTTGCGTATAGCACAAACTATTTCATTATTAAAAGAGAAACATACCGTGGAATCATGGGGTGTTACATTCTTCCATCCTAAATATAATTGTATCCTCTAAATTACTAGAATATTAATTTATAAAAATATTCAGGTGGTTCATCATCGTAAGTTCCATGGGGTCCCACATTGCATCTTCCATCTAATAGTTTCTTCAAAGAACTTTTAATAGGCGAGTAGTTCAGTTTCTCAACACTTGTTTTCTAGTATCAAGAATATTGATAGGCTCTTCACAATAAGAGAGATCAGGTTATAGTTATATTTCTTCATTGGTGAGTACATGCGTAGGGCCAGACAAGTATTTTCTCAATAGTGATTCTTGGAACACATCATGAACATTGGAGAGACTTAGAAGCTTTGCCAAACCATAAGCTACAACTCCAATTCATTCTAGGATTTCAAAATGTCTGATATACATGGGTCATAATTTACCCTTATTATAGAATTGTGTAAAACTTTTCTAGGGAGAGACCTTCAGGAAAACATGATATCCAAATTGAAATTCCAAATCATTCATTCGGTTATATTCATAGCTATTTTTTCAGCTTTGAGATTATTTTATGTGGTTTGGATAATCTTCACCAATTCCATTTTTACCTGAACATGTTCTGAGCCAACGAGCTATCTTCCAATAACATTATCCATACAATTTGGTGTGAAACAACTCTTTCTATATAAAACTTCATATGGTTCCATATGAATACATGAATGGAAGCTATTGTTAAAATAAAATTCTACCATTGGTTAATATTCTACCCACATACCTTTAAATTCATGTGAGAAAGATATCAACATGTCTTCTAAGGTTTGAATAGTCCTTTATAATTGTTAATCAGTTTGTGGGTGGTAGGCAGTACTCAAACGAAGTTCTGTATTTAGGGCCTTCTGAAGACTATTCCAAAATCTTGATGTTGAATACGGATCACAATCAGAAATAATCGATAGGGGTAGTCCATGAAGTCTTACGAATTCATTAATATATATTCATGCTAATAATTAATGTGGTAAATATAGTATTATAGTAAGAAAATGTGCTAACATAGTAATATAATCAACAATGATGCGTATTGAATCATTCCTTCTAGTAGACTTTGGTATCCCCATGAAAATATTAATCATAATATCATCCTATTTCAACTCAGGTATGGGAAGAGGATTCATGAATCCTATTGGATGTTGTCTTCCAGACATCACCTATTAAAAAACCATACATCTTCACACATATTTAGAAATATCCCTCTTCATGTTGTCCCACCAAAAACATTCCTTCAAATATCTATAAATCATAGTAATACCATAGTGTATATAGAAATTAGAGCTATGAGGATCATCCAACAATTACCTTTTGAGATATTTTATGTCAGGAACACAAATTACCTACCCAAATGTCAAAACCCCATCTTCATATATGAAGTCAGTCAATATCACATCATTGACAACATTAATTTTCTTTTGAAACTCTTCATCATCAGTCTAAAATTTTTTTATCCTTTCTACTAAATATTGTTTAGAAACCATTTGAAAATGTTTTTATGTTTCAACATCCATGATTATTCCCATATCCATATTTACTAGATCTATGAACAGTAGATCCCTTCCAAGTCTCAACTTGTTCAAAACATCATGATCCTTTCTTCTCAAATCATCTTCCACCTTATTTTCTTTCCCTGGGTGGTAGTGTATAGTGTAATCATAATCTCTGAGTAGTTAAATCCATCTCATTTGCCTCATGTTGAGTTATTTCTATGAGAAACTATTTATAAAATTCTTTTCATCAGTATATATCTCATATTTTCTCCATATATATAGTTTCTCTATTTCACCAATGAAAAGATTACATCTTCTAGCTCAAGATCATGAGTGAGATAGTTTTTTCATGAGCTTTTCAATTCTGTGGTGCATAGGAAATAACTATATCATTCATCAAAAATACACAACCATGTCCTTTTTTTGAAGCATAACTATAAATAACAAACCCATCATTCCCTGGTGGTAGAGATAGGATACGAGCATTGAATAATCAATACATCAATTCATGAAAACATTTTTCACACTATTTTTCCCAAAAAAAATTCACACATTTACGTGTGATATTGGTTATTGGGTTAGCCAATCGTGATAAATTATGGATGAAAAGCCGATAATAACCTACTAAAACAATAAATTTGAGTACCTCGGTTATACTTGTTGGTGATGTCCATTCTTGGATTGACTTGGTATTTGAAGGATTGACAATGAATACATCCTTACAAACAATATGTCCAAGAAAATAAATTTCCTGAAGCCATAATTCACACTTTCTAAACATCCCATATAGTTCATTTCCTGTGAGGGTTTTGAGAATAGTGCACTTGTAATTTTCATGATCTTCATATTTTTTTTAGTATACCAACTTATCATCAATAAATACTGATAAAAATTCATCACGATATTACTTGAAAACTCTATTCATTTGATCCCTGAAGACAGATGGTGCATTTGTTAGTCCAAAAGGTATTATTGTAAAATCTTAATGCCCATACCTAGTACGAAATGTAGTCTTCAGAATGCCTTCCATATTCACAGAAAACTGATGATTTCCAGATCGAAGGTAAAATCATAAAAAAATATTGAGCTCCATGATGTTGAATATAATAAATCATCAATTCAAGGTATATGAGAATTTTTCATTATTGTTATATAATTTATCTCCATGTAGTCAATGGACAACCTCAAAGATAAATCTGTCTTCATAAAACAATGATTAGGGTATCTCATTGGAGAAACCGTAGGGTGAATAAATCCATTATTACTCAATTACTCTAGTTTTTTTTTATTTTCACTAATTCAAATGTGGCCATACTATAAGTGGTATTATAAATTGGCCTTGAACAAAGAATTAGGTCAGTGGAAAACTAAATTTCTCATTCTAGAGGATGTCCAAGTAAATACTCTGGAAACACATCAACATCTTCTTGAATAATAGGTACGTCCACTATTTGAACATTCCTTTCTTCATGTATAGTTATTTTACTATTTCCATCCCCAATAATTAAATTTAGTAGAGATATTAGGGGTAGATCTAGGTAAGAATCATATAGTTATGTTTCTACTCTAAAGATAAGGTACATCTTATCATCATCTAAAATTGTAACCTCCTTATTCTTACAATTAATTTTTTCATCATGTATAGAAATAAAATCCATACAATGGGTTATATAAAATTATATCATGGGTATAATGATGATATCAGCAGATAAATTAAATTTATATTCCATAATGGGAACTCATTCAATAAAAATTGATGTAATGATACTTTTCATAGATTTTTTTATGAGAACTCCCTTGTTAAATAAAATTAAAAATATCTAATTGTCTTAGAAAACTAGAAAGATATAAAACAATGTGATGATATAGAATCAAATTAAGCATTATATAAATTTTAGGAAACCATTAAATTACATTCCATGACATCATTAAGAGATTCAACATTAGCAGTAGTGATAACATAAGCTTGGAAATTATCCCATGACCATTTCTAAGGTATGTTTCATTGGCTCTTAGGACATTAATTTGCATAATTTTTCATTTCTCTACAATAGTAGCATTCAAAATTGATAGAATATTTTTTTCCCTTGCAGTCACAATCTTGGGGACCATTTTCACCACACTTGTAACAGAGTCTCATTCCCATCAAGGAAGTGCCATGATGTTTCATCACACATTTAATGTAGGATTGAAATTCAACTTTTCCTCTATTCTCTTTATTTCCATTTCTCGAGTATTCAACAAATCACTTCTTATCTTTCTTTTCATTTAAAGTTGTAAGACATAGAGAATTAATTTTCTGTATTGATGGAACATGATACAGTATCTTCGTACAATGAGGAAGATTGTGAGACTAATTTTAATGGAGATATGGTTTTAACCTATCCAAGAAACCATAAATATCACACCTTCGGTTACATTTATAATATTCTACATGATTTTATAACCTTGTAAATATATCGTCATACTTTTCAAAATCTGCACCCTCGTTTTACCCCAGACTCTGAAATTGTCTTTCCATATCTACTCGATGGCCACGAGGAACGTGTTTTTCTTAGAAAATATCTTTAAACTCCCTCAATTGCAAATTTGATATTTATTCACCCCAATCTTTGTTTCAAATTAATGACCACAACATATCTAAATCTCACATGAGGTCATAAACTTATATGAAAACCTATTCCCTTTCTATACTTTCAAAAGTATGTAAACTTTTCTCTAAAAAACTCATTCATTTTAAGCTACAAATGGATTTCTCCTCCCATTAATTTTTTTTGATATTTTACTCATGAAGAGGTCTAACATTGATCCAACACATTGTGGATTAGAGTGATCTATATAGGTAAGGTTATTATTCATAACCTGCTTGAGTTGACCTTGGGTTGTAATATGTTGTTCATCACCGTTTTAATCACCAGAACCAAAATAATTATCTTGAGTATTATTGAAATCCCAACATGGATTACATGCATTGATACTATTTCCTTTCCTTCTACTAGGGTCTATTTCTAAACAATGGAATGCACTATATTATTTTATAAATTGCAATACATAATTCCAAACTAGTAAAATACCTAACATAAATTGAACAGTTTATGCATATAATCCATATTAAAAAAAATGTGTTCTCTTTGGTGATGTATTTACTCATAAATCCATCATAATGGATTGTAATGAAATTTTGAATTATCCAATGCATCTCCCCAAAGATTTTCTTAACCTAGAGTGCAGCAAGGCCTGTTGTCACGTACTAGGATAGCCCAGGTTAAACCCCAATCTCCATGTTAGGGTCATAACCCCTAGGTACATCTTTTCTATAGCTGACTCTACCACTTCATATCTATAAAAGGATGTATTTATTAGAAAAATCACATAATCTATACATTACCAAAATTATGGGCAGTTCTTCTATATTAATCCCCAATGTTTATCATAGGGTAATGTCCTATTAACTGTGTTTTTCTAAATCTAGTTTCCAAGGATTGTAACAAAAATCCTTTAATACCAACTTTAATACCCCGACCCGAATTACCCAGAGTCTGTACATTATTATATAACATTTTCATGATCACAAGAGACAATGTCTCGAAAGACCGATTAGTTTAGTATCCTTGAAGGTACAAGATAAATTCATATGTTTTACATTGTATCATGAAATAAAAAAATAGAATTGTGTATTCTTTGAACACACTTAGATCCCTTAGAATATTCCTTCAAGATAATCATAATATACTTCTTCACATCCTATAAAAGTAAAACATACGAATGGGGTGATCTCAAGTACTCGGTAATGATAACAATATAGAAGAATCCAACATAAATCAGAATAAACATTTAAGGAAATTTATATGATTAAATAAAAATCCTTTTAAACTTAATCATCATCAAAATATGGAAAAGATAAGTCAAATAATTAAATTTAATTATTCACATGGATATTTTTCTGGTGGAATAATCACATGTAATATCAATAGATAATTTCCTAATGATGGAATGCATAATTTTAGACATCATAACCAGATAGTCAAGTCTTAGTTTCAAGACAACAAATAAGATTTTGTCAAGGCCTTGTTCCAAGAAAATAGTTTGTCTCATGAGGCCTACCGATGCATCGAGGAGCTATAGCAGGCTCCACACATCATTACAAAGTATAATGCATTACTCATATAAAAAGTTTGATAGCTAACACAATCATTTGTATTAAAACTAGCATAAAAATTGATATTTGTTTAACCATAAAGCATGAATTTTATAATTATAATACATCCACAGTCAAACATATCACAAAACCATCAATACAATATGGAATATTGTATTATAATGAATCATCTTCAAACAAGTGTAAAATCCATCAATAGATTTTGTCATAGAATAAATCAAACTATTCGATAAGAAATATCACTATTTATTCTGAAATAATATAAAATTCACATAATTATTAAAGAATAATTTTTTTTAAATTAACCATATAATCTCTTAAGGATCCATAGAATGTGTTATAATATTGGAAAATGGCCACACCCACCATATAAGTTAAAAAAACATTTTTACCTTAATTTTTAGAAAAGGTCTTAAAGTACGTTGTTTGGAAAATGATGGAAATATTCCTTTCAAATAATTTTATAAAAAGTCAAAAAAAAGGTTTAAATTACTTTAAATCATATTATAGGAAATAGTAAAAAAAATTATCATATTTTTTTAAGAAACACAGAAGTGGATGACAAAAAAGCCCCACTTGATACTTACTTATAAAAATCCTCAGATAAATAAAGAGATTGTAAAACTAACCACTACCTTATACATATCCTTAGTTGGGGGTAGGTTAACCTCCTGTATAATGGTTAATTAATTGTGATTTAATTAAACAAGAACCACATACATAAATATTATATCTTATATGATTTTTAAAATTTCTTTATTAATGATATATCAGTAGTATCAATTGTTTCATGTGTTAACTGATTTGTTTTCATTTATATGTTTTGTTTTGTAATTCATGTTTTTTATGGATATTAAGTATTTAATTTATTTCAAGAATGATATTAAGATCATAAAAATTGTTTTTAATTATAAAATGAAAATTATTATTGAATGGTTGTTGTGGGGAATGAATCTCATCGCGCTTGTGGAGACAGTAACCCATATGTATGCACGAGCGACATTATCATTATATTGATGGGGAAATATTATTTAATTGGATATTATATCATATATACAAAATAATTAAAATATTATATATATTATTTACATCAATTATTCTCATTATTATAGCCAATCCAATAATGTAGTGTTGAACAACAAACTACACAATGACGTGGAGACGGTAAGTCGTACACACATATGTATGGTGACTTTTTCATTCATATGATAGATAAGATAATGAATATAGTTATAACATATTTATAATAACATCATAGTATTTTGAAGTTACTTGAGTTATTATTTTCTTATGTAAACAACAACGAAAGAGGGAGTGGAAGATGAAAATAAATTTGAAAGAGGTGATGAAATTATTATCTCTTCTTTAGCTGGTTTCTTTTGATTTGATCCAAAGGTCTCTATAGGTTGGAATTCTATTCAATGTAAGGCCTTTTGGTTGAAGTGAGGGTAGTTGGGGGATATTGTTTTAGGGTTTTTCCGAGCCAATAGTCTTTGTAGGTGTGATTTTTATAGAAGGGAAAGTACCTTTTTCTAAGATAGATTAGGGTCACTTTAAGAAAAACATCAATTTTTAATTTATTAAATAATTATAATCCATTTATAATGGCTCTAATAGAATTTATTTCTAGGATAAGGTGGTTCTTGGGTTAAGAAAAGATCGAACAATAGATTTTATATTGGTTCAGGTCACTATATTAACCTTATCTTTTATATTTAACTCTTAATTACATAGTTTAACTTTTACAATATATTCTTGTATTATTATAATAATTGGGTAATAATCATATTTTAAAAATCCAAGAAAAACCCAAGCGGTTCATTATTGAAATAATTAAGATAATATATTTTTTTTGGCTGAAAAATATATTTTTAGGAATATTATTTCAATTAATAATGTTGTATTTGTTTTAAAAACTCATATATGTCAATTTTGTCACTATTTAGTATTGCATATTTTTGTAAGAAAAAAACATTGATTACATAGACAAAAAATAAAGTAAATTAATTATAACATGTCATATTAACCTGTGAAATTATTTTAATCCATCAAAATTCTCAATTTACATTTATTTAGATATTTATAATATCAATAATTTTAATCATTCATCGATAAGGTAATTACAACATCATCATAGTGTCATAAATAAATTTAATTATCTAATGTCTAGAAATTATAAATAAAATAAAATTAAGTAGGAAAAATTTTTATATGTCTAACTAATATTTATAGTTGAAAATTTTATCTTTATAACCCTATATTAAAAATTATTTAGTTACTAAATTTTTTTTACAATTTTAACTCTTCTTTAAATAAAATATTAATAAATGTCCTAATCTAATCCAAGTGGATAAAAATTGATCATATTTTATTCATGTGATTTATTTGAGTCTAAATAAACTTATCCAATATAATTTGTACATGTGTTAGGGTAATTATAATATCATTTTCCCTTTAATTTCCCTATTTAATTTTAACCGTGGTAAATAAAATTCAACAGTTACTATTCACCAAAAATTATTTTCATCTTATTGAACCACATTTTACTTATTGATGTTAACTATGTCTCTCAGATTTTTGAAATTAAATTTATATAATTGGTAAAATTACTTTTTTTCAAATTTGCAAATGTGCATAGAATTTGGGTAAAAGAAATTAAAAACATCAATAAAATTTTGAAGATATAATCATAATATAAAATGAAACAAATGAATTACATTGAACTAATATTGGTATTATGTATCACATTTTACATTAAATAAATTTATATAAAATAAATTTATATAAAATAAATAATTTTTTAAATAATTTTTTTTTAAATTATTACTCAATTCTTTTAACTATTCCTAACAAATTTAAAGTTTTTAGAAAAATACCAAAAAATTAACCTTAAGATAATTTTTATAGTTTGAATCAAAAATTGAAGTCCAATTTTTAAAAAATAAAATTTATAAAATTTCAAAAAGTGGGTATTTCAATTCATAATGGCTAGTTGTATTGGTCGTGGTGTTATAGAACTCAAAGTTCAATATAGCGCAAGATATTGTATTATTCAAAGAGAAACATATCATGGAATCATTGGGTGTTACAAAATCATTATATAGTTATCCTTCTTGTGGACTTTCTTCCTCATAACAAAATGGATTTCCTTGCATAGTAACTTCCTTGTTTGGGTGGTTTTTATTCTATTATCACCCACTTCCCAGAGGATTTCATATAAATATACACTTCATTTTATGGGGACATTGTTTATTGCACGAGATGGACATAAAAAATACCTTTAAACCCCAAAAATTAGTGTTAGAATTTATATATCTACTTCAATACATTAATTCATATAGGATTTTTTGGGTAAAATAGTTGGTACATATATTTTAATTACTATTGAACAATGTAATACATCACCATAAAAGAATAATAGAAGATCTAAATGACTCATTGTGGAATATAACGTACCATGTATGGTGTGATTATGAGTTTATCTACACCATTAAACTATATTTTATAATAGGTATTGAGTTTGGATATAATCCCAAACTCCCAAATAAATTTTATAAAATATTGGTTATGATATTCAATAGGTAAATTGCGTTGAAGATTTTGATCATTTTAAAATGATCATTCTCCTAGATAATTTCAAATTCATTGAATTTCTCAATGGCATCTCAATTATACATCATCATGTATACATATCTCTAAATACTCAAGTAATAAATAATGGTTATTATGTAAGAATACCCACCTCTATCTTCTTCTATAAAATGTTCACACACATCCATGTCTAACAGTCATAGATTCCCTATGACCATTTCACCATATCCATCAAATAGTGGTTTGATCATTTTTCATTTTAAACAAGATTGTCATATTCCATGTTTTTTAGCTCATAACAATATAAATAACCATATTGATAGAGGATTCTTAGAGTATTTTTATTTATCTTTCTAGAATAGTGATTCAAGAGTTATTTTTTTTTGGTTTAAAAGAATGGATTCATTTTCAGTATAGAATATTTGGTTTTCATAATTTCAGACATAAATAAAGTTATTTAGTTCTCCCATATAATTAAAAATTATATATTTGAAAATTAATTATTCATTAATTCCATATTTTAAAATAAAACAATACATGTTAAGGAAATAAATAGATATGTTTTTCAATATAACTCTTGGATATAAAATATTCCATCAAACCAATATCATTCCTTCTTGAATAAAATGGTTTTATTATTCTATATCCAAGTCATTTAGTTCTTCTTAATTAGCTTCCCAAATATTAACCCGTCCTATAATGCCTTTCGAAATCTACTAGGTTCTTATTATTAGATATGTGTGTGTGTGCTACTGTGTGAAAACCAAAAAATATATCTAATTTCCAATGTTTATATGTTTAATTATTAAAGTCGATAATGAATGGACATTGTGTTTCTTATTTTTTATAGGATCATTTTCCCTTCCCGTTTCTCATATTTCAACATGAAAATTGTTTTAATTAATTTTACATTCCTTACATTTTGATATTATTTTGATTGGAAGAATGTTTCATGGGAACATTGGATACACAGTGAGTCTTCACCCCCTTTTTCTTGTTCTTCGATTTCTTATTCACAATCAGGTTTTTCTATTTTTTATTCCCCATGTCCCTATCGACATCAAAAAGGTGAGAAAGATATTCTAAAAGATTTTTCACAAAATATTTCATGTTGTAATTCACAATATAACTATATAAATATCTATTTAATGATGATATAATGAGATATATGTGTAAATCATATATGAATTTAATTCCAAGGGTTTTTAAGAACTCAATGTATTTAATAAACCTGACAACATGATTCCATGTTGGGACTGGCTCCCCAAGAATTCATGTACATAGTTCATAGAAGATATCATATCTCTTATTTTAAAATCTCTTGATTGAGATCTTGATGGTGAGACATCATTTTATATACATCTGCAACCTTATGTTCATTTTAATGGACACTGGATTGGTATGAAATCATGATCATTTGAAATATAAATTATCATATAAATGTTTCATACATAGAGAAAATTTTCCCCCACTAACATCATTAGTATATTCTTTAAAATATTGATTTTCCAACAAATATAATTTCATTTCATGGTGTATAATAATTCCCAAGAATATTTTTCATTCATGAAATTTTATGAGATGTTTGTACATTATATGAATGTATCATAGTGATATAGTTGATGCAATAATGTCATTTCTAAAACTATGAATAAAAGAATTTTAGTATATAATATAATAACATTAGATAATAAATATCAAATTGTATAATATTTTAATATTTTAACAAATCCTAACAACCCTCTTCATATGTTTTGAAATATCTTGTTACATGGATTTTTACTGGGAAATATCCAGATTTCCCTTAACATAACCAATAAATTTGTATAAAAATCAATTTAAATATTTTTAATTAGAATTATCTAGTCAATTGCATTAGATTATAGTTTCTTTATCTGCTGTGTGTACTCCCTAATCTTGAAATAATTAATTTGGATTTCTTAAAAACTTTTCTTCTAATTTGAATTGTATCTCAATGAGGTAATCAAACCATATAGTGAACTAGATTAATTTGACACAAAACTCAAAATATAGATGCCTCAAAATTTGAAAGCACCCCAACAGAGGTTATTCAAGAATGTTGAACTATTGTTCGATTCCTACTGATGTATTGGATGGTTATTCTAAAATAATATATATGATTGAGTGATTTTAATCATTATATTAAAATTCCAATTTTATCATTATTTTTTATTGATATTAAAATGTGGAATTTACAAATATATTAACTATATAATAGATAATACATATTAATATTCCAATTTATTTTATTAATATATTGTAATATTATTAATTCGTTATATCATGTGATTGTGATGAACATCCACAGTTAAATTTAACATGAATCATGATATAGATAAAATTATATGATTGGTATGATCATTAAATTTCACTAATTGTTAGTCCTTATAGTATATGATAAAATACAAATTAATATATGGAAAACTCTTTCAATAAATAATTTTATAGTTATATAGTTTTCAACATGTCCACCAATGTACCTCTTATAATTGGTTTTCCTAGGCTCCATGAATAAACATCATGTATTGACATGGGATGTCCATCTACTCTATAATAATTTGATTGATTTCTAATTTAGTATATTCCTAATTATTAACATAAATTTAATGGGATATAAAGCCTTGTAATCATGCCTAATTGTTCACCCTCTACAAAGTCTAAAGAGGTCTTTGCTTTAAATAATAAATTGAGGATTTGGCCCTAATCATTAAAGAATACATTTAATTTTTTATTGCATGAATATTAATCCATTAATAAAATATTTACATGATATGTATTTTTAAAATGATAAATAATTTATTATACATTTTTATTGTATATAATGATTCACATGTTTTGTATGATTCAATGTTATGTAGAATAAAATATTTCTTGATGATGATTGGGTAGTATAACAAATTATTTTTAAAATTGTTTCCATGAAGAAAAATAAATTCTTTTTATAATCTTGATACACATCATGTATACTCTTTGGTCACGTATATGTGGAAAACACATAGGGATTGTTTATGTTTTTCTATAGTGAAAACTAATGGATTACACTACATGGAAATGGTAGAAATTTCATTTAATATCTTAGTTACATGGTCACCTATCATGTAGGTAAATTTTTTAAACATTTATCTCGTCTTTAACTAAGGGAATACATGTTATGTACAGAAGTAACATATTATGTCATCCCACTAACGCTACACCATCCCATCCTAGAAAATAAATTTTTTATTAAATACGCACCATGTCTAATATATTCACGTACATTGAATTAAATATGAATTATTTCTGGTGTTTTCTTGGTTAATTAAACATGGGTAAACAACATGTACAAGTAAGCTAAACACCATGTACTATTGTTTAATCCATATATAATCCTCAAAATCTATATATGTGTTCATTAAATGATCTTATTTAATAATTAAAACATTTATTGATTATGTTTTTTGGAAAAATATATAGAAAATAACATCTCATGATTCATAAAAAATAAAGATTAAACTCGAGTTGAAAACTAATGATAAATATGTTAACCATTATATGATATGTGAATTATAATAAATAATTATGATACGACTCTGAAAAAACCATGAAGTTTTTGGGTACTAAAGATGAAATATTTTGGTCATGTATAATTCACATATTAATTATTATTGATAAATAATATGAGATGTGTGTCAATGTTAATTTTGGCAACCAAAATAATTGAATCCACGATTAATTGACATGAGAAATTCAAAAATAAAATGTGAGATCATCATATAATGATTTATAATTAAATTATTGATGGTAATTAATTTACATATTATGAATTATTTATTTAATGATGAATCAAACAACATCACTACAATTTATTGACACTCTGTAGTAATAATCATGAGTACATTACATATATATGTGATCTACATTTGTACCATGAACCTCTAAGTATAAACATAAGAATATCCAAGTTGTAGCAGGATAGATCATAACACACGAACCATTTATTATTTTTCACTATGATATTCTAGTCAATGAAGGATTCTCTTTAATCTATCCATAATAATGAGTTTTGGTATATAAGGATCACTCTTTGTTCTTATGTTTATTCTTAGAGATGAGATATCTATTCATGGAGAGGATTATTAAGAGTCGTTCTTTAAAAAAAGGGCCTACATAATGATTCATTTAATATTATTCAGTTTTAATAGTACAAATGATAGAAAATATTTATTTCACATACACCCACATTATTTCCATAATACCCATTGAACCCCATATATATTAGAATAATTTATTATTTTTTTTGACATGAAAAAATCATGTGAACGAATTAGATATTAATTATCAAAATAATATTTAATATATATTATTTAATAAATATTATTTCTTACCTAACCATTCTTATCCAACTTCAATTTATGTTAAGTTTTTTTGAATCCTAGAATAATGACTCTTTTTTTAATAAATAAATATCATTAAATTATTCACCAACAAATACATAAATATTATCTTCAGTAAATATAAAAATATTTTTTTAAACATTCTAGTCACAAAAAATGCTCTTGAATAAATCGATATAAAAAATATGTCATCTATAAAGAGAAATATAAATATTAAATCATATCTGAGAATAATATATATTGAATTTTAAAAATTTAAAATAGTGTTAATATTTTAAGGAATATCATGATATAATTATTGCATGACCCTTTAAGCTTATTTTTCAATTTAATTAAATGGATTCACAGAAATTCTAGGGATAGAATATAAAAAAACACCAATTCACCAATTGAGAAATAAATTGAATTTTCAATAACATAAATCCCCATACGGATACATATTGTGTAGAAAAATATATTTATCATTATAAATTAAATCATTAATTTTTTTTACAGTTTTACCAACTTATATTCTTAATGTATCATTCTTTGACATTGTAGAAATAAACACTACCAAAACACACCAGGGTTATGGATTTATTTTTGTGGTTTTATTTCCATCAATGAGTCTGACATATCAACATTCTTAAAAGAGTAGAATGGATAAATCCCTTCATTCATTATTCATAATTCCAATATTACTCAAGAATAACATAATTAATCCTATCTCACTAAAACAATAAATTAAAAATTATTTTTTTTGACACTTGTACTTTTATCTAAGTACCATGTATAAATATTGTAACATTAACATTATTAAAAACTAATTTTACTTTTACATTGAAAATAATTATCGTTCCATAACATATAATAATTGAATCTTTCATTCAATATTCATTATTTATTATTAAATCTTCGTGTAATTAAAAACTATTAGTTTAGTATAAGATACCAAAAATAGAAATAATTTTAAAATGATTTAATTTATCATTATGTTCAGCGGAAACCTGATATAAATATTTTTTTAAGACTCAAAATTGATCAACTATAATCAATAAACATTGTAACTAGATTTAATGTTTTTCCCACACCTAATATATGAATGACCATATCCTGACCGCTTAGAGAATTCCCCTTATAAAAATAATGATCATGTAAATAATTAGTTATTGTATTGTGATACATATATATGTCACAAACATGATATCTAATATCTAAAAATTAATATCTATATATTAAATTTATTGATGAATATTCATGGAATAAGTGTATTTTTTTGTTCATATTTTCACTGTAGTTTTTATTCCAATGGATTATATTACCACATGTGAAGAAAATAGCCCCCAAATCAATGATCTCTCTATATCTCTTTAACATTGGTTTTTAAGATTGACATTCTAAAAGAACATTTACTGTTTTATTTTTCTTAGTTAGATTTTACATTTTTATTAATGATCACTATATGAAGTAAATATTTTTCTTTCATTAATCCTTTATCTTAAAAGAGAAGCATAACAAAAAAAATTCAATGATTATACTCTATATTGATCATTTTGTAATTCTCAAGGAATCATTAGGAAATGGGTTACAAGAATGAGGGTATAAGATGTATTGAATATTTTGGATTCAATATTAATCAATCATTCAATTTATATATTGTAATTTTAATCATAATATCATAACTTTTATACATCATATTCCCCATTCATGCTTCTGTAAAATGAAACAATATTGTATTATAATACTAATATTACTATTGTTTTCACTAATAACAGAAAAATTAATGTTAAATCATTTTCTAAATATCAAATTGTTTATCCATAAACTCTTATAAGATTAATTTTAACCATCTCTTAATTCTAGAAGTAGGATAAGTGGTTCTGACATAGAAAATTTTATTTTTTATCGTAATAGTATAGACACGATTTTATACTTCTCTTGAACATTACTGTTAACTATAAATTTTTATTAGAAAAATATTCATCAAAATAAATTTCTCCTCTATTATCCCTTATTTAAGAAAAATAATTTTTATAATACCATTACTTATCATTTTATTACTGATTTTTAGATTTTACAGATTAATAGATAATTAAATTTCACTAATTGTTTTTATCAAATTCTAGAAATCTGAATCGATGATATCATAATATTAATTTGATTTAGTATTGTAGTGGAAAGGATCTTACAACCTCTCTTTGTATCCTGAGATCTATCATCAGCACTAATTCTTGAGATTAATGTAGTATTTTTTCGGCCCATGCATACTAACAGATGGATATATGATCAATTATGTGTAGTCTCATATCATAGAATTCACTCATTTTATTCCTCAACAAATTACATATAATGTTAAAAGAACCATGCTATTCATAATTAAATTTTCATAAAAGTATTTATGTGAAACTATAACATTGAAATTAATACCCCAGTAGTAAGATAAACTCTCAACTAAAGATTATGTGAACAACAAACATATGATTGTTTCTATACACTAGTGATATAAACATTTTTTGACATAATTCATATCTAATATATTTTTGTTTTTCATTTTTTTTGAATTAAATCCAATTATTTATATCTTTATTATTACTGTTTTATTCAACTCACAAAATTAATAACGAATAAATAGAATATATTCACCTAACATGTTAATTTATTTTATTTATCTATACTTATTATATTTTTTATGTGATTGTGAATGATCCATAAATAGTTAATAATTCATAATAAAATAAACAAACAATAACTTGATATTTTGTTGTTCTTATAGGTTGTAACATCGACCAGTTGATAGATTAATGGAGAACCTAGGTAAACACCTTGTGATGTGCACTGTCTCAAGTTACTCCACCCATTAAATGCTCATTCATTACTCATGTTTTATTTTTGCATGGCCTCTCCAGTAAAACTACATCATCATAAACACATATATTTTTCAATTAAAACTCATGAATATAAAATGGTAACGTGGAATTTAGAAATAAAATTTATAAAATAATATATGTACACATGTGAAATTTTTAAATTTAAGGATTTTTGGATGATACATATATAATCATCATGGAAAAAACTAATTTTATAAAATTTAAATTCAATAACTAATTAAATAAAAAAATTACCAAATATGTATGGGTAAATATTTCATCATGATCAGACAACATGTAATATAAAATTCACATGAAAAATATAAATTTATAAAATTCAAATTGAGGGGCATTTAACTTCATTGAGATCGCATATAATTAATTTAAATTAATTATCTATTTGTCTCATGATACATAAATTAATTTTATTAAATTATAAATAAATAAATTTTATTTGAAATTTTTAATATTTTTCATGTCTAGTTATATATTGAATAAGTCCAAATATTGTTAAATAATGTGCGTGGAATGCCTATTGGGGTGAGTCATTGAGATTTGAACTGACAGGAACTAAATCCGCATTGTGTGACTCTCTTGTGAGATGAGTTTGATGTAGTATAGTTGAACCAAATAGTTGATATAGGGAATAGAAATGGTGTCAGAAGTTGGTAACTACAAATATATATATAACATAAAAAATTATCTATTTGGTAACCCACCCACATGGTTGGGAGATGGAAAGACAACCCCATGAAATGGTGGGAAACATTACATATAACTATATGTTGGCATTGACATAATTTTTTTTAAATTTATTGTTTTTATGTAGTTCATTTTGTCTTAAATAGAGAATAATATTACCAATAAATCCTTAAGAGTGATATATACATATATATATATTTTCTCTTATAGTTATATAGTTGGGGGTTAACACAATTGGTAAAGGAGCCCTATAATTTTACATCGGAGCCATGTTAAAATCTAGATGGGAAAAGGTACAATTACAATACTATCCAGTTGGTAAAACAAGTTGGTGGTGATGCAGGCATGACATAGGCAGGTAGTGATGCAGTCTTGGAAATTCAAAATGGGAGATTTAGGCATGACGCTGAATTAGTCATTTGAGTCATGTTATGGGTTTCCTTCCCACTTGTCCTTTGAGGCAGGTAAAATATAAATAAGGCTTGATGGGTGGCCTATTCACTTGGAGGGATATTGATTACCTCTATTTCATGTGTATGTGGTGTGTGTTTTTGTCTTTGAATATAATTTTACACCCATGTTCCTAATATATATATATATATTAAAAGTTTTTAATTAAAAATGAATGACACACAGAGCGAGAAATTCTCATCCCTTCCACAATTTTCCCACTTACGGCAATTCACATTTAATATATACATATCTATCTATAGATGTGTATGTGTACGTATGTATATTTGTATGTATGTATGTATATATTTAATTTATGTCTGTTTGTGTGTGTGTGTGTTTTTGTGTGTATTTATATATGAATGTATGTCTTTTTATTTGTTTTTTATTTATATGTGTGTATGTATGTATATATTTATGTACGTTTTATGTATCCATGTATTTATGTATGTCTGTATATATATATATATATATGAATATATGTATTTATTTATGTATGTCTTTATTTATTTATGTATGCTTATGTGTGTGTGTATGTGTTTTGGTATGTAATTATGTATATATGTATGTATATATTTGTGTGTGTGTGTTGTTTATTTATTTGTACAAGCATGTATTTATGTTTTTCTAATGTATTTATGTATGTATGTGTACATTTATATTTCAAATATATTTATTTTCCAAAAATATTTGATCACTAATTGGTTATAATATGACTGTTTAAACTTTGATTCACATGCCATCAGTAGTGTTGGAGTCGTATTAAAACCTACTATCTCAATTCTATAATCTAATATTAATTACAGTGTAAATTATTTTATAGACACTCTAGTACCATATTTAAGGAACTCGGGGATTGATGGAATCCTCGAAATGGTATTTTAAAATTTATGGTTCTGGATTCAATTTGATGAAATAAACATGATGTATCCTTACATAGGATCACCCTTGGATGACATGAAATTTAATTTAATCAATAACAAAGAAAATTCTAATGAAAATTGAAATGATATATCATTTAATTTTCATTGAATACATGTTCTTTTCTGTATCATATATTGTTACATGAAGGGACCAAATCCAGAAAACTATAGATTTGTAGTAACAGCCATAAAAGATTTCATGAACATCAATATTTTCACTTCATGGGATGGTGAGTAAAATTTATAAAAAAACGGCATCTCCATTATTATGGAAGATCAAGATGATCATTACAAAAAATAAATAGAGCCCTTTTTGAACAACCATTCTCTTTCAATCTATAGAACATAAGACATTTTCATCTAAGAGAGTTAATTTGAGCAAAATATTTTATATGTCCTAGTTTTTCTCAATTTCTTCCATTATGATGTTGAGGTATGAATTTGAGGATATATGTAAGAATCCTAGTTATAAGAGTAATTCATAGAATATAATAAGTAATAATGAAATGAAATATGATACAAGTATATAATTCTAATGCATAGTTTGATGTTTTTTAAGGTGATATTCAATGGTTCTTCCAAAATGAAATTCATATCATGAATTACTGATTCATGGCTTGAACGTGTTTTATTTCATTAAGGATTAGGTAACTACATTTTCTAGGGATGTTAGAATAAATGAATTCACAATATGATGTATCCATTCAGGTTGTCAATTTTAATTTACCAACAATAGTAAAATTTTAGGAGTCCCATTGGATATAACTTCTTTCACCTCTATAATCTTGAACCCTTGGGTTTTGGGAGATCCCTTTAAAAGGTCTTTGAATCCCATTCAATCCAATTAAAAAAATATCTTATAGAGATAAATCTATGGTTATTTGAGGGAATTATTCCTTTCACATATTTTTTGTCTTGCATTCTTCTTTTACCAAGATACAATGTGTTGTTCACTTATCAAATTATGAAATCTATATAAATTAAGGTTTATTGTATCTTGTTGGGTTGATGTTTTAAGAAACATTGGGTTTCCATGAAATTGATACAAGTATTTTAGTTTTTTTTCATCTATTAATATTTAGATCATAGTGTTATCTTAATGTTGAGGTGGGTTATCTTTCATCTATCTGTTGATGTAAGGTCCATGTATGGGAAGACATTATTTAATCATATGTGTAACAATGGAATTACCCTCATAAGATATTAATATGAAATTAATCGAATGATGATATGTAGTTTTTTGATTTTATTTTTTTAGAGTACACCACTATGTTATTATTTCGTATTATTTTATAGAGAGTCATTTATCTATATATTTTGGGTATAGTTTGGATTAGAATGATTAATTGATCTGGAAATCTGACAAATAATATAAATAAAAATATTATATTGATTAAGTGATTAAGGTTGGAGGAATTATAATTAAATATTTTTTCATCCTTAGTTAGGGTCGGGATTGAGTAATATAGAGAATTCATGATTGTGTTATTCATATCTACGAATTTTTAAAATGATATTGGTTTTTTTATTTTTAAAATAATAAAAAATAAAAAAAATAGTTCATGATAGTAATTAAAATGATAGTTTATTAATACTCTATTCTATAGAGATGTATGAGCTTATTTTTACTATGGATGTCCCATATACCTTTTTTATATACCCTTCGTTCGTTTACATTGTATATAAATTCATTTAAAAGGCATGACTGTTATTGGAATTATAGAGATCTATTTTATTTTTTTTTCATTACATTGTTTTATTCGTTTCCCTGTATGGAAATTGGACTGGGATCCCAATGTACTGTTTTGATTGATTTTTGTGATCAAAGGATAGTTGATATTATTTTTAATGATTTGGGACACTAGGGGTGATAAAACATGATTAGAGTTGGTCTTTCACATTAATTATTTTTCATTCATATTGGTTTTGGTATAGCATGTTGACCAGATATTATTTAGTAGTTTCACACTACATAACACAAGTGGGATCTCTACAAGACATGTGAGTTTTTTGGGGGTTCCTTATGTTGAGTCCTATATTACGCATATAAATTAATAATTATAAATTTATACATAAATAACCCTTGTAATTGGGTATTTTTTTAGGCAGTGATTCAGAAATTTTTATATCATATTAATGGAATCAATTGTATAGTTCTATGGGATACCACAATGATCATGGGTATGAAATATTTATTTTTTAACGTTCTTTAATAAATAATAGTGGCTATGAGGAAATGAATAAACTAGGTTTAATGGTGATGAAATAATTTAGAATATATGTAAGAGAATTAAAATTGTTATAATTATATGGATTAAAAAGATTTAAATGTTAATATGGGCATAAAATTAATTAATGGTTACTTAATTGATTAATAAGAACATTGATTCTTATGTGAATTTTTGATATATAATACTCATTTTTGATTATTGGTGGTCATATTCTAATACAGTAGAAGATGATTCTATTTCTAGGTAGTTTCCAATGGGTGTACACACATGGGATATAATGTATTGAGGTATAATGCATCTACAAAGGTTGTTGAGGATTCCTAAGATATATTAGGTTATATAAGATATGGTGATAATGATGAGATGGATATAGATATTGATGGGATCATGATATTATGGTGGGGTCAGGTCCTAGATTACGTCGGGGATTAATTACATAATGGAGGGATGAGCACATGATGGCTGACATTCGGGAATAGAAGCAAAATACCAGTGGATAAGTGGAACCGGTTTACCTACATCTATAAATATATATGATATAGAATGGTTTATTTTCATGATTGGTTTAGTTATTGGTCCCTGGTGACTATGGTGAAACTAATATTATTTGAGTTGGTGTTTAGATAGATTCATTTGTTTATTCACTAGGATTTAGTGTGCTTCTTTCATGTTTTTTTATAGTGGTTTTAGGGTGGTTGTACTTAGTATACATGTTATTACTACTATATATATTTAAACTATTTTATAAAAAAACATTATGATCAGACAAGAAAACTATATCTTAGAGGAATTTCGGATAATTTTTTTTTATTTTTAGCAATCATTGTCAAATCATTGTCTTACATTTTGTACATGTAGTTATTCTATTAGGTCATGTATAACATTACATGTTTTTTGATTTATCATATTTTTTTCATAGTGTTAGTTAAATTATATTAATTATAATAAAATATTAATTAATTTATATATAGGGAGTTTAATTACTAACATTGTGTGATTGATATATTCTTAGTGCTCGTCATCAACCCATGTCATGTTGGTGACTCACATTAAGTTTCATTATCTATATTAATTTATTATCAAAAAATCTTTCATTCATTTAGAGGTCATAGATCATGATATAGTGTTATCAATGATGATTTTTGGGAGATATCATGGTGTGTAGAGTTTTTAACTATTAAGGATGCTGATTTGGAAATGAAATAGTATCGGTCAGTTATAATGTATCTTATAAATAAAGATGTACGAATAGGGCATGGGATGTCAGGGAAACCTATGAGGTGACACAATTTTAATATCTGAATATTTTAAAGTATATAAAATTAAAATAAATTTAATATCATTGAAATAAGGTGGTATAAGTGAACATGTTAGTTTAAAAAAAGAACTTCTTGATTGGTAGTTTGTACGCCGCACAACACAGAGCCTGAACAAAATCTGATATACTATTTAAATATGAATATTAGAACCATACCATTTAATAGATGGGTATATATAAGATTGACTGAATTATGAAATATATATTTATAGGTCATAATAAATAAAATATTATTTATAATTTCTTATTAAATAATCACTAAAATATTTAGTAAAGACAGATTGTGATTCAAAATACATATTTTTTACCAAATGGTTTGATTTTTCATTTTATGTTTAGAATTATAAATAATTTATCACACTAATATTAATTTATGTTTATAAAAATATTTTCATTTTTAAAACAATATAATCAAAATTATCCTAGAGATAATGTTTGGGTTATTTTGAAAAATGAATATTTTTTAATTAATAGTGAGAAATATCATTTTTTCAAATAATTTTATGCCTTTTATATAAACTAAGTGACATTAAAGACACATTATAGATTAAATTTTAAATAAAAGTATGAAATGTTTTAGTTTATTAGATTTTAAATAATTAATTACTTTTTAATCTTCTTCATACTCGATTTGGATATATATTTTTTATGCCTAAATCAAATTGTCTAAAAAATGTTTTTAATTAATAATTTTCCTCTATTATAATTAATTAAAATAATATTTATTTATGGAATATGTACATAAAATGTATTTATTTTTTATCTAACATTAGGAATTTAAACACATATCCGGATGATTTCTGTTCACATAGTTTATATATGATTATATAATTATTGAAAAATTTCATTCCTAATGCATTTATTTCTGACACATCATTTTGTTTTAATTTAAATTAAATTATTTCACTTATGTGAGTTGAATTTAAAAAAATGGATTCCACAACTATAATATGCATTATTAATAGTATATAACATGTTCAAATTAATTTTTTTATAATAAATATTTAATACAAAAAAACATTCAATTGTTAATGAGAAAATGGGTTTACTCGAGGATAAACATTGTAGGTAAAGGTTAAAAGGATGTATGTACATATATCAACCTTATTGGAGATAAATATTTAGACATTATAGCTTTTAATGTTTGAGTATTTTCTATTTTGGAACCTTTTTAAATTTAAAGAATATTGATATGATTTATTCTTTTAAAAATTTCATATGTGTCCTCCTCCACAATTATAAAAGGGAACATTATCCAATCACTTTTTCACATGTCTCATGCCATTAATCGTAACCAACCCCAAATAAAAATCTCCACAACATGCATATCCATATTCTAGAGGAGTCAGTCCTCAGAAAGTACCAACACTAGTTTCATTAATTATAGATCCAACAGTGGGTCTTCTATTAAAATTATATTATCTTCAATAAGTTATTTCATTTTAATTATTCTTGTACATATTAATTAATGTGTTAATACTTATAACATAATAACACCAATATCCCCCATATTATGAAATATTATTATAATGATAGAATAATATTTATCTATCACCTCCTCTATAAAATGTGTAATTAAAATGATGTAATTAATAAATAAATAAATATATATATATATATAAAATGATATTAATTCATTAAAATTAATATACCATCCACTTACATTTACGCTCTTCCATTTTGGAAATGATATCATTGCTCATGTGTACGTATTCCATACCATCTCTATAAAATTTATGTGACACATTCTCCATTCCCAAAACTCAAAAATGGTTTTAAAAATTTGTATAAAATTTAAATATAATTTTAATAACATTAATATAATTTATTTTTGATGGAAATATAATCAATACACATGAATTGTAACATTTGTTACAAAACATGCCTGAATAAATTAAGCAATTACCACCCATAATAATAACAATAAAAAAATTTAACAAATGAGTGGTACAATTTCGTATGGGGATCATTTATGATATTATAAATAAGAATTTGGACCTTTAATAAATTTAGAAAATTTTTAAGAAAAAAGATTATGAGGTTAATGAATGTTCCCCAAAAGGGAGGAGTGGGTATGGGATTATTATGGATTTCCTTTCCTTTAAAAAATTGTAATGTTACGATCCTAATTTCATAATGTTTTGTTTATACTACCCATTCATTATTTAATATAATTAATCGTATTACATCATTGATTTTTAAATTTAAATTTTATTTATCACATCTATAGGGATTTGACATGAAAATTAATGTATGTTAAATAATTCTATAAGGAAATTATTTTCATTGGGTTATATTACCTTTTCATTATCTTTTGTCTACTAAGATTACATGTTCCTTAAATTTTGATTATATTTTTTTTATTTAAACTTGTTTTATATAGAAATAAATTACATAAACATTATAAATCCCATGGTTAATTCTTACATCATCTTTCTGATCATTTAAAGGGTTTCTCATTTCAAATTTACCTCTTTATAACATGTCATTTTATCACCTATTTTAGTTTATGAGGTATAAATAATACCCATATATCATGTTTCAAAATGATATATTTATATTTATGGAATTTAGTATTTATTCTAATTTTATTTCTTTCATGGGGCTTGCAATTCAAAAGATACTACGGTGGTAAGAGATTTATGATTCAATTTCACTTTAATCGGGATTGTTTATACTTCATTTTCAATTTAAGAAAATTAATTGACCAATTTATAATACATATTTTTACATTAATTTAAATCATAATATTCATGAATTTTTCAATTAATAGTAACTTTTTCCACTCTCATTGGTACTTAAAATTATTGAGGAATAGTTTTTATTTAAATGAGACTTCATTTATCTCTTCAATAAAAAATCCATTTTCATCTGATTTGTGTTCAAAATATTATTATAAAAATTGTATTCATATGAATATTTGAAGATATTTTTATCCATAATATTTTTGTTTAAAAATGTTTTAGAATGAATTGTAATGTATTTTTATAAATTAGTTACCATTGATTTTTTTCCAAATAAATGTGAAGGGAATATTTTTTAACGTACGAAGAATAAAAAATCCATTCTACTTCAATGACTAATCATAAATTTCACATTTCCTTTAAATGTTATTAGGGTTTAATTCAATGAATGTTTTTACACAAACATCGGTAATATTGTTGTTTCTTATGTTATTTTCAATTTGAAAATGATTTTTTTTAAATAATGTTATTAAATATTTTTTCTTTAAATTCAATTCATAAACAACAATGATCATTTATTTTATGAACCGTTCACTAGGGATATTATGTAATGATATGGTCCTTATTTTTCTTGGATTGTTTATGATCAGTTTGACCAGGTAAATTGTTAAAATTATCTATATTGATTAATTTTTTTAATCAACAACTTTCCCATAAACTATTCATTTTATTTTGATCATTAGAAAATACACTCCCCAGGAATATCCATATAACTGATCAAGGAATTTTTTAACTATACATTATATAATTTATACATATAGGGGTTTTCTTTGAATGTTACACGATTTACTATGGAATTATCAATATATTGTGTACATTATTGACTATGTAAATTTATTGATAAGTCATGTATTTCATATATTAAATTTATAATTCAATATTTTATAAATGTTTTGGATATATAGTGAATGGTAGGTCCTAGACCTATATTCCCCCTTAATAAATTTCAAGTCAAGTGTGTATAATAACAAATCTAACAAGAAATAAATTTTCATCCATACTTTTAAACTATTTTGTGAAAGGATTTGAAAATATAGATATAATAATTTATGACATCATAATAGCCATTATTATTATTTTTACTCATTTATAATCCTATTATTATTGTCGATAATATTCTTCCATTATAAAAATCCATAGATAAAATATTTCAACACGTTATGATTAAATGGAATGTGTGTTCTGTTAATTGCCTTTTCATGGTGATTACACATTATGAAATCATTATAGTAAGCTTATTGACTAAATGAAATTTTTTATAGATATTTCCCCGTACATATTAATTATATAATATCTATTATTATTTATTGATTAATGATAAGATATAATTTATGTTACGCTTGTGGGTAATATGAGATCACCCATATTTTATTTCCATTATATATTAGATAAAGAAATAATATTTAAATGAGTTTAAGTATGAATAATATTTTTATTGATAATCCACATTTACAATAAAAAAAATTACAGCAGATTTAAGGATGATATTTTACAATAGTCTCTTTGAAAGATATGTATCAACTCCTTGGGTAACACATTTGATGAAATGAGATTATCACAACAAGGATCTTTATATGAAATACCATAAGTAATATTACATTTATCTAAAAAAAATGATGAAATAATTCATGTTTAAGGGAATATCAATTCATTTTATATGTTTCAAAGAAATATTCAAGGAAAAATGAAAATTAAAAGATCTAACGGCATTAACAATAGATGTAGAGTCACATTCAACCCAGAATTGTTTCTATGCTTATGATCTTACCATCTTTTCTACATTGAACCGTCCAATATTCTGAGAAAAATATATGATTCGATTACCCATGGGATAGAATGGAATCCCATGGAATTTTCACTGTGGTCTCTAAAAACTACCCAAAAAACACAGAGTACCTTAATTGCCTCTTAAAGAACAATAATAATTTCATATAATCCATCCAATAATAAAATAGTTCCATATTATTTCCAATTTTTCATTAGGATGATGATAACTTCCAACAATATCAAATCGTTTTATAATAGAATATTCATGTATAATTTTTTTACAATGAACATACTTAACTGAGTTTTCGTACCAGATAATAACCATTATTTGATAAATGGATGAAAACAATTTGTTTGGGAGTTAGTTATTACTTGTTTTTACTTGAAAATAATATATATATATAATCTTTACACTCGATACCATTATAATATTCATCATGTTTTGATGATAAATGCTAAAATTACCCATAACGAGATCCTATATTTAACCAAATTTATGAAACATAACCTCAATCCATTAAATAAAGTCTTCCATAATTTTAAATTACATTAATATTTGGACAATATGTGACTAATATCTTCTTTTTCTAGTTAAAGAGACATAACAAGGAGCACAAGGAGTTTCCCACATATAACAAGAAAGAGTCAACTAGGAGTCCTTTGAAAAACTGACCTCTAAACCATTATAAATATACAGGGTATCAACCATCTATTATTGAATATTCTCATCCAAACATTAAAATTACAATGATTTTAATTAATATAATAAATATTTGAATAATTAAAACCATTTATATTTTGTACTTAGGTTATACTATCATCCTAATTAATGAAATTTAAATTTATAATAGCATGATTAATAGAATGGATACTTTTAACATTAACTATGATTTATTTTATGATATCTAGTATAATGAAAAACATAATTATGTATCTATTTTACCATGAATACTAAAATATTATATCTATTAATAATTTATTTAATGTATCATATGATAATATAATAATGTAACCACCCACTATAGGCTAATGGTCTCTTCAATTTTACACAAGGACCATTACGTTTACTTGATATTCTATGTGATGTAATTCAGCTTAGGAAGTAGTGATTTTGGAAAGGATCATGAATCATGATTGTTATTTTATACTCTTTGAATTGGGTGGGATGTGAGAAATAGGTTTAAATTATTTTTTTTTAGTAAATCAAACATATAATGATATGTTTTTTTAGGTTTTGGATATCCTAATGATTTTTATTTTATAGGTATTGATGTGGTACTATGTCACCATATGTTTTATATAGAATATGGTTAAAATTATGTTCCAGTGGGTCACCATAGAGTGGTTTTCAATAACTAGGAAACATGGATAAGGATATAGTGAGAGTTTCAATGATTTGTAATGTTGACTTATGAATTATTTGTTTCATAATGAGATATTGAGGATTGGATGTAAGAGGAAGATAAATCCTTATTTTTCCATGATTTATTTGGTAAGGTGTTTCGTAAGCATTTTTGATGATTCAAGGGAATCTTCAACCATGGGGGATTTTATTCTTCATGCTTCAATATGTGTCTTTTTCGGGGAAAAGTGATGATATTAGTTACAAATTGATTTCATATCTTATATCTCTAATGAATATTCTCAATATAAGATCATTAAACATTCTCAAGGAGACCCATGGATCATGAGATTATATTCAATTGATATAACTTTGACCATAATTTGTTTTTCCATCTATTGAATAATAAAGCCAGTGAGTGGAATTTCAAAGAGGCATTTAAACTATATATCTGGTTCATGGTCACTCTATTTATGTTTAATTCATATAACAAAGTATTATTTGTGGTACATTCCATTGATACGAATTTTTAGAAGTCTCTATCCTCAAAATATTTGTGTCATTAAGACCCTTTATGGTGTATATCTATTACCATGTTTTCTCAATTTCCTGGTTAGATTTTTTTCAATCAGTATCATCTTTGTCTCATCTTTCATCAACCCCCTTACCCCGAGATAGTAGTTCATTGGCCCTTTTTATTACGTAGGATATAGATTTTTTCTATTGACGAGTTCATATCCTTCAAGAGAGAGATTTAAAAAACATATTTATAACTCAGAATGTGGTTTGAAAAAAATTTCAGGAAAAATAATTTTAATCGGTTTAGTCAATGAATTAGATGAAATTGGTAAATATATGTTTTGGGATGAAAAGAGGGGGTGGGGAGGCCTATGAAATCTAGTTAATATCCCCCTTTTAGGTAACATGTATTGATCATATACATTTAAGTAGAATCAATTAATTCCAAATATTCCATTGATTATATTTTAGAAAGATTATTGGAATATAATTTCAATCATAATGAAAACCTAACATAGTATGAGGTATTATATATCTACTTTCTAGATGGTTTTATGCATTTTTTTGTATATGGAGGAACACACTCCATTGTATATCATACCTTTTTCTATTATTTGGGAAATTTGGTGGATATTATACTAGTTATATTGGTATTTATAATTCCATTTATGTGGTGATGTAGCCTTTTTTATTTTTTAAAAGGCTTTCAGTTAGAGTCAAGGAATGACCATGTAAAAAACTGGTTCCTCTTATGAGGTATTGTTTCTTCGTTTATCTTTTCCATTGAGTTGTTTTTAGAAAACATGGAAAATGGAAAAAATTATATGTTTTAGTAGAACACACCATGTAATCTTATGTACATGCTGTGTAATATTTCTGTATTAGATAAGGATACATGGTGTTTGAGGTTGTTGTCTTGGAAGTGAAGAAAAATCCACTACACGTCGTGTGCACCTTCGTACATACCATGTAGTCATGTAAGAAAGTTCGGTGCAGGACGTTTAAAGTAATTCAATGAAGTTATGAACAGTAAAATGATATATATACCATGTTAATGGATTTACATTCCGTTTACTACTAACTTTTAGAATAAAATGAGCAGTAACCTCATTTTCTCATCTTTTGGACAGAAGATCCACTATGTGAAGAAGAAAGATCTGTGAGAAAATTCCATCATGCCGTTTTGTCATCTAAAACCCAGATTATGTGCAGTCAGTCTCATTGGATTCCTATTAGTAAGATATTTTTCTCCATCATTCCTTCATGTTGATTTATATTCTTGATAATGTTATTCAAGGTTTATTGATTTACCTATTTTCCAATATCTACACTATTCTAGGAATATTTGAGGGATGATGTCTGTTTATATCACCCATGCTACATCAATGTAGGTGGTCTTGTTCCTTTCATTAAAATTCGAGTAGATTCTATGTTCCAAAATGATATGTGGAAATTTTTGGGTATTTTGTTTCTCCAGAATTGAAACTCATTGAGGAATAATGATGCTTATCTATTTAATTATATGAAATTGAACCATGTTATTTTATTTTATCTGATTTATGGACACCCCATGGGTGCATTCCCTATTGTTATCCATTTGGATAAATGCCTTTGAGGAGTGTGAATGTTTCCCATTATGTTTTTTATTAGAATGAAATTTTGAGATATGAAATTCCCTCATGTTTATTTATGATTAAAATAATGTGATAGTTTTATTTACATGTGTTTGATGTTATGTAAATCTCCTATTCGAGTTATTATGTTTAATTCCATGAGACATTTTAATTCACGTGTATTTATTTTGAAATATAATTATAAATGATCAAAATGGGTAATTAGCGAGTGGCGAGCCATAGTTTTGGTTAAAATTACAAGTTTAGGATCATGTGATTAATTAAACCTTTCTAACCTTGGGTGAACCATTGTCTCGATTAAAAGGAAATGAACAGACTCAATAGGTAAATTTCTTAAAGGTTATGAGCAACCCACCGTTTTGGTGATCGGGCTCATTGATTCATTTTTATAAATTTTGTTCGAATCATTGATCCATTGAGGGATTCCTAGAATGGTCTCTACTTGGAACTGAAAAATGGTTAAATTCAAAAATTATAGTATTATTAAATGTGAATTGTTATGTCACGTGTTGACAGTTTCATCAATACGAGGGGTCGACGGGCCAAGTCCGTACATCGAGACCATTGTTCACATAACTTGTTAAATGAAATGGGATGACTTATGACCTGTTTTCCAAGCCATCGAATAATCATATATTTGGTGTTAAAATGTTTATGTAGATGATATTTTGAGAGATATATGGTCTTCACTTCTACATAGGGGATTGACAGGCTATGGACGAATCTCGATATAGTTTCACATAAATGAAGTTGAACTGCTAAATAACACAAAAAGAATAAATGAATAGTTCACTTGAGTACTTCATGGTTATTTTATTTGTTACTTCAATTGCTTATATTAACTGGCTGTTAGGAACAGATTTTTGGTTGTGACCTACAAGTAATAGTCTCACACCTTGTTTGCATCATGATTTTGGGAGAAAATATATTATATGATTGAAGGTTTAGAAAAGGGAATGTTATTTTATATAGGCACTTGATTTCAGCATAAGACAAAGAAAGAATGGGACTAAGCTGAGGCTTGCGATGCTTCTAATTTATATTTATTTTATGTACTTGTATTTTACTTGAATCTTATTGCAGTATATCATGTTTCGGATTATTTATTTGAACATATAATAGGATAAATCATAATATTTATGGTTTGAGACATGGATATTATCTATAAGACATCTGGTTTTTTTTTCAGTGGCATGTTGTTTATTAATTCTGCTATTTATTAGTATGTCTTCCACTATTTTACACTCTGTCAATGAGTTCATAGTTTCCCTACTATCACACCCAATTCTGTTACTTCTAGTTGGTAGCCACTGTATTTTGGGGTAATGCGCTTGAGGCCATTTGGTCAACCGGTCTGACTATTGGTTTAGTGGTAAGCCAGGTTGGGATGTTACAAAGTGGTATCAAAGGCATTTATTTTCTATTTTTTCTTTCAATTTTGAGCCAATAGACTAGGTAGGAAGGAAAAGGGATTTGGAAATAAACTGTCCTCAAGATTATCTAACTCAAGTATAGGGAAAATATGAATTATCTCAAATTAATTGTGATTTTCGGGTTTCATTGTTGTACGGATTTCACTATTGGGTGATGCACTTGATTTCTTAAAATACTAGTGACATAATCGTGGGTTCAATTTTAGTTGCAACCAAATGAGATGATGGTATTCCCTATCATTAATTATATAGGTACATGATAAAGTCACCTACCATGAATTATGCCATTCCATATTGAAAGCATTATTTATCTCATCTGTTGTGATAGATTATGTGATAGATATGATAAATGTTATGATATGTGTATTGGTACGTGCTATAATTGAATTGAATGGATGAAAAAAATTGGTTCCAGATGTCTATGATCCATCTCGTACGCGAATTTAGTGGATAATGATTCTGTTTTTATATTTAATTATACCACTATATATTATAATTGGGTGCCAAACATTGATCTATATAGAGTATAGTCCCTCAAAGATCAAAACATGGAATTCATCTTGGTGGTTTTCAGCAGAACAAGGGTTTTCTTGGAAAATATAGAGTTTTTTATGGAAAAACATGGTATAGAGTGCGTTTAGTATAGTCTAACACACCGTGTGTTCTTCCTATTCGGTGAATAATGTGTTCTATGTTTTTATAAGCACACGTTGTGTACCATTTATACATGTTGTGTAATCACTGACTGTGTAACCTTCTGTGTGTGGAAGGAACATAGGTTTCCAAACAATGAGTAGGAAACATAGTGTATTGTGAGTGCATGTCGTGTATAAGTCGACCGTGTATCCGGTGTGTGTCTAATGACCCGGGTGGTTGAAAAAAAGTGATACACGTCAAGTCAAGGGTGAACACACCGTGTAGTTTTACACCTGCAGAACCATGTAGTTTTTGCAGTGTAGATGTATCTGACAAAGAAGAGAAATCGATGTGCTTATCATGTATCATTGGGTATACATTGTAGACATGGGGTGTTACACATCCATGTTGGGTAGAAGTACATTCCCATGTATAGGCCCAAGAGAACACACATTGTAAGTAGTAATACATGTCATGTATTATTATTTTCAAAAACCATGAGTTTTTTTCATCGATGTCCCTTGTTTCACTTATGATTTATATTTTTCACATCATTAAATATGTGATGAGGTGCATGTGATGGAATTTAGTGAGCACTTCCACCACGAAGACCTCATGAAGTGCACTTGGAGAGTGGTGGTGAGAATACATCGGAGGTAGTAGGCCATGGGCTACTAATAGATCCTCCAGTTTTTACATTTGCAGCTCCAACAATTATACCATATGTTGGTGCAGATGCATAGTTCTAGGAAGGTTTTTTGAGGTTCATTCATAACTTCTAGGGAGAACCGTAGGCTTCCAACCTTATGAAATAGTTGTCACGTGTATTGAAGCAGTATCATAGGCCTACTTTTTCTGGGGATGGTGGGCCATAGGTTGTGAAATCATGGATGGAATCAGTGCTGACAATTTTTGAGCATCATGAGACGCATCCTGAGATGAGGGTCAAGTTCACGAATTATACGATATGAGATTCCACCAAGAGGTGGTGGGATGTTGTCTCACAGACAGAGCGACATTAGGACATGGCATGGTGAGGCTTTCTGTAACACCCGAGACTTTTATAAGAAATATTTTGTTTTTATTATATATAAATCATCAAAGGAATATTTCACTACACACAACACTAGCTTGTCTTTCTTTACACGCAATCGTGACATTCCTTGATAGCTTGCGTCGTACACAATACCGAGTTTCACTAAACAACGATATGCTATTAAAATATTATTAAAATTAGCCGTTATGAATAGAAATACACTTTTTGAAATTTTGTAAATTTTATTTTTCAAAATGGACTTCATTTTTGGATTCGAAAAATCGAAATTAGCCTAGGGTAAAATTTTGGTATTTTTCTGAAAACATTCAATTTTGGATGAATAGTGAAAACACTAGGTTACTATTTAAAAACCGAAATTTTATTTAAATAATTATTTATTTAATTTAAATTTAACTAGGTCAAAATTGATACATAAAACCTTTATAATTTCAATGTAATTAATTGGAGTAATTTTATAATAATTTTCGATATATAAAAATTTTATTTAACTTTTCACCGTCTTTTACCCACCTCCTTGGAGAATTTTTAAATTTACATAAAACATAAATTTACCACTTCTGTGAGTGGAATTTCAAAATTCCATGAGACACGGTTGATGTCAGTAATTAACATGTGGTTCAATTGGATGAAAATAATTTTTGGTGAATAGTAACATTTTACTTTTTTTACCACGGTTAAAAGTAAATAGGGTAATTATGGGTACAAATGATATTATTATTACCTTCACACATGTCCTAATTCTATTAGATAAGTTTAATTCAACCAAAAACAACCTTAGGAATAAAATATGACCATTTAGGCCCACTTGGATTAGATTAGTACATTTAATATTAATTTATTTAAAGAAGGGTTAAAATAGTTAAAATCAATGTTTTATTAGTAAATTATTTTTAATATAGGGTTATACATATGATAAATTCAACGATAAATATTCATTAAAAATATAAAAATATTTCCTACATAATGGTCTTTTATTTGTAATTTTTAGACTTTAAATAATATAATTTATTTCTGACACAATGATGATGCAGTAATTATATTATTAATGAAATATTGCAATAATTGATGTTATAAATACCCAAATAAATGTAATTTAAAACTTTTTATGAATTCCAATAATTATATAGCTTAATATGACTTGTTATTATTGATTTAAGTATCTTTTTTCGAACTAATATATCTTTTATGATTTTCACAAATATCAATTACCAAATAGTGCCAAGATTGACATAAAATAGATTTTAAAACTAATATTATATTATTAATTTTTATTTTATTCCTAAAAATCTAAGATTCTGCCAACTGACTTATATAAGGTTATATATATTAATAATAAACAACTTTGGGTTCTCTTGGCTTGTTATTGTATGTTTATTAACCTTATAGTGTAAGAAAAAAAGAATACACGACAAAAGTTAAATTATCTAACTTAAAGTTAAATCGAAATGATAAGGTTAAAATAGAACCCTAAAATTGCCTAAATTATATTGGATGAGAGGATGTAGACCCATACACATCTTATTTTCGAAATAAATCAATTTTGAGCTATTAAAAACCAAATATGACTTTATAATAAAATAATTTTTTTATTTTTTCCAAAGGTTCCCTTCTCCTCCCTTATAAAAGGGCACCTCCTCCCTCTCGTCCTCACACCACTTTGAGCCTCCAGGATCACGAAACCCTGCCGAATTATCTTCTCCACTTCCCTAGAAACATCCTATAGGTACTGTTCTTCTTCAAAGACCAATTTCAGTGCCCTAAAAGGAGGTCTCAAAGAAGCGCTTCAAAGAAGAGGTAATGTCCGTTACCGATTCTTTCAACTTTATTTCTTCTTAAACTTCTTCTTATTTAGTTGTTTCATTATGAAGTAATAACATCAGTATCACTCGCATAATGATATGTTATTATAATTATTAAACAACCGTATTTCACCATCTATCCATCCTACAAAAAATTAAATCACCGCGCGTGTGTACGTACGGAATACCGTCTCCACGCAGTGGTGTAATCTATTTTCCACCACCACCATATTTGGATGGGTATAATGGATCCAATAAATAACTATATATGATTATTGTTAATTGGTATTGATTCTGAAATATTGTACATACACTCCAATATAATTACATGATCATCGGAACAATATCATCGCTCGTGTGTACGTGCAGAATACCGTCTCCACGGTGTGATGCGACTCGTTCTACATGATATTCATAGAATAATGATTATATAAATGAATTTAATGAATTAATATGATATATATTACACTAATACCATTATGGAAATGAGGTATCTATAACCTATAATGAAGAATAAGAATTTATTAGACAAAACATGCATAAGAACAAAAAGCAATAAACACCTGAATAACAAGTAACAATGAAATATTATTGATAAGAAGCTAATAATATGACCATATATGATATCATAAAAATGTTTATGATTCTGTAAGAATTCAATAACATTATTTAAATCATTATACAGGAGGTTTGGACACATACAAATCAAATCGGACCTAAGGTAAGGGACAATTTCGCAATGTCAATTTTTATCCGAGATTGTTTATACTTCAGAATTTACACGGGAATATTTATCATCCACATCCATGTTTCAACAATATGTAATATAATTTATAATCTCCTACAATTTATTAAATCCAATTTTACCCTTCGGTGAGTTTTTAGTAAAATATATTAATGGAATCTTTTGTCGTTATTTGTACGAGGTACTTTTTGACTTTTCCGTCATAAGTACGAGAAGAATTCTTTTTTAACTTATAAGACATGAATAGATTTTTAAAACATTATTTCCATGAAAGCTTCCTTTACATGTTTCCAAGTTTATTTTTAATCAAATTCTGTTAGTTTAATATTGTATGACATGTTAAGAAAGGAAAACTGTTTTTGATGTAGAAAGTATATTTTCCTCAAGAATGGAGTTATAGTGTTTTATCAAAATTATTTTCCATCTAAGATAATAAAGGGTTATGTTCCTATCATTATTTTTACATTTATTTTATTATGTTATGATGGAATTATTTTTATGATGTCCTTTTATCTTATATAAATTTTGTTATGATGGCATGATGTTTAAGAATCCCATTTTCATTACATGGGTTATGCAATGATGTATGATTTTGATTTTGTGGCACACATAAGAATGGTATCATTATGAGATGGGTAGGACCTATATCTCACTCCAATTTATTGGTTAATGATTTATATCTCATGAGATAGACATGGCTGGAATGATAGGTTAAACCGGTTCAGTGAAACATGACAGATACGAGGATTGAACTTAGTTCAGAAGTGGACTTTGTCCACTAAGATAGTCTTGGCTATGAGTCTTGACTACTAATAAATGATTCTCTGTGACTATGTGTGTATGACACAATGTTTCATCTTTAATGTTATGATTATTGTGATTAAATTTCACTACCATTATTTATCCCATGTTATAAAATTATGATCTCTTTTGCAGGGTAAGACTTCCAAAATTTTATGTTCTTATGAATATGATGTGATTGATATTTCTTTAGTTTACCCTTACTGAGCATTAGAGATCACCCTTTTGTATGTTTTCTTTCCCCAGGTTCAGAAGAAGGTTATTAAGTAAGATATGCTAAAAGGTACTATAGATATAATGAAATAAATGGGAGACAGTGTAGATGCTTTATGAACCAGTTGTTTATGTTTCCCAGTTTCTAAAGACACTATACCTATACGGTCCATTCATGGTTTTGTTATATTTGGTAATAAGTATGCTTCAATTTTGACATATTAACCTTGTATTCAAATAATGGGTCGCTATAGTTGTTATCAGAGGGAGGTTATAGTCAACCTTTGGAAACTATGATGTGAAAGCCTTAGTAAGAACCCGAAGGATAAGTCGAAGCATAGAACACAATCTTAGTGTTTTAGAAATGGCCATGAAGAAACTATGATAAGACCTTAAGTGTGAAATTTTATTCTTCATTATGTGGTTTTCCTATCATAATTAGTGTTTCTCACACTATTATTCATTTTTTAGTCAATGGTTGGAACTCAAAAGAACCTTGTTAATGCGGAATGCGACGGGTAATGCAATGATTGTCCCCATGAGAAAGCAAACGTTATGGGAGTTGGAATGCAAAATCTTATATCCATGCTCAAACAAATTTCTCAAGCTATGAATCATGTAGGACTTCCAAACGAGAAAAGGGAGGAGCAACATTCTGTTGAATCCTTCATGAGGCAGTGTCCACCTTCATTCAGTGGGTCTACTGATCCATTATTGGACGAACAATGGATTAGTACAACTGAAATGATATTTTCAGTTCTTCAATGTTCTGAAAATGATAAATTCATCTTAGTAGTATATCATTTGGAAGGTGATTCTGATCAATGGTGGAATCTTATTAAGAATACAAGGGAAAGGGATGAAATTGAGTCCATGGAATGGAAAGAGTTCAAGAACATATTTTTCAATAAGTACATCCCTCGTATTCTTCGAATAAAGATGGAGAAGTAGTTTCTTGAACTAAAGAAAAAGGATGATGAATCTGTTGGTACCTACGTAGAAAATTTTACAAGACTTGCAATATACACTTCTGGGATTATTAGCCAACCCGAGAGTAAGATCGATTGATTCTTTATTGGCTTAAAGCCAAGTATTCGAAGGGCGTTATCCATAAGGGACATCAATAGCTATGAGGAAATCATTCGATGTGCTCTCAAAGTTGAGATGGAAATTGGATTAACCCATCAGTCATATGGGTTTGATAAGAAGAGGAAAATGGAATTCAAAGGAAAATTTAAAGAACACGCTGAAATGATGATGAGTTTTCCATTATGCTCAAAGTGTAGAAAGAAATGTGGAGGGAGTTGTCTTAAAGGGACAAGTAAATGTTTCAAATGTGGAAAGAAGTTCATCGGGCATTTGAATGCCGCAATGATGGGAAGAAGATGTCTAGTGATACGAACAATGATAAGGCTACATAGAGTGCACCTCCTTTACTTCAATGTTACAAGTGCAAGGAAATGGGGAATTATGCCAATAAATGCCCTAATCTAAGGGTTGTTGATGATGATCGGTTTTAACAAACTCTTAAGGCTAAAGAAAAAGGAAAGTCACATGAAATTTCTATTAGTGATGTGGATTATGATAACGAAGTGGTGAAAGGTACACTTACAATCCACTCTAAAGTAACAAATGTTTTATTTGATTCTGGATCCACCCACTATTTTATTTCTGATGAATTTTTATAAGGGTATCACCATATTAACTCAACAATTAGATGTTGAGTTAGCTCTGACAACCCCTAATGGCACAACAGTTGCATCAAAAGTTTATAATTCTTCTCCGATTGAAGTTTATGGAAAAGTACTTCCTGAAAATCTTGTCATCCTTCCTATAGTGGAATTTTATGTGATTCTTGGAATGGATTGCCTTTCTTTATATGGAGCTCATATCAATTTCCAAAAAAGGGAAGTAACATTTCATATTCCAGATTAATCTTTGATCGTCTATCGAATCAAGGATGAACATAACCTTCCAGTGGAAATTTCTTCCATCTTAGGGGTCTTGATTCCACTAAATAATTGTTATTTATCGCAAATGGTTGGAGAGAAACTCACGATTAAGAATATTCCCATTGTATGGGAGTTTTATGATGTCTTTCCGGAGGAATTGTCGAGTCTTCCACCAAATCGTGAAGTAGAGTTTTCAATAGAACTCGTACCGGGTGCTTTGCCTATTTCAAAGACACCTTATAGAATGGCCCCAATTGAGTTTCAGGAATTGAATAAGAAACTCCAAGAGAATCTTGATAAGGGGTTCATACGCCCAAGTGCATCACCTTAGGGAGAAAATGTTCTGTTTGTTAAAAAGAAAGATGGATCAATGAGACTATGCATTGATTATCGAGAACATAACAATATCACTATCAATAACAAATATCATCTCCCACGCATTGATGAATTATTTGACCAACTATGCGGAGATCAATACTTTTCCAAGATTGATATTCGTTCTGGGTATCATCAATTAAGGGTCAAAAGGGATGATATACCAAAGACGGCTTTCCGTACAAGGTATGGACACTATGAATTTATAGTGATGCCATTTGATCTTGCTAATGCCTCTGCTATCTTCATGGATCTGAGGAATAGAGACTTTAGAGACTATCTTCATCATTTTGTGGTAGTCTTTATAGATGATATTCTCGTCTATTAAAAGAGAAAGTAAGAACATGAAGATCACATGAGAATTATATTGAAGACCCTGAGAAAGGAGAAGCTTTATTCCAAATTTTCCAAGTGAGAATTTTGGCTTCAAAGAGTTTCATTTTTGGGTCACATAATCTCAAAAGAGGGGATATCTGTGGATCCAGCAAAAACAGAGGTTATCGAAAGATGGTCGAGACTAACAACAGTAATTGAGATCTGACGTTTTCTTGGTTTGGCTGGATATTATCGACGTTTTGTGAAAGATTTTTCACGATTATCTAATCCACTCACCAAGTTGACTCAGAAAGGAGTTAAGATTGTCTAGATAGAGGAATTTGAAGAGAATTTCAAGGATTTTAAAAGAAGGTTATCCAGTTCTCCTTTTCTCACACTGCCGTGTAGTGGAGAAAGGTTTGTGATCTATAGTGATGCATCCAATAATGGATTGGGGCGTGTTCTTATGAAAAATGATATAGTTTTAGATTATTCCTTACGACAGTTGAAATTCCATGAACAAAATTACCGAACTCCTGATTTGGAGTTAGTTGTGGTAATTTTTTCATTAAAGATTTGGAGGCATTATCTTTATGGACAAAGGTGTGATATTTATACTGATCATAAAAGTTTAAAGTATATTTTCACACAAAAGGAGCTGAATATGCGCCAAAGAAGATGGTTGGAGATGATTAAGGATTACGACTGCTCAATTCATTACCACCATGGGAAAGCAAACAAGGTGGCAGATGCATTAAGTCGACAAGACCATGCCAGTTTGTCCATGATGAGGATCACAAAAGATTCGATATTTATGGATTTACAAAGGATGGATCTTGGAATTATAATGGAAGGGGGGAAATCGTATCGTTCTCAAATGAATGTTCAACCATCTATACATGTAGAGATTAAAGGGGCACAGAAAGAAGATGTAGAGTTACAATAGAAGGTGAGAAATATTCCTGAATTCAACCTTGATTGTGATGGGATAATAAAGTTCAGGAATCAGGTTTGTGTTCCTCCCATCCCCGAATTAATGAAAGAGCTGCTAGATGAGGCTCATAGTTCTTCCTTCTCTATTCACCCTGGAAGCACTAAGATGTATAGGGAAATGAAAGAGTACTTCTGGTGGGATGGAATGAAAAGAGATGTTGCTGAATATGTCTCTCGATGCTGGGTTTGTCAGCATGTTAAAGCTGAGAGACAGAAGTCTAAGGGGGTGTTACAACCATTACCCATATCCGAATGGAAATAATAAAACATCACTATGGACTTTGTCACAGGACTTCATAAAACATCCAAAGGAAATAATTCTATCTAGGTCATAGTTGATCGTCTTACAAAGTCTGCACACTTCATTACTATTAGAGAGGATTTCTCTCTGGATCAGCTTTCCAGGATATATGTAAAGGAAGTGGTAAGATTGCATGGAGTACCACTTTCTATTATATCTGATCGGGATCTGAGATTTAGCTCGAAGTTCTGGCGAAGTATTTAGCATACTCTGGATACAGAGTTGAGTTTTAACACTGCTTATCATCCTCAAAAATAGATGGTCAGTCTGAGAGAACAATTCAAACTCTAGAAGATATGTTGAGAGCTTTCTCTATGGATTTCAAAGGTGGTTGGGATCAACACCTACCTTTGGTGGAATTTTCTTATAATAATAGCTTTCACTCCAGTATTCAGATGGCTCATTATGAAGCACTCTATGGAAAGAAATGCAGGACTCCAACTTGCTGGGATGAATTTGGGGAAGGAAAACTATTGTGACCTGATCTTGTTGATGAGATGGGAGAAAAGGTCTGATCTATTCAACAACACATTAGAGCAGATCAGAGTCGACAAAAACGTTATGCTGACAACCGAAGAAAAGACTTAGTGTTTGAAGTGGTTGATAAAGTGTTCTTTTGAATATCTCCTTGGAAGATAATAATGATAATTGGAAATAAGGGAAAGTTGAGCCCTATGTATCTCGGTCCTTTAAAAATACTGGATCGTGTTGGGAAGGTAGCTTACCGATTGGTGCTTCCACAAAATCTCTCTCAAGTTCACGATGTGTTCTATGTATCTCTCCGGAGAAATTACATACATGATCCTTCATATGTAATCAGCTCAGAATTTGTACCGCTGCAGCAAGCTCTTTCTTATGAAAAACAGCTGATAGAGATTCTCGATCGTAGTGAAAAATTCTTAGAGAACAAGACCACTCGCTTGGTGAATGTTTTATGGAGGAACCACCATTTAGAAGAAGCAACATGGGACCTTGAGGATATGATGAGGGATATGTATCCTCATCTGTTTGTTACAATGTGACGAATTTCGAGAGAGAAATTAATTTTAAGGGGGGTAGAATGTAACACCTGAGACTTTTATAAGAAATATTTTTTTATTTTATATTAATCATCAAAGGAATCTTTCACTACACACAACACTAACTTGTCTTTATTTACACGCAATCACGTCCTTCCTTGATATCTTGCGTCGTACGCAATACCGAGTTTCAGTAAACAATGATATTCTATTAAAATATTATTAAAACTAGCTGTTATGAATAGTAATACCCACATTTTGAAATTTTGTAAATTTTATTTTTCAAAATGGACTTCATTTTTGGATTCGGAATATCGAAATTATCCTAGGGTGAAATTTTTGTATTTTTCTGAAAACATTCAATTTTGGATGAATAGTGAAAATACTGGGTTACTATTTAAAAACCGACTTTTTATTTAAATAATTTTTTATTTTATTTAAATCTATCTTAGGTAAAAATTGATACATAATACCTTTATATGTTCAAATTAATTAATTGGAGTCATTTTATAATAATTTTAGATATATAAAAATTTTATTGAACTTTTCACCGTCTTTTATCTACCTCCTATGAGACTTTGCAAATTTACATAAAACATAATATTACCGCTTTTGTGAGTGGAATTTCATAATTCTGAGAGACGTGGTTGATGACAGTAAGTAAAATGTGGTTCAGTGAGATGAAAATAATTTTTTTTGAATAGTAACCTTTTACTTTTTTTGTACCACAGTTAAAAGTAAATAGGGTAATTATGGGTAAAAATGATATTATTATTACCCTAACACATGTACTAATTCTATTTGATAAGTTTAATTTGACCAAAAACAACCTTATGAATAAAATATGACCATTTAGGACCACTTGGATTTGATTAGGACATTTAATATTAATTTATTTTAAGAAGGGTTAAAATAGTTAAAATCAATGTTTAATAAGTAAATAATTTTTAATATAGGGTTATACATAAGATAAATTCGACTTTAAATATTAAATAAAAATATAAATATATTTCCTACATAATGGTATTTTATTTATAATTTTTAGACTATAAATAATTTAATTTATTTATGACACAATGTTGATGCAATAATTATATTATTAATGAAATATTGACATAATTGATGTTATAAATATCCAAACAAATGTAATTTGAAACTTTTTATAAAATTCCAATATTTTTATATGTTAATATGACGTGTTATTATTGATTTAAGTAACTTTTTTAGAACTAATATTTCTGTTATTGTTTTCACAAAAATCAATTACCAAATAGTTTCAAAATTGACATAAAATAGTTTTTAAAACAAATATTATATTATTAATTGTTATTTGGTTCCTAAAAACCTATGGTTTGGCCAAATGACTTAGATGTGGTTATATATATTGATAATAAACATATTGGGGTTCTTTTGGCTTGTTATGGTAAGTATTAACCTTATAGTGTAAGAAAAAAAGAAGACACTGTAAACGTTAATTTATCTAACTTAAAGTTAAATCGAAATTATAAGATTAAAATAGAACCCAAAACTTTTCTATATTCTATTGGATGAGATTATTTCTACCCATACCCACCTTATCTTCGAAATAAATCAATTTGGAGCTATTAAAACCGAATATGTCTTTATAATAAAATAATATTTTTAGTTTTTCCAAAGGTGCCCCTCTCCTCCATTATAAAAGGGAACCTCCTCCCTCTCTTCCTCAAACCACAATGAGCCTTCAATCTCGGCCACCACCTGCCAAATTCTCTTCTCCACTTCCCTAGAAACATCCTAGAGGTCCTGTTTGTTTTTCAACGACCAATTTCAGTTCCCTAAAAGTAGGTCTCAAAGAGGAGCTTCAAAGAAGAGGTAATGTCTGTTACCGATTCTTTCAACTTTATTTCTTCTTCAACTTCTTCTTATTTAGTAGTTCCATTATGAAGAAATAAGATCAGTATCACTCACATACTGATATGTTATTGTTAGTATGAAACAACCATATTTCACAATCTATCCATCCTACGAAAAATGAAATCATCGTTGGTGCATACGTACATAATACCGTTTCCACATCGTGGTGTAATCTATTTTCCACCACCACCTTACATGGATGGGTATAATGGTTCAAATAAATAACTATATATGATTATTGTAATTTTTTATTGATTCTGAAATAGTATACATACACTCCAATACAATTACATGATCATGGGAATGATATCATCGCTCGTGCGTACGTACGGAATACCGTCTCCACGATGTGATGCCACTCGTTCTACATGATCTTCATTGCATAATGATTATATAAATGCATTTAATGAATGAACATGATATATATTACACTAATACCATTCTGGAAATGAGTTATCTATAACCTAAAAAGAAGAATAAGAATTTATTCGACAAAACATGCATAAGAACAAAAAGCAATAAACACCTGAATAACAAGTAAAAATGAAATATTACTAATAATAAGCTAAGAATATGACCACATATGATATCATAAAAATAATTATGATTATGGAATAAGTCAATAACATTATTTAAATCATTATACAGGAGGTTCGGACACTTACGAAGAAAACCGGACCTAAGGTAAGGGACAATCTTGCAATATCAATTTTTATCTGAGATTGTTTATAATTCAGAATTTACTGGAGAATATTTATAATCCACATCCTTGTTTCCTAAATATGTAATATTATTTACATCCTCCTACAATTTATTAAATATAATTTTACCCTTTATTGAGTTTTTAGTAAATGATATGAAAGGAATCTTTTGTCGTTATTCGTACGAGTTACTTTTTGACTTTTCTGAAATAAGTACGTGAAGAATGTTTTTAAACTTATACAGCATGAATATATTCTTAAAACATTATTTCCAAGAAGATTACTTTACATGGTTTCATGTTTATTTTTAATAAACATAATTTACATTAAAATTCTATGACATGTTAAGAAAGGAAAAATCTTTTTGAAGTAGAAATGATATTTTCCTCAAGAATGGAGTTCAAGTGTTTTATCTAAATTATTATCCATCTAAGATAAAATTAAAGGGTTCTGTTTCTATCCCTATTTTTACATTGATTTGATTGTGTTGTGATGGAATTATTTTTATGATGTCCTTTTTTCTTATATGGTTTATGTTATGATGGCATGATGTTTAAGAATCCCATTTTTATTACATGGGTTATGCAATGATGTATGATTTTTTATTTTGTGGCACACATAAGAATGGTATCATTATGAGATGGGTGGGACCTATATATCCCTCCAATGCATTGGTTAAAGATTTATATCTCATGGGATAGACATGGATGGAATGGCAGGTTAAACCGGTTCAGTGAAACAGGACTGAAACGAGAAGTGAATTCGGTTCAGAAATGGACTTTGTCCACTAAGCTAGTCTTGTCTATGAGTCTTGAATACTAAGAATTTATTCTCTATGATTATGTGTGTATTCCACAAAGTTTCATGTTTTAAGTTATGATTATTGTGATTACATTTCACTACCATGACTTATCCCATGTTATTAAATTATGATCTCTTTTGCTGGGTAAGATTTCCAAAATGTTATGTTCTTATGAATATAATGTGATTGATATTTCTTTTGTTTACCCTTACTGAGCATTTGAGCTCACCATTTTGTATGTTTTATTTCCCCAGGTCAGGAATAAGGTTATTAAGTAAGATATGCCAAAAGGGACTATCGATATGATGAAATAAATGGGAGATAGTGTAGATTCTTTATGAACCAGTTGTTTATGTTTCCCAGTTTCTAAAGACACTATACATATAAGGTCCTATCATGGTTTTGTTATATGTTGTAATAATTATGCTTCAATTTTGAAGTATTAACCATTTATGTAATGTATCGGTCGTTATACATTCAAATAGACTCCTATGACTACTTATTTCTGGAGACCGTCATGGACGATCCATCCCTAGAGTTCATGAATCTGAAGCAGGGTACAATTTTAGTGATGGACTATTATGCCTGCTTTATAGCACATATGTGATTAACACCTGTTATGATAATTGAAGATGCGTTGAGAGATAAATTCTTTGAGGATGGTATTTGATACAAAATCCAACATCAAAGGACCATTTTCATGTTTCCTTCTATGAATTCCATTGTGAAACATGTACTAATTACTGAGCGCAACCTACAAACATCTAGTAGTGCGAAGTAGGGTGGTTCGACACCGAGATATGGTAATGCCTCGACTGGAAGTAAGAAACATCGTAGGGAGTATTCTCGCATGAATACAACTAGTCAATATTTATCATCTAGGAGTCATGTGAGGTGCTATCAGTGTGGAAAAATTGGACATATGAGGCCCTAGTGCCTGAAGGATGAAGTTGAGTGTCGAGATTGCGGTAACATGGGCCATCTAAAATACATCATCAAAACATTTACACTAGTGTCTAGGTTGAGAGGTTATGTACAGGTTCCACGTGCAGTAGAAGGGTCAGTAGATTCTCAAAATTTTATGATCTGAAATTTGTTGGGGCATGCAAGAAAAGGTGATAGGCATGGTCATGGTAGCCAGACACCCGGATCTCAGCTATAGCAGGATGGGTTAGCTAAGGGTTGCCAGGATGTGTCATAGGGATGGGGTATAGGTAAAAACTATGTAGTGAAATAGACTTAGCAGGAGCAAGATCCCAGACCTTCTACTCGTAGAGGTACTATTCTAGATGCCTTTGTTTTATCTTCTGCACTAATTTATACTGGTGATGCACATATTATTATATATGTTCACATTGTGGGGAGACTTGTGATCTATTTTTATACCTTTGAAAATGTTATAACTCAAGATACCACACTAGGGATCAGAATGATAGGTATTTGTTAGTGCAAGGAGTTTCCCCTTGAGATTGGTGGGTGTCACACACTTTGGAACATCTATTTCTTAGATAGTATGGGGTTTCATCTAATCACCATAATGGATTTGATGGTATCCTATCAGGACTTTATTGACTTTTATCACCGTAGGGTGAGTTTTACATCACAATAGGGGGGATCCTTTCTATACAAGGGTGAATGGGATGTCCATGCTAGCCAATATGAACCAAAAAATCGTTGGTTGGGTGGTATGATTGCCCAGATTGGGATTCTAGATATGGATGATCAAAGAACGTGTCTGGAAGTTCTTCCTCTAGTGGTTGATCATTTCAGAGAATTATTCCTGAACGACATCTCAGGTTTACCCCTGGTTAGAGAGGTGGAGATCACTATCGATCTAGTTCCAGGATCTGCACCGGTATTCATTCCTCCTTACATTATGGCAACAACAGAGTTTCAAGAGCTCAATAGGCAGTTGGATTATATGGAATCCAAGGGTTTTATCTGACCTTTACTTCTCTTTGGGTTTCACCGGTCCTTTTCACAAAAAAGACGGACGATGCCCATAGGTGTTAGAATGGAATATTGAAAACTGAACTACTTGATGGTCTAATAATGATATCCCATACCATGGATCGATTACATGTTTGATCAACATCAAGGAGATAGAGTGTTCTAGAATATTAAATTGAGGTCAGGATATCACCAGCTATGTGTTCAACCTGTAGACATACCCCGCACAGCATTTCGTAGCAGGTAATGTCTCTATGAGTACACGTTTATGCCATTTGGTCTCATAAATGCACTATTAGTTTTTATGGAGCTGATGAACCATGTGATTCATCATTAACTATATTCCTTTGTAGTGGTTTTTGGGGATGATATATTGGTGTTTTCTCACAATCGACACGACCATGACAAACACCTTGAGAACATTTTGAATACACTAAGAGAGCATCAGTAATATGATAACCTTGCAAAATTACACTTCTGGATGGATAAAGTTCACTTCTTAGGTCATGTCATCTTAGAGACTATAGTATCATTGGAATTAGAGAAGGTAAGCACAATAGTCACTTGGTAGAATCCTAAGAACATTTTTGAGGTGCTGAGTTTTCTAGGGCTAGATGGTTACTATAAGTGTTTTATACAATAATTTTCATGGTAACCAGCACTGATGAAATAGTTGAGAAAGAAATGTATGAATCTTGAATGGTCAAATTCTTTTGATGAATACTTTCGGAAGATGAAGGGACATTTAACTTTAGAACCAATACTGATATTTATATAGCCAATAAAGAGTTAAATGGTGTACTGTCATGCATCTGGTATTGGCCTGGGAGAAGTGATTTTTCAGTAAGATCGAGTAGTTTAGTATGGGTCTGAGAAGTTGAGGCCACATGAGAGGAACTATCTAATACATGATCTCATGTTGGTTGCATCTGTTCATGCATTGTGTTGCTAGAGACATTATTTATTGGGGGATCATTTTTTGTATACACAGACAAAAAAAGTCTCAAATACATATTCACTGAGCCTTATTTAAATCATAGACAATAATTATTGGTGGAATACCTTCATGAATTTGTCATTAAGCTTGACTATACGCTTGGGAAAGGTAACGTTATGGATAACACAATAACCAGGAGGACTCAGATACAGGAATTGAAAGAGGCTAGTGATGAGTTGAACCTAATGTATTTGTTCTCTATGATGAATTTAGAGGTTCACAACAGTCAGTCAAGCACTTATCTTTCATCATTTGTTGTTACCACTACACTACTTGACAAAGTGAAAATGAGGAAGATATCAGATCTTGAAGGCCTCATTCTATGAGAAAGTGTGGCAGGTGAGGACCCTCCTCATAGATAGATGATATGCAAGGATGATGTTTTTTGTGTCCATGGACGTGTGTGGATTCTAGGGTATACACATGAGGATCTGATGGGGGATGTTCATGCTTCATCTTGGGAAGAATGCCCCGGAGTCACTAAGATGTATCGTGACTTGCGCCATCAGTACTAGTGGCTGTGAATTAAGCGAGTAGTAGACGGTTTTGTTACATGGTGTTCCACCTATTAGCTAGTGAAGGGGGAACATCAGCGGCTAGCTGGACATTTATAGCAATAAACAATTCCTAAGTGTAAATGGGATGATTTCGAGATGTTTTTATTTATAGGGTTACCAAGGTCTCATAGAGGTAATGATATTGTATGTGTCTTAGTCGAAAGGATTAAAACAGTCTCTCTCTTCCTTTATATTAAAGAGTCTTTTGGTGTTGATGAGATTGGGAAGCTATATATTTGATAGGTGGGACGACTTATTGGGGTTACTCATTCTATCATTTTAGATATGTATTTTTGCTTTACATCTTTTTTATGGAATACCATTAAGAGGGAACTGGGTAAATAGGTGTTTTTGAGGATAGATTACCACCCTCAGATAGATGGCCAATCATAGCACATGATTCAGGTGCTGGATGAAATGTTTTTTTCTTGTTTCCTAGAATTTGGGGGATCTTGGAAGAATCATATACCCCTGGTAGAGTATTAAAATAATAATATCTTACGGGATAATATTCATATGGCGCTATATGAGGCATTGTACGGTAGTCCATGACAATCACACATGTGTTGTTTATAGGCCGTAGAGGTAGTTATGTTGGGACCCCATCTTGTCCAGGACACTACTGAGCAAGTTCACTTGATTTAAAGACAAATTTCTACAATGTAGTCAAGTCATAAATCATATGCCAATCGTCGTAGATGTTTTTTGGGGTTCGAGGTTGGGGATCAAGTTTTCCTATGTATTACACTGAGGATGGGACAGAAGAGGATCAGCAGACACGGTAATTTTTCACCAACATATGTTGGATTGTTTGATATTTTTCAATGAGTCAGGTCAGTTTCTTATTAGTTACAGTTGCCTCAGAGTTATTGATCCATACATGACATCTACCATGTAGCTCAGGTGCACTACTATCACTCAGACCAATATCGCATTTTTCAACCTGAGGAGGTTGGGGACCAGGATGATGCATCCTTTTAGGACCATATAATTTGTATAGTTTATAGGAGCATGAATTATCTCTGAGGTTGATCATTTCCTCTTGTACATGTGTTATGGCAGCACAGCTGAGTACAAGACGATACTTTGGAGGGAGAGGCTGACGTGTATGCTCAGTGGATGGAGTTATTCTCATATTTTCCTTCACTACCCTTGGAAAGTAAATTTGGGGGAAATTTTCATTGGGGGGGGGAGATTTTTAAGAACTAGGTTATTCTTATGAAGTAATGTTTCATTTTTTTTCTTTTCATTTGAGTTTTTTAGAAATAAAGGAAAACTAGAAAAATGGTATGTTTTAGTAGAACACACCATGTACTCTTATGTACATGCCATGTAATATGGCCATGTAGGATAGGGATACATGGATTGTGATGTTGTTATCCTGGATGAGAAGAAAAAACAAGTACACATAGTGTACCCTTTCGTACAGAATGTTTAGTCATGTTGACAAGGTCAGTGCGGGACATGTAATGTAAGTCGATATAGTAATTGATATTAAAATAAAATAAAAAATGTGTTTGTGGATATACATGATGTGTAATAATATATTTTTTCTTCTATGTGTAAGTAGCCTCATTTTCTCTTCTTCTATACAGAAGATCCACTGGGTGAAGAGGAATGAGCTGTGAGAACATTTCCTTTTTCTGTTTCATCATCTGGAACCCTAATCAAGTGTCTTCAGTCCCATTTGATTCCTCTTGGTAAGATATTTCTTCTCCATGATCCATTATTGTTGATTTATGTACATGATAATGTTATACAATTTTGATTTATTTACCTATTTTCATATATATACACCTTTCTAGGCTAATTTGAGGGCCAACATCGCTTTAAATCACTCTTGCAACATTAGGGTAGGTGGTTGTGTCCCTTAAATAAAATTTCTAGTTTATTATATGTGAAAAAATGGTATAATCCCATATTTTGGGAATTTTTATCTCTATAATTGAAACTTGTCAAAGACTAATGATGATTACATATTTAATTATATAAAATTGAAGCATGTGATTGCATATTATTTGATTTAGGGACACCATGTGGGTGAATTCCCTGTTGTTATCCATTTGGAACGATTTCCTTTTATTAATGTTACAATTTCCCTTTCTAGGATTGATTAAGATGACATTTTGATATACTAAATACCCATGTGAGTTTTTTATTGAATCCATGAAATAGTTTAATTTTCATGTGTTTTATCTTACGTAAATTTCCCATGAGAGTTTTTATGTTTAACACCACGAGAATGTTTAGTTCACATGTATTGTATTTTAAATGGAATGGTAAGTGATTAAATCATATATATAACCATGGGAGATCCATATTCTCGGTTAAGAGACAAGGTTGGGATCATTTGACTAATTACACCTTGCATACCTTAGGCGAACCATTACCTCGATTAAAAGGTAATGGAATAACTCAAGATGATAATTTCTTAAAGGTCACGAGAGATCCATGGTTTTAGTAGTCAGGATCCTTGAGGAATATTTATAAACGTAAACCGAATCATTGATCCATTAAGGGATACCTATAATGATCTCTATTGGAAACTAGAAAAATTATTAAATGATGATATGCTAATATGTTTAAATGAGAATGGTTATGTCACAAGTTGAAAGTTACTTTGGTAAGGTTGTTAGCAGTCCAAGGACGGACATCAAGACCTTTGTTCACAGAACATGTTAAATGAAATGGGATGACTTATAAAACGTTCTCATAGCCAATTCCCAAGCATGGGTTTGGTTATAACTTATTTTTATATATGATATTTTCATACATTTGTTGTGTTTGCTTTTATAAGCGAGAATGGTAGGCAAATTCCTAATATTTAGATAGTTTCACTTAAATGAAATTGAAATACTAAGGAACTTAAACAATATAAATGAATAGTTCATTTGAGTGCTTCTTGGTTACTATTTTCCTTTACTTATATTTCATTTATTCACGGACTGTTAGGCACATATATTTTGTGGATGCCTAATGGGATTAGTCTCACATCCTATTTGGGTCATTCTTTTTGGCACAAATAGATTATATAATTTTAGGTGTATACTAGTGAATGCACCCTTATACAGGTGGTTTAATACTTCTTAGGAGCAGGAAAGCATGAGACAAGGCCAAGTCATGCAATGATTTTGAGTTCTATTTCATTTCTTTGCTTTTACTGTATTTGTATCTGATTGAAGTGTATCCTATTTTGGATACATTATTTATAACATATAAGATGTTGCATGATCAGTTTTATGGCTTGAGAATTGGATATTATCTATCAGACTTCCACGATTTTGTTACAGTTTCATGTTGTTTACTGGTTCTATTATTTGTTAATATTTATTCTGATGTGTTACACTCTTCTAATGATTTCATTGTTTCCCCACTTTGACATCCATGTCCCTCAATTCATGTGGGATTCCTCTAGCATTTAAGGAAATACGCTTGAAGTCATGTAGCCAACTATTACGATTATCGATTTAGCGGTAAGCTGGATCAGGACGTTACAAACCAATCCTTGGGATACAACCTATATTTACATATATGACCACAAGGCATCAGTCATGACATTATTTGGTTGTATTCAATGTAAATTATTATTGAATAATATAATAGGCATATCATAATCAATAATTCTAGGTTGACAAGGTGGTGTTCAACGGTGAATGTTACCCTCAAATTGGTCATAGACTTATTGAGTCTCTATCATCCTTATTAGATGTGTTGGTAATGAGTTATATGAGGGTTATAAAAGTACTAATTCTAAGAGTTATACAATATCCAATTTTTTTCCTTGAATATATTGCGGAACAACCTCTATAGATAGAGACTGATTATAGGAATGTGTTACTACTAGGATCTTTTACAATAATAATGTGTTCATTTCAAATTACCCCTTTTGAGTTCTGGGATCTATATATTTTGGTTGGTGATTTTTAAAAGGGATTCATTCATACTAGTGTGTCACCTTGGGTAGATCCATTTTATATATAATATAAATTAAAATGGAAGTCGATGATTTTCCATTGACTGTATCTATTTCAATATGTTTACGATGAAGAAATATTATCCACTATCATTGCTTGAAAGTTTGTTAAATAATTTTATGGTATAAATCAATTTCATGAAGATCTATTTAGGTTTTTTATATAATAATATTCATATAAAGGGCAAGGGTAATAATAAGGCTAATTTTCAATGTAGTGCATTGATTTTGGAGTTTTTTGTGATGCTTCTCATTGTTACTAATTCACTTGTTATGTTCATGGGGATGATGAATGTTGTATTATTTGAGATTATAGATTTTTAAATGTATTATTCCTTGATGAAATAATTTTTTAGTATTTAATGAGGATCATGAATAGTATCAGTGTACCATTATAGGATTTATTTTGTTTCATCTACAGTTTGGGAAGATGTAGAAGTGTCAGTTCTTACCCTAGTAGGTATATTTCTTGGTCAATTTTATATCCTATTATAGAATAGTCATTTGCACATTAATTATTTTGGTTATTGTTTGATTAGTAATACCTAAAAATGATAAAAAGTTATGTAGTTTTATGGTCTACATGGATATTTTTATAGGTTTATACCCAAATTCAATACCATTTTGAATCATGTGAAAATTTTGACTATAAAGCATCATAAGTTCATGTTGACAGATCGATTTTAGGATTTTGGTTATTATATGAAGGAGAATTGGTCCAGGGATCAATTTAGTCATCTTTCATATAAGGGAATTGAGTTAGAGGTTTACTATTATCCATTTTTACTTTCATTAGTTTTGGAAATGATGCATCATCGGGAAATTATATCTTATAGGTCTCAGATGTAATGCCAACCTGAATGTATTTTTTCCGAAAAATGTTTTTTATCTTGTTATGCAAGATTTTTTTCTAATGTGGAGACAATATTTATCGAGTATATTTTTTTTGAATTCACAAACCACATCACTCGAGAAGAGATAATTTCCTAGCCTGAAATGAATCTATGAGACTATCAATAGAAGTACCTCATTTAGGATAATCAATTTTAGATTTCCATTTAACCTAGTAAATAGAATGTTGTGTTGGATACCATTAGTAGGAATTCATTTATTGGTATTGTGAATTAAGAAGATACTCTTAGAGAGTAGTGGAATATGTATATGTTTTTCACCTTGATATGTCATTATTTTGTGATAGAGGTTTCCTTTACATGATGAAATTGTTTTTTTCCTTAGTACACAATGTAGAGAGTGAAATTTGTGCATGATTCCAAAATGGTTGATTCTGATGTATAATGTTTTATCGATCAAGTATTTTGTGGTGATTCCCCCATCGGTTGGTCTTAGGATAGTTATAATTAAGTGTTCTATCATGACCTAACCTAAAGGTTCATACATACCTAGTTGCACGCTAAGTGTTACACTCCTAATGAAACATCAAATAAGCTATGCTCTAGTGACAAGTGCCGTATAGAATGGAAACACACATGGGAGGCATTAGCATAATGTAATTGTATACATTCACACATATCCAAGTACCAATAGAATCTGGAATGAAAACGAAATTCTAATTCCCTAATGCATGCATACATCCATATACTACATTATAGTATGAAAAAAAGGAAATAAAAAGGACAAATATCGTGCCAAAAACATTTAAATAGGGTTCAACATGAAAAAAAGGAAGGTGTTTTTGACAAATTAAACACCTTTAATCAACAGTATTCATTCTAAATAAAAGTAACTCTACCTTGTTTGAGTCCACATTAGACTCTGTTGAAATTATTTTCATAAGAAAAAGCCATGACATGTGTGGGAAGATCCCATGCCGGGTTGATAAAATACATACCAAGTAAAACACCACATAATCATCAAACTATAATCTTAATGTCATTATTCATATTATCATAGGTTACTTATCTTAATCCTAATATGAGGAAATACTAGGAATAAACATGATATGTTCAGGATGGATGCCAATATTAAATGTATGGCCATAATCATACTACCATCCTATGACTCTACTAGAGGATTCTAGGTAATGATCATTTGGGATAAGTTTCACATTGAGTTTAACAAAAACGATGGCACTCTTTTAATAGATCATTCACATTATGCCTCTTTAAGAAGAAGATTCATTCATTATCTCACAAGAATGATATACATACAAAGGGGGTCACACCCAGGGACTATGGGGGCGCTTACACCAAACTATAATAAATCGATCGATAGGGATCAACCACCTGGGTACAGATGTAATGTGATTCCTAACATGACATATGGAAGAATAAATTATTGATAATCACAGTCAAGGACACATAGAGTGATTTATGGAACTATCTAGTAATACTACGTTATAGTTTATCGCATCCAATACTCTAGAAAGAATGACTTACCATACCCTTATGGGGGTAACATATTGGATGATCCTTTTAGATACTAGTCTACACTAATGTTAATGAGGTTGCTAACCTATCTATGAAATTGTTTGTGGTGTGTATAGGGTATAAATGTTGTATCCTTCATATTCAAGGTATTCCAATTTATATTGCAATGTTGATATCTAATTTAGATAATTCACATGTACATTATTCACGATTTTGTACCTTGAAATGTATGGGTACTCAAGAATGTATATTCTAGTGTACAATTAAATGCCCGTGTACTCTTCTCATGCCTTTATATTGCATTTGGCATGTTCCCTTGTTCCCCTTAGGTACATGTTTAACTATTTGACCAAACCATGTGGTGTTTGATATTTAAATTTCATAAAACACTAACTACCACAATATTGAAAATCTAACATGTGTTAATCTAAAAAATTGAATGATATTTAATTTTCATCAAACACTATCTACCACAGTAATGAACTACACAACATGTGTTCATCCAAACTACACATTATGTGACTCAAGAAATTCATAAAACCACCATAATTTATATATCACATACCATCAGGATTCTTCAATTTATCCTAGTGAAAAACCTACCAATAATCATATATTCAGGGTTGGATGAAATCAAACCATTACTGGTGGCTGGAATCCGAGCACCAGATCTGTGTATCAATTATCCCCATCACACCACATCATCGAGTGCCAAAAACAATGAATAAAGACAAAAATATAGGTATATGATTCTTGTAAAATATTCTTATATACTACATGACACCTAAACAAGTATTTTATTCCAAAATATAAAACTATATAAGTGATCCTTTATTACAAAGTTAAATTTCATAATGATTAGTTTTTTTGTATTTTTTGAACCAACTTCCTATTAAAATATTGATGATGAATGCTTGATTAACACTGGGAGAATTAAAAAATTTAAACTTAAAAGGAAAATAAATACTAATTTGGTTGAAAAATCCATTTATGTAACATCCAAAAATTAAATTAATAATCAAAGAATTTCCCATTCTAAATTACAGTAAAAATACAACATTTGTAAATCAACAATAAAATAATGAATTATTTTGATAAAAATATTGATTTTTTTTGACATGGGAAAAACTGATTAAACCACCATAAAAAACTAGCTACCTAAATTTTGGATTGATCATGGATTAATAATGGTTCTATGTAATGGTAATGTGTGAGATTCATGAACTCTTGTAGAATATAAAGAAACATTGGTACTGATAATTGATCACTGATCTAGTTAACCTCTACCAAATACCTCATCCACACTCCCTCAACATCCACAGGGTTATGTGTCTTACCAAAAGATTTTAAAACAAAAGAAATTATGTATAGGGGAGAGAGGTCATGGAAATTAAATATATAATTAACTTATTTTTTTAATTTATTAATGAATCTGGCCACATCCATTTTGAAACTAAAAACCTTATAATGTCCTTGATAAATAATTCCTGCTGTAAAACATGTAATCTTTATTTACTAGTGGTATCATATTTCCCAAATAAGACTCAATTCTGGATTTTTTTGATTATTTAATAAAAACAACTCGTATAACAAGTAGTATATTAAATATTTTTATTATATCGAAATTGTTCTCCTTAGGCCCTTGAAATCTTTAACAAATGAATTTTTAAATAAAAATATTTAAAATATAGCATTGTTTTAATAATTATATAAAATATTCATTACATTCTCTTCACCTTATTTATTTTCATCCCCAAAATAAAAAAAATTATTCACTCAAAATGCTATGTGTAGTGAGATCATATTTTATTCCCCTACACCCATGTGTTATCCTAATGATTCTCATGCTTCCATCACATATTCACCAATTGAATCATTATCCCACAAATTATATTACCATATAGATTATCCAAATATACTAGGGTCTCCATAAAGGTATTTATATCCTCGGTTCCCACCACTCTATAGTTGACAACATGGGATGGTTCGTGCACATACCTCGTCGCCAATGCCACATTAAAGGCTTTTTGAACCCAATATGACTATGGTTATAAAGATAAATGGTATGGAACCTCACTGACCATATATATTATAATGTAAGTACCAATCAACTTATGATATATCTTTATACATTTCCAAAATATATGTTATCCTCATTAAGGTGAGTCCTTTAGGAGCACATTTTCTCCCGCTTATAACATAGTAGGCCTCTATTGTCAGTCTGAATAAAAAATCTGAAGGATCTCTGTAGTCATCATCCTCCCCAAAATGATCAACACCATATTTATTGTCTTTAAAACCAACTATGATCCCATTAGTATTATCTCCCCAATACAAAACCAAAATACTTTTCATCTATAGTGTCTCTAGTTAATGTTATTTAATGGCTCCATATTGATAATGGAGTGGAGAATATTTCTATATTTAAATTACACATTGGGGAGTTTATCTTCCTAACTATGGACATAGTTTAATAGAATATACCAATGGATTTTCTCTAGAACCGTAACAGTCTTATCAATCTAGTATTCTATTTGGGGTTTGAAAACTATGATCATCTAATATTTAATCCTATGTTTCTCATAAAATCATATCCATAAATATGATATGAGGTGAGCATCACAGACCATAATTATTATCAAGGGAACTATATGAGTCCATAATAACTTCTCTATAGTATTTCCTACCAATTAATTAATTGAACTATACTATTGAATGGCTATAGAGTAAGATGTATTGGTTTGATGCCAAAAAATCACATATATAACATCATGTTCTCCAGATGATCATATAATCCAAATAAATATTTCTATAGTGATGTTGTTGGAAAAAATCCCTCAAGGTAACATTGTAGTATTTTTGGATTGATTGTGTTTGTTGATAAAGCAGGTTTCCATGAAGAAATTGTCGATTTCCAAAGAAGTTGTTGACAATAACTGTTGACAAAAGAACGATGACAAAGGAAAGGATGAACTGAGGGCATCACAGAAGAGCAGTACAACGTGGCGTCGTTTCCCAGTGTTTGCCAAATTTTTGGGGTCCAATATTTGGAGTCTGGTGAGCATCGCGAAAATAGTATTTCCATGAATATCATAATTTAATATAGAAATGAAATAAATTTCATGATAAGATGCTTCATGGTTTGGATTTCGCGAAGACCAGAAGAATGATGGTGGTGAATCTTCACGATTACGTCAAAGCATTGCGAACGGAATAGTTGAAGCACATCGCGGCGGGGAAGGGATTTGCGATGGAGCTTCACGGAAAAGGCGCGAAGGAATGTTGACGGCGATGCTCTGCAATTACGATGAGCTCCGCGATTGGAAAATTTTCATGGTGCTTTGCAATTTGGATAGAATTCCGGCGCAAACTTTGGAGCTTCGCGATTGGCAATGACGTTGTGCTAACTTCACCCGGAATGGTCGAGGTTCGTGGAATTGCCTATAAATAGAGGTCGACCCCATCGAGAGATGTAGTGAATTTTTGAAGAAGATCTTTCGCTCTTGTTTCGTGAAGGTAGTTCATGTAGACCGTGTGCTTCGAGAAAGAATAGCTTCTTGGTGGCTATTGTAGTTCCATGAAAGATGTGCACTCTGCTTTAGCTCAGTGAGCTTTGTGAGGGATGTTGTTCTACAACAACCTGTGCTTCGCGACAGTGCTTCACGAGAGTGCTTCGTGAAAATTCAGGAGCTTCCCAAACTCTTGTGTGAGTTTCGCGAAATTGGGATCCTTGTGATGTTGGGTACTTTGCAAAGGTTTTCCCAAATGAATTTCCCAGCATTCAGGGGAAAAAGGTTATTCATTAGTGTATGAAATTTGGACTTCAATAGAGCATCTATCAGCAGTTGAGGATGCATGATTTCAAGAAAATGAAGAGACCTACAGGTCGATAAACTGTGAGTGGATCTTCTAAGGAAGCAGTGATCTCACTTCAGTTGAGAGAAGTGAGTTCTCAAACAGTGTGTGGTTGTAATCCAGGAGGGATAGTGAGTCCGCTTCGAACATGAAAACAACAGTATTCTTATAGTGGAATTGGTACATTGGCACACTGCCTGTGTATCCTCCATAGACGTAGCTCAGTGAGGGTGAACCAAGTAAAAATCGTTGTGTCCTCTGCATGCTTTCATGTTTTCTCATACTCTGCATTGGGAAGGAGAGAGAAGAGGGTTTTGTCTAACAGCAAAACAAGATCAAAAGGGGAATTTGTTTTAATCTGTCATACCCTGATTCACCCCCCCCCCCCTCTCAGGGTATCTAGCCTAGTGGACCTAACAATTGGTATCAGAGGGAAAGTTTAATATTTGTGATTCTCTCTCAAATGGAGGTTATCAATCATAAAGGGATTCCAATCTTTGATGGGAACAATTTTCAGCTATGGAAGAATCAGATTCAACACTATTTCTGATCTTTGGGAATTGATGTGTTCACAGTAGCAATGCATGGTATAATAACTGACATCAACAGTGTGGAATTATCAGATGCCGAGCGAAGAGAATTAGATTCGGATGCCAAGGGAATAAATGCTTCAGGTAGAGCCATTTCCAATGCTATCTATACGAGGGTGATGTCATGTAAAACATCACATTCCATGTGGGAAAAAAATTTGAATATATATGAAGGAGATACAAAGGTCAGAGAGGAAAATCATCAAGTACTATGGAATAAGTATGAAGATCTGAAGATGAACCTGAATGAGTCTGTTGATGAATTCATCGACGGGGTAAATGTTGTAGTGGAAGACATGCGAGGTCTTAGAAAAGTTATTGAAGACATTAATATTGTGAAGCATGTCTTGAGGAAACATCCACCTTGGTTCAATCAAAATGGTTCGGTTTTTGAAGATAAAGACCCGAAAGAGATGACATTGGACAACCTACACAGTACCCTTGTTTCATATGAAATGAGAAATGATGACAACGATGCTGTGGAAAAGGGGATATCTAATGAGGTGGCATTCAAGGACATGAAGAAGCTCACTATTTAAGACACTCAGGATGAAGAAGAGACAGATGAAGTGATGTCACTCCTCTCCTTAGATCTTCAAAGAGGAAAAGGAAATTTTAAAGGGAAACTTCCACTTTCTTGTTTTAGATGTGGAAAGGCTGGACATCTTGCGACATCGTGCTCAAAAAAGTTCCAAGAGGATGATGATGTCGATGAAATCAAAATTCCAAATAATAAGTCTTCAGCCTATGGGAAAGGAAAGATATAGTTCAATAGAAATTTCTTTAAGAAAAAGAAACTTGTTTAAAAAGAATTTGGCAGTTTAGATGAGTTAGAGGCTGATGAGGTTGAAGAAATAGAGAACTGAAATGATCGAGGAGAAAATGCTATGGTGGCAGTTGTCGGTAGTTCTTAGAATAAGAATGAAACTAAAGCTGATGAAGAAGAAGAAGATTTTGAGGGAAGAGTTGATATGCAAGCAGATTTAGAGGATTCTCTTGAAGAGATAGATGTTTGGAGATCCAAAACAAAGAAATCCAATAAAGATGTTCATGACTCCAAAATCTATATGAAGTAGCAGGAAGAAGAGAGGTCTTAGTTGATGGAATAAATATAGAAACTCAAGTTATCAACACCATAGGACTCAGAATCAGTTTGTGAGTATAAAATAAAAATTGAAGAATAGAAAATGGAGATCGATAGCTTGAATAACACAAGGAAAGAAAAAATCAAGAGTATTGAAGAATTAAAGAAGAATTTGTCAGCCTGCAGAAAAAGGTTAATGATCATGAAAAGCTCTTGACTCCTACTGGGTCATAAACAAAGTAGATTAATCAGAAAACTGAGAAGCTAAAAGTGGATGATAGTGGCTCAGCAGAAAAGTAAAATCAACATTATTCAGATGCTAAGACTAATGAAGGGCTTGATTGAAAACAGAAATCTATGAAAGTTGAGGTCAGACCGCAAGCACCCACTCTGAGACTAAAGGTGGATTTGGGCACAAGGCAGAATCAAAATATTCAGGGATACCAAAGGAAAACTAGCAGTGCAGAAGTAACACGAAGGAATTTGCCTTATATTAGGTGTTATTGTTGTTTAAAAATGGGACAATCACGGTATGTGTGTTCCATATCCAAGAGATATCGAAGGGCACAAGAATAGAGGTGGTATCCAAACATAGAAAGGTTCTCTAGAACATATTTCAAAATGAACTATATTTGGTTTAGAGGATTCTGGAACATGGCTAGGTATTTTACTTCGACCATACAAAAAAATATGCCAAAGCAGAATCCTAATGTTCACAAACACCATATCAATGACCAAAAGGTGAGTTGAAAATGAAAAATAGATTTTTCCCCTCTATAGGATGAAGCGGGTCCATCATACTCTGAGAAAAAACTGAAGTCTTAATCCATGCCGAGTGTGAAGGTAAAAATATGGACCATAAAGAAGAAGGATGAGTAGGCCATGTTGGCAAAAATTGCCCTTAATGCATCAGATCACTCTGGTGTATAGATCCTTGATAGTGGTTTCACATCTCACATGACAGGTAATAAGGATCTTGTTACAGGTGTGAAATATTACAAGAAGGAATTTTCTAGTTCGGAAATGATGAAGGCCTGAAGATTATTGGACTAGGAAAGGCCAAGTTTGGGGAAAAATAGATGAGACATGCTGATGTATTAGTAGTAGAAGGCCTCATTCAGAATTTTCTCAGCATCAGTCAACTATGTGACTTAGGATATTCTATAATGTTTACTAAGAAGATGTGTGTCGTCAAAGGAAGAGACGGGGAAATAGTTCTATAGGGAACAAGAAAAAAGGGAAATCTTTACCTGGTGAGTGGAGAAGAAGATATGTGTTTTCTGTATAGAGAGGAAGAAAAGAATTTGTGGCATAAACGACTTGGTCATCATTTCCAACCATCCCTCGTTGATCTGGTAAAATTTGATGCAGCAAGAGACCTACCCGCGCTATCACGTGATCGTCTCACACATGCGACGCATGCCAACAAGGGAAGCTCATCAGAAAGATGTATAAGTAAAATGAAAAGAAGTCAACAAGAGTGCTCGAATTTGTGCATGCAGATGTTTGTGGACCCATCACAACAAGAGAAATTTACAGAAAGAGGAATTACATTCTTTTCATTGATGAATATAGCAGAATGGAATGGGTATTTGTTGTTACACATATGTCTGATGTGTTATGTTGCTTAAAACAGTACCAAAGGGAGTGGGAAAGGATGCTTGGACATAAAATTATGAAGTGTCGTACTGAAAATTGTACGGAATTCCCAAACAGTCAGGTGGAAGAATATCTCGAGAAACATGGGATAAGGTATCATTTTTCGTCAGTAAGATCTCCCCAAAAAAATGGAGTGGTTGAAAGGAGAAATCGGATCATCAATAACATGTTCAGAACGATGCTCATTGAAAAGGACCTACCGGAGAATTTTTGGAAGGAAGCAGTTTTAACGTCGGTCTACATTTCTAACAGGGTTCTGTTGTGTCCGAAGGAAGGAAAGACTCCATACGAGATGAGGTATGGAAAGAATCCAATAGTGAAATACTTCCAATTATTTTGAAGTAAGTGCTTTATCCTCAATAAGAAAAAACATAGGAAATAAGAATCTCAAGGAGATGAAGGGATATTCCTTGGACACTCAGGAAAAAGCAAGGCATATAAATGATTTAACAAAAGGCTAGAAAATGTAGTTGAGAGTAATGATGTCACTATAGTGGAGAATGAGAAGATCATTAATCAACGCAGTGAACTATTTCCTAATGAGTGTGAAGTGGAAGAAAGAAATGCATGGGAAGCAGAAGTGGCTGGTGTTGATTCAGAAGAAGATACTGATGATGAGAATGAGGAAGTAAAATCTATATCTACACAAAAAAAAGAGTCGAGTTGAAATTGATAGGCAGAATATCATTGGTGATCAGTCTACTTCGGTTCAGACTAGGAGAATGAAATCACTGCAGTGGACATCTTTCCTATCTCAGGTTGTGCCAAAATGCTTTGCTGATGTAGCTTAAGATGAAAACTAGATTCAGGAAATGAATGAAGAGCTACATCAGATTGAGAAGAATCAAACATGGGAGATTTTTTTGAGGCCAGCAAATAATAATGTCATCGAGACTAAATGGGTCTATCGCAACAAGATGAATGAAGATGGTATAGTGATTCAGAACAAATAATGACTACAGTGCAAGGGGTACTCCCAGATCGAGGGAATAGATGTTGATGAGACATTTACACCGGTTGCAAGGCTGGAGACAATCAGATTATTCATATCCATCACAGTGAAAAAGAAGGTTAAAGTGTTCCAAAAGGATGTCAAATCTCAATTTTTGAATGGGGTTCTGGAAGAAGAGGTGTATATTGAGTATCCATATGGTTTTCTCATTCATGAGGATGAGAAAAAAGTTTGCGGACTAAAGAAGCCGTTGTATGGGTTGAAACAAGCACCAAAATCATGGTACTCAAGGCTTGATGAGTACGTGAAAAATCATGGTTTCCAGCATGGGGGAGTTGATTACAATATCTATTTCAACAACAATAGAAATCAAAGGATGATGGTATTGGTTTGTCGATGACATAATATTTGGTGGATCAGATGAAGCTCAAGGTAGACAGTTTTCCAAATTCATGCAAAGTGAGTCTGAAATGTCAATGATTGGAGAGCTAACATTTTTCCTTGGTCCACAGGTGACACAAGGAAGGAATATGGAACATTAATTTCACAATCCAAATTTTCCAAGGAGGTATTTAAATTATTTTTAATGAAAAATTCCAAGGAGATGAAGGCTCCGGTAGCTACCTAGATGAAATTTTCCAAAGATGAGGATGGAAAGGCTGTTTATATCACATAATACAGAAAAATCATTGGGTGTTTGTTATACATGACTATAACAAGGCCTGACATTGTATTCACCACATTCCAAGCAGCGATATATCATAGTAATCCCAATGAAATCCAAATGCTTGCGGTGAAAATAAAACTTCGGTATATCAAGGGATCAGTGGACTTTGCCTTGATGTATAATGAAAAATCTCAGTATGAATTATTAGGATATACTAATGCTAATTGGGCCGGTTCAACAGATGATAGGAAGTCAATGTCAGGAGGTGCTTTCTATCTTGGAGGACTGTGTGTTTCTTGGATTTGAAAGAAGAAAGATTGTATTTCATTGTGCACTGCATAATCTGAGTATATTTCGGCCACTCAAGCATGCACACAGTTATTGTGGATGAAACATCATCTTGAGGATATGAGTGTTGAAGTGAAGTCTCCGATCAGAATCCAGTGCGATAACTCAAGTGCTATAAATCATAGCAAAAATCTATTACATCACTCATGGACAAAGCACATTAAGATAAAATATCATTTTATCAAGGAGAAGGTTGAGTAAAGAATTTTGAATTTGGAGTATGTCCCTACATAACTATTGGTTGTAGAAATTCTGACAAAATCCTTACCCAAGGAAGCATTTGAAAGGCATTGATTGGCTATGGGAGTCCAGTCGACTCCCCGTACTTGAAAAAGTGTGGATGTTGGACCCCCTCTCCCCGAGGTATGATGTGTTTTTCCCTAATGTGAAGATATTGGTTCTCTACCCTGTTACAGACTGCAATGGAGTGACCTTTGGGTTCTTTGACAATGGGGGAGAAAATAGTGATTGTTCAAGGGAGAGACAGTGTGGCTATTTGAGATATCATGACAGATATGGGGAAAAGCTGACAGGTTGATCAGCGAGATAGGGGGAGCAAAGAGATATAGAGATCTATCAGATAGGGAGAGTTTTAAATCTGATGATCCTAGAAGTGATTGACCAAAGCATAGATATCACGATATTATACGATCGTCATAAAATCTGAAGACTGTTATTGGAATGGTGTGAGAAGGTGTCCAGCTATCACGAATTGGTATCAGTGTGGTACAACAATTGGTATCAATATTTCAATTGGTATTAGTTTTGAATCGAAAATTGGGGTTAGACATGAAGTGTTTCATTGATGAACTTTTCATACTACTCTGGTTTCTCATTCCGAGCATTGCTCATGTGGGCTTAGAGTACGTGTTAAGTGATTCCTTGAACGCTATTAAAATCGCAAGAGACGAATGGTGGTAGCGGCTGGAAGGAGATTTAGAGAGGTATCAAAGTGAAAATAATCATTCTTAGAAGAGTTATGAAGAGTTCTTAACAAACCCAAAGGTGGATATTGTTGTGAAAAAATCCCTCAAGGTAACATTGCAGTATTTTTGGGTTGATTGTGTTTTTTGAGAAAGCATGTTTCTATAACAAAATAGTCTATTTCCAAAGATGTTTTTGACAATAACTGTTGTCAAAAAAACAATGACAAAGGAAAGGATGATACGGAGGCAGTACAAAAGAGCAGTACAAGGTGGCGCCATTTCCTAGTGTTTGCCAAATTTTTGGATTCCAAAATTTGGAGTTTGGTGAGCATCATGAAAATAGTATTTCCATGAATATCATAATTAAATATGGTAATGGCATAAATTTTCCCAATGAGAGGCTTCATGGTTTGGATTTCACGAAGACCAGAAGAATGATGGTGGTGATTTTTAATGATTACATCAAAGCTTTGTGAATGGCATAGTTGAAGCACATCGCGGCGTGGAAGGTCTCTGCGAGGGAGCTTCACAGCAAAGGTGCGGAGGAATGTTAACGGTGATGCTCTTTTATTACGAAGAGCTCCGCAGTCGGAAAATTGATGTGGTTCATTGTGATTTGGACAGAAATTTGGATGAAACATTGGAGCTTCACGATTGGAAATGGCGTGGTGCTAACTTCGTGCGGAAGGGTCGAGGGACGGTGGAATTTCCTATAAATAGAGGTTAACCCCCTCAAGAGATGTAGAGAATTTTTGAAGATGATCTTTTTCTATTTTTTCGTGAAGGTAGTTCGTGTAGCCCATCTGCTTCATGAAAGAAGAGCTTCACGGAGGCTATTGTAGCTCCGCGAATGTTGTGCACTCTGCATTGGCTCAGTGAGCTTCATGAGGAAAGTAGATTTGAAACTACTTGAGCTTCGCGATAGTTCTTCACAAGAGTGCTTTCCGAAAAGTCATGAGCTTTGAGAAGGATTGTTTGAGTTTCGCAAAATTGGGACCCTTGTGAAGTTGGATACTTTGTGAACGTTATTCCAAAGTAATTGCCCTGTGTTCAGGGGAAAAGGGTTATTCATCAGTGGTTGAAATTTGGACTTCAACAGAGCATCTATCAATAATTTAGGATGCATTCTTTCATGAAAATGAAGAGACCTATAGGTCTATAAACTGTGAGTGGATCTTCTGAGGAAGCAGTGAGCTCACTTAAGTTGAGAGAGCAGTGAGTTCTCAAATTGGGTGTGGTTGTAAACTAGTAGGGACAGTGAGTCCACTTCGAACATGTAAACATTGGTGCACTTATAGTGGAATTGGTACATCGGAACACTACCGATGTATACTCCTTGGACGTAGCCCAGTGAGGGTGAACAAAGTAAAAATCGATGTGTCCTGTGCATGATTTAATGTTTTCTCATACTCTGCGTCGGGAAAGAGAGAGAATATAATGACCCATACTTTACATACATTGTTATTACATCAAAATTGAAGCATACTTATTACAACATATAACAAAACCATGAAAGGACCGTATATGTATAGTGTCTTTAGAAACTAGGAAACATAAACAACTGGTTCATAAAACGTCTACACTGTCTCCCATTTATTTCATCATATCTATAGTCCCTTTTGGCATATCATACTTAATAACCTTCTTCCTGACCTGGGGAAAGAAAACATACAAAAGGGTGAGATCAAATGCTCAGTAAGGGTAAAAATAATAAATATCAATCACATCATATTCATAAGAACATAACATTTTGGAAATCTTAACCTGCAAAAGTGAGCATAATTTCTTAATAAGGGATAAATCATAGTAGTGAAATGAAATGCAAATAATCATAACATAAAACATGAAACTTTGTGGCATACACACATAATCATAAAGAATCATTTCTTATTAGTCAAGACTCATTTCCAAGACTATCTTAGTGGACAAAGTCCATTTCTGAACCGAGTTCACTCCTCGTTTCAGTCCTGTTTAACTGAACCGGTTTAATCTACCATTCCAGCAATGTCTATATCATGAGATATAAAATCATTACCCAATGCATTTGAGGGAGATATAGGTCCCACCCATCTCATAATGGTACCATTCTTATGTGTGCCACAAAATCATAAACCATACATCAAAGCATAACCCATGTAATAAAAATGGGAATCTTAAACATCGTGACATCATAAAACAATTCATATAAGATAAAGGAATTCATAAAAATATTTCCATTACAACATAATCAAATCCATGTAAAAATAGGGATAGGAACAGAACCCTATATAATCTTAGATAGAAAATAATTTTGATAAAGCACTTGAACTCCATTCTTGAGGAAAATAAACTTTCTACATCAAAAACATTTTTCCTTTCATAACATGTCATACAATTTTTAACTAAAAGAAGTTGATTAAAAATAAAATTTAAAAATTTTAAAGTAATCTCTTATAAATAATATTATAAAAATCCATTCATGCCGTATAAGTTAAAAAAACATTCTTCTCATAATTTTGTCGGAAAAGTCAAAAAGTACCTCATACGAAAAACGACAAAATATTCCTTTAATATCTTTTACTATAAACTCACCGAATGGTAAAATTGAATTTAAACAATTGTAGGTGGATGGAAACGATATTACATATTGAGGTATCATGGATGTGGATGATAAAATACACCTCAGTAAATAACAATGTATTAAACAATCTCGGATAAAAAATGAGATTGTGATATTTTCCCTTACCTTAGGTTTGATTTGCTTCGTAAGTGTCCAAACCTACTATATAATGATTTAAATAATGATATTGACTTATTCCAGAATCATAATTTTTGTTATGATATCATATATGGTCATATTCTTATCTTCTTATTACTAATATTTCATTAATACTTGTTATTCGGGTGGTTATTACTTTTTGTTCTTATGCATGTTTTGTCCAATAAATTCTTATTCATATATTTATGTTATAGATTCCACTTTTCCATAATGGTATTATAGTATTATATATCATATTCGTTCATTCAATTCATTTATATAATCATTATTCAATGAAGATCATGTAGAACAGATCGCATCACATCGTGGAGACGGTATTACGTACGTACGCACGAGCGATGATATCATTCCCATGATCGTGGAATTGTATTGGAGTGTATGTATACTATTTAATAATCAATACCACTTTACAATAATCATATATATTCATTAAATTCACCCTTATACCCATCTAAGTAAGGTGTTGGTGGAAAATAGATTACACCACTGCGTGGAGACGGTATTCCGTACGGGCGCACAAGAGATGATTTCGTTTTCCGTAGGATGGATAAGAGGTGAACTAGGGTTGTTTAATATTTATAATAACATATCAGTATATTATTGATACTCATGTTATTACCTCATAATGAAACAACTAAAGATGATGGAGTAGAAGAAGAAGGGAACTTGAAGAAAACGGAAGAAGGTATTACCTCTTTCTCGAAGTGCCTCCTTTAAACTTTCACTTAAGGCACTAGAGTTGGTCTTTTGGTAAGACCAGTACCTCTAGTAGTTTTCTAAAGAAGTGGGGAAGTGAAATGGGCATGTTTTGGCCAATCGTGAATAATCAAATTGGTGTGAGGAAGAGAGGGGGAAGGTTCCCTTTTATAAGTGAGGAGAGGGGCACCTTTGGAAAGTGTGGAAATATTATTTTATTATAAACTTCTCTTCTGTTTCAAAAGCTCCAAAAATCATTAAATATGAATATAAGATGACTCATGGTCGAAATAATATAATCCAATCATAATTGGACATGTTTTGGAAAATATTTTAATCGTTATAATCTTATTTATTGAAATCATTTATTAATGAGGTAAATATTTCATCATTATTGTGTCATAAATAATTTAATTTATTTGGTGTCTAAAAACTATAAAACAAATATCATTATGTAGGAAATATTTATAGACTTCTAATATATATTTATAGTCGAAAGTATAATTTTTATAACCCCTTATAAAAATTAATTACTAAAAGATTTTTGTTACTGTCAATTTTGTCTTTACATTAAATTAATTAATCCAAATTGTCATTGTCACTACCAAGTGGCACAATGGGGTCCCAAAATCGACCCAAAGATGACCATGGTCGGCCAATACTCATCCAATAAGGTTAGGATAAGTGTAAAAGTAATTCTGAAATATTATAATATTATTTTAACCTTGAATTACCCTATTTACCTTAAACCGTAGTAAATAAAAAAAATTAATGTAGTTACTATTCATAATATAAAAAAAATAAAAGTAACCTATTAACATAATTTGGACCCACAAATTCCAAATATGGAATAAATTTTTAAAAATTCAAAACATAGAAGTTGCTATAATTAATTTAAAATTAATCTCATTGTTAAGCAAACGTGTTTTAAAAGTTAAAACATTGCCAAAGATTGAAATGTTTTTACCTATGAATTCAATGTAAAATTAATTCTAATGACATACATTATATTAAATTTTAAAAATATATTCTATTTATACTTTAAAAACAATCAATATTATAATTTGACCAAATAATGTTTTGCGATGAAAACAGTTGTTTTTAATAAAAATATAGCTTATTTTTAAGAGATAATAACTATCAAAAGATTGACACTTGTTTATGTCTGGTTTAAATGTGAAATTACATCCAATGAACAAAATTGTATTAAATTGTAAAAATATATTCTAAATATAATTTAAAACCACTCAAATTAATAATTTATCACTATTAATTATTTCGATTAAAAAAGTTGTTTTTAATTAAAATTTAGTAATTTTCACTATTCATCAGAATATGAAAGTTATCCGAAAAGTACTAAAATTTCATCCTTATCTAATTTCGATATTCCAAATCCAAAAATGAAGTCCATTTTGAAAAATAAAATTTAAAAAATTTTAAAAAGTGGTTATTACTATTCATAACGGCTAGTTTTAATAATATTTTAATAGCATATCGTTATTTAGCAAAACATGGTATTGTGTACAAATCAAGCTATCGAGGAAGGACGCGGTTGCGAGTAATAAAATCCAAGCTAGTGTTGCGTGTAGTGAAATATTCCTTTGATGATTTTTATAACATAAAAACAAAATATTTCTCATAAAAGTATCGGGTGTTACATTCTACCCCCCTTAAAATGAATTTCCTACTCGAAATTCGTCACTTTGTAACAAAACGATGAGGATACCTCTCAATAATCATATCCTCAAGCTCCCACATAGCTTCTTATAATTGGTGGTTCCTCCATAAAACTTTAACCAAGCGAGTGGTCTTGTTCTGTAGGACTTTTTCGCTACTATCCAGAATCTCTATCGGTTGTTCTTCATAAGAAAGATCTTGCTCCAGCGGTATAACATCTGAGCTGAGTACATGTGAAGGATCTGGTATGTACTTTCTCAGGAGAGATACATGGAACATATAATGAACTTGAGAGAGATTCGGTGGAAGTGCCAATCGGTAAGCTACCTTCCCAACATGATCCAGTATTTCGAAAGGACCGATATACCTAGGGCTCAGCTTTCCCTTATTTCCAAATCTCATGACCCTCTTCCAGGGGGATATTTGTAAGAACACTTTATCACCCACTTCAAACTCTAGGTGTTTTCATCGGTGGTCAGAATAACTTTTCTGTTGACTCTGAGCTTCTCTTATGTGTTGTTGAATAGATCGGACCTTTTCTGCCATCTTATCAACAAGATCAGGTCCTAATAGCTTTCTTTCCCCAACTTCATCCCAGCAAGTTGGAGTCCTGCTTTTCTTTCCATAGAGAGATTCATAAGGAGCCATCTGATTACTGGAGTGGAAGCTATTATTATAAGAAAATTCCACCAAAGGTAGGTGTTGATCCCAACCACCTTTGAAATCCATAGAGCAAGCTCTCAACATATCTTCTATAGTTTGAATTGTTCTCTCAGACTGACCGTCTGTCTGAGGATGATAAGCAGTGCTGAAACGCAACCCTGTATCTAGAGTATGCTGAAGGCTTCGCCGAAACATCGAGATAAATCTCAGATCCCGATCAGATATAATAGAAAGTGGTACTCCATGCAATCTTTCCACTTCCTTTACATATATCCTAGAAAGCTGATCCAGAGAGAAATCCTCTCTAATTACAATGAAGTGTGCAGACTTTGTAAGATGATCAACTATGACCCAGATAGAGTAATTGCCTTTGGATGTTTTAGGAAGTCCTATGACAAAGTCCATAGTGATGTTTTCCCATTTCCATTCAGGTATGGGTAATGTTTGTAACATACCCTTAGACTTCTGTCTCTCAGCTTTAACTTGCTGACAAACCAAGCATCGAGAGACATATTCATCAACTTCTCTTTTCATTCCATCCCACTAGAAGTACTCTTTCAGGTCCCTATACATCTTCGTGCTTCCAGGATGAATAGAGAATGATGAACTATGCACCTCATCCAGCAGCTCCTTCTTTAATTCGGGGATGGGAGGAACACAAACCCGATTCATGAACATTATTATCTCATCACAATCAAGGTTGAACTCAGGAATATTTCTCACCGTCTTTTGTAACTCTACATCTTCTTTCTGCGCCTCTTTAATCTTCACATGTATAGATGGTTTATCATACATTTGAGAAAGATACTATTATCCCCCTTCCATTATAATTCCAAGATCCATCTTTTGTAAATCCATAAATATTGGATCTTTTGTGATCATCATCATGGATAAACTTGCATGGTCTTGTCGACTTAATGCATCTGCCACCTTGTTTGCTTTCCCACGGTGGTAATGAATTGAGCAGTCGTAATCCTTAATCAGCTCTAACCATCTTATTTGGCGCATATTCAGCTCCTTCTGTGTGAAAATATACTTTAAACATTTGGGATTATTATAAATGTCACACTTTTCTCCATAAAGATAATTCCTCCAAATCTTTAATGCAAAGATTACCGCAGCTAACTTCAAATCATGTGTTGGGTAATTTTGCTCATGTATTTTCAACTGTCGTGAGTAAAAAGCTATCACCATATCATTTTGCATAAGAACACACCCCAACCCATTCTTGGATTCATCACTATAGATCACAAACCTTTCTCCACTATAAGGTAGTGTGAGCACAGGTGCACTGGATAACCTTCTTTTCAACTCCTTGAAATTCTCTTCACATTCCTCAGTCCAAACAAACTTAACTCCTTTCTGAGTCAACCTGGGGAGTGGATTAGATAATCGTGAAAAATCATTCATGAAACGTCGATAATATCCAGCCAAACCTAGAAAACATTGGATCTCAGTTACTGTTGTTGGTCTCAACCATCTTTTGATAACCTCGATTTTTTATGGATCCATAGATATCCCCACTTTTGAGATTATGTGACCCAAAAATGCAACCTTTTGTATCCAAAATTCACACTTGGTAAATTTGGCATAAACCTTCTCCTTTCTCAGTGCCTTCAATATAATTCTCAAGTGATCTTCATTTTCTTCATTTCTCATTGAATAGACAAGAATATAGTCTGTAAAGACTGCCACAAATTGATCAAGATAGTCTCTAAAGACTCTATTCATCAGATCCATGAAAATAGCAGGGGAATTAGTAAGACCAAATGGCATCACTATAAATTCATAGTGTCCTTACCTTGTACGGAAAGCGTCTTTGGTATATCCTCCCTTTTGACCCTTAATTGATGATACCCTGAACGAAGATCAATCTTGGAAAAGTATTGAGCTCCGCATAGTTGTTCAAATAAGTCATCAATACGTGGGAGAGGATATTTGTTCTTGATAGTGATCTTGTTAAGTTCTTGATAATAAATACAGAGTCTCATTGATCCATCTTTCTTCTTCACAAATAGAACAAGTGCTCTCTAAGCTGACGAACTAGGGAGTATGAATCCCTTATCAAGATTCTCTTGGAGTTGCTTCTTCTATTCCTGCAACTCAATTGGGGCCATTCTATAAGGTGTCTTTGAAATAGGTAAAGCACCTGGTAAGAGTTCTATTGAAAACTCAACTTCACGATTTGGTGGAAGACCCGAAAATTCCTCTAGAAAGACATCATCAAACTCCCGTTCATTGGTAATATTCTTAATCGTGAGTTTCTCACCAACCATTTTAGATAAAAAAATCTACATTTAGTGGAATCAAGACCCATAAGATGGAAGAAATTTCCACTGGAAGTTTATGTTCATCCTTGCATCGATAGACGATCATAGATTGATCTGGAATATGAAATGTGACTTCCCTTCTTTGGCAATTGATATGAGCTCCATATAAAGAAATCCAATACATGCCACAAATCACATCAAATTCCAATATAGTAAGGATCACAAGATTTTCAGGAAGCACTTTCCCACAAACTTCAATCGGGAAAGAATTATAAACTTCTGATGCGACTATTGTGCCATTAGAAGTTGTCACAGCCAACTCAACATATAATTGTTTAGGTAATACAGTGATACCCATAGAAAATTTTTCAGAAATAAACGAGTGGGTGGATCCAGTATCAAATAAAACATTATCTACTTTAGAGTGGATGGTAAGTTTACCTTTCACCACATCGTTATCATACTCCTCATCGCTGATAGAAATTACATGTGACTTTCCTTTGTCTTTAGCTTTAAGAGTTTATTGACGTCGACCATCATCATCAACCCTTGGATTTGGGCATTAATTGGCATAATCCCCCATCTCCTTGCACTTGAAACATTGAAGTGTAGTAGGTTCATTCTGTGCATCTCTTCCATTGTTTGCATCATTAGACATCTTCATCCAATCATTGCGGTATTCAAATGCCTGATGACCTTCTTTTCCACATTTGAAATATTTAACTTCCCCTTTAAGACAACTACCTCCATGTTTCTTTCCACACTATTAGCATAAGGGAAAGGTCATCTTCCTTTCATTGTTCTCTTTATATTTTCCTTTGAATTCCATTTTTCTCTTCTTATCAAACCCATTTGACTGATGGGTTACTCCAATCTCCATCTCAACTTTGAGAGCACATCAAACGATTTCCTCGTAGCTATTGAAGTCTCTTTTGGCTAAGGCCCTTTGAAGACTTGATTTTAAGCCACTAAAGAATCGATAGATCTTGCTCTCAGGTTGGATAATAATACCAGAAGCATACGTTGCAAGACTTGTAAAATCTGCTTTATAGGTAACAACAGATTCATCATCCTTTATCTTCAGATCAAGAAACTCTTTCTCCATCTTTGTTCTGAGAATACGAGGGAAGTACTTATTAAAAATAAGTTCTTGAACTCGTCCCATTCCATGGACTCAACTTCATCCCTTTGCCTCGTATTCTTAATATGATTCCACCATTGATCAGCATCTACTTCCAAACGATACACTGCTAGGATGACTTTGACATGTTCAGAACATTTAGGAACTAAAAATATCATTTCAGTAGTACTAATCCATTGTTCAGTAACTAATGGATCAGTAGACTCGCTGAATGAAGGTGTACGCTGCCACATGATGGATTCAACAGAATGTTGCTCCTTCCTTTGCTAGTTTGGAAGTCTTGCATGATTAAAAGCTTGAGAAAGTTGTGTGAGCATGGATACAAGATTTTTCATTCCAGCTCCCATAACATTTGGTTGCTCAGGGGGACAATAATTGCATTGCCCGTCGCATTACGCATTAAAGCGGTTCCTTCGGGTTCCATCCATTGACTAAAACCAAGAAGAATAGTGTGAGCAACACTAATTATAATAGGAAAACCACACAATCAAGAATAAAATTTCACACTTAAGGTCTTATCCTAGGTTATTCATGGTCATTTCTAAAACACTAAGATTGTGTTCTATGCTTAGACATATCCTTAGGACTCTTACTAAGGCTTTCAAATCCTAGTTTCCAAAGGTTTACTATACATTTCCTCTGATACCACCTATAACGACCCATACTTTACATACATTGTTATTACTTCAAAATTGAAGCATACTTATTACAACATATAACAAAACCATGAAAGGACCGTATATGTATAGTGTCTTTAGAAACTGGGAAACATAAACAACTGGTTCATAAAACGTCTACACTGTCTCCCATTTATTTCATCATACTTATAGTCCCTTTTGTAATATCATACTTAATAACCTTCTTCCTGAACTGGGGAAAGAAAACATACAAAAGGGTGAGCTCAAATGCTCAGTAAGGGTAAACATAATAAATATCAATCAAATCATATTCATAAGAACATAACATTTTGGAAATCTTAACCTACAAAAGTGAGCATAATTTCATAACATGGGATAAATCATAGTAGTGAAATGAAATCCCAATAATCATAACATAAAACATGACACTTTTTGGCATACACACATAATAATAGAGAATCATTTCTTGTTAGTCAAGACTCATTTCCATGACTATCTTAGTGGACCAAGTTCATTTCTGAACTGAGTTCACTCCTCGTTTCAGTCCTGTTTCACTGAACCGGTTTAATCTTCCGTTCCATCCATGTCTATCTCATGAGATATAAAATCTTTAACCAACACATTGGAGGGGGATATAGGTCCCACCCATCTCATAACGATACCATTCTTATGTGTGCCATAAAATCATAAACAATACATCATAGCATAATCCATGTAATAAAAATGGGAATCTTAAACATCGTGACATCATAATACAATTCATATAAGATAATGGAATTCATAAAAATATTTCCATCACAACATAATCAAATCCATGTAATAATAGGGATCGAAACAGAACCCTATATTATCTTAGATGGAAAATAATTTTGATAAAGCACTTGAACTCCATTCTGGAGGAAAATATCCTTTCTACTTCAAAAACACTTTTCCTTTCTTAACATGTCCTAAAATTCTAAACTAAAAGAAGTTGATTAAAAATAAACTTGAAAACTTTTAAAGGAAGGTTCTTTGGAAATAATATTATAAAAATCCATTCATTCCATATAAGTTAAAAAAACATTCTTCTCGTACTTTTGTCAGAAAATTCAAAAAGTACCTCATACACAAAATGACAAAAGATTCCTTTAATATCTTTTACTATAACCTCACCGAATGGTTAAATTGGATATAAACAATTTTAGGTGGATGTAAAAAATATTACATATTTAGGGAACATGGATGTGGATGATAAAATACACCCCAGTAAATACCAAAGTATTAAACAATCTCGGATAAAAAATGAGATTGTGATATTTTCCCTTACCTTAGGTCATATTTGCTTCATAAGTGTCTGAACCTCCTGTATAATGATTTAAATAATGTTATTTACTTATTCCAGAATCATAATTATTGTTATGATATCATATATGGTCATATTCATAGCTTCTTATTAGTAATATTTCATTATTACTTGTTATTTGGGTGTTTATTACTTTTTGTTCTTATGCATGTTTTGTCGAATAAATTCATATTCTTCTCTTTTGGTTATAGATACCTCTTTTCCAGAATGGTATTAGTGTAATATATATCATATTAGTTCATTAAATTCACTTATATAATCATTATGCAATGAAGATCATGTAGAACGAATCGCATCACATCGTGGAGATGGTATTCCGTACGTACGCACGAGCGATGATATCGTTCCCATGATCATGGAATTGTATTGGATTGTATGTATACTATTTCAGAATCAATAAAACTCTACAATAATTATATATATTCATTACTTTCACCCTTATACCCATCCAAGTAAGGCGGTGGTGGAAAATAGATTACACCACGGCGTGGAGACTGTATTCCGTACGTACGCACGCGCGACGATTTCATTTTCTGTAGGATGGATAAGAGGTGAAATAGGGTTGTTTCGTATTTATAATAACATATCAGTATATGAGTGATACTGATTTTATTACCTCATAATGAAACAACTAAAGAAGAGGTAGTAGAAGAAGAATGGAAGTTGAAGAAAACGGTAGAAGGTATTACCTCTTTCTCGATGTGCCTCTATTGAACTTTCTCTTAAGGTACTAGAGTTGGCCTTTTGATAAGACCAATAACTCTAGTAGGTTTCTAAGGAAGTGGGGAAGTGAAATGGGCAGTGTTTGGCTGTGCATGAACGCTCAAATTGGTGTGAGGAAGAGAGGGAGGAGGTGCCCTTTTATAAGGGAGGAGAGGGGCACCTTGGGAAAGTGTGGAAATATTATTTTATTATAAACATATATTCACTTTCAAAAGGTCCAAAAATCATTCAGGATGAAGATAATATTTCTCATGGTCGAAATAAAATCATCCAATCAGAATTGGACATGTTTTGGAAAATATGTTAATCATTATAATCTTATTTATTTAAATCATTTATTAATGAGGTAAATATTTCATCATTATTGTGTCATAAATAATTTAATTTATTTGGTGTCTAAAAATTATAAAAAAATATCATTATGTAGGAAATATTTTTATCTTTCTAATGAATATATATAGTTGAAAATATAATTTATATAACCCCTTATATAAATTAATTACTAAAAGATTTTTGTTAATGTCAATTTTGTCTTTACAGTAAATTAATTAATCCAAATTGTCATTGTCACTACGAAGTGGCTCAATGGGGTCCCAAAATCGACCCAAGGATGCCCGTGGTCGTCCAACACTCATACAATAAGGTTAGAACAATTGTAAAGGTAATTTTGAATTATTTTAATATTCTATTAACATTGAATTACCCTATTTACCTTTAACCGTAGTAAATAATAAAACTTACCGTAGTTACTATTCATAAAATCAAAAAAATAAAATTAACCTATTAACATAATCTGGACCGATTTATTCAAAATATGGAATCCATTTTTCAAAAATTAAAAACACAGAAGTTGCAGTAATTAATTTAAAATTAATCTCATTGTTAAGCAAACAGGTTTTAAAAGTTAAAACATTTCCAAAGATTGAAAAGTTTTTACCTATGAATTCAATGTAAAATTAATGATAATGACATACATTATATTAAATGGTAAAAATATATTCTATTTATACTTTAAAAAAATCAAAATTATAATTTAAACATATAATGTTTTGTGATGAAAAAAGTTTTTTTTAATTAAAATATAGCATGTTTTTAAGAGATAATAACTATCAAAAGATTGACACTTGTTTATGACTGGTTTAAATGTGAAATTACATCCAATGAACAAAATTTTATTAAATTGTAAAAATATATTATAAATATACATTAAAACCACTAAATTAATAATTTATCAATATTAATTATTTCGAATAAAAAAGTTATTTTAATTAAAATTTAGTAATTTTCACTATTCACGAGAATATGAAATTTATCAGAAAAGTACCAAAATTTCATCCTAAGCTAATTTCGATATTCCAAATCCAAAAATGAAGTCCATTTTGAAAAATAAAATTTATAAAATTTGAAAAAGTGGTTATTAATATTCATAATAGCTAGTTTTAATAATATTTTAATAGCATATCATTGTTTAGTGAAACTCGGTATTGCGTACGACGCAAGCTATCGAGGAAGGTCGCGGTTACGTGTAAAGAAAACCAAGATAGTTTTGTGTGTAGTGAAAGATTACTTTTATGATTTATATACCATAAAAACAATATATTTCTCATAAAAATCTCGGGTGTTACAGAGAAGAGGGTTTTGTCTAACAGCAAAAAAAGATAAAAAGGGGCACTTGTTTTAATCTTTCATACCATGATTCACCCCCCCCCCCCCTCTTAGGGTATCAAGCCTTGTGGACCTAACAGATGTAGTACAACAAAAAATTTGATTCCATGAGGCGTTGAATCAACCAACTAGAACTTGGTGCTAATCCTACACCTATAATCAATTGAGTCATTGACAGGGAGACGAGACTCATCTATGAACTTATTTATCCATAGCCACAAGAACTGATGTTAATGGTTCTTTGAGATATATTCCAATGATGGATGTTCCGTTAATGGGGATGTATGGAACTCTATAAAACCTAATATCATAATATCAATTGTACCATGGTTTCCCAAAAGAAAAGGATATTGTGGCTCATGCCTTCAAAAAATACTTCACGAGTACATCCTATGGATATTTGAATTTGAAATATTTCATAGTCAATATCTCAAATATGTACATCCATGACACTCTATAGAACTATAGGTAAGTGATAACATCCTCTTAAAATGAGGATATATGCAATGAGTCAAACTACTTCTACACCTTACTCCACAACCATGAAAATGATATCTTATTAAGAGAATCTACCACCACATTCCCATTCCATGGGATATCTACTAAATCAAATTCATAATCTAGGTGGAACTGTAATGACCTCCTCAGTATCACATTAAGATATTTCTATGAAAAAATATAACTATGAATTTTTGTTCATAAAATATAATAATTCACTAACCCCTAAGTTAATTTCACAACACCAACAGGGAGAAACCAATTCAAACCAGCACTATATGATGCGTCACATTGTTCTACTCAAGGAGTCTCAACCACTATGACCTATAGACAATCACTATATTTGTATTAATAAAAACACATCCAACCTGAGTTCATGGGTCATTGTAAAACACTACATACTCCACACTCTCCTCAAGTAGTCTTAAGATGGGGGTGTGCATCACCGTATATTGTAACATCAGAAAATACATTTTTCAGCTGTGCATCAAAATGAATGTGTAAACTTTTTATTCCAAAAACCATCATGGTTGCAGAAATCCTTGATGAATTAGGCACGAATCTAAGTTATTTTCTTAGAAACCTAATGAATCTTTGTAAATCATACACATGTTAGGGATGCTCCAAACCTGACATTGCCTCTCCCATTAGTGAGTCCACTAAAACTTCCACTTCTGAGATAAAATTTCCAATAAAGTGGCAATCCTAATTCAATAACTAATTTTTTTTTGGATTCCATAAATCTAGATATCTAAGAGTAGGTCCAGTATAATCATAATATATATCATCTTCTCCATCTTGAATAGTGAGTAATCTATATTTTCTTCAAGGAATACTACCCTAAACTAATATAAGAATGGATTAATGATCATTTTCATGGGACTCAAGATCAATGAATTTTTATTTATCATGACATATTAAATATCCTTGTACTCATAGTAACCATATAGAGATCATAATATTTATTTCGGTATAACCTCATGTCGAACTCATGGTTGGTGACAACCTTACCTAATATAAATCATGGAGAAACATCATGCACATTTCCACATTAAAAGAACATTTCTAAACATCTTATTGGATGATTATTCATAAACATCACGTGGTTTGATTAATGATCAGCTACAAAGAATCTCATGACTGCATATGTCATCTTGGTAAACAAATCTATGTATTTTCAATGGTATCTACTATGTCTCAAAAATCCCTTAATAATAAAATCCTACAACTCCACCTTCATATCTTAATGATCTATTGTATCCATCAAATATTCTGATACAAATATCAATGTTGACCATAAGTGAAATTCAATATTGAATTGATCTCTATGTTGAATGTTAATCCCAATGTGTCTTCTATAAATATTTCCTTGAACTCCTCCACCAATCTAAGATGCTAAAATGTGATAATATCCACTAAAACAAGGATAATACAAACCAATAGATGATTAATTATTTTTATCAACCAACATACTTTCCCATCATTCTCTATTTCTATTTCCTTCTCACTGATGAAGGAATACCACATCCTGTCAATGTGTGTGCACCACATCCTCCACCTAAAACAATAAATATGTTCATGGATCATAGAGATCCAAACCATTGTTATAATGTTGTCCTGTATCCCCATAATTTCGTAAAAAACTCCACATTATGCTCACTCCTCCAATATTCATCACCCAATATTGGATGAAGTGTGTTATTACTGAATATTTTAAAGTGGGATAATCAAATAACACGGGTTGAGATAAAGTCTTAATTTTATTCTCATAATTATTAATTGTGGATGTGAAAAGGAAGGATTGGATCAATCTTACATGTATCAATATAGAAGATAATATTTGTAAGACACATATAAAATTTAGAATCATATTTGGTGCCTCTCTGTTATAGGCCTCCAATGCAAGTAGCATCACACATCCTTAACAACCAACTCACTGAACATACAAAGGACCATCAGGGGGTGGTGGTGGATTCAAATCAAATCATCAGATGGCTCCCATAACTCACCCAGCTAATATCTCACATGCTCAACCATGAAAAACTCTTTACACTAGTCACCACATATTCCATATTTGTCCGTTGACTATATCCCTATCAACTACATAGTGGGTTAGAAAATCTCATTTGAAAAATCTTTGCCCAATACAAAAGAAACATAGAATCTCCTTTATTAGAATAAAAACCTCCTAGGGTCCATGATTCATAGACCCATATATATGATACCATGTCTAAGAAAACCAACCATTCTTTGACCCCTATTTTAACTATCATCTACATATTTTATATGTATTAGCTTAATTGTTCCACTTTCTAGAACCACTAGTCTGTAAATGAAAATCTAAAAAATTCTCCAATACTATGATATGCTCAAGCATTGAAAAATAAGCAGAAATAGAAATATAAAACACTACATCTGAAATATCTTGTATAAGTCCATTCTTGAGGGACCATGCTTTCAATAATTTCAGATGCACTATATTCATGTGCAATCATTATAGGTTGGTGAAGTACAATGGAAACTCTTCCACATTCATGTGACCCTATTGAAGCTCAAAAATATCCTAGATACATACCCCTCACAAAACAGCTAGATAGATCTCATATTAAAATATCCTCTCAAATTCATTTTATGAAATAATATCATTTTCATATATCAATATCACAAAACAATTATATATGAAAAGTACCAAATAGATGTATCAATTCTATGAAAATCATCTAGTTGTGAGGGGTCCTAATAAAAAATAGGAATAAAACAACAACATCAATCTAGTCTTATGATACCTAAGAACATTTCTCACCCCAAAACATTAGGGGTCATTTATATGATACTTTTACATGAACTAAATCTAGTATCATATTCAATGGGTAATTATAGTGAAACATGATACTCAATCTGGGTTGGTAAGAGTAGAAGAGAACTCAATGGACCACCTCCTAAACAGGACCTCGAACAGAATCCTCATTACAAGGATGATAATCACCATGATCCATCATTGGAATTCGAGCTACATTTCATCATGAATAAGTAATGTAATGTATAATACATGTCGTATTTCATGATTATAATCAAGGATATTTCTCAAGAATTACATGAAAACTAGAACTCATTCATATATCATACATGTACTAATGTTTTTCCGATAACCAATGAATACATATTTGGAGTTAAAAGTAGGAAATTAGTGTCCTAGTGAATGGATAATTCATCACCCACACAAAAACGAGATTCCTTGCCCTGATATCAAAACTCAATACACTCTAATACTTTTCCCCATAGTTCCAAAACTAAACTTCACAATTAGAAATTCTCCAAAATCAAATTCTCATATGAACCCCATATAATAAAACTCAATAATTATTTGACCCACAACGAACAATGTGGATGGAATTAAACTAATTTTGACAACCAAATCCCCCCTCAAATAAGCCATAGGCTGGATGAAACATCCATGACTGCATTACACACACATTGGAGGCCTTAGCATATTGTAAATGTAAACACACATACATATTTCACAACCAAAATAATGACGAAATAAATGATTTAATTGATACTAAAATTCATCAATGAAACAATATACCACAAGAAATTTAGGACATAAAATCAAAACAATATAAAAGAGATAAATAAAATCACAAAATACATTTAAAATGTGTCCAACCTGTTAAAAAAGATTGGTTTTTGGTCAAATGAAACTCTTGGAACCAACCACTGTCTGTCAAGATCAACTATTGTATTCATACTCTTAGTCCACTGAGGTATCCATAAAAATTTATGTTATCTATATATGACATTAATTGTGTTAGAAGGGCCTCATTAGGGGTGAGTATATACATACCTAGTAAAAACCCATGAAATCACCAACCAAAAAGCCTAAAGAGACTGGTCAGCTTATCAATGTTAAGGCATATCAATTAGAATTTGAGAAAATAATAGTAATAGCCCATATATATCTATGAAACACATAAAGTGTCAATGTAACGTCATAACCATACTAGGAGACATGGATTCATTTGATGATTATTGGTAATGGTCATCTTGGAGAACTCATTCCCATAGTCAAATCACACTAATGGGTCTCATCCAAGAGGTTGTGCTTATTAGGCATCACAAATAAGACTATATATTCATCATCTCATAAGAAGTTGATAATCATGTAGATGATCACACATAGGTCCTATGGGGGAAACCTAGCCTTAAACAGAATAACCTATTGGGTAGGGGACTATATCCCTGATATATAGGTCTCGTGATTCCTGACCCAAACTAGAGAATAATTAATGATATAAGATCACACCTCGGGACACATTATGGGTTCATAGCTCTATATATGACTAATAGCATAGAGTGGATCATATATATTATTCTCAAGAAGGGATAACTCAATATACCCCGGTAAGGATGGACCATGGTGAAACACCCTATATGAACTAGTTTACACTAAAAATAATAAGGTCCATTACCTTCTCTAGAAAAAGTACAATTAATGTACGGTGTATACATGGTCTATTTTATCTACTCTAGGTTTTCCTATGTAATTTGACTGATTCTTGTGTACTATGAACCATGCACTTAGATCATTCCCATATACTTGGAAATGTTCGGTACTTGGGTCAGTTCTATATTATTGTATAGCATCTTTCTCATATACTATTGTCATCCCATGTGTCTGTCCATTAATGATCCCATGTACCTCTATGGTGTACACTGATCCACCAATGCCAAGCAACATGTCTAGTGGTTATGACACATGGCATATGAAGTTTAATTTTCATGAAACCATTATCATCACTACAAGGGACTACATAGATTGGGTTCATCCAATATATATGTCATGTAACTCACTATTTTTCATTATCCCATAGACTTCATTTCTTTCAACCCATGCCACATAATCCTTTGAAATGGAAATAAAAACTAACCAAAACTATTTTTTGACAAATCAAACATGAATCCTTATTGGATTTTGGATTCTGCCTTCATATTCTGTGTGAATATCATACTCATTAAATCACATCTCATCACCAAAAACACAAATCTATGATTAAAGAACACTCAATATTATATCTAAACACTTTATGATCATCTTTATTAATGAATCACCCCACAACCATGACATTAATATTTAATCTAGATCCATGAAATGGATATATTACACTGAATATTGATATCATAATAATCAGTTTTTTATTATTTATTGAACCAACAATCAAGTGAAATATTGATGAAGAAATCGTGATGAAAATGGGGAGAATTAATTAAACACACTTACGAAAAAAGAACCTCATCAAATATTTGGGTTGTTCTCAATCAGTTTCTGGAGAATCATAAAATGAAGGAATAATAAAAAGATTATATATTCATAATTATTTGAAAATTGTATAATAACCATAAACCAATGATTGACCCAAGAATTATTATGCTACAAATATGGATTCAAATTCGCCTTCAGATATAGAATTATGGATTAAACCATTAAAAATATCCATAAATTGAGTTTGGAATAACTATTTTTGAATAATAGTTTCACATTATTATGGTTAACAATATCCATGAAATCCATTTGTGATTAGAAACTCGTCATTAATTATAATCAATCCACAATATGATTTTCATATACCGAAACACTCCTACAAATGATCTCTTTATATATAGGGTAATGTAGTTATCCTATGGATTTTTAGCATAACAGGGGTGGTATAGAGGGGATATAGTAAATGGAAATTAGATAAATAATAAATTTCATAATTTATTTATTTATTTATTAATACAGCCCTGAACAAGATCATACTAAACACCATATTCACTATTTCCTTATGACACTTCTAGGTATGTAATGGTTTGGACCCTCCTGGTCTAGTAATTTTCCAAAAACCCGGTCCCACTAAAACACGGGCACCAGTCACGGTAGCACCAAGACGGTGGCACCAGTCATGGTAGCACCACTTACGGTGTCTCACTGTGATGGTGGAACCTCTTACGGTGTCTCACCTAACCCATGGTATCATGACATTTCAACACAGAAATGGTGGCACCGTGAAAGTGGGAAAGTGTAACAGCCCGAGATTTTATGAAAAATATTCTTTTTAATTTCATTAATGTCTTTTGTTGTACACTACACCAAAAGGAGCTTGCTCAGCACACATCCTTTACTTGCCTTGGATTACACGCAATCGTGACCTTCCTCGATAACGTGTGTAGTACGCAATACCGAGTTTCACTAAACAACAATATGCTAATAAAATATTATTAAAACTAGCCGTTATGAATAGTAATAACCACTTCATAAATTTTTCTAAATTTTATTTTTTAAAATGGACTTCATTTTTGGATTCAGAATATCGAAATTAGCTTCGGGATAAATTTTGGTACTTTTCGGATAACTTTCATATTCTGATGAATAGTGAAAATTACTAAATTTTAAGTAAACACAACTTTTTTAATCGAAATAATTAATAGTGATAAATTATTAATTTGAGTCGTTTTAAAGTATATTTAGAATATATTTTGAAAATTTAATTCAATGTTGTTCATTGGATGTAATTTCACATTTAAACCAGTTATAAACAAGTGTCAAACTTTTGATAGTTTTTATCTCTTAAAAACACGCTATTTGTTTTGACGACGAGAACTAATTTTTAAATTAATTAATGCAACTGATATGTTATGAATTTGGAAAAATAGATATCATTTTTAATTCTTAATATCAAATATATCTTAGGCCTAATTTTTTGTATTTTTCTGGAAACTTTCATTTTCGGATGAATAGTGAAACCACTAAGTGGTAGTTAAAAAATTGAATTTTTCATAAAACGTAATTTTACCGCTTCTGTGAGTGGAATTTAGAAAATCCGAGAAACATGATTAATATCAAGGACTAAAATGTGGTTCAATGAGATGAAAATAATTTTTTGATGAATAGTAACTTTTTACTTTTTTTACCACGGTTAAAAGTAAATGGGGTCATTAAGGGTAAAAATGATATTATTATTACCCTAACACATGTCTTAATTCTATTGGATAAGTTTAATTCGACCAAAAACAACCTTAGGAAAAAAATATGACCATTTAGGCCCCCATGGATTAGATTAGGACATTTATTATTATTTAATTCAAAGAAGAGTTAAAGGAGTTAAAATCAATGTTTATTTACTAAAAAAAATTTAATATAGGGTTATACATAAGATATTTTCGATTTTAAATATTCAGTAGAAATATAATAATATTTCCTACATAATTATATTTTATTTATAATTTTTAGACACTAAATAAATTAATTTATTTATGACACAATGATGTTGTAGTAATTACCATAATAGTGAAAAATTATAATAATTGATATTATAAATACCCAAATAAATATAATTTGAAACTTTTTATGAATTCCACCAATTTTATAGGTTAATATGACATGTTAGTATTGATTTAATTAACTTTTTTAGAACTTATCATTCTGTTATTATTTTTACAAAAATCAATTACTAAATACTGTCAAAATTGACATAAAATAGTTTTTAAAACAAATATTATATTATTAATTGTTATTTTATTCCTAAAAATCTAAGGTTCGGCCAAATGACTTATATAAGGTTATATATATTAATAAAACAAATCTTGGGGGGTCTCATGGATGTATATGGTTAGTTTATTAACTATATATTATAAAAATAGAAAGTGACATGGTAAATGTCAACCTAATTAATTCAGATTTAAAACTAAAAGATAAGGATAGTATAATGACCTAAACTTGTATAAATTCAATTGGATGAGAGGCTTTAGACCCATCCCCACCTTAGAATCGATATAAATCAATTTGGAGCTATTTAAAACCGAATTTGAATATATAATAAAATAATAGTTTTAGTTATTCCAAAGGTACCCCTCTCTTCCCTTATAAAAGGGCACCTCCTCCCTCTCTTCCTCACACAAGTTTGAGCCTTCAAGCTCGGCCAAACCCTACCAAATTCACTTATCCACTTCCCTAGAAATATCCTAGAGGTTCTGTGCTTCCTCAAAGGCCAATTTTAGTGCCCTAAAGGGAGATCTCAAACAGGCGCTTCAAAGAAGAAGTAATTTCTGTTACCGATTCTTTCAACTTTATTTCTTCTTCCACTTCATCTTCTTAGGTTTTTTCCTTATGAAGTAATAACATAAATATCACTCATATACTGATATGTTATTATAATTATTAAACAACCCTATTTCACCATCTATCCATCCTACGGAAAATGAAATCACCGCGCGTGCGTACGTACGGAATACCGTCTCCACGCCGTGGTGATATCTATTTTCCACCACCACCTTACTTGGATGGGTATAATGATATAAATAATAACTATATATAATTATTTTAAATTGATATTGATTCTGAAATAGTATACATACACTCCAATATAGTCCCACGATCATGAAAATTATATCATCGCTCGTGCGTACGTACGGACTACCGTCTCCACGACGCGATGAGATTCATTCTCCACTTTAACCATTCATGAATGATTATAAAATACATATAATAAGTAATCATGAAATATATGACATAATAATGATACTGGATTTATGTGTACATATATTTATGTCATCTACTTAATTCCATTCAACTCAATAAGGAAATGAAAACAGTGTTCATGCGTATGTACGACCTACCTTCTCCATGAACGGTGTATTTCTCTCCATTTACTGATTTATTATATATATGTATATTCTGAATATATATTATATATAAATCATGTTTTATATTCTGGAATTAAGTAATCATGATCTAAGTAATCATATGAATAATTACAAGTCAAAATACGGACGACAAATGAAACAATTTTACCCAAAACGCTCTTTAACATTGAATTTACAAAAGAACGGGAAATATAAAGTCATATGTGAACCATATATGATATCATAACAAGGAGTATGATTATGGAATAAGTCAATGACATTATTTAAACTATTATACAGGAGGTTCAGACACTTACGAAGCAAATTAGACCTAAGGTAAGGGAAATATCACAATCTCATTTTTATCTGGGATTGTTTATACTTTTGTATTTACTGGGGTGTATTTTATCATCCACATCCATGTTTCCTCAATAAGTAATATTATTTACATCCACCTAAATTTTTTTAAATTCTATTTTACCCTTCGGTGAGTTTTTATTAAATGATATGAAAGGAATCTTTTTATGTTTTTCGTACGAGGTACTTTTTGACTTTTCCGACCAAAGTACGAATAATGTTTTTTTAACTTATACGGAACGAACAGATTTTTTCGGTTTTATAAAGCCTTATTTCATGAAGCTTCCTCCAAAATATTTCATGACCATATTCAATAAAATCTCTTTCTTTTAAAATTTCATAACTTTTTTTGAAAAGAAATTGATTTTGAAGAAGAAATGATATTTTCTTCAGGAATTAATTTAAAGTGTTTTATCAAAATTATTTTCCATCTAAGATAACATAGGGTTATGTTTCTATCCTTATTATTACATAGATTTGGTTATGTTGTGATGGAATTTTTTTTATGAATTGTTTTATCTTATATAAATTATTTTGTGATATCACGATGTTTACGAATCCCATTTTTACTACATGGGTTATGCAATGATGTATGATTTATGATTTTGTGGCACACATAAGAATGGTATCACTATAAGATGGATGGGACCTATATCTCCCTACAATTCATTGGGTAAATATTTTATATCTCATGAGATAGACATGGTTGGAATGGTAGGTTATACCGGTTCAGTGAAATAGGACTGAAACGAGGGTGACTCGGTTCAGAAATGGACTTTGTCCACTAAGATAGTCTTGGAAATGAGTCTTGACTAATAAGATACGATTCTCTATGATTATGTGTGTATGACATAATGTTTCGTGTTTTAATTTAAGATTATTGGGATTTCATTTCACTACTATGATTTATCCCATGTTATGAAATTATTCTCTCTTTTGCAGGTTAAGATTTCCAAAATGTTTTGTTCTTATGAAAATGATGTGATTGATATTTCTTTTGTTTACCCTTACTGAGCATTTGAGCTCACACTTTTATTTTTTCTTTTCCCTAGGATATATAGAAAGGTTTTAGGTAAAAAAGGAAGATCATTATGGGAGATGTTGATGATCTTTCACCACTATTAGAAGATTATATTCCGAGTTTCCAAAGACACTAAACTATTACGATCCTTGTGTGTATGTTTTTGTTATGTACTATGTATTCTGCAAAAGTAATGTAATTTCCATTTACGTCAAGCTTCAAGTCTCTACAGTTGGTATTAGAGGAAAGTTTTAGTCAACCTTTGGAAACTAGGATGCGGAAACGTTAGTAAGATCCCTAGATATATTTCTATGTTATGTCTAGGGATGTCCCTAAGGATAAGTATACGTATAAGATACAGTCCTAGAACTATGGTAACGATCATAGAATTTAACCTAAGATGTTAGATATTGAGGATACTCCCCCTATATTATGTTGTTTTCCCTAGCATGATTTTTTCCTCTCACACTATTCATTTTGGTTTTTTAGACGATGGATGGAACCCGACGGAACCGTGTTGATCAATGCAATGGAAAATGCAATGATTGCCCTTCTGAACAACAAAATGTTATGGGATATGGAGTGCAAAATCTTATTGCTATACTTACACAAGCTATGAATCATTCTAGACATCCAAATGAGCAGAGAAGGGAACAATATTCTATTGAGTCCTTCATGAGGCAACGTCCACCTTCTTTCAGTGGGTCTTCTGATCCAATTATTGCTAAACAATGGATCAGTACTACTGAAAAGATATTTCCAGTGCTTCAATGTTCTGAACATGATAAAGTCATCTTAGCAGTATATCGTTTTGAAGGTGAAGCTGATCAATGGTGGAATATTTTCAAGAATACAAGGACAAGAGATGAAATTGAGTCCATGGAATGGGAAGAGTTCAAGAACTTATTTTTCAATAATTACTTCCCTCGTATTCTTCAAACAAAGATGGAGAAAGAGTTTCTTGAACTAAAGCAAAAGGATGATGAATCTGTTGGTATATACGAAGCGAATTTTACAAGGCTTGCAAGGTATGCATCTGGATTTACCATCCAACCTAAAAGTAAAGTTGATCGAGTGTTCAGTGGCTTAAAACCAAATCATCGACGGGAATTAGCTATAAGAGACTTCAGTAGCTATGAAGAAATTGTGCGTTGTGCTATCTAGGTAGAAATGGAAGTTGGTGTTACTTATCCATCTCATAGTTTTGATAAGAAACGAAAGATGGAGTTCTAGGAGAAATCTAAGAATAATGGTGAAAAGAAGATGAATGTTTCCTTATGCTCAAAGTGTGGAAAGAAGCATGGTGGAGATTGTCTTAAAGGGACAAGTAAATATTTCAAATGTGCAAATGAAGGTCATCGGGCATTTGAATGCCGCAATGATGGGAAGAAGATGACTAATGATGCAAACAAAGGAAGGGATACACATAATGAACGTACTACACTTCAATGTTTCAAGTGCAAGGAGATGGGACATTATGGCAATAAATGCCCTAATCCAAGTGTTAGTGATGATCTACATGAGAAACCACTTAAGGAAAAGGACAAAGGGAAGTCACATGCAATCACTATTGGTGATGTTGAATATGACAACGATGTGTTGGAATGATTAAGTGTTTATGTAATGGGATTCAAAAATAATGTTGAGTATTGGAATATTTAATTATTGGTCTATTGTGGTTTTAAATATTTTTATGGTACTGGTAACCATGGAAAGTTATTGATATATTTTTGGAAAAAAGATGATATGTGCATAATGAAGGGAAAACGAGAAAATGAAATATTTGATAGTATTCATGAGCTCATGATTTATATAAGGACTAAGTGATATCATGGTTTGAGTATATATAATTTTGAGGATTTTGGTATGTGTAAAGTGTTAACTTTTAACTACATTCATGTTTTCACTAATGTTTAATGGGTATTCAAGAGAATACATGATTAAGGCCTTTGAATGTTTGGAATATGACCAACAAGACATATCTTATGATATATGGGGATCAACGATGGTATTAAATCTTTGGTAATCGTTTTCACTATATTATGAGAATGGACTGTAGTATTATGGATAAGCCTAAATACTATAATGGATTATGTTAGACATAAGTTAGTATTGTTTAAGGATAGAAGTTTTTTTCGATATTATTGATGGGATGTTATAGTAATATAGTTTTGTAAAAAGGACAACTTGCAGGACGGGCGACAACCCATCGCGTCGGACAAGGCTGTGGGAATCAAACCCACAACCGAAGTGCGACTGGCCTTTATCGCCTACCACTGGCCTACAGGAAGTCCATGTTTAGTAGAAACTAGTTTTATTATATTAATCAGTATGATATATGAAGTATAAGACCATTTTAGGAACCTTATATAATTAATATCACTATAGATGGACTTATATATTTTTTGATAACTTTTCTAACCTTTTGTTTGAGACAGATGGAATGACCCATCATTCTATCACATGATCTGCTAACACATCACGAATGAAAAATTCAACTTCATTTATTTAAGAAATGAAGTGGAAATTGTCCAAATAATGACAAACAGTGAGACTATACCAATACCACGAAGGTATTTCTTCTAATTCCAATTTCAACAACATTAGGGAAATGATCTTGAAAACCAAAAATGTTGTCCAAGTGCTCTTATATCTGATGAATCAGATGGTACCTTAGTTCATCACAAAATTATGGCTTTATGATTTCTTTCTTTTCCATAGCCATGTTCTCTACCACTCTCCATCCGAACATGATGGTTAGATTTCTCTTCTATATCCATATTTTCACCTATGTGGAAACATAATGATTAGTTTATTTGGGTAACCGTTACATTTCATACTTTTGTTTTTAAAGATTGGTTTTGGTATTCCTTTTTACAATGTGGGTTTCTATTAAAGAAACTTTCGAATAGTAAACCATTTATAACCCCGACGAATTTCGAGGGCGAATTTCATTTTAAGGGGGGTAGAATGTAACAGCCCAATATTTTATGAAAAATAATCTTTTCAATTTCATTAATTTCTTGTGTTTTACACTACACCAAAAGGAGATTTCTCAACACGCATCCTTGACTTTCTTTTCATTACATGCAATCGCGACCTTCCTCGATAGCGTGTGTAGTAGCAATACCGATTTTCACTAAACAACATTATGCTAATAAAATATTATTAAAACTAGCCGTTATGAAAAGTAATAACCACTTTTTAAAATTTTTTATATTTTATTTTTAAAAATGGACGTCATTTTTGGATTCAGAATATCGAAATTAGCTTAGGGTTAAATTTTGGTACTTTTCAGATAAATTTCATATTCTGATGAAGAGTGAAAATTACTAAATTTTAATTAAAAACAACTTTTTTAATTGAAATAATTAAAAGTGATAAATTATTAATTTGAGTGGTTTTAAAGTATATTTAGAATATATTTTTACAATTTAATACAATGTTGTTCATTGGATGTAATTTAACATTTAAACCAGTTATAAACAAGTGTCAATCTTTTGATAGTTATTATCTCTTAAAAACACGCTATTTGTTTTGACGACGTGAACTAATTTCTAAATTAATTAATGAAACTAATATGTTATGAATTTGGTAAAATAGATATCATTTTTAAATTCTTAATATAAAATATAGCTTAGGCATAATTTTTCGTATTTTTCTGGAAACTTTCATTTTTTGATGAATAGTGAACCCACTAAGTGGTAGTTAAAAACAGAATTTTTCATAAAACATAATTTTACCGCTTCTGTGAGTGGAATTTTGAAAATCCGAGAGACACGGATAATATCAAGGACTAAAATGTGGTTCAATGAGGTGAAAATAATTTTTGGTGAATAATAGCTTTTTACTTTTTTTACCACGGTTAAAAGTAAATGGGGTAATTAAGGGTAAAAATGATATTATTATTATCCTAAAACATGTCCTAATTCTATTGGATAAGTTTAATTCGACCAAAAACAACCTTAGGAATAAAATATGACCATTTAGACCCACTTGTATTAGATTAGGACATTTATTATTATTTAATTCAAAGAAGATTTAAAAGAGTTAAAATCAAAGTTTATTTATTAAAACATTTTTAATATAGGGTTATACATAAGATAAATTCGATTGTAAATATTCAGTATAAATATAATAAGATTTCCTACATAATGATATTTTATTTATAATTTTTAGAGATTATATAAATTAATTTATTTATGACACAATGATGATGCAGTAATTACAATAATAGTGAAAAATTATAATAATTGATATTATAAATACCCAAATAAATATAATTTGAGACTTTTTATGAATTACACTAATTTTCTAGGTTAATATGACATGTTAGTATTGAGTAAATTAACATTTTTCGAACTTATCATTCTGTTATGATTTTCACAAAAATCAATTACTAAATAGTTTCAAAATTGACAAAAAATAGTTTTTAAAACAAATATTATATTATTAATTGTTATTTTATTCCTAAAAATCTAAGGTTCGGACAAATGACTTAGACAAGGTTATATATATTAATAAAACACATCTTGGGGGGTCTCTTGGATGTATATGGTATGTTTATTAACTATATAATATAAAAAAACAAAGTGACATGGTAAAGGTCAACCTAATTAACTAAGAGTTAAAACTAAAAGATAAGGTTAATATAATGACCTAAACCTGTATAAATTCTATTGTATGAGAGGATTTAGACCCATCCCCACCATATATTAGAAATAAATCAATTTGGAGCTATTTAAAACCGAATTTAACTTTATAATAAAATTATATTTTTATTTATTCCAAAGGTACCCCTCTCCTCCCTTATAAAAGGGCACATCCTACCTCTCTTCCTCACACAACTTTGAGCCTTAAAGCTCAGCCAACCCCTAAATAATTCTCTTCTCCACTTCCCTAGAAATATCCTAGAGGTTATGGTCTTCCTCAAAGACCAATAATAGTGCCCTAATGGGAGATCTCAAAGAGGCGCTTCAAAGAAGAGGTAATTTCCGTTACCGATTCTTTGAACTTTATTTCTTCTTCCACTTCTTCTTATTAGGGTGTTTTATTATGAAGTAATAACATCTGTATCACTAATATACTGATATTTTATTATAAGTATGAAACAGCCCTATTTCACCAACTATCCATCATACGGAAAATGAAATCACCGCGCGTGCGTACTTACAGAATACCGTCTCCACGCCGTGGTGAAATCTATTTTCCACCACAACCTTAAGTGGATGGGTATAATGACATAAATAATAACTATATATGATTATTTTAAATTGATATTGATTCTGAAATAGTATACATACACTCCAATATAGTTCCACGATCATGATAATGATATCATCGCTCGTGCGTACGTACGGACTATCGTCTCCACGACGCGATGAGATTCATTATCCACTTTAACCATAAATGAATGATAATAAAGTACATATAATAAGTAATCATGAAATATATGACATAATAATGATACTGTATTTATGTGTATATATATGTATGTCAGCTACTTAATTCCATTCAACCCAATAAGGAAATGAAAACAGCATTCATGCGTACGTACGGCCTACCGTCTCCATGAACGGTGTATTTTTCTACATTTTCTGATTTATTATATATATGTACACTCTGAATATATATTATATATAAATAATATTTTATATTCTAGAATTATGATATCATGATCTATGTAATCATATGAATAATTACAAGTCAAAACATGGACAAAAAATGAAACAATTTTACCCAAAACGCTCTTCAACAGGGAATTTACAAAAGAACGGGTAATATAAAGTCATAAGTGACCCATATATGATATCATAAAAATGAGTATGATTCTGTAATAAGTCAATGACATTATTTAAACCATTATACTGGAGGTTCGGACACTTACGAAGAAAATTGGACCTAAGGTAAGGGAAATATCACAATCTCATTTTTATCTGAGATTGTTTATACTTTGGTATTTACTAGGATGTATTTTATCATCCAAATCCATGTTTCCTCAATAAGTAATATTATTTCCATCCACCTACAATTTTTTAAATCCTATTTTACCCTTTGGTGAGTTTTTAGTAAAATATATAAAAGGAATCTTTTGACATTTTTCGTACGAGGTACTTTTTGACTTTTCCAACAAAAGTACGAATAATGTTTTTTTAACTTATACGGCACGAACAAATTTTTACGGTTTTATAAAGCCTTATTTTCATGAATCTTCTTCCAAAATATTTCATGACTATTTTCAATAAAATCTCTTTCTTTTAAAATTGCATGACGTTTTGTGAAAAGAAATTTATTTTGAAGAAGAAAGGATATTTTTCTCAAGAATTAATTTCAAGTGTTTTATCAAAATTATTTTCCATCTATGATAATGTAGAGTTATATTTCTATCCCTATTATTACATTGATTTGGTTATGTTGTGATGGAATTATTTTTATGAATTCCTTTATCTCACTAGTACACAAACCATTTTTTACGTCGGTTATTTAATACCGACGTAAAAAATTGGGTAATATAGTTTTTAACGTTGGTTTCTAAAAAACCGATGTGAAATACATTCTGGAAATGGCGATAAGATGACATTTTTTACGTCAGTTTTTGAAAAAACCGACGTTATAAGTCATTTTTTACGTCGGTTATTTAATAACCGATGTTAAAATTTATTTTTAACATCGGTTATTAAATAACCGACGTAAAAAAAATTTACAATCTTGTAGAAAATTTTCTATGCTTTCATTTTACAGGTCATAGAGCTCATACGGATTTATGGATCAAAAGTTATGACCATCAGAAGTTTGATATTTTTTTCGATGAAAGATTGAATAAGAAAACCGTAGCTTCATATTAGAAATAATTTTTGAATCTGTAAGAGGATTTGTAGTTTTATCATGATATAAATAATCATCCATCATTCTAGTAAATTAACAATCATTAAATGGTATATCAATTAAGAAAACTACTCATAGAAAATATAAATCATGGAAAAATAATTAAAAATACCTTGATGAGGTCGTGGAAATAAGAAATCGTTGATTCATGTTGAAGATAAAACATGTTGATTCCAGGGAACGATGATGGTTGAATGAAATAATCGTAAAATGGTATGTCATTTAAGAAAACAAATCATAAAAACCCTAAACCATGGGTGTATGATTAAATATACCTTGACGAGATCGCGGAAAGAAGAAATAATTGATTCGTGTTTGAGAGAAAAAGAGTCAATTTGGGGGAACAATAATGGTTGAAATAAATGATCGTAAAATTATGATGGGTGTATAATGGAAACATATAATTGACATTCTATGAGAAAACGCGGTCTTAAAAATTTTAGGCGGCAATTCAAAATTTCGATGCTGCTATGTTTAAAAATTGAAATTTCGCGTTCGCGGGATATTAAAATTTTCATTCATGTCGGTTTTATGATAACCGAACAGAAAAGATATTAAAATTTTCACTTATTTTTCACCTCAGTTATTAGAAAACCGACGTGAAAAAACAATCTTCTTCACTGTTTCACATCGGTTACTAAATAACCGACGTGAAAAATCAATTTTCATGACTTTTTCACGTTGGTTATTTAATAACCGATCTTAAAAGGTATTTTTATCGTTGGTTAATTGATAACCGACGTGAAAAATATTTACAAAAATGTACTTCATTTCTCAAGATTTAATTTGATAGGTCACGGAGCTCAAACGGTGTTTCGGATTAAAAGTTATGGCCTTCTGAAGTTTGACATCCTTAAGACATCTTTTAGAGATGATCAACTTCTGAAGGCCATAACTTTTAATCCGTAACTCCTTTTGAGCTCCGTGACGTGTCAAATTAATGATTTTGAAATTAACTATTTTTTGTAAACATTTTTCACGTCGGTTATGAAATAACTGACATGAAAAATTAATTTTTGTGACCCTTTCACGTCAGTTATTTAATAACTGACGTTAAAAGGTATTTTTCACATCGGTTATTTCATAACCGACCTGCGAAATTTTTACAAAAATTTTAGTTCATTTCTCAAGATTTAATTTGACAGGTCACAGAGCTCAAACAGAGTTACGGACTAAAAGTTATGGCCTTCAGAAGTTGGACATCCTTAAGACATCGTTTAGAGATGATAAACTTCTGAAGGCCATAACTTTTAATCCGTAACTCTGTGTGAAAAATAAGTGAATATATTAATATATTATCCCGTAAAAGGATTTTTCACGTCGGTTATTTAATAACAGACGTGGAAAACTGATGTACATTGATTTTTGACGTCGGTTATATAATAACTGACGTGAAAAATCAAATAAAATGGATTTTTAACGTCAGTTCATATATAACTGACGTGAAAAATCGGAGAAAATGTATTTTTTACATCGGTTATATAATAACAGACATGAAAATCAATTTTTATATATTTTCACGTCGGTTCTAAAAAACCGACGTGATAAATGGTGACGTAAAAAAATGTTTTTGTACTAGTGTCTTATATGAATTGTTTTATGATGTCACGATGTTTACGAATCCCATTTTTACTACATGGGTTATGCAATGATGTATGATTTATGATTTTGTGGAACACATAAGAATGATATCATTATGAGATGGGTGTGACCTATATCTCCCTCCAATGCATTGGGTAACGATTTTATATCTCATGAGATAGACATGGCTGGAACGGTAGGTTATACCGGTTCAGTGAAACAGGACTGAAACGAGGGTGACTCGGTTCAGAAATGGACTTTGTCCACTAAGATAGTCTTGGAAATGATTCTTGACTAATAAGATATGATTCTATATGCTTATGTGTGTATGCCACAATGTTTCATGTTTTATGTAAAGATTATTGGGATTTCATTTCACTACAATGATTTATCCCATGTTATGAAATTATGCTCTCTTTTGCAGGTTATGATTTCCAAAATGTTATGTTCTTACGAAAATGATGTGATTGATATATCTTTTGTTTACCCTTACTGAGCATTTGAGCTCACACTTTTATGTTTTCTTTTTCCCAAGATATAAAGAAAGGTTTTAGGTAAAAAAATGGAAGATCTTTATGGGAGATGTTGAAGATCTTTCACCACGATTAGAAAATTATATTCTGAGTTTCCAAAAAAAAATAAACTATTACGATCCTTGTGTGTGTGTTTTTGTTATGTACTAAGTATTCCGCAAAAGTAATGAACTGTTTATATACTTCAAGCTTCGGGTCTCTACAGACAGTGAATCGGGTGAACCTATTACGTTGTCAGACCGTACCGGTGGCACTGTGGCGGTGGGACACCGAAATATTGCCATAGTGGCAGCTTTTATGGTGTCTCACCAAACCAATGGAACCTTAACGGTAGCACCATAACGGTGGCCTCGTGATAGTAGCACAAAAAAATGGTTGAACTGCTTATAGTGTCTCACCAAACTGTGTCTCACCCTGTTTCTTTTTCCCAGTTTCCTGTGTTTTTCATGTTCGTCTCCCGCAATGTATCTTTTGACATAAAAATGATTTAATACCCCCTTTCAAAACCTTCTATATCCCATTAATTATATCTAAAAATCCCCCAATTTTCGGGTTACCCTTGACTTACCAAATCATGTGGTTTTTCATTATTTTTGTACACTTTTTCCCGTTCTTTCTAGTTTCACCCCTCTTGGAATTTTCCTCTCAATAAAGGAAACCATTAAACACACATCTATTATGGCCATCTCTCCAATAAGAATTATTAAATCACAATTTATTCCATCGTGTGTAACCACCCAACCGTGTGGTGAAACCATGATCCGCCTTTAAATATGTTTAAAATTCAATATCATGTAACTCTAGGACTCACCCTTTTATCGAACATGATATTCTTTTCTTCGAGGTTGGTCTCTTTTCCCTCATCTACATGGTGATTCTGGAGCCCCTCCACACCAAGGAATGTGGTGCGCTTTTTCTAGAGCTTTCCTACTCACACATGGAGTCCCTGTAAGTCCTCCCCCACAATTCGTGCATCCCCTATTCTCATCACGTGGGGAGAAACTTAGATTTTTGATCATCCAAGTAGGGTGTTCTTGATGATGTTGATGTACTCATTTTCAATTGTTTAAATTTGGTGAATTACATGGACTTATGTCCACTAAAAATCGTGGTTTTTGGTTGTCCTTTATTCAGTAATGAACCTTTTTATTCTACATAGTTTTGTGGATGAATGGTTGTATATGGAAATTGGTTAATCACATAATTTTGGTTGATAAAATGAATGTTCATTGAACAAGAACCCATGCATGATCACCCTGGTTAATTAAAAGGTAACGAATGAATTAAATGAGCAGTGTGTTAAAATCTGTAAGCCCATTCTTTTTCTCGGTTCTGGTAAATGTATGGTTGTTCTGTAGGTTATTTGTGGGGTGACATGATTGGGGATGGGATCCCCTGTTGTTCTTCAGTTTTTGTCTTATGATCTAGTAATCATATGTTGGGGATTGTATTGGTTCCAGTACTTCGAGGGATCTCACAAACCCCTTTTTTTGTGACTTTACAAGAGAACCGGGTGTGAATGATTATATTTCTACATTGATGTTTCTCCTTGTCTTAGGTCTATTATTATTATTAGGTTCCCAGTAGTGAGGAATATCTTAAATGGAATCACCTTGAATTTGAAAACAAGAATGGGTTCAATGGGGATTTGCTATCTGAGAATGATTTGTGACTTGTTCGTGGGTGTTGTGCTGTTTAAGTGTGAATATTAACAAGGGTTTTTGTTTATATGCTTGTTTTGGATACACTAGGTTGGGATGAGTGCTTTTTTTACCTATTTCTATAATTTTATTTTTTACGTTTCTTTTTCATGCCTCACCCATGCTGAGAACATCGTACCAAACACACCCATTTCATGGGGAAGGTGTATTCACAACAATCCTATGAGTGCCTATTTTTTATCTCCTTTCTGCTCCCTTTCTCGAGTAGCACAAGATTCTTTGGGTAGGTTGTGATGACTTGAGGTCCATTATAGATCTAGATTCTTCAGGAAGGGAATGTGGAGGTGATTGACCTAGGTGTGTGCGGGCATGCTGTATCTGAAGTGTCTTCGAGATGAGGCCCATGTGTCTTCAGGTGTGGAAGATGTTGATCGGACCTAGGTGTGTGCAGGTGTGGTTTGTTAGGTTTTTGTGGCCTAGTTGTTTTCGGGAAGGATGCATGGTTGTGATAGTATAGGTATTTTTAGGTGGGATGTGTGGTTGTGATAGCCTAGTTGTGTGTGGGCGGGGTGCGGCAGTGAGACTACATTAAGAATTGAAAGACAGGTCTAATGCATAGGATATCATCTATAACTAGTGTTAAAGAGGTTCGGGGTTGCTAAAACTCGATGTGTTATTACTATAAAAAAAACTTTACTTGCATTATTTGGGGAGTGTGCCTTGGTGAGGTTGGGGTAGATAGTTTCCTTGCAAGGTTCATTGGTTATCTCTTTTTATCCCTGGGCATTATAATGCATCCCCACTTTTTCATGAGAGATTTTGTTTTTTCCTACTGAGTATACCTGTATACTCACCATATGTATATAAAATATATTCAGGTCTCCAGTAGGAGTTTAAGGATCATCCATGACCATAATAATTCGAACATTGGAATAGTAGCTATTGCTGTTTTTCTTTTCTTTGGTAATTTTCATTGGGTTTTATCTTGTACTTTTGTAGCATTTACTTTTGTACATGCATATTTGAATGGTTTACTTTTGTCTTTAATTTTACCTCTAGTTTTGGTGATGTTGGGATTTACATTCTTATCTCTAGATACTAATAAATAAAAAGGGTAATGAATTCCATCTTGTTTGTGACTCTATACCCTTGGTGCTTGTCACCACTTGGGGACCTATTGAAGGTGGGTCTCCGTGGTCATTATATCTTCTTCAACTTGAAGAAGGAAGGGTTTGGTAATCTGTTGTCCCTTACCTCATCTTGGTTAAGTGGGCTCATGATAGAATTGTATCAAAGCATAGTATGAGAGATAGGATGGAGCTCGGGGGTAGGCACAATTAGTATTGCATAGGGATGGTAGGGAAACAATGTTAGGAAATCATGGTGTGTGAAATAGTCCAAGTAAGTCTAGCCAGGAGATGGGATTTTAGTGTTGCCTATGATCCAATTCAAGGACTATGGGCCTACCGAACGACAATGTAAGGCTACACTGATTCCTAGGTTGATACCCTAGGAAAGGTACATGCATCATAATGACTTTTTATTTTGTGTTTATTGGGTATTTTGGGAATTTATAATGAATAACTAGTCTACGAAAATGTAAAATAAATCTTTTACACTACTTGGGATTATGAATTCCTTGTTTAACTTACAGTTATGGAACCTGAATGATGTCCATGATTAGTGCGGGTGATCGAGGGCCAGGAGGTTGACATGGCTGATGAGTAGAAGACTGATTTTGAGAAGGAGGATGACCAGTGGAATATGACACTCCACACCTTTCAGGGATTAAACCTCAAGAAATATGAGGGCAAAACCTTGGACATAAAAATAGAAAGCTAGCTCAAGGAGATAGTGATAGATTTCATCTTGATTCAGGCTTCAATGGAGTACTGGTTTCCTCTTGCTATAAGCAAGATGTGGGGAGTGGCGCGTTAGTGGTGGACTCTCTATCTTGGGGAGAAGAGGGAGGTTATGGTTGATTGGACAGACTACGAGAAGGATTTCTGGGTGGAATTTCTCTCTTCCATGATGAATGATTAGATGAGGCCGGAGATACTCTCCCTTTAGCAGGAGAGTATGTCAGTGAGGGAGTTGGGTATCATGTTCAATGATCTTCTTTTCTTTTTCTTTGGACCACTTTCTAGATGAGGCGTCTCGGGCGAGACGTTTAGTGGAGTCACTCTGAATTTCTCTTTAATATGCCATTACCCCTTACCCTTACCGATGAACATGGATGTCCAAAAGAAGGATGATGTGGTAGAAAGAATGCACACACTGGGAGGTGTGACACGAGAGGGGAGCCAGTTAGGCTCATCAAAGGGAAAGGCCGTTAGCAGAAGGCCTCCAGTGTTAGGGACTTTTAGGTTTTGACCAATGGAGAACGGTCCCTAGCTATTGTAGTTTTGATCTTCCAGTCCCTTCCCCTTCCTTTCAGGTCCAAGATCGAGATGATTCGTATATGGAAGTCATGGGAACTATCGAAATCAGTGCCTGAATTGAGTGCAGTAAAGTGGTCGCGGGCTGATGCATCACTCACCCCCGTACTAGTAGTTTCCGGCCAGGCCATTTCCGCAGCAGCTACAGCAGGGAAAGAAAGCTCACACTCCTCCAAGAGAAGACATTATGGGAGGAAGCCGAACTTAGGGAAATTCTTAGGGACTTCGACTACGGAGTGGTTAGGGAGGCGGTCGTAATCCGAGGGGTAGAGGAGCTAGGTGTGGGCAGTTAGATGCCACAAGGGTAGCAGTTCCCCTATGGACAAAAGTTGTTCATGGTACTATCATCTTGGTTAGTACACTTGCCTATGCCATGTTTGATAAAAGAGTTTCAATGTAATTTTTTTTCACTCGGTCTGGATCGTGATCTTGTTTTAGACACTGAGAGACTTCCAGTTTCCCTAGTGTTGAGTACATAAATCAGAGGTCAGACCGACTTGTTTTAGGTTTTTGAGGGTGTAGACTGTGGATAGGGCCACATCAGTCTAGCGGGAATCTTCTACCATTGAAAATACAAACATATGATTTTATTCTAGGCATATACGTGCTGTATTATGTACACGGTTTTATCAACTGTTTTCGAAGAAGATTCATGATATCTGATGATGAGGGACAACGTGTGAATTTCACCAGAAAGAGGGGTTCCAAAGAGGGAAACTGGTGAGTGGATACCCTCATTTCCTTGTCAGCTGATCCATCAGTGGAGTCGGCATATACAGAGATGGTGGATGTCCCAGAGATTTTCAATGAGTTCATGTATGTATTCCCTGAAGAAGTGGCATCTCTACCCCTTTGACATGATGTTGAGTTCATGATAGACTTTCATCCTGTTACTCATCCGATTTTGATGGATCCTTATCAGATGGTGCTTTATGAGTTGAAGGGGATGCATATTCAGATTGAAAATCTGATGAAGCAGGGTTTTGTCCAAAAGTGTGTCACCATTGGGTTTTCCGATCTTGTTCACAATGAAGGAAGATGGAGGTCTCAGGCTGTGCATCGACTACTGGAGACTGAATATGGTAACGATCAATAACATTTACCCTCTCCTGAGAATAAATGATCTCTTTAACCACATGAGGAGAGCAGGTTGGTTCTCTAAGGTCAATCTACGGTCTGGGTATCACCATTTAATGGTGAAGGACAATGATATTCCAAATACTGCTTTTAGGTGCTGGTATGGGCACATTGAGTTTGTATTCATGTCGTTCGGTGTTACGAATGCACCTAATGTGTTCATAGGGCTCATGAACTCTGTTTTCCATGAGTCTCTGGACCATTTCATCATTGTGTTGATCAATGACATTTTGATCTAATAAATATTAGAGGAGGAGCATACTAATCACCTCAGGATTATCTTGGAAATCTTTTTACACCACCAGCTCTTTGGGAAATTGTCCATGTGTATGTTCATGAAATGAGAAGTGAATTTCCTTGGACACATGGTGTCTCAGAAAGGGTAGAGGTGGACCCATCAATGGATTAAGTGGTTGTCTCATGGGAAGTTCCCATGAACGTGGTAGAAGTTTATAGTTTCCTAGGTCCTGAAGGAAATTTTCAGAGGTTTGTACTCGACATCTAATGGGTTGCATCTCCCTTGACAGCTTTGACCATAAATGACCAGGTCTTTGTATGGAGTGATCGGTGGCAGGCATCGTTCATCAATCTAAAGGAAAGGTTGGTCAGTGCACTAGTGATCAAGTTACCAAGAGAAGGGCTATGATTTGAGGTGTTTCATCATGCTTCTAGACGTGGCCTGGGTTGCGTGCGGATGTAGAAATAGGGAGTGATATCTTATTGGCCTCATTAGTTACATCCTCATCAGCGTAACTATGCCACTCATGACCTAGAGCTTGCAGCAGTAGTGTTCGCGTTGAATTTGTGCTGGTATTACCTCATCGGGGAGCACATTTTGGTATCCTTGGATCACATGATTTTGAGGAATATATTTACCAAGTGGGACCAAAACATTCCACAACGAAGGTGGGAAAAGTTTATGAAGGACTAAAACATCGATATCTCTTACACTGAAGGTAAGGGGAATGTTGTGGCTGATGCCTTGAGAAAGAATTCATGGAGGGAAGCTGTTCAAAAATCTCTGGATACTTTTGAAGGAAATTGATGACTTGGCTACCCTAAACCATGATGAAAGGGTGGATGGTGATAGAGGTTGTCTCTTTCATATGACATTTCAATCCTCTCTATTGCAGCAGGTGGAGGAGTCTTTATGGGGAGACTCAGAGGCTGAAGTGATGTGCTATCGTGTTAACCAGGGAAATTCCCCAGAAGGATAAACAGAGGATGAGCAGAATAACATGATTTTTCTTGAGAAGTTTATAGTCTCTATGTAAATTTGAAGGAGAGTTATTAGTGAATTACACAAATCACCCCTAGCGGTCTGCTCGAGTGTTTCCAAGATGTATCAGGGCTTGAGGGGTCAATTTTGGTGGCACGAGGTGAAACTGGAAGTGGTGGAGTTTTTGGAAAGGTGTCTGGTGTGTCAGCAGGTGAAGGCTGATCACCGCATTACAGGAGGTTTGTTTGAGCCTTTAGATGTACCCTATTGGATGTGGGATGACATATCAATGGATTTAGTCACTCGACTACCCATAGTTCATGGGGTTTTTGATGTCATCTGGGTAGTGGTGGACCGTCTGACGAAATCATCTAACTTCTTAGCAATAAAGGAGTCGAGTGCGGTGGATACCCTAGTACAACAGTACATCGAAGAGGGGGTGCAGTTTCATCGAGTTTTTAGGTCCATGGTCTCAGATCTGGATACACAGTTGACATCATCATTCTAGAAAGGATTTAAACATGCTTTTGGAACTCAGTTATGCCTTAGTACAACTTTCCACCCCTAGATGGATGGGAATACAGAGCGCACTATCTAGATGATGGAGGATATGCTACGGGAATGTGTTTTGTACTTTGGGGGATCGTGGGTATGACAATTTTCTCTGGTAGAGTTCTATAACAACAATAGATATCACTCTTCCATTATCATGGATCAGTTTGATGCTTTGTACCGGAGGTCGTTTCCCTCACCAGTATGCCAGACAGAGGTTAGGGAAGCAGGTGTTCTTGGCCCGAAGGTGGTGCAGAGCACGAAGGAGAAGGACCAGCTTATACAGGAGAGTATGAAGGTGGTTCAGGACCAATAGAAGTCATATGCTGATAGTAATAGCAGACCCTTGGAGTTAGTGGTCGGATACCACATGTTCTTGAAGGTCTCCCCTCTGCATGGACAATGGCGGTTTGGCAGGGGCTGTAATCTTTCTCCTACGTTCACCAGACCCTTCGAAGGGTTGCGGCAGGTTGGCTAAGTGGCATATCAGCTAGCTCTACCACCACCGCTACTGAGAGTGCACGACATATTCTATTTGTCTCTTCTCCATAGGTATCTACATGATGATTCACAGATCCTCAACTGGAGAAAATCTAGATATCGAGGATTATGTGACATTCGTAGAGCGGACTATAATGATCGAAGATCATGAGGAGAATGTTCTTCATTAATGAACCATTAACTTTGTTCGTGTGTTCTAGAGGCATGGTGTCCTCAAGGAGAATACCTAGGAATGGGATCCACATATATGCGCCCAGTACCTAGAGTTGTTTTCAGTTCTGCTATGTTATTTTTCATACTTATTTGTGATGTAGTACATAACCTTGCTAGCTAAGAGATGGGTTGTTATTCTTTTCTATTAATGTGTGTGAAGATTCCTGACTATGGGTTGGGGAAGGCCTGATACTTAATCAAGATACATTAAAGTGGATGTAGTTAAACCCGTGAAGGAATTTTAGTGCCACCCCAATCGGATAATTTATTGACATGGAGGAAGGGACTCCCTAACCCATATATCTGGATAGTATGACCGTTGAATCTTTGTGTGGTTACATTAGGGATATTAGTGGTTGTGTATCCATAGTTGATCAAAAGATATATGAGGAAGGGCTATTCCTAGATGTTAGGGAGGTGTACTAATTAGATGTATCTTTCGAGGTGGTTGTTCGGACCACCTCTTTTTCCTTCGGGTCTAGTTTGATTCTTGAGGGACTTAATAGTTTGATAAGTATCTAATGTAACGGACTAGACCCTCCTGGTCTATTACCTTCCCAAAAACTCAGTCCCACCAAAATGGTGGCACTTGTCGTGGTAGTACCATGATGGTGATACTGGTCATGGTAGCACCATGTAAAATGTCTCGTCGTGATGGTGGCACTAGTCACAATAGTACCATGATGGTGACACTGGTCATGGTAGCACCACGTACAATGTCTCGCCATGACAGTGGCACCGCTTACAGTGTCTCACCGAACCGGTGGCACCATGAAGGTGGCACGACATATGATGTCTCACCGAACCGGTGGCACCATGATGGTAGAACATTGAAATGGTGTCACCACTTTTAGTGTCTAACCGAACCAGTGGCAATGTGATGGTGGCACACTGAAACGGTGGCACCGTATACGGTGTCTCAGCAAACTGGTGGCACCGTCACAGTGGATGACCGAAACGGTGGAACCACTTATGGTGTCTCACCAAATCAATGTCACTGTGACAGTGGCACCATGCCGTTGTCACACCGAAAATGTGGGATCGCTTACGGTGTCTCACCATACAGTGTCTCACCCTGATTCTTTTTCCCAGTTTCCTGAGTTTTTTTGTTTTTCTCCCACAACGTATCTTTTGACGTAAAAATGATTTAATACCCCTTTTTGAAGCCTTTTATGGCCCGTAAATAATATTCTGAAAAACCCATGTTTGAGGTAACCCTTGACATACCAAAACGTATGGCTTTTCCCCTGTGTCGCACCCTTTTTCCTAAAATTTCCAGTTTTTCCCCTCTTGGTGTTTTCCTCTCATTAAAGGAAACCATTTAATGCACAACTATTATGTCCATCACTCTAATAGAAATTTTTAAAATGAAAATTTATTCCATCGTGTCTAACCACCAAAATGCGTGGTGAAACCACGATATGACTTTAAAGTCATTAAAAATTCAATATACCATAACTGCATGATCTCACCCTTTTATCACACGTGAAATTATTTTATTCGGGGCTGGTCTCTTTTCCTTCATCTCCTTGGTGCGTTTGGATCCCCCTCCACCATGAGGCAAGTGGTGCCCTTATGTTGGAGCTTTTCTAATCACCCATGGAGGCCCCGAAGTTCCTTCCCTGTAAGTCATGCATCCCTAGTTCTCAGCGCATGCAGAGAATCATCAATTGTTGAACATCCAAGTAGGGTTCTTCCATAATCTCTCTTTACTGTGTATGATGTGGGGTGGGTATTCTAATGTCTCTATTGATATGGATGAAATAAAACCTTAACAAAGACAAAAAACAGAATTTTAAAGAATCGTGGGTTGTGTTTGATTATGCCAATATACTCTTTTGAAATTTCATAAATGTTGTGAATTATATAGATTTATGTCCACTTAAAATCAAGGTTGTTTGGGGTAATTCATTGTGAACAATTGAAATTTTTTCTTCTGGATAGTTCTGTGATTGAATGGATGTACATGGAAATTGGTTAATCATGTAAAGTTGGTTGATAAATTGAATGTAAAGTGTACAAGAACCCCTGCATGATCACCCAGGTTAATTAAACGGAAAGGAAGTAATTACATGAGCAGTGTGTTAAAAATTGAAAACGCCGCATTTTTCTCTTTTTTTGGTGGATTTGGGTGGATCTTTTGGTTCCTAGTGGGGTGATGTGAATGTGTATGGGATCCCCTATTGTGGTTCATTTGTTGTATTATGATATTTTGCACATTTTTTGGGACATTTTTTGGTTCTAGAACATCGAGGGATCTCACAGATCTCGTTTATTATTGTGACGATACAAGAGAACCAGGCGTCAATGCTTAAATTCCTGCTTGGATGTTTCTCTTTGGCTTAGGACAACGCCTTTTAGTTTTCCAGTAGAGAAAAATTAATTAAATGGAATCACCTTGAAAATGAAATTAAGAACGGTTTCAATGAGGATTTTTTTCTTGGAATGAGTTGTGACTTGGTCAGGGGTGTTGTTCTTATTATTAGAGAATAGTAATGGGGTGTTTGTGTATAGGCTGGTTTGGGAACCCCATGGTTTTGATGAGTGCATGTTTACCTATATGTATGATTTTTGTTTTTATGTTTCTTGTTCGTTCTCCACCCAGGATATGCACTTCATTACGAACACCCCCATTTCATGGGGGAGGGTGTTTCCCCAATACTCTTTTGAGTGGTTTGTTATTATCTCCATTAATATCCCATTCCTGAGTATCCCAAGACTCTTCTGGAAGGATATGATGGATTGAGGTCCATTATATCCCTAGATTCATCGGGAAGGGTATTTGGTGGTGATTGGATGAGGTGTGTGTGGGCATGCAGTTTCCCATGTGTCTTCGGGATGAGGCCCAGGTGTCTTCACGCATGGAAGTAGATGTTCGGACCCTGGTGTGTGTGGGTGTGATTATTTTTGGTTGTTTTGGCCCATGTATTTGTGGGCGGGATGTGTGGTAGTGATATCCAAGGTGTTTCCGAGGGGGATGTGTAGTTGTAATAACCCAGGTGTGTGCGGGTAGGTTGCTGCATTGGGACTGCAGTGAGAATGGCAGGAGAGGTCCAATGCGTAGGATGTCTTCTATAACCATTGAGAATGTGGCGCGGGGTACCCAAACATTGATGTGTTATTACTATTACATTACTTGACTTTCATTATTAGGGGAGTGTTCCTTGGTGAGGTTGGGGTGGAATGTTTCCTTGCAAGGTGCTCTTGTTATCTCCTTTTCTCACGAGGTATTAGAATGTCTCCCCACATGTGCATGAGAGATTTTTGTTTTCCCTATTGAGTATACATGTATACTCACTATAACGACCCATACTTTACATACATTGTTATTTATTCAAAATTGAAGCATACTTATTACAACATATAACAAAACCATGAAAGGACCGTATAGGTATAGTGTCTTTAGAAACTGGGAAACATAAACAACTGGTTCATAAAGCGTCTACATTGTCTCTCATTTATTTCATCATATCTATAGTCCCTTTTGGCATATCTTACTTAATAACCTTCTTCCTTTCCTGGGAAAAAACATACTAAAGGGTGAGCTCAAATGCTCAGTATGGGTAAACAAAAGAAATATCAATCACATCATATTCATAAGAACATATATTTTGGAAATCTTAACCTGCAAAAGAGATCATAATTTCATAACATTGGATAAATCACAGTAGTGAAATGTAATCCCAATAAACAGAACATAAAAAATGAAACTTTGTGGCATACAAACATTATCATATATAATCATATCATATTAGTAAAGACTCATTTCCAAGACTATCTTAGTGCAAAAAGTCCATTTCTGAACCGAGTTCATTCCTTGTTTCAGTCCTGTTTCACTGAACCGGTTTAACATGCTGTTCCATCCATATCCATCTCATGAGATATAAAATCTTTACCCAATCCATTGGAGGGAGATATAGGTCCCACCCATCTCATAATGATACCATTCTTATGTGTTCCACAAAATCATAAACCATACATCATAGCACAACCCATGTAATAAAAATGGGAATATTAAAGATTATGACATCAGAAAACAATTCATATAAGATAAAGTAATTCATAAAAAAAATTCCATCACAACATTATCAATGTAATAATAGGGATAGAAACAAAACACTATATTATAATATATGGGAAATAATTTTGATAAAACACTTGAACTCCATTCTTGAGGAAAATATCCTTTCTACTTCAAAAACATTTTTTCTTTATTAAAATGTCATACAATTTTAAACTAAAAGAATTTGATTAAAAATATACTTGAAAACTGGTAAGGGAAGCTTCTTGTAAATAATTTTTTAAAAATCCATTCTTGCCGTATAAGTTAAAAGAAAACATTCTTCTCTTACTTTTTTCAGAAAAGTCAAAAAGTACATCGTACGAAAAATGACAAAAGATTCTTTTCATATCTTCTACTAAAAACTCACAGAAGGGTAGAATTGGATATAAACTATTGTAGAAGGATGTAAATATTATATATTGATGAAACATGGATGTGGATGATAAAATGAACCATAGTAAATTCCAAAGTATAAACAATCTCGGATAAAAATGAGATTGTGAAATTTCCCTTACGTTAGGTCTGATTTGTTTCGTAAGTGTCCAAACCTCATGTATAATGATTTAAATAATTTTATTGACTTATTCCAGAATCATAATTATTTTTATGATATCATATATGGTCATATTCTTAGCTTCTTATTAGTAATATTTTATTAGTACTTGTCATTCGGGTGTTTATTACATTTTGTTCTTATGCGTGTTTTCTCGAAAAAATTATTATTCTTCTTTTTAGGTTAAAGATACCTCATTTATAGATTGGTATTAGTGTAATATATTCATTCATTCAATTCATTTATATAATCATTATTCAATGAAGATCATGTAGAATGAGTCACATCACAACGTGGAGACCGTATTCCGCACATACGCACGAGCGATGGTATCGTTCCCATGATCGTGATGTTGTAATGGAGTGTATATATAAAATTTCAGAATCAATATAACTTTACAATAATCCTATGTAGTTATTATTTACACCATTATACCCATCCAAGTAAGGTGGTGGTGGAAAATAGATTACACCACGGCATGGAGACGGTATTTCGTACGTACGCACGCGTGGTGATTTCATTTTCCGTAGGAGGGATAAATGGTGAAATAGGGTTGTTTAATACTTATAATAACATATTGGTATACGAGTGATACTGATGTTATTACTTCATAATGAAACAACTAAAGAAGAAGAAGTGGAATAAGAAATAAAGATTAAAGAATCGGTAACGGACATTACCTCTTCTTTAAAGCACTTCGTTGAGACCTCCTTTAAGGAAACTAAAATTGGTCATTGAAAAAGACAAGGACCACTAGAATGTCTCTAGGGAAGTGGATAGAAGAAATTGGCAGGGTTTGGGCGATACTGAAGGCTCAATGTGGTGTGAGGAAGAGGGGGAGTAGGTGCTCTTTTATAAGGGAGGAGAGGGCTCCTTTGGAAAAACTAAAACTATTATTTTATTATAAAGCCAAATTCGGTTTTAAATAGCTCCAAATTGATTTATTTCTAAAATAAGGTGGGGATGGGTCGAAATAATCTCATCCAAAAAAAATTAGACAAGTTTAGGTTCCTATTTTAACCTTATCATTTAGATTTAACATTTATTTAGATAATTTTACTTTTACCGTGACTTTTTGTGTTCTTACACTATAAGGTCAATAAACTTACTATAACAAGCCAAACTAACCCCAAGTTGTTTATTATTAATATATATAACCTTATCTATATCATTTTTCCGAACCATATATTTTTACGAATAAAATTACAATTAATAATATAATATTTGTTTTAAAAACTATTTTATGTCAATTTTGACACTATTTGGTAATTTATTTTTTTAATAATCATAACAGAATGTTTAATTCGAATGAAGTTAATTAAATCAATACTAACATGTCATGTTAACCTAAAAAATTAGTGGAATTCATAAAATGTCTCAAATTACATTTATTTGGGTATTTATAACATCAATTATGTCAATATGTCATTAATAATATAATTACTGCATCATCTTTGTGTCATAAATAAATTAACTTATGTAAAGTCTAAAAATTATAAATAAAACATAATTATGTTGGAAATAGTTTTATATTTATAATTAATATTTATAGTTGAATTTATCTTATATATAACCCTATATTAAAAATGCATTAGTTATTAAACTTTGATTTTAACTATTTTAACCCTTCTTTAAATAAATTGATAATAAATGTCCTAATCTAATCCAAGTTGTCCTAAATGGTCATATTTTATTCCTAAGGTTGTTTTTGGTCGAATTAAACTTATCCAATAGAATTAGGACATGTTTTAGGGTAATAATAATTTAATTTTTACCCTTAACTACCCTATTTACTTTTAACCGTGGTAAAAAAAAGTAAAAAGTTATTATTCACCAAAAATTATTTTCATCTCATTGAACCACATTTTAGTCCTTGATATCAACCGTTTCTCTCATATTTTCGAAATTCTACTCATAGAAGCAGTAAAATTATGTTTTATGAAAAATTCAGTTTTTTTAACTATCACTTAGTGGTTTCACAATTCATCAAAAAATGAAAGTTTCCAGAAAAATACAGAAAATTAGGCCTAAGCTATATTTGATATTATGAATTCAAAAATGATGTTTATTTTACCAAATTAAAAATATATTAGTTACATTAACTAATTTAAAAATAAATTCCCCTCGTCAAAACAAATAGTGTGTTTTTAAAAGATAATAACTATCAAAATGTTGACACTTGTTTATGTCTGGTTTAAATGTGAAATTACATCCAATGAACAAAATTTTATTAAATTGAAAAAATATATTCTAAATATACATTAAAACCACTCAAATTAATAATTTATCACTATTAATTATTTCGATTAAAATAGTTGTTTTTAATTAAAATTTTGTAATTTTCACTATTCATCAAAATATGAATGTTATCTGAAAAGTACCAAAATTTCACCCTAAGCTAATTTCGATATTCCGAATCCAAAAATGAAGTCCACTTTGAATAATAAAATTTTCAAAATTTCAAAAAGTGGTTATCACTATTCATAATGGCTAGTTTTAATAATATTTTAATATCATATCGTTGTTTAGTGAAACTCGGTATTGCGTACGACGCAAGCTATTGAGGAAGGCTGCGGTTGCGTGTAAAGCAAGCCAAGATAGTTTTGTGTGTAGTGAATGATTTCTTTGATGATTTATATAACATAAAAACAAAATATTTCTCGGGTGTTACATTCTACCCCCTTAAAATGAATTTCGCCCTCAAAATTTGTCACTTTGTAACAAAAAGATGAAGATACCTATCCCTCATCATATCCTCAAGCTCCCATGTAGCTTCTTCTAATTGGTGGTTCCTATATAAAACTTTCACCAATCGGTTGGTCTTGTTTCGTAGGAATTTTTCGCTACGATCCAGAATCTCTATCTGTTGTTCTTCATAAGAAATATCTTGCTCCAACTGTACAACTTTTGAGCTGAGTACATGTGAAGGACCAGGTATGTACTTTCTCAGGATAGATAAATGGAACACATCGTAAACTTGAGAGAGATTTGGTGGAAGCGCCAATCGGTAATCTACCTTTCCAACATGATCCAGTATTTCGAAAGGACAGATATATCTAGGGCTTAACTTCCCCTTCTTTCCAAATCTCATGACCCTCCACAAGGGAGATATTCGTAAGAACACCTTATCACCCACTTCAAACTCTAGGTCTTTTTTCAGTTTTCGGGATAACTTTTCTGTCGACTTCGAGCTACTCTTATGTGTTATTGAATAGATCGGACCTTTTCTGCCATCTCATCAACAGGATCAGGTCCTAATAGCTTTCTTTCCCCAACATCATCCCAGCAAGTTGGAGTTCTGCATTTCTTTCCATAGAGAGCATCATAAGGAGCCATCTGAATACTAGAGTGAAATCTATTATTATAAGAAAATTTCACCAAAGGTGGGTGTTTATCCCAACCACCTTTGAAATCCATAGAGCAAGCTCTAAACATATCTTCTAGAGTTTGAATTGTTCTCTCAGACTGACCGTTTGTTTGAGGATGATAAACAGTTTTGAAACTCAACTTTGTATCCAGAGTATGTTGAAGACTTCGCCAGAACTTCAAGGTAAATCTCAGATATCGATCAAATATAATAGAAATTGGTACTCTATGCAATATTACCACTTCCTTTACATATATCCTGGCAAGCTAATCCAGAGATAAATCCTCTCTAATTGCAATGAAGTGTGCAGACTTTATAAGATGATCAACTATGACCCAGATAGAGTTATTGCCTTTGAATGTTTTAGGAAGTCCTATGACAAAGTCCATAGTGATGTTTTCCCATTTCCATTCGGGTATGGGTAATGTTTGTAACATACCCTTAGACTTCTGTCTCTCAGCTTCAACTTGATGACAAACCAAGCATCGAGAGACATATTCATCAACATCTATTTTCATGCCATCCCACCAGAAGTACTCTTTCAGGTCCCTATACATCTTCGTGCTTCCAGAATGAATAGAGAATGATGAACTATGAGCCTCATCCAGCATCTCCTTCTTTAATTCGGGGATGGGAGGAACACAAACCCGATTCCTGAACATTATTATCCCATCACAATCAAGGTTGAACTCATGAATATTTCTCACCATCTTTTTTAACTCTACATCTTCTTTCTCCGCCCCTTTAATCTTCACATGTATAGATAGTTGAACATTCATTTGAGAAGGATATGATTTTCCCCCTTCCATTATAATTCCAAGATCCATCCTTTGTAAATCCATAAATATTGGATCTTTTGTGATCCTCATCATGGACAAACTGGCATGGTGTTGTCGACTTAATGCATCTGCCACCTTTTTTGCTTTCCCAGGGTGGTAATGAATTGGCCAGTCATAATCCTTAATCAGCTCCAACCATCTTCTTTGGCGCATATTCATCTCCTTTTGTGTGAAAATATACTTTAAACTTTTATGATCAGTATAAATATCACCTCTTTCTCCATAAAGATAATGCCTCCAAATATATAATGCAAAAATTTCCATAGCTAACTCCAAATCATGAGTTGGGTAATTTTGCTCATGTATTTTCAACTATCGTGAGGCATAAGATATCACCATATCATTTTTCATAAGAACACATCCCAATCCCTTCTTGGATGCATCACTGTAGATCACAAACCTTTCTCCACTACAAGTCAGTGTGAGCACAGGTGCACTGGATAACCTTCTTTTCAACTCCTTGAAATTCTCTTCACATTCCATTGTCCAGAAAAATTTAACTCCTTTCGGAGCCAACTTGGTGAGTGGATTAGATAATAGTTAAAAATCATTCACAAAACATCGATAATATCCAGCCAAACCAAGAAAACTTTGGATCTCAATTACTATTGTTGGTCTCGACCATCTTTTGATAACCTCTGATTTTGCTGGATCCACAGATATCCCCTATTTTGAGATTATGTGACCCAAAAATGAAACTCTTTGAAGCCAAAATTCACGCTTGGTAAATTTGGAATAAATATTATCCCTTCTCAGGGTCTTCAATATAATTCTCAAGTGATCTTTATGTTCTTCCATGCTCTTTGAATATACAAGAATATCGTCAATAAATACTACCAAAAACTGATCAAGATAGTTTCTAAAGACTCTACTCATCAGATCCATGAAGATAGTAGGGGTATTAGTAAGACCAAATGGCATCACTATAAATTCATAGTGTCCATACCTTGTACGGAAATACGTCTTTGGTATATCCTCCATTTTGAACCTTAATTGATGATACCCTGAACGAAGATCAATCTTGTTAAAGTATTGAGATCCGTGTAGATGGTCAAATAAGTCATTAATGCGTGAGAGTGGATATTTGTTCTTGATAGTGATCTTGTTAAGTTCTCGATAATCAATGCAGAGTCTCATCTGTCCATCTTTCTTCTTAACAAATAGAATAGGTGCTCCCCAAGGTGATGCACTAGGGCAAGTGAATCCCTTATCAAGATTCTCTTGGAGTTGTTTCTTCAATTCCTGCAACTCAATTGGGGCCATTCTATAAGGTGTATTTGAAATAGGTAAAGCACATGGTACGAGTTCTATTGAAAACTGAACTTCACGATTTGGTGGAAGACCCGACAATTCCTCTGGAAACACATCATCAAAATCCCGTACAATGGGAATATTCATAATTGTGAGTTCCTCACCAACCATTTGAGATAAATAACCTTCATTCAGTGGAATCAAGATCCATAAGATAGAAGAAATTTTTTCACTGAAAGGTTATGTTCATCCTGGCATTGATAGACGATCATAAATTGATCTGGAATATGAAATATTACTTCCCTTCTTTGGAAATTGATATGAGCTCCGTATAAAGAAATCCAATCCATGCCAAGAATCACATCAAATTCCACTATAGGAAGGATCACAAGATTTGAAGGAAGCACTTTCCCACAAACTTCAATCGGGGAAGAATTATAAACTTTTGATGCAACTGTTGTGCCATTAGGTGTTGTCACAGCTAAATCAACATCTAATTTTTGAGTTAATACAATGATACTCTTATAAAAATATTCAGAAATAAAAGAGGGTGGATCCGAAATAAAAAAAACATTTTCTACTTTAGAGTGGATGGTATGTGTACCTTTCACCACATCGTTATCATACTCCACATCGCTGATATAAATTGCATGTGACTTTCCTTTGTCTTTAGCCTTAAGATTTTTTTTGATGTCGATCATCATCAACAACCCATAGATTAGGGCATTTATTGGCATAATTCCAAATCTCCTTTCACTTGAATCATTGAAGTGTAGTAGGTTCATTCTATGTTTCCCTTACTTTGTTTGCATCATTAGGCATCTTCTTCCCATAATTGCGGCTTTCGAATGCCCGATGACCTTCCTTTCCACATTTGAAACATTTACTTGTCCCATTAAGACAACTACCTACATGTTTCTTTCCACACTTTGAGCATAAGGGAAAGATCGTCTTATCTTCAGTGTGATCTTTAGATTTTCCTTTGAATTCCATTTTCCTCTTCTTATCAAACCCATATGACTGATGGGTTACTTTAATATCCATCTCAACTTTGAGGGAACATCGAACGATTTCCTCATAGCTATTGAAATCCCTTATGGATAAGGCCCTTCGAAGACTTGGTTTTAAGCCACTAAATAATCGATCGATCTTACTCTCAAGTTGGATAATAATACCAGAAGCGTACCTTTCATGTCTTGTAAAAATTTATTCATAGGTACCAATAGATTCATGGTCCTTTTTCTTTAGTTCAAGAAACTCATTCTCCATCTTTATTCGAAGAATACGATGGAAGTACTTATGGAAAAATAAGTTCTTGAACTCGTCCCATTTCATGGACTCAATTTCATCTCTTTGGCTCATATTCTTGATAAGATTCCACCATTGATCTGCATCACCATCTGAGCGATACACTGCTAAGATGACTTTATCATGTTCAGAACATTATGAACTGAAAATATCATTTCAGTTGTACTAATCCATTGTTTAGAAACTAATGGATCAGTAGACCCACTGAATGATGGTGAACGCTGCCTCATGAAGGATTCAACAGAATTTTGCTCCTTCCTTTGCTCGTTTGGAAGTCTTGTATGATTCATAGCTTGAGAAAGTTGTGTGATCATGGCTACAAGATTTTGCATTCCTTCTCCCATAACGTTTGGTTGCTCAGGGAGACAATCATTGCACTGCTCGTCGTATTCCGCATTAAGACGGTTCCTTCGGGTTCCAGTCATTGACTAAAACAAAGAATAATAGTGTGAGAAACACTAATTATAATAGGAAAACCACATAATCAAGAATTAAATTTCACACTAAAGGACTTATCCTAGGTTATTCATGGCCATTTCTAAAACACTAAGATTTTGTTCTATTCTTAGACTTGTCCTTAGGATTCTTACTAAGTCTTTCACATCCTAGTTTCCAAAGGTTGACTATACCTTTCCACTGATACCAACTATAATGACCCATACATTACATACGTTGTTATTACTTAAAAATTGAAGCATACTTATTATAAAATATAACAAAACCATGAAAGGACCGTATAGGTATAGTGTCTTTAGAAACTGGGAAACATAAACAACTGGTTCATAAAGCATCTACACTGTCTCCCATTTATTTCATCATATCTATAGTCCCTTTTGGCATATCTTACTTAATAACCTTCTTTTTGACCTGAGAAAAAAACATACAAAAGGGTGAGCTCAAATGCTCAGTAAGGGAAAATAAAAGAAATATCAATCACATCATATTCATAAGAACATATGTTTTGGAAATCATAACCTGCAAAAGAGATCATAATTTCATAACATGGGATAAATCATGGTAGTTAAATGTAATTCCAATATTCATAACATAAAACATGATACTTTGTGGAATACACACATAATCATAGAAAATCGTTTCTTATTATTCAAGACTCATTGCCAAGACTATCTCAGTGGACAAAGTCCATTTCTGAACCGAGTTCATTCCTCGTTTCAGTTCTCTTTCACTGAACCGGTTTAACCTGCCGTTCCAGCCATGTCTATCTCATGAGATATAAAATCATTACCCAATGCATTGGAGGGAGATATAGGTCCCACCCATCTTATAATGATACCATTCTTATGTGTGCCACAAAATCATAAGCCATACATCATAGCATAACCCATATAATAAAAATAGGAATCTTAAACATCCTAACATCATAAAACAATTCATATAAGATAATGGAATTCATAAAAATATTCCCATCACAACATAATCAATGTAATAATAGGGATAGAAACAGAACCCTATATTATCTTAGATGGAAAATAATTTTGATAAAACACTGGAACTCCATTCTTGAGGAAAATATCCTTTCTACTTCAAAAACATTTTTCCTTTCGTAACATGTCATACAATTTTAAACTAAAATATGTTGAATAAAAATAAAATTGAAAACTAGTAAGGGAAGATTCTTGGAAATAATCTTTTAAAAATCCATTCATGCCATATAAGTTAAAAGAAAACATTCTTCTCGTACTTTTGTCAGAAAAGTCAAAAAGTACCTCGTACGAAAAACGACAAAAGATTCCTTTTATATCTTCTAATAAAAACTCACCGAAGGGTAAAATTGGATATAAACTATTGTATAAGGATGTAAATATTACATATTGAGGAAACATGGATGTGGATGATAAAATGCACCCCATTAAATTCCAAAGTATAAACAATCTCAGATAAAAATGAGATTGTGATATTCCCCTTACCTTAGGTCTGATTTGCTTCGTAAGTGTCTGAACCTCCTGTACAATGATTTAAATAATGTTATTAACTTATTTTATAATCGTACTTATTTTTTATGATATCATATATGGTCATATTCTTAGCTTCTTATTAGTAATATTTCATTACTACTTGTTATTTGAGTGTTTATTACTTTTTGTTCTTATGCGCGTTTTGTCGATTAAATTCTTATTCTTCTTTTTAGGTTATAGATACCTCATTTCCAGATTGGTATTAGTGTAATATATTCATTCATTCAATTCATTTATATAATCATTATGAAATGAAGATCATGTAGAACGAGTCACATCACATCGTGGAGATGGTATTCCTTACGTACGCACGAGCGATGATATCGTTCCCAGGATCGTGAAATTGTAATAGAGTGTATATATACAATTTCAGAATCAATATAAAATTAAAATAATCATATATTGTTATTATTTAGACCATTATACCCATCCAAGTAAGGTGGTGGTGGAAAATAGATTACACCACGGCGTGGAGACAGTATTCCGTACGTACGCACTCGTGGTGATTTCATTTTCTGTAGGATGGATAGATGGTGAAATAGAGTTGTTTTGTACTTATAAAAACATATCAGTATATGAGTGATACTGATGTTGTTACTTCATAATGAAACAACTAAAGAAGAATAAGTGGAAGAAGAAATAATTATGAAAGAATCGGTAACGGACATTACCTCTTCTTTGAAGCGCTTCTTTGAGACCTCCTTTTAGGACACTGAAACTGGTCTTTAAAGAAGTCCAGGACCTCTAGTATGTTTCTAGGGAAGTGGAGAGAAGGAATTGGCAGGGGTTAGCCGAGCTTGAAGGATCAAAGTGGTGAGAGGAAGAGGGGGAGGAGGTGCCCATTTATAAGGGAGGAGAGGGGCTTCTTTGGAAAAACAGAAAATATTATTTTATTATAAAGACAAAATCGGTTTTAAATAGCTCCAAATTAATATATTTCGAAGCTAAGGTGGGTATGGGTCGAAATACTTTAATCCAATATAATTTAGACAAGTTTAGGTTCCTATTTTAACCTTATCATTTAGATTTAACATTAAGTTAGATAATTTTACTTTTACCGTGTCTTTTTGTGTTTTTACACTATAAGGTTAATAAACATACTATAACAAGCCAAACGAACCCCAAGATGTTTATTATTAATATATATAACCTTATCTAAGTCAATAGGACTATCATTAGATTTTTAGGAATAAAATATCAATTAATTATATAATATTTATTTTAAAAACTATTTTATGTCAATTTTGAAACTATTTAGTAATTGATTTATTTTAAAATTATAACAGAATGATTAATTCGAAAAAAGGTAATTAAATAAATAATAACATGTCATATTAAAGTATAAAATTAGTGTAATACATAAAAAGTCTCAAACTACTTTTATTTGGGTATTTATAACATCAATTATGTCAATATTTCATTAATAAGATAATTACTGTATCATCTTTGTGTCATAAATAAATTAACATACTTAAAGTCTAAAAATTACAAAAAAAATAATTATGTAGGAAATCTTATCATATTTCTAATGAATTTTTATAGTCAAATGTATCTTATGTATAACCCTATAATAAAAATTATTTAGTTATTAAACTTTGATTTTAACTATTTTAACCCTTCTTTAAATAAATTGATAGTAAATGTTCTAATCTAATCCAAGTGGGCATAAATGGTCATATTTTATTCCTAAGGTAGTTTTTGTTCGAATTACACTTATCCAATAGAATTAGGACAAGTGTTAGGGTAATAATAATATCATTTTTACCCTTAACTACCCTATTTACTTTTAACCGTGGTAAAAAAAAGTAAAAAGTTACTATTCACCAAAAATTATTTTCATCTCATTCAACCACATATTATTCCTTGATATTAACCATGTCTCATTCATTTTCAAAATTCTACTCACAGAAGTGGTAAAATTAAGTTTTATGAGAAATTCAGTTTTTTTAACTACCACTTAGTGGTTTCACTATTCATCAAAAAATGAAAGTTTCCAGAAAAATAAAAAAAATTAGGACTAAGCTATATTTGATATTATGAATTCAAAAATGATGTTTATTTTAACAAATTCAAAACATACCAGTTACATTATCTAATTTAAAAATTAATTCCCGTCATCAAAACAAATAGCATGTTTTTAAAAGATAACAACTATCAAAAGATTGACACTTGTTTATTTCTGGTTTAAATGTGAAATTACATCCAATGAACAACATTTTATTAAACTGTAAAAATATATTCTAAATATACTTTAAAACCACTCAAATTAATAATTTATCACCATTAATGATTTCGATTAAAAAAGTTGTTTTTAATTAAAATTTTGTAATTCTCACTATTCATCAGAAAATAAAAGTTATCCGAAAAGTACCATAATTTCATCCTAAGATAATTTTGATATTCCGAATCCAAAAATTAAATCCATTTTGAATAATAGAATTTACAAAATTTTAAAAGGTGGTTATCACTATTCATAACGACTAGTTTTAATAATATTTTAATAGCATATCGTTGTTTAGTGAAACTCGGTATTGTGTACGACGCAAGCTATTGAGGAAGGTCGTAGTAGCGTGTAAAGCAAGCCAAGCTAGTGTTGTGTGTAGTGAAATATTCCTTTGATTATTTATATAATAAAAAAAAATATTTCTCAGGTGTTACACTCACCCAATGTATATAAACTGTTTTCAGGTTTCCAAGAGGAGTTCGAGGATCGTGCGGGGCCGTACTAGTTCAGACCTTGGGAAAGTCGCTATTGTTGTTTTTCATTTCTTTGATACTTTTCATTGGGGTTTATCTTTTACTTCTGTAGCATGTACTTTCGGAAATGCATATGGGAATGGTTTACATTTGGCTTTACTTTTACCTTCAGTTTTGGTGTTGGTGGGATTTACTATCTTATATCCAGGTCCTACAAAAAAAGGCTAATGTCTTCTATCTTGTGTGTGACTCTATACCGTTAGTCCTAGTCACCACTCTGATACCTATTGAAGGCGGGTCTCAGGGGTCATTATCTCTTCGTTAAATTGAAGAAGGAAGGAACTGGACATATACTGTCCCTTCCCTCATCATGGTGAAGAGGGTTTGGGACAAGGTAAAAATATGATTTTATATTAAATGGTGGTTTTATATTTATCTTCTAAGACTCCATTAATGATTCATTCAATCATGTTAAAACATCTTCTTTGGAATTATATAATATTTTTAATATTTTTGTTATATAAATAGCATGCACTATGCCAAAAACTGGCATGGGATGCGCTACCCCTTTATTAGCACTTCTCTTAGTTGCGCTGATAAAGGGGAGATTTATCAGCATTGAAAAATTTTATATTTCAATAGAAATCTGGAATAATAAATTATTATTATATAAGTATATTTATATTGATATAAATACAATATATATATTTTTAAATATGTTATAGATACGTATAAATAGACTATGACATTTAATATATATGAAATTTAGTAAAAATGGATTCACAATATTTTTAAAAAATATTATTAATTAATAATTTTCTAATTATTATAGATTAAAAATCAATTAATAACAATTTGGGGACAGAAAAAACAAAACAATTAATAAAAGATCTAAAATATGTTGAAAATGTAACTCAAACTTCAAACGGTCATAACTTTTGATCCGGGTGTCTGTTTGAGCACTACAGCATATCAAATCAAACCTTGCGATGAGCTCTACACGCTGGGGATTGAGAAGAATCAATTTTCTCAATTTTCGAGCCCATAAAAGGCCCATAAGGCTCCAAAAACTGAGTTTTTAGTTGGGATACCCTGATTTTTTAACAATCAAACAAGTTTAACTTTTGATCTGGAAATCCGTTGTGACTGTACCACATATCATATCAAATATTGTTTAATTTTCTTCTATTTGACTTGTTTTGGCATTGAAACGGAATTCTAGATTATATGTTATTGTTGTTTTAACATTTTATGGCTTTTTAAATAAACATATATATGTATTTATTAGTAAATATATATGTCTATCTGTGTGTGTGGGTGTCTGTTTGTGTGTCTGTGTGTTGTATATACGTATATATGTATGTATTTATTTATTTAATTACTTATAAACACTCATTAAAAACATATTCTTCCATAAATGTGTTTAAAACTAATCTTATATGTACATTCTATGGATTTTTAAATACACATATAAATGTATTTATTAATAAATATAAATGTGTTTGTGTATGTGTGTGTCTCTTTTTGTGTCTATTGTTGGATCGAATAGTCGATATAAAAGTCTATTAGATGGAACAATACAAGAGGGGGGGGTGAATTGTAGGTTTAAAACTTTGAGTTTTAGTAACAAAGAGATTAGTTTAAATGATCTTAAACTAATACAAATACAAACACCCACAATTGTATTGAATGTAAAAGGTATGATGTAATGTAATACTATTGTTATGTAAAACAATTGTATTCAAGATGAACACAATAATCAGAGTAATACAGATATGAATGATTCTACCTTAAAGCGTATAGAACCAAACAATACAATATGTAATGGAATGATTGTAATTGAAACAATTACAATTGAATAAGGAAGAAAGGAAACAATACAAATCCCTTTCTAATACAACATCGGAAATGTAAAAGTAATACAATTCTTTTAACCCAAAGAGAAGGGTTATCCTTTCACCTAGGATAAAAGGTCTGTCTCACCAACACCTTGGTGAGCCCTCGATACGATTATCGGCACGTCTGTCTGCCTATCCCCGGCAGCCCTCGATACGATGATCGGCTCGTCTGTCTGCCTATCCTCGGCAGCCCTCGATACGATGATCGGCTCGTCTGTCTGCCTATCCCCGGCAGCCCTCGATTTTGCAGGTAATCGGCACCTCTGTCTTTCAATTACTTGAAATCCCTCGATACGATGATCGGACGCACAAGGCTGATGAGAGAAGTCACAGTGTCTCTCTCTAGAATCTTCGTAGTTCACAGAGTCTCTTCGTTCATCAGTGTTCTCTCAGCTTCAAATGACATCCTATTTATAGGCCTCGGGTTCCAACGGTCATATTGCCTCCAACGGTCATATTGAAACAGAAAGCACAACATCGTTTTGATTAGTATATAACTAACTCAACGACATCGTTTTGTTAGGATAAGAGATATATAGAAATGTAAAACATGAGTACGATTCATATGCAGAGAGTTTTTGACAAAGTACCAAAACAAATAATGATCATCTGAATAGCAAAGTCAGTACGATACGATTGACAGAGTCAGTACGATACGATTGACAGAGTCAGTACGATACGATTGACAGAGTTATTACGATACGTTTGACAGAGTTATTACGATACGTTTGAGTCGGTATGATCAACATCGTACGATACGATAAACATGATAAAAGACAATTTGTTATTTACAAATATATGATAGAATACATTTGAGATTTCCAAAACATGACATAGAATATATTTGTGATTTCCAAAACATGATGTAAAAGCCAAAAGAAGACTTTTGACTTAACAATCTCCCCCTTTTTGGAAAGCACAAACACACAAAGTAAATGAAACAAGAAATACTTATCTCCCCCTGAGTTATTGAAAACTCTTCTGAATAAGAAATTGAATACAACTAACTCCCCCTTAGGTATTGACTTTCCTAAGGATTGTATTCATAGATTCTCCTTAAGAGTATTTTAATGCATTCTCCCCCTTTGTAAAACAATGAAGCGATAAAACTGTCAATACGATAAACAGAAAGAAACATATATAAAGAGTAAATATTTTAAAGATCAGAAACATAGACATAAAGAAATGTCCTCCCCCTTTCTACGAGGAGTTTCTTACTATTAGGAGAGATGTAAAACAAGAAGTAGATATGAATGATTATTTTAATGTAATCATTCCTAGCTTCTGTTTTATAAATTCAAATCTATCGGAAGGTAAAGGTTTTGTAAAAATATCAGCAAGTTGTTCTTGCGTTCCGATGAATTGTAAAACAATATCTCCTTTTTGTGTGTGATCCCTAAGAAAGTGATGCCTAACATCTATGTGTTTTGCACGAGAGTGATGTGCTGGGTTTTTACTAAGAGCTATGGCACTTGTATTATCACACAGAATTTGAGTTTTGGAGAAACTCAAACCATAGTCAGTGAGTGTGTGCTGCATCCACAATACCTGAGCACAGCAACTTCCAGCTGCTACATATTCAGCTTCAGCAGTGGAGAGTGCTACTGAGTGTTGTTTCTTGCAAGACCAAGAAACCAAAGAATCTCCTAAGAAATAACATGTTCCAGATGTACTTTTTCTATCCATTCTACAACCACCAAAGTCAGCATCTGAAAAACTTTTTAAAACAAAATCATTTCCAGAAGAGTAGAAAAGTCCTAAATCCATAGTGTCTTTTAAATACCGAAAGATTCTCTTTACGGCTTTTAAGTGAGACTCTTTTGGATTAGATTGATATCTTGCACATAAGCATACAGAAAACATCAAGTCGGGTCGACTAGCTGTCAAGTATAGCAAACTCCCTATCATACCTGATCTACTGGTTTCCCAGTTTCATCAAGATCAAGAGTATTTGAGGTACCAATTGGGGTGTTATACTTTTAGTTTTGTCAAATCCATACTTTTGAGTAAGTCTTTAATATACTTATGTTGAGATATATAAGTTCCTTCTGGTTTTTGAGATATTTGAAAACCTAGAAAGAAAGTTAACTCACCCATCATACTCATTTCAAACTCAGATTTCATTAAATTTGCAAAAGAATCGGTTAAAGATTTCTAAGTTGATCCAAATATGATGTCATCAACATAGATTTGGACAACCAAAACATTTTTGTTTTCCATTTTGATAAAAAGAGTTGGATCAGCTGTACCTTTTCTATAATTGTTTTGTAAAAGAAATCCTGTAAGTCTATCATACCATGCTCTAGGGGCTTGTTTAAGACCATATAGAGCCTTGGTAAGTTTAAAGTCATGATCAGGATGTTTTGGGTCTTGAAAACCAGGAGGTTGTTCGACAAAAACTTCTTCTTGAACAAAACCATTTAAAAAAGCACATTTGACATCCATTTGAAATAGTTTGAAATTGAAATATGCTGCGAAGGCTAATAGAATGCGAATAGATTCAAGTCTAGCTACAGGAGCATATTTTTCATCATAGTCTATTCCCTCTTGTTGATTATAGCCTTTAGCAACAAGTCTTGCTTTATTTCTTACAATGATTCCATTTTCATCACACTTGTTTCTGAAAACCCATTTTACACCAATTACAGTTGTTTCTTTAGGTCTTTCAACTAAAGTCCAGACTTGATTCCTTTCGAATTCATTTAGTTCATCCTGCATTGCTTTGATCCAATCATCATCACCTAAGGCCTCACTTGGACTTTTAGGTTCAAATTGGGAAAGAAAAGCAAGATGTTCTATTTCGTTTCTTAAGGAATTTCTGGTCCTTACAGGTTGATTTATATCACCAATGATATTATCACTGGGATGATTCCTAAGAAACAATTGATTTGGGTTTTGTAAAACATGTTCATCAACATATGGTAGAAAATCTTCTGTGGTAAATGTTTCAGGAACACTTTCTTGAACATTTTCCTTATCAGAATGTTCTTCTAACAAAGGTTGATAAACATCTTTAGAAAACACATCCGAGGATGTAGGATTGGGTTGGTTGAAAACAAAAGGGTTAGTTTCATCAAATTTTACATGTACTGTTTCTTCAACAGTACAAGTGTTTTTATTGAAAACTCTATAAGCCTTAGAGGTTGTGGAATAGCCTAGAAAGATTCCTTCATCAGATTTTGGTGCAAATTTGTGTAAATTATCTTTTGTATTCAGAATAAATACTTTGCATCCAAAAACTTTGAAGTATGAAACTTTTGGTTTTTGGCCAGTCCATAACTCGTAAGGAGTTTTATTAAGAAATGGTCTAGTTAAAACACGATTTATAGTATAACAGGCAGTACTAACAGCTTCAGCCCAAAAGTGCTTAGCAATTGAGTATTCACTCAACATGGTTCGAGTCATTTCCTGAAGAATACGATTTCTTCTTTCAACAACACCATTTTGCTGAGGAGTTCTTGGTGCTGAGAAATTGTGAGTAATACCTTTCTTACCACAAAAAGTTTCAAAATCTGAATTTTGAAATTCACCACCATGATCACTATGAATAGTTATCAATGGTAGGTTTTTCTCATTTTTAACTTGGGCTCTAAAAGTTTTGAAATACGAAAAGGCTTCAGATTTCTTTGTGAGAAAGTAGACCCATGTAAATCTAGTAAAGTAATCAACTAAAACAAATACATAGTATTTGCCTCCAATGCTTTCAGATTTTGAAGGACCAAACAAATCCATATGCACAAGCTGTAATGCATTAGAAGTTGAAACTTCATTAATTGATTTAAAGCTAGTTTTATGTTGCTTGCCAAATTGACAAGGATCACAGACTTTTGAAGAATCATATCTAAGATCCGGTAGCCCTTTTACAAGTCCTTTCTTTGAGAGTTTTCTTAGGTTTCTCAAATTACAGTGTCCTAATCTCCTATTCCATAGCCACTATTGGTCTTCTATTACACTTAAACAAGGTTAGTTTTGGTTCCTAAGGTCTTCTAAGTTAATAGTGTAAACATTCTCTTGCCTATGGGCAGATAGAATGAATTCATCCTTGGAATTGTGAACTAGACACTTATCATTTCTAAAATTCACAAGGTAACCTTCATCACATAGTTGACTTATGCTGATGAGATTGTGCCTAAGACCTTTTATAAATAAAACATTTGAAATAAGAACTTTTCCAAGAAAAACGATATTACCTATACCAACAATCTTTCCTTGAGCATTATCTCCGAAGGTAACTTTTCCACCTTTTGTTTTGATAACCTTTTCAAAGAAATCTTTGTTTCCAGTCATATGTCGAGAACAACCACTATCCATGTACCAAATGTTCTTATTGATACACTTCTCGTTTTCCTGAAAAAGAAACAATTAGATTTTCGGAATCCAAACTTGTTTGGATTCAGAAGGATTAGATAAAAGAATTTTAGGAATCCACATTTGTTTTGCAAAATGAGCTTTATGAAATCCTAAGGATTGAGTTTTGTTAAGAGAACAATCTCTTCTCCAATGTCCACCACATTGACACTTGGAACAGAAAATGGTTTTTTGAGGAACAAAATAGTTATTACTAAAAACAGATTTGGAATAAGTATAACCAAGACCAGAACGATTTCTCAAAGGTCTAATTTGAGTGTACATCCTATCAAAGTTTTCTTTTCCATGAGTAAAGTTTGACAAACACTTTTTCAAGGATAAAATCTCTGACTTTAGTTTTAAAACCAAATTCTTGTTTTCTAAAACATTTGAGTTTGAACTAGAGTTAGACTCTAAAAAGTTTTTCTTTGAAATAGCAGTTTCAAGATCCTTAGAAAGTTTATCTTTTTCAGATTTGACTTTCTCAAGGGTTTTCAAAATACTTTCAAAATCAGAAGTTTTCCCATCAAGATCTTTAGAAAGATCTGATACTTCTTTAGTCAAAATAGAAATTCTAGAATTTTCTTTTTCAAATCTCTTTTTGAGTTTAGAATTTTCATTTTCAAGTAACATAGCAAATCTAGAGGCTTCTTCAAAAGAAGGTAAAGTATCATATTCTGATGATGAGGGTTCATCATTTGAAGATTCATAATATCTGTTATCAACATAATTTTCATTTAAAGAAAAATTTGTAACAGCTTCAGCATTATGTACCTTAGCCATGAGACAATAATCTTCAATTGGTAGTCTGGCTAGAAGTCCAATATTCCTTTGCCCTGATGTCTCATATTCTGAAGAATCATCTGAGGAATCACTACCACTTGCACTCCATGTATCATTTGCTTTCAAGACTTTCTTTGTCTTATAAAACTTTTTCTTGTTTCTTTCAGAGTGTTTCTCTTTTCTATCTTTCCTCTTCAGTAAAGGACAATCAGGCCTTATATGTCCTGCTTTCTTGCATTCATAACAAGTTACCTCTGAATCTTTCCTATCTTTCCTATCTTTCTTTTTGAATCTATATTGAAAATCTTTCTTTCCCACAATCATTTTCATCCTCCGAGCAAGATTAGCTAACTCATTGTCTGAAAGATTACAATCACTTGAATCAGAAACAACAACTTTCTTGGATTTAGACCTTGTAACCCTTTCAAGTGTTTTAGCTTTAGATGCAAAAGCTACACTTCCATTCCCATTCTTCTTCTTATTGAAATCAGCATCTCTCTTCATTCTTGTCTCGTGCTGTAGAAGAGTTCCAAAGAGTTCATCAAGAGTAATCTGGGAAACTTTTCTATTTTCATCAATAGCTGTTCTTTTTGACTCCCATTCATTTGGCATAATATCTATAATCTTGTCAACAAGAGCTTCATCATCAAGACCTTTTTCCCCCATAGATTGTAAGCTGTTGACAATTGTCATAAACCTTTGTTGCACTTTACATACTGGCTCTCCATAAGGAAAAACAAATCCATGATACTCTGCTCGAAGCATTGCTCTCCTTGTTTCTATAACCTTGGATGTACCAAAATGAGTGACTTCTAATTTCTTCCAAATACAGTTAGCTGCTTCACATGAAGATATCTGACTATATATATTCCTGGTCATAGAGCATAATAAAGTATTGCGTACCTTGTAATTCAGTTGATATTCTTGCTTCTCTTGATTGGTAAAAGTGCTAACTTCTTTGTCTGGAATTTTGTAACCCCCAGTAAGCATAATAAAATTGTCTACACCAGTATTGATGACGAAAGTCTTCATACGATCTCTCCAATACTCATAATCATTCCCATCGAAGATTGGTGGTCTAGAAGGATTCAGATTATCTATTGATCCGATATTCATTCCTGCCATCTAATATAACAAAAACAACTTTTCCACTCCACACGTTAGTGTAGTGAGTATTTAAGAAAGTAATAAGAAATAAAGCTAGTAATACTAATCAGTGGAAAACCTCCTTTGATACCAATTGTTGGATCGAATAGTCGATATAAAAGTCTATTAGATGGAACAATACAAGAGGGGGGGTGAATTGTAGGTTTAAAACTTTGAGTTTTAGTTACAAAGAGATTAGTTTAAATGATCTTAAACTAATACAAATACAAACACCCACAATTGTATTGAATGTAAAAGGTATGATGTAATGTAATACTATTGTTATGTAAAACAATTGTATTCAAGATGAACACAATAATCAGAGTAATACAGATATGAATGATTCTACCTTAAAGCGTATAGAACCAAACAATACAATATGTAATGGAATGATTGTAATTGAAACAATTACTATTGAATAAGGAAGAAAGGAAACAATACAAATCCCTTTCTAATACAACAGCGGAAATGTAAAAGTAATACAATTCTTTTAACCCAAAGAGAAGGGTTATCCTTTCACCTAGGATAAAAGGTCTGTCTCACCAACACCTTGGTGAGCCCTCGATACGATTATCGGCACGTCTGTCTGCCTATCCCCGGCAGCCCTCGATACGATGATCGGCTCGTCTGTCTGCCTATCCTCGGCAGCCCTCGATACGATGATCGGCTCGTCTGTCTGCCTATCCCCGGCAGCCCTCGATTTTGCAGGTAATCGGCACCTCTATCTTTCAATTACTTGAAAGCCCTCGATACGATGATCGGACGCACAAGGCTGATGAGAGAAGTCACAGTGTCTCTCTCTAGAATCTTCGTAGTTCACAGAGTCTCTTCGTTCATCAGTGTTCTCTCAGCTTCAAATGACCTCCTATTTATAGGCCTCGGGTTCCAACGGTCATATTGCCTCCAACGGTCATATTGAAACAGAAAGCACGACATCGTTTTGATTAGTATATAACTAACTCAACGACATCGTTTTGTTAGGATAAGAGATATATAGAAATGTAAAACATGAGTACGATTCATATGCAGAGAGTTTTTGACAAAGTACCAAAACAAATAATGATCATCTGAATAGCAAAGTCAGTACGATACGATTGACAGAGTCAGTACGATACGATTGACAGAGTCAGTACGATACGATTGACAGAGTTATTACGATACGTTTGATAGAGTTATTACGATACGTTTGAGTCGGTACGATCAACATCGTACGATACGATAAACATGATAAAAGACAATTTGTTATTTACAAACATATGATAGAATACATTTGAGATTTCCAAAACATGACATAGAATATATTTGTGATTTCCAAAACATGATGTAAAAGCCAAAAGAAGACTTTTGACTTAACATCTATGTGTTGTATATATTTATGTATTTGTGTTGTATATATCTATGTATGTATTTATGAATTTATTTATTTATAAACATGCATAAAAAACATATTTTTTCATAAATGTATTTAAAACTAATCGTATATGTATATATTAATATAAAAATAAATATATGTATAAAAAATTATAACTAAATATATATATATATATATATTACTATAATAATATAAGAATTAATATATATATTATAATATATGAATAAATATATTTATATTAATATGAATCTATATCAATATATGAATAAATATAACTATATATATAGATATATCATTAAATAGAGAACACAACGAAATGGCTTAGTGGTAAAGGTGCAGCTACAAATGGGGGGAGGTCCTAGGTTCGAGTTCGGGTGGAAGCGAATGGGGTGTGCGCGTATGAGGATGCGCGAGAAGGGCTGTATGCTGGAGACCACCTAACCCTGATAAAAGGGGGTGTGAAGCGCTGATAGAAGCAGTCCCATCATTATTTTAAATTTATGTTATTTTTTTAATAATTTATTTGACTGTTATTAGCGCTAAAAAAGCACTGATAACAGCCCCTTTTCTCAGTGCTAAAAAAGTGCTAATAAAGGGGTATTTTATCAGTGCTTTTTTTAGAACTGATAAAAGGGGCCTTTATCAGCACTTTTTATAGCGCTGATAAAAGGTACCCCCCCTATATTAGCGCTGAGCTTTACAGTACTTTTCTAGCACTGTTAAAGCACTTTATAGCACTGATATAGGCCTTTTTTGTAGTAGTGATGTATTCAAGGTGCCTAGAATCTTGGGATGACTCATTCACTAGCTAAAAAATATTCTCTAAAAATACCAATGTTTTTCAACTTATAAAAAAACCAGTAAATTCAATTTCAAGGAATGATGTGTTCCGTTATTTTTTTTGTAAAGTGGTTCTCTATGGGTCCTATAGTTCACCCTTATTGGTATTTCTTGGTTTGAGTGAGATTCCACATGAACTAACATATTATTTTGTATTCTTTGGTATGAAGTGATCAGTTGCATAGTTTGTCTCTCGATGTATGTTCTTTTAAAAATTTAATGTTGATTATCATGTTCCTTATGGTTTCATTAGCATATTGGTTTTATATATTTGATACTAGATAAAATTTAATATGATTTCATAAATATTTTAAATAAATATCAGGGAGGGTATAATGGTATAATTTCGATCATGGACCATCATAAAACGTCAAAACACTTCTCATCAATTAAGTAGTATAGTTCAAAATATTTTCATTTTAGAAAAATTCTGGAGAATATAGTGAGTCTACATGGGTTTCCAAATATTGTTTTCTATGATCATTCTCTTCTTTTTTCCTCTATGGTTTGGAGTGGTGTATAGTGTGGTTATATCAATCAATTATGTTTTAGATCTAATTTTCATCTCTAGACTTATAATGAGACTAAGAACATTGTCTTGACACTATATGACATGTTTTATATGTTTATTCTATGTTTTATCGTATTTATGTGTAACACCTTCCTTTTGTAAAGTTTTACTAAAATACTTTAATCAATTAACTATTAGCATATCATTATTTAAATAAAATCCCTATCAAATCTTTCTAATCTGTATAGTGATAGATCGAGATCATATATATAGAGAATATTTGAAAAAAAATTGGTATCGAGACTGGTAGGGCATCTATAGGTTATTCTAATTTGAATTATGGAGGTCCAATTTTTCAAAAAGTATTATACTAAACATTGGAACCAGAATCTAGAATTTGTCTTTGGTTGTTACTTGTTCTAAAAGGTGTGACCTCATCGGAGGAGTTGTATATATGGTGTGAGGAGTTTTTATAGTTCATTTTCACTAACAATTATTCCCTTTGATGCAAATATTTTTCCATTCAATTTATCATTAACATTAAATTTAGTGGAATTTAATTTGGTTTATTTATAGTATTTATTGGTGGTTTATCCTTATTTTTTATATCACATTAAACAATATTGAGGGTAATTATTCCCATTTTTATGGTTGATATAGCCTCGGTGCAAGACATAAACTCACAGTCTATTAGAGGGGTACATCCAGCATCTTTATCTCTTGGAGAGACCCAATATAAAAATAAATTTATTTTACACCATTACCATATTTTAATTATTGGAACTAAAAAAGAAATCTCATAATCGAAGGACTACTGATTTTGTATCTATAATGAATAAAAAAATTAGATGTATATTTTATAATACTTTGAAAATTTTATACATAACTTAGTCACACTACACTCCATCTAGACTTCTCATATGTTATACTCATCTTCATATCCATGAGTAAATTTAAATATAATAAATGGGTGAGATAATATTTATAGTAAGAGTAAACCTTAATTATAATTATTTAATAACAATATTCAGAATTAAATTTATATATTGTTATGATCAAAACACCTAAAAAACATATACCTAATAATTCATAGATAATAAATCACAGTAAAAATCTAAAAATATAATAAAACACGAATCCAAATTCCATGTAATAATGAGCCAATAAATATGATCTATGATGGAATAAAAAAAGAATAAAAATAATAATGAATCTTGGAGATCATTCAAATATGGAATAGTAAATAGTATTGAAAAATTAAACATTCATTAGTAATACACTTTTTTTAATTATTAAGCGAAACCACAATATTACCTCTTAATGTATCACCTTAGAGAGTAACACACTTCCACACAGACATAAAAACCACTTGATCCTGTCCACCAACACATATCTCATGAGATTTAATCATTAATCAAATACATTGGATGTTGATATATGGCCCATACATTATGATCCATATTTTTGAGGGACAATAAAAAATCATTTATATATTAGATAATAAGGAACAAATGGAAATAAAATGGGTTACATAAAACCATCAAATGAAAATAATTTTAATTTTATCATATAAATAACGTAAGGAAATTATATGGGTTTCATAAAACCTAAAAATAAATATCATTAACTTTTTATGTCATAATGAGAACATTGAAAGAAAATATGGTTTTTATCCATTTCAAATACAATCAAATAAATAAATCTTCAATAATCCTTCCAATGTATTTTTTTATTATTAGAAAAAATTAATATTAATGTGTTCTTTGTTAAACAACAAGACCATCACAATATAAAGAATCTAATTTCTAACCCCCATTAAACCCATATAAAAATACAATGATTAAAAATTAAAAAATCCAAAAATATAATAAATCCCACTAGTTTAGTTCACAACATCGGTCCCATTGTCATCATTATTCCCATCACTTATCACATAACGACCAAAAATCTACCATTTTTAAAAGGAAACCATCATCCCATCATCATTACCACTATAACCAACTAGAGGAAGCTAAAAATACATAAAACATATTAGTATTTTCATATTTAGAAAAAACAGACAAATAAGGAGAAGACATCAGAACATTCACCCACAACCAATCTATAATGGGCCATAAAATGAATGTTATATGACCTTAAGAAGAACACCACAATGATTCTTAGAAATTATATTAACCAATATTCCAAGGAAGAACCACACCTACAAAAAATCTCCATGAATAAATGAATTCCTAATCTTAACACCATCATATCCATTTCAAAAATAATCATTAAAAGGTGACTGATAAAACAAAACACCATTTTTTTCTAAACTAGATCGAGGAAAGGTCTTTCCACCATAAGAATTCATTTTACAAAAGATAGAATGTTTCCCCATAAGCACCACCATATAAATCATAGAGGAATGAGATAATATACCTCATGTCAAATAATTTCATTAATCATAACAAGATAAATACATGAAAAATAAATGTATTTTCAAATATATATATTATCATTTTATTTAAAATACAGTTAATCAATATAAAAAATTCAATGCTATTTAAAATATATATCTAAAAGTTATATAATTATGTCAATAATTTATCCCAATAAATTCATCTTATTAATCTAGGTTTATACATCTCAATCAAATTAATCTATAAGAGGGCATTCACACAAGAAATTTATTGGATGAAAAATTATGGTTTTACACAAAAAGAGATCATTAATGAAAAATGAATAATGAATCAATCAGCCAAAATAGAAAGATTATATATTATCGATAGAAAGATATAAGATTAATGAAATAACTTATATAATATTTTGGTCATGTAAAATATTTTAAAAAATAAAATATATATAAAAAATTGTTAAGAGTATTTGGAAAATCAATTTAGAAATAATAAATATTGATGATCTTTTACAAATTTTATTAATGATTTGTTTTGTATTTATAAGGGAAAATGAGTTTAACTTAATGAACAAAAAATTATAGATATAAATCATTCTATAAAATCAGTAAGGTTTGAGAAATAATATGTCCATAATGAAATTTTAAAAATAACTTATTTCCAACTTTGAAAAAAACCAAAAATAAGAATGTTGTAAATAATTTCAATAAATGTTTTTTAGACGTTAACATATAATTAAATTACATCATGAAATTATTTTTTCTTTGATAAGAAAATTCTTGAAGACATATAAATTATTATGTACATGGGAAAATGAATTTCTGTAGTTAAGAATAAGAAATAGGGTTTGATTCACCTATCATAAAAATTCAGGTAAATCATGAGTCTTGGGGAAAATAGATTTTTCTGTGAACATGTAAAAACAAATTAATATTAAAAAAATATGAGTTTTAAAAAAATAATCCAAAAAAAATATTAAAATTCAAAAATAATAAATATTTTAATACAATATTGTTAATGATACCCATGTTGTAATATTAACACATTAATCCAAAACCTCTTTCAACCATGAAATAATTTGATTATTAATAAATTAATGATAGAACATTATATTGATTAAAAAATACTATTTAACGATTTAAAACATATGAATTTGGAAATAGCCTAATCATATTAAATATATCACGGTTCATAAAAAGAATGATATCTAAAAAACGATATTTAAGACAATGAACCCCTTACAAATATAGTATTTTGAGTCAATTCCCAATGATAGAATGAACATTGAATAAAATAATAGAGATCATGAAATATTAAGTATTTATGATAATAAATATTAAATGGATGTATACATGTGATTCTTATTAAAACAAGATGTATAATAAAAATTATGTCATAATGGATTGAAATTTCATATTAGAAGGCCTTACCTTGATTCACCAATTAATAAAATGTTCTCAAAACTCCTATAAAGAGTACTTAAATATCATAATATTAATATTTTAACCCTATTTAAATATATATCTTTTTGTAAACATTATTTAATGAAATTTAAAATTTTCATTTTAGTTAGATAATTTCAGTTTTAAATATTGTGAGTGAGTAATACTGATTATTTTAGATTAGTTTCATAGTACTGGTGTCGTTATTTATTCATTTCACAAATTTCATTATGAAAAATAATAAAATGTAATAAAATTGATATTATTTAATTTTTTATATTTTTATAATTTCATTCTTTTCAGTTTTTATATTATCATTAAAAATTAAATAGACAATAAGTGTGGCTCATTGATATTTACCGAACATGCATTGACATATTAAATGATAAGTTTCATATCAACATTACCACTATAAAATAATAATAAATACTTAATTTTATTATTTTTATCATATATTACCAATAAATATTCATTCATGTTCACCCATAATATTATTTTCTTATAATTTTTCAACTTGGTTAACAAATAGCCCAAAACATGGAAAAACCATAATTAATGGTTGATTAGGATTAATAAATAAGATTATTATGGAATAAAATGAATATTGATATTATTTTTATAATTTTATGTCTGATAATAATATTTTAATATATTTTAAAATATAATCATGAAAATAGATTAAATGTTAGATACTCTTCTTCATGGATGTGCTAGTTCGCACTACACACATTTATTGTATCCATTTCACAAATAAAAATAGTGAAATAAGGTGCGTAATAATTACACTATTATTGATAAAAAATATATTGATTATTTAAAATTTATTCTTCTCATTCATTATTTAATTTTTTAATACAGTTGGTGGTATAAAATGGATGGAATCACTTTAAGTAGGCGGTAGTCCACAAAACTCATGAAAGGATGTTTTATTTGTCTTTATAGAGGACTAAGAAATCATTAAATAGTTATTACATAGTTATAATAAGATTCATTAGAAAAAACATTTACCTAATAATATATTAATTATTTAATAATATATTAATTATTTAATAATATATTAATTATTTAATAAATTATCTGAGGTAAGAATTTGCTAAATAAAATCTAAGAAAATAGAAAAACATATTGAAAATATAGACTTTCTCTTAGAATACTATTTTAAAATAAAGGTACTAAGACAATATAATTTGAATAGGGGATCAAGGAGAAGAAATAATTTTTTAGATATAGGATAATGGGAAAGGATTTAGGTGTAAATCTAATTTTTTAGTGGTCTTCAAGGGGTAGTTAGATCCCCATTTAATAAGTGGTCTGAATGATATTTTCTAAATTATTTGAACATTTAAAAAGAAAGAGCATTGTTTACAAGAAAAGATTAATAAAAAATCGATAATAATACAGTGGGGATAATATAATTTATATATTACATAATCAATTCATATTTAGTGATGTTTCAAACATGTTATCTAGTTCCATGCACTATGTATATTAACATTTCCATTTTTGGTTTTATTGTTGTAAATAGTTTTTTCCTATGTATTTCGTTTAATTTCATATACATAAAATTGAGCATAAAATAAAATTTCGTTTAATGATTTTTGAATATTAAATACAATTTTCCATAAAAAATTCTATCTTTAGAAAAATTTAAATTTTATCTTTAGTCCATGTAAAGCATAAAAATCCTTTTTAGAAAACGAATATTTTTAATATTATGATTTATGTGTCAAATAAAAATTTCAATTCTATTGAATTTTGTGAGATAAATTTTTATATTATAAAATAACTAAAATTTTGATATATTTCAACGAAATAAACAAATTTCATCACTAATATTTAATTAATTGAAAAAGAAAAAATTATTTTCATTAGAACAAAAAACTTAAGACCACAAAATTTTTATAATTGGTTTTATAAATTCAAATTATTATTTTATTATAAATTTAATTCATAAAAGAATATTTAAAAATTAATATTTTTTCTACACTTCATGTTATTTTTATTAAAAAAAATAAACAAAAAATTTTTTTTAATAAAAAATATTATCATAAAAAAATATTAATAATTAACCTTAGAATATTATTTAAATTTTATTTTAAAAATTAAATTATTATATTTAAAATTAGAATACTATAATTTATAAATTTATCTGGTAAAATAAAAATCCAAATATTTAGAAAAAACATCTTTTTTTTTAAAATTGGTCTCTAAAATATTATGTGTTCTTAATGTTAATTCACACCAATTTCTAATTTAATGAACTTAAGTACCCTAAAATATATATTTTAGTATTATTTATTATCATAATAATCATATACAATTTATTTTTATGATTTATTAGAAATTTTAAAAAATATTAAAAAAATAAAAATATTTTCAATATGACATCATTCTAATTATATACTTTAAATGTAAGATATTTTAATTCTTTATTGACTTTATATATTTAAGTAGTTTGATTAAATTTATAATTTATATATAATGATAATATTATATTTTTTTAGTTTATTTTTGTTTTGTTTTACATATAGAATATTCTATTGAACGAAATTATTTAATGAAAATACTTAGTTAAATTTCAGGCCAACGCACCCCCCCTTAATAAATTATGTCCTCTCAATGTTAGTTATCAAACACTAATGAAATTTATAAATATTTACTTATGATATACATGATTTTTTATTTTATATCATAAGTTGTTTCAATCATAGTAACTTTAGTTAGCTTGGGAGACTCATCTATTCCTTCATAATAAAAAAATATGAATTTTTTTCGTACGATTTAAGAAAAAGAATCCTCATGATTGGTTTAATGTACTATATAAGGGAATCAATTTCCTTATAGAGTTCATCATCAGCCTTATTACGATATTTTATTATAATTATATTTGGTATATGAAATATGATTTTTATATTTCATTACAATAGATTCAATATAGATATAGTTAATAAATGTAAAAAACAACATAAAATTCATTTATAAAGGATGGATCGTAATATTTTCACAAGTTAAATTATCTGAAACCTACACAATGGAATCCATAATCATATAACCATATGGTTTCAAAAAAACATCTAGTTCGGTAGGTGGTTACATTTTTATTATATAAAACAAACTATGTAAAAAAAGTGGGATGAGCAAGATAAAAATACATTACTATCATTACTTGAGTTGATGGTCGGTGTTCCTTATTCAATAAAATTATTGGTAGCTATTTCCATATTATTTGTTTCATATAATTTCCTTTTTCTATTTTGTTATCAGTTCCTATTATAATTATAATCTTTTGGATTGTAAAATTGACATTGATAATGTTCTTGTTCATCCCATTTTAGACATTGAACTATTAGTAATATCATAGGGTGGACAATAATTTCTATCACGGTTTCTACTAATATCTTCACATCATATCATTAATTTACTTCTCAATATAATCATTTATCATAGATAAAACATATATCAATTAATTTAAGTGATTCCCCATGTTTATTATTAACAAAATTTTAACATTAAGAAAATTAAATCTTCATTAAATCATCATATTCATCTTTAAAAATTCTATGAATATCGAAAATTCAATTATTTTGTGAGTTTATAAACACAACTAAGTTTATGCTATGAATACAGATTCTTGATAGCTTTTTGGGTATAAGAATTACATTTTTCACTCCATATCTTATAACTTCATAGTTTTCATATAGATAATCTCTGAATTCCCAGTGGGATACATTGTTAAGTTAGTTCCTTCAGGATTAATCGAGTACTGAATCAAATAGGATTTCATAATGAGTGATAAATACCATAATAGAGTTGATATAATATAGTTTCATCCTAAATTCATCCTCATAATTAAGTTCTCTTAAAAATTATTACCTTACCTTTGATATAAAATTAAATCATTATCCATTCAATAATGGTTTATTTGGATTGGGATATCTCATATTTCATAATCTAATTGCATAATAAATCTAACACAATCAATTATAATGAGAATATTTTTAATAAAATAATATCCATAGGTGGGGCTCACTATGTGTTATGTTTTAAGATCACTCATCATTCAAAAGAGTAATAATTCAGTTCATACTCAATTGGACATTTTCAAAGTGACATACCCTATTTGAGCCTGTTAATAAAATACATCCACCTACCTATGTGTTTACAAGTATTTAATTTCGAGGAGATCCATTAAATCTATACTTTACCAAAACGTCAGGATATTATCATATACTTAGAATAATTAATTAGACTAATCACATGGTTTTTTAGAAATGTACTCTAGTAGTGTCTATAATGTAACTAAAATAAAACTCAAAAACATTAATACAATATTTTAACACAAACTATAGAGACCAAAGAAAAAAATTATCTATTTTGAAGGAATTTAAAAATATAAGAATTACCACTAAAAAATTAATCTGACAGTCCCAATGATGAAATGTCCAATGTCCACGATGAATATCCATATAAGAAATTTATTTTAAAATATTGATGAACATTCCACCATAATTGATTAAATATATACTCCTTCTACATGTCTCTTTAGTTATAAATATATTAATGTATTTTGTGAATTTCAACATAATAATTGGGTGATCACATGTAAATAGTAAGGGTAATTATAAATGATAAATAAAAAATATCATTAGTGATAAAATGATGATAATATGGGTATAATAAAGATACATAATAATATAATACCCAAAAAATAATAGTTCATAAATCATTGAATAAGACTTGTAATATCATAATACACCAATAAAAATAGTTTTAAAACACAAGTCTTTAAACATGAGTCATGAGATCATAACATAATTAAAAATATAGGATTATATTTTTCACATATTTCAAAATGGATTAAACAATAGTATAAGTATTTCATTCATAATTCACACTCTTGAACTCATAATTTTGATACATCATAATTGTACCTTAATATACATCACCATTTGGTGTAAAAAAAATTCACAAACACTTTCAAACAACAATATTTTACGTATGTACATATATCTCATGATATTTAAACATTTTTCATATTAATTTGTTGGTAATATAAGACCTTACCAACCATCATCCATATTTATGACTATCACTTGAAAATAATTCACATATCACATCATAATAAATAATGTAAATATAATATATTTTTTATATTTTTTCAAAAGAAAATAATTATCTATTAATATTATAGAATCCAATGTAATGAAAATATATTTCATAAAACATTAAAATAAAAATCATTCCAATTTCATGATATAAATATCCCATGGAAATAAAATGGGGTTCATATCATTTTGAAATATAATCATGTATTTAACTAATCAATAATAATAATAAGTTGCACCGATGGAAAATAAATGGGTATCTATATATAAGTTGTATCATTTTCTGTAAATACCCATCAATCAAGATAACAATTCATATGTATGTACTTTGTATATGTATAGAGTATATGTTTAATTTAATAATTTTCCTAACAAAGTGATTAAATGATTCTAGGTTGAAACCCATCACTCAATGAAATTATGAATTGGTTAATCCTGGTAGAAAATAATTAGAATACAAATTATTCCTATACACTATATAATATTTGTAAAGAAAAAGAAAATAGGGATCAATCCTACCAATGTATTATATATGATATAATCTATAAAAAATATAATGGGGATGGTATCATCTCAATAATTTCGTTGATCATGTATGATATACGTAAAAGAAAAATGAATTAAATGAAAAAAAACAACTTTATTAATTTAAAAAATCATTTCTGAAATAAAAAATATCCATGATATTTTGAAGAAATTTTCAAGGAAATATTTTATTAAACATTGAGAAAAAAATAATATCGTAACTACAAAAACCTATAAATAATTTCTAATATAAAATCTCAAATTCAAAATAAATATGTTCCCTAATAAAAAATATTATGTTCAATGGTGTGGGACAATGGGAATGTTATATCAAATTTAGATTGTGTCTTTGTCATTGATAATTTGTATTTTGTTGATTCTTATTTTATATCTTAATGGGTAGATGATATGTTTTGGCTTCCCACCACTTGACATAATTGTAATTTTTATATGGTATGTTCAGTTTGGATGTGGAATCATACAATTATTCCTCGAGTATGAAGAAAATTATTAACTATAATTTGGTAAATTAATTATATATTGGATATGGTTTCATTGAACACAATGATGTTAAAATATGTTCATTATATTAATGGAAGACATCAGATCATATAATGAGATTTTTCAATGAACATATGAATTAAATAATGAATTTTTAATGTTTTTTAATAAAAAGTTTTCTTATTGAAATAGTTAAACTAGATATAATGGTGATGTCATAAGATAGTATATAATAATGTTAATTGAAAGTTTCATCGATAGTTGGATTTAAAATATCAAAATGTTATTCATATTTTAATATTAATTAAAGTTTAGTAAATAAATTAGTAAGAAAAATATTTATTTTGTTCATGGTTGATATCTAGCCCTCGGTTTTTATAGTGGGCGGACATATCTGACGATAGTGATAGATGAGTCTAATGTTTTGTAGTTTCACAAGGCATGTTTTTTCACGATATATTGAATATTTTAATATTTATAAATCTACACCACCAATTTTGGAAGGAAAACCAACCCAAAAATATTTTGGGGGTGTTTTCCCCAAAATCATGGTTCTTGAGAAAATGTATGAATGAATTATCCCTCTCCCATAAAATCTATATGGAAATTGATATTAGTTTAATCAACCTATTTATACACTGACATTGATGGATATAAGATTCAAAATAATATATTTTTCAGTTTTAATATCTTGATGTATAAATCATACTTTTATCGGGGTATGGTGGATTTAGTTTTCCATGGGTGTACATGTATGGGCAATAATAGATTGAAGTATTATGCATCAACACAAACTGTAGTGGATTTTGAACATAAAATATCTTAAATATGGTATCATTATGGTGAAAATATATAAGTATGGGTTGATTGTATCCTAATATATAGTGAGGATCGAAGCCTATATCACATAATGGATGATGTACTTCTGGAAGGGATAAGAACAGGATGTCCGACATTACATAAAATGAGTAAAAAACCCAAGGTGAAGTGGATGTGTTATACATTAATAATTATTTTTATATGTATTCTTATGATATATAATGGTTTAATTCTATGAGTTATTTCAGGTATGGACATTCTTAAGGATGGGGATAATAGTATTATCAGTTTATGAGACTGTTTTTCTAATGTTTTATTAACAGACATTTATTATACATCATTCACATCATTCTTGATCATACTTAGGGAAAGGCATACTATATATAAATGTTTATTTCACCATATGTATATGTAAACTATTTTCTAGTACATCGGAAAAAAGTTTGTAATTGGTCTGAATACTAATATAATTTCCGAGTTTTGAGTGATTTTTAAGAGTTATTCGACCTAATTGACAATGCCTATTATTAATCTTAGTACGTGATGGTTTACATTCATTTCTCATATGATATTATATGTATTGGTATTTATTCTAATTTCTGAATAATGATAGTTATTGGAAAATTGATCTTATATCTCACACATTAAATTATATAGATGGTAATCCCTCCCATGTGATTAATTAATATATACTCAGTGTTTGTCACTAACCTATTGACTATTTGAGGTGGGCATTGGGCGTCATTATCTCTCATACATCATTATCATCCCAAGAGGGTTACCTTTAGACTATGTGAGTCAATAATGATTTTTATAAAACCTAATTATTGAAACATAGGAAGGTGTTTTGGGTGGGAAAATATTATAGATCCATGTGTTGCTAGTGAAATGGTATTTCTAAATCTTTGTTAATATTTTTAATAGGAATGGTTGTCTAGAGAATGTAATTTTATTCCCACATATGATCTGCTGCATGGAACTTCATGTGTACTTATTTTTTTATGGGAATTTATTCTTATTTTATATTGAAGACTTTTGAAAGTATCATTAATCATGGTTGTTATGTGATTTTTTTCAATTGGGTATAAAATGTGAAGTAAGATACAATTAATTTATATATTAGTAAGTACGCCTTAAATTATTATTTTTTCTTAGTTTATATGATTTAAATGATTTATTATTTTAAATATATTATAATATTTATATTTACCCACCATAGATATATAGATGTTTTTTAATATTATGTTCTAATGGTTCATCAAGGAGTGGATGTTTTCAATGACAAAACATAGGGAATGACACTATAAGAGTTCCAATTCTAGGGTTTGATGTTATAAACAATATTTTTTTCCGATTAGCAAATGAAGTCTAGTATATAGGAGGTATTTATATACTTAAATTTGTCACATGAATGATATTAGCATTGGGTTTAATTATCTTTAAAAAAATCATGAGTAATCTAATGTGTTAGGGAATGTTTTTCATGGAGATACTTAAGAGCCACATATTTTGCGATGAATGTTTATGGATCAGTTCCAATATGAATTTATATAATTTATCACTAAGGTATATTTTTAATAAGACATCCCTAATATTTTGAAAGGAGTTACATTGTTCGATATTTCAGAGTCAAGTACAAGAACCATATAAACGATTCCTTGTTCCTTCTACCAAATGTTGAATAATGGGAGATGAATTTCATGGTGGATTTACATATGGAAATCCAATTTCAGATTACAATATTTCTTTTGAATTCATATAATAATTTATTATTGAATGTTTATTCCACTGAGATTAGGTTTTCTAGGATCATATCATCATAATAAGGGACATCTTGAGACTATTTTGGGAGAAGATATGTGAGCAGTTTCTCTCAGTAATTTGTTCATAAGTTGTTTCAATCAGTAGGTACAAGGCACTATCCCACTTCATCCATCTCCACTGGAGATGGTAGTTCATGTGAGATTAGTAGTGGTCTGGTTATAAAATTAATTTATTTTTTGAGGTAATATCATTCAGAATAGATACTAGTCATCCCTTCTCAGAAATATGCGCTCGTCTGGTGGCCCATTCATGAACATATTTTTCATAAGTTTTAGTCAATGTAGAAGATACAATAGACCATTATAGATTTTGAGTGTCAACAAATTGATGGGGAAGGTAGATGAAACACACATAATCCCCCTAGGTAAAACATTTAGTTGAATGTTTTTGAGGTTATCTCCATAAATATTATCAAAGATATGGAGTACATTGTAGCAAGTTCTGTACATTATCATTTATATCACCAATTAATCTTGAATATATGAGGTATTAAATATCTATTTTATACTTTTCATAATTATTTATTTAGATTGGGATCAACAAACTCATTTGTTTCTCCCACCCAATTAAATGATCTAGGATATGAGTTGTAATTTCTTCCAACCACCTTTGTGTTAATAATACGAGTTAGAGGTTGATCCAACAAATTGTATGTGTGAAAATATTGTGTGTTAGTGTTTGATAAGAAATAATCTTTGGGAGATGTCATATATTTGTGTATACATCCATTCAAAATCATTTATGTTATATATTGTTTTTATTCAATCCATTATATTTTGGAATGATTTCATACATATATTAAATTCTATAACAAAGACAGAGACGGGTCAGTTCTCATTGTCAAGTGTAACTCTTAGATGAGTTAGAGACATGTTCAGTTTTTTCTTCTTTATTGGATGAGATAATAATGAGTGTTGTAAATGTTATAGTCGTGGTATTATCCAGGTTTATAGGATAACATCATGTTTTTACTGATGCTTTTGTGGATCTATCCATATGATCATATGTCGAGTTTGGGACAAAGATACAACCAACTATTTTCATAGTATCATTTTCGTTATGTCTGATTTCCCCTTCATAGATGAGGGAGCTATTGATTATAGGTAGATGATTTTTAGAGGAGGGTATTAATTATTCCATGATTCCTACCTTTGGAGGTTGTGGTTTTATTTTCAATGATGGAATATAGTAGTCTAGGGTTTTACCTCGATTATCGATATTTGAATCAAGTAATGGTGTGGAACCAATATCCACTCACACAGACTGTAAATTTTTTCGATCTGTTGATTGAAAAAATATGGTTGATATAGGTTGATATATGGTTTGGATTTCAAAATGTGTGAGTTAAATATTAATATAAACCATGTACTAGTATCTAATATAGACAAGTCTATTGTGTGTTAATTTTGATGCCACACATAATTTACTAATGTTGTAGATATTTTTAGGTGTTTCATGGTTATTGTGTTTGATGAGTCATTATTTAGATTCACAACTGTCTTCACTGACAACATCATTTAATTTTTTCTCTGAGGAGGATCATGTAGTCCTTCTACATGAAATTTTGTGAGTTTTTTATTTTAATTATCATTTTGTAATGATATCTAAGTGTCATTTCCAGGACAAGTAGGTATATTATTTAAGAACACAATATCGTAGTGAGGTGTAATAACTGTTCTTTCAATGACTGATGTGGTGGTTTCTTATGAATCCCCCATGAATGGTGTATAGGTGTGTAATTTCCTTAATCAATTATGATTTTATCGTAATTTCATACACAAATTCTCATTTATTGTGAATACTATAATATTTTTAACAAGAAATGGTAATGATTTCATGTCGACAGTCTAGTTCTAATCTACATTTCATTGTTTTAAGGAGAAAATTTTCAATCCTACATTTCATCATCTACTAGGGGAGAAAAATTCATTCTAGGTGAAATATGATATTTCATGTATTGTTTTTCATTTTTTTATGTGTTTTAGAAAAACTACATCATATGGGTCTTGATAGTTATGGATTCGTGAATATAAGTTTTTCATCCATGATCATGATATTTTTTTGGAGTTTTTTCTTTACAGTTTTTGAGAAAATATTTTATATATGAATGTTTTGTTCTATTCACTAAATGAAATTCCTAAATTATGTATTTTGTAATGCAAAATGAATTTATGACAATGATATTTGATGGAGTTACTTCAAGACTCTGACATCATAATTTTATTAATATTTTATAAAGGAAATATTTTAGTGGATTCTTTGAGACATAATTCATGTGGTGGTTCTATGAAGGAGACGAATGAATCTTATAGAGTAGGGGATGGGTTATCATAATTTTACATTAATATTTGAATATTGAGTGAAATATATTTTATTTACTTGAGGAATGTGTAGTTTCCATATCAAAGAAATTAGGAGAGTCCAAGTCGGTGGACCCACAAGTATAATTTTGTTGTGATCTATTTTTTGTGGTTATTGTCCTTAGAATTATTCTATGGAAGGATAAAATTATGTGTTTTATCATAACATGGACCTCCTAAGACAACCTAAATTATATAAATCCATTTATGACACCCCAAGATGGTCATTAATTATCTAGTGGTTGGGGATAAGTGTCCAGTCCAAATAACCCAAACATTGGAGAACATACCCAAAAGTACCTATAAAACCCACACACATCGAAATAATAAAAGAATTTGTAATTAATGTATAAATCTAATAACAAAATTCATGAATACAACTATATATGCGATCAAAGTAAGGCATGAGAATTGAAAGGCATGAAAGAGGGAAGTATAATCCCACATGAGATTTAAAAGAGTCTAACAAGCAAGAAAAGAGGGGAATACTATCAAACAAAACAGCTAAAATCATCCATATTCAGTATAGGTCATCTATTCTATAAATACTATTGGTCTAAAAATAACATTATTGAATATATATTAAACATTATAATACATGAATTATATAATAAGATCCCATGATGTGGTGAGTACATACATTCTTAGTATGACTCATTGAACTGACTCAACACAAATAATCAAGGGATAATTAATATTATTAACATGAAGTTATAAATATTAATATTTGAGGGAATATCTATAATAACATAGATATATTGAATAAAGAAACCAATTCCCAAAATAAGATGACAACCATATTTCTAAATCTTGTATTTTAATCAAGTCCATAGTTGAATCTCTCCTTGGAGACCACACTCTGAGATTTTGATGACACTGATGGGACTCATATGTGAGGGAATACACAATGTTACTCACCAATAATAACTTATATTATTGATCATAGAATATATAGATTCAAAAAATTGGGTATCACATGCAGTGTCTATGGGGATCACCTAACTCCAACTAGAATAACCTGGATGGTAAGTGATCGAATGCCCTAGTAAGTAGGACATGTTATTCTTGAAACTACCTTGGAAATAAAAAATAATTTAGGATATCATTTTAGTCCACATAGATAGATTCCTGACTATATAAAATATTAATCCCATATATGGGATCATATTGTATTCTTCAGATATGATACCACACTATAACTTTAGAGTAATATACGAAAGAGTTGAACAATAAAAATACTAGTCAACATTGGTGAAATTGAGGGCTTCAACCGATCGTGGAAAAATTACAAATATTTATGGGATATACATAAAATATCATAGCTAAGCTAGGTTTGATGATGTAATCCATCTGATGCATCTGGATGTTTTCTAATGCCAATGTGATGTGGTTGTGCCTTTTCACCAGGCCATGTTTAGATAATTTGATCATGTATGTGCAATTATACCAAACATTTCATGTGGAATCCAACTATTAATATGTTCTTAGTCATTTATCTCAATGTATACTCTAATGGTACATGCTAAACCACCAGCAATGAGAGACCCAAATTGTGTTATTTAATTTTATTAAAACCCCAGCCACTATGGAATGGGACTACATTCTCTCTTTTCATCTCTTATATATTCTATGTATCTTAGGATTTATCTATATTTCCACATACATCATATGTGTCAGACCAATAATCATCAACCATTTATCTAGCAATAAAACCCATAGAAAAACAAAGATCTATGGTTGGATGAATATGAATCATTTCTAGTGGCTAGATTCCATCAACCATATCTCTATATAGAACATCCTTATTTCAGTTCATCATAAAATACTTTGAACCATGAATGAATAACACCTAATATAATATCTTATCAATTTCTGATCTCTTTATCTACACCATCATATCTCAATCGTACTTCGAATCTTGAATATAACCCTGAGGAAGTGTTCTATTGAAAAAAAATTTAATTTTACTACAATTTGTTTCTTGATATTTTCCAAACAATCGGAAAAATGAAATACTAAAAATGAATTCATAAAGAATGTTGAGAAAAAGAAAAAAAATATGTAAAAAACAAAATCCATTGATTGCATTCTCCTCAATCAATTAATGGAGAATCAAAAAAATGATGGGAATAATCCAAACCTTATTCATTACTAATTCAAGGAAGATAAAGAAATACTTGTATACAAAAAATCAGTCATCGAATCAATTTTTTTGAATTATTGATTCATGATGTTCTTGGGATAAAAAAAATTAGGGATTAAAGAACACAAAAAACTGCCTACCTCAAGTTGCATACAATCCTTATTGAAGAATGGTTCAACATCATTGTTGTTGTTGAGATCCATGAATCATTTTATCAAATTAATAAATCTTGGTACGGATCTGCAATCCATAATCCTATTGACATATAAGAATGATATAATCCATACTCTCTCAAAATATATAGGGTAATATGGTAAGGAATATTATCTTTGCATAACTAGTTTAAAACATATTAGAACTATGTTATAAAAATTAATCCAATAATAAGATTATTTATTTATTTATTTATTTTTAAAACTAGCAACTGCAAATTTGGAACTAAACAAAACATTTTATTATGTTTAATATACTCTATGGTAAAACTAAAATTCTTGAATTTATATCAGTTTCCAATTTCTTATCTAATACACTTTTAAGGATTTATTTCATTATTTTTGAATACCTACAAGCACATGGAATAATATATTAAATATTTTTTTATATCAACATTTTTTATCACTAATACAGTGAATACCATGCCGACTAATCACCAATCACTCAAAATATTTTCAAAATATCTGAATTATTTAAAAAGAGAAAATAGATTCATAACATTCTCCACACCTCATTTATTTTTATTCTGAAATCCATAAACATTTTACTCAAAATTACATGGTTACTAAGCTCACATCTAGATATCCCACTACCAGGATCTCTCTGGATGATTCTCATGTCACCATTTGACAAGAATCAGGATATTTTCTCCTCCATAAATAACATTCGCTTACAAATACACCGTCTTTATTATATACTCCTCGATGGTAGCTCCATCCTTGATGTCTATCTCTCCCTAGTAAATAACATGTAATGGGTTGTGAATGTACTTACTAAAATATAACATATGGGAAATCCTAAAACATTTCTAACTACAGTGGTATGTCTTGGTGGTACATCACCTCACCAAACAGTTTATATAACTGAAAAGGGATATGGAGTATAAAGAATTTTATCTGCCAAGAATAATATCTACAAAACTCATCATGGTGAGGCCTTTAAGAACACATGGTATCCCTCCATGATCAAAAATTGCCTTTGATGGATGTCCATATATGAATTCAGAATGAACCAGATCGTCCTTATCTAAACCTATATGATTTTTATGATCGTTTTTGTAGATCATGTCAAATATGATCAAATGAGTGATAAATCCCATTGGTTAGTCCAATACATTGTTGATCAAGAAGGTCTATCACAAAAGGACTCAAATGGTGCCATGATGAAAAAGGACTGGTAACTATTATTATACATAAAATCCAAAAGGGATAGGTGATCCTTTTTTCTACATCCAATTTTGTACATGTAATCGCAAAGCATATCCTCCAGAACAAGAATGGTTCTCTCAGTCGGGTCATCTCTATGTTAGTGGAACATCATGTTCAACCATATTTGTTTCCTAAAGGACTCCTGCAACAATCTCCATAATCATTATGATAATTGATAATCACTATTTGAAATGATTTTTTATGTAACTCCATGATGATGAACTATTTATTACATGCGAAGTCATCCAAATCTCTCAACTAATCACTACACTATGATGGTTAGTAAGTTGTTTGACATGGTGAGTTCTTATATGATCTCTTAGATAACATCATTTACTCTATATTATTGTCGAAGATTAATCCAGATGTATATAGATATACCATTCCACTTTCATTCTACAACCTCTAAAGTTGATCTAATTCCACTAAATCCTAGTTCTCATCCGTGACCTAATAATAAGTGGGGATTCAAATGAAAAAATCATCTACACACTTCTTCATCCATAAATACTGAAATTGACGTTGATAGTCTTAGTATATATAATCCACCCCAATATAAACCAGTATATGTAATTGTGGAACTCCATTAAAACCTCATCTAAAAGAATAATTGGTACCATGGTCCACCATCAAAAAAGGATGACATACTATCTATATTTATAAAATCCATCTGAGGAACATTCAAGGGATATATGAATTTTTACTGTCACAAAATCATTGTCTCCATGTCATAAATCCCTTATTTTTTACATAAACACTAGGGTAATAAAGATCAATAGGATGAATGTTAAATCATCCTCATCTACTAATGAAAATTTTAATGATTCCAACTACTCTTACACAACACTCAACATCTATAAACATGTTATCATAATGAGGCTATATAAAACCATGTTCCCCAACCCAAGTATGTAAACTATATCGGTTTCTAAATATTTATGGAAATCTTTCCCCTACCTACATTTCATTTTAATATGATTCTATGAAATTATATAATTGATATTCTTTTGGTTAGAATAGATGATAAACCACTCACCCATAACGTAATGTCACCACATTTTCCAGAAAAAACCATTACTTCAAGGTCATGATCATGGTTTGAATATATATACAAATATGATATTAACTGTATGAACTAATATTAAATCACTACATTCCTATTTAATAAAACATTCCCAATCCATGTTTTGGAGGAATTGAAAAAAAACATACTCAATACCCTCTCCTGGAAGTCTCCAGATAGATATTCTCATAAACCTATGAATCAACTATATAATATAATACTGTAAATTCTCCATAAAAATTATTTTCTACACTTTTGGGTCATTGAATTCATGGTTTCCAGCATCCATGAGAAATTAATAATTATTATATGATAATGTCTTGCTAACTCGTGGAAACCATGCACTGTAGATGCACTCTTAGTGGATCCCAAGATATAAGTGCCTGAAAATTTTCAATGACCAATGATAAACCATCTAATAAGATGAGATGTGCAGGGAATTTCTCTTATCAAATATATAACTAATAATTCAAGGGATCTCCATAAATCTGTTTCTTTCAGATTATTTCTAAGAACATCATAAAATATATTTCATGCTCTTTCTCCAAGGCTGTCTATTCAAGGATTTAATTGATGAATGCTAACAATATTAAATATAAAATGTGTTGAAATATCTTAGTCATGTTTCCAATGAAAAAATGTGGTGGAATTCATCACACTAAAGGGAATCACTAAGGACACATTGTAACTGTATATAAATTATAAATTCATTTTTGATAAATCCTCACTTAAAAGATGGTGGTTGTGATAACCTATCCAGAGTTCGGCAATAGGGAACCCCCACTAACCATTAAACTATATGAATAGATCATCAATTAAAGGTAGTGGATCCTTGTTCATAATTTTCACCTGGATCAATTGATGGTAATGCACAGACAACCTCAAGATACAGCCAACTGTTTTAGAGAACAAAACCAGGTCTTCCTAGGATGACATAATTATTCTAAAAACCCCATATTCTATAATATATTATAATATAACCATAAGTTATTGAATATCTATGGGAGATAATTAATATTATAATATATAAATTTTGGTATTTTCTGGGTCTATGTATATTCTGATGTTGATCACTTAGTGGGTATGTATGCTTGATATGTCATCAAAAAAGATGGAAACATATTCAGTAACCATAGCTGGAAGATTAATGATAATGGAATCTAAAAAACCAACTTTAGTACTATGAGAATAATTATTAATCATTTTTATTTTCATATATATGATCTCATCCTTCCCATCTAATTTTTTTTACCAATTAGGGAAAAGGCCATCCTTTCAATTTGGTCACACAAAATCCTATTCTGAAAAAATTCAATCGATTCCTGAACTGTGAAGAGATAATGCATTATATGAATGAGGTTATAAGGCCACATAATTGGTAAAAAAATGTTAACAATGGATTATATCTCCTTGAATATTGAGGTCACACTATTGGAATAATGTTTTAATCATTGAATCTCTTCTACTATCCATGTCTTAGCACAAGTGTCAAGCCATAGATCAAATATAATATATAGATATAGAAACAATGATATATAAATGAAATTGATACTCTTGATTTTGTTTTTTAACACCACATATAGCATAAATAAGACACGTAGTGTACGTTGAAGTGTACCTAAATACTCATTGTCAAAGGAACACACTTTAGACAGATGCCCAAATTTCTGACCACCACCAACCTGTGCATCGTGGGGACCACCTAGGGATGGTTGTAGAAATGAAAAACCATCATCCATATAATTATACTACCCAAAATCCTCTTACTCATCTTATTATTAATGGACCTCCATACTCTTTTAGCAACCTCATTCTATGGTGTCCATTGATTATTTACCTATTAGCCACATAGCAGGTTGTACAACATCTTGTGAGATCTCCCCATCCATCATAATAGAATCATCACCTATCTATTAATTGAATGGAAGCATCCTGAGAGACATGAATCACAGAACATTCATCCAAAAAACATCTCTGGAAACACATAGCTTGCCTAGATATATTTATATATCATCAGCTACAATCAGTCAAAGTCTCAACTCCATGTTTCCCCATACTAGTTAAAACTCCCTATCTTTGCTTAGCAAGAATGGTCTCCCCACTAAGGCACATAGAAAAAACATAGAACTAGTAAGAATAAAAATATGAATCACTCTAGAACTAATAAATTAGTGAAGGACATATTATATGGTTCATTATTAAAATAACACTTCATAACCCATATCCATGGAGTATTTCAAGACGTTGGAAAACATTAAAATGTTCTCTTACACTTTAAGGTTTCAATGATGACTCTCCAATACATCCTTTATACATGCTGCTTTCAAATAACTATATAGAACTTCTCTCCAAATAGATGATAATACTCAGTCCAGGAAAGATTCACATAGTCATGCATCAGAGTCACTAGATTTCACCATCACTATGAAAAATTATTGAAAAGGAATACCACTATGACCATAATATAATCGAGAAGGGTCTTAACAAGGTGGAAAAAATGACCAACTACAACAAGATAGTACTCTACAACCTCTGGGTCTAGATATCCATGAAAAAATGATGGGACTCTACCAATAAAAAATTGAAGTGTTCTCATCTTTCAAATATAATTTTTCGGAACTACTTGTGTGACCTACTACTCAATGGGTGCTAGTAAGAATGGTTGACCACCAAGAGGTACTACATCCAAAAAAATCCTCTCAAATATATCCACATCCCCAGTTGAATACTTATCATTATTCTACATAGAAATCAAAGCATAATGACATCATGGAGGTACCCTGTAAAATATGACTCATACCATGTTTAAAGATTATATATTTGAAGTTGTCTCAATAATGTCATCGAAACCACAACATATTCTTTTATGATTCATGTACGAATGTTTTTCACATAACCTGTGCCAACATATACTGACTAAAAGTGTTGTTTATCCGATAATGAGTCAATTGATACATCATCCATTACACTAACACAATATTACCTACCCTAAAATCCAAACTCAAGAAACTATAAATTGTTTTCATAGTCCCCTAATCAAACCTCATAGAAAGAAAATCTATAAAATATGGTACTATGATAAACTGCATTGAATACAACTCAATCATGACCTGAACCATTGGGGTTCTTCTGGCCTATGGAATGACGATGGTGACACACATACCCTTAATCTAAAAAAATAAGGGGTGAGAAAAAATATAGTTATAATAACACAATCATTAGAGGCCGTAACATATAAAAAAATAACACAAGAACACATATCATTGTAAAAACATAATAAGAAAAGTACATCTGATACCAAAATGTATGTATAAATCTATATCCCACATTAGAGAGCAATATAAGAATGGGAAATAATGAATAGGATATATACAAGGCTACCAAAATCTATTAAAAGATTCTACCCTTCAAGAAAAGAAGTTATTGTTTTCAAATTCAACTACCTGAACTAACCATCGGCAATATAGCATTACAAATATTCCCCTACTCCCTGGCCACCTAGGAGAACCTTGAATGGAAATCATTATACGTATGATATGAAATGTGTCAAATTAGGCCGTGATGTTGTGTGTATGTACATATCCTATATCACACCCAAATAACACCATAAAAATCATCACGAGAGTCTCTAGATACCAATCATGTTGGTATATTAATGAAAATATTGGAAGATAATATTAATAACCAATATAATATCAACATATAAAATAATCCATAATGTAATAGAATAACCTTAATTTCATCCTAGGATTACACTAGACGCATCAAGACAAAGATCATCTGGGATAACTCATACTACAAGAATGATGACACTGATGGTGCTCATTTCGGAGGCCATATATGTTGGGTATCTCCTACAAAAAAATATATGCTGGATATAAAAATAAGTAGATACACATAAACAGAATCAATCACCAGGAAAATGGGGTTTGCATGAATAAAATTATAGTAACCATCTATAATGGGTATTGGACACCCCAGTATATAGGTCACGTGATTCCTAAATCATCATAGGGAAGTATAAATTGTATAGGATCAAACGCCAAGATAAACTAATAGATTCATGACTATATTTGAGACTAATCACAGAGAATGGATCATAACATATTCTTATGACATGATTGATAACTGTACCCATATGCGGATGGAACTAAGAGATTCACCCTACAAATACTATTCTATACTAATGAAAATGAGGTCCCCAACTTTACATGAAATCATTAATAATATATATGGGTAATACTAGTATTTTTGGATACCCCCAATCATCTAAGGAACATTATACAATTTCTTTTATATTTTTTATGTCATCATATATCCAAGTCATTCTTGTGTATCCATACATTCAATGGTACTCTAGACATGTCCATCCTCGTGTACCATTCTAGGCCAGTGTACTATGATCATAATCATTTGGATAGTAGTACCGGTGCATGGGTAATCTTGGGGTAAATTTAGGGATCTCTCCAATGAGTCACAATGAATATGGTAAGACAAAAAACATTTGAATTTAAATTTTATTAAATCCCTAACAAGAACAAAAAGGAACTACATGTTGTATGTTTATCTAAACTATACATCGTATAACATGTGATTTTCAAGAATACCTTCATCTTTATAAGTTTATATTTATGACACTTAATCATTATATCCAATAATAAGAAACCCCCAAAAAAATTGTATCTGACATTTTCCAAACTCAAATTGGAATTGGTGGAAATGTTCCTTCCACCAGATCTTCGAGAAGATCGTCCTCATCAGATTACATAACTGAAGTTCCTAAGTTGTTAATTAAAAACACTATATCATCCCTCTAATCCATTTATGATCTCCAACTAAAATCATTATGGCTCAACCATGAATAGATCCAAAATATATCCCCATAGAATCAATTATCTTCACCCATGATCAATTTCACAATGATTGGATTCTGGGTATTTGTCAAAATACCATCCAAATACAATATCAATAATGAACATGTGATGAACATGTGTATAAAGTGAACGGTAATAAATATGATGAATGAATATATGAAATTGTTCAGGTCAGCCATAATTTTTTAAATAGATTCATAAATTATTTTAATAATAAATATATTATCAATTCCTAATTTTAAGAGTTTGAAACAATAATCTTAAGTCAATTATAAACCCATGAATCATTTTTTTATAAATATTGATCCATCTTCAAAATGGGATAACATAAAATTAAATAGAAGAAAATTAAATCACCTTTCCTTGAGTTTCAATATATTAATGATTATTTATAGTTCATTTTTTGTGGGATATGTAATAGACCACAATTTTATGAAATTATATCTTTAAAATATAGTTAACTTCTTCAATAGCTTTTATTACACACAATTGTGAGTTCAAGAGAACCACAATATAATATTTAATGTTATAAAATATATATTTAATTAAAGTTAATTAATATTATTTAATATTTTATAAATTTTGTAAAATGTATATACTGAGTATAAATACATATTAAATAGTCACTATCTTTAATGTAAACTCAATTTTCCATCAAAAATATGTTTTCTTGAAAAATGACTTTGTATTGATTTTTAGGAGAAAATATTATGAATAATTTCTAGAAATTTTAGAAAACATAATTTATAAAAGTAGATTCATTTTGGAATTAAAAATATTTAAATTACCTTTGGGTTAATGTTTTTTACTTTTTATAAAAATATTGTTTTTTCATTGAATAGTTAAAATAACGATTTTTATAAAAAATCTATTTTATTATAATATAATTTATTATTTTTATTTATTTAATATCTTTGAAAAATAACTATAATTTAGTTATATAAAATATAATTAGCATCATATGAATCAACATTATACATGATTTTTGTAAGATCATTTTTTGGCATAAAATACATTTTTGTAAAAAAAAATTTCCATTGTGTTTAGAAATTTATATTAAAAGTAATTTCATCCACTTAAATATTTTGAATCATAAAGAATTTATAACATATTTATAAATAGGGTTTAATATTCCACAAATAGGCTCATTTTTTTATGAAATTGAATAGTAAATATTGTTAGATTTACCACCTTAGTAATGGGTATAATAAGATAATAATGGGTAAAACAATGTGAGAATGCCATAGTAGTTCAACCTAATTCATACTGGATGAGTTAAATTAGTCTACTATCAACTTATTATCTTAATTTTGTTTATTAATGTGAAAATTTCTATTAAAATTACTAATATTTTATTTAATCCAAAGGATGAGACAAAAATGTCACTCTCTTAGATTTATATATCGTCTATCTATTCAGATAAAAAAATATTTTTTAAATGATAATATTTACTATAGTTTTTTACATAAATAAATTCTATTAATAGTTTCATATTAATTATAAATTCAAATAATTTAATAATTAACTTAAATAGTTACACAATATCAAAACAGTAGTTATTCAATTAATTGAAAAACATAAAAAAATTATTAAAAAATTATTAAAATTATATTATTAATGATTATAAATGTGATATATGTATTTTATAAATAATAATAATATTTTAATGATATTTTAAAATATTTTTTCTTATATTTTTTAGTTTTAATATTTTTAATGTTATTTTATTTAGTATAGGAAAAATTGAAAAAAAAATATTTTATGAAAAAATTACTTCCTGAAATTATTAAAAAACCTAAAAACCAACATTATAATAATTATTATATTATATAGTCTTAAATGTAATAATGTATTAATTTATTTGTGGTTTTGAGTCATTTTGGTTAATATTTAATTTATTATAAATTAATCATCTATGAAATTTTCCAAAGGGCCCCTCACCCCATTTGTAGAGGGGAAGCACCATCCTCACTTATTTACCAATCATTGAGCCTTATAGATCGACCACACAAAAACAATATCATATAATATTCCCTATCCATGTTATAAAAGTACATATCTTTTAAAAATACCATCCCTAAAGACCATTATAGGAGATCTAAAGTATTCATCTTTAAGATGTGATAATTGCATTAACCAGTCACTTTATATTTCATTCTCCTATATATTCTTATAAAAAAATATGGGTTTTATAAAAAATATCCACCTTAATAGTACTAAATTTTATTATGATTTTTAAATTACCATTATTTATCCTAATTTAATGAAATGGGATGTCAATTTATTAGTAGTTTGAATGTACGACTTACAGTCTCCACGAAGTGGTACATGAAATGTTCCATCAAAATATTTGTTTGATGGTTAATATGATGGGTTTAATGATTATATATTATATTTATAAAAAAATTATTCTTATTAATGTATTATTTCATTTATACCTTTTTACCTACCCGACCATGGAAAAATGATAATCCTGCTCGTGGCTATGTGTGGACTATCACTTCCATGAAGCGAGGTGAATAAATTTTCATTTCTATTTTATATGGACAGAATTTAAGATGGGTGTGATTAATATATATTATATATATGATATATTTATTTTTAAGGGAATTTATATTATTATTTACATTTTTTTCATTCCATCCATCAGAAACAAAATACTGCATTGAAGCATACATACGACCAGCTACCTCCATGAATTATGTAATTCATATGTTATCTCAATCATTCTTGATGACAGTAAGTATATATATATATAAAAAATACATATTATATATTAATTATCTAAATTTATTTATTATATATTGATATTAAATATAAATTTATTATAAATTTGTTTATATAACATATTAATGAAATCGCCCTCAAGGTAATTGATTTTAGTCTCACATTAATTTTAGTTGGACACATGCCTTTTACACCAAATGTTTAATTTCTTTGGTGTGTATATTACTTATGAATGAATTTTATTATTTTTATCATAAAAATTAATTGCTACACATATCCATCTAAATTTCATTCTTTCATTGTTCTTATAGTTAAATTGATACCAAAGTAGTATGTTTTTGTTTCACAATCTCATCATTCTTTGCAATTGTCTATGTTTATATTTCCATAGGTGAAAATTTATATTCCATCTTAATGATGTGTAAAAATGTGTTCATTTTTTATTATTATTATCTTTTAATTGTTTAAAATCATTTTAATAATATTTTTCTATTAATAAATCGGTTTGAGAGGAATCATTTTATCTCTATACAAATGATGTTTTATTACTATTACTACAAAATCAGGAAACAAATATTTTTTAACATATATGTAATGAGAAGTCATTACATATATCAGGTCATGGAAATTATTTGAATATTTATTTAAATGTTTAAAATTTCAATTTTTATGATATGTTTTTAATTTATATGTTAACATATTTCAAACATTATAAGTGATTTTATAAGGGAAATGTTATTTTTGACAATAATTATTTCAAGTAATGTTTCATGATCATTTCTGATATAATATTACATCTTTGTATATTAAATATAATTTAATATGAATATTATACACGTATAATATCAACATTATATCTCTAGATGGTTTCTGTTAATGATGAAAAGTTTAAATATTTTTGCATCCTATTTATCTTTCATGGGTTCTGATATAATGAATATTCTATGAACCTATGGCACACATACATATTAATTAAATTATTTGATGGGTGGGACCTATATCTCCCTCCAATTAAATTTTTAATGTATTATATCTTAGGAGATAGTTATGGGAAATAAATCAATGTACTAGATTTTTTATGGGAAATAAGTTCAAATTCTTGATCAGTTAAGGTAAATAAGATGATGTCCTTGATTAACTATGGGAAATACCTTTTGATGAAAAATGTTATGGTCTTTGTATCTGAAATTAATATATTAATTGCTTCTATACTTTTTGTTTTTACAAACACATTTATGTCATGAAATATTGTTCATAATGGAGTTATGATGATTTCTCATTTCTAGGTCTCTTTATTTTGATTAATGATGAATTAAAATTGTTATAATTTGTGTAATTTTAAATGGTAAATTTATATGCCAATAATAATGTTTTTTATCTCTTCCTATTGGGTATGATTTCTTTATTTTATGGTCAATATATTATACATTTTTGATTATAATATTCTCTCATATTATTATCAGTTAGTATCTCTCATGCTTACCATTACCGAGGATTTAAGGTAACACATTATTATGCTCCCATTTAAACATTATTATGAATGTTTAGAAATTATATATGTTTATTAATACTTCATATATGATGAATTATATGTATGATTCATAAGAATTTAAATATATTATAAACATATATTTATAATTTTAGATAAGAAAGATCTTTATGAATTAGTTGTTTATGATCCCAAGTTGTAAAGAGTTTTCATAAACTATATTAAAATTTGTCTTATGATACCCCTAATTATGTAATATATACAATAATTTATTTTGATGTTGGATGTATTGAATAGGAAGAATCAAGACTCATTTTTTAGTTTAAATTCCATAAATGTAATGTTTTTTTTAATCCAAATATATAAATGCGGGTCTCGAGTGTCACAAAAGGTATTGGATGAGATATTTGAAAACATTGGAGATAATATTTTTTCATGAAAATATTTTTTAAGAGTTATAGATACCTTCATTAGTGTATAAGTTTGAGGTTAACTATCAAATCATTTTCCTAGACTTCCCTTTTTAGGTTTTAAATAATGAAATTTCAAGGAGGCTAACAATATTTTGGGATAGGTATTTATAACCCTTAGGTTTAAAATGATTTTTTATGAATATGAATTTCATTACAATTTTAGAACATAATTTTTAAATATTTATATTAAATTTATGGTTTATAATAACATTGATTTTCTGTGTAATTATTGGATATTAATTTTTGGGATGATAATCTAATGTTATAAAAATGATTGGTTAAAACTTTTCCATAATGTAGAATTTATTATTGTTATATTTGAGTATGTGAATTAAAATTTTATGAATGAAATTGGGATTATATTTAAGTTTATTTGAAAAATAATACCACATATAAAGTAACAACCCATCAAATTCAGCAAGCCCATGAGGCATTAACCCACAATCAAGGGCTGAGAAGGGTACATCACTTATTAATGCCATGTGTTATATCCTTTTTAGTATTAACATTATTTTATTTATTTACCCATCTTGATAGATAAATATTATGTTCATTTTCGGGATATATTCTTTCTCATAGAGATGATCATCATATTGTAAATTTATTTTTTGTTAACTTATTATTGTTATTTCATATGATGTTCACTATTTTTGGAACCCTAAATGATTAAGTCAATCATAATATTAGGGATGTTTATCTGAGAAAAAAAATAAGGGGTATCTGTGATTTTATTTTTATATTTATAGTGATACATTTTATTTAAAAAAATGTTTAAAATATCATAGATATTATATTCTTACATCATGAAAATTTTAGGATATAAACACTAAATTTATCATGGTTGATTATGTGAGAAAATAATTTAAATTTGTTGTGTTCATTAATAATAAGGAATAGTTTATCTAAATTAAAGGATTATTATTTACTAAATTACCTATGTTGAATATTGGATATTACTATTGATTTATTTAGATTGAATTATTTTTTCTATTATAAAGGTTTGTTGTTTTTTGTAATCATCTAATTATGTTCTAATTTTTTTTTTATTTTTCTAATTCATAAATACCGAAGGAATTGATTGTAATTTTTTTGATTTATGATACCCATTAGAAGATTATTTTATTCATTTTGGAATGACAAAATAATCTTAAATAGTATTCATTTAGAATAGAAGATGATATTATTAAGGAAATTTATCATCAAATGAAATTATACTTATGAAAATAGTATAATTCATTATGTTCATATTCAATATGAATAATTTATTCCTAAACTCTATGAAAAGAATCATAGTAAAAAAATTGAGTTTTAAAACGTTCAATTTCGATTAATTGATGGTTTTTTTGACATATGTGATTTTAGATTGAGAAACAATTATATATCTCTGGATCATTCAATATCCATTATTCAATGATCTGTGTAAATTAATTTCAATCCATTTCCATATCATCATTTCCCTATAGTTTTTTTCTATTTAAAAACCTAATATGTTTAATATTAGATGACCATCATACTTACTATTCTCTCTTTTGATGAGGAAATTTCATTAAACTTTGTTATAAATTGGATTTCCAGAAATTCATTTTCAAATGATAATCCTTTTATTACATAGAATAAATTAATAAGAAATCAATTATTAAATTGGGGTTATTTTTTCACCCTAATATTTTATGATATTATTTATTTCAAATATATTAATCCTCTTTGATGGCTCATGTTACATAAAACGACAGGTCATAGTGACCCAATATATAATATTTAACATATTACTATTCTGTGATATCACATTGATATTAAATTGCACTATACGAAAAGGCCTAACAAATTTATTAATTATATAAATTGTCCTTATAAAGTATAAATTCTTATAACTAATAAATCAATTTTTACTACTGTAATTTTATTCTTGAATAATATATCCCCTTCAAATGTGAATTATTATTCATTTTGAGAAAATATTAAAATTAAATTTTTGATTTTTTTAAAAATATATTTGATAAATAAAATTCATTTTCAGATAATCATATAAAAAATATCATTTAGATAAATATTATTTTTGTTATGAAAAGATTGTTTTTTATGGAATATTGAAAATACCGATTTGTATAAAACTGTCATTTTTTTTCATATAAAGTATCATTATAGTTTTAATATTATGTTAAATTAAAAAATGGATTATTTATTTGCATATAATGAAATTTTATTCATTTCAATCATTTTTCTCCATGATTTTGGTATAATTACATTTTTTGACTTCAAATGAAATTTTCTAAAAACAAATTTTCTTTGAGTTTTCTACTTTTTTATTAAAATTAATATATTCCACTTCTATAAATTGAATCTTTAATATTGGATTTTTTATTTTAATTAGATGTTATAAATTTGCTAAATATTTCACATTTATATTTGGTAATAATTATTATAAAAATTGGTTAAATTTTTCGACATGAAAATCGGTTAATCTGGTAAATCAAGGTTAAAAATGCGATAAATCAGTAATTAGTCATATTAATTATTATTTTATTAATAAAATTTAACCATTATAATTGTTTTAAATTTTTATTCATTTAATGGAGACTTTTTAAAATAAATTCACAATATATTTTTTTAACAGATGTAGTGGCAAAATGTCACTAACTTAGTTTTAAATATCTAATGTGAGTCCATATAAAGAAAAAAATTATAATTGAATATAAATATTAATTTTTTTCTAAATGAATTTATATTCATAATGAAAATATATTTATAATCTTTATTAATTAATAAATTACCTAATATACTTATATATCGTCGAAACAGTATTTATTCAACTATTTGTGAAATAAAACAAATAGTCTTAAAAATATTAATATTAATATAATTTGACCGAATTTATGTGATAAATTATGTTCATAGGAAATTATAACATTTATAGGATGTATTAAACAATTTTGTTTTAATTTACATTATTTTAGTGATGTTTTTAAAGGCAAAGAAATGAATAGTAAAAAATTAACAAAATTGATATTGTTTATAAATAAACATTTATTAAATTCATTAAAAATAATAGAAAAATAAAAAATAAGAAAAACACTTAATTTATAGTATAAAATATTCTATCCTATTAATTTAAATAACTTTATTAGGTATTTTGGTAGATAATGGATTTATTATAAATTAACATTTTCAAATGTTCTGAACGTCCCCTTCACCTAAATCTTAATAGGGTGCATCCTCATTCACATATAAACACACCAACTTTTAACTTATATATTAACCATAACCTTCCAAATTATCTTAAAACTTTTATAGTTACATTATAAAGGTATCTGTATTCTCAAAACCCCAACCCTATATCTCTAAAGGGGGTATCTAAGGGAGTTCTCAAAGAAGATGTAAACTCTTTTACCTATCAATTTATTTCATATTCTTCATTTAATTCCTATAAATAAAGTATATTGTTAATAAAAAATTAATTATTATAATTATTTGAAAAATATATTATGATTATGAAACCAGAATTTTCAATCTAATTTCATCATATGCAGTGTGAAAGTATTTCTCTTGTGTACGTACACTTTACTATCTCCATATAAAGTTACATTTCATTTTCCATCACCATATTGTATCCAAGGTTAATGTGATATAGTTAATGTTTATAAATCAAATTTTTGAAATAATTATTCATCATAATATATAATATAATTTCTTCATTTTTACCTTCCAAACTGTTAAAAAACAGTAATGTCGATTGTGCATATGTGTGTACTACAACCACCACAAAGATATGTGATTATGTTTTCATTCATATTTTATATGGACTGTTAAGTGGATTTATTTGATGATTTTATATGATATATATGATATTATAATTAATTTAGAAGTGTGAAATATTGTTTATCATTCTTTTATTTTATCTTTAAAAAGTGAAAACAATATTCATGCATATATTTTTCCCATTGACTCAATGAATGGTGTATTTAATTTTTATTCTCTATCATTATACATACACACATATATATATATATATATAATATGATCTAATAATAATGTAAATTATTTATGTATATATTTATAATAAATTAAAAAACTTTATGTAAAAGGTTAAAGAATATTCCATGGATTTTAGACCTAAGGTAAGATATTTTTGTCTCAAAATAATTTCTCTTAGACACATTCCACATAAAATACATTTTTATATTGTGTGTTGTATATATTTTCCTATGAAAGTAATTTATGAATATTATCATGAAATTAATTTGATATATATATATATATATCCATCTAATATTCATTCTTTCATTAGTTTTACGATTACTATGATACCAAATATATAATGGTTTATTTCACAATATCATTATTATTATGGATTTTTTGTGTTTATGTATCTAATGGGGAATATTTCTCATCCATGTCATTATTTTATAAAAAAATAAAATTGTTTTTTCTATTCTAATACAATTTTTTAAATCTATTTTATCCATATTCATCATTTCAAAAATGGGTTCAAAGGAATCTTTTAATCATTTTACAAATGAGGTATGTTTCAAATTTTCTTAAAAAAGGGTGAAAGGAATGTTTTTTAACATATATTTAATATTTTTATTTTACCTCTTTAGGACACATCAATTATATAAGGATTCCATTGTAATTTTAATAATTTATTTTCAAATTAAAATTTTTCATTTATATGTGCGTATATTTTTAAAAAGATACTTGTATTTTAAAAATGAAATGTAATTTTTACCATTATTTATTCTAATTGATCATTAAAAATAATTTATCTTCTATGAAGAAATCCTTTGATTTACATATTAATTCCTACGTATATGTCTCAAGGGTACCATACTTATTTTTTATGTAGATTTTTTATCGTTATGATGAAATATAAAATGTTTTTGAATACAATTTCATTTCATAGATTTTTATATGATGTGTGTTTTCTGATCATATAGTGCCGATATATTTGGCATTAATTATGTTATAGTTGGGGCCAATATCACTGTGTCATTAATTAGCGAATGTATTATGTCTTCTGATATAGTTATGGGAAGAAGGTAAATTTGTTTGATCAGTTTTTGGAATCTCGTTGATGTGAATATCAATTTTGGGAAACATGGTGATGTGATTCATCCACTCTAAGAAATAGGCAGTGATGACCGAACTGATAGACTTAGTAATTTACCTTGTTATGTGAATCAGTTTTTATATTTATGATGAACCCAAACACATTTATTACATGAAATTATGGTTCAATATTATGTAATTATGATTTATAATTCTTATGATTCATGTCATTTGAAATGACGATATTTTATTCCATCACTCATGATCATGATATTTATTAGAGTTGGGATGAACATTTTAGGTTTTTTATCTTTGATATAATTCCCATATGATAATCATATTATTTCATAGTTTTTTATTTGTATATTCTCTTCTTACTCTTTATAATAATATTATCTAACCCTTTCATAAATTTATTTTTCCTAGGTTATGAAGAATTCCATTGAATGATTTTCTTAAAAGCCTTAATATGTGATAAATTTTATTGGAGATACTGAATAATTGACATGGAATTTGGAAATATTTTTATAGTAAGTAATTATATTAATCTTTTTGACATGTTTCTTATGAATCAATATTGATATGAGTTTTTTAGAATTATTTAAAACACTATACCAAGATGTTATTTCCAAATATAATTGATGAATTATTTAATTTTTTGTTATTCATTTTGGAATGGAAAAATTGGGTAAAATTTCTTGGTATCACAGCCAAAAAGATAATTTTAATTGTTTTAACATTTTATTAGTAAGTGTAGGTCTCAGGATATTAAAAGTGATATCTTTGAAAATTGTTGGTAAAGAAAAAATCATTTGTATCAATCATTAATCCATGACAATGTTGATGTATTCCAATGTTCTCTTTCATGCTCTCTCAAAATCAATAGGGTGGAGTGGTCAAACATAGTTTTTTTTGTAACTAGGTATTAAAAGAGGAGATATAGATCCTGGAAATTAAATAAGTAAACAATTTATTTATTTATTTATCAGTATTCCCATGAACACATTTACACCAAACACTTGATGTGAATCTTGATAATTTGGATCTTAGGGAAAAACTATTATTCCAAATTTAATGGAATTATTAGATATCTCATATAAAAATATTTCTCGTATTTGAAATTATTTTTTATAAAATATTATAAAGTGTGAATTAATATATTTAATATTTTTATTATATCAACACTAAGGCTCCTAGGGAACCGAAATCCCATGGCTCCTTGATAACTAGCTCCATAAATATTCTTTATAATAATTATAAGTTTACATGGAAAAAATAGATACATTAAATTATATTCTAATGAATGACGTTTTTCCTTCAGAGGTGATTTATTTTCTTGTCTCTGAGTTCCATTGTTCACTTTTATTGGTATATACTAATGTGACAAATATTTATCTTAGTGAGAGGAAAATTTTGGTTCTCTGTTCTAAAGAGATCAGTTTCACAGTTTCTCTCTTTGTGTCTGGTCTTCTATATGGTGAATGTTGAAAAACTTGTTTAGGTTTGTTTTATTCATCCACATGATGTTCCCAAGTGATAGTGTGAGTACGTTTTGATATATACCTTCATAAATTTACTCAGAGGTCGAAGAGCATGGGTTGTTATATGGGTGATTTAGTGACCCTCATCATAGTATCTTACATCTAGTGTTTTACAAAATTATATTGGTATGAGATAAGATGAATCATATATGAATGGAACAAATAGTTTAGTAATCTTGGAAAACTATATATATATATATATATGTGATTCTCATATTATATTTTAATAGAAAATTTTCAAAAAATAATTTCATCCATGGATAATTTTATTCTATCTAGAATATACCTATATATCAATCATAGTATACCTAGTGGATTTATATGAAATAGAAAAAAATATTGTTGAGTTGAAATTCTTTATAAGGAGTAAGTAAATAGGATTCTATGATGAGTTAATAATAATTATCATTATGTAAAGTTAAATAACTAAGAACATGTTTCATTTAAATTACTTGAATATCAGGGTAAGATATTTTGGAATCAATATATAAATGTGAAAAAAATGAAAACTCATCCAATTTTATATTTTAGATATATAATAATCAATATTCAAATGTAAATAATTCTAAACACATTCCATTTATAAAATAAACTAAAACAGAAATAAATATAATGATAATTTCAAAGAAAAAATATCATGCCTAACAATAATAACAAAAATATGTAAATTCTAGACTATCAGACAACATGATTCCCATGAGCAAGATACCATTACTATCTATACCTTTCATATGATAGTATAGAAAATTTTCACTAAAAACTCTCTTCTATATGACTAGTAAGTTGACTCATCACCTGAGATAAATGATGCACTAATTAGATTGAATTAACTAGTCCCCAACTTGTTTTTTTCATGTCAAAATCATTCCACATTATTTAAATAATCAATTTAACTAATTATTACTATTACATATCATTAAATAGTTATATTGAATTTTGGATGCAGATTTAATAATTATTCCCTAGTTAATTAAACAAATGTCATAGTAAACACCATATCTAAAAATATAATATGGTTTAGGAAATAAAAAAATCAATGAAAAATAATATATCAATTTTAAGGAAATTTAATTTCCAAATAAAATTATGTAATTCTGGGAAACCATATTGAAAACAAAAAATGAATATATGAAGGGAATATAAATACTATCCTTGGTCAAAATCATCCTAAACCATCTATATAAATATAAAGAATAGTTTCATTAAAATATATACACATTAGAGTAATAATGAAAATTTATTTTCTTTTATGAATATAAATACCATAAAAATAGCATCAAAATATTTCTTGAAGGAAATATCCATTTAATTTTGAAAAATATAGAAAATAATTCTCATTGAAAATAGTTTCAAAAAAGAAATTTCATTAATTATATCAGCATAAAATGGAAATTAATCATCAATGGCATGATGGTAATGGAGGAAAGTAATTTTTTACATGTTTTAAATGGGAAAATAACAATCATTTTCACTTAAAAAATGTTAGGAATGAGAATGGTTCAGAAAAAACAATAATATCCCTTCCACATTTTCATTAAAATCAAAATATTTATTGTTTTAATACATAATTATCCATTTCAAAAATAGATTTTGAAAGAGTAGAATGGAGGTGAAATTTCTTTAATAAATCATTTTGAATGTGTTACAAAAATTATGCATTTTTAGATATCATGGTTTTTGTTGAAAATTTGTTTTATATCAAAGAGAGAAATGAAGTCGGATTTTAATCAAGAAGATTATATATCCATTTAATTAAAAAAATTTGTAAATTGTACTATTACATTCAGCTATCAGTAATATAATATTTTAATAAAATTAAAAAAATATTATTATTAAATGGTCAAATAATTATTTTCAACTAGAATTTAATATAAGAAAAACTCGATTAGAATGAGATTGTGAAATAAACATTTACAATAATTATAACATTAATGCGTGGATAAATATATGAATTTATTATGTGTGTCACAATAAATTCATATAAAAAAGTTTTAATAAAACTCAAATTATTTAAAATTAATTATAAACATTATCACATCATTATATAATCAATTATGTAGATGATTGACCCAGAGAAAATAAATATAGTTTCAAAATCCCTCACAAAAAAAACTTTTTTGATGAAAAGGCATAAAAATAAATTATAGTGAGTTTAAAAATCTTATTAACGTATAAAATAACAATTTTAATAATTATAATATCATATATGATTCATTTATAATGTCATATTCATGTTCATTAATAATCATTCAATAGTTTAGTTGTTTTGGGTGTTAATTGTCTTGTTTTCCCATACATGTTTCATCATAAATGATCTAGTTCTTATGTATATTATATGAACTTATAATATATAGAAAAATAACCACGAAATAATAATAATATTTTTATATAAATATTACTTTTAAAACAAATCTTGACTGTTGGTTATTAATGATACATAATGTTATGTTCATTGAGATGGTAGGTCATACTTAAGCATGAGTAACGCTTCCATTTTTCAAAGATAATTACGGAAACAAGGTTAGTAATATATATTAATTAAAAAATTATCATAATATCATATATAACATATTATATAATTATATATTTCATCCATGTGGTTTGGTTGTGGAAAACAGTTTCGCGTTGCATTGCTAAGGTGGTTGTCAACATGCATAAGAAAAAATGTTATAATATTTAATTTACTGAAATGGTAAGAAGTTAATTGATGTATATTATTCTTAAATAATGAATAATATTCCATGAATATATTAATTATTTCATTTATATAAAATAAAATGATTAATTTACTCTTTATCACCTTCAATATGATGTATTAGGGAATGATGATTCACATCGCTGCATGAGGTGGTAGTATGTCATACACATGAGTTACATTATCGTATCTCGTATAAATTGGATAGTAAATATATATATATATATAATATAATTACTCCATATATTAATTTTTTTATTAATATCATATAAAAACACTATATCATTTTTCATACCCATCCTTGGGTGGTGTAAATGGGAAAATGAATAATATCAGTTCGAGATGCAGTAGTCTATCATATACACTAATGACGATTCTATAACCCATTTGATAGAAGTGGAGATGTTTTTGTTTATTAAAATAAAATAAAAACATCCTATTATAGGTAAGGTAGTGATATTATTATATCATTAAGGTTTTAAAATATATATGGAGGTGGATAAAAAAATAAAATAAATAATCTCATTGAAGATCATTACCATTTTTTCAAGTATCATTTTTATGTTTTCAATAATGCATTCATAGAATGGAATGATTCCCAAAAATAAGGCTTATAATAAGAGTTCTGGTAAGTTGGTATTTTATTTTTTAGGTAGTTTTTATCCAATATAGGTTGGTATATTTGATTACGATCAGAGAGGTGGTGGCCTTTTATAAATATGGGAGAACATAGATGTTGTTTTCTTGAAAAGAAATGAGTGCTCCATCATTTATCATATGTCACATAGACCCAAAATAGAAAATTATAAAAATAAAATCAATAATGATAAAAATATTGATATAAAATAGATTTAATAAAATTATATATTTCATTTATACACTTATACTTTTAGTCCCCCCTTGTAAACCATTTTTTACCTTGACCATAATAATTTATTTTTACTACATTCAATATTCATTTTGGAAAAAAATTATGGTGAATATATTATACATTATAAATTATTATAAATCCAATTATATAAAAAGAAAATCAAAATTCAATTCATAGATGTGTAAAATTATAAATTAGTATTAGTCACACCGATGTGATGATAAAGTGGGTTTTTAAAGGTAATGTTCACAAGTATAAATTGTTGTTATATAGAAAATACAAAAAAATGATTCCAATAACATATATCTATTTAACTGATATAATGATATACTATTTTACGATTAAAAGAAATTTAAAATATCATTTATCCTTATAAATTATGTATATAAATGGTATTTTTCAAATGAAATTCTATGTTTTCAAAATTCATCATAAATTAAATAATTTGATAAAAATAACATAAATTCACCCTACGATAATTTTAATATCGAAAATTTGAAAAAAAATATTATTTTTTCTATAATATTCATAAAATAGGTAAAAATCTATATATTTACTAAAGATTTCATTTTTCTGCTACGTGTCACACCCTCATCAAACACCTCTACTATCTTGTAACTATTCTACATTATTCCTTCTCCTACCCCTCCATCTCCATCACGACTACCCACATATACTACTATAGATTTTAAAACGCTACAACACCGCCTTCCCTTGACAATTCATTCCATCATTCTGGGGTGTCAGTTCTCCTAATATCTGGCTTCCCCGATCTCAGTTTTTCGATACTACCTCCAGCACACTGTCATCCCATCACCGCCCTTCGACTAACCATCCTTCTCACTCCTGGATCGTCATATCCACCTCTACCTACTCCCCATTTCTAATAGTCTACATCTCCTCCCATTTTTTATTATCCTCTCCAGCTATGATTCCTCCATCCCATATTTATCACTAAAAACATTTTCCTCCCCCTGCCTTCAATTTTTTCATCATCTTAAACCATTTTTTCTCTTCTATATACCACAGCTCACAGTTTTTTCCTATATACCTATGTTTTGTGCCTCCACCATCAGCCCCCTATATCTCCATAAAAAACCCCAATACCTCTAGATTCTCCACCACCACCTCCTTCTGTTTCACATCTGGATCCTCTTCTTCCCTCTCTATCTGCTCCGCATCAGGATTTTAAACCTCCCTACCTACTCCATTTCTCTACCACTTTCTCTATCTCCATTCCATATTCATGGTATTTTTCAAAAGTTTCTATTTACATTAAGATTATATTTCTAAAAGGGGAATGATGATCTATAGGTTTTACTATTTTTGGAGTAGATAAAGATCCAAAACCATCTTAAATAGGTGTTGATTGATTCAATGTCAGGGGCCTTTTTTGTTGTTGTTTCTTAAAATTTAACAATACCCCCTGATGAAAAACAAATTACATTCCATGTCTCATAGTACTTTGATGATTTCCAATTTTAGCACAACTACGTTATGAACTATTTCATTATGCTAGTAAAACAATACTTTTCATGTTTTTTGTCAGTTTACTTTTATAAGGGAAAAAATAGAGAAAATCGGTTGGGGTTTTCCAATTGATTGGAACCTCCCCTTAATTTAATTTTGAAATTTATCAGTTGTACAATATTCCTCTATGATGGGTCATTCATCCCCTGATTTCTCTATTTCACATTTTACATATTTATTTATCTATTACCTGGAACATGCCCCACCTGGTTTACGAATATGAAAAATATAATAGTTTGATTAAGACCCACTTTATTTCACTGTTTCCTTCCCCTATAAAAAATGCGTGTATTCAATGAATGATCAATGATTATGTTAATTTCATAGAAGGAACTGGTTAGGTTATTGTGGCTGGGTATTGAGGCCCATGAAAATATTAAACCAGTTATTAGTGGTTATTTTGATTATCTTTCTACAATAATTTATTATTATATTCAATAGTATATTTGGATGTAGTTAATTATGATATTTTTCTTAGAGATAAACTATCTCATGATTTTGTTCGTTTTGAAGAAATTGTGATGATTCTTTCCACAAACAGTAATTTTTTCTTCTATATTTGTCTATACATTAGACGTTGTTAATTTTATATATATATTCGTACTATTTATTATCTGTACCTAGTAATTTATTCTTCCAACCAATAGGAACTATATTTTCAAGAAGTTATTTATGGTATGTGTCTCATAACATTCTGATGCTTCTGTAGTTTTTGAAAAAATTTATTGTGACGGAATAACCCCATCAGTTTATATATAAAACATTTTGATTGAAGGGATTTTCAAAACAAGGAATCTTTATAAATTTATGTTCCTAATTGCATATAATAGTTTTCTGTAGTGGGTAATTTTATTTTAATGCATGTTCTATAACATTTGATGTTATCCATGATTTTTATATTATTTTTTTGTTTCATCATAATTTTAATGGTTCCCAATGTGCTTACATGTCTTCTTTTTTTAGGTTTATTTTATAGCATCTCTAGTTTATTAATTCAATGGTAACACATATTGAAGTTATTTCTCCAGATATAATTTTTTTATTAATTCATTAATATATTTTTTCACTTATACTACTTACTTAGGTATGTGACATCTAACCATTATTCCTTTAAATAGGTATGACATAGCCAATGAGTAGATATTATTGCTAAAGGATTTGATGTATTCTGGAAGGTATGGATATGGTTTGATGGAATTTATTCATTTTGTTATTCATTACCGTGCCTGATTTCTTTTATAAGGATATAGATGATCGTGTTTTCATGAATTATTTTTGTTTTTTAAACTCTTTTATAATGTGTTTTCAGCATGTATTCTATCACTTCTTAAATATATTGTGCACTTCTTCTATTTTCATTCACTATTTTATGAAATCATTTATCCATATCTAATGTAAATTTTACATGATATATTCCATTATTTATGTTTTTAGAAGTAGTTCATTAGTTTTATCTTTTTTTGCAAATCGGTTAATAGATTATGTTATTTGGGTTGGAATATAACAAATGGTTATAAGTGATTCTTAATTTTTGGTATCCATGTCATGTTTTTTATTTTTTGGTTTCCACGAATCATGAGAGAGATAATTTAATTTCATGATTTCTAGTCAAGGAACCTAGACAAACAAAAGCAACCGACTTTTGAGTACTAGGTGATATGTTAGTGTACTAAATTTCTTTTAGAGTCATACCACAATACTATAGTAAGTGTTAAATAAAATGATATAATGAAAATCATATATACCAACCATTACTATATATGAAAATCTATTTATGGTATGTCTGTGTTTTTACATGATGATTCCCACGAAGAAGATACCATAGAAAAATGAGGGGGAGGATATATTGGGCTTCATTGTTTCTACCTGAGGTGGCTAGAGATGTGTCATGACAGCATATTGAGTAATGTGATTGAGAATAAGGTCAATACATTAGCCATAACCTATCAATTTCCATTTCGTTATTCATTTTATTTTTCCATCATGTTGTTAAATTTTGATTTATTTATTTATTCGGTTATTGTTCTAAATCATATGTCAATATATTATGTAAGTTATTCTAACTCTTAACACTGTCCATCTTCCTTCCCCATTGTCGCAACATAGTATAGGTTTTATTTAAAATATAATCAACATATTCAGTTTAATGTTTTTTATTGATTATCAATTTTTTATGTATATAAACTTTCTAATTAAAGTAGTTTACATTGTAAATTTCTTGTTTTTTATTCATGGAATTATTTAACATTTTTCATTTTATAACATATAGTTTACTATATTTTTAGGAATTTTTGGATCCTTGGTGTACACCTCATTGTCAGTATGTTTGACATTTCCTTCTATTGTCATCATGATTTAAATGAATCTATTATTTATTAGCGATTAAAGTTATTGTTTCAGGTTATTGTGGCATGTTATTCTGGCCTATGAAAAAGGAGAACTTGTTATTAGTGGCTATATTTACTATTCTTATAATTTTTAGTACTTCCTCATAATGAGTTCATTACTGGAAATTTTTTGATATGTATTCATATAGTCATATTTTATTATACATTTTATATTTGTATTAATTTTAGTAGACCCCATTCCCAAAAACAAAAATATCTAAAAAAGTAAACTAATTAAATATGATATAAATATCATATCCTATTTCTAAAATTGCATATCAACTTTTCAAATTCTTATGCTAGGAATAATGATTTCATGGAAAATATAGAAATCATATCTATTGTTTGGAAATGAATACCATTAATAATTATTATTGGTAGATTATTTATTTAATAGAGACTTTCCAATTGATAGTTCTATAATTTAAATATTAATCGTTGATTGGATGACATATACCTTTTTTATGCTATTATTATCCACCTTTATGCTAATACATCATTTTGGTTTGAAGGACACGCATAAAATATTAATAGTTTTATGTTTTAAAAAAATTTGTAGGCATATGTTTTTTAGGGGCACGTTCCTATTCATGAAGATGATAGAATTTATTTAATTAAATTTGACACATTTTGGAAAACTATATTTATTGTGAATTCTATAGTTATGAATTTTTTCTGTCACGGGAAAGGGGAAACATTTATTTGAGGTAATTGGAATTTGTTTTCACTTCACTATGATGATGACATAATTACATAGTTAGGGAATACATGGATGAGAATGGGTGGAAAGACATCTATAAACAGTTAAACATAGTTTCCGCATTGAAAAATATTTTATATACTCAAGTATATATTTTTTATCATGAAATATTCATATTTTTCAAGAAAACATTGTGACTAAAATGAAAATGTATTTTTTATGTTGTTTTTATTTCATGACTAGAAACTATTTTCATGAAACAATGTCATATATTGTTTCTTATTTATCCTAATATAAATTTATATTATCTCTAATTTAATTTTTTTTCTCCTTAATCTGGTATGCGACATGAAATCCCTCATCAATAATGACTTTTTTTCATTGTGATTTTTTTATTCATGACACTTCACACCATTCCAACAATTATTTACATAATGAAAAACCATATTGTATCATGTTTTGTATGTGTTAAAATATATGATTTATAAAGTACTAAACTCCAAGGATGATTTCTTCCTTATTATATAATATGGAAACTTCTTTATCTCAACTCATAGTATAGTGTATTAATAAACTATAAAATAGATTTTCTATTTTCTGATTTTTTGTTTTTTTTTCCAGTAAAACGGATTTCCAATTTTTAGATTTTTCATATTTTTCTTATAATAGAGGTGGAATATAATGGGAATCCAACATTTAGGTGTAGGGATATTCTTAAACAAAACACACATATCATCTATGCATTTAATAACATGAGTTTTCAAACTTTTGTCTATCGTATCTGCACACAGAAATCTATCAAATATTTTTCGTCTCTATTTCATTTATCACTATTTTTTCCATTTACTGTCTTATGTATCTACCTAATTATACATATGTCTTATTTATTTACATTTTGTATTGAAATTTTTATATATCATATTTAATTATTATTTTCAAAAATTTAAACTGTATGTTATTTTATTAATAATGTAAGAGAAACTATAGGTATTCCAATATTCTACATCTATAATTTCTAATTTTCACATAACATTAATCTTTATAAATTCTTTTTTTAAAAATAAATTATAGAATTATGGAACCTAAAATTAATTTATAGCACCATGCGTATGTGAGGGTAGTGTACTAGTTAATTTTAAAATATGACTTTAAATAGTGATTAATCAATTTTTTAGAAAAAAGTCATTCTACTTTAATTTTTTATCATTTAAATGATTTTTATTTTATTACTATTTAATAGATAATATATAAATTTTTTAAAACTATATGATTTAATAATCTATTTAATCCATCTCATAACCTCAAATTTAATATATATGTTATAACAATTATTTTAAATATCAATATTTTGGAAATAAATTTTTCTTTAGTAAAACAAGATCTTGCATGTAATACAATATATCAAAGAAACTTGTTTTTAATTTAACTAAATACCACCATAGATTATTTTATTGCAGGATATTTAACATATTTAATTTTAATATATATTATTCTCTTGAGGTGTTATAATGTATCATATTCTAGGTGTTTCATATCAAAAACACTATTACTTACATTGACATAATTTTAGAATTTCTGTGTGTTACATGATCCCCACCTTAAATAAATTGTGTCTAATCGTTTGATATATGTATAGAATATTATTATAATCTCACATCATGAGAAGGTTTGGTAAAACCACCTCTTAATATCTCATAATGAGAATTGAAAATGTCAAATGGAATAATGCATAACAACTTTTCCATTTAGAATAACATCAGTGAAAAAGTCATGATATAGACATGGTTAAAAAAATACATAATTATGGAGATTTATTATGTTAATTTACCAATGAAATTTGAATTATCTATGTAATGTTAAATTCATCAGGACTATATATCTATGATGATTGAAAAGATCATATAGTTCATCTTTTATGAAGGTTATATGATAACACTTTTGATTAAAGATCCTTTTTCTATATTTGATGAACATTCAAGAGAATATATACTAACATGATTTCATTCCATTTTATACGTACATTCTCATACTTTGGTTTTTCCTTGAAAATGATCCACTTAATCTCTCACTCTATGAATTTAATAACGCAAAATAAATATTTTTACCTACAAAACTAGTGAAGATTATTTCCATCCATATCAACCTATTTTCTGTACTCAATATAGCTAACACAAATTATCTAATATAATAAATGCATTCTTAAACCACAAATTTATTACTATTATCAAATCATTAATATTTATTTTTCAACTATATAACCAAAAAAATAACAAACCAACATGAACATCATGTATTACAGTGGTAGGTGCTAAGACATTATCATCCTTTGGTCATGGGTTCATGCCCCACAGCCCTGAAAATTTGATGGATTGTCACTTGGCATGTAATATTTCATTTTTCTATATATATATATATTAATATTAATCATATAATTTTCCCAAATAAATTCAGTGTACATTATTGATATTAAATTAAAAAAATAAATTAAATATTAAAAATTTTATCAATAAAACTCTTTTTCCATAATGTCTAGTTACCTTATTTAAAAATTAAAAGAATTTTATTAATGATCATATGAACATTAATGGTCTTCAATACATTTAAATTTCTGATCCTAAAATTTAAATGAATTATTCCGTAATTTTTTTTTTGATATGTATATCATTGATATAATGATGAACTTTTTCAGCGAATAATTAATAAGTTCAATGGTGGTTAGTACTATCCAATTTAAATTATCCTTATCAATCATTACATCATTACCACTTCATTATCTCAACATCCAAACACATTAATGGTTTTATTTCATTAAATCATATGTTTTCCTATCAGCTCGACATTCCACTAAATCAATTTTCTTCATCACTGGCATCGTTTGACATATGCTATCAAATAATTTCTAAATAAGTATAATAGTACGATAATAATATATTTCACAATTATTATATCGATGTAAAAATTTATTTTTTCTAATTTTATAATTATTGGGACAATAAATAAGAAAATTTAACATTAATCTTCATCTATTGTAATATAATAAGTCTTAAAATTATCCACTAGATAACTTTGTGTTATATTCATTTAAAGATTGACATTTCAATTTTCATATATCCCCATCCCCTTTAAGTTGAATCCCATTAACATAAATGACTTTTTATTTTATTTTTAATCATAAAAATTGCGTCCTTTCAATATAAACATTTCAAAAAATATCATTCCTCTTAAAAAAGTATCAGGATGTTTCTTTCCACACTTTTCACATACGGGAAAATAATTATTTCTCTTCTATTCTCTACAAATTTTTTAACAACCATCCTCTTGTTCTCATTACTTACTCTGAATTGATAATAAATATGGATTTTTTATCTTTTTAAAACATGACTTTATTCCCTCTTAGGATTAAAATTATTGGGATACTATTTTTGTTCGAAAGACTCATTTAATACCATAAAATATATGTTCATTTTTACTATTTGAATCAAATTAAGTGGTGTGTTTTCCCTTCCTCTTGATAGGATCCATTTTTAATGATTTCGTAAACCATATTAGATCAAATAATTTTGAAACATAATGTATAAGAAAAAAATTGAAATACATAACACAAATTAAGAAATTTATTCACATCGAATATCATAATCATAAAAATGGTCTGTTTAGGGATATCATTTTTTCAAATCCTTCATAGTATTTTGTAATGTTAATTTTATTTATGAATAAAATATCCACCTGAACTGATAAACTAGATGTGAGTATAACAAATTTTCATACATCATTAGATGATCGGGTCAGATCCATTATTCTCCTTTCAAATTTAATACACCTAGGTACATATATGATAGAACCATGTCCAATTATAATATCTAAATATGGATGAATTTCAAGAAAAAGAATATAATATATTTCATAATAAAACAGTATGATGTTATTATTCTTTTCTTCAAACTCTCTTATAGAGTTATGTTCAATACTATAAAATAGGGTTATATCCAAGAACCTATAGAAATAGTTTTATATGTCCACATCCATAGTATATTTTATAGAAAAAATTATATTAGAGAAGATTCTATATCGTGATTTGTTACCACAATTTTAAAAAAAGTGTGGCTAAGTTTGTTTTTGACCACCAGTCAGGCTCCTCCACCAATCTATCTATTATTCTCTCCTCCCCTCATCCCCAGATCCATGACTCCTCAAACCATATACCTCTAAATTCTCTCAGCACACTCCTCCCTGACTGTAACATCCCAAGTAAGTAATGCATAATAGATATTTTTATCTATGTCTAATAATGATTTAGATAGTGTTTTAGAGGCTTAAAATGAAAATAAATCCAATCTTAAGCATGGAATACACTAATATTCTTAAAAGATTGTTTTACTGCCTTTTGATGGAAAACCATTTTTTTTAAATCAATTTTTTTGACAATTTTATAATATATATTTATCAAAATAAACATATTCATTATGATTGGGACATTGAATTTTACATTGGATATTTTTTTTGTATTTTTCTAACAATGTTCTATTTTTATGAATAGTGAAAAATACTGCATTTTACATAAAAAATGCTTTTTATTCTAATTTATTTATATGATTAGATTATCTTTTGAATTAGTTTTAATGTTAAATTAAAATATATTTTTACTATATTATCCAATGTTGGTCATTGGAATCAATTTCACTTTGAAATTATACTTAAATTGGTGTCAATCTTTTGATAATTATTGTTTTTTAAAAACACGCTATTTGCTCTGACAGCGGGAATTAATTATTAAATTAATTAATTTGACTTAAATGTTTTTAATTTTGTAAAATAGACTTCATTTTTGAATTCAGAATATCAAATATAGCTTAGGGTAAATTTTTTGTAATTTTCTGAAAAACTTCAATTTTTGATGAATAGTGAAACCACTAAGTGGTACTTATAAAAACTGATTTTCCGTTTAAATGAAATTTTCCCATAATTCTGTTTTTAATTTCAAAAATACGACCAACATGGTTGTCATTAATTACATAAATTACTTTTTATTTAATGTAAAAGTAAAAATGACACAAACATAATATGTTTTACAAAAACAATTTTTACATGGGGTTATAAAGATCATATTTTTTATTATAAATAGTAATTGAAAAGATAAAAAGATTTCCTACATCATAGTATTTTTTTATAATATTTAGACTTTAAATAAATTAAATTATTTAAGACATAATAATGATGCAGCGATGACATCATTATTTGACGATTTAAATAAAATGGAAAGATAATTGAAAATCTATGAACTACACATGCCCAAAACTTCTTGGATGGGTGGATTGCGAACCCTTATCACCATATCCACGAATTATTTCAATGTGGGACCTTTTAAAACTGAAACACATTTTGAAATAAAGTGATATTTCTTTACTTTCCAAAAGTGCCCCTCCTCTCCTCTTATAAAAGGCCCCCACCTCTACCTCATTTCACACACTCCTCAAGCCTTTGGCTCGGCCAACCCCTGCCCATTTACTCTCTCCACATCCCTCTCCTCATCCTAGAGGATTCACTTTGGGCATAATCCTTTCAAAGGAAGCCTTTAGGCTCAAATCAAAAGGAGTTACATTTTTAAAGGTAATTCATTCTCTCATGTTCATTTGTATTATTTTGCTTCTCCAACCCCCTAAACTCTTTTTATTTACTTCTTTTGTAACAACACCAGTATCTTCAATATACTAGGATGTTGTTATAAGATTTATTTGAGCTAAACTCCCACAAAACAACATCAAATGGTTAAAGAACATACGGTTTCCGTGGATGGAGAAAATCTGCCTCCCGAAACGATGATTGTTAAATACTCATTTAACACCTTCAAAGGTGGCCATTATGATGTAACTATTTTTATATATGATATATAATATGTTTATGATTTCCTTAATCTTCTGTTTTTTTTCATTTTGGGCATACCTTTATGGTTTCCATTATGGGTAAACACGATAACTTCATTTTAGGAAGTGCGGACTACCGCCCCCTGAAAGTGATTTGATTCGTTAATACCATATGTGGGATGTGTAAAGGATAAAGTTAATGATATTATATATGTTATTATACTGGAATTATTATATACTCTTATATCATTATGATTCCATTCCAGAAAATACGAAATAGAAATGGAAGTAGCGTTCATGCGTACGTACGGCTTACCATCTCCATGAACGGTGCATTTCATTTCTTACCACTAAATGTGATGTAATATTATAAATACATGTATATGATGTATATATATGATATATATGTTATCCAAATCATTAATATCATTCTGGATATAACGAACCTTTGACCAAATTAATAACATGTGAGTGTAAAAAGTCTATTTTTGACTTAAGAACCAAATACCGAAAAAATGAACATTATTAACTTAAATGATTACATGATGTTCATAACATGGTATAAAAGGAATAATGAACTTGAAAAAGGTTCATAAGAAAGTATAGATTAACTGATGTTTATTATTCAGGAGATTAAAGAATGGTCGGGTCAAGTCGGATACGAGGTATGGGACTTCGTCTCAATCTCCTTTCATTGAGGCATATTTTATTTTATACACAAATTTATTTTATACGGTGTATAAACCCCTTTGACTTTTACGTTTATTCAAAAGGAATCTTTTTTATACGAAGCGTTTACTAAACGACAAAAGGTAATGTTTTTGTCCTACATATGCGGCGACAACGACTTCTCTGCCGTCGTGACCGTTATTTGAGTTTCGACTTCCTCTACAAGCCATACCTTCTTTTTAAAAGAAAAATAAATACCATGTTTTACTTTTCTTTTATTTTGGTATTTAAAATGGTTTTAATAATATAATTATATCAATGTGTTGTATTGATATCTTGTGATTGAAAGGTGGAAATTTTATGTTTCCTTTATGCATGTTTTATGTGATACGATTATGTTGAGGTTCTTGGGCATTATTATGAAGACGGGTGGTTCCGTGATAAACTAAGGGCGGGTGAGCCCGATATAGCTCTCCAATGCATTGGGTAACGTGAAGGAGTGAAACATTAAGGTTTCTTCGAAGAGATTTAGGGAATATACTGTGATGGGTATTCCAAACGTAACCAAGAGGGTTACTCCATACGTAAGAATGTTATGAATGCCTCAAGTTACCTTTATGCCTTATGATTTCTATGATTTATTCATGATTTTATGAGGTATGTTAAAGTTCCTATGTTTTATGGGTAATGTATGATTTCATTCTTATGTATATATGAACTCATTTTTCCTTCCCATGTTTTTATAACCCATACTGAGCTTTTTATGCTCATCCCAAGTTTTTTTGAAATGTTTTTCACAGGTCAAGGGAGAGGTACATGATATGATGATAGTGTCAAGGAAGTGTCAAGAAATAATCCATGTTTTATTTCAAATGTGTTTCCATTGATGGGAATTAAGAATACCATCTTTATGTAACCACTTTGTTTATATGTGGAATGTAATTCAAGTTTTATAATCTAATTCTATAAAACTCTAAACCCGAAAAGATCCTCAATGTGTAATCTTGTAATAACTCAAGATTAAGTAAGGTTTAAAGCTGGGGCCTTATAATTGGTATCAAAGGTCGGTTTAGATAACTTTAGGAGTTATAATTCTATTAAAATATTATCCAAAAATATATTTTTTGAAATGATATATCATTTAAAGATTACCATGTTGCTTCATCTAAGACATGTTTGTTCAGAATGGTTTTCCGCAGAGGAAATAGGGAAGCAGTGCTAAGAAAGGCATACAGAAGGAAATAACCTTCCGAATCAGCATCCAGAAATGGTCGGAATTGGAACTGAACAGTTTTTTGCAGTAATGGCGCAGTTGACCCAAGCGATAAATGGTGGTGGTATCCATGCACGAGATCAGCCAGATCAACCGCAGAGGAAGATGTCAGTGGTGGAACATTTCATGAGGCAACATCAACCATAATTTTGAGGATCATCTGACCTTGTGCAAGCTGAAAGGTGGATGAAAGCACTGGAGAAGATTTTTGATGTAATGGGGTGTTCAGACAATCAAAAGGTTAGTCTTTCTATTTACCGTTTGGAGGGTGAAGCAGATCAGTGGTGGTCTATGGTTAAAAATATCAGGGATGCCGATGGGATTGATGCTCTTGACTGGGATGAATTCAAAGGTATGTTTCTTGAGAAGTATTTTCCTAAGGCTGTTTAAATTAGGATGGAAAATCAATTCTTGGAATTGAGGCAAGAAGAAGACTCAGTGGCTGCCTATGAAGAAAGGTTCACTCGATTGGAAAGGTATGCTCAAATTTTATCCAAGACCTTGATAGTAAAATCAATCATTTTTACTCAGGATTAATGCCAAAATATCGAAGGGAATTATCTTCTCGTGAGATTAAAAGTTATGAAAAGCTTGTTCGATATGCTGAGAAGGTGGAAATGGAGTTTGCCGATGACCAAGTGTTCTATAAAAACCACCAGAAGAAGAGACCGAGGTGGCAGGAGAAAGGTAAGAATTCTTCAAAAAAGACTGATGGTAAGAAATCTAAGTTTCCAGTTTGTGATAAATGTGGCAAAAGGCATGCTGGGGAATGTCTTATGAATTCTGGAAAGTGCTACCGATGTGGTAAGATGGGACATAAGGCTCGTGATTTCACTGAAAAGGATCAAGGTGAAGGTAAGGCCAAATTTGATTTACAGTTAGTGAAATGTTATAAGTGCAATGATATGGGTCACTATGCAAACGAGTGTCCGTCAAAGAGCTTGAGTGATGGGAAGCAGTTAGACTACAAGCAGAATGGGGTGGTGAAATCCTTTCCAACTACTTCAGCAGATGTCGGGCCATCAAATGAAGTTGTATCAGGTACTTTGTTTGTTTTTTCAGATTATTCCAGTGTGTTGTTTGATTCGGGGTCTACACATTCATTCATCTCTGAAACATTTTCTAGTAAAATGGGAATACCATCTCAAGAAATGACTCCGGAACATTTGGTAAAAACACTTGGGGGAAATGTTGAGGCAAAAAGAATTTATAAGAATCTTCATATCCTTATCTGTGGAAAGAACCTACTTACAAACCTTATTGTTCTACCTCTAGTAGAGTTTGAAGTTATCCTGGGTATGGATTGGCTCTCTATTTACCATTCTAAGATTGACTGTAGAGCTAAAGAAGTTTCTTTTCAGAAAGACTTTTAGTTTGTTTACAAGAATGAACCCTTACTTTTGATAACATATCAAGAGGCCGAGAAACTTGTAAAAGATGGAAATGAATGTTACCTTGCACACGTCATTAAAAATAAAGGAACTATTCAGATTAATGACGTGCCAGTGGTAAATGAGTATCCTGATGTTTTTCCTGATGAGATGCCTGGAATAATACCAGATCGGGAAGTTGAGTTTACTATGGACTTAGTTCTTGATGTTAAGCCAATTTCAAAACCCCCTTATTGAATGGCACAAATTGAACTTTTAGAGTTGAAGGAGCAATTGCAAGATTTATTAGAGAAAGGTTTCATTAGACCTAGCACATCACCATGGGGTCCTCCAGTTTTATTTGTTAAAAAGAAAGATTGTTATATGAGACTTTGCATTGATTATAGAGCCCTGAATAACATCACTGTTAAGAACAAATATCCTTTGCCTCATATCGATGATTTGTTTGATTAGGTCCTGGGAGCTATGTTTTTTTTCAAAGATTGACCTGAGATCGGGGTACCATCAGCTAGAGGTTAAGGAGGCAGATATTCCGAAGACCGCGTTCCGTATGAGATATGGCCATTATGAATTTGTAGTAATGCCTTTTGGGCTGACCAATGCACCTGCTGTATTCATGGAATTAATGAATAAAATTTTCCATGAGTTCTTGGATAAGTTTGTGTTGGGTTTCATTGATGATATTTAGGTGTATTCTAAAAGTAAAGAGGAGCATGAAAGACATTTAAGGGTTATCTTGAAAACTTTAAAAGAAAAGAAAATTTATGGGAATTTCAGAAAATGTGAGTTTTGGTTACAACAAATTTCATTCTTTGGTCACATTGTTTCTAAAGATGGAATAACTGTTGATCCTGCAAAAACAAAAGTTGTGGAAGAATGGCCAAGACCCACAAATGTAACCGAGATTCGTAGCTTCCTTGGTTTGGCAGGCTATTACCGAAGGTTTGTTAGAAATTTTTCATGGTTATCTAGTCCAATGACTAAGCTAACTCAGAAGGGTGTTAAGTTTATCTGGACAAAAGAATGTGATGATTGTTTTCAGGAATTGAAAAGAAGATTGGTGAATGCTCCAGTTTTGGCACTACCTTCTAGGAATGGTGTGTTTGTTATATACAGTGATGCTTCATTGAAAGGAAATGGTTGCGTCCAAATGTAGAATGATCAGGTAATTGCTTATGCTTCATGACAGTTGAAAACTCATGAGGTAAATTACCCTACACATGATTTGGAATTAGCTGCTGTTGTTTTTGCTTTAAAAATTTGGTGGCATCATTTGTATGGAGTAAAGAGTGAAATATATACCGATCACAAATGTTTAAATTATATATTCACTCAGAAAGAGTTAAACATGAGACAGAGGAGATGGCTAGAATTAATCAAGGATTATGATTGTACAATTCATTACCATCCGGGAAAAGCAAATAAAGTTGATGATGCTTTGAGTCGAAAAAGTAATGCTTTATTAACAATGTTGCATTTGGAACGTGATCCTTTGGTTAAGGATTTGATGAACTTTGGTATAGAACTTGTTGGTGCAGGAAGTCCTTCTGTTTTGTTTCAGGTATCAGTGAGATCTTCTCTATCAGATAGAATCAAGCAAGCACAGAAGCAAGACAGTGAGTTGCATAAAAAGGTAGAGCTGGTTCAGAAAGGTAAGTTGCCTGAATTCAACATTGATAATGAGTGTGTTTTGAGATTTGGGAAGAGAATGTGTGTGCCTTTTGATTCACAGTTGAAGAAAGAGTTGTTATGTGAAGCTCATAGTTCTCTGTTTTCAGTTCATCCGGGCAGTACTAAGATGTATACAGATCTGCGGGAGTATTACTGGTGGGATGGAATGAAAAGAGATATTGCTGATTTTACTGTGAAGTGTTTGACATGTCAACAGGTTAAAGCAGAGCGGCATTTACTGAAAGTGATGCTTCAGCCTTTACCAGTGACAGAGTGGAAAAGGGAGAATATATCCATGGACTTTGTTGTTGGATTACCGAAGACATCTCGAGATAATAATGCAATCTGGGTTTTTGTTGATCGCTTGACCAAATATTCTCATTTCCTTGCTATACGAGATACTTTCTCTCTTGATCAACTTTACCGTTTGTATCTTAAAGAGATAGTCAGGTTACATGGAGTTCCTCTCTCCATTTTATCGGATCGTGATCCCAGGTTTACTTCTAACTTTTGGAAAGTCCTTCAAAAGTCGTTGGGTACAGAATTAAATTTTAGTACATCATTTCATCCTCAATAAGATCGGCAGTCAGAATGAACAATTCAGACATTGGAAGATATGCTACGAGATTGTTCTATGGATTATTAGGGAAGTTGGGACCAACATATTTCTTTGGTTGAATTTTCATATAATAAAAGTTTTCATTCCAGTATACAGATGGCACCATTTCAGGCATTATATGGGAAGCGGTGTCGAACTCCAGCTTTCTGGGATGAAGTGGGTGAAAGGAAGTTGATGGGACCAGAATTGGTAGAAGAGATGGCAGAAAAAGTTCAGCTGATTCAGAAACACATGAGACCAGCTTAGAGCAGGCAGAAGAGTTATGCGGATAACCGGAGGAAGGATCTATCTTTCGATGTAGGTGATCATGTTTTTTTCAAGGTTTCTCCTTGGAAATGTGTGATGAGATTTGGTAAGAAATGAAAGTTGAGTCCAAGGTTCGTTGGACCATACGAAATTCTAGAGAGAGTTGGATCAGTTGCATACCGAGTGGCTTTACCTCCGAGTTTATCTCAGGTACAGAATGTTTTTCACGTTTCGATGTTGAGAAAGTATATGCCAGATCCATCTCATGTTTTGAGTCCAGAGGTAGTTCAGCTGGAAGAGAACCTATCTTATGAGGAACAACCGGTCCAGATTCTTGACAACAGGGAGCAAGTGTTACGGAATAAGGTGATTCACCAGGTAATGGTTTTTTGGAAAAACCACAGGATTGAAGAGGAAACATGGGAATCTGAAAATGCAATGAGGGATAAGTACCCACATTTATTCGATAAGTAAATAAATTACGGGGATGCAATTTTCTAAAGGGGGGAAGGATGTAACATCCCATGTAAGTAATGAATAATAGATATTTTTATCTATGTCTAATAATGAATTAGATAGTGTTTTAGAGGCTTAATGTGAAAATAAATCCAATCTTAAGCATGGAATACACTAATATTCTTAAAAGATTATTTTACTGCCTTTTGATGGCAAACCCTTTTTTTTAAATCAATTTTTTTGAAAATTTTATAATCTATATTTGTCAAAATAAACATATTCATTATGATTGGGACATTGAATTTTACATTGGATATTTTTTTGGTATTTTTTTGACAATGTTCATTTTTTATGAATAGTGAAAAATACTGCATTTTACATCAAAAATGATTTTTAATCTAATTTATTTATATGATTATATTATCTTTTGAATTAGTTTTAATGTTAAATTAGAATATATTTTTACCATTTTATCCAATGGTGGTCATTGGAATCAATTTCACTTTGAAATTAGAATTAAACTGGTGTCAATCTTTTGATACTTATTGTTTTATAAAAACACGCTATTTGCTCTGACAGCGAGAATTAATTATTAAATTAATTAATGTGACTTATATGTTTTGAATTTTTTAAAATAGACTTCATTTTTGAATTCAGAATATCAAATATAGCTTAAGGTGAATTTTTTGTAATTTTCTGAAAAACTTCAATTTTTGATGAATAGTGAAACCACAAAGTGGTACTTATAAAAACTGATTTTCCGTTTAAATGAAATTTTCCCATCATTGTGTTTTGAATTTCAAAAATCCGACATACATGGTTGTCATTAAGATGTAAAATGTGGTTCAATGAGATTAAAATAGTTTTTTAGTGAATAGTAACTTATTAAGTTTTTAATCGCGATTAGTGGTAATTAGTGTAGTTTAAGGTAAAAATAATGCTTTAATAAAATAAGATAAGCTTGAAACATGTCCTAACCTCATTTATTGTGTCATGGCCGACCAAGACAATCCATGGGTCAACTTGGGGACCCCATGGATCCACTTTGGTTGGAAAATGAAATAAATTATTTTTTATTTAATGTAAAAGTAAAAATGACACAAACATAATATGTTTTACAAAAACAATTTTTACGTGGGGTTATAAAGATAAGATTTTTTATTATAAATAGTAATTTAAAAGATAAAAAGATTTCCTACATCATAGTATTTTTTTTGTAATTTTTAGACTTTAAATAAATTAAATTATTTATGGCATAATAATGATGCAGCGATGACATCATTATTTGACGATTTAATTGAAATGAAAAGATAATATAAAATCAATGAACTAAACATGTCCAAAAATTATTGGATGGGTGGATTTCGAACCCTTATCACCTTATCCACGAATTATATCAATGTGGGACCTTTTAAAACCGAAACACATTTTCAAATAAAGTGATATTTCTTTACTTTCCAAAAGTGCCCCTCCTCTCCTCTTATAAAAGGCCCCCACCTCTACCTCATTTCACACACTCCTAAAGCCTTTGGCTAGGCCAACCCCTGCCCATTTACTCTCTCCACATCCCTCTCCTCATCCTAGAGGATTCCCTTTGGGAATAATCCTTTCAAAGGAATACTTTAGTCTCAAATCAAAAGGAGTTACACTTTTAAAGGTAATTCATTCTCTCATGTTCATTTGTTTTATTTTGCTTCTCCAACCCCCTAAACTCTTTTTATTTACTTCTTTTGTAACAACACCAGTATCTTCAATATACTAGGATGTTGTTATAAGATTTATTTGAGCTACACTCCAACACAACTACATCAAATGGTTAAAAAACATACGGTTTTCGTGGATGGCGAAATTCTGCCTCCTGAAACGATGATTGTTCAATACTCATTTAACACCTTCAAAGGTGGCCATTATGATGTCACTATTTTTATATATGATATATAATATTTTTATTATTTCCTTAAGCTTATTTTTTTCATTTTGGGCATACCTTTATGGTTTCCATTATGGGTAAACACGATAACTTCATTTTAGGAAGTGCGGACTACCGCCCCCTGAAAGTGATTTCATTCGTTAATACCATATGTGGGATGTGTAAAGGATAAAGTTAATGATATTATATATGTTATTATACTGTAATTATAATATACTCTTATATGATTATGATTCCATTCCAGAAAATGTGAAATAGAAATGGAAGTAGCGTTCATGCGTACGTACGGCTTACCATCTCTATGAACGGTGCATTTCATTTCATACCTCTAAATGTGATGTAATATTATAAATACTTGTATATGATGAATATATATGATATATATGTTATACAAATCATTAATATCATTCTGGATATAATGAACCCTTGACCAAATTAACAACATGTGAGTGTAAGAAGTCTATTTTTGACTTAAAGACCAAATACTGACAAAATGAACATTATTAACTTAAATGATTACATGATGTTCATAACATGGTATAAAAGGAATAATGAACTTGAAAAAGGTTCATAACCAAGTATAGATTAACTCAAGTTTATTATTCAGGAGATTAAAGAACGGTCGGGTCAGGTCGGATACGAGGTATGGGACTTCGTCTCAATCTCCTTTCATTGAGGCATATTTTATTTTATACACAAATTTCATTTATACGGTGTATAAACCCCTTTGACTTTTACGTTTATTCAAAAGGAATCTTCTTTATACGAAGAATTTACTAAACGACAAAAGGTAATGTTTTTGTCGTACGTATGCGGCGACAACGACTTCTCTGCCGTCGTGACTGTTATTTGAGTTTCGGCTTCCTCTACAAGCCATACCTTCTTTTTAAAAGAAAAATAAATACCATGTTTTACTTTTCTTTTATTTTGGTATTGAAAATGGTTTTCATAATATTTTTATATCAATGTTATGTATTGATATCTTGTGATTGAAAGGTGGAAATTTTATGATTCCTTTATGCATGTTTTATGCGATACGATTATGTTGAGGTTCTTGGGAATTATTATGAAGACAGGTGATTCCGTGATAAAATAAGGGAGGGTGAGCCCGATATAGCTCTCTAATGCATTGGGTAACACGAAGGAGTGAAATGTTAAGGTTTCTCTGAAGAGATTTAGGGAATATACTGTGATGGGTATTCCAAACGTAACCAAGAGGGTTACTCCCTACGTAAGAATGTTATGAATGCCTCAAGTTACCTTTATGTCTTATGATTTCTATGATTTATTCCTGATTTTATGAGGTATGTTAAAGTTCCTATGTTTAATGTGTAAAGTATGATTTCATTCTTATGTATATATGAACTCATGTTTCCTTCCCATGTTTTTATAACCCATACCGAGCTTTTTATGCTCATCCCAAGTTTTTTTGAAATGTTTTTCACAAGTCAAGGGAAAGGTACATGATATGATGATCGTGTCAAGGAAGTGTCAATAAATAATCCATGTTTTATTTCAAATGTTTTTCCATTGATGGGAATGAAGAATACTATCTTTATGTAACTACATTGTTTATATGTGGAATGTAATGCAAGTTTTATGATCTAATTCTCTAAAACACTAAACCCGAAAAGATCATCAATGTGTAATCTTCTAATAACTCATGATTAAGTAAGGTTTAACGCTGGGGCATTGTACTGACATCACTAATACACTTCCCGTATAACAATGTTTCACTTTATCCTCCCCACCCTCCGGCTTGAATTTTCCCTCCCCCCCCCTCAGCATTATCCCAAGGTGAATACTCATCATCTCTCACTATTCCTCCTCTCACACTTCCGCCACTCAAAATTATTCCTCCACCATCAGCTCTGGAATAGCCTACACACCTCCCCACCAACTCATCTCTGACGTGCCTCTAACGCCTCCTTCAAAACACTACATAGGCACTACGAAGAAACCTCCCTGCAAACTCAGCTCTGACCCCTCCCTACAGACACTACTCCAATGCTTCCTACCCACCTCCTTGCAGACACGACCTCCCCATCTCACTAACTATATGGCCCCGGCATTAAACCTTACTTAATATCGAATTAAATGAATAATTCACATTGAGGATCTTTTCAGGTTTAGAGATTTATAGAATTAGAACATAACTATTACATCTCAAAATATTACAAAGTAGACACCTCTACTAAGTTTCCATAATAAAAAAACTCTTAAAAATAAACATGACTAGTTCCATGTTTTATATAGCATGGCATTCCCTTGATCCCATCCTTTACCTTAATCCACTTTAAGTCCTATGAAAAACAATTCGAAAAACTTGGGGTGAGCATAAAAAACTCAGTAAGGGATACACAAAGAATGAAACTGTTACTTTTTCAAACATCAAGTAAACCATGTACAGTCTATCAAAGTAATACCTTCACCATCATGAAGTAGTAAAAACTCTTCACTGAATAAAGTATCATTACTTACCTTTTTGTAACCAAAGGATTACCATAAAACCCATATAAAGAACACATAACATATATAAAGGTAACTTGGGACATAAACATACTTAAGTGGAATAACCATACGGTCGACTTCCACACATATCACTTAATGGAATAGCCATACGGGCAATTTCCATACATACTTAATGGAATATCCATATGGCCGACTTCCATACCCAATGTATTGGAGGTTATAACGTAACCACCCGTCATGGTATTCACGGCACCACCCGTCATATGGTTTATCACGTAACCACCCGTCAAATGTCCAAGTACCAATATAAAATCATAAAACATCAAACCAATATAAAGGAATGATAACATTTCCACATTTCAATCAATATATATCATAATATAAAAATTTATCAAAACCATTTTCAATACCAAAATACATAAATGAGTATATGGTATTTATTTTATTTAAAAAACATTATGGCTTGTTGAGGAAGCCAAAGACCAAATAATACTCACGGCGGTGGAAAAAGTCGTTTTCACCGCGTACGTAAAAAAACATTCCTTTTTGTTGTTTAGTAAAACTCTTCAAAGAAAAATATTCCTTTTGTATAAAAGTTAAAGTCAAAGGTGTTTATACACCGTATAAAAGAAAGTTGTGTATAAAACGAAATATGCCTCAATGAAAGGAGATTGAGACGAAGTCCCTTACCTCGTATCCGACTTGACCCGGTCGTTCTTTAATCTCCTGAATAATAAACTTGAGTTAATTTGTACTTGTTTAAGAACCTTTTTCAAATTAATTATTCCTTTTATATCACTTATTTACATGTCATGAACACTATGTAATTATTTAAGTTAATAATGGTCGTTTTAACAATCATTGGTACTTGAGTCAAAATAAACCATTTATAATCACAAGTTGTTCATGTATCCATTATATCCAGAATTATATTCATGATGTATATATCATATATATCATATATATATATAGTATATACGTGAATTTATAATATTACATATTCATTTAGAGGTAAGAAATGAAATGCACCGTTCATGGAGACGGTAAGCCGTACGTACGCATGAACGCTACTTTCATTTCTATTTCATATTTTATAGAATTGAATCATAATTATATAAAGGTATATTTTAATTCCAGTATAATATAATATATAATATCATAGTTCCATCCTTTATATGTCCCACATATGGTATTTAACGAATCAAATCACTTTGAGGGGGCGGTAGTCCGCACTTCCTTAAATGAAGATATCGCGTTTACCCATAATGGAAACCATAAAGGTATTCCCAAAATAAAAAAAACAGAAGATTAAGGAAAACATAAAAATATTATATATCATATATAAAAATAGTGACATCATAATGTCCACCTTTGAAGGTGTTAAATGAGTATTGAACAATCATCGTTTTGGGAGGCAGAATTTCGCCATCCACGGAAACCGTATGTTCTTTAACCATTTGATGTAGTTGTGTGAGAGTGTAGCTCGAATAAATCTTATAACAACATCCTAGTATATTGAATATACTGGTGTTGTTACAAAATATGTAAATAAAAAGAGTTTAGGGGTTGGAGAAGAAAAATAAAACAAATGAACATGAGAGAATGAATTACCTTTAAAAGTGTAACTCCTTTTTATTTCAGCCTAAAGGCTTCGTTTGAAAGGATTATGCCCAAAGGGAATCCTCTAAGATTAGGAGAGGGATGTGGAGAGAGTAAATGGGCAGGGTTTGGCCGAGCCAAAGGCTTGAGGAGTGTGTGAAATGAGGTAGAGGTGGGGGCATTTTATAAGAGGAGAGGAGGGGCACTTTTGGAAAGTAAAGAAATATTACATTATTTGAAAATGTGTTTCGGTTTTAAAAAGACCCACATTGATATAATTAGTCGATAAGGTGATAAGGCTTAGAAATCCTCCCATCCAATAAGTTTTGGACATGTGTAGTTCCTAGATTTTACATTATCTTTCCATTTTATTTAAATCATCAAATAATGATGTCATCGCTGCATCATTATTATGTCATAAATAATTTAATTTATATAATGTCTAAAAATTAAAAAAAAAGAATATGATGTAGGAAATCGTTTTATCTTTCCAATGGCTATTTATAATCAAAAATATGACTTGTATAACCCCATTTAAAAATTGTTTTAGTAAAACAATTTATGTTAGTGTCAATTTCACCTTTATTTAAAAAAAGGCATTAAAGTCATTATCTCACCCAAGTGGCTCCATTGGGTCCCTTAAATCGACCCATGGGTTGTCTTGATCGGTCATGACTCACCCAATAGGTGTAGGACAAGTGTCATTGTGTTTTCACATTTTTATAATATCATTTTTACCTTAAATTACACTAATTACCTCTAATCGCGATTAATGAAAAAAAGTTACTATTCACCAAAAAATTATTTTCATCCCATTGAACCACATTTTACATACTAATGAAAACCATGAATGTTGAATTTTCAAAATTCAATACACATTAGTGGTAAACTTTCATTTAACTGAAAAATCAGTTTTTATAAGTACCACTTAGTGATTTCACTATTCATCAAAAATTGAAGTTTTTCAGAAAATTACCAAAAATTCACCCTAAGCAATATTTGATATTCCGAATTCAAAAATGAAGTCTATTTTACAAAATTCAAAACATATAAGTCAAATTAATTAATTTAATAATTAATTCCCGCTGTCATGACAAATAGCGTGATTTTGTGAAACAATAAGTATCAAAAGATTGACACTAGTTTAAGTCTAATTTTAAAGTGAAATTAATTCCAACAAACACTATTGGATTTAATGGTAAAAATATTTTCTAATTTCAATTTAAAACCAATTCAAAAGATAATCTAATCATATTAAAAATTAGATGAAAAAGAGGTTTTGAATTAAAATACAACAATATTCACTATTCATTTAAAAAAATGAACTTTATCATAACGATACCAAAAATTTACACAAAGTAAATTTTGATGTCCCGATTCAAAAGAAGAGTTATATTTGGTCCAAAATAATGTATAAGAGTGATCAAAACTATATTTAATAATGGTTCGCCATCAAAAGGTGATAAGTGAACCCTTAGTGAAAATTAATGTATAAATGCCTAAAATTGAATTCTTTCCGTATTTTAAGCCTTTATCTTTTTTGGATAAATATAAAAACACTTAAAAACATATATAATCATATTTTAGTTATTCCTATCCATTCCCGCCAGTACAATGGCTACGTGTAAACTAACATTTAAAATAATATTATTTTATTACTAGTGTGCAACGTAAGTTTTCAAAGAAACTCATCGTTGCGTATCGAGTATGCTATCGAAAGTAGAAACCCCTTTTAATTAAAATTCATATTTAATTCATAAATATTACTATATTTGAAAATTATTTATTCTTTATTTACCTGGGATGTTACATCCTTCCCTCCTTTTCGAAATTGCGTCCTCACAATTTTATTCACTTATCAAAATAAGGGGGGTATTTATCCCTCATAGAATTTTCAGATTCCCACATCGCCTCTTCAATCACATGGTTTTTCCAGAAAAAATTTACCTGATGAATCACCTTATTCTGTAATACTTGCTCCCAGTGGTCAAGAATCTGGACTAGTTGTTCTTCATAAGATAGGTTCTCTTTCAGCTGAACTACCTCTGGACTCAAAACATGAGATGGATCTGGCATATACTTCCTCAACATTGAATCATGAAAAACATTGTGTACCTGAGATAAACTTAGAGGTAAAGCCACTCGGTAAGCAACTGATCCAACTTTCTCCAGAATTTCATATGGTCCAATGAACCTTGGACTCAGCTTTCCTTTCTTACCAAATCTCATCACATTTTTCCATGGATAAACCTTGAGAAAAACATGATCACCTACCTCTAAAGATAGATCCTTCCTCCAGTTATTCGCATAACTCTTATGCCTTCTCTGAGCTGTTCTCATGTGTTTCTGAATCAACTGAACCTTTTCTGCCATCTCTTCTACCAATTATGGCCCCATCAACTTCCTTTCACCCACTTCATCCCAAAATGCTGGAGTTCGACACTGCTTCCCATATAATGCATCAAATGGTGCCATCTGTATACTGAATAAAAACTGTTATTATAGGAAAACTCAACCAAAGAAAGATGTTCGTCCCAACTTCCCTGATAATCCATCGAACAAGCTCGTATCATATACTCCAATGTCTGAATTGTTCGTTCTAACTGCCAATCTGTTTGAGGATGAAAAGCTGTACTAAAATTTAATTCAGTACCCAAAGACTTCTGAAGGCCTTTCCAAAAGTTAGAAGTAAACCTGGGATCATGATCCGATACAATGGAGAGAGGAACTCCATGTAACCTGACTATATCTTTAAGATACAAACGGGAATGTTGATCAAGAGAGAAAGTATCTTGTATAGCAAGGAAATGAGCAAATTTGGTCAAGCGATCAACAATAACCCAGATTGCTTTATTACCTCGAGATGTCCTCGGTAATCCCACAACAAAGTCCATGGATATGTTTTCCCATTTCCAATCTGGCACTGGTAAAGGATGAATCATCCCGTTAGGTAACTCCCGCTCTAATTTAACCTGCTGACAAGTCAAACACTTCACAGTAAAATCAGCAATATCTCTTTTCATTCCATCCCACCAGTAATACTCCCGCAGATCTCTGTATATCTTAGTACTGCCAGGATAAACTGAAAATGGAGAACTATGAGCCTCACATAACAACTCATTCTTCAACTGTGAAACACAAGGCACATATAATCTCTTCCCAAACCTCAAAACACAATCATTATCAATGTTGAATTCAGGAAACTTACTTTTTTGAACCAGCTCTACCTTTATCTGCAACTCGATGTCTTTCTTCTGTGCTTTCTTGATTTTTTCTGATAGAGAAGATTTCACTGATACATGAAACAAAACAGAAGTACTTCCTTCACCAACAACTTCTATGCCAAAGTTCATCAAATCCTTAACCAAAGGATCACGTTCCAAACACAACATTGCTAATGAAGCATTATTTTTTAGACTAAAAGCATCAGCCACTTTATATGCTTTTCCTGGATGGTAATGAATTGTACAATCATAATCCATGATTAATTCTAGCCATCTCCTCTGTCTCATGTTTAACTCTTTCTGAGTGAATATATACTTTAATCTCTTGTGATCAATTTATATTTCACACTTTACTCCATACAAATGATGCCTCCAAATTTTTAAATCAAATACAACAGCAGCTAATTCCAAATAATGTGTAGGGTAATTTACCTCATGAGTTTTCAACTGACGTGAAGCATAAGCAATTACCCGATCATTCTGCATTAGGACACAGCCAAGTCCCTTCAACGAAGCATCACTGTATATAACAAACTCACCATTCCTGGAAGGAAGTGCCAAAACTACAGCATTCACCAATCTTCTGTTCAACTCCTGAAAACAATCATCACATTCTTTTGTCCAGATGAACATTACACCCTTACGAGTTAGCTTAGTCATTGGACTAGATAACCGTGAAAAAGTTTCAAAAAACCTTCGGTAGTAACCTTCCAAACCAAGAAAAATACGGATCTCGGTTACATTTGTGGGTCTCAGCCATTCTTCAACAACTTTTGTTTTAGTAGGATCAACAGTTATGCCATCTCTTGAAATAATGTGACCCAGGAAAGAAATTTGTTGTAACCAAAACTCACACTTGCTGAATTTTCCATACAGTTTATTTTCTTTTAAGGTTTGCAAGATAACCCTTAAATGTCTATCATGATCCTATTTACTTTTAGAAAACACCAAAATATCATCAATGAAAATAACCACAAACTTATCCAAGAACTCATGGAAAATTATATTCATAAGGTCCATGAATACAGCAGGTGCATTGGTTAACCCAAAAGGCATGACTACAAATTCATTATGGCCATATCTAGTACGGAACACAGTCTTCAGAACATCTGCTTCTTTTACATTCAACTGATGGTACCCCGACCTCAAGTCAATCGTTGAAAAATACTGAGCCCCCTGGATCTGATCAAACAAATAATCGATATGAGGCAAAGGATACTTGTTCTTAATGGTAATATTATTCAAGGCTCTATAATCAATGAAAAGTCTCATTGATCCATCTTTCTTTTTAACAAACAAGACAGGAGCACCCCATGGTGATGTTCTAGGTCGAATAAAACCTTTATCTAATAACTCCTGCAATTGTTTCTTTAACACTAAAAGTTCAACATGAGCCATTCGATAAGGGGGTTTTGTAATTGGATTAGAATCAGGAACTAAGTCAACAGTAAATTAAACTTCCCGATCATGAATAATACCAGGCAACTCATCAGGAAAAACATCAAGATACTCATTTACCACTAGCATATCATTAATCTGAAAAGTTCCTTTATTTTTAACAATATGTGCAAGGTAACATTCATTTCCATCTTTTACTAGTTTCTCAGCTTCCTAATATGTTATCAAAATCAAGGGTTCATTCTTGCACCCAAACAGAAAATCTTTCTGAAAAGAAACCATTTTAGCTCTGCAGTCAATCTTATCATGATAAACAGAAAGCCAATCCATGCCCAAAACAACATCAAACTCTACTAGAGGCAAAACAATAAGGTTTGCTGGTAGATTCTTTCCACACACAAGGATAGGAAGGTTCTTATAATTCCTTTTTGTCTCAACGTTCCCTCCGGGTGTTTTTACCATAAGTTCAGGGTTCATATCTTGAGATGGAATTTCAAATTTACTAGAAAACTTCTCAGAAATGAATGAGTGTGTAGACCCTGAATCAAACAACACATTGGCATAATCTGAACAAACAAACAGTGTACCTGATACAACTTCATTTGATGGCCCAACATCTGCTGAAGTTGTTGCAAAGGATTTCACCACCCCTTTCTGCTTGTAGTCTGGCTGCATTCCACCAGTTGAGTTCTTCGTTGGACACTCGTTTGCATAATGACCCATTTCATTACACTTAAAACATCTTACCGTTGGCTTTTCACTACCTGCTTTATCATCTTCCTTACAGTTACGAGCAATATGACCAGACTTACCACACCGAAAGCACTTACCAGACTTGGATAAACATTCTCCAGGATGCATTTTACCACACTTCTCATAGGATGGATATTTGGTTTTCTTACCTCCTTTCTTCTTTCATGAATTCTTCCCCTTTGCCTGCCAACTAGACCTCTTATTCTGTTGTTTTTCATAGAACACCTGATCATCGAAAAACTCCATTTCCACCTTCTCCGCACATCGAACAAGTTTTTCATAACTTTTGAACTCACAGGAAGCTAAATCCCTTCGATACATTGGCTTTAACCCTGAGTAAAAACGGTTTATTTTACTATCAAGATCTCGTATGAAGTTCGGAGCATACCTTGCCAATCGAGTGAACTTTTCTTCATAAGCAGCCACTGAATCATCCCCATGCCTCAATTTTAGGAACTGTTTTTCCATCCTAAGAAGAACCACCTTAGGAAAATATTTCTCAAGAAACATACCTCTGAATTCGTCCTAGTGAAGATCCTAAATCTCATCACTATCCATGATATTTTTCACCATCGACCACCACTGATCAGCTTCACCTTCAAAACGGTAAACAACAAGACTAACCTTTTGATGTTCTGAACACCCCATGACATCAAAAATCTTCTCCAGTGCTTTAATCCATCCTTCAGCTTGCACAGGGTCAGATGATCCTCTGAATGATGGGGGATGTTACCTCATGAAATGTTCCACTACTGACATGTATCTCTGTGGTTGATCTGGCTGATCTCGTGCATGGATACCACCACCATTTATAACCTGAGTCAACTGTGCCATCACTGCAACAAACTGTTCAGTTCCGATTCCGACCGTCTCAGGTTGCTGATTTGGAAGGTTTTCTACCTCCGGATGTCTTCCCAACATAGCTGCTTTGTTTCCTCTACGGAAAACCATTCTGAACACAGAAATATCTTAGGCGAAGCAACATGGTAATCTGTAAATGCTATATCATTTCAATCATATCATAAATTAACTTATAACTTAACAATCTTATAACTCCTAAAGTTGTCTAAACCGACCTATGATACCAACTATAATGCCCCGACCTTAAACCTTACTTAATATCGAATTAAATGAATAATTCACATTGAGGATCTTTTCAGGTTTAGTGTTTTAGAGAATTAGAACATAACTATTACATCTCAAAAGATTACTACGTAGACACTTCTATTATGTTTCCATAATAAAAAAACACTTAAAAAGAAACATGTCTAGTTCCATGTTTTATATAGAATGGCATTCCCTTGATCCCATCCTTGACCTTAATCCACTTTATGTCCTGCGAAAAACATTTCGAAAAACATGGGGTGAGCATAAGAAGCTCAGTAAGGGATACACAAAGAATGAAAACTGTTACTTTTTCAAACATCAAGTAAACCATGTATACTCTATCAAAGTGATACCTTCACCATCATGAAGTAGTAAAAACTCTTCACTGAATAAAGTATCATTACTTACATTTTTGTAACCAAAGGATTACCATAAAACCCATATAAAGAACACATAACATATATAAAGGTAACTTGGGACATAAACATACTTAAGTGGAATAACCATACGGTCGACTTCCACACATATCACTTAATGGAATAGCCATACGGCGAATTTCCATAAATACTTAATGGAATAGCCATACGGCCGACTTCTATACCCAATGCATTGGAGGTTATAACGTAACCACCCATCCTGGTATTCACGGCACCACCCGTCATATGGTTTATCACCTAACAACCCGTCAAATGTCCACGTACCAATATAAAATCACAAATCATAAAACCAATATAAAGGAATGATAACATTTCCACATTTCAATCAAAATATATCATAATAGAATCATTTATCAAAACCATTTTAAATACCAAAATACATAAAAGAGTATATGGTAGTTATTTTATTTAAAAAACATTATGGCTTTTTGAGGAAGCCAAAGACCAAATAATACTCACTGCGGCAGAAAAGGTCGTTGTCACCGCGTACGTAAAAAAACATTCCTTTTTGTTGTTTAGTGAAACGCTTCGAAGAAAAAGATTCCTTTTGTATAAAAGTTAAAGTCAATGGTGTTTATACACCGTATAAAAGGATGTTGTGTATAAAACTAAATATGCCTCAATGAAGGGAGATTGAGACGAAGTCCCTTACCTCGTATCTGACTTGACCCGGTGATTCTTTAATCTCCTGAATAATAATCTTGAGTTAATTTCTACTTGTTTGAGAACCTTTTTCAAGTTCATTATTCCATTTATATCACTTATTTCCATGTCATGAACACTATGTAATTATTTAAGTTAATAATGGTCGTTTTAAGGATCATTGGTACTTGATTCAAAATAAACCATTTATAATAACATGCTGTTCATGTATCCATTATATCCAGAATTATATTAATGATGTATATATCATATATATCATATATATCCATTATATACAGGCATTTATAATATTAAATAATCATTTAGAGGTAAGAAATTAAATGCACCGTTCATGGAGATGGTAACCCGTACGTACGCATGAACGCTACTTTCATTTCTATTTCATATTTTATAGAATGTAATCATAATGAAATAAAGGTATATTATAATTCCAGTATAATATCATATATAATATCATAGTTCCATCCTTTATACGTCCCACATATGGTATTTAACGAATCAAATCACTTTGAGGGGGCGGTAGTCTGCACTTCCTTAAATAAAGATATCGCGTTTACCCATAATGGAAACCATAATGGTATGCCCAAAATGAAAAAAAACAGAAGCTTAAGGAAAACATAAACATGTTATATATCATATATAAAAATAGTGACATCATAATGGCCACCTTTGAAGGTGTTAAATGAGTATTGAACAATCATCGTTTCGCGAGGCAGAATTTCGCCATCCATGGAAACCGTATGTTCTTTAACCATTTGATGTAGTTGTGTGAGAGTGTAGCTCGAATAAATCTTATAACAACATCCTAGTATATTGACGATACTGGTGTTGTTACAAAATAAGCAAATAAAAAGATTTTTTGGGTTGGAGAAGCAAAATAAAACAAATGAACATGAGAGAATGAATTGCCTTTAAAAGTGTAACTCCTTTTGATTTGAGCCTAAAGGCTTCCTTTGAAAGAATTCTGCCAAAAGGGAATCCTCTAGGATGAGGAGAGGTATGTGGAGAGAGTAAATGGGCAGGGGTTGGCCGAGCCAAAGGCTTAAGGAGTGTGTGAAATGAGGTAGAGGTGGGGGACTTTTATAAGAGGAGAGGAGGGGCACTTTTGAAACGTAAAGAAATATTACATTTTTTGAAAATGTGTTTCGGTTTTAAAAGGTCCCATAATGATATAATTCGTGGATAAGGTGATAAAGATTCTAAATCCTCCCATCCAATAAGTTTCAGACATGTGTAGTTCCTAGATTTTACATTATCTTTCCATTTTATTTAAATCGTCAAATAATGATGTCATCGCTGCATCATTATTATGTCATAAATAATTTAATTTATATAATGTCTAAAAATTATAAAAAAACTACTATGATGTATTAAATCTTTTTATCTTTCCAATTACTATTTATAATCAAAAATATGACTTGTATAACCCCATTTAAAAATTGTTTTAGTAAAACAATTTATTTTAGTGTCATTTTCACCTTTATTTAAAAAAAGGCATTAAAGTCATTATCTCACCCAAGTGGCTCCATGGGGTCCCCTAAATCGACACATGGTTGTCTTGGCTGTCCATGACTCTCCCAATAGTTGTAGGACAAGTTTCATGGTGTTTTCACATTTTTATAATATCATTTTTACCTTAAATTACACTAATTACCTCTAATCGCGATTGATGAAAAAAAGTTACTATTCACCAAAAAATTATTTTCATCCAATTGAACCACATTTTACTTACTAATGAGAACCATGTATGTCGGATTTTCAAAATTAAATACACATTAGTGGTAAAATTTCATTTAACTGAAAAATCAGTTTTTATAAGTACCACTTAGTGATTTCACTATTCATCAAAAATTAATGTTTTTCAGAAAATTACCAAAAATTCACCCTAAGATATATTTGATATTCCGAATTCAAAAATGAAGTCTATTTTAAAAAATTCAAAACATATAAGTCAAATTAATTAATTTAATAATTAATTCCCGCTGTCATGACAAATAGCATGTTTTTGTGAAACAATAAGTATCAAAAGATTGACGCTAGTTTAAGTCTGATTTCAAAGTGAAATTAATTCCAACGACCACTATTGGATTTAATGGTAAAAATATTTTATAATTTCACTTTAAAACCAATTAAAAAGATAATATAATCATATTAAAAATTATATTAAAAAGAGGTTTTGATTTAAAATACACCAATATTCACTATTTATTTAAAAAAATGAACTTTATCGGAACGATACCAAAAATTTACACAAAGTAAATTTTGATGTCCCGATTCTGAAGAAGAGTTATATTTGGTCCAAAATAATGTATAAGAGTGATCAAAACTATATTTAATGACGGTTCGCCATCAAAAGGTGATAAGTGAACCCTTAGTGAAAATGAGGGTATAAATGCCTAAAATTGAATTCCTTCCGTATTTTAAGCCTTTATCATTTATTGGATAACTATATAAAACATTTAAAAAACATATATAATCATATTTTAGTTATTCCTATCTATTCCTGCCAGTACAACGACTACGTGTAAACTCACATTTAAAATAATATTATTTTATTACTAGTGTGCAATGTAAGTTTTCAAAGAAACTCATCGTTGCGTATCGAGTACGCTATCGAAAGTAGAAACCCCTTTAAATTATAATTAATATTTAATTAGAAAATATTACTAAATATGAAAATTCTTTATTCTTTATTTACCTGGGATGTTACACTACCTATATATTTTTGACACCCCTGAGGCCCACCATGACCGTCCTCTGAAGTAACTCGCTACCGCTCAGTGCCACTCTAACACGACCACAACACCTTCTACGGTCCTCGTTCGATACAGGTACCCCACCACTACATGACCCTTCTCTTCTATCCTGGGCTCCTCACCTACATGATTTTCCACCTAAACTAGGATGTACCCTCACAATCCACTAATGTGATTACTCACTAACCACATTCATGGAAACTATTTAAATCTTCTCATTGGTTTATTGTTGGTATGTTATGGTTCATGTATATTTAGTAATGTTGTTGACTTGATTAATATGATCAATTATTCATTGATTGAATAAATCCCACATTGGAGTTGGGATCTTGTTAGTAATGACAATTTGTTTTGTTTAAAATATATAAATTTATTGTGGGTAGTATTTTGGTTACTAGAAAGAATGGTGTGGGGTATTTGATCCTCTACTCAGTTGGTTATACCCATTATTCATTGTTTCTCAATTCATGATGGATCCCTTGGTTTTTCAATTCACTAAACATGTGTGGGTTTTTTAAAAATTGAAATTATGATTTATATATTTATAAGAGTCATATATTTTGTAATGTTTGTTTTTTATAAATATTTTTGTGCAATTACCATTTTTATTTAAATTTTTCAATTAATTATTTTTATGTTTTCTAAATTTTTTGGTTAAATTATAATAGGGATGTGGGATGGATCTTTAGATGGGAACTATAGTGTCTATCCTACAGTCCAACCCGGTCCCCTATCACATGAATGGAAATCATTTACCAATAAGTGAACATTTAAACTTGAAAATGAAGAGATTAATCTATACTGTGATGTAGAAAGACATAATAATTAAATTATGCATCATACATAACATACACTGATTATGTAACACTAACAATGTTGGTGTTATTTCTCAAGAAAAATATTTGGGCATTCATAATCATATTCCAAAAGAGATCGATTATGGGAAATGATATTTCATTCAAGATTAAGAGCACACAATTTGATATTTGTGGGTAGTATATAAATATATAATTTGAAATGATCTATATGTGGAATAAAATATTGTTTTATAATACTGTACTATAAAATATTGAACATAATGAAGTATAAGAGTGTTTTAACTATACATCAGTTGAAAAATAATGGTTTTTGAAAATTTACATGTGATTACTTAAGGTGATTTGGGATAAAGTATTAATGGCACAATGTAGACAATAAATTGGAGTCTTTCTTCCCTATTAGGGTAGGAACATTCAAAAGCCAATTATTCCAAAAGTATGGCTTAATTCACCCATCTAAAATAATTATGTGCACTCACCTATATCCATGTCGATTCCAATTAATAAGAAAATATTTATTCTAATTCATTAGTATGTTACTTTGTGGGATATGAAGATGAAGATATTGGTTTTAAACAGTGGAAAAACCCCATTATAAGGAGGTAAGAAGTCAAAATATGATGAACAATAAAGAGATAATGTTAAAAGATCAAAAATTATATGGGGATTCATATTATATAAAAGTATAATCAAATACTATAGTTCAAATGAATGGATGTCCAGACATTTCAGATGTTATAGAGTGTCATGTAAGAATTATAGTACCAGAAACACTAAACATTACAGAAGATTTTCCTAATAGTGTCCATGTTTGGATAATTTCTCTAAGTCATAATGTACTAGAATTATCAATGACTATTGAATCATGAAAAAAGTTTCATTCGATAAAACAATGTTATTTGTAATACTAGAAAGAGGATAGAAATATGGAAAACTACTCAGATCCACCAAAGAGTGTTTCCAAGTGTATAGGCATGTTTGTGATATGAACCAAATTATTTTAATGGTTGATAGGGATTTGTATATACAAAAAATGGATATTAGTCTAATTGAATTGAAATTTTGGAAGCTGAACATGAGGGATGATATTGTTTCCCTCAATGTGTTTCAAAACAATGGAGATGACAGAGTGGTCAACTTGGAAAAATCATTAAAAAATGGGTGTATTAGTTAAAGTAATAAGTGTATAAAAATTGGAGGTGAAAATCAATTCTCGTTGTAAATGGGTTTTATAAATGAAAATCTTTGGATTCCTCAAATATATTTTCACCATTAGTTATAAATATGACTATTCATAAGGTATTGGTGATCATTTGGCAACAATATTTACATTTGGATTAGTTTTATGTGAATAAAATTTTCTTCCATAGGGACATAGAAGCTAATGTATACATAGATAATGTGGTTTGAATCAGGGATAATAAAAACTAAGATCTTATGTTCATTATTGACTAAATCATTTATGGGTTAAATTAGTTTCCAATTAATTGTAATCTTATGTTTAAAAACTATATGATTATGTGGACATTCATCTAAATAACTGATAAAAATTTTTTTTATCAGAAGGTGTTTGAAGAATGGACTATCACAATTATACATAAATATATTTATGAAGTGTTGAGTATAAGTTTAGTGAATAAATAAATTAATTAAATGATGGGTTAATTTTGTAGGATCCTCGAGATAAAGGATATGGTGTAGTGAAAAGGATTTGAGGTATGAGGAATGGGAGAGAATTATGGGATGGTACATTATCCTAGAGCTAGATGTATTATGTCATGTAAGAGGTGGATCACTTCAACATAAGAGCGGAGAAAATCAATACCCATACCACTAGTTATAAAATTCAGTATATGAATGGAAAAGTAATAGAAAATGAGAGATGAGTTAGAGTAAATGAAAATTATTCCATAAAAAACAATTATAAGAATTATGTACACAATGGTTTGTACGCATCTTGACATTATGAATGAAATGAGACTTGTTAGTAAATAAATGTTTAATGATAGATTATAATATTAAGAGGATGTGAATTGTATTATCTAATAATTAAAATGTTCTGAAATAATAACAATTTACATCATAATAGACGACTAAATACTTGGGTTTTATGGCATTGAAACTGATCGGCATGAAGAAAATTAAAAAAAAATTACTATACATGCTTTTTGTTTTATAGGAATTCTATTTATATGGGTATAAAAATAGTAATCAGTTGTTTCAATATTAACAATTGAATTATATTATTCCATAATGATGGATGTTGGGAAGGATCTAATATGGAATTAGTGGGTGGATGTTCTCAAAAGAATGAAAGATGATTAGATTCTATTCCTTCTATCAAAAAGATATATTAATTTAGAAAAAATACGTTGTTTCATCTTAGTAGAAATCATATTCATCATTATCATCACATCATTATTATGTTTTAAGAGGAAAAACTATTGGATATATGGAATATAGAAGAGACTTAATGTTGAGTTGACTTGTTAACAAAGGTCATAAATAGGATGCACTGAGGCGGTTTTCCTTTATTGGGTTAGGATAATCTGAAGGCATATTGGGGAACCATACTATCTCAAATCGAATATTCAAGAGTGGAAGGAAGCCCATGAAATATTATAAATGGCATACTGGGGAAGATTTGAGAATGGTTCTCAACTGGTAGATTATAAGGATTTCCTATAAAAACGATTTTCTAAAATAATTTTCAATAAGATGGAGGAACATATGGAATATAATATTCAATGGTTTGGATAATGATGGTTGATTTGTTGTGACCATGGTCTAAAATTTCCGAAAATTTTGAAACTAAAAGTCATTCCTACTTATAGAAAGAGTGATCCTATCAAATGAAATAACCATATGATAGTGGTTTTATAATATAGTTAGAGGATATTCATTGATGGTATACATAAATTTTTCTAATGTTTTTTACCCTTATCCATTTCCCATAAAGTTAATTCAATTTTTGGAAAATAAAAAATGATCAATTATCATATTTTGAAATCAAAGTTTTTGAAAATGATGATACCTATTCACCAGAATGTCCCTCGAATGCATCATTTTCCAAATAAAGTTATTGGGAGAATATTTATATAAATGACCTAAGAAAAAACAATTCATATAATATTAAATCTTTCCCTTTTTTCTAAAAATTATTTTCATAAAAATGATCATATACTTCCATTATTTTCATAAGATTTTATTTTGAAGTCCATTAAAACATCAACCTATTTTATAATAATGTTTTCTTTCATTCCCCGTGATTATTACACCTTATTTTCACAAATTTCATTCTATTATTGTTTACATATATAGATCAACCATTCATAAAAATATTTTCCATCACAAAAATATTTTCCTCCATGAAATTTTTTCATTTTTGAAAATATTTTTTCTTCATGAAATGATTTTCTTTTTGAAAAAATTTAATTTGAGAAATATTTCATTTGACAAATTTATTCCATTGATATGAAATATAGTTTTACTCTAATTTTTTTCAGAGAACCTATCCACTTAATATAAACTTTCACGTCCATCACATATCCATGTCCTAACACTTTTACAAAATATCTCACTATAAATGTATTATGATTCACCCATTCTGAAATCTTTTCAACTTTAAATGATTACAAACATGATCCAAATACTCTGAAAACAAACATGATGAGTTTCAGATAAAATAGTTATCAAAATTTTTTGAATTGAATGTTATGATGTAACATGATTAGTTAGATTTGACTTATTATGTTATGATTATTTGAAGGGAATGAATCCTGATATTTTCTTCTAGTTTTTTGATAATTTTAATATTTGAGGGTATATTCTATGTTGTTTTTTATAATTATAGAACCCATAATACTTATTTATTATCATCATGAGGAAGATTTAAATACTATGTGTTCTGGTGATGGAAATATAGAATGAAAATACGATCATGTTCCCTTAATGGGTGAGTAAAATACTGGAGTAGAGAAAAATTTCAGAAAGAGTCTTCTAAATCATTTTCAAAATATAGTATGGTGACTAGATTAGGAATTAGAAATGATCCTGGATATATCATTAAATTTTCAAATTAGCATTGTGTGATTTTTAAGTAAGATGTTAGGCTTTATAGAGGATAAGAATGGACAGAGGGGGTGAATAGAATCTTTTATCTGATTGTTTCTCAAGAATATAAGAGATATAATATTTATATCATTTTACATTATAGACCATATTCACACTCGAGGGATATCATATTCCATGTAAAGAAGACTGAGGTGGTGTCATGGTAAACTTTTTTGGTGTGCTTTTTCAAGAATTTCATCCAACAGACATCCAAGATATTTAGGGTTCTGAGGATCATGGAATTGAAGTTAGGAATATGTATATTCCTGATTACACATATATGTTTAGGGTATTTATCCCCAATTATCCAATCATGGGATGTAATTATACTTCTAATTCCCTTTAATTCATGTATGGGATGATGGTAGAGATTTTATCAATGATTTTCTTTTTTATTACCCACTTTTATGATAGTAGTAGTTAGGGATCTTATTCTAGTGAATTATTTTATGGAATATAAGAGGGATTAAGTGGGATATGGTTGATAAAGTATAGATAATAAGAGTAAATGTAACAAAATCATAGAGTTAGTGAGGGGTTAGAAACTTAGTATGAGATTTTTTATTCTCCTCCATCCAGCTGAACAAATTCATTGGATTACTCTCAATGTGGCTGAAGAAGCTATAACTAGCCTATTTTCCATAATAGGATGAAAAGGTGTCAGAAGTAGAAAAAATGTTTTATTCAATGTTTATTGGATTAGTTTATTACACTAATATTTGATCTTAATAAAATTTGGTTGATTCACTACTTAAATAAATATTTTTAGATCATCCTATCTATAACCAATATCATTTATGATTTTATAGTGAATATGTTTATGGTTTTTATTGTTCAAACTCTATTTCATATGTCTATTCTCATGCGAGGAAATGAAATAGTGTATCATTTATAATTTGATAGTGAATATGATTATGGTTATTATTAATCATATTCTTATGCTAACAATTGGGTTTATAAAAATACTAAAATACATATATAATTTAAAATATTAGAATATAGATATCCTGAAAAGTATAGATTCTTTAGATTATACTTATATAAACTGAATTACCTAAATACTGAAAGAAAGAAATAATTTTCAACCATAAATTCCAAATTATTATTGTGTTTATTATGTATATATATACACTATTATTCATATAACTTTTTTAAATTACAGTGATTATCATCAGTGGAGTTATCATAAAAACATTTGGAAAACATCTTGGCTGTATTGGGTTCATATTTATACATTTTTTATCTTCACAATGTATAAACGTTTCATACATTCCAAATTAAGGTTTTCATTATTTATTTGTATTTTAATCATACAAATTTGAATTATAAAAACATTTATAACTCTTTTTACAACATTGATTACAATTTCAACTGATAGCCATCATGTTTTCAAAATACAAGAGGCTATACTTCTCAGAACATTATCCTAAATATAAAAATAATTGAAAAAGTTATGATTATCCTCTATTTATAATTTTTTAGTATGAAAGAAAAAAATAATTTTTAATATTTTTCTGGACATGCAACAATCAATGTGTGTTTCCAAAAGATTATTACGTTTCTAGAACAAGATGAAATATGATAAATTTTTTAGAACATATTTCTGAATATAACAACTATTGAAAAAGGTATTATTCTCCTCTCTTATTATTTAATATTAAATTTACGAATTATTAATGAAAAATTTATTTTTATATAAATCATTGATATTAATATTGTATAATATGTTTTTTTGCTTCTATAAAACTCTATTCTCTCCTTCTAAAATATTAAATATCATGTTTAGGGGAAGTGTTCTGTGTGGAGGGTTTTTTCAGGAGGGGGGTTGTTAGGGGAGGTCTTTATATGGAGGGGGTGTGTAGGGTGTGGGGTTTACCTAATGAGCGGGGTGTTTATGCGGTGTTGAAGAGGGAATTATAGTGGGAAAGGGGGCTGTAATGGGGTGGGGGTGTGGAGGGGGATGTGAAAAAGGGAGGGGTCTGTAGGGTGTATCTGGAAATCCATGGGGATATCTAGGGGTGGGTGTATGGAGTGAGAATTTTTTAGGGAGGGGGTACAGATTTAAAAATATATAGTTAAAAATATTAAAAAAAATTCATTGACTGGAACCAAATATAATAATTTTTAGTGAATCCAAACCATACCAAATTGACAACTAAATCTACTTGAACATAACAAATAAAATAAAAAATATTTTTTGTTCATGTTCCATGAGTACTTCATAATATAAATAGTTCAATTAGATTTTATCATCAACTATTAATACTTAGATTATCATTGATATATAAATTGTTATTTCATAATATATAATTTGTTTAAAATTTCAGATATCATAACTACAGTTCTAATGTCATTATTCATTTAAAATCTTGTTAATGAAATACTGATAATCGTTCTTAACCACTAGGGACACTGAGTTGGTTATGAAATTGGATGGAGTCTATGGTCTATATCTATGAAGGCTATAAAAGCTGATGATGGGGATATTGCCACTATTATCACGGAGCTTCCCAACTAAGGTGTATGACAGTTCTTTAAATTTAGTTTCTTGTGATGTTTTTGGCCTACTTTTTGTTGTATGTTTCTCTCATTAAATTTCCTTTTCTAATTTATTATCTTCATCCATTCTGTATGTTACATGTCAATAGTTTCTATTTAATAGAAGGTCTGTATGTTATCTATTTTCTATCATAACTACTATACAAGGTCTATTACCTACAATTTTATTAATATTCTCTTGTTACCACCCATGAAATAGTGAGGGACATGTTTGGATTTGTATTAAAAAAACACGAAAATGATCAATCTATATAGAAAAGAACATGTTTCACTGATCCTTGAAGTATTTATAAAATAATGGTGTTTTATAAACTATTTTATGTTTATCTACAGGCTTTCTTACCATTATAAAAATCATAATGTGATGTACATGTATTACATATTCTTAAGGAGTAGGGGGTTTGTGTAGGGGGGAGTTGGGGTTTTCAGGGGCTATCCAGGGGGTGTGGTGGGGATGTCTAGGGGGAGGGGTGTATAGTGGGGGGTCTGTCTACGAAAGAGGGTGTGTATAGTGTGGTATAGGGCGGGTAGGGGGTCTGTTCCATTATTATGTTTGTGTTTCCCTATTACATGTTAGATTCCCTTAAAGATCACTAATAGAAATTCATCCTTATATTTCTCTTCAATATGTATTATATTTGTTCAAATTCCATCATGTATTGGTCTTAGCGATATGATTTTATAGTATGTAATAGACCTGTATTTTCAATAGAAATATATACCAAAAAACCAATCCTCAATTTCCATACATGTTGTCCATACCAAATGACTAAAGTAGTTCCTTCTGTGTAATCATTTTATTCTTTTTATTTTTTTATTTTATATTTTCAATGAATTGAATATATAATATTGTGGTGATTTGGAGAGATTAAAAAATGTGTCAATAATGGCTCCATATATGTTCTATGGGATATCCTCTCAATCAACTTCATCGTCATTGAATCCCATAGAAGTGAAGCATAACATGACTGTAATGTGATAAACCTAATGACTAGAATATCCTATCATCCTATGGGCTTAAGGCCATAGAAAATTTTATCACAAGTCAAGGCACATTTGATTATTTTTTATTAGGTTGGGTTTTCTTATTTATTATTTATTTGGTTCATTTTTTTAGTTTATGGCAATTTTAAAATTTTAATTTTCTCTATATGGGGTTATACAGTACAAATAAATTAATTTTTGATTCAATTAGGTATCTTTCGTTAGTTTTATTTTTGGATTTCTCAATTACACTTTATTGAAGTCATTTTTATTGGTTTGATTCAATTGGTTACATTATTTTCAGTTTGGTTGAGTTTCATCCTTTTCAATACCTTTCAGTTTGGTTCCACTCTAATCATTTTTTCTTGATGATGTTTGATTTAGTTATAGTAATTTTATCTCTTTTTTGGTTCGTGTAGTTCATTTGACAAGAAATATTTTTATAGCATCTATATTACCATGTTTTTTGTTTGCGCAATTAAATTAGCTTGTGTGTATGGAGGGTTTGAGGGAGTAAGGTGTGGGGAATGTTTAAGGGGGTTATTTTTTGGGGGCTACATAGTGGGGTTGGGGGATATATAGTGGAGTGGGGGGGGGGGGGGGGTTGTAGTTGGAATGGAAGATAAAGGGGGTATGTGTAGTGGGGGATTGTATAGGAAGAAGGGTTGGGGTATAGGGTGTGGGGGGTCCATCAAGGATGGAGGGACTGTCTAGGGAGTGGGGGTGTAGGGTATGTCCTGGGAATGAGTGGGGATTGTCTAGGGGGACGGGGCGTTGTAGGGGGAAGGGGTTATGTTGGGGTAGTGGTGTTGGGGGATGAGGGGAATGTCTATGGAATGAGACAAAGGTTGTAGGGGGAGTGTTGGGAGGGGGCTGCATGAGGAGTGGTGGTGGATTTTTAAGGGAGGGGATTACTAGGGTTGGTAGTGAGGCTACATGAGGTGTGGGTGGGGGGAGGTTGCATGTGGAGTGGGGGGATCTAGGGGTGGAAGGGGATTTACAGGGGTGGGAGGGGACTGTCTAGGGGGTCCCATGTATGGGGATTCCCCAGGGGGTGGGTTATGATTTCCAAGGGATTGAGTGGGCTTCACGTGGAGGAGGGTAGTCCGGGGAAAGGGAGGAGCTTCAGGGGGAGTGGGAGGGATTTCTAGGTAGAAGAAGGGGGATGTCTACGGAATGGAAGGGGGATGCTAGTTGGGGGGAGGGGGTTGTCCACGAGGGGGGGCGGTGGGTGTTGGTGGGCTGTAGGTGGAGTGGTGGGGGTTATCCATGGGGATGTAGGGGGATATACATGGGGTTTGGGGGGGTTGTCTGGGGGGATACCCGAAGGGGGTCAGTTTGTGGAGGTGGGGATTTTCAAGGGAGAGGTGGATATGGGGGGGAGTAATGTGGGGAAGGGATGTGTAGGGTTAGGTGTGTCCAACGATGATACCCTAGGGGAGTGGGGGGCTATTTCAAGGGGAGAGGGGGTCTTGTGAAAAGGATATGGTGGGGGATATTTTTTCTAGATTTCCAGACCCTATAGCCACAATTTTTAACTGTTACTATTGTTCAATTACCACTATAGAAAATTATGGCTATATGTTAAATTCCACTTTTGAAAACTATGGCAATACAGCGTCTATGTCGTGTGGTATATCTACATTTCTAAACTATGGATACTGTAATATTACCATATTTATGACCATGTTTTTATACCTATTGACACGATTCAAGCCATGGCTATAAACCTTTATCATTAGTTCCAAATCATGGGTACAGGTCTATGAATATAGCCACACCAAACTTACCCACGATTACTCAAACTGTGGATATTACCTATATCCATGGTTTGAGGATATTATAAAAATATTTATACATTGGATATAGAATAAATTTCTAGTAGAGTTTCCCTAATATATGTTTCTCTAAATCACGTTCTCAAGGATTACACAAAACTACATTTTATACAAAATGTAGTGACTCAAACCAATATATCTCATAACGAGTTCATTATTTACTATATTAGAATGAGTTAAAATGAATAACATCACTAAGGATAGAATATTTTACTATGCTCAATAGACTATATGGATACGTGACTCTCATATTACATTTGAATACACAAATAAAATTATTTTTTTATTTTGTGAATAAATTAATTCCATCTACAATATAACTATATATCTATCATTGTAAACCTAATTGATTCATGGGTAATGGAAACAAAATATGGGTGATGTAAAATTCAAATTTACGGTTATGTATAGTGTAACCAATCATGAATAAATAGGGATAACTATTATGTAATGGTAAATAACTGATAACACATGTTATTTAACAATTATGGAAATTAGGATAAGAATGGTTGAATAAATATGGAAGTGTATGTAAGATAAAACACAATCTTTTTATATATCTATAAAATGTTTAATCAATATTGGAGTGTAAATAACTATAAAAATAATTCATCGAATAATAAAATGAAAATAAAATGAATCAATAGATAATTTCATTGGAAAATATATTGAAAAAAATAATTTATAAAATGAATTCAATTCTTACTTAATATATGTCATATTTTCATAAAATATGATAAAATTACTATCAATATAATTAACAAGGAAATTTATAATATACTATATTATAAACCATTTAATAAAGGGAACATAATATATTCATCACATGATATTATCTATGCATCATTTATATTTTAATGAAAATTCCCCAAACCATGTCTTTCATGTCCAAAACATTCATTATATATCTAATAATCAGTTAAATTGTCAGACATTGTTCATTATCATTAAATATTTATATTTCTTAAAGGATAAATATTTATAAATACTTTACTAGTTAACCAAATAAAATAAAAGTAAACACCAAATATAATAATGGTTTATTGTTTAAGAAATAAACATATCCATTAAGAATAATATTTATATTCAAGGGTAATTTAATGTCCATGGTAACATTATCAATTGATAGAGATTTAATGATTTTAAAAATGAATTAAGGAAGTGAATATCAATACATTTCTTATTCAAAATTATAATACACTATCTAGAAGAGGTTTAAGGATAATATCAATACAATATATGCCCCTTTGAGTAATAATAAATGTTAATTTAAATTGATGAATATAAATACTATAATATTAGTATTAATTAAATCTTGAGGAAAATATCCCTATCCTTTTAAAAAATATTTTGGAAAATCCTTTTCACTGAAAAAGACACTGTAAAATATTTTTGATAAAATGATACTCAAAATATATAGTGGAATATTCAAAAAAATTAATAGTTATGATGGACTGTAACAATATACATGATCTTAATATTAAAAATAACACTCTTTATTTTACTATAATATTTTTTAAGGTGAATTATTTAGAATTTTTTCTGATGATTCCATTCAAATTTTCTATTAAATCCAAACAAAAATTTTTCTAAAAATGAAAAAAATACTCCATTGAATAAAATGGTCATGAGATTAAATGGGTTAAAATAAAATTAATTTATAAATTCAAAATGTTAAAATATATTGGATAACTTTTAATGATAACAACGTTTTGGCTGAAAATTAATTTCTAATAGAATAAATAAATAAATGATGGGTTTTTATAAAAACATTTCATTTAAAAAACATTGGGAAAATGGTATTGTTACATGAATATATAATGAAAAAATAAAAAAAGGATAAAATAAAATGGTTTTATTAGTATATGTTAAAATAATTTCCCTCAACTGAAATTATATATAATACAATCTCGATATGAATGAAATTGTTATATAAACCTTTCTAATGATAATAACGTTGAGGTGGAGATTAATCAACTAAAATAATATTTCTTCAACAATAATTCCACATAAATAATGTTTAAATAAAATATTTGTTAATAAAGAATAATTATACACATAATCATAGAAGAGAATAGTCAATGAATTAAAAGATTAACCCAGTCAACAGAAATTCAGTTACGAAATATCATACATCATGCTTCCTTTTGATTGAAAATGAATTCAACTCAATTATAGTGGTTATAAAACTATTAATAACCTATACTGAAAGCATATTAATATTTATAATATCATATATTATCCTTTTGTAAAATAATCTTACTTTTTTAATAATACTTGTTCCTCGTTTTTATTTTTTGAGTATAAATTGTGTTATTTTCTAATGTTTCATTCATCTTGAGTGATCCAGTTCAAATGTATATTATTTATTCATGTCCTCAAAAAAATAATATCTTTAAATAATGAAAATATTTTAATATAAATTTATATTTTAAAACAAATCTTGGATGATGGTTATTTAAAATTAATTATGTTATGGTCATGGAGACGATGGGTCATACACATGCATGAGTAATGAATAAATTTTACAAAGATAATTATGTAAAGAAGATAAGTAATATATAATAAATAAAAAATGACCATTATATTATATATACCATATTATATACTTATATATAACAACCATTTCTTGTGGTGATGAATAGAGAGTCACATCGCTTTGTGGATGTGGGAGTTCACACATACATGAACGATGTTATCATCTCATATTTAATTAAATATAAGAATGCATATATATATATTTATATAATCCTAATATAATGATAAATACTTCATAATAATCTTAATTATATTATTTATATAGCATATAATCAAATATTTTTATACTAATTTCCTTCTATTTGATGCATTAGTGAAAGAATGATCGCATTGTTTCGTGTGGCGGTAGTCATCCGTATACACGATCAACTTGTGTGTGTCTCTATTTAAATAGAAGCTAAAAAAATATATAATATATAATAACTATATATGAATCATTATTTATAAATTTATAATTAATACTATATATCAATCATCATTACCAACCTTTGCAACTTGAAATGGAAAAAGGAATGATAATAGTTATCGAGGTAGTAGTCCATTGTACACATTAATGATTATTTTGTAAACCATTTTATAGAAGTGAAGATAGTATTAGATAATTAAATTTCTATAAGAATATCACAAAATATGGAATATATTTCATTTATTAAATCATAAATGGTCATTAAACATTTGTGTAGGTGGATATGAATAATATTAATATGACTGTTGAAGAACATCACATTTTTCTTTGGGTATCATCCTTAGGTTTCCACTAGAGGCTTTCTAGGATTGATGTATTCCAGAAACTAATTATTCATTTATTATTTATTTTAATTTTGGATTTTCTATTCATATTCCTTGGAATAAACAAATAGATTTGATGTTGTGAATAAGAGAGGATTGGGGGTGTCGATTTATATTTGGGAGAGACAACCCACTTTGTAATTTTGAAAAACAATTCGGTGGTACAATGTATATAAAATGTAAAAAAGGGTTCATAATGGACCATTATAGAAACATAGATGATTAATTTTCATAATATGACTGGCAAATTTTTTTATACATGTGTTATGTAATTTTTACCCTTATATTTTTTTAGACCAGGTAAACCAATTTTTACATTAACCATGAAAATTATTTTTTCATGCATTAAATATGAATTTTCTTAAAAAATTAACCAGAAATTATATTAAATTATAAATTTTGTTTACTCCAAATATGTAACCCATAATTTAAAATTAAATTTGATTAATTTTTATATTTTAATATAATATTATCTGATAAATGTGATGAGAAAGCAGGTTTTTAAGGGGAAATGTTCATAAGTGTACAATGTTTTTATATTTAATTTCAATATGAAATAGTATTTAATGAGCTATATTTGATACAATGATATCAAAATTGACTAATTATACTCTTAAAAAATTTAAAATAATATTTTACCTTATAAATTATCTAAATAGAACGGTAGTTTTCAATTAAATTTCAATATTTCTACTATTTACCAAAAAAATGAAACTTCATTGAAAAATAAAAAAATTCAACAGAATTTATTTTTGGTAAAAAAATTTCAAGAAATAATTTTTCCATATATGTATTCTAAAATAGGTAAAAAAAATATGTCCAATTTATGTGTGTAAATGGTGATTAAACTATCTTTTAGAAAAAAAATCTATTTTTTAAAAAACATTTCTTTTTCATTTATATGTTTGCTTATTTGTTAATATAAATATATAACTTATAATGTTTTGTAAACTATATATATTCATAAGTTAGTTATTCATATTTCTACAAACCAATTTTATAGCCACATTATAAATTTTATATTAAATAATAATATTTAAGATATATATATTTTTTTGAAAAAACATTGACTTTTGTGTAATGAAATCTATTTTTGTTGCATATAAATCAAAATATGGATTTTTTTTCATTTAATGAATCCTTTTAATGATAATTAATTTAAATATATCTTAGGTACATGAGGTGATATATTCCCTTCTACATATGGTGTTTCATTTAAAAAATGGTATTAAATAAAATATTTTTATTTTAGAATATAGAGGTGTTACAGGTGATCTTGGACTATAAAAAATATCATCTAACATCATAGAGACTATGGAATGAATCTTATTATAGGTGTTTTGTAGAGATTTCATGTTGAATATGTGGTGTCTTAATGATTTTTCAAATATAATAATATCTTATCATGATCTTTCTTTTACCTCTAGCATGTTACGAGGTATCCAGTGTGCTTTTTGTTCTCAATTATGTTGTCAATCCAAATTTCATAAGAAAATGGCCTTCATATTTAGTGTAATAAACAAAAACTCGATGAAATATTTCATGATTTCTCTAAGGATTTTGGATTATTGTGGGAACATCACCTTTTAATGGTGGAGTTTTTATATAACTATTTTTATCTTTCCTATATGGTTATGTAACATTTAAAATAAATATATGGACAATATTTCTAATACCCATAATGTTGGATCATGGTCAGAGAGAGTAAAATTCATATACCAGAATTGGTTATGATTCTGATATAGAATGTTCAACTAATTTGAATAAAATTTTTGGTGGCATATATAAATTCATTTTCCATTCTTGTTATAAGAGGAGGCCTATATAATTCAATGTTGTTGACCATATTTTATTAATGGATCATCATCATCATAGGAGTTGTTGATAAACATTAATTTGTTTTGGGATGTCATGGACACTATATATTATTCTTTTTGGAACACATATATTTCCATTCAGTTTTTTTACAATATTACATGCACTGGAAATTATTCAAGCTCATGCATGTGGTTGGTTGATATTTTATCCTGTTATCTCTCACACATTAAACAATATAGAGGATAATTTCTCCCAAGTGTGTGATTTCTATAAACTTATTACTCGAAAAAATCCTATGATATTTTTTAGGAATCCATCAAGAATCATTATCTTCTATTGAGAACTGAGGAAAAAATATAATTTTTTTACCACATTTTAATAATTTAAACATTACATCTCACAAAATAATCACATAATCCCATGGAGAAATGGTTTCTTTGTTTGATTAAGATTAATATGATGTATTTTCTTTATATTACTTATGAGAATTTATCCATAACATATAAACAATACACTTCTTCTATATATCTCATGAGTTATTCTTATCCTCAAAACCAGAGAAAATTTTAATATAAGATTAGGGTGAGATCAGATTCTCTGTAAAGGTATATATTAAACATAACATTTGAATAACAATTTTAAGAACTATATGGTCATATGGATATAATCATGATACATAGGTAACATCTTAAAAAAATCATTGATTATGAATCATTGAATAAGGCATGGAATATCAGAAATCTCAAATCTAAATATTGAGAGACCCTGAGTAAATAAATAAGGTCTATGAGATCAAAACAAAAGAATGATAATAATCAGAAAATCCTGACATCATTAAAAAATGGAAATGAAATTAGAATATGTAAATATTACTATAATAAGTCAAAATCATATAATAGTTCTATTGGTAAAACTTAGTTGTACATTCTTATACATCACCTTCAATATTCAAACACTTACACAACATCTTTTAAATGACAAGATATTTACCATGAATACATATTTAATGAGATTTTTACTTTTATTCAATTAATTTGTGGGTGATATTAGACTCCACCAATCATCATCCATGCTTGTGAGTGAACCCATAAAATCATTCACTTATTAGATCATAAATAACCCATGTAAATGAATTCGGTTTTATTTAACATTAAAATGACTATAAAGAAATTTTTGTATAATAAATACCACATGGATAAAATGGGTTTCGAAAAACCTTAAAATTAAAATAATTAATTTTTTTGAAATAAGAACCTAATGAAATAAATGGGTTTTATATACCACTAAAATAGAGTAACTTAAGGAAATATTTAGTAAACCCACTTATATTTTTTTTCTTGTTTAAAAAAAACATTCACTGTTTTAGTGTCAATCTACAAAGAAATAAAATATAAAAATAAAGGGACAAATCCATTAAACATTAATAAATACAAATATTCATAAATCAATATTTAAATAATAAACTACAGTACACATGAAGGATTTGATACAACAATCAAAGTTTCATCACTAGTTCCATCCTAGTTGGCATCTCAACAATCAGTTTTTGACCTGAAAAATATAATAATCCTATCGTCAAAATCACCATTGTATCCTTCAATTGGAATCCATTGGGACCATGAAAAAAATCAATGGTGTTATTTTTATAACAAAATAAAAATTTAAATGTGTGCATTGGTCCATAAAATTTCCAATGATCAAAAATAGAACATGAAAATTAATATTCAATGTCCATAATATGAACACCATATTGATTCATTTATGTGAAAACTACCAATATTTCAATGAAAAACCATAAAATAAATAAACCAAAAAATTTAAGTCTGACATCAGAATAAAAACAAATAAACATTAAAAGACAAAAAAATGTGACTATAAAATCAAAACACCTCAATCACTCAAACTGAATCCATGACTTTTTTTCAACTCATCAAGTAATCTCACTATAAAAACACCATCCATCAGAATAACCTTTATTGGAAGCCCGTAGTAATGAGATAATCTAACTAATTTTCAATGACAACAATAATAATAACATTATAAATCAATGGAATATATATGGGTATCTAACTAAACCAATTATTTACATAATTTAATACTCATCAATCAATATAATAAAGAATATGGAATTTATACGAAAAATTTAAACCGTATGTGTATAAAATATTTTTCTTTATAAATATATTTAATTATTATTTTTTAACACCTCTCAATAAAATAAATCATGATTATGGTATTAAAACATAATGATAATTAGATGAAAATTTACTATAATACATGAATGTCCATTGGGAAAGATAATTGTAGTGATAGATAATTACTCCAAATGTTGTAAAAAAACTATAAATCCAAATAGGTATGTTTTATGGTATTTTATAATGAATTTATTTCATCATGAATACTATTTATCATGGAATAATGGATTAAATGAAAACTGTTTTATAGTTTTACAAAAAAATATTATGAAATAAGAAATATTCATGATCTTTTGAAATTTTTATATAAATAAATATTTCATAAAAATAGAGGAGATATAATTTATTTTAGTGACAATGAAAATATGGAGACAATGATTGATATAAAATGACAATTTGGGTGGAAATATATGGTTAACCCAAGTCATTAAAAAATATTTTCTCCCACATTAGTTATAACGACCCAAGTGCAAAATGTTAGAAATTTAACAAATGATTTTTAAATATGATAACGTAAATCAAAATGAATATAATAAATAATTATTTCATATATAATTTATTTATTAAAAACATCCAATTATTATGGATAAGGAAAAAATATAGGTCACTAACTGAGAAGAAATTATGAGGTTTGTTTCACTTAGAACAACACAAAATGAAAATTTTGATTCAAGGGGAAATGAAATTTTCAGGGCACATGTTAACCCCCAATAATATAAATAAATTTATGAGGTTTTAGAAAGAATTAAAATTCCATAGATAGATCATCTATCATAAATAAACATTATTTGAAAATAATATATCACCAAACGAATTATCATTGAAGTAACATTTTAATATAAAACAACATTCAACATTGGTATCATTTGAATCTAATAAATTATAAATTGAACAATATATTTCTCCTAAAAACCCATGATTTTTATAAAATATATTGATCATTCAATAATCACATCATATTAAAGATAACATGGTGTATAATATGAATGATGTCCCTCAAAGTAAAATTTTATGCAAAGAACCCTTTAACTTATGTGATTTTTGTATCCAAACTCCATTAGAGAATGAAAATATAATAAAACATTAAAAATCATGAAATACAATAAATTCATTAAAAAATAGTAAACAGATTTATATACATTAATCTAATGAAACCATGGTGTCTAATAAGATGTATGTCTTTAGGGATTAAAAATTAGGACAAGAAACTTGTACCTTTTTTCCCTGGTTAGTCAAATGTTCTCTAACGTAATGTATTAGAGAAAAAAATATCATTATATTATATTTTATAAACTTTTTCATTTGGATAACCTTTTATAATCACTATTTAAAATTGTTCTCTGTATTCATATTAGTTACCTATTATCTTCATTCAATATCGACTGTAGGTAATCTTGACCATTTTGAAGTGGTTTTTTAATTGCAGTTTTTTACTTGTTGTCTTTCAAATGATTTAAATTAAAATATAATAAACAACACTATAATTTATTAATTTTGTTATATAAAATTATATAATTTCATTATGTGTATTTTTTATCATTAATCTTGAAATTGTTGATGAGTTTAGTTGGGTGATTTTTAATGAGAAGGCATTGATGTATTAATTGATGAGTTTAATATCAACTTATACACCCAATAATAAAGATAAAATCATTATTTTGTATGTCATATAACATCTATAATTTTATTTTAATTTAAATACATGCAATTTTTAATAGCATTTTTCAATAACAGTATTCAACAGAACCAAACAAGAACAAACAATAATTAATTGATCATTATGATAATTAAAGTGGATTATTTTTAGTAACATAATTGTTATAGTTGACTAATTATTAAAAAATATTTAATTTTTATTTTATAGAAACAAATATTTAGAGATTTGTATAAATAAGAAATCTATCTGATGAAAAATAAAATATTTTTCCACACGGAGGGGGAAGTCTGCACAACACATAGTTGAAAGTTTTCATTTCTAAAAGTACGATCGAAAATGATGGTGGATTATACTTTCTATATTGATAAAATATTATACTGCAGAGTTAATATTTACACTTAAATTTCAGCAATATAATTAGTAAATAGATGTAGTGGTGAAAAAAATAGAAGGTTTCACTTCGTCGAGGAATTAGACTGCACTTCAATCAATTGACAATTTTATTTTTCATAATAGTAAAAGGAAATTGTGGATAATAGTTTTCTCATAATTATAATAACATTTTATTTGAGTAATATTTAATTAATTACATATGAATTTTACAATATAATTATAAATGAAATTAATAATAGAAAATAAGACTGGGAAAAAAGTACTCACATTGAGAACATGAACTGTCACATGGAAGAGTCCTAGGAAATAGTGGTCCTATTTCAATATATTATGACTATATTAACAAGGATAAGGAAGAATATTAATTATTAAAAAATATTTGAAGATATATTTGTGGAAATATAATTTTTTGAGTGGTATTGAAATAGTGGTGGGAGGCCCCTTTTATAAATGTTGTGAATGACATTTTTAAAAATAATTCAATAAAATATAAATAGAGATCACTTTTCCTAGGTAATGACCACTAAAAATGGATAGTAATGTTTTTTGGGATGATATAAGGTCAATAAGTTTCCATAAATTCATCATCATATATTTATGAGACATGTTTCTAAGTTCAATACTCTTAGAATATTCACTTTTTCCATTTTAGGTGTTTCCATTGTGACTAATATTAACATATAAAATTTACTTTTAATAACTAAAAAATATTTAACATATAATATAATTTTATAGTAATTATTAAAAATATGAAATGATTTTTATTAGATAATTGTTCCATGTTTATGAAAATAATTAAGTTAAATTTATCACATGTAACATGTAGAAATTTATTTTTAGAAAAAGTTCATTTTAAAGATTATAATTTATAAATTTTGTAAAATTAAAATTTTAAATAAATTTTATTACGTAAATCGGTTAGTTATAATAAAAATAAAATTTAGAGGTGTTTCAAAAAAATTGAAACCTAATTTTTCAATATTAATTCTTAATTAAATGTTAACAAAAAATAGTTTTTATTTGAAAATATTATTTATGTCCATAAAATGTTAACAATTTGATTTAAAAATCCAACATAATTATTTTTTTATATCTATATTTTTACATATTAAATAAATTTTTCCATAAATTAATTGTTTTTATGAACTTATTTTTCTTCTTTATTAAGTTACAATTTTTTTCGTAAAAATTATTATTTTCTCTATTCATCCAATAATCAATTATTTTAGAAAAATATAAACAATTAACAACATCTGGTTATTGAAATTTTGAATTAAAAAATAATGTTAATATTTTCAATTTAAAATAATAAAATTTATAAATTTATATTTTAACAAAATCAAAATTTAATGAAGACTAGTATTAAATAAAAAATTGACTTTTAAATCATTTAGTGTTCACAAAATTATTTCTATACTAATTTCAACTAAGAATATTTTAAATACACTAGTTAATTTAGTCAGATTGTTTTTATTATAATAATAATAATTTAAAATTGGATAATAAAATTTAATGACTCTCAAACTCATTCTGGTAATTTGAGAAAGAGAAAAAATTTAATATAAAATTATATTAATAATATATATTATAAATTTAACGAATATTAATTAATCAGTATATTTTTATTTAATGAATGTTTTATTCATTTTATAATTTATTTATTATGGTAAACTATTATGTTCATGTTTGTTTTTTTTAATGTAGAATAAATTATTAAAGAAATATTTTCATAAAGAATATTTACAGTGAAATATCAGGTCTTTACATCCCCCCTAATTATTTCTTCCATATCTTTTTTAATTAAAAATAAAAATTGAAAATTATAAGTATATATTTATGATATAAATAACACCATATTGGTTTTAAAAAAATAGTTATAATTCATAGTAACATTTGAATGTGTATGAAACAGATATATTCCTTCATAAAAGTCATATCAAAGTGTGGGTTTTCTTCCAACCCAATTAAGAAAAATACTCCTCATTATTGGTGTTGAGGCCTATAAAAGGTAAAACATTTCCTTATAGAGAACACCATTATACTTTCTGGGATTAGTGATCATAATTTCATTCGGGATATGAAAATTCATCACTATTTTTCACTACTATGGATTCTATCAGTATATAATTATTCAATTTCCAAAAAAACCCCTTAAAATTCATTAAATTTAAGGATAGTAAGATGTTCATAAGTTAAAATTTCATTAACATTAACATATGATCCTATAATAATATCCATAAAAGTTCCAAAAAAATAAATTCATATAGGTGATGATTAAATTTATTAAAAACATACTAATTATAAAAGACTGGGTAATACAAGATAAATATAAAATACTCTCATCTCATTAGTGGATGGTTGGTTTTCCTTATTCTATATATTTTTAAACACCCAATTAGACAGTGTTATCATTGTAGTATTTCCCTTACCAATGATATTATTAGTACATGTTATCATTTTTAGAACTCAGATTAGGTAATTTAGTAAGATAATATTCAATTTCACCAAATTTAAGTTATTAAACTATTGGTGTTATCTTATTTTGTAAACTATTTTCATTCCTTTCATCAAATGATATAATAATTTTTTCTTAGTAATTATTTTATTTATTCCATTTTTTACAATAGATAATACATCACTCATTTCTTTTAAGAAACTATATATGTTATTCTTACAAAAATTTTGACATAATGAAAATTCAATCTTCTTTACTTAATTAACTTCATCACCTAAAATTCAATAAGACTCGATTATTCTATTCTATAGTGATATTTCAAACTCAACTATTTTCAAACTATTAGTCGTTTTCCTTAATATTGGTTTTGATAAATAAAAATAATTCTCAATACAACTATTCTCCCTTTAGATTAGTCATGTGTAAAATCAATACATTGCTAGTGGATTCTATTATTAACTTGTATAAATCATGAATATTTCATTATTAAAAAATAGTTTTTTTAGTAATGAACAATATAAAATAATTATTGTAAAATATTTACATGCAAAAATGTTCCTTAAAATACATTAATCATTGAAACTATTATATATGATTTTAGTTCAACCTAAATCAGCATCGGTTCAATATAGGTTTCCACACATTTTGTTCCCTCGTATTCATTAATATAATTTATTAATAAATCATACATAATGTGTTATAATGTTATTGTGAATAACCCAATCCTATCCCTTGAGAGATTCTCACCATGTGTACAGTATTACCCTCACTCGCCATACACTACGGTAAATTTTTATTTGATACTCATCAATTATTTTTTAGGATAATTAACCCTATGAGAATATTAACCATAGATATATGAACTATATAGTATCCAAATAAGGATTAAATTCTTAGGATATCCACACAATATACACATTAAAAATTTTCAGAATGATATCATATACATACTATTATCCCTCATACTAATCAATAGAGTATTCACAAATGTTCTATTGTTCTTACTCTAATATAACTAAAATAAGCCTAACAATAACTAAATCATTCTCTAATGCCTATTGTTGAGAGTAAATAAAAAAATGACATTATATTATAAAATTTATATAATTTGAACAATATATCATTAAATGTACTATCATAATCCCATGTGTGAAATATTTAGTGTCTTTGAGAGGTAGACATATATACAATCTTTTTGTAAATTACTTTTGAATAATTGTACATTGTTGAACCACTCTCAACACCATATAAATTGAACTTAAGCTATAGTTATATTCACAACCAAAGAAAATGGAAACAAAATAAATAGGAGAGATGAGATTCATAGTATAGGAAAATTTAAATATTAATAACCAAATATCATTATTGAATTCAATATTATTATATGGGTATAATCATGATACATAAGAAACTACTACCAAAAAATAATAAATCATAATCCATGTCAAAATACAATGTATAACATAATAAAATAATAAAAATAGTTTGAAAAGATAAGTCAATAAACATGATCTAATAGATAATGACATAGTAATGAGAACAATTATAAATCAATGAAATCATTCATATATAGAAGAAAGATTTGTATAAATAATTATTACATTCATGAATCACACACATTTACTCATTCTAGTGAGAAAACGTAATTATAGAGGTGTATATGTGACCTTAGGGAGTAAAACACATTTTTCCACACTTTCAAACAACAATATTATACATGTATATATGTGTATCATAAAATTTAACATTTAACCAATGCAATGGAGGGATATATATAACACCACCATCCATCATCCATTTTTATTATTGTCACATAAAAATAAGTCACATATCACATCACTATGAACAGAAGGAAATTAAATTGAATTATTAAATATTATAAATGTAAATATTTCAGTATTTATATTAAAAAGATACCATGGATGGAAAATGGGTTTCCTAAAAAATAAAAATTAAAATCATCCACATTTTATTTCATAAATATTAACTACAAAGTAAACGGGTATCATATCCTTTTTAAATCAAATAAAATAAATAAATCATCAGAAATGATAACATGACAAAAATATCAAAAAGTAATTGGTATCAAAATATATTTATTAAAAATATTGATAAATACCAATAAACAATGATAATAAATAATATGGTATATAAAATGAATACTTAATGTTTATAGGGTTACTTCAAAAATTTACCCCAATCTTTATTTATGGAATCCTGGATAAAAAACATCAATAAACTGAAATGAAAAATGGGTATTCATTGAGGAAATTCACCAGATGAAAAATTATGATTAAAACTCACAGTTTATTCATTTAGGAAAGGAAATTTATGGATCATTATAACCAAATAGACTGATATAACATTATCCATCTAAAAATACATGTTACCTGTTATTTTTTGAATTATTTCTTTTCTCAATTATATTATAATTTAATGAAAAATAATTTAGTTTAAAACAACACCATTATGAGTTATGAACATGTCATTATAAAATAAAAAAAATTATGATCTTTTCAGATTATTTTTTGAAAAATATTTTATAAAAAAATGAGAGAGAAAAATAATTCAGTAGCCAGTAAAATTTATAAATAATAAATTATATAAAATGAAAAAAGTTGATAGAAATATGTGTCGCACATGAGAATTTTTATAATTTTATTATCTTCATAGTTTGATGAAAATGACCCATTTGAAATAATATAAAAAATTATTTGAATCATTTAAAGTTTTCTAAATTATTATAAATTTAATTCAATATATTATAGTAGCATATTTATGGAAATTCAGATACGAATCCATTGAATACGGTATTGAGATATGGTCGTCTCTACAAATAAGAAAAATCAATATTAGTGTCAAATACATGAACACTTAGGGTAAAGTATGTATCACTCTAAATTAACTTTTTAGTGAAAAATTAATTCCTCGTGAATATAAAGAGAAAATGATGGGTGGTTTCAAAACTTATAAAAACTACTGATATTTATTATGTATATAAATTAGTCTTTATTTTAAAATAACAATGAAAATTAAAACCTTATGTTATTTCAAAAATATTAATCAAAAAACATTTCCAATTTCGTATCTACTGAATTGTAAACAATTTAAAAATTGAATATGATAAATATCATTAAAAATCAATAATATGGTAAAATAGTTTCCTCAAAAATAAATTATAGCATATTAATGATATCATTGTACACAATAAGAATTATTTCTCATGATGTAATGTTTTTGACAAGTAACCACTTATGACTTATAAAATTTTACAATCAATCCAGCAAGATAAAATGATCATGGAATAGAAATTTTAAAATCATGAAATATAACATAATAAAGATAAAATACTATTAAATAGATGTGGGAATACATTTATATATAAAATATTGTGCATAATAACAATTATGTTCAAAGGGATTGGAAATTGAGACACAAAAACCTTACCTTAATTTTATGATAAGTGAAATGGACATAAAACTACAATAAAATAAATATAACAACCTAAATATTATATTTAGAAAACATGTTATTTTATTTAGATTTTTATATAAATCAATTAATATTATTCACTATGTTATTTTTAACTCTTTATTGCCTATTTTTATTATAATATGTGAGTAATATTGTTCAATTTAAACAACATTTATCTTAATGGTGTTGTTACTTATTCTTCTCAAAAAATTCATCATTAATAGATAATAAAATGCAATATAATTCTTTATTTTAAATTCTATATTCTATTATAATTTAATTATATTGTATTTTATTAATTATTATTAAAATTGAAATCTAGAATGACTATGTTTTACTAATATATAATGAATGGGTGTTGGTATCATAATTGATGAGTTTAAATTTAATTTTATACTTTATCATCAAAATAAATATTCTATAATATATCTGTAACATATTTTTTTGAAATTAAGTTATCATTATCATCAATGATATTTTTTATTATCATTGTTCCTATAAGATGTTTGACCAACAAAAACATGAATATACAATAATTAATGAAATATTATGAATATGAATGAGGTTTATTTTTTCATAATTTCATTATATTATAAAAATATTTATATTATTTAGAAAATTATTGGGTTTTAATAATATCTAAAGATATTTTAATAAATAATAATGAAACTATATTAGCAACAAGATATGATACCAAATAGAGAGAGTATTCCCCAAAACTGACGGTTAACATTTTCATTTCAAGAAAAATGTGAGGGAAAGAAGGTGGAATATACTTTTTCACATAAAAATAATAAATAAAATTAATATTTCACATTTATTTTTGAGTTTCCACCATTATAAATTGAGTAGAGAGTTGGTTGTAAGAAAATCAAGTTGTCCCTTCATGGATGTGGTTGACTGCACTACTCCTAAATGACAAATTCAATTTTATTGATATAAAGGGTAAAAGTTATTAAAAATTATACAAAGAAAGAATTAAAATTAGTTTTAAAAATAATACTTCTTTTTTATAAATTAATTAAAAATTATATTTTTAGGGTAAAAAATGAAAAGAATTTAGTGATAAAAGTAGTAAGAATGAGAACAGAGGCTTCCCTAGGAAGAATCCATGGAAATGATGTTATTCTGGAAAAATATTTGGAATAGTTGATAAAGGATGAGGAATAATATTATAATGTATTAAAAATGGGATGATTTTCAGGTGGAAATATAATTTTTCATGTGTCTTGAAGGGGTTACGAGAGGCCCCTCTTAAAAGTGGTGTAAATGGAATTTTCATAAATATTTCAACTTAATGTAAAGAGATATAAATTTTCACATTTCCAAGATACTAAAAAAATTTCAATAACATATTAGGGGTAGATAATGATGATAGACCCTCTATGATTAAATAAATCACATTTTTTTAAAAAACGATCATATCTCAATTACAATTAAAATTTTATCTTTTACCATTTTATACTGTGGTAAGAAATTATTATGTAATGAATTTACTATAAATGCATTAAAAAATACCTTTTTTATATATTTCACAATTACTCAAAATATTTATTCATATTGATGAATTATGTTTCTACATATCATAGAAAAATAATTTTAACATTTTCTTTTTAACACGTAAAATTCAATTCTGAAAAAATGAATTTTTACAGTTAAAATATAGTGTATAGTAAAATTATCAAATCATTTCGATTTAATTTTATAAATTGTTTTCTTATAAAATAAAATAAATTTAAGCAAATTGAAAATAAATCCAAAAAATAATATTACAAAAATAATATTAAATTATAAAAATGCCAAAAACATTTTTAATTAGAAAAAAATACTCTAATCTAGAAAATGCTAATCATTTATTTTATAAATTTTACATGGTATATTTTTTAAATGTATATTTATAATTATAAAATGCATCGTTGTTTGATAAAAATATTTTATACACTTTTTGTTCTTGCATATAATGTTAGAGTTTTGGTACAAAAATGTTAATTTACTATTCACCTAAAAAATAATTAATATATTAAAATATCAATGAAATACACACTTGGATAATATTTTTAATTGGAAAAATTATATAATCATTAATAATGATAATTTTCAATTTTTTACCAATCAAATTATATTTATAAATAAACAAATAAAAAATATCATCTTATTTTACAAAATTTCATTCTTAAACATTTTTTTCTCAACATTATTACCTGAAAATTTTTAAATTAATGAATTTCAAATACACTAGATCATTAATTATTATTTTATATATAATCATTATAATTCATTAAATGTTCTTGATATAATATATTAAAAATCCAAAAAGATATTGGGGAAAGGAAAATATTTTTAAATATTAAATCATAATAATTATTTAACACCTAAACGTAAGAAATGTTAAATTTTTATGGCCTTTTTATTTACTAGTTGGTTTTAAATATTATAATTATTTAAATTATCCATCAAATGTTTCATGGTTTTATTAGTTTTTATTTATGTATAAATCATGATACAAAAAATAATTTATTTAGGTAAAATACATAGTTTAATTCTAGGTCGTTATATCTCATTTCCTCTATTTCCCACCTAGGAGGGATTCCTATCAAACGATTAGGTCTTTATATCATAACAGAACTGTTTCTGGGTCGTCAATTGTTCATGTACTTATGTTATGACTTCTATAAAATTCATTTTTGTACACATGGATGTTAACCCTTTAAATATACAAAAAAAATTACAAAAAAACACATAAATCATACCAAAAATATCACGAATATTTTATCGCATACTTGAAACATTAAAGTAATATTATGTAAATAAATATGACAAATTATATTGACACTCTTCTCCCTATAAATATTTAAAAATCGTTAATAAAAAATTTTCCTTCGTATAAAAAATATATAGTATTCAGAAAATAAATTGTGAATACATTGATTTTATTATTTCAATATTTAATAGTTTATACATGAATATTATTGAATTTATTTATTTCATGTGATCATTTAACCTGAACATATCATGACCCCACTCTAGGTTAATTTCATTGTAATAAACACTTATTCAAAAGAATATTCCAAACATTGTAATATTCTTTTTTCTCACCCTCTAGGACCTCATGTTGATAGAAGATACATTAATAATATTAGAGGAGAAAAGAAACCAATCATGTCACCTAAAAAGATATTGTTAGTCACAAAAATGTTATCCTTTTAAAAAATACATAGTTTTATTTATTCTCATTGTCTTGTGATATTTGATAATGAAGGATGCACATTTTGTATCATCATAATTTCGTAATTTATTTTTTGTGAACTCACTAGATAAACATATTTTTTTCCATTTCTATGTATTTTATAATGGTACTACCTTCATGGTAAAGAGGGTAAGAGATATAAATTCTTTATACACATGACAAATCATATCTTTATCATTAATTCAAAATCGTAACCCCATTGATTCAACCAATAAAATATTCATCACCAAAAAATAAATATCATTGTTTTAATATATCATCAATATACAATAAAAAATGGCACATGTTGATAATGATATGAATTCCAATGACTAGTAAAAATACTTATAAATAATAACAACCGATGACCTCTCATTCAGGTGTTGTTCTTATTGTAAATTTATTCCTTAGGATTTTTGTTAGTCAATATCGGCATGTTGGAAATTAATGAGATTAAATCATATGAAAATTATCACCCTAAAACTAATATGAAAATATAATATATGTCCCATACACATTATGTATCTAGGGAACATGAGATATTTCTTATGATTACTATCAATGTTACTCAAGAGTGCCATTATAAATGAGATCTATTATATACTTTGGAAAAGATAAATAATATATGTAAATTACCTTATAAATAGGTTTGATGAAGTATCAAAACATTTATGATAAGAATCCATAAATAATAACTCTATGAATAAATGATATCATCATCAAATTGTTTTTCTTAGGTAGGGTGTAGGGCTACCAGTTTTACACCAAGTTTATTCATTTTCAAAACATTTTTGTACCTCCATGGTTCTGCCACCATCTTATTATTATCCCATCCCAACTAATGTGAAAACTACCTCATCAAAATATATACTACAACTGTAATTACCAAACCCATAATCCATAAAATAGGTTCCTCGTTAATGGGCATCAGATTACCTCAAACATATCTCCTTGTATGATAGAGTATTCCGACTAGTAGATATGGTTTATAAGGTTATCATGGGGACATTATGACCTCAATATATAGTAATTGATGAAGTAGAAATATTATAAAACATATGAACTATGAAAAATGACCATCAGGTAAAAACAAATGACGTTTAAATAAATGAGTACAACATCACATTGTATAACAATAATGGGTATTCTATATATTATAAGATCCACCAAGGTGGATTATATACAACAGAATTAAATAGATCATCCCAAAATAGGGTTGAGTCCTTAATTCTATCATTCCTAACACACATTATCATGATAATAAAAAATTAAAACAATTGGAACATTCCTAAAACAGCATCCTATAAATAGATAGTCTTATTCTCAGGTACCCAATGCCATGGAAGCCAGAGTATTTTTTGAGTACAAAATTGTATGCCACAACCAGTGGTGTCCCAAAATAACCATCCCATATAAAAATTTTATCACAGAATTCTCATAATAAATTAACTTATTACATAAAAAAATAAACAGCGCCTCTTAAATCGGGTCCGTAATAACAACAAATGTTAGACCTATAATCATCATCTAAAGACTGTGTACCTATTTATATGATGTCTGATATCACTCAGAATGTTCCAAGGACTACCACCAAGGAAACCATAATATTAATAACTAATTGGAATACATGTAGATTGATAAGTAATTTCCTTCTAGTATGCCACATAGGTAATCTAAAGTGTATCATCCATGGAATACCACTGATCTAAAATAACACTCAGAAATAAAGTATCTATCATTATCATTAATAAGTTTGGATTGATGGTAATCCCTAACTCGACCATATATAATTTTAAAAAATTAATATCAAGCCAAATAGAGTGAGATCTGCTTAAGGAATACCCTTGTATACCCCATAACAAACCACAATATAAATATATAGTATTTTTTAAATATATAAATTAATCAAATCCAAGAGGGAACCTTCCCAAGGAATTATCGATAATGAATCTAACAAGAATATAATGGCACACCCAATTAATTCCATATAATTATATCTCTAATAATCTAATAGATTCATCATACCCCGGTAATAATATGAGTCCCATAGAGGAATCCACAACTCTTTCACAGAATTATGCATAAGTCAAATTCCATAAAGAATCCAAGGAATCCTCCAAGGTAACTACAACCCATCATCATGACAAGGAAAAATCTATTAAAAACAATATTTACCAATAAAGAACTATTATCCATGTAAATAATCAATCAATAGAAAAAACCCATGATCCTCTTTAAGTTAAATTTCTTTCAATTATTAATAATGAAATAATACATTCAAAAACCCCCATACCAATAAATAAATTCTTTATAATTTTCCCATTCAAAAAATTTAAAAACATATTACAGTAGGAAAATTAATTTTTAAAACAAACTTCTCATATTATAAAAAGTCCACTTTTTCCAATATATTTGTCTATATGATGTTCCAACCCCATTTACATCATTATTGATTGAGTTTCTATATTTTATATCCCTCGATTTATCTCATAAAAATATTTGACAAATTTCAAAAATATCCATGTACTATTATTTAATTATTTATCCTTAAAAAAGATTCTCATTTTATTAGCAAATTCCATGTTCACACTCTATTAAAATATATTCCACTTCGAATCTCATTATTCTAGGCATGAAGGAACGAAAATTGGTGTTGAACATTAGAAAATTTCATTTTAGAACATTACATTTATATTATGTAAAAAACAGTGAGATGAAATTACTAGTAATCCTAAGTACATGAAAAAAGTAATTAATATTATGTGTTATACATAGGGACTACCTACCTCATCCTTATATTATACCACTTATGGAGTATCAGACTCCAATTCGGTCTGAATTAGAAAAAACATATAACTAGGCATAATCTTTTGAAATAGGGTGTATTAGATACATAATGTAGAACAACACTAGACATAAAAAAGTTAATAACAGAACAAATATTAGTTATATATGTACCTATATCATTTCACACAATTTAATAACACAGAAAACATTACTTGGATAGAGAATATACCCCAAGGGAATAGGGGAGTAGAATAACATTTGTATCAGTCTACTACTATGAAAAATAAGATGGAAATATTGTCAGGGGGATCTCAATGAACGTGTGGATAATTCCTTTTTTCCTCATTTGAAAAACACTACCCTGAATCTCTTATTAGTGAAATTATTGTTCCACTAGATAGTTAGTGAAAACAATATTCCATTAATGCAACATGTTTTACCACTAGCAAGTTGGGTAAATTTAGTATTATACTACATTCTTATATCTGATCCCAATCCACTATTTCACTCTTGTAACTGATACAACCACATATGTAGATTCATAAACATTAATATACAAATATCAAGTGTCAAACCACTCAAAATTTTATCCCAAATTTTGGATTAAAATCCACCCTTCCACCATTTAGAAAACTCATGTTTCTAAAAAAATTCTGGTTTTTTATAGATAGTCAATTTAAAATAATCAATTTAATCATATATTTTTCTTTTCATGCTCAATATGTCTTGCATAGATAAATATTTTTTTTCTACTAGAAGATGGGGCTGAAGTGATGTGTATTTTATTTGAATGAAATATAGGATTTATTGTAATGTGAATTGATTTTATTGAAACATATTATAATGATTCATATTTTTAATAACATGTTAGATATTCCAATATCCATTTCAAACATGTAAACACATTCCCATATTTTGGTAATGTAACATACTAAGATTACATTGTGGATAATGAAAATGTCGATTAAATCCTCGATATCTAACTCACAACCATCCCTGTAAAATTGAATGTAAATATTGCTGTATAGTTCTATAAATTCGAAACACCTTCGACATCTGAGTGTGAAAACACATGAAATAGGTAAAATTTTTATATTAAATAGAAAAATTAATGAAACCCATAAAATACCATAAGATCCACTTTACAACTATATAGTGCTCTCGTATGGGATTTTTCATGCATCTTCTAACTACTCCCAATATGTGTGAAATGCATGGTCAATGAAAACATGAATACATAAACATTCCATATCTCAATGAATAATGAATCATTTTCATATACTCTTTACTAAAATTCACTCATGGTACCTTCAAATTTCAAAAAATTAAATATCATTCTCGATGACTATTAACTAGCATGGTAAAAATCATTCTAATACATTCCACCACCTTTAAAATTTGATCATAAAAACTTAAAAATAATTATCCAGATGTGAAAAACATTAGGATTTATACCTTGTTATCCATTTATCAAAACCAAGATAATTTATCACAAAAATTTCTGATCATTCATCTTTTTGATTTTCAATTGATCCTTCCTCATGCTAGTAATATGATTTTTGTTAACATGGATAAGTATAATGATAAAATTCTATTATCAAACACCATTCTATAAAAAATGATCCCCATTACAATAATTGAACTTCTATTGTCCGTAATGGCAGTTAAATTGTGGTTCTACTTCCTATATTGTTCCTTAAATGTATAAAGGACCGATTTAAGAATCTATATACCATTTTTGGGTCATTTATCTACTAAAAGATTTATTTTTTCCATGTAAATTTCATCATCTATGAATCTATTATGAAAAGAGTTATTCATGACCAATTACTCAAATTGAATTCCACATATTAAAACCATAATGATCACTATTTAATTAGTAGGGTTTTCAACTACTAGATAAAATATCTCGAAGAAATATACTCCTTTAGTTTATTGAAACCCTTTTATGAATATCCATTACTTATGCCTTTATCGACCATATTATACCTACATAATCCAATAAAACCATTTAATGAAAATTATATAATTCGATTAAGAATTTCTATTAGGATCCATGATTTGGGATCATTTAAAGAATTAATTTAATATATCATTTCTAGAAATAACAGATTTGATTTTCGGAGATTTTCAACATCATATCAGAAATTCATGTACTGTCTATTTCATTATATGAACACAATTTATATCCCTTATGTATCACAATACTTGGATCAAGATCCTAAAAAATCTCCTCATCACCTTATATGTATTAAATACTTATATAAAAAATTATTGCAGATATTTACTTTAAATACCCCTCTAAAATCATGCTCTAATCATGATCTCTCTAGTACATTGACCTTATAAAACATATCAGAACATTCTCATCTTATAGAAATATTTTTTAATAGTTAGGTTTTCCTAGTTTTGGATTATTCCTTAAATTATCAAGTACATACATAACTTATGGATGTCTATTTATTTTACGTATAATAACATATGATTTTTAAAAAATATGCCTAATTTCAAATATTAAACACAACACCAAACACTAATGTCTATGAAATATTATTATTTTTAGATAGAATTTAAAACCATTCAATGGAATTAGTAGGTATGAATAAGATAAACAAAATTAGCTAAGATGTATATATATATACATATATATATCCTACATAGTAATGTTTTCTTGATAAATTATTTTCAAATTTGCACTCATTATTTAGTAAATTGAGTTTATGCTTCAAAATGTAATTTCTTCAAAATGGTTTTTATTGAAATTTATGAGAGATTTTTATAGTTAATTTATTTTATTTTTTTAATTTTTCACCATAAAATAGATATCAATTCAGAAATTTTAATATTTAAATTAGAAAAATTTAAAATCTATGGACCACTGTGAAGAGATTAATTTTTCAATGAAAATATGAAGATACCAATTTATTAATAAATTTCCTTTCCATTAAATTATTAAAAAATTAAAACCTTGTTTCAAATTAATTTTTATCATTTATTAGTTCCATTATAAAAAATAATTGAATTAATTTCTTTTTAGTCATAAATATTCATAATTTTTACATCAACTAATTTTTATAATTATAAATTGAATTTTTTGGAAAACAGTTCATTGTCTCATTCTTTTGGTTTATTATAAAAATAATTTCTATCACATGAAGTGAATTAATTTGAAAAAAATGATTCATTATGTATAATTATAATTTCTAAATATTTTAACTAGTTCGTCTTTATTTTTTTCATTATAAATTGTAAATATAGTAACTATTTTTCACCTCAATAAGTGTAAAGTAGATAATTACTGCTAAAAATAATGTGATATAGATTTAGTAGCTACATAATTTCTATTTTATGTGTTTATTTTGAAAATCCTCATCTATTATTTGAATATGAGTAATGTTTTTGCAATTTTTCCTTCATAATGAACATAATATTAATTTATGTAATGAATAAATCAAAAATTTCACCCTCTATTTTTGAATAAATATAATATTTTCTCATAGGAATAAAAATGGTTTATGTTCAATTATAATTTTTTATAATATAAAATATAATTTTTAATGGTAATTTATTTTTAATTCTTAGTTATCGAATATTTATATTAAATGCTTATGCAACACTGATACATTACTTCTTTAATGATTATAAAAATCAAGTAAATATTTTTATAAAAAAGTAATATTTTTTGGGTGATTTTATATTTTCGAAGAATTTTTTACATAACAATAATTTACATGTGATGAAATAACATTTTATTTTCACACTAAATTAGTATAATTATAATTATTAAAGCTATATTATGCGAATATTCCTAGAATTACATTACTGGTCTTTTATATGAAAGAATAGTTTCATTAAATTATTAACCACTCATAAATGTTATATAATTGTAAAATTAGTTTTTATGTGGTCTATATTATTAATTATAATACATTTATTTTTGAGATTTCCTAATATTTTAATAGTCATGACCCCAAAACTGCATAAATAATTTTTATCAGAGTTATCATTAAAAGTGTTACCAAGATATTAAAATTTACTGCTAAGGGATACATATTCATGTAAGATGAATAAATATTAATGAATGATATTTATTTTGGTGAAATTAATGACAGAATCTAAATATATAATTTTTATTCCACATGAACAAGAAAAAATATTAATTTAATACTTTTAGTAATTCGATGGGTTATCCTCCCCTCTCTTATATTAAGACACCATATATCCTCAAATGTTTAATCTTATTAATGGAATCACAACTAAAAATACCAAAAATATACTATAATTAACTTAATAAAAAATATTTGAGTGGATTTTTCTTTATAAAATACCACCCCTATGGTCCTTAAGGGTATTTCAAAAGAAGGTTCTTCAAAGTTGATATAGTAGTATTAATAGACCTTTCTCATATTACTTATCAATCCACCTCCATAAATTAGATCTTGAAAATTTTAATATTACAATAGTATTATCTTATATATACTAAGATGATATTATGTAAAGGTAATAACCATATTTGTATCTTTTTATCAATCAAATAGAACATCATTTTTGTGTATGTGTAGATTATCACCTCCATGGAGCAATATGTCTCATTTTACATCAACTAATCTCAGAGTTGTTTATAATGATATATTTAATGAAAAAATATGATATTCTAGTAATTATTATTTCTCTAATTTAATACATCCTATATTCTCTTAAACTTCCAGCCTATTGAAAATTATAATTTTGTTCATGAGAATGTGTAGATTACCACCTCCATGAAGTGATGTGAATAATTTTCCACGTATCCTTTTTATGGGTGGTTCCAAAATAATATTTTTTCTATTAAAATGAAAAAATATTCATCATAATTATTCTATATATGGTTTAATCATGACCCCTTTAACCCTGGTTATCATATCAATGTATTTTTTCAATTATTATCTAAGATTTCTCAAAACATTTGACATATACATAACATATTAAATATTTATATATATTGTTTCATGGAATTAAATAAGTTATGTTAAGATAAAATAAAATACATATAAAATTTTATTGAGTAGTTTAAGAATTAATATATATTTATTATACAATATTTAAATAACATACCAATAAATTATCTACTTGAGTTAAATAGATTTTTACCTCAATTTCTATTCATTATGATATACTTGTAATTCAATAACAACAATATTCCACGATTATGTGTGAAATAATAAATACCCCGACCTGAGTATCCTGATGAAAATTCCTTAATTAATTATATCTTTATTATGAACAAGAGATCTTATCCTAGAGGAGTTTATTGGTTATTTGATTTGGAAAACAATATACATACAAAATTATTGCATTACAAATTTAAATGTAATACAACATAGAAACTGCAATGAAAAGACTAATGATTACATATATTATCCATGCATTTCATTTATAATATACATCATTGAATTTGAGGGGAAAATAAAACATAATAAAGGGGTAGTCTTAGATTCTCAGTAAGGGAGAAAAATTCACTATAATCTATCATGATAATAAGTAATACGTCAAGTAGAATAAATAAAAACACATTCCCTTAAAAATTATTGAACATAATATAGTAGTTATAAATGATTAATAAATAATTCCATTAACTAATCCCATGGGATTGAAACTAAACCATGGATATTATAATAGTTGAATAATCAGTTAAGTTGTAAATTGCCAATATCTTAATAAGGGAATTCATATTTTAAAACATCTAAAACATACGGATGAAAACCTGGATAATAAATCTTAAAATAAATGGTCATGTGATCGAACAAATACACATCAACACATATATGGGAAAGCCTCGGCTAAGTCCATATTAGTTTTTTCTCATGAGTTATACTAATGCATAGACTGGCTATAGAGGGCCCCACCAATCACATACTATATATAGTTTATTCTTCATATGAATGGGTTGAAGCCTAAATCATATATACATAAGAAAGGTAAATATTTTTATCCAATCATTATACATAATCACTAACCATTATGAGTATTATGGAGAATGGTATGAAGATAGAACATCCACTATAAAACTAATCGTAATCAATATAATAAAATACAGGAGGTTATATCTATAATTATTAACCACAATTAAGTATAATATTCAACATATGGTTCTGAAATAGATGTAAATACTCTAATAAAATCATCGGTGAATTATTTAAATAACTTCCAATATTTTCTTTGGAATGAAGTGTTATTTTTTAAAATCATTTTTATTTCATTAAAAGAAGATTGAATCTTGTATGTCCCAAAAAAATTTGTTGGGTCAATGAAATTATATTTCAGAAATAAATTATTTCCATCTAATGATATAACCTATAAAAATATTTTTTTATGAAACCTAAGAATGAGCCTCTTTAGCACGATTTATGAGAAGATATCAAATAGTCTTTAAAACAAAAAAAGATAATTTTTTTAAATAAAAACATAAATGAGAATGTATTTTATCAGGATAAAAAGTATGATTTTATAAAAATATTGTTCTCTTTAGAAAGATTATATTCTGTATTTAAATATGGGAATGAAATTCAAAATGGTCCATTTAGTCATGCTTTCTTACCAGGTGGAATTAAGAAGGGAACTTTTTAAAAAAATGACATTAACCATAAAATAATTATGAAATGATATGAATAAATTATTTTGGATAATATATATTTAATATAATATAATAACCTAAAAATAATATTTAAATAAATTTGGTAAATGAGAGAGAAACTGTAACCGGAATAAAAAAATGAGGATCTTGAAGAAAACCTTAACTTATGTCTAAATGGGTTGTGTACATATACTCTAAACCTTGGATAATAAAATAAGATTACTTAAATTATTAATTAATTTAATATTAAACATTTTTTATATTTATTATATTTTTTTTATTTTTATTTATGGTATTTTTGTTGTGTTATAAAATTCCATGTTGTCGTTCGAGAGTGTATCTTTCCGAGGATTTCATAATTGGTTTACTTGTATATGAGTATGGAAGATCATATTAAACATAATATATTTACCTAATTCGAATTATATGTTATTAATTATAATATATAATATTATATGGTTATATAATTCATTTAGTTATTTGGGTTTAGGATGAGTCATTAGATAAGACACTAGTGATATTCATTTAGATTATTTTGGCAGTTTTTCGAAAATCCAAAGCTAGTTGTCTTTCATTATTTAATATTATGTATATATATTATCTATAGAACATTGAATAAAATTTGATACATAAATTACAATACTATTTAACCATTATAATTTTTTTATGGCCAAACTTTTTTGTGGAATAAAAAATGAAAACACGTCATCCATGAAGGTCCTAAATCAACACCTCATAGAGAATTTATTCATCATTAAAATAAAAGTAAATGGAGAAAATAATTTATGGTGTATTTTAAATTAACATAATAATATTAAAGTTTATTTAAGATATATATTTTATCATTAATGGTTGGTAAGTGTAGTTTAGTAGAATATAAGAAAAGAAAATAATGTTACATGAAAAAAAAAGCGAATGAGGATTTTACCTATTGAATTATTCTCATTGAGAACCTCCTAAGGGAAATTGATATTGGTATTTTGTGGATAGAATATAGTTATGGAAAATGGGATGATAATTCGGAAATATATTGGAATGATATTCAAAATTCATCAATTCTTAAGAGGTGTGATGAAAAGTGGTGTTGAGGGTGGTACATATGGGGAAGTATAGGGGTTTCTTTCATTACTTTACTCCTTAGTTTATTATTTTTCCTCAAGACTATGAATAGATTGATAATTATCCCTAAATAAATTAAAATTATGAACGATATATTGATATTAGGGGGTTAATTAAATAATAAATCATATATGACTAAATAATTCATTAGTTTGTTAAATATCGTAAATTACTACATTTCATTACTCATAAAAAAATCGACTATTTGAGAAAAATCCCAAAAAATATCCATAACCATTACATGATGTGTAGAATTAAAATTTTAACACCAATTTATAAACATAATTTTCTAAATATTTGAAATTTAGATTCTACAAAAATTCATTATTTAATAAAAAAATACAGAATTTAATATTATAACTACTTTTATGATACTAAAAATATTTAATTATGGACTCAAAAAATTTTCTTATAATAATAAGAATTTTGCTTTTAATTTTATTGTATATTTTTTGAAAATATATTTTTTAAAACATTATATTATTGATAAAAGTGTTATTAATCATTTCTATTTCACATAAATAACAATACTTAATTTATCATTTCTTAAACCCTTAATTAATTATGTAAATATTCCATATTTTTATTTATATGATACAAATATTATATTTATACTTTAACAAATGTGTTTACTATTCTACTAGTTATATTACTATTGATAATTGTTAAATTATTATTCCAATTATCATAGTTAATAGTAAACTATATTTTAAAACCTAGTGATGTGTGAAGCATAAACCATCGAAGATGTAAATTTTAAAAGGTATATATCATAAGATAATTGGGTTTCATATAAATAAACTATTGTTATATTATTTTTTTCAAATTTTTTATGGTTTATACAATTTTTTACACATGGTCACTTGAATCATTAATTCTGTCTTTGGCCATATGAATATTAAATTTATTATTGGTTACAATATAATTTATTTGAGATATGTATCGTATTATAAACCCAATTCCATTTATAGTTTTTACATTGTTCCAATTAATCTCTTATATCTGGAATTAATATTTTATAATGATATTAAATGACCCTTTTATGTTATTTCTTTCATTATATGTTCATAAAATTGTCCTAAAAATTACAGTATTTTATTCTCTTATTTTCAATTCATTGAAAAATAATTCATTTTATGCACCACTTATTAATTTATATGGTGTAATTACTACCCCATGAATTAATATTACAATTTATATATTCATATTCAATGTCTATATAGATACACTTTAAATTTATTCTTTTGATTTATTTTGTTTCAAATGTTACCAAAGTGATAATTCCAATATGTCACAATCTCATTTATAATTGAAAATATTTATGATTTAGGATCCTTTTGGGTAATTATATGATATTTAAATTATTAACACTATTCTATTTATTATTATATGCTTGTTTTCGGGGTTAAATTGGTTTTTATTCATTTTACTCTATTTTCTACATAATATTATTAGGAATATGCATTTTGAAAAAGTGATTTTCTTTCCACTATAGTAAATGATATTTTTCAATTACATATATATTAATATTAAAATACATTCAATAGTATTTTTTATATTTTATAATTATTTTTTAGGGAAACAATTACTAATTTATTACATTTTATAAAATGATCTCAACTAAATATTCTTGTCATTTTCTGAATAAGGAAATTTTTAGTGAATGTGTGAATGAAATCATTATTTTAACATAGACTTAATGATCATCATTTCCATATATCAAAACTATTCCTTGTTTTGAATCATACTATATATTTTTCAATAATTATTTTCAAAGAAAATATTTAATATAATAATTTTTCAATTTAATGTTTCAAAAGATATAGAATGAAAGCTGTATTTTCTACAGTTTTAATTGAATTTTTTTTATTATTCTTATGATGGTGTTTTTATATTTTTCAACATTATTTAATGATTATTATACTTTAATGGGAATATAATTATATGATATAATCCATATTCATTATACAGATATATTATGATAATTTCTTTAATAATTTATCATTATATACATTTATTTTTCCCTAATAAAACAAGTTTTAAAGGAATACAAGATTTTGTTAAAATAATGATGATGAAAATGTAAAATTATATAAGTTGGGTCTTTGTATAGAACATGAATGTTATTAATGAAAATGGGTTTTCCCGATATTCCTAATTTTGATGACTGTTCTAGATATTTCTCTTGATGATAGGTGATCACAATATAACTTATATGACTACGGATCCCTGTAAATCTCTCAAATGTATTGTGTATTATTTCATATATTTAATGGAATTATGAAGAGTAAAAATTTGTGTTTTTTCTCTTATGTAATTAATTAGGATATAGTTTTTCTAGAATGAGGGATCATGTGTCATTATGATAATATTCAGGTATGCTAACATGTCTTCCCTATGTTTCTATTAAGTTTTTGTGGGTCCTTTTCTCAATGATTATTTTCATATGGATTCTAAATTTTTATTTATATGACTATTTCCATTATTAAATTTTTTTGTAATGTATCATGTCCAATGATCTCAGTTCTGAATTGTATTAATTATATTATACAATTCTTATAAAATTTTAATATGTCATCATACCTTTATTATCATCTTATACACATAGAAGATAATAATTTTATAATTCATATATTTACCTTACAGTGAATTTTGGTTCATCCTCCATAAATGTTTCCCCTTAGTTTATAAATATTCATTTTATGTATGATATATCTAGAATTTTTTCATATGGGGGAAGATTAATACATAATTATCAATTAGAAAATATGGGGAAAATGGGGGAAATGATCACTTAAGTACATGTGTAGTGTCATGTATTAGTGTTTCCAAATTATATAGGAAACTAAATCATAATGTCCTTGTACGTGTTCCACCATTTCCATGTGATGTTGTTTTTAATTTATGGATAAAATTTATTTATGTTCATCTGTATAAAATTTATAAATTTTAACATTTTGTTTTTATCTCTAGATCTAGAGTAGAAGTTCGGGATAATATAAATTTTATTAGAGGTGTGTTCAGATAAATTTGAGTATTATTATGTATTACTGTTTGGATTAGTTAATAGTTTTGGATATTATAATGTGTTTATAAGTTTAATAATTATTATAATTTCAATGTAAAAATAGATTTTTGATGTTTCAAGTGAATTATTTTTTATGTGAATAATGATATTTTGGGACATTATTTTTTGTGTTGTGTTAAATGTACCACATAGGATCAATTTTAATAATTATTTCATAAGAATGATACTACATGTTCACATATATAAGCTGTAAACTATGAGATACCTATTGATGTTAAAACTTTAACTATTGTTAATGTTATTATAGTTATTTGTGATATATGGTCATTTATATATGGAATTATATATGTGTAGACTTTGGTGTTATTTTGGAAATTTTGGAGTTAAATGTATTATTTCATCATCAGATGGTTTAGTCCTATTTGGTATTATTTTACAACATGCATACAATTTAGAATATAGTAAATATCAGAGGATTATTGCTCTATCCTTTCCTAGAATAATTGGTCTATTAATATTTGATACTTCAAATTTAGAAATATTCATTGTTATTGATCACACATTGTTCTAAAAGATGAGATAATAATGGAAACAAATTGAAACACACAATCAATGGATGAAATCAAATTTATGGATTCATAGAAATAAATATGTCTCTTTAATTATTTTTCTAAATTTATATGATCACGTAATTCCTAAATAATGTAAAAGTTGTCTTCAAAAAAATTCACCAAAAAATATCATTTCTAATGAACTGATTGTATTCTTAATTACTTATTAATTTATTGTTTTTTGGTCATTGTATTTATCTTCATCATTCACTTCCTAGTGATCAGTTACTTCTATCACTCGGTATCATTTTTTAGAGATTTGTACCCCTCCATGGCCGTATTTTCACTTCCCAATAATTGTATCATTATTTGTGAACCAAAATATTTTTTTATTTTAGGTAAGATTAATATTTCATAATTTCCTTTTTCAAATGAAATATTATTAACCTTTTTTATGATAGGGATTTATAACAAGGGTATTATCGAATATTAATCCCATGAATTACCATGATAAATATAAAATTACAAGGATGAAATTTAAAATTGTTAGTAAATTTTCATACTCTGGGATTCTTTTAAAATAACACTATGTTTGATATTATAAAGTAAATGTATCACTAAAATTTAATGAAATTCAAGGGTACCCTGCTACTACTTTCCCACCTGTATTCCACTTTTCCTCAACATCGCATGTCCTGAGGATCTTTCTACAAAATGTATTTTATGTAATGACCTAGGAGGAGAACCATAGTGTGAATCTCATGCAACACACCACCAAATCCATGTAACCAAAGCAACTGATTAGTTTCTCGGAGCCACCATAGCTGACATAATGTGTTTCATATGCCAGATATTATACCTCAATCTAACACACCCCATACATTGAGTATGTAACCTCAATTAATCACAACCTAAACATGTTATATATATTTTAGTTCATAGGATACTTAATCTAGTATATATTTTTTTGAATAACCACAATGAATTACATCCCCCTAAAAAAATATAAGTTTAAAACTAGCCACCATTCATACCATTAAAAGTAACTACCATGATAATAGTGAGGAGGCAAATGGAGTAGTCATCCATCTATCCTCCCACTGAAATGATGGGGAAAACACCCCCCAGGGCTTAGAATCCTGGGCTGTTAGTTTCCCTAACAGACATGGTGGATTATCATATAGAAACACAAAAATTACAGGATATAATATATCTCACAACTATAATATGGGAAAAACCAAGTCTTATACTCAACTGAAGGTAACGCCTCTTGGAATCCCAGATGGGCCTACTAAGACTAGATATTCTATGATGACAATACCATTTAAAGTTCTATATTATATTATATTTTCCATTTTTATCAGTTTTCACATAAAATTAATTAATTCTATAATCATAAATTAACCATTATCATTTCTCACATTACATCACAAATACACTTTCAACAAAGATCCATTCCAACCATTCATAACCAAACTGAATCAACGATTTCCCAGAAATACAACCTCTTCATTTCTTCCATGTAATCTTCATCCCAATGACCCAAATGGTTACTAAAGTATTTAACAATCATAATACATTTCTTATTTCTATGTTCTTTAGGAAAACATTATAAACTCCCCCAAACATAAGGGTATCAACATGGTGAGTATATGAACTACCTATAAAGCTTTTTTCCACTATATCATGAGAGTAAAATTGTCTAACCATGAAGAGATAAATGTCGAAATCACATTTCCTACCTCGAACATCTTCACCTAGCATGAAAAGATAGAAACCAAACACATATTTCAGCCTCATGTAGTGAGGAAAAGAAGATCAGATAAATAAGCAATAGATTCAAATAAGCATCTAACATTTATAATAATGGGAAACCTTAACATCAACCCATTCCATAATATTGGGGGTCCACTCTGATACTACAAGCATAAAGGGATGCCTCTCACCAACAAAGGCATCAACTTCTACCAAAAAAACTAGGCATCCCTTCCCAACCTAACACAAAATCCCTCCAAGCTTAGCAATCCTAGGCTCACATCATATCCAGGATTCCCAGATCACACAACCACAATAGACATCCAGGCTCAACCATATCACATGTACCAGGAAACAAACAAGAAACTAGACTCTTGGTCCTAAAAAATGAATTTATATTTCACACATGATGATCTTTCAAGACTCAAAATCTTAATGCACATTGAAATTTCATAAAAGCGGGAAATACATTACCTACAAAGGCATTATCTTTTTTTATGCATTTTTTTCTAATTCCATATAGAATTAAATGATTCATTATCACTTGATCTATGTGTGGGAAACTGAGTCAACAATCCAAAATAGATAACAAAAAATAATTAAACAATTAATTTAATATTCATTAATTATATTTTCAACAATCATCTACATGATTTAGGTTCAATACCCAATTCAACTGAACATGAATATCTGCATAAATTTTATTATCGTCAAATTGAAGCAACAACAATAGGATTCCTTAAATATTCCTCATTAAACTGTTATCCAATTAATAATCAATTACTTCCTACATTACATTATATACTAATTTCCATCATGAACAGCATGGTAAACCATTAAAGGCATTGATATCATACTATCTAGCAAATTAAGGGGAAACCTTTTATCACTATTACAAGAAACAACATAATTATGCAATCAATGAAACCTATTTAATCTGTTTGAAGTATTTAATTTGGTTATTTTCATTTTCATCTGTGGCGATAAATATTGTTGACTCTATTATTTCACATAAATAAATATATAAGAAATTAATCCCCTATAAAGATCATCGATGTTCTTCGTATGAGAAAGAATCAACACAATAAATCTTTCATCACCTATACTATAAGGTCTGTATCCATTCAATGATGTCATAGAACCACCACAACACCAACAACTATGGAAAACCCCATTAATAACATTGTTTTCAAACCACCACAACACAATGAGATGAAATGGATAAAATTAATATCAAATTGGTAGAAAAGGCCAGAAAAAAAATAAAAACACACCTTAAATTGAGTAAGGTCCCCACAAATCGATGATAGAAACCCAAGGATCGGTATATGTTTAAGGGATCACCAAAATACCGAAGAGGAGGATGTGAGTTCAGATGGAAAAATATAGAGGGAAGTTTCTACAATATGGTTTGACAACCTGAGTGGCTGTGATGTTACAAAACATTACAACATCGAGGGATTACAAGAAAAGTAATTCCCTTTCATGTCATGTCATTCCCCGAGGTCATGTTCATCCAAAAAATTTCTCATTTTGAATTTATTTTCTTTTTAAATCTCTAAAATATTACACAACATGATTCCCATTTTGACATTGTGAAAATATTCTACATTATGTGCAACCAACTTTTGCACCATGAATGTTCCCTGCTCCATGTTCTCAACACCTAAATCCATATGGAATTCCTATGAGCCTCCTCTAATCTCTATACGCCTCAAAACATGAAAAGGCTCCATCAATTTCGATATGGTACCTTACATTAGATATAACTCAAAATATTCTCATCCTCAATAATCCAAAAGAATCATAGTGGGGAAACATAAATTGGTCATCTAAGCAGCCACCTCTTAAGATAATTCTCATGTCTCTCACCATAATAGTAACTCAATTTTTTCATCATATGAACAAGTTAAAACCATAAAACATCGACAAAAAGATCCTAAAACCACTCATAAGGGATACACCTTTCAAAAATAAGACAACCAAAACAAGAAAAACCAAAATCCATTTCACAACTGGGAAGGGTCTACAACCACAAAATGGAAATTGTTACAAGAGAAGATATAAACATCATCTAAGGGTACTAAGTGTGTATATGTAACATACATTACTAGGTACTCTCCTACATGCCACCATGACATGATAGAAAATAGAAAAAAGAGATATCAAACTCATGTAAAACCTACCCATGGTGTTCTGGATCGTTGTAGGGAACTCCTCATAGTTTGTGTCATTATCAAAACTGATCTCTCCCCAATAGATGATGTGATATTCAAAATCATTATAAGGATGAAGCTAAAACATGTGTAAAAAATCATTTATCTTGATCACATATGGGGTAAATGCTATCTGATATTCCACGGCTCCAAAAAGAGCCACCCCCTCACACGACCTAAAAACATATGAAAAAACGTACTCCCATGACTAGACCATTGCTTCTCATGATAGGGAACCTCCTTGATAAACACATGATCCCCAAATTGAAACCCCATATGTCTCATTCTATAATCAGAATAGGATTTATGGTGATCCTTAACTCTCTTCATCTTCTAATTAATCACCTAAACTATATCGTTCAAATTCCATACCAGTTCCGACATGAGAAATTCTGACTCTTTATCCCCATTAAAAAACAATGGTGAAAAACAAGGTTGTCCATAAAAGGCTTAAAATGTCTCCATTATAAAGGTAGAGTGAAAACTACTATTGTAAAATAACTCTTCCAATTGTAGTTTCCACAACTATGAACAACCAAAATCATGTACACAAGATCAAAACATGTCTTCTATAGTCTGGATAGTTCACTATGTTTAATTTTCCAAATATAAATGAAAATTAGTGTTAAGGAATATTTGAGATCCGAAATCTTATTAGAGAGCTCTCGACACCCTTGATATTAAACATGGGTATCAATCACAAATGATCATCCTCGGGAATCCATCGAGTTTAACTACCTCTTCTAGATACTACCTCAAAAAAAAACATCCACTGGGCTCGACCACTTAATCTCTATAAATATGGATGATTTATTCAAACATTACACTACCACAAATATAGAATAATAGCATCCTTGATCTCTAGGTAAAACATTAAAAAATTACATCAAGATGTCCTACCACTTCCACTAAGGATCATCTAATGGCTGGAGTATACCACCGGGAACATAATTCCTGGGCTTCACCATCTGGATGACTAATCATCAATGCATAAAATCTACAACTACATGCTTCAAACTGGGCCACCAGAACTAACCTCTCATGGTTTGGTACATCATTGTCATTATTGGATGTATATCCAAATAATGACTATGAAACTATTTAATAACCTTCTCACACATCGCCAATGGACCAAAAATCCTTCCATGAAACAAAACTCAGCATTTCTCTTCCTCATACCAACAATCATACACCTCACCAAACAGAACCCAGTCTCTCCAGACCTCCACCTCAGGATCCCCCACCTGGGTCTCCTCCACATGACGCACCAAGTATGATTACACCATTATTTCAATATACAATTTCTTCCACCAACTTCAACAATATCTAGGTGTAATGATAAAAGTTCATCCATCACCCTCAAGGAATCACATGATAAATGAACTATTTAACTATTTGAATTTCTGCTCAACCCATAAGCTAAAACACTCTCCTCTCCATGTGTATAGAAAATCATGAATTCAAAATCCTTTAAAAACTCTATCCATTGATGTTGACATTGGTTCATGTCATGCTGGTAGAAAACATACCTCAGACTTTTATGATCGATATATTCATTCTGGTTCATGTCATGCTGGGAGAAAACATACCTCGAGATTTTATGATCGGTGGAGACCAGAAATCACTCATCGAGGTAATGTCTCCACAACATAAGTTAAAACACCACCGCCACTAACTCAAGATCATGGGTGGTCTAGTTACTCTCCGGGGATGTGACTACTAAGAATCATAGGAAATGATAATATCTTATGCATTAGAAAACATCCAAACCCAAGATGTGATGCATCAAACAAAACCTCAAACTGAGCTCCTTCTACTGGAAGACAATGATCTGGTAAACTGACCAGCTTCTCTCTCAGTTGCACAAATGATGCCTAACATTGAACAGCCCACAAGGTCACCTAATACTTTCTGATCAACTCTATTATAGGAGTCACAACCCATTATAAATTTTTTATGCACCGCCTATAATAACATGAAAGACCAAGGATACTTTTCACCTATGACACTGTCTTCAGGGATTCCCAAGACAAAAAAATCTATTATTTTCGACGGATCCATAGCCACAACCTAAATAGATAATACATTACCCAAGAAACTTACTTCTTGAGAAGAAACCTATCTCATATAAAACATCCCAAATAGCTATTGATGATGAAGAACTCCAAAAAAGCATGCAGAAGATATTCATGGACTTCCTTAGACGTGGTGTACATGTGGAAATCATGGTTGAAAACCACATAGATCTAATCCAAAAACCCACAGAACACATCATTCATTAACCCCACGAACAGAGTATAATCATTCCTCACAATTAATGATATAACAATAAACCCATAATTCACATGAAAAAATAGAAATATGACTATTGAATATCTTCATCATTCCCACACATCCTATGATACCCTGACCATAAATAGATCTTCTATAACCAACATGATTCTTTCAATTTATTGAATAAATAATTATTCCACGTAAAAGGATAGTGCTTCTTCCTTACAACTTGGTTCACATAATGATAATCAATACACAACCCCAAACTATTGTAAACATTCATTAAGAAAAAAAATTTGTATCCTATTATGATACACTTGGACCAAAACATCCACACTACAATAGACCATAGGGTTATATTCAATGCTCTATAAACTCATAATAAAGAATCCTATATGGAGGCATTGATATAAGAGATAAACCATGCTATTGTTCAATCACAAAAATTATCTATTATTTAGGGGGTAATGCTACAACATCCTCTAGGAACACATTAGGATACTCTTCTAGGACCCTTGGAAACACTGATTGTTTTACTTATGATGAAAATAGCTTCATATAATCCATAAAGTACGACAAGGATAGAACATCCCTATGACACATATGAGGGTCTCTTTCTCCAATAAACACCATTGTCTCTCCATTAGAATCGATGAACACAACCTACCTCCTAAAATAATCAATGATACCCAGCACTAAATTCAACCAATCCATGTCAATGATGACATTATATGGTTGTATCCACAAAAATAAGAAATATCCCCAAGAGTAGGGAATCTCATTAACTAGGTCACAGTCTTTACATAATTAAAAAAATTTATCTTGACCTACAGTCGGCATAGTCAATATCAAGTGAACTAGATGTTTCTCTATGTCAAGTCCCAAAGCATGAAAAAAGTAGGTGATATAAAAAGTGGGGCACTTCTGAATCAAACAATACATGCTCCCAAGAATAAAAAAATAAAAGATTCTTCGAGTGATATCTAGCTTTCTTGGTGCTAAAAATGTTATAAATGAAGCTGACTATGACCTGCCCCATGTCCCCTCTTGTAACACCCCTATGTTTTTTATGAAACTTTTTAATTAAATAATTTTTAATCTTCAGTACCTTGTGTCGCATGCAATTGATATTTTAATCAAATTGTGATACAATCTTAGTATAAATTTTTTTTATATCCTAGCCATTATATTAGCGTGAATAATTATAACTAACTAATGAAAATGCATTGTGAATTCATTGGATATCAATTATTTAAGAAAAATATAAATTAGATATTTGTATTTTTTAGTGAATTAATATTGGTAATGAAAATAATGAGATATATATATTTTATATATTTATTAAAATATTTTTATTCATCCGTTGGATATTTTAATCATAGGGTGTGAATAAACCCTATTTGTTGTATAAACCTAATTATTTTAAAAAAAATGATAATCTTACTGCATTGAATTGAGTAACGATAAGAAATTAAGATTCCAACACAATAATTATTTGTAAATTACAAAATAAACATGTTATTTTCATGTATGATATATAAATAATTCAATGAATTTTTGATATATTTTGATAACATTCATGTTGTGATGAATAGTAAATAGAAAATAAATTTTAATTGAAATAAACTTTTTTTCATTGAGATAATTTATAAGGTTAATTTATAATATTGAATGTTATTGATGTATAAATACAATATAATTTCATCATTAAATATAATTTATTTCATTATTATTCATTTGACAATGAATTCATATGTAAAATCATTTAAATGTTTTGCAATGTTATAACTTCGTAAAAATATCATTCTCTCATTCCGACAATGGGATTGAATTTAAATTAATTATTGAAACTCCTATTTTTCTAATTTTTAATAATTTAGTCCATATTTAGAATTAGTAAAACCAAATTATGTTAATAAGATAATTTTATTTTTGGGCATTATGAATAGTATCTTTGGAAATTATTTTAATTATCATTGATAAAGGTAAATAGGGTAATTAAAGGTAAAAATAATTTTATAAAATTACCATAGCACATGTAAATATATTATTGGATGAATTAATTCGATCCTTGTCATATATTGTTTGAAATGGACTCACATGATGGCCACATACCTGTGAATATGACATTAATATAATAAAAACTAATGAATGTGAAAAAAGTCACAATCTCATATTATATAAGATATTAATTTTAATATATAAATAACATGGATATAATAACAACAACAAATAGTCTCTAAAAATATAATATAATTACCTATGTTATTTATATTTATTTATAATTTTTAGAGATTAAATAATTAATATTAATGATGACACAATATTGATTTTGAAATTATTTTATGAATAGAAATATCCAATAAATGGATTTAAAAATATTAAAAGTAATGTCATACCAACTAATTGCAATTCTCCACAAAGTTTCTGGGTGAAAATGAATTTTCAGTAGCGTATTTAATATTTTGGTTCAAATTTTTCTTCTTTTTGAATTGTTTTTAATGTCAAATAAATGAATAGTGTAAAGATTGACACGATTGATATTTTATAAAAATATAATTTAATTAAATTAATTGAAAATCATAAAAATATTTGAAAATTAAAAATTTATAATTATAAGATCTAAAATATAATTAAATAACCATTTATGGTCAATTAACACCTTATATATAAATATTTATAATAATTAATTTTTTTGAATGTTATTACAATAATTAAAATTGAATTGAATAACTAAATTTCAATAAAAATATGTGGTTAAAATTTAAAAAATAATACTTACAAAATTTAATGGTTGATATAATTACAATACTGTATCAGATCATCTTCGAAATTGACACATTTTGTAGGAAATTGGGTAGGATTTTATTTTATTATAAATTATTGTTTAGGTAGTTTCCAAAAGTGCCACCAACCTCAATTATAAAATAGAACCTAATATATCACCAAATCACTCCATTTTGAGCCATCATGATCTTCCATACCTTTTTATTTTTCTATATAAACTTCCCTATTTTTATTTTGGAGCTTATGGTCATCTTCAAAGACCAACTCGGGTGCTCTAAGAAATGATTTAGACGAAGCATGTCGATAAAGATGTAATCTCTTCTACTGATTCTTTCAAACATCCTTTTTCTTCTACTTCCTCTTCATTAGTTGTTTATTTTTTAGGTAATACAATCATTATCACTCAAATATTGATATTTTATTATATATTTGAAACAACTATATTTCACTTACTCACCATCCAATGAAAAACCAAATCATTGTGTGTGAGTACGTATGTCTTACCATCTCCACATCAATGTGTACCCTATTTTTCACCTCCACTTTACTTGGATAGGGATAATGATGGATATCATAAAAGTATATGATTATTATTACATTACACTAATTCTAACGTATCATACATTATACATTTCAATACGATTCAATAATTTTGAGAATGATATCATTGCATGTTTGTACATAAAACCTATTGTCTCCATGATGTGATGCGATTCATTCTACATAATCTTAATTAAAAATTTATTATATACATGAAATGAATGAATAAATAAGATATATAATATACTATTATCATTATGAAAAATAATTATCTATATCCTAATAATTGGAACATCAACTTATCCGACAAATCTTGCATAAGAGCATGAAGTAGTCAATATTAGAAAATGGATGGAAATGAATTGTTAATAACAAACAGATTATAATATAATAATATATGATATCATAAAAATGATTTAGAATATATATTAAGTAAATAAATTTCTTTAAATCATTATAAATTATCTTTTCATATATATGAATGATATCATACCGAAGGTAAGGGATATCTTTTCCAAGCATTTTTTTATTCGATATTGTTTATTTATAAGTATTTACTGGGGTATATTTACCATCCACATCTATGTTTTATATAAATGTATTAAAAATATTCCTTTTATCCTTATATAGTTTTTTAATGTCAATTTTACCCATTGTTAAATTTTTATTAAATGGTATAAATGAAATCTTTTTTCATTTTCAATACGAGGTAGTTTTTGAATTTCTCTAAAAAAGTACAAGAAGAATGTTTTTTAAGTTGTACTGCATGAACATATTTTAATTATATCATAAAGAATTATTTACTTGGAGAATAACCTAAAATATTACAAGTTTATTTTAACATTAAATTATTTATTCTAAAATAATGAAGAATTTCAAAGATGGAAACTATTTTTAAGAAGAAAGAAGGTTTTCCTCAAGAATTGCATTCACGTTTTTTCTCAAAATTATTTTCCATATAAGATGGCACTCTTAAAATATTTTATATTTTTAACCCTATTATTATCATGATTTTATTGCGTGTTATTTAGGAAATAAATTTGATTCATATCATTTAATATGGAATGATGTTTAAGAAATTCATTTTATTTCATGGGTTATACTACGGTGAATGTTTTTTTATTTTTAAGACAAACAAAAGAATGGTTTCTTTATTATATGTGTGGGGCCTATATATCCAACCAATAAATTGGTTATAGATTTATATCTCATGAGACAGACATGAATGTAATGGTCATTTAATCAGGTTTAGCAATATAGGGCTTGAACTAGGAGTGAACTCTGTTCAGTGATGGACTTCTCTGCTATGATGGTCTCCACAAAGAGCCTTAACGAATATGAAATGATTTTCTATGATTATGTGAGTATGTTTATAAATATTACGTCGTATTTTTTTATCATTGGGATTTCTTTAAACTTTTATGATTTATCTCATGCCATGATATTAGGATCAGTTATATGCAGGATAGGATTTTAAAATGTTATATTCTAATGATTATGATACGATTGATATTTCCCATTACTACACATACTGAGAATTTTAACTCACTCTTTTATAAATTTCATTTCCCCAGGTTCAGAATAATTATTTTAAGTAAGAAATTTAAAAAAGGATTCTAGTTATGAAGAAATATATGGGAGACAATGTGAATGTTTTATTAAAAAGTTGTGTATGATTCCCAGTTTCTAGAGACACTAAACCTATAAGGTCCTAGCTTGGTTTTTTTTATATAATGTAATATATATTCATCCATGTTGTTGTAATATCCATATGTCATGTATTGAACATTATAGTTGGTATCACACCAATGTTATTGTTATCCTTTGGAAATTAGGATGAGCGGACCATTGAAGGAACCCAAAGATATATCCAAGTATAGGTTACAATCATTTACTAGTTTTTTAGATATGCTCATTAATAGTCTAGGATAAAACATAAAGTTTCATAAATTGAAATTTTATTCTTGAATTAAGTGTTTTAGGAATTATTATTAATGTTTCTCACACAATTCGTGTTGGTTTTAGTCAATTGTTGGAACCCAAATGAACCACATTAATACCAAATATGATGGGAAATGGAATGAATTCTACCCTGAGAAACAATATATTATGGTAACTAGAATGGAAAATCTTGTAGCCATGGTAAGAAAAATTTATCATGTTTTTAATCAAGTAGGTATTCCAAATGAACAAAGGAGGGAGAATCGTTCTTTATAATACTTCATGAGGTAGATACCACCTTCATTTTGTGGGTCTATTAATACATTAGTAGTTGAACAGTGGATCAGTACCAGTAAAAAGATATTTTCATATATAAAATGTTCTAAACATAAAAACTCATGTTATTAGTATATTGTTTGGCAGGTGAGTCTAGTAAATGGTTAAATATTATCAAAAATATGAGGCAAAAAGTTGAAATTGATTCCATGGAATATGGTGAGTTCATGAACATATTTTTTCACAATTACTTTACTTATATTATTAGATCCATGATAGAGAATAAGTTCAATGAATGTAATAGAAATAATTATGAATCCATTGGTACATATGAATATAATTTTACAAGGGTTTCAATGTATTTTCCTTGAATTATTATCCAACCGGAGAATAAAATTTATTGATTCATTAGTAGATAAAATCCATGTCTCCAAAGGGAATTATCCATAAGGGACTTCAATAGCTACGATGAAATTTATCAATGTTCTCTCAATGTTGAGATGGTGATTGGAGTATCCCATCATTAATATGGGTTTGAAAAGTAAGGAAAATGTACTTCAAAAGAAAATTTAAAGACCACACTGAAAAGAAGATGAGTTTTCTCTGATGCATAATGTGTGGTAATAAACATGGATGGAATTATCTTAATGGGACTGATTAATGTTTTACGTGTTTAAATGATGTTCATCGGGCAGTTGATTGTCGCTGTGATGGAAAAAAAGTAGTCTGCTGATGTGACAAAAAATAAAAGGCTACATAGAATTCACCTCTTATACCTCATTGTTACAGTTGAAAGTATATGGGAAAATATGAAAATCAATGCCCTTGTTCAAGGCCTATTGATTATGATCAACATCAACACACTATTATGGTCAATTAAAAATGAAAGCGACATGAAATCACTATTAGTGGTGTGGAGTATGACAATGAAGTGGTGAATGGTATACATACCATCCACTCTAAATTAAAAAATGTTAATTTGATTCTAGATCCACTGACACTGCTATTTCTGAAAAATTTTCTAAGGGTTTCACCGTACAGCCTCAACAATAAAAAGTTTAATTATCAATGAGAACTCGTAGTGTTACAAAGATTTCATTAAATGTTCATAATTCTTGTCTAGTTTATGTTTATGTGAAAATACTTCATGAAAATCTTGTTATCCATCCTATAAAGGCATTTTATGTGATTTTTGGAATGTATTGCCTTTATCTATATAGATTTCATATAAATTTCCAAGGAAGGGAAGTCACATTTCATATAACAAATCAATAATTGAACATCTAATGATGCAAGGAAGAATATAACCTTCTAGTATAAATTTAATCCATCTTATGGGTCTTGATTCCAATAAATGAAGGTTTTTTCTCAACTGGTTGTGGACAAACTCATGATTAAGAATTCACCCATTTTATGGGATTTTAATGATCGATTTTTTATGGAATTTCCAATTCTTCCACCAAATAGTGATGTTTAGTTTTCAATATAACTCATACATGGTGTTATACTTATTTCAAATAAACCTTATAGAATGGAATCAATTGAGATGCATGAATTGAATAAGAAACAAAAAGAGAATCTTTTTAAGGGATTCCTACACCCCAGTGTGTCACCATGGGGAGAACATATTATATTTATTATGAATAAATATAGATCAATTAGAATCATAATTGATTTTTGATAACTTAACAAGTTCACTATAAAACAATTTTAATGTTCCCTACATCTATGACATATTTGACTAACTATGGGGAGCTCAATACTTTTCCATGATTGATCTTAATTTAAGATATCAAATATTATGGGTCAAAAAGGAGGATATAGCAAAGAAAACATTTGGAAAAATGTATGGACACTATGAATTTATAGTGATTAATCTTGGTCTTAATAATTCCTTGTATAACTTCATAGATCAAATGAAAAAGTATTTAGAATCTATCTTGATCAATTTTTTGTAGTCTTTTTAGATGATATTCATGCCTTTTAAATGATCAAGGAAGAACATGAAGATAACTTGATAATTGTACAGAATGCCCTAAGAAATGAGCAGAATTATTCTAAATTTACCAATTTTTTATTTCTTCTTCAAAAATATTATTTTTTCGATCACATAATCTCAAGAGTGGGGATAACTATGGATCCAAAGAAAATAGATGTTATTAAATGTTCCTCATAACCAATAATGGTAAATGATATTTTCATTTTTTTCAGACTGGCTTGATATTATTGATGTCTTGTGAATGTTTTTTCATGATTGTCTAATCCACATACAACGTTGTCTCGAAAAGGAGTTGTGTTCGTTTGGATAGGGGAATATGAAGAGAATTTAAAATATTTAAAAACAAGTTTAGTCTATGCACATGTGCTCAAATTTCCTTGTAGTGGAGAATTGTTTGTGATCTCTAGTGATGCATTCAAGAAGGGGATGGTATGTGTTCTCATGACAGGTGATATGGTGATATCTTATGACTCACAAAATCTTAAAATTCATCATAAAAATTACCCATCTCATGATTTGGAGTTAGCTGCGGTAATAATTGCATTAATGATATTGAGGGATTATATTTAGGGTGAATGGTGTGATATTTATACGGATAATAAAAGATTAATGTATATTTCCACACAAATGGAGTTGAATATGAACCAAATAACATTGTTGGAGTTGATTAATTGTTACAACATCTCAATACATTACCACTATGGGAAATAGAACAAGGTGGATGATTCTTTGAGTATGAAAAACTATTTTAACATATTCATTATGAGGATCATGAAAGATACTATATTTATGGATTTGCAAAGGATGGATCTAATTTTTTTTGAAGTGGATAAATCTTATTCTTCTAAAATGAATGCCTAACCATCTATACTAGTGATGACTAAGGAGGCGTAGAAGGATGATGTGGTGTTACACAAAAGGTGAGAAATGTTTCTAAATTCATCCTTCATTGTGATTAAATAATAATGTTCTGGAATTTATTTTTTATTCCTCCCATAACAGAATTAAAGACTGAGATATTGGATGAGGCTCATAGTTTTTCATTATCAATTCATCCTGGAGGCACAAAGATTTACAGTGTCATGAAAGAGTACTTCTGTTGGGATGTTATGAAAAGATATGTCACGGAATGTGTCTCTTGATTCTTGGTTTGTCTGCAAATTAAGGTTGAGAGGAAAATGAATAAAGGGATGTTACAACCATTACCCATACAAGAATGGATAAGGGAAAACTTCATAATGGACATTGTCATCGAACATCCCCAAACATCCAATGGGAATAATACTATCTGAGTTATCGTTGATCACCTTACGATGTTGGCACACTTCATTCTTATTAAATATGATTTATCTTTAGATCATATTTCCAGGAGGAATGTAAAATAAGTGATAATAAATCATGTAGTAAAACATTCCATTATATCCGATCAGGATCTAAGATTTACCTCAAATTTTTGGATAAGTCTTCAGCATTATCTCTATATAGAGTTATGTTTCTGCACTACTTATCATCCTCAAACTGACGTTCATCCTGATAGGACAATTAAAACATTGGATGAAATATTTTGATCTCTTTCTATAGATTTAATAGGTGGTTAGGTTTAACACCTACCATTGGTGGAAATTTCTTATAGTAGTTTCTTTAACCCTAGTATTCGTATGGATCATTAAGATTCCCTATATGGAAAAAAGTGTTAAAATCCAACTTACAAGGATAAATTTGGGGAATGAAATCTATTAGGACATGATCTTGATTATAAAATTAAATAAAAGGTTATATCTATTTAATAACACATAATATCAGCTCATAGTTGACAAAACATTTATGCTGAAAACTGATGAAAATACCTAGAGTTTCAAGTGGGTGATTAAATGTTTCTACGAATATCATTCTGGATGAGAGTGACAAGATTTGAAAAGAAGGGCAAGCTGAGACCTAGGTCATGCCTGCTAATAAATTTTTTTCCATTTTCAAAAGCTGGTTAATGGGTTCCCGGTACCCCGCTACATGAGTCAGAAATAACCACATTTACCAAAACATAAAAACACCAAATTTCTCTCAAGTTCATGATATGTTATGTGGATATCTGTAGAGAAAGTAAATACATGATCCATAACATGTAATATTCTAATAATTTGTACCTCTAGATAAAAATTATTCTTATAAATAAAACCCATTAGAGATTCTGGATCGCTGAGAAAAAGTTATACGAAACAATACCACTCACATGGTTAAAGATTAATGGAGGAAACAAAAATTTGAAGAACCTACACGGGAAATTGAAGATATAACAAGGGGTATCCTTATATTTTTGTTTCCAAGTGATGAATTTTTATAGAGAAACTCAGATTAAGGGGGGTAGAATATAACAGCCATATGTTTTTTAGAAAAAAAAAATATTTAAATAATTTTCATTCTTCAGTAGGTAGCGTTACACGTAATAGTGAGTTTAAATGAACCAAAATATTTCCTTAGTATAAAATTAACATTATATACAAGCCATTATTTTGGCGGGAATAATTATAACTAACGTATAAATATGTATTCTGAAATCATTGGTTATCATTGATTAATCAAAAATATAAATTAGATATTTTTATTTTTTAGTGAATTATTGTTCGTAAAAAAATTAATGTAGAATATATTCCAATAACTTGATAAAATATTCATATTCAAACAATGTATATTTTAATCATAGGCTGTGAATAAAGAATATTAGTTATATAAATTTTTTTTAAAAAAATGGGCAATCATGCACCCTTTAATGGAGAACCCTATATAAATTAAGATTATGACACATTAATAATTTTTATATTTTAACAAAAACATTCCCATTTAAAGTGGGATATAAAAATTTACTTTGGTTGAATTTATGATATTATCTAATAATATTCATATTTCGATGAATAGTAAACACACTAAATATTATGTGAAAACATCTTTTTCATAGAGAAAATTTATAAGGTTAAATTATTGTATTGAATGGTTTAAAAGTTTTAATAGAATATATTTTTATTATTCAATACAATTTATGTCATTAGTATTAATTTTACATTTAATTCATATGTAAAAATATTATAGTCTTCTGAAATTTTTTAACTTTAAGAAAACATGTTCTCACATTACGACAACAAGATTGATTATAAATTTATTACTGAGATTTTTTTATTTTAATCTTTTAATTATTGACTTTATATTTGGAATTACAAGGTCCAAATCAGGTTAATTGCGTATTTTTTTTTTGGGAATTATGAATAGTAACATTGGAAATTTTTTTCCATGGTCAAAGATAAATAGAGTAATTAATGGTAACGATAATATTATAAAATTACATTAACACCTGTAAAACTCTAATTGGAAGAATAATTTAGAACCTTATCATCTATTTGTCCAAATGGAATCAGATTTTGGCCACATAACTATGAATAAGACATGAATATAATAAAACTATTGAATGTCACAAAATGTCAAAATTTCATTTTATATAAGTATATTAATGTCAATATTAAGATAAGTATGAGATAATATCGACTATAGATAGTCTCTGGATAGATAAAATAACTACCTATATAATAGAAATTTATTTACAAAATTTAGTGATTAAACGATTAACATTACTGATGACATAATAGTGATGTAGAAATTGTAACCGCCTAAGATTTTATGAAAAATATTCTTTTTAATTTCATTAATGTATTGTGTTGTACGCTACACCAAAAGGATCTTTCACAAAATGCATCCTTGACTTGCCTTTCAATACACACAATCACGATCATCCTCAATAGCGTGTGTAGTACGCAATAACGAGTTTCACTAAACAACAATATGCTGTTAATATATTATTAAAACTAGTAGTTATGAATAGTAATAACCACTTTTTGAAATTTTGGAAATTTTTTTTTTGAAAATGGAATTCATTTTTGGATTCGTAATATCGAAATTAGCTTAGGGTGAAATTTTGTTACTTTTCGGATAACTTTCATTTTCTGATGAATAGTGAACATTAATAAATTTTAATTAAAAACAACCTTTTAAATCGAAATAATTAATAGTGATAAATTATTAATTTTAGTGGTTTTAAAGTATATTTAGAATATATTTTTACAATTTAATACAATGTTGTTCATTGGATGTAATTTCACATTTAAACCAGACATAAACAACTATCAATCTTTTGTTAGTTATTATCTTTTAAGAACACACTATTTGTTTTGACGACAGGAATTAACTTTTAAATTAATTAATGCAACTAATATGTTTTCAATTTGGTAAAATTGAAATCATCTTTGAGTTCATAATATCAAATATATCTTACACCTAATATTTGGTATTTTCTGGAAACATTCATTTTTATATGAATAGTGAAACCACTAAGTGGTAGTTAAGAAAAATGAATTTTTCATAAAACAGAATTTTACCGCTTCTGTGAGTGGAATTTCAAAAATCTAAGAGACACGGTTGATTTCAGTAAGTAAAATGTGGTTCAATGAGATGAAAATAATTTTTGGTGAATAGTAACTTTTTACTTTTTTTACCACGGTTAAAAGTGAATAGGGTAATTAAGGGTAAAAATGATATTATTATTACCCTAACACATGTACTAATTCTATTGGAAAAGTTTAATTAGACCAAAAACAACCTTAGAAATAATATATGACCATTTAGGCCCACTTGGATTAGATTAGGACATTTATTATTAATTTACTTAAAGAAAGGTTAAAATAGTTAAAATCAAAGTTTAATTAGTGAATCATTTTAAATATGGGGTTATACATAAGATAAATTCGACTATAAATATTAATTACAAAGATAAAAATATTTCCTACATAATGGTATTTTATTTTTAATTTTTAGACATTATATAATTTAATCTATTTGTGACACAAAGATGATGTAGTAATTATCTTATTAATGTAATATTGACATAATTGATGTTATAAACCCCAAACTAAATGTAATTTGAGACTTTTTATGAATTCCAATAATTTTATAGATTAATATGACATGTTAGTATTGATTTTATTAACTTTTTTTGAACTAATAATTCTTCTATGACTTTCAAAAAAAAGTAATTACTAAATAGTGTCAAAATTGACATAAAATAGTTTTTAAAACAAATTTTATATTAGTAATTGTTATTTTATTCTTAAAAATCTAAGTTTTATCCAACATACATAGATAAGGTTATATATATTAATAATATACATCTTGGGCTTCGTTTTTCTTCTTATAGTATGTTTATTAACCTTATAGAATAAGAAAACAAGAAGACACTGTAAAAGTAAAATTATTTAACTTAATGTTAAATCTAAATGATAAGGATAAAATAGGAACCTAAACTTCTCTAAATTCTATTGGATGAAATTATTTAGACCCATCCCCACCTTTGCTTCGAAATAAATTAATTTGGAGCTATTTAAAACCGAACTTGTCTTTATAATAAAATAATATTTTTAGTTTTCTCAAAGGAGCCCCTCTCCTCCCTTATAAAAGGGCACCTCATCCCCCTCTTCCTCACACCACTTTGAGCCTTCAATCTCGGCCAAACCCTACCAATTTATCCTCTCCACTTTCCTAGAGACATCCTAGAGGTTCTGGTCTTCTTCAAAGACCTATTTTAGTGCCCTAAAAGGAGGTCTCAAAGAAGCACTTCAAAGAAGAGGTAATGTCTTTCACCGATTCTTTCATCTTTATTTATTCTTCCACTTATTATTATTTAGTTGTTTCATTATAAAGTAATAACATCAGTATCACTCATATACTGATATGTTATTATAAGTATGAAACAACCATATTTCACCATCTATCCATCCTACGGAAAATGAAATCACCGCACGTGCGTACGTACGGAATACCGTCTCCAAGCCGTGGTGAAATCTATTTTCCAACACCACCTTACATGGATGGGTATAATGGTGTAAATAATAACTATATATGATTATTTTAAAGTGATATTGATTCTGAAATAGTATACATACACTCCAATATAGTCCCACGATCATGAGAACGATATCACCACCCGTGCGTATGTACGGACTACCGTCTCCACGACGCGATGAGATTCATTCTCCACTTTAACCATTCATGAATGATTATAAAGTATATATAATAAGTAATCATGAAATATATGACATAATAATGATACTGGATTTATGTGTATATATATGTATGTCATCTACTTAATTCTATTCAACTCAATAAGGAAACGAAAATAGCGTTCATGCGTACGTATGACCTACCGTCTCCATGAACGGTGTATTTCATTCCATTTACTAATTTATTATATATATGTATATTCCAAATATATATTATATATAAATAATGTTTTATATAATGTAATTAAGTAATCATGATCTAAGTAATCATATAAATAATTACAAGTCAAAACACGGATGACAAATGAAACAATTTTACCCAAAACGCTCATTAACATGGAATTTACAAAAGAACGTGTAATATAAAGTCATAATTGAACTATATATGATATCATAACAATGATTATGATTCTGGAATAAGACAATGACATTATTTAAATCATTATACAGGAGGTTCGGACACTTACGAAGCAAATCGGACCTAAGGTAAGGGAAATATCACAATCTCATTTTTATCCGAGATTGTTTATACTTTAGTATTTACTGGGGTGTATTTTATAATACACATCCATGTTTCCTCAATATGTCATATTATTTCCATCCACCTAAAAATTTTTAAATCCAATTTTACCCTTTGGTGAGTTTTTAGTAAATGATATGAATGGAATCTTTTGTCGTTTTTCGTACGAGGTATTTTTTGACTTTTCCGACAAATGTACGAAGAATGTTTTTTAACTTATATGACATGAATGGATTTTTAAAACATTTTTTCCAAGAATATTCCTTTACAAGTTATCATGTTTATTTTTAATCGACTTCTTTTAGTTTATAATTGTATGACATGTTAAGAAAGGAAAAGTGTTTTGGAAGCAGGAAGGTTATTATCCTCAAGAATGGAGTTGAAGTGTTTTATCAAAATTATTTTCCATCTAAGATAATAAAGGGTTATGTTTTTATCCCTATTATTACATTGATTTGATTATGTTGTGATGGAATTATATTTTGATGAATTCCTTTATCTTATATGAATTGTTTTATGATGTCACGATGTTTAATATTCCCATTTTTATTACATGGGTATGATATGATGTATGGATTATGATTTTGTGGCACACATAAGAATGGTATCATTATGAGATGGGTGGGACCTATATCTCCCTCCAATGCATTGGGTAAAGATTTTATATCTCATGAGATAGACATGGATGGAATGGTAGGTTATACCGGTTTAGTGAAATAGGACTGAAACGATGAGTGAACTCGGTTTAGAAAGGGACTTTGTCCACTATGATAGTCTTGACAATGAGCCTTGACTAATAAGAAATGATTATCTATGATTATGTGTGTATGCCACAAAGTTTCATGTTTTATGTTATGATTATTGGGATTACATTTCACTACTATGATTTATCCCATGTTATGATATTATGATCTCTTTGGCGGGTTAATATTTCCAAAATGATATGTTCTTATGAATATGATGTGATTGATATTTCTTTTGTTTAACCTTACTGAACATTTGAGCTCACCCTTTTATGTTTTCTTTTCCCCAGGATATAAAGAAAGGTTTTAGGTAAAAAAGGAAGATCTTTATGGGAGATTATGAAGATCTTTCACCACGATTAGAAGATTATTTTCTGAGTTTCAAAAGACACTAAACTATTATGGTCCTTGTGTGTGTGTTTTTGTTATGTACTAAGAATTATGAAAAAGTAATGTAATGTCCATGTAAGTCAGGTTTCGGTTCTCTACAGTTGGTATCAGTGGAAAGGTTTATTCAACCTTTGGAAACTAGGATGTGAAAACGTTAGTGAGATCCCAAGAGATATTTCTAAGGTATGTCTAGGGATGTCTCTAAGGATAAGTATCCGTATAGGATATAGTCCTAGAACTACGGTAACGATCATATAATTTAACCTAAGATGTTAGATATTGAGGATACTCCCCCTTTATTATGTTGTTTTCCCTAGCATGATTTTTTCCTCTCACACTATACATTTTGGGTTTTAGACGATGGATGGAACCCGAAGGAACCGTGTTGATCAATGCAATTGACAATGCAATGATTGTCCTCCTGAACAAACAAGTGTTATGGGAGATGGAGTGAAAAATCTTATTGCTATACTTACACAAGCTATGAATCATTATGGACTTCCAAATGAGAAGAGAAGGGAACAATATTCTATTGAGTCCTTCATGAGGCAACATTCACCTTCTTTCAGTGGGTCTTCTGATCCACATGTTGCTAAACAATGGATCAGTACCACTGAAAAGATATTTTCAGTTCTTCAATGTTCTGAACATGATAAAGTCATCTTATCAGTATATCGTTTGGAAGGTGAAGCTGATCAATGGTGGAATCTTATCAATAATATGAGTCAAAGAGATGAAATTGAGTCCAGGGAATGGGACGAGTTCAAGAACTTATTTTTCAATAAGTACTTCCCTCGTATTCTTCGAACAAAGATGGAGAAGGAGTTTCTTGAACTAAAGCAAAATGATGATGAATCTGTTGGTATATACGAAGCGAATTTTACAAGGATTGAAAGGTATGAATCTGGATTTACCATCCAAACTGAATGTAAAGTTTATCGATTATTCAGTGGCTTAAAACCAAATCTTCAAAGGTCATTAGCTGTAAGAGACTTTAGTAGCTATGAAGAAATTGTGCGTTGTGCTATCAAGGTAGAAATGGAAGTTGGTGTTACTTATCCATCTCATAGTTTTGACAAGAAACGAAAGATAGAGTTCAAGGAGAAATCTCAGAATAATGGTGAAAAGAAGATGAATGTTTCCTTATGCTCAAAGTGTGGAATGAAGCATGGTGGAGATTGTCTTAAAGGGACAAGTAAATGTTTCAAATGTGGAAAAAAAATTCATCAGGCATTTGAATGCTGCAACGATGGGAAGAAGATGCCTAATGATGCAAACAAAGGAAGGGATACACATAATGAACCTACTACACTTCAATGCTTCAAGTGCAAGGAAATGGGGCATTATGCTAATAAATGCCCTAATCCATGGGTTAGTGATGATCGAAATGAGCAACCACTTAAGGCAAAGGACAAAGGGAAGTCACATGCGATCACCATTGGCGATGTTGAATATGACAACAATGTGGTGGAATGATTAAGTGTTTATGTAATGGGATTCCAAAATAATGTTGTATATAGTATCGTGGAATATTGGAATATTTATGTTTTGGTCTATTGTGGTTTTCAATAATTTTATAGTACCAATAACCATGGAATGTGATTGAGATATTTTTGGAAGAAAGATGATATGCACATAATGAATGGATAAGGAAAAAAAATGAAATGTTTGACAGTATTCATTAGCTCATGACTGATATAAGGATAAGGTTATATCATGGTTTGAGTATATAGAATTTTTGGATTTTGGTATGTGGAATGAGTTAACTTTTTACTGCATTCATATTTTCACTAAGGTTCAATGGGTATTCATTATTCAAGAGAATACATGATTAAGGTATTCAACAAGATATATATTATGATATATGGGGGATAAGTGATGGCATTCATGTGATTGTTATGTGACATTTCAATAATCATTTTCTTTATAATATGAGCTTGGACCTAAGTATTTTAGATAATCCTAAAGATTAAAATGGATTATGTTGGACATAAGATAGTATTGTTTAAGGATAAAACCTTTTTCGATATTATGTATGGTATGTTATAGTAATGTAGTTTTAGAAAACAGACAACCGACAGGACGGGCGACAGCCCATCGCGTCGGACAAGGCTGTGGGAATCGAACCCATAACCGAAGTGCGACTGGCCTTTATCACCGACCACTGTCCTACAGGAAGTCCCTGTTTAGTAGAAACTAGTTTTATTATATTAATCATTATAATATAAGAAGTATAATTCCATTTTAGGAACTATATATATGATTAATCTCACTATAGATGGACTTACGTATTTTTAGATAACTTTTCAAAGCTTTTGTTTGAGACAGATGGAATGACCCCTCATTCTATCACATGATCTGCTAACATATCACGAATGAAAAATTAAACTTCATTTCTTTAAGAGATGAAGTGGAAATTTTCCAAAGAACGACCAAAGGTGTGACTATACCAAAATCATGAATGTATTTATTATAATTCCAATTTCATCAACTTTAGGGAAATGATTTTGAAAACAAAAAATGTTGTCTCAGTGCCCTTATATCTGATGAATCAGATGGTACCTTAAGTCGTCACAAATTTATGGCTTTGTGATTGCTGGATTTTCCATAGCCATGTTCTCTACCACTCTCCGTCAGAACATGATTATTATATTTCTCTTCCATATCCATATTTTCACCTATGTGGAAACCCAATGATTTGTTTATTTGGGTAACTGTTACGTTTCATACTTTTGTTTTTAAAGATTGGTTTTGGTATTCCTTTTTACGATGTGGGTTTCTATTAAAGAAACTTTTGAATAGTAAACCATTTATAACCACGACAAATTTCTAGTGCGAAATTCATTTTAAGGGGGGTAGAATGTAATAGCCCGAGATTTTATGAAAAATATTCTTTTTAATTGCATTAATGTCTTGTGTTGTACGCTACACCAAAAGGATCTTGCACAACACGCATCCTTGACATGCCTTGCATTACACGCAATCACGACCTTCCTCGATAGCATGTGTAGTACGTAAAAACGAGTTTCACTAAACAACAATATGCTATTAAAATATTATTAAAACTTGCCGTTATGTATAGTAATAACCACTTTTTGAAAATTTGTAAATTTAATTTTTCAAAATGGAATTCATTTTTGGATCTGTAATATTTAAACTAGCTTAGGGTGAAATTAAAAAGAATATTTTTCATTGGATGTAATTTCACATTTAAACCAGACATAAACAAGTGTCAATCTTTTGATAGTTATTATCTCTTAAGAACACGCTATTTGTTTTGACGACGAAAATTAATTTTTAAATTAATTAATGAAACTGATATTTTTTGAATTTGGTAAAATAGACATCATTTTTGAGTTCATAATATCAAATATATCTTAGGCCTAATTTTTGGTATTTTTCTGGAAACTTTCATTTTTTGATGAATAGTGAAACCAATAAGTGGTAGTTAAGAAAAATGATTTTTTCATAAAACATAATATTACCGCTTATGTGAGTGTAATTTCAAAAATCTGAGAGACACGGTATATTTCATTAAGTAAAATGTGGTTCAATGAGATGAAAATAATTTTTGGTGAATAGAATCTTTTTACATTTTTACCACGGTTAAAAGTAAATAGGGTAATTAAGGGTAAAAATGATATTATTATTACCATAACACATGTCTTAATTATATTGGACAAGTGTAATTATACCAAAAAGAACCTTAGGAATAAAATAGGACTATTTAGGCCCACTTGGAATAGATTAGGACATTTATTATTAATTTATTTAAAGAAGTGTTAAAATAGTTAAAATCAAAGTTTAATAAGTAAATAGTTTTTAATATGAGGTTATACATAAGATAAATTCGACTATAAATATTAATTAGAAATATAAAAATATTTCTTACATAATGGTATTTTATTTGTAATTTTTAGACATTAAATAATTTAATTTATTTATGACACAAAATGATGCAGCAAATTATCTTATTAATGAAATATTAACATAATTGATGTTATAAACACCAAAATAAATGTAATTTGAGACATTTTATGAATTACACTAATTTTATAGATTAATATGACAACTTAGTATTGATTTAATTGATTTTTTTCTAACTAATAATTCTGTTATGACTTTCAGAAAAACTATTTACTAAATACTGTCAAAATTGACATAAAATAGTTTTTAAAACAAATTTTGTATTAGTAATTGTTATTTTATTCTTAAAAATCTAAGGTACGGACAAATGACCTAGATAAGGTTATATATATTAATAATAAACAATTTTGGGTTCGTTTTTCTGCTTATAGTATGTTTATTAACCTTATAGTATAAGAACAGAAGAAGACACGGTAAGAGTAAAATCATTTAACTTAATGTTAAATCTACATGATAAGGTTAAATAGGAACCTAAACTTGTCTAAATTCTATTTTATGAGAGTATTTAGACCCATCCCCACCTTATCTTCGAAATAAATCAATTTGGATCTATTTAAAACCGAACTCGACATTATAATAAAATAATATTTTTAGTTTTTCCAAAGGAGCCCCTCTCCTATCTTATAAAAGGGCACCTCCTCCCCCTCTTCCTCACACCACATTGAGCATTCATGCTCGTCCAACCCCTTACAATTTCTCCTCTCCACTTCCCTAGAGACATCCTAGAGGTTCTGGTCTTCTTCAAAGACCTATTTTAGTGCCCTAAAATGAGGTCTCAAATAAGCACTTCAAAGAAGAGGTAATGTCTGTTACCGATTATTTCATATTTATTTCTTCTTCCACTTCTTCTTCTTTAGTTGTTTCATTATAAAGTAATAACATCAGTATCACTAATATACGGATATCTTAAATTAATTATGAAACAACCCTATTTCACCATCTATCCATCCTACGGAAAAAGGAATCACCGTGTGTGCGTACGTACGGAATACCGTCTCCACGCCATGGTGAAATCTATTTTCCACCACCACCTTACATGGATGGGTATAATGGTGTAAATAATAACTATATATGATTATTTTAAATTGATATTTATTATGAAATATTATACATACACTCCAATACAGTCCCACGATCACGAGAACGATATCATCGCTCGTGCGTACGTACGGACTACTGTCTCCACGACGCGATGAGATTCATTCTCAACTTTAACCATTCATGAATGATTATAAAGTATATATAATAAGTAATCAGGAAATATATGAAATAATAATGATACTGGATTTATGTGTATATATATGTATGTCATCTACTTAATTCTATTCAACTCAATAAGGAAACGAAAACAGCGTTCATGCGTACGTACGACCTACCGTCTCCATGAATGGTGTATTTCGTTCCATTTACTAATTTATTATATATATGTATATTCTGAATATATATTATATATAAATCATATTTTATATTCTGGAATTAAGTAATCATGATCTAAGTAATCATATGAATAATTACAAGTCAAAACACGGATGACAAATGAAACAATTTTTCCCAAAACGCTCTTTAACATGGAATTTACAAAATAACGGGTAATATAAAGTCATAAGTGAACCATATATGATATAATAACAATTAGTATGATTCTGGAATAAGTCAATGACATTATTTAAATCATTACATAGGAGGTTTGGACACTTATGAAGCAAATCAAACCTATGGTAACGGAAATATCACAATCTCATTTTTATCTGAGATTGTTTATACTTTAGTATTTACTGGGGTATATTTTATCATCCACATCCATGTTTCCTCAATATTTAATATTATTTCAATCCACCTACAATTTTTTAAATCCAATTTTACCCTTCGGTGAGTTTTTAGTAAAGGATATGAAAGGAATCTTTTTTCGTTTTTCATTCGAGGTACTTTTCGACTTTTCCTACAAAAGTACGAAGAATGTTTTTTAAATTATACGACATGAATGGATTTTTAAAACATTATTTCCAAGAAGATTCCTTTACAAGTTTTCAAGTTTATTTTTAATCAAATTCTTTTAGTTTATAATTGTACGACATGTTAAGAAGGGAAAAGTGTATTGGAAGCAGAAATGATATTTTCCTCAAGAATGGAGTTCAAGTGTTTTATTAAAAATTATTTTCCATCTAAGATAATAAAGGGTTCTGTTTTTATCCCTATTATTACATTGATTTGATTATGTTGTGATGGAATTATATTTTGATGAATTCCTTTATCTTATATGAATATTTTTATGATGTCACGATGTTTAAGATTCCCATTTTTATTACATGGGTTATGCTATGATGTATGGTTTATGATTTTGTGGAACACATAAGAAAGGTATAATTATGAGATGGGTGGGACCTATATATCCCTCCAATGCATTGGGTAATGATTTTATATCTCATGATATATTCATGGCTGGAACGGTAGGTTATACCGGTTCAGTGAGACAGGACTGAAATGAGGAGTGAACTCAGTTTAGAAAGGGACTTTGTCCACTAAGATAGTCTTGGAAATGAGTCTTTACTAATAATAAATGATTCTCTATGATTATTTGTGTATGCCACAAAGTTTAATGTTTTATGTTATGATTATTGGGATTACATTTCACTACAATGATTTTTCCCATGTTATGATATAATGATCTCTTTTGCAGGTTAAGATTTCCAAAATGTTATGTTCTTGTGAATATGATGTGATTGATATTTCTTTTGTTTACCTTTACTAATCATTTGAGCTCACCCTTTTATGTTTTCTTTTCCCCAGGATATAACGAAAGGTTTTAGGTAAAAAAAGGAAGATATTTATGGGAGATGATGAAGATATTTTACCATGACTAGAATATTATTTTCCGAGTTTCCAAAGACACTAAACTATTACGGTCCTTGTGTGTGTGTTTTTGTTATGTACTAATGATTCCGCATAAGTAATGTAATGTCCATGTACGTCAGGCTTCGGGTCTCTACAAAAATTATTTTATTAAAAGAAATATCAAATAAATGATTTTAAAAATACTAAAATCAATATCATAGGCAAATATTCAAGTTCTCCAATAAATTTTTATATGACTATGATATGTTAGATGTTTATATCATATTTTGTTTAGAATTTATCTTCTGTGTGGATTTTATTAATGTAAAATAAATGAATTCTTCCAAAATTAAGACTATTTATATTTTATAAAAATAACATTTTATTAAATTATTTTATAATAAAAATATTTAAAAATTACAATATGATAATAATAATTTTTAAAATATAATAAAATATCCATTTATGGTTAATTAAGAACATATATGTAAATATTTGTAACCACTAAATATTTAGAATTTTATTACCGCAATTAAAATTAAATAGTATAACTAACTTTCAATTAAAATGATATGGTTTTAATTGAAAAAAATAAATTGTCCAAAATTTATTGGTTGATGAGATTATAAAAGTTTGTCATATAATCTTATAAATTTGTACATTTTTTTGGTTTTTGGATTAATTTGATTTTATTAAAAATTAGTATTTATGGGGTCTCAAAAAGTGCCCCTAACCTCAACTATAAAAGAGAACCTCCTCCCTCACCTATTCACTTATATTTCAGATATCATGTTCTGTAATCCTCTAACATTTTCCTTATAGACATTCCTTTTTTCATTCTATAGTTGTTTGTAATATTTAATGTCCAACTATAGTACTCTGTGAAGAGATTTAGAAGAAAAACATCGAGGAAGAGTGTAACACCCCAGGTAAATAAAGAATATGACATTTCATATTTATCCATATTTGTGAATAAAGAATTAATATGACTTTAAAGGGGACGCTATGCTCGATGGCGTACCCAATACGCAACAACGAGTTTCTTGGGAATCTTACGTTGCACTCTAATAATAAAATAATATTATTTTAAATGGTAGTTAACATGTAGCCGTTGTAATGGTGGGAATGGATATAAATAACTAAAATATGATTATATATGTTTTTAAATGTTTTTACATTTATCCAATAAATTATAGAGGCTTAAAATATGGAAAGAATACAATTTTATGCTTTTATACACTAATTTTCACTAAAGGTTCACTTATCTCCTTTTGATGGCGAACCGTCATTAAAAATAGTTTTGATCACTCTTATACATTCTTTTTGACCAAATAAAACCCTTCTTTAGAATCGGGACATCAAATTTTACTTTGTGTAAATTTTTGGTATTTTTCCGATAAAGTTCATTTTTTTAATGAATAGTGTAAAATGTTGTATTTTAATTCAAAACCTCTTTTTAATCTAATTTATTTATATTATTAGATTATATTTTGAATTGGTTTTAAAGTGAAATTAGAAAATATTTTTACCATTAAATCCAATGGTGGTGGTTGGAATTAATTTCACTTTGAAATCAGACTTAAAATAGTGTTAATCTTTTGATACTTATTGTTTTATAAAAACACGCTATTTGCTCTGACAGCGGGAATTAATTATTAAATTAATTAATGTGGCTAATATGTTTTGATTTTTGTAAAACAGACTTCATTTTTGAATTCGGAATATCAAATATAGCTTAGGGTGAAGTTTTGGTATTTTTCTGAAAAACTCCAATTTTTGATGAATAGTGAAACCACTAAGTGGTAATCAAGCAAACTGATTTTTCAGTTAAATGAAAGTTTACCACTAATGTGTATTGAATTTTAAAAATCCGACATACATGGTTGTCATTAGTATGAAAAATGTGGTTCAATGGGATGAAAATAATTTTTTGGTGAATAGTAACTTATTAAGTTTTTAATCGCGATTAGTGGTAATTAGTGTAATTTAAGGTAAAAATGATATTATAAGAATGTGAAAACACCATGACACTTGTCCTACACCTATTGGGTGAGTCATGGACGACCAAGACAAGCCATGGGCCAACTTGGGGACCCCATGGAGACACTTTGGTTGGGAAATGACATAAATAACTTTTTATTTAATGTAAAAGTAAAATTGACACAAACATGATATGTTTTACTAAAAAAAATTTTAAGTGGGGTTATACAAGTCATCCTTTTGATTATAAATATTCATTGGAAAGCTAAAAAGATTTCCTACATCATAGTATTTTTTTATATAATTTGTAGACATTAAATAAATTAAATTATTTATGACATAATAATGATGCAGCGATGACATCATTATTTGACGATTTAAATAAAATGGAAATATAATCTAAACTCTATGAACTACACATGTCCAAAACTTATTGGATGAGTGGATTTCGAAGACTTATCACCTTATCCACGAATTATATCAATTTGGGACCTTTTAAAACCGAAACACATTTTCAAATAAAGTAATATTTCTTTACTTTCCAAAAGTGCCCCTCCTCTCCTCTTATAAAAGGCCCCCACATCTACCTCATTTGACACACCCCTCAAGCCTTTGGCTCGGCCAACCCCTGACCATTTACTCTCTACACATCCCTCTCCTCATCCTAGAGGATTTCCATTGGTCAGAATCCTTTCAAAGGAAGCCTTTAGGCTCAAATCAAAAGGAGTTACACTTTTAAAGGTAATTCATTCTCTCATGTTCATTTGTTTTATTTTGTTTCTCCAACCCCCTAAACTCTTTTTATATATTTCTTTTGTAACAAAAACAGTATCTTCAATATACTAGGATGTTTTTATAAGATTTAATCGAGCTACACTCTCACACAACTACATCAAATGGTTAAAGAACATACGGTTTCCGTGGATGGCGAATTTCTGCCTCCCGAAACGATGATTGTTCAACATTCTTTTAACACCTTCAAAGGTGGCCATTATGATGTCACTATTTTTATATATGATATATAATATTTTTATGTTTTACTTATGCTTCTGTATTTTTCATTTGTGTCTTACCTTTATGGCTTCCATTATGGGTATACGTGATATCTTCATTTTAGGAAGTGCGGACTACCGCCCCCTCAAAGTGATGTGATTCGTTAATACCATATGTGGGACGTATAAAGGATGGAACTATGATATTATATATGATATTATACTGGAATTATAATATACCTTTATATCATTATTATTCCATTATATAAAATACAAAATAGAAATGAATGTAGCGTTCATGCGTACGTACGGCTTACCGTCTCCATGAACGGTGCATTTCATTTCTTACCTCTAAATGATTATGTAACGTTATAAATTAATGAATGTACTGGATATATATGAAATATATGATATCTAAATCATGAATACAATTCTGGATATAATAAACATTTGGCCACACGAACAACATGTAATTGTAAGAAGTCCACTTTCGACTTAGGAACCAAACATCGGCAAAACAAATATTATTAACTTAAATGATTACATAATGTTTATGACATGGTAATAAGTGATATAAAAGGAATAATGAACTTGAAAAATGTTCTTAAGGAAGTATAAATTAACTCAAGTTTATTATTCAGGAGATTAACGAACGATCGAGTCAAGTCGGACCCAAGGTAAGGGATCCTACAACTCTCTTTCTTTTTAAGTACACTCTTTATGTTATTTATTTTAAGCTCATCTTTCTTATGATTGGGATGTTATTTTATATTAAATTTACTGTAATTTTTATGTTCATGTGATGATAGACCCTATTCTCTCTCATCACTCCATTTTGGAAGTTTTGAGTGGCGCCGTTAGGCTGCCGAACATTCGTAAGAGATCTAACCTCTCTCTTTCTTTTTAAGTACTCTCCTTTATGTCACTTCTTTTAAACTCCTCCTTGCAATGTTGGGGGATTTTCTTTTATATTTCACTTGCTGTAAATTCTATTGTAATATGATGGGATACTCTATTTGATCTCATCAATCCATATTCGGATGTTTTATGTGGCGCCGTTAGGCTTCCGAGTTTTCGTAAGGGATTTTTCATCTCACTTTTATTCCCGTGTGATTTATGCTACATTTGCCACAAATTACATTGAGTGGTGTATGTACTGCCCATTATTCTACTCTTTGTGTAATATAAGTTCGTTTATGAGTATTTAAATCAATGGCCTATTGTCTTTCTTTCATGGGGTGTATGTTTTGAAAGATACCCAAGTCGGTAAGGGAACCTTTCGCCCTCCTCTTTTTTAAAAGACTTCTTTTATTGGGTCTTTTAATTTACATATTTTTATGTTGGGATATGTTCTCATACATCCTTATTGATGTAAATTTTATGTCCATGTTATGAGATACACTTTTTATCTCTCATCAACTCATTTTGATGTGATGTCGTTAGGCTGTCAAGGGAACTTTTTAACCCAATTTCGATTTCTTTGGGTTCAACTTGTAGTCATTGAATATGTCATCCATTGAATATGTGTGAATGACCTTTTATTGTTTTACACTTAATATCCACTTATATTGGGTGTATATATATTTTTCACACATATTTTTGAGATTTATTTGTCCTTAATTTAAGGATACCTTCTTTATAAGGGATTTCATCACATTTGACATTTCTATTGAGGGTTCATTGTTGGTATGCACCAATTCACTCTTATATGGTGTATATACTGTCCTTTGGAGTATTATATCATGAATCCTTTTATTCTCATGATATTATAAAGTTCTGACTAAATGTTATTCCTCGATTATTGTATTCAATTGTCTCTAATTTTGGTAAAACCCCTTTAACCAAAATATCATTTTAAATGTTTTAATTAGTTTTTCTAATTAATATCCATGTTTTCAAAATGTTTTTAAGGATTTATTTATATTTATATTAATGGTTTAAGATGTTAAAAACTTCAAGGTGGTATGGGACACTTTGATTCAAAAATCTCTTTATTAAATGTTTTAAATGGTTTTGGAAATGGTTTCTTTTTAAATGGATTCATTATTTCAATATCCTAAAATGTTATATTGTGATTGAAATGTGGAAGTGTCATGTTTCCTTTATTCATGTTTATGTGATACGATTATGTTATGGTTCTTGGGCATTGTTATGAAGAATGGGTGGTTCCGTGATAAACTAAGGGCGGGTGAGCCCGATATAGCTCTCCAATGCATTGGGTAACGCGAAGGAGTGAAACGTTAATGTTTCTCCGAAGAGATTTTAGGGAATATACTGTGATGGGTATTCCAAACGTAACCAAGAGGGTTACTACCTATGTAAGAATGTTATGAATGCCTTAAGTTACCTTTATGTCTTATGATTTCTATGATTTATTCATGATTTGATATGCCTATGTTTTATGGGTAAAGTATGATTTCATTCTTATGTATACATGTACTCATGTTTCCTTTCCATATCTATATATCCCTTACTGAGCTTTTTATGCTCATCCCAAGTTTTTGAAATGTTTTTCACAGGTCAAGGGAAGGGTACATGATGTGATGATAGTGTCAAGGATGTGTCAAGAAAGAATCCATGTTTTATTTTAAATATGTTTCCGTTGATGGGAAGAATGAATACTATCTTTTATGTAACCACTTTGTTTAAATGTGGAATGTAATGCAAGTTTCATGATCTAATTCTCTAAAACTCTAAACCTGAAAAGATCCTCAATGTGAAATCTTGTAATAACTCAAGATTAAGTAAGGTTTAAGGCTGGGGCCTTATAAAGAGGTAATCTCTTCAAACGATTATTTAAACATCTTTAATATTATACTTCCTCTTTATTCGATGTTTCATTATAAAGTAATAAAACAAGTATCACCCGTATTATTATATGATATTATTAATATTAAAAAAACCATATTTCACTTTCTATCCATCCTATGAAATATAAAATCCCCCTGTGTGTGAACAATTAGCATCCCATCTCCACTACATGGTGTTATCTATTTTTCACCACCACTGTAACTGGATGGGTATAATGGTGGAAATAATGATTATATATGATTATTATAAAATTTTACTAATTCTAAAATATCATACACCATACAATTCAATATCATTCAACAATTTTGGGAATGATATCATCACTCGTGTGTACGTATGACATATCCTCTTCATGATGTAATGTGATTCATTCTACATAATCTTCTTTAAAAATTAGTATACACATTAATTGAATGAGTAAATATGATATATATTTTAATAATAACATTCTATAAATGATTTAATTATATCCTATGAACCGGACCATTATCTTATCAGAAAAATCTTGAATAAGAACATGAAGTAATCAATATCTGAATAACGAGTGATAATGAAGTGCTACTATCAAACAGATGATAATATAATCATATATGATATCATAAAAATTAATATTATTCAGGAATAATTGAAAAACCTTATTTAATTCATTATATAGATGGTTAATATGAATAGAAGGGATATCATACCTAAGGTACATATTAACTTTGAAAATATCATTTTTATCAGATATTTTGTATTCGTAAGTATTTACTTCGGTATATTTTTCATCCAAATCCATGTTACATAAATATGTATTAAAAATATTATTTATATCAATATTTAATTTTAAAATTTCAATTTTACCTATTGGTAAATATTTACTAAGTGTTATGAATGGAATCTTTTGTCGTTTTCATTACCAGGTACTTTTTGACTTTTCAGAAAAAAGTACAGTAAGAATGTTTTTTAAGATGTAAAACATGAACTGATTTTTATGCTTTCAAAATGTCTTATTTACATGAAGATTACCATAAAATATTACAATAATATTTTTACATAAAAATATTTTTTTAAAAATCGTGGGGCATTTTGATGAAGGAAAACTTTTATGAAGAAGAAATGATATTTTCCACAGGAATTAATTTCATGTCTTTTCTCAAATTTTTTATCCAACTAAGATTACACTTTTCAAATAGGGTTATATTTATAACCCTATTATTAATATTATTTTATTGTGTGTTATATAGTAAATACATATTTTTTATATCAATTATGATGGAATGTTGTTTAAGTAACCCATTTTCTTTCACGGGTTATGGAATGGTGAATGTTATTATGTTTTTGTGTCCCACGTAAGAATGGTTTTATTATGAGATGGGTGGAACCTATATCACCATTCAATAAATCTGTTAAATATTTATATTTCATGATATGGACATGAAAATAATTTAATGTAAATTCGGTTCAATAATACATGGTTAGAACGGGGATTGAACAAGGTTCAATAATGGACTTTAGCCGGTATGTTGGTCTCAAAAATAAACATTCTCTAATATAAATTTATTTTCTAATATTATGAGTGTATTAAAAGAAATATCATTTCTATGTTATGACTATTTGAATTGAATTTCAAATTTATATTTTATATCATTACAAGATTTTATTATTTGTTATATGAAGGATAATATTTTCAAATTTTATTTTCTTATGATTATGATTTGATGTATATTTCCATTGTTTACCCTTACATAGAATTTGAGATCACCCTTTCATATATTTCTTTTCCCCATGTAATTAATATGTGTTTAATGTAAGATATGTCAAAAAGGACTCAACTTATGAAGAAATAAGAGGGAGACATTGTGGATGTTTTATAAACTAGTTGTTTATGTCTCCCAGTTTCTAAAGAGACTAAACTTATACAGTTATGGAATGGTTTTTTATGATTTGTAATATATATTATTCAATGGTGAACTATTATTTATATGTAAAGTATGGGTTGTTATATCCATAGACCAGATGGTAACCACCTATATAGAAACAATGGACTCTCTTATTATGGGTAGTGTCGGAGTTCTATCATATGCCATTCGAATCAACACTATATTGATCCAAATTAGGAGAATCTAGATGTTTTTGCCTCAGATAGAGCTACCTCAAAAGAGGAACCCAAAGTGGATCAACTAGCGCGCGCTGATTCCTCAAAATGATCGGGTACTATCGCTACAAATTTCCCAAACCTACACCATAAATACATGTGTATAATCCCATTGAATAGGTATGAGATATGCTTCCACCCAATAAATATAAGACATTAAGGGATGATACCTACCATTGGAAAATTGGAATCTCTTATGTCCTATCAACTTGAAAACTCGGACCATAGCTCTAGATCGTGAGGAATCTCGATGACTCCCCTCTCATGACGATTCAGTTATGGATAACATCCTATCAAATACCTTCACTCTTACCATCACCTCAAGATACATCTAAAACATAAATAGGGTGTCATGTTGCTAGATATATGGATGAAACCCTTTTTGAAATACCTCACCCTGTCCTCCTAATCCGGAAATAGGTATGAAGCCAATCATAGAAGCTCATTGAAACGTATTAAAAACTCTCTCAGACTAGATATCCCCTACCAAATAGTAAAACTCTCATGGAAATTAGTTTCCTTCATGGTCAAAGAAATAAATTCATCTACGAACATGTCTCAGAAAACATCCCACAAGAATGCAGACTCCTCACAATCACCGAGGAACAAGAACCACCGCTTCCACACTTCCCAATATAGCATCGTCAAAGCCAAGGACACCCAATACAATTTCTGAGAATGGATTGAATTGAATTACATCTAGAACTCATCCAAAAAGTGTTGTATGACCGAATCTAAAATGGATCCCTCATCCCTCTGCAGACATTGGCGTTGAAACACCTTGATTTACTGCCTCCAAGTGTCATTATAGTCAACCTTCACAATGTAGGGATCAAATGGTGAAACATTCTAAACATCGTCGATGCAATCATGATGAGGGTGTCAACCCAGTATATATCTCCAAAATAACAAACAAATCAGATCTCTTAAACATATAATATGGAAATCATTATCAATAATTATCTTTGTATCTTTTTTCGTTTTAGGTTAGCCCATCCTATGCTCTACCCATTCAAACACATTTGAAAAGAAAAATGATTATGATCCAATCCTAGGTCTCTACCCATCATCCAATATAACCACGGTTATTATACACTATAGGATTAACGGTCCTCCCATCAGATCAATTGGGGTCGTAATACTCTTGTCTTATTTAGCCTGACATGTTTATAGTGCTTCCTAAAATGATGTCATTTCCTGACCATCCCATGATTCCTCACATGTTCCAAACTAAAAACACCATATAATCCCCCTAACAACCTCTGACACCACTCTATTCAGACCCCCTAAACACAATGTTTACCCCTCATAGTTTTAAAATTGTATAAGAGAGATAATGAACCATGAGTCCCACCTTCAATAGGCCCCTGGTTGGAAATTAGCACCTTGGGTATAATAAACATGCAAATGAGAGTTGTTACCCTCTAAAAGAAACACATGTAAGATAGAGAGAGAAGATCGACACTCAAAAACTACTACTCCGAATAAAATATAAATTTAACCCATGTAAACAAATGTAATTTCATTAATGAAATACTATAAATGGTGGGAAAACATCCACTACCAAAAAAAGTAAAAAACGGCAGCAACCATGATTCCCAAACAGCTTCATCAACCCACAAGCTAGTAGTAACGAGCCTAATCTCCAAACTGATCCAAATTGGCTATAAAAATAGTATATAAATATATATGTAGGGTTAGTATAACAGTATACTCATTAGGATCCTACCTAGATTCTCTCTTGAAAAAGTAAAGAATGAACGCTAAATAATAGTGAACAACAAGTGAAACTATCTCATCCACTAAATTGGTATGTTATGTTCTGAGCCTCACTATGACAACACTTAACATGAATCGCAGATAATATCATATTATATAATAAATAACATCATGGTTTCCCCAATACCACTTCCTCAATGGATTCACACTTTTACAAAATGGATCATGTCCTGAGATTCTTTCTCCAAAAATGATTGGCTACAAAAACCTAGGTAAAGCACCCAAACATGAACCTCATGCATCACACCACCACTTACATGTAAAACAAAGTAACAATGAAGTTTATGATGTATAACATAGCTCACATAACATGTATCAAATGTAAAGTGTAATACCTTAATTCATCATAGCCTATATGGAAATTGAGGATCCTCAACCCATTTCAGCATATACATGTTATACCTATAGCAGTCCTTTAGAAAATATATCTAGAATGAATGTGTGTGAAATAACCATAATCCATTACATCCATCTACACACATATACAGGTAAAACTAAAAACCATTCATAGCAACACATGTAAGTACCATGATAAGAGAGATGAGCAAATGAGCGTATTCGACCATACCTCCTCTCACCGAGATGCTGGGAACCCCCCCCCCCCCCCCCATGGCTCAAAATCCTTGGGTTATCAATTTACCTAATTTATATGGTCGATTATAATATAGAAAAAAATTTACATGATATAATATATATCAAACTCACACAATGTCCATAACCTAGTCTTGGACTTAATAGTATATAATACCTCTCATAATCTTGACAACAACATCAAAGACCATATATCCTATAAGAAGAAAAAAAATTAATGATAATCATTATGTTAATTATCCATTTTTATCAGTTTTACTTTAAATTATTTAATTCTTTAATAATTAATTAACTATTATCATTTAAAAAAGTGCATCACATTACCATTTAAACAAAGATCTATGCCCTCCAGGCATAACCAAACTGAGTCCATGAATTATCAGAATTACAATCATTATATTTTATCCCTGAAATCTTCAACCCCATGGGTTAAACATTTGTTCATTTAATTAACAACATTAATAATTTTCGTATTTACATTTTATCTAGGAGAGAATTATAAACTACCCAAACATAAGGGGATCATACCATTGAGTAAATGAACTACTCGTCGAGTCTTTGTCCCTATATAAGGAGATTATACTCGTCCAAGCATGGAGACAAAACATGGAATGCATGTTTCATACCCAACACTTCATCACCTCCCACAAAAATATACTAACTAAAGGCATATTTCTGAATCAAGTTGCGGAGAAAGGAAGTTATATAATAAAACAAAAGATTTAAACAATCATCCATCTTTCATAACAATTTGTATACCCATATTCAACCCATTTAGTCATCTCATGTGTCCTCTTTGACACCACATGAAAAAAGACGCCTCTCGCCATCCCAAGCTATATCCACTACCCCAAAAATAGGGCATCCCTAAAACATATACCACAAATGCCCTCCAGACTCAACCATCAAGTTTTCACATCAGATATAGACCTCCCTTCCCCCACAACCACTAAAATCCTCCTGGGTCATCTATATCACAATAATTAAAAAAAATAAGAAACCAGGTTCCTTTCCCTAAAATAGAGGATTCAACCTTCACACAAGACAAAATCTCATTAATCCAATTAATAAATCACTTAGTATTTATAAGATTGTGGGAAACTCAATACCTAAAAAAGAAATATATTTTATCACATGACATAATCATATTCCATCCAGAATTAAATAACTCATTATAAAGTGTTCCAACTATATAAAACTGAAAAAACAAGATATAAAAACTATTACTGATTAATTAAAAAAACTTATTTAACATGCCTTTATTTCTTTTTTTAACAAGAATTATCATGATTCATGTTCAAAAACAAATTCAATTAAACATCCATATCTGAATATTTTTAATTATCATCAACTTACAACAATAACAATTGGATTCATTATGCATACCTATTTAACCATCTGGATAATTAATTATCATTAAATCGTGTTTTATGTTCTTTACCAATTTTCTTCAAGAACATCCTAAAAACCCATGAAATGCATAGGTACCCACAATCTAGAAAATTAAGGGTAAAACCATTTTCATGGTAATAAAAAACAAAATCACATTGTGATCACTACCAATTCATTAATCCAGTTCAAGAATTTAAATATGTTAATTTCATTACGTTCGAAGGGGAAAAATAATGGTATGTCTAAAATTTGATTTAATTAAATAGAGAAGTAATGAATCACCTTCATAAAATGTTTTTCAATGTTATTTTCATGTTTAAAAATAAATTCAATACATCTTCAAACACCTCTATTGTAACTTCTCCATCCATCTTAGGATGATCTGACACTACAACACTAATAGAAACTGATGGAAATACCATTAGAAACATGGTTAAGCAATCTCCATTACATTGGGAGAATAACGGGTGGAAAATGAGATCAAACTAAGATAAACTACTAGAAAATTAAAAAAAACTCAATTGATCAAGCCGAGTGAACAGAAATCAAAGATTGAATTCCAAGGATCGATCCCAATTTATGGGATCGCCAAAAGGAAAATGAGTGGATGGTCATGTTGGCTAGAAAAATAGGGAGCATACAAAAAATAAACAACATCACTATTTTATTAATAATAATTCTTCAATCAAGGTCAGGAATTTAATTAGGTCAATTCTATTGTGATCTAACAAGATAAATCATTCTAAATATATAATTTCACATAAATAAATAGACATTAAACAAGTCCCTTACCTAAAAAGGTCATATAAATTATTCACAAAAAGATAGATCATCACATAGATCTATGATAACCTATCCCAAAAGGTCTTCATCCATTCGAGGACACCGTGACACCACCGCAACAACACCAACCAAGATAAATCACATTAGAAACCTGGGTAATCAACCACCTTAGCATGGTGAGAATAAATAGAAGAAAATGATATAAAATTGGGAGATAATACCAGAAAATGGAGGAAAACACACCTTGGTTAAAGAAAAATCACCACAAATCGATGAAGGAACCCCATGGATCGATCCCCATTTAAGGGATCTACAAAACACAAAAGAAGAGACTATCAGGTCAGCTGGGTTGAGTGGGAGAGAAGATACAGCAATATTATTTGACAATTAAAGTGGATAGAATGTTTAAAAACATTACACAATTAGGGGATTAAATGACATGTAATCCCCTTACACAACATGTAATTCCTTGAGGCAAGTTTCCACAAAAAAACCATCACCGTTCACATTTATTTCATTTTTAAAACCCTGAAATTTAACATGATGTGAAACCCACTTGACTAAATTTTTATATATGTGTGAATTTAGTATTTTACACATCATAAATTATATGTATAATAATATTATATAAAGGAATAGAAAAAATAACTTATATTATTTAAATATTATATGCAACTCCATGGGTTCCACTCTCCTCTATTGTATAAGGAATCAACCTCTACTCTATTCCATACACCTCTTAAGAAACATATCTCAACCAAAACCTACTAAATATTATTCATAAATTCCATGAAAACATTATAAAGTTGTTTTTATACATGTAATACTATCTATTGGGACATTAATGAGAGATTTATTGGAGTCACGTCAGAGAGGAATTAATCTACTTAATTGGCCATTTTTAGTTTCATTATTCTTATACCTCCTTCAATAATATCATAAAAAGTTCAATATTAACATCACGGTCTCTTATAAACCATTATTTTATTTTATTAGTGCAATAACCTCATACATCTTTTTCCCAAAAAATTTTGAATGCATGAATTTTTCGAGCGTAACTTTGGATTAAAACCTTTACAATGTAATGTGTTACATTTTCCATAACAACTTATAATTGATTTTTATAATTATTGATTTATTATATCTATATGTTATTCATGAAATAATTTTCATTATTTGATAATATTATATTATCTATTTTTATAATTCCATTTGTTTTAAATTGATTACATCATTCATGCATAAGTATGGATTATCACCACTATTAAGAGATACAAGTCTTTTTTGTGGTTCAACATTCCTAAATGTTTATAAAATAATATTGAATATAGTAAAATTATTTTTATTTACATATTATTACTATAGTGATTATTTAATATGGGATCTATTGACCCTAGACATCTTATAAAATTACATTTTAAATTATGAACATAATTCCCTCAAAACACCTGATATAAACTTAACAAATTAAGTAATTAATTATGTAATTTATAAAAATGAAATAAAATATTGAATGATAAACTAATAACCAATTAATATTTTTATTTAAAAGTAAATAATTAATATATTTTTTATAGATCAGTTGAACTACATAGATGGGAAGTCTATACTTGAGGAAAAGGGTTTCATAACTCGATTTCCATACAATGGGTTATAAATTATCATAATTGAATTTCTTAATTCATTGTTATGTGTGAGATGATTTATGATTATATTATGTTTTATTTCAACAGTTTTTATGTCTTTTTACAATTATTACACCTAATGACATCAATTTTTAATTCTAAAATCAGTGATATAATCAGTGAATTGATTATTTGAATCTATATTATTTCTTTGAGGCATGTCGATTGTTGTTAAACTAACTCCTTTTATAAGGTTTATATGATTCATAGAGAGATATTATAATGTTAATTAATATTTTACAAATATATGAAATGTTCCATTTATATTATCTAGTTCATGATATATTGATCCAAATGTTATAAAACCTGTAAGGGTTTTCATTGCATTAGTTTTCATTCTTTTAGAAATAATTAATATTATAAAGCATGTTTTATTTTGTATAGTTTATATATTGTTCTAATAAATAATACTAAATTATTGTTCTTTATACATCATGGAATATAGCGATATATTTCTAATTGTTTATTTATATAAATTTTAACCAAAATCTTACCAATTTTTTGAAGGGTTTATGGTACAATCTCATTTTTATTCTAGATTGATTATGTACAGGAATAATTTTAGAAAATTATATGATATTTCCATTATAATCCAAATACATTAAAATATTATATGGTTATTCTATGATATCTGTATTCTTTTTCTTTCATTTTATTTTCTTATTTACTTAAAATTACTTATAATATTTTTATAATAAAAACTGACATTATTATCACTTTAGTCAATGAAAATTTTTATCCTTGTCAATATTTTTATAAATGTCTTCAAGAACACTTTTAAAATTCTTTGATGAATGATTATTGTGACTTCTACACATTTTTACCTTTAAATATAAAAATATAAGGAATATACTTATCATTTTAAGAACTATGACCTTTTAAAAATGATTATAAATATTATTATGTTGAAATATACCACATGATCATTTTTCCCATATTCATATCTTTTCGTTGTTTTGAAGTGTCCATTAATTGTTACCATTTATTTTTAATGAAAACTATTTTCAAACTTTTTGATAATTTGTTTAATAAATAATGAGAGATATGTGTTTTTTCGATTATTATCAAAAAAAATTAAATTTTATTTAGGAAATATTTTTATCATTGTAAAAAACATTTGACTATTACTCTTCTTCACATGGAATATTATCTTATGATGGTGGACATGTTTTTTTATATATGTCCTATAATGATTTTTTTATTATTTTATCATCAAATTCAATTCTTTTCATTGGAAAATATAGATAGAAAGGAATGAAATTTTTTTCAATATAATGATGATGAAAATTCAATATTCTATCTATTATATTTATTAACTATAGATTTAAATTATGTCTCCTAATAGGTGAACCCAATATCAATATATATGATGGGTTGTCCTGATATATATCTTGTTGATGGGAGATCCTGATGAATATTATACAATGATTGATCCTAATGTAGCTCTATATTTCATTATTTAATGTTCCTTTTCAATAAAGGGAATAAGGTGGGAGTCAACCAGAGAGGTTTATATTATATATTTATCAAGGATCCATTTATTTTTGACATGAGTGAAAATTAATTATGATGTAAATGTTCTAAAAATCCAACATATCTTCCATATTATTTGTAAAAATTTTAATGTATCCCTGTCATAAGGAATTTATTCATGTGTCTTATTATTGTTGATTCATAATAATATTTATTTTGTTATAGATATCTTCAATGGAAAATATTTAATGATATTTTTTTATGGGTCTGAATTCTTATATTTAATGATCATTCACAATTAATATATTCTCATACCCTTATTTTAATACTTTTCTCACTAAATATTTTCAATTGGTAACTCATATTTTTACCATTACTGAGAATTTTAGGTCACAATTCTTATATTTTATTTTTCCCTGTTATAAAGAAAGATGTTATTCAAGATATTTGGTAACACCAGAAAACAATATAAAATAAAATTATATTAAATAGGGTATATGAGACCAAAAAATTATCTTAAACAACACTTGTGATATATTTATTTAAATTTAATCTCATTGACCTCATGGGGAACACAAGACCCAAAGTTAATGTGAATTGTAATATAATATACCATTATAAACTAGTGGATAAATTCATAGGTATGAATAGTACTAACTAAATTATGAAAACTATATTTTTTACATATGTATAAAATAAATAAAATGGGTTTCTAAATATTAGAGATAAAATGAGAAAAATTGAGAAGAAAAAATTAATGTTTTCTTAATACAATATTTTTCTAAAAGGTGGTTTAGTCACAATGGGGGAAAATAATTTATAATTAGAATTTTTAATTTTCAGATAAATTATTATAAAAAATAAAATTAATTATTAAAATATTTATATGAAAATTTTCATAGGATTTGTTTTTGCTATATTTCTAAAAACATACATTTTTTAATGAATAGTAAAAAATACTAAATTTTAATTGAAACCATTTTTTTCATTAAATAAATTTATGAAGGAATATTATATTTCAAATTTTTATACAGTAACAGCAGTTCAATAATATACCTATAAATATAATTTATACCATTATAATTATTTTCATATTGAATTTTATAGAAAAACATTGTATTTTTTGACTATTTTACCTTGAAAAATATGGTTTCTCATCGCGTCTATTGTATGAAGTTTACATTAACATTTTCTATATAATTGAATTGAATTTGGTAAAATATATTAAATATATTTAACAGTAATATTTAATATTATATAATAATTTAAACATATATTTTTACTATAATTAATAGTAAAAATGTTAAAAAGTTATTTATCGTTCTAAAAGAAAAATTGAATTATTGGGGGGTTAAAGTAAAAATTTATGTGTTAAAATGATATAAATATTTTTTTAATATATATTTCATGATCTTAATTATTCTTTATAATTTATAAGGATTAATAATACTCAATTTTTTACTATTTTGGAAATTGTAGAATGTGGTTACTCATTTTTCATTCAAAACATTACTAGTGTCTCACTCAACCCACTTATAAAAGGTAACCACCTATCCACTGTTCTTCAGATATGAAAACACATTGTTTCAGAAAATAACTACAAAATTACATAAAAACATAAATAATATCATACTATAATAATTTTTTGTAATAGATAAATTCTAGAAATGCATTTGATATAATATTATTGTGTTGATCCACGAAGAAGAAAAATTCCAAACTATGAATATTTCATTATTTCATCTTCAACTTCCATAAATTATAATTCATCCATTATTTAATAATAATAAAAATTTATTGTAAGTAATTATATTTTTTCCATGTATGTATGACCGCATAAAATCATTCCCACTTCCATGAATTAGGATACGAAATCATCATTTTTGTGTACGGAGGACAACCGCCTCGCAAACTAATGTCATTTTTTTACATCACCACCTCTCCTGGAAGGCTAAGATGACAGATTTAAAGTAAATATATTATTTATATAACATAATTATACCTCATTAATCATTATTTAATATACAAATTTTCATATTAATTTATGTAGGGGATACGCTTATGTCACTCATGTGTATGATCGACTATTGTCTCATGAAGCAATGTGATTCATTTTTTGAAAAACGCTTTAAAAGTAAGGTAATAAGGTTAGATTTAATTAATATATGTGATATAAAACAAAATAATTATGTTATTGAGGAAATATTTCTTATGTTTTTTAAAAAAATAAATCATTTTCGTTATTAACTTTTCACCCAAATGAAATATTATAACATTTTTCTTATACATGGGGACTACTATCTTAACAAATCGATGTGACTATATATTCATCACCATGATTGATGAATGATATATAGATATGTAAAGGTATATATAAATAAATAATATTTTATTTTAGATATAATTATTTTTCTCTAATGATGAAATATTACTTACATCATTTCCATAATTTTAATTGAAAAATGGAAATTTAACTCATGTGGGAGTATGACATACTATCTTATGATCACAACATACATAATTTTTTCATAACAATCATATATAATTAGATTGATAACAGTAATTGTTTATAAATATGATAATTATTTTATCATTATTATTCTATATATTTTTTAATATTTACCAATTTAGCAATATTCCACCTACAAATATCATTTTTGACACATAAAGAAAATATCTTTGAAAGATAAAACAAAAACATACCTGATTATGTAATCATATATGAATATTTAATAAGTGAATAAAATGAAAAATAGACATGAAAATGTTTTTAATAATTTTATTAATTAATATAATATAATTATCTAATATTATAAATAACATATGTGTTGATTAGGACTCAAGGTAAGAGTTTTTCATCTCACTTACACTTCCACGTGATGTATTAAATAATCACCACTTAATTATTTTCTGTCATGTATATACTTTAATTGGTGAATTTTATATCATTCGTTAATTTATATTCTGGGAATTTAGTGTTTCATTTATTGTTATTTCATTCATGTGGATTATGATAAAAAATTTAACAATGTGGTAAGGTATTAATTCATAATCTCAACATTACATGAGATTTCTTTGTTATGTTTCCATTAGAATAGTTATTTGATATTTATATTTTCAAATTAATCAATATTCTTATAATATGATAATTAATTGACTATTTAATGTAATTATTACATTTTTACAGTTTTTTTATTAAAATTGTTAATAAATAATTTTATAAAAAATATTACATCATTTCTCTCTTCTGTTGAAAATATATTTTCTCTACAAACCATCTTTTCAAAAAGGATTTAAAAATGGTGTAAAATACTAAAAATTATTTACTAAAAAATTTCCTATTATTTTATTTTTAATTTTTTTTTTCAAATTAATCATATTATCATTTTCCAAACAATTCACATTTATAACATTTTTACATTGCAAAAATAATTTTCTTTTTAACTTATGAGGCATGTGATATATTTCCATATGTGATGAACGATATTTATTTGAGGATTCCTTTTAATGTAGATAAGTATATTATTAATTATTATTTTTCAATATTCTATATGTTTTTATTTATAAAAGTGATGTTAATGAAAATTATTTAGGAAAAATATTATAAATTTTCTCCTTTTAAAATAAAATAGGTGAATTTTCAATGAAAGTATATTTTCCTCAATGAATATTTCTAGTGATCCTTAAAAATAATTTTACTTCTAAAAATACATCAATTAATGTTAATTATGGTTCAATATAGATATACTCTAATAAAACAGCCTTGTTATTTCTGTATATGGGTTGTAATCAGTTTGATTAGTGGTGTATTATATTGATACTATTGACGTTAATTTTCAAAGCCTATGTCTATTTCTATTGTTTTGAGAATGTTTTTACATTTCATATTATATTTTAAATATAAATTTTTTTTGAAACATGTTTCACTTATTTAATATGGATAATAAATTATACTCAGTTAGTGATGAGGAGTGACCATTAGAGCCCTTCGATTCATTGATAGGTATCAGGATAAAAACTAGAGTATGGTTTTACCATTGACTTGCCCATTTTTTATATGTATTTTTACAAGTCCTTGATTTTATTATATGTCTTGGAATAAGGCCTCGATATATTTTTTTACATTTCTAACATTATGAATTCCAACATTAATTCACTAATTGATATTCCATATGATTATTTGATTAGTTAAAATATTCATGTCTATGTTTCATGAAAATATGATTATTTATATGTCATTATTTGATAATAATTTATCCATTTTATATTCTTCTCAAATTTATGATTTAATGTCCTGGGTTTGGGTTATTAACCATTTTATATTTATCATGACATATTTTTTCGTAGCTTCTACTATATATTTACCCTTATCGAGCTTCTAAGGTCACCCCTTTAATAAATTTTATATTCCCTATGAGATGATTAATTCTTTTTGATTTATATATTGTTATAAATGGAGATAAATAATGTAATTATCAATGAATAATATTTTTATATTATATGTTTGAAAATGTAATGCGAATTTAATTTTTGTATCTTGTTAACTAAGACATAAAAACTATTATGTCTTCCAGGATGTGATTCATTGTATCATATACCAGAAACCTCACTTTAAAATCATGTGGATATGATTAGGATAATTCATATTTTCTATACAACCAATTATAAATTAGATTAAAATTTATATATCATAAAAAAATCTATGATTATGATTATGAGATTGGGTATGCCTAAATTTTTCAATATATGATTTGTAGTTTACTTGTTCTGGGATTATAAATTATGTTTAATAATTTTATGACATAATATAGTTTATTAAACTATTTATAAATGGATCCTAATATAAATAATTATAACCATATAATACAAGTAATTCATGTAGGGATTTTCTCTTGGGAATGATAAAGAATCTGGTGATAGAGATGCTACAGGAAGAGATCCAATTATCACCATATTGTATCTGTTGACTTAGTTTATGAGTAGTAAACCTTTTCATATGGAGTATAATAATCATACATTATAAGGTGTAATAATGTTATAATACTTCATAGATCAGAAACCACCATAAATCAATGTTAGTAAAAATCCATTTTTTTTAGAATTGGATAATTTATAGAATGAGTGTAATTATATCTCCGAGAAGTGATGAATGGGAGAAATTTTTCATGGAAATTTTCATATCCAAATAAATAAAAACCAATATAGGAAATTTATTCAAAACACTACGGATGAAAAAAAATGTAAAACATTGTATATATTGATTTCATGGAACTCTAATTGGAATATTATTTTACATGTAATCAATTAGTGGATATTGAAAGATAGTTCTTGCATCTATGATAGAATGAGGTGTAAAATGTCTATAATTAGGTATTTAACATTAAAAGGTTGTAAATTAATGTTTTGTACTATGTAAATTATTTAAATAGCATGATTGTCCATTTTTTATGTGATTAAGCCAGTGTTATATGGGGATCTAGTCTTTAAAACATTCTCATCATATGAAGGTATAAAGTTATGTTCTACTGAGATAGAGAATAAATTATAAATTTCTTATTAATTATACAGCAAGAAAGAGAAGAAGAGTATGAAAAAATAAAAGATGGATAAATGGATGGAATGAAGTATTTTCCAATATTGAATAAATTTTTAAGGAAACACAATGGTACATTCTAAAAACAAAAATTCATTTCTGTCAACTGTGGGGAAAAAGGCAATGGTGATCTTGATTACAATTGAATTAATGAATCATCCAATGTTGAATTCTTCCATAGTCAGCATATTGGGATATATGAAATTTAATTCCCTAATCTCTAGTGGATGATTCTGTAGAATATTATAAGGGACTAAGGTTAACCAAATGTTGTAGATATAGATTAAGTGGAATGGTTACTATTCCAATGAATTTGGATCAAGGAAATTTTTTTTAAAAAATATGTATTTAATTACATTATAATTATCAGAATCATGAAATTTATAAGGATTGTTCTATGGTACCATTTATTAAAGGATTTTGGAGAAAATGTTAAATAGAACCTAATACAAAGAAAATTGTTTCATGTTAATCCTTTTTGAAATTACATTATTGGGGAGAATAAGACATAATATGTTCTTGATGTTGATATAATGATGTTATGATGTGTGAATTATTAAAATGGATAATGATAATTTGATCGCACTAACTTCCTTGGAAATTAATAATGATATGTTGTAAACATTTTACATGTTATCATTTATGGTGTTAAATATATTCTAATATTTAAGGAATATATCCAGTAATTATTGTTTAAATTTATTAATAATGAATAATGCATGTTTTAAATATAGTAATAAATTTAATTATGTCGTTAAAATGTTTTAAAAATAATTCTTGATGATGTAATTCTCTTGTTTGGTCTATAAACATTAATAGATCATTCATGTTTCTTGAAAGATTAATGATAAGTTCATTTTCTAATTTTTCTGACCTTATTGAAGAAATTTGGATCATAATTATTTTTAAGGGTAATATGTTTCAAAATTAATGAAATGGTGTATGCTTAAATATGGAAATGGTTTTAGAGATTAATATATTTCTTCACATTATTCTTATTTATTCATTTTGGATAACATTTCCTAGTGATATTTTTATAATGATAACAATAGATCAAAGGAATTACTTATCATTCATGTGAAATGTTGGTGCTTCATACATAATTTTTTTAATGATTTATTATAGTAATAGATGATGTGAAAATTGATCTCTTCAAAACCTAATGATGATATAGTTCTTATAAAATAGAATGAAATAATGTAATTATAAATTCTAATGAAAATTCAACATATTTTTGAAATGATCTTAAAATAAAATTTTATCAGATTACCATCATTATTAATGATATAAATGATCTTTTTTCACACTAATACAACCTATTCATTCATGTTGTTTATTTTCATATAATCAATCACATGCTCGTGATCAATGATCTTAGACATATTCCATTATATAATGAATTATAAACTTTTCAACCACATACAAATCTTCACATCCCACCAATGTTCTCCAAAATAGAAACCCATTTATCTTTTAATCTATATGACCATTTTTTTCAATTATCTCTTTCCAATAGTATGTTTCATTAACCCTTTCCACAATGTCGTATTTTAATAATGCTATTTTTAAATGTCAAACCATTTATTACTATGATCATGAATAAATTGGGAGGGAATGATTTTTTTAGGCAGGGAGATTGTATCACCCTTAGATTATATAAGAAGAAAATTTTATTCAATATCATATTATTCATAAATCAACAATATTAATCTACACATAAAATATTTTTCTTTTAATTTATTCACATTGATATCTTGTGAAATACATACCCCCAAGGCTATGTGAATTGTAATATGGTATATCATTATAACCTAGTCATTAAATTAGAGCGTATGAATAATACTAAATAATTTTTCATAATTATATATTTTATGAATTTATAAATTAAATTAAATGTGAATATTTTTATGAGAGATAAAATTAGAATCAATTGAATAATGAATAATTGTTTTTTGGAAAAATTGTATTTTTTTAAAAGGTAGATTAGTCAAAATTTATGTACATAATTTATAATTAATTTTCAAAAAATTTAGAAAAAATTTACAAAATAAAAATAATTTATGAATTCATCATATCAATATTATTTATGGTTAATTTATGGGTTTTTTCTGAAAAGTTATATTTCATTATAAATATTTAAAATTAGTTAATTTTAATTGAAAATCGCTTTCTTTTTTAAAATAATTCAAAAGATAAGTAATATTTTGAAATGTTTTTAAAGTAATATTAGTAAAATAATATATAATTTAATAAAATTTATGTAATTTTAATTGTCTTCATAATTATTTTTTTTATTAAAACATTGTAAACATTTGAAAATTTTCTTTTTAAAAACATATTTCTCATCATGTCTATGGGATTAATTTTAAATTAAATTTTGTTAAATTTGTGAATGTGTTATGGAAAATGGATTTCATATTTTGAATGAGAATAATTTATATTATCTAAAAATCTAGAATAAATTTTTGACATAATGAAAATAAAAAACAATTATAAAATTATCTACCATAGTTAAGGTATAAATGGGTTTTCCAAGGGGTTAATCTTAAATGATAAGGGTTTATATAAACTAAAATCATGTATAATATATATTTTATGTATTGAGGTTAATGAGATTAATATAAGGCCACCCAAAGGGTGTTATAACTTCTCTTAACCTAGGGACATGTGAGGAATAAGTGAGATTGTGGGGTATTTATGTTGATCCCTTGATAAAATGTTGATGTGACTGATTTTGTTAAAATAGGTTCTAGGTGATGATCCATGGCTTGATAATAACCTAATGGATATTGGGTTAATATTTGGAAATGATAAAGGATCATATGGGAATGGTTTATGATCCATGAAATGAAGCCTATTGAGTTTGGAATAATGAACAAAGACTAATGAGATAGGCACAATGAATGAAGGCTTAGTGAGATAAGAAAAATAAAAATGGAATTGGGTAAATGGATAAATGATGTGAATTGTGGAAATTTTTTAATGGGTTAAGGAATGGGGTTAAATTCCAAGTTAGTGTTATGATTTATGTTTTCCTAGGGAAATGGTTGTGACTTTGTGTACATTGTTAAAGGATATATATATATATATATATAGAATGTGCACAAGGCTTGGTAGAGAGGGTTATTGACTGGAGGATCTACACCCATGGGGTGAGTTGGATTGAGGATCTAAACTCTACCCCTAATTCATGGTTTAGGGAAGAGGGCTGAGGATATATTCCTCTAACAATTTCATACACACTAACTAAGGATTCTAGGTGATTACATGTTTTACATGGAGAAGTTGGTCCTACTGAAATTGGATTACATTTTTTTTTCCACATGCATGTGTTTGCATAGTTTATGCTTGTGTAACTTTTTGTGTTTGATGAAACCTTGGTAAATGCATTTGAAACGGTAATATAAGGAAAGGGTAATAAATTTTGGAAATGGACCTAAACTAGTTAAGGAACTTAATCATTTCATTGTCATTTATTATTCATTTCCCTTTTTCATACTCAAATGATTGCACAAGATATTTTGTAGAAACATTTGGTGGTTCCTATTGAGTTGTACTCACACCCTTCTTGGGCCTCCATTGTGTGCCTGATTATCCTTTATGTTTTTAGGTTAGGATTAGGGTAAAGTCCCTTTCAAGGTTGTTTGTTTGGCATGGGTGTATGCGGAGGAGGACCTGGGTTTAGTGTCAAGTCCATTTTGAGGATTTTTCAGTTTTTCTTCAATTTGGGTTTTATTACTCTTTCACTTGTAGAATGGAATTAAAAATTTACAATTGTACATGGTTATACTACATTTTCGGGAATGGTTTTTTATGAATACTCTTGTATTATTAGTTATTATTCTGCTATTTTGTTTATCTTTTTTTATGGATTACTCTAATAAAATAGCATATCATCTCCCCAATTGACTTCATGGTCCCCCGCTGCAAGTCAATAACCTTTAGCGTTTAGGGAGGTACTATTAAGGTCATGTAACAACCTAGCATGGAGCACAATTTTAGTGACTTCATGGTCAGGGACATTATAATGTGGTATCAGATACATATTTCTCATCTCCTACTCTAGAATCTTATTATTTGGGGTGGTAGATGGGAGTTCGAATGTGGGAGGCCTTCATAATCGGCTCGTTCTTGGGAGTAGCTAACCCATTTATGAGGGAAACCCCAAGTCACCCATGGTGGGAATTGTTGTTCATAATTGTGAGATGTTACATTTGATGATATTTAACCATTGAGAGATGTATATATTTCGTGATGTGATGGTTATATAATATATGACTCATGGAATCAATGGAATAAGTTTGTGCATTCATGCATTATTGTAGGAACATAGAGATAAGGGTGAAATTTATCATGGTTGGCACACACGGGTTGGCAGTGTAAGGCATGAAAGAAATAATGAAGCTTGCATCTTGATAATTGAAATGGGAGAATTTCATAAACAAAACAATGCAATGGGTGATGATAAAATAATAATAAGTGACAATTAAAGAAAAATGTGTAATTAAGTTTTTGGTAATGAATTCAAAATGTGGTTTGTAACATGTTTTGTGAGCATTGTGGTGGTGTATGGTTGTTTACACTTTGTGGGCCATGGCCCACGATAATGACGTTTGGGGTGATGTTTTTGAAATTTTTTGGTTTTTTGGGATAGTGCATGTACGGTGGGTTGTTTTGAATGGTGAAAAACCTTATTGTTATGATGTTGTGAATGTTTGTTGTATGTATTCAAGCCATCATGTTTGGAAATGTAGATAAATACTACCACGACATCGTGTGTTGGTTGATAGACAACATGATGTTGCTGAGAATGCTCCTCCAGTAGAGAAGCAAGAGAATGTGATGATCTATTATTGTATAGAAGAAAAGTTCTATGATAACTTGGATTTTTTTTGCAGATGATGGTTCAGGATGCATGGTGGGTTTCAAAGAGTATGTTTTTGATGACAAGAGAGTTTCAGCTGCAGTACCCTCCAACCTTTATCAGATAGGGTGGACCAGAGGATACTATGTTCTAGATAGAGTCTGTCTAGATAACACATTATCATTTGGAGACTCATATTGGGAAGCAAGTCAAGATGGAAGCCTATATGTTGGGGGCTAGGAAAAGAGTTGGTGGGAAATCTTGGCTCAGGCCTTGTAGGATGATGGGATGTCAAATAATAATTTCTAGGAAGATATTCTAGATCATTTTTACATAGAGAATTTGAGGAAAGAGCTGGTTGTAGAGTTCACGAGCCAGACTCATAGATCGATGTCGTAGATGGAGTATGCTGGTGATTTCACTGACGTGCGACGCTTTGATCTAGTGTTGACGAGGGATGAGGTAGTAGTTATGAGGCATTTATAGGATGGGATGAGACATGGGATCTTATCACAGGTGAATATATTTTCCTTCAAAAGGTTTACACAGGTAGCGGATCAAGCACATATCATAGAATGGAAGCTGAAGTAAACCTCAATTAGTGGGATTTTCATGCCATCTTGGCGGAAAAGTGGTGTATTTTCTAGGGGCTGGAAGCATCATTTTTGGAGATTTATGCTGGGATGAAGTGTGCAAGGTGGTCAGAATAGAGGGTCGACCACTCTGGGTGGTGATCAGATGTTCTTCTATCTGTGTGGTAGGAAGGGGTACATTAGTGGTCAGTTTCCATGACCTCTGGTTTAGTTTTGGACACAAAAAATACTGGGACACATGAATAGGTTCTACAAGAACCCTCATCAATTGAGAAATATTATTGGTGACAGGCAGATTCCATGTAGAGGTAAGCGATCAGTTTCTCCATGTCATGTAGGAATTTAGAGCTCCACGAGCTGTGCTAATAGGGGAGGTGGATATGGAACTATGGGGCATGATCACACACATCTACAGGGTAGTGTAGTGAAATCATGTAGGTTGGATCCTAGGGTAGAGGGGAAAGTCATCTTTATGTATTTAATGCTGAACCTGGTGGTGGGAAATTCGGGCCATCTGCTGTTTGTGGTATGATCCTTATAGCTTATACTATTTTTGGTGAGTTGTTTGACACTTGATCCACACACTCTTTTATTATTACTTGGCTTGTAGAATCATTGAGTTTTTATATGGAGAGTGTGTGTGGGATTATGTTGATTGACACTCCATTGGGGGGGAAAATAAAGACATTGTCCAGTGTATGGTATTTGCTAACGATGTCAGTGGGTATCATTTCCTATGTTACTTTTTTGATCTTGGGATGTCCGGATATTACCTGATCTTGGGTATGTGCTGGTTAGTGTTTTATCGGGCTCACATAAACTGTTACAATAATAGGGTATTATTTAGGTAAATTTAGGTTGATGTTTATGTCTATTGGGTAGAGTGGGATGTTTGAGTAGGTCGTGTGGGACCATTCTATCGATAGTTGGGTAGGACCATGGATTAAGTATATTATTATGTTCTGAAAAATTAATGTGGGGAAAAATTGTTTCCCTCAAGTATTGGATCTATTTTAAGATGTGTTTCTTGAGGATTTATCGGGTTTTCCACCTGATAGGGATGTTGAGTTTACGATTGAGTTGCTTCTGGGAGTAGCTCCAGTTATTATTCCTCCATACCAAATATCACTGGTAAAAATCCAGGAGTTAAAGGTTATGTTTGGGGAGTTTGAGCATATGGGGTTCATACTTCCTAGTAAGTCTCCTTGGGGATCTCCTATGATTTTTTCAATGAATGTTGACGTGTCATTAATGCTGTGTGTTGATTATCAGAAGTTAAATTAGATGACTGCGAAAAATTTGTACACTCTTCATAGAATTTATGAGATGTTTGAATATTTCCGGGGTGAATTAGGGTTTTTTAATATTTATATGAAATTAGGTTATCACCAGTTCGGGATGACGCCTTCTAACATACCGCTGACAGCATTTAGGCGTCGGTACCATTTGTTTGAGTTTTTGGGGGTGCCTTTTTGCTTGACCAAAGCATTGGAAGTGTTCATGGATTTGATGAACCAAATAATTCATACTTGTCTATATCATTTGGTGGCTGTATTTGGTTATGAAATCGTTGTGTACTCAAAATATCATGACGATCGTGCCCATCATCTTGACATCATTTTCAGTACACTAAGAGGGCATCGACATTACACCAAGATGTTATTGTGTAAGAACTATATTGGAGATGTTAATTTTCTAGGATACATCATCTCTGAGGTAGGTGTGTCAGTGGATCCATAGAATTTTCAGGTGGTTGTGTCTAGGGAGAAACCCAATAGTGTTTCATATGCATGGAGTATTTTGGGTTTGGCTGGGTATTAATAGAGGTTCATATGGGATTTCTCTCACTTGGAAGCCCCACTTTTGGGCTTGAACAAGAAGAGAATTAGGTTTTAGTGGTTTGAGGCTTGTGATAATTCCTTTAAAGATTTAAAAATGTGGTTGACAACCGCACCAATCTTGACCATCTCTGAGCCAGGTAAGAAGCATGTCCTATTTTTTATGTGTTCAGTATTGGCATGGGGTCGTGATGATGCAATATGAGTTGGTTGGAGCTTATGGGTCAAATAAACTGAGACCCCATTTGTTAAATTAAACAACTAATGATCTTTTTATGGATTTATTAGTGTATTAATTAATTTCATGGACTGACTACATGTTGGGGGAACGGTTCACATGGTATACTGATCACAAGAATCAAATGTATATCTTTTCACGGTGGGATATGTATCTTCCACAGTGAGTATCTCTGGTATTTCAACATTGAAATGGTATATAAAATAGGTAAATGAATTATTGTTGATGATTAATTTAGAGTTATGGTTCAGAACTAGGTAGTTCATGAATCTATCCCTGAGTGGAAATTGATGACATTGTTTGTGGAGATGAACTTGGTGGTGCAGGAGAAAAATGGTCAGGTGACCCGTGCATCTAGGGAAGTTGAGTTGATACTTATTAATTGAGTTAGAGAAAGCCATCTCAATGATCCTAAATATTTTTCCTAAAAAATGTATTAATTTTGGGGAGCCACATTCTATTTGGGTCATTGTTGTGGATGAGGTTTTTTTTGTTCATGGTCATGTGGTTGTGTAGGTATGCATGAAAGAAGAGTTGGTGTGTGAGTTCCATGAATCAAAATGGGCAGTGCATCTTAGTTCGAGCAAGATGTATCTTGATCTCCGTAGATAGTTTTTGTAGTTGTTAATGAAAAATAAAGTTCCTGTATTTTTGGCATGGTGCCCTACCGGTCAATTGGGGATGGTCGAGCATCGACGCCCAGGTGGTTTTATACATCAATTAACCATTCCCGAATGGAAGTGGGATATTGTAATGATAAATTTTGGGGTGGTTAATTTGGGGATGCCTTGAAAGAAGGATTCAATCTATGTGGTTATGGATCAGCTAACAGAAGTGTCCTATTTCATACCGATTCGAGAGACTTACAAAATTAACCATTTTAGGGTGAGTTTTATGCTAATGAAATTGTTTATTTAATCACAATCAATGATTAATTCCAGAACATTTATCCCCATAGTTTGTAACACTACATCATCCACCTTTTCCCTCTTAATATTTAATTTTATAGAGAGTTGAACATGCATTAAAGAATGACAATATTTATTCCCTCTATTACAATTTATAGATACATCCTTTAAAAATCAAAAAATATTGGATCCTTCGTGAACCTCATCATGGATGTGCTAGCACGTTCTTTTCGACTCGAAGCATCTTCAACCTTGTTCTCCTTCCCAGGGTGGTAATTTATTGAGTATTCAAAATCATTAATCAAGTCCAACCATATCATTTGGTTCATATTCATATCCTTTTTTTATAATATACATTAAACATTTTTTATCATTAATAATAACACATCGATCACCTTAAATATAATGCCTCCATATCTTTTATTAAATCATTACCGTAGCTAAATCCAATAATAAGTTGAGTAATTTTCATCATTAATTTCAACTTCTTGAGGAATAATCTATCACTGGATCATTTATCATGAAAACACATTTCATCCCCTTCTTGGATGCATTGTTGTAGATCACAAACCATTCTCCACTATGAGGAAATGTGAGCACAACTGAACTGGATGACCTTCCTTCTAGCTCGTTTAAATTCACTTCACAATCATCTTTCCAAACAATATTAACTACTTTCCATGTCAACATGGGTAGTGGATTGTATAATCTTCAAACATCATTAACAAAACATCAATAATATCTAGACAATCGAAGAAAACATCGGATCTCAGTTATCGTTGTTGGTCTTGATCATCATTTAATAACCACATTTTTTGTTGGATCCATATATATCCCCTATCTTGAGATTATGTGACCCAAAAATGAAACATTCAGAATACAAAAATAACATTTGGTAATTTTGGCATAAATCATTTCCTTTATCAAGGTCTTTAGTACAATTCTAAATTGGTCTTCATGTTCTTTCTTGCTCCTTGAATAGACAATTATATCATCAATTATGACAACCATAAAATGATCAAGGTAGTCTCTAAAGACCCTATTCTTTAAATTCATGAATATAATAGGATAATTCATAAGACAAAAGGCATCACTCTAAATTCATAGTTTCCATACCTTGGATAGATTGTTGTCTTTATTATATCATGATTTTTTGACTCTTAATTAATTATATAAAATACAAAGATCAATTTTGGAAATTTATTGAGCTCTATGTAGTTGGTAAAATAATTCATCAATGCAGGGAAGATGATATTTGTTCTTGATAGTGATCTTGTTATGCTCTCTATAACCAATACAGAGTCTCATTGATCAATATTTCTTCATGAAAAACTGAACATATTCTTCCCAATGTGACACACTAGTGCATATGAATTCCTAATCAAGATAATCCTAGAGTTTCTTCTTAAATTCCTACAACCCAATTGAGGTCATTCTATAAGGTGTCTTTGAAATATGAATAGATCCTATTATAATTTTTATAGAAAACTCAACTTCATGATTTAATGGAAGACCTGGATATTCATCTGTAAATGAATCATCAAACTCGTGTACAATGGGTTAATTATTAATTTTGAGTTTCTCCACAAACATATGATATAAATAACATTCATTTATAAAAATCAAAACTCATAAGATGGATGAAATTTCAACATGAATGTTATATTAATCTTTATATCAATAGATGATCATAGTTTGATCTAGAATATAAAATTTAATTTCCCTTTATTGGTAATTGATAAGATCTCCATATATAGAAATCCAATCTATGAAAATAATAACATTAAATTTTTGTATAGGAAGGATCTTAATATTTGAAGGATATACATTCCAATAAACATTAACAGAGACTAATTATAAACATTTTATAAGAATGATGTTCCATTAGTAGTTTTCACAGCTAACACAACATTTAATTGTTGAGGTAATATTGAGATACCCTTAGAAAATTCTCCAGAAATAAAATAGTTGGTAGATCCAAAATCAATTAAAACATTTTCTACTTTAGAGCGGATGGATACTATTCCTTTAACAACGTCATTATCAAACTCCACAATGCCAATAAGGATTTCATGTTACATTTTGTTATCTTTGGCATTAATAGTTTGTTGATGTCGATCATCATCAACAACCCTTGGATTAGGTCATTTATGAGAATAATGACCCATTTCCATGAACAAGTAACATTGAATTATATGAGGTTCATTCGGTGTAGTTTTTCTTTGTTTTCATCATTAGATATATTTTTCCCATCAAATTATAATTTAGCTGCCCGATAACCATTCCTTCCACACATAAAACATTTACTAGTCCCATTAAAATAATTCCCTCAATGATACATTCCACACATTTCTCATAAGGGAAAACTCATCTTCTTTTCATCCTGGTCTTTATATTTTAATTTGAATTCAATTTTTTTCTTCTTATGAAACCCATAGGATTGATGAGCTACTATAATCTCTATATCCACCATGAGATTACATCGAACAATATGCACATATATATTAATGTCTCGTATAGATAATGCCCTTCAGAGTCTTGGTTTTATGCAACTAAAAAATCAATAAATTATAGTATTTGGTTGGATAATAATTCCAAAATAGTAGTTTTCATGTCTTCTAAAATTTTCATTATAGGTACAAACATATTGATCATCCTTTTTCGAAAGATAAAGTGTCTCCTTCTCTATATTTTGTTTAAGAATATGGGGAAATTACTTGTTGAAAAATAAGTTCTTGAAATTTTCCCATTTAGTAGAATCAATTCTATATTATTGCCTCGTATTCTTGATAAGATTCCAGTATTTGTCAGCTTCACCTTCCAAAAAATATAATGATATGATGACTTTATCATGTTTAGAACATTATAGAACTGAAATTTACATTTTAGTAATACAAATATATTGTTCGTCCAATAATGGATCAAACGACCCGCTAAATGAAGGTGACCACTACCTCATGAAGGATTCAACTGAATGTTTCTTCTTCATTTTCTTGTTTGGGAGGCCTAAATGTTATAGAAAATTATAACATTATCTGATCGTTACTACAATATTTTCAATTACAACTCCCAAAACCTTTGGATTCTCAGGGGGACAATCATTGCATTTTCTATTGCTTTCAGCATTAACATAATTCTTTTGGGTTCTAGTCATTAACTAAAAACAAGAAGAATAGTGTGATAGAAACTAATCATAATGGTAAAAGAACATAGTTCATGAATAAAATTTCAATTTATGACACATTAGGTTTTATTCGAGGTTAGTCATGAACAACTCTAAAACACTAGTATAGGATTTTAACCTATACTTAGACATATCATTTGGGTTCTTACAATGGTTCTCTCATAATAGTTTCCAAAGTTTTACTATACATTTTCTATGATAACAACTATAACAAAACATAAATTATATATATACATATATATTACACAAACATTGAATAATATTTAATATATGGAATAGAAAAACTATTCCATGACCGTATAGTTTTAGTGTCTCTAGGAACTAGGGAACAAAAACAACTGGTTCATAAAACATCCACATCGTCTCCTACTTATTACTTCAAAACATGACTCCATTTCGATATATCATACATAAAATTCTTTTTCATGACATGGGTAAAATAAATATATGAAAGGGTGATCTCAAATGCTCAGTATAGTAAAACTAGGGAAATATCAAACACATCATAATCAGAAGAACGTAACATTTCGAAATAATATCATGTATATAATATATCATAATATCATGTCATGAGATAAATCCTAAAATTTAAATAAAATCCTAATAGACATAATATAAGACATGATATTTTTTTTCATGACAAAAAATAAGAATATAAAATCATTTCATATTATTCAAGGATCATTTGTGAGACCATCATGGTGGGAAAATTCAATTACTGAACCGAGTTTCGTCCTCGTTCTTGCCCTATATTACTAAACAATATTTACATTCCATTCCATTAATGACTATTTCTGGAGATATAAACCTCTAACCATGGAATTTTAGGGATATATAGGTCCTTATAATCTCATAATTAAATCATTATTTTGTGTTCCCCAAAAACATAAAAACATTAACCATTGAATAACCCATGAAATAAAATGGGTTTATTAAACATAATTCCATCATAATTGGTATTAATTAAATGGATTTCATAAATAATACATAATAAAATCATATCAATGACATGTTTAGTAATATAATTTTATTTAATTAGTGTCATCTTAGATAGAAAATAATATTTTTTGAATAGTTGAAATTAATTACTGAGGAAAATATCTTTTCTTCTTCAAATACATTTTAAATCTTCAAAATGCCACAAAATTATAGAAGAAATAATATTACGTGAAAAAATAATTTTAATATTATATTGGAATCATTATAAAAATAGGTTTTTTGAAATCATTAAAATTTGTTCATGATGTACAATTTAAAAAACATTCTTCTTGTAATTTGGTTGAAAAAGTCAAAAACTACTTCGTATCGAAAACTACTAAAGATTCCATTTATACCATTTAGTAAAAATTTACCAATGGGAAAAATTGAATTTTAAAAATTATTGATGTATATAAGAAATATTTTTAAATAAATGTTTCAGAAACATGGATTTTGATGATAAATATACACCTGTAAATACATATAAATAAACAATCTCGGATAAAAAATGAGATTTAAAATGTAATCCCTTAACTTAGGTCTGATATCATTTGTATGTATCCAAACCTCTAGTATAATGATTTAAATAATGTTGTTTTATTATTCTATAATAGTGTTAATTTTTATAATATCATAAATGATTTTATTTTCACCCATTTTCTAGTTACATTTCATTGTTACTCATTATTCAGATATTGACTGCTTTATGTTCTTATGCAATATTTGTCGAATAAGTTCATGTTCCGTTTCTTAGGATATAGTAAAATCATTTAAATAATGATATAAGTATAATTTATATCATATTTATTCATTCAATTCATGTTTATAATCAATTTTTAGTGATGAAAATGTATAATGAATCGCATTGTATCGTGGATACGGTAGGCCATAAATAGACATGAACAGAGATATCATTGCGAGAATAAATGAACGGTATTGTTGTATATATTGTATGATATTTTTGATTTAGTATCACATTATAATAATTATATAAATTTATTATTTCCATCATTATACTCCTCCATGTAAGGTGGTGGTGAAAAACATATTACACCACAGCATGGAGACAGTAAGCAGTAGGTACACACGCGTGATGATTTCTTTTTTTTATAGGATGGATATGAGGTGAAATATGGATGTTTCGTATTTATAATAACATATATGTATATTTGTGATACTAATGTTCTATCATTATAATTAAACAACTAATGAAGAGGATGTAGAAGAAGAATCATGTTTGAAAGAATCTGTAAGAGAGATTAACTTTTCCTTGACGTGTTTCCTCTAAATCTATTCTTAGAGCTCTAGTGATGTACCTTGAAGAATACCATAACCTATAGAGCTATAATATGGATGTTTATAATAAAATGGGAATTGGATGTCTGAGATTTAATGTTAAAAATGAATTGAAGATGTGATGGAGGTGGTTCAATTTTATAACTGACGTAAGGGGTACTTTTTGAAACTCTATAAATAGAAATTTATATTAAAATAAAACACTACCCAAAACAACCAAAATGTACCAATTTCGAATATTAGATGAGATAGGGCTATAATATCATCAAAAAATTAAATTCTTGACAAGTTATTTGGTCTATTTTAACAATATCATTTTAATTTACTATGAGTTATTCTATTTAATTTTCATTTTAGAAATAAATTTATAAATATTTAATGTTTATAAATATTTACTTACATATTATTAATTGACCATAAATAGATATTTCAAAAAAATTATTCTTTATAATTATCACTTTCTAATTTTTAAATATTTTTATGATTTTTCAATACTGTAATAAAAGGTTATTTTTATAGAATATCAATTGTTTCAATTTTCACACTATTTATTTATTTGACATTAAAAAAATACACAAAAGAGATAAGTTCAATGAAAAATCAAATACACTCCTAAAATGTTATATTCAGCTTTAAAATTCTGGGAGAACATTAATGTGTTCATATGATAATTCTTTTAATATTTTTAAAACCATTTTTTTGATATTTCTATTAATAAAATAATTTTTACATCAGCATTGTGTCATCATTAATGGTAATTGTTTAATATAGAAAAGTTATAAATAATTTTAAATGATGTATGAAGTTATTTTATACTTAAATAAGCTATTTAAAATAAATATTATCTCATAGTTATCCATATATTAAAATTAATATACTTGTATAAAATGAAATTGTGACATTTTGTCACGTTCATTAGTTTTTATTATATTAAGGTCATATTCATAGTTTAGTGAAAAAAATGATTAAATATCTAAAAATAGATTATAAGGGTATAATTTAGTCTTCTAATAATATTTTTACAGGAGTTAAGGAAATTTTATACTATTATTTCTTTCATTATTTTCCTGATTTTCCATTAACCATGTTTATAAAAATAATTACAAAAAAATTTATTCATAATGACCAAAAATAAAAGAATCCTATGAAACTAATTTGGATGCACTGATTAAAAATATAGAGTCCATTTTTTAAAATTCAATACAGATATGTTTTATTAATTAATTTAATATCATTACTATTTTTGGAATGAGAGAACAATTTTTTTATGTTAACACGTTGCAAAAGATTGAAATGGTCATACATATGAATTAAATTTAAAATTATTTATAATGACATAAATTATATTGATTGATAAAAATATATTCTCTTTATACACTAATACCATTCTATATTATAATATAACCAAATTTATTATCTCTATGAAATTGTTTTTTCACGTAATATATATTTTGTTTTTACTATTATTCAAAACAGGAATGTTATTAGAAAATATCATAAATTGGAGAAAAATAGAATTTTAAATCCCATATTAAACGAAAATTTTATGTTTTCATATAAAAATTATTAATGTGTCAAAATAATATTTTAAAATGGGTTCACCATTCAAAGGCATAAGATTCTCCTTTTTAAAGAAAATTGGTTTTATACAATAAATAGGGTTTATCCACACACTACGATTAAAATATCCATTAGATGAATAAAAATATTTTATTAATTATATAACATATATATATAATTAATTTAATTACTATTATTAATTCAATCATAAATAAAAATATCTAATTTATATTTTTAATAAAAAATAATTAAACATGAATTTTTATAAGTTTGTTACAATTACTCCCAGTAACCTAATGGGTAGGCTATAATGGTATTTCTATAATAATTTTGTATCAAGGTTCATTTAAACTCACAAATTCATGAAATTCAAACTACTGAAGAATATAAATTATTTTGAAGAAGTATTTTCATTAAAAACAACTGTATTTTATATCCTATCCCCCTTTAACTGAATTTCACAATCAAAATTCGTTACATGGAAACAAATAGATTAGGATGGCTCGCCCTTATAATATCCTCAATATCCAATGTATGTTATTCAAATTGGTTGCTTCTCCAAAAAATATTTACCAATAAAGTGTTCTTATTTTGCAAAACTTTTTTCCAACGATCCAAAATCACTATTGACTATTCTTCAAAAGAATGATATCATTCTAGCAGCGTGACTTATGAACATAGTAAATGTGGTGGATTGGGTATATAATTTCATAGGAGAGATACATAAACACATCACGAACATGAGAGAGCTTGGAAGAAAGAACCAATCTGTAATATGTCATCCAAACATGATCCATAATTTCAAAAGGACCAATATACCTAGGGATCTGTTTTACCTTCTTTCAAAATCTCATTACTCTTTTATAGAATGATATTATTAGAAACACCTTATCCTATACTTCAAACTCTATGTCTTTTCTTTAGTTTTCAGCATAAGTATTTTGTCGACTTTGTGATGCTCTTATGTGATGTTAAATAGATCATAATTTTTCTACCATTTTATAAATAGGATTAAGTCATAATAGATCTCTTTTCCCAAATTCATCTTATCAAATTATATTTCTTCACTTCTGTCCATAGTGGTATTCATAAAGATCCATCTAAATACTAGAGTGAAAGTTACTATTTTATGAACACTTCATCAATTGTAGGTGTTGATCCCAAATACATATGAAATTTATAGAGAATTCTCTCAACATTCTTTCTAGAGTATGAATTTTCCATTCAAGATGACCATATTTCAGAGGATCATATGCAGTTTTAAAACCTAACTCTATATCTAGATCATGATGAAGACTTCTCTAGAACTTCTAGGTAAACCATGGATCCCAATCGGATATAATAGAATGTGGTACTCCATGCAATATTACCACTTCCTTTACATATATCCTATAAATCCGATCAAGAGAGAAATCTTCTCAAATAGAAATGAGGTTTGTCGACATTATATGGTTATCAACTATAAACAAGAAATAATTATTGAAATTTTATTTTTTAGGATGTCTAATGAAAATTTCCATAGGTATCTTTTCCAATTTCCATTCTTGTTTGGGTAATGTTTATAACATTCCCTTTGACTTTTGTCTCTCAACCTTAACTTGCTATCAAACCAATCATCGAGAGTCATATTTGATGAAATATCATTTCATTCCATCCCACCAAAATTAATCTTTTATGTCCATGTATATATTTTTTATTACAAGGTGAATAGATAATGAAGAATGATGAGCCTCATAAAATAGATCCTTCTTTAATTCTGGAATGGTTGGAATACAAACCTGGTTCTCTAACCTTATTATCTCATCCTAATCAAGTTTCAATTACGGAACTATTCTCACCTTCTTTTGTACTGTACATCTTCCTTATGTTCCACCTTAATCTGAAATTTTATAGATATTTGAACCATAATTTCAGAAAGATATGTTTCTCCCCCTCCCTTAAAATTTTCAGATTCATCATTTGGAAATCTATAAATATAGTATCTTTCGTGAACTTCATCATGGATAATCTATCATTTCATTTTCGACTAAGAGCATCTTCCACCTTGTTCACTTTATCAGGGTGGTAATGTATTGATAATTCATAATATTTAAAAAAATCCAACCATCTAATTTGGTGTAGATTCATCAATTTTTTTGTGAAAATATAATATAAATTTATTTTATCAGTATAAATTTAACACATTTCACCATAAAGATAATGAATCTATATCATCAATGCAAATGTTAACGTAGCTGACCCAAAATCATGAATTGGGTTATTTTGATCATTAATTTTGAACTTCTGTGAGGAATAAGCTGTCACCATATTATTTTAAAGGAGATCACATCCCATCCACTACTTGGATGCATCACTATATATCAGAAACCATTCTCCACCACAAATGTGAAATCAGGTGAACTGGGTGACCTTCATTTTAGTACCCTAAAATTCTCTTCACATTCTACTAACTAAAATAACATAACACTTTTCCAAGTCATCTTGGTGAGTGAATTATATAATTGTATAAAATATTTCACAAAATTTCAGTAATATCTATCCAATCCAAGAAAACTTCGGATCTCAGTTACCGTTTTCAGTCTCATACATATTTCAATAACCTCTACTTTTGTTGGAACCACATTTATTACCTCTCTTGAGATTATGTGACCAAAAAATAATCCTTCTGAAGCCAAAATTCACAGTTAGTAAATTTTAAATAATGATTCTCTTTTCTCAGGTTCTTTAGTACAATTCTCAAGTGAACTTTATGTTCATCCTTCCTCTTTGAATATAAAATAATATCAAAAATATAGAATACCAAAAAATAATAAATATAGACTATAAAAAATCTATTTATTAGATCCATGAAGATAATATTGGAATTATTAAGACCAAAAGGAATCACTATAAAGTCATCTTGTTCATACCTTGTACAGAATTGCATATTACATATATCCTCCTTTAGAACACTTAATCGATGATATCCGAAATTATGATATATCTTGGAAAAGTATTAATCTCTATATAGTTGTTAAAATATGTTATAAATGTGGGGAAGTGGATGTTTTTTCTTGATATTTATCTTTTTATGTTCTCAATAATCAATACAGAGTCTCATTGAAACATCTTTCATCTTAACAGACAGAACAGATGCTTCCTAAGGTGACCCACTAGGGAATATGAATCCCTAATCAAGATTCTCTTTGAGTTCCTTATTCAATTACAGAAAGTCAATTAAGGACATTATATAAGGTGACAATGAAATCAACATGGAACTCGATATGTGTTCTATTGAAAACTCAACTTCACATTTTTGTGGAAGACCTAGCAATTCCTTAGGATAGATATCATCAAAATCTTGTAAAATGGTTGAATTATTAGTCATGAGTTCCTCCCCAACAATTGTATATAAATAACCTTCATTTATTGAAATTAATACCTAGAAGATGGAATAAATTTATATAGTATGGTTATATTAATTATTGCATCGATATATGATCATAGATTGATCTTGAATATGAAATGTTACTTCCCTTCCATATAAATTGTTTATGATCTCTCTATATAGAAATCAAATCTATTCAATGAATCATATCAAATTACAGTATATGAAAGATAAAAATTCATTCATGATGTACTTTCCCAAAAAAATTGAACGTAGAAGAATTATAAACATTTTATGCGACAAGGGTTCCATTAAAAGTTGTCATGGCTAACTCAACCTCTATTTGATGAGATAATATTGTGGGACCCTTTAATAAATTCATAAGAAATAATAGTGTGGGAGGAACTAGAATCAAATAAAACAATTGATACATTATAGTGGATGGTAAGTGTTCCTTTCGCCAATTAATTATTGTACTCTAGGTCACATATAGTGATTGCATGTGACTTTTTATTGTCTTTTTCACTAAGAGTTTGTGGATTTCGATCATCATCAATAACCCTTTGATTACTTAATTGATTAGCATAATAACACAATTACTTTCACATGTAACATTGAAGTGTAGGACGTTCATTATGTATATAAATTTCTTTAGCCATGTCATTAGACATATTCTTTCCATTACTTCGACATTCAACAACCTGATAACCATTTTTACTCACTTAATACAATTACTAGTCCCTTTATGAAAATGCCTTCCCTGATTCATTCCACACATTGAGCATAAGGAAAAAATCATCTTATTTTTTGAGTGGTCTTTATATTTTCCTTTTGAATTCCATTTTTCTCATCTTATCAAACCCATATGACTGTTGGGTTACTCCAATCTCCATATCAACCTTCAGAGAACAGCAAACAATTTTCTCTTTTCTTTTGAAGTCCTTTATGACTAATTTCCTTGATAGACTTGGATTTAAGACACTAAATAATTGATAAATTTCACTCTTAGGTTGGATAATAAATCAAAAAACATACATTTAATGTCTTTTAAAATGTTTATTGTAGGTAACAACAAATTAATCATGATTTTTCTTATGTTCAAGGATCTCCTTCACCATCTTTGTTCAATGAATAAGAGGAATGTACTTAGAGAAAAATATTTTCTTGATCTCATCCCATTCCATAGACTCAATTTCATATCTTTGTCTGGTATTTTGATAAGAATAAAAAATTGATCAAATTTACCTCTCAAACGATATACCACTAAAATGAAATAATCTTGTTCAGAACATTGTAAATTGAAAATATCTTTTCAGTGGTACCGATCCAGTTTTCAGCCACTAATGGAATAGATGACCCACTAAATGAAGGTGGACACTTCTTCATTATTGATTCTACAAAATGATTCTCCCTCATTTTCTCATTTGGGAGTCCTTTATGATTTATATCATCTGAATGTTGTGTGATATAGGATAAAAAACTCATTCAATATTCAATAACTATTGGTTTCTCAGGGGGATAATCATTTCGTTTCGCACTGCTTTCAGCATTAATGAAGTTCTTTTGGGTTCATGTAATTAACAGAAAACAAGAAGTATAGTTTGAGAAAAACTAATCATAATTTGGAAACCAGTGAATTCAGGATTAAAATTTCAATTTTGGAAAGTTTAGTTTTTATCCTAGGTTTTTCATGAACATCTCTAAAACAATAGGATTGGATTATAAACTATACTTAGACATATCCGTAGTGTTATTACTAAGGTTATTTCATCCTAGATTAAAATGGTCCACTATACATTTTCACTAATTCTAACTATAATGGAACTTACATTATATATAGATATTATGTCAAGAATGAAGAATATTAAATACATAACATAAGAAAAACCACGATAGGTCCTTATAGGCTTTGTGTCTCTAGAAACTGGGAAACATAAACAACTTGTTTATAAAACATCACATTATCACATTTTTATCTCTTCATAACTAGAATCCTTTTTGAAATATCATACATAGAACCCATATTCATGACCTGGGGAAAAGAAACCAATGAAAGAGTGATCTTAAATGCTCAGTAAGGGTAAACAAGGGAAATAACAATTATATAACAATAAAAGAACATATTATTTGGAAATATTATCCTGTATATAATAGATCATAAAATCATGTCATGAGATAAAATATAAAAATGAAATAAAATCCCAATAGTCATATCATAAGACATGATATTTCATGTATTGGACAAATAAGCAGAAAAATAATTTCATATTAGTCGAGGATCATTTTCGAGACCATCATCGCATACAAAGTTGATAAGTGAACCGAGTGCAGTCCTCGTTCCGTCTCTGTATCACTAAACTATATTTACATTCCACTCCAGTAATATCTAAGTAATGAGTTATAAATATTTACCCAATGCATTTTATGGAGATAAATGGTCCCATCCATCTCATAATTAAATCATTTATACATGTTCCACAAAAACATAAAATCATTTTCCATAGCATAACCCATGAAATAAAATGGGTTTAATAAACATCATAACATTATTATTTATATAAAACTAATAGATTTTTTAAATGACACAAAATTAAATAATTGAAATAATAGGTTTAGTAAAATTACTATATATTAAGAGTTTCATTTAAGATATGAAATTATTTTGATAAAACCCTTTAAATTAATTCCTCGAGAAAATATCCTTTCTTCTTGAAATTTTTTTTTCATTCCTCAAAATAACACAAAATTTTAAAGAAATAATTTTATTTTAAAGTAAATTTTTAAGCCTATAGGGGAAGGTTCATGGAAAAATATCATTATGAAAGCATAAAAATCCTTTCATTCTATAAAAATTAAAAAAAACATTCTTCTTTTAATTTTTCCGGAAAAGTCAAAAAATACCTCGTACTGAAAACGACAAAAGATTTTATTCATACCATTTCATAAAAATTTTACAATGGGTAAAATTAACATTAATCAAATATATAAGGATTTAAAAATTATTTTTAAATAAATATTTAGTAAACATAAACGTGGATAAAAAATATACCCAGTAAATACTTACAAATAAATAAACTCGGATAAAAAACGATTTGAAATGTTATCCCTTACCATAGGTCTAATATCCTTCTTATGTATTTTAAACTCTTGTATAATTATTTAAATAATGTTTTTGAATTATTAAAAAATCATAAAAATTTTATTATATCATATATAATTATATAATCACTCGTTTTTAGTAAAATTTCATTGTCACTCGTTATTCAGATATTGATTCATTTATGTTATTATGCAAGATTTTTCATATAAGATCTTATTACTCTTATTAGGTTATAGTTAAATAATTTATACAATTAAATTATTATAATATATATCATATTTATCCATTCTATTTATTTATATAATCGTAGTTTAATGAATATCATGTTTAACTACTTGCATCACTTCATGGAGACGGTAGGCCAGACAAACACACGAGCGATGATATCATTCACAGATTTATTGAATGATATTAATGTGGATTGTGTATGATATTTCCATATTAGTAAAATTTTATAATAATTATATATAGTTATTATTTACATCATTATATCCATCCATGTAAGTTGGTTGTGAAAAACATATTACACCACAACACGGAGATGGTAAGCTGTATATATGCATGTACAATGATTTCATTTTTCATAGGAAGGATATAAGGTAAAATACGGTTGTTTCAAATTTATAATCACATATAAGTATATGAGTGATACTTATGTTATTACTTTATTATGAAAAACTAATGAAGATGAAGTAGAATAAGAAACAAGTTTAAATTAATTGGCAGAAGATATTTTCTCGTCCTCGACCCGCTTCCTCTAAAGCTCATCGTAGAACACTAGAGTTGGTCTTTGAATATCACAATAACCTCTATTATAAAAATAGGGACGTTTATAAGGAAAAATTTCCATGAATGGTGGATCTCAAAGCCTTAAAACATATTGAAGAGGTGAGGGAGGATGTTTCCTTTTATAATTGAGGTGAGGGTCACTTTTTAAAACTCCATAAATAACAATTTATAATAAAATCAATCCATTCCAAAAACCTCCAAAATATCCCAATTTCAAATATTAGATGAGATAGGGTCTCATGATCATCAAAAATATATTTTTGGCACGTTATTTTTTCAATTTAACCCATATCTTATTATTTTCACTTAGTCATTCAATTTAATTTTAATTGTCAGAATAACATTCTATAAAGTTAATGGTTATATATATATATATATATTCATATATGGTGTTAATGACTATTAATTGATGTCTTATGACATTTTAAATCATATAAATATCACTCTATAATTTTTTAAAAAAATTATGAATTTTAAATAATTTAATAAAATTGTATTTTTATAAAATATAAATAGTTTCAATTTTGAATGTATTCATTAATTTGACGTAAAAAAATCACAAAAAAGATAAATTAAAAAAATAAATACACTACAAACTTGTCATAGTAACCTTGAAAATTAATGGAAGAAATTAAATAGTTCCTATGATATTTCTTTTCATATTTTAAATACCATTTATTTGATATTTCTATTAATAAAATAATTTCATCATCACTATTGTGTCATCATTAATGGTAAATATATAATATATATAAATTATAAATAAATATCTATGATTTAGATAACTCTTTTATATTTATAGAGACTATCAGTGGTCGATATTATCCCACAGTTATCCATATCTTATAATTAATATTCTTATATAAAATGATATTGTTACATTTTGTCACATCCATTAGTTTTTATTATATTCATCACATATTCATAGGTAAAAGTCCATCAAGTGATTCTCTTTCAGACAATAGATGACATGGGTCAAATAAATCAATACAATAGAGTTTTTATAATGGTTAATTAAATTTTATAATATTATCATTTACCTTTAATTACCTGATTTTCCTTTAACCATGGTAATAAAAAATATTACCACAGTTACTATTCATAATACACAAAAATAAAAGTAGCATATTAACATAATTTGGCCTTACTAAATCCATCCATTTTTAAAAATTCAAAACACGTAATTTGCAGTAATTAATTTAAAATCAATCATGTTGTCGGAAGGTGAGAACGATTTTTCTTAATAGAAAACACTACAAATGATTGAAATGTTTTTACATATGAATTCAATAAAAAATTAATGCTAATGAAATAAATTATATAGAATCATAAATATATATTCTATTTATAATTTATTACATTTCAATATTATAATTTACCCATATAAATTATCTCGATGAAAAAAATTGCATAATATTTATTGTGTTTTTACTATTCATCTAAACATGAATGTTATCAGAAAATATCATAAATTCAACAAAATAAACTTTTATATCCGAAAATAAAATATAATGTTCATGTTTTCATATAAAACTTGTTAATGTGGTAGAATTTTAATTTAAAATGGGTTCACCATTCAATGGCATAAAATAACCCTTTTAAAAATTATTTATTTTAAACACAAAATAGTGATTATCCACACCCTATGATTAAAAAATCAATTAGATGAATAAAAATATTTTATTCAGTATATATATATATATATAATTAATATAATTAATAATATTTGTTAACAGAATAATAAAAATATCTATTTTATATTTCTCCTAAATTATTGATTGCCAAAGAATTCACAATACATTTTTATAAGTTAGTTATAATTATTCCTGCTAACATAATGGCCATTCTATAAAAGTAATTTTATAATAAGGGTGTCACTTAGTTCTTTTAAACTCATATTTTCATTCAACACAAGCTACTAATGAATAATAATTATTTAAAAAATCACATAATAACATCCAGGTGTTATAGTTTTGTTGGAAGATAAAATATGTCGCTTCATTGAGATAGTTGTCTGTACATACATATGAGCAATGTTTACTAATTTTAAATAAATTAAAATGGCATTGAGAATGGTTATACCATCAACATAATAAAATCCCTATATTTTTTTGATATATATTTTATAATTTTAATTATATTTATAAAGTTTTACGGAGATGTAACATTAAATAAATTTAAAGTATTCAGTTAATATGATTAACTATTCTTTGGAAAACCTCATTTGGATTACAGAGTAATATTTCTTGTTGTTGTACTATGTGAAGGAAAAAACATATATGATATGAATATGTATGTTAGAAATATATTTTATTTGGTAATTTTTTATCTATGTTTCTCATGAAGTGTTAATATGTGGGGGTAGGGGTGCATTTTTATAATTGATGTGTGCTGAAAACATGTAAATACATGATAATTTATTATATAATATATTTATTAAATAGGTAAATTAGATAAAAATTATAATAAATTTGAATAATTAATAATAAGATAAAAATTATAAAATATAAAATGATTTAATTTTTTAGATTTACTAAAATAATTAATAAAATATTGTTTAATATGAAATACATATAATGATAGTTTTGAAGCTATTGAAATATGAATACATTAAAGAAATTAATATTGCAATTGAATTAATATATAAATACAATAAATTAAAAAAAATACATTATAAATTCTATGAAAATCATTTATTACAATAATTAATAAAAACACAATACTTTTTTTGATTTTTAAAAAATTTACTCGATTTTTCTGATACATGCTTAAGAGCTTCATCGGTGATGCATAATCATTCAAGTAGGGGTGTCCATGGGATGATTTGGGTCAGGTTTGCAGATTATTTGACTTTAATCATTGAAAATGGGTTGGTATACATCGAGTTAGTTTTATTTTTTAATTTTGACATGACGAAACCCAACCTATCTTGGATTTTGTTTTTTAAGGTTGGGTCCGTTTGGATAGAGATAAAATATTTCCACTTTCATTCTAATCAATAATAACTCACTCATGAAATTATGGTTACATAACAATCATACCACACATAATTTGTCATCTTCATTTCCACTAGAATCCCCACTCCTAACAACTCCATTAATGTAGTCCCCTCCCTGAGAAGTGTGTTAGTAACAACATGGGAAAGAGATGCATGTTAGATGACACGAACGAGATATGTGGTTGAAAAAAGGGTAAAATAAAATTTATTGGATTATAAGTTCTAAATAATGATATGGGTGGGAGATTAAATGAATGTAATATTCATGGAGAAGTGTCTGGATGACATAGAAACATTTTATATAATCCTAAAGATGTCATTTTAGAAGAAATAAAATTTCTAACTATGCATTTTTTGTTTTATTTATTCCTATACCTTCAATAATTTATATTTAAAAAGTATAATATAATAACATAATTAAATTTTATATACTGCTTTTATTTTTTTAAATAATCACCAATATTTACCCCACATCCATCAAATTTGTTATGAAAGAATCATTCATGTGTATGGTGGACTACCGTCCGAAAAACTGATGTCATTTATTTTTTTATCACAAACTATAATAAAATTATTCCATATATATCTTTTTTACATTCTATTTCTCAAGTGATATGAGAATATCACTCATGTATATGGTAGACTACCTCTTTATGAAGCGATGTATTTTGGTTTTCACTAACACTTTAAATGGATGATGATAGGGTTAATTTTATTTAACATATGTTTTATAAGAAAAATAATTATGATATTAATGATATATTTTTCATTATTAAAAGACTATACATTATATTAATTCTTACATTTTCTCTCACTGAATGACATTAACATTGTTCATTTACTTGTAGAATTCCACCTACATGAAGTGATGTGACATTCATTTCATCATAACACATAATGTATAATAAATATAAAAATATATAAGTAAATAATATGATATTTATGATATTATTATCATTATTTAATGATAAAATACTACTTATATTATTATCATTATTTAATGATAAAATACTACTTACCCCCTTTCCATAATGATCATTGAAAAAGTAAAATTTTACCCATGTGTACATTTTTCCAACATCCTCCATGATGAAAATTTACTCCATTTTCTCATAAACATGTTTAATTATATGTTTTAAAAATATATTCGATTTAAAAATATTTTAATTATTTCATTATTATTATATATATAGTGAAATTATTACCTATTTTTCCATAGTCATCCTCTGAGAATCATTTCTGACACATAATCCAAATATGGTCAAAAAATCATACGTAATCATAATTGATAACGTAATAATATGTAACTGATTAATAAGTGAAATGAATGAAATAATATAAAATAAAAAATAATATTAAATTGGAAAATAATAAATATAATTTTATTATTTCTGAAAATGAAGAATGTATGTGATGAATCTTATTCAAGGTGAGGGTTTCTCATATAATTTTTAACATCATGATACATACACAATATTCAATTCACAATTAAATTGTTCCTCTATTTAATACAAAACATTATAATTAATCAATTTTTATAAATAATATAATTAATTTCCCTATTTTTTTCAAAATACTTTTTCATCCAAAATATATTTTATCTAAAAATGATTCAAAATTTGTTTTAATATTCTCCAAATTATTTACTAAAAACATTTTTACGAATTTTTTATTTTTTATAAAATGAAATGAATGCTCTATTTTTTATAAAGATGGCACTTTTATAACATTTTTACAATGAAAATTGAAAATTTATTTAAAAATATATGTCTTTTACATGATTTCCCTCTATCTTATACATCATTTCATTGAAGCATTAATTTAATATTTATAATGTTATTTTTAAAAAAATTTACTAATAGTCTAGAAATTATTTATTTTTCATAATTTATTTGCAATGAAAAGGATTTGGAATATATATTAAGAATTTTAATGTTTATAAATATAGTGGTTTATTTTTCAATGAATAGTTATTTTAAATAGGAATGTTGTAAGTGATCCATCAAAATAATTTTCCATCTAAAAAAAATATTTATGTAACTTATTATTTAATGGGGATAAACTCTAATGGAACCATCCTTATATTTTTTTGAGATGTTTTATGAATAGTTTGACTTGGGATTTCCTATGTTTATAGAATTAACTTTACATTTCATGGTTTATGATTATTTTTATTGGTTTGAGAATGTATTTATATTTCATATTCATTATTGAATATAATTTTTTATAAAAATTTTATTTCACCATAGTAATATGAGGAATGGATTAGACATTGTATGTGACAAGTCAGGCATGCTACTTCCCCTTGATTCATTGGTAGGCCTCGTTAAACAACTTTTTTGGGTATTGTTCATGTCTATAACCATTAATATAGTATTTTGGAACAATTCCTTAATGGCATTTGATATCTTTCTAAAAGGCCTCGATGATATGTCTTTTATGTCTACAAATTTTCATTCAATAATTATGTTCTCTTAAATTAATATTCTATATTATTATGTGATTAGTTAGAATATACATTGTTATGATTCATGACAATAAGATTATTTATATTAAAAATATATTGTCAATGTCAATTCCTTCCATATTAAATAGAAGTTATTCATTAAATGGCATGTGTTTCTATTATTTAACATTCCATTTTGTTTTTACAAAAGTCAGTTATTAATAACATTATACCTTACCCTTACTAATAATTCGACATCCCTACTTTCTTGGCTTTCCCCCTTATATGAGGAAGTGTTTTGTGATTTATATATAGGGATTAATTATGGATAATAAAAAATTTCTCAATGAAAACTATTTATTTATATTATGTTTTAATATTAAATGTGAATTTAATGTCTGTGTCTATTTATTAAGTTTGCTATACTATTTTTTCCTTCGGGATGTAATTCCTTACATATTAATCTATTATAATAAATAGGTCACTGGATCCAGGCTACATGGGTCATGAGGCTATGTATTTCTTGATAGGATTCACATGGGATATTATTAGTACATGATGTGGAATATTAAATGTGGGGTATAATCATAAAATTCCAAATTAAAGACATGGGTAATTTCATGTGAGAGTTTTTTCTCATTATTGAAAACCATAAAATTGAAATCTTATTTGATTTGTATGTGATACAAAATTTCTATATGATGTTGTATGATTTTTATGGCCAAAATTATGTATCATAAATCTAAATCAATGCAAAAAAATTTAAATATTATATTTTTAGATATGAATTTGATGGTGGTGGTTTTATTATATTATATGAAAATTATATATTGATAAAAATTATATATCATTTAGAATATATAACTAGATATGATATTGAAAAGAGTTCTTGTAATGTGATTTTCATGGTCTTATAATACATATTATAAAATATGTATGTTGTTTTTATCCCTCCTTTAAAATCACCCGTGTATAGAAAATTGAAACTATTTAAAAACAATAAATTTAGAAAAATACAATTGTAATGCATTCCACTTAATAAAACCCTCTATATATTTATCAAGACCTCATTATTCTAATAGATATCAATAGTGGATGGAAAAAATCCTCCCACCTCCATTGGTATCTATGAGATCCATTAAATTTCTTGACATTCAAGTGGTATTCTACATTCAACCATTGTGTACTAGGTTCCCTTCATGTTAAGGAAGAAGAATAAGAGAGTTATGGATTATAAGGTGGTTTAACCAAGAATTTTGAAATCATTGAAACACCATTCATTATATAGTAGTGATTTTAATAAAGAAGAACCCAAATGGTATAATTTATCATTTGGATGAAAAATTATGATTGGTAATGGATGTATCTTGTGCATTATATTATCCAACATTACATAGTGTCTGGTATTATATAAAAAGAACTATTGTTGGAATTTTACTTTCAATCTATCAATTGAACTAAATCCTAAGGATATTAAGCTATTTCACTATATACCTTATTATATAATATAACTTTTAAAATCATATAAATATTACATTTTTGAAATATTCCAAAACACATTTTTTAAAATTGATCATTAACGTCACCTCATATCAAATCATATGTAATTTTCTATAAATATAAATCAAAAAAATTATTAACTCTAAAATGATGTCACAACATCTATCAATGTAAAAAATAAATCCCCATTTATTCAACCAACTGTACAACCACACAAGCCTAGATAGTTCTGATAAAATGAAATTATGGATCGATAAATTTAATCAATTATAGGCCTCTAGAAAACCATTATTCTCACTCTATATATAAACGGATCTATTATGTTGTTGCTCAAAAAAATGTATCACAATAATTTCATCCACCATTACAAAAACAATAAAATCATTCATTCCTATATTTCTATATTGATCTAACAAAACGAGTGACCATGGGACTCTAAGAATGTCAATCACATAAAACTGACACAAAAATTAAAAATTCTCTGTTCATATACTGTAATTTTCAGTGAATACATCACATGTCATTCACCATTATGTATAATTATACCACATTTCCTTTATCTGGAAAGATATATAATATCTCAGTTCAGTTTCACAGTTCCATAGTTTATCTCAATTGAGGTCCTAGATTTCATCCTCATCATAGGAAATGATAAGTATTATATCTAGTTAATCTCAAACTAATGACATGATCAATATCATGCCCATCCTATCGCATATGTTATTATTAATTTTCAAACTTGGGAATGTAGGTTATCAAAGTATGCAGCTTCTCATGAAAGATATCACACCAACATCTAGTATTAAGGCCTCAAATATAAACCATGCACCCCTACTATACCAAACCCATATGTTTTCACTCAATCTGGTATAATTAGTGGGTCATTCGTTGTACAAAAATAATCATAATTTTTTTTCCTCGTGAACATATTCTATAAATCTATATAAGAATCATAATCAAGTTAAAAATAACATTTCATAAAACCAATAATACTCCATGAAAATTATTAATTATGTATAACATAAAGTCACAATTTTAGAGGTGCACTATCATTCAACATTAAGAAATATATATCAATATATACATATATCATTCCACAATGAATAAATTATAAATTGGATACAAAACATAATATGATATATTTTATATTAATAAAATAATTTTATGAAAATTTAACAAACGTAACATATTCTCATAGATATCATATCATATATGATAAGCTATAATATCATCCTTATGTATATTTCATATTCAGGGTTTCTATAATAAAATTACATCATATGAAATTCCTATCACATCCCTATATGAAAATATAATAAGACATTTCGAATAACACTTTATGAAAAACATGTGAGATGTATGGTAGTTTAAATTATGGGGAAATTTTGGAACCCTATTTCTAACATTGAAATCATTGAATATATTATAAATTATTTAAACAATAACATAAACAGATAATATTTTAGCTTATAATTTCTACATATAACTCTTCCCATTTTCATCATCGTCAAACGTGGGAACTCTTTCCATAAAACTTTTTCCTTGAAATTTCATAAATTATTTTACTTCTACATTATTACATTATCGGAATATCCTAAATAATTTAATTATAAAGGGAAATATTATTTTTATATATTAAAAAATTTTAACCCTTTACATTTAACATTACATCAAAAACCTAATCTATTTTCTATATAGAGATTAAATAGCATTTTTATTTTATAGTTTCAATCCTATATGAAATAGTGATGTTCACATTTTCATGAAAACAAAATTTAAACCATCACCTTCCCATTTATAGTCATATGTCTTCAAAACATTTCAATATCATGATTAAAAACATGGTTATATTATATGTATATAATCTTTTATTTGTTAACATTAATCTTATAAAATTAAAAACATACTCCCACTGACCTAATACTCTAAATGTTTTTCAATTTATATTTTGGTGATATACACAAACTACTCTCTCTGCATGAAATAATACTTTTTACATCCTATATAAAATACTTAATAATATAATATTAATACCATATCATATATGGTATTCTTTATTTTGAAATAATTTTTCGTTAAAAAAATATATAATGAAAAAAAATTCCACTAGTGGTATGCGTATTCACATTCTTTAATATTTTTATAAATAGTTTGATAGTAAATTATAGCATAATATTATTTTCATGAATTTTATAGAAACTAATTAATGTATAACCATGAATAAAATCAGTCATATCAATTTCCTTCATAATAACCCTTTTTTATGTATTCACTTCTCTGATCATATTAAGGAAATTATACAAAGCTATATATCCATTATAAATATTTGTCTTAGAATTATATATTCCTTTGCATTAATTTTTATTGAATCAGATATTTTTTTCAATAAATGAACATAAACTACAAAATAAATATATAATTCTATGATTTTTGTACTGTATTATATTTAAAACTTAAGTAAATATAAAAATTTAGCATAAAATATCGTTAAAAATTAATATATTAATTTCTATAACACTAATAGATGACATGTACATTCTATGGTGTTTACTAAAACGTTTTCAGGTGAATAAATAGTCCATTATATGGAATTATTTCTCCCAAAACCAACGGTTCCAATGATAATGAATAGATTCATGAAGAAACATTATTTAAAAATTTCACAAACATTTTCTCATCCATATCGATCTTTTACCTTATTTTAATAAACATACATCATATAGAACATAGACCTCACATCCCAAATAAACTATTATCAACATTAAGAAAATATTGGTTAAACTTTTTCATGATTTCATTTATAGTGCCGGAAAATTTCCATAAATGATAATTGGATGAACTCCCTATCTAGGAAAATCAATTTTAGTCTCCCTTTAAATCATTATTTAGAATTAAAGATATTATAAATTTTGTTTATTAAAAAAAATAATCTCATTGTATTAAAAAAATGTGTACATGATGTTCATAAGATAAAGTTTAGATAATACACATATTATGATATGATCTTTGAAGCTTAAAAATCCATCTTATCTTTATAGAAATTCATTTTATCCATTATATAAAATTCAATATCAAGATCCAATATTCAATTATTTCTAATCTTTTAAAATCCATTATTTTTACAACAATTATATATAATTCATTCAACATCATGTATCTATTAGAGGAATTTATTTTAATTCTACAAACAATAATGTTTTAATAAAACATTTATTCTCAAAAAGTCATTAACCTATTCAATCATAATGAATATTGTTTTTCAATACGAGTAATATTGAGTACAAGATACTATACTTCTGTAAATTTTTGACATATCCAATCATAAAGATTAATTTCATGGATATGGATATTCCTTTTTTATTTTTTCATCTATTTTTTTTTTGAAAATATAAGTGGACCATTATATACATCTATAACAATATCGATTCATAGGTTGAAAAATAGAAAGATTTTGAATACTTCAAAAAAATATTTCACTAAAACAAAAAATATTTATTATACATAATAATATTTTTGGTTTTACCATTTTATCATAAGGAATTTTATTATGTTATCTGTCACAGGAGTATCTTAATATTGGATTCTTCTTATAAGGATTAATCTCATGGATAAATTTTATGATGATGATGATGTAATTGATATACAATTGAATATGTTATTATATGAGTAACATTTTTTACTCCCCATTTATAAAGAGTTTATATTAAATGTATCCTGCCAAAAATATGAACCCTTTTAAAAAAATTATCTCACCCATTGGTGAGACTGGATAATTATTTTACTATGTAAGGAGTTTTCAATGGAGTAATTATCACAACATACTTATTTATATAGGGAATTATCACAGTCATACTATATATGTTATTGTATGGATGAGTAGATAACTCCTTTTTCATTCCATCATATGGATTGACTCAACACCATTATTTAGGTATCCTTCCTTAGGTTTTTCATTCCAAGTGTAAAACAATGAAAATTACATGAAATAAAAATAAAATAAAATCTATGGGAACCCTCATTTGGAATAATATACCAATGGATGACCCATTTGTGAACCATTAATTTTTTCCCATGCACAAGATAATCTATGGGAACCCAACTTATTTAGATCATACTCAGCTGGATGATCAATTTTTTGAAAAGTGAAATTTCTATATTAATATAACACTTAATATTTTATGGGGATTCAACATCACCCCTATATCTATTTTTATTCCCTTTTATGTATTCATTATCTCGGTTATTGTTTTTCAATCATATCCTCTCCACCAAATGAATTTTTCAGACCATATTGATGTCTAAATATTTACATATTCAAACAGTTTATTTTACTCACCCATAAATATATGTCAAGTACATATCTACATATAAAAAATAAACATATATATATATAGTACAAGAACTATTACTATAAATGAACAACTTTATATGTTATTGAATATCTCAACATGTGTAAGTCTTGAGTGATTGATATCCAACTATTTTTAAAATTCTATATATGGAAAAGTATTCTATGTTGATAGGCAGTTTACTCTCATGTCCTAAAATATGGGGAGACATTATTCTTGAGGAAGTTCAACTAATTAAAAATATAAAACATAATATAAGTAATCTATATTCAACAACTGATGTTACGTTCATAAATTTAATTAAAAATTTATTTACTAATAGATGAAAAACTTAATTCATTCTGATGACAATAATGTAATTCTATAGTTTATCATCAACATGTAGTTTAGTATTTACACAAAATCATATTATGCACATCATTTAAATCGTATATAACTATCAATAAGCTATAGAATATCCATTAAATTGTATGAACTGTTGCTCCAATATCCCAGAGTTGATGATTATGTTATTATATTGGTATAAGACACAAGAGATTATATCTCCAAGAATATACTACTTTAGTATCCCTATAGAAACTATATTTTTTAATAAAGTCTATATTATATTTTGATTTAAAACCTACCAAGAAAAAGATTATTTCATCCTTTAAAATTAATCAATGATCCATCTTTCATACCCATCCTTCCAATGTTAATATTTTTTAAATGACTGGAAAGGGAAAAAAACAAGTTAAGTGTATCTAAAATATTGTATCCCCAAGGAATCATCTTCGAAATAGTAACATGAAATTGGGAAATGTAAAATGTGAAATAAAAAAATTATAATAATTTAAATAATTAAACCATGATACAGAATGTCTTCCACCATTTTAAAGCACTCAATGTTGATTTAATATTCATAAAATAATTTAAAAATCTTTTTCTTCTATTGATTAAATATGTTAATGGTATAAGGAGTAGTTATCTTCTTATAGATATACTATGGGATAATAAATGAATCATTTTTTACCATGTCAAGTGATAGTCAATGAGAGTGGCACAACATGAGACCTTTGAGAATTGTAGAGACTTTCTTTGAGTGGGAGACCACATAAACAAGGAAAACACTAAAATAATATATAGTATGACCGGCCTAGTGATGAATAAATACCCATCCCTCTTTCTTCTCATTTAAACATTATCTTAAAAGGAAAACATGATATCATGGTAAGGAGGGAACCACCATACCCATCAACCACATGGAGACAGTATCTAAACAACAAGATAAACCCCCCTGCCCTCCATGTTAGCCCATAGATTCAGAGATACATCCATCTATTTTAAGGAGTGGTACATGATCTGCCACCAATGAATGTTCCCAGACCACAAACTCTTGTACTGTGTGGGTTCTCTCTCATATCTTTCTGTGTTACATTCATTAGATATACTCTAAAAGTCATACACCATAAACAAATACCTTAACATTCACATGATGCATTATTCTCCATGTCATGAATGCGTGAGACGATAAGATATCCCCATGAGTCTCCAAAACAAATGGGAAACTAAAAACATTGATGGCACTCCACACTAGGGATACCCATTCACGTGCAAAAATACTTGAGATTTGGAATCGTCATTGGTTATTTGGAAATAGTTTCTTTTTGAAAAAATGGAGAACCCTTCCATATAACCCCCTCATGTATAGGAGGTGGGTGATTCTGAATGTGCCAAAATAGAATGTTATGATTGATCGGGATATCGATGCACCAAATATGACCTCCCCATGCATCATGATTCATAACTGCATATAAAGAATGCTTATAAAACTTCATCAAAAAGTTCCATGTCATGTTGGCTATAAAAATAATCATTTCATGTTCTAACTATTCAGAATTCTCATAAGAAACCGATTTTTTATTATTCTTCATGAATTGTGTAGATAGAGGAAGGAAACATACTATAATGAAAAAAGGGTGATATCCATAAATAGAAAACCTGAGACCCCCAAAGCATTACAAAACCAATTATCATTCCAAAAATTTAACGATCCACATCCCACGATCCAATGAGATTTATTCTGTTTAATTAGGATATTTAATGAGATTGGACTCTATATCCTGGAACATCTTCCCCTTGATCATTGAATAGACGCACTATATTTAGTTAAAATGAACCAATCCTAGAGAAACATCACTTCCATGAAGATCTAGTAAAAATGTGTTTGAAGAAATTTCTCGCATTCGAAAACACTCCTTATATCAATAACTTCGTCCTCATCCTACCATGCAATTTTATTCCATGAATCCCTATAATGTATAAATTTTCTATGATCATCCCAAATGAAAGAGGATATAATATTCTCAATATTTCTCCATACTATCATAAGGGTTATGGAAGAAAATAAGGAATTATGGGTATATATATATATAATCTTAATTAATTAGTGTGATTCATCCCCTGAAGGTGACTTGGTATTGTACATATGGGTTGTATATAATTGAAGTTTTCATGATTAAATTAGGCATTTTAAAAGATGAAGGTTGTATAATAAAAAACACAATAAATTTAATTAATAATTTATCTCAAAATGAATCCTTGGTAAATAGTATCATTGCAATATAAATGATAAGAATTAATGAACTATTAATCATATAAGTGCCTAATTACATTAATTCACATCATTAGATCATTTTATGAGGAAAAAAATCTCTAATCTCATCATCAAGGCATTTTCCCATGACATCTTACTTACCATTAAGGCCTTAGGTTGATAAATTTTCATTGTATGGGTTAGGATACACCGATCAATCCACATTCTTGTTTGTCTCGTAAGATTTATCAAAGCATTGTGAGAAATAATTAATTTTGAACCTCCCATCACTAACATATATCCAACTAATTTCACATATATGTAATTTAAAATATAATACATACTGATTATTCCCTATAAATCCAAAAATATCATTATTTAATTAATAATAAGGTATATCAAAATTTTACCAATAAATTAAATAACTATATTTTCAAAAATCCCTTAGATCGTACCATATATAATTATTGGTATACGATTTTTTTACATTGAGAGGAATAATGATAGATACCATATCATCATAGAACATAGATTATTTCATATTAAAATACGAGGTATAAAGAAAATATATTTCCTAGATTAAAGGAGACCATGATTCATAGAAAATGATTTTGTTGATTAGAACTAATGAATTTAGATATTAATATAAGAAAATGTAAGCAAAATATTTTAAATATAACATTCAATAAATCTTTTGTATTCCTATACAAAATCATTTTGAAAATTATTTCCAAAATCGATTTCAATTAAAAGAAAAAATTGTTTTAATTTTAATATAATAACTAAACCCCATAGAATAACATAAAATAAATTTTTTATTAAAACATAAGAAATTATTAAGGAGTATAAATTTTGAATATTGGTCATATATGTTGGAAAGTACATCCACATTAAGTATGTTATAAAATTACATTTAATCATTTGTAAATTGATTAAAAAATATTATTAGATAATTTTATAATAATTTAATTAAATTTTTAAATAGAAATTAAAATTTTTCTATAAAATTTCATTCCTCATTAATTTAAAATGAAATAATAAATTCACAAAATTATTTAATGAATATGTATATTGATGTTAAATATTTCATTCTAAAAAAGTAATATGGTGAATTTTTCTTTTTAAATAATATATCAATTATATCTTTTATCGAAGGGGTTGAAATTTTTTTGAAAAAAAGTAAACCATATAAAAAATAAAATTATAGTAATATTAAAATTAATTAATAAAAAGGAATTTAATTCTTCGATTGTTAATTTAAACATGAAAAATTTAATTAAGATTGTGATATTGAAAAAAAAGTTATGAGTATAATTTCTTTTCAACCAATAACCCCTAAAACATGAAACATGAATTGAAAAATTAAATACCCTGAATTAAGAGTAATTTATGATATAATATATCAAATTGTTATTTTATAAATTATATAAAATATATTATGTTGAAAATATAAACTATGTCTCAATGGAGTGGAATTGAGATGAAAACCCCTTACCTCAGATTCTAACTTCATTGAAAATTTTATATCCATGTGAATAGTACATTTAAATTTGTTGAAAAATTATGTAAAAACCATTTTTACCTATATTATTGTTTTTAAGTACTATTTATAATCATATTACATCACCTAAATTTATATGTGATGCATATGTTGGACACATATGGTTTTTTGAATTTGGATAAAACTACTTTAGTTGGTTAACCATAGATAAAAGTTTTATGTAATCATTATATGAAATTAGAATTGTAAATAATTCCATGAATATTATTATTTTAATTCATTATATAAAATTTTTGAACTATATATGCATAGACAAAATAAAAAAAGAAATACTTCATTCATGGAGGTGTTGGTTCGCAAGTAAGCATGATGAAATTTTCATATCCCTAATGGTTGGAAATAAAAAATGTATACAATTATTAATATTTAATAAATTATAGATATGTCATAAATATGTTATATGTTCAATAAATATATCAATATGAACATCCATTTTATATTATCAATGAAAAATGTATCACATATCTTAGTGTAAAGGGTAGTCAGCATATACACATGAGCAACGTTGTATTTTTCCAATGGATGAGATATAAATAAGGTATATAATATTTTATCATAATGAATCATAATTATTTCATAAATATCATATATAAAAATAAATTCATCTTTATAACCATCTTTAATATATGTTAATGGAAAATAAAAATATGTCGCTTCATGGAGATAGTAGTTTGTACGTATGCAAGAGAGAATTTTTTTCATTTTCCAATAGATTGAAAGGGGATAAAAAATTATTATACCATTAAAAAAATTAAATATTTTGAAGATATATATTTTATAATTAAAATATGGTTTTATGAAATTAAAAGGAGGTGTATGAATAAACCAGTTCAAAGTATTCTATTTTGATGATTACACTTTCTTTGGGAAACCTCATTTGGCTTACACAATAATCAAATTTATAATGGTATTTTGGATTTCAAAAAATATATAGGATATTTATAATTTTATTGGAATGATATTTTATTATGTATTTTTTATATAAGTTTCTTAAGAATTGTAAATATGTGAGAGGAGGGTGTCCTTTTATAATAAAAGTGTGTGGAAAACTTTTATATATGTAATCATTTATTATATAATATATGTCTTAGTCAAGTATATTGGGAATAAATTATCATGGTTTTGAATATAAAAAGGATAAGATAAAAATTCTACCATCCAAAGTGATTTAATCCCTTTTTATGTTTTTCATAATAATTAATAAAATATTGTTTAAAACAAAATATCAAAATGATAGTATTTATGCTATTAAAATTAGTTAAATTTAAGGGAATAAATATTAGAGTATAATTCAAATATAAAAACAATACAATACCATTCCATATTACATTATGATTTTCCATGAAACTCATTGAATACCATAATTAATAAAAACAATACATTTAATTATTTTTAAAACATTTACATTTATTTTCTACTTCATGTATAAGTGCTTCATCGGTTATTAATTAGCATTCACAATGGGGTTTTTAGGAGTTAATTTTTAAAGGTTCTAAGGATTTTTGGACCTGAATAATTCAAATTTTATTGGTAAATATCATGGTAGGGTTACTTTATTGCTTAGACCTGACTTAACCTACCACATCTTGGTTTAGGTTAGGTAATGCCGGGTTAGTCAGGATAGGAAAAAATCTATCCATTATCCTCCTAAACTAAATAAGCTCACTAAAACTAGTATGTCGTCATTACCATTAGACCTACCATAATCTATCATCGTCATTTCCACTAGAAAAAACACTCATAACAACTCCATTAAAGTTTTATACTCCCTGAGAATTGAGTAAATTAAATCATGGTCAAGCGACACAATATTGATGACACAGACATGATATGTAGAAGAAAAATAGGGTTGTGCTATGAATGGTATGGATGATACAGTCCATGAAATTTCATTGATGGGGTATTATAAGAATTTAATATCAACTAAGTAGTGTGTGGATCATACAGAATAATATTCTATAAACCTAAAGTGGTCTTTATAAAAGAAGTAAAATACCTAACAATGAATTTTTATTTTATTTACTCCAGTACATAATACAGTTATTATTAAAAATACTAATATAATTACCTTATTATATTATATATACTGATATGTTGTTTTTTATGGGAATCACCCACAACCATCCCCACATCCATCTAATGGGTTATGAAATCAACATTCGTATCTATGGAAAACTTGCATCTCAAAAACTGATGTTATTCACTCATTCATTACAAACTCTCGTGAAATTATTCCATATATATATTTTTACATTATTTTTAATAGGATATATGATAACATCACTCATGTATATGGAAAACTAAAACCTTGTGAAGCAATGTGTTTCATTTTTCACTAACGCTTTACATCGAATGTGATAATGATAATTTTAATGAATATATGATATTTAAAAGATATTATTATGAAATTAATGATCTATTTATCATTTTTAAAATACTACATTACATTATCATTCTTACTTCTTCACTCACTGAATAATAATAATATTTTTTGTGAACATGTGGACCACAACATTCATAATGTGATCTGACTCTCACTTCATCACTGCACCACATGTATGAAATATAAATTAATATATTTGTGGAAATAATATGAAATTAATGATATTTGAATCATTATGGAAGGATAAAATACTACTTACTTCTTTTCTATAATGATCATTGAAAAAATTAAATGTTAACCATGCATATATATAGCATATTGGCTTCATGATCATAATATACATCAGTTTATCATAACCATAATTAATTATAGGTTTTAAAATTATATTTTCTATTTAAATATGATAATTATATCATTATTATAATTCATTAGATGTTTAAATAATGACCTCTTTGACAATAGTAAAACTACGAGAGTTATTTTTGACACATAATCCAAATATCATCGAAATATCCAATGTAAACATAATTGATAAAGTAATATTATATAACACAATAATAAATTAATTGAAAGATATAATAATGTTAAAAATTTATATTCAAAAGATAAATAATTAATATAATTTTTTTAATTTTAGAAAATGAAAATGTAAGTGATGAGTGAGACTCAAGGTGAGGGTTACACATATCACTTTTCACATCATGAGACATATGCAATATTCAATTAATAATTACATGTTTCCTCTGTATGATGCATTTCATTATTATGAAGAACAAATTATCAAAAAAAATTAATTTATCTATTTGATTGAAAAACATTTTTCTTTAAATTTATAATATAATGTTTCCAATTTATTAAAAAAATTCTACAAAGGATTTATTTGAAATATTATTACCATTAATTAACATTTAAAAAATTTTCAAAAGGGAATATTAAATTTCTATATGAAAAAGAACATTTTATAAACTTCATAAAGTAAAGAAAAAATCCTTTAAACCTATATGGATTTTATAGAATTACCTAAAATCCTGATAATCATACCATTGAAGAATTAATTCAATGTTTATAAACATAGTTTGCTGGAAAATGTTTCTCCTAAAATTATAGAAATAATTTTTTTAAAATTTATTTTTAATAAAATGTATTTTAAAATATATTATGATTTTTCTTATTTTAAAATAAAGAGGGTTCTATTTCAATTAGTGGTAATTAACCCTATGGAATGTTCAAATCAACCCATCAAAACAATTTTCCATATAAAATGACATTATATTATATTACTTATTCATTAATGGTGATATACTCTTACATAACCATCCTTATTATTTATATGTATGGTTAATGATTAGTTTGAATAAGGATTTACTATTTAGTATAATTCACATTACTCTAGATGGTATATGATTAAATTTATTTGTTTGGGAAATTATATAAATTTCATATTCTTGTTTGAATACAAATTTTTATGTTCATTTTGATTCACCCATTTCATATGAGGAATAAATTATACATAGTAATTGATATAGCGTTCATGTTATATCCATTGGATTAATTTGTACGTATCATGAAACAAACATGTTTTGGATTTGTTTGAGTATTTAACTGTAATGCCCCGACCCTAGTTACCCAGAGTTGGTGCATTGTTACATATCATTGGCATGATCACAAGGAAATCATATCTTGAAAGACTGATAAGTCTAGTATTATTGGAAATAAGATTCATACCTAAGTTCAACTTTACAACTTAAAAAGAAATACAACTATAATTTATTCCATTGGAAACATCCAAGCCCCGAAGATAATTCCTGCAAGTCACTCATAACTAACTTCTTCATATCCATGGAAATGAAACATAGTAAAGGGGTTAGCTCAAACACTCCGTAAGGGTAATAAATACAGTGGAAGAAAACATAAATATTTAGCATGGTGAAAAATTGAAACCTCATGCCATTACAAATAATAATCATGGTGAAAAATTGAAACCTCATGCCATTACAAATAATAATCATGAATACTTTTATGGCAGGAATATGAGCTGAGTAAATAATTCCATAATAAAACATAATCATGGGTATTATACTAGAAAAATGACCACATGAGCCATTAATATTATTTTCACAATGAGGTAATGTATAATGCGGGACATTCTGAAACATTTTTTCAAGGCCTTGGCCATGACGTCTAGAAATGAATAAGGCCTCAACCAAAACCATATATAAAATTTGGAAAGTCCTTGGCCTATTGTACTTCTAGTTCTCTCATGAGACCTAATGATGCATTGAGGAGTTATAGTGGACTCCACCCATCACTTACTATGTCCATTACATTCCTCATATGAAAAGGTTTAAATAGAACAAAAATATTCATATTAAAACTACAATATGAAAGGTAATTACTTTAACCATAAACCATTAATGGTATAAAAATAACACATCCATAGTCAAACATATCATGAAACCTTCCATAAAATATTGATGTTTTGTATCATAACTAATCGGCTTCAAACAACTAAAAAATCCATCAAAGGATGTTGACATAGATGAAATCAAAACTATTTGAGAGAAACATCTCTTTATATTTTTGAAATAATTTAAAGTTACATAATTATAAAAGAAAACATTTATTTGAAAAATATTCTTATAAGATTATAAGGGATTATTTGTCGATGTTATAATAGAGGAAAATATCTTCACCCATCGTATAAGTTAAAAAACACTCTTACCATAATTTTGTCGAAAAGGTCATAAGGTAACTTGTTTGAAAAACGATGGAATGATTCCTTTAAACCCATTTTATAAAAATTAAAACAAGGGTATAAATAACTTTAAACAATAGTCTAGTGAATAGTAAAAATGTTTTGGAATATTTTTTTTTTGAAACATGGATGTGGATGATAAAAAGATCCCAGTATATACTTACATATAAACAACCTCAGATAATTAAGAATGTTTAGAATTAACCCTTAACATGTAATTTTCCTAGGTAGAGGGTAGGATAACTTCTTGTATAATGGTGAAATAATTTTTATTAAATTATACACGAATTATATATATTAATATGATATCATATATGATTTTTTGACATTTCTTTTTTAATAATATCTTAGTATTCTCATCGTTTTGGATGTTAATGGATTCGTTTTCCTTTATATTCATTGTTCTGTGAGTAATATTTTTTATTTATGGGATGTATCTTATTCATATTCAGAATTATATGAAGTCCTTAAATGTTATTTTAAATCATAAAATGAAAAATAGACTTCAATTGATTCGATGGGGAATGAATCTCATCGCGTTCGTGGAGACGGTAATCCGTACATATGCACCAGTGAATATATAATTATTTTGATTTTAAAATAATATATAATTGAATTCTATATCATATATAAAAAATAATTATAATGTTATATTTATTATTTTACACACCATTATTATTCCCATTCAAATGATAATGTATTGAATAACGATTACACCACGACGTGGAGACGGTAAGTCGTACGTAAGCACATATGGTGACATGTCATTCAAAGGATGGATATAATAATGAATATGGTTATAACATATTTATAATGACATCACAGTATATAGAAGATACTAGAGTTATCATTTTAGAATGGATACAATAAAGAAATAAGAAGTGGAAGAAGAATGGAACATGAAAGAGGGTGGTGAAATCCTTACCTCTTCTTCGGGTTCTTAATTTTGATTTGATCAATAGGGCTCCTTATATTGGCTTTCTGACTAAAATAAGGCCTCTAAGATGAAGTTAGGACACTTGAAAAAGTATTTTTATGGTTTCTCAGGGAAAAAAATCTTTGAAATTGTGAATTAGAGAGAAGGGAGAGTTCCCTTTTAAAAGAGGAGTGAGGGGAACCTTAGGAAAATATAGAAATATAATTTTATAATAAAATAATTTTAGGTTTATAATGACTTCATAGTAGATTATTTAAATATAAGGTGGTTATGGGTCTAAAACCACTCAAAAATTAGGTTTTAGATAGGATTGGGTCACTATATTAACCTAGTCTTTTAGACTTACCTCTTAGATAAATAGTTCGACTTTAACCATGTCGCTTTGTATTTTTATATTATATGGTTAATAAACATACCATAAACTTCCAATAGAACACCAATTGGTTCATTAATGACACAAATAATAGTATTTAGTCCCTTTGTCCGAATAGTAGACTTTTTTGAATATTATATAAACCAATAATATTATATTTGTTTTAAAAACTTATTTATGTCAATTTTGAGATTATTTCATAATTGATTTTTATAAAGTCATAATAAAATTATTAATTAAAAATAAATTCATTTCATCATCCTAACATGTCATATTAACCTATAAAATTATTTTATTCATCAAAACTTTAAAATAATTTTTATTTTATCATTTATAATACGATTTATTTTATTCATTCATTAATAAGAGAAATATTGAATCATCATTGTGTCCTTAATAAATTTAACTATTCATTGTCTAAAAATTATAAATAAAATACCATTATGTATGAAATATTTTTATCTTTCTAATGAATATTTATATTCAAAGAGATAACATGTAAAAGCTTATCTAAAAAATGTTTTAGTAAAGAATATATCCTTATGTAATTTTTGTATTTACTTTAACTTAATTAATATAAAGTTTCATTATCACTTAAAAGTTGCTCCATGGGGTACAACAATCGACCCAAATATACCCATTGAGGGAAAAATATCATTCAATAGGGTTAGGACACGTGTAAGGGTGATTTAATAATTTTAAAATATTATTTTATACCCAGATTTACTGGATATAACCTTTAACCATGGTAAAAAAAATATTCACTGAAGTAATTATTCAAAATGTATAATAATAAAAGATACCTATTTTCACAATTTGAACCTCCTGATTTTAAATATGGAATCAATTTTTCTAAATTCAAAACACATAAGTGGAAAAAATTAATTTAAAATTAATTCCAATTGTAAAAAAAGCGTGTTTTGAAAAAAAAATAACTATAAAAATATTGACACTTGATTATGTCCAGTTTAAATGTAATATTACTTCCAATGACCACAATTATATTAAATAGTAAAAATATAATCTTATTATACATTAAAACTACTAAATATTATAATTTATCACTATAAATTATTTTGATTAACATAGTTGTTTCTAATTAAAATTTCGTCTTTTTAAATATTCATCAAAAACTAAATATGTTTACAAAAAAATAAACAAAAAGCACCCTAAGTTAATTTTTAAATTCAAAATCCAAATTGAATTATATTTTTTCAATTTTAAAAAATATAAGTTTTATTAATTAATTTTAAATTAATTCTCATTGTCAAAACCCAAAAGAGTGTTTTTAAGAAATAATAATTAACAAATGATTGATAATTGTTTATGTTCAATATAATATTTAAATTATTTCCAATAAATATCATTGGATTAACTGGTAAAAATATAATCTTTTTATAATATCAAAACATTAAAATTTTTAATTTGATACTGTAAATTATTTTGATTAAAAAAAGTTTTTTTCATTTAAAGTATAGTATTTTTAACTATTCACCCAAATATGAAAGTAATCAGAAAAACACCAAAAATATATAGAAACTAAATTATTATTTCCCTATTCTAAAGAAGAAGTTTATTTTTTAAAATTGAAAATATAAATGTTTCAAAAATTGGATTTAAAATGAGATAGCCATTAAACGGTGGTAAATTTTTTTTATTAAAAATAAATCTTTTATCTAAAAAAATGAATTTGTTTCAAAATTATTTTTATGAAACTAATAATATTCATTCTAAAATTATAAAGCCTATATATAGTTAAAAATTATGTTAATACTATTCATTAACACTTTTGAATATCTTGTTTGGTAAGTCGTGGTGCGCTTGAACTCAGTGTTGCGTATAATGCAAGTTATTGAATTATTTTTAAGAAATAACGTACAATGAAATCTTGTGGTGTTACATTAAAAATTTATATTGAATTTTCGGATATGGCCTCAATTGTATTAGATATCATTCCACAATGCCTTCATGATATTTTTTCATGTCTATAATTTTTCATTCCATCATTATGAATTCCTACATTTGTATTCTATGTGATATTTTATTAGTAAAAATTTATATGCTTAATATTTATTATCATGCGATTATTTATACTGAATTACGTTTTCATCATTTATTCCTTCTATATTATTCCCGTGTAATTCATAAACTAGAATGTGTTTCAATTATTTATATTTACAATTTTTTTATAATATTTTTCATTACTTTCATAATAACCTTACCATAAAAAATAATTTGAACTCACCCCTTTTATATATATTTTTTTCTATAGGATATAAGGATGTTTTTTTATTAATATGCATGGATACACTAAGGGGAATACTGATATTCTCCTGGAAAGTTATTTGTGTATTTTATGTTTTAAAAATTAATGTGAATTTCAATTATGTGTCTAGATTACAAAGACAAGTAATCTATTTCTTACTTTGGGTTGTGATTATGTATATATTATTATAGTAAAATAAATAATATACTAGATATTGGCTACATTGTTTAGGGATTCTATATATTTTAGGATAGGATTCACATGGGTGGTTTTTTATGATAGGATGTGGAATATGAAAAGTTGGGTACAATGATAAATGATTAATTAATTACGTGGGTAATGTTATAAAAGTTTTTATTATAATTACTGAAAACTTTAAACCTAAAATATAATTTGATTTGTGAGTGATAAAATATTTTCATATGATATTGTATGATTTTTATAGATAAAATTAGGCCTCATTAATCTGAATCAAATAAATAAATGTAAATATTATATTTTCCATAAAAATTTGAGAGAATGAGTTTTTAACAAATATACAAACCTCATTTTTTGATAATAATTTTATCAAATTTGGAATTTCCAAGTAGATATGATAATGTAAATAATTTTTATAATGGATTTTTATAGTGTATTTAAACACTTATTAGAATATATGAAAGAATTTTTATCCCATTCCAAACATCTACCATGTGTAGAAAAATGAATCTATGTAAAAACAAAAAATATTAGAACACTATAAATGGAGTACCTTACATTAAAGAAAAACCTCTCCATCATGACAAAAACCTCATGGGTTTTTTAGAAATCACTTACGTGTAAGGAAAAAATCCTCCCACCTATAGAGGTATCCATTAGATGCATTAAATTTCTAGACATTCATGTAGTATTATCTAATAAACCATTTTGTTCTATATTCTCTATGTGTTATGGAAAAATAATAAGAGAGTTTCCGCTTCCAAGGTGCTTCAACCAAGAATTTTGAAAAAATTCAAACACCTTTCATTATATAATAGTAACATTAATAACACCCATTTATTCTCGTCAGGTGTTATTTCATTTACTCATACAATATAACACATGAGTAAATTATATGTTGACTTCATGAATTAAATATATAAATGATTAACCTCACACTTGTTCCATATTATTAAGAATTTCTTTATATTATTTACATTTGGAAGATCAAACCAAATTTTAAAACTTATTAGTTGGATGAAATAAATTATTGGTAGTGGATGTATTTTGTGCACGATATAATCCCACAATACATAGCATCTTGTATCATATATAAAAATTAATTTAAGTAATATTAATATCTATTAATTATTTTAAATAAGCCCTAAGTATTTTATAATATTTCTCAATATGGTGTATGATACAAAATATGTTTTGAAATCATATCCAAAACTAGTTTTAAAAATACTTGAAAACACTTTTTCGGAAGTCGATTATTAACATCCCCATATATAAAATCATATATAATTACATATGAATATAAATCCAAATCAAATTTCAATTAAATCTATAAAAACGTTATATTATATTCCAATGTAAAAAATGCATTCCCCAATTATTCAACCATAATTTTTGACCAATAGACTTTCATAGTGATAATAAAAATGAATGTGTGGATCGATAAATGTAATTGAAGAGTGAACTCTAAAGAATAATTATTTTTACACAATATATAATGGAATCTAGTGTGGTTTATATCCACCACATGTATCAAAATACATTAATCCATCAGTAGAGATCATATGAAATCATTAATTCCTATATTTTCCTTTTAATGAGAAATCAAGTGCCCATGATACACTAAGCATGTCCATCCCAAATAAAAAACACAAAATGTCATGATTCTAAATGTTCAAACAGTAATTTTCATTGAATACATATCATTCTATTCACCCATATATATAATCACATCACTTGTTCTTTGTGAAAAATGATTCTTAATATCTAGGTTCAGTTTCACAAATCCATAGTTTATCGTAATTGAGGTCCTAGATTTCATCCTCATCATAGGAAAAGAAAAATAATATATCTAGTTAATCTTCAATTAATGACATGATCAACACCATACCCATCCTACCCTTTATTTTCTATGTAAATTTCATACATTAATAAGTAGCATGTTAATGTATGAAGGTTCTCAGAAAGTATATCTCACTAACCTCTTGTAGTAGGGGCTCAAATATGATTTATACACCCCAACTATTCTAAACACATCTGTTTAACTCTTAGTTTGGTATACATAGAGGGACATCAAGTGTAAAAAACAATCATATTCTTAATTTTATGGAACATGAACATATTCCGTAAATCTATATAAGAATCATACTCATGTTAATGATAACATTTCATCCTAACCAATAATACTCCAAGAAAACAGTTAATCATGGATAACTCAAAGTCATACATTGAGAGGTAAGATATCATTACACATTAATAAATATATATCAATCTATACATACAAATTTCTATCAGTAATTAATAATAAATTTGATACTAAATCTATTATAATATATATTATATCTATAAAAAGTTTACAAATATCTATGAGACCTAATATAAACTCATAACTATCATATAATATATGATAAGTTGTCATATCATCCTTGTGTATATTTCACATTCCTGGGACTTTTAATATCAATAATTCACATAGAATTCATGTCACATATCTATATGACAATATAATAAAACCCTCCCAGTAAATCGTTAGTGATAATCATATGTGAAGTATGGTAGTTTAAATTACAGTGAGATTTAGGAACCATGTTCCTATAAATCAACTATTTTAATATGTTAAAACATAATAACATAATAACAACCAAATATTATGATTTCACATTATTTTCTCTACACAGAACTCTTCCCATTTTTATCATCATCATCTATGGGAAATCATTCCATCAAAATATCTCCTTGTTTTTTTGAATAATTTAACACTAACATTAGTACATTACCAATACATCCAAAAAAAATTTAGAATAATGTGAAATTTTATTATGCTATATTAAATAATGTAACTATTTACATATCATGTAATATCAAAAACCAAAACGATATTTGATGTAAAGAGTTACTAACATTTTGTGTTTACTACTGTAATCATTCCGTAAATATTAATGTACACATTTTCATGATAACTAAATATAACCCATTACCTTTTGGTTTATAGTCACATATCATAAAATATTTTGGATATGATGTGATAAACACATTGATATTATATTTATGTAATCATATATTCAGTAACATTAATCTTATATAGTTTCATCAATACTCCCACTAACCTCTTTCTCTAAAAATTATTCAAGGTATATTTTCCTACGATACAAAAACTACTTTGTGAATACAAAAGAATTATTATAATCTGTTATATAAAATACCTAAAAAATATAACACTAATACCATATCATATATGGTATTCTATACATTGAAATAATTTTTCTATAAAATATGGTAATAAATTACAATTTTACACTATTAGTATGTGGAATCACATTCATTCATATTCTTATAAATAGTTTGATAATCACTTTTACTATTATCTTATTTTCTCTAATATAATATAATCTATTGAATGATAAAACATGAAAATAATCAGTTATCACGATTTGTTTCACAATAACACCTTCTTATTTAACCACATATCTTGTCATAATAATGAAATTAGATAATGATATATATCCTTTAGAAATATTCATCTCAGAAATATATATTCTATTACATTAAAATTTTATGTATCTTATATTAGTTTCATTATATGAACATAAACCACAAAATAAATCATTAATTCAATGTTTTCATAACTCTATTATAATTTAATCAGAAGCAAATATCTACATTCGGCATCACATGCGCTTAAAAATTATAAATTCATTTCTATAACACTTATAGCTGACATGTACTTTCCAAAGAGATTACTAAATATTTTTTAAGTTTATCAATAATCCATTGTATAGAGTTTTTTATCTAAAAACCCATGATTAAAATGATTATTAATATATTTTTGAATAATGGTTATTTAAATTTCCATTAATCATTTTCTCATCCAGATTGGTCTTTTACCTATATGTACAGGCCACACATTGCATAGAAAATAAACATAATATCCCAAATTTTATATTATTAAAATTATGATAATTTTATGTAAAATTATTCTTTAGTTAATTTACATTGTATGAAAATTTAAATAAATTATAATAGGATGAGATCCCAAACTAGAAAAATAAATTATATTCTCTCTTTATATTTTTTTTAGAATTAGTGAGATTATAAATTGTTTTTATTAAAAACACCCATCTCATTATATTAACAAAAAAAGTATAAATTTTATTCATATGATTAATAAGATATGATATAGGTCTTATTATATGTTTATTGATGTTTAAATAATCCATGTTATATTTATATAAATTCATTTTTTTTATTACTATAGAGATTTAGTATTATATCAAATAAGACTTTGAAATATTTATAAGAATATTTCCAACATTAGGCATAGAGAAGACGTGCAAATCTGAGGCCCAGTGTGCCCGGGGTAGTGTAGTCCCCAAGGAGATACTAGGTTGACCTAGAGTGTAATACCCAATGAAATACATGGCTGAACCATAGAGTATTCCTCAAGTAGAACCTAGTCTAGCCCAGAGCGTAGTCTCCGATGAGATACTAGGCTAACCCAGAGAGAAGTGCTCGAGGAGATACTGGGCTGACCTCGAGTGTAGTCCCCAAAGAGATATCGGCTTGACCCTCCCAATGGGCTGGTTAGCGTAGTCCCCAATGGTTCATAGAATACACTCGACCATGTGACATATTGGGGAGGCATGGTTCGACTTACGTAAGGACCCAAAAGGAAGAGCATCATATTCCCCAATGAGATGTGTCCTTGTGATGTGACCTAAAACTATACAGGTGAGTTATTGCATCCCAAAGAAGATAGTATCGAGGTGTGGTGGTTTGGGTTCCTTTTACATGGGTTCCATCGGTATATGTGAAGAGGTTTTTTTTGTTGAAGATGGTTTTACTTGGAACTATTGGTTACTAAGAATGTTTTGCTAAGCTGTGAGATGGAGATCCCCTTAATCCATCATTTCGGTTTCGTTGACTGAGAACATATATATATATATATATCCTGTTTCTAGTGCCCACTCTTTGTGGTTTGGATATTCCTCTTCCAAGAGAGGAGAAGATGCGTGGGGAATGCCATGTGCTTCTCTTTTATAGATCCTCATGGTTGGATGTGTCCACTCTCCTACTAACGGTAACAAATATTTGACGGGGAGTTAATATCCTCACTATTTCAAGCTCTTTATGTCGGGATGAGTATACTATCACTCCCTTTTTGGGATGATTTGTAATCTTGTTCACTTTTACTGTACATTGTTCTTATACTGGTATTCTACTATTATATGTCTTACTATTCCCCTCTTCATTAGCCCTCTTAATGAACCCTCAAGCCTTCAGGCCATCCTAATGAGTATTCGTATACTCAAACCTATGTGGTCTTTTCCCACATTTGGTGTTCACTTCCAAATTAAGGACAGGTGGGTCATGATATCAGAAGAGCTTAGGTATATGGGGTTATTGGACCTATTTAGGTGGCTATATCTTGGGATTTTGGATTGGGACACTCTATTTTGTTTTCCTTTTGTTTTCATGTTGCCAGGTTGGGGCACTTTTCTAGTTGGGTGTGTATTTTCCCCTTCCATTTCAAATTTACTTTTCATTTACTTGTAATATTTAAGGATTGATGAATATATGTTTGGTTTTTCTTTAATATTAGTGTTGCATCTAGATTTTTATTCCTCTGTACATTTTCATTGAGTTGGATGCGTGTCTGTGTACAGTTTCTTAGGCAAAGGCCTCCCATATTTTTTTGTTCCTTCGATAGTAGTCACAATCCCCAGGCCTATAGAGGTGTTCTTGGGGTAGTTGCGGCTCGAGCCCCGGTATGGGTCAGGTCATGAAAATTACATTAAATTTATCTTCCAGATCTAAGAATAAATTATTTCTCATCAAATGACCTATTTTATATTTACAATAATTACAAAAAATGTTGTCAAAATGTTGAATCTATCATAAAAATATAAATTAATTATATAAAAAATAATTTTTTATGAAAAAATTAGTCTCACAATGTTATTAACCTATTCATTCACATTGAATATTATTTTTCATAACCATTAATAATGAGTATGTGAGACTATAAAATCTTAATTTACTAATATTACCAATTATATTTGGTAATTTAATGAATACAAATATTCTTTTTGTTTATTTTTTGTATAATTATTTTGAAAATATAAGTGGATATTTTTATACTTCCACAAACAGCTAGATTCATATGTTGAATAATCGAGAACATTGTATTACATTTCAAAATTTATTTCTCTAAAACATTGAATATTTATTATTTGTAAAAATAATTTTATGTGACCATTCTAGAATATGGACCTTTCTTTAGTTACAAGTATTTAGAGTATCTTACTTTATGATTCTACATACAAGGATTTCACTCAATGTTTAGTATGATAATGATGATTTAATTTACAAACAACAAATTCTTATATCACAGGAGTATCATATTTTACTCTCTATTTAATAAGAGTTTATATTGAATGGATCCCACCAAAAATATGAACTCTTTTAAAAAAAATTTCTCACCCATATAAGGGACGAATAATTATTTTGCTATGAATGGAGTGTGTATCGGATTTAATCTTTGCACATTTTAAATTTATATAGTGAATAATCAATGTCATATCATATATGGATTTTGAATGGTAGAGTAGAAAAGAAATTATCTCGTCCATCATATGGATAGACTCAAAACCATCACATAAGTATCCTTTCTAATTTTTTTCCATTCCATGTGTAACCAAATGAAAATTCTATGAATAGAAAAATATAATAAAATCCAATGGAACCGTAATTTGGAATAACATACACATGTATGGTCATGTTTTACCCATTAATGGATTTCCGTACACTAAATAATCTAAGGGAACCCTATGTTATTAAGACCCACATAGTTGTATGATCAATGTTTTAACAAGTTCAAATATTTAAGGAATTTAACACATAATATTTAATGTGAATTGAAGATCACCATTATATGTTCTATTATTCCCTTTTATGTATTATTGATTGTACTTGTTTTGTTTTCAATCATATTCCCTCATCCAAATCAAATTTTCAATCCCTATTGATGTGTAAATATTTACAAAATCGAATAGTTTATTTTAATCACTCAAGAATGGTTTTCAAGTAAATTTTTACATATATGAAAGAAACATATATATAAGGTAAAATAATTATTCCAATAAATTAAAAGCTTCATATGAAATTGAATATCTCAACATGTGTATGTATGGAGTGACTGATAGCTGACCCCATTCACTATTCTTAAAAAGGAATAATCCTCTAGGATGATAGGTAGTCCAATCCCTTGTCCCTAAAAATAGGGATACATTAATCATGAGGTAATTCAATTCATTAAAAATATAAAAAATAATATGAGAATACTATATTCACCAAATAATTTCATGTTAATATATTTAATTAAAAATTTAGTTTATTATTGATGAAAAACTAAATTTAATCTAATAAATATAATGTAAATCTTTAATTTATCATTAAAATTTTGTTTATAATTTAAAATAAATCATAATCTCTAAATCATATAAATAGTGTATAACTATCAATAATATATATAATTATAGTTAAATTCCCAAAATATGTTCTCCAATAACTCACACCAAATGATTACATTATTATATTGGAATAATACACAAGAGATAGTGTATACATGGATATAATATTTTTGGTTCCATGAGGAAATTGTATATGTTAATAAATTGTATATTAAATTTGATATTAAAAACATACCTGCAATAATAAGAATTGACCCTCAAAAATGTGTCAATATTCCCTCATGTTCATCAATTCATCCAACATTAATATTTTTTAAATAAGTTATAATTTCCAAAAATAATAGGTTAAGGGGGACTAAAATATTGGATCCCTAAGGCATCATCCACGAATGGATAAAAAACTATAGGGAAGTGGAACATATAAAATATAAAATTGTACAATAATTTAAACAAATATCCCATGGGACATAATGTTTTCCACCTTTTATATTCCCTCAATATGTGAGTAATATTAGTAAAATATTGAGAAAATTATTCATCTGTGAACTACATATGCTATAGCCCAAGTAGTAGTGATCTCTTGGTATATATATTAAGGGATAATATATGAATTAGATTTGACCATGACATGTGACAGTCTAAAATATTGGCACAACATGATCACTTAGAGAATTTGAAAGAAATTCTCATAGAGGGAGACTGCTTACCCAGAGAATATCCTAGATGAATATATGGTAGAATCGACCCAATAATGAATAAATAACCAACCTCATATCTTCCCATTAATTTATGAAACTCTTAAATATAATGATAGATCATGGTAAAGAGGGAACCACCGTACCAATATTCCATGTAGAAACTTCCTCTGATTTATATGATTCAACCCCCATCACACCAATTCAGCCCATATATTTAGAGCTAAATCAAACTATTAAAGTCGTTGTATAAGATCCATCAACAAATTAAATTCCCAGACAACTACCACTAGTCCAAATATGGATTCTCTTTAATATATGGAAATTTACATGAGTTAGATATACTCTTATAGTCAGTGACCATAAAAAGAACTACTTCTACTTTGGCATGTGGAATTATTGTCCATGAAATGAATCCATGAGATGATAAAATTATATCCATTAATCACCTATAGTTATGGGAAACTAAAAACGATGAAGTAAATCCACGCTGCGGATTCCCATTCAATATAAAAAATGTTTGAGATTTGGAATCTTCTTTGGTTCTATAAAAACCATTTCATTTGGAAACCACAGAGACCGCTTTATATCTCACCACATCATCTATTGGAATAACATGATTCTAAATATACTGAACTAGGATGTTAATCTTGGTCGGGATATCAATGCAACATTTATTCCTTCCCCATGAATTATAATTCACCGATATATACATATCATTTCAATATAACATCATCAAGATGTGCCTAATTGTGTTGGTTGTAAATATAAGAATGATGTGTTCCTAAATGGAAAAAATTATCCTAAACACCTCATGTTATTATGGGTTATGAATAGTGTGGATAATGTATGGAAACTTGGTGGATTGTGGAATGCATATATCCATGAATTAGAAATCATGGGGGCACCAAAAAATTCCCATCCTATTTATCCTTCATAAAATTGAGTCATCCACATCCCACGATCTAAAGAGAGTGATTCTGTAAAAATTGGAAGTTCTGCGATATCTATCTCTATATCTTAAGTGTTCTTTCCTCTGATCATTACATACACATTCCGTATGTAGTAAAAATTTACATATCCTTTTTAGGAATTTCATCATTAAATATTCAGTACAATAATGCATCATGAAATTTTATTCTTTCCAAAACAATCCTTATATCAATACCTTCATCTTCAACCTCATAAGAAATTTTATTACACTAATCCCAATGATTGATACCTTCACGATGAGAATAAAAAATGAAGGAGGATACAATATTGTCAATATTAAATCATAATATCATTAGAGGTAATTGTGGTAGATAGGTAATTATGGAAATATAATTAAGAACAAAATATACTAGTTTGATGCATCCCCTAATGGTGAGTTTTGATCCCCCGTAAGGGTTGTGTATAGTAGAAGATTTCATGAGTTAATAAGTCATAATAAATAAGGTAGGGTGGAAAATAATAAACTCATTCTATTTAATCAACTTTTTTATAAAAATAAAATCATGGTAAATAGTGACATTGTAATCATAACGACAATAATTAAAGAATTCTCATTCAAATAAGTGCCAAATTCTATACATTCATGATCAATTCATCATATAATTAAGAAAATAAACCATTAATTTAATCAATAAGTCCTTTTTATGAAATATTACATGCCATTAAGGCCTTCTATTGGGAAATTTTCATTATATGGTTTATCCTACACTAAGAAATACCCATTATTGTTTTTCATTTGAGAAATATCAATGCATTCAGGAAAAATATATTACTAGGTCCTCACCATCACTATCATATGTCTAATTAATTTCATATATATGTAACTTACAATATAATTCATAATTATTATTCCATATCAATCCAAAAATATCATTATTGAATTAAGAATACTATATATCAAAACATAAACAATAAATGAAAAAACTATCTCTATAAAAATAACACAGTTCATACCATATATAATTATTAGTATATGGTTTAGTTGAAATTGAGATGAATAAAGATAGAGAACATATAATCAATGAAATAATATTATTAATTCTAAAAAAGGATGTATAAACCATATATATGTAATGGATACAAGAAGACCATGATTCATCAGAAATGATGTTTTTGAAGTAATGTGTTTAGATATGTATATTGGAAAATGTATGAAATACATTTAAAATTTTAATTTTCTTAAATATATTGTATATTTATTCTAAAAAATAATATTCAAAATAATTTCCAAAATTATATTCAATTTAAAGTAAAATATTTATTTAATTTGAATACAATAACAAAAATCTCATTGAATAATGTAAAATTATTTTTTTATTAAAACATATAATATTATTAAGGAATATTAATGCTGAATAATTTCTATTGTTTTGGGAGAATAAATCCACATTGTATATATTAAAACATTTCATTTAAACCTTTGTAAAATGTCAAAAACAAAATTCTTATAAAACATTATAATTATTTCATTTAAGGCATTCCATAGAAAATAAAAGGTTATATAAAATTTCTTTTAAAATTAATTTAAAATTAAATAAAAACCATCATATAATATTTTAATGAATATTAATATGTATGAAATTTATTGACTACCAAAAAAGAGGAATAAGGTCCATTTTTATATAAAAAATATTGTAGTTATTTCCTTTATCAAAATGGAATATAGTTTTATGAAAACATGAAAGCCCATGAAATAACCAGATGAGACGAATATATATATATATATTTGAAATTAATATCATATAATATTTCTAAAATAAATTTAATCATGGAAAATCTATTTAAGAGTGATATTATAAAATAAACAAATTTGTGTTTAATATGTTTTGAATCGAAACCCATTAAAATTCAAAACAAGTATTGAAACATTAAATTCCATTAATAAAGTATGATTTTTTATATTATGTGTAACATTTACATTATATACACCATATAAAATACATAATTTTCATTATATAAAATAGTTTTCAATGGAGTAGAATTGCGATGAAAACCCCTTACCTCAGATTCCTACTTGGTAGAATATGTTATATCCCCCTGAATAATAAATTTTAATTTATAAAAAAAATTATTAAGAAACATTTTAACTTATATTATATTTTTACAGACCATTTAAAGTAATTTTACGTCGTTTAATTTTATATTTTTTACTTACATCATCCACTTATGGTTGTTTTTAAATTTCTAAAAACTACTTTAGTATGTTAACCAAGGAAAAACATTTCAGAAAATCCTTCCAACATATAATTAATGTAAATATTTCATTGATTATTATTATTATTATTATTATTCATTATATAAAATCTCATAACTATACATACAATTAAAGAATAGAAAAATTAATTACGCCATTAGTTGTGGAGGAGGTCCGCATGTAATCATGGAGAAATTTCCATGTACCTAATGGTTGGAATGGAAAAAATTCCGAACAATAATATATTTATTAAATGATATATATAAATTCTTACTATAAAATATATTAATTTAATATATCAATATGTTCAACCTTTTATATCATAAATGAATTAAGAATCGCATCACTTGGTGGAGGAGGAAGTCCACACAAACATGCGAGCAATGTTATATTTATTTGGTAGATTAGATGGTAAGAATATATATAGTATATTATCTTCAAAGAATCATTATTTTGTAGTAAATACCATATATAAAAAATAAAATCATCTTTATTACCATCTATATGTGGTGTTGATGGAAAATAAAATATGTTTCTTCTTGGAGATATTAGTTTCTATGTACACATGAGCGATTCTTTTCATTTAACAGTAGATTTAAAGAAGATAGAAAATTCATAAACTATTTACATATCAAAATTTAAATATATTTAAGATATATATTTTATAACTATAATATGTTTTTATAAAATTTATAAGACTTGAAATAATAAATAAACTGAAAGTAATCGGTAAAGAAAATTTCTTCTTCTTTTGGAAACCTCAATTGAATTAAAAATTAAGAGTTCTTATTGTGGTATTTATGTAAAAAAACATATATTATATGTAAAAAAATTAAATATCTTTTATTATTAATTCTTTGATTTAATTTTCACATGATTTTTCATTATTATATGGGAGGAGGTGTCATTTTATAATTTATGTTTGTGGGAAATTTTAAAATTCATGAAATTTTATTATCTAATATATTTATTACTCATGTAAATTAGATTAAAATTATAATAGTTTTGAATATAATATGGTTCAAAAATTCTACAATCCAAATCTACTTGATCATTTTATTTATGTTTTTTAAAATAATTAATAAAATGTTGTTTAAAAAATCCAAAATTGTTTTTAAGCCTATTAAAATAATTTAGAATTAAATGAATAAATTATATAATGGAATTAAAATATAAATACCATGAGTGTCAATAATAATTTTTAATTTTCCAATATACACATTGAATAATATAATTAATACAAATAAAATTTCAAATAATTATTTTAAAATATTTATCATAATTTTTTTACTCCATGCATAAAAAATTCATAATTGATGCATAACATTTCATGTAGGGGTGTACAAAAATAAACCTGGGTTGGGTTTTAAAATTTTTCATACATCAATAAATCAAAGGAGGTTGTTGCATGTCTATTTAGAATTATTTTTGATTTTAAACCTGACTTAGCCCAACCTGTCTTGGGTTGGGTTAGCTCGAGTTTGGTCGCTTGGGACAGTGAAAAAATATTCAAATGCTTATTAAACTAGAAAACATCTCTCAAACTATAATGGTGATATTACCTTCATACCACCCATAATCTATTATCTTCCTTTCCATAAGAAACCCCACTCATAACAACTCTATTAATGTTCTCTCCTCCCATAGAAGTGAGTTAATTACAACATGGGAAAGATACACCAAATTGATGACACGAACATGATATGTGGAAGAAAAAAAAGGTTTACTATTAATTTTAAGGATGATATATTCTGTGCAGTAAAATGGGTGGAATATTTATTGAATGTGATAATCAAGTAGCGGTGTGTGGATGACATAGAAACACATTTTAAGTAGTGGTGATGGGGTTCAGGTAGTAGTAAGGGTTGTTGGTGGGAGAGGTGTTATAAATGTATTTAAAATTTGATGGGTTGATTGGGAAGTAGAGTAATTTTTAATTTTGATTATTTTCAACATTTGTCGAAGTGGTTCATGGGGGAAGAATTAAGGAGGGGTGTATGGGTTGTTCATCAGGTTAGTTGTGTTGGGTAGGATAATTTTTTAGAACCTATTACCAGAACTATCATGACCACACATCAATCTGATGAAACCTGAACCATAAATATATCCTTTCCATAATGACCCTACTAAACCCATCCATGACAAACTGAGTTAGTTTTGTCAATTTGGGTCTAGTTTTGATACCCCACATTCATGGTTTTATTATCACCAATAATGAAAATTATATTAACATCTTAAAATAATTTATTCATCTAAAAAACACTTAAATTTATTCATAACATATTTTTATTGTTATAAAATACTATTATATATGTTAAAGGAACGGGAGTGGCATTTTTTATGTATTTTTTACATCAAATTTTATAAATTCCATTATTAGAGGAAGATGGTGAAATATTTCTCTATTATCTAATATAGAATAAATAAACTCTAAATCCACCAATACAATGAAATAATAAAATTTTACTCGTTATTTTGAGTCCATATCCAATATACAAAACCATGTTTTATCCATTGTTCCATTTACCATTGTCATTATGTGTTACCATGATTTCAATACATGAATACCAAAATAAAATTGACGGTATAAATAAATTTGGACATGATGATTAAAAATTTTGAAACAATTTTATGGGATTGAATTTCCATAATTAATAATAATTAATTTTATTATAATTTTAAAAAATGCACTTAAAAATCAATTTTATTAAAAATTATTGTTTTCATACTATATTTATTTTTATAAAGAAATTTACTATAATGTATATTTTTCCTTCAATTAATTATATTTTTTAAATCCATGTAAAATTAGTTTAATTTAAAAGAAAAGCATAAATAGACATAATCATGTAAAATAATGACTAAATAAAAATTATATAAAATATTTTTTATTAGAATAAAAACCATTACATGTATTTCAAAAATGACGAACAATGATTTAGAATTTTAACATTATATTTATAACTGAATAATATTACATATTAAAAAAATATTTTTATAAAAAAATTATTCCTAAACATTAATATCGTTCCTTTATCCAGATAATTACTTAAAGGAGAAAATGTTTATAAAATCATTATTTTTTCGTGTTCACAACAAATTCTACTACTGAAAAATGAGAAAAATCAACCTGAACATAATTTTGAAATAATAAGAAAAATCAATTTTATGAAATTCAAATTTTAAAATTTAGAAAATTATTTTGAAATTTAAATTATACAACAATCCAATTTATTATAGAAGTGTTATCGTTTTAATAATTAGTTATTTTTAAATTTACATGATTTCATTCCCATCATTTAAAATTGATTACTTATTTTATAAGAACTAATTAATTAATTTGTATTATGAAAATTTATCAATATATATTTTATTGTGTGGTGACTCTTAATCATAAATTTTTTTCAAAAGTATGGTTAAAATATTCATATTTACATAATAATATTTTTATCGTATATTAAAATTAATTTATGAAAGGAGTTGTGTTTACATAAATCTATCATACATTTTATTCAGAAACTAAAATCATAGGGTGTTACATTATCCCCAATTTATAATAATTTCGGCTTAATAATTTTTAATCACATTTAGCATATCATGACATTGAAATGGATTATATGAGGGATTTTAATATCAAAATTATGCTTAAGGAGCATATTATTTCATACATAAATAATTTCTAAACATTACTTGTATCCATATGATATTTCTTTTATGAGTGTATTTTTTGACATACTCAATTATAGTTAGCTGATATTTTCTAATCAAAGATAACATATTTATCTTGAATTAAATGATTTTGAGGATGAATATATAAATACACAAATTCATGTCATTAAAAATTGGTATTTCATCCCTAAATTATGATTCAATCATATTTCTACCTGTGATACATCTAATTTTATAAATGGTGGTTGAACTATATGAATTTATTTTGTCTAAAGAAATAAAATCAAATAATAATTGATCATGTGATACATTAAAGGATGTTATTATTTCTAGAATAAAATAGTCTCTAACAATTGGTTCCTCCATTAATATCAATTAGTTAAAAAAAATTTAGAATAAGTACAAAAATAAAAAAACAAACCATCAGATGAAAAAGAAATAATTCAATCTCTCAAACCTCAAAAATAACACCCAGGGATGGATATGATATTCCACATTTGAATACATCATAACTATAAAAACAAAGTAATTTAGTATACTTAACATTACATGAAATTATATTCTTAACATAAAGATTATATAAGTTGTGATTGTCTACCTTTTACAAGAATTATCAATCAATATTCCATACATGGAGATAATATTTCCCAAAAAAGAAACATTCTAAAGAAAAAAATCAAACCCAATATATTTATAAAATAACTCCTTTCCTATGAAACTATCATCAATGATTCACAAGTGATTCTCAATATTTTCATATAATTCATCATATTCCATGATACATCAATAAATACCAGTGTAATATTTCCAATTTAAGCCTTAATACTTAGGGTATAGATTTGAATATTCCCTCATCTCCTAACAGTTGGACATAGGATATCTGTGGATTATTTATCACCATTACATTGTTGAGACATTTGTTATTTCTCTCCACACATGTCAGAAACATCCATTCAATTTAATAATTTTCTATGATTTTTCTGTCTATATTCATACTATGTTGGAAGTTCCACTCTTCCATTTCTATTCTTCAATACATTTCAATTTACATAGTTCATTGTCATAGGAATATAATATTTATTTACTCTTAAAATAAAAACCCTATTTAATTTTTTTTATTAATAGAATATAATACCAAATAATCATATTATTAAAAAAAATTAACCATTTTCTTTTGGAAGGATTAGAATATACCCATAAAATAAATAGTTTTACATACATAATCAATTACACACATAGTAAGAATAAAGACTTTCTGAACTAATATAGTTATTCTCATCATCAGTAACAAATTATTCATCCTTCTTATATCAATATATAATTTCCCCTACCATATTGGATCATTACATTAATATAAAATATTTCTCAAATAATATCACCTTAAAAATACATACTTTATATATTGTTCTCCTCCTTCCTTTTCCAAATCAATGACCACCATTGACCTATATATTTTTTTAATCAAGACACACCTGAAATAACTATTTAATATTCATTATATCCGAAAACCGAAAATATATTTTCATGGAACATGATTCACTTCTCAACTACCAATTAAATATTTGTTCTATTAATGTATGAAGTGATTTAACATCATTACACTATACTGAACATAAATAGTTTATTCCATATGGGAAATAATATTGGTCATAACCTAATAAAACTACAATAATATAGTTACATTCTATATAGATAAAACAACATCCATATTGACTTGTTTATAATGGTGAACAGATAAAGTAAGGGTCCATAGGGGGAGTATTAAGGTCTTGAAATTTTTCTGGTATAGAAAACCACCTTCTTAAAGTAACGGTGATTTTTGATACTGTATTTAAATAATATATTAGAAAAAATAAAATTAAAAAGATATTACATAAAAGATTTATATTTTTTAGGTAATATAAAACCCCAAGTCAACTCCCCTAATAACCAACTCCATGAGAATGGTTATTTTTACATGACCAATGAATTTACTGAGTGTTGTGAGTCTTTTCCTCATTAGTAAACTTATAGACTACATGTAGTTAAAACTTTAAAATTTTATAAGAGATTCTACTAGGATCCCACTTTTTTTAAAAATTACTATCTTTTTAGGATTATTTTCTATAAACCTTAACATAAAGAGAGGATAAAACTGAGCTTAAAAACAATGTAAATGATTGTACAATATATATAAAATAAGAGAAAACTTTTCTAGGAGTGGGAATAAGAATGATAATCATATTGATGAGAGTCCTATAAATCATAGTAATGACTAACATGTTATCATAGATGTAGATAACTTGTATCTTTTTCAAAATTATCTCTATATAGAGTAGAATCATAAAAGCATCATGACGGATATAGGATAGAGCATGTTATTTAATTCACTTGTATATTCTCTTTCTTTCTTCCCACATAAAATATCTTTTAAAAAATTCCCTTTATTTTTTATTGGATGAGATCCAAAAATATGTTAGATTTGAAATAAATTCCAAATTTCTATTCCTCAAAACATATATAAAATATAATAGAGCATTATTTTGTCCTTGTACTATTTCATTCACAATGTACGTAAACCATTTTTATAATTAACGTTACTATAATGGGATAATCCAAAATTTAATGCATTTATAGAAGAAATAGTTACCACGAAAAGTTAAAAAATTGTAAAAAATTTATATTTTCAGAATAATGTAGTCAATTGTGGATTACCACATAGTAGTATTCCACATATAAGAATTCATGTAGCCAAATTAATCCATGTAAACATTCCTGACATAACTGATTTCTTCATGTTTCTTAATTCTGTAGGTTCTATTTACATAATTAAATTATTAATGTATCATTCTTATATATGTATCCAAATTTGATATAGTTCAATGAATTAGATATCCATTTGGAACCATGTATATTATTACACCATTTATATAAATCACATTATCAATGTTACCATATATCCAATTCACATAGACGTTTGGTCGATGCAACTGATTTTTCATATATGTGACTAATCAATTTAACTAATTTCAGTGTATCGATTTTCATGTTGTAGTCATTTTATGTAGTAATTTCCTTCATGGAACTGATTCATGGAGAAGATTAATTTATGTATCTAATTATTTATGTAGTCAATTTCCTCAAGTATCCAATTCATCATACATATGAAAATTTTAGAAAAATTAATGTATTTTTCAAAATAACATAAGAATGGATTAAATAAAGAAAAAATGGATCAACACACCATAAAAAAATTATTATTATTATATGAATGTAATTTTTGATCGTAAGAACCGAAAATAATTATTGTATATAAAGTCACATCATTAGTAGTCAGAAACTATCCCACTTTTTGGGATCACAAAAACCATTAAACATTAAATATTATATTCTTATCAAATTTAAAATACTTGATAAACTTTATGTAATATATATATATATATATATTCATTTATAAATTTTGATATTATAATCAATTATACCCCTTAATTAGACACTACTACTCACGTCCTTATGTTTTCCCCTTAAGTAAAAATTCACTCTTTTGGGTCATTAATGATGAAATGCATGGATTGAAAAAAAAGTATTAATGTTGCAATTAATTATATAAACTATTATGTTTTTATAATGAAAATAAATATGAAATTATAGAAGGACTATAATTATGTATAACAGGAAAAAAAAAAGAAATCCAAATAAATAATAATAATAATAACCATGAAACACACAAGAGATTAGTAAATAATGATTTTATTAATTATTTACATTGGTGTAAAAATAAATCTACCAATCATACACAAAATTACATGAAAGTGTAGTACATAAAAGACACATGTATACAGATTGCATCCAATATAAAAATTAGTTTTGGTGTAGGCATCATGTATTTTTAAGAGGTACAAGTGGTATTAGGAGGGCCCAACACTAGATGAAACATGGATTTCCCAACTTATAGAGTATCACTTTCTTCACATCATCAATTTATCATTACCTTGGTCTCTTAGAAGGCATGTTGAGAACTCATTCAAGAATTATAGAAGTAACATTGAATACAAAATATCCAATAGAGACCAAATACAACTTCCTTGGAAGTCACAAAGGTGATTCTTGATATATATTGTTTTCATCAGTAATAGAACCATAAATTCATAATTTCACATTATTTTAAATCAAGGACATATTAAAAACATAATCTACTCCTTTTTTGGTTCATGTATATGTGTCTAGTATGGGTTTTCTAAGAGGTATCCTCCCTCTAATAGAAAATAGGTCCTCATCAACCATGTTAAATATATTAATGATATCTAATTTAGTTAAATTAATAATATTGTTACATTCTTGTTTGTGAATTTAGAAAACTATTTAGATACCATTATTCATTATTACTTAGACTAATTCAATCTAAACATCTAATAAAACATGAGAGGAATTTACTAATGAAAATGGATAAGATATTTAGGGAACTATAAGAGATTATGAATAAATTATTTTCAGAATATTATCAGTTTAGAAATCCCACACAATTATTATTCATTCAAAACATGTTAGATTGTGATCAATGTTGGCTGGTTGATCTACTATAACTTATGTTACATTTAGAATATAATTGGGTGAATCCTGATGAATTTATGAACATGTTTTAGTATTTATTTCAATAAGATAAGGTATAATAGAGGTAGTTGAAGCTACATAAACTAACGATATAAACGTGGGAGGCTTTGGGATATCAACCACTCTTTATATAGGAGAAACTAGAACATCTAGAGCATCCATGAACTCTGGGGAACTATAATTCTCATCTATGAATTATATTTTTATACTATTGAATTCCTCATATATATTATAAATCATATCTATAGGGAACATAATAATTTTCTACAAGGCCAATCATATTTTGATTTGTGCCATAAAAATCAATAGATTCCCCTAATATTTTTTTCCATTTCTCTCAATGATTATTCAATATATCCAATCATTTTTTATCAAAGTAGGATCTATCCCAACAAAATGCCTTATAATAGATTCTCTTAGGCCTTAGAACATAGGTAGTATACCATTTTGGACACATCAATTAGAAATGATTTGAAATTATAATACAATAATGATTATATAATAGATTACATGGATTTAGTGATTGAATATAGCATGAAAAATAGATTTTGAAATTATTTAACCATATTAGGTTCTAATATTCTTGTGGAAATGGGATAAATCCTCTTGATAAACCCAAACTATCTTACTACTGTAAATTTCAAGGTGTATTATAATTTTTACATCTCTATATTAAAACTCTTAATCCAATAAAATACATATAGATATATATTATATTGAAAAATAAGAAGATTATAAATAATTTACCTTTAAGATGACATAATAATAAAAAACACATTGACCTTAGACATGGTAGCACTAACTTTTCATAGTCTATCTACTGGTGTTATCAATGATTCAACATATACAGTACTCACACTAGAAGAGACATGTTACATAGTGTTAAAAGGATAATGATCCTTGATCAATTCTAATTTAGTGTTTTGGATTCTAACCTAATTATAAATATACACTATTTAAATTTAATTTTTTTTATCTAATTCATTTCATCCATAGATGATATCAGCTCCTTTTTCAACCCATCATATTCATCTCTATGATTATCAAATGTAGTAATAATTACCTAGTAAATGGTATTCATACTAAAAAATTATGAAATATTATTAATTGATGTTGTATCCTTGTATAAAAATTAGAGTTGGGAGTATAAGTAATAAAGTGTGATTATGATCTGTAGGGTGAATAAGAACATCTCCACCTCTATCTCTACTACGAGAATGATATCAAATAAGGATTGGATCAGATGTATTATGCTAAATCATAGCTTCTGATATTTATCTATAAATTTTAACAAAAGTAATGGCTTCAAATATTATATCTACCTGAGTTATATTAGAACTATCAATATCTTTCTCAACATGTTTATATATCTAGAAGCTCTAAAAATTTCAGCTTCCTGGATATGGATTTTCTCTTCTTCATAATCGACCTTATTTATTAATCGTGAGTCCTGGGTTTAGAAACTACTACCACATGTACCTCCATTATAGGAATCATTTCTATAACAACCTAAGTTTTTTAAAGAATAAAATAATATTTGATAGCGTAAAGGATATGAAACACTGAGCATAAATGAAATGTGATATATATTACTGTTATAACATAGCTATTAGAATGACAGTTACAAAATTTAACATATATTTTATTAAAATTATAAACTTTACAACAATGAAATAAAATGGATATCTATTTATTATAAATATAATATGAATTATAAAAATGAAATTAATATTTTCTAAAAATAGCCTTTTTCTAAAATATGGATTCAACGTGATATGTATGAATATTTTAAAACTAATATTTACCACATTTAAAAATTTTAATTGGAAAAATTAAAAAAATTCATCAAATAAAATTACCAAAATTATCTTAGGTCGATTTTTTTAAAATGATTTATTGATGATGAATATTGAAATTAATAAATTTTTAATAGAATAATGTCATTTCATTTAAATAATGTATAATGTTAAATTTTACTTTCAATTGGTTGTAATGTAATATTATATAACTATTATATAAAATAATCTATTTTAGGTCATTTAAATATTTCTTATTTTCAATATTTAAATTAAAAAATTATAAAATTGTGAAAATTTTCTCTTAAAAAACACATTTTGTCATCTCTTCTGTGGGATTAATTAAAAAATAACATTCGCCAATTATTTGATTCAAATTTTAAATAATGGATTCTATATTTTTAATCATAATTTTTTTAATTTACATTATTTTAAACATTATTTTGACTAAAATGAATAATGAAAATATTGGAAATTATTTACCGTGATTAAGTTAAAAATGGGTTTTCTAGGGGTTAAAATAATAAAATATGGATTAAAATGACCTCAAAATTTTTTTACACCCCTTTTGTTGAAATATTTCGAAGCATAAGTCTGTAATAATGGTTTTTGTGTGTTTTAAGGGAATAATTTAAATGAATGTGACCTATATATAAGTTAATTAATAGAAAAGAAAAAAATAAACTTTTTCTATTCAGTTTCTATAATGCTTTCATATAGGGTCAAAAAAATAGAGAGTCGGTTATTAATATTATTTGGAAATAAAAAAATCGATTAAATAAAATTAATTTATTTTATCATTTTTTTGAATAATTAATAACATCAAATGTTCAATAATCTCGAATATAGTAATTTTCTGGTTATTAATTAACTTAAATAAAAGATATTTAAAATATTAAATGTTACGAAATTTGAATGAGTTATTTTCTATTGTTAATGTTTTAAATTAATATATCATATTAAATAGGTATGGCAATAACATATTCTAATTACCTCACTTTAATTATTGTTTATAATTTTAATTAAATGAATAATGTGAATATTTACATTTAAGTTAATTTGTATTAAATATTGTTTTATTAAGTGATTTAAAATTACTAAAATACATATATTATACATATTTATTTATAAATGTAAATAAATATTTAATGTGTTTTATTTATGGACTAATTATTATTTTAAAATTTTTATATTGACTGTTAATTGTAAAAAAAAACTAGTTAGTGCGGTTATGGTTAAAATGGTGTTTTTTCACGTTACATGAGCTTTTGGAAAAATTAATTTTCAATACACGTAATATTTTTATTTGTTACAGTTTATTTAATAATTCTGATAGATGGGTAAAAATATTCTAATAATCATCTATTAAATTTATAATTAATGGATAAATTACATAGGATAGAAAGGAAGTTACCAAAATTAAAAAACAATATTATAAAAATAAAGAAAACATAAGAGTTAATGGAAAATATGTTTAAAACATGGGTTTTGATATGTTTCGCATGTGTGTGTTGAATTATCATCCCTTGGAGTCATTTTTATCAATCATTGAAATTCATGAGCTAATATTGACCTCCAAACAGTGAATAATTTTGGATATTAACAAAAATTCCAATTAAAATTAACAATAAAAGGGCACTCATTCCCCTATTTTCCAAACACCTTTCAATCAATTTTTTAATCCAAAACCAACCCAAATTACTTATCAACTTCCATAATCAAATCCTATCATCCATAAAGTTTTCATAAATCCAACCATGGAAGGACATTCATGAAAACCAAAAGGATTTACCCCAAGAATATGTAACATTCATCAATAATATTTTTTATGATGTTTATTTCTCCACCCCCAAATATTCATATTATAACATGAATATATAATAACCTATGTATCTAAAATATAATTATATTTTTTATTTATGAGGTTATGTACTAAAACCACACAAACATCCCTCATATGTGTTATGAAATAATAATTTATGTCTATAGAAGACTACCACCCCGCAAAATGATGTCTTTCGTTTTCCCATTAAGACATCTAATGATTTTTTGTGGTGATGGATGTAAATTTTATAAATTATATTTATAAAATAATTATAAAACTGGATTAATTATATTAAAAAAATAAAATTTTATGATGTATTTTATAAGGGATATTATATAATCAATCGTATGTACGGCAGAATACGACCCCGTGAAGAAATGTGATTATTTTTTCACTCACATGTTACATGAAAGGTAACAAGGTAATAAATATAAATATATGTTATATAAATAAAATATATATGACATTTATTACATATTTATCATTATTTAAATATAAATGTTTTTTATTTTACCGTTTGAGTCATTAAAAAATATATATTTTCATTCATCGACTTGTGGACTTCCACCTCCTCGATGTGATGTGATTTTTTTTCACCACCACATCACATTAATTTTATATATAAGAATATATAATTAAAAAATATTTCGTTTTTCTTATAATTATAATTAAATAATGATAAAATAAAACACACATTCTTTCTATAATAATAACTGAAATATGGAATCATTACTCATGCATATGTACGGCCTACCATATCCACGATTTTAACGTTAGTTCATTTTTGATTACCTTATTTTAGGATGGGTTCAAAATTTAAAATTTATTTACAAATATTATAACTAAACCATTATTATTACTTAAGATATGACTATATAATGACCTCTCTGACCATAGTAAACCTACCTAAGCCAATTTTGAAACATATGTCAAATATAGTGAAAACAACTAAAGTAAACATAATTGATTAAGTAATTAAAAATAACATGGTAATAATTGAAAAAAAATTATTATTAAACATGAAATATTTTATAATGAAATTAAATAATTAAAATAATATATTTATTTAGAAAGATAAAGAAGAATCATGATGAATCAAACTCGAGTTAAGGATTTTCTCCTCTCACTTTTATGATTGTGAGATAAATTTCATATTCACCACTTATATTGGTTGTGTGGTGTATATAATAAACATGAATTTTTTTATTATTATAACTAAATTTAGTTGGATTTAAATATCCATATTTAGATATATATTTCTTAGTTTTTATTATTTCAATTTTAAAAAAGTAATAAAGGACATCATCTCAGTTTCCTTTTATTGGTGAACATTTCGATGTTATAAACCATGATACATTTATAATGTGTATATACATACCCTTTGATATTTTATAACATGAATTCAACTATTATAATGTTATTTAAATTTTTATTATTGTTATTTTATCTTGGGGGAGATAATTAAATTATTACAAAAGTGATAAGGTAATTTTAATTTTTTAAATCAATTTTTATAGTTTTTCAATCCTACTTTTTTCATCCATTTTCATGTTTTCTAATGATTTTATGGATGTTTATATATGTAAGAAAAATATTTTTAATGTACATTTTTTTATCATTTTAATTTAATTTTAATCATTTCTAATGGAATGTTTTTAAATTATTTAAACATAAGGGTTTCGCAAATGACATAGTGAATTTTCTATTTTAAAGTTATATGGTGACAACGGCTTTTCCACCATCCTGACCATTATCTGATTTCTATATTCCATGTAAATATTTCATGTTTTCATTAAAAAAAATTTCTTTTTAAATTTTTTTTTATTTATTTTTTTTAAAATAAATGTGTATTTGGTATTTAAAATGGGAGTCTAGAATAGAATATTTTTATTTGAGAGTGTTTTTTATATCATTCCAAAAGAGTTTTTCAAAAGTTTTGATGATGAAATATTTTTTTCATGAAATGATACATTGGAATTATATGAAATAGGTGAGACTAATATAGCATATATGAAGATGGAGCCCCATTATAGATCACATGTGATCTCGATACAGAGTATATAATGGGTTGATCCGCATTCTAGATCTTGAAAAATTGGTAATTCCAATATAGATTATATGAACGGTGATACCCATTATAGCTCTCAAATGAATTGGGAAAAGATTATTTTTGAAGATGGCTATATGTTTATTCGAATAAAAATGTTTTTATTGTTTTTGTATGTGTTCTAAGAGATAATGTTTCATGAAAAAAATATTTTTAACTTATTCTTTCTATGGGTTTATGATGTTTCATTTAATCAACATTGATATCACATGGATCATGTTAATTAATTCACATGGTTGTATAATTTTTTAAATAATTATTCATTTTTTCATGTTTTATGATATATGTATTTATTTTTATGATTATTCCTATGTGATACTCATCCACATTGATAATATCATCATACCCTTATTATCTTTTAGGCTCACTAATGATATTTATTTGTTAATTTATACATTTTCTCTTACTAAAAATTTTATCTCACGCTTTTATGTCTAATTATTACCATTTCATAATGAATTTTGTTGAATGAGTAATTTATATAATTTATTTTATATGTATGATAATTATATCTATTGTTGAAAAGGAAAACATGGCTTAAACTTGAGAAATGTTCATTTAATGTCATTTAAAATTTTTTATGTAGGGGTTTGTTTAAAATCTCTAAAACTCCCAACCTAAAATGTATTTGAGGATGTAAGTGATCCAATTTTTCTTTCTTATGTTATATGGTATGGATATAAAAATTTATCTCACAATTATCTCCAAAAAATATGGTATTGTATTGTTTATTATTTAAACACAAAAATCGTGATCGCAGGTTCTGGGATGTTATAGTCAGTATCAAAGGGAGGTTTAGATAACATTTGATATTATGATGTCTTCATATGAAGTCATATTAATAGATATGGATGCCATAATTGGTCTGTAATATTATGGTTGATTATATGTTCAATGTCACTTATTCTTCATTTGAGGTTTTTAAATTGTAAACTGTTGAGGTTAATGACATTTTTGGAGATGTTTAATTGTGTTGACATTTTTCAAACCCCTTTTATCTAGAAAAAGTTTCATTTAGGGAAATGTATTTTACTTTTTTATGAAAACAATAACAACCTACATGATGGGTGAAAACCCATCACTTTTGCAAGGCGGTGGGGCTTGAACCCATGGTCGAACGACGATATGGGTTTCACGCCTTCCACTAGTTTACGTGAATTCATAGTTATTATTAATTTTTTATTTGTAATTTTTTTAAATATATGGAATTTTATTTATATAATAATTGATTATTAATATTGTAATAATATATGGTCATATTCTTATAATCATTGGGATTTGTATTTATCGGGAAATGTATGAATAATTTTAAGGATAGTTATTTGTGAAATGATTTAGTTTCAACATTGGTTATGACCATTGAATTTTGAGTATTAATATAACAAATGAAGGTATCTACATTTTTGTAATTATCTAACCATGTGATATCCATATTGGTTTTGGTTCATGTCGAAGGAAACGTTAAATAGACTAATTATTCCTTTTCTTGGTATGTGGTCTTTAATATATGATTTCATTGGATCAGGAATTAAAAATTAATCGTGAATAATAATTATGTGGAGTAAATGATGAAATTATTATATAATTTTTATAAAGTATAAAATTATAATTGAAAATTATGTATGTTTTGCTATTTTTTTATTATAGATAATGAATGATTTTCTCAAATATAGGGAAAGGATCACTAAATAAAATTATCTTAGTGCCTTCAATTCTAGAAATCCAATGAAATATTAAATTATAATACATTTATGAATTAGTTCCCTTAAATACACATTTATCATTAAAATTATTATGATTAATGACATCAATCACTATCTATAATTATTTACTATTTTCATCCATTCCTACCTATTTTCTCCATTTTGGGAAACTAGTTACATGGTATTCCACAAGACCATTGTATATCCTTTTATCTATTATTATCAATATTTTTTATTATCTATTTATTAATATGGGTTTACAAAAATAGAATTTTCAAATTCCAAACCATTAATTACCTATAAAAAGGTAAAATTGTAGGGACATAATTTATTAAAGAGGGGTGGAATTTAAAACCTTTTTCTTATAAAAGAAAATTATAATTGATATCATAAAGGGAACACAACAAAATTCATAAATTACTTATGATATATATAACCATTGTAAATTAGAACATAAATTTGTGGGTATTAATATTATATCGATTATACCATTTTATAATTATTATTACATGATTTTATGTATAATTAACCATCAAATAAAATCCAAAGATCAAAATGACTTATGAATTTGGATGATTAGGTATGTAAAACAAAAAACATTAATATAGAATAAAAAATCATTTATATTAATTACTTATAATAATCTCCTAACATCTATTGTTATCTTACATAAACGTATGATAACCTAGGGGATACATAAATAAAATTTATGACATAAAAATCTCAGTAAGGGAATAAACGTAGAAATAAAGAACAATAGATGGATTTGAAGGGAAAACATGATGACATAAAAAGGTAATGAACATGAATAATCATATGTAATCATAAAATATAGAACATGGTATCATATAATCATCGAAACATAAGAATCAGGAAGTAACATATAACATGACATAAACGTGAGTAAAGAAAAATTTACAAGACTATATGACATGGTGAACAATGTACCATAATGGATTCTAGTTTACTCCTTATCCCAACATTACACCACTAGAGACAAAACCAGAAAAATAAATAAAACAATAAAATAAATAAGAAATTTTTCATCGTAAAATAATTTATCTTATAAAAATAATGGTGGTTTAATATTGGTTTTGGATTGTACTTAAATGCTAGATATAAATTAAGATGTTGCCTTTAATTAGGCATTCCTGTCAAAAGCAACTGATAAGGGTATCATATAAAACAAGTATTTACCCATAAACTAAAGAAGAATTTATCTAGTTACATATATTAGTAATAGAAAAAAGCATTAGTCGGATTAAAGAATATTAATTAATGATTAAATTATTATAAAGAGTGATAAAGCATAACCTGAATGAAAAGATATCGGTTATGAGAGAATCCCATAATGTATGTCCAAAAGTGTTCTTCTCTTGTAGTTAATTTCCTAGAAAAAAAAATTAATTAGTTAAATTGTTAACTCCGAACCTCATCTACATTTATTTTCTTTATTATAATTTTATTAGGTTCATTTATGGCTATTTCATTAAGTTATATTGTTTAATTATTTCTTTTTAGGAGTCTTCATTTCAATGATTTAATGATTCGTGCCCTTGATTTTAATTATGGGGGTACATATCAAATTGAAGAAAAAATAATTAAGTGGAATAAAATGGTATTTATATACATTCATAACGTAAAATAGTCTAATATATCATTTTTTTATATGTGAGGATGAATCAGTAGATAAAATGTTAATGATGAACATTAGATTATTTTGGCGGTTTTTCAATCATCATGAACTAGATTTCTTTTGTTATTTATTATATAGATATATATATATTTTTTATAAAACATAAAAAGGATTTAATATACATTTAATAATTTTTTATCTATTATAATGTTTTTATGACCATCTTTAAAGGAGATAATTTAAAACAGAAAATCATCATCTATGAAGGTGCTGAAACAACACATCATGGATGCTGTTTTTATTTTTAGAACAAAATGTGAAGTGAATAGAATTTATGATTTATATAAAAATTCCTCAATAAAACTACATAATATATATTAATGGAGTAATAATGCTTCATTTTTATTAGTTTAGTGATATGAGGATAAAAAGATGTGAAATTAAAAGGGAAAGAAGAAGGGTTTAACATTTTGATCGTTGTCTCCTTGAAAACCTCCATGAAGAACATAATAATGGACCTTTTGAGATACTGGGAAGTCCAAAACGTGGGTAAGTGGTTTGGTAGGATAATTATAGAAAATATAATAAATACCTCAATCATATAATGTGTGAGGAGAAGAGGCTGTGAGAGGTGGCATTTTCAGTGGGTGGAGAGGGGTGCTTTGATATTTATATTCATTTGTTTATTATTTTGTCTCATAACTATAAATAATTTTGAATAATAATGATAAATAAAATAAAAGGATCAGAATAGTTCAAATTATTGGGTTGTTACCACATCCATAAATCATCAATGACTCAATAATTAGTGTATTTATCTTATACTATATATTATTGTATTTCAATATTCGTCATAAAATTAACTATTTTCAAAAAAAATTCTATAACATTTATCTAATATTTTTTCAATGTGTAGAATTTAAAAATGGACTACAATTTGAGAAAATAGTTATCTAAATATGTTATATTTATTTTTTAATTTAAATCATCATTTAATCTACAAATATAAATTATAAAATTATGACTATTTTTTAAATAAAATTGAAAAATTATTTAAGGTCTAATAAAATTATCTTATATTCATAAAAACCCATAATTTTAATTTATGAATATATTTTAGAAAAATAAATTTTATTTTTAATCATTATATTGTTTATAGAATTATTAATAATCTTTTCTATTTCACAAATACACCAATATATAATTAATTAGTTTTTAAAACATTTGTTTAAGTTTCCTCTGATCGAAATATATTTTATTTTCATCTAGAAGATATAAACATTTTTATAATGTCATAGCTGATGGTACTATACTATTTTCATTTTTACTATTTCTAATGGACCCATTTCTATTCCAACAACCAGGTTTCTATTCATCAATATAGGTTTCATAATTTCTATTACATATTTCTTTATTCATTTATTATATTGATTTTTTAGTTGGGATTTCTATGTGATGTACCTGTTTTATAAATATAACTATGTTAATTTAATTGATAAAATTTTGTGTCATTACAGTCTTCCACCGTTGTTAAATTTCTCCCATGAATTTTTGTTTTACATTTTTTGATGAAAATATTTGGGGGATAATTCTTCTTTAATACATAATCTGGATTCGAAATTGTGTCTTTATACTTATAGTTCTGCCAATGTAATTATTCTGTGTGAGTAGTCTTTTTTCATATAAATTTATCTCTATGATCCAATATATTCACCATATTATCTTCATATGAGATTTTGTTTACCAGTTGTACCACCTATGGATTAAGTACATGTAATAGATTTTTTTTTTGTAATTATTGTAGTGAAATATGTGGAATACATCATGTATATGTTACATGGTAGGTGGAGGTGTTATTCTATAGGTCATAGAAAAAATAAAATCAAAAATCATGAAGTGTATGATGAATTGTCTTTCCTTTCTTCCCAAAAATCAGGATCTTTATCCATGGAGTTATGAGGAGGAAAACCATGTCTCAAACCATAAATGTCACGTCCCTTCGATGACTATCTACATAGCTCTTATGATGACTTTGGGGAGCCCAGATTATCTGCTAAATGGTTTTCACCTTCTCTAAAATTTTAAAGACTATTTTAGGTCCTAAAATATTATGTTCTCTAAATTCATCACATCACATTAGTGTTATTAATCTTTTTCCCGTAATGGAATTCATATGGAGTCATTTAGATGCTCATGTGGAGTTTGTTGTCGTATGAAAACAATGCATATAGTATATATTGGTCTCATAGCACCATGAACTATATCTAACATTCTCTCAACATGACTTATAGTGTCTGAATAGTATACCTAGATAGGCCATGAATTTGAGGACGATATGTCATAATGAAGTTCAACATAGTGTTTAAATCATGTTGGGGAAATTCCTGAAATAGACTTTTCAATCTTAGATATTAATCAGATATAATCGATAATGGTAATACCTTAAGTCTCACCACATTTTTATGTACATCTATAAAATATGATTGTGTGAGAACTCCTATTAATGTTTTACAAAGATATTAATCTAGTTAAGATGATCATCGATGACCCATACTCCATTATTTCCTATGAATTTTTTCAGATATATAGTAAACATGTCTATAGGTGTTTTTATAATTTTTGGGTTAGTATGTGTAATAGTTTTTTCATCAACTTGGAATTTTTCATTTCATCCTTCACTATCTGACATACCAAGAACATTAATTGGTAATCATCTATCTTCTAATTCATTTTGTACCAAAAATAGTGATCTCAAAGATTTAAATACATATTTGTAATTACTATATCAAATAGATAATGATGATATGTTTTAATAATTTAGAATATCTTTCTTTATATTTATATCAGATGTTAAATAGAATTGTGTTTCAAATCAAACAACTCCTTCAACATTAATTTTCAACTCTGAGGATTTCTTAATTTTTATAGCTTCCATCTTTATGTGTATTCCCTCATCATTTCTTTATGGATCTTTTTTTCTCAAAAATTAGTAGTTGAGTAATCATTAGATAAATGGTTTTTGATGTTCCTTATTTGTTGATTTGCATGTCTATTATTTTGAGTTCTATGAAAAATTTATCCTTCTAAATTATTATCATTGATAAGGTTGTGGGATCCATTCTACATAGAGAATCATCCACTTTTTTTACATTATCAATATTGTAAATGACTGATCAGTCCTAATCCATGATGAACTCTAAGTAACATAAAAACATATTATTCTCCTTATATGTGAATATATATTTGAGGATAGTATGATATGTATATATCTCAAACGTCTCCCCATTGAGATACTTCCACAAAATTTTCACCATTAATATCAAAGACATTAACTTTATATCATTCAAGGTACAATATTTCTCATGAATTTTCAAGTTCCTTGATGCGTATGATATCACATTATAATTTTTTATAAATCTATATCTTAATCCATTCTTTTAGGAATCATTGTATACCATAAAGAGTTCCCCTCTATTTGAAGGTTCAAGTACTAGTGTAGAGATAATCCTCATTTCAAACTCTTGAGGAATTAATCATAATCAATAATCAACATAAACATTACTCCATTTTAAATTATCTTGGTTAGTATGTTTTAAAATTGTGATAATTTATTCCCAAATCATCAATAATACCCAGAAAAACCAAAGAAAATATTGATCTCTATTATAAATGATTGTGTGAGCCAATATTAGATTTACATTTAATTGGATTGGTCCACATATATTCCATTTTTGGTGAAAATAATGCACGTGAATGATGCATACACCATTAATAACACTCATTTATTATACATTACATATATTTCCTCCCTACCTATGTTTTTTAGAATAATATTCATATTCTTGTCATGTTACACCATTCTCTTGGAATATATATGAATATCATTTGAAATACTACCTTATTTTGTTCAAGGTAATCTCAAAATAATATATTCATTATGTCTATGGAAATTTTTTGGGCATTAATGAGTCTTAATTGAATCACAATTAACTCAATTTTCCATTATTTTCTCAAAAGGTTGTCTGGGGAATATCTCTCGTTTCACAAATAATTAGTGATATCCCGATTTAAGGTTTAACATAGTGAAATAATTAGATCTGCGTAGTTGTTAAAATAAGTCATATTTTCATGGAAGGGGATACCTTTTCTTTATCATGGTTTTTAGATCATAATATTCAATGAAGAGGAACATTAATAAATTATTCTTCTTAACGAACATGAATGGTGTGGAGATTCTCTTGTTACTAGTTTTCTAGCTCCTACTACTAAATGGTGGACAATATTTAAGGTGTCTTTGATATAGGCAAAGATCTTAGAATATGGTCAATTGAGAACTCAACCTCTCAGTGAGAAGGGAGACATAGAAATTCTTCATGGAACACCTCAGATTAGTCAGTCACACTTTTCATGTCTTCGATCATGATTCTTTCTTTGGTATCTATCATTTTATCTAGATATAATTCCACAGAATTAAATAATATGAAAAATTCTGATGATGATATTTTAAGAGATTCATCCTCTCTTTTATAATTATACATAATTAGAGGATGAATTGAGATGTAATGAGTTATCTCATTTTCCTAAAAATAGATTATGGTCTTTTATAATGATAGTCAATACATGGCCAATATATAATCAGGCTCTACTAAAGTAATTATGATATGATTTTTTTGGAGTTTCAGTCCAAAAATATTAACCATCCATTAGTTATTTAATTTTGATGCAATAATTTCCTCATTTCCTTTTCTCACAGATTGTTCAACCTCCATATTTTTATGTGGTGTTTGAATATTTTAACTAATATTATATGATGTAAAATAATTTATATAACCATTATATAATAGTAAATTAACTATTGTTGAATTAATAAGTAACACACCTATCAATAAAATCATTTTTGGAATCTACCATAGTATTATTGATGTAATATTCTCTTTATGATTTATTGGTATGTTTTTAAAACCTTTTAAATGAATATATGTTCAAAAAACATTCTTATACATATACCATCTAAACAGGAAAAGTATGATTCTTATAAATGATGATTGGTAAATCTGTATATGTTATATGAGGTAAAAATAATACTACTTTTTTATAGCCAAAAGTTTAGAAAATTTCTTCAAACAAAAAACTATAAGAATATTTCTCTTTAAAACATATTTTTGTTTAAAATGTAAAAATATGGTAAAATTTATTTAAAATATTATATATGGGTATTATAATATTATTTTAAATGTTTTTGTAAATGTTTTTTAAGGATCGCAAGTTTTTTTCCAAATAAAGAGGTAAGGTCATATTTTCTTAAAAACATTAAATTCATTGTCTTATATACAAAATATTTGAATAAAATGTCACAAATACATGAATATTTCAAGACTAACCAAAGGTATATCAAATTCATGACTGTTCATAAATGATGGATCATAAGATTTCATAAATAAAAAACTGATCATAAACAATCTTGATAAATTGTGATATTGTTTCAATAAACTCTAAACACAAGGTAACATTGATTCATATTCGCCATGTATAAAAATGAATTTACATATAGCCTTACAATTCTATGATAATAATTATATTCATGTTTTATAATTTTAAAGGATGTCCATACAACTCATTTAACAATATAGGTGTATTATAAGGAATGTTCCTTAAAAAAGAAATATTTATACAAAACTGTTTTATAGTTTTGGTAACTTTTCAAAAATAATCTATAAAGACCCAAACTTAAACATTACATGATATTTAGTTATGTCAACAATTTGACATTATTAAGCATTTATGATCTTTAAAGGTATAGATATTTATAGAATTAGGGAAAAACTATTACCTAACAGATCAAAAAAATTACAAATCAGACACTTCTACTCACTATCCTTTTTTTTTAAATCAAAACAACATTTAAAAATAAACATGGTTTTGTTTCATGTTTATACATCAAGACATTTCCTTGACCCCATCCATTACTCTCTTCTATATTAAATCCTATGAAATAAAATTCAAAAACATCAAATAATCACAAGATAATCATTAAGGGATAAAAAACGAAGAAAAATTATAATCCTTACGAAGGCATTTAAACCACAAATAATTTATAATAAATTAAAACTTTTCACCCATAATAAGTAGTAACTAGTATTAATTTATTATATGAACATGTTTTGACATTTTTTATAACCAATTATTACCATAAAACCTATATATTTAACATATAACATATAACGTTACTAGGGACATAGTCATACATAAATGCAAAAACTGTATGGTGACTTCCACACATATCACTAAATGGAATAACCATATGTTCGGCTTCCATTCCAAAGGCATTGCGGGTTATAATTTAACCACATATCCTTATTTTGGCATGGAACCACCTATCCTTGTTTTATCACATAAACACCCCTCTTTATATTCTTATGTAACCACCCCTCGCATTTCCATGTACCATTATATTATTATAACACATAATGGATTCCAATTATCAACATTTCATTCATCAAATTTAAATTTCAATCATACAAAATTATTTCATAAAATATAAATTGTCATTCCATTTGAAAAAAAAATTTAAAATAAAAAACCCAAAAAAGGTAATGTGAGATTTATTTTTCATTTAATAACATTATGTTTTGAATAATAATCCAAATATCAAATAAAATTTATTGTTTCATAGAAGTCATTATTGTCGTATTCGTTATAAATATTTCTTTTTATCATTTAATAATTAAAGTAAAATGCTTCACATAAAATGATTCATTTTTGAATCCATTTATTGAAATTAAAAATAGTAATAATTCTACAGTATAATTATTTTATATATTTATAAATAAATTTTTTAATTAACTTAATTAAGTAAATGGTTTGAAAAGTAAATCAAAAAATGTCCAAGGTGTCCCATACAACTTTGAACATTTAAATCATAATCTCTATGAAATAATACAATTTATAAATTATTTTATAACATTTTTATAGTTAATATATGCATATGATATTTCATGGTGTCTATATATGAACCTTATAAAAAATGGTTCATATCATCAATAAATTCCGCAATGAAAGGAGATTGAGATGAAGTCTCGTACCTTGAGTTTTATTATTCTTGTATTTTACTTGTTCTTATGAAATAATAGTCTTCTGTAAAATTATACTTTCGACATAACATATTAGTGTCTATTATTATTTTAATAACATTATTTACAATTTTTTAATAATTATTTAATTGCATGAGTTCATGTGAGACGGTTTTTTGTTATTTGGTACTCAACACAAAAATGAACATGGTATGAGGTCCATAGACCATGAGGTTGAAATTCCATCATCTCCGAAATGAAATTAATGAAAAAATAATCACATTAATATATTAATCATACATTTTAAATAAAACCCTTAATCATGGTTATGAAAAATAAAGTATGTTATAACCATGGAGACGGTAGGTCATACGTACGCATGAGTAACATTTTCCATTTTTCATTGATCATTATAGAAATAAGGTAATTATTATTTTTTATTTAAATAATTATCATAATATTATAAGTGTCATAATAAAAATTTACATACATATATATATATCATATGAATTATTTATAGTTTAAAAAAGAGTCATAATGCTTCGTGGAGGTGATAGTTCACACGTACACACAAATAAAATTATAATTTTTATGTGCATAGAAGGTAATAACATAATTGAAATATTATTCTTTTTTAATTATAAATATTTCATTAATATCATATATATATATATATATAATAATTCTATCATTATAATTATTCTTGATAGACATTAATGAAAAATTAACTATATCAGTTTGTAAGGCGGTAGTCCACCATACACAGAAACGAAATGTTCATTTCCCATTAGATAAAATTGGAGATGAATTTAGGTGACTATAATAACATAATAACATATCATTATTTTGAGTATAATGTAGTTATTATTTCATATTAGAAGAAAAGAATTAATGGATTTGTAAGATGAAATAATATAAAAACACTAATAAACTAATAACTCTTCTTTGGCTGGTCAACTTTGATGAACACCTTAACACCATTAAAAATGGTGTTATGCCTAAAAGAAGGCCTCAAGAATATGGGGAGGGACTTTAGGATGGGTTCTGGGTATAAAATAGATGAACCAAATAGTTCTTTATGTGTGATTATTATAGAATATTTGGTACATTTTTAAACATGTATTGATTTTATTTTAAACATTATCTTTTCGATATACCCTTAATTATTATCTTTTAAATTTAATCATTGTATGAAAATTTTAAATATTAAGGTGCTATAGATTTTACTTATATAGAGTAAATTTATGTTAATTTGAATGTAATAAATTTTTTGACTTTATCATGGTCACTTTGTAATTTTAATATACTTTTTGTATTTTTAAATATATTATTATTTTATTATTTATCAAAAATATTAATTCTGTCAATTTTTAAACTATTAATTTCTTTGAATTTAAATAAACTCCAAATATAGGGATAACTTCTAAAAAATTGATTTATATAATTATAACATGTCATAATCACCTAGTAAATTATTTTATGAAATAAATTATTTCAAATAATATTTATTTTAATATTTATAATATTACATATGAGATACTTTTATTTATAAATCAATTACTACACCATCATTATGTCACAGTTAAATTAAATTATATAATGTATAAAAATTATAAATAAAATACCATGAGAAATTTATTATTTTTATATTTCTAATTAATATTTATAGACTAATAGATCACCAATATAAACCCATATTTAAATTATTTAAATAATAAGCGACATGTTTTTTATATTATGTTCTTTGCTATAAATTAAATTATATAAATGACATAATCACACCCAAATATCTTTTGAAGGAAAACAGTTCATCCCATAGATTATATTAGTCATAAATATCTCATATAATAAGATTAGTACAAGTTTTAGCTTAGTTTTTTTATTTTTATAATATTATTTTAAACTGTATTTAGACGATTTACCCTTAAACCTTGGTAAAATAATATAAAGTGATTATTCACCAAAATCTAGTTTTTTACTATGAGATACAATTTTTCATAGTGATTACAACCATGAATGTCCATTTTTTAAAATACATTTCTAAATACTGAGTAAAATTAATTTAATTCAAACCTTGTTAATGAGGAGAGGAAACATGTTTTTAAAAAGTAAAAACCATAATAATCATTCGCATTGGTTTATAAAAAAATAAAATGTATAGTTACCTTTAATGAAAAAAAACTCTATTTAATGATAAAAATATTATTACATTAAAATTTAAAATAAATTAAAATCATAACCTAACTATATAAATAAATTTGATGAAAATCAGTTTTGAATAAAAATGTATTATTTTTCAATATTCATTAAAATATGTAATTTATCAGAAAAATACCAAAAATTTATCCGATCAAAATTTTTATGACCTTATTAAATATAAAAAGTATATATTGTATAATAGAACATATAAATGCATCAAAAATTATATTTAAATTGGTTTCTTCATCAAAAGGCAGAAAAACTGCATTTTTTAAAAAACATCTTTTATCTGAAAAATTGAATTAGGTCTTATATAATGTCTAGAAAACATATAAAGTCAATTTTAAATGATAAATTGAATATATTATATGTATTTTTAATTAATAAAATCCTTTAGTTTGGATTTTATTAATTTATAAACTCAATTATGTTCATTAGAAGAACTTTTTTAGAAAAAAACATCCTTTATATTCAATTGGTTGTAATTTAATGTCATAGTTAATTTGATAACCAATGGAAAATTATATAAACAATTGTAAAATATATTTATATATTTCATTTCATATTATTCATTCCCACCTTTATAACATATTTATGGTAACTACAACTTAAAATAATTATATTAATACTATATTATTTTTTGGTATAACTCAGTCATGTGCACAACGTATATCTTCTTAGAAACCCATTATTGTGTGACAGGTATCTTATTAGACATATAATCCATTTTTATGTAGAATTATTACCTAATTTATATATATTAATAAATATGGAAATTTATTAAACTATTATTACGAGGGATGTTACATCCTTCCTAGTTTTTCAAATTGTGTCATAGCAATTTTGAATTTAGTCTCGATAACTATGGTTTCTCCTTTCAAAATAACATCATTGAAATACAACATCGTAAAAGAATTCAATTAATATTTCACTTTAAATGAAAGAAAGTTAAGAAATAATTTCACCCAACATAACACATTCAAGGATTCTATGCAGTAAAACATCGATATGAAAGAAAAAATCATCATGTTTTGATGAAGAGTGATAAAAAATGTGATCAGTATAAAGTTAACAATCAAAAAACGAAACATGTGATGGGTTAAAAATGCATTGAATTTTTAGTAGGAAATGAAAAATAGAAAATGTTTTAATTTTAGTCTACTTTTCATACAATTATTCAATTCATTTACTACTAATACTATGATCATTAGGAAATAAACATACTTGATCAGGAGAGTCTCATTCATTGGTCAAATTCCTCTACAAACATGTATTTTTAATTAAATTTTTTGTATTTAAGAGGAATATTTTTCTTTCCAGGTACACAGGAATCTACATATAGAGTATCACATAATACTAAAATGGTTAACTATAAATTAATAGTTTCTTGAAACATTAATAAGAACCAAAATGTTAGAAGAAAAAAAATTATAACTCCAAAAATATAATATATATTTAAATAATAATGACTACATTAAATCTACAAAACTAAAAATTAATACCCAATCTCAAACATAGACAATTAAACAAATAAATATCCATAAAATATTTTAAAAATGAAATTAAAAATATTATATACTAAAAATATGAAGGATTTTAATCAAATAATCATCCAAGATAAGCTATAAAATTTAACTCCAAATAGAATCAACCACTCTTAATGCCTCATACAAAAAATGTAATTTCCATAATCATTTTTCCTCCAAGAGGGGATAATAATTTCAATAAATAACATGAATCTATATATGCCTATAATTAAAACATTAATTATTCTAAATTAAAATTAATCATTTAATCCTAAAATAAAATCCAATAGTATTATATTTTCCTTAAGCATATAGGGTTTCAAGAATAGTGAATGTATTCCAATATAATATTTATCACTTAATCCGAAAATATTTTTACAATTCCAAGGATATCTATTTGATAGAATTAATTTACCAGAAATAAACTTATTCCTATTCCATAAACTTGTTTAACTAAAAATATAATGACACACTAACCATGGAATTCTCGTAGACCAGTGGTAGATGATAAAGCCTTCTCGCAATTCAGTTGTGGGTTCAATTTCCACAGCATTGTCTGATGCGATGGGATTTCGTACATCCTAGGGATTTGTATTTTACAAAAATTATAAAATTATATAATGTTTCTAAAATGATATAAAATCCTCAGAAATAACCATAACACGTTTTATCTTCATGTTTTATATCATACCTTTCATTTTGAAACCCAAAATGTAATAACTCATAATTAACACAAAATCATTGATCATATACACCCTAAAAGATATCTATACCATTGTAATTATTTCCACACAATAAAAGATAATTCTTTGTCAAATAAAATTTTCACATAACAAGCTATATAGTTATACATACTAGAAAATTGCCTTACAATGTAATATCATCATCAAAATTGCATTAATAAATTTAAACATTTCATCATACTATAATCTAAAATAACTCTTGAATTGATTATAGGTATAATTTTTAGTCATTATGAATTCGTTGTAATTCTTTAACCATGATTTTCCATATTATTCCTCAATACCTCATTCCTCCAAGAAAACATGAATCATTTCCTAGGATTCAAAAAAATTTAGAACATGATACATGAAATAATCCATACCTTTCATAAGTCATGTTTAGTTTCCTCATCATCAATTAGAAATGCATTTGGTATTTCTAACCATATATTTGTATGTTACTATTGAACCCATTTCTACTCCTTTTTAGGAATTCTATATTCATAATGACCATACTCTCCAAAATTAAAATGTTCAATTGAAAACTCAGAGAGAACATTTTTCCCTTTCTATGATTCAACTAAATGCTCTCTTTTTCAATGGAAGGTTATTGCTTTATGTCCTCTATTACCACATCTATAACATCCTCCCTTACTTTTAAACCATTTTCCAAGTTTTTTATTTAAACATTCTTAAATCATATGTTGCTTAATATACATACCTTTATAATCATAAATACTTGAACACCCATAGGTACTCATTTATCTCATATATGATGCATCAAAAAAATAACTATGGTTTATGTGTTTAATCATTACTTTTGATAGTTGGTTTAGAATAACAAAGAGAGTTATAATTGGAACTCCCATTTCATTGAGTTTATTATTCATAGAACCACCACAATTTCCATCACATTCATTGTTACATTATTTCTTACTAGATCCAAAAATTTACTAAAACTAAAACGTCCATTGTGATTATATCAATAAAATCACCATAAACTATCTTATAAAGAGGATAAACACTAATATATACATATTCTTGTTTTCTCAAAATCATTCAATTTATATAAAATAACAATGATACATATTATTTTGGTTATATAAAAAAATTATCATATTCTAAAATATCACCCTAACCTATAATGTTTTATAACCTGAAATCTGATACCGACTATAGGGAATCATCCTTATATAGAAAAAAATATTGAGTTTAGTCCACAATTTATCTTTTTTTAATTTGACAATATTTTTAGGTTTAGTGTTTTATAAAAGTATGCCATAACTATTACATAACAGCTCAAAAAAATTACATAGTGGACACTTATACTCACTATCCAATTTTGTTTTAAAAAATAACATTTTACAAGAAACATGGTTTAATTTCATGTTTAATCATCTTAAATTTTCATTAATCCCACCGCTGACTCTATTATACATTCAATCTGATGAAAAACATTTCAAAAATGTCGGATGACCAAAAAAATCTTAGTAAGGGTTAAAAAAAGAAGGAAAATTATTATCCTTGAGAAAACATGTATGCCCTAAAAACATTAGTATAAATTAATACTTTTCACCTTTAACATGTAAAAAATATTGTCTACTGAAAATAAGATCATTTAATAAAATTTATTGAAATAAAAATATTTCCATAACACCAATTGAAAAATAAACATAACATATAAAAGTAACATGGTATGTAATCATACATTAATAAAATAACCATATAGATGAATTTCACACATATCACTAAATAGAATATACATGTGGTCATCTTCCATATCCAATGCATTATAGGTTATAATGTAACCAAATTTTTTTAGTTTATCACAAAACCACTCATATATCATTTATCACATAACAACACATCATTGGTTTGTCATGAAAGCACCGGTAATATGTCCATGTACCATTATATAATCATAACAGATAAAATATTACAATTATCTACATTTCACTCAACAAATTTCATTTCCAATCACAAAAAATAATTTCAAGATATTTAAATTTTCTATCAATTTTAAAAACTATTTTCAATACCAAAATACCAATAAATGGTAATACGTGGTTTATTTTTCTTTTTAAAAACCTTAAGGCATATAGAGAAAGCCAAATATAATATAATGGTTATGGTAGTGGACAATTCATTATCACTGTATTCATGAAAAAGTAATTCTTTATTTCATTTTATAAAAAAACTAAAATGATTTCTATAAAAATATTAATTTTAAAATGAATTTAATGAAATTTAAAATATACATAAATGTACTATATTATCCTTTTATGTCTATATAAATAAATATTTTAACTAACATCATGAGGGGAAATATTTTTAATTTATTTATTAAATCTTCAATGTGTCCCACGCCACTTTGATCCTTTAAATATTAATCTCTATCAATTAATAAATTTACAAAAACATTAAATTTCACTACTATAGATAAAATATGGTTTTGATATGTCATAGTGTTCGTATATACACTATATAAAAGAAAGAAGATGCATATTATCAACAAATTCATCAATGAAAGGAGATTGAGATAAAGCCCCTTTCCTTGAGTATGATTCATCATGTTAGTTCCTTGTTCTTCCTGATTAATAAACATAGTTTAATTTACATATTATTAAGAAAATTTTATTGTTTATAATTACTTTTATAACATTAATTACCATGTTATAATATTTAGTTAATTTCACGAGTTCATGTTAGACATTTTATTGATATTTGGTACTCGAGTCGAAAATGTACTCTAAATGATGTCAATAATCTATGAGGTCAAATGTCTATCATATAATATTTAAAATTCATTAAATTATAATAACATTTATAAATTAATTAGACTCTTTAAATCAACCCATTAAATATGCTTATGAAAAATTGATATTGTTATAATCATGGAGACGGTAGACTATACGTATGCATGAGTAACATTTTACATATTTCATTGATCATTATTTAAATATAGAAAATATTATTGTACCATTATATAAATATAATAATATCATTAAAATAATAATCAACATTTATATATATCTCATACATGTGATGTTATGTTTAAAAATGATTCTCAACACTTTGTGGATGTGATAGTTCACGCGTACGCACGAACGGCATTATCATTTTATATGCATGGAAGGTGAGAACATAATTGAAATATTATTATTTAATATTTTAAATTACTTCATGATTATAAAATATAAAAAATTATTTCATCAATATAACCTGTCTTCATATATGGTAATGATAAACGAACTATATCAGTTCGTGAAGTGGTAGTCCACTATACACACGAACAAAATGTTCATTTCCCATTTGATGAAATTGGAGATAGATTTACATAACGATATTAAAATAATACCATATAAGTATACTTAAGATAAATTCAATATTATCTCAATATATATTTAGAGAATATAAATGGTGTGGATGAATAAATAATAGGGAAATATTAAAAAAGGATACCTCTTATTTGGATGATCACCTTTGAAAAACACCTTAAAACCTCTAAGAATAGTGTTATACCTAAACTAAGTCCTCAAGAAAATAGGGAGGGATATTATCAATGGGTTCAGGTAGATCTTCACTGATCCAAATGTTCTTGATGGGTGATTATTAGATAATAGTCGGTACTTTTTATAGGAGGGTGGGGAAACCACATAAACTCTTAAAATTATAAATTAATATAATTTAATTTTTTAATCCAAATGATTACTACTAAATATATGTCATTGATAAGATGAGGATATCTCTAGATCCTCTTATCCAATAATTTTTTGAAATTTATTTATTTTATTTTAAACCTTATCATTTTTTCTCTTAATTTTTCTCCTTTAATTTTAATGGTCATAACAAAATTTCAAATATTAAGAGGCTATAAATTTTACTTAAATGGGGTAATGATCTAGTAATTAGAATACTAATGAAAATTTTGACCTTATTAAAGTAACTTTTTAAATAAATAAGATTTTTTTAATTTTATATAATTTAATAACATATTAATTTTATAAAATATGAATTATTATTTTACGCAATTCATCTAATTATTTTTAATAAAATCCAAAAAGAGAGATAACATTAAAAAAACCATTTAATTGACATATAACAAGTCATAAAAACCTATAAAATTTGATTATTACATAAATTATTACAAATAATAAATATTTTAAAAATTATATAATTACTTATATTATTCATTCATTAATAAAGCAATCACTACATCATCATTGTGTCATAATTAAATTTAATTATTTAATGTCAAAAAATTAATAATTAAATTTCATGTTTTAGAAAATATTTTTATCTCTATAATAAATATTTATATTTTAATATATCACTTAAATAACCACTTATTAAATTTTTTTTATTAATAAGAGAAATTTTTATGATATTTTTTTCTTTACTTTTAAATAAATGTTACACATGACTTAATCAAAAACATGTGGCTTCAAAAGGTCAAAATTTTGACGCCCATTTTTTCTTCATCGAAAATAACTCATCAAATATGGTCAGGACATGTTCTAGGGTACTTTTTTATAATTATAATATTATTTCACCCCTTATTTATCTGATTTTCTGTTAAACCATGTTAAATATAATAATAAATTCAATGTTTAAAAAAATTTATTTTTTCTTTTTTATAAAATTTATCATACTGATTAAAACCATATATGTCAATTTCTTAAAATTAAATTCATAAAAGTGAGTTAAATTAATTTAATGTTAATAATGTTGATGGATTGAGGAAAAAAGTTTTCTAAAAGTAAAAACCATCAAAATTTGGAAATTTTTTTATATCCAAATTAACATTATAGTAACATCCAATGAAAAAAGCTGGATTAAATGAAAATAAATTAATATAATTACACCATAAAACCAATTTAAATGAAATATCATTATATAAATAAATTATTTGAAAAATAAGTTTTGAATTAAAATGCATAATATTCTACTATTCATTAAAATATGAAAGTTATTAAAAAATAACAAAAAAGTTATTGAAACTAAATTTTGATATCCCTATTAAAAAAATAAAGTTTATATTTCAAAATTGAACAAATAAATTTGTAAAAAAACTATATTTAATATGGATTCCTGGTCAAAAGGTGAAAAACATAATCTAAAAAAAATCCTTTATAAGAAAAATTGAATTTTTTCTTGTATCATGTATACAAAACATATAAGATGAATTTTAAACATTTCATTGAATATATTACATATATATTTCATAGATACATTGAATTAATATAATCCATCAAGAGTAATTTTATTATATTACAATATCATTTATTTTCATTTAAATAGTTTATTTAGAAAAAATAACATCCTTTATTTTAAATTGGTTGTTATTTATTTTACTATTAATTTTTATAACAAATTAATCATTATATAAACATTGTTATACCATATTTTCATAATTTATATAATATTTTTCATTCTTGACATTCTAATGGATATAGGGTAACTACAACATAAAATAATAATATTAATAGCTTACTATTTTTCGGTATAACTCAGTATTTTGTGAAACATAAGATCTCTGAGAAACCCATTATTTTGTGTTATATACACAATCAGACATTGAATCCATTTTAAAGAAAAATTAATACCTAATTAATAAATATTAATAAATATGTGAAATACGTATTCTATAATTACCTTGGATGTAACTTGAACCCTATAAAATAAATATCTTATAATGGATCTATGATAACACATAATATTGACTATAATATACATTTTATAAAATCATGGTTAGAATATACATCACATTAAAATGATGGAGTGGTTAACATATCCTGTATCTCATGATAATAAATAGTGAGATGAAATTCTCTTACCTTGAGTTTTGACTCTCATTGTACTCATTCAAAATACCTGAATGATAAACATAAATTTGTTATAAATATTTTACAGAACCATTTTATTATATCTAATACCACATATTTCATGATTACAACAATTTATTACTTTATTTTCAACCATCCCATATATTTAGGTTTCACTTCGGGTAACATTCAGTTTGTTCTTTCTTATGTGTCTTGATGTTTTATTTCTTAGGTACTTATTCTAATATCATGACTTCAGAATGTAAAATATGATATAAATATCATTAATGACTGTTATTTTTGTATTATAATAATCACTATAAAATATAATTTTCAAACCAAGTACATCTTTCATGGAGATGGTATGCCATATGATCGCATGAACGCTATTTCTGCTTATTTTCCATGTTGAGAGGAAGAAATAAAAAGACATAAATATATGTATATATGTATATATGTATATATGTAATTATTAATGTATATTAAATATTTAATATATATAATATATAATTAATACATCCATCCATAATACATTTTATATATTTTATGAAGGAATTACATCACTCTGAGTGGGCGATATTCTTTATGTCCCCAAACGAAATTATCGTTTTAACACAAAATAGATCGAATAAATATGTGTGTTTTAAAATAATTACAAAAGCTCAAAATTATAATATATATTATATATAACATATATAGAAATATTTTCCATCATAATTTCCAACATTATAAGATTTAAATAAAATTTTATCAATTATCGCTTAGTGTGGCGGTAGTTCGTCCACACTTACACAACATGTCCGTTAACAATTAGATGGATGTGTGTGTAAGTTCTGGTCAAAATTATAACATAAAAACATCCTAGTATATTGAAGATAGTTTTTTTGTTATATTATCATGTACTAATAATATTTTATGTAGTTTATAGAGAAAATTAAAGAAATGGGTTTTAGGGAGGGTGTTACAACTTGATCTGGTAACTCCTTTTAGTTTGGGACAAAAGGTTTTCTTGGATTGCTTTCTATTCTTGGTGAAACTTCAACATAAAAGGGATGGATTTTTGGGAGTGAATTGTGGAGAGAATATTAAAACCTATGGGGCCTGGGTGGTGTGAGGAAGTGGATGGGAAAGATACCTTTCATAACGGAGGAGGACTGTAATCTCTTATAATATTTGAAAACAATGGAACCCCACAATTTTTTTTATGTTGTTCAATAATGTTTCTATTTATATCCAAGATAGGATAGGATATAAATTTTTTCATTCAATTTCTTTTGGAAAGATATATATTAATTTTTCATACGTAAAGTTATGGTTTAGTCCCTTATTATTGTTAATTTATCCTTAATCATTATAATTAATTTTTAATTACTTCACTAAAATATTATTGTCAAAAAATAAGTTGACCGTATTAAAAATCATAAATTACACAAAATATAAATAAGGAATAAATTTTCCCAAATTTTAATCACATAATTAAAATAAACTAATGTTAAATTACTCTCGTAGTCGGGTTGACAATGTGGGTTATTAAAGTAAACAAAAGTTCAAAAGATTTCTGTGTTTTTATATCCAATTTAATTATGAAATTGATTCCAAATAACTAAATTTTATAAATTGGTGAAAATATTACATAATTAGACTTGTTAATAAAAATGAATAAAATTATCCTTTTAAATAAATCAGAAAAAAATGTTTGTGTTAAATCTAGTATTTTTAACAATTCTATTAAAAAGTAAATATTACAGAAAAATTCAAAAAAAATTATCCAAACATAATTTTTTATATTTCACATCCAAATATGAAGGTTATTTTGGAATATTATATTTATAATTTTTCTAAAAATACGATTTAAAATGGGTTATCTATTAAATGTTGGTAAAACTACATTAATAAAAATAATGGGTTTTATGTGTTCAATAGGTTTTATTCTTACCTTATGCATGTAAAATCCATAGGATGATTATAAAAAATATTTATAAGGATATATATCGTATATATTATGTTAAAACTACATACTTATTATAATTAATTTAATTTATTATGATGAAAATATCATTGTGATTTTTATAATTGTTTTCAATAAAAATACTCACATTATATACAATTTTGTTCTTATATTAATTTCTAAATAATTTGAATCTAAATAATTCAAATTTTATTTTGTGAAAACCATATATTTACATATTTTAGTTAATAATATTGATATGATATAATTTAATGCATATTTTATATAATATTATATATATTTACATAATATATTATTGTTTGGTAACACTCAGTCTTTCGTGTTGTGCTAGCCATCAATAGAAGTCATTATGAGACTTATTATTACCTCAGTGTTTTGTATATAGGAATAAAAACATAATATTACTTGTAGTGAATAATTAACATGAAATTTTGTATGACTCAATCCAAACATGGTTCTTTAATTATATATAATAACTATTTTCAATGTTGTGTGAAATGGAAAAATTTAAAAATTTTAAATTAATTTGAAAAAATACTAATTCATACAACTTTGTGGTGTTACATTCAACCCCCAATAAAATGAATTTCTTAATTAAAATTAATCTTCGTTATCAAAGGTATAATACATGAAATTTTAATTTAAAATAACATATCATAAAAATAAAAAATAAATCATCACTTAAAATGGAAAATTTAGAACTATAATGGTTACACAAATAAACATATAATTTGGATTCCACATGGAAGAACATAGGTCGAATGTGAAAACATGGATATAGAAGAGACATTTAAACATCATCTCTTGATGGAGAGTGATATAGAACAAGGTCATGAGAAATTTAAAAGTCAGAAAGAAACACATATATGGAAAACTGTGGGACCATTTGATTCATTAGAAACATGGGTATAAGACAACATTTTTTTTGGTTTCGATATATTTTTCTAATGATGTTGATGAATTTTTCAAAAAATTTAAATTTTCACAATTTTCCGATAATGCTACCATTTTGGATCATTGATCCAATTCATATATTTCCCTAAAAGGAAGGTGGATTTTCATTACTAAAGTAAAAAATAGGTCATGTGATCCATGATATTACACCCCATTTTCCATCCGTTTTCATCAACACAATGTAGTTAGAACTGGCTATTCAATATGAATAAATCCACATATAGAGAGATGAAAAACTATTCTTGCTGACTTCATTTGGATTTTAACATATAATATCAACAAATGGATAACCTTTTCACCATTATAAAATATTAAAATTTAAAACAGTCTAAATAATTTAAAAAACTCATCTTAACATTGATCTCCATATGTAACAAAATATATCTTGGTTGTCACCCTCTATACATGTGACTACCCTCATCATATATTCTCTAGAAGCATAGTAATAACCTATATTACCATAAATACATTTGGAAAAAAGGAATTATTTTTTATTATGATGCTTACTGGTTATATTCCTTATATCCAAGATTATTAAAACTGCATCTATGATGACATAGTCCACTTTTTCTACCAATAAATAATATGATGTAATGTAATCAACATGGCCCAATTTAATTATTTATATCTAAAAAATCTCTTATCCAATAATCATTGCATTAAAATAAGGACCTCATTCAGGGTTATATTTCCCTTAATATCTTTTTTTCTATTATTATTATCTATTTATTAAATCACATTTCAATTCCATTATAATCATTCATCATATTCATTGAAATCCTTAGTGAAAAACATAAACTGAATAATCCGTATATAATTCACAAATCATAATTCATTGATCCAAATACTAAAATACAGCAATACTACTAATATAATTGTTGGCATAGAATAGGTAATACTATGGTTTAGAATGATATTATTATGTCTGGGCATTGAGTTGGGTAATTATCGTGTACTCCACACATGAGACATTAAACTCTTTGAAACTTTGTCACTCTATGATCAATTTTCCCATAGATATAATATCTTCCCCTGCATTTAAGGTATTCGTAGGGGTTATTTTTCCCTTTTTTAGACATGTAGTTAGTTTAATTTTATTTCCCTTATGTTACATAGAATTTGAACATTTATATATTTCTATATTCCTCTTATCGGATGTGTTAGGAATATCACCAATGTTCACATTATTAATCATTTATTGTGATAATTGATTTAGAATAATATCATTATATTTCTCTCCACTAATTTTCCAATTTTGTTTCTCATAATCACTATATTTTTCATAAAAATCAATGTTAACCTAGTTCCATATGGCTTCCACCATTTACTAAATTCAGATTTCATGGTGTAAGAAACCCATATCATAAAATAAATCCAGATAACAATGAAAAATTACTTATAGAATGTCTAAATCATGACACCAACCACAAAGTAGATTACACCATAGGTTTATCCAAACTTATTCATAGTCATATTCTATTCTAATACATAAAAATTATTCATGAAGTGTTTTTTAATTTTAATAGCATATTCCCATTGAATGTCAAACTGGGTGTGTAGCAAGGCTCATTTTCATGTACCATATTACCTCGAGTTAGGCCCGGAACATCTTGTTAGAGTTCTTACTCTTTCGTAAATATGTTCCAAAGCCACATCTTCTATCAGTATCCATATTTGGATGTATTTCTAGGACACCACTAACCCTATCCGATAAAAATTTTTCCAAAAAAATTAATCTTTTAATTCTAATTTTACTTTTCCATTGAGACATCCGTAGAAATATACTTGAAATATACCTAGAGATCTCACTATTGTTTTCAAATTCATGTTTCCAAAGGTTAACCAATCCTTCACTCTGATACCAAAAATAAATATCTGGTGATTACATATATTGATATTACATAAAATTTTTGTAATACTTCAAACATTATATAAAGAGACACCTAAACACCACATTAGTATATTGCCTTCTAGAACTAAACCACTAGAATATTATAGAGCTACATTGTCTCCCATTAGGATCTTATTGAAGACTACCCTTATTCGAAATGCCAAACATAATATATATCTTCATAACCTAATGAAGGAAACATACAATCGGGTGATGTCAAATGATCCGTAAGGTTAAATAAGGAATATATGTAATGATAATCATGATAATAATGTAATGAAAATGTGATCATGAAAATATGATATCATACCTTCCATAAAAAAGTCTTTATACATGAATCATGGAATAGACATTGGTAGTTTATATTAAATTAATGATAAGGAAATAATGATTATAATCCATTAAGCATAAAAGAAGAATAAAACATTGAATTGTGGAAAACGCATAACTATATTAAATGATTTCCATATTATCTGAGAAATCATTGCCAATACTATATTAGTAGAATGGGTTCACTCCCCATACTATCTTTTTAGTCATGGGTCACACCCATTGCCATAATATTAGCATGAGTTCACTCCTCATACCATCTTGTTAGTCATGGTTCACTCACGTGGCCATCTTATTAGTCAAGGTTTAGTCCCATGACCATCTTAATCTGTCTCATTAGATATAAATTTTTACCTAGTTTCTGTGAGGGAGATATAGGTCCCACCCTTCTCATAATTAAATATTACAAACATGTACCAAAAAATCATACACAATAATATAGTAACCATGAAATTAAATGGGTCTAAAACATCTTTAAATAAACTAAAATATATAAAAAGATAGATATTTCATAATCATTTCATCCAATGAATATCCCATTAATGAAAAATTGATCTCATAAACATATAACTTGTGAAATATAAATGGGTTTCATAAATACCATTACATAATGAATCATCCTATCAAAGAATGAATATAAATGGAACCTTTAGATAATTTCTCATAGGGGAATGAGTAAGGTCAACATATGTCAACTTAAATGGAATATAATTTAAAAATAACATTTAATGGTGATTATTTTGGAATATGTATGTTTTTACTTTCAATACTCCTTTTCAATACATAAAACTATTTATAAATCATTTTCTTAGAAAATACATTGAATATATAAAAAGGAAAACACGAAATAAATTTGAAAACCACTTTCTTGAAAACATACAATAGAAGCTTGAAAACATTATTACTCCCTTTTTCCTAAAAGAATATTATTTGGAATAATTTAAAAACATTAATAACTCAAATAATTTTTAAATCACATAAATAAATCTTGAATATGTTAGGAAAATCATTTCTTTTAAAATAATTTTGAAAACATATAAATATTTCTTAAGAATGATTGGAAAAAAATTTCATAGAAAATAAATAAAAAAATATTGTTAAAAATTAACCATTGAATAATTAAAAGGAAACATCATATAAAAGATTAGGTTTAAATATTACAAGTCATATGTGGTAAAAAGAATATTCTTTTTTCATGGTATAAAGTATAGAAAAGTACCTTAACTGGAAAATGAAAAATAATATTCCTTTTATTAAAACATATTTTTTAAACTATTAATTGGTATAAATTAATTTTAAATATTATAGGATAATATTTCTATAACGACCCATACATTACATACATTGTTAATACTTCAAAATTTAAGTACACTTATTACAACATATTACAAAACCATGAAAGGACCATATAGGTATAGTGTCTTTAGAAACTGGAAAACATAAACAACTAGTTCATAAATAATCTACATTGTCTCCCATTTATTTCATCATATCTATAGTCCCTTTTGGCATATCTTACTTAATAACCTTTTTCCTATCCTGGGGATAGAAAACATAAAATAGGGTGAGCTAAAATGCTCAGTAGGGGTAAACAAAAGAAATATCAATCACATCATATTCATAAGAGCATAACATTTTGGAAATCATACCCTGTAAAAGAGACCATAATTTCATAACATGGGATAAATCATGGTAGTGAAATGTAATCACAATAATCGTAACCTAAAACAAGAAAATTTTTGGCATACACACATAATCATATAGAATCATTTCTTATTAGTCAAGACTCATAGCCAAGACTATCTTAGCAGACATAGTCTATTTCTGAACCGAGTTCACTCCACGTTTTGGTCCTGTTTCACTGAACCGGTTTAACCTGCCCTTCCAGCCATGTATATCTCATGAGATATAAATCATTACCCAATTCATTTAATAGAGATATAGGTCCCAACCATCTCATAATGAAACCATTATTATGTTTTCCACAAAATCAAAAATCATACATCATTGCATAACCCATGTAATAAAAATGGGATTCTTAAACATCGTGACATCATAAAACAATTCATATAAGATAAAGGAATTAATAAGAATAATTCCATCACAACATAATCAAATTAATTTAATAATATGGATAGAAACATAACCGTATATTATCTTAGATGGAAAATAATTTTGATAAAACACTTGAACTCCATTCTTGAGGAATATATCCTTTCTACTTCGAAAAAAATTTCCATTCTTAAAACATTATATAATTTTGAACTAAAAGAAGTTGATTACAAATAAACATGAAAACTTGTAAATGAAGCTTCTTGGAAATAATGTTTTAAAAATCCATTCATTCTGTATAAGTTAAAAAAACATTCTTCTCGTACTTATGTTGGAAAAGTCAAAAAGTACCTCGTACGAATAACGACAAAAGATTCCTTTCATATCTTTTACTAAAAACTCATCGAAAGGTAAAATTGGATTTAAAAAATTGTAGGAGGATATAAATAATATTACATATTTAGGAAACATGGATGTGGATGATAAATATTCCCCAGTAAATTCTAAAGTATAAACAATCTTGGATAAAAATTAAGATTGCGAGATTGTCCCTTACCTTAGGTCTGATTTGCTTCATAAGTGTCCGAACATCCTGTATAATGATTTAAATAATGTTATTGACATATTACCGAATCATATTTATTTTTATGATTTCATATATGGTCATATTATTATTTTCTTATTAGTAATATTTCATTGTTACTTGTTATTCGGGTGTTTATTGCTTTTTTTGTTCTTATGCATGTTTTGTCGAATAAATTCTTATTCATATTTCTAGGTTATAGATAAATCATTTCCAGAATGTTATTAGTGTAATATATATCATATTAATTCATTAAATTCATTTATATAATCATTATGCAATGAAGATCATGTATAACGAGTCGTATCAAATCGTGGAGACGGTATTCCGTACGTACGTAGGAGCGATGATATCGTTCCCATGATCGTGTAATTTTATTGGAGTGTATGAATACTATTTCAGAATCAATATAACTTTACAATAATCATATATAGTCATTTATTTGAACCATTATACCCATCCATGTAAGGTGGTGGTGGAAAATAGATTACACCACGGCATTGAGACATTATTCAGTATGTACACACGCGCGGAGATTTCATTTTTCGTAGGATGGATAGATGGTTAAATAGGGTTGTTTCATACTTATAATAACGTATCAGTAGAATATTGATACTTATGTTATTACTTAATAATGAAACAACTAATGTAGAAGAAGTGGAAGAAGAAATAAAGTTGAAAGAATCCGTAATAGACATTACCTCTTCTTTGAAGCGCCTCTTTGAGACCTCCTTTTAGGGAATTGAAATTGGTCTTTGAAGAAAACCAGGACCTCTAGGATGTTTCTAGAGAAGTGTAGAAGATAATTTTTGAGGGGTTGGCCGAGATTTAAGACTCAAGGCGGTGTGAGGAAGAGATGGTTGAGGTGCCCTTTTATAAGGGAGGGGAGAGGAACCTTTGGAAAAACTAAAAATATTATTTTATTATTAATTAGTATTCAGTTTTTAATAGATCTAAATTGATTTATTTCGAATCTAAGGTGGGTATGGGTCGACATCCTTTCATCCAATCGAATTTAGACAAGTTTAGGGTTCTATTTTAACCTTAACATTTTGATTTAACTTTAAGTTAGATAATTTAACTTTTACCGTGTCTTCTTTTTTCTTACACTATAAGGTTAATAAACTTACCATAACATGCCAAACGAACCCCAAGTTGTTTATTATTAATATATATAACCTTATCTAAGTCATTTGGCAGAATCATAGATTTTTAAGAATAAGACAACAATTAATAATGTAATTTATTTTTAAAAACTATTTCATGTAAATTTTGACACTATTTGGTAATTGATTTTTTGAAAATTATAACAGAACTATTATCTCGAAAAAAGTTACTTAAATCAATAATAACAAGTCATATTAACCTATAAAATTATTTTAAATAATAAAAAGTTTCAAATTACATTTATTAGGGTATTTATAACATTAATTATGTCAATATTTCATTCATAATATAATTACTGCATCATCATTGTGTCGTAAATAAATTAAATTATTTAAAGTCTAAAAATTAAAAATAAAATTTCATTATGTAGTAAATATTTTTATCTTTCTAATTAATATTTATAGTCGAATTTATCTTAAGTATAACCCTATATTAAAATTTTATTACTTATTAAACATTGATTTTAACTATTTTAACCCTTCTTTAAATAAATTAATATTAAATGTCCTAATATAATCCAAGTGGGCTTAAATGGTCATTTTTTATTCCTATGGTTGTTTTTACTCGAATTACACTTATCCAATGGAATTAGGACATGTGTTAAGGTAATAATAATATCATTTTTACCCGTAATTACCCTGTTTACTTTTAACCATGGTAAAAAAAGAAAAAAGTTACTATACACCAAAAATTATTTTCATCTCATTGAACCACATTTTACATACTGACATCAACCATGTCTCTCTGATTTTTTAAAATTCCACTCACAAAAGTGGAAAAATTAAGTTTTATGTAAATTTGCAAATTCTCATAGGAGGTGGGTAAAAGACGGTGAAAAGTTCAATAAACTTTTTATATATCTAAAATTATTATATAATGACTCCAATTAATTGCATTGAACTTATATAGGTATTATGTAAAAATTTTGACCTAAAATAAATTTAAATAAAATAAATAATTATTTAAATAAAAATTCGGTTTTTAAATAGTAACCCAGTGTTTTCACTATTCATCCAAAATTGAATGTTTTCATTAAAATACCAAAATTTACCCCTAGGCTAATTTCGATTATCCAAATCCAAAAATGATGTCCATTTTGAAAAATAAAATTTAAAAAATTTCAAAAAGTGGGTATTACTATTCATAACGGCTAGTTTTAATAATATTTTAATAGCATATCTTGTTTAGTGAAACTCGGTATTGCGTACGATGCAAGCTATCAAGGAAGGTCGCAATTACATGTAAAGAAATCCAAGCTAGTGTTGTGTGTAGTGAAAGATTCCTTTGATGATTTATATAAAATAAAAACAAAATATTTGTTATAAAATTCTCGGGTGTTACATTTTACCCCCCCCCCCCTAAAATGAATTTCGCCCTCGAAATTCTTCACTTTGTAACAAACAGTTGAGGATACCTCTCCCTCATCATATCCTCAAATTCCCATGTAGAATATTCTAAATGGGGGTTCCTCCATAAAACATTCACCAAGTGATTGTTTTTTTTCCATAGGACTTTTTCACTACGCTCGAGAATCTCTATCGGTTGTTCTTCATAAGAAAGATTGTGTTCCACCGGTACAACTTCTAAGCTTAGTACATGTGAAGGATCAGGTATTTACTTTCTCAAGAGAGATACATGGAACACATCGTGAACTTGAGAGAGATTTAGTGGAAGTGTCAATCGATATTCTACCTTCCCAACACGATCCAGAATTTCGAAATGACCAATATACCTAGGGCTCAGCTTTCCCTTCTTTCCAAATCTCATTACTCTCTTCCAAGGAGATATTCGTAAGAACACTTTATAACACACTTCAAAATCTGAGTCTTTTCTTCGGTTGTCGACACAACTTTTTTGTCGACACTGAGCTTCTCTTATGTGTTGTTGAATAGATCTGACCTTCTCTACCATTTCATCAACAAGATCAGGTCCTAATTCCATTTGTTCCCCAACTTCATCACAACATGTTGGAGTCTTGAATTTATTTCCATAGAGATCTTCATAAAGAGTCATCTTAATACTGTAGTGAAAGGTATTATTATAAGAAAATTCCACCAAAGGTAGGTGTTGATCCCAACCACCTTTGAAATCCATAGAGCAAGCTCTCAACATATCTTCTATAGTTTGAATTGTTCTCTCAGACTGACCATCTGTCTGAGGATGATAAGCAGTGCTGAAACTCAACTCTGTATCCAGAGTATGCTGAAGACTTCGCCAGAACTTCGAGATAAATCTCAGATCCCGATCAGATATAATAGAATGTGGTACTCCATGAAATCTTACCACTTCCTTTACATATATCCTGGAAATCTGATCCAGAGAGAAATCCTCTCTAATTACAATGAAGTGTGCAGACTTTTTAAGATGATCAACTATGACCCAGATAGCATTATTGCCTTTGGATGTTTTAAGAATTCCTGTGAGGAAGTCTATAGTGATGGTTTCCCATTTCCATTTGGGTATGGGTAATGGTTGTAACATCCCCTTAGATTTATGTCTCTCATCTTTAACTAGATGACAAACCAAGCATCGAGAGACATATTCCACAACATCTCTTTTCATGCCATCCCACCAGAAGTACTCTTTCAGGACCCTATACATCTTCGTTCTTCCAGGATGAATAGAGAATGAAGAACTATGAGCCTCATCCAGCAGCTCATTATTTAATTCGGGGATGGGAGGAACACAAACTCGATTCCTGAACTTTATTATCCCATCACAATCAAGGATGAATTCAGGAACATTTCTCACCTTCTTTTGTAACTCGACATCTTCTTTCTATGCCAATTTAATCATCACATGTATAGATGGTTGAACATTCATTTTAGAAAGATTAAATTTTCCCCTTTCATTATAATTCCATGATCCATCCTTTGTAAATCCATAAATATTGGATCTTTTGTGATCCTCATCATGGATAAACTGGCATGGTCTTGTCGACATAATGCATCTACCACCTTGTTTGCTTTCCCAGGGTGGTAATTAATTATGCAGTTATAATCCTTAATCAGCTCCAACTATCTTCTTTGGTGCATATTAATCTCATTTTGTGTGAAAATATACTTTAAACATTTATGATCAGTATAAATGTCAAACCATTATCCATAAAGATAATGCCTCCACATCTTTAATGCAATGATTACCGCAACTAACTCCAAATCATGAGTTGGGTAATTTTGCTCAAGGATTTTCAACTGTCATGAGGCATAAGCAATCACCATATCATTTTTCATAAGAACACACCCCAATCCCTTCTTGGATGCATCACTGTAGATCACCAACCTATGTCTACTACAAGGCAGTGTGAGCACTGGTTCACTAGATAACCTTCTATTCAACTCCTTGAAATTCTCTTCACATTCCTCCGTCCAAACAAACTTAACTCATTTCCAAGTCAACATGGTGAGTGGATTAGATAATCTTGACAAATATTTCACAAAATGTCGATAATATCCATCCAAACCAAGAAAACTTTGGATCTCGATTACTGTTGTTCATCTCGACCATCTTTCGATAACCTCTATTTTTCTGGATCCACAGATATCCCCTCTATTAGATTACGTGACCCAAAAATGAAACTTTTTGAAGCCAAAATTCACACTTGGTAAATTTTTCATAATGCTTATCCTTTATTAGGGTCTTCAATAAAATTCTCAAGTGATCTTCATGTTCTTCATTGTTCATTGAATAGACAAAAATATCATCTATAAAGACTACCACAAACTAATCAAGATAGTCTATAAAGACTCTATTCATTAAATCCATTGAGATAGGAGGGGCATTAGTAAGACCAAATGGAATCACTATAAATTCATAGTGTCTATACCTTGTATGAAAAGTCATCTTTAGTATATCCTCTCTTTTGACCCTTAATTGATGATACCCTGAACAAAGATCAATCTTGGAAAATTATTGAGCTCCACGTAGTTGGTCAAAGAAGACATCAATGCGTGGGAGAGGATATTTGTTCATGATAGTGATCTTGTTAAGTTCTCGATAATCAATGCAGAGTCTCATTGATCCATATTTCTTCTTAACAAACAGAACAGGTGCTCCCCAAGGTGACGAACTAGGGAATATGAACCCCTTATCAAGATTTTCTTAGAGTTTCTTCTTCAATTACTGCAACTCAATTGGGGCCATTCTATAAGGTGTCTTTGAAATAGTCGAAGCACCCGATACGAGTTCATTTGAAAATTCAACTTCAAAATTTGGTGGATGACCCGAAAATTCCTCTGGGAAGACATCGTCAAACTCCTGTACAATGGGAATATTATTAATCATGAGCTTCTCACCAACCATTTGAGAGAAATAACCTTTATTTAGTGGAATCAAGACCCATAAGATGGAAAACAATTCGACTGGAAGGTTATGTTCATCCTTGCATCGATAGGTGATAATAGATTGATCTGGAATATTAAATGTTAATTCTCTTATTGAGAAATTGATATGAGATCAATATAGAGAAATCCAATCCATGCCAAGAATCACATCAAATTCCACTATAGGAAACATCACAAGATTTACAAGAATCACTTTCCCACAAACATCAATTAGAGAAGAATTATAAACTTTTGATGCGACTGTTGTGCCATTAGGTATTATCACATCTAACTCAACATATAATTGATGAGTTAATACGATGATACTCTTAGAAAATCATTTAGAAATAAAATAATGGGTGAATCCAGAATCAAATAAAACATTTTCTACGTTAGAGTGGATGGTAGGTGTACCATTCACCACTTCGTTATCATACTCCACATTGCTGATAGAAATTGCATGTGACTTTACTTTGTCATTAGACTTAAGAGTTTGTTAAGGTCGATCATCATAAAAAACCCTTGGATTAGGGCATTGATTGGCATAGATCCCCATTTCCTTGCTCTTGTAACATTGAAGTGTAGGAGGTTCACTCTGTGTAGCCTTTTCATTGTTCACATCACTAGACATCTTCTTCCCATCATTGCGGCATTCAAATGCCCAATGACCTTCCTTTCCACATTTGAAACATTTACTTGTACCTTTATGACAACTCCCTCCATGTTTCATTCCACACATTGAGCATAAGGGAAAATTCATATTCTTTTTAGTGTGCTCTTTAGATTTTCCTTTGAATTCCATTTTCCTCTTCTTATCAAACCCATATGACTGATGGGTTACTCTAATCTCTATCTCAACTTTGATAGCACATCGAACGATTTCCTCATGGCTGTTGAAGTCCCTTATGGCTAACGCCCTTCGAAGACTTGGTTTTAAGCCACTAAAGAATCAATCGATCTTACTCTCAGGTTAGATAATAATCCCAGGAGCGTACCTTGCAAGTCTTGTAAAATTTCCTTCATAGGTACCAATAGATTCATCATCCTTTTGTTTCAGTTCAAGAAACTCATTTTCCATCTTTGTTCGAAGAATACGAGGGAAGTACTTATTGAAAATAAAGTTCATGAACTCGTCCCATTCCATGGACTCAATTTCATCCCTTTGACTTGTATTCTTAATAAGATTCCACCATTGATCAGCATCACCTTCCAAACAATATACTACTAAGATGACTTTATCATTTTCAGAACATTGAAGAACCGAAGATATCTTTTCAGTTGTACTGATCCATTATTCAACCACTAATGGATCAGTAGACCCGCTGAATGAAGGTGGAAGCTGTCTCATGAAGGATTCAACAGAATGTTGCTCCTTCCTTTGCACGTTTGGAAGTCCTGCATGATTCATAGATTGGGAAAGTTATGTGAGCATGGTTACAAAATTTTTCATTCCAGCTCCCAAAACAGTTGGTTTCTCAAGGGGACAATCATTTCATTGCACGTGGCATTCCGCATCAACACGGTTTCTTAGAGTTCTAGCCATTGAGTAAATCCATGAAGAATAGTGTGAGAAACACTAATTATAATAGGAAAAACTCATAATCAGGAATAAAATTTCACCCTTAGGTTCTTATCATAGGTTGTTCATGGCCATTTTTAAAACACTAAGATCGTGTTCTATTCTTAGACATATCCTTAGGTTTCATACGAAGGCTTTCACATCCAAGTTTCCAAAGGTTGACTATAACATTCCTCTGATACCAACTATAATGACCCATACTTTACATACATTTTTATTACATCAAATTTGAAGTACAATTATTACAACATATAATAAAACCATGAAAGGACCATATAGGTATAGTGTATTTAGAAATTGGGAAACATAAACAACGGGTTCATAAAGAATCAACATTGTCTCCCATTTTTCCATCATATCTATAGTCCCTTTTGGCATATCTTACTTAATAACCTTCTTCCTGACCTGGGGAAAGAAAACATACAAAAGGGTGATCTCAAATGATTAGTAAGGTTAAACAATAGAAATATCAATCACATCATATTCATAAGAACATAACATTTTGGAAATCTTACCCTGCAAAAGAGATCATAATTTCGTAACATGGGATAAATCATGGTAGTGAAATGTAATCACAATAATCATAACATAAAACATGAAACATTGTGGCATACACACATAACCATATAGAATCATTTCTTAGTAGTCAAGACTCATATCCAAGACTATCTTAGCGGACAAAGTCCATTTCAGAACTGAGTTCACTCCTTGTTTCAGTCCTGTTTCACTGAACCAGTTTAACCTACCATTCCATCCATGTCTATCTCATGAGATATAAATATTTACCCAATTCATTAGAGGGAGATATAGGTCCCAAACATCTCATAATGATACCATTCTTATGTGTTCCACAAAATCAAAAATCATACATCATTGCATAACCCGTGTAATAAAAATGGGATTCTTAAACATCGTGACATCATAAAACAATTCATATAAGGTAAAGGAATTCATAAAAATAATTACATCCCAACATAATAAAATCAATTTAATAATAGGGATATAAACAGAATCCTATATTTTCTTAGATGGAAAATAATTTTGATAAAACACTTGAACTCAATTCTTGAGGAAAATATCCTTTCTACTTCGAAAATATTTTCCATTCTTAAAAAATCATATAATTTTGAACTAAAATAAGTTGATTAAAGATAAACTTTAAAAATTGTAAAGGAAGCTTCATGGAAATAATTTTTTAAAACTCCATTCATGATGTATGAGTTAAAAAAACATTCTTCTTGTATTTATGTCAGAAAAGTCAAAAAGTACCTCCTACGAATAATGACAAAAGATTCCTTTCATATCTTTTACTAAAAACTCACTGAAGGGAAAAATTGGATTTAAAAAATTATAGGAGGATATAAATAATATTACATATTGAGAAAAAATGGATGTGGATGATAAATATTCCCCAGTCAATTCTGAAGTATAAACAATCTCGGATAAAAATTGAGATTGCGAGATTGTCCCTTACCTTAGGTCTGATTTGCTTTGTAAGTGTCTGAACCTCCTTTATAATTATTTAAATAATGTTATTTACTTATTTAATAATCATAATTATTTTTATGATATCATATATGGTCATATTCTTATCTTCTTATTAGTAATATTTCATTGTTACTTGTTATTCAGGTGTTTATTACTTTTTTTGTTCTTATGCATGTTTTGTCGAATAAATTCGTATTCTTATTTTTAAGTTATAGATACCTCATTTACATAATTTAAGTAGTGTAATATATATCATATTATTTCATTCAATTCATTTATATAATCATTATGCAATGAAGATCATGTAGAACAGGTCGCAACACATCGTGGAGACGGTATTCCGTACATACGCACGAGCGATGATATCATTCCCATGATCGTTTAATTATATTGGAGTGTAGGTATACTCTTTCAGAATCAATATAACTTTACAATAATCATATATAGTTACTTATTCGAACCATTATACCCATCCAAGTAAGGTGGTGGTGGAATATAGTTTACACCACGGCGTGGATACGGTATTCCGTACTTACGCACGTGCGGTGATTTCATTTTCTGTAGGATGGATAGATGGTGAAATAGGGTTGTTTCATAATTATAATAACATATCAGTATATGGGTGATACTGATGTTATTACTTCATAATTAAACAACTAAATAATTAGAAGTGGAAGAAAAAATAAAGTTGAAAGAATCTGTAATAGACATTACCTTTTCTTTGAAGTGCCTCTTTGAGAACTCATTTTAGGGCACTGAAATTGGTCTTTGAAGAATACCAGGACCTCTAGGATGTTTCTAGGTAAGTGGATAAGAGAATTTGGAAGTGGTCGGCCGAGCATGAAGGCTCAAAGTGGTGTGAGGAAGAGAGGGAGGAGGTGCCCTTTTATAAGGGAGGAGAGGGGCACCTTTGGAAAAACTAAAAACAATATGTTATTATAAAGTAATATTCGGTTTTTAATAGCTTCAAATTAATTTATTTCGAAGATAAATTGGGGATGAGTCGAAATCCTCTCATCAAATATAATTTAGACAAGGTTAGTGTTCAATTTTAACCTTATCATTTCGATTTAACTTTAAGTTAGATAATTTAACATTTGTCGTGTCTTCTTTTTTTCTTACACTATAAGGTTAATAAACTCACCATAACAGTCCAAAAGAACCCCAAGTTGTTTATTATTAATATATGTAACATTATCTAAGTCATCTGGCCAAACCTTAGATTTTTAGAAATAATATAACAATTAATAATATAATATTTGTTTTAAAAACTATTTTATGTCACTTTTGACACTATTTGGTAATTGATTTTTTTGAAAATCATAACAGAAATATTAGTTCAATAAAAGTTACATAAATCAATAATAACATGTCATATTAACCTATAAAATTATTTTAATTCATAAAAAGATTGAAATTACATTTATTTGGGTATTTATAACATCAATTATGTCAATATTTCATTAATAATATAATTACTGCATCATCATTGTGTCATAAATAAATTTAATTATTTAAAGAATAAAACTTACAAAGAAAATAAAATTATATATGAAAAATTTTATCTTTATAATAAATATTTATAGTCTAATTTATCTTATGTATAACCCTATATTAAAAATGATTTACTTATTAAACTTTGATTTTAACTATTTTAACCCTTCCTTAAATAAATTAATATTAAATGTCCTCATCTAATCCAAGTGGGCCTAAATGGTCATATTTTATTCCTAAGGTTTTTTTTGGTCGAATTACACTTATCCAATAGAATTAGGACATGTGATAGGGTAATAATAATTTCATTTTTACCCGTAATTACCCTATTTACTTTTAACTGTGGTAAAAAAAAGTAAAATGTTACTATTCACCAAAAAATGTTTTCATCTCATTGAACCACATTTTACATACTGACATCAACCTTGTCTCTTGTATTTTTGAAATTACACTCACATAAGCGGTAAAATTATGTTTTATATAAATTTGAAAATTCTCCTAGGAGGTGGGTAAAAGACGGTGAAAAGTTCAATAAAATTTTTATATATATAAAATTATTATAAAATGAATCCAATTAATTTCATTATACTTATATGGGTATTATGTATGAATTTTGACATAAAATAAATTTAAATAAAATAAATAATTATTTAAATAAAAAGTAGGGTTTTAAATAGTAACTCAGTGTTTTCATTATTCATCCAAAATTAAATGTTTTCCGAAAAATACCAAAATTTCACCCAAGGCTAATTTAGATATTCAAAATCCAAAAATGAAGTCCATTTTGAAAAATAAAATTTACAAAATTTCAAAATGTGGGTATTACTATTCATAACTTCTAGTTTTAATAATATTTTAATAGCATATCACTGTTTAGTGAAACTCGGTATTGCGTATGAGGCAAGCTATCAAGGAAGGTCGTGATTGTGTGTAAAGAAATCCAAGCAAGTGTTGTGTATAGTGAAAGATTCCTTTGATGATTTATATAAAATAAAAACAAAATATTTCTTATAAAATTCTTGGGTGTTACAATTGCAATATTCTCGGAAACCTTTTTATAAAACATGGTCTTAATGGAACACAAATTTTTGACTGAAGAGAGTGGTAAGGTCAAATTTTATTAAAAACATTTTCTTAATTTTTTAAGTATGAATATGTGAGAAAATATAACTAATACATGAATAAATAAAGACTAAATATGGGAGAAGATAATTCATGAGTGTCTTGAATATGGATCATATGATTTCCTAAATGAAAACATGATCATAAACAATCTCTCTAAATGGTGAGGTTGTTATAATAAACTATTACCACATGGTAACATTGATTCACAATACCGATGTATAAAAATTAAATGACATGGAGCTTTATAAAGTCATGAAAATAATTATATTCATGTTATATCAATTGAAATTATGTTTATAGACCTCAAATAAAAATGTATTTGTATAACATGGCTTATGTCTCAAAGAAATAAAAATTAAGGAAAATCTATTTTACCAATTTTTAACTTTTCAAACTAAATCAAGTTGAATAAATGATAATAAAATGGATATTATAATACCCATAAATTTAAGATTAATATATATAGTATAAAATAATTATTAATACATACACTACACAAAATGAAAATAGTGGTGAACATAGCACGTGTCTCACAAAAATAAATAGTGAGACGAAATTCTATTACCTTGAATCTTGACTGTCATTGTACTCTTTCAAAACACATGTATAATAAAAATAAATTTATTACAAAACGTTAATATAACCATATTTATACATATAATACCATATATGTGTTGATTATTACATTATATTACCTACTTGTTAACCACCTTATGTTAATGTTTCACTTTGTATAATATTCTATTTTTTTCATGGGTCTTAATTTCCTATATCATTGGTCCTTATACTTATATCATGATTATAGAATGAAAAAACTGATATAAATATCATTTATAATTGGCATATTTTTATTATAATAATCCATATAATATATCAGTATCAAACTGAATAGACCATTCATAGAGATGGTAAGTCGTATGTATGCATTAACACGTTTTTTGTTTAATTACCATATTGAAAGAAAGAAAGAAAAATACATCGATATGCATATATAAAAATATATATAACAATTAAATTATTTATATTATATCATATTTTTTTACATTCATCCGTAATACATTCCATGTTACGTATGAATGAATAACATCACTTTGAGGTGGTGTATGTCTGTTGTAAATGAAATGAAATCATCATATTATCACAAAATGGATAGTATATAGATATATATTTTAAAATAATTACAAAATAATAAAGAAATAATAAATATTATATATAACATATACAAACATAGTTTCCATAATAATGGAAACCATGAGAGGCGATCAAATAATATTTTACAATCATCATTCAGTGAGAAGTTAGTCCCCCTACACGTAAATAGTATGTTTGTTACACATAAGAAGGATGTTTGTGTAAGTAATGGTAAAAATAATGACATAAAAACATACTAGAATATTTATTATACTAGAGTTTTTATATTATAATGGAATAATAAAATTTTATGGAGTAAAGAATAGAAATGAAATAATTGAGTTTGAGGGAGTGTGTTACCTCTTGATTAGGTAACTCCTATTCGTTTAACCTAAAAGGATTCCATGGATTTAATTCTTACCAATTGGATTCATAAAGTTAAAAAGGATCGATTTTGGGGAGTAAATTGGGCATATTTTTCCAAACATTGAGGGCTTGATAGGTGTGAGGAAGCGGAAGTGAATGAGGCATTTTATAATGTAGGAGGAGTGGAATCTCTTGTAATATTTTATTAGAAAGGAACCCCACCTTAATTTTTTTAAATTGTATTAATAATGGTTAAAATTCAATAAAATAGATGATAAGATCTATATAAAGCCTGAAATTTTTCTTAGAACAATTATATAGGTAATTTTTGGCCATAATGTTATGGTTTAGGCCCTTATTATCCTTAATTTAACCTTAATAATTATAATTATTTTTTAATTACTTCACTAATATTATTCATTAAAAACATAGTTGAGTTTATTATAAATTATAAATTATTATTTTTCCAAATATAGAATACATTTATCAAAATTCCAATCATATAAGTGGATGAAATTAATTTAAAATTAATCTTGTTGACAGGTTTACAATGGAGGTTTTTAAAGTGAAAAAATATCAACAATTTACTATGTCACTATATATAATTTCAATGTAAAATTATCTCCAATTACCTTAATTTGATAAATTGGTAAAAATATATTCAAATTAATTGATTGAAAAAATATATAATAAATTTAACATTATAAATATATCAGATGAAAAATACTTTTTGAGTTGAAAACAAGTATTTTTACCAATTCGTTAAATAATGAAATCCTTCTGGAATATAACATAAATTTAACCTAACTGAATTTTTTATGTTAATCATTAAAAGATGAAAATTATTTTGACATATTATATTTATATAATCTCCATTAATTGAACTATAAATGGGTTATCTATTAATAGGGGATAAAAATACCTTAATAAAGAATTGACATTTATGTGTTAAATTGGTTTTATTATCACCTTATGATTATAAAATCTATTAGATGATTATAAGAAATATTTACATGGATATATTTCATATATAATATATTAAAATGACTTAATAAATGTAATTAATATAATTTATTTATATTAAAACAAACTTTTGATCATAATAATACTTTTCTCTAAAAATACACCACTTATATACAATTTGGTTCTTGCAATAATTTTAAAATAATTTGTGACTAATTAATTAATTTAATATTTTTTTCAGAACAATATATTTATAGAATATAGATAATAATATTCATAAAAACATGTTTAACTAATATGTTATATATTATTATATGTGTCTAAATAATATATAATTTTTCTATGAAACTCGATCTTCCATGTTACGCAAGACATCGACAGAGGTCATAATTCGACATACTCTTAACAAATTGTTCCATATAGATGAATAAAAAATTTATATTTCATGTATTTCATTATTTTATTATAATTATGTATAACTCAAGCCAATCATTATGAATTAATATATATATATATAATGTTTTGTAAGGGTTATGTGAAATAGAAAGTATCAAAAAGATTAAATTAATTCAAAAATATATAATCCTTGAAATCTTGGAGTTTTACATTGTCTATGGTGATATAATTTTCTATAGGGTTATTACTAAATTCTCTATGACCTAATATCCACAAATAACTTGTTTGTGTTGTTATACCAACTATAAAGAGCCCTAAATTTTACATATATTATAACATGATTCTATGAAAAATTAATCATAAAATACAAACTAAGGATCTTAAATTCATGAGCCATTGGATGATCTGATACATAAAAATGAAAACATGCAAATATAATGAAAATTATTTAAATAACTTATCCATAAGGACTTCCTAAATTAATATAATATCATACATCTATATTGGCTAACTTGGGGAATTCCTAGACTTAAGGGATCATCTAAAGATCTCATAAAGAGAATAAACATAGAAATATGGCATATAGAATTGTTTATAAGGCATAAAAATATGTAATAACAATGTACGGAACATGAATAAAAATATTTAATCATAAAATATATAAAATGGAATCATTTAATAATGGAATCATATTAATGTGGCCAAAACATATAACACAACATAAACATCATTCATTACTAACTACAAATACTATATCATGTGGGGGAAAAGTCCTGTAATCGAATCAGATTTACTTCAAATACCAACATGACATCTCATGAGACTAAACACTGCCCATTGAATTATTGAAAAATTATACAGAAACTAGGATAAATTTTTAATGAATATTTGTTCTACAATATGAATCAAGTATGGGTTACACAATAAAATAATTGGTTATCATAATTGAATCATAAATCATAACCATGAACTATATCATAATGTTTTACAAAAAAGAATATATTTAAATAATAATTGGATATAAATAAGTAAAAATATTAATAAATAATGATTAATTATATACAAATATATTTAAAAATATAAAAAACTATTGTTTATACTTTTGCAATGAGCCACTTTGGTGTTGTTTAATATAAAACAAAAAAGATTCCTTAAAGTAGAAAAATGAATAATTTTTGTATAAACCCATAAATTATATATGATATATTTTGTGATAAATTTATTTATTTTTGAAAAACAATGTATGGAAAAAATAGATTATGGAGTGCACATGTAATTGAGCTTGCAATTTGTAATTTTCCATTAATACGGCCTTCTTATAGTATGTAATTGAGAAAGGAAGCATAAAATATATGTTTTTCCCATCAATGAAAGAATAATTAAGAAATTGACATATTAATGAAATAAAAAACATTGCTGGGGTAAATAAAAAAATTAATAATTAAATTGTTGTTAAGTGATATAAAATGTAACCCGGAAGAAAAATGGAGGATCAAATAGAATCTCTTACCTTCTGTTTAAAAGTGTTATTCAGTTGTACCAAATGACTTGGATAATAAAATTAAATCCATTAATTAATTAATTCAGATCCTCTCCTAAATGAAATTAATTTTTTATAATTTTAGAATTTTATTTTTTCCATTTTATTTAGTTTTAGTGAATAATTTTGTGGTTTTGGGATCATTCTTTCTATGGATTTCATGATTGGTTCCCTTTAGATTTTTTATAAGACTTAATTTGAAATAGAATAAAAATAAATGAAATGGAATGAAATGGTATTAATATACTTCAATAATTTTAAATAGCTCCATATTTCATTTTATTTTCATATGAGGATGGTTCATTAGGTAATATATATATGATGAATGTTAGTATATTTTTCCATTTTTTCAATCTTTACTAACTAAAATTGATTTATTATTTAATGTTATGTATATATATTAGTTCCAAGACATAAAAAGGGGTTATATAAATTTTAAATTATGTTTTAACCATTATGATGGTTTTTTTACCAGCCATTAAGATGATAATAGATAGAAATGATAATCATACATGAGGGCTGTGAATCAACACATCATAGAAAATATTTTCATTTTTAATGAAAAATATGAGGAAAAGAGAATTATGGATGGATATATCATTAACATAATGAAATTATAGTGTAAATATAATAATGGATTTATCAAGATGTTTAGGGTAGTGTAGTTGAGTTGATTATAATTAAATAAGAGAAATTAAATATAAAAGAATGTGGGTTTCACATCTGGACTGTCATCTCCATAAGAACTTCTTTAAGGCCCTCATGTAATGTCCCTGTTCTCGAAGACACCCAGAGGAACCCTGTACACTATTGATCACATGGCCTTAAGCGCATTTCCTTGAACTCCATTGGCTGCTGACTAGCAGCGAGGGCCTTCGGTGTAATAGTGGGTAAACTACGCCCGCATTGGCTGAGTACACAGTGTAAGTAAACAAATACGTACAAGAGAGGAAGTAGTAATAATGACATACATTAGGAAACCCAGGGTATAAACTAGAGAACATATATATAAAATGATGCATGATACATATTTCTAGGAAAGCAAATAAACAAAGCACAATGCTAGAATATAGTGCTAAACCAAATACAAAAGAAAAAAAAATAATCATCTCCACAGCATCACAAGCCTAAGCTTAGTCTCGTGCTCTCCAGCTCCACATCAATTCAAGCACCTGAAGTAGAAGGGTGTTTTCCCCTGTCCAGACATACAATAATATAATCTATTTGGGCTCAAAATCATGGCCCAAAATTGGTGTAAGACTAATCCCAATAGGCAACCACCACGAGATTTGTGTCTAATAGCCATAGATTACATGGAAGGAAAAAGTACATGAAATAGTAAAAAGGAATGTACTCAATAGTAAAAAATCCACAGTTCAAAATAAAGCAATAACAAAACAAGTAGATAAAATCCAATAGGTAACCCTCTTGGCAGTACACTCAGTCTAACACATCATGTCCAACCAAACAAGTACAAGAATCCCTATGGGCAATACACTCAGTCTAGCCCCTCTGGTTCAGCTTATGCATAGACTCTATGAGGAAACACTCACAGTAAATTCCCCATATAGTCTCATATCGTAACTAAAGGCTCTATATGGAATCACTTACATCACATTTTCTCTATGTCCCATGTCGAGTAACTACAGACACTATGAGTAAACACTCAAGGTCAATTCACTATGTGGCCTCGTATCATAACTTTATTGACACTCTAGAGAAGCCGTCAATGTCCATTCCTTCTATGGTCTATACACCAGGTTCTCACAGCCCCGTGTAAGTCTGGAAATAGTATCAGTGTGTAATAGCCAAAGTAAACATCAAGAACTACTTGGCTAGCATTCTACAACACAACAGCATAACATAACAACAATCACACCATCCTACAATAATAGGCATGGGAAATATGAACAACATCATAACAGGTAATCATGACCCAAATGTCTAAATAGTAAAAACATGATTGGTAAATAAATACAAATCACATCAATCAACCCTATTTACAATTAATTGTCCTCTACACTATCATAGCATGCGAATAATAGGGCTAAAACAGTAAACGTGTAATACCTCGTTTAGGGGTAATGGGAAATTTTACACATAAAACTCAAGGTATATCTAAGGAAAGGCACAAACCACATACCTCTGTGTTGTGAGATCTAGATACTTGAACCACGAGGCTTGAATCGCCTTACAATGTCATAGATCTATGAAAAAGTATAAAAAATCCAACCCAAGATAACTCATGAAAGAGGAGAAATCATGAAATGAGACTCAAGAGGAAGAGAGAACTCACTAATGTAATTATAAAGCAACAAACGGTGTTTGATTTAGATAAAGGACAGAGGCTTGGGGTCTTGTCAAAGATCTGTGGTTGTACAGACTCTCTCGGATGAACGAGACCTAGAAGATGAGTTTTATGTCCGTCAGATGTGACCCAGGTGCGTTTAATGATAAAAAAAGTACATAGACTGTAATTTTGAAGTATAGCATGTAGTATCCTTTTCTGTACTCTACTTTATGATCCCTCTAGGTCATCCTACATGGCCGTGTGTAAGGCCTCTACACGACCAGCACACGGCTACCCACTATAACTGAGTACATTGCGTGTACTCATAATGTACAGGGTGTGTACTAATAAATTACACGGTGTGTACTTCAAAAATTTCCAAAAACTTCTTTTTCTATCAAAAACTACAAGAAAATAAAAACATACTTGAAACGAAGATCTGGGTTCTTAAAAAATTCCCCCCTTAAAGAAAATTTCCCCTGAATTTCCCTAGTAAGGTGGCGTAGAAGAAGAAACCCCGAATGGCTCTGGACACTATGATCGCACATCAACCTCCCTCTCCCAGGTCTCATTCTGTACTTTCCTGTGCTGCTAAATCTCCCATACTAGAGAAATAGACTGGCCATGAAGATCCTTTATAATGTGATCTATGATCCTGATAGGATGCTCCTCAAAGGATGCATCCACTTCCAACTCAACCTCCGCAGGTTGGAAGATGTGAGATGGGACTGAGAAGTAATGACAAAGCTAAGAAATGTAGAAAACGTCGTGCATATCCTAGTACCTCTGATGTAACTGGTACAGATAGGAAACTATCATGACTCTCTCTAACACCGAAAATGGACCAACGTACCTTGGTGAAAGCATACCCTGTTCATAATCCTCTTGTGTCCCAACCTCAGTGTGACACGCTAGAAAACCTGATCCCCGACCTTGAACTCTAGAGGTCATGTCTTCTAATCAACATATGACTTCTGATGAGACTGTGCAGTAGCCATCTTCTTTTTAATGAACTCCATCTACTCTGGGGTCTCCTAGACAAGACGGGGTCCCACCAAAGCTGCATCTCTTGCCTTTACCCAACATAAGGGTGATAGCATGGCCTACCATACAAAGCCTCATAAGGTTCCATTTCAATAGTTTCTTGAAAAAAATTGTTGTAGGAAAACTCTCCCAAAGGTATATGATTCTCCCATGACCCTCCAAAATTCAGAATGTATGCTCGAAGCATATCCTCAAGCACAATAATTGTACACTCGGACTAGCCATCAGTCTAGGGATGGTAAGCTGTACTCAAAATTACCTGTGTACCCAACACCTTCTGAAGACCCATCCAGAACTGAGAGGTAAAACACACATCTATTCCTGAAACAATGGAGTGTTAAACTCCATGCAGACGTAAAATCTATTGGATGTGAAATCGTCCTATATTATCAACACTAAAGGTATCCTTTATCATCAAGAAGTGATAGAACCTCGTGAGTCTATCACTAACAGCCCAAACTGCATCATTTCTTCATGGTGTCCATGGAAACCCAGTCACGAAGTCCGTCATGGTGTTATTCCACTTCCACTCGGGAATGGGTAACTGTTGTTAGATCCCTACTGGTCGCTAATGCTCCGTCTTCACCTGCTGACAAGTGGAACACCTAAGTATGAAACCACCAATTCCCCTCTTCATTCATGACTACCCAGAGGCACCCTTGGAAACACAATATCTCATCCTCACCTTTTTTCCATCCCGAAATAGGGTCCTTTCTTGGCATTGTCTCCCTTAGGACTAGGCCTTCAGAATTTGATAGCTTCCTCATTCGAACTCGATAAAGAAGAGTGGAGGTAACATCTATATATGAAAGAAAAGTATAACCCAATCTATCATGAACCTCCAAATGTATCTCAAAAAATAGGTCCATAAGTTTCCCCTCCCTGGTGGCCTCTTAAACTGCCTGTATTTGAGTTCTCCTACTCAATGCATCAGCCATGGCATTGTACTTCCCCACTATAAAGAAAAGCTAAAATTCAAAGAACTGTAGGTACTCATCCCACCATCGCTATCTCAAATTCATTTCACACTATGTGAATATGTACTTTAGACTCTTGTGGTCGGTAAAGACCAAAAAATTCTCTCCTAGAAGATAATGCCTCCAACAGCATAAGGCATGAACAAGAGCTGCCAACTACATATCATGTGTTGGGTAGTTCATCCGATGTGGCCTCAACTACCAAGACCTGTATGCAATGAATCCATCTCCCTGCAAATGTAAAGCTCCCATATCAATACCTAATGAATTATAGAAAATAGTATATCCCTTTCCCGGCTCTAGAAAGACTATTATCAGTGATGAATTTAACCTCCCTTTCAACGCCAGAAAGGCTGACTCACAAGATTCTAACCTTGAGAAATTTTCACCCTTCATAGTCAGACCTCTTGTCAGTGATACTAATCGTGAAAATTCTTGTATGAAATGTCTATAGTATCCAGCCAGACCTTTAAATATTTTCACCTCAAAGACTTTCTTTGGATTCTCCCAAGAAACTACAGCTCTAACATTCTCTGGGTCTACTGAAACTCTTGACTCTGAGATAACATAACCTAGGAAGTGAATCTGATCCATCCAAAAATTCTATTTTGAGAGCTTAGCAGACAACGGATGCTCCCTCATTGTACTCATAATGATCTCAAGATGGGTATCATGGTCGTGTAGAGTCTAAGAGTACACCAACATATTTTCAATGAAGACCACGACGATGGAATCCAAGTATAGATGGAACACACGGTTCATCGGTGCCATGAAAGTTGTAGGCGTTTTCGTGTGACTGAACGGCATAAACATGTACCCATAAAGACCATACCTGCTCCGGAATTCTGTAAGAGAAATATCAGATGGTCTAATGCGAATCTGATGATAACCAGATCTGGAGTCAAACTTTAAGAACACCTGGGATCTTTGAAGTTGGTAAAAGAGATCATAAATCCTCAGGAAGGGATATCAGTTCTTGACCATGAACTGGTTCAGCTTCTGATTATCCACACAATGTCGAAGGGTACAATCTTCCTTCATTTCAAACAGGACAAGAGAACCCCATTGAGAAGTACTGGGTCAGTTGAAACCATTTTCCTGCAACTCCTCCAACTACTTCTTGAGCTCCTACAACTCCGGTGTAGCACTCCTAAAAGGAGGAATGGTCGTCAGTGATGCTCTTGGCACAAGATCAATATAAAATTCTACCTCACACTCTGATGGAAAACCAAAAATTTATTCTCGAAATACATTACTAAAACGATACACCACTGGAGGAATGTATAACTGTGAAGTCCCCTAGTCATCCAGATATAGGCTAGAAATTTGGACTGTAACTTCTAATATCCCATGATGCTCTGGACCCGCTCTGCTGGCTTGTACATCCCACTCTCCCTAATGAAGAAATGATACGCCCTCTGGTGATGTGAAACTCACCCTGTGGCAATAATAGTCGACGAATACCTAGAAGGGAACTAGCCAATTCATCGTGAGAATGAAATCATAGCCTATCATCTCTTGTACATAGATGTCCCATAAAATGTGACACCCACAATCCTCTAGAGGGAACTCCTTGCACTAATGTACACTATCTGTTCTAGTCCTCAATAGAGTGTATACTGTCATGATGTCAGTAGAAGAAAAGATGCAGAGCCCAAGTCTCTCCACAACCTCAACAGATATAATGCTATGGGAAGCCCCTGTATCAAAAAGAGCATAAGCTAAAACTGAGGCAACTAATATTGTACCTCGGACTGTAAAAGGTATGGGATCCTAATCATGATGGGCTTGCACCACTACAAAATTACATCAAGCACTGCGGCCCTATGACCCTGCATGACCACTCTAAGCTGATCCACTATGTGGTCACTGAAAGACCAGCGACTGACCACCGCGGCCGCAGCCTCCACCTTAGCCTGAATGGCCAGAAGGGCTCATGTTCCCTAACTGGTGATAAAATTGTGGTTTTTCTCCTGAATGAGAAGTCATAGAAGAACCTCTATAACCAGATGCTAGTGAGAAGATCTGATAGAATTGCTGAAGGTGACCCAACATTCCACATGATCGGCATTTCACTAGGTCTCTCGGGCAGTTGGCCTGGTATGCCCGCTCTTCCCACATTTGTAGCACACCACCTGGCTACCAAAAGAAGTGTCTCGCCTCCTTGAATCACCGTGTAAAGACTCCCTTCGATGATTCCTACTATCAGTAGGATAGATTCTAACACTAGAAGTCAATCTTCCCTGGCTCACAACACTGAAATCCCTCAGATTCTGCTCCGTGATCAGCTCCAGGTTGATGATAGAAGTTACAGAAGTTAACTAGAAGATGTTCACTTATGATCAGATGTTGTGCCTCAAACCATCCTCTAACATCCATGCCATGAATAAATGATCACCTCCTGAAATAGGCATTAAGCACTACAGATCAGTAAAGCGGGAGGAATACTCCATAGAAGAAAAAGTACCCTACTCCAGACTCATAAACTATCGGGCTCGATTGGACCTCAAGGTCTCTGGATAGAAGTAGTCATAGAAGACGTGCTGAAACTCATCCCACAGCATAACCTACTGGTGTCCCACCTGTGAGATCACATCCCACCACCTCATGGCAGAGTCTCATAATATATAAGTAGTGAGATTGACCCTCATCTCTAGAGGCATCTCAAGATGTTCAATGATCGTCAGCATGGCTTATATCCATGACTCTACAGCCCGGGTTCCTCCATACCGTGAGAAAGTTGAAGGATGCTTCTGCTGGAAGACCCGCATCAAATCTGCCATCGATGGGGAAAAAGGTGGTGCTCCCTGAATGGTTTGTATCATCATCATAAAGCCCTCTCTAAAATATGCATCCGTAGATATTTTTTGTATAATTTCGATGCTAAGGCTGGCACAATTGCAAGATCTACAGGTTGTCCCTGATCAACCTTGTCTGGTGTCTGATCTCCATCTGGAAATTGGGGTACAACTGGAGGATGTCTTGGTGGCATGACACTGCAAATTCAAGCACACACATTGATAAATGTTATAAAGGACTGAAAACAAAGAGTTTAAGAGGGGAACAAGAGAAAGAAAGCATTCATGTTTTACAAAACATGACTACACGGCATGTACATTTCCTACACGGCATGTTCACTTAAGTCATTCACATGGGTGTGTACTTCTTCTTAAACTGGTCATGTAACACCCCAGACACACGGTGTGTTGTCTTAACACACGTCGTGTACTTGAATCCACTTCCCCTTCTCGAGTCCTTCTAGACGGTTAAGCAACACGACCCTTCTATGGTAAGACTACATGTCGTGTTCAAGATAAACACGACATGTACTAGACAAGATTCATCTGGCCCATGTTGTTGGTTTCACGGTCGACTACATGGCTGACACTACATGGCGTGTTCCAGGCAGAAACGACGTGTATGAGAAGGGATAAAACCGACCCATGTTGTTTGTGACACGGTCGGGTACCTAGGTCAGACTACATGGTTTGTTTAAGGCGGACACAACTTGTATAGCTTAAGGTCTTATCTATCCTTGTTTCTTGGTTGCATGGGCAGAATCAAGGTTGACACGACACGACGTGTTTGTCTGGTACATGGTGTGTTCCCACCAGAACATCCCCTTCTCGTGTCTCTGCCCACACTTCCTACAACGTGGTCAAATACTACGTGGCATGTACATAAATTACAAGGCGTATACTTGAGAAAAATAGTTTCATCCCGAATAGAAGAACAAATGGTGTGTATTCAAAACTATAGGGTGTGTATTCTAGGTTTTTTCAAACAGTAATCCTTAGAAACTACCCCGAAACCCAGAAAATATTTAAACAAACACTGAAAGTGCAAAATTGTGATCTGTGAGGGCTCATACTCCACACAAATCAAATATTTTCATCATTAACATGTTATAACAATGTAACAAGTCAATGATCCACCAAATTACGGTCCATGAGGGCCCATAACACCTCAACAAACAATTTTTTGCATCAATTCTAGAAAAACTTTACACAAAATGATACCCTATCAGACCACATGTATACTTATCAAGGAATCCATCACAATAGAATGTATATTCTACACAACATCGATCACAACAACATACAATTTCTAATTCACCCTAAATGGAATGGTAAAAATGCATGACATTTGATTTCTAACAAGTGCCTATATAATGCATGAGATGGAATACCCTCATCGCATTGGGTTGCAACAGAAATAGAACCTCAAATACATAAAAAAATAACAGCCCAAATCATGTGGATCACTCAAGGTGAAATAAAATCAACTGCAATATTTCAAAACATGAAAATTACAATAAACGAGGTAGGTTGGATTTTCCCTATACATAAGTTAGATAATCTCGGTCACAACATATTACCAAGTACCTATTCATTCCTATCCTAGGCTAAAGACTCCAAATAATAAGTCCGGAGAACAGAATTCCTCTAATAACACTTTGTAACGTCCCGGTTTTGGATGCCACCCAGAGGCGCCCTATACCTGGTTGGTCACACGGACTTAGGTTCATTTCTCCAAACTCCAGAGGCTGCTGACTAGCAGTGATGGCCTTGGGTGTAATAGTGGGGAAATTATTCTCTCATTGGTAGAGTACACATGAGATGTAAACAAATACATACAAGAGAAAAAGCAATAATAATGACATATAGTATAAAAATGAGGGTATAAACTGAATAAAATATATATTAAATGATTCATTATACATATGTCTTTGAGAAAAGTGAAAAAAGGACAATTCTTGAATACAGTGCTAAACCAAATACAAAAGAAATATAGTAATCAGCTCCACAGCATCGCAAGCCTATGCTTGGTCTCGTGCTCTTCATCTCCACATCAAGTCAAGTACCTGAAATAGAAGGGTGATTTCCCCCATCTAGACCTATAACAATTTAATCTTTTTGGGACCAAATTCATTTTCCAAATAGGGTTTGTATAACGCCCCGACCCCAGCTACCCAGAGTCAGTGCATTACTTCGTAACATTGGCACGATCACAAAAGATCAAGTCTCGAATGACCGATTAGTTTAGTAGCCTTGGAAACACTAGATACATTCATAAATGTTACATTACATCATAAAGTGAAAAACTAATAACAAAGACTTCATAGTCCACAATCATATCCTCTTCTGACTATCCCTGCAGGTCATTCATAAAATACTTCTTCACATCCTGGAAAATATTAAAACATTGAAAGGGGTGAACTCAGATGCTCAGTAAGGATAACAACATAGCGGAAGCTTGATAAATAAACATTAACATTTAAGGAAATGTATAACTAAAACAAAAGCCTTTCAAACTTGATCTTTAGCATAATATGGAAAAATTAAAATGAAATAATTCCATTTACTTACTCACATGGATATTCTACTAGTCGAATAATCACATGAAATATCATTAACCACTTTCATAATGATGGAATGAATAATGCAAGACATTCTGAAACATTTTTCCAAGGCCTCGGCCAAGACGTCTAAAATGATTAAGGCCTCGGCCAAAACCATAAATCAAATTGGGAAATCGCCTCGGCCAATTCCACTTCTAGTTGTCTCATGATACCTACCGATGCATCGAGGAGCTATAGCGGGCTCCACCCGTCACTTGTTAAGTCCAATGCATTCCTCATATTAATAGGTTTAAACATATCATAAACCATAACCTAATCATATAACATAAAACATGCATAAAGGAAACATAACATTTCTACATTTCAATCACAAGATATCAATACAGCACATTGATATAATAAAAACGATTTTAAAACCATTTTCAATACCAAAATAAAAGAAAGTTAAAACTTTGTATTTATTTTTCATTAAAAAAATGATGGCTTGTAGAGGAAGCCGAAACTCAAAAAATGGTCACGGCGGCGGAAAAGTCGTTGTCGCCACATAATTACGGATAGAAAGACATTCCCTTTTTTCGTTCAGTAAAATGCTTCGTATAAAAAAGATTCCTTTTTAATAAACGTAAAAGTCAAAGGGGTTTATACACCGTATAAAAGAAAATTGTGTATAAAACCAAATATGCCTCATTGAAAGGAGATTGAAACGAAGTCCTTAAAAGATCATTTTTAAAATATAATAGATCTATTTTGTGTATTCACTAGAGGTACACATAAAGAAAGTAAAAATAAAAAATTGGACAAAATAATATCATGACATAATTTGATAGTAGGAGATTAACCCAAAGAATGGAAATTGGGTTAAGAAGTTCCCTTACCTTGCGTCTTGTCCTGACTCGAACATTCCTTAACCTCCTGAATAATAAACTAGAGTTAATTTATATTTACTTAAGAACCTTTTTCATGTTCATTATTCCTTTTATGTCCCTTATTACCATGTTATGAACATTATGTAATTATTTAAGTTAATAACGGTCATTTTGTCGATCTTAGGTACTTGAGTCAAAAATTAAATTCTTATAATTACAAGTTGTTCATGTTGTGATATATCTATTATATACTGAATTATATTAATGATATAGATATCATATATCTCATACATATCTAGTATATACATGCATTTATAATATTTCATATCGTTTAGAGGTACGAAATGAACTGCACCATTCATGGAGACGGTAAGCCGTACGTACGCATGAACGCTACTTTCATTTCTATTTTGTATTTAATGAAATCATAATGATATAAATGTATATTATAATTCCAGTATAACATCATATATAATATCATTTACTCCATCCTTTATACATCCCATATATGGTATTAACGATTCAAATCACTTTGAGGGGGCGGTAGTCCGCACTTCCTAAAATGAAAATATCACGTTTACCCATAATGGAAATAATGAAGCTATGCAATAAATGAAAAATAATGAACATTAAGTAAAACATAAACATATTATATATCATTTATAAATAGAGTGACATCTTAATGGCCACCTTTTAAGGTGTTTTATGAGTGTTGAACAATCATCGTTTCGTGAGGCATAAATTCGCCATCCACAGAAACTGTATGTTCTTTAACCATTAGATGTAGGTGTGTGTAAGTGTAGATCAAATACTTCTTATAACAACATCATACTATATTGGGGATATTGGTTTTGTTACAAAAGAAATGAATAAAAAGTTTTTAGGGGGTTGGAGAAGAAAAATAAAACAAAACAACATTAGAGAAGACATTACCTCAAAATCGGGTAACTCTTTTTGATTTGAGCCAAAGGCTTCCTTGGGAAGAGTTATGCCCAATGTGAGGCTTCTAGAAGTAAGAGGGGGAAGTTGGGAGAGTATTTGGGCAGAGTTTGGCCGAGCCAAATGGCTTGAAAGTGTGAATGGGGTGGTAGAGGCGGGGGCCTTTTATAAGAGGAGAGGAGGGGCACTCTTGGAAAGTAAAGAAATTTTACATTATTATACAATGCTTTTCGGATTCTAAATGTCCCACAGTTATATAATTCGAGGATAAGGTGATAAGGGTTTGAAATCTACCCATCCAATAGTCTTTGGAAAAGTGTAAGCCTTGTATTTTACATTATCTTTTCATTTTATTAAAATCGTTAAATAATGAGGTCATCGCTGCATCATAATGATGTCATAAATAATTTAATTTTTTTAATGTCTAAAAAATATAAAAAAATACTATGACGTAGGAAATTTTTTTATATTTCCAATTAATATTTATAGTAAAAAAATATGACTTGTATAACCCCATGAAAAAATTGTTTTAGTAAAACATTTCATGTTTGTGTCATTTTTTACTTTAACATTAAATAAAAGGTATTTATGTCATTTTCCAACTAAATTAGCTCCATGGGGTCCCCAAGTTGACCCATGGATTTCCTTGGTCGGCCTTGGAACATAAAATGAGGTTAGGACATGTGTCAAGCTCATATCATATTATAAAAACATTATTTTTACCTTAAACTACACTAATTACCTCTAATCGCGATTAAGAACTTAAAAGTTACTATTCACCAAAATTTATTTTAATCTCATTGAACCACATTTTACTTCTTAATGACAACCATGTATGTCGGATTTTTGAAAACCAAAACACATAAGTGGTAATATTTCATTTAAACGAAAATCAATTATTTAACTACCACTTAGTGGTTTCACTATTCATCAAAAATTGAAGTTTTTCAGAACAATGCCAAAATTTCACCCTAACCTATAATTGATATTCCGAATTCAAAAATGATGTCTATTTTACAAAATTCTAAACATATATGTTTCATTAATTAATTTTATAATTAATTCCCACATTCACAACAAATAGCATGTTTTTATGAAACAATTTATATCAAAAGATTGACAATTGTTTATGTCCAATTTCAAAGTGAAATTAAGTCTAATGAACACCATTGGATAAAATGGTAAAAATATATTCTAATTATACTTTAAAACCACTCAATAATATAACTTATCACTATAAATTATTTTGATTAAAAAAGTTGTTTTAAGTATTTTTCACTATTCATAAAAATTTGAAAGTTCTCAGAAAATTACAAAAAAATTCAACATAGGCTAATTTCAATATTTGGAATACAAAAATGAATTCCATTTTGAAATATAAAATTTCTATAATTTTAAAAGTGGGTATTACTATTCATAACGGCTACTTTGATTAGTCGCGGTGTGTTAGAACTCGAAGTTGCGTACAATGCAAGCTATTGCATTATTAAAAGAGAGGCGTATCGTGAAGGCTCGGGGTGTTACATTATCCTCTCCTTTAATAAATTGCGTCCTCTCAATTTGAAATTTTTCTTTGAAAATAAAAGGTTGAAAATAGAAAATTCATTTTTGGAAAACCCACATCAGAAATAAGATTAATAAAAATATAACATTAAAAGAAAGAAAGAGAAATACAAAGGTCATCCGAGATATCCCATACTAGGATTCTATGAAAATATGGATATGGAGGAGAAACAAACTAGCAAGGTATGATAGAGAGTTGTAGAATACATGATTTGGAGAAAGTTACCAATAAGAAAATCACAAACTTGTGATTGGTTAAACGATCATTGAATCCCCAGTTGGAAAAGTTAATCGACAATGTTTTTGTTTTAAGTAACCTTTCATAGAGGTGAGGAAATTATTTAAGAGATTTACTAAGAATGTAAGGAAATATACTTACTTATCATGTAGGCTTTCATTCTTTAATAAATTTTTACCACGAACACATCTTTCACTCCAAATGGTAACAGAACTCAAAAATATTCTATTTATCCTAATTGTATAAGGTTAAAAATATTTCTACATACAATTTAGATTAGAAAAACTATTTTGTAATAACCAGGGACTTCCTGTAGGCTAGTGGTAGGTAATGAAGGCATGTCGCACTATGGTTGTGGGTTCGATTCCTACAGCTTTGTCCGACGCGACGGGTTATGACCCACCCTAGAGGTTGTCCTTTTCCTAAAACTATAGTATTATAATATTCCAAAAATAATCTTCATAAATTTTTTAGCCTTAAACAATACTATCCAAAGATCAACTTAATCAACTCCAACCTTTATTGTTATCCAAAATACCTATGTCCAGACTTTCTATAAAAGGTCTCTTAATTCCAAAATCAATTTATCAGATTCCCCAAACAAAGTAATGTTTCTCTTATTGTCACATACTAAAAATATAATTACCTTCATCATATTAAATCCTTACTTAAATCAACAAGCACTGTAGTACAATCCTTATATATATCACATTATTCTAATAACCAGAATATAATCCATGAGTCCAAAAGCACCAATACATTAGTTATTCTACTTCAATTGTAGTAACAGCATAAGATTGTCCTTGATCCCTTGGCCTTTTCTGAGTTAATTTTCCCTGACCCTTAGGAAATTCATTTTCATAATGCCCCATTTCCCTACAATTGTAGCATTCATCATTGATAGCCTCTATCTTTCCCTTGCAATCAAGTGCCTGGTGACCTTTTTCCCCACATTTATAACAAACTCTCATTCCTTTTAGGCAAGTACCAGGGTGATTCTTCCCACAATTATCACATAATGGAAAATCCTTCTTTCCCTTTTTCCATTTATCTGTCTCTTGTTCCACTGTTCTCTTCTTCTCTTGCTTTACTTTTTTGTCATAAGACATAGAGAATTCCTTTTCCGTCTTGATATAACACGAGACAATATCTTCGTATGATGAGAAGGTTTGTGAGACTAATGCTCGACGGAGAAATGTTTTTAACCCATCAAAGAAACGATCAATCTTACTTCTTGGGTTACGTATATAATCTGCAGCATGAATCGCTAACCTTGTAAAGTTGGACTCATACTTTGCGACATTCTCATCCTCCTTTTGTCTCAGACTCAAAAATTGTCTTTCCATATCTGCTCGATGGTCATGAGGATAGTTTTTTTCTAAGAAAATCTCTTTGAACTCCCTCCATTCCATATTCAATACGTCATCATCTTCCTTTGTATTTTGAATCAATGACCACCATTGATCGGCATCTCCAGTGAGGCGGTAAACTGCCATGATAACCTTCTCCCTTTCGCTACTCCCCAAGGCGTGGAATATTTTCACTAAGGAGTTTATCCATTACTCAGCTACTAACGGATTTCTACCCCCATTAAATGTTGGTGGTTGTTGCCTCATGACGCGGTCTAAAATTGATCCTCAACGTTATGGATCAGGGTGCTCCATACGAGTAAGGTTATTATTCATAACCTGAGGGAGTTTTCCCAGTATGGTAATAAGTTGATCAGCTCCAGTTGTATCTCCAGATACACAATAATTATCTTGAGCAGGAGGGAAATCCCTAAACGGAGTGCGTGCATTGATACGATTTCCATTCCTTCCACTAGGATCCATTTCTAAACAATTGCATAAACTAGATTAGTTTATGAAATAAAATACATAATTCCATATTTGTAAAACACTTTACATAAATTGAACTATTTATGGATATAATCCATAATCATTAAAAGAAATGTTTTCATTGAGGAAGTATATACTCATAACCCTTCATAGTGGTTTGTAAAGAAAATGAGAATTATCCTAAGAATATCCCCTGGGAGTGTCGTAACCAAGAGTGCATCAAGGCCCATTGTCGTGCACCAGTTCCCGTTCGAGTCTATCTCAAAGCGGTGTTTTAGGGTTTTACCCCTAGGTACATCTGTGCTAGAGCCACATCTACCTGCTCGTATCCAGATAGGGATGTATTGCTCGGAAAACTCATAACATTATATAATACCAAAATTCTAGGAAGTTCTTCTATAGTAATCCTCAAAGACTATCTTTGGGCTATGTTCTATAATCAGAGTTTATCTAAATCTAGCTTCCAAGGTTAGTACTAAACTGCCTCTGATACCAACTGTAACTCCCCGACCCCAGCTACCCAGATTCGGTGCATTACTTCGTAACATTGGCATGATCAGAAAAGATAAATTCTCGAAAGACTGATTAGTTTAGTAGCCTTGGAAACACTAGATACATTCATAAATGTTACATTACATCATAAAGTGAAAAACTAATAACAAAGTCTTCATAGTCCACACTCATATCCTCTTCTGACTATCCCTGCAGGTCATTCATAAAATACTTCTTCACATCCTGGAAAATATTAAAACATTGAAAGGGGTGTGTAGAGATCCGAAGCTTGACGTACATTGACATTACATTACATTTGCAGAATACTTAGTACATAACAAAAACACACACACAAGGATCGTAATAGTTTAGTGTCTTTGGAAACTCGGAATATAATCTTCTAATCCTGGTGAAAGATCTTCCATATCTCCCATAAAGATCTTATTTTTTTATACCTAAAACCTTTCTTTATATCCTGGGGAAAAGAAAACATAAAAGGGTGAGCTCAAATGCTCAGTAAGGGTAAACAAAATAAATATCGATCACATCATATTCATAATAACATAACATTTTGGAACTCTTAACCTGCAAAAGAGAGCATAATCTCATAACATGGGATAAATCATGGCAGTGAAATGTAATCACAATAATCATAACTTAAAACATGAAACTTTGTGGCATACATACATAATCATAGAGAATCATTTCTTGTTAGTCAAGACTCATTGCCAAGACTATCTTAGTGGACAAAGTCCCTTTCTGAATCGAGTCACCCTCCGTCCAGTCCTGTTTCACTGAACCGGTATAACCTACCGTTCCAGCCATGCCTATCTCATGAGATATAAAATCTTTACCCAATGCATTGGAGGGAGATATAGGTCCCACCCATCTCATAATGATACCATTCTTATGTGTGCCACAAAATCATAAATCATACATCATTGCATAACCCATGTAATAAAAATGGAAATCTTAAACATCGTGACATCATAAAACAATTCATATAAGATAAAGGAATTCATAAAAATAATTCCATCACAAAATTGTCAAATAAATGTAATAATAGGGTTAGAAACAGATCCCTTTATTACCTTAGATGGAATATAATTTTGATAAAACACTTGAACTCCATTCTTGAGGAAAATATCCTTTCTTCTTCAAAAACACTTTTCTTTTCGTAACATGTCATACAATTATAAACTAAAGGAAGTTGAAAGCATAAACTTGAAAACATGTAAAGGAAGCTTCTTGGAAATAATGTTTTAAAAATCCATTCATGTCGTATAAGTTAAAAAAACATTCTTCTCGTACTTTTGTCGAAAAAGTCAAAAAGTACATCGTTCGAAAAACGAAAAAAGATTCCTTTTATATCTTTTATTAAAACTCCCCGAAGCGTAAAATTGGATATAAACTATTGTAGGTGGATGGAAATAATATTACATATTGAGGAAACATGGATGTGGATGATAAAATACACCCCAGTAAATACCAAAGTATAAACAATCTCGGATAAAAATGAGATTGTGATATTTCCCTTACCTTAGGTCCGATTTGCTTCGTATGTGTCCGAACCTCATGTATAATGATTTAAATAATGTCATTTACTTATTACAGAATAATATTCACTGTTATGATATCATATATGGTTCACTTATGACTTTATATTACCCGTTCTTTTGTAAATTCCATGTTAAAGAAGCGTTTTGGGTAAAATCGTTTCATTTATCGTAGGTGTTTTGACTTGTTGTTTTTGACATTATTATTACTTATATCATGATTTACTTACTTACAGAATATAAAATATGATTTATATATCATATATATTCAGTATATATATATATATATATAATAGATAGATAAATGAAATGAAAAACACCGTTCATGGAGACGGTAGTCCGTACGTACGCATGAACGCTGTTTTCATTTCCTTATTGTCTTGAATGGAAGTAAGTAGATGACATAAATATATATATATATACATAAATACAGTAGTTTTATAATGTCATATATTTCATTATTATTTCTTATATATACTTTATAATCATTCTTAAATGGTTAACATGGAGAATGAATCTCATCGCGTCGTGGAGACGGTATTCCGTACATACGCACGAGCGATGATATCATTTCCATAATTATTGAATTGAATTGTAGTGGATTATACAATATATCATAATCAATATGATGTTATAATAACTATTTATAGTTATTCTTTACACCATTATACCCATCCATGTAAGGTGGTGGTGGAAAATAGATTACACCACGGCGTGGAGACGGTATTCCGTACGTAGGCACGCGTGGTGATTTCTTTTTCCGTAGGATGGATAAATGGTGAAATAGGGTTGTTTCATACTTATAATAACATATCAGTATGTAATTAATACTGATGTTATTACTTTATCATGAAACAACTAAAGAAGAAGAAGTTGAAGAAGAAAGAAATTGAAAAGATCGGTAATGGATATTACCTCTTCTTTGGAACGCCTCTTTGAATACTCCACTTAAGGAACTAAGATTGGTCTTTAAAGAAGACCAGGACCTCTAGGATTATTCTAGGGATGTGGAGAAGAGAGTTTGGTAGGGGTTGGCCGAGCTTGAGTGCTCAAATTGGTGTGAGGAGGAGGGGGAGGATGTGTCCTTTTATAAGGGAGGAGAGGGGCACCATAAGAATATCTCAAAATATTATTTTATATTAAAGTAAAAATCAGTTTATAATGGTTCCAAAGGGTCTTATTTCGAAGCTAAAGTGGGGATGGGTCGAAATCATATCAACCAATAGGATTTAGACATGTTTATGTTATTATTTTAACCTTATCAATTAGATTTAACTCTAAGTTAAATAATTTAACTTTTACCGTGTCTTTTTGTTTTCTTACACTATATGGTTAATAAACATAATATAACATGCCAAACGAACCCCAAATTGTTTATTATTAATATATATATCCTTATCTAAGTCATTTGGCCGAACCATAGATTTTTAGGAATAAAATAACAATTAATAATATAATATTTGATTTAAAAACTATTTTGTGTCAATTTTGACACTATTTGATATATCATTTTTGTGAAAGTCATAAAAGAATTATATGTTCAAACCAAGTGGATTAAATCAACAATAATATATCATAGTAACCTATAAAATTAGTGTAATTCATAAAAAGTCTAAAATTACGTTTATTTGGATATTTATAATATCAATTATGTCAATATATCATTGATAAGATAATTACTGCATCATCTTTGTGTCATAAATAAATTAAAATATTTGATGTCTAAAAATTAAAAATAAAATACCATTATGTAGGAAATCTTTTTATATTTCTATTTAATATTTACAATCGAATTTATCTTATGTATAACCCTATATTAAAAATGTTTTAGTAAATAAACATTGATTTTAACTCTTTTAACTCTTCTTTGAATTAAATAATAATAAATGTCCTAATCTAATCCAAGTGGGCCTAAATGATAATATTTTACAATTAAGGTTGTTTTTGGTCGAGATACACTTGTCCAATAGAATTAGGACATGTGTTAGGGTAATATTAATATCATTTTACCCTTAATTACCCTATTTACTTTTAACCGTGGTAAATAAAAGTAAAATGTTACTATTCACCAAAAATTATTTTCATCTCATTGAACCACATTTTACATACTGACATCAACTGTGTCTCTCGGATTTTTGAAATTCCAATCACAAAAGCAGTAAAATTAAGATTTATGACAAAAAATTAGTTTTTTAACTACAACTTAGTAGTTTCAATATTCATAAAAAATTGATGTTTGTTAGAACAATGCCAAAATTTCATCCTAAGCTATATTTCATATTCCGAATTCAAAAATGAAGTCTATTTTACCAAATTCATAACATAGACATTGCATTGATTAATTTTATAATTAAATCTCTCTGTTAAAACAAATTGCCTGTTTTTTAAGAAACAATATCTATCAAAAGATTGACACTTGATTATGTCTGGTTTAAATGTGAAATTACATCTAATGACGAACATTGTATTGAATTGTAAAAATATATTCTAAATATACTTTAAAACCACTCAAATTAATAATTAATCACTATTAATTATTTCGATTAAAAAAGTTGTTTTTAATTATAATTTAGTAATTTTCACTATTCATCAGAATATGAAAGTTATCCGAAATGTACCAAAATTTCACCTTAGGCTAAATTCGATACTCCGAACCCAAAAATGAAGTCCATTTTAAGAGCTAAAATTTCTAAAATTTTAAAAAGTGGTTATTACTATTCATAACGGCTAGTTTTAATAATATTTTAATAGCATATCGTTGTTTCGTGAAACTCAGTATTGCGTACTACACACGCTATCAAGGAGGGTTGTGATTGCGTGTAATGCAAGGAAAGTCAAGGATGCATGTTGTGCAAGCTCCTTTTGGTGTAGCGTACAACACACGACATTAATAAAATTAAAAAGAATAGTTTTCATAAAATCTCGGGCTGTTACATTCTACCCCCCTTAAAATGAATTTCGCCCTCGAAATTCGTCGGGGTTATAAATAGTTTACTATTCGAAAGTTTCTTTAATAGAAACCCAGATCGTAAAAAGGAATACAAAAACTTGTCTTTAAAAACTAAAGTATGAAATGTAACGATTACCCAAATAAACTAATCACTGGGTTTCCACATAGGTGAAAATATGGATATGGAAGAGAAATATAACCATCATGTTCTGATGGAGAGTGGTAGAGAACATGGCTTTGAAAAAGCTAGCAATCAAAAAGCCATAAATTTGTGATGATCTAAGGTACCATCTGATTAATCAGATATAAGAGCACTAGGACAACATTTTTGGATTTCAAGATCATTTCCCTAAAGTTGAAAATTTGAATTAGAATAAATACATACTTTATTTTGGTACAATCTCACTGTTGTTCGTGCCTTGAACAATTTCCACTTCATCTCTTAAATAAATGAAGTTGAATTTGTTATTCGTGAAGTGTTAGCAGATCATGTGATAGAATGACGGGTCATTCTATCTATCTCAAACCAAAGGTTAGCAAAAATTATATACATAAGTCGATCTATAGTGAGATTAATCATATATGGTTCCTAAAATGGACTTATACTTCATATATGGTACTGTTGAATAAAATAAAACTAGTTTCTACTAAACAGGGACTTCTTGTAGGCCAGTGGTAGGCGATAAAGGCCAGTCGCACTTCGGTTGTGGGTTCGATTCCCATAGCCTTGTCTGACGCGATGGGCTGTCGCCCGTCCTGCAGGTTGTCCTTTTTCTAAAACTACATTACTATAACATCCCATCAATAATATCAAAAATCTGCTATCCTTAAACAATACTAACTTATGTCCAACATAATCCATTCTAATCTTTAGGCTTATCCATAATACTGTAGTCTACTCTCATAACATAGTGAAAACGATTACCAGAGATTTAATACCATCGTTGATCCCCATATATCATAAGATATGTCTTGTTGGTCACATTCCAAACATTCAAAGTCCTTAATCATGTATTCTCTTGAATACCCATTGAACCTTAGTGAAAACATGAATGCAGTTAAAAGTTAACTCTTTCCACATACCAAAATACAAAAATTCTCTATACTCAAACCATGATATAACCTTCTCCTTATATCAGTCATAAGCTCATGAATACAATCAAACACCTCATTATCTTATTATTCCTTTATTATGCGGATATCATCTAAATTCCAAAAATATCTAAATAACCTTTCATGAATAGTGGTACCATTAATCATACACTTTCATAACTCAAGGAAAGACAACAGTGTAACAATCCTTAGATGTCTCTTTATTCCATAGTACCATGACATTTCTTATACAACATTACACATGATAAACATGTAATCATTCCACTACATTCTTAAACCATTGACCGAGCTTCAACAATTCTTTCATCTCACATATCATTTGTAGTCTCTTCATCATCATCAACATAAATACTTCTCATACGACCATACTGATTATCTTCATGAAACTTTCCCTTAGGGCATTGGTTTGCATAATGCCCGTACATTCCACATTTAAAACATTTAACCATTCTTGATGTCGTAGAAATACAATTATCCTCATCCATGGTGTTAACTGAACCTTTTCCTTTTCACTTACTTGCTTTGTGTCCTTCTTTTCCACACCCAAAGCATCTTCCAGTTCCTTTGAAACATTCTCCTTGATGCCTCTTCCCACATGATTTACATAGGGGGAATTGAACTTTCTTTCCTCTATGATCATCATGAAACTCCATCTTTCTCTTATTAGCCGAGTCAGGAAACTTACCAAATTTTACTTTATTGATCATATTATGAGATTGCTGATTTGGCATAATAATGATGTTTGGAATTCTAAATCCCATATCATTATGAAGAATATCATTCCATTGTCCATCATATACTCCATTATCGTGAATCATCTTGTTTCCAGCCATTTTCTAAAACCCAAAAAAAGAATAGTGTAAGAGGAAAAAATCATGCTAGGGAAAACAACATAATAAAGGTAAAGTATCCTCAATATCTAACATCTTAGGTTAAATTCTATGATCGTTACCTTATTTCTAGGACTGTATCCTATACGTATACTTATCCTTAGGGACATCCCTAGACATACCTTATAAATATCTCTAGGGATCTCACTAAAGTTCTCGCATCCTAGTTTCCAAAGGTTGACTAAACCTTTCCTCTGATACCAACTGTAGAGACCCGAAGCTTGACGTACATTGACATTACATTACATTTGCGGAATACTTAGTACATAACAAAAACACACACACAAGGATCGTAATAGTTTAGTGTCTTTGGAAACTTGGAATATAATCTTCTAATCCTGGTGAATGATCTTCCATATCTCCCATAAAGATCTGCTTTTTTTTATACCTAAAACCTTTCTTTATATCATGGGGAAAAGAAAACATAAAAGGGTGAGCTCAAATTCTCACTAAGGGTAAACAAAATAAATATCGATCGCATAATATTCATAAAAACATAACATTTTGGAACTCTTAACCTGCAAAAGAGAGCATAATCTCATAACATGGGATAAATCATGGCAGTGAAATTTAATCACAATAATCATAACTTAAAACATGAAACTTTTTGGCATACACACATAATCATAGAGAATCATTTCTTGTTAGTCAAGACTCATTGCCAAGACTATCCTAGTGGACAAAGTCCCTTTCTGAATCGAGTCACCCTCGTTCCAGTCCTGTTTCACTGAACCGGTATAACCTACCGTTCCAGCCATGTCTATCTCATGAGATATAAAATCTTTAGCCAATGCATTGGAGGGAGATATAGGGCCCACCCATCTCATAATGATACCATTCTTATGTGTGCCACAAAATCATAAATCATACATCATTGCATAACCCATGTAATAAAAATGGAAATCTTAAACATCGTGACATCATAAAACAATTCATATAAGATAAAGGAATTCATAAAAATAATCCCATCACAACATTGTCAAATAAATGTAATAATAGGGTTAGAAACAGAACCATTTATTACCTTATATGGAAAATAATTTTGATAAAACACTTTAACTCCATTCTTGAGGAAAATATCCTTTCTTCTTCAAAAACACTTTTCTTTTCTTAACATGTCATACAATTATAAACTAAAGGAAGTTGAAAAAATAAATTTGAAAACTTTTAAAGGAAGCTTCTTGGAAATAATGTTTTAAAAATCCATTCATGTCGTATAAGTTAAAAAAAACATTCTTCTCGTACTTTTGTCGAAAAAGTCAAAAAGTACATCGTTCGAAAAATGACAAAAGATTCCTTTTATATCTTTTACTAAAAACTCACCGAAGGGTAAAATTGGATATAAAATATTGTAGGTGGATGGAAATAATATTACATATTGATGAAACATAGATGTGGATGATAAAATACACCCTAGTAAATAACAATGTATAAACAATCTCGGATAAAAATGAGATTGTGATATTTCCCTTACCTTAGGTTCGATTTGCTTCGTATGTGTCCGAACCTCCTGTATAATGATTTAAATAATGTCATTGACTTATTACAGAATCATATTCACTGTTATGATATCATATATGGTTCACTTATGATTTATATTACCCGTTCTTTTGTAAATTCCATGTTAAAGAAGCGTTTTGGGTAAAATCATTTCATTTATCGTAGGTGTTTTGACTTGTTGTTCTTGACATTATTATTACTTATATCATGATTTACTTACTTACAGAATATAAAATATGATTTATATATCATATATATTCAGTATATATATATATATAATAGATAGATAAATGAAATGAAAAACACCGTTCATGGAGACAGTAGTCCGTACGTACGCATGAACGCTGTTTTCATTTCCTTATTGTCTTGAATGGAAGTAAGTAGATGACATACATATATATATATATACATAAATACAGTAGCTTTATAATGTCATATATTTCATTATTATTTCTTATATATACTTTATAATCATTCTTAAATGGTTAACATGGAGAATGAATATCATCGCGTCGTGGAGATGGTATTCCGTACGTACGCACGAGCGATCATATCATTTCCATAATTATTGAATTGAATTGTAGTGGATTATAAAATATATCATAATCAATATGATGTTATAATAACTATGTATAGTTATTCTTTACACCATTATACCCATCCATGTAAGGTGGTGGTGGAAAATAGATTACACCACGGCGTGGAGACGGTATTCCGTACATACGCACGCGTGGTGATTTATTTTTTCGTAGGATGGATAAATGGTGAAATAGGGTTGTTTCATACTTATAATAACATATCAGTATGTATGTAATACTGATGTTATTACTTTATCATGAAACAAATAAAGAAGAACAAGTTGAAGAAGAAAGAAATTGAAAAGATTGGTAATGGATATTACCTCTTCTTTGGAATGCCTCTTTGAATCCTCCACTTAAGGAACTAAGATTGGTATTTGAAGAAGACCAGGACCTCTAGGATTATTCTAGGGAAGTGGAGAAGGGATTTTGGTAGGGGTTGGCCGAGCTTGAGTGCTCAAATTGGTGTGAGGAGGAGGGGGAAGAGGTGTCCTTTTATAAGGGAGGAGAGGGGCACCTTAGGAATATCTCAAAATATTATTTTATATTAAAGTCAAAATCGGTTTATAATGGTTCCAAAGGGTATTATTTCGAAGTTAAAGTGGGGATGGGTCTAAATACTATCAACCAATAGGATTTAGACAAGTTTATGTTATTATTTAAACCTTATCAATTAGATTTAACTCTAAGTTAAATAATTTAACTTTTACCGTGTCTTTTTGTTTTCTTACACTATATGGTTAATAAACATACTATAACATGCCAAAAGAACCCCAAATTGGTTATTATTAATATATATATCCTTATATAAGTCATTTGGCGGAACCTTAGATTTTTAGGAATAAAATAACAATTAATAATATAATATTTGATTAAAAAACTATTTTGTCTCAACTTTGACACTATTTGATATATGATTTTTGTGAAAGTCATAACAGGATTATATGTTTGAACCAAGTAGATTAAATCAACAATAATATATCATAGTAACCTAGAAAATTAGTGTAATTCATAAAAAGTCTAAAATTGCATTTATTTTGGTATTTATAATATCAATTATGTCAATATTTCATGAATAAGATAATTATTGCATCATCTTTTTGTCATAAATAAATTAAATTATTTGATGTCTAAAAATTACAAATAAAATACCATTATGTAGGAAATCGTATTAGATTTCTAATGAATATTTACAATCTAATTTATCTTATGTATAACCCTATATTTAAAATGTTTTAGTAAATAAAATTTGAGTTTAACTCTTTTAACTCTTCTTTGAATTAAATAATAATAAATGTCCTAATCTAATCTAAGTGGGCCTAAATGATAATATTTTACACTTAAGGTTGTTTTTGGTCGAGATAAACTTGTCCAATAGAATTAGGACATGTGTTAGGTTAATATTAATATCATTTTTACCCTTAATTACCCTATTTACTTTTAACCGTGGTAAATAAAAGTAAAAAGTTACTATTCACCAAAAATTATTTTCATCTCATTGAACCACATTTTACTTACTGACATCAACCGTGTCTCTCGGATTTTTGAAATTCCAATCACAAAAGCAGTAAAATTAAGATTTATGACAAAAAATTAGTTTTTTAACTACCACTTAGTAGTTTCACTATTCATCAAAAATTGATGTTTTTCAGAACAATGCCAAAATTTCATCCTAAGCTATATTTCATATTCCGAATTCAAAAATGAAGTCTATTTTACCAAATTCATAACATAGAAGTTGCATTGATTAATTTTATAATTAAATCCCATTGTTAAAACAAATAGCGTGTTTTTTAAGAAACAATATCTATCAAAAGATTGACACTTGATTATGTCTGGTTTAAATGTGAAATTACATCCAATGACCAACATTGTATTGAATTGTAAAAATATATTCTAAATATACTTTAAAACCACTCAAATTAATAATTTATCACTATTAATTATTTCTATTAAAAAAGTTGTTTTTAATTATAATTTAGTAATTTTCACTATTCATCAGAATATGAAAGTTATCCGAAATGTACCAAAATTTCACCTTAGGCTAAATTCGATACTCCGAACCCAAAAATGAAGTCCATTTTGAGAGCTAAAATTTCTAAAATTTTAAAAAGTGGTTATTACTATTCATAACGACTAGTTTTAATAATATTTTAATAGCATATCGTTGTTTCGTGAAACTCTGTATTGCGTACTACACACGCTATCGAGGAAGGTTGCGATTGCGGGTAATGCAAGGAAACTCAAGGATGCGTGTTGTGCAAGCTCCTTTTGGTGTAGCGTACAACACAAGACATTAATAAAATTGAAAAGAATAGTTTTCATAAAATCTTGGGCTATTACAGGGTGGGCTCAGATTCTCAGTAAGGATAACAACATAGCATAAGTTTCATAAATAAACATTAACATTTAAGGCAATGTATAACTAAAATAAAGCCTTTTAAACTTGAACATTAGCATAATATGGCAAAAGTAAAATGAAATAATGCCATTTACTTACTCACATGGATATTCTACTAGTCGAATAATCACATGAAATATCATTAACAACTTTCATAATGATGGAATGCATAATGCCAGACATTCTGAAATTTTTTGTCAAGGCCTCGGCCAATATGTCTAAAATGATTAAGGCCTCAGCCAAAACCATAAATCATATTGGGAAAGGGCCTCGGCCAATTCCACGTCTAGTTGTCTCATGAGACCTACTGATGCATCGAGGAGCTATAGCGGGCACCACCCGTCACTTGTTAAGTCTAATGCATTCCTCATATGAATAGGTTTAAATATATCATAAACCATAACATAATTGTATCACATAAAACATGCATAAAAGAAACATAACATTTCCACATTTCAATCACAAGATATCAATACAGCACATTGATATAATAAAAATGCTTTCAAAACCATTTTCAATACCAAAATAAAAGAAAGTTAAAACATTGTATTTATTTGTCATTAAAAAAATGATGGCTGGTAGAGGAAGCCGAAACTCAAATAATGGTCACGGCGGCGGAAAATTCGTTGTCGCCGCATATGAATGGAAAGAAAAACATTACCTTTTGTTGTTTAGTAAAACGCTTCGTATAAAAAAGATTCCTTTTGAATAAGCGTAAAAGTCAAAGGGGTTTATACACCATATAAAAGAAAATTGTGTATAAAACCAAATATGCCTCAATGAAAGGAGATTGAGACGAAGTCCTTAAAAGATCATTTTTAAATATAATAGATCTATTATCTGTATTCACTATAGGTACACATAAATAAAGTAAAAATACAAAATAGGACATAATAATATCATGACATAATTTGAAAGTAGGAGATTAACCCAAAGAATGGAAATTGGGTTAAGAAGTTCCCTTACCTTGCATCTTGTCCTGACTCGACCGTTCATTAACCTCCTGAATAATAAACTCGAGTTAATTTATATTTACATAAGAACGTTTTTCATGTTCATTATTCCTTTTATGTCCCTTATTACCATGTTATGAACATTATGTAATTATTTAAGTTAATAACGGTCGTTTTGTCGATCTTAGGTACTTGAGTCAAAAATAAAATTCTTATAATTACAAGTTGTTCATGTGGTGATATATCCATTATATCCAGAATTATATTCATGATATATATATCATATATCTCATATATATCTAGTATATACATGCATTTATAATATTTCATAACGTTTAGAGGTAAGAAATGAAATGCACCATTCATGGAGACGGTAAGCCGTACGTATGCATGAACGCTACATTCATTTCTATTTCGTATTTAATGAAATCATAATGATATAAAGGTATATTATAATTCCAGTATAAAATCATATATAATATCATTTACTCCATCCTTTATACATCCCACATTTGGTATTAACGATTCAAATCACTTTGAGGGGGCAGTAGTCCGCACTTCCTAAAATGAAAATATCACGTTTACCCATAATGGAAATAATAAAGGTATGAAATAAATGAAAAATACAGAACCTTAAATAAAACATAAACATATTATATATCATTAATAAATATATTGACATCTTAATGGCCACCTTTGAAGGTGTTTTATGAGTGTTGAACAATCATCGTTTCGTGAGGCAGAAATTCGCCATCCACAGAAACCGTATGTTCTTTAACCATTATATGTAGGTGTGTGTAAGTGTAGCTCGAATACTTATTATAAAAACATCCTAGTATATTTAGGATACTGTTTTTGTTACAAAAGAAATGAATAAAAATTGTTTAGGGGGTTGGAGAAGAGAAATAAAACAAAACAACATTAGAGAAGACATTACCTCAAAATCGGGTAACTCTTTTTGATTTGAGCCAAAGGCATCCTTGGGAAGAGTTCTGCCCAATGTGAGGCTTCTAGGAGTAAGAGGGGTAAGTTGGGAGAGTATTTGGGCAGTGTTTGTCCGAGCAAAATGGCATGAATGTGTGAATGAGGTGGTAGAGGTGGGGGCCTTTTATAAGAGGAGAGGAGGGGCACTCTTGGAAAATAAGGAAATTTTACATTATTATACAATGCTTTTCGGATTCTAAAGGTACCACACTTATATAATTCAAGGATAAGGTGATAAGGGTTCGAAATCCACCCATCCAATAGTCTTTGGACAAGTTTAAGCCTTGGATGTTACATTATCGTTTCATATTATTAAAATCGTTAAATAATGAGGTCATCGCTGCATCATAATGATGACATACATAATTTAATTTATTTAATGTCTAAAAATTATAAAAAATACTATAATGTAGGAAATCTTTTTAGATTTCCAATGACTATTTGTAGTCAAATATATGACTTGTATAACCCCATGAAAAAAGTGTTTTAGTAAAACATTTCATGTTTGTGTAAGTTTTTACTTTAACATTAAATAAAAGATATTTATGTCATTTTCCAACTAAAGTGGCTCCATGGGGTCCCCAAGTTTACCCATGGAAAGTTTTGGTCGGCCATGGAACATCCAATGAGGGTAGGACATGTGTCAAGCTCATATCATATTATTAAAACATTATTTTTACCATAAACTACACTAATTACCTCTAATCACGATTAAGAAATTAAAAGTTACTATTCAACAAAAATTATTTTAATCTCATTGAACCACATTTTACATCTTAATGACAACCATGTATATCGGATTTTTGAAAATCAAAACAAAAAAGTGGTAATATTTCATTTAAACGAAAAATCAGTTATTTAACAACCACCTAGTGGTTTCACTATTCATCAAAAATTGAAGTTTTTCAGAACAGTGCCAAAATTTCACCCTAAGCTATAATTGATATTTCGAATTAAAAAATGATGTCTATTTTACAATGTTCTAAACATATAAGTTTCATTAATTAATTTTATAATTAATTCCCACTGTCACAACAAATAGCGTGTTTTTAAGAAACAATTTATATCAAAAGATTGACAATTGTTTATGTCCAATTTCAATGTGACATTAAGTCTAATTAACACCATTGGATAAAATGGTAAAAATATATTCTAATTATACTTTAAAACGACTCAATATTATAACTTATCACTATAAATTATTTTGATTAAAAAATGTGTTTTAAGTATTTTTCACTATTCATAAAAATTTGGAAGTTCTCAGAAAATTACAAAAAAAATCAACATAGGCTAATTTCAATATTAGGAATACAAAAACGAATTCGATTTTGCAATATAAAATTTCTATAATTTTAAAAAGTGGGTATTACTATTCATAACTTCCACTTTGATTAGTCGCGGTGTGTTAGAACTCGAAGTTGCGTACAATGCAAGCTATTGCATTATTGAAAGAGAGATGTATTGTGAAAGCTCGGGGTGTTACATTTTGTATGGAATCCTGCCTTTTATTAAATAAATTTTCATTATATTTTACAAATAGATGATCTTTAAAGTCTAGTGTCTTTGAAATAAAAAACAAAAAACAGGAAAAAACAACATAAATCATTCTTCTAATCCACTCTTAAGGCTTCATCATAAGTTCATCAAAATTACATTTACTACATCTCATATCTTCAAGACATACATCAATGAAAAGAGTGAGCATATGGCTGAGTAATGGTAAACAATGGAATTAGTTTACTTGTGACATCAAGAAGAACGTGAATAAAAACATAAGGACACGAGCAATGGAAGTATCGACATATCATAATGAAATCAACTTGAATCATAACTTGAATATGTGGCTAAAAAAATTCATTTATACATTCATTAACATATCACCAAGGTTTATCCTCGAGGTGTCATAAAAATTACCAAGGTTATACACCAAGGTATCGTGAAACTTTTCATCCCTAGAGATTAATTATTTCCCAAATGCATTAGAGCACTATCAGATCGCACCCTAAATATGTATTTATTTTAATTAGATCCACATAGATCATAATCAAACATTTTATAAATAACCCATAGAGAATAAAAGAAATGGGTTTCATTTCAAAATAATGACATTTTAAATGTTTTTAAAAACATTATTATTAATTCATTTATAACTCATGGAAAGGGAGTGAGGGTTATATGTATGTAATTTCCAGAATAAAATAGATCAATTTTATTTATTTTTTAAAACACTGAGATATTAAAATAAAATATGGTATTCACAATAATAATAATACACGAGAATCTCTTGAGAAAAAGAGAGATATTTTGAGAAGAAAATTTTCCAGCATAACGGCTGTATAACATGGTTTTAGAAAACATTGAAAGAGAAGTGACAATAGTAACCCACTCATAAATAACACATAATACAGTATATGTATATAATAAAAATAAATAATATCATGGTATGGATATTTTAAGGAAATACCACAAGAAAAACATACTCGAAAGAAAAGAGAAGGTGCGATTCCTTTTATGAAAAATTCGGCAGCCTAACGGCGCCACTTAAAAATTCAGAAAACAAATTGATGAGAGTGAAAAGGGCCTCTAAAAAATTATAAATATAATGGACAGTAATTAGAACATATATGATCATACCGTCATAAAAAGATATGTAAACAAGAAGACATGACATAATGGAAGTCATGGCTTTAAAAGAGGAGGGTGAAAAGATCCCTTACCTTGAAGAATAACATTGAAATCTAGATGGTCGGGACCTCGAGAGGCATGAGAGAACCTTGGGAGGACTCCTTGGGAGGTAAGGAGACCAGAACATTGTTGAGGATGATTTTGGAATGAAATGAATGAGGGCAATGGCTTGGTATTTATAGGGAAAATGAGTGAATAAATTATTAATTTCCAAGGGACACCTCATCAGTGGTATAGGAAAAACCATGGGCTTACCCATGGTATTTTCCAATGTTATTGGCCACATGTAACACCTCATAGAATATCTAAATATTCATTAGTCGACCAGAAATCTTTCATCATTATTGCATCGTTAACGATGTCATTAAAAACCCGAAACTCAAAACTGCATTTTCACTATTCACCGATAATTAAAATGTTTCAGAAAAATCCCAAAAATTCCCACCAACCTAATATCAATGCATTGAATACAAAAGTGAAGTCAGTTTTATGAAAATAATTTTCTAAATATTTTTAATTTATTTTTTACATAAAATCATTATTTATTCCAAAAATACAACTTTAAAACTATAACTCATTTTGTAACACCTTAAAAAAGTAATAAAGGTCCCATAAAAATATTGTATACCCATAAGACAATAAAGTAACAATTTATAATAAAAGTAAATGAATATAAATTTCCATTTTAAATTATAAAATTAATTATAAAATTCTAAATAAAATATTTATGCCATAGGAATATACCAAAACATAATCTATGATCATTTTTTCACTTTTAAGATATCTAAATTGTATTTATACATTCATGGGTGATGTTTCAATTATTTTGGTAAAAATACTATTCATTACTATTCATATGGGTATGTTACTATTCCTACTTTACTATTCACTAATAACCATGTGGATCTTATTAGACTCTAAATTTCTCACTGATCACAACTATAGAAGACCATTTTTTGAAAATCATTTTATAATATTAATTATCTAATGAATATAAAAACATGTTGAAATATTCTTTTTCCTAAATAATACACATCCTATATTTATATAGATATTTTAAATTCACAACATTTCTATAAGATAAAATAAAAAAATTATTTATATAAAAAAAATTACACAAAACAGCTAAGGTCTCATTACATAGCCCCTTATGACACCTGCATAGGACCAATGTGTAAGGTGTTCTATGGTGGTAGAATCTTGGGGTGGCTCAAACAACATTTCTTAAGTGGTGATTTCTATTAGCTTGAACTTCTCTCTTAGGTGATTCCATTCAAGCTTCATAGGTTGGAGTTCATCTTGGGCTTGGTCCAGGGTAAAGCCCAGTGATGCTGCCTCTTTCCCATGCTCCGAAAGATGGGCTTCATATGGCTCAAGTCTACTGGACGAGGCCATTAAATCTTCTTTCTGTATTAATTAACCAGGATAACAATATTTAAGAAAACACAATGTTAATATTATAGTTTTCAATGGTCATATAACAGTCGAAACTCAATGATTTCATTTTAATTATTCCCACTTTATTAATTGAAGAATATAATTTTGTTGAGTATACAGTAAAATAACACACAAAATTAGGAAGAAAATATAATTAAAAAGCTCAGGTCATTACATTCTTCTCCCTTAATAAATTTCATCCCCGAAATTTTATTTCATATCATCTGATAGGAAATGGTGTCGGTACTTTAACCTCATAGACTCTTCTGGTTCCCACGTGGCTTCTTTATATTTTTGGTTCCTCCACATCACAATAACAAGGTGGGTAGTCTTGTTGCGTAGAACCTTGTCTCTACGATCCAAGATCTCCACCTACTGCTCCGCATAAGATAGGTCATGTTCCGATTGTACCACCTCTATATTTAGTATATGTGAAGGGTCGGTTATGTACTTCCTCAATAGGGAAACATGAAATGCTTGATGAAATTGTCCTAGATTTAGAGAATGTGCAGGTCAATAGGCCACTGCTCCCACATAATCAAGGATTTCATGTGGGCCAATGTACCTAGGGTTGAGCTTTCCGTTCATCCCAAACGTCATGACTCTCTTGCAAGGTGAAAACCAAAGAAAGACTTTGTCGCCAAAATTAAACTCCATGTCCCTTCGACGGTTTTCTGCATAGCTCTTTTGATGACTCAGATTATCCTTAATGTGTTGTTGGATGGCATGGACATTTTTTGTCATCTCTTGTAGAAGATTAGGCCCATGAATCTTTCTCACACCAGCTTCATCCCAACAAGTAGGAGTTCTACATCACTTCCCATATAGACCATCATATGGTGCCATTTGAATGCTCGAGTGGAAGATGTTGTTGTTAGAGAACTCAACTAAAGAGAGATATTGATAACATCAAACATTACATTCCATTGGGAAAGTTCTCAACATATGATTGAGTGTTTAAATAGTCCTTTATGATTGTCCATTAGTTTGGGGTGATAGGCCATACTGAAATTCAATTCAGTGTAGAGAGCTAGTTAAAGACTTCTCCAGAATTTTGATGTGGACCTTGGATCATGATCAGATGCGATAGAAAGTGGAACTCCATGCAGCCTTACATCTTCCTTAAATTAAGTCCTAGAAAGTTGATCAAGAGTGAAATCTTCCTGAATGGAGATAAAGTGGGAAGTCTTGGTGAGATGGTCCATAATAACACATACCGCATTATTTCCTTTGTATGTTCTTAGGAGACTAGTGACGAAGTCCATAGTGATATTGTCCCACTTCCATGCTAGTATGGGTAGTGGTTGCAATACCCCTTTAGGAAGTTGTCAATCATCTTTCACATGCCGACATACAAGGCACCATAACGTGTAGTTAGCAATCTCTCATTTCTTATTAAACCACCAATAGTGATCATGATGTTCTGTATACAATTTTGTGCTACCAGGATGTATAGAGAAAGTAGAGTTATGAGCTTCATCCATCAGCTCCTTCTTAATTTTTTAAATAGATAGAACACATAGTCTTGTACGAAATTTCAGTACACTTTCTTGATCAGAATTGAACTCTGGAAACATCCCATCCTTTATTGCCTCAAACTTCTTTGGTAATAAAGGATATTCTTTCTAAGATTTCTTAATCTTCTCTAGTAATTATAGTTGAGAAATCATTTGGGTTAGGCTTGATGCTGTCCCTTTCCTTATAATTCCCATGTCTAGATTTACTAAGTTGTTGATAAAAGGATCTTTTTGAATCATCATCATTGAAAGAACAACTGGGTCTTTCCTACTAAATGCATCTGCGACTTGGTTTTCTCTTCCAGGATGATAATGAATTGAACAATCATAGTCTTTAAGGAGTTCCAACCATCTCCTTTGTCTGATGATCAATTCCTTTTTGTGAAAATATACTTCAAACTTTGATGGTCTATGTATATATCACATTTATCCCCATAAAGATAGTGCATCCATATCTTCAGAGAAAAAACAACTGCAGTCATCTCCAGATCATGTGTAGGATAATTTTTCTCATGATTCTTCAGCCTGTCAAGATGCATAAGCAATGACCTTATCATTTTTCATGAGGACGCACCCAAGACATTTCATAGATGTATCGCTAAAAATAATCAATCATTCTCTACTAAAGGGCAGAGTTAACATAGGTGAAGTAACCAATCTCTTCATCATCTCTTGGAAACATTCCTCACACTCCTTTGACCAGATGAACATGTCCCCTTTTTTAGTTAACTTAGTTAATGGATTAGAAAGTCTTGAATAGTTTTTCACTAACCTCATATGATAACCTTCTAATCCAAGGAAACTACGAATCTCAGTTATTATTGTAGGCTGAGGCCACTCCTCTACAATTTTTGTCTTTACAGGGTCAACTATGATTCCTTCATTGGTAAAAATGTTCCCAAAGAAAGCAACAAGTTTTAACCAGAATTCATATTTACTAAACTTTCCAAAAATCCACTCATTCTGTAGAGTTTGGAAAATACCCCATAGATGATCCTCATTCTCCTTATTACTTTTGGAATATATCATAATATCATCAATATAAACTACCACAAAGTTATCAAGGTAGTCTTTAAAGAATATATTCATCACATCTATAAAAATAACTGGTGCATTAGTCAATCTTAAAGGCATAACAACAAACTCATAATGCTCATATCTTGATTAGACGACAGTTTTTGGAATATCTTATTTCTTCACCCTAAATTGATGATAACCAGATCGAAGATCAATCATAGAGAAGAATTGAGCCCCAAAAAGTTGGTCAAATAATTCATCAATTCTTGGATGAGGGTATTTTTTCTTTACTGTGATTCCATTCAGTTCTCTATAATATATTCATATCCGCACTGAACCACCGGTCTTCTTCACAAAGAGAATAGGTTCTCCCCATGAAGACACACTCGGTTAGATAAACCCATTCTCCAAAATATATTGGAGTTGTTTCTTTAATTTCTACAGATCCACATTTTCCATCCTATATGAGGTAATTGATATTGGGTGAGATCCAGGTATGAAATCATTGGAGAAATCTACCTCTCTTTTTAGGGGAGGTCCAAGAAGCTCTTCAGGAATAACGTCATTTTATGCATCGACGATGGGTACATTTTTTATCCTGAAACTCTAATTTCCTAAATCTTCTTCACTGATCAATTCTATAAATAAGGATATAGGAGGTTTGTTTAGAAAAAGATCAGGTTGAGATATCTCTCCATGGAAGATAACTGTTGGTTTTCCATTCAAGACTACTGATATTTCCTTACTTCTGCATTTGATAATAGCATTATACTTTGAGAGCCAGTCCATCCCTAGTATAATGTCGAATTCTAGAATAGGAATGACTACTATATTTGTGATAAGATTTTTCTCACCAAAGTAAATACTAGTGTTTCTAAACACTGGTGATGCTTGGATAATCCCACCAAGAGTCTTCACTGATAACTCTACATTTAGCAAGTCGGGGGTTGATTCTAAGTTCCTTGAAACTTGGAGAAAATAAGGAATGTGTTGAACCAGAATCAAACAAAGTACTTTCTAGCTTTGAGAGAACAACAAGAGTTCCTAAAACCACATCATTTAGAGCATAAAATTTAGCTTTCGTGATAGCAAAAGCATGACCATAATCCCTTGGCCTTTGCTGAGGATGATGGTGGTTCTCCTCTACTAAATTTAGATTTTGACAATGATTAGAAAAGTTACCAAGTTGTCCACACTTAAAGCACTATACATCAAGAAGGGCCTACACCATCTTCCCCTTATCTTTAGTGTTTGGAATATAAGGTTTTACCTCACTACAAAAATTCCTCGCAATATGGTCATCTCTTCCACACTTGTAGCAATTCCTGCTCCTTAGCAGGCAGTTCCCTGAATGCTTCTTCCCACATTTATTACACGTGAGATGTTGCACTTTCTTGCCTCATATTCCCTGATCAAAGGTTTCCCTAATATAGGATCCATCGATCACTTTTTGATTCTTGATTTATGAGACCATTGCATCTCACCAAACTCCAGTTCAACCTTCATCGCACTTCACATGATCTCGTCATAGCTATCATAGTCTCGGTTGGCTAGATTCTTCCACAGATGAGGTCTCAGTACACTGAAGAATCTATTAAACTTACCATTTGGATCCATGAAAAATCTAGTAGTATATCGTGAATGTCTGGTGAAGTTCATCTCATAGCTTCTAACAGATTTTTTCTCCCCCTAATTCAGCACGAGAAACTCCTTCTCCATTCTTGTTCTCATGAAACAAGGGAAATACTTACTGGAAAAGATACCTCTGAACTCTTCCCACTCTAAATATTCAACTTCCACTCTTTTCCTTGTGTTTCTAATCAGTTCTCACCACTGATGACCTTCCCCTTCTAAGCGATAGATAGTTAGGGTGACCTTCTCTTGTTCTGAACAGCGGTGCACAGAAAAGATCTTTTCGATGGAGCTGATCCATTATTTAGCAATAAATGGGTCAGTCGATCCACCGATGGTTGGTGGTCATTGATGCATAAAGGTCTCAACAGAAGGTTTTTTCCTTCATTTTGAGATCAGTCTCTCAGCTTGATTTATGTTATTTCCCATAACTTGAGTCAGTTGGTTCATCATTCGCATGAATGTTTCCATCCCTCCTTCCATCGGAGGGTTGTCAGCGCATGGTCCCTTGCGGTCAACATTTGCATGGTTCCTCCTTTTTCCCTCCATTTCTAAAATAATAAAACCATAATGAAAAAGTTATTTCATTTACGAATATTTTAACTATAAAGGATTTATTCCATTAAACCTCATGCTTAAACAATTATATTTCACTATAATTCCATCATAATTATTTATAAAAAGCATGGGATTACCAAACATATCCCCTGGAAGGCCCGTTGTTATGCACCAGTTCTCGTTTGAGTCTATCTCAAAGTGGTGTTTTTGGGTTTTACACCTATTTACATCTGTGCCAGAGTCATCTCTGCCTGCTCATATCTAGGTAGGGATGTATTTGTTTGATAAACCACTTACTCAGTGTTCACCAAAATACCAGAACAATTTCCTATATATAAAAATTTCTATTGGATTCATCCTAAATATTTCATAGACTAATTTCCATAAATGACTAAACTATCTTTTGATAACAACTATTGTATCGTGCCTTTTTATTACACAAATTTTCATTACATTTTACAAATAGAGGATCTTTATAGTCTAGTGTCTTGGAAATCAGGCACAAAATACATGAAAAACAACATAAAACATTCTTCTAATCCACTTGTATGGATTCATCATAAGTTCATCCAAAGTAAAATCACTTCATCTCATATCCTAGAGACATACATCATTGAAAAGGGTGAGAAGAAGGCCCAGTAAAGGTAAATAAGGGAATCAGTTTACTTGTGAAATCAATAAGAACTTTGAATAAAAACATAATAACATTAGAAATGGAAGTATCGTTTTATCATAATGAAATTTACTTGAATCATGACATGAATATGTGGCTACAAAATTTCATTTAGACATTCAAGAACATATCACAAGGGTTTAGCCCCGCTGTGTCATAAAAATTAACAAACTTATTCACCATGGTATTGTGAAACTTGTCAGCTCTAGAGAATAGTTTATTACCAAATTCATTAGCGATCTATCATGGTGCACCCTTAAAATCACTTTATTTTCATGTGATACACATAGATTATAATGAAACACTTCATAAATAGCTCATAGAGAATAAAATATATGGGTATCATTTCAAAATCACGATGATTTAAAAGTTCTTAAAAACATGATCATTAAGTCATTTAAGACTCATGAAAAGGGAGTTAGGGTTATACGTATGTCATTTCCAGAATCAAATAGAGAAATTTTATATATTTATGAATACATTTGGATATGAAAATAGAATTGGGTATTCAAATAAATTATGCGATAGAATTTCTTGAGAAAACGAGAGAGATTTTGAGATGAAAATTATGCATCCTAACAGCTCACTACTAGAAATGGGGACATTCCCAATGGTTCTGAACCATTTGGAAAGGTTGGAGAACCGTTGGTATAACATATACCAATGGTTCTACAAACCGTGGGGAACTACACCATTGGTAAAACCTATCCCAAGAGTTTACAATGAACCGTTGGTATAGGCTAGTAAAATTAACCTATGCCAACGGTTTAACCAAACCGTTGTCATAAGTTTTACCAATGGTTTAGTGTAAAGAATTGGTAAAAGTGGTGAAAATAAACTCATTCCCAACAGTTTAGAACCTTTGGGAATGGTTTTTTCCAACAATTCTCTTTGAACCGTTGGCAAAAAAATCGATAGTAATCTTTCCAAACGGTTTGTAAACCATTGGAAAATATTATTACAAGTCTATGCCAACGGTTTCAAACCGTTGGCATAGGATTGCTGAGAAAATTGGGCAGCAGCCTGCAATTTGAACAGCATACTCCAATTTATCACACCAACCTCCATTTTTGCACACCAACCTCCATTCAACTGCTTTACAATTACTATACATGTAATAAAAACTAATACAAACATATAGAGAACAAATTCATACATATTTAAAATATAATGCATTCTTGAACTATACACATTCAGAATTAAATCAAAATTAATAATGTAATTATAAACATACATAATTGATTTAGAATTCAATTTAAAATTTAGATTATAATTATAAGTGGAATCTAGAATTCAATTCATAATTGAATAAATATCTAATTTAATTATCAATTATAAATAAAATACATAAAATACTAAATAAATATCAATAGAATCCGAATACGTTTGTTCGTATTTTCGTATACCAGTTGTTTTTACTAAAAATGATGTCTATTTTAAAAAAAATACATACACTTGTAGTAATATCAGGAACCCCGTGGCTTGAATTGAGGAGTGGTTGACTCGTACATGTTATATATGACCCATGGATCGTTGTCCTAAAGTATCAACATATTCCGAAAGTGTTTGATCGATTGTCCGTATGCCAGTTGATGTTTCTCACTTAAAATGATGTCCTTTCGAAACAAAAGACAGACACATTGAGTGGTTCTGGCCACATCACATCTCAGATTGAGGAAGGGTTGATTCGTACACATCACATATGACCCATGGATCATTCTCCTAAAGTTTTAATGGAAACCGAATGCATTTGGTCAGTTTTTTATATGTACTTAAAATGTGGTCCATTTTAAAAAAAGAGATCCACATAGAGTGATCTTAGCCACACCGTGCCTCAGATTAAGGTAGGGTTAACTTTTACACATCAGATATGACCCATGGATCATTTTCCTAAAGAATAAACACATTTCGAATGCATTTGTTCAGTTTTTTGTATGTCAGTTGTTGTTTTCACTTAAAATGATATCCATTTTAAACAAAAGAGAGACACAATGAATTGTGTCAGCCACACCACGTCTTAGATTGAGGCGGGGTTGACTCGTACATGTCACAAATGACCCATGGATCATTGTGCTAGAGTATCGACACAATCAGAATCTGTTTGGTTGGTTTTCCGTATGCTATTTGTTGTTTTCACTTAAAATGGAGTCAATTTTAAACAAAATACAGACACTTTGAGTGGTTCTGACCACACTGCATCTTATATTGAGGCGGGGTTGATTATTACACGTCACATATGACCAATGGATCATTATCCTAATGTTTTAAGGGAAAACGAATGTGTATGGTCAATTTTCTGCATGTACATAAAATGTTCTCCATTTTAAACAAAAGAGAGCCACTTAGAGTGATCCTGGACACACCGTTCCTCGTATTAAGGCGGGGATGACTCATACACATCACATTTGACCCATGGATTGTTTTCCTGAAGCATCAACACATTTAAAATGCATTTGTTCCGATTTTTGTATGTCAGTTGTTGTTTTCACTTAAAATGATGTCCATTTTAAACGAAATAGAGACACTATGAATGGTGTTGGCCACACCACGTCTCGGATTGAGGCGGGGTTAACTCGTACACATCACATATGACCCATGGATCGTTGTGCTAGAGTATCGACGCAATCAGAATATGTTTGGTTGGTTTCCCATATGCTAGTTTTTGTTTTCACGTAAAATAAAGTCAATTTTAAACAAAAGACACACACTTTGAGTGGTGTCGGCCACACCGCGTCTCAGATTGAAGCATGGATGATTCTTACACGTCACATATGTCCCATGGATCGTTCTTCTAATGTTTCAATGGAAACTGAATACGTTTGGTTGGTTTTCCATATGTACTTAAAATATTGTCCATTTTAAACAAAAGAGAGCCACTTAGAGTGATCCCGGCCACAAAGTACCTCGGATTATGGCGGGGTAGACTCTTACACGTCACATATGACCCATGGATCGTTTTACTAAAGCATCAACACATTTTGAATGCAATTGTTCGGTTTTTCGTATGTCAGTTGTTGTTTTTACTTAAAATGATGTCCATTTTAAACAAAAGAGAGACACTATGAAAGGTGTATGCCACACCGTGTCTTGGATTGAGGTGGGGTTGACTTTTACATGTCGCAAATTACGCATGGATCGTTTTTCTAGAGTATCGACACAATCCGAATCTGTTTGGCTAGATTTCCGTATGCTAGTTGTTTTTTTCACTTATAATGATGTCAATTTTAAACAAAAGAGAGACACTTTGAGTGCTGTCAGCCACACAACACCTCGGATTAAGGATAGGTTGACTCGTACACATCACATAAGACCCATGGTTCGTTCTCCTAATGTTAAAATTGAAACCGAATGCATTTGGTCATTTTTCCATATATACTTAAAATGTTGTCCATTTTAAACAAAAGAGAGACACTTAGATATATCATGTCCACACTGCAACTCGTATTGAGTCCGGTTTGGCCCGTACACGTCACATATGACTCATGGATCGTTGTGATAAATTATCAACAGATTCTGAATGTGTTTGGTTAGTTTTCTGTATGCCAGTTGTTCTTTTCACTTATAATCCTGTTCATTTTAAACAAAAGAGACACAGTTGGAGTGATACCGGCCACACGGTGCCTCATATTGAGGCGAGGTTAACTCGTACACGTCACAAATGACCCATTGATCGTTTTCCTAAAGTATCAACAAATTCCGAAAGATTTTGGTCTATTTTCGGTATGCTAGTTAATGTTTTTCACTTAAAATGATGTCCTTTTGAAACAAAAGACAGGCACTTTGAGTTGTGTCGGCCACACCGCATCTCAGATTGAGGCGGGGTTGATTCGTACACGTCACATATAACCCATGGATCGTTCTCATAATTTTTCAATGTAAACCGAATGCGTTTGGTTGGTTTTTCATATGTTCTTAAAATGTTGTCCATTTTAAAAAAAAGGGAGCCAGTTATAGTGATCCAGACCACACCGTGCCTTGAATTAAGGCAGGGTTCACTCGTGCATGTCACATATGACCAATGGATCGTTTTTGTAAAGCATCAACACATTTTGATTGCATTTGGTCAGTTTTTTGTATGTCAGTTTTTGTTTTCACTTAAAATGATGTCCATTTTAAACCAAAGAGAGACACTATGAATGGTGTCGGCCACACCACATCTCGGATTGAGGCAGGGTTGACTCGTACTCGTCACATATGACCCATGGATCATTGTGCTAGAGTATCGACACAATCAGAATCTGTTTGGTCAGTTTTCTATATGCGGGATGTTGTTTTCACTTAAAATGAAGTCAATTTTAAACAAAAGACAGACACATTGAGTGGTTCCGTCCACACCACGTCTCATATTGAGGTGGGGTTGATTCGTACAAGTCACATGTGACCCATAGATCGTTTTCCTAAAGTTTCAACAAAAACTGAATGAGTTTGGTCATTTTTCCGTATGTACTTATAATGTTGTACATTTTAAACAAAAGAGAGCCATTTAGAGTGTTCCCGGCCACACCGTACCTCAGATTCAGGTGGGGTTGACTCGTACACGTCACATATGACCCATGGATCGTTTTCGTAAAACATCAACACATTTTGAATGCATTTGGTCAGTTTTTCATATGTCAGTTGTTGTTTTCACTTAAAATGATGTCCATTTTAATCAAAAAAGAGACACTATGAATGGTGTAGCCCACACCGCATCTCGGATTGAGGAGGGGTTGACTCATACACATCACATATGACTCATGGATCGTTGTTTTAGTGTATCGACACAATCAAACTCTATTTGTTCATTTTTTCGTATTCTAGTCTTTTTTTCACTTAAAATGAAGTCAATTTTAATCAAAAGAGAGACACTTTGAGTGGTGTTAGCCACACAACACATCGGATTGAGGCGGGTTTGACTTGTACACGTCACATATGACCCATGGTTCGTTATCCTAAAGTTCCAATGGAAACCGAATGTGTTTGGTCAGTTTTCCATATGTACATAAAATGATGTCCATTTTAAACAAAAGAGAGACACTTAGACCGATCTCGGTCACACCGCAACTTGGATTGAGCCTGGATTGGCCCATACACGTTACATATGACTCATGGATCGTGGTGATAAATTATCAATATATTCCGAATGCATTTGGTTGGTTTTTCGTATGCCAGTTATTCTTTTCACTTATAATCCTGTCCATTTTAAACAAAAGAGACACATTTTGAGTAATACCAGCCACACCATGCCTCTAATTGAGGCAAGGTTAACTTGTACACGTCACAAATGACCCATTTACCATTGTCCTAACATATCAACATATTCTGAAAGTGTTTGGTCCATTTTCCCTATCCCAGTTGATGTTTTTCAATTAAAATGATGTCCTTCTGAAATAAAAGGCAGAAACTTTGAGTGGTTCCAGCCCCACTTCTTATCAGATTAAGGCGGGGTTCATTCGTAAACGTCACATATGACCCATGGATCGTTCTCCTAAAGTTTCAATAGAAACCGAATGCGTTTGGTCGGTTTTCCCTATGTACTTAAAATGTTGTCCATTTTAAACAAAAGAGAGCCACTTAGAGTGATCCTGGCCACACCGTGCCTCGGATTAAGGTGATGTTGACTTGTACACGTCTCATATGACCCATGAGTCGTTTTCCTAAAGCATCAACACATTTAGAATGAATTTGGGCAGTTTTTCGTATGTCAGTTGGTGTTTTCACTTAAAATGATGTCCATTTAAAACAAAAGAGAGACACTATGAATGGTGTCGGCCACACCGTGTCTTGAATTGAGGTGGGGTTGACACGTACACGTCAGATATGACCCATGGATCATTGTGCTAGAGTATCGACACAATCAGAATCTGTTTGGTCGGTTTTCCGTATGCTAGTTGTTGCTTTCCCTTAAAGTGAAGTCAATTTTAAACAAAAGACAGACTCTTTTAGTGGTTCCGGCCACATCGCACCTCCGATTGAGGCAGGGTTGATTGGTACACATCACAGATGACCCATGGATCGGTCTCCTAATGTTTCAATGGAAACCGAATGTGTTTGGTTGGATTTCTATATGTACAAAAAATGTTTTCCATTTTAAAAAAAAGAGAGCAACATAGAGTGATCCCTACCACACTGTGCCTCGGATTAAGGCAGAGTTGACTTTTAATCATCACATATGGCCCATGAATCATTGTCTTAAAGAAACAACACATTTTGAATGGATTTGGTCAGTTTTTCATATGTCATTTGTTGTTTTTACTTAAAATGATATCCATTTTAAACAAAAGAGAGACACTATGAATTGTGTCAGGCACACCCTACCTCGGATTGAGGCAGGGTTCACTCGTAAACAGCACAAATGAACCATGGATCGTTGTTCTAGAGTATCGACATAATCAGAATTCGTTTGGTCAGTTTTCTGTATTCTAGTTGTTGTTTTCACTTAAAATGAAGTCAATTTTAAACAAAAGAGAGACATTATGAGTGGTGTCGGCCACAACGCACATCAGAATGAGGCTAGGATGACTCGTACATGTCACATATGACCCTAGGTTTATTATCCTAAAGTTCCAATGGAAACCGAATGTGTTTGGTTAGTTTTCCGTATATACTTAAAATGTTGTCGATTTTAAACAAAACAGATACAGTTAGACTAATCCACACCACACCATGACTCATATTGAGCCTGGGTTGGCATGTACACGTCACATATGACTCATGGATCGTTGTGATAAATTATCATCAGATTCCGAATGTGTTTGGTTGTTTTCCTTATGCCAGTTGTTCTTTTCACTTATAATCTTGTCCATTTTAAACAAAAGAGACACAGTTAGAGTGGTGCAAGCCACACCACGACTCGAATTGAAATAGGGTTGACTCATACACATCTAAAATGACCCATGAATCATTTTCCAAAATTATCAACACAACCGGAATGCATTTGGTCAGTTTTCTGTATTCCAGTTGATGTTTTTCACTTAAAATGATGTCCTTTTAAAACAAAAGACAGACACTTTGAGTAGTGCCGGCCACACCGTGTCTCAAATTGAGGAGGGGTTGATGTTTACACATCACATATGACCCCTGGATTGTTTTTCTAATGTGTCAACACAATCTGAATTCATTAGGTCAGATTTATGTATGCTAGTTGATGTTTTTCACTGAAAATGATGTCATTTTGAAAGAAAAGACAAAAATTTTGAGTGGTTCCGGCCACACCGCATCTCTGATTGAGGTGGGACTAACTCATACACATCAAATATGACCCATGGAGGGTTTTAATAAAGTATAAACACAGCCAGAATCCATTTGATCATTTATTTGTATGTACTTAAAATGTTGTCCATTTTAAACAAACGAGAGACACTTAGAGTGATCTCGGACACACAGTGCCTCGGATTATGGCGGGGTTGACTCGTAGATGTCACATATGACCCATGTATCATTGTGATAAATTATCAACCGAATCCAAATGCTTTTGTTTGGTTTTTCATATGTTAGTTGTTTTTTCACTTATAATCCAGTCCATTTTAATCAAAAGAGAGACACTGTGAATGGTGTCGGCCACACCGCGCCTCGGATTGAGGTGGGGTTGACTCATACATTTCATATATGACCCATGGATATTTTTTCTAATGTATCGACACAATCCGAATGCGTTTGGTCAGTTTTCCGTATGCCAGTTGATGTTTTTCACTGAAATTGATGTACTTTTGAACAAAAGACCGACACTGTGAGTGGTATCGGCCACACCGTATCTCTGATTGAGGCAGGGTTGATTAATACATTTCACATATGAACCATGTATCGTTCTCCTAATGTTTCAATGGAAACTGAATACATTGGTCGGTTTTCTGTATGTACTTAAAATTTTTTCCATTTTAAACAATGGGGATCCACTTAGACTGATCACGGCCACACTGTGCCTCGGATTGAGCCCGGGATGGATCCTACACATCACATATGACCCATGGATCATTGTGATAAATTATCAATAGAATCAGAATGTGTTTGGTCAGTTTTCCTTATGCCAGTTGTTCTTTTCACTTATAATCTTGTCCATTTTAAACAAAAGAGACACAGTTAGAGTGGTATGTTAGTTGTTTATTCACAATATTCAAATACAATATTTGACTATGGGTCTTTAAATTTATTTATTCATGAAAATTTTACATTTAAAATGAGAATATTATAAAATTAATAGACGATAATACTTTTACTAAAATTCCTTGTTGAAATATTAGGGTTAACATGATTTATGAGAATCTTCATGTGTCTATTAGTGGAATGATATTTAATTAAAATCATTTGGACATTAATATAGAATAATTTTATATCATTCTTAGTATGGAATATATTTTAGTTTATCATGCTATGAAACATTTCAGAGCTAACAATGTCATGCCCAATGAATACAACCCTTTTATAACATACAAAGAATCTATGATATTGATTAGATGTGTAACTGTGATTTACATTTATTATCATTATGAAAATAAAAAATATATATATTATAGATTTTATATTAGTAAATGAAATCAAGGAGGGTGGGGGGGCACTCCGGGGGGGCTGTCCGGTGGGTGTCCGGGGGGCTGTCTAGGGACCAAGGATGGTGGAGGGGGGGGCTGTCCGGGGTGTGTTCGGGGGGATGTCTAGGGTCCAAGGGGTAGGGTCAGGGGGCTATCTAGGGGCTGTCCAGGGGCTGTCCGGGGTCCAGGGAGGAGCGTGGGGGCTGTTTGGGGGGCTGTTAGCAGGGTGGTCTGGGGGCTGTCCGGGGGGCTGTCTGGGGACCAAGGAGGATAGTGGGGGGCTGTCTGGATGGCTCTCTGGGGTCCAAGGAGGATGGTGGGGGTTGTCTAGGGTCTAGGAAGGAGTGGGGTTCCCAGACACATATCCACTAAAAGACAAAAACTTCCATAAAAACAGATAATATATAAAAATAACTCAACTCCAATACTATACTTTGAGTCTAGATAAAACCAACAACTAGAATATATTAAATATCAAATCTCAGTAATATTAGTCAAAAATTTAATGGATCAATCGGTCCCACATCACCATCACCCTCATCACCATCCTCATCACCCTCTTCCTCATCCCCATCATCGTCCTCGCCCTCCTTAGTGCCCTCCTCCCCGCACTCTCCCTCCTCCCCGCCCTCTCCCTCCTCCTCACCCTCGTCACCCGCCTCGCCCTCCTCTTCTCCCTCCACTTCTGCATCAAACTCCTTGCCATCATCATCGTCATTTTGGACATCATGATGACCACCAATAGAACTGACACCTGGTGAACCATATATAGAATATATCAATGACATATATTCATCAAAAGCCGGGCTGGCCTCTGCTGGAATTGTTGGACGTAGAACTTTAATAAATTTCATAAACGCACTGTTTTACCTAGAAGACTATTCTTCTATCTCTTTTCCCCTTTACTCAGCCTGTTCCCCAACTTTATATAGCTCATTAGCACTACATCTCTTATCTAAGGAGGGCCAATACCTTGTCGGGGCTATCCTAGGTCAGCAGTGTACTCTGCCAGGATGCTCCTCTCCCAACACCTGGTGTAAGTGATCTGTTTGCCCAAAATTGTCTGGTTCGTGGGCATCGATGGCCTCTAAAGAAGCATGTTACAAATATAAATATATCATTAAGTTACAAAATAGATTTTAAAATACAAATTCAATAGATTAAAAATTACAATCATCTACTGAGTCGCTTCGTTGACGGAACTTCCATCGTTTTTCCTTCTACTCGAGCAAAACCATTTTTTTCAAGGCATGCGTCCTTCAGTATTTTGTATTTGGATCTAAAATGACATTGAAAACTAATGTTATATGAAAACATTAGCAAACTATTAACTAATTGATGAAACAATGTAATGTGTAAGTCATAATGAAAACTTATAAACAATTTTCATACCTGCTTCATGTCATGATCAAGCATCGTAGTGCATCCTAGTGTGTGGAGGAATTTTTTGAATAAATGTTTTTTTAATTTTTCTAGATGACTCCTAAAGAAAATTAGAAAACTCAACATATATTATTAATGAAAAACATGAAGGTTATTATGTAAATACCTCAAATGTAATTAATACCTTAAACTGGGTACTCCTCTAATGAGTAATCATCTGACGATACTGCCCTACAGGACAATCATCCACCACTGGTATCACCTCTAACTTAGTGCCAACTCTATCAACCCAGCCAATATATAACTCATGCTTGTAGGCTCTCCAATGCTCACGTAAATCCTTTAGACCTTCCAGTCGTGCACCCTCACCATCGGGAAAATTAAATTGAAGTTGACATCAAAATATTAATTCATATAAATACAAAAATAATTCATGGAATTAAATAGAACATATTTTTTACCCATATCGCTGCCCAAGTCTATCCTTGACCTCATGTGGAAAATGCCTCCACAATAGCGAGCTGACGGGAATGATTTCGAAGTATTTGGCAAGCATCACCAAAAAAATCCAACATTACTACCCTGTTTTCTCAACCATTTGGTTGTCTTCATTATAATCCACCATAACCTGTGTGTGGTGCTTCCACACCGAACGCATGCATGTACGCCCCCTCCCACGCCTCTTATTAGTAGATGTATCTGTCATGAAATAAAAAAAATATTTTATCAAAACATGTTATAATGAATATAAATATTACTATAAAAATTTGTTAGGGTTCTATAAATATACATGTGACGTTCTAATCACTAAGCGCCGCTTAATCCATAGAAACTTTTGGAACACCCTGTGGTGGAACCAAAGTCGAAGATGATGGAATATAGAAGGTCAAAGAGATATTAGTAGAAGTAAAAGAAGATGGGACATCTGTCTGACTGGATTCTGACTGGGAGTGGGAATCATTGTGGGATTTGAAAACGATGGGCCAGAAGATGCAGAAGGTAGCGAAATCATTGGAGGCATAAATATCCCATGTGTCCCTAACGACACACCGAGATCAGAATGTGGGAAGGTTGACATGTTAGTGGGAGGTGCAGGGTCTAGTCGGGTACGCATAGTTTCTCGTCCCCCTCTGGTACGAACCCTCCTAGTACCACCGGCCTGATTACTAGGACCAGTACTAGGCTCCTCGTCGAATAACTATCGATGTATAGGTGGATACTACAAATAAGTTTACAAAAAAATTAATCACATGACATTATATATTCTTTAAATATATGAATTTGAAATAAATTAATCTTTATAGGCACTAATGGTGGAATTCCAAACTCTGTCATTCGACGATTGTTCTCTAACATTTTTTTTCATTCGTCTCTCTTCAATTGGCTTCATTTCATAGTTTTGAAAACAAATATGTAATTTATTAGAAAAAGGAAACTAATGTGTAACCCAAAAAACTAAATATATGATGGAATAGTGAGATTCATTGGTAATTTAGCTATCAATTGTTTTAGAAGATCTTGAAGGGATTTAACAAATAATACAATTTGTAATGTTCACCAAGTTAGAAATATTGATTGACTAGGTTTGAATATAGTTCAATTCCAAATTAAAAAATGAAATTCAAATAAAACTACAACCAATAAACATTTAAAATTCACATAATGGTCAAGTCAGCTAAAACATATTACTGATCAATACTAAAAAAAATTTGAATATTACCAACCTTATTAACCCAACTCGAGGTAAACAAAAATAATTGGGAACATGGATGAATGATTCTATAAATTTTCAACCACAACTTCAAGTTCACAATCAACTCTGAAAATTGAGCTATTGGAGTCATCAAAAGAAATAAATGGATTGGTTTAAATGGCACTGGGGACAATGTCAATTCCATCATCACCATCATCAAAAATATTTTTTGGAATTACTTCAACTATGACACCAAATTCAGGTCGAAGTTGGTCTTTGACATAAAAAACTTTTTTATCCATTGATGCCAACACATATGGTTCTACGGTAGCATGATTGTGAGTCATATTAATTACTCCAAATCCAAAATCATCAATAAATGTTCCATGAATCTTCATCGAATCAAACCAATGGAATTTCATCATTGTGACTCGTCCTTGAGAGTAATAATCCAATATTATTATTTTCTCAACAACTCCATTATAACCCACATTTTCAAATTGCGGTGTACTATCTGATGCACTGGAATAACAATATATTGTGGCAGTAACCATAACACCATCATGTTTTGTTTTCATGTTCTTTTCTCGTTCAGTGACAATAAATTTATACCCATTGATAATAATTGATTTAAAGTCACGAACCACAGAATTAGGACCAAAACCCAAAGCTCTTATTTCCTTAGAGACAGAGTCAGCAGAAAAACTCATTACCTGAAATATAAATGACTATTAAACTTAATTAAATATTGATATAATTATTTTAAACATTAATATTTTTACCTTCAATTTTAACCAAGCAGAAAACTCTTTGCTAATAAAGTCTCTCTCCTTCTCAAAGATAAATAATGATTCTTCCTATTTATCATTGTTTTATGTTCACTGTAGATAAAAAAATATGAATAGTTTAACAGATATATATGTAATATATACATAATCAATTTAGTTACCTAATATAGTCATCGAACAAATCGCAGTTGAACAAAACTGTGCAATGTGCCATCTCCCACTCTTTATGGCTTAATGTCTTAAATGTATATGATCCAGAAATTCCTCCTGTTTGAGGAAGTGATGGAAAACTGGGTTCAATTTTCTCATACTGTTCTTCTTCATTTCTCATTGTTTTGTTCAATATTTTAGTAAGATCAGAAAATTACATCGAGCAGAAATCCATACATTCTTGATCCAAGTAACCGTTCACGATAGAACCTTCAGGATGATTTCTGTTTCGGACATAAGACTTTATTGTGAACATATTTCTTTCAATTGGATACATCCAACAAAATGAAACAGGTCCTTCGAGAAGTATTTCAGTGGGAATATGGACAGTCAGATGCACCATGCATGTCAAAAATGATGGGGGAAATATTTTCTTCAACTCACACAAAATTAATGGGGCATCTGTCATCATATTTTGCAAGAAAGACTTGGAAAAATTCGTAGCACAATGATATCAAAACAAATGGCACAACTAAATAACATCCACCCTTAAATTATTGGAAAAATTTGACAGATTTTTATTGGAAGAAACTCATGCAGTAGAACGTGATAATCATGTGTCTTCTAAGATTTTAGCTTCAAATCTCTTATGTTGACACATTTAGATATGTTTCTTGAATAGACATCAGGAACTCTAATAGTCTCTTATACATCCAGAATTTTTTTTTCATAGGTGTCATCACATAGGAAGCACATGGAAGTTCCATTTATTTTCACTGATATGCACATGATGTAATTCTGGTCTGATGCCCCAATCCACCAAGTCACGCCGAGATCGTAAATCATCTTTTGTCTTCGCCTTGACATTTAGAAGAACAGAAAGCAACATTTCACATATATTATTTTTAATATGAATTATTTCTAAGCAATGACGTAACAAATTGGTTGACCAATAAGGATAATCAAAAAAGATACTCCTCTTCCTCTAATTGTAACAGGTTTCAGTGTCAACATTCTTTCTCTTTCAAGATTTCATTTGACCCTTCCTAAATGTAAAACTGAAATATTTCAATTCATTAAGAACATTAGTTCTAGACATATGCTGAGGTGGATCATCGTTCTCTATGGTATTATCAAATCTACATTGATTCCTTCAATATGGATGATACTTGGGCAGGAATCGTCGATGTCCCATAAAACTGAAACTACAGCGATGTTTCAGTCTTTTTTTATGGTGTATTTTTCATACAAACTGGACATGATAGTTTTTCCTTCATGCTCCATCCATACATCATTGCATATGATAGAAAATCATTGATCATCCACATAAGTTCAGCAGACATCTAAAATATGTCTTTTGAACATGCATCGTATGTTCCCACACCCACATCCAAAGGAAGTTTCAACTCTTTTATTAAAGGTTGCATGTATACATAAATATCAATACTGGGATCAGAAGGACCAGATATGGGTATACTCATGAAAGGTAAAGGTTTTTTCATACACAACCATGGGGGAAGATTATAAATGTATATAAAAACTGGCCATGTGCTGTGTGAAGTAAGCATTTTCCCTAACATATTTAAACCGTCACATGAAAGACCCAACCTCACATTACGCACATCAGCTTCAAAATCAGGATGTCGAGCATCAAATCTCTGCCATGCAAATCCATCTGCAGGACGAACCAACTCATAATTAGTCTTTATTCTCTCGGTATCATGCCATCTCATTTTTACTGATATGTCATCATAGATAAAAAGATTCTGGAGTCTGAAGATCAATAGAAAGTGCCACATTACATTCTTTGGAATGCAGGATGGTGTTCCATCAGAGTTTGACTTCTAGCAGGATATGCCACATTTTATACAATCATTTCATTCAGTGGTTTCCTCCCAGAATAAACTGCAATATTTTTGGAAAGATTGAATTTTTTTTCTTAAAAATCCAAGTTCCTCAGCTAACATCCATTCCATATAGTGGTTTGAGGTAATATCTAAATCATATGGAAGTAAATTCTTCAAGAGGGTAAGAATATAATCAATTGATGTATTAGAAATCCCATACATAGTTTTCCAATGAAACAATTAGATTAAAAATTCTAGCTTTTTCATTTTATCGCATTGTCGATATACTGGAGTCGGGGCAACATCTTTCAATTTTTTCACACTATCAATATTATCATATTCACTAGAATCATTAGCTGTCCTCATATCAAAGTCTTTTTGAGTCGAAATCCTTTCTTTTTTATGATGACAAATAAAGGGAAACCGATCATCTAAAAAATTATGCATTCTGGTCCTTTCATTTCAATCATCACTAATTGGATATTTGATTTTCTCCACATTGTGATACCATACAAAGTAGTTTTCTTGAAAACCATTTTTGGTTATGTGGTAGCTGACTTCTTCATGGCTCAACCAAGGTCTACCAACACAATTGGATCATGGGCAGTGTATGCGACCACTCTCTGAAGCATTGTGAAATGTAAAATCTATAAAGATCTCCAAATTGTTTTGAAAATCACTTGAGATCTGATCGGTTTCATACATCAAACTTATTTCTATTCTATCAAAAGAATTTTTAGAAGTCATTTTGTCATAAACAATTCAATAGGATTGAACTGTAATAGAAAATACATTTAAGTAAACGATAATGGAAGAAGTTTCTAGTCGATGTAGTGAACTATTAAAATAATTTAAAGAACAAGTAATCATAAATTAAATTAAAATTTATTTATATTCATTTTCATTAGGTCTATAAGAGACACATGCCTCAGGTCCCATAATGTGTTATAGGCATCCCAAATCATTCACTCATGTTCAATAACTCATTATTGGCACCTCTATGGACATACCTTTCATTACCCAAATACTTCCCTAAGTCAAGCGCACCCCATGGGTGAATAAATATTAGGCTTCTACAATAATAGGTTTCTCATGGATTGTAAAAATATTTAATTTCATTAAGTATCGAAAAAACATTTACTTTTAAGTTTGATATTAATAATAATGTATGTCAATGATAACAACATTACTATATTAAACTTGTGACTTATCTAAAATTTTTATGGATGTCTACACATGCCAGAATGGGTAGTAAAAATAACACCACCCTCAAAAAAGTGAGTATTTTCCAAGAAGGTCACGTAATATACATCATAAAATGATAACCATTTTTAATTGACCCTAAATTTATATTAGTACAGTCATCTTGGGGGGAAATAGAATATATGATCCTGGTTAACTGATGAATTCAAAAACTCGTATTTCATATGTTGTACACTATCTAAGGTAAGAAATCATGTGATGAAGGGTTTACATAATTCAATTTCTTACATGCTAGTGAGAATGAAGGCTTGAATTATTGAATTGAGTTCACTGATTAAATGAGGGTAGAGGTTGCATAAGCTGTGTAAAAAGAATGATTAAATAAGGGTAGAGGTTTCATACATTGTGCATAGTGGGGGAGTCTAAACCGATTAAGAAACTAAAATAAATTCCCATCACAGGTAACAATAAGAATCATCACCATCCATAGAATCTCCAAATAATAAAGGACTAAAGACATCAAAAATTTCAAGAATTCACTACTATACAATGTTTATCTACATGTTTAGCAGTAATTATATGTCTTAATCATGAACCACCTCTACAACTCCCAGTTTTCACCAATAAACAAAAGTTAAATATCTCAAAATATCTTTAAAACAACTCATTAATAGGATCAAAACCTAAATATAATCTTGAACCAACCATGGAATCTCTTTCACAACACATTCTCACACACCATTTATCTCATGTGTTACTAAATACCAAACATAGTCATATAGTATACTATAAAAAATTACATTACACAAGCCTTATTAAAAAGAATTCATTTTAATCAAACACTTTCATCAAGGAATTTTAAAGAAAACATTCATAAAAACATTGCTAAAAATTATTAAACACATATAAATAAATTTCCAAATAACAATTAATTAAAAGAAGGAAAAAAGCATAAAAACACATACATAGAAAATCTAGAATCCAACGACAATGAATTTGAGATGATTCTTCTTCTATGGAGGGTTAAGGATTTAATTAATTAAATGGATTAGAATGGATAAAGTCTAGATTAAATAAAAACACAAAAAAAATGATATACACATCAAAATCAAAACATAAAACTAAAATATGGGATGAATAACAATAAAAAAGGTAGCACTTAAATATTTTATGGGTATGAATAATAGAATACCTGATTTGAGACGATTTGGATGTAGTTTGATAGGTTCGAATGGGGGAAGTCACGAGAGCAGTGGATCCATGGACAGGATTAGGTTTCTGTCACGAATGGAAGAGAGAGCAGCTGATTGTGTATTTGGGTAAAAGATTTACCAACGGTTTTTAAAAACCATTGGGAAAGGGGTGTCCAAGATACCCTTTAACAATAGTTTAAACAAACCGTTGGTAAAGGGTGACCATTTCCCAACGGTTCATGTAGAACCGTTGGGAAATGGAGTCTTGGACACCCCTTTTCTAATGGGTTTAGTAAATTGTTGGGAAAGGGCTTCTTAAGAAACGGTTTAAACAAACCATTGGTAAAGAAGCATTCGGAAAACATGAGTTTCCAGTAGTGGTTGTATAACATGGTTTTAGAAAACATTAAAAAGAGAGGGTACAAGATTCAAACACTCATAAATAACTCATAATATTGTATGGGTATAGAATAAAAATAAATAACATCATGGTATGGAGATTTTAAAGAAATACCATATGAAAATTAAACTCGAATGAAAAGAGAAGATGTGATTCCTTTTACGAAATTTTTTTCAGCCTAACGGTGTCACTTAAAATTTCAGAAAACAAACTGATGAGAGTGGAATGGTCCTATAGAAAATTTGACATGAAATAGATAGTAATTGGAACATATAAGAACATACCATCAAAAAAAGAGATGGAAACAAGAAGACACAACATAAAGAAAGTCACATCTTTAAAAAGAGGAGGGTGAAATGATCCATTACATTGAAGAGTAACATTGAAATCATGATGTTCGGGACTTTGGGAGGCTTGAGGGAACATTGGGAGGACTCATTGGGAGGTAAGAAGACCAGAACATCGTTGAGGATGATTTTGGAATGAAATAAATGAGGTAAATGGCTTGGTATTTATAGGGAAACTGAGTGAAGAAATTATTACTTTTCAAGGGACACATCATCTGTGGTATTGGAATAACCATGGGATTTCCCATGGAATTTTCCCATGGTATTGACCACATGGGACACCTCATAAAATATATCACTTTTCCTTAGTCGACGCAAAAACTAACATCATTATTAAATCATTAATGATGTCATTAAACACTCAAAACTCAAAACTGCATTTTTACTATTTACCGATAATTCAAATGTTTCAAAAAAATCCCAAAAATTACCCCTAACCTAATATCAATTATATGAATTCAAAAGTTATGTCCATTTTATGAAAATAATTTTCGAAATATTTTTAATTTAATTTTTAAATAAAAACATTATTTTTTCCAAAAATAAAACTTTAAAACTATAACTCATTTTGTAACACCTTAAAAAAGTAATCAATGTACCTTATGAATATCGTATACCCATAAGACAATAAAGTAACTATTTATGATTAAATTTTATGAAAATACATTTCCATTTTAAATTATTAAATTAATTATAAAATTTTAAATAAAATATTTATTCATACAAAAATCCCAAAACATAAACTATAATCATTTTTTCACTTTTAATATGTCTAAAATTTATTTATACATTCATTGATGAATTTTCTATTTTTTTGGTCAAATTACTATTCATTACTATTAATTACTATTCATATTGGTATGTTACTATTCCTACTTTACTATTCACTAAAAACCAAGTTGATCTTATTAGACTCTAAATTTCTTATAGATCACAACTGCAGAAGACCATTTTTTTTAAATCATTTTACATTATTAATTATTTAATGAATAAAAAAACATTTTAAATTACCCTTTTTTCTAAATAATACACATCCTATACTTATCCGAATATTTTAAATTCAAAACTTTTCTAAAATAAGAAATAACAATTTTCTTTATATAAAATAAAATTACACAAAGTAGATAATGTCTTATTATATAGCCCCCTATGACACTAGCATAGGACCTAAGTGTAAGGTATGCTATAGTGATACAATCTTGGGGTGCCTCGGACAACATTACTCAAGTGGTAATTTCTATCAGCTTGAACTTATCCCTTAGGCAATTTAATTCAAACTTCATAGGTTGAAGTTCAGCTTGGCCTTGGCCCAGAGCAAAGCCCAGTGATGATACCTCCTTCCCAAGCTCCGAAATATGGGCATCATATGGATCAGGTCTACTAGATGAGGCCATTAAATCTTCTTTTTGTATTAAATAACCGAGATAATCATATTTAAAAGAACACAACATAAAGATTATAGTTTCCAAAGGTCATATTGACCAACGGTCATATTGACCAATGGTCATATTGACCAATGGTCATATAACAGTCGAAACCCAACGGTCTCATATTAATTATACCCACTTTATTAAATGAACGATATAGTTTTGTTGAGTATATAGTAAAATAACATACAAAATTAGGAAACAAATATAATTAAAAAGTTCGAGTCATTACAGTGTGAGACTAATCCTAGTTTGAAACCACCACGAGATCTGTCAATAACAGTCAAATAGTATATGGCAGGAAAATTTATAGGAAACAATAAATAAAAAAGTACACAACAGTAAACAATCCATAGTTCAAAATCAAGAGACAACTAAACAAGTAGATAAAACACGACAGGTAACCCTCTAGGAAGTACACTCAGTCTAACCCCTCTGGTCCTACCTAATGAGTAAAAGAAACCCTCTTGGAAGCACACTCGGTCTAACCCCTCTGGTTCAGCTTAAGCATAGACTTTCTGAGGAAGCACTCACCGTCAATTCCCCCTATAGACTCGTATCATAACTAAAGGTGCTCTAGGGAAGCACTTAGGTCTCATTCCCTATGTGGCCTATATTGAGGAACTACAGACACTCTAAGGAAGCACTCAACGTCAATTCCCCCTATGGTCTCACATCGAAACTATAAATACACAATGGAGATGACCTCAATGACCATTCTCTCTATGGTCTATGCACCAGGTTCTCAAGGCCCCATGTAAGTCAAGAAAGTGTAGCAGTGTGTAATAGCCAAAGTAAACCTCATGAAATACATGGATAGCATTCTACAGCATAACAGAACAATACTCACACCATCCTACAATACTAGGCATGGGAATGATAGACATCAGCCTAATAGGCAATCAAGACCCAAATGTCTAAACAGGAAAAACATGCATGGGAAATACATCCAAAGCACAACAATCAACCCTCTTTACAAAAAATTTTCCTCTACAAAAGCATACAAGCATAGAAGGTGAACAATAGGGATACAGCTATAAACTCCCAATACCCCTTTCATGTGTATTAGGAAATTTTCCACATAAAACTCAAGGAAAATCTTCAGAAAGGCACAAACCAACTACGTCCGTGTTGGGAGATCAAGATACTTGAACCACGAGGCTTTAATCGCCTTAGAACCCCGTAGATCTATGAAAACATATAAAACATTCACCCCATGATAACTCACAAAATAGGAGAAATCATGAAATGAAGCTCAAATGAAAGATAAAACTCACTGATGTGATTCCAACGCAACCAACGATGTTCGATTTGGAGGAAGGACGGAGGCTCAGGGGCCTATCGAAGATCTACGGCCATACAGACTCTCTCTGACGAACAAGAACTAGAAGATGAGTGGTTTGTCCATTATACATGACCCTGGTGATTTTAATGAAAAAAAATAAAGTACACGGCCTGTACTCGCCTTTTCCTTACTCCTCTTTAAGTGGACTCCATATCATCCCTCATGGAATTGTGTAAGTCTCCAACACGGCCAGCACCTGACCACACGTAGAAACTGAGTACACTGCGTGTACTCATAAATTTCTCGGCGAGTATATCAATAATTTCCAGAAACTCATTTTTCTCTCAAAAACACCAGAAAAAGATAAACATACCTGATAAGAATATCAGATTTCGTGCACCTCGAAAGTGTTATTTTGGTGAGACCCGCAAGACCATAATGCGTGTAATAGGATTGAATGTGTAATTTGTTAAAATATAAAAAATACACAAATTTTTTAGGGTGGAAGGAGATACAGTGGTAGGTGGTGGTATTTATACTTGGCATAGGGAGGTTTTTTTTTATTTTTTTTATTTTGTTATTATTTTGGATCAATACTAAAAATATATTATATAATTTAAACTGTATAAAATAAAAAAATTGAATAGATTCATAAAAATATGTTCTAACCTCTTTCATAAATCATAAATGACTAAATAATTCATCTAATTATTTTACATTATAAATTATTGTCTTTCACTATTCACCTGAAATTCGATTATTTAAGAAAAATCCGAAAAATACATGCTATCCATTTTCAATGTGTAGAATTGAAAAACGGTTAAAATTTTAATAAAATAATTATATATATATGAGATCTTTAATTTTAAAATAACAAATAATTTATTCAAACAATACTGATTTTAAAATTATAACTTATTTTAGGACACTTTGAAAAATTAATTAAGGTCTCATAGATTATCATGAAATCATAAGTGAACCGAATATTAATTAATGAATATATTTTATGAAAAAAAATCTTTTTAAATAATTATAATAACTATAACATTTTGAGTATACATTTATGTTTCAAAAAAATACAAATTCTTAATTTTTCATTTTTAAAATATTTATTTTATTATTATATGATATAGATTTATAATATTTTCATCTATAGAATAATAAAATTTTCCTTATACATTTATAAGTGAGGGTACAATTTTATTGGAAAATTTACTATTCCTAATTTTTGACATTAATATTCAAATGTTCATGTAACTATTTAATTGGTATATGTTCCTTAATTTACATTTCTTTTTTAATTATTCAATTATCAGAACTATGATTTTATTGAGCTTTGTATGTGATTTATGTGACTTATTAATATATTAAGGGAAATTTCAATGATAAAATTTTATGTAGTTTCAAATATAACTAAAAAAATTATAATAAATATACATTTTAAACATAAATAAAATTTATATATTTTTATTATAAATAAAATATGAATCATGAAAAAAGAAAAAGATGTGATTTCTGAGATTACTTATTTTTCTAAAACATGGTTTAATCATGCTTTGGGAACATAAATTAAAATTAATTATTACCACTTTTAGAAAATTTGTTATAAAAAATAAACATTATTTATTAAATAAAATTACCATTATTTTCTTTGGGATAATTTTTTGTATTTTTAAGAAAGGATTCTTTTTTCTATGAATAGTTAAAAACACTGAGTTTGTAATTGAAAACATCATTTTCATTAAGATAGTTTATAATTTTAAATTAAATTTTTACTTGGTTTTATTTTATTATTGTATAAATTTAATATAAATTAATAATTTCTCTTTCATTTTAATATTTATCATTTTGAATTTTAAAATAAAAATACTAAAAACATGTCAACATTTTCATTTTAAAATCTAATTTTTTCATGACATCTAGGGGATTATTTTGAAATTAAATTATCCAAATAATGTGAATCTAATTTGTAAAAATATATTCCATTTTTTAATATTTATAATTTTTAATTTTTAATATGGTCAACTTAATTATTTTGGACCAAAATAAATAGTGAAAATATGAAAATAAATTTATTTTTATTATGCTAAAATGGATTTTCCAGGAGATTAAATTGTTAATATAAGGGTTTAAAATAACTACCAATTTTTTCAACACACACTCGATAAAAATATTTTTACAATTATAACATTAGTATATTTTTATGATTTTCTAGGACCCATTTTCATGAAATTGACCTATATTATATGTTATATAATGAAAAATATAAAAACACATTTTTCATTTTTGTTTTTATAAATATTTGGGATACATTTAATAAATATATATGTTCAGTTATCATTATTATTTTGAAAGATAAATTTTTTTATTCTATAATGATAATTTTTTTAATTCTTTATGATTAATTAATTAATTTAATTATTTATTAAACATCAATTTATTAATTTATTTTATTATTATTAAATAAAATAAGTGAAACTAAAAATATTAAAAGTTAGGTAAATCAAATTACTTATTATCTACCACTAATTTTATAATTTAATATATCATTTAAAAATATTTTATAAAACATTATTCTAATTCCATCATTGTATTGATTTTTTAAATGTTAAAATAAATGAATAATTTCAATATTAACATTAATTTTACTTTATAATAAATCATATTCTATAAAATGATTCAAAACAACAACAAAAATTAATTCTTACAATTGATTTAGAAATTTTAATAAATATAAATATTTTCTATTCATGGACATGCTATTAATTTGTAATGTTCATATTATCCTTTAATAATAATAAAACATTTTTAGCATTGTTGAGGTTTAGAAGATGTTTTTTCACATTACATGTGCTTGTGTTAAAATTAATTTTCAACACTTGTAAAATTATTATTTGAAAAATTATATTTAATACTTATAATCAGAGTGTATAAAATTTCTATTTGTCACATAATAATTTTATATAAATGGATAAATTATGTACGTTAAAAACTACTTACTATAATGAAAAACTAATATGATAAAAATAATTATACTTAGAAGTTATGAAAAAAATGTATAAAACATGTGTTTTATTTTGTGATGGAGGTAATTATTGATCATATAATCCATTAAGCAAATTAATAATATATATTAGATCAACAGAGGTAATACTGACATCCAAATAGTGATGCTTTTTTATATTTATGAAAATACCACCCCCCAACTATAAAAGGACACTTGAATCCTTTATTTCTCCCTACCTATCAAGAAATTTCACTCACCTACACTATAATGTCAAGATTTGTCCGTGTATTAATTTTTTCATATTATTTATAATAAAATTAAAACCATGCATTGAGGAATCATGGGATTCTGTGGGTCAGGGTTCATGAGATATATTTTTTACTTAAAACTAATCTTTAAATAGCATGTGTGGGTATATTTCCTAAAAAAGTGCAATAACATCTAAATAGGTACTTGGATCAAAAATCTTGTGATTACAATTACATCTAGGGAAATGACATTACCATAGGTGAGGATTATCATAGACAAACATGGGTCACCTATGAAAGTTATTTTTTTGACATTTAATGAAAATAAAATAAATTTAATATTGATTTTATTTTTCCATTGCACTAACGCAATGACATTAGTTTTCAAATAAGACATTAAAAAGAATTTATTGTGTTAAATGCATAACCCTGTAATTATCTGGTGCATTAGATATGAGACCCTTGTAGAATCTTTTTGGTGATGAATGGTGAATAAACAAGTGATCGTGAATCATAACTCTAATGGAGTTGGAGGATCTCATAGAAAATGGTAAGGTAATCGTTCATCATCGAAGATCGATCCAAACTCAAGTTAGGGAAAGTAATTTAAATTCCTTCTTACCAATTCTTGGATTCAGTGATCAATGTGGATCATCCCATTAATAAATTGACCCACAATTTAATTTTTTTATCGGATGTATTACTATGGTTCAATGTGGGGAATTGATTCTATTTTATTTTTGTTTCTTGATCCTTCAAATGGATGTGGGTCGAGGCCTTAATAATCAATGACTAATGTTGGGAAAAAATCCCTCAAGGTAACATTGTAGTTTTTTTTTGGGTTGATTGTGTTTATTGACAAAGTAGGTTTTCAAGGATATTTTTCGAGTTTCCAGAGAAGTTGTTGACAATCCGTGTTGATAAAGGACAATGACAAAGGAATGGACTATCTGGAGGCGGTACAAAAAGAGCAGTACAAGGTGGCGCCGTTTTCTAGTGTTTGCCAAATTTTTGGGGTCCAAAATCTGGAGGTTGGTGAGCTTCACGAAAATAGGATTTCCATGAAGAGAATAATTTAATATGGCAAAGGCATGGATTTCGCGAAGGTAGGATTCATGGTTTGAAAATCGCGAAGACCAAAAGAATGGAGGCGGTGAGTCTTCACGATTACATCAAGCTTCGCGAACGGCAGAGGCTGAAGTGCATTGCAGCGTTGAAGGTCTTTGCGAGGGAGCTTCGCGGCGAAGGTGCGAAGGAATGTTGACGGTGATGCTTCGCGACTACGTCATGCTCCGCGAACGGAAACTTTCTCTGGTGCTTTGTGATTTGGACAGAATTCCGGCTGAATCTTTGGAGCTTCGTGATTTGAGATGATGTGGCGTTGACTTTGTGCGAAAAGTTCGAGGGTTGGTGAAATCGCCTATAAATAGAGGCCGACCCCCTCGAGAGAAGTAGAGAGATTTTTCAGAGAACATCCTTTGCTATCGTTTTGCGAAGGTGGTTCGCAGATCCATTATGCTTCGCGAAAGAGGAGCTTCGCAGTGGCTATTATAGCTAAGAGAACCCTGCGAGCTCCGCGTTGGATTAGTGAGCTTCGTGAGTGATGTTTCTTTGCGACGGCTTGAGCTTTGCAGTAGTGCTTCACGGCAGTGCTTCGCGGGAGTGCTTCGCAAAAAGGCAGGAGCTTCGCGAAGGCTTGTTGAGCTTCGCGAAATTGGGAGCCTAGCGAAGTTGAGTGCTTTGCGAAGGTCATTCCAATGGTTTTTTTCCCAGTGGATAGCGGTAAAGGGCTATTCATATACGGGTGAAAGTTTAACTTCAACAGAGCATCTACATAAAGAGAAAGAAGAATTTCTTTAATGGAAATGAAGAGAGATACAGGTCTATAAACTGTGAATGGATTCCCTTCTAGAGTAGTGAGTTTAGGAAGAGGAAGAAGGTAATCCTCTCCACCGGCAGTGAGCCAGAGAGAGAGAGAAACAGGGAGTGACCCTTGGGGAAGCAGTGAGCTGACCCTAATCCTTGTAAAGGCACTGAGCCTGGGCATATAAGTGATCTAGCTCGAACTTTGTATCCACATATAGTGAAGATTAGTGTAATTTGGTACGACCGCCAACCTGTCAGCGTATGCTCCTTGGACGTAGCCCAGTGAGGGTGAACCAAGTAAAAATCTCTGCGTCTTTCTGCTAATTTTCCTGCTTTGCATTTAAAGCATCATCATCAGATAAAGAATAAAGTAAGTGATCATAACATACACACAAGTGCAAAAAAAGTGACCCTTGTAACAAAGAGGTCAAGATCCAATGGGGTAGGAAGAACATTGAGAAATAATATCCATACCCTGATTCACCCCCCCCCCCCTCTCTGGGTATATAGGCCCCTATTGGCCCTAACAATTGGTATTAGAGAGATAGGTTTCTTTTATCATATTTTTTATCTTCGACTTGGTGTAGTCGATCTGTGTGGTTGAAGATTCAGTTTTCTCTTCTCACAATCTGCCATGGGAAAAGGAAAAGCATCAAAGAAGAATCAAAAGTCGGGTAATTTCACTCAGTGTGGAAGTGTTTTTAGAAAAAGTGTGATTCAACTAAAAAATCAAACAGCTTACTGAAGGAAGGTCTTGATGAATATGATAGGGAAAAGATTGATTCACTCAATCGTGATGTTGTAATGAGTGAAGTACATGAGCATCAGAGTGATACTGAAACAGAAGAAGAAATTGAAGGACGAATAGATATGCGAGCTGAGTTAGAGGCTGCTTTTGAGGAGATAGATGTTTGGAGAGCTAAAACAACGAAATCTAACAAAGTTGTTCACGATTCCAAACTCTATATGCAGCAGCATGAAGAAGAGACGTTTGAGTTGATGGAAGAAATTGGGGAACTCAAGCTATCAACATGAGAGAACTCAGAATCAGTTAGTGAGTATAAGCTTAAGATTGAAGAACAGAAAAGGGAGATCGATGGCTTGAATAGAAAAGTGAAAGATCATGTCATGTGTGTTGAAGAACCTTATATTTCAAGTGACGTTAGAAACACTGATGAAATTAAATCTAAATATATTCTGATCCAAGCACTGAGAACTGAGATCAACAATATAAGAGGCTTGAATCAAAGGATTATTGATGTAGCTACTGATCTGAGGGTGAAAAATGATTCTCAAAATGAAGAATTGAGAAAGAGATCTGAAAAGGTGGAAAAATTAAAAGCTGGTGATAAGGAGAAGAATCTGAACTCATATGAGATTCAGAATTTGAAATATAAAAATGCGAATCTAACTACAGAGCTATCTAAACTACTTTAGAAGAATAAAATTCTATAACAAGAGAATGAATGTTGTTCTGATTCCATTTCTCATTAAAGATTGAAATTAAAGGAGCAGAGTGACATGGTAGAAAAACTCACATGAGAACTAGAAAATGAGATGAGTTGTGGAAATAATCTCAGAATAGAACTCAATGCCCAACTTGAATCAAGTGATATGAAGATTCAGATGTTGGAAGAAGTGCTACAGTTAGTGAAGAAGGAAGTGGAGAAATCCAATACCAGAGGAAAACCTAAGATGAAGGATGCACTGCACTTACTATTCGATTATCCTTCGAAAGGTGATGATAAAATGAAAAGGAAGTATGAGATTTCTAAAGAGAAACAACATAATATTTTCTCAGCTCAAAGACCAGCAAGTTTCAGAAAAGCTGGTATCAGTTTTGATGAATCCCCTCCCGTGCAAGATAGAAAGAGAACTGTGAATAGTTCCAGATGTGAAAGAAATCCTATAGGTGCTGGAGATAGGACTAAAAGGACAGTTACAAAAAGTATTGATGACATGTGCTATTTCTGTGGGATTCATGGCCACACATCAAGCTTCTATTCAGAGGCTCGGGATTACATTTCAGGCTGTGAAAACAGAGACATTACTAAATCTAAGAATAAGAAAAAGAATCATGATAAATCGGAGAGAAGAGTTTCTCAGAGGAGAACATTAATCAGATGCTATTACTCTAGAAGGATGGGACACACCATGTGTATGTGTCTGGAAGCTCAGGAGATCAATGCCAGAAGAAGAAAACAAGTTGCATCAACATCTCAGCAGAGAAGTGATGAAATTTGGTATGCCTTTAATAGAAAATGTTTCATATGTTCTGATCATGGTCATTTGGCCAGACAGTGCAGTAAGAAGAAAGAGGGGAAGGAAAAAGACCCGAGAAAGAGATTACCAACTTCAGTGGTACATAATGAGAAATTATACACTGGGAGAAAAAGTGGTAAAGTGAAAAATAGGCTTAGGGCCTCAGGGGAATCACATGGAGCTGAAAGAAAGGTGTATCAATCACCTCCTCTGTCGTACTCACAACTGCTCTCAAGGAGAGAATGTGAACAAACCTGGAAGATTAAGGTGAGATCTACTCTAGCTGTGATAAAGAAGAATGAATGTTCAATAGAGAACTCACCACCAGCTAAAAAGAGTGTGGTGACTCATAAATCTGATAAAAGATAGATGAACACAGAATGCATCGAAAAATCCACATGTCGTGTTTCTCAGCGAGAAGTGAAGGAAAGAGGATGACCCCTAAGATGGGATAAGAATAAAGTGAAGATACCAAACAGAGAGATTCCTACTCGGAGAAATAATCAAGGAAAATTGAATTTTGGTAGAACCTCAAAGAAGGAAATGTGTACTAGCGGGTTTATACCCCAAGCGGTGAGAAAGGCCGAGCCTACCAAATCTACATATCAGAGAAAGGCTCAGAATGTAGGAAATGAATGCCTAGTCATATGGCCAGAACAGTTGATGTTGGCTAGGCAGCTGGAGGAAGCAAGAAAAGAGTGTGATGCCCTCCAAGAAATAATCAAATGGTTGACCCATCAGGATCAACCACAATCCTCATCTTGAAGAGTCCAGAATAAATCCCCTCTACCAATTTATATAAATTCAATTAACTGATGATTCAGGTGTTTCAGGTTCTAGGGAGATACGATCCAATGGGAAGTGGCATCTAAGGATATGAAGTGGAAAGTTGATATTCATTAGAGTTTAAATTGATTCAAATAACGTAGAAGAATTGAAAATGAAAGGGAGAAACTAAGCACAATTAAAAGTGATTGTGTTATTAGCTTTATCTCTTGTTTGTAACACCGAGTTCCAACTCAGTAGTATTAGAGATTTGGTTAATGGATCGATGCTGAGTTCCAGATTAGTATAAATGGTGCACGTGGAGAAGAATGGTTATGGGTCTCTACCGTTGGGCCTAAGAGATAGAAGTTTGGTGTAACACAGGGGGAGTATCCTATAACAAAATCATATGCTAGAGACATCAAAGAAATAATTGGATGACTCAGCTCAAGAATTCCCTATCGAGGGATGAATGAAACACAGGGAGAACCAGCAATAATCATGCACCACATTCTTATCTTTTTTTGATCTAACAATGTGGTATTAGCTGACTGCTTTCAGAATACCATGAAGCTGCGAGGAAAAATCAAAGGCGTGTCAACAAAAATATAAGAGAATAAGTTCAAAGAAATGACATCATTGAACAATGACACAGTGACAAGTTATCAGCTGAAGGAAATGAAGCCACTGAAAAATTAATCAGTGAGCAATATCCTGATGAATGTGTTGAGGAAGAACGCAACAAAAGGGGAGAAAAATGTGATTGATGCCGATTCAGAAAAAGATACTGATGGTGAGTACAAGGAAGTAAAATCCTCATACGCACAAAAGCCAACGATTCGAGCTAAAATTGACAGGTAGAATATCATCATTGATCAGTGAGCTCCATTTCAGACAAGGGAAATGAAGTCACTGTAGCATGCATCTTTTCTATCTTAGGTTGAGCTGAAATGCATTGCTGATGCAGCTGATGATGAAAAATGGGTTCATCCATGAACGAAGAGATAGATCAGATTGAGAAGAATCAGAAGTGGGAGATTGTTTCGAGGCTAGTAGATAAGAACGTCATCGGGAATAAATGGTTCTTTTGCAACATGATGAATAAAGATGGCACAATGATTTAAAACAAAGCACAATTGGTGTGAAAACGACACTCCCAGATAGATGTAATTGATGTTGAAGAGACATTTGCACTGGTTTCAAGGCTGGAGACAATCGGATTATTCCTAGCCATTGTCGTGCACCAAAAGTTCAAGGTATTCCAGATGGATGCCAAATCAGCATTTTTGAATGGGATTCTGGAGGAAGAAGTACATTGAGCATCCAGATGGTTTTCTCATTCATGAGGAAGAGAACAAAGTTTGTAGGCTAAAGAAGACGTTATATGGGCTGAAACAAGCACTAAGAGAATGGTACTGAAGGCTATATCAGTATTTGAAGAAGCATGGTTTTCAGCGTAAGGGATTTTATTACAATATTTATTTCAACAACAACAGTAATCAAAGGATGATGAGGCTGGTCTAGGAAGAAGACATAATATTTGGCGGATCAGATGAAGCTCAGTGCAGACAGTTTTCCGAATTCATGAGAAATTTGTTTGAGATGTCAATGATTGAAGAGATAACGTTTTTCCTTGGTCTACAGGTGACACATGGAAGGAATGGAACATTCATTTCTCAATCTAAATATTACAAGGAGGTTCTGAGAAGGTATGGAATTGAAAATTCCAAGGAGATGATGACTTCTGTTGCTACCCGGATGAAATTATCAAAAGATGAGGATGGAAAGACACTTAATATCACAGAATACAGGCAAATCATTGGAGTTCTGTTGTACTTAACCGCAACAAGGCCTGATATTGATTTCTCCACATTCCAAGTAGTGAGATATCAGAGTAATCCTAAGGAAAGTCACATGCTCATAGTGAAAAGAATACTTCGGTATATCAAGGGCACGATGGAATTCATCTTGACATACAATGACAAATCTCAGATAGAGTTATTGGGATATACTGATGCAGACTGGGACGGTTCAGCGGATGATAGAAAATCAATGTCAGGTGGTGCTTTCTATCTTAGGGGATTTTGTATTTCATGGCTATTAAATATGAAAGATTGTATTTCATTGAGCACCGCAGAATCTGAGTATATTGTGGCCACTCAAGCATGCACACAGTTAGAATGGATGAAGCAGCAGCTTGAAGATATGGGAGTTGAAGTGAAGTCTCCGATCGGAATCCAGTGTGATAACTCAAGTGCTATAAATATCAGCAAAAATCTTGTCCATCACTCAAGGACAAAGCACATTGAGATCAAATATCATTTTATCAAGGAGAAGGTGGAGCAAAGGATTGTGATGTTAGAGTATGTGCCTCCAGAGTTACAGGTTGCAGATATTCTGATAAATTCCTTAACCAAGGAAGCTTTTGAGAGGCATCGACTGGCTATGGGAGTTTAGTCGATTCCCCGCACTTGAAATAGTGTAGATGTGGGACCCCCCCCCCCTCTCCCCGAGGTATGATGTGTTTTTCCCTAATGTACTGACTTTTGGTCTCTACTCTGTTCCAGACTACAAAGGAGTGACCTTTGGGTTCGTTAACAAAGGGGGAGAAAATTGTGTTTATTAAAGGGGGAGAAAATGGTGATTGGGAGACAGTGTGGCTATTTGAGAAATCATGATAGATATAGGGAGAAGCTGACAGGTGGAGCAGCCAGAAAGGGGGAGCAATGAGAAATGGGGAGAGTATTAATATCTGACGATGCTAGAAGTGATCGATCAAATCATAGATATCACAACAGCTGAGGATCGTAATAAAAGTAGTACAATGATGTTGGAATGGTGTGAAAAGGTGTCCATCCATGATATGATAAAGTAGTCATAATAAATTACTTAGTAAAAGACATATAGTTATATAAAATACTCTCCTTAGTAGTTATGTCTCATTTCCAAGGATATCATAGTGCACTGGGTTCACTCCCTAAACCATCATAGTATTCATTTTTCAACCCCAATAATATTATAGTTTATATATTCCCTTACTAAATTAGTTTCACTCTCTATCCCCGCCATTTTTATCTCATTAGATATAAATCTTTCTATAATTGATTTCAGGAAGAAATAGGCTCTACATATCTTATAACGAAAATCATATATAGATGCGAAACAGTATTATCAAGCACTCTTCATATCATAACACATGAAAACAAATGGGTTTCATAAAAATTCCATCATGTAATAATCCATATAAAATAAATATTTTTCATAAATATTTCAGTATTTCATCAAATCATAACCCATGGAAATTAAATAGGTTTAATAAAAACTATATCATCATTTTTACAAACCATTAACATATAAAATTATGGATCCATTGATAATATTCTGAGTAAATACTAATTGAAATCAAGGATTTTTGTCTTTGATTAATTTAATTACCCATAAAAAGTCATTAAATTATTTTTAGAAAATATAAATTTCATTATGAAATCATTTATTTAAAAATGTATGGAAACATAAAGAAAGAAATATTCATTAAAAAATAACTATTAAAACATTTAAAGTATTACTCATATAAAAAATTAGTCATGTAGGATATAAAATTAATTCATTCAATATTGGTTAAAAACAATCCTTCCATAATTTTTTTTAAACACACAAAGTACCTCATTTGGAAAATAACATTAATATTATGTTATAACCACATTGTAAAAAATGTATCATGGATATAATTGAATTTAATAATTCATAGGAGAGTACTAAAAAACATTTGTCATAAAACATTTATATGACATGTATAATGATGAAATATTTTATTTAGCAAAGAGAGAAATGAATTTTATTTTCCTTAAAAATATATTTTCACTCTGTTGATTACATAGGGTGAGGGAAACAAAATAAATATATTTATTTTCAAAATAAATGAATATTATAATATAATTCATGAATTTATCTATTGATATATCATAATATATCATCATGCTAAACATAATCATAAACAATCATGATAAATAATGTGATTGTAATATTAAACCCATTCCTTGAGTTCTAAATGATTTAAACTCACTCAATCCTCATGTATAATAAATATAAATTTATTATAATTATATAATATAATCATTTAAATGATTATAATATCATATATCATACATTTATAATAATTAAACACCATATTTGTTCATTAATACTTCATTAAAGTTGTTATTTGTGGGTGTTAACTATTTTATTTGTCCTGAGGATTTTACTTTATTAGTTCTAGTACTTGAAAATTTATCTGAGATACATAATCTATAGATAAATATTCATTATATGAATATCATATTTATTAATTATATTTAAATATTTTTCTTTAAAGGATTCATAATAAAAATGAATTACACCATTCATGAAGGCAGTAAGTTGTACGTAAAATGAACATTGTTTTCAATTTTCAATGGATGGAATGAATGATAGGTAAATATAAATTCAACATTACAAGATAATTTTTATATCATATATATAATATATATTCAACAATATTCATACTAATTACCATCCATGAAAACTATAAATGAAAAATGAATCACATCGCTTTGTGTAGGTGGTAGTCCACACGTATGCACAAGGGCCATAATCATATCCCAAAGGATTAGATTATATAAATTTATACATAATATTATAATTAAGTAGTTTTAATTATCTCATAAATATCATTTATAAAAATTAAAATCTTTATAATTCCCATACATAAAACAAAATGATGAAAAATGATATTTATTACTTTTCATAGATAACAAGTCATATGTATGCATGATGGTACTTTCGTATCTCATTTGATATCAAAGTAAATTTAAAATGGTGTTATCAAAATCATTTATAATTTTAGAATATTTAGGATATTTAATTTATTATTTTATGATACATACAATTTATTTACAATAGGTAAGTAAGAGTATGATATAAAGTGATCCGTTAAGGTGATCACCTCTTCTTTGAAATTATTACATTAGATATTTTCTATAGGGATCTAGGGTTTCTTTTTTGGGAAGAATATAAACTATTGAATAATTATATTTATTTTTTTAAGATAAATTTATATATTACGGTGGATATAGAAAGAAAAATGTTGTGTAATAAATTGATAAAAGATGTTCCCTTTTATAATTGAGGTGAGAGCACATTTTAGAATTTATCAACGTATGAAATTATAGTAAATTCATTCCCAATGAAAATGCATCAAAATGTATAGGTATAAAAATGTCAAATAGTATTATTTTATATTTCCATAAATTTAAAAAATTGGCCTATTTTTAAACCCTAACATTGTGATCAAAATTTTATTTACAGTTTTTAATTTTAACTATAATACAACTTTTTCAATATTACAGGTTTTAATATTTAAATATGGGGTATAAATTGGAAAATAAATGGAAAAATTATGTAATTAGAATCCATATCGTAATATATTTTTATTGTTTCAATATTTTTATGGTTTTTAAATAATTAAATAAAATATTATTTCTATAAAAAATTATTATTGTAAATTTGGACACTATATATTTTATTTAACTTAAAATGTATAAAGAAAATATTGAATACGATTATAATATTTTAAAACACTTATATTTTATATATACTAATAAAATTTTTTACACACTATTTCTTACTCCAAATATATCTTTTTTAAAATTTTTATTATCATCTATTTTACTTTTCAGTAATTGAATAATTATTGTTTTTGTGTTCTATAAATATTTAAGGTAATTATATAATATGTTAAAAATAATAATAAACTTCTATCATCAATATATATTCATTATTCACTTGTTTACTGTTATGATTCATTCATAAATTTTTTTTTACCAAATGTTAACACATAAAATATATTTAAAACGACGGGGTGATATATTTTATCTTCCATTTATATAAATAATATATAAGTTTTTCTATGGAAATGTGTCCAATATAAAAATATTATTTTTTAAATATGATAAAGGCAAAATTAATTTCATACAACAATAATAAGGATAAACAATTATTGTCATATAACTTTTTGTAATCTTGATTATCCTGATTTAACCTTTTTCGAGGTGATAAATTTTACCATGATTACTATTCATGTTGGCTAAAAAGGGTCATATGTACTAAATTTTAACAACCTAATTATAAATATGTAATTAATTTTATCAAATAAATTACCAATATATTTAATATAACAATATTAAGTTATGTCCAATAAATGTGACAAAAACATTTTGTTACAAAAAAAATACATTTTTAAATAGTAAAATGGATTTATTCTAATCTTATGCATAATAAATTATATGGATTATCAAATTATTTTATTGAATATATAATATATAATTAATTACGATAATTCAATAGTATGTATTATTTTAATTTATTTATATAATATATATCTCAGGTATAAAAAACAATTTTTCAAAAACAAATATATTTTATTTTAAAAAACAAATTGTTTTAATTTATAAAAATTTTATAACTAAGTAATTATTTTTATTATTTTTTAGGCCTTATATCTTATCATAATTTGATTTTTCTTATTCCCCCCTAATTTAATGGATATATGATGAAATACACGTAATATTTTAGTAATGATACATGGTTCGTCTAAACCCGTTTCATGTAATACTTGTTCTCGAAGAAGTCAAATTATTTATAGAGAAATATTTAAAATAATATGAGGAAATATAATTTTACAATATCATAATTCAATATACTGATATAAGTAGATGAGTATACTTTATACTCTTTATATCCTTAGGTTCTCACGTAGATTCATTGAATCACTGGTCTCACCAAAAAAACATAATCCAACTTAGTGGCCTTGAGTCCTAGAACTATATCTCTATAATACACAATATCTACTTGTTTCTATTCATAATAAATAAATTTCTATTTTAGTATGACCTCTATGTTTAGTAAATTTTATGGATCAGGTATGTTATTATTAAGTTGAGACACATGGAACACATACAGAACATGAGAGAGACTCAGTGGAATCTAGAATAGATAAGTTACCATCCTAATAAGATCAATTACATAAAAAAGGATTCATATACCTAGGTAATTGTTTTACCTTCATTCCGAATCTCATCTCCCACTTCTAGGTAGATATAAGTATAAATAACTTGTCACCAAATTTAAAATCTAGTTCATTCTAATGATTTTCATCATAAATTGTTTTTACTTTGATCTTTACTTATGTGGTATTGAATGTTTCTAAACTTATCTTTAAATTATTTATCTATATCAGGTCCCTGTAACATTAATTCCTTAATTTTATTATAGAATAATTTTTTAATTGTTGCCTACATTAGAAGGATTCATAAAGAGCTATCTTAACGCTGGAGTGAAAGTTATTTAGGAAAAAGAATTCATCCAAAGTATGTTATTGTTAACATGCACATTTGAAATCATTAGGTAAATATTTAAACATGAACTTTAGTGTGTGAATGGTTATCTCAAGCTAACATTATGTTTAATGATGATAATATTTTTTGAAATGTAACATTTTAACTAGATATAGCTTAAGTATTTTCTAAAAATTTTTGGTAAACCTATGATCCTGATCAGATACAATTGATAGAGGTTAATCATGAAATGTTACAACTTTCATTATGTATAACTGGTTAAACTGATCAAGAGAGGAATAAAATCTAATGAAAAATAATTTTTATGAATTTTTATGGTGATTAACTAAAAATAATGTTGAATTATGAACTTTAGATGTAATGGGAAGTCTATTGACAAAATCAATTTTGTTTTCATCCCATATATAAAATGGTGTGGATAGTAATTTTAACATCACATTAGACTTATATCTATAAACAATAAATTTATTAAAAACTATTAACCATGAGAAATAATATGTAATATCTCTTTTCATTTCATGCCACTAAAAAAATCTTCCAACTATCTACATGTTATTGTACATCAAGGATGAATAGGTAAGGAATAACTGTGGGTTTATACATCTTCTATATCGTATCATTTTTTTCCAAAGGGAATCATAAATAGTTCATGAACATTATTATTCAATCACAATCAAGGTTTAAATTAGGAACATTTTTGACATTATTTGTCATCTATACATCTTTATTCTATGCTTATATAATCATCATTTTTATGGATGGTTGAACAATCATTTTAGAAAGACAATATTTATCCTCTTCCTCGAGGATTTCAATATCCAAACATTACATGTCCAAAAAAATTGGATCTTTTATAATCCTCAATATAGATATGCATTCATGATCCTTTGATCTCAGAGAATTTTCCAACTTTTTCACTTTCTTTGGGTGATAATGTATTGAGAAATCAAAATAGTCAATAAGCTCCAACAATATTTTTTGGATCACGATTATATCTTTTTGATTTAATGTATACATTAATATTTTATGATAATTAAATATGTCACCGCATTTTCAATAGAGACGATTTGTCCAAATATTTAATGTAAATAATTCCACACCTAACTACAAATCATGTGTTTAGAGATTTTTCTCATATTCGTTCAATTGTTATAAGGCATTCTATATAACCATATCATTATAAATAATGTCTCATCCAAATTTCCTACTTGATCAATCACTATAGATTAAATCACCTTCTCTACAGCTTGACAATGTAATAATTTGGGTGATGACTAGATTTATCTTCAATCCCATAAAATAATCATCATATTCATCCATCAAAAATATCTTCACTCTCTTCCAATGTAACATTGTAATTTGGTTTGATAATTGTGAAAACTTATCCCCAAAGTGCTAATAATATAAAAAAAATAGTGAAATGTATGGTTCTCAGTCATAGTGGTTTTTCGATGATAATGTTCAATAACTTTCATTTATTATGGGTCTACTGATAAAACCTCTCTTGATATTATTTTACCCATGAATAAAACATTCCTATTCCTAATTTTATAATTGGTAAATTTTTCATATAGATTATTCATCATTAAGGACATTAAAAAAATTCCAAATGATATTCATGATCTCCCTTTCTTATATAATAAATTAGAATTTCATCTATTATGATGATCACAAACCGATCAACATAATCTATTATAAATATACTCATTAAATCCTTGAAGATAAATAGGGAATTACTAATACCAGATGAAATAATGACAAGATTTTCAGGAACAATATTCCCATAATGAATAGTAGAGAAGAATAACAGACTTGGGATGTGATCATTGTACTTTTATATGTTATTAATACAAACTCAACATCTATAATTTTTCATGGTATTGTTATACTCTTATAAAAGAATATATATATATATATATAAGAGTGGGTAGATATAGAATCAAATAATACATTATATGTTCTAGAGTGGTAGTAAGTCTACCATTCACCATGTAATTATCGAACCCCTCATCTGAAATAGTGATTTCATGATATTTTAATTTGACAATAAGATTATGATTTTTTAAAATTGATCATCAACATGAAACATCATCATTGGGAACATTATATCACATTTTCTATACTCTATTCATTTAAAACACTAGAGTGTTGGTGGTGAATTTTATAGAGCATTCTATCTATTCTCATCATTATATAACTTCATCTCATAACATTAGAAATGAATTTCTTGATGACCTTACATTGCATACTTTAATAATTTTACAGTAACCTTGGGATTATTTCTCACATATATACATCCACACTATTAGAATAAACTATGGATCTTATTATTCAATCTCTTTTTTTATTGTTTCCTTTGAATTCCATTATTATTTTCGTGTGAAACCCATTATTTTAATGGGAAAATATAATCTTTATCTCCTACTTTATAGCACATTGAATGATTTATCCGAGCCACTAAAGTATTTTATGGGTAATTCCTTATAGATACATTCATTTAAGCTGGTGAAGAATAAATAAACCATGCATTCAATTTTGAGGATAATACCATATTAAACCACACATTTATTTTGAAATATTCATTATAAGTATTGATAAATTCATAATACTTATATTTAATCTACAATCATTTATTATCCATTTTCTAATTAATAATATGATAAAAATAGTTGTTAAAATTTACACTTTTAAATTTATCCCACTTCATAGAATCAATTTCTTCTTTTTCTCTCTTTTTCGTCATAATATCCACTACAAAATTTTTATTACATCTGAAAGATAAACTTATAGAATCAATAATGTTTTATAAACACTAATGAATGAAAATAAATTAAATATTACTAATCCTTTTGTTATAATATATTTTATCAATGCACCCACAAAAAATGTGGATGTTACATCATTATTGACACAACCTTATGTTGTTCCCTGTTTTCCTCATTTGGATGGTCATCATGATTGGTATCTTAATAATGTTATGTAAAAATAGTAAATATATTTTTTATTATTAATCCTGTAATATTGGTTTCCTCATGATGAAAATTCATTTATTGTCAATTACAATTAGAATTAACATGATTCAATTAGGTTCCATCTATTGAAGAAAAAAAATCAAAATATGATAAATAATAATCATGGTAGGAAACCAAAAATTTATAAAAATTAATTTATATTATTTCTAAATAATGAAACCATATTCTATGAAAACATATTTCTATCATTATTCATTTATGATCATTACCAAAACCTTATAATATTTTTTTATACATATATTTATCGCTATTGTTCTTATTAATGTTTTCTCATCTCGGTTTCCAATTGTTAGATAAACCGTACTATAATACCAACATATGAGACAAAAACTCTCTGTATATTGAAATTTAAACATAATAGTTGAATATAATTACATGATTTTTTTTATCCACAATATAATCATTTAACGTTATTTTTTTGAAAACTTGGTAATATATAAATATGGTACATAAAATATTTGCATCACCTCCCACTTATTTATTACTATATAGATCCATTATTATAAATATAATACAAAATAAATTTCTCCATGACATGGGGAATGGAAGCATAAGAATATGGTGAGATCATATGCTCAGTAAGAGTAAAAAATGGTGATATCACTAATAATATAAGTATAACATAAGATAAATGGGTAAAAGAACATTAGATTAAAATTTCAAACAAATAACTTATATATCTTATATCATAATATTTAGTAATGATATATATAACGGTATTTTATATGACATGAATCATAATATATTCAAAGATCATGATCCATGAGATCATTACATAGCCAAAAAATATTAGTTTTTGGCATACACATAAGCAAATAAAATCATTTACATGGTTGTAAAGGATATTTTTCAAAGGATATTATTGTCGAATGGTTTCACTCCCCAAACCATCATAGTAGTCATGGTTCAATCATAAGACTATCATAGTGTATGGAGTCCCTTACTGAACAGGGTTTGCTATAAATTCCTATTGTATTTATCACATGAGATTTAAAAATTTACCCAATATAATCGAGGATAAATGTGAACCACATGTCACATAATGAAAATTATACATCTTTATGACATAAGATCACAAATCATTCATTATATTAGAGCCCATAGAAATAACTTAGAATCGTAATTATTATATTATAGCATGACCCGTTGAAAATAAATTGGATTCATAAACATTTCATCATTTCCTCATAGCATAAACTACGTAAAAGTAAATTTTTTCATTAATATTATGTCCACATTTTCAAAAAATATATAGATAAATAATCAGTATATTATACTTTTTCATATCCTTGATGTACCAATATAATATTATTAAATTATTCTCCTAGAAAATATATTTTACATAAAATCCCATTTATTCAATAAATATGCCAATATATATGAAAATTTTTTCTATAGACGTGACCATTTGATCTTTTAAAGTAAGGTTCAAATAAAAAATTTATCATCAAAACATGAAAAATAATTTATTTTCAATATGTTTAAAAAAATTCCTCCCATTCTTTATTTAGAAATACCACAATGTACCCAGTTTGGAATATATTAAAAATATTATTTGTAAAAAAATTTAATGAAATCAAAAATTGTTAAAAATTACACAAAAAAATAATAGTATAATAATAATAAATATAATTAGAACACTTCTAGAAAAACAAATTATGGATTAAAAATGAATTTTGATCGAAGGGAGAAATGAAGTCGATTTTCCATAAAATCCCTCTTCAGTCTATTGAAAAATTATGGTGAGGTAAATTAAATGAAATCATTTTTTTCAATATATCACTTGAGTAATGGAAAATTCATAATTTTCTTGAGAGATAGATGTTAATAAATCGTCATTGTAAACTTTTTCATAAATAATCTTGATAAGTAATTATATTATAACATAAAACCATTACCATGTGTTCTCCATGCCATGAAAACACAATATAATCCTACGTAATAAAGTTAAATTTTTTATAATTGTATAACATATTCATTTTAAGATTTAAAATTTCATATATAATCCATTTATAACATTTTATCACCACACTTTATCAGTAATTTCATATTAAAATTGTTAGTTCTAGGTGTTAACTATTTCATTTATTATTAGAATTTCATCTGAGTGGTTCTTTCTATTGTAAATTTTTCTTCGTTCAATATTTTCCATAATATTATTCATGGTATAAATAAAATATATATTAATTATATATATAAATATATATCCATCCATAAAATATATTGATACAAAAAATGAATTACAATGTCCATGGAGACGGTATATTATACAAATGCATAATCAATATTTTATTTTTTCAAAGAATTAAAAACATCATCATTATAAGATCATTAATATTTCATATATTTCATATACATTAATTGAACTATTCCTCGTTATCATCCAATTAAAAGAAAACTGAAAAATGAATCACGTCACATTTTGGTGGTGGTATTTTATATGTATGTGTGAGTGACATTATCATTTCCCAAAGGATTGGATGGAAAGAATTTCAAAAATAAATTATCATAAAATAAGTATAATTATTTCATAAATATCATATTTAATCATTAACCCCAGAATTATACCCTTTTATAAAATTTTTTGATGAAAAATGGATTGTATCTCTATGTGAATATTGTAACTCCTACATATGCACAAGCGATAAATTCATTTCAAATCTGATGGTAATGTGGGTCAATAATGGTGTTTTAATAATCATTATAAAAAAAGATAATATTTTGGACTCTAATTTATTAATTTATGTCACATACCATATATTTAGTGGATCAAAATATAAGTAGAAAATAAAGTGATCAATTTATGGGATTATATCTGATTTGAAAAAACTCATTTAGATATCTTATAAAGGGATCAAGGGTTGGTATTTTTGGAAGAAAATACATTTATAATAATTTTAGGAAATTATAAAATAGAATTATCTAGGATTGGTTCATTCTAGAAGGCTTAATGTTCTATAATAATGTAATGTAGAAGGATCCCTTTTAGAATCTAAGTGGTATGTACTTTAAAGATTTCTAAAAATACTAAATTATAACAAATTCATTCTCAGGAAAAATACTTAATAATTTCCAGGGATTTGAAGATATGGTATTATAGTGTTTTAATCTCATAAAACATTGAAATTTGGACTTCTTAGGTGTGATTATAATCATTATCACATTCAATAACCCTTAGTTAACCAATGTTAATTTTAACTATGGTAACAACTTTTTCGATATAAATGGTTTTAATTTTAATTATATTGTGAAAATTAGTCCATAAATGAACTATTTATGAACTATTTTACCATATTATAACGACCTTGTCTTATTTCAAAAAAAATATGTTTTTGAAAAAATTTAATAATTTTTTTTTGATATTGTATCATTACTATCAATAAGGACAATACTAATTTAATGTTACTAAAATACATAAGGAAAAGGTATTATTTCTAATATAATATTCAAATTATACTATAAAATTATATATTTACCTATAAAATTTCATTAACAAAAAAAATTTCTGAAAATATATAACATTTAATATTTTTTATATTAATTTTTTATCACTTAATTAAATAAATATTTTTTTGAATTTATGTAAGAATTTAAAGTAATTATATAATACCTAAAAATTAGAATAATAAACTTCTATCATGAATATAATTTTATAATTAAACAAATTACATCTAATATTCAATTATAATTATTTTATTTCCCTATGTGAATACATGAAGAATATTTAAAACTAAGAGAGTTACATTTTGTAACATTCATTGATTTAAATAATATATAAGTGATTTCCATGTAATTTTTTCCACTAAACTAATACAGTTAAAGGCTATATTGATAAATGTAGAATTTAATTCATTCATTATGAATTATAAAAAAATTACTTCCTTGTGACTTATTTTCAGTTTAGATTGATGTGATTTACACTTTATTGAGGTGATAAATTTTACCTTGGTTACTATTCATATTAACAAAAAACAAAATGGGTATATCTAAAATTTTTAAAAATATTAATTCCAAATATTTAATTCAATTTATATAATTTAATAAACATAATTTAAAAATAATAATTCTAATGTTACATTGAAAAATTTGATAGAAACATATCTTTTTTGAAAAAATATTTTTTTTAAAGCATAAAACTAGATTTATTCTGATCCTAGGAATACCAAAAAATAGTATACAAATGTTTAAAACCACTAAATGAATATATGATGTATATATTTCATTAATATAATCCACTAATAGGGATTGATTTAATTTATAGATATAAAACACATTTTACACATAAAAAATAAAAAAATTGTACTTCTATTTTGAGATAATTTTTATTTTTAATTCTATTAATTTATTAATAAATGATTTTTTTATTAACGAGTAGTACATATATTTTTTTAGAATAAATTTATTATCATTCATATATTAAAATCCAGTGTTTATGAAATAACTCACACATTATATTATAATAAAATTACATGGTTCATCTAAACTTTTAGTTTCATACAACAAATATTTTTGAAGGGAAAAAATTATTTAAGGAGAAATAAAACATAAAAGTATTTAGGTGTTACACTACAAGAACATGGGTGTTGACTTTATTTCCATTATTTATTGTAGTATCCATCTATATATAATGGGACATGTATAGTCAGCTCAAAATCACCACAAATTTAGTAGGGGTTACCATAATTATTTAGTATGGGTTACCATATTTATTGTACTATATTGTTCATTATAAAATATAGCTACAAATATTCCCAATAATTTTTTTATGGTGAAAATTTTTGAAACCCTGAAAACTGTAACAAAGAGAATGTGTTCACTCTATTACATTTTTAAAGGATACAAGTTATCACATAACCATGTTTTGATCAATTTAGAAGTCTTGGAAAATTAGATAGATAAATAAATTCCATATCAAATTGTAAATTGAAAATTTTTAATGAAAATATTTCAATATTTCTCTAAATTAAATCAAATAAACTTTAGTTCTTTATATAATTATTTATTATACTAGCCACTATAGGTAGTTAGGCCAATTTCTCTCAATATACATAATAATGTTAAATGTGGTCAAAAGAGTAATGAAATACATACATCATATCCAAAGAGTTAATAATTTTATTATTTTACTTTAATTATTCTTAAAAAATATTAGAATTATCAATGGAAGATTATTCTTTAAAAATAAACCATTTCATTCATGAAGGTAGTGGTCTGCATGTATGAATGAAGACCTTTTAATTTTCTTAATGGATTGAAAGGAAATATTGTATGAAATGAATAATATTTAAAAAATATTTATTATATACAAAATAATATATATATTCATAAAATATATCCTTATTATCATCCATATAAATAATAATTTAATAAGGAGGCACACTGCTTAGTTGATGTGGTAGTCCACACATACACGTTATTGAGTTCTAGTGAAGTGGAATCATGTTATGGGTCATTACCAACATTTATTTTTCTTAATATAGATGACCAATCTGAGATCTTCATGATGGAAAATATCATGATTATTTTAATTTGATCAAAAAATATAAGAAATGGATAAAACTCCAGAACCAAAACACATAATCATAACATTTTATTTATTGTAAATATATATAAATAAATAATTACCATGGGAGAAATTATTTCTATTTTTTGTGGGTCATGAAATTTATAAATATTGTATGATCGTTTAATTATAGTAATAAAGGATATATTACATATTGTACTGATCTATATGTGTTAAACAATCCTTGACCATTTCTACAGGAATCTCCTAATGCATGTGTAGAATATCATGATGCTTGATTTGTTCGTATTTCATACCTCAATAATTATTTAAAAAGCATAATTATTGATCACTCTATACTCAATAGTGGACGGTGGAGAAATAATGATATCATTTTTTAAGATAATTCATGGAGAAGCTATATTTCTTAGGATTTAATAGGTTTGTATAGATTTGTTTTTTCCAAATAAATTTATGCAACCTCTCAAAAAAATTGGGTTTCTATACCGTTAGGGTTTAAAAGATATAATTACACATGTTCTCTAATATATTTATTAAATCACTACTGAACCCCATGCCTATAATAATATTAATATTTGTATTTTATTATATTTACTAAACTCGTGAATTAAACTAAATATTTTTTAATCATAAAATATTCAATATATATTATTTCTCACCAAAGCATTAAATCCATCACCTATTACTCCTTAATATTTATTAGACCTTGAATAGTGACTAATTTTTTAATAAATTAATATAACTTTTTCATTCACCAATAAATAAATAAATATTATATTCACTAAATATCAAAAAAAAAATTATCAAATATTCTACTCACGTAGTATTCTCTTGAATAACTAGATACAGAATATTGAAATCAAGAAAACATGACTAATTATTCAACCACATACAAGAATAAATTATTTTTCATCTTTTTAAATAATAAATAATAATACTTTTTCACTGAGATTCATGATATACATAGATTGTGGCCATATTGGCCCCTTTCTCTGTGGAATTAGGTGATGAAAAATGATGTCTGATATTAGCATCTAACAACATGCCAATGAACCAACAGATAATGTAGGTAATGTTCTAATGATATAATTTCTCATAAAAATTAATACCATATTATATAATCCAATTATCATGATATATCTAATCAAGAAGGTTTTATATAGGTTCCATCAACCTAGGTTTTCGATGTCTCTTAGTTTGAATTTCTAGAAATAAAATATTCCTATAGAAGACCATATCTATTGATCTATTTAGGATATATTATTTCCATTAAAGAAACAGAGATATAAAATTACATTAAATATCAGAAGAGATTAATACTTTCTTTCAATATTTAATATGTAAACATTACCTATGATTCACCCAACATATCATACCTCACTACAAACATATGTTGTAAGATTTTTATCAACACATCAATGCATGTCACTTATAGAAATCACTAATAGTAGTATTAATGTCTAAGGATAAATAAACAAATTATATAGTAACACCCAATGACACATATAAATGTTTATTTCCTACTGGTGGGCCTCGTTCTTATAATTAATACACTCAATATTACCAAGGGTGTACACCATGAGAAGGTGCCTCAAAAACTTATGATCCCCCACCACTGATATACTAAATCATTTTTGTCCCCAAAATGATTTCATCCATCTGTATAAAGTTTATTTAATAATATTATCATTACACTTCTGGGTTTCCATCATTCAAGAAAACTATTATGACATTTTAATGTGACAAATTCTCTTAAGACATTATCACATACAATATCAAAAATAAAAAAATAATTATTCGATAAGTGGTTTATTAATATCTAATACAACGAATACAAGTTATCATAATTTACATAGATGTTGGTTCTAGGGAACCAACTCAAATATGGTGCCACATGCACTAGATCCATCTTCTAATAACCTACAGTATGATAGCTCTAACATGACACTTAGGATTTTGTTGACATATAACTTTAGTCAAGGGGAATTCAATGGTTTCTTATATGGGAAGTACTCTTACATTAATATCACCTCTATGATAAAGATACATCAATGGATGATACTTTTGGAGTACATTCTCTTTATATTAATGTGACCTCAGGTCTTTTGGAAGATCCACCAATTCATTTTTATCCCAATTCAATGGTATAGGGTATTTACTTGTAGGTACAAAATCAAGATCTATGAAAATGTTTCATATAAAAACATCTTCTTTGGAAGCATAATTGGACAAATTATACTCATACTATTTTTTATAATCAAGTAAAATTGGAATATTTGAAGACTTCTTGCCCAGAAAACCTCTGTTGATATTGTTAAAATATCATGAATAAAAATTTACTAAATTATGACCCATTTGAAAATTATTATCTGTATAATCCCTAATGAAAAAATCATTTTCTCCTCCATACACTAGGAAAATATCCTTGGCTCTTCTCAAATACTTGATGGTTATCTTAACAGTAGTCTAATTCTGTTATCCTAGATCTACATGATATATTACTTCCATGTTCAATGAATATGAAACATAAATTTTTTTAGATAACATGGAATAAATTATTAATATTATCAGTAAGGTTTAAGGGATATTTCTCATTCCCTCGATTTCATGTTGTGTCTGAAGATGAATTTTGTTGCAATGATGTATAACAGATGACGCTAGAACCAATCCCATCTTGGATTGTTCTATACTAAATCTCTTTCTTATCGCATAAATGCATGTAAGATGACATAGTCTAGGAAGCATCTTGGATCTATCATGAATGATCATTATCCCAATAATATAATCCGCTTAACATATGCACTTCATGGAGAAACATTTGATTAAAAATTCCTCATCAGATTGTCAAACATGTATTTTATTTTTGATAACAAATATGTCATAAAAATATTTTACTTGTATAATGACTGCATTTCCTATATACCTCTTATAAACACAAGTCTCAAATGTATTTTTAATGATACCAAATACCTTTACAGCTCTATCGAATCAATTTTTAGATGACCTGGATACTTTCAGTAGTCCATAAATGGATCTCTTCAACATGAAAAAAAATTAATCACCTATAGAAACAAACCCCTTAGGTAGTGTCATATCGAAATCACCCTAAAGGATTCAATTAAGAAAATAAGTTTTGTTGTCCATACTTAAAATTTTATAGTCATGGTAAGCTGATATAGTAAAGAAGACAAATATTGGATTTAAATATATAAACTTGTTAAAAGGTTTCATAAAAGGAAATTCATTGATTCTATTTTAAACATTTATAATTTATCCTATCATTATAAGTATTTACTTTACTTTCCATGTCTATTCTTCTCTGGAAAAACCATTTTCACTCAAGTGGTGTTACATTAACAGGCATATCTAATAGAACCCGAACATGGTTTAGAAACATGGAAGCTATTTCAAAATTGATAGCTTCTTTCCATATTTTAGGTATTGAGCACTATACTTCCTCTATGTATGAGATAGTTTCATTATTTTCAACCAATAATTACTCACCATCTTTGGTGAATATAAACCCATATCACTCTTGTTATCATGACTTTGTATTTCTACTACACAGTACTAGTGTTTTAGAAACTACTTCTTCCATGGGGACCTATGGAATCTTTACCTATAACAAAACATGTGTATCTTGAGCACCAACATCATCAAATTCAATCTTACCACCAATATACTTTTTCATAATGTTCCCGTTATCAAGAAACATGGTTATTATATTGATCATAACTTTCTTTTCTAGGGGTTGGTACATGTATTATCCCATTATTTCATTATTATATTTTATAAATATATAATTTCTTCGCTAGTATCCTATTTTGGTACCTGATAAGGCTCAAAAACTCCTTGAAACCCCATTATCACGTATGTAACAAAATCAATTTTATTCCACTTCATAACTCAAAGAGAATTAAGTTTACCTTTTTAGTCAGTACTCAGTTTAATGTATATTTTGTAGTTTATAATAAAGATCCTAAAAAGGATAGTAGAAGATATACCTGACTTATCAGTAACCATACCATGTCTAACATGGTACATTTCCACAATTAACAAAAACCATTCTGTTGTGTTGTGTAAGGGGATGTGAGTTCGAATAATATCCCAAACTCCCATAGAATGTCGATTAACTAATGGTGAAAATACACATCACCTCGACCTAATCGGCACTTAATTATCTTATTTATATGTTTATTATCTAAATCATTCTTGAATTATTTAAATTTCTCAAAGGACCCAGACGTATACCTTATCATGTATAAATAACCACATCTAATGAATTCATCAGAAAAATTTATGTAGAAAGAATAGCCAAATCTAGATTTTAATTGAAATGGTCCACAGACACCAGTGTTTTCCCATCCTAAAATCAGTGTGTGTATTTTACCATATCCACTGAATGATGGTTTAGTCATTTTTTATAAACAAAAATAAAATCCTTCAAGGTTTTTATCTTAGAATATTCTAAATAACCATCTTGACAGAGTTTCATTCAAAAATTTATGTTTACATGAATATGATGGTGATTCCACAACTCTATGTGATATGAGTCATGTTAAAATGATTCATTGTATATTTTCAATACATGATTTTCAAAATTCTATATATAAAGACTCTTATTTAAATTTTCCAAACCATAACATTAGATATCATTATAAAAGAGAAAATTAATCATTTTTAAGCATGAAAATAAAACCATCTGCATCTGGTAATGATGTAGAATTTATATTCTTCATAATAGTTGGTACATAATAAAAATTCCATACAACCAATAGCTTTCATGTATGAAAAAATGGGGTTTTCAGCAATGTGTAAAGAATCTAACCTCACACCTTTGTTCACTCACAAATCCAACTCTCCTCTAACAATAAATCAAAATATCTATTATGCATGCATTTTGACATATATGTGAGCGCCATAAGTTCTATCCAATACCCAATGTGTATATATTGAATGATTATACAATATAATTAATGCACTTTTTTACCCATTCATAAGGGTAAAGTTTCTCTTTCAATGGCAATGCTTTACCCATGAAAAACATACTTCCTCCTTTTCCTTTCATTTTCTATGGATGTTAAGATTCTTGGAAAGATAGTGATTGGGAGATTTAGTCCTCTTATCAGTCTTGGGGCCCTTTTTCTTTTAAATCCATTCATTATTGAATATATGAATTACGGGTTTTTCATATCCCTTGTCCTTATCCACATGGAAATTCAATGTAAAATGTTTTGAACAATTATTATCTTTATTCATCATGTTATAATTAAAAATAAATCTGGATAAGGTCTTGGGTAGTGAGAAAAGTATGAGATCTATGTGAAACTCATCCTTGAATTTAATCTCTATTCCCCTAAGAATTTATTTTAGTCAATAAGAATTACTATATTAGGCGAATATGGTATAAAATATTAGTTATTAATATGAAATATATCATTATAGATTTTTAATCACTATAGTCTATTATTCTCTTGACAGAGATATTGAAGGTGAGACATCATGTTATACACATCTAGGTCATCATGTCACTTCAAAAGATCCTTGGTCATGAATCATAGAATAAAAAATTTAACATATGTAGCATCACTAAAATGTTTCACAAAGAGATACCACTCTTCCTCACTATCCTTGTTACCAAGAACAATAGAAATAGGTTCATCCAGCAAATATAATTTCCCTTCATGGAATAAGAAACAAATAAGAAACTTTTCCAGCAATTGGAATTCCATTTGGTAAAAATCTTGTCCTTCTCAAGTACGGATTACAGTGAAATGTTTGAATTAATTTTATTTTTGTATCTGTAAATAAAATTTAAAAACATCAACTTCTTTATCTGATGAAATTTAGAACAATATATAAATATTATATTTATTAATCCCACACTATTTTGTCAAAAACCAATAACCTTTACCATTGGATTCATAATATCCCAGTTCATGGATGTTATTATGGATAAGATCCAAATCACCATTCCCATTACCCCATCTTTGGTTGAAAAAAATTTACAGTTTTAGGTAGGTTTTCCAAATTCCAACTACATTAACTCATTATTACACAGTTTTTTTACTGGACTCCCCAATCCAAAAATCCATAATTTGGATTTCCTCATCTATTTCAACTTAGTTAAAATGATTAATTCTTTGGAAGTAAACCCATGATATGAACAATGTTAATTTAACACAAAACGTCATGTTAGAATTCTGAAATAATTGTAATCTCTACATAATTGGTGGTTTAGTCACTTTGAACTATGGTTTTATTTTAGCTTAAGTAGTGTAAGGTTATACCAACCTAATAGAGTTGAGGGATTTCATCTTTTATGCTCAATTTTTTTTATTATCTTTATTAAATTAACCATAATATTATTTTTAATTAAATATGTTATTAATTATTTGTGAGATAATAGTTCTGTATAATCCATATTATTCAACTTCTATCTTTTATACTTGTTAATTGATTAATTCAGGGGATATTGGAATACCATCCATAATGAATCAATCATGCAAGTTGACAGATATAAAATAATAAATTTGTATGATCTTGAGCTTTTACTAATGGTGAGTTTATCTTGAGGATTATAAACTAACCATCGACCTAGGAAGAAACACCTCAAACAATTTATGGTTCATGTTGTAGTTTTCCACATGTCTACCAATGTATTTATCTTGGTTTGGTTTATCCTCAACTCCAAACATGAACTGCCTCCACTAGCTTGTGAGCTCCATCTATAACATATACATATAATCTCATTTAGGTGAGGGTAATATATTTTTACAATATAAACCATGATCAGGGAGGCCCTTTAATAATAAGATGTTAGATGGATAGCATTCCAAGAATTTAACTTAATAATAATCCAATCAAATAAAATTTTCTAGTCAAATCTCATGGTCATCCATATGAATGAAACAAATTAAAATTTTAATAAAATTAGTATTAAATTATTAATATTTGTTTTTAAAGATATATCATTCTCAAATAAATTAATTATCTTCCTTAATTATTTAATTTTTTATATTATTTCTCATGTTAATTTCCCTGAGATTATCATTTATCATAATATTATCTAAATAATATAATTTTATTTAAAGATAACTATATACATTAAAAAATATACCATGGAGGAAACATAATGAGTACCCATATGAACTACCCAACATATATTATACTCATATATTACTTACCCTTTCAATATGTTTCATACATGACATATCAACTAATATCATGATGTGTACTACTGATTTAATGACCACATGTTTTATATGATTCATTTGTTTAATATGTAGTTAATTGGTTCAATATGTAGACTAATTACTATATTATGACTTATGGATGATATATAGATTTAAAAATTACGTAAAAAATTATTGGGTAATAATAATATATATATATATATATATATATATGAGATTCAAAATGGTGTGTCCTATAAAATTAATGACCAAAACTAATCACATGTTAATAAGGTTTACATAGTATAAAACATTAGTTTTTAGTTCTCTTCAATTTGATATAAGTACATAGTGTATACAAGAGAGAAACATGGAATGTACTTTTCACACTGTCTATCTGAGGAACATTCCTAGGGAGTAAGTATGAAACTGTTCCATGTAAAATATTTGAGTACATGAAATTCACATGGGATAAATAGTGTGTGGTAAATTAGTTACATGGTCACCAATCAGGTAGGATGGATACAAGGATACATGACAAATCTATGACTAAGGACTACATGTGTTTTATGGAAGATACACAATATGTACTCTAGATGAATGTATCTTTGGTTGGCCCTGTAAACATGTGATTTATAATTAAATTCACCATGTGTAATAAATTTAAATTCCAGGAATTAATTTTTAATTACTTTGTGGTGCATTAATTACCAATTCAAAGTGTGGACGTTTGTGTTACATGATGTGTACTATTTTCTTATCCGACCAGATTCCTCAGCACCTATATATGAGATCTTCAATTTTAATTTTTTTAAAGATTTAATAAAAATTCTATATATATGAGAAATAAAGAGGAATAAGTAAATAACACAATTCTTAATTTAATATGATTAAATTTGAATTGAAAAAGAAATTAGAAATGGTTAAATCAATAGTTGATTTTTAAATAATTATAAATAATTATGAGGCACACTCTGATACCACATTATGGTTCCAAAAGTAGTGATATCATATGATATATTATTCCTACAATTTGTTTTAGATTTCATTATAAATCTATGTTTTACACAATTATAAACACCATGATTGATAAAATTGGGTCAAATAAAAGAGACAATGGATAAAAAACTGGAACCATAATGCAAGATCACAAAAAATTATTTATAATTAATTAATATAAATAAATAATACCTTGTGATAAATTTTTATTCTTTGTTGGATCTATAAATGAATGTTCCTTTTACCATTTTGGTGTTGTATGAGTCAAGGGAAGATTCCTTTTATTGATGATCCACACATGTTCCACAAATCACTTAAAGTCTCAATAGGAATATTTGGGTTCTAGAGTGTCAAATCATGATGCTTTAATTATTTTTCATTTGACTCAATAAAAATTTCAATGATATTATTCTTGTCCATATCTCTAGACTTGAGTGTGGAATGTGGATGATCATATCCCTTAGTTCTTGATAGTTTTCGAGAAGAAGGGTGTTCACTTGGGATTTGATATTGTTCTCTGGATTTGTTGTGCCCAAAAAAATTAATTCGATCTCTCAAAAAATAATATAATTTTTCTTATATACTGATGGGGTTTGAAATAAATAATTTTACAAGTTCCCATTAATATTTTTTAAATCCTTTATGAACCAATTCCGATAATAATAATATTATTATTATTTCATGACATATTTAAAACTCACAAATTAAATAAAATAATATTTTCTTGAATAATATTAAGTATATATTATTTATCCACATTCCATTAAAATCAACACTCCATTCCATTAGAATATTTATCATCTCTTAAATAATAACTTATTAATTAATAAATAAATATCACTCTATTATGTAATAATAAATCAATAAATTTTAGTCCTTAAATAGAAAACATTTACTAAATATTCCACACACAAAATATTCTCAGAAATATATTATTATGGAATATTTTTGATCAAAAAAACTAAAATTTTTATTAATCCATATGTCGTAATAATAATTATTCAACATTATTAATTAAAAATAATAATATTTTATTTTTCTGAGATTATATATACACATAGTCTATGACCCACAAGACCTCATTATTAGTGGGATTTGATGAAGAAGCACATATTCCAAGTTTAGCATCATACAATACATGAAGGCATCCATAGGAAAATAATTTAATTACATAATTAAATAATACCTCATAATGACTAATACTGTGTAATATAATATTTTTATCATAATATCTTTAATCAAGTAGGTTTCATGCCACTTTAATCAACGTATGTGCTCGATGTCTCATTATTTGAATTTATGGAAATTAAAATGTACTATAGAACACCATGGACATTGATTTGTTATATTATATAACCATTATTTAAAATTTCCAAAATCATTTAGTTCTATTAAATAAAAAAAGGTAAAAAATCCTTTAATTATTTCTTAATGAAATATTACCCTCGATACACCCAACAGATACTACCCCACCGTGAACAAATGTAATCACAGTTCTTTTTTTCATTACATAAATGTATGGAACTCATAATACTCATTAATTATAATATTAATGTATAAAGATCAATATATGTGTCCGTATAATGGAAGATCCGACGAAACATATAAATGTGCATTTACTAATAGATTCTCATTCTCATAATATCATAAACATGATGTTTCCAAGATCATACACCCTGATGAGGTGACTTAATATCCTTTGAGTCTCCTACAATTATATCATAAATAATTTGTGTCCCCCAAATGCATTCATCCAGCTATATAACATATATCTAATAATATTATTGTGGTACTTCTGTGTTCTCATCACAACAAGAAACTACTATAAGCATTCTACTCAATATCTACTCATATAATATTATCATGTACTATTTCAAACATAAGAACAAAAATGATGTGATAATATGTTTATTAATATTCCAAATAATGAATAAATGTTTCCAAGAAAGTGCACTGAAATTAGTACAATGGAACCAACTCTATGAAACACGATGGACGTTATCATTTTCAAACAGATTGATGGGTTAAAAGGTAGATAATATTTTTTCTTTAAATATGTAAATTATGCCAAAAAATATTTATTTCAAAATAATATATATTTATAACCATATATCTATTGTGATGATGAATAATAATATATATTTCTTCATAGAGACAATAGTCTATACGTACACATGAACGATGTTGTTTAGCCTCCATGATAATGAAATAAGATAGAAAATTTTAATACCATTAACAAAAAAACATTTCATTTTATAAAATACACTGATTTTTTATTCTAATATGGTTATAAATGACATAGATGAGGTGGAAAAAGAAATAATTTGAATGGATTCTATTAATATTGTTATCTATTCTTTGATAAACCACCCTTTTCTTGCAACTTAATACTTTTTAGAGTGGAATTTAAGAAATACCAAAACCCCTAGTATGTGTATAGTGATTTTAAGACAACACTTTTATAAGGCTCATTCAAGATTAGTTTGTCCATAATTGTGGAGAATTGAATGGAATAGGTTACCTTTTCTATGTGAAGTGGGTATAATACTTATAAATACATGAAACAATGTTATATAATATATGTCTTTCTCACATCAAGTGCCACAATGTTTTCATAGTTTCAAATATAATAAAGATAAACTGGAATATTAAAAAAATTATATTTAAGCATGTGTTCTATATTTTTATAATAAAATATTTTTTAAAATTAAATATTAATATTTTCATTTTCAAAACTATTCACATAATACAAATTTAAATGCATCAATTGAACAATGTAATTTAAATATTAATACATTCAAAATAAATAATTCCTTAAAATAATACAATAAATTCATGGAATAACATAATTAATCCAAAAATAATAATATAAATGATTTTATATTCATTTACAGGATTTTTATACAACATGCACAGTTGATCTTTTGGTGATATTTAAGCATTCAGTTTTGGAAAATAGGTCTATCCCCAAGAATATATGAAAATTGATTATAAGAACCATTATTATAGAGCTCCTCGAATTAATCTATACCACCAGTTTGAATTATCCATTAGTATATATATTTTAATAACAACTGTTTTTAAAAAATTGTAAATATAATTTGGGATTTAGAAATATTTTTTAAAAACCTATTTGTATTGATCCTTCGAATAAACCTCATCGCCCCCCCCCCCCACCAATGAGCCTTATTGTCCCCTCACATGACCGAGTGTCCAATTTCTTATCTCCTCTACTGTTCTCCCCTTATTCAAGTGTTTTTTATTCTCATCTTCTTCAACATCATATTAGTGGGTTTTGAATCATTCTTATCTTTTACTGAGTACTATTAACATTTTTATGTATGCTTCAAAACCTAAATAAGAATCTATTAAGTTCTGATTCTTCCTAATTATTTGAAAATTTTTCTTTTATATTCTATTTTATAGTATTTCATAATGAAAAATATTATAACAGATCTATATATTGTTTTAATTTATTTGTCATCTACTTTTAATAACCCCTAATTCATTTTTTATTAATATATGTTAGTTGATTGTGTTGTTAATTAATATTGGAATTTCATTTTTTTATTAATTTAGTTGGGGGTTATTACATGTCATGTGATAATATATAATAGTTTATGAGAGATAACATCAATAAATTGGTGGGAACATATGATAGAGACACAGTTATCCATCTATGAAAAATTGGGTTTGATATGATTTAAATTATTATGTGGATTATTATAAGGATATGTAACTCTCATGGAATCAAAAATTTATGGTTGTAGTTCTCCCATTGAAATTGAACCATAAATACATGGTGATCAAATGAAAATACGCCTCAATGATATAGAATTGTCATATTAAATGATCATTAAATAAACGGTTCTCCCATTAGAATATATCATGAGGAAATTATGATCTATAAAATATTGAATATAGCCAAATCATAGACATTTTTAAACAAACACAGGATCCTTATTGTGAAGAATTATTATAATGTAGTCTCTTAATATTACCTCACTTTACCAAATTCATTCCACATAATATGATTATTTTTTATTATTTTTGGTCACTCATGTTCATCCTAATGTTATTATTGATTATTAATTCCTTTAGTTATTATATTCCAAATGTATTCATATGAAATGGAATTTAAAAGGTAAATTCATTTTTTAATAAAACTATTTTTCTATCATGTGAAGTTTTATTTTATTTTATTTTTCAATTAGTCGAAATTTATTTCTATATAAAGGAAAACCTGATCCTTGTCTCATGATATTCTTTAATATGCATTGACATTTTCTTTAAAAGACACTTAGTATCCTCATAGATTAATTCTCATTCTGTTCTATTTCCATATTTCATTAAATATCATGAAATATATTGGAATATAGGTTTTAAAATTTAATAACTCTTTTGTCTTCAAAAGAATGTATAAAAATACCTTCTTTGATGCCTCCATTTTTAGAAACTAAAATATATGTTTATTAATTTTATTTCAAAGTGGTTTTATGATACTTTCATTTTTTAAAGATGTATTGAGCTTCTATATAGTTATGATTTCTCCTTGATTTGATTATAACATGTTGGGGTTTTATCTTGGGTTCATTTGGGAGAAATTTAGATGTTTTTTGGGACATGAGGGTAACTACATAGTTGGCACAATGTGTTCCCAAATTTTTTATACATTCCATAAAACTATGAGAAACCAAACAGAGAGGATTTGAATTGTTGGAGATTCATTTTTCAAACCATGAACCCTTATATTATTCACTATCAAATTCATTTAGAAGAGGCACACATTTAGGCTTATGGTTAAGTAAAATCATGTGTTCCATAAAAGAAAATATACACGTGGAATTATAAACCCACAAAAATTATTTTGAAAATTCATGAAACTACTTATTATATAATAAACCCTTTATCTCAACCTATTACTTATTCCGATTATTTTAAGAAGTTCCAAGATAGATTACAAGGCATTTTAACATTCGTTCGTCGTAAATTCAAGCCTAGATTGATGATTTTCCCCTCTCTAGGAATGGGATTCTCATCTCATTTAGGTTTCTCTCTCTCTCATCTATCCTTCCGAAAAAATGAGATGGTATATTTTGGTTGTTGTTGTTTTTAGATCTATGATTTTTGGGATCTTTAATATTTTCATCATGGATTTGGGTTCTGGATCTTGATCTTGTTATTCATCATGAACATAATTTTTCTTCTTTAATTTGTGGTTTTATTGGTAAGTGTTAATCATCAATCATGAGGTAGCTGGACTAAATTTAAATTCTCATTTTCCAGATTTAATTATGAGTAAGTAATTAGAAAATTTACATTTCAAGAGATTGGGAAATTTCATTGAGATTCAATTTATTTAATTTAATTTCCACATGATATTGAATGGGGATGGAATTTTGGAAATTGAAAATCTGTGGGATTAGATTTATTAATTGGTTAACAATTAATGGAATACAATGATTAAAAAATCTTAGGGATTTTACTATTTTGTAATTGGTTAATTGTTTTGATGTCAACATAACCTTAATGGTTTAATGGGTCATATGATTAAATAATGAAAAATTCATTAATGGCGAATCAGTTTTATTTTTCATGTGATTAAGGTGATGAGTTATGATTGAGTTAATAATTGAATTGGTATTCCATAATTATAATGTTTGAAATAAGTCTAATGATTCCTAACCATAAGGTTTATGAAATTTAGATATATGTGATATGGTGATACTAGTGATTTTGAAATATACATTTGTGGGACATGGATGGATGCCTCAAAATCCCATATGTAATTGAATGATATATATGTGTGGGACCAGGACTTATGCTAAAAAAATTCATATGTGATTAACTAACATACATATGTGGGACATAGACAATTTCATAAATTAACCATGGGGTTTTAAATATGGCATTCTAGGAAAAAAAATTGGATTTTTGTTCCAATTTTCAATAATATGAATTGAATCTATATGTTAATTGATATCCTTGGAATTATGATATGTTTTTATCCCTTGGGTATTGTTTAGACTCTATCATGGGATTATAACTTTATTTATGGTTCGGGTTTCCTCTATAACTTAGGGGATTGCGTGTTCAATTAAAGAATAATGAAATGTTATATTTTTTTACTTTATGCATTTTAATTTATTAAATATAAAATTACATACATTGTTTTTGATAATATATTTTTTTATATGTCATTAGTGGTGAAAAATGATTTTTACACACAAAATACTCAGGTTTCTTGATTGGTACCTGAATGGAATTCATTTTTATATGACAGGATAAGGGTAACATCTCCATGTTAAATAGATGATTTGGGATGAAGCATGTATTTGGGAACTGAATTTGGTTTTGGGACTCAATTGGGGGAGTCAATGTGTCTTTATTTTGGTTTTATATTTGTAACATGACTTTTTAATATCATGGAATATCTACTTATTAGTTTTGATGTTTTATTTAGTTTTGATTTTCATGTGACACTGGTATTATTTAGGATATTGTATATATTTTATCTACTATTTTGATTCATTGATTAAGTTGGTATAGTCTCCCCAAGGTCAATATTAGATAGCCACAACTAGTCAAAATTATCTAATGTACATAGAGGAGTGTGGAACAAACCAACACAGGTCGACCCTCAACCGGTCACCCAAGCTAGTCCGCGACATGGCCCAAAGGGTGTTCCCAGTCCCCATGGGCTGGAAACCAGTGTCGTGCATAAAAATTTAACCATTGGTAATGATTTGGGCCATGAAAAAAAATTAACAGATAAATAAGACTAACGATAAAAATAAAAACTAGAAACAAAAAGTAAATAAAAACAAACATGCCTCCTTGTGAACTTCTAGGTAACCACCCAACTCAGACTCAAACCTACTCCAACACAGAGAAACTGAACCATGAACCTAAACACGAACTGCACTTTTAACTGAAAGAACATTATAATCTTGAGCACTATGATGATCTATAGGGATGCCAAATATAACTATGGAATTCAGGTATTTTCTTTCCCAAAAATATTCCAATGACACATGTATAGAATTATAATATAAAATAGTGTTTTCATATTTTAAAATTATTAACATGTTTTTCCCATTTGAAAACCCAAAACATGATACATAAAATTTCAAAAATCATTTTTCTCTTTATAACTAAAATCCAAAACGAAATGTACCAAATATTGGATATAGTAAAACAAGTAAAAAGTGAAAACTAAAAGTAACTAGTGGAATAGAATGTAGACAAGCAATGTAACGAATAAAGTAACCATGGGTGATCCTAAACATCCCTAAAAGACCCCAGGACGTACACGATTTTGTATCCACCTGCTAGCATATGGTGAAGATCCTAAGTATATAACCAACTATCCGCACTAAAACTGACAAATCCAATGGCAATTCCCTCTTGACCTAACAACACATCCAGGGGGTACAAACCCATCTATTCATGCTTGATCAGAAGCATCCACATTATCATCAAAAAGATTCCTATGAATCCATGGTGGTTATAATAAAACTGTGTAAGTTTGCGGCCCTCGCATGGGTGAATCATCTCATTGCACATTCCTACCCCTAACACGGACATTCTATATGATAACCCATAAAAGGATATCCCCACTATAAAGGATCTCTATATATATACATCATATCATCAATGGTTCCAACCTAGCCTCTATATCGTATAATCATTCAAATATTTCATAAAACATTTCGTCTTTCCAATCGAGCACACTAACTTGTCATGGTACAATCTTTCCCACACAAACATCACTTTTTAATTGAATGTGTCAAACGGGCCTTTAAGTCAAAATGTCTAAAAACACTATCAAACTATTAAACAAACACAACATTTACATTTTCAAGCTAAATGACCAATACTCGTTTAACTCACACCAAATTATTCTTTATGGTAAACCAGTCCAAATATGAGGAAGAACATGTAATCCATTTTTAGAACACACACAAAAGACTCAACCTTATTTAGAGAAATAAGAAACATTTAATAAACCAATCATTCAATACAACCCCATCTTAAGGAATCACATTTAATTTTTCACACATCCATGTGTAAACCATGTGGACACATGGATGCGCCAACATCAAGTGATACACCAAAAACAAATAAGACCCTTTAAACCATTTTCTATAAACACCCATTTCATTAAGAACCATGTTCAGCCACCCACCATTTTTAGAAAACATAAAACCATCCCCTTAAGAATCATTTAATTTTTTCCAAAAACTTTTTAACTCCTTTAAAAAACCATACCAATTAAAAAATATACACTCTAGACCAAATTAACAGTCAAATAAACATTTTCTCAACAATGTGAGTGCTAAAAATTTCAAAATAACCCCTTATCCCACATTAATGAAACACTGTCAATTAGAAAGAATAACCTGGGTGGAAAAATCCTAAACATCCCATATTAAGATCATTAAAACTTAATTTAAATAAATTCAATCATCCATAAAACACCACAACAAACTAATTTTATGAACTATGGAGGTGCGAATAATATTTTAAAAATTTTCAGAAAAATATTTGGAACCTAAATAAACAATTCATCTTAGATGAAAATTTTCATTTAAAACAAAAAAATAAATTTAACAATACATAGTCATAGCTGAAGTGTTGCATCAAAAGACATAATTTTTAAAAAGTTATAAATACATATAAATGCATAATAGACTAATTGATTATATTGTGACAATTAAAAAATAAAATAAAATAATAATAATAATAATAATTGGATGAACCAAGCGCACAAGGACTGCATTTTAATAGAAGATATATGGATTGGCCTACCTCAAATCAAGTGAGAATGCGATGAGACTTCATGAAAGGTAGAACCACACTCCATAGACGAAACACACCCTCTAATCAATGAGAATAATGCATGAATTATAGATCAATGTTTTAATGTTTGGTTAATTTGAGGAAAACAACAAAAGGAAAATAAATATATCAAGAAGGTCTTGCACTACAAGGAATAGGCCAGATGGTGTCCACTGAGATGTGGCGCAAGGGAGTGGCAGGGCACCAGAGCATTTCAGAGCGGCCGCTGAATTAAGGGAGATGGCTAGCCAGAGCACGGAATGTGCAAGAGGGCTTGTGCCACTACTGGTTGGCCGGGAAGAAGGGTCGGTTGGGACTTGAACAGGGCGTGTGTCCTGGCTGATGGTGCAGAGGGGCTCGGTTGTAGGGGTGAAGGGTGGAGGGGCCTGGATGGGTGTTGGGTGGCTTGTAGAAGTGTGTTAGTGAAGTATTAGGGGTGAGGTGTGGTGGATTTCTGAAGATGGAGAGGTTGATGCATGGAGGAATCGAGGACAGCATGAGGGAGAGATGTGAGGTGAGGACCTAGGTGCACTAATAAGGATGATGCAGGATTCACAAAGATGTTGTGCCGCAATGTGTCACGCCATGGGGGGTAGAAGGAGGAGTTGAGGCCTACTACATCACAGGAAGGAGGTCTTTTAGGTGCGGGAGGGATGATACCTAGAGTGTAATTCCCCAACCCTAGTTACCTAGAGTTGGTGCATTATTATGTAACCTTGGAATGGTCACAAAAGATCATGTCTCAAAAGACAGATTAGTTTAGTAGCCTAGGAAACACTATATACATTAATAATTGTTACATTACATCATAAAGTTAAAAACTAGAATAAAATAGTTTCTATAGTCCACCCTCATATCCCCTTCAGAATATCTCTGCAGTTCAGTCATAAAATATTTCTTCAAATCTTGGGAAAAACAAAACATAGAAAGGGGTGAGCTCAGATTCTCAGTAAGGATAACAATATGGTGAAAACTTTCATAAATAAACATAAACATTTAAGTCAATGTATAACTAAAACAAAAGCCTTTTAAACTTTAACATAAACATAATATGGAAAAAATAAAATGAAATAATGCCATTTACTTATTCACATGGGTATTCTACTAGTCGAATAATCACATGCAATATCAATAACCACTTTCATAATGATGGAATGCATAATACCATACTATCATAACCTCGTATCCAAAGCCTCATACCAAGACTAAAAATAATATTTTGTCATGGCCTCCTTCCAAGACACTAGTTTGTCTCATTAGACCTACCGATACATCGGGGAGCTATAGCGGGATCCACCCGTCACATATTACGTCCAATGCATTCTTCATATGAACAGGTTTAACCATAACATAAACATTCGTATTAAAACTATCATAAGAAATGTCAATAATTTCTCCATAAACCATAATTGGTATAAAGAGAACACATCCACAGTCAAACATATCCCAAAACCTTCAATACAATATGGATGTTTTGAATCATAATAAATCAACTTCTTATAAGATAAAAATCCATCAAAGGATGTCGATATAGATGAAATCAAAACAAATTGAGAGAAATATCTTTTTTGAAATCATTTAGAAGTCACATAATTGTAAAATAAAATATTTACATTGAAAATGTTTTTAAAAGATTTTAAGGGAATCTTCAATGATTTTATTATGGTGGAAAATAGATTCACCCACCATATAAGTTAAAAAAGTCATTCTTACTTTAATTTTGTCAAAAATGTCAAAAAGTACTTTGTTTGGAAAATGACGAAAAGATTCTTTTCAAAAACGTATAAGGTCAAATAAGGGTATAAATGACTTTAAATCATTGTCTAAAAAATTATAATAATGTTTTCAATGAAAATTTTAAGAAACATGGATGTCGATGATAAAGAGGTCCCAGTAGATAATTACATATGAACAACCATGAAAAATGAAGAGGTTGTAGAGTTAACCCTTACCTCATGTCCGAATTGACTAGATCATTATTTAATCTCCTAAATAATAAACTAGAGTTAATATCTAATTGCTTAAGAACCTTTTTCCATGTTAATTATTCCTTTTATATCACTTATTGACATGTTATTAACATTATGTAGTCATTTAAGTTAATAACGGTCGTTTTGTCGATCTTTGGTACTTGATTCAACAATAAAATTCTTATAATTACAAGTTGTTCATGTTGTAAAATATCCATTATCTCCAGAATTATATTAATTATCTATATATCATATATATCATATATATTAAGTATATACATGAATTTATAATATTACGTAACATTTAGAGGTAAGAAATTAAATGCACCGTTCATGGAGACGGTAAGCCGTACCTACGCATGAACACTACTTTCAAATATATTTCCCATTTAATGGAATGAAATAATAATGATATAAAGTTATATAATAATTATAGTATAATATCATATATAATACCATTAACTCTATCCTTTATACATCCCACATATGGCATTAACGATTCAAATCACTTTGAAGGGGCGGTAGTCCGCACTTCCTAAAATGAAATTGTCGTGTTGACCCATAATAGAAACCATAAAGGTATGCCATAAATGAGAAATACAGAAGAATAAGAGAAAAATAAACATAATATATATCATATATAAATATATTGACATCTTAATGGCCACCATGAACGATGTTTACAAAATATTGAACAATCATCGTTTCGTGAGGCAGTAATTCGCCACCCACAGAAATAGTATGTTATTTAACCATTAGACGGAAATTTGTATGAGTAAAAATCAAATAAATCTCATAACAACATCCTAGTATATTTAATATACTGATTTTGTTACAAAATAATGGAATAAAAAGTTTTTTATAGGTTGGAGAAGCAAAATAAAACAAAAGAACATAAGAGAAGACATTACCTTAAAATCGGGAAACCTTTTTTGATTTGGGGCAAAGGCTTCCTTGGGAAGAATTATGCCCATATTGATGCTTCTAGGAGTAAGAGAGGGAATTTGATACTATATTTGGGCAGAGGTTGGGAGAGCCAAATTGCTTTGACGGTGTGAATAAGTTGGTAGAGAGGGGGGCCTTTTATAAGAGGAGAGGAGGGGCACTCTTGGAAAGTCATGAAATGTTACGTTATTATGAAATAATTTTCGGATTTTAAAGGTCCCAAAATGATATATTTCTAATATATGGTGATAATAGTTCTAAATACACCCATCCATTAGTCTTTAGACAGGTTTAAGCCTTATATTGTACCTTATCGTTTCATTTTATTTAAATCATTCATTAATTAGGTATTCCTTGCATCATCATGGTGTCATATATAAATTTATTTATTTGATGCCTAAAGATTATAAAAAAATTACCATGATGTAGGAAATATTTTTATCGTTCCAATTAATATTTATATTAAAAAATATGACTTGAATAACCCCTTCTAAAAATTGTTTTAGTAAAACAATACAAGTCTCTGACATTTTTATTTTTACTTTAAATAAAAGGTATTAATGTCATTATCATATACAAGTGGCTCTGTGGGGTCTCAAAAATAGTCCCATGGTTTGTCTTGTTCATACATGACTCGTCAAATAGGATTAGGAAATTGTAAATATATTTTTATACTCTTATAATATCATTTTTACCTTAAATTACCCTAATTACCTCTAATCGCAGTTAATAAAACTCAAAAGTTACTATTCACCAAAAATTATTTTCATCCCATTGAACCAAATTTTACATACTAATGACAACCATGAATTTCAGATTTTTTAAATTCAATTCATAGAAGTGGTAAAGTTTCATTTAAATGAAAAATCAGTTTTTTTACTACCACTTAGTGGTTTCACTATTCATCAAAAATTGATGTTTTTCAGAAAAATACCAAAAAATCACCCTATGCTATAATTGATATTCCAAATTAAAATATTATGTCAATTTTAAAAAATTCAAAAGATATAAGTTTTATTAATTAATTTTATAATTAATTCATTTCGTCAAAACTAGTAGCGTGTTTTTAAGAAAGAATATCAATCAAAAGATTGACAATTGTTTATGTCCAATTTCACAGTGAAATTAATTCAAATGACAAAAATTGGATAAAATGATAAAATTATATTCTAATTATACTTTAAAACTACTCAATATTATAATTTATTACTATAAATTATTTTGATTAAAAAATTTGTTTTTAAGTATTTTTCACAATTCGTTGAAAATTGGTTGTTCTCAGAAAAATACCAGAAATTCAACTTAGGATAATTTCGATATTATGAATCCAAAAATGAAGTCCATTTTGAAATAATAAAATTTATATAATTCAAAATGAGGGTATTAAAATTCATAATGCCTACTTTTATTAGTCGCGGTGGGTTAGAATCTCGAACTTACGTACAATGCAAGCTACTATATTATTAAAATAGAAGTGTATCATGGAAGATTGGGGTGTTACATTCTCCCATCCTTCAATAAATTGAGTCCTCACAATTTGAAATTGTTCTTCAAAAATAAAAGGTTGAAAATAGAAAATACCTTTGTGGAAAATCCACATCAGAAATAAGGTTAATAAAATTTAGCCTTAATAAGAGGGAAAGGGAAATGAAAAAGTCACCACCAAATTATGATCTCGATTAGGAGAACATTGGTGGTAATTAGAGACACATAATTAGAGGAAAAATGTAAATATTTATAGGTATTTATTGAGGTCATCAATCACAAAAAAGTGTAAAATTGAGGGCCTCAAAGCCTTCAATCTATGGTGATTTAAAATATCATCAGTTTAACAAAACATATGGTATTAGGATAACACAATTTTTTTAATATCCATTTACTAATGTTCAAGAATTAATTTATTCATAAAATAAGAGAGAGGTATATATATATATACTTGACATGTAGAGTTTCTACCTTCAACATATTTCTACCACAAACTCATCATTGACTCAAAAAGATAATAGAACTCAAAAATAATATATTTATCCTAATCGTACAAGGTTCTAAATATTAACACATACCATTTAGATTAGAAAAACTATTTTGTAATAACCAGGGACTTCATGTAGGCTTATGGTAGGTAATAAAGTCATGTCGCACTATGGTTGTGGGTTTGATTCCTATATCTTTTTCCGACACGACAGGTTATCCCCCAACTACAGGTTGTCCTTTTCCTAAAACTATAGTATTAAAATATTCCAAAAATAATCTTCAAAAATGTTTTAACCTTAAACAATAATATCCAAAGTTCAACTTAATCCATTCCAACCTTCATAGTTATCCCAAATACCTATGTCTAGACATTCTCTAAAAGGTCTCTAAATTTTAAAATCAATTGTAACATCAGATTCCCCAAACAAAGTACAGTTTCTCTTATTGTCACAAACTAAAAATATGATCACCTTCATCATTCTAAAACCTTAATGAAAACAACAAATACATCAGTACATTCCTTATATATATCACATTATTATTATAACCAGAATATAAACCTTGAGTCCAAAAGCACTAATACATTAATTATTCTACATCAACTGTAGTAACAGCATAAGATTGGCCTTGATCCCTTGGTATTTTTTGAGGTAAGTTTCTGTGAAACTTAAGACACTATTTTCATAATGCCCCATTTCACTAAAATTGTAGCATTCAACATTGATAGCCTCTTTCTTTCCCTTATAATCACGATCCTTGTGACCTTTTTCTCCATATTTATAACTAACTCCCATTCCTTTTAGGCAAGTAGCAGGGTGATTCTTCCCACAATTATTACATAATAGAAAATCCTTATTTCCCTTTTTCCCTTTATCAATCTCTTGGTCCAAAATTCTCTTCTTCTCTTGTTTTACTTTATTTTCATAAGATTAAAAGGATTCATTTTCTATCTTGATAGCACAAGAGACAATAACTTCGTATGATGAGAAATATTATGAGACTAAGGTTCGACGGAGAAACGGTTTTAACCCATAAATGAAATAATAAATCTTACTTCTTGGGTTACGTATATAATATTCTACATTCCTCGCTAACCTTGTAAAGTTAGCCTCATACTTTGCGACTTTCTCATCCTCCTTTTGTCTCAGACTCAGAAATTGCCATTCCAATTCTGCTCGATGGTCACTATGAAAGTATTTTTCTAAGAAATTATCTTTGAACTCCATCCATTCCATATTTGATACTTCATCATCCTCCTTCGTGTTTCATATCAATGACCACCATTAATCAGCATCTCCTATGAGGCGGTAAACTTCCATGGCAACTTTTTTCATTTAACTACATCCTAAAGCCTGAAATATTTTCTCTACAGAATTTATGCATTTCTCAGCTACTAATGGATTTGTACCCCCATTAAATTGTGGTGGTTTTTCCCTAATTAAGCAATCTAACATTGATCCTCCACATTGCGGATCATGGTTCTCCATACGAGTAAGGATATTATTCATAACCTGAGTGAGTTGTCCCAGTATGGTGATAAGCTGATCAGAACTAGTTGTATCCCCAGCTCCACTATAATTATCTTGAGTAGTAAGGAAATCCATATAGGGAGTGTGTGCATTGATACAGCTTCCATTCCTTCTACTAGGCACCATTTCTAAAGAATGTCATAAACTAGATTAGTTCATGAATCGAAATACATAATTCCATACTTGTAAAACACTTAACATAAATTGAATAGTTTATTGATATAATCCATAATCATAAAAAAAATGTTTTCTTTAAGAAATTATATACCCATAAACCCTTCATAATGGTTTTTAATGAAAATGAGAATTATCCTAAGTATATCCCCCGAGAGTGTCGTAACCAATAGTGTAGCAAGGCCTGTTGTCGTGAACAAGTTCCCGTTCGATTCTAGCTCAAAGTGGTGTTTTCGGGTTTTACCCCTAGGTACATCTGTTCCAGATCCTCCTCTACCTGCTCGTATCCAGACAGGGATGTATTGCTCAGAAAACTCAAAAAATCTCTACAATACCAAAATTCTAGGAAGTTCTTCTACACTAATCCTCAATGTCTATCTTAGGGATATGTGCTCTAATAAGAGTTTATCTAAATCTAGTTTTCAAGGTTAGTACTAAACTGCCTCTGATACCAACTATAATGCCCTGACCCTAGTTACCTAGATTCGGTGCATTATTACGTAACATTGGCATGATCACAAAAGATCATGTCTTGAATTTCCGATTAGTTTAGTTGCATTGGAAACACTAGATGCATTCATAAATGTTACATTACATCATAAAGTAAAAAGATACAATAACATAGTCTCCATAGTCCACACTCATATCCCCTTCATACTAACCCTACAGGTCAGTCATAAAATATTTCTTCACATCCTGTGAAAAATAAAACATAGGAAAGGGTGAGCTCAAATGCTCAGTCAGGATAACAATAAAGCGGAAACTTTCATAAATAAACATAAACATTTAAGGAAATGAATAACTAAAACAAAATCCTTTTAATCTTTAACTTCAGTATAATATGGAAAAAATAAAATGCAATAATTCCATTTACTTATTCACATGGATATTCTACTAGTCAAATAATCACATGAAATATCAATAACCACAATCATAATGATGGAATGCATAATGACAGAGTATCATAACCACGTAGCCAAGGCCTGGTGCCCAGACTACAAATAATATTTTATCATGGCCTCATCCCAAGACACTAGTTTGTCTCAGGAGACCTACTGATGAATCTAAGAGATATAGTGGGCTCCACCCGTCACTTATAAAGTCCATTGCATTCCTCATATGAACAGGTTTAAACATAAGATAAACATTCGTATTAAAACTAGCATATGAAATGTCAATACTTTCTGCATAAACCATGAATTGTATAAAAATAACACATCCACAGTCAAAAATATCACAAAATCTTCAATAAAATATGTAATTTTTGAATCATAATAAATCTACTTCTTATAAGATTAAAATCCATCAAAGGATGCCGACATAGATGAAATCAAAACTAATTGAGAGAAAAATATTTTTCGAAATCATTTAAAAGTCACAGAATTGTAAAAGAAAACATTTTCTTTTAAAATATCTTTATAATCTTGTAAGGGAAGCTACAAAGATGTTATAATGGTGGAAAATAGCCTCACCCACCGTATAAGTTAAATAAATACATTCTTATCTTAATTTTGCAGAAAATGTCAAAAAGAACCTTGTTTGGAAAATGATGGAAAGATTCCTTTCAAAACTGTATAAGGTCAAATAATGGTATAAATGACATTGACCCATTTTCTAATATATAGTAAAAAATGATTTGAAAGTCATTTTTAAGAAACATGGATTTTGATGATAAAGAGGTCCTAGTAGATAATTACATGTGAACAACCTTGAAAATGAATAGGTTGTAGAATTAACCCTTACCTCGTGTCCGACTTGAATCGATCGTTCTTTAATCTCATGAATAATAATCTATAGGTAATCTATACTTGATTAAGAACCTTTTTCAAGTTCATTATTCCATTTATATCACTTATTACCATGTTATGAACATTATGTTGTCATTTAAGTTAATAACGGTCATTTTGTTTATCTTTGTTACTTGATTCAACAATAAACATCTTATAATTACAAGTTGTCCATGTGGTAAAATATATATTATCTGCAGAATTATATTTATTATCTAGATATCATATATATAATATATATCCAGTATATAAATGAATTTATAATATTACATAACATTTAGAGGTAAGAAATGAAATGCACCGTTCATGGAGACGGTAAGTCGTACGTACGCATGAACGCTACTTTCATTTTTATTTCATATTTAATGAAATTAAATCATAATGATATATATTTATATTATAATTTTGGTATAATATAATATATAATATCATTAACTATATCCTTTATACATCCCACATATGGAATTTACGATTCAAATCAATTTGAGGGGGTAGTAGTCCGCACTTCCTAAAATGAAATTATCATGTTTACCCATAATGGAAACCATAAAGGTATGCCATAAATAAAAAATACAGAAGCATAATAAAAACATAAAAATAATATATATCATATATAAATATAGTTACATCTTAATGGCCACCATGAAAGGTGTTAAAATAATATTTAACAATCATCGTTTCGTGAGGCATTAATTTACTACCAAGAGAAACAATATGTTCTTTAACCATTAGACTGAGGTGTGTGAAAGTGTAAATGTAATAAATATCATAAAAAAACCTATTATATTTAATATACAGGTTTTGTTACAAAATAATAGAATAAAAAGGGTTTAAGGGGTTGGGGAAGAAAAATAAAACAAAAGAACAAAAATGAAGACATTACCATAAAATCGGGTAACTCTTTTTGATCTGAGCCAAAGGCTTCCATGGGAAGACCTCTGGCCAATGTGAGGCTTCTATGAGTAAGAGAGGGAATCATAGAGAGTATTTGGGCAGTTTTTTTCCTAGCTAAATTGCTTTGAAGGTGTGAATATGGTGGTAGAGGTGGGGGCCTTTTATAAGAGGAGAGGAGGGGCACTCTTGGAAAATCATGAAATGATACATTATTATGAAATTATTTTTGGATATTAAAGGTCCCAAAATGATATATTTAGAGGATAAGGTGATAATGGTTCGAAATACACCCGTAAAATAGTCTTTAGACAGGTTTAAGCCTTATATTTTACCTTATCTTTTCATTTTTTTTAAATCGTTCGATAATGAGGTAATCGCTACATCATCGTGGTGTCATTAATAAATTTTTTTATTTAATGATTAAATTTTTTAAAAAATATACCATTATTTATAAAATCATTTTATCTTTCCAATGAATATTTATAGTCAAGAATATAAATTGTATAACACCATATAAAAATTGTTTTAGTAAAAAAATACATGTTTGTGACATTTTTATTTTAACTTTAAATGAAAGGTATTAATGTTATTATCTTACACAAGTGGCACCATGGGGTCCCTAAAATCGTCCCAGGGTTTTTCATGGTCGGCCATGACTCATAAAATAAGAGTAGGACATGTGTTAATATATTTTTATATTCATATAATATAATTTTTATTATAAATTACCCTAATTACCTCTAATCGTGGTTAATAAAACTCAAAAGATACTATTCACCAAATATTGTTTTCATCCCATTGAACCACATTTCACTCAATAATGACCACCATGTATGTCGGATTTTTGAAATTCAATTCATAGAAGCGGTAAAGTTTCATTTAAATGAAAAATCAGTTTTTTTAACTACCACATAGTGGTTTCACTATTCATCAAAAATTGAAGTTTTTTAGAACAATACCAAAAATTCACCCTAACCTATAATTGATATTATGAATTCAAAAATTAAGCCTATCATAAAAAATTCAAAACATATAATTTTCATTAATTAATTTTATTATTATTTCTAGTTGTCAAAACAAATAGCGTGTTTTTAAGAAACAATATAAATCAAAAGATTGACAATAGTTTATGTCTAATTTCAATTTAAAATTAATTATAATGACCACCATTGGATATAATGGTAAAATTATATTCTAATTATACTTTAAAACCACTCATTAGTATAATTTATCACTATAAATTATTTTGATTAAAACTGTTCTTTTTAAGTATTTTTCATTATTCATTGAATATTGGATGTTCTCAGAAAAATACCAAAAATTCAACTTAGGCTAATTTCGATATTAAGAATCCAAAAATGAAGTCCATTTTGAAATATAAAATTTATATAATTAAAAATGTGGGTATTACTATTCATAACGGCTACTTTGATTGGTCGCGGTGTGTTAGAATCTCGAACTTGCGTACAAAGAATGTTATTTCATTATTGAATGAGAAGCGTATTGTTGAATATTTGGGTGTTATAGAGAGCGCATAGCCACTGGAGGTCAGGGAGGAGGCAGTATGAGGCTGAGGCTCAGGTGGGAAACCGGTGTGTGGAGGGCGAAGGTAGGGTGGTGAACGGATGTAGTAGGGGTGAGCGCGGTGTAGAGGGCCTGGGTGACAGTAAGGTGGCCTTTGGTGCCACAGCTTGGGGTAGTTGGGTAAAGTGTAACATGCTGGGGGGGTAAGTTCGAGTTGGGGGTGATGGTATTAGGGTTAGATAATTTTTTTCATTTTATGTTATAATAATAATAAAACCAAAAATGCTTACAATAAAATAACAACAGAAAAATTTATAATAATAAAAATAATGTAAATAGACAGAATAATAATAATAACATAATGAATAGTAATAATATAAACAATAATAATAATAATAATTAGTAATTTCATGACTCCTGGGCCGGCTATGCGACTACCGCCAAGGGTGCGGTGACCGCGCGCGGGTCTGAAACCCATTAAATATATTAATCAAAAAATAATAATTTGGAACCCTTCCCGAACATTGATGCGAGAACCCGAAGACGAAAATTAATAACATAAATATTAATTTAAAAAGTTAGGTGTGATAATTCTACCCACAAAAGACACTTTATTCCCCCAATAAAGTCACCCACTCAAACAATAGATAAAACAAGAATCCTTGCCCAATTTAAATTGAAGGAAACGACAAAACAATAAAACATGTGAAATTGAAAGGGTTCTACCCACCACAGTAACTCAAATAGGTCAGAAATTTAACACCCAAACATATCACCCCATGAAGGGGGCCTACGAACAAACTTCCAACTGGTCTAAACTAACATCTATAGTGTGAGAAAAACAACACCTCTGCCAAAACATGGATCTTTTGAACTAGACAAAAAACCCAAAACACGAGAGAAGAACCTCTGAAAAGAATGTAATCCCAGTAGTAAACCGAACCATAATTATAGTCCTTGACTTTTTTTCATTCACTTGAATCTCCAAACAAGTGCCGTTATACCAAGATCAACCCAGACAGGGGCCAGACACACCTTTATGAAAAACACATGATTTGGAAAACCATATTCAAAACAACAGAACTGTTGGATTACAATAGAATGAGTCCATCATAACATCATGAAGAAACAATGAATTTACAACAATTTAAAAACATTTACCATATAAATACAAGAATGAAATGACTTTAAATGCTCAACTGCAAACATGGAACACAAAACCTGAGGTAAGGCTTCACACCCCTGACAACTCCTAACTGCACGCGAGATTCAGCCTAATACTAGTGGTTGGGGCTATGATGGTCGAAGCATATCATGCATCACAGCCTGGAACTAGAATTCCTTTGGTCACATAATCTTTTTTAGGAAATGATTCTTGCAAAACATCTCCAGGTGACCAAGACAGTTGCAATAATGACATGTCTTCAGTGGGATGTGACATGATAGATTCACGTGCCTAAACCAGCCACACTGGTGGCACACCACTGAATGGTCTGACAAACTGGAATCCAAAACCATTCCCAAGGACTCTTTAGAAATATTTTTCTCTAGAACACCCTGCTCTCCCACTGGGGTACATTCATGAGAAACTAGGTACACTGGATTTCAGACCATTTGTGCTCCAAAGAGCATCTCAACTATGAATGCCTCATCCACCAGCTTCTTCAAACGATGGTCCATTTAAGAGAGAACCTGATCCTTGATCTATGGGAGAAGGCCCTTGATGAAGAGATAGGTCTTCAGTGAATCTCGGGATTCTAACTCCAGAGAAAATGACACTAGTTATTTTAAATGGTCAACATATTCTTTCACCATTGGTTGGCCCAGTTGGATATGCTTGATCTCTTCCTTTATTGTCTTCACTTCTTTATTAGGTATGAACCATCGAAACAATATGGATTTAAATTCATCCAACATCATCCCAAATAGCAGGGATGGTAGGTCGAACAACACCAATTCTTCCAGAGCATGAACTTCAAACATACCCAAAACAGCATGAACTATGATAGCTTTGGGATTTCCCAATACCCTAAAGATGTGTTCAACCGCTTCAAGCCACTCTACTGCCTCTAATGGGTCTGATCACTATGAAGGCCAAGCAACGTTCTAAAAGAACCAAAAATTAGGCCTGACTTATTAGAAACATTGGGGACTTTTCTGGTTGACTTTTTATAAACATCATGTATGAAACATAGCCAAAACCAATATCAAGCCAAATCAATATCAATGAAAGTGCTTTAATCCATTAACAACCATCTCAAAACCAAACAAATACAAACACAAAACAAAATTATTTTTTCATTTAGCATTTCAATACTTCTTTCTTCTAAGTCCACTTTCCAAATAAGTAACCAATTTTTCAAAACAAAATTCAATTTCAAAAAATCATTTCCCCTTTTTAAAATAACTTCACAAAAACTAGGTTATGTCTTTATCTTAATGTAAACAACCTAGTAATCCCATGAACTGTTGAACATGTCTTCTTCCGCTTTCATTTATATGCATCAACATGAACATCCCATGAATTCTATCACAATTGTGGACGTTTATAAAGAGTACCTAAGGTTTCACTCAAACCATATCTCTACCATTTCTATGAAAAGATCAGATTTTTAGACCAAGATATTTTGGTTTGAAAAATTCATTTCAAATATTAAAATCCATTTAAAAAAATACTTCTCATTTCAAAAAGAATTTTTTTTCTTTTTTCCAAAATCACACTCGCAACAATAAGAACCAAGACGACACTCAACATGCATCAAACTTCTAGAGTGAGGGACCGGTAGTCATGATTATCCTGGAAACATGGTAGTGGGAGATGTCCCATGTAAGCATCAATAACTATGAAGAACTAAAACCCTGTACTCTGAATTTCATGGGTCACTACTCCATGTGAAATCACGATGTATCATTGTCTTTCCTCTATTGTCATCCCTCAATCTAAAACAAACTAGAACGATATAAGGACTAAATTCCTGAACTACCCATGGAGACTCAAGGTTCGGAACGGGTGAGGTTTTATGACATCCCTCATGTACCTAACTCTCGAGTCCCAACAACCCTAATATCTATCTACCATACATCCCAAAAATAATGGGCCTCCTTTGATACCATTTTTTCACTATCAAACCCAGTTCGACCCTGAACCAGTCACCCAAGCCAGTCCGCAACCTGGCCTGAAGGGCGTTCCCAATCCCCACAGGATGGAAACTCGTGTCGTGCATCAAAATATAACTGTTGGTAACGATTTGGCCCCCAAAAAATTAAACAGATAAACAAAACTGATAATAAAAATAAATACTAGCAACAGAAAGAATATAAAACTGAACATGCCTCTTTATGACCCTCTAGGTCACCACTCAACTCAAACTGAAACCTGCCCCAACCCTAAGCAACTAAACTAGGAACCTGAATAAGAACAACACCTACAACTGAAAAAATATGATATATGTGAGCACCAAGATGCTCAGTAAGGATGAAAAATATATCCATGGGATCCCTGTATTCCCATTCCCAAAAATAGTCCAATGACAGAAGCATTAAATACATATATAAAAGTAGGGTTTCCAAATATTAAAATTAGCAAAAAAAAATTCATTTAAAAACCCAACATGTGATAAATTCCATTTTAAAAATCATTTTTAATTTTATAAATAAAATCCAAAATAGAATGTAGCAATGTTTTGAAAGATTAAAACAAGTAAAAAGTGGAAACTGAAAATTTAATAGTGTAATGGAAATTAAACAGGAAATGTAAATAATACAGTAACCATGGGTGATTCTAAACATCCCAAGAAGACCTCTGGAAATACTTATTTTTGGAACCACCTATTGGGGTATGGTGAATCTCTTATGTCTATAACCAACAGGCCTCCCTAAAGCTGACCAATCCAATGGAAAAGCCTGCATGGCCTAACAAAAAATATAGGGGGTACCAACCCATCTAATCAGGGATGATCATCAAACATAACTCAATCATCTAAAATACACCCAGGAACCCTTGGTAGTTATAACAATAGTGTGTAAGTTGGAGTCCCTCGCATGTGAGGCTCATCTCACTGCACTTGCCTACACCAAACAAAGACTTTCTGTACGATAACCCAAAAATGGATATCCCCCCTATATGGGTTCCCCATATATATATACATCATATAATAAAAGGTTCCAACCAGGCCACTCTATTGTATAATCATTCAAATATTTCATAAATCATTTCAGGATTCCAATCAGTGACACTCACTCATCATGGTACAATCCTCCCCACACAAACACCATTTGTGAATTGAGAGTGTCAAACAGGAATTTGAGTAGACATGTCCAAAAACACTATCGTACTATTAAATGAACACCACATTTATATTTTCACGCTAAACGACCATTACTCTTTAAACTCACGCCAAATAATGATTTAAGGCCAACTAGGACAAACTTTAGGAACACCCTGAATTCCATTTATAACACACATAAAAGACTCAACCTCATTCAGAGAAATAAGAACCATTTATTAAAGGAATCTTTCAACACAACTCCGACATAAGGCATCAAATTAATTTTTTGACCCATCCATGCATGCACCAAGTGCACCCATGGATGTGCCAACATCTAGTCATACACCAAAAACCAATAAGACCCTTTAAACCATTTTCCATCAAACACCCATTTCATTAAGAATCATGTTCAACCACTCACCTTATTTAGAAAACATAAAACCATACCCAAAGGGAACATCAAATTTTTCTCCAAAAAAATTTAACACAATTATCAAACCATACCATTTCAGAACTATTCACTCTAGACCAAATTTATAGCCAAATAAACATTTTCAGAAAAACATGAGTTCTAATAATTTCATAAGAAACCCTCATTCCACTTTAAAGAACCATTGTCAATTATAATGAACATCCTTAGTGCCAAAATCCTAAGCATCACATTTTAAGATCATTAAAAATTACTTTTAATAAATTAAATAATCTAGAAACACCACAAAAAACTAATTTCATTCCATGTGGAGGTTTGAATCATATTAAAAAAATCAGAACAAGATTTGGAACCTAAATCAACAAATTCATCATGGATGCAAATATGCATTTAAAACAAACATGATAAATTTAACAATACAAAAGAACAACTGAAAAATGACATCAAATTCCATTCTATTTAACAAAATACAAAAACTTATAAATGCATGATAGACTAATTGGGTATATCTTGATGATGAAAAATCACATAAAAATAAAAATAATAATAATTAGAACAACCAAGCACCATATGAATGCATTGGAAAATAATATTTATGGATTTACCTACCTCGAATGAAGTGAGAAAGAGATGAAACTTCATGAATGGTAAAACCACACACTGCAGACTCACCACACCCAACAATGAATGATAACAATGTGTGAATAACAAATAAAGGTATTAAAGTTTTTTTAATTATATAAAAACACAAAAAGTAAAAGAAATATACGAAGAAGGGATTTCACTGCTGGGCATAGTCCAGAGGGTGGTCGTCGGAACATGGCACAAGGGGTGGTAGGGCATCGAAGCTGTTCATAGCGGCCGTTAGAGCAAGGGAGCTGGCTAGACAGAGTACAGAACATGCAAAAGTGTTTGTACCGCTGGTGGTTGGCTGGGAAAGAAGGCCAGTTGGGACTTGAATGTGGAATGCAGCCTGGCCGGTTGTGCAGAGGGGCGTAACTACAGGGGTGAAGGGTGGAAGTGCCATGGCTGGGTGTTGGGTGGCCTGCTGGAGTGCACCGGTGAGGGAAGAGGGGTGAGGTGTGGTTTCTTACTGGAGTAGGAGAGGGAGACATGGTGAGGACTTTGAGAAAGAGTGAGGTCGAGAGGAGAGGTGGGGACCTAGGAGTGCTAAGGAGGATGAGGCCGGATGTGCAAAGCTTCTACGATCTGCTGCACCGCGCCGTGGGGGGAAAAGTACAAGGTGAGGCCTGCTGCATAGTTAGAAAGAGGGCGACTAGTGTACGAGATGATGACAGCCTAGAGCATAGAGACGTGAGTGTTCAGGGCGGAGTCAGCATGAGGACGAGGTGCTGGCAGGAGGACTGTGTGCATAGGGATAAGGCAGGGTGGTGACCAGATGCAGGAGGGGTGAGCACGGTGTGGAGGGCCTGGGCGACGATGTGGTTGCCTTCTGTGTCACAGCCTGGAGAAGATGAGTGAAGCACCATGCAGAGGGGGGTTAAGATAAAGAGGGGGTAACGACATTAGGGTTCAATAAGTTTTTTTATTTTATGTTATAATAATAATAATAATAATAATAATAAAACTGCAAATGTATAAAATAATATAAAAAACAAAAAAATTAATAATAATAATAATAATAATAATAATTAAAATATAAGGTATAATAATAATAATAATAATAACTCAAAGAATAATAATAATAATAAATTACAATAATAATAATAATAATTAGCAATTTCCCGAATCCTGGGCCGGCTACGCGGCCACCGCCATCCGCGCGGTGCCCCCTTACGGGTCCAAAACCTGGTAAATATATTAAATGACACAAATTATAATTCGGGGCCCAGCCCAAACAATGATGCGAGAACCAGAAGACAAGAATTAATAAAATAAAAATTAATTTAAAAAATTAAGTGTGACAGTGTGTCTGATGTCATGTGGCCAACTAACTCAGGACACTGGTGTGTGGTGCCCGGGTCGGGGTGTCATAAATGTAACACCCAGACCCCAGTTTCCCAAAGTCAGTGAATTAGTACATATCATTGGCAAGATAACAAGAAATATCAAGTCTCGAAAGACTGATTAGTTTCGTAGTCTTGGAAGAACTATATACATTAATAAAGTTAACATTACATCATAAATTGAAAACTACAACAACATCTTGTCTCCACACTCATATCCTCTTATACTATCCCTGCAGGTCATTCATAAAATACTTCTTCACATCCTTGGAAAAATAAAACATAGAAATGGGTGAGCTCAAATTCCCAGTAAGGATAACAATATAGAGGAAACTTTTATAAATAAGCATAAACATTTAAGGAAATGTAAAACTAAAACAAAAGCCTTTTAAACATGAGCTTCAGCATAATATGGAAAAAATAAAATGAAATAATGCCATTTACATATCCACATGGATATTATACTAGTAGAATAATCACATGAAATATCAATAACCACTTTCATAATGATGGGATGCATAATTCCATACTATCATAACCACATAGTCAAGGCCTCGTGCCAAGACTACAAATAAGATTTTGTCAATGCCTTATGCCAAGAAACAATTTTCTCTCATGAGACTTACTGATGCATCGAGGAGCTATAGCAGGCTCCACCTGTCACATATTATGTCTAATGCATTCCTCATATGAACAGGTTTAAACATAACATAAACATTCGTATTAAAACTACCATACGAAATGTCAATACTTTCTACATAAACCATGAATCGTATAAAAATAGCACATCCACAGTAAAAAATATCACAAAACCTTCAATACAATATGGAAGTTTTGTATCATAATAAATAAACATCAAATAAGCTTAAAATACATTACAAGATGTTGACATAGATGAAATCGAAACTATTTGAGAGAAATATCTCTTTTTTTAAATCATTTAAAAGTCCCATGATTATAAAATTAAAATTTACTTTGAAAATATTATTATAATCATGTAAGGGAATATTCAACGATTTTATAATGGTGTAAAATAACCGCACCCTCCATATAAGTTGAATAAACATTCTTACATTAATTTTGTTGAAAAGGTTAAAAAGGGCCTTGTTTGAAAAATGAAAGAAATATTCATTTATAAACTTCTTAAAAAAATTAAAAAAGGGTATAAATGGCATTATAACATTGTCTTTAAAATATTAAAAGTGATTTAAAATACATTTTTAAGAAACATGGATGGGGATGATAAAAAAGTCCCAGTAGATTATTACGTATAAGCAACCTCGGATAATGAAGAGATTGTGAAATAAACCCTTACCTTGTACTTTTCATTGGTTGAGGGTGGTTTAACCTCCTGTATAATGGTAAAATAATTGTAATTAAATGATAAAATAATCATATAAAATAATATGATATCATTTATGATCTTTTAAAATTGATTTGTTAATAATATCTTAGTATAATCGTTGTTTTGGGTGTTAACTTACTCATTTTATTTTATATGTTTTGTTAAGTAAGCTATGTTTGTCAGGGATAGGTTGTATCTTATTCATATTCATAAATGATATCAAGTCCATAAACATTATTTTTAATCATTAAATGATAATTAGTCTTGAATAGATAAGATGGGGAATGAATCTCATCACGTTCATGGAGAAGGTAGTCCGTACGTACGCACGAGCGATAATATCATTATTTTGATATTAAAATAATATATAATTGGATGTTATATCATATATACAGTTTAATTATCATGTTATATTTATTATTTAAATGAATTACACATCATTATTATACCCATCCAAATAATAATTTATTGTATAACAATTACACCACGACGTGGAGACGGTAAGTCGTACATACGCACGTATGGTGACATGTCATTCAATGGATGGATAGAATAATGAATATGGTTGTAAAATATTTATAATAACATCATAATATATATAATATACTGGAGTTATTATTTTTGAATTGTAATAACAAATAAATAAGAAGTTGAAGAAGAAAGGAACTTGAAAGAGGGTGATGAAAACATTACCACTTCTTCGGGTTCTTCCTTTTGATTTGATAAAAAGGGATCCTTAGGATGGATTTTTGATCAAAATAAGGCCTCTAGGTTAGATTGGGGGAAGTTGATAGAGTATTTGGGCGGGGGTTGGTTGAGCCAAAAGGCTTTGAATGTGTGAATTAGTGAGAAGGGCGAGTGTCGTTTTATTAGAGGGGTGAGGGGCACCTTTGGAAAAGCTAGAAATATTATTTTATAATAAATTCATTTTCGGTTTCTAATGGCTCAAAAGTGTATTATTTAATGTTTAAGGTGGGGATGGGTCGAAAACCACTCAAAGAAAATAATTTACATAGGTTTGGGTCATTATATTAACCATATCTTTCAGTTTTAACTCTTAGTTAATTAGTTTGACACTTACCATGTCACTTTGTTATTTTATATTATATAGTTAATAAACATACTATATACCTCCAAGAGACCCCGAAGTGGTCCATTAATGATACATATATCATGATACATGTCTCGTGGCTGAAACTTAGATTTTTAGGAAATGAATATAAATTAATAATATAATATTTGTTTTAAAAACTCTTTTATGTTAATTTTGACACTATTGGGTATTTTGTTTTTGATAAATTTATAATAGCATTATTACTTTGATCAAAATTTATATAAAAAATACTATTATCTCATAGTAACCTATAAAAGTATTGAAATTTATAAAAAGTCTCAAATTACATTTATTTTGATATTTATAATATCAATTATTTTAATATTTCATTAATTAGGTAATTACTACATCACCATTGTGTCATAATTAAATTAATTTATATAATGTCTAAAAATTATAAATAAAATACCATTATGAAGGAAATATTTTTATATTTATAATGAATACTTACAATAGAATTTATATTATGTATAATCCTATATTAAAAATGTTTTAGTCATTAAACTTTGATTTTAACTCTTTTAACTCTTCTTTGAATTAAATAATAATTAATGTCCTAATCTAATCAAAGTTGACCTAAATGATAATATTTTATTCCTAAGGTTGTTTGGGGTCGAGATACACATGTTAAATAGAATTAGTACATGTGTTAGGGTAATATTAATATCATTTTTACCTTTAATTACCCTATTTACTTTTAACTGTGGTAAATAAAAGTAAAAAGTTACTATTCACCAAAAATTATTTTCATCTCATTGAACCACATTTTACACCTTGATATTAACCGTGTGTCTCGGATTTTTGAAATTCCACTCACATATGTGGTAAAATTATGTTTTATGTGAATTTCCAAATTCTCTTAGGAGGTGGGTAAAAGACTATGAAAAGGTCAATAAAAATTTTATATATCTAAAAATATTCTAGACTAACTCCAATGAATTGCATTGAACATATATAGGTATTGTGTACTTATTTTGACTTTAATTAAAATTAAATAAAATAAATAATTATTTAAAGAAAAATTCGGTTTTAAACTATAACTCAATGTTTTTTCACTATTCATCAAAAATTTAATTTTTTCAGAAAAATACCAAATTTTCACCCTAGGCTAATTTCGATATTCTGAATACAAAAATGAATTTCATTTTGAAAGATAAAATTTATAAAATTTCAAAAAAGTGGGTATTACTATTCATAATGGCTAGTTTGATTGGTTGTGGTGTGTGTGTTAGAACTCAAAGTTGCAATCAACACACACTACTGTATTATTCAAAGGGAACCATTCTGTGGAAGATTGGGGTGTTACATTCTCCCCTCCTTCAAATTATTTCGTCCTCAAAATTTCTAGAATATTACCACATGAAAATACTCGGGTGGTTCTTCATCATATGTTCCTCGGGTTCCCACATTACCTCTTCCATATTTTGGTTTCTCCACAAAAACTTTTACTAGATGATTCGTCCGCTTTCTCAGTACATTTTCTATCATATCAAGAATCCTGACGGGCTCTTCACAATAAGATACATAGGGTTCCAGTTCTAACTCCTCATAGGTGAGTACATGTGTTGGGTCAGGCATGTATTTCCACAACAGTGATACGTGGAACACATCGTGAAGTTTAGAGAGACTTGGAGGCATTTCCAAACGGTAAGCTACATGCCCAATTTGTTCTTGAATTTCGAAAGGTCCGATGTACCTAGTACTCAATTTACCCTTCTTACTGAAATGTATACCTCCCTTCCATGGAGATACCTTCAGGGAAACATGATCTCTTACCTGAAATTCCAAATCCTTCCTTCGGTTATTGTCATAGCTCTTCTTCCTACTTTGAGCTGCTTTGATAGGGTTTTAGATTACCTTTAACTTTTCCATTGTTTCCTCCACCAGTTCTAGGCCTACAAGTTTTCTTTCACAAACATCATCCCAATAGTTTGGTGTGCGACATCTATTTCCATATAACTCTTCATATGTTGCCATCCTAATACTTGAATGGAAGCTATTATTATAGGAAAATACCACGTGAGGTAAATATTGATCCCACATACCATGAATGTCAAGTGACCATGATCTCAACATGTCTTCTATGGTTTGAATAGTCCATTATGATTGTCCATCTATTTGAGGGTGGTAGGCAGTGCTCAAATGAAGTTCCGCTTCTAGGGCTTTCTGAAGACTCTTCCAGATTCTTGATGTAAAACTGGTATCACAATCAGAAACAATTGTTTGGGGTACTCTAGGAAGTCTCACCACTTCATTAATATATATCCTGTCTAGACAATCAAGTGGTAAATCGTCCCTTATAGCAATAAAATGTGCTGACTTGGTAAGATGATCAAAAATTACCCATATAGAATCGTTCCTTCTAGAGGTCTTTGGTAGTCCCATGACAAAGTCCATCGTAATATTGTCCCATTTCCACTCTGGTATGGGAAGAGGTTGCATGACTCCTCCAGGATGTTGCCTTCCAGCATTCATTTGTTGACAAACCATATATCCTGACACAAAATCATGAATATCCCTCTTCAAGTTGTTCCACAAAAATTTTTCCTTCAAGTCTCTATACATTTTTGTTCTCCTAGGGTGAATAACAAAATTAGAACTATGAGCATCGTCCAACAATTCCCGTTTTTTATCTGGTATATTGGGAACACAAAGTATCTTCCCAAATTTCAAAAATTCCTTCTTCATACCCAAAGTCATTTAATATCCCATCATTCAAAGCTTTAATATTCTTTTAAAACTCTTCATCCCCAATCTGAGAACTCTTTATCTTTTCTAGTAAAGATGGTTTGAAAACCATTTGAAAAAGTATTGATGTTTCACCTTCCATGGTAATTCCCATAACCATCTTCACTAGATCCATGAAAATAGGACCACATTCAATTCTCATCATGTTCGAAACTGCTTGATCTTTTCCGCTCCAAGAAACTGCCACCTTATTTTCCTTCCCCGGGTGGTAGTGTATCGTGCAGTCATAATCCTTGAGTAGTTCAATCCATCTCCTTTTCCTCATGTTGAGTTCTTTTTATGAGAAAATATACTTCAAACTCTTGTGATCAGTATAAATATCACATTTTCCACCATAGAGGTAGTTCCTCCATATCTTCAAAGTAAATATCACAACTGCTAACTTGAGATCATGAGTAGGATAGTTTTTCTCATGAATGTTCAACTATCGTGATGAATAGGAAATAACCCTATCATTCTGCATAAGGACACAACCAATTCCGTTCATTGATGCATCACTATAAATAAAAAACCCATCATTCCCCGATGGTAGAGTCAATATAGGATCATTGACTAATCTTCTCATTAGTTCTTTGAAACATTCTTCACACTCTTTTGTCCAAAACAATTTAACCCACTACGTGTGAGCTTTGTTAATGGGTTATCCATCCGGGAAAAATTCTGGACGAAATGTCGATAATAACCTACTAAACCAATAAAATTGCGTACCTCAGTTATACTCATTGGTGCTGGCCATTCTTTGATTTCACTTGTCCTTGAAGGATCAGCAGATATTACATCCTTGGAGACAATATGGCCAAGAAAAGAGATCTCCTAAATCCAGAATTCACACTTGCTAAACTTCCCACGTAATTCATGTCTTCTATGAGTCTTCAGGATAACGCGCATGTGATTTTCACGATCTTCATAGCTTTTGGAGTATACCAAGATATCATTAATAAATACCACCACAAAATCATCAAGATAATATTTGAAAACTCTATTCATTAGATCCATGAATACTGAGGGTGCATTAGTCAATCCAAAAGGCATTACTGTAAACTCGTAATGCTTGTACCTTATTCAAAATGTTGTCTTTGGAATGTCTTCCTTCTTCACACAAAACTGTTGGTATCCAGATCGAAGGTCAATCTTTGAAAAGTATTGGGCTCCATGGAGTTGGTCAAATGAATCATCAATGTGAGGTAGGGGATACTTGTTCTTTATTGTTATAGCATTGATTTCCATGTAGTCGATACATAACCTCATATATCCATCTTTATTATTAACAAAAAGAACAGTGGATCCCCATGGAGAAACACTAGGGAGAATAAATCCCTTATTACTCAATTACTCTAGTTGTTTCTTTAGTTCAACTAATTCCACAGTGGCCATTCTATAAGGTGTCTTTGATATAGGCCATGATCCTGGAATTAAATCAATGGAAAAATCAACTTCTCATTCTGGAGGATGTCTATGTAAATCTTCTGAAAACACATCTACAAATTCCGTCACAATAGGTACATCCTCTATTTGAACATTCCTTTCCTCACCCACAATCATTTCATTCTCCTCCTCCCCAATAATTGAATTTAGTTGAGAAACTGGGGGTAGATCTTGATAAGAATTAAGTGGTGAAGATTCTTCCCTAAAGATAAGGTGTTCCTTATCATCATCGTCAAAAATCTTAACCTCCTTCTTCTTATAATAAATCTTCGCATCATGGTCTCAAAGCCAGTCCATACTGAGGATTATATCAAACTCAATCATAGGTATGACGATGAGATCAGTGGATAAAGAAATATGTGATCTAATGGGGACTGATTCACAAAAAAATTGTTGCAATGATACTTCCCTTAGAATTTTTAACTAACAACTCCCTTGTTAAATCAAATTGGAAATATCTAGTTTTCTTAGAAAACTAGGATGATATGAAACAATGAGATGTTCCCGAATCAAATAATGCATTTTCTAAACTTGAGGAAACCATTAAATTACTTGCCACCATGTCTTTCGGAGCTTCTACCTCAGCAGTAGTGAGAGAATATGCTTGGCCTTGATCACTTGTCCTTTTCTAAGGTAAGTTCCACTAAAGCATCAGACATTAATTTGCATAATGTCCCATCTCCCTACAATTGTAGCATTGGAAATCAGTAGCTTCTTTCTTCCCCTTGCAATCATGAGCTTGGTGGCCCTTTTCACCACACTTGTAACAGACTCCCATTCCTTTTAATAAAGTACCAGGATGTTTCATCCCACATTTACCACAGGATGTATATTCAACCTTTCCCTTCTTATCCTTATTTATATTCCTAGATTGATCAGTAGATCTCTTCTTCTCTTGCTTTGCTTTGAAGTCGTAATACTTAGGGAATTCTTTTTCTGTCTTGATAGCACATGAGACAATGTCTTCGTACGATGAGAAAGATGGTGAGACTAATGCTCAATGGAGAAATGGTTTTACCCCATCAAAGAAACGATAAATATTACTTCATCAGTTACCTATATAATCCCCATAATACCTTGCTAACCTTGTAAAGTTAGCCTCATACATTGCGACATTCTCATCCTCCTTTTGTCTCAGACTCAGAAATTACCTTTCCATATCTTCTCGATGGTCATGAGGAAATTATTTTTCTAAGAAAATATCTTTGAACTCATTCCATTCCATATTTGATTCTTCATCATCATCCTTCGTGATTTGAATCAATTACCACAACTGATCAGCTTCTCCAGTGAGGCGATAAACTTCCATGACAACTTTTTCCCTTTCACTACTCCCCAAAGCCTGAAATATTTTCTCTAGGGTACTTATTCATTCCGCAGCTACTAATGGATTTGTACTCCCATTGAATGTTGGTGGTTGCTTCCTCCGGAAGCGATATAACATTGATCCCCCATGCTGTGGATCAGGGTGCTCCATACGATTATGGTTATTATTCATAACCTGAGTGAGTTCTCCCAGTATGGTGATTAGTTGATCAGCACTGGTTGCATCACTAGCTCCACTATAATTATCCTGAGCAGAAGGGAAATACCAACATGGAGTGCATGCATTGATACGGTTTTCATTTCTTCCCCTAGGCGCCATTTCTAAACAATGGCATAAACTAGATCAGTTTATGAATCAAAATACATAATTCCATACTTATAAAACACTTAACATAAATTGAACTATTTATGGATATAATCCATAATCATAAAATTGTATTCTTTTAGAAATTATATACTCATAAACCCTTCATAATTATTAATAAATAAAATGAGAGTTATCCTATGCATATCCCTCGGGAGTGTCGTAACCAAGAGTGTCGCAAGGCTCGTTGTCGTGCACCAGTTCCAGTTCAATTCTAGCTCAAAGCGGTGTTTTCGGGTTATAACCCTAGGTACATCTGTTCCAGAGCCTCCTCTACCTGCTTATATCTAGACATGGATTTATTGCTCGAAAACTCACAAAATCTCAACAGTACCAAAATTCTAGGAAGTTCTTCTATACAAATCCTCAAAGTCTATCTTTGGTCTATGTGCTCTAAATAGAGTTTACGTAAATCTAGCTTCCAAGGTTCGTACTAAACATTCTCTAATACCAATTGTAATGCCCCGACCCTAGTTGCCTAGAGTCATTGCATTAGTACATATCATTGGCATGATCACAAGAATGATCAAGTCTCGAAAGACAGATTAGTTTAGTAGACTTTGAAACACTAGATAGATTCATAAAGATTACATTACATCATAAATTAAAAATACAACAAAATCTTGTATCCACACTCATATCCCATTATACTATCCCTACAGGTCATTCATAAATTACTTCTTCACATCTTGGGAAAAATAAAACATAGAAAGGGGTGAGTTCAAATTCCCAGTAAAGATAACAATATAGCAGAAACTTTTATAAATAAGAGTAAACATGTAAGACAATGTATAACGAAAACAAAATCCTTTTAAACTTGAACATCAACATAATATGGAAAAAATAAAATGAAATAATTCAATTTACTTATTCACATGGATATTATACTTGTTGAATAATCAAATGCAATATCAATAACCACATTCATAATGATGGAATGTATAATGCCAGACTATCATAACCACATAGTCAAGGCCTCGTGCAAGACTACAAATAAGATTTTGTCAAGGCCTTGTTCAAAGACACTAGTTTGTCTCTTGAGACCTATCGATTCATTGAGGAGCTATATCGGGATCCACCCGTCACATATTAAGTCCAATTCATTCCTCATATGAATAGGTTTAAACATAACATAAACATCTGTATTAAAACTAGCATACGAAATATCAATACTTTCCCCATAAACCGTGAATGGTATAAAAATTGCATATCCACAGTCAAAAATATCACAAATCCTTCCATAAAATAAGGAAGTTTTGTATCATAATAAATAAACTTCAAATATTCTTAAAATCCAACAAAGGATGTTGACATAGATGAAATCAAAACTATTTGAGAGAAATATCTCTTTTTTTAAATCATTTAAAAGTCACATGATTATAAAATAAAACATTTGATTTGAAAATATTCTTATATGCGTGTAAGGGATTCTTCGATGATTTTATAATGGTGGAAAATAACTTCACCCGATGTATATGTTAAACAAACATTCTTACCTTAATTTTGTCGAAAAAGATAAACAAGACCTTTTTTGGAAAACGACAGAAAGATTCCTTTATAAACTTATTATAAAAATTCAACAAGGGTATAAATGAAATTATACCATAGTCTATAAAATATTAAGAGTGATTTAAAACACATTTTCAATAAACATGAATGTGGATGATAAAGAAGTCCCAGTATATTATTACGTATAAGCAACCTCGGATAATGACGAGATTGTGAAATAATCCCTTACCTTGTACTTTTCCTTGGTTGAGGGTAGGTTAACCTCCTGTATAATGGTAAAATAAGTTTTATTAAAATAAAAAAGAATCCTATACATTAATATGATATCATATGTGATCTTTTAACATTGATTTGTTAATAATATCTTAGTATTATCGTTGTTTTGGGTGTTAACATACTCGTTTTCTTTTATATGATTTGTTACGTAATACATCCTTTTCATGGATAGGTTTTATCATATTAATATTCATAATGACATCAAGGCCATAAAAATTATTTTTAATCATTACATGAGAATTATTCTTGAATCGATACGATGGGGAATAAATCTCATCACGTTTGTGGAGACTGTTGTCCGTACGTACGCACGAGCGACAATATCATTTTATTGATATTAAAATAATATATAATTGGATGTTATATCATATATACAGAATAATTATCATGTTATATTTATTATTTACATCAATTACACATCATTATTACACCCATCCAAATAATAATTTATTTAATAACAATTACACCACGACGTGGAGACGGTAAGCCGTACATACGCATGTATGGTGACATGTCATTAAAAGGATGGATAGAATACTGAATATAGTTGTACCATATTTATAATAACATTATAGTATATATAATATAGTGTAGTTATTATTTTATAATGGGAATAACAAATAACGAAGAATTTGAAGAAGAAAGAAACTTGAAAGAGGGTGGTGAAAACATTACCTCTTATGCGGGTTCTTCCTTTTAATTCGATGAAAAGGGCTTCCTAGGTTGGCTTTATGATCAAACTAATGACTCTAGGTTGAAGTGAGGGAAGTTTATAGAGTATTTGTGCCGGGTTTGTCTGATCCAAAAGGCTTTGATTGTGTGAATTATTGATAAGGGGGAGTTCCCTTTTATAAGAGGGGTGAGGGGCACCTTTGGAAAAGCTAGAAATATTATTTTATAATAAATTCATATTCGGATTCTAATGGCTCCAAAGTTGTTAATTTAAAGTTTAAGGTGGGGATGGGTATAAAACCACTCCACCAAAAGAATTTAGACAGGTTTGGGTCCTTATATTAACCTTATCTTTTTGTTTTAACTTTTACTTAATTAGTTTGACACTTACCATGTCACTTTGTATATTTATATTATATAGTTAATGAACTGACTATATAACTCCAAGATACTCCCAAATGGTCCATTAATGATACGAATATCATTATATAAGTCTCTTGGCCGAACCGTAGATTTTTAGGAACTTAATATAAATTAATAATACAATATTTGTTTAAAATACTCTTTTATGTTTATTTTGACACTAATGGGTATTTCATTTTTGATAAATTCATAACAACATTATTAATTCAACAAAAGTATATATAAACAATACTAATATGTCATAGTAACCTAGAAAATTATTATAATTTATAAAAATTCTCAAATTACAATTATTTTGCTATTTATAATATCAATTATTTTAATACTTCAGTAATTAGGTAATTACTGCATCACCATTGTGTCATAAATAAATTAAATTATACAATGTATAAAAATTATAAATAAAAAAACATTACGTAGTAAATATGTTTATATTTCTAATGAATATTTGCAATTGAATTTATCTTATGTATAACATTATATTAAAAATGTTTTAGTTATTAATCATTGATTTTAACTCTTTTAACTTTTCTTTGAATTAAATAATAATTAATGTCCTAATCTAATTTAAGTGGACATAAATTATAATATTTTATTCCTAAGGTTGTTTTGGGTCGAGATAATGTTTTTCAATAGAATTAGGACATGTGTTAGGGTAATATTAATATCATTTTTACCCATAAATACCCTATTTACTTTTAATCGTGGTAAATAAAAGTAAAAAGATACTATTAACCAAAAATTATTTTCATCTCATTGAACCACATTTTACTCCTAGATATTGACCATGTCCCTCGGATTTTCGAAATACCACTCACAAAAGTGGTAAAATTTTGTTTTATGTGAATTTCCAAATTCTCCTAGGAGGTGGTAAAAGACGGTGAAAAGTTCAATAAAATTTTTATATATCTAAAATTATTCTAAACTAACTCCAATGAATTACATTGAACATTTATAAGTATTATGTATCTATTTTTACCTTAATTAAATGTAAATAAAATAAATATTTATTTAAATAAAAATTCGGTTTAAACTAGAAATCAGTGTTTTTCACTATTCATCAAAAATTGATAGTTTTCAAAAAAACAAATATCACCCTAGGCTAATTTTGATATTCCGAATCCAAAAATGGAGTCCATTTTGTAAGATAAAATTTATAAAAATTTCAAAAGGTGGGTATTACTATTCATAATGGCTAGTTTTATTGGTTGTGGTGTGTGTGTTAGAACTCGATGTTGCGTACAACACACGCTACTATATTATTCAAAGGGAAGCGTACCAGGTAAGCTTGGGGTGTTACAATAAAGTTCTACCAAATGAGGTTATATTTTGTTTTATTTTTTTATTAATATTTTGGAAACTGAATTATGGATAATTTTATAATTTAGGCCTTGGTTAAGAGCTCATGCATCAGAGTGTGCCTCATTTTAAACATGCACAAAAAATCAGGTTTTTGGATTTTGTTTTATAATAAGTGATTTTCTTTTCTAGCGTGTTTTGATGAAGTAGGTGAGTTGTATAATTTTACAATGTAAAGTGATCTGAAATATAGATAATTGTGATTATAATGAGAATTTTTTTACCCTTTTTATACATCAATTATATGTAATATAGTTAAGGGTAGTGGTAGTGCCACATCCACTTGTTCACATCCAGACATGGATTTATTTGTTCAGAAACCACTTACATAATATTTTACCAAAATACCAGGATGTTTTTCTTATATTGGAAGTTTTCTATAGGGTTATTCTTAATGATTTAATAGCATAATTTCCATAAATAACTAAACTATATTTTGATACCAACTATGGAATCCTGCATTTTTATTTACATTACTTTTCATTTCATTTTAAAAACAGATGATCTTTAATGTTTAGTGTCTTGGAAATCAGGAAAAATATACATGAAAACATTAAAACATATTCTAATTTACATTTAAGGATTCATCCTAATTGAAATTACTACATCTCATAACCTGGAGACATACATGAATGGAAATGGTGAGCAGAAGGCCCATTAAGGGTATAAAAATGAATCAGTTTACTTTTTACATCAATAAGAACATGATGAAAACATAAAGACATGAGCAATGTAAGAAGAGGCATATCTTAATAAAAGGAACATGAATCATAAATTTATAAAGTGGCGGAAACATTTAATTTAGATATTCAGTTATATATTACCATGGATCATTTCCATGGTGTCATAAAAATTAACAAGGTTATTCACCAAAGTATCGTGAAACATGTCATCTCTATAGATTAAATACTTTACCCAATGCATTGGAGCGCTATAATAGGGCTCAACCGTCATATCATGAGCTATAATGGGATCAAACGAAGATAAATAATATCCATGGAACATATCATGGTATAAATGTTCTTTAAATCTTGAGAAACAACTCATGAAATACACATAAAAACAATCCTTTTGAAATTTATCAAAGTGTGTTTTAAAATGATTTTAAAAGGAACGTCCATTAAAAATAATTGGAGTATGAATTAATAGAATTGAATGGATATGTGTACACACTGTAAATACACATACTACAGCATAATATATACCAAAATTCATCACATCAATAATCATAGTACCATATAATGAATAAAGAAGCAGGTTAACCCAAAGAATGGAAATTGGGTTAAAATTTATATTGCCTTGAAGGGTAACTTCAGAAGCATGAAGGTTGGGACATTGGGGGATTGATGGAACCTTCAAAGGACTCCTTGGTTGGTAAAAATATCAAAGCATTGTTGATGATGAATGTTTAATGAATGGAATGAATGAATGGGTTTTTATTGTATAGAAAAATTGAGGGAATTTTTTATTAATTTTCAAGATACATCTCATCGGTGGTATTTAAAAACAAATGGGCTTTACCATGGTATATTCTCATGGTATTAGACACTTGGGACACCTCATAACATATCATATTATACAGAAGTTGAACAGAACTATTACATCATTATTACTTCATTAATGATGTCATTAAACACATCGATACTCAAAACTGCATTTTCAGTATTCACTGAAAATCAAAAAAATTTATAAAAATATCATAAATTAACCCTACCCCAATATAAATTCTCTAAATTAAAAAATAAACACCATTTTATGGAAATAATTTTATAAATAATTTTAATTCATTTTTTAATATAAATCATTATTTTTCAAAAAAATATCTCAAAAACTATAAATCATTTTGTATCACATTGGGAATTTAATCAAGGACCCATAAAATTATCACATAACCAAAAGACAATAAAGTAAAAATTTATGATTATATTTTTTGAAAATAAAATTTCAGTTTTAAATTATTTAATTAATTATAAAATTTTAAATAAAATATATTTAACATAAAAAAATACCAAAACATAAACTTTGATCATTTTTAAACTTTTAAGATATCTAAATTGTATTTATGCATTCATCGGAGAAGTTTAAATTTATGGAGCTTATTTACTATTTAGTACTATTCATAAGGGTATGTTACTATTCACCAAAAAATTATTTTGATCTTATTTGACCACATTTTTCACCCCGATTACATCCATGTGTGAGGGATTTTTTAAAATCATTTCATAGAAAAATTTATTTAATAATAAAATATTTTTTTACTATTCATCAAAATAACACTATTCATAAAATATTATTCATCAAGAAAACACTATTCATCCACACTATTAATGAAATAAAATATTATTTATCAAAAAATTGATACCTCATAGAAAACATCTAAAAATCATCCTACATTATATTATACATTTGAAATTCAATAATTATGTTTATTTAACCATTATAATTCTCTAAATATGAGAAATTTATCTTTTAAGTGTAAAAATACTTATTTACTAAAAATAATACCATATAAAAAATGAATTCTGAAATTTCATAGTGAAATTTATGACACATAAAAAAAATTTATTTTATAATTTACATTTAAAAGGGGAGTTTTAATAATTGAATTTAATTAAAAAATAATAATTCGTTATACCTTAATTTTATATAATCATAATATCATTTTTGAAAACAACAATTTGGTTCAGAAGTAATTCAATGTGATTCTATTGTAAAAAAAATAAAATGTTATTAGGAGGAAAGAGATCCATAAAAAAATATGTTCATTTTTTTGGGTCATTACGTTCTTCCCCATTAAAATAAATTGAATCCTTTCAATTTTGTCCTATTAGAACATTATAACTATTAGGAAACTTATCATTATAAAGTAATTTATTGTCTTAAAAAATATTATTCTTTAACAACAATTAAATTTTCTATAAATCCTACATAATTATTCACAAAAATTTTTTGATTAAGAAAACATATTCCACGGGTGTAACACCCCAAGCTTCCATGATATGTTTTCCTTTCAATAATATAATACCTTGTGTTCTACGTAACTTCGAGTTAAAACATACAACAACCAATCAAACTAGCCATTATGAATAGTAATACCCACTTTTTAAATTATTATAATTTATATATGTCAAAATGGACTTTATTTTTGGATTCGGAATATTGTTATTAGATTAGGGTGTATTTTTGGTATTTTTCTGAAAACATTCAATTTCTGATGAAAAGTGAAAAACACAACGTTATTGTGTAAAACCGACTTTTTTTAAAAAAATTATTTATATTATTTAAATTTATTTTTCGTCAAAATAGATATATAATTCATATATAAGTTCAATGTAATTCATTGTATTCATTTTATAATAAGTTTAGATATATGAAAATTTTATTAAACTTTTTACCGTCTTTTACCCACCTCCTAGAAGAATTTGAAAATTTGCATAAAACATAATTTTACTACTTCTATGAGTTGAATTTAAAAAATCTGAGAGACACAGATAATACCAGTAAGTAAAATTTGGTGCAATAAGATGAAAATGATTTCTGTTAAATTGTAACTTTTGACTTTTATTTACCACTGTTAGAAGTAAATAGTGTAATTAAGGGTAAAAATGAAAACATAATTACTTTATCACATGTCCTAATTATAATGGATAAGTATAATTAGACAAAAAACCAAGGAATAAAATATGATCCTCTTTGGTTCACTTCGGTTAGATTAGGACATTTATTATTATTTAATATAAAACAAAATTTAAAAGTTTTAAATTCATGTTTTCATAACTAAATTTTTTTTATATAGGGTTATACATAAGATTATTTCGACTATACATATTTCTTATATATATAAAATTATTTCTTAAATAATTTTATTTTATTTATAATTTTTAGATATTAAATAATTAAATTTATTTATGACACAATGATGATGCAATAATCCACTTATTAATGAAAGATTAAAATAATTGATATTATAAATACCGAAATACATGTAATTGTATACTTATGAGGAATTAAAATATTTTTAAATATTAATATGAAATGTTCGGGTTCATTCAATAAATAATTTTTTGAATTAATCATGTCGTTATGATTTAAAAAAAATAAATATCAAATAGTGTTAAAATTGACATAAAATAGTTTTTGAAACAAATACTATATTATTAGTTGATATAATATTCAAAAAAAATTAAGGTTGTGAAAAAGGAAATAAATAATATTATATATGTCATTAATGAACCACTTGGGTTTCTCTTGAATCTTTATTGTATGTTTATTGACCATATAATATAAAAATACAAAGAGACATGGTAAATGTCAAACTATTTAACAAAGAGTCAAATCTAAAATAAAAGTTTAATATTGTAACCCAAATATGTATAAAACCAATTGGATGAGTTTTTGTCAACCCATATCCACATTATTTTAGAAATAAATCTTTTGGGAGACATTATAAACCAAAAATGATTTTATTTTAAAATAATATTTCAAGCTTTACCTAAACTGACCCTCACATCAATTATATAAAAGGGAACTTCCCCTTATTTCAAATTAACACCACCAAAACCATATGTCTCAGCCAAAATCTGCCCAAATATGCTCTCAACATTACTCCATTCATCCTATAGGCCTTACATTGGTTAGAAAGCCATCCTATGGATCCCTTTTGATCAAATCAAAAGGTAGGCGCTGAAGAAGAGGGAAATATTTCATCACCTATTTCAGGTTCTTTTCCTCTTCCACTTCATCTTACATTGGTTTTTCCATTCCAAAAAAATAACTCCAGTATCTTATATAAATTTTGATGTAATTATAAAAATGTTACAATCATATTCATTATTAAATCCATCATATAAATGCCAATGTCACCATATGTGTGAATGTACAGATTACCATCCCCACGTCGTGGTGTAATTTTTTATTCAATGACTTCATCATTTTGATGGGTATACTAATGAGTATAAATGATGTAAATAAGAAATATAACATGATAATTATTCTTTATATATTATATTACATCAAATTATATATGATTTTAATATCAAAATAATGATATTGTCGCCAGTGTGTACGTACGGATTACAGTCTCCACGAACACGAAGAGATTCATTCCCCATAATATCCATTCAAGACTAATTTTCATTTGATGATTAAAAATAATTTTTAAATACATAATATCATTTTTAGTATGAATAAGATACATCTTCTCTATAAGAAACATTACTTATGTAAGAAAACTTATAAAGGAAAATGAATAAGTTTACACCTGAAACGATGATGCTACTAAAATGTCCCTAAGAAAAGCAATATTATATGATCGTATAAGATATCACAGTAATTTATATGGTTATTTTATAATTTAATGACAATTATTTCACCATTATACAGTTGTTCAACCTACCCTCGACCAATGAAAATTACAAGGTACGGGTTAATTTTACAATCTCTTTATTATCTGAGGTTGTTTTACACGTGAGTATCTACTGGGACCTCTTTATCATCCACATCCATGTTTTCGTAAAAATGTATTTCAAAACATTTATATTTTTTACAATAAAATGTTTTAAATTCATTTTTCACCTTATTTGACCTTATATGTTTTGGAAGGAATCTTTCCATCATTTTCTAAACAAGGTACTTTGTGGCCTATTCAAAAAATTAAGGTAAGAATGTTTTTTTAAGTTATACGGTGGGTGCGGATATTTTCTGCCATTATAACATCTTCGATGATTACCTTAATATATTATAAGAATAAGTTCAAAATAAATGGTTTCTTTTATAACTATATGACTTTTAAATGATTTAAAAATATAAAGAGTTATTTCTATAAAAAAAAGTTTTGATTTCATTTATGTCAACATCCTTTGATGGATTTCAATATTTTTTGATGTTGATTTATTGTGAGACTAAAATTCCATATTATATGGAAGGTGTTGTGATATGTTTGACTATGGATGTGTTAAATTTATTCCATTCATTGTTTATGGATAAATTATTGACATTTTTTATGGTAGTTTTAATACGAATGTTTGTGTTATGTTTAAACCAATCCATATGAGGAAAGCATTGGACTTAGTAAGTGATGGGTGGAGCATGCTATAGCTCCTCAATGAATTAGTAGGTCTCATGAGACAAACTAGTGTCTTGGAACATGTAATTGTCAAAATATTATTTGTAGTCTTGGAACAAGGACTTGAATATGTAGATATGAAGTTTGGCATTATGCATTCCATCATTATAAAAGAGGCTATTAATATTGCATGTGATTATTCTACTATTAGAATATCCATGTGAATAAGTAAATTGAATTATTTGATATTATATTTTCCATATTATTCTGAATTTCATGCTTAAAAGGATTTTTTTTAGTCTTACACAATGCCTTAAATGTTCATGTTTATTTATGAAATTTTATGCTATATTGTTATCTTTACTAAGCATCTAAGCTCACCCTTTTCTATGTATTATTTTTCCCAGGATGTGAAAAAGTATATTATGACTGACCCGCATAGATAGTATAAGGGATATGAGTGTTTCATATAGAGAATATGTCGTTGTAGTTTTTTTCATTTTATAATGTAACATAAATATTATGAATGTATCTAGTATTTCCAAGGCTATTAAACTGACTTGTATTTCGGGACATGATTTCTTATATCATTCCAATGTTATGTAATAATTCATTTACTTTGGTTAACTAGGGTCGGGGCATTACAGTTGGTATCAGAGGATGTAACACCCCGAGCTTCCACGATACGCTTCTCTTTCAATAATGCAACAGCTTGTATTGTACGCAAGTTCGAGATTCTAACATACCGCAACCAATCAAAATAGCCATTATGAATAGTAATACCCACTATTTAAATTATATATATTTTATATTTCAAAATGGACTTCATTTTTGATTCGGAATATCGAAATTAACCGATGTTGAATTTTTTTGTATTTTTCTGAGAACGTCCAATTTCTATGAATAGTGAAAAATACTTTAAACCAACTTTTTTAATCAAAATAATTTATAGTGATAAGTTATACTGTTGAGTGGTTTTAAAGTATAATTAGAATATATTTTTACCATTTTATTCAATGGTGTTCATTATAATTAATTTCATTTTGAAATTGGACATAAACAATTGTCAATCTTTTGATATATATTGTTTCTTAAAAACACGCTATTTGTTGTGACGGTGGAAATTAATTATAAAATAAATTAATTCAACTTATAAGTTTTGAATTTTTTAAAATAGACATAATTTTTTAATTTGGAATATCGATTATACCTTAGGGTCAAATTTTGGCATTGTTCTGAAAAACATCAATTTTTTATGAATAGTGAAACCACTAAGTGGTAGTTAAAAAACTGATTTTTTGTTTAAATGAAACTTTACCACTTCTGTGATTTGATTTTCAAAAATCCAACATACATGGTTGTAATTAGGATGTAAAATTTGGTTCAATGGGATTAAAATAATTTTTTGGTGAATAGTAACTTTTAAGATTAATTAATCGCGATTAAAGGTAATTAGTGAAATTTAAGGTAAAAATGATATTACAAAAATATGGAAATACCCTTAAACTTTTTCTAAACCTATTGGATGAGTCATGGAAGACCATTAAAATCCATGGGTCAACTTGGGGACCCCATGGAGCCACTTGGGTAAGAAAATGACATTAATAACTTTTTATTTGAAGTAAAAATAAAATTGTCACAAACGTGTGTTGTTTTACTAAAACAATTATTAATTGTGGTAATATAAGTTATACTTTTTACTATAAATTTTAATTTTAAATCTAAAACGATTTCCTACATCATGGTAATGTTTTATAAATTTTAGATATTAAATAAATTAAATTTTTTTATTACACAATGATGATGCAGCGATTACCTCATTAATTAACGATTTAACTAAAATGAAATGATAATGTAAAATGTAAGACTTAAACTTGTCCAAAACCTATTATATGAGTATATTTAATACCCTTATCACCTTATCCTAGAAAAACACAATTTTGGGACCTTTGGAATCCCAAAAACACTTCATAATAATGTAACATTTCATGAGTTTCCAAGAGTGCCCATCCTCTCCTCTTATAAAAGGCCCCCAACTCTACCACCTTATTCACACCATTAAAGCCATTTTTCTTAGACAAAATCTGCAAAAATACTCTATCAACATCCCTCTCTTACTTCTAGAAGCCTCACATTGGGCAGAAGTCTTCCCAAGGAATCCATTACCTCAAATCAAAAAGAGTTACCTGATTTTAAGGTAATGCCTTCTTTTATGTTCTTTTGTTTTATTTTGCTTCTCCAACCCCCTAAACTCTTTTTATTCCTTTATTTCGTAACAAAACCAGTAACTTAAATATACTTGGATGTTTTTATGATAATTATTCTAGCTACACTTACACACACCTTCGTCTAATGGTTAAAGAATATACTATTTCTGTGGGTGGCGAATTACTGCCTCACGAAACGATGACTGTTGAATCTTCTTTTAACACCTCTCATGGTGGCCATTATGATGACACTATTTTCATATATGATATATATATTATTTTTATGTTCTTTTTATGATTATTTATTTTTAATTTATGGCATACATTTATGATTTCCATTATGGGTAAACGCAATAATTTCATTTTAGGAAGTACGGACTACCGCCCCCTCAATGTGATTTGAATCATTAATGCGATATGTGGGATGTATAAAGGACGGAGTAAATGATATTATATATCATATTATATTGTAATTATAATATATCTTTATATCATTATGATTTTATTCGATTAAATATGAAATTGAAATTAAAGTAGCGTTCATGCGTACGTGCGGCTTACCGTCTCCATGAACGGTGCATTTCATTTCTTACCTCTAAATGTTATGTAATATTATAAAGGCCAGTATATAATGGATATATATGATATATATGATATTTACATCATGAATATAATTCCAGATATAATGGCTATTTTACCACATGAACAACTTGTAATTATAAGAAGTCTATTTTTGACTCAAGTACCAAAGATCGACAAAACGACTGTTATTAACTTAAATAATTACATAATTTTCATAACATGGAAACAAGTGATATAAAATGAATAATGAACATGAAAAAGTTTCTTATGAAATTATAAATTAACTCTAGTTTATTATTCATGAGGTTAAAGAACGGTCGAGTCAAGTCGGACACGAGGTAAGGGAACTTCTTAACCCAATTTCCATTCTTTGGGTCAATCTCCTACTTTCAAATTATGTCATGATATTATTCTATCCTATCTTGTATTTGTACTTTTTTATGTGTAATTATAGTGAATACACATAATATATATATTTTATTTAAAATAATTTTCTTTGTAAGGGACTTCGTCTCAATCTTCTTTCATTGAGGCATATTTTGTTTTAATACAAGACTTTCTTTAATACAGTTTATAAACCCCTTTGTCTTTTACATTTATTCAAAAGGAATCTTTTTATATGAAGCTTTATACTAAATGAAAAAAGGGAATGTTTTTATTGTCGTACGTATGCGGCGACAACAACTTCTCCACCACCTTGACCATTATTTGAGTTTCGTCTTCCTCTACAAGCCATAAATTTTTTAAAATGAAAAGTAAATACAAAGTTTTAATTTTCTTTCATTTTGGTATTGAAAATGGTTTTGAAAGTGTTTTTATTATATCAATGTGTTGTATTGATATCTTTTGATTGAAATGTGGATGTGTTATGTTTCATTTATGTACGTTTTATGTGATACGATTATGTTATGGTTTATGATATGTTTAAACCTATTAATATGAGGAATGCATTGGACTTAATAAATGACGGGTGGAGCCCGCTAAACTCCTCGATGCATCAGTAGGTCTAATGAGACAAACTAGTGTCTTGGCACGAGGCCTTGACAAAATCTTATTTATAGTCTTGGCACGAGGCCTAGGATACGTGGTTATGATAGTCCGACATTATGCATTCCATCATTATGCAAGTGGTTATTGATATTGCGTGTGATTATTCGACCAGTAGAATATCCATGTGAATAAGTAAATGTAATTATTTCATTTTACTTTTTCCATATTATGTTGAAGTCCAAGTTTAAAAGGCTTTTGTTTTAGTTATACATTGCCTTAAATGTTTACGTTTATTTATGAAAGCTTCCGTTGTATTGTTATCCTTACTGAACATCTGAGCTCACCCCTTTCAGTGTTTTATTTTTCCCAGTATGTGAAGAAATGTTTTATGACTGACCAACAGGGATATTCTGAAGGGGATAGAAGTGCGTACTATGGAGACTATGTTATTTTGATTTTTCACTGTATGATGTAATGTAACATTTATGAATGTATCTAGTGTTTCCAAAGCTACTAAACTAATCGTCCATTTGAGACTTGATATTTTGTGATCAGGCCTATGTTACGCAATAACGCACCGCCTCTGGGTAACTGGGGTTAGGGTGTTACAGTTGGTATCAGAGGCAGTTTAGTACTAACCATGTATGCTAGATTTAGATAAACTCTGATTAGAGCACATAGCCCAAAGATAGAATTTGAGGATTAGTATAGAAGAACTTCCTAGAATTTTGGTATTATAGAGATTTTGTGAGTTTTCTTAGCAATACATCTCTGTCTGGATATGAGCAGGTAGAGGCGGATCTGGCATAGATGTACCTAGGGGTAAAACCAGAAAACACTGCTTTGACTTATACTCGAATGTGAACTAGTGCACGACAATGGGCATTGCTGCACTCTTGGTTATGAAACTCCCGGGGGATATTCTTAGGATAATTCTAATTTTCTTTACAAATATTTATGAAGGGTTTATGGGTATATAATTCCTCAATGAAAACATTTCTTTTTATGAATATGGATTATATCCATAAGCTGTTCAATTTATGTTATGTGTTTACAGGTACAGAATTAAGTATTTTTATTCATAAACTGATCTAGATTATGCCATTGTTTAGAAATGGCGCCTACTGGGAGGAATGGAAACCATATAAATGCACGCACTCCATGTAGGGATTTCCCTCCTGCTCAAGATAATTATTGTGGAGCTGGAGATACAACTGGTGCTGATCAACTTATCACCATACTGGGACAACCCACTCAGGTTATGAATAATAACCTTACTCGTATGTAGCACCTTGATCCGCAAAGTGGTGGATCAATGTTAGACCGCTTCATGAGGAAACAACTGCCAACATTTAATGGGGGTAAAAATCCATTAGTAGTTGAGCAATGGATAAACTCCTTAGAGAAAATATTCCACGCCATTGGGAGTAGTGAAAGGGAGAAGGTTGTCATGGCAGTTTACCGGCTCACTGGTGATGTCGATCAATGGTGGTCGCTGATTCAAAACATGAAAGAAGATGAAGAATTATATAATATGGAATGGAGGGAGTTCAAAGATATTTTCATAGAAAAATACTTCCCTTGTGACCATAGAGAAGATATGGAAAGGAAATTTCTAAGTCTGAGACAGAAGGAGGATGAGAATGTTGCAAAGTATGAGGCTAACTTTACAAGGTTAGTGAGGCATGCTCCAGATTATATACGTTACCCAATAATCAAGATTGATCGTTTCTTCGATGGGTTAAAAAAATTTCTCCACCGAGCTTTAGTATCACAATCCTTCTCATCGAATGAAGATATTGTCTCATGTGCTATCAAGAGAGAAAAGGAATTCCATAAATCATATGGCAATAAAGTAAAGAAAGAGAATAAGAGAACGGTGGAACAAGAGACAGATAAAGGGAAAAATGGAAAGAAGGATTTTCCATTATGTGATAGTTGTGGGAATAATCAACCTGGTACATGCCTAAAAGTAATGGGAGTTTGTTATAAATGTGGAGAAAAAGGTCACCAGGATCGTGATTGCAAGGGAAAGAAAGAGGCCATCAATGTTGAATTCTACAATTGTATAGAAATAGGGAATTATGCAATTGAATGTCCTAAGCGTCAGGGAAACTTACCTCAAAAAATGCAACGGGATCAAGGACAATCTTATGTTGTTACTACAGTTGAAGTGGAATAATTAATGTGTTGGTGCTTTTGGACTCAAGGATTATATTCTGGTTATAAGAATAATGTGATATATATAAGGATTGTACTGCAGTACTTGTTGTTTTAATTAAGGTTTTAATATGATTAAGGTAATCATATTTTAAGTATGTGACAATAAGATAAACTTAACTTTGTTTAGGGAATCTAATGTTACAATTGATTTTGGAATTTAATGACCTTTTAGAGAAAATCTGGACAGAAGTATTTTGGATAACTATAAAGGTTAGAATGGATTAAGGTGAACCTTGGATAGTATTTTTTAAGGTTATAACATTTCTGAATATTGGAATAGTATAATGCTATAGTTTTAGTAAAAGGAAAACCTGTAGGTCGGGGATAACCCGTCACGTCAGAAAACGCTGTAGGGATCGAACCCGCAACCATAGTGAGACAGGCCTTAATTACCTACCACTATCCTACAAGAAGTCCTTGGTTATTACAAAATAGTTTTCCTAATCAAAATGGTATGTGTTAATATTTTGAACCTTGTACGGTTAGGATAAATATAATATTTTTGAGTTCTATTATCTTTTTGAGTGAAAGATGAGTTTGTGGTAGAAATTAGTTAAAGGTTGAAACTCTATTTTCCAAGCATAAATATAGATTTACCTATCTCTTATTCTATGAATAAATTAATTCATAAACTTTTTTAAAGGTATTTTAAATCAAAAAAATGTTTATCCAAATACCTTATGTATTATTGAACTGATAATATTTTAAATCAACATAGATTGATGGTTTTGAGGCCCTCAATTTTACAATTGTTCATGATTGATGACCTCAATCACTCCCTACAAATAATTAAGTTTTTCAACCAATTATATGTCTCTAATTTTTACCAATGTTCTCCTTATCGAGATCATAATTTGGTGGTGACTTTTTCATTTCCCTTTCCCTTCTATTAAGGCTAAATTTTATTAACCTTATTTATGATGTAGATTTTCCACAAAGGTATTTTCTATTTTCAACCTTTTATTTTCAAACAAAAATTTTAAATTGCGATGACACAATTTATTGAAGGAGGGTAGAATTTAACACCCCGAGCTTCCACGTTACGCTTCTCTTTCAATAATGCAATAGCTTGTATTGTACGCAAGTTCGAGATTCTAACACACCGCGACCAATCAAAATAGCCATTATGAATAGTAATACCCACTTTTTGAAATTATATATATTTTATATTTCAAAATGGACTTCATTTTTGGATTCGGAATATCGAAATTAGCCTATGTTGAATTTTTGGAATTTTTCTGAGAACTTCCAATTTTTTATGAATAGTGAAAAATACTTAAAAACAACTATTTTAATCAAAATAATTTATAGTGATAAATTATACTATTGAGTTGTTTTAAAGTACAATTAGAATATATTTTTACCATTTTATCCAATGGTGGTCATTAGAATTAATTTCACTTTGAAATTGAACATAAACAATTGTCAATCTTTTGATATATATTGTTTCTTAAAAACACGATATTTGTTGTGACAGTGGGAATTAATTATAAAATTAATTAATGAAACTTATATGTTTGGAATTTTTTAAAATAAACATCATTTTTGAATTTGGAATATCAATTATAGCTTAGGGTGAAATTTTGGCATTGTTCTGAAAAACATCAATGTTTGATGAATAGTGAAACCACAAAGTGGTAGTTAAAAAACTGATTTTTCATTTAAATGAAACATTAACACTTTTGTGATTTTATTTTCAAAAATCCAACATACATGGTTGTCATTAGGAAGTAAAATGTGATTCAATGGGATTAAAATAATTTTTTCTGTGAATAGTAACTTTTAAGTTTAATTAATCGAGATTAAAGGTAATTAGTGAAATTTAAGGTAAAAAGGATATTATAAAAATATTAAAATACCCTTACACTTGTCCTAACCTTATTGTATGATTCATGGAAGACCATGAAAATCCATGGGTCATCTTTGGGACCCCATGGAGCCACTAGGGTATGAAAATGACATTAATAACTTTTTATTTAAAGTAAAAATAAAATTGTCACAAACATGTGTTGTTTTACTAAAACATTTAATAAATGGGGTTATATAAGTTAACATTTTGACTATAAATAATAATTGGAAATATAAAAATCTTTCCTACATAATGGTAATTTTTTTATAATTTTTATACATTAAATAAATTAAAGTTTCTGTTATATAATGATGATGCAGCGATTACCTCATTATTTAATGATTTAAATAAAATGAAAAGAAAATGTAAACTAAAAGACTTAAATTTGTCAAAAATCTATTGTATGAGTATATTTCTAACCCATATCACCTTATCCTATAAATACATAATTTTGGGACCATTGGAATTCGAAAATCACTTCATAATAATGTAACGTTTCATGAGTTTCCAAGAGTGCCCCTCCTCTCCTCTTATAAAAGGCCCCCACCTCTTCCACCTTATTCACACCATAAAATCCATTTGTCTCGGCCAACCTCTACCCAAATACTCTCTCAACTTACCTTTATTACTCCTAGAAGCCTCACTTTGGGCAGAAGTCTTTCCAAGGAATCCTTTGACTCAAATAAAAAAGAGTTACCCAATTTTAAGGTAATGCCCTCTTTTATGTTCTTTTGTTTTATTTTTCTTCTCCAACCCCCTAAAATATTTTTATTCCTTTATTTTGTAACAAAACCAGTATCTTAAATATAATAGTATGTTGTTATGATAATTATTATATCTAAAATTACACACACATTCGTCTAATGGTTAAAGAATATACTGTTTCTGCGGGTGGCGAATTACTGCCTCACGAAACGATGATTGTTCAATTTTCTTTTAACACCTCTCATGGTGGCCATTATGATGACACTATTTTCATATATGATATATATATTATATTTATTTTCTCTTTATTCTTCAGTATTTTTCATTTATGGCATACCTTAATGATTTCCATTATGGGTAAATGCGATAATTTCATTTTAGGAAGTGCGGACTTCCACCTATAAAACTGATTTGAATCATTAATTCCATATGTGGGATGTATAAAGGATGGAGTAAATGATATTATATATGATATTATACTGGAATTATATTATAAATTTATATCATTATGATTTCATTCCATTAAATATGAAATAGAAATGAAAGTAGCGTTCATGCGTACGTACAACTTACCATCTCCATGAACGGTGCATTTCATTTCATATCTCTAAATGTTATGTAATATTATAAAGGCAAGTATATAATGGATATATATGATATATATGATATCTAAATAATGAATATAATTCTGAATATAATGGATATTTTACCACATGAACAAATTTTAATTATAAGAAGTTTATTTTTGACTGAAGTACCAAAGATCGACAAAACGACCGTTATTAACATAAATAATTACATAATGTTTATAACATGGTAATAAGAGATATAAAAGAAATAATGAACTTGAAAAAGTTTATTAAGATATTATAAATTAATAATAGTTTATTATTCATGAGGTTAAAGAATGGTCGAGTCAAGTTGGACACGAGGTAAGAGAACTTCTTAACCCAATTTTCGTTCTTTGGGTCAATCTCCTACTTTCAAATTATATCATGATATTATTATGTCCTATCTTGTATTTTTACTTTTTATATGTATACTTATAGTTAATACACATAATTGATCTATTTTATTTAATAATTGATCTTTGTAAGGGACTTCGTCTCAATCTTCTTTCATTGAGGCATATTTCTTTTAATATAAGACTTTCTTTTATACGATGTATAAACACGTTTTCCTTTTACATTTATTAAAAGGGAATCTTTTTATACGAAGCGTTTTACTAAACGAAAAAAACGGAATTTTTTTCTTGTCGTACGTATGCGGCAACAACGACTTCTCCGCTGACTTGACCATTATTTTAGTTTCAGCTTCCTCTATAAGCCAATACTTTTTTAAAATGAAAAGTAAATAAAAAGTTTTAATATTAATTAATTTTGTTATTGAAAATGGTTTTGAAAGTGTTTTGATTATATCAATGGGTTGTATTGATATCTTGTGAATGAAATGTGGAAATGTAATGTTTCCTTTATGGATGTTTTATGTGATACGATTAGTTTATGGTTTATGATATGTTTAATCCTATTCCTATGAGGAATGTATTGGACTTAATAATTGACGGGTGGATCCCACTATAGCTCCTCGATGCATCAGTAGGTCTCATGAGACAATCTACTGTCTTGGAACAATTCCTTGACAAAATCTTATTTGTAGTCTTGGCAAGAGGCCTTGGCTACGTGGTTATGATAGTATGACATTATGCATTCCATCATTATGAAAGTGGTTATTAATATTGTATGTGATTATTCTACCAGTAGAATATCCATGTGAATAAGTAAATGGAATTATCTCATTTTACGTTTGCCATATTATGTTGAAGTTCATGTTTAAAAGGATTTTGTTTTAGTTATACATTGCCTTAAATGTTTATGTTTATTTATGAAAGCTTCCACTATATTGTTATACTTAGTGAGCATCTCAGCTCACCCCTTTCAGTATTTTATTTTTCCCAGTACGTGAAAAAATATTTTATGACTGACCTACAGGGATAGTCTGAAGGGGATGGAAGTGTGGACTATGGAGACTATGTTATTGTGATTTTTCATTTTATGGTGTAATGTAACATTTATGAATGTATCTAGTGTTTCCAAGGCTACTAATCTAATTGGTCATTCGAGACTTGATCTTTTATGATCATGCCCATGTTACGCAATAACGCACCGACTCTGGGTACCTAGGGTCAGGGCGTTACAGAGGAAGTTTATACAAACTTTGGATGATAGATTTAGAAGTACTATGATTAGAGAACATTGCCCTAAGATAGACATGGAGGATTAGTATAGAAGAACTTCCTAGAATTTTGGTACTGTAGAGATTTAGTGAGTTTTCCCAGAAATACATCCCTGTCTGGATTCGAGTAGGTAGAGGCAGCTCGAGCATAGATTTTCTGTAACACCCTGAGCTTCCACGATACGCTTCTCATTCAATAATGTAATAGCTTGCATTGTACGCAACATTGAGTTCTAACACACTGCAAATAATCCAATTAGCTGTTATGAATAGTAATAACCACTTTTTAAAATTATAGATATTTTATATTTCAAAATGGACTTCATTTTTGTATTCGTAATATCGAAATTATCCAAAGTTTAATTTTTTGTAATTTTCTGAGAACTTCCAATTTTTTATGAATAATGAAAAATACTTAAAAACAAATTTTTTAATAAAAACAGTTTATAGTGATAAATTATACTATTGAGTGGTTTTAGAGTATAATTAGAATATATTTTTACCATTTTATCCAATGGGGGTCATTATAATTAATTTAACATTGAAATTGGACATAAACAATTGCAAATCTTTTGATATAAATTGTTTCTTAAAAACACGCTATTTGTTGTGACAGCGGGAATTAATTATAAAATTAATTAATGCAACTTATATGTTTGGAATTTTTTAAAATAGAAATAATTTTGGAATTCGGAATATCAATTATAGCTTAGGGTGAAATTTTGGCATTGTTCAGAAAAACTTCAATTTTTGTTGAATAGTGAAACCACTAAGTGGTAGTTAAATAACTGATTTTTCATTTAAATGAAATATTACCACTTCTGTGATTTGATTTTCAAAAATCCGACATACATGGTTGTCATTAAGAAGTAAAATTTGGTTCAATGAGATTAAAATAATTTTTTGGTGAATAGTAACTTTTAAGTTCTTAATCGCGATTAGAGGTAATTAGTGTAGTTTGAGGTACAAATAATGTTGTATTAATATGAGATGAGCATGAAACTTGTCCTACTCCTATTGGATGAGTCATGGACGACCAAGACAACCCATGGGTAATCTTGGGAACCCCATGGAGCCACTTTAGTTGGAAAATGACATTAATATATATTTATTTAATGTTAAAATTAAATTGACACAAACATGAGTTGTTTTACTAAAACAGATTTTACGTGGGGTTACACAAGTCCAAATTTTGACTATAAATATTCATTAGAAATATAAAAACATTTCCTACATCATAGTATCTTTTTTATAATTTTTAGACATTAAATAAATTAAATTATTTATGACATCATGACGATGCAGCGATGACCTCATTATTTAACGATTTAAATAAAATGAGAAGATAATGTAAAATCCAAGGCTTAAACTTGTCCAAAGCCTATTTTATGAGGATATTTCGAAACCTTATCACCTTATACTCTAATTATATAAGTGTGGTACCTTTATAATCCGAAAAGCATTGTGTAATAATGTAACATTTCAATCATTCCAAAAGTGCCCCTCCTCTCCACTTATAAAAGGCCCCCACCTCTCCCACCTCATTTACACTTTCAAGCCATTTGGATCGACCAAACTCTGCCCAAATACTCTCCCAACATCCCTCCCTTACTCCTAGAAGCCTCACTTTGGGCATAATTCTTCCCAAGGAAGCCTTTGGCTCAAATCAAAAAGAGTTACCCGGTTTTGAGGTAATGTCTTCTCTAATTTTGTTTTGTTTTATTTTTCTTCTCCAACCACCTAAACTCTTTTTATTCATTTCTTTTGTAAAAACACCAGTATCCTCAATATACTAGGATGTTTTTATAAGAAGGATTAGAGCCACACATACACACACCTACATCTAATGGTTAAAGAACATACGGTTTCTGTGGATGGCGAATTTCTGCCTCACGAAACGATGATTGTTCAACACTCATATAACACCTTAAAAGGTGGCCATTAAGATGTCACTATATTTATATATGATATATAATGTGTTTATGTTTTACTTATTCTTCTGTATTTCTCATTTATGGCATACTTTATTATTTCCATTATGGGTAAACGCGATAATTTCATTTTAGGAAGTGCGGTCTACCGCCCCCTCAAAGTGATGTGAATCGTTAATGCCATATGTGGGATGTATAAAGGATGGAGTAAATGATATTATATATGATATTATACTGGAACTATATTATACCTTTATATAATTATGATTTCATTCCATTAAATACGAAATATAAATGAAAGTAGCGTTCATGCGTACGTATGGCTTACCGTCTCCATGAACGGTGCATTTCATTTCTTACCTCTAAATGTTACGTAATATTATGAATGAATGTATATACTGGATATATATGATATATAGGACATCTAAATCAGGAATATAATTCTGGAGATAATGAATATTCTACCACATAAACAACTTTTAATTATAAGAAGTTTATTGTTGACTCAAGTACCAAAGATCGACAAAACGACCGTTATTAACTTAAATAATTACATAATGTTCATAACATGGTAATAAGTTATATAAAAGGAATAATGAACATGAAAAAGGTTCCTATGTAAAAAGAAATTAACTCTAGTTTATTATTCAGGAGGTTAAAGAACAGTTGAGTCAGGACAGGACGCACGGTAAGGGAACTTCTTAACCCAATTTCCATTCTTTGGGTTAATCTCCTACTTTCAAATTATGTCATGATATTATTATGTCCTGTTTTGTATTTTTACTTTCTTTATGTGTACCTATAGTGAATACACATAATATATCTATTTTATTTTAAAAATTATCTTTGTAAAGACTTCGTCTCAATCTCCTTTCATTGAGGCATATTTGGCTTTATACACAAATTTCTTTTATACGGTGTATAAACCACTTTGACTTTTATGTTTATTCAAAAGGAATCTTTTTTTTACGAAGCATTTACTAAATGTCAAAAGGGAATGTTTTTGTCGTATGTATGCGGCGACAACGACTTCTCCGCCGCCGTGACCACTATTTGCGTTTCGGCTTCCTCTACAAGCCATACCCTTTTTTATTGAAAAATAAATACCATGTTATACTTTTCTTTTATTTTGGTATTGAATATGGTTTTGAAATCATTTTTATTATATCAATGTGTTGTATTGATATCTTGTGATTGAAATGTGGAAATGTTATGTTTCCTTTATGCATGTTTTATGTGATACGATTATGTTATGATTTATGAGATGTTTAAACCTGTTCATATGAGGAATGTATTGGACTTAATAAGTGACGGGTGGAGCCTGCTATAGCTCCTCGATGCATCGGTAGGTCTCATGAGAAAACTAGACGTGGAATTGGCCGAGGCCCTTTCCCAATTTGATTTATGGTTTTGGCCGAGGCCTTAATCATTTTAGACGTCTTGGCCGAGGCCTTGACAAAATGTTTCAGAATGTCTGGCATTATACATTCCCTCATTATGAAAGTGGTTATTGATATTTCATGTGATTATTTGACCAGTAGAATATCCATGTGAAGAAGTGAATGACATTACCTCATTTTACTTTTGCCATATTATATTGATGTTCAATTTTAAAAGGCTTTTGTTTTAGTTATACATTGCCTTAAATTTTTATGTTTATTTATGAAAGATTCTGTAATATTGTTATCCTTACTGAGCATCTGAGCTCACACCTTTCAATGTTTTAATATTTTCCAGGATGTGAAAAAGTATTTTATGAATGACCTGCAGGGATTGGGAGAAGAGGATATGAGTGTGGACTATGGAGACTTTGTTATTGTAGTTTTTCACTTTATGATGTAATGTAACGTTTGCGAATGGATCTAGTGTTTCCAAGGCTACTAAACTAATCGGTCTTTCGAGACTTGATCTTTTGTGATCATGCAAATGTTACGAAGTAACGCACCGGCTCTGGGTAGCTGGGGTCGAGGCGTTACAGTTGGTATCAGAGGAAGTTTAGTACTAACCTTGGAAGCTAGATTTAGATAAACTCTGATTAGAGAAAATAGCCCGAAGATAGACTTTAAGGATTAGTATAGAAGAACTTCCTATAATTTTGGTATTATAGAGATTTTGTGAGTTTTTAGAGCAATACGTCCCTGTCTGGATACGAGCAAGTAGAGGCGGATCTGGCACAGATGTACCTAGGGGTAAAACCCGAAAACTCCGCTTTGAGCTAGACTCAAACGGGAACCGGTGCACGACAACGGGCCTTGCTTCACTCTTGGTTACGACACTCCCGGGGGATATGCTTTGGATAATTCTCATTTTCTTTACAAAACACTATGAAGGGTTATGAGTATATACTTCCTCAAAGAAAACATTTTATAGATTATACCCATAAATAGTTCAATTTATGTTAAGTATCTTACAAGTATGGAATTATGTATTTTATTTCATAAACTAATATAGTTTATGCCATTGTTTAGAAATGGCGCCTAGTGGAAGGAATGGAAACCGTATCAATGCACGCACTCCGTGTAGGGATTTCCCTCCTGCTCAAGATAATTATTGTGGAGCTGGAGATACAACTGGTGCTGATCAACTTATTACCATACTGGGACAACTCTCTCATGTTATGAATAATAACCTTACTCGTATGGAGCACCCTGATCCGCAACGTGGAGGATCAATGCTAGACCGTTTCATGAGGCAACAACCACCAACCTTCAATGGGAGTACAAATCCTATAGTAGCTAAGCAATGGATAAATTCCATAGAGAAAATATTCCATGCCTTGGGGAGTAGTGAAAGGGAGAAGGTTGTCATGGAAGTTTACCGCCTCACAGGAGATGTCGATCAGTAGTGGTCGCTGATTAAAAACAGAAAGGAAGTTGATGACGTATCAAATGTGTAATGGAGGGAGTTGAAAGATATTTTCTTAGAAAAATACTTTCCTCGTGACCATCGAGCAGTTATGGAAATGCAATTTCTGAGTCTGAAACAAAAGGAGGATGAGAATGTCGCAAAGTATGAGGCCAACTTTACAAGTTTAGCGAGGTATGCTGCAGATTATATACGTAACCCAAGAGGTAAGATTGATCGTTTCTTTGATGGGTTAAAACCATTTCTCCATCGAGCATTATTATCACAATCCTTATCATCATACGAAGATATTGTCTCGTGTGCTATCAAGACAGAAAAGGAATTCTCTAAGTCTTATGACAACAAAGTAAAGCAAGAGAAGAAGAGAACGGGGGAAAAAGAGACAGATAATGGAAAAAAGGGAAAGAAGGATTTTCCATTATGTGATAATTGTGGGAAGAATCACCCTGGTACGTGCCTAAAAGGCATGGGAGTTTGTTATAAATGTGGAGAAAAGGGTCACCAGGCTCGTGATTGCAAGGGAAAGAAAGAGGCTATCAATGTTGAATGCTACAATTATAGGGAAATGGGGCATTATGCAAATGAATGTCCTAAGCGTCAGGAAAACATACCTCAAAAAAGGCCAAGGGATCAAGGCCAATCTTATGCTGTGACTACAGTTGAAGTGCAATAATTAATGTATTGGTGCTTTTGGACTCAAGGATTATATTCTGGATATAAGAATAATGTGATATATATAAAGATTGTACTGCAATACTTTTTGATTTCAGTAAGGTTTTAATATGATTAAGGTAATCATATTTTTAGTATGTGACAATAAGAGAAACTTTTCTTTGTTTGGGGAATCTGATGTTACAATTGATTTTGGAATTTAGAGACCTTTTAGAGAAAGACTGGACGGAGGTATTTTGGATAACTATTAAGGTTGGAATGGATTAAGTTGAACCACGGAGAGTATTGTTTAAGGTTAAAGAATTTCTGGAGATTATTGGAATATTATAATACTATAGTTTTAGGAAAAGGACAACCTGCAGGGTGGGGAATAACCCGTCGCGTCGGACAAAGCTGCAGGAATCGAACCCACAACCATAGTGCGACAGGCCTTTATTTCCTACCACTAGCCTACATGAAGTCCCTGGTTGTTACAAAATAGTTTTACTAATCTAAATGGTATGTGTTAATATTTGGAACCTTATACAATCAGGATAAGAAGAATATTTTTGAGTTCCGTTACCATTTGGAGTAAAAGATGGGTTTGTGGTAAAAATTTATTAACGAAGGAAAGTATACATAACAAGTATGTATATTCCCTTACGTTCTTAGTAAATCTCCTAAATAAATTCCTCAACATTTTAAAAGGTAACGTAAAACAAAAATGTTGTCAGTTAACTTTTCCAACTGGGGATTCAATGACCGTTTAACCAATCACAAGTTTGTGATTTTCTTGTAGTTAAACTTTCTCCTAATCTTGTTTTCTATAACTCTCCATCATACATTGATGGTTTGTTTCTCCTCCATATCCATATTTTCATAGAATCCTAGAATTCGCTATATCGGGTGACCTTTGTACTTATCTTTATTTCTTTTAATATTATATATTTATTAACCTTATTTTCAATGTGGGTTTTCCTCAAAGGTATTTTATCTTTTAAACATTTAATTTTCAAAGAAAAATTTCAAATTGCGAGGATGCAATTTATTGAAGGAGGGTAGAATGTAACACCCCGAGCTTCCACGATACACTTCTCATTCAATAATGTAATAGCTTGCATTGTACGCAACATCGAGTTCTAACACACTGCAACTAATCCAAGTAGCCGTTATGAATAGTAATAACCACTTTTTAAAATTATAGAAATTTTATATTTCAAAATTGACTTCATTTTTGTATTCGTAATATCGAAATTATCCAATGTTGAATTTTTTGTTATTTTCTAAGAACTTCCAATTTTTTATGAATAATGAAAAATACTTAAAAACAACTTTTTTAATAAAAATAATTTATAGTGATAAATTAGACTATTTAGTGGTTTTAGAGTATAATTAGAATATATTTTTACCATTTTATCCAATGGTGGTCATTAGAATTAATTTAACATTGAAATTGGACATAAACAATTGCCAATCTTTTGATATAAATTGTTTCTTAAAAACACGCTATTTGTTGCGACATCGGAAATTAATTATAAAATTAATTAATGCAACTTATATGTTTGTAATTTTGTAAAATAGACATCATTTTTGAATTCGTAATATCAATTATAGCTCAGGGTGAAATTTTGTCATTGTTCTGAAAAACTTCAATTTTTGATTAATAGTGAAACCACTAAGTGGTAGTTAAATAACTGATTTTTCGTTTAAATGAAATATTACCACTTCTGTGATTTGATTTTCAAAAATCTGACATACATGGTTGTCATTAAGAAGTAAAATGTGGTTCAATGAGATTAAAATAATTTTTTGGTGAATAGTAACTTTTAAGTTCTTAATCGCGATTAGAGGTAATTAGTGTAGTTTAAGGTACAAATAATGTTTTAATAATATGAGATGAGCATGACACTTGTCCTACTCCTATTGGATGAGTCATGGCCGACCAAGACAACCCATGGGTCAACTTGGGGACACCATGGAGCCACTTTAGTTGGAAAATGAAATTAATATATATTTATTTAATGTTAAAATTAAATTGACACAAACATGAGTTGTTTTACTAAAACAGATTTTAAGTGGGGTTACACATGTACATATTGAGACTATAAATATTCATTAGAAATCTAAAAATATTTCCTACATCATAGTATTTTTTTTATAATTTTTAGACATTAAATAAATTAAATTATTTATGACATCATGACGATGCAGCGATGACCTCATTATTTAACGATTTAAATAAAATGAGAATATAATGTAAAATCCAAGGCATACACTTGTCCAAAGCCTATTTGATGAGGAGATTTCGAAACCTTATCACCTTAGCCTCGAATTATATAAGTGTGGGACCTTTATAATCTGAAATGCATTGTGTAATAATGTAACATTTCAATCCTTCCAAAAGTGCCCCTCCTCTCCACTTATAAAAGGACCCCACCTCTCCCACCTCATTTACACTTTCAAGCCATTTGGCTCGACCAACCTCTGACCAAATACTCTCCCAACTTCCCTCCCTTACTCCTAGAAGCCTCACTTTGGTCATAATTCTTCCCAAGGAATCCTTTTGCTCAAATCAAAAAGAGTTACCCGGTTTTGAGGTAATGTCTTCTCTAATGTTGTTTTGTTTTATTTTTCTTCTCCAAGCCCCTAAACTCTTTTTATTCATTTCTTTTGTAACAACACCAGTATCCTAAATATACTAGGAAGTTGTTATAACAAGTATTAGAGCCACACATACACACACCTACATCTAATGGTTAAAGAACATATGGTTTCTATGGATGGCGAATTTCTGCCTCACGAAACGATGATTGTTCAACACTCATATAACACCTTCAAAGGTGGCCATTAAGATGTCACTATATTTATATATGATATATAATGTGTTTATGTTTTACTTATGCTTCTGTATTTCTCATTTATGGAATACTTTATGATTTCCATTATGGGTAAACGCGATAATTTCATTTTAGGAAGTGCGGACTACCGCCCCCTCAAAGTGATGTGAATCGTTAATGACATATATGGGATGTATAAAGGATGGATTAAATGATATTATATATGATATTATACTGGAACTATATTATACCTTTATATAATTATGGGTTCATTCAATTTAATACGAAATAGAAATGAAAGTAGCGTTCATGCGTACGTACGGCTTACAGTCTCCATGAATGGTGCATTTCATTTCTTACCTCTAAATGTTACGTAATATTATGAATGAATGTATATACTGGATATATATGATATATATGACATCTAAATCATGAATATAATTCTGGAGATAATGGATATTCTACCACATAAACCACTTGTAATTATAAGAAGCTTATTGATGACTCAAGTACCAAAGATCGACAAAACGACCGTTATTAACTTAAATAATTACATAATGTTCATAACATGGTAATAAGTTATATAAAAGGAATAATTAACATCAAAAAGGTTCTTAAGTAAATAGAAATTAACTCTATTTTATTATTCAGGAGGTTAAAGAACAGTCGAGTCAGGACAGGACGCAAGGTAAGGGAACTTCTTAACCCAATTTCCATTCTTTGGGTTAATCTCCTACTTTCAAATTATGTCATGATATTATTATGTCCTATTTTGTATTTTTACTTTCTTTATGTGTACCTATAGTGAATACACATAATATATCTATTTTATTTTAGAAATGATCTTTGTAAGGACTTCGTCTCAATCTCCTTTCATTGAGGCATATTTGGCTTTATACACAAATGTCATTTATACGGTGTATAAACCACTTTGACTTTTACGTTTATTCAAAAGGAATCTTTTTTATACGAAGCGTTTACTAAATGTAAAAAGGGAATGTTTTTTTCGTACGTATGCGGCGACAATGACTTCTCCGCCACAGTGACCACTATTTGCGTTTCGGCTTCCTCTACAAGCCATACCCTTTTTTATTGACAAATAAATACCATGTTATACTTTTCTTTTATTTTGGTATTGAAAATGGTTTTGAAAGCATTTTTATTATATCAATGTGTTGTATTGATATCTTGTGATTGAAATTTGGAAATTTTATGTTTCCTTTATGCATGTTTTATGTGATACGATTATGTTATGGTTTATGAGATGTTTAAACCTGTTCATATGAGGAATGTATTGGACTTAATAAGTGACGGGTGGAGCCCGCTATAGCTCCTCGATGCATCGGTAGGTCTCATGAGACAACTAGACGTGGAATTGGCCGAGGCCCTTTCCCAATTTGATTTATGGTTTTGGCCGAGGCCTTAATCATTTTAGACGTCTTGGCCGAGGCCTTGACAAAATGTTTCAGAATGTCTGGCATTATACATTCCCTCATTATGAAAGTGGTTATTAATATTTCATGTGATTATTTGACCAGTAGAATATCCATGTAAAGAAGTGAATGGAATTATCTCATTTTACTTCTTCCATATTATGTTGATGTTCATGTTTAAAAGGCCTTTGTTTTATTTATACATTGCCTTAAATTTTTATGTTTATTTATGAATGATTCCGTAATATTGTTATCCTTACTGAGCATCTGAGCTCACCCCTTTCAATGTTTTAATATTATCCAGGATGTGAAGAAGTATTTTATGAATGACATGCAGGGATTGTGAGAAGAGGATATGAGTGTGGACTATGGAGACTTTGTTATTGTAGTTTTTCACTTTATGATGTAATGTAACGTTTGTGAATGTATCTAGTGTTTCCAAGGCTACTAAACTAATCGGTCTTTTGAGACATGATCTTTTGTGATCATGCCAATGTTACGAAGTAACGCACCGGCTCTGGGTAGCTGGGGTCGGGGCGTTACATTTGCCTAAGGTTAAAACCCAAAAATACAGCTTTGAGAAAGGCTGGAACGAGAATTGGAGCACAACAACAGGCCATTCTGCATTTTTTGTTATGAAACTCTTGGGGGATATGATTAGGAAATTATAATTTTATTTAGAAACCACTATAGAAGGTTTTATGAGTATATAAATCACTACAAAAAATTCGGCCATGAGGGTCCTCCAAAGGAGGTCGCTGAAGGAGGCCGAAAATCCAGCCTGCAGTGACCGACAGGCGGTCTTTGACCTATTGCTTGACTGAGCAAGATCGATTTCTAGTGGTGGTTGTTTTACTGATCCTCATCCGAGCTATAGTGACTGCCACTAGCGGTCACGGTTATGATGCTCGGACGAGGTATAGAGACTGCCAATGGCGGACTCTATCCCTGATATGTTTTTTAAAAAAATATTGTAGTTCCCAATCAATAAAATCATGGTAAAAATCATAAAAAACAAATACAAAACAGCATAAACATCAAGATCCTCATATAAAGTAAATGACAGATGTGCATCAACAATCCAAATCCATTTCAATCTTCGCCTTTAATAAAACTGCAATAAGATACATAAAAAACAAATAAAAAAACAAATGTAAATTAAACATATTTATTCAGTTAATATATATATAATAAAATTAAATTTGACATCAAATAATGGGTGCTATAATAATTTAAAACCCCCAATTTCATAAATGTTATCATTTTAGGATTTTCATTCTCTTTTTTTGGAGTCATTGATTTAGCATAAGGAAGTGGTTTTTGGTCTAAAAAGGAATGCTCTCCGCACACACCGCATGCTACTATTCAAAACAGCATATTCGGTCATACCACGCACACCGCACATCCGATTGACATGAAGTTTCCTCCTACATGTCATGAATAATATTCATATTGTTTTCATGTGATTTAAAATCATTCTGAGCACGTTTGTTCTGAATTTGACCATTACACGTCGTTTTTGCGTTTTATGACTCCGGAAATGAATTTCTGGTCACCACAGGCAAAAGAAACCTCTCATTAATGTGATTTCTGCCTGAACATTTCAAAATTCATAGCACAGTTGTTGTCGTATGATTTCATGGAATTTCGAGGTCTTTCGGATGGTTTTGACCACCCAACGTGCCCTTTTAGAGAGCACTGAACTGTTAAAAACTGCATATTCGGTCGTACCGCTCACACCGTATGTCTGATTGACATGTCATATCCTCCTACATGTCTTGAATAATATTCAGATTTTATTCATGTTATTTCAAGTCATTCTGAGCACATTTTCTTTGAATTCGACTGTTACATGTCATTTTGAAGTTTTATGACTCTAGAAATGTTTTTTCGGTCACCGCGTTCCAATGACACCTCTGATTGACATGAAGTCTGCCCGACCATTTCAAAATTCACACCATTGTTGTTGTCATATTATTTCATGGTATTCTAAGGATTTCGTCTAGTTTTGACCATCCAACGCGCCCTTTTAGAGCACGCTAAACTGTTCAAAACAAAATATTCGGTCATACTGTGCACACCACACATTTGATTGTCATTTTTTCTGTTCCTACATGTCAAGAATAATATTCAACTTATTTTCATGTGATTTAAAGTTATTCTGAGCATGTTTCCTCTGAATTCGACTGCTATAAATAATTTTGTCTTTTTATAACTTTGGAAATGTTTTTCCATTCACCGCGGTAAAATGGCACCTTTTTTTGACATGTCGTCTGCCCGACCATTTCAAAATTTACACCACTGTTGTTTTTGTATGATTTAATGGCATTCCGAGGTCATTCGGCTCGTTTTGACCACCCAACGCGCCCTTTTAGAGTGCGCTGAAGTGTTCAAAATAGCATATTCAGTCGTACCGTGCACACCACATGTCTGATTGACATGTCGTCTTCTCCTACATGTCACAAATATTATTCATGATTTTTCATATAATTTCAAGTCATTTAGAGCACATTTTCTCTGAATTCGATCGTTACATGTCATTTTGGCATTTTATGACTCTGGAAATGTGTTTCCAGTCACTTCGGTCAAACAACACCTCTGATTGACATGTCGTCTACCTGAACACTTCACAATTCAAACCATGGTTTATTTCGAATTATTTCATAGAATTTTGATGTTGTATGGCTGGTTTTGACCACCCAATGCACCCATTTAGAGTGCGCTAAACTGTTCAAAACAACATATTTAGTCGTACCACGCACACTGCACATCTGATTATTATGTCATCTCCTGATACATGTCTCGAATAATATTTCTATTTTTCGTTTGATTTAAAGTCATTCTGATCACGTTTGCTCTGAATTCGATAGTTACACGTTGGTTTGGCGTTTTGTGACTCCTAAAATGAATTTTAGGTCACTGCGGTCAAACGACACGTCTGATTGACCGATTTTCTTCTCGAACATTTCACAATTCACACCACGGTTGTAGTCGTATGATTTGATGGCATTTAGAGGTCGTTCAGCTGGTTTTGACCACCCAACGCGCCCTTTTAGAGCAAGTCGAACTGGTCAAAACCACATATTCAGTCATACTATGCACACCGCACATCCGATTAACGTGCTATCTCCTCTTACATGTCATGAATAACATTCTTATTGCTTTCGGGTGATTTCAAGTCATTCTGAGCACATTTTCTCTGAATTTGACCATTACACATCGTTTTGGGTTTTCTGACTCCGGAAATGAGTTTCCGATAACCATGATCAAACGACACCCCTGATTGACATGTCGTCTCCCCGATAATTACCAAATTCACTCCACAGTTGTTGTCGTATGATTATATGAAATTCTGAGGTTGTTTGGCTGGTTTTGACCACCCAATGCGCCATTTTAGAGCGCTCTAAACTGTTCAAAACAACATATTTAGTCGTATCGCACACATAGCACATCTGATTGACGTGTCGTCTCCTCATACATGTCACAAATATTATTTATATTGTTTTTTTTTGTGATTTAAATTCATTCTGAACATGTTTTCTCTTAATTGGACTGTTACTCATCGTTTTGGAGTTTTATGACTTCGGAAATGCTTTTCCGGTTCACTATGGTCAAACGACACCTCCTATTAACGTGTCGTCTATCCAAACATTTAAAAATTCACACCATGGTTGTTTTTTCCTGATTTCATGGCATTCCATGGTCGTTCAGCTGGATTTGACCACCCAATGTGCTTTTTAAGAGTGCGCCGAACAATTCAAAACAGTATATTCAGTCGTACCACGCACACTGCATGCCCGATTGATGTTCCGTCTCCTCCTACATATCACTAATATTATTCATATTGTTTTCACATGATTTAGAGTCATTTTGAACACATTTTCTTTGAATTATACCATTACATTTCATTTTGGTGTTATGTGACTCTGGAAATGCGTTTTCGGTCACCGCATTCAAACGACGCCTCTGATTATCATGACATATGCCCGAAAATTTCACAATTCACACCATGGTTTTTTTGTATGATTTCATGACATTCCGAGGTCATTCGTCTGGTTTTGACCACCCAACGCACCCTTTAAGAGTGTGTCGAACTGTTCAAAACAGCATATTCGGTCGTATCGTTCACACCACACATCTGATTCATGTTTCGTCTACTTTTACATTATACGAATACAATTTTTTTAGTTTTCGAGTGATTACAAGTCATTATGAGCACGTTTTCTCTGAATTCAACCGTTACATGTCGTTTTGGCTTTTTTGACTCCAGAAATGGGTATTCGGTCACCATGGTCAAGCTACACCTCCGATTAACATGTTGTCTACCCGACCATTTCATAATTCAATCCATGGTTGTTTTCCTATGATATAATGGCATTCTAAGGTCGTTTTTCTGGTTTTTACCAGACAACACGCACTTTAAAAGTGCACCGAGCTGTTCAAAACAGCATATTCAGACGTACCGCGCACACCGCATGTCCGACTGATGTGAATTATCCTCCTACATGTCATAAATACTATTAATATTGTTTCTGTGTGATTTCAAGTAATTATGAGCACATTTTCTCTGAATTCGACAGTTACATGTCGTTCTGGTGTTTTAGGACTCCAGAAATGTGTTTCGTGTCACTGTAGTCAAACGACACATCCGATTGATGAGTAGTCTACCTGGCCATTTAAAAATTCACACCACAGTTGTTGTTATATGATTTAATGGAATTCTGAGGTCATTCTTTGGGTTTTGACCACCAAACACGCCATTTTAGAGCACCCTGAACTGTTCAAAACAGAATATTCGGTCTTACTGCACACATCACACGTCTGATTGATGTTTCGTCTCCTCACACATATCAAGAATATTATTCATATTGTTTTAGTGTGATTTCAAGCCATTTTGAGCATGGTTTCTCTGAATTCGACCATTACATGACGTTTTGGTGTTTTTTGACTCCAGAAATGTGTTTCTGGTCCCCACTGTCAAACAACACCTTTAATTAACGTGCCGTATTCTTGACCATTTTAAAATTCACATGACTGTAGTTTTTTAATGATTTCATTGCATTCAGAGATTTTTCAGCTAGTTTTTACAAACCAACACCCCCTTTTAGAGTGCGAAAAACTGTTCAAAACAGCATATTCGGTCATACCGTGCAAACCGCACTTCTGATTGATGTGTCTTCTCCTTATACATGTCAAGAATATGATTTATATTGTTTTCTTGTGATTTAAATTGTAAAGACCCAGAAATTTCAAGGAAAATATCTTCTTAATTTTCTTCGGGATTTTACAAGAACGTAGTTTCTGACGTCACCTGATTTTGAGGCCTGGTGTTCCTGGAATCATTTTCCGAATATTAGCTCAGGTACGTTTAGTGAACGAATGAGTGGGATTTCCTAAATTTTGATCTGGTGCTCGGAATTGAAATCCAAGGGCACCGATGAAACCACATCGCCAGTAATTGCTTAAGAACACATTTTCTGGGGTTGCATTTTCTTGGGAGGAGATGTTAAAAATTGTGGAAAGTAAATATAAAATTGAGCTACACTTTTATTTCTTTTTAATTGGTTATATCGTTTGAGTGGATGTTGGGGTACTACCCATGAGAGGTTAAGAGGGTGGTGGGGCCCACACGAACTCCACCCCTTCAAATTCTCCAACCCCCCATAAATCTTCCCCTTTAAACTCCCCCTTTAAACTTGTTAACTCCTTTTTATTAAGTAACTCTTCCACTTCCTTTTTAATTTTCCAACCTACCTCTTAATTAATTAAACAACTCGTGGTTTAATTAATTAAGTGAATTGGATTTTAATTTTGTAAATTTGAATGCAAGGTATGGGTAAATAAAATAATGTGGAGCCTTATTTTATTTTGGTTGGAATTGTTGTGTTAAGAAAAAGGGAAGAGAGCTCTTGAGTTTTGAAGAACTTCTTCCTCCGAAGAAGAACAATTCATATCCTTTATTGAAGAACTTGAAGAACACTGAAGCTTCGATGAAGAACGCCATCTCATCTTGCATCTTATCTCTATGTCGAAGGAAGCGAGATGCTGCATTCTTCTTCGGGCAAACACCGATGATGTGTCTTCTCTTATTCTTCCTCCACGTCAAGGGAGGAGACACCACCGCGGGGAATGTCGCCATTGACGACGACACACCCTCCAATGTCATTGGAATCAGCACCGATCTTCCGCGACGTCCGATCACCGCGTTGCTTGCCTCTTTCCGTGGCTTGAAGACGTGTGATATCTTTGCATGGTAGGGGATTTATATTTGAGTTTCTCTTTAACTTTTGAGAAAAGGACGACAAGCGTGGATCAATCTCTGCCCGGTTGATCCGCGAATCGCTCGATCATGCGGGTTTGTTGCGGAGTGAATAATAGGGTTTGGTTTGAGTTTGATATTAATTTAAAACCACTAACGCGGAGTCCATGGGCTAACAAACAATGCTCGGACCCTCCACAGATTTTTTTTTATGCGCGGATTGATGACGATGATGAAACAAGGCCGCAAAGTCAACTTGAAGCCTCCTCGGTGAAGGTCGGGTCTATGGAGGACCGTTGGGGAAGACACAAAGCAAAACGGACCACCGAAGCGTGTTCGGTGGTCTGTGGAAGAGCCTGTCAGTGCCGACGGCTCGAGGTGGTGGTGCCTGAAGCACCGCCAGGAGAGTCCGCCGCGCCTTCAGCCGCGGAGGCAGGCGGTGGTCTCGCGGCTGCGCGGGACCAGGGGAGACCGGGGGTCGTAACCCCCAGCGGTCAAGGGAGAGGCTCCCACGTGGGGGGTACGCGGCTTCAATCAGGGGGGTGTGCGCCTCCCCCCCCCCCCTATCCGCTCAGCTCAGCATTAGCCGAGCTCGCCACGCGGGCACCGCACCAGCGCCAGGCCGGGTCGGGCCGCACCCAGGCCAGGCCATGCCGCGCCGGCCGGGTCGGGCCGCATCAGCCGGGATGGGCCTACTCCCAAGTGGGGCCAGACCAAGACCTGGTTTGGGTCGACCCTGTTCGGGCCGACCCCGGGGGCTCGAGCCGGGTCAGCCCGAGGCCGAACCGCCTATTCTCGGGTGGATTTATTTCAAATACCCATAACATGGGCTACGGACCTCTGATCGATGCACCGTGAGTTTCGATTCAATCCTTGGATCGAGACGGTCGTTTCGGTATATTACACTCAATGTTTCGGAGAAGATTATGTATGGCCGGGTTGCTTCAAAGCCGAAACCAATAGGGCCCTCAGAGCGGAAACACTTATATCTCGAGTTCTGGACGTCCGATTGAAGTGTCATTGACTTTGATGGATTCCTCTTAATGAGACGAATCTTTTGGCAGGATTATCCTGAGTTTTGGATGCAGTTGTTTAGTGGCCGGGTTCGATTGTACCTGAAATCAAACCGGGCCCCTGGAACAGAAAAACTGATAACTTTGAGACCAGACGTCTATTTGACGAACCGTCAGCAGTGTTGGTGATCAAGTTGAGAAACGGTTCCTTTTAGTACACCCTATGAGTGTTCGGGGTACGGTTGAGAAACGGTCAGGTTGGTTCGTACACAAAACCAACCAGACCCCTAGGACGGAAAGGATAATAACTCAAAGACCGGGTGTCTGATTGATGCGCCGTCTGTTGCGTTGAGACCCCTATGATGAGGCAGTTCATGGATATAAATTTTCAATGTACATTGAGATACATGGAGTATCTACCTGTAGATCTTGGATCGGACTCTCCCGAAGACGCGCGTAGAGATTACGGAGACCGTGTGGCTCGCTGAGACCTGATGACTACATGTCTGATTCGATTCGGAGTGACTTGCATAGCCTAGTGGGGAGCACTACATTGTGAGGTGGCAGACCCATGGGGGAGGAGCACTAATTTTTGAGGTTTCAGACCCTCGGTACTCAAAAATATGATCACCTCTGTAGGCTATGAGGGGGAGCACTACTATGTGAGGTGGCAGACCCATGGCGGAGGAGCACTACTTTGTGAGGTGGCAGACCTGCGGTACTCGACAGGAGGAGTACCTCAGCAGTCTTAGGTTAGTGAGAAGTACCTTGCAGTCGTGACATGATCACTGTACTCATCAGAGACATATCTCTTCAGCAGTTATGGTTTCGATAATGAAAATCCTGGTTTGAGCTTAGTCAATGCCCTTTGTGTTTACCTCATGATTGAGATGGGTCACTTGATAACTTTGGTATATATATGTGCATATTCCTAAGTAGTGGTTATCCGTTGATTTCATAATGTTTGTGTTTCCTCATGATTGAGATGGGTTACTTGATAACATAGGTATAAGTATAGGCTTAGTCCTAAGTAAGGGTTATCTGTTGGGATCCTTCTTTGTGGTTATCCTTGTTGGATTTAGTGATACCTCGAGGGTATTGGGGTCCCTACTGAGTATCGTATACTCAACCCTGCATGGGCTATTCCCGCACCTCATTGTTTTGGTTGTAGACGATAGGTAGTGCTGACGGAGGCCGAGTGTTCGAGGACTGGACGGTACCCGGTGGTGGACTCAACGACGAGACGATACTCGGAGGAGGTTGATGGGTGAGAGCTTTGAGGAGGCTATCTGTACCTAACCTTCAGGTAGGATCCGTGGTGGACGATCTAGGAGCTTCCATATCTATACCTGCCCTTCAGGTAGGATCCATGGTGGACGATCCAGGAGCTTTGAAATCTATACCTACCCTTCAGGTAGGATCCTAGGTGGACGACCCAAGAGCTGCTACATTTCTTCCATCTGTTTGTCATTTCTGTTGTACTTCCTTTCAGTTGTAGTTTCACTTTTCAGATGGGTTTGTATTCTGGCCCACTTCTTTTCAGTACTTCATTTTTGTACTTAGTGTTTTACTTCTTCTTGTACTCTGTAGTGTTTTGTTTACCTTTATAAAGGAAATGACTTCTTAGTTTATAGGGATTTACGCCTTTGGTGCAAGTCGCCAGCCCCTGGCCTATGGAAGGCGGGCTTGGGGTAGTCACGACATGGGCCCTGAGGACGGGTCGTGAAAAATTGGTATCAAAGGAGTCGGTTCTACCTCAGAAATTGTAACTCTGATATTTATTTTATGTGAAGCAATAGGGCTAAGGGTACTGAGTGTAGTTTTCAGTTCAGGAAGTCCAATGTTGGTGCGGGCGGCTGACGTATCAATACACCAGGTCCCTGACGACTAATTTTTGACTTTGTGAACGAAAACACTGATTGTGTGTGTGTTTCCAAAAGTTTTAAAAGTCAGATCAAACCAGGTCATCTCAGCAGGTATAAATCATTTGACCGTGTCTTTTTTGTTTCATTCAGGATGCCTCCTCGCGGATGACCAGCTAGATCCCCGAGAGTTGTACGTACTGACAGCCCGTCGAGCGACGTGGCCTCAGTACATGGCCCTATCCCAGTTGAGGCACCAGCGGAGGCACTCGCGGTACTACTACCCATTAGGCAACCAATTCCACCAGCCCCAGTTGCAGAGGGTGCACGTCGCTTGAGCGAACTGCATGAGTTCCAGCGCTAGATGCCACCCATGTTCAGGGGAGAGATGGACCTGCAGGCGACTAAGTATTGGCTGGAGACTGTGGTGAGAGTCTTCAGGCTAGTGGGGATGCCAGAAGACTTCATGGTGATCCTTGCTGCCAGCCTTTTTCAAGCAGCAGTAGGGAGATGGTGGAGCCTGATGCTCTAGATGCCTGACGAGGTGACACTTCTGTGGGTAGACTTCGAGAGCCTGTTCTAGGAAGAGTTTGTGCCAGCCACCCTTCGAGTGGTGCGTATACAGGAGCTGCTGCATCTACAGTAGGGTAGCATGACGGTGTCACAGTACTCAGTGAGGTTCACAGACCTCTCGCTCTACTCCACAGATATGGTACGAGACCATTTCTTCAAGGCCCGAACCTTCGAGCAGGGGATCAGGTGAGAGATTAGTTCTTCTGTTGTTTCTCACAGCATCCCGATGTAGATAGGGGTGTTGGAGCAAGACTTAATAGTAGAGAGTTTCCTTGCTAAGAAGTCTCCCGCAGTAGGACCCACCACCAGCCAGCATGTGGCAGAGTCATCTGTAGTAGGTAGTAGACAGATGACGTAGGGGTCCAAGAGGACCAGACCTACAGGTGGTTGACTGCATGACTCAGAGTCGGTAGTGCGAGGCACCAAGAGGAATGACAGAGCCATACCCTCCATGCAGTGTTACTACTGCAGCGGGATTAGTCAAATGGCACGTGACTGTCCGACCCGCCATGCAGATGACCAGTAGTTAAATGAAGAACCCCCCAGGTAGAGGCAGAGGATCGATCGAGGCGGACTACTAGGAGAAGAAGGCCGAGGGAGGGGAGCTGGCCGTGCAGCTGGAGGTGAACGACGCTTCGAGGTGTTGCCTCCACCAACACTAGGAGGTCCACCCCAACCGCAGGGAACAGGTGGACATGGGAGAACTCAGCTTCAGGAAGTAGAAGCATACGACTACGGAGCTCCTGATGCATGTGGACAAGAGAGGAACTAGTGGTTTCCTTTTGTTCTTCGTACTTCTATTTCCAGGTTGTTGTTACATTTGTGTCATTGTACTATGAGCTGCAATAATAAAAAGACACATACCTTGTGACATTTTCTTCCTTCCTTTTTGTGTACTAAGAGGTTTTGGTTTAAACTGTTGACTTGACCCTCACTTTCGATATTCCTACCGGAGGAGACTCAATTACCTCACGCTTATGCCGAAAGTGTGACTCGACCCTTAGAGGCAAGAGTGATGGTTGGATCTCTTGGTAGTAACTTCGAGACCTTACGACATCGTCCATGGCATGAATACATCATTCATGTCTGGATTGACTGTATTAGGCCAAGAACATGGTTCATCTAGGGGATGAGACCGGATTTCTCTTATTGGCAAAGAAGAAATCAAACCAGCTCTTGTGGGACCAAAGAAGGTACAGGTCATCCAAGAGTAGATGAGGACAACTCAGAGCTGACAGAAGCCTTATCCTGACAAGAGGTAGAGACCACTAGAGTTCGAGGATGGAGACCATGTTTTCTTACAGGTCTCACCTCGACGTGGAATTACAGAGATTTGGCTGAGGTGGCAAGTTATCTCTGCGCTTCATCGGACCCTTCAAGCTCCTCAGCAGGATAGGCGAGGTGGTTTACCTCTTGACCTTTCCACCTCAGTTGCGCCCGCTGCATGAAATCATCCATGTACCTCAGCTAAGGAGATACGTGCATGATCATTCACACATCATTGACCTCAAAGAGTTGTACGTCGATGACAGGGAAACATGCACGGAGATTCCTGTGGAGATCGAGGATCGACAGGAGCGGGTCCTATGTGAACGATCGATTCCTCAGGTGCGCTTTCACTGGCAGCACAGGAACATCCAGGGGAGCTCCAGGGAGCAGAAGGCTCAGATGCGTTCTCAGTACCGCTTTTGTATCCTTAGTTTGTTTTAAAGCTTTATGGGGACGAAAAGCCCTGAGGTGGGAGTAATGTAAAGACCTGCAAATTTCAAGGAATTTTTTTTCATAATTTTCATTGGGATTTTACAAGAATGTAGTTTCTAACGGCGCTTGATTCCGAGGCCCGGTGGGCCCGAAATCATTTTTCGAAGATTAGCTCAGGTACGTTAAGTGAACGAACGATCGGGTTTTCCTAAATTTTGATCCGGTGCTCGGAATTGAAATCTGAGGGCACCGATGAAACCACAATGCCAGTAATTGATTAAGATCACCTTTTCTAGGGTTGTGTTTTCTCAGGAGGAGATGTTAATAATTCTGGAAAGTAAATATAAAATTGAGCTACAAGTTTATTTCTTTTTAAGTGGTTATATCCTTTGAGTGGAAGTTGGGGTACTACCCATGAGGTGTTAAGAGGGTGGTGGGGCCCACACGATCTCCACCCCTTAAAATTCTCTAACCCCCCATAAATAATCCCCTTTAAACTCCCCCTTTAAACTTGTTAAATCCCTTTTATTAAGTAACTCTTCCACTTCCTTTTTAATTTGCCAACCTACCTCTTAATTAATTAAACAACTCATGGTTTAATTAATTATGTGAATTGGATTTGAGTTTTGTAAATTTGAATGCATGGCATGGGTAAATAAAATAAGGTGGAGCCTTATTTTATTTTGGATGGAATTGTTGTGTTAAGAGAAAGGGAAGAGAGTTCTTGAGTTTTGAAGAACTTCTTCCTCCGAAGAAGAATGCTTCATCTCCTTTATTGAAGAACGTAAAGAACACCGAAGCTTCAACGAAGAACGCTATCTCATCTTGCATCTTCTCTCCACGTCGAAGGAAGCGAGACGCTGCATTCTTCTTAAGGAGAACACTGATGATGTGCCTTCTCCTCTTCTTCCTCCAAGTCAAGAGAGGAGAAACCACCGCGCGGAACGTAGCCATTGATGATGACTCACCCTCCGACATCAACGGAATAAGCACCGATCTTCTGTGACGTCCGATCACCGTGACATTTTCCTCTTTCTGCGGCTCGACGACGTGTGACGTCTTTGCAAGGTAGGGGATTTATATTTGATTTTCTCATTAACATTTGAGAAAAGGACGAAGAGCACAGATCAATCTCTTCCCTGTTGATCCGCGGATCGCTCTTTCATGAGGGCTGGCTGCGGGGTGAATAATCGGGTTTGGTTTGAGTTTGATATTCATTTAAAACCACTAACGCAGAGGCCATGTGCTAATGAACAAAGCCCGGACCCTCCGCAGATTATTGTTGATGTGCGGATTGACGACGATGATGAATCATGGCCACAAAGTCATCTTGAAGCCTCCACAGTGAAGGTTGGGTACCGGGAGAACCGTTGGCGAAGACGGAAAGCAAAACGGACCACCGGAGCACGTTCGGTGGTCTGTGGAAGATCCTGTCGGCACCGGTGGCCAGAGGCGGCGGCGCCCGGAGCACTGCCAGAAGAGTCCGTCACGGCATCAGCCGCGGCGGCAGGCTGTGGTCCCACGGCTGCGCGGGTCTAGGGGAGACCAGGGGTAATAAACCCCGGCGGTCAAGGGAGCAGCTCCCACGTGGGGGGTCCGCGGCTTCAATCAGGGGGGTGTGCGCCTCCCCCCTGTCCTCTCAGCTCGGCATCGGCCAAGCTAGCCACGCAGGCACCGCGCCAGCGACAGGCCGGGCTGGGCCACGCCCAGGCCGGGCCGCGCAGCACTAGCAGGGCCCGGCCACGCTAGCCGGGACGGGCCTACTCCCAAGTGGGCCGGACCCAGACCTGGTTCAGGTCGACCTGGTTTGGGCTGACCCAAGGGGCTCGGGTCGGGTCGGCCCGGGGCCGAACCCCCTATTCTCGGGTAGATTTCGTTCAAGTACCCATATCTTGGGCTACAGACCTCCGATCGACGCACCGTCAGTTGTGATGAAATAATTGTATTGAAACATTCGTTTTGGTATATTACACTCAAGTTTTAGGAGAACTTTGTGTATGGCCGGGTTGGTTCGAACCCGAAACCAACCAGGCCCTCGGAGCGGAAATGCTTATATTTCAAGTTCCGGACGTCCGATTGACATTCCGTCGACTTTGATGGATTCCTCCTAATGAGAAGAATCTTTTGGAATTATTCGACTGAGTTTTTGATGCAGTCGGTTTGTGGCCGGGTTGGATTGCACCCGAAATCCAACCGGACCCCTGGAACGGAAAAACTGATAACTTTCAGACTGTACTTCTGTTTGATGAACAGTCATAGGCGTTGGTGATCACGTTGAGAAACGGTCCCTTTTAGTACACCCTATGAGAGTTCAGGGTACGGTTGAGATACGGTCGGGTTGGTTCGTACACGAAACCAACCAGACCCCTGGGACGAAGAGGCTAATAACTCACAGACCGGGAGTCCGATTGATACGCCGTCTGTTGCGTTGAGACCCCTATGATGAGTTGGTTCTTTGAGATACTTTTTCATGGTACATTGAGATACTTGGAGTGTCGACCTGTAGTTCGTGGAGAAGACTCTCCCAGAGACGAGCGTACGGATTACAGAGACCGTGTAGCAGTCTGAGACCTAATGACTACTTGTCCGATTAGATTCGGAGTGACTTGCATAGCCCAGTGGGGAGGACTACTTTGTGAGGTGGCAGACCCATGGCGGAGGAGTACTACTTTTTGAGGTGGTAGACCCGCGGTACTCGAAAACATGAGTACCTCTGTAGGCTATGAGAGGGATCACTACTTTGTGAGGTGGCAGACCCATGGAGGAGGAGCACTACTTTGTAAGGTGGCAGACGCGCGGTACTCGACAGGAGGAGTACCTCAGCAGTCTTAGGTTAGTGAGCAGTACCTCAGAGTCATGACAGGATCACTGTACTCATTAGAGACGGATCTCTTCAGCAGTTATTGTTTCGATAATGATTATCCTGGTTTGAGCTGAGTCAATGACCTTTGTGTTTACCTCATGATTGAGATGGGTCACTTGATAACTTAGTTATATGTATGGGAATATACCTAAGTAGTGTTTATCTGTTGATTTCATAACGTTTGTGTTTCCTCATGATTGAGATGGGTTACTTGATAACGTAGGTGTAAGTATAAGATTATTCCTAAGTAAGGGTTATCTGTTGAGATCCTTCTTTGTGGTTATTCTTGTTGGATTTAATGAGACCTAGAGGGTCTTGGGGTCCCTAATGAGTATCGTATACTCACCTCTGCATGGGCTATGACCACACCTCATTGTGTTGGTTGTAGACGACAGGCAGCACTGACAGAGGCCGAGTGTTCGAGGACTGGACAGTACTCAGTGGTGGACTTCACGACGAGACGATACTCGGAGGAGGTTGACGGGCACGAGAATTGAGGAGGCTATCTATACCTACCCTTCAGGTAGGATACGTGGTGGATGATCCAGGAGCTACACTATCTGTACCTGCCCTTCAGGTATGATCCATGGTGGACGATCCAGAAGATGTGCTATCTGTACCTACCCTTCAGGTAGGATCAAAGGTGGACGACCTAGGAGCTGCTACTTTTCTTCCATCTGTTTGTCTCTTCTATTGTACTTCCTTTCAGTTGTAGATACACTTTTCAGATGGGTTTTTATTTTGTCCCACTTCTTTTCAGTACATCATTTTTGTACTTAGTGTTTTACTTATTCTTGTACTCTGTGGTGTTTTGTTTACCTTTATAAATGAAATGCCTTCCTAGTTTATCGGGATTTACGCCTTTGGTGCTTGTCGCCAACCCCTGTCCTATGGAAGGCTGGCTTGGGGTAGTCAGGGCATGGGCCCCGAGGAAGGGTCGTGAAATAAATTCATTCTAAAGACGTTTTCTCTGAATTCGACCGTTCCATGTCGTTTTGGCATTTTATGACTCCAGAAATGCGTTTCTGGTCACCACGGTCAAACGACACCTCTAATTGACGTACCGTTTGCCCGACCATTTCACAATTCACACCGCAGTTATTGTCGTATGATTTAATGGAATTCTGAGGATGTTTGGTTGGTTTTGACCACCCAAATTTCCCTTTTAAGGAGCGTCAAACTGTTCAAAACAACATATTCAGTCGTACCGCACACACTGCACATCTGCTTGACATGTCATATCCTCCTACTTGTCACAAATATTGTTTATATTTTTTTCATGTGATTTGAAATCATACTGAGTACGTTTTATTTGAATTCAACCATTACACATCATTTTGGAATTTTATGACTCCAGAAATGAGTTTCTAGTCACCATGGTCAAACGAAACCTCTGATTGATGGGAAGTCTACACAACCATTTCAAAATTCACATCATTGTTATTGTTGTATGATTTTAGGGCATTCCGAGGTTGTTCGGCTGGTTTTGACCACCCAACGCACCCTTTTAGAGCATGTCGAACTGTTCAAAACAACATATTCAGTTGTACCGCACACATCACATGTCTGATTCACGTGATGTCTCCTCTTACATGTCACTAATATTATTCATATTGTTTTCGTGTGATTTCAAGTCATTCTGAGCACGTTTTCTCTGAATTCGACCGTTACACGTCGTTTTGGCATTTTATGACCTAGGAAATGTGTTTCTGATCATTGCGTTCAAATGACACCTTCTATTAATGTTCCGTCTACCCAACCATTTCAAAATTCACTCCATAGTGGTTGTCGTATGGTTTCATGGAATTTCGAGGTTGTTCTTTTGGTTTTGACCACCCAACGTGCCCTTTTAGAGCACGTCGAACTGTTTAAAACAACATATTTGATCGTACCGCATACACCGCACATCTGATTGATGTGTGGTCTTCTCCTACATGTCACGAATATTATTCATATTTTTTTCTTTTTATTTCAATTCATTCTGAGCATGTTTTCATTAAATTCGACTGTTACACATCATTTTGGCCTTTTAGGACTCCATAAATGTGTTTCCCATCACTGTGGTCAAACGACACCTCCAATTGATGTTTCATCTATCACAATATTTCATAATTCACACCCCGGTTGTTTTTTAATTTTTTTAATGGTATTATGAGGTCGTTCACCTGGTTTTGACCACCCAATTAGCCCTTTTAGAGTGCGCTGAACTATTCAAAACAGCATATTCGGTCGTACTGTGCATATCACAAGTCCGATTGACATGTCATCTCATCCTACGTGTAAAAAATACTATTCATATTTTTTTGTGTCATTTCAAGTCATTATTTGTATGTTTTCTCTGAATTCGACCGTTACACATCGTTTTGGCATTTTATGACTCCAAAAATACATTTCTGGTGACTGCAGTTAAAAGACAGCTCTGATTGATGTGTCGTCTACCCGATCATTTTAGAATTCACAGCATGGTTGTTGTCGTATGATTTCATGACATTCCAATGTTGTTCGACTTGTTTTGACCATCCAACACGCCCTTTTAGAGTGCACCGAACAGTTCAAAACAGTATATTCAGTCCTACCGCTGACACCACACATTCGATTGATGTGTCATCTCCTCTTACTTGTCAGGAATAAAATTCATATGGTTTTCATGTGATTTCTAGTCATTCTGAGCATGTTTTCTCTGAATTCAACCGTTACACATCGTTTTGGATTTTAATGAATCCGGAAATGTGTTATCTGTCACCGTTGTGAAATGACACCTCCGATTGACATTTCGTCTACCCGATCATTTCATAATTTAGACCATAGTTGTTGTTGTACGATTTAATGGCATTCCGAGGTCATTTTACTAGTTTTGACAACCCTACATGCCCTTTTAGAGCACGCCGAACTATTCAAAACCGCATATTCGGTCGTACCATGCACATTGAATGTTCAATTGACATTATGTCCCCTCCTACATGTCCTAAAAATTATTTATATTTTTTTCATGTGATTTAAAGTCATTCTAAGCATGTTTTCTCTGAATTCGATTGTTACACATCGTTTTGGCATTTTACGACTCCAAAAATGTGTTTCCAGTCATTGCGGTCAAACAACACATCTGATTGATGTTCTGTTTTCCCGAACATTTCACAATTAACTCCACGGTTTTTGTCTTATGATTTCATTGAATTTTGAGGTCATTCGACTGGCTTTGACCATCCAACGTGCCCTTTTAGAGTGTGCCGAACTGTTCAAAACAGCATATTCGGTCGTACCACGCACAAAAAACATCTGATTGATGTTTCTTCTCCTCCTAAATGTCACAAATAACATTCATATTTTTTCAGGTGATTTCAGGTCATTCTGATAACGTTTTCCATGAATTCGACAATTACTCGTCATTTTTTACATTATATGACCCCAAAAATGCATTTCTGGTCACCGCTGTCAAACGACACCTCCGATTGATGTGTTTTCTACCCGTCCATTTTAAAATTTACAACACGGTTGTTTTAGTATGATTTCATGGCATTCCGAGATTGGTCACCTAGTTTTGACCACCCAACGCCCCCTTTTAGAGTGCGTCAAACTGTTCAAAACTGCATATTCGGTCGTACCGTGCACACCGCACGTCCAATTGACATGTTGTATCCTCCTAAATGTCAAAAATATTATTCATATTATTTTCATGTTATTTCAAGTCATTTTGAGCATGTTTCCTCTAAATTCGATCGTTACTTGTCATTTTGGCATTTTATGACTCCGGAAATGCATTTCTAGTCATTGTGGTCAAAAAACACCACCAATTGATAGGTCATCTACCTGACCATTTCAAAATTGACACCACGGTTGTTGTCGTTTGATTTAATGGCATTCTGAGGTCGTTCAGATTTTTTCGACCATCCAACGGGCCCTGTTAGAGTTCGTCGAACTGTTTAAATCAACATAGTGGCCTAAGAAATAGTTATAATAATGGCCTATTGTCTGGTTGTAAAGTTGGAATAATATCATAATGGCCTAATAACCATTTGGCCAACATCCAATTGGACAATTATCCAATTGTCTAATTTTCCTAATGACCTAACATCCAAATGAACAATTGCCCGAATGAACTAATGGTCAATTGCCATAATGAATTCCGGGGTTCAGGGGGGGATGTCCGGGGTGGGCTAGGGGCCTAAACATTGTGAACCTCAGCTCAATCACCAAAATCAAGTTCCATGGTTTCTATTAGGAATCACATGGATTTTTCAAAACTATTCACTAAACATGCAATTAAAAAAATTAAAGAATAAAATGAACTAAAAATAACCAAATCATTAATTAGTTTGACAGTTACTTCTCAATTCGTGCAGACAAAAATTGAATAAGGCCAAAACACACATGATACCCCCGAATCTCAAAAAAAATATCACTAGGAACCTTACCTAAAAAAATATAACAACCCTACCAATAAAACAAAAATCACACCTCGTGAGTATGATGTGTCATGCGAGGTCATGACTACTACCTCCATCCGGTGGTCCAGGGGCCAACAACAAATAAAAATTATGAATATTTCTATAAAAAATAATATAAATTAAATAAATAAATACAGTATAAACCTGTGTCATATGATCCCCTATACCATCGCCTGGAAGCACATATTCCAGCAGTGCTCTTACTTCAGTGATCAATTGTGAATTTACCGCCACGGAAGCGCGTAGTCGTGACTCGAAATCGGACAACTATTGTGTCATCTGAGCAACAACAGGACCGAAAACCATAGCGTGTTATACTACAGAACGAGGAATCCCTGTTCCATAGGTCAATCTATATCCATGCACACCCTGACCAACAATGCGATGAAAGATCTCATCCCTTTGCATGGGAAGTTGTCACTGGTCCTCTGGCAGTTGTTCTAACTCACCTTCAAAATGTGCATGTGAAATGTTTAAATTTATATACGTCTATATGTTAATATAAATATTTATATAAGGATTGGTAATGAGTACAAGCACTTACTATCATTGCTAAAGCCACTATATCATTTCAATCACGAGTCCTCATCCACACTGACATTTTATCAGTCGGTGAACCGTGATCCGTAACTATATATAAAAAGAATATAAACACTAAAATATATTAATTAATAAACTTAAAAATGAATAATAAATAACTCATATCAGATCTGAGACACGTGATGAGTCCCAAGCCTATGTGGTGGTCCCTGCAATGCTTGATTCTCGGAATGGCGTGCAGACACCTCCTACATTCAATTAATTCAAATTTCAAACAAATCACACATTCTTGAAAATATATATACCAAAATAAATATACAAACCGAAACACCCTCACTAGACCAATATGCAACTAAGTCACACCACTAAGCCTGGAGGAAACCTCTTGGGACTTTTCCAGAATTTATGGGGCACCTACATTTGGTACCTAGTGGTCTCTCTTGACTTTGACTTTATAATCATTCCACATATTATGACATTTTCTCATACACACGGGCTGAAACTCATCGAAGAATACTTTCAAATTTTTCTATTAGTGGACAAAATCACATATGTTATTATTTTTTATACATAGGGATGAAAGTAAAATGGCCTTCTTACATGAATATCCCTCCAAATATTGTCTACTTTGTCCTGAGGGATAGAAGCCTAGTCACATGTGGTCAATGGAAATCAATGTGGGTCATGTATGATATGACCCAGCTGACGAATAAATTCAGGGTCATTCAATCCCATAGGATGAAATAGATCATCAAATGAACATCAAATGTCATGTCAAAATTCTATGATAAAATTCCATGACCAAGGCCTCTCTTGCAAGAGGAAGAAGCACTAGAGTTTGATACTGTTGAAGACAATTTTATATATAATTTGACAGATGTTATAAATAAATATATATATATATATATTTTTTATCAATTACATAAAAAATAGTCGTAATGACATTCAAACATACCTCGACCCTAAGAAGTAGATGGCTCAGATAGATGATGTGGATCTGCGGCCTCTTCCCCTGAAATGCCTATAGTCATAGAAAAAATTATTAGGGGACTATCCATTGTGTCAAAAAGATAAATTGGATTGTTTTAAAAAAATCAAACTCGTACAGTTTTTAATAAAACAAAAAATTAATCGAATAATTGCTTGTGAATGGATTTTAAAAAATCATAAAGTTAACTAAATATATATACAAATTATGTACAAAACTAAAAATAGCATAGCCAAATTTTAGATTGAATTAATAAAAATTCAAGCAGCACATGAACAAAAGGAAGAATACCTCAATGGGAAGATACACCGACAATAAAAAGAAGATACCAAAAGAGAAATCAAACTAAAAATTTATAAATGAATAAACTTCCAAAATTGAGGACGCAAACATACAAGGATTTATAAAACGGTTATATATTTTATGATATCGTAGGATATTCAATACTGAATAGCGGGAAACAAATTATACCTTTCATTAAGCATGAAAATCAACCATTTCTCCTTCAACGACCGCTCTGACCTAATAAATATCTTTATCATGTTGGACTAAGGTATGTTGATCAAGCTGTTGGGAAACAAACAGAACAGTATTGGGTTCATCTTGTCTAAAAAAACACTACTTTCCCGGACATTTTGACAACAACTTGACAACTTGGATTCGAAGGCAAAGTAACTAAAAATACCCATTCCACTTGTGATGTCAAAATTAAATTTTCATCATCAAATCATTCATTTCTGTATAACTTATAGTTAAAATTCAACAATGAAAACTGATATTCATCGACATTGCATCCACGCAATGGATCAACCCAATTACAATTTAACAATATGTACATTAACCCATGTGAATATAAAACTTCAATGATGTCTATCAATTGAGCATAGTAATAACCATAATCGACAAAAGGACAATCTATTCCCTTGTTTTGTGTTGCTCGTTTGTCGTTAACATCTTTAATGTGAAATCGGAAACCATTATCATCTATAGCATTATAACGACGAGCTATTATAGATGGACCCTCAGTCAATTGGATAAATTCTTCAGGTAGTATGGGGTCCTATATCTCCCATAGATTATGAAGCTATATAGTTCATAGAATTCAATAATTAATTGTGAAGAAATAAATTATTATAATATTTCACTCATAATGAAAATCAATTTATACATACATAATCCTTGAACCGATCATGAAATGACACATAATGAGATTGTTGAATTTGATACCCAGTCACACAATAAATCTCTTCTTTCATCTCATTAATGTGTTTCTTGCAAATGATAACGCGATGTTTATATGATCATCATATGAAAATGAATCATATAAAGGTTGAACAATAAACGTGGTAAGACACTTACTTTATTAATGGTGCAACTGATGGAGTATTGAACAAGATATTTCGACGTGATTGTATCCACTCGATGTTGTCCATATGAAATATTCTTTCTTCTCCAACAGGACCATCATGAATCCAAGAGGGATTATCTAATTTTGTTTCAACATCGGTATGATATTCTGCACAAAAAGTAGTACACTCGTCCATCAAATAACCATTAGCTATTTATGCCTCTAGACGAGCTCTGTTGTGTACAAATCATTTCAATGTACTTAAATACTACTCAATAGGATATATCCACCTGAATCAAACTGGTCTAGCAGCCATTACGTCATTTGTTAGGTGCACTGTCAAGTGGACCATAACCTCAAAAAATGATGGGGGAAATAGTTTCTCAAAGTGAAAAAGCGTAAGAAAGATTTGGTCCTGAAAACTTTTTAAATCACACATTCGTTGATTTATTAAACAAATATGTCAAAAAAAGTTACTCATCTCAATCAGCGGCTAAACAACACTTGGGGATAAACAATGAAAAATTGTGATTGGAATCAACTTCTGAAGTAGTATGTGATTGTCATGAATTTTCAACCCTTGCAATGTCCGACTCGTCAGATTCAGACACTTTGAAATATTAGAAAATTAACCACCTGGAACCTTAAGAATCCTTAAAATGGAAATAAATGTATATTTCTTCTTTGTAGTCATCGTATACTGTGCAGCAGACATATATGCCTTGTTTCCCTCAACCAACTATAAATTCAACTGTTTCCTAAAACCCATTTATTCCAAATCACGATGTGCAATAACATGGTCCTTTGAATTTCCATTGACACCTAAAATTTTCAACAATATGTTATAACAAACATTTTATTCAATGTGCATTATATCCAAAATATTCCTTAGCATGTTAATTTTCTAATACAGAAGACTATAAAAAGTAATTTTATTTTTCCAATTGTGACTGTGCTGCCTACCCGTAGGATGAATATTACGTAATGAATGAGCCGCCAAATCCTGAATTTTATATATAGTGTGGATGTTTTCTACCTCAATCAGTGATAACATTTCAACTCTTATCATGATATTTGGTGTTGGTTTGAACTCTCTAGAACCATAAAATGTCACTTTGTCCTTTCTGAACTTTTGATAAGGGGAGAGAAAACGTATGTGACCCATGTATGACCATTTTTTTGAATTCTTAATCCATAAATTTTTTTTAATTTTATTGCAACATGGGAAATAAAATTCCCCTTTCATACTCCATCCTGATAAATTTGAATAAGCTGGTATGTCATTGATTGTCCAAAATAAAGCATCCTGTAGTTTGAACATTTCATTAATTTCACAATCATAAGTCATCACACCATCACCCCAAAATTCATTCAACTCATCAATCAATGGATGAATATAAACATCAATCTTATTCCCTAGACTTCTAGTTCTATCTATAAGAGTGTAAAGTAATATAAATTTTTTATTCATACAAATCCATGAAGGTAGATTATATAGAACCAACACCAAGGGCCATGTGCTATGAGTTTCTCAACCATAAACTTGAATGGATTGAAACCATCTGCTACCAACCCCAATCAGACATTATGAAAATCTATAGAAAAGTTAGGATGTCTCTTATCCAAAGCCTTCCATGAATGAGATTCTATCAGGTGGGTTAAAATATCACTTTCATGAGTTATTTATCCATTCTATCTCATTAAATTAAAAACTTCAGATGACATAAAAAATATATTCAACCTCAGTTTAAGGGAAAAGTAACCCAATTGCTTTATGGAAATTGGTTTCCCCTGTATTGAAATCTGACTTTGATATGTCTAATTTCCCCTGATCAAGGATTATGTATGTATAAAAAAATTTATTATAAGAAGTACATATAGGATATAATTCTAACCACTAATTGAATGATTTGTCTGACAACTAATTTAATGTCTTCAAATGAAACAACTCCACGATAAAAAAATATTTATTATAAGACATTTATATTGGATATAATTCTATTTTTTCATCATCAAGTGCTTCATAAAACAACCTTGAATCACGATCTGCACCAGAGCAAAGATTTATCTAACCAGTCTCAAGATTTTGGATTTCAATTCCATCAAGATCCAACACACATACTATTTCAGTAAGAAATTAATGCATTGGATCATTCATCGTTGCATCAACATCCATCTGAACTGCATCAGTATTTTGACAATGAACATATTATTCTCCATGACGATTCCAAATCTTATAATTTTTCAGAAATCCATTAAATAATTGGTTCTCCCGCACAATATCTCGTGTTAATTGATATCTGTTAGCACATTTTCTACACAAAAAACTAATATAGTCACTTCTAAATCCTCTAGTAAAGTTAATAAACATCATAATTCCATTGAATTATTCTCTAGAAATTTGATTTAGAAGATCAACCCAACTCTTATCGATAATAATTTCTGTATAAAAAACATTTACACAAGACTTATTACATGCATTTTTTATATCAAATATATTTAAAATAAATATTAACAAATTGCTTGTGTACCATTGATATAATAATCAAATCATATCTCTAAATAATAAAAAATATAATTTATAATGGAATGTAAGTGAAATCCCATGTCATGTCATACCTGATTACGCTACAAACCTAGAAGGGAGGGGAGTCGAAGGCGGTGCTGCGGGGGAGAGGAATGGAAGTGGAGGGGAGACAGAGCTGGAGACGATGCGACAAGGGAGGGGACAAGTGGCAGAGGTGGAGGTGAGATGGAGGAGAGGAGGAGGTGAGGTGGAGACGGTGCGGGGAGGGTGGGATGATGAGGGAGGTGACAAAGGATAGTGGGGAGCTGGAGTGGATGGGCAGCTGCGGCAAGGGGATGAGCAGTGGCTGTGCAGGGAGGGAGGGGACTGGGTGGCGGTGGTTCTGCACATGAGGGGATTATGGGGGGGGGGGATGGTGTGGTGAGAGAGGGTTACAAAGAGGGAGGGGATGGGGGTGGTGGAGAGCTGAAGCAGAGGGCTGCGAAGGGACGAGGGACTGGCAGTGATGGGGCGGACGACGGAGGGCCGAGGGGGCGTAGGGTAGAGGGGGAGGAGGCCAGAGGCTAGAGGGTGGAGGGGGAGGGCAGAGGCCAAGATGGTGGAGGGTGGAGGGCGGATCCTGGAGGGTAGAGGGGGTGGAGGCCGGAGGGGGAGGGGGGCCAGAGGGGGTGGAGGGGGAAGGGAGGAGGGTAGTGAGGGAACAGGAGGCGAGGGGTGGAGGGAGACGAGGGTATGGGTAGTGTGGGCGGAGGACAGAGGGCGTCGGGGGACAGGTAGTAGGACGTGGGTAGGGTTTTGTGAGGGGAGGGGGCGGGGGGCGCCAAATCTATTTTTAATCCTAGAAACCCCCAAAGGAGGTCACGTATTCCAGGGGGCTCAAAATCCCATTTCGTTAGTATTTCTTCCTCTATGAAAACATTTTTATGTTTATGTATTATATCTATAAACTGTTCAATTTATGTCAACTGTTTTACAATTTGGGAATTATGTATTGTAATTCATAAACTAATCTAGTGTCTGTAATTGTTTAGAAATGGACACTAGAAGAATGATTGGAAACCATATCAATGAACATAATTCATATAGGTATTTAACTCCTACTAAATATAATTATAGTGGGGCTAATGAAGCAACTGGTGCTGATCATCTTATCACCATACTGGGATAACTCACTTAGGTTATCAATAATAACTTCACCCGTATGGAGCACCCTTATCCACAACATTGAGGATCTATGTTAGACATATTAATGAGGAAACAAACACCAAAATTCAATGGGAGTACACATATATTAGTATATGATCAATAGATAAATTCTTTAGAAAAAATATTTCACGCTTTGGGGAGTATCGAAAGGGAAAAAAATTCATGGAAGTTTATTGCCTCACGCGAGATGTTGATCAGTGGTGGTCAATGATTCAAAACAAAAAGGAAGATGATGATTTATAAAATATGTAATTGAGAGTATTTAAAGATATTTTCTTAGAAAAATACTTTCCTCATGAACGTCGAGCAGATATGAAAAGAAAATTTCTGAGTCTGAGGAAAAAGGAGGATGAGAATGTCGCAAAGTATGAGGCTAACTTTACAAGGTTATCAAGGCATGCTGTAGATTATATACATAACCCATGAAGTAAGATTGATCGTTTCATTGATGGGTTAAAACCATGTATCCATCGAGAATTAGCCTCATAATTGTTCTCGTTGTACGAAGATATTGTCTCATGTGATATCAAGACAAAAAAATAATTCTCTAAGTCATACAACTTTAAACAAAAAACAAGAGAAGAAGAGATATGCTGAACACTCTGGGAATGGAAATAAAGGGAATACGGGAATATTAGAATATCTATCCTCCAGTAAATGTGGGAAGAAACACCCTTGTAATTGTCTAAAGGTTATAGAAGTCTATTACAAGTGTTGTTAAAAAGGCCACCAAGATCGTGATTGCAAGGGGAAGAAAGAGGATGTCAATGTTGAATGCTAAAATTGTAGAGAAAGGGGGAATTATAAAAATGAATGTCCTAAGGGAAAAAGAAACATACCTTATAAAAGGCCAAGGGATCTATGACAAGATTAGTCTATCACTACTATGAAGGTTGAAGCTCTGAAATACGTGGTGGAAGGTAATTTAATGGTTTCCTCAAGTTTAGAATATACTTTTTTTCATTCTGGATCATGGCATTGTTTTATATCTTCCCAGTTTACTAATAAAATTAGACATTTCCAATTTGATTTAACAAAGGAGTTATCAATCAAAACTCCTAATGGAAGTATCATTGCAACAATTTTTTGTGAATGAATTCCTATTAAGGCATATGAATGTTATTTTTCTATTGATATCATCATTACACCCATGATTTAATTCCATATAATAATCAGTATAGACTAGAATTCGTACCATGATGTGAATATTTATTGTAAGGAGGTTACAATTTTTTAGGATGATATGGAGTACCTTATTTTAGAGAATAAATTTCACCATCTAATTCTTATCTAGATCCACACCCAGTAGCTCAACTAAATTCAATTATTGGGGAGGAAGAGAATGAAATAATTGTGGGTGAGGAAAGTAATGTTCAAATAGATGATGTACATATTGTACAATAATATATTGATGAGTTTACAGAGGATTTACATAGACATCCTCCAGAACAAAAAATTGAGTTTTCTATTGACTTAATTCTTGGGTCAAGTCCCATATCGAAGACCTATTATAGGATTCCCACTGTGGAATTAGTGAAACTAAAGAAAAAATTATAGGAATTGAGTAACAAGGGATTTATTCTCCCCAGGGTTTCTCCCTGGGGAGCCCCTTTCCTTTTTGTTAAAATGAAAGATGAATCTTGGAGGTTGTGCGTTAACTACAGGGAGATGAATGTTATGAAAATAAAGAACAAGTATACCTTACCTCACATTGATGATTTATTCGACCAACATAATGGATCTCAAAATTTTTCAAAGATTGACCATCGATATGGATATCATCAATTGTGTGTGATTAAGGAAGACATTCCGAAACTAGTATTTTGAACTAGGTGCGGGCATTACGAGTTTACAGTAATGCCTTTTGGGCTGACGATTGAACCCTCTGTTTTCATGGATCTAAGTAACATAGTTTTCAAAGAATATCTTGGTGACTTTGTAGTGGTAATTATTTATGATATCCTGGTATACTCTAAAAGCTATGAAGATCATGAAAATCACTTGCACGCCATTCTAAAAACCCTCATAAGAAATGAAATATGAGGGAAGTTTTGAATGTGTGAATTCTAGCTTCAGTAGATTTATTTTCATAGACATATTATCCCTAAGGATAGAATCTCCATTGATCTTTCTAATACAATATCAATCCCAGAATGTATAGCATTGACGACTATAACAAAGGTACGTAGTTCTATTGGTTTGGCAGGTTATTATCTGTGTTTCATCTAGAATTTTCCCAGATTGGCTAACCTGTTAACCAATCTCACACGTAAAGGGGTTAAATTTATTTGGACAAAAGAGTGTGAAGAATGTTTTGATGAACTAAAGAGACTATTAGTCAATTATCTTATATTAACTCTACCATCGGGGAATGATGTGTTTTTTATTTATAGTGATTCTTCAAAGAAAGGACCTAGTTGTGTCTTTATGTAGAATGACAGAGTTATTGACTATGCATCACGATAGCTAAAAATTCATGAACAAAACTATCCCACTAAAGATCTTGAGTTATAAGCTATAATCATTGCCTTGAAAATATTAAGACACTATCTCTGTGGTAAAATATTTGATATATATACAAATCACAAAAGTTAGAAATATATTTTCTCACATTAAGTAACTCCACATGAGGAAAATGAGATGGCTTGAACTACTCAAGGATCATGATTTCATTATACATTACCACCCAGGGAAGGAAAATAAGGTGGATTGTTCTTTTATAAGAAATGATCATGGAGTTTTGAACAAGATAAGAGTTGAAAAGAATCCTATATATATGGATCTATTAAAGATGGATATGGGAATAACCATGAAAGGTGAAACATCAATTCTTTTTTCAAATGGATTCCAAACCATATTTACTAGAAAGGATAAAATGTTCTCAGACTGATGGTAAGATATTTTAAAAGAAAATTAAATCATTGAATTGTGGTAGATTTATCGACATCGTATATGAAGATGGAATTTTGAAATTTGGGAAGATATATTGTCTTCCTAACATACCTGATCAAAAAAAGGAATTATTGGATGATTCTCATTGCTCCAATTTCTCTATACACCCTAGGAGCACCAAGATGTATAATTATTTGATGGAATATTTTATGTGGAAAAACATGAAGGGGGAGATCGCTGAATTTTTGTTAAGATGTATGGTTCATCAAGAATTGAAATCTTGAAGGCAATAACCTGGAAGAGTCATAAAACCTCTTCCCATACATGAGTAAAAATGGAATAATATTACGATGGACATTTTAGCAAGACTTTATAATAATGAAGTTGTAAGACTCTATGGAGTACCCCTATCAATTGTTTCTGATCTTGATCCCCGTTGTACATCAAGATTCTGGATAATTCCTCAGAAAACCCTGGATAATGAACTTCGTTTGAGCACTTCCTACAACCCTGAAACTGATGGACAATCAGAACAGACTAATCAAACCTTATAAGACATGTTAAGATCTTTCTCACATGACTTTCATGGTATGTGGGATCAATATTTATCTCGGGTATAATTTTCCAATAATAATAGCTTCCATTCAAGTATTCATGTGGCACCATACAAATCATTATATGAAAAGATATGTCACACTCAACTTGTTGGGATGATGTTGGTGAAACAAAACATGTAGGCCTAGAACATTTTGAGGAAATGATGGAGATGGTGAAGGTTATCCAAACCCACAACAAATTAGCTCAATTTATACAAAAGAGCTATGCCGAAAACCGAAGGAAGGATTTGGAATTTCAGGTAGGAGATTATGTTTTATTGAAGGTATCTCCATGGAAGGGAGTTATACGATTTGACAAGAAGGGTAAATTAAGTCTACGTTCATCAGACCTTTCAAAATTCTAGATCAAATTGGGGTTGTAGATTACTGTTTTGAAATGCCGCCAAGTCTCTCCAAAGTTCATGATGTGTTCCACATATAACTATTGAGAAAATATATGCCTTACCCAACACGTGTACTCACCAATGTAGAAATATAACTCGAACCTGGACTATCATACTAAGAATATCCTTTCAAGATTATTGATACAAGAGAACAAGTGCAGAGAAACCGAACGACTCTTCTGGTAAAATTTCTATGGAGAAACCATAAGATGGAAAAGGAATGCTCGGAACCCGAGGAACTTATAATAAAGAAACACCCAAATCTTTTTTTGTGGTAATATTCTAAAAATTATAATGATGAAATTATTTGAATGAGGGAATAATGTAACACCACAAGCTTCCACGATACGATTCCCTTTGAACAACACAATAACTTGTGTTATACGCAACCTTGAGTTCAAACACACCCCAGTCAATCAAACTAGCCGTTATGAATAGTAATTCCCACTTAAAAAATTTTATAAATTTTATTATACAAAATGGACTTCATTTTTGTATTTAGAATATCAAAATTAGCATAGGGTGAATTTTTTATTTTTTTTGAAAACGTTCAATCTTTGATTAATAGTGAATAACACTACGTTATTGGTTAAAACCAACATTTTATTTAAATAATAATTTATATTATTTAAATTTATTTCAGGTCAAAATAGATACAACATACCTATATATGTTCAATATTATTCATTGGATTCATTTTATAATAAGTTTAGATATATAAAAATTTTATTGAACTTTGCCTTTTACCCATCTCTTAGGAGCATTTGAAAATTTTCATAAAACATAATTTTATAACTTATATGAGTTAAATTTTAAAAATAATAGATACACGGTTAATATCAGTAAGTAAATTTTGGTTCAATAAGATGAAATAATTTTTTTTGTATATTAATTTTTACTTGTATTTACCACGGTTAAAAGTAAATAGGGTAATTATGGGAAAAATTATATCATAATTACACTAACACATGATTTAATTCTACTGTATAAGTATAATTCATCCAAAAACATTATTAGTAATAAAATATGATCCTATTTGGTCCACATGTATTAGATTAGGACATTTATTATTATTTAATTTAAAGAGTAGTTTAAAGTATTAAATTCATGTTTTCATAACTTAAATAGTTTCAATATAGGGTTATACATAACATAAATTCGACTATAAATATTTTATATAAATTTTAAAAAATTTCCTAAAAAATGGTATTTTATTTATAATTTTTAGAAATTAAATAATTTAATTAATTAATGACACAATGAGGATGCAATAATTACTTATTAATAAAAGATTAAAATAATTGATATTATATATACTCAAATAAATGTAATTTGAGACTTTAAATGAATTAAATAATTTTATATATTAATATGACATGTTAGGGTTGATTAAATAATTTTTTTTATATAGTTATGATTTTATGATTTTTAAAAAAATTAATAACAAATAGTTTCAAAATTGACATAAAATAGTTTTTCAAACAAATAGTATATTATTTTTTGATATAATATTCCTAAAAATATAACGTTTATAAAAAGGACTTAAATAATATTATATATGTCATTAATGAACCACTTTTGGTTCTCTTGGATGTTTATAATAACATTACTAACCATAATATTTAAAAATACAAAGAGACGTGGTAAGTGTCAAACAATTTTACTAAGATTTAAATCTAAAAGATAAGGTTAATATAGTAACCCAAACCTATCTAAAACCGGTTGGTTGAGTTTTTTTTCGACCCATACCCATATTATCCTATAAATAAATTATTTTGGATCCATTAGAAACCAAAAATAAATTTATTATAATATAATATTTGAAGATTTTTCTAAAGTGACCCTCATCTCTCTTAGAAAATGGCACTTCCCCTTCTCTAAAATTCACACCTCCAAAGCCATTTGGATCAGCCAAAACATACCCAAATATCTTCCCAACATTTCTCCCTTAATCTTAGAGGCATTTATTTTTTCATGAAGCCATCTTATGGAGCCCTTTTGGTCAAATCAAAATGAAGAACCCGAAGAAGAGGTAAATATTTCATCACCAGTGTCATGTTCTTTTCATCTTCCACTTCTTATTCCCATGTTGTTTCCATTCTAAAAAAATTACTCTAGTGTCTTATATATACTGTGATGTTATTATAAAAATGGTACATCCCTATTCATTATTCTACCGATCCTATATATGACAATGTCACTATACGTGCGTACATATGGATTATCGTCTCCAGGTCGTGCTGTAGTTTGTTATTCAAACACTTCGTCATTTGTCTAGGTATAATAATGTGTATAAATTATGTAAAAAATAAATATAACATGATAATTATTCTGTATATATGATATTCCATCCAATTATATAAGATTTTAATATCAAAATAATTATATTGTCGCTCGTGCCTACGTACGGATTACCGACTCCACGAACGCGACGTGATTCATACCCCATCAAATCCATTCAAGAATAATTTTCGTTTGATTATTAAAAATAAATTTTAAATATTTAATATAATTCTTAATATTAATAAAATACATCTTATTGATAACAAACATTACTTACATTACAAAACATATAAAGGAAAATGAATCAGTTAACACCTAAAACGATGATACAACTGAAATATCATTAACTAAGCAATATTAGAAGATCATATATGATATCATATTATTGTATATGGTTCTTCTATAATATAATTAAATGATTTCACAATTATAGAGGAGGTTAAACTACCCTCTACCAAATAAAATTACAACGTATGGGCTAATTTCACAATCTCTTTATTATCCTAATTTGGTTTATACATGAGAATCTACTGGGACCTCTTTATCATCCACATCCGTGTTTTCATAAAAATGTATTTCAAAACATTTTTACTATTTACTAGACAATGGGTTTAAGTCATTTATACCCTTATTTTAACTTATATGTTTTGGAAGGAATCTTTCCGTCATTTCCAAACACGTTACATTATGACCTTTTCGACAAAATTATGGTAAGAATGTTTTTTTAACTTATACGAAGGGTGAGAATATTTTCCACCATTATAACATCGTCAAGGATTCCCTTACGATATTATAAGAATATTTTCAAAATAAATTTTTTCCTTTATAATTATATGACTTCTAAATGACTTAAAAATAGAAGGATATATTTCTCTAAAAAATCTTTTGATTTCATCTATGTCAACATCATTTGATGGATTTTAAGCTTATTTAAAGTTGATTTGTTATGATACAAAACCTTTATATTGTATTGAAGGTTTTTTGATATTTTTGACCATGGATGTGTTTTTTTACACCATTAATGGTTTATGGATAAATTATTGAAATTTTGTATGCTACTTTTAATATGAATGTTTCTGATAAGTTTAATCCTTTTCACATGATGAATTCATTGGACTCAGTAAGTGATAGTTGGAGCCTGCTATATCTCCTCAATGCATCAGTAGGTCTCATGAGACAAACAAGTGTCTTAGCACAAGGCCTTGGAAAAATCTCATTTGTATTCCTGGCACAAGTCCTTGACTATGTTGTGATAATGTTTGGAATTATGAATTCCATCATTATGAAAGCGGCTATTGATATAGCATGTGATTATTCGACTAGTATAATATTCATGTGAATAAGTAAATTGAATTATTTGATTTTATCATTTCCATATTATGCTAAAGTTCAAGTTTAAATGGGTTTTTTTAGACTTATGAATTTCCTTAAATGTTTATGCTTATTTATGATGTTGTTTCTATATTGTTATCCTTACTGAGAATCTGAGATCACCTTTTCAATGTCTTATTTTTCACAGGATGAGAAGATGTATATTATTACTGGCCTACAGGGATAGTCTAAGGGGTATGATTGTGTCCTATGGAGACAACGTTTTTGTAGTTTTTTTCATTTTATAATGTAATGTAAAAGTTATGAATGTATTTAGTATTTCTAATGCTAATAAACTGATCAGCCTTTTGGGAAATGACTCCTGGTATCATGACAATGTTATGTAATAATGCACCGACTCTGGGTAACTGGGGTCAGGGTGTTACATCGGGAGTGTCAAACCAGGAGTGGAGCATGCCACATTGTCATGTACTATGATACCCTTGGAAATCCTAAAACTCCATGTCAGTGTTTTCAATCCTGGGTACATTTTTTCCAGTTCCACATCCACTTGTTTGTGTCCAGACAGGGATTTATTTGTTCTAAAACCACTTAAATAATACTTTCCCTAAATACCATAATGTTTTCCTATATTTAAATTTTTCTAAATAATTATTATTAATGGTTTCGTAGCCTAATTTCAAAAAATAACCGTACTATCCTTTTATACCAACTATTTCATCCTTAATCTTTTATTTACAAAACATTTCCTTATATTTTACAAATAGATGATATTTAAATTTTAGTGTATTGGAAATCCAGTAAAATATACATTAAAACATTAAGAATTAATCGAATCCATTTATAAGGATTCTTCCTAAATAAAAGTACTAAATTTCATAACCTATATACATTCATCCAAGGAATGGGTGAGAAAAAAGCTATGTAGGGGTAAACAAGGGAATCAGTTTACTTTTGACATCAACTAGAACATGATGAAAAACAAAAAGACATGAGAAATGGAAGAAGAGAAATATCATAATACAAATAACATGAATCATAACATGAATAATTTTCTTCATCATTTAATTTATAAATTTATGAACATATCACTGAGGTTCATCCCTAAGGTGTCAAAAAAATTACCAGTTTATTCACCAAGGTATCATGAATCATGTCATCTCTAGAGATTAAAGACATTACCCAATGCATCAGAGCACTATAATGGGGATCACACATCATATATTGAGCTATAATGGACTAAACCCAACATAAATAATGTCCAAGGAACATATCTTTGTAAAAATGTATCTTGAAATCAAAAAAAACTACCCAATCCATACACATATAGTGCATCATAATATATAAAAAAACATCACAATGATAATATTAATACCATATAATGAATAATGAATATGTTTAACCCAAAGAATAGAAATTGGGTTATGAATTCCCTTACCTTGAAGAGTATCTTTGAAATCATGAAGGTTGGGACCTTGGTGGGCTTGAGGTTGCCTTTGGAGGAATAATATGGAGTTAAGAAGACTATATCTTCATTGATTATGAATTTCGAATTAATGGAATGAAGGAATGGGATGGTATTTATAGAAAAAAGTGAGGGAATATTTTATAAATTTACAAGGGACACCTCATTGGTGGTATTGAAAAAATATGGGCTTTCCCATGGTATTGTTTCATGGTATTGGCCACCTGGGACACCTAATAACATATCTTACTATACACTAGTTGAACAGAAGTATTATATCATTATTACTTCATTAATAATGTCATTAATCACACAGAAACTCAAAACTATATTTTCACTATTCACTGAAAAACCAAACATTTTATAAAAATCACATAAATTCACCCTAACCTAATATCTATGCTCTGAATTAAATAATAAACTCTATTTTATAAATATTTTTAATAAATATTTTTAATTTTTTAAGTAAATTCATTATATATTAAAAAAACAACTCTAAAACTATAACTCATTTTGTAAAACATTAAGAAAGTAATCATGGTCCCATAAAATTTTTGTATAACCATAAGACAATAAAGTAACAATTTATTATTGCATTTTATGAAAATAAAATTTCCATTTTAAATTATTAAATAAATTATAAAATTGTATGTAAAATCTATATAACATACAAAAATACCAAAACATACACTATGATTGTTTTTTTCACATTTAAGATATATAAATTGTATTTATATAATCATGGGTGAAGTTTCTATTTTTTGGTCTGATTTACTATTCATTACTATTTACAAGGGTATGTTACTATTCACCAAAAAAAATTATTTTAATCTTATTTAACTACATTTTCACCTTGATTACAACCATGAATGCCAAATTATTGAAAATCATTTCACAGAAAAGTTTATTTAATAATAAAGTAAATTTTTACTACTCAACAAAATAACACTATTCATCAAGAAAAAAACTATTCATCCAACACTATTCATCAAATAAAATACTATTTATAAAAAAATTGATACTTCAAAGAAAACTTCTAAAAATTCATCCGAGATTAATTTTGGTATTTCAAATTCAAAAATGATGTTTATTTGACCATTATAATTCTTGAGAAATTTATATTTTAAATAAAAAAAATTCTTTATTAAAAATAATAGCAAATAGAAAATATATATTGAAATTGCATAGATAAATTATTTACACATAAAAAAATAAAATTATTTTATCATTTACATTTAAAAGGTGAGTTTTAATCATACTATTAAATTAAAATAATCATTATTCATTATAAGTTAATTTTATATAATAATTATATCATTTTTGAAAACTAGAATTTGGGTCCGAATTAATTTGATGTGCTTCTATTGTAAAACATAATAAAAAATATTAGGAGGAAAGATATCCATAAATAAAATAAGTTCATTTTTTCAAGACTTTACATTATTATTTTATATTTAATCTTCCACTACTATTGTAACACCCCAAGCTTCTATGGTATATTTCCCTTTGAATAAAGAAATATCTTGCATTGTATGTAACTTCGAGATTCTAACACACCATGACAAATAAAACTAGCCGTTATTAATAGTAATACCCACTTTTTTCAATTTTATAAATATTATCTTTCAAAATGGAATTCATTTTTGGATTCAGAATATCAAAATTAGTTTAGTGTCAATTTTTGGTATTTTTCTGAGAACTTTTATTTTTTGATGAATAGTGAAAATAATAAATTTTAATTAAAACAAATTTTTCATTAAAAATAATTTATAGTGTTAAATTATGAATTTTAATTGTTTTTAATTATCATTAGATTATATTTTTATCATTTAGTATAATTTAATTAATTTTATGTATGCTCACGATTAAACTGGACATGAACAAGTATCATCCTTTTGATAGTTATTATTTCCTAAAAACCAATTTTTTTGACAACGAGAATTAATTTTAAATTAATTTCTGTCACTTATGTGTTTTGATTTTTGAAAAATGGATTCCATATTTGGAATCATGAGGTCGAAATTTTGTAAATGAGAAACTATTATATTTAGACATTAGGAATATTACTTTAGTAAATATTTTATTTACCGTGGTTGAAGGGGTAAATCTAGTAAATAAGGATAAAAAATAATATTATAATAATATTAAATTACTCTATAATGTTTCTTGTCCCTATTGACTGATATATTTCTGACCATGGGAATCCTTGGGTCAATTTTGGGACCCCATGGAGCCACTTTGGAGTGATAATGACATTTTATATTAAATAATCTATTGTAAATACAAAAAAACAAAAGAAAATATCTTTTAGTAAAAAAATATGATATGAGGTTATATAATTGATATATTAGAATATAAATTTTCATTAGAAATATAAAAATATTTCCTACATCAGGATATTTTATTTATAATTTTTGTACATAATATAAATATATTTATATATGGCACAATAATAATGCAGTATTTTTCTTATTAATGAAACAATCAAATAAATGATATTATAAATACTAAAATAAATAAAATTTTAAAGTTTTTATTATATAATAATATTTTATTGGTGACTATGACATGTTATTGTCGATTAAATGTATTTATTTTTAAGTAATAATGTTTTTAGGACTTTAACAAAAATCAATTATTAAATAATGTCAAGATTGACTTAAATGAGTTTTTAAAAGAAATAAAATATTATTTGTTGATATAATAATCATAAAAATATAAGGTTCAGCCAAAAAACCAATATTATGATATTTTTATCATTAATGAACAACTTGGTATTCTCTTTAAATTTTATAGTATTTTTATTATCCATATAATATAAAAATACAAAGAGACTTGGTAAATGTAAAACTATTTTACTAAGAGTAAAATCTAAAATATATATTTAGTATAGTGACACAAAAATATTTAAAACCTATTGGTTGAAATATTTTAGACCCATACCCACCTTAGCCTTTAAATTATTCATTTTTGTTCCATTATAAACAGAAAATGATTTTATTATAAAAATAATATTTATTCCTTTTCTTAAGGTTCCCCTCAACCCTCTTATAAAAGGGCACATCCCCTTATCTCGAATTCACACCTTTAAAGACATTTTTTTCAGCCAAACCCTACCCAAATACCCTCTCAACCGTCCTCCCTTAATCCTACAGGCCTTTCATTAGTTTTAAATCCAACCTAAAGTTCCCTTTTGATCAAATCAAAAGGGATAATCTGAAGAAGAGGTATACATCTCTTCACATCTTTCATGTTTTCTTCATCTTCCACTTCTTCATTCATTATTGTTTCCATTATGAAATAATAAATACAGTATCTTATATACACTAGGATGTTATAATATATATGGTACAACCAATTTCATTATTCTATCCATCCTTTGAATGACATGTCACCATACGTGCGTACGTACGGCTTACCGTCTCCATATCACAGGGTAGTTGTTATTGAATACATTATATTTTGGATGGATACAATAATAATGTATAATTGATATAAATAAAATATATATAATGATAATTATTATTTATATAATACATACCATCCAATTATATATTATTTTAATATCAAAATAATTATATTGTAGCTCGTGCGTACGTACCGATTACCGTCTCCACGAACACGATGAGATTTATTCCTCATCGTATCCATTCAAGACTAATTTTCATTTGATGATTAAAAATAATGATTAAAATATTAATATAATTATTAATATGAATAAGATATATCATATCCACAAAAAACATTACTTACCTAACAAATAATATAAAGGAAAACGAATCAGTTAACACCCGAAACGATGATTCTACTAAAATATTATTAACAAAGCAATATTAAAAGATTATATATGATATCACATTAATGTATATGATTATTCTATAATTTAATAACAATTATTTCACCATTATAAAGGAGGTTAACCTACCCTCGATAAAGTAAAATAACATGTTGTGGGTTAATTCTACAATCTCTTCATTATAAGAGGTTGTTTATACGCAATTATCTACTATGACCTCTTTATCATCGACATCCATGTTTCATAAAATGTATTCTGAAACATTTTTACTATTTAGTATATGATTAGTTAAATTCATTTATACCCTTATTTGACCTTATATATTTTTTAATTGAATATTTCAGTCATTTTCCAAACATGCTACTTTATAACTATTTCGACAAAATTAAGGTAGGAATGTTTTTTAATACTTATACGCTAGGTGCGGCTATTTTCCACTATCATAACATCATTTAAGCTTCTCTTACAAGATTATAAGAACTTTATCAAAATAAATTTTTTCATTATATTTATTTTACTCTTACATGATTTCAAAATAGAAGGAGATATTTATCTAAAAAAGGTTTTTATTTCGTCTTTTTTAACATCCTTTGATGGATTTTAAGCTTATTTGAAGTTTATTTATTATGAAACAAAACATCTATATTGTATTGATGGTTTTGTGATATGTTCGATTGAGGATGTGTTATTTTTACACCATTCATGGTTTATGGATAAAGTATTGACATTTTTTATTCTAGTTTTAATATGAATGTTTATGTTATGTTTAAACCTTTTCATATGAGGAATGCATTGAACTTATTAAGTGATAGGTGGAGCCCGCTATAGCTCCTGATGTATCGGTAGGTCTCATGGGACAAAATATTCTCTTGAAATAAGGCCTTGACAATATCTTATTTGTAGTCTTGGCATAAGGCCTTGACTGTGTGGTAATGAAGTCTGTCATTATCAATTCCATCATTATGAAAGCGGCTATTGATATTGCATGTGATTATTTGAATAGTAGAATATCCATTTTAATAATTAAATGAAATTATTTGATTTTATCTTATCCATATTATGATTAAGTTCAAGATTAAAAGGATTTTTTGGTATTATACATTTTCTTAAATGTTTATGAAAATTAATGAAAGTTTTTTCTATATTGTTATCTTTACTTAGAATCTGAGATCACCCCTTTCTATGCTTTATTTTTCCCAGGATGTGAATAAGTATTTTATGACTGACCTTTAGGGATTGTCTGATGAGATATGAGTGTGTTCTATAGATATAATGTTGTTATAGTTTTTATTTTTATAATGTAATGTAAAACTCATGAATGTATCTAATATTTTTAAGGCTACTAAACTGATCAGTTTTTCAGGACATGATTTCCTTGTATCATTCCAATGTTTTGTAATAATGCGCTGACTCTGGTTAACTATGCTCAGGGCATTACAGTTGGTATCAAAGAAAGTTCTGTAAAAACCTTGATGCTAGATTAAGAAAAACTCTGATTAGAGCACATTATCCTATGATAATTTTTGAGGATCATTATAGAAGAACTTCCTAGAATTTTGTTATGTAGATATTTTCTGAGTTTTCCAAGAAATACATTCTTGTATGGGTATGAGCATGTATTTTTAGCTCTGGTACAGATGTACCTAGGGGTAAAACCTGAAAACACCACTTTGAGCTAGACTCGAACGGGAACGGGTGCACAAATAAGAGCCTTACTGCACTCTTGGTTATGACACTCCCAGGGGATATGCTTAGGATTATTCTCATTTTCATTACAAATCATTATTAAGGGTTTATAAGTATATACCACCTCAAAGAAAACATTTTTTATATATGTTTTGAATTATGTATTGTGATTCATATACTAATCTAGTGTATCCCATTATTTAGAAATGGCACCTAGTTGAAAGAATGGAAACAATATCAATGCACGTACTCCATGTAGGGATTTCCCTCGTGTTCATAATAATTATAGTGGATCTTGTGATACAATTAGTTCTAATCAGCTTATCACTATACTTGGAAAACTCACTCAGGTTAGAATAATAGCCTTACCCTTTTGAAGAACCCATATCCGCAGCATGGAGGATCAATGTTAGATCGATTCATGAGGCAACAACCACCAACACTCAACTGGAGTACGAATCCATTAGTAGCTGAGAAATGGATAAATTCTTTAGTGAAAATATTGCATTCCTTAGGGGGTAGCGAAAGGTATAATGTTTTCAGGGCAGTTTACCACCTCACTGGAGATGTTGATCAATGGTGTTTATTGATTCAAAACACGAAGGATGATGATGATGTTTCAAATACAGAATGGATGGAGTTTAAAGAAATTTTACTAGAAAAATCCATTCCTCATGACCATTGAGTAGATATGGAAAGAAAATTTTTTAATCTAAGGAAAAAAAGGAAAAGAATGTCACAAAGTATGAATCTAACTTTACAAGGTTTGCAAGGCATGCTGCAGATTATATATTTAACCCAATAAGTAAGATTTATCATTTCTTTGATGGGTTAAAACCATTTCTCCGTAAAAAAATTAGTCTCAAAATCCTTCTTTTCATACAATGATATTGTCTCATGTGCTATCAGGATAGAAAATAATTCTCTAAGTCTTATAACTTTATAGAAAATCAAGAGAATAAGAGATCTACTGAACACTCTGGAAATTGAAATAAGGGGAAGAAGGGAAAATTTGAATATCCATCCTGTGGTAAATGTGTGAAGAAACACACTAGTACTTTTTTGAATGGAATGATATTCTGTTACAAGTGTGGTGGAAATGGAAACCAAGCTCATGATTGCACGGGGAAGAAAGAGGTTGTTAATGTTGAATGATACAATTTTAGAGAAAGGGGACATTATGCAAATGATTTTCCTATGCATCAGAGGAAAATACCTCAAAAAATTCCAAGGGATCAAGGCCAAGATTATGCTACCCCTACTGGAGAGTTTGAAGCTCAGAAAGATGTAGTGGTTGGTAATTTAATGGATTCATCAATTTTATCCAATGCTTTATTTGATTCTGGATCATCGCATTGATTCATATCTTCCATTTTTTTTAAGAAAATTAGATATTTCCAATTTTATTTAATAACGGAGTTGTCAGTAAAAATTCTTAAGTGACGTATCATTACAACAATGTTTTGCGAGTCAGTTCCCATTAAGAAATTTAAATGTTATTTATCTGCTGATCTCATCATCATAACCCTGATTTAATTTGATATAATCCTAGGTATGGATTGGCATTCATACCATGATGTGAGAGTTTATTATATGTAGAAGGAGGTTACAATTTTTAATGGAGATAAAGAGTACCTTAACTTTAGAGAAGAAATTTCACCACCTAATTATTATCTAGATACACCCCTAGTAGCTCATATAAATTCAATTATTTTGGAGGAATAGAATGAAATAACTGTGGGTGAGGAAAAGAATGTTGAAATTGAGGATGTACCTATTGTGAAAGAATATTTTGATGTGTTTCCAGAGGATTTACCTAGACATCCTTCAGAATGAGAAATTGAGTTTTCCATTGATTTAATTCCTGGTTCAATGCCCATATCCAAGACCCCTTATAGAATGGCCACTTCGGAATTAGTGGAACTAAATAAACAACTAGAGAAATTGAGTAATAAGGGATTTATTCTCCATATTGTTTTTCTATAAGGATCCCTCGTTCTTTTTGTTAAGAATAAATATGGATCTATGAGGTTGTGAATTTACTACAGGGAGATAAATGTTATAACAATAATGAACAAGTATTCCCTTCTTCACATTGATGATTTATTCGACCAACTTCATGGATCTCAATATTTCTCAAAGATTGACCTTCGGTATGGATATCAATAGTTGAGTGTGAATAAGGAATAAATTCTGAAAACAACATTTCAAACTAGGAATGGGAATTATGAGTTTACAGTAATGCCTTTTGGATTGAATAATGCACCCTATGTCTTTATGGATCTAATGAATAGAGTTTTCAAAGAATATCTTGATGAATTTATAGTGGTATTTATTGATGATATTATGGTAAATTCAAAAATCTTAGAAGATCATGAAAATCACATGAGTATTATTCTAAATACCCTTAGAAGACATGAATTATATGGGATGTTTAGCAAGTGTGAATTCTGGAATCAAGAGATTTATTTTCTTGGACATATTGTCTCTAATGATAGAATCTTTTTTGATCCTTATAATACCAGGGCAACCCAATAATGGCCAGCACCAACGAGTATAACCGAGGTAGGCATTATTATTGTTTTATAAGGTTATTATCGATGTTTCGTATAGAATTTTACTCATTTGGATAACCCATTAACAAAACGCACATGTAAAGGGGTTAAATTTGTTTGGACAAAAGAGTTTAAAGAATGTTATGAAGAAATGAATATAAGATTATCCAATGCTCTAATCTTGAATCTACCATCACGGAATGATGGGTTTGTTATTTATAGTGATGCGTCAAAGAAAATACATGGTTGTGTCCTTATGCAGAATGATATAGAGTTAGAAGATGTAATATTTTATTTTAAGATTTAGAGACACTATCTCTATGGTGAAAATGTGAGATATATATTGATCATACGAGTTTAAAGTATATTTTCTCATAGAATGTACTCAACATGAGGCACATACGATTACTTGAACTACTCAAAGATTATGATTCCACTATACACTACCATCCAGGGAAGGAAAATAAGGTGGAAGATGATTTGAGAATAAAAGATCATGGAGTTCTATACATGATGAGAGTTGAAAAGGATCATATATACAAGGATCTAGTAATGTTGGACATGGGGATAACCATGGAAGGTGAAACATCAAAATCATTTCAAATTATTACCAAACCATATTTACTAGAAAGGATAGATAGTTATCAGACCGATAATGAAGAGTTTAAAAAGATGATTAAAGCTTTGAATGATGGGAGATTGAGTGACTTCGTATATATATATATATATGGGATTTTAAAATTTGGGAAGAGACTTTGTGTTCCTGATATACGTGATCTAAAAGGACAATTGTTTGATGATGCTCATAGCTCCAAGTTTTCTATACAGCCTGGGAGCACCAAAATGTTAGTGATTTGAAGGAACATTTTTGGTTGGACAACCTGAAGAGAGAGATTGATAATTTTGTGTCAAGATGTATGGTTTTTTAACAAGTAAAAGTTGGAAGGTAACATCCTAGAGGAATTATGCAACCACTTCCCATAACTGAGTGAAAATGGGATAACATTACGAATGACTTTGTCAGGGGACTACCAAAGACTCCTTAAAGAAATGATGCAATATGGTTCATTGTTGATCGTTTTACCATGTCATCACATTTTCTTGCTATAAGAGAAGACTTACCACTTGAACGTCTATAATGATTATATATTAATTAAGTTGTGAGACTTAAGGGAGTACCCATATCGATTTTTTCTGATCGTGATCCATGTCTACATCAACACTCTGCAAAATTATTTAAAATGCGCTGGATACTGAACTTCATTTGAGCATTACATACCACCCCCAAACTGATGGACAATCAGAACAAACGTTTCTAACCTTATAAGACATGATGAGATCATTATCACTTGACTTTCAAGGTATGTGGGATCAATATTTACCTCTGGTAGAATTTTCCTATAACAATAACTTCCATTCAAGTATTTAGATGGCACCATATGAAGCATTATATGGAATGAGATGTCTCACACTATCCTGATGGGATGATGTTGGTGTAAGAAAACTCATAGGACCAGAACATATGGAAGAAATGATAGAAAGGTGATGGTTATCCAAACCCACATTAAAAGAAGCTCAATGTAGGCATAAGATATATGCTGATTACTGAAGAAAGCATTTGGAATTTCAGGTAGGAGATCATGTTTTCATGAAGTTATCTCCATGGAAGGGTGTTATAAGTTTCGATATGAAGTTAAAATTATGTCCCAAGTACATTGGACCTTTCGAAATTCTAGAACGAATTCAAGTTGTAGCTTATCGTTTGGAAATGCCACCAAGTGTATCTAAAGTTCATGATGTATTCCATGTATAATTGTTGAGAAAATACATGCCTTGACCCAACACATGTGCTCACCTGTGAGGAATTAGAACTGGAACCTGATCTGTCTTATTGTGAAGAGTTTGTCAAGATTCTTGATACACGAGAACAAGTGTTGAGAAACCGGACAACCTGACTGGTAAAAGTTCTATGGAGAACACATAAAATGTAAGAGGCAATATAGGAACCCAAGGAAATTATTATGAAGATCCACCTGAATATATTTATGCAGTAATATTCTAGAAATTTCGACGATGAAATTATTTGAAGGAATGGAGAATGTAACACCCCAAGCTTCTGCGATATGTATCCCTATGAATAATTCAATATCTTGCATTATACGCAACTTCGAGATTCTAACACACCATGTCCAATCAAACAAGCTACTATGAATAGTAATTCCTACTTTTTAAAATTTTATATTTTTAATCTTTCAAAACGGACTTCATTTTTGGATTTGAAATAATGAAATTAGAAAAGGGTTATTTTTTGGTATTTTTCTAAAAGAATTCAATTTTTGATCAATAGTAAAATACTAAATTTTAATTAAAAACAACCTTTTTAATTGAAATAATTTATAGTTTAAAATTATACTTTTGAATTGTTTTATGTATCATTATATTATATGTTTATCATTTAAAATAATTTAAGTCATCGTATGTAATCTCATGATTAACTGGAAATAAACAAGTGTCAATTTTTTGATAGTTATTATTTCATAAAAATATGCATTTTGTTTTCACAATGGGAATTAATTTTAAATTAATTTTTCCACTTATGTGTTTCAAAATTGGAAAAATTGATTCCATATTTGGAATCAGGAGGTCAAAATTTTGTAAATGGCTAAATTTTATTTTTAGACATTAGGAATATTTACTTCAGTAAATATTTTATTTACTATGGTTAAAGGGGTAAATCCAGTAAATAAGGTTAAAAAATAATATTCTAAAAAAATTAGATTTCCCTAACACATCTCCTAACCCTATTTTCTAATACATGTCTGACCATGGACATCATTGGGTCTATTTTGGGACCCCATAGAGCCACTTGGGAGTGATAATGACATTTTATATAAAATAATCTAATGTAGAGACAAAAATAACAAAAGCAAATATCGTTTAGTAAAACAAATTTTATATGAGGTTATATAATTGATATATTCTAATATAAATAATCATTATAAAGATAACAATATTCACTACCTCAATATATTTTATTTATAATTTTTATACATAAAATAAATATATCTATATATGACATAATAATGATGCAGTATTTTCCTTATTAATGAAACAATCAACGAAATAATATTATAAATACTAAAAGAAATAAAATTTGAAAGATTTAATTCCATACACAAATTTTATAGGTTAATATAAGCTGTTAGTGTCGATTATATGTATTTATTTCTAAGAAATAAAGTTTTTAGGGCTTTAACAAAAATCAATTATTAAATAATGTCAAAATTGACATAAATGAGTTTTTGAAAAATTAAAATATTTTATGATGATATAATAATCCAAGAAATATATAGATTGGCCAAAAGACTTATATAAATATATTTTTATCATTAATGAACCACTTTTGGTTCTCTTGAAAGTTTATTTTTTGTTTATTAACAGTATAATATAAAAATATATAGAGACATGGTAAATGTCAAACTATTTAACTAAGAGTTAAATCTAAAAGATAAGGTTAATATAGTGACCCAAACCAGTCTAAAACCTATTGGTTGAGAGGTTTTAGACTCATACCCACATTATCCTATAAATAATTCATTTTTGAGCCATTATAATCTGAACAGTATTTTATTATAAAATAATATTTCTACATTTTTCTAAGGTTCCCTTCACCCCTCTTATAAAAGGGCACTTACCCTTCTCTCAAATTCACACCTTCAATGCCATTTGGTTGGAAAAAACCCTACCCAAATACCCTCTCAACTATCCTCCCTTCATTTTAGAGGAATTAACTTAGTCACAAAGCTATCCCAAGGAGCCCTTTTGATCAAATCAAAATAAATAACCCGAAGAAGAGGTAGATATATCACCACCACTTCTATGTTTTTTTCTTCTTACACTTTTTATTTCCTTATTGTTTCCATTCTAAAATAATGAATCCAATATATTATATATAATGGAATTTTATTATAAATATGGTACAACCATATTCATTATTCTATCCATAGTTTTAATGAAATGTCACCATACATGCGTACGTACGGCTTACCGTCTCCATGTTGTGGTGTAACTATTATTCAATTCATTATTTTTTGGATGGGTATAATAATGATGTATAATTGATGTAAATAATAAATATAACATGGTAATTATTCTTTATATATGATATACCATCCAATTTTTATTGAGGCTCCTTTCATTCACAGATTTTAATGAATGGAAAAGGGGAATACCTTAAGCACAAGAAGAGTCATCTTTTAAGGAACATCATAAATTGACAATTAATGAACAAGTAAAACTTCAATAATGTGTTGTGCAAGTTTTCTTCTAGTCACACAAGTCACTTGCGCGCCACATTTTGGTCACTAATTCACTTGCACATCCTATTATTTTTTTCCCAAGGTATTTAGTGGCCTTTAAATACCCCATGTGGGCCACCCATTTGGGGGACGAATTTTCCAAAACTCTGATTCAAGATCTAGTATCCCATGACATTATCTGTTGTCTTCCAAACACTTATAAGGTAATTATTTACTTAGAATAGAAGCTCAAAAATGGAAAAATAAAGCCTAACTGTTAGAATTCATCAACACTTGCGCGACTAAGTTTCAAGCCATTAAGGGAAATGAAGACACGTGCGCTCCACCTTGCCCTCTCAAGGGAACTTGCACGCCGCACTTCTGGAAGCTTCTTGAGATGATACCAAGGGATTGAGTTTAATGTCGCCCAAGTATTACCTTATGGTTTATTCATCGCCCAAGGTGACTCATGTCACGAAAGTATACTTGCGCGAGCATGACTTGTGTGCCAAAAAGATACTTGCGCGCCTCATTCCTAGTCACCCACTTTCCTCAAATCCACCTCTCCTCTTAACGATACACCCATCATAACCCTCTTCAAATCCATTTTTTGTATGGTTTATTTTGTTTTCCTCCTTTTCTAATTTTTTTTGTAAGAACGTCTCCCAAAACCACTTGACTTACAAGATTTATGTCACCATGGTTAGGGGTTTCTTATATAACCTCATCCTCTGAGATGGGAATATCTTTTTATCTGGGCCTCCTTATCAGGAGTAGTTCCCAATAATAATTTCCTTCAACATTGGGCCTCCTTATCAGGATTAAGCCCCAGGTTATAAGTTCCCTTTAATTGTTCCTTCTTCTCAGGAGTAAGCACCATGTTACAAATATCCTTATCCTGGGCCTCCTTCTCATGAGTAATCCCCAGTCATAATTTCTTTTAACATGGGCCTCCTTATCAGGAGTAATCCCCAGTCATAATTTCTATTAACTTGGGCTTCCTTCTCATGAGTAAGCCCCACTCATAATTTATTTTAACCAGGGCCTCCTTCTCAGGTGTAATCCCCAGTCATAATTTCTTTTAACCTGTGCATCCTTCTCAGGAGTGAGCCCCAGTCATAGTTTCTTTTAAGATTGGCCTCCTTCTCAAGAGTAATCCCCAGTCAAAATCTCTTTTAAACATTGGGCATCCTCCTTAAGAGTAAGCCCCAATCATAATTCATATTATTTTGGTTTCTTTCTTAGGAATAAAACTCAATCATATGTCCCTATTAATATAGACTTCCTTTTCCAGAGTAAGTACTGGGTTAAAATTACAAATCTCTATACATTACAAATACCTTTATAGACCTTACTTCTTGGGATTCTTTCCTAAGTCCTGGACTTAATTTACCATTGGTAGTCATACATACATAAGCCCCACATCATTTCTCATAACTGTATATTTTATGACACCATCATCAAGCTTACTAATACCTCTTGTTTCTCACACAGAGCATGACTCACCTGAGCATAGAGTCTAAATGTAATGACGACATTTCTTTCTAGGCTATTAACCATTTATAAACCCCATATTTCTTTACCTGAACAACATGGACATTGATCTCTACCTTAAAAGTATAATACGTACGAATACTTTATAAGGTTCAAGTCCATATTTCATTAATTCATTTCCGTCCCATATGACGTTAAACTATATCCTTTCTATCGAACTATGTGGGTTCTGATTCCTTCTTTAATGAAGATACGTAGGTAACCCATCTGTGGGTAGGAACCCAACACTGAAATAATCCATGTCTTTCGGAATGACAATAAACTTCTAGTGCCCTAATGAGTGGATTTTAAACTAGTATGGTTATCCTAATTACCAAGGTATTTCTATATAATGTGTAGAAGGATACCGTTGACTAAGAATATCTTGTAAATATAGATGATTCTCTATCGACAAAGAACCTCAAATACAAATAAAAGATTCCCTAAATCCCATACCTATCTATCATTTATTGCTAAATCTAAAAGAAAAACTCAGTTACATGCATGATAAATTAATAAGGATTTGTGAACATAACTTAAATCTATGAGAGAGTCCCGGAGTAGGAAATAATTTCCCCCAAAAAGCTTTGATGATCCTGACCTACCATCCTCCCGACCAATGAAAATTATTAATCCTCATTGGCCCACAACTAATGAACACCTACCATTGGAATGTTGGTATAAATGGATATAGAATCATTGGATGTTTCTGGTTCTATGAATAAACCCATTAGAAACTGATTGGAAAGTTTGAACCTTAAACAAACAAGGTCATCCCAATATCGAGAAGGAACAAAAAATGGTGAACCCGATGTGAATCCTTAACGAATTCAAAATGATGTTTTACTTATTTGTTAAGCCCCTATTAAACCCAATATGAGGTCCAATAAATCAGTCAATAACATAAGCGCTCATCCAAAAGATGTAGTCTTACCATACTTATCTTGATTATGTCTGCTATATCAAATAGGCACTCTTTTCCATGATCTCTCTACAACACAGAGTGACTTCTTTAAAATTCACACATATGAATGCCTCAACCGCTACTCCTGCTAGATCCTCATCCGCAGTGAGGACAACATCACATAATCATCATCTGCAACATTGGGACTCAAATGTGTTGGTGACGGAATATCGTTAACACGGTACCATCCCAACTCCGGAGGCCGCTCAACAAGCCCTCCAAGTTAACAACTCACCTTGGTTGTCTGGACATCGACGACCATTGATCAAGAAGAAGGTGGTGAAAACCACCTTCTCCAACCGTTTTGGGTCGTTATCCCTGGAACTCAATAATTAGCCTCTCCCATATTACAGGGAGGTGAATGAAGAGGTCACTCAAGGACTCAGTTCAAGAACACATGAGTCCTTCATGAAGACTCCCATCAACAATTGACATCGGACTCGTGTGATAGTGCACCTTCAACATGATGAGGGTATCACCTCTAGGAATTCGGCTCAGGTTCCTTAGAACCGAGCATGCAAGAAAAATCGTCAGAGGTGATATTCATCCAACAGGGAGCAGGTTCTTACGTCTTCCCCCTCCGAAGAAGTCCATCGACCTAACTTGATGGAAAGCAATGAGCGGGCACACACACCCGTCCGGTCTAATATCGATGTTCAGCAGACTCGTATTGCAGCAACCCACCAATATCTCCAGGTAATTCCAACAGAGTAATATAGGCAGGAACATACACCTACTTAAAATTCATCATCCAGTCACCAGGCTCATCTGACTGCATCTGAAGAAGCCCTCCAACCAAATATGGTGAACACCTGTAAGAAGGAACATACAACTGTTTACAATCACCAATTCTGTCAGCAATCTCGTCTGCCAGTATTGAAAGAAACCTGTCAACCATACTTGAAGGAGAATACACAGTAGACCCATACACCAGCCAATGTTCATCAATCCTTCCAATTGTCTCTTTTGGTATCACCCATAGAAGTCATTCAGAAAGCTCTGATGACAAATTTGGAGCAGACTCAACTCTTTGACAATATTCATAAGTACTGTCAATATCCATTGACATGAATAGGAGGACAGGAGTAGGCACATACACCTACTCCAGACACGGAATGGACATATATTCCCATTATAGTAGCTGATATCACCCAGGTCATTCTGAAAATGGTGAAAGATCAGAAGAAAATCCATGCCCATATTCTGGATAATTGTCAGAATATTATAACATCTTCAACGACATCACAGGGAAAAAACATAAATATATCCCTCTCAGTGGAGTGACTCATCAACATGTAACTCCGGAGCAGATACACACCTCTGTTCCAGTCTAGGAGGGTCGTGGGGAATACTCCCCCATGTCATACGGGAAATCAATTCTGGCACATACACCTTATTTAAATGGAGATAATCTGCCTAACCTAACCATTTCTCTTGAGCAGGCACATACAACTGCCCATAATAACCACTTTCATCAACAAGTGGTTTCCAAAGTGAGTAAGAAGGCATCCAATCAACATTTCCATCCAGCACAATTGAAAAATAAATATCCAATCTATAATAAGGCCTTACTCAATGCTGGAGTTCTTGAAGCTCTCAGACAATTATCTGTTCCAGATCATGATTTTACTCTCTCATTTCCAAATTTTGGAAGTAATGACAATAATTCTAAAGGTCTTTATTAGAAACATCCTCATCATGGCTTTATTCATGAAAATTTGATCAATCTCAAAGTATCATCTTTTGATGAGAGCCATGATAACCCTCTGCATGGCCAAAAATCCAAGGAGAAAGAAGTTTCATCTTTTATTGTAACCCTCCTAGGTGATCCTCCCCATGATGATGAATTTAGCTGCAAAAGTCCTCTCCGCAGTAGAAATTTTCATTGTATGGAAAATTCTATAATGGAGAATGCAGTAAAGATAAATCCCTTTTATTTTGAGGCACTTGAAAATGCGAGGCTAGTTATGTCTAATGACTTACCATTGGCAGGTGAAATACTTTCTCAATCAGAAGATATCCCAAAGTGTAGGTCATTCTCCGAACCACCTCTGGGGAATTCATCTACTAATTTGACAAATGAATTCTCTACTAATCTTGTTGAATCTGAGGAAGTAACAAATAAGCATCAAATTTGGTCTAATAAGGTAGAAGAATCATCATCAAATGACAAAGAGGAAGTGTTAAATATGAGAAAATAGCAAGTGAATGAAGAAATACCAGTCATGATTTTGCCTTTTGTTGACTCTCTATATGATATTCCAGAAACATTGACAGAAGATTGTATTCACGATATTCATCTCAACATATGAAAAACTCTTCGTCACTTAAAATTTGAAAATATTATCTTATTATGAATTTAAAAATAATGTTAAGATAATATAATGTTTTTAACGCCAAATTGACTTGTCATATCTCTCAGTTTCAAGACATCCAAAAGTTGAAAAGCAGCATAGAGCCCTTCATTGTTCATGCTTTGATGCATTGAAAAGATTGTGCCAGTTAATTTCCAATGCCCCATCTGGTATTCATATCATGGTATGGGGTGTTCATGGAGCATTGTAGTTTACTGTGCTCTCCAGCCAACATAGCCCGCCAAAAGTGGTCTCATGAAATGTTATTGCCCATGGCTGGAAACATCCACCTGGTTTTGTGTGTAATTAGGTGCTTGCTTAAGAATAGGACTCAATTAGATCTTCCCAAAGTCAGGCATATAAAGAACAAGTTGTTGAATTATTCTTTCATCAAGAAAATGATAATATCGAACATGCTTCTCATTTAGTGCAGGAACATCATCAATTGACAGAAGTGTCAGAAATAATCCAACGGTCATCTGAGCCATGTGATTTTAGGTGATGTAGGATGATGCATACGACCAATTTTTGGACTAATGTCTGCAAAATCAGGATAGATTTTAAGAAAGTTTCAGATATAGAAGCTCAAGAACCACCTCATATCACCATGCTAGAGACTCTTTTAACCCAACCCTCAGAATCAACAGATAAGATTCGAGAAGTTGAGCAAGAAAAACAAGAACAGCCCCTGTCCACCGGACTGGGGACTTTTTCAAATTCTCAATCTCTTCCTCAGTGAAATTCAATCTTCTAGCGATTAGGGAAGAATCCAAAAGAGGAACATAGAGTTGAATTATTAAAATACTCCCTCCAAATTACGGTTCATCAAGAAGTTCCTGAAGGATCAACCAAACAAAAGGAAATGTTTCGTAAAGGACATGGAAGAAGATAGTATCGCAGAAGCGCTGATGGAAGGGTGTCAATACATTATGCATCAATAAATGTCATCAATTCTATTGTCACTGATTTCTCTAGAACATGAGGCTCACTCAGGGGAATCAGATGAAGAAGTTCATGTTCAAGAGGCTGTATGTACTGAAACAAATGAAGAAGGTGTGCATACCCAAAATCAAAGGCTTACCCATAATCTAGGTACTCCTTAAAATAACCAACTTCTCCATCCATGAAAGGAATCCAACAAGTGGAAAGGAAAAAATTAAGGTTAAATTCCACCCTACCTATGGAAAAGCCCAATCACTCTCATTAGAGGAAATGTTCGCACATAAAGAAGAATAAATTAAGGAGTTAAGAAGGGTTAATGTAGAAGTATATCAAGGAAGTCTTTCTCATAAGAATACTAGAGTTAATCAATCAAGGGAATTTGTTGCAGAAACTAGGATGGATAAATAATATCCCCATTTATAGGTACACACTCACAGGTCTAATCATATAGGTCGTACGCAACAGCTACCAGCTATACTACCATCAGTGATAGTAACGGTCGCCACACATGTCCAAACTTCAGTTCTTGCACCTACACAGGTCCAAGATCTACCATATGTTTCTCAAAAATTAATAACTACCATTGATTCATTAATATCTCGGTTGGAACCTATGGAAGGAAAGTGTGAAAAAGTTCAACCAGAAAAGAGATCTTACCCTGAATGGGTGGACACAATTCATCCACTATCAAATTTTTCGAGTACCACATTCCCAAATTTTAATGGTTCGGGGGATCCAAAACAACATTTAACATATTTTGTTTCTCATTGTGATCCTATGATGGGAACTCCTTAATATCAAGAAGTTGTTAATCTCAAGTGTTTTGTACAGTCATTACAAGGACATTCTTTCATCTTGTTTACAAGCTTGCAATCTCGGTCAATTACTGGGTGGGAGGATCTCTGTCAAAAATTACTTCTTCAATTCAGCTCAATACTGCCAAAGATGGAAGTTTATTATCTTAGTAATTATAAGAAAAGGGAAAATGAAAGAGTTTCAGTTTTCATTGCTCACTGGAAGGGATTAAAATATACCTTAGGTTTAGCACTCCCTCAAGAAGAGATGATGCCAATCATTGTGGAAAATATGTGTGATGAATTACGCACACTGTTGATCCCTGTGAAATTCACAGGAGGGTTTCGAGACCTTACTTAAATCGCTCATCAGATCGAAAAATCTCATACAATGACTAAATCTAAAACTCATGTAACTCCATCAGTTCGAAGATGGAGAATAGGGAAATCAAAGGCTACTACAGTTACAATTAAACAAGCACATGTACCTGCTTCCATTTCAAAACCTTCATCATATCGAAAGGCTCCACCTCCTGAATGTGAACAACAATGGCCGTCATGTCAAGATGATCAAAGTGATAAAAGAGACCAAAGATGGAAATAGTTTGAAGATTTGAAGAACAATGTTTATTCTTTCTGGAATGAACATGTTCTAGGATACTTCATATCGGCTCTGGAAAACAACTCGGTTTAGTTGCCAAGGCTCAAAAGGTCGAACAAGGAAGGAGATGAAGACCTCCCTAACTATTGGACACTTCATCAGATGTTGGGGAATCCTATTCAGGAGTGTTTTGTATTCAAATACCTCCTAAAAAAGATGGTGGACTTTGGACATGTAAAATTGAATGGCTCTTCAGACCAAGTAGCATGTGTTACTGCTACTGATCCAGAGGAAGAAGGAAAATGGCATGAAGTCAAAATTAAAAATGTGAAAAATTATGATGATTGGATGGTCATAATAATGATCAAAAAAACTCATTCCATTTTACAAACACAATTTAATCAACCAATTGTGTCTTCTGCTATGAATTCCACAGCAAAACCCCATTAATCAAGAGGAAAATCTTTAAAGAAGCAGCATAATTTGGAGAAAGAATAGCAGTCAGAAGAAGATGAATTCGTGTCAAAGCCTAAATTGCCTTTGACTCTGGTAGATTTTATGCCATGTACATCAAAACTACGGGCACCGCCCCACCAAACGGCCCAGCCTGAATTGGATAATCCGACAGAATCTTCATCAGATGAAGAGTTGATCTTTGGTTCTGTTAACATGATTCATTTAACAGATCCTTATACCAGTCACAATTTCAATCCTGATGAGCCTAAGTTCTCTATATCAAACAGAGGAATTAGAGGAAGAGACAGAGGTCTAGGATATATGGGAAGATGCGGATATTCCAGACTCCACCATTTGAATCCTACCCCGGCTAGAACAGTATATATGGTAGAAACTCGTGGAAAAGCCCTTTAGTGGGATCCAAAAAAATTGAGAAAGTTCTTCCACACATGAAAGATTCGGTCCTGACATAGTTATTTTGGAATACCATTTAGAGGTCACCCCGTATTCCTCTCAGCAAATATATAGACCTAGTCTGTCTAATCTACCAAAGCCATGAGTATTTCCAACTCCCACCCTGGTACGGGATGCATCTACTGCCAAAGCATCCACTTCCAAGGCACCTGCAAAACCACATTTTACTGATGGGAAAAATAGACCACTGGACGAAAAGAATGACGTCTTGAAGCATTTGGCCCATGTACCGGCAAAGTTATCTATTCTAGATGCCTTGAATCTATCCAAAGATCTTCGGGAAGAACTTATTGAGGCTTTGTATAGTCCTCAAGAATTCGAAACTGAAATTGTGTCAGCTGAGGTCTACCATATAAGGAATGATCCTACAGAATTCCATGCAATGATTAATTTTATAGATGAATATAAAGATGTTTTTGTACATGGCCTTATCAGACCTTTGTATCTATCTAGAATATTCAATTATATAGATATCCGATGAGCTTTCATTGATAATGAATTAGGAGTAAATCTCATTCCTATTCATACACTTTGTCAATTGCGCCTCACCAAATCTGATTTATCCCCTTCTACATTGATGTTATAAAGATATCATAAGAATGAACAAGAACCTCTGGGCGTGATTACACTTAGAATTCAGTTTGGAGATCATGTTTCTAATTTAGATTTTATTATTGTTCATCAGGATGCAGCCTTAGAAATTTTATTGGAAGACCTTCACTACATCAACATGCGGCCGAACCTTCGTCGTACAATCAGTGTCTCAAATATTGTTTTAGTGGTCAAATTGAGATATTGTACGGTGACAAACACCCATTTAAAACATGTGAATCTCAATACATTAAGGAAAAGTTTTAGCACATGGAGGGAAAGGAAAAATCTATGGAAAAAGGTCACCAAAATTAATGCCTTATATGGTTTCGAAAAGATTATAGTAAACCCATTAATACTTGTGAGTAAAGATTATGTGTTACCTATTAGTCAAATTGTTAGGATAGACCTAAATCCAAACACTCTTATGGAAACTTCCATAATGTCAGTTACGACAATCGAACGAGACAACATGGGAGAAATTGTTGATTTTCCAAGAAGTGTTGAATGTTTAAATGGACATGTCTTCATTTAATCTGCTAAAACCCAGCAATTCTATACTTCATCAACCAGGTCAGAAGAAGTTATAGCAATACCATAGGAAAACAATGATGTAGATTCGCAATCCATCATCTCCTCTCTATCACCTCTGAAAGACCCTTCATCATCAATAGGGTCAGAAATGGCCGTATCTTCTCGAAGATGTTCTAATTTTAACTTCTCCCATGACAATGGATATTCTACTTTATCATCTACTATGAAATTAGAAATAGAAGAAATAACACATATTGATGAAGAAGAGGAATATCTCAGAGATTCTCCTCCCGCATTGGATGAGGGTATCTCTACTACTGTGGATGAACTCAGAGAAATAAATCTAGGTAAAAAAGAAGATCCACACCCCCACTTTAATTAGTGTGGCCACGAGCCTTGAAGAGAATGAAATGTATACATATTTTCTAAAACAAAATAGAGATGTATTTTCTTGGAATTATTCAGAAATGCTAGGTCTTGATCCTGATGTTCCCCCTCATCATTTGGGGTTTCCGTAAGATTATCGGGGATTCAAGCAAGCAGTAAGAAGAACACACCCAACTTATGCCTCCAAAATTGCATCTGAATTTCATAATCTTATCAAGGATAACATCATCAGAAAAGTTCAATATCCTCAATGGCTGGCTAATATTTTCCCTGTGAAAAAAAGAGTGGACAAATTAGAGTTTGCATTGACTTCAGAGATCTTAATTGGCATTTTCCTAAGGATGATTTTCCAGTTCTGATCCCAGAACTCTTAATTGACACAACAGATAGCTACAAAGCACTTTCCTTAATGGATGGATATTTTTGGTAAAATCAAATACAAATGGCCCCAAAGGATGAGGAGTCTACAACTTTCAGAGCACCTCAAGGTGTGTTTTTCTATCGAGTAATTCCCTTTTTCCGGAAGAATATAGGTGCAACGTATCAATGTGCCATGAACCATATATTCAAACCCTTTTTAAGTAATTTTTTCGAATTTTATGTGGATGATTTGGTTGTTAAATACAAACAATGTTCTGATCACTTGGACAATCTAGAAATCATATTCCAAAAAATTCGACAACACAATTTGAAGATGGACCCCTTGAAATGTGCTTTCGGGGTAACCTCAGGAAAATTTCTCAGATTTGTTGTACACCATCGTGGTATCGTTGTTGTTCCTAAGAAGAAAAAATCAATCCTTGGTATGTCACCTTTTTGAAATTTTAAATAATTAAGAGAAATTCAAGGACACTTGGCTTATATTCAACGTTTCATCGCCAATTTGGCAGGAAAATGTTTACCCTTCACCAAATTAATTAAAAAGGGATTCACCTACAAGTGGACTGAAGAATGTCAAGAAGCATTAGATATTCTCAAGGGATATCTAATGAGTCCACCGGTATTAATGCCACCTATTGATGGAAGACCACTTATTCTCTATGTGAGAGATTTAGAGAGATCATTGGGTGTCTTCCTTGCCCAAAAGAAGGATGCTGGGAATTAAAACAACATTTACTATCACAGTCGGACTATGCATGAGGTAGAAAATTGATATTAATGTATTGAAAAGTGCTGCCTAGAATTAATATTTGCAGTTCAAAAATTGAGACACTACCTACAACATCATGAGGTCCAATTGGAATCTCGTAATAACCCACTCAAATTTATCCTTATTCATCCAATGCTTACAGGATGACTGGTAAAGTGGGAAGTTATTTTGTAGAAATTTGATATACAATATGTGTCTCAAAAGGAAATAAAGGTCCAAGATTTGGGTGATTTCCTTGCTAAAAACCCTTCAGTTGAAGATACATCTTTAGATATTGAACTTCCTGATGAGGAAGTCTTCTCTATTCAAGATAATCCTCAAATGTGGTAAATTTACATTGATGGTTCTTCTAGAAGTCCAAGAAAAAAGAAAATATAAGATCCTAAATTCAACAATGTTGGGTTAGGAATCCTTCTAATTTCCTCATTAGAGGTAGTGCTACCATAATCCTTATTATTGTTGGGGGGCAATACAAATAATGAAGCAGATATCAAGCTCTCATCACAGGCTTGGAATTGGCACTTCAGGCACAGGTGAATCACTTGAGGGTAAAAGGTGATTCAGATTTGGTAATCAAAAAACCAATGGGGATAATTCCATCAGAAAAAAAGAGTTAATCCCTTTTTTGATTACATCAGAGAGTTAATGGCAGAATTTCCCTCAGAACCGACATTTTTCTTATGTCCTGCGATCACAGAATGCCCAAGATGATGCACTGGCTAATGTGGACACAGCCCAGGTACATCCAAACTGGGACAAAACAGTCATCAATATTGCCCACCATCATGTAGTTTCACCATTTTTTCAAATCTAAATAGATGATATCAATAAAATCAATCCCATTTCTGAACCATATGGTCATACTACATGATGGATGACACTTATCGTGGAATACCTTCAAAATGGAACACTCACACCTGATAGAGATGGGAAAGAACAATTCTGGTGACGTGTGGTCAATTTTACTCATTATGATAACCCAGATCACCATATAATTCTCTAAAAATGAGGTTTTGATAGAATTATATTCATATATATTCATGGTGAAGAGACAATGGCTATCATGAATGAAGTTCATGCAGGAGTTTGTGGTCCCTACCTGCCTGGACATAGACATTCTGGTCAAATCAGAAGTCTTGGATACTTCTGGCCTTCAATGATTCAAGATTTTTTTGATTTCACTAAGAAGTGACATTCATGCAAAGTATGTTCCAACTTCATTAATCAACCCCTATAGTGGATTCATAAAACTGAATACTCATTGTCATTTTCCACATGGGGAATGGATGTAGTAGGACCTTATCCTCTGGCTACATTTTAGAATTTTAAGTATATTCATACTACTACTGACTTCTTTTCCAAATGGGAAGAGAAAATAACACTCAATGAAGTTCATTATCAATGCATTTTTATCTTCTTCAAGCCTAACATCATTACCATATTTGGTGTCCCTCATACTATATTGATGGACAATGGAACCAACTTTTGTTCATCAGAGATGGGAAAGTTGTATCAAGACTACACAATCAAATCATACCATTCATCTCGGTATCAAGTAGCGGCCAATATTAAAATAGAGGCCTTAAATAAGACTCTTTCAAATATACTTCAAAATATGGTGGATAAAGATAAGAAATCATGGCCTGATAAACTTTTTCATGCTTTATTCGCTTATCGGACCACCACCCGTAATGCTACACAATCAACTCCATATTCATTGGTATATGAAATAGAACCAGTATTTCCCATTGAGGTTAAATTACCTTCACTCATAGTAGCCATTTGTGATCAGTCATTCACATATGAAAAACATTAGAAGCAATCTGATGAATTGGAACAATTAAATGAAAAATATTGTGCACCTCGCACCACATGGATGTCTATCAGGATCGAATAGTGCGAGATTTTAATAAAAAAATTGTCTTCGTTAATTAATTAATGGCGAATTGGTAATAGTCCGCAGAACTCCAATGATATCAGGAAAGAAGCCTCCAAATCCTGAGCCAAAGTGGGAAGGACCATACTAAATACATAAGTTCTACACCAATGGAGCTTATTCTTTAATCTCAATGGATGGAGAACTCATTACAACTCCAACAAATGCAAGATTATTGAATAATTATTTTTTGTAACAAAAATGCACCCATTTTCCGATCTACATGATGCTAAACTGTGCAGCACTAGTCCATGCATATGACCATAAACTATTTTAGTCATTATTGTAAGACATTAAACTGCATGGTCCCTCTTTTCCTCTTTACAAGACATTGAACTTCATAGCAATATGTCTTAGCTACATGACGCTAAACTGTGCAGTACTGGTCCACGCATATGACCTTAAACTATTTTTTGTCCTTGTTGCAGGACATTAAACTGCATATCCCCTCATTAATCCAATATGACGTTAAACAGTTTCCCCTTTTTCATCCAACATGATGTTAAACTGTACATGTTTGTACTACATGACGTTTAAACTGTGAAATAGTTCCCTAATATGTCCTATATGACGTTAAAATGTGCACATGTCCTATAAGACGTTAAACTGCACAACAATATGTCCTAGTTACATGATGCTAAACTGTACATCACCCTTTGTCCCATATGATGTTAAACTGTGATTTTTTTGGGTTGTTGCTACCTCTAGTTTCTCACACCGAGCATGAATCAAGTGAGATTAGAGTGAGCTTCAACCATAACACCCTCTCTAGGCCGCTAAACACGCATAAGTCCCAACACTATCTTCATGTTTTCCTCAAGTACAGCTTGATCACCAATTCATTCTCAATTTAACTATGCAGACTTTGATACTTTCCTTTTGGGCTGGGTACGTAGGAAACCACTCGATGTTCAAGACCCCAAACCAATATATTTACATCGGTTCACCTCCATCTCATACGATGATAATCTGTAAACCGCCCCCCCCCCCTCCAAAACAAATATATTAACATTGTTTCAACATAATCCTTTCTATATAAAGTTAAAATATACAGTCCCACATTGTCCTCATTGCAATAAAATAAACTTCATAGCATTACATCCTAGCTACATGACATTAAACTATACAACACAGTTCAATGCATATCACCTTAAACTATTTCCACTTCTGTGATGTACGACAATAAACTACAACAGTTTCAAACACCCTCACCTGAGAGGGAATAATTATTGACATTGATCTCCAATCATGTTATATTCCAAAGACTACATCCGTACATGGCAATGACCAAACCTTTAATCCTAGATCAAACCATAATTGCACTAAAGTCCCCTTTCACCCTTCTCATGTACGAACCAAATCTATACAGAGAGTATTTCAAGAACTACGTATGTCTTGATTCCCATCCTTATGGGATACTTATGAACATTCAAGAATACCTCGAACCTAGCCCCAAGTCTTTGGGCCTAACCCTAAACTCCACTGTCAGTCCCTTGCCTGAAGATTCCCCTTTTGAGCACATGAATGTGGTATAAAAACCCTAGTCTTTATTCACATCAGGTTTATAAAAAAACACAATTTTTCTCACTCATTATGGTCCGAGCTCTACGACTCTGAACTAATATCTCCTACGCTCTCGACTCACATGACATTAAATTGTATTTCAAGAACTACGTATGGCATGATTCTCATACTAATGAGATATGTAGTGAAGACCAACATCTTAATTAAGGACCCATCCACAACATGATTATGGTCAGCATTATTCAATTCATCTCTTCAATGCATTGAACAATACCCATATTCATGTGTCATACTCCAAACCTAAAACACTTACGAATCTCCATAACCCTTTTCTCGACTTATGATCACAAAATTTCACATACCCGGGAATTCTTTTGTCTGACCATGTAACACATTCTCCTAGGCGGCCTGGCATAAGTAGTCTACATAACAAACCTATCAGCAAAAAGATTCTATTATTTGACTATGCATCCAATTCCCTTAAGTGGCCCTGCATAATTCAAATCCCCTAATAGGTTTTTCAAATATTGGTAACTTTATTCATGGGGGAAAACCTATTTTGTCTTTATTTGTCTTAATGACGATATGTAGGGATCTTTAAAAAACATCCATCCTTAACATTTTTTTCCCATACATTTTTTCATGATCTGAAAGTATTCAAGTCTATGGTTTATATTTCCCTTCCCTATGTTTGGGTCAGGCCTTCACAGGAGTAACATTCATCCAATTATTTGATAATCTTGATTGGGAATATCCTCACCATATTCACGTACCTCTCTCCATACAAAAGAATATGTGCTTTGTGAATTTTGAATCTCCATAAACATTCACTGGTTTTTTAGCAATAGAAATGTAAAATTTCTGAGAGTTCTTTTTCCTAACTATGCAGCATGTGCCCCTAGGTGGCCTGGCATAAGTAGTCTACCTAACGGACCTGTCTACCAAAAGATTCTATTATTTGACTATACAGCCAATGCCCTTATGTGTCCCTTCATAATTAAACCCCCTAACGGGTTTGTCAACTAGTGGTAAATTCATTCTTAGGAAATACTTTCTATATTGCCTTTTATCCATGTTCCCATGTCATTCCTCATATTCAAAATTTCTTAAGTCACATTTTACAATTTTCCCCTCCATACTTGAATGTAGTAATATGTTTTCAAAAAAATTATCAAGGAATTGAGTCAAATTTTAATGAATTCGCTCAAAGATATTTGACTATAAACAATATCCTTTTCATGTCTGACGTGCATGACTTAAAACTGCCGACAATAGACAAGGGAAATCTAAACAAAAGTCAAGTCCCAGCTCACTAAACACACATTTTGTATGATTTACGTAATAATGAGCAATTAAAAGACGAAAATTTCGTGGGGTTTTTTGTATCACCCCAGAAAAAAAATCAAACTATGCTTACTAGTCCCAATGGCTTAGGTAAAATTAATTAATGCAGGTATCAAAATAATGCAGGTACAATTGATTAAAGATGAAAGGGTTTTTCATTGATGAAAAATATTAAAAGGGATTCCACATATTAGAGTCTCTTCACTTTTTCAACAATTACACGAGGCTTTCTATAAAACTTTTCATTTGATTTATAGCATCCCGAGCTTCATCAACAGTCACCTAGAATTCATTCATTCAACTAGATACAATAAGAGACTCAGTGATACCAGCTCTTCTTGGAACAATTGTAAAATAATGTTCATGAGTGCGGTTCGAGAAATTTTTTTCTGATTAAATAGTGACTCTGTTTCTGTCCAAGAGACTTGGAATATGGATACATAGTTTTGAGAATGGGGCATTGGAAGTAAAGAGCCATTTGGAGAGAGTACTATTTTCAAATATTGTTCTAATGTCAAGATATTCATCTCTCCACCAACCGGTAACAAAAAACATATCATCCCATGGGGTTTCCATTTTCATATCTTCAAGGAAATGGCATGGAGGAAAAATTTGAAATTTCACACCATTATTGCTTCTCTTAATGCACAACATAACTGAAATAGAGGGATAACATTGTGGTTGCAGATCATGCTTGTGAGGCATAAAATCTAGATCACATGGGCTATGATGCATTATGAATGCCTTCTCTACTGTCCCATCATTGACAAATGATCCTGCAAATGAAACATTTACTGAAGCATAATTGGTGTATGTCTGAAACCAGGAATGAGGAATATAATTCTTTTCCTCTGGAATGTTGACTCCTTGTAGATGACTATGTCCATATAAAAGAAAGTAAATGCTTTGTGGGAAGTTTACATGATATTTCTTCAAATACATAGCAAAATATGGTAGAGTGATGTTTCAGATATCATAATAGTCATGGCTAACAATGTTCATCATATCATCAATTCTCTTACTGGCTAACTCATCGGCCGATCCAATTCTTTTGGGAGCCATTGAATCTGAACAAGGATCAAAAAATTAACATTTAAATAAGTCTATTTTTATGAAATAGGTGTGATGAAAACAAAAAAATGGATATGGGATTAAGGCGAGCAAGTGTGGTCACGCATGTTTGGTCACGCAAGTACTATCATGCAAGTAAAAATCTTACTGTAGAAGCACAACACAGGGAAAAAGAGAGCGACTGAAGAGATGCAGACACTTATGCGACGAGAGCTCAAAAACTCAAAAGGACAGATGAGAAACGCGAAGTAACACTCATATATATAGGTGATCCCGCAACCCTGCTTGCCGAAACATGCATGCCGGAACTGGCGCTCCAACATCTGTGCGTCTCCAAACTCTTGTTTCATGTTTTCCTTAGAGTCAAATCCTATTTCCTTTTATGGATCCAACTCTGAGGGGGGACATTTTTTGATGCTCCTTTCTGTCACAGAGTCTAACGAATGTAGAAGAGGAATACCTTAAGCACAAGATGTGTCATCCTTTGAATAACATATAAGATAGACAAAGGCATGAACAAAGAAACCATCAGGAATGCATCACGCAAGTTTCATTCTGGTCATGCAAGTCCCTTGCATGCCACATTTTCGTCGTGCAAGTCACTTGCATGCCCTATTATTTTTTTCACCCAAGGTATTCTATGGCCCATAAATACCCCCTTGTGGACCCCCATTTGGTGGACGAATTTTCAAAAACTCAGATTCACCATCTGGTCACCTGTGTCTTTTTCTGACATCTTCTGAACACTTCTAAGGTAATTATTTACCTAGAATGGAAGCTCATAAGAGGAATAATAAAGCCTAAGTGTTAGAATTAATGAACACTTGCACACCTAAGTGTCCAGCCCTTAAGGGAAATGAAGACACTTGTGCACCTCCTGGCCCTCTCAAGGGAACCTTAGCGCCACACTTCTGGACACCTCTTGGGATGATACCGAGGGATTCGGTTCAATGTCGCCCAAGTATTACCCTATGGTTTATTCGTCGCCCAAGTTGACTCATGTTTTTCAAGTATACTTGCACGACTAGGACTTGCGTGCCAAAAAGATACTTGTGTGCCTCATTCCTAGTCACCACCTTTCTTCGAATCCTCAACTCCTCTTTAAGATACAACCTTCAAAAACTTCAATAAAGCCATTTATGGCATGGTATCTTTGTTGGTCTCCTTGTATGAATGGAGTTGTGTAATAACCTCTCCCAAAACTGTGTGGAATACAAGCTTTATGTCAGCATGGTCAGGGGTTTCTTATAGAACTGCATCCTCTAAGAAGGGAAGATCTTTTAATCTGGGCCTCCATCTCTAGAGTAAGTCCCAATCATAATTTCCTTTAACTTTGGGCCTCCTTCTCAGGATTAAGCCCCAAGTTATAAGTTCCCTTTAATTGGTCCTCCTTCTCAAGAGTAAGCCCCAAGTTACAAATCTCTTTAACCTGGGCCTCCATCCCAGGAGTAAGCCCCAGTCTTAATTTCTTTTAACCTGAGACTCCTTCTCAAGAGCAAGCCCCAGTTATTATTTCATTTATCTTGGGACCCCTTCTTAAGAGTAATCCCCATTAATTATTTCTTATAACTTGGGACTCCTTCTCAGTATTAAGCCCCAGTCATAATATTTTTTAACCTGGGCCTCCTTCTCAAGAGTAAGCTCCCGTCATAATTTCTTTTAACCTAGGACTCCTTCTCAGGAGTAAGCCACATTCATAATTTCTTTTAAACTGGCCCCCCTTCTCAGTAGTAAGCCCTAGTAAAAATCTCTTTTAAACATTGGGTATCCTCCCCAAGAGTAATCCCCATTCTTAATTATTTTGATTTGGGTTTCCTTTTCGAGACTAAAACTCAATCATAAGTCCCTCTTAATTTAGGATTCCTTTTCCGGAGTATGTCCTGGGTTAAAATTCCAAATCTCCATAAAGTACAAATACAATTATAGACCCTACTTATTAAGCTTATTTCCTAAGTCTCGGTCTTAATTTACCTGGGCATTCATACATACATAAGCTCCACATCATTTCTCATAACAATATCTTTTATGGCACCATCATCAAGCTTACTAATATCTCTTTTTTCTCACACCGATCAAGACTCATGTGAGCTTAGAGTGTGAATGTAATCAAGAAATTTTTTTCTGGGCCATAATCCATACATAAACCCCACATTACTTTACCCGAACTACATGGACATTGATCTCTGCATTAAAAGTAGAGTATGTGGGAAGCCTTTTTAATGTTAAAGTCCATATTTCATTATTTGTTTCCCGTCCCATATGATGTTAAACTATATCCTTCCTACCAAACTACATGGGTTCTGATTTGTTCATTAACGAGGATATTTAGGTATCCCATCTGTGGGTATGATTCCAACTCATAAATAATCTATGTCTTTCAGAAAGACAAGAAACATCAAGTTCCCCACTGAGTGTCTTTAAAACCAGTATGGCTATCATAATGACCAAGGGAGATATGTATAATGTGTTGAAGGATACCACTGACTAAGAATCTCTTATAAATATAGATGATTCTCTATCGATGAAGAACCTCAAATACATCTAAAATATTCTCTAAATCCCTTAAAAATCAATCATTTTTGCTAAATATAAAAGAGAAACTCATTTTCATGATTGGTAAATTAATAAGGATTCGTGAACATTACTTAAATCTATGAAAGAGTCTCAAAGTAGGCAATAATTCCCCCCAAAAAGGTGTGATGAGCCTGACCTCCCATCCCCTTGACCAATGAAAATTCTTAAGCCTCATCGGCCCACAACTAATGATCACCTACCTTTGTAAAGTAGGTCCAAATAGATATAGAATCATTGGATGTTTCCGGTTCTACGAATAACCCCATTAGAAAACGATTGGAAGGTTTGTACCATAAAAAAAACAAGTTCATCCCCATTTCCATAAGGAAGAATTATATATTAATTTAGTATCAAAAGAATGATATTGTCACTCGTGAATACGTACGGATTACCATCTCCACGAACACGATGAGATTCATTCTCTATTGTATCCATTCAATACCAATTTTTATTTGATGATTAAAATTTATGTTTAATGACATAATATCATTATTGTAACACCCGAGAAATATTTTGTTTTTATGTTAAATAAATCATCAAAGGAATCTTTCACTACAAACAACACTAGCTTGGCTTGCTTTACACGCAACTGCGGCCTTCCTCAATAGCTAGCATCGTACGCAATACTGAGTTTCACTAAACAACGATATGCTATTAAAATATTATTAAAACTAGCCGTTATGAATAGTGATAACCACTTTTTGAAATTTTGTAAATTTTATTTTTCAAAATAGACTTCATTTTTGGATTAGGAATATTGAAATTAGCTTTGGGTGAATTTTTGGTACTTTTCGGATAACTTTCATATTCTGATGAATAGTGAAAATTACTAAATTTTAATTAAAAACAACTTTTTTAATCGAAATAATTAATAGTGATAAATTATTAATTTTAGTGGTTTTAAAGTATATGTAGAATATATTTATACAATTTAATACAATGTTGTTCATTGGATGTAATTTCATATTTAAACTAGACATAAACAGGTGTCAATCTTTTGATAGTTATTATCTTTTAAAAACACGCTATTTGTTTTGACGATGAGAATTAATTTTTAAATTAGTTAATGTAACTGATATGTTTTGAATTTGGTAAAATAAACATCATTTTTTAATTCATAATATCAAATATATATTAGGCATAATTTTTGATATTTTTCTGGAAATTTTCATTTTTTGATTAATAGTGAAACCACTAAGTGGTAGTTAAAAAATCTGAATTTTTCATAAAACATAATTTGACCACTTTTGTGATTAGAATTTATAAAATCTGAAAGACATGGTTAATATCAAGGACTAAAATGTGGTACAATGAGATGAAAATAATTTTTGGTGAAATAGTAACTTTTTACTTTTTTTTTCCACGGTTAAAAGTAAATAGGGTAGTTAAGGGTAAAAATGATATTATTATTACCCTAACACATGTCCTAATTCTATTGGATAAGTTTAATTCGACCAAAAACAACCTTAGGAATAAAATATGACCATTTAGGCCCACTTGAATTAGATTAGGACATTTATTATCAATTTATTTAAAGAAGGGTTAAAATAGTTAAAATCAATGTTTAATAACTAAAACATTTTTAATATAGGGTTATACATACATTAAATTCAACTATAAATATTCATTAGAAATATAGAAAGATTTCCTACATAATTATATTTTATTTTTAATTTTCAGACTTTATATATGTTAATTTATTTATGACACAAAGATGATGCAGTAATTATCTTATTAATGAAATATTGACATACTTGATGTTATAAATACCCAAATAAATTTAATTTGAGACTTTTTATGAATTAAACTAATTTTCTAGGTTAATATGTCATGTTATTATTGATTTAATTAACTTTTTTAGAATTAATAATTCTGTTATGATTTTCACAAAAATTAATTACTAAATAGTGTCAAAATTGACATAAAATAGTTTTTAAAATAGATATTATATTATTAATTGTTATATTATTCCTAAAAATCAATGTTTCGGCCAACATACTTAGATATGGTTATATATATTAATAATAAACAACTTGGGGTTCGTTTGGCTTGATATAGTATGTTTATTAACCTTATAGTGTAAGAACACAAAGTGACACGGTAAAAGTAAAATTATCTAACTTAATGTTAAATCTAAATGATAAGGTTAAAATAGGAACCTAAACTTGTCTAAATTCTATTGGATGAGAGGATGTCGACCCATCCCAACCTTAGATTCGAAATAAATCAATTTGGAGCTATTTAAAATCGAATTTGGCTTTAAAATAAAATAATATTTTTATTTTTTCCAAAGGAGCCCCTCTCCCCCTTATAAAAGGGCACCTCCTCCCCCTCTTCCTCACACCACTTTGAGCCTTCAAGCTCGTCCAACCCCTGAAAATTAATTCTCTCCACTTCCCCAGAGACATCCTAGAGGTTCTGGTCTTCTTCAAATACCAATTTTAGTGTCCTAAAAGGAGGTCTCAAAGAGGCACTTCAAAGAAGAGGTAATGTCTGTTACCGATTCTTTCATCTTTATTTCTTCTTCCACTTATTGTTCTTTAGTTGTTTCATTAGGAAGTAATAAAATCAGTATCAATCATATACTTATATATTATTAAATGTATGAAACAACCCTATTTCAACATCTATCCATCCTACGGAAAATGAAATCACCACACATGTGTACGTAAGGAATACCGTCTCCACGCCGTGGTGTAATATATTTTCCACCACCACCTTACTTGGATGGGTATAATGGTGTAAATAATAACTATATATTATTATTATAAAGTTATATTGATTCTGAAATTGTATATATACACTCTATTACAATTTCACGATCATGGGAACGATATCATCGCTCGTGCATACGTACCGAATACCGTCTCCACGATGTGATGCGACTCGTTCTACATGATCTTCATTGCGTAATGGTTATATAAATGAATTGAATGAATGAATATATTATAGTAATACCAATATGGAAATGAGGTTTCTATAACCTAAAAATAATAATAAGAATTTATTCGACAAAACACGTATAAGAACAAAAAGTAATAAACACCCGAATAACAAGTAGTAATGAAATATTACTAATAAGAAGCTAAGAATATGACCATATATGATATCATAAAAATTATTATGATTCTGGAATAAGTCAATAATATTATTTAAATCATTATACATGGGGTTCGGACACTTACGAAGCAAATCAGACCTATGGTAAGGGAAATATCACAATCTCATTTTTATCCGAGATTGTTTATAATTTGGAATTTACTGGGTTGCATTTTATCATGCACATCCATTTTTCCTCAATATGTAATATTTACATCCTTCTACAATAGTTTATATCCAATTTTACCCTTCGGTGAGTTTTTAGTAGAAGATATGAAATGAATCATTTGTCCTTTGTCGTACGAGGTACTTTTTGACTATTCTGAAAAAAGTACGAGAATAATGTTTTCTTTTAACTTATACGGCATGAAAGGATTTTTAAAACATTATTTCCAAGAAGCTTATCTTACCAGTTTTAAATTTTATTTTTAATCAAATTCTTTTAGTTTAAAATTGTATGACATGTTTATAAAGGAAAAATGTTTTTGAAGTAGAAAGGATATTTTCCTCAAGAAAGGAGTTCAAGTGTTTTATCAAAATTATTTTCCATCTAAGATAATATAGGGTTCTATTTATATCCATATAATTACATTTATTATGTTGTGATGGAAATATTTTTATCTTATATGAATTGTTTTCTGATGTCATGATGTTTAAGATTCCTATTTTTATTACATGGGTTATGTTTTGATATATGGTTTATGATTTTGTGGTACACATAAGAATGGTATCATTATGAGGTGGGTGGGACCTATATCTCTCTCCAATGCATTGGGTAAAGATTTTATATCTCATGAGATATACATGGCTGGAACGGAAGGTTAAACCGGTTCAGTGAAACAGGACTGAAACGAGGAATGAACTCGGTTCAGAAATGGACTTTGTCCACTAAGATAGTTTTGGCAATGGTTCTTGACTAATAAGGAATGATTATCTATGATTATGTGTGTATTAAACAAAGTTTCATGTTTTATGTTATGATTATTGGGATTACATTTCACTACTATGATTTATCCCATGTTATGTAATTATGATCTCTTTTGCAGGTTAGGATTTCCAAAAGATATGTTCTTATGAATATGATGTGATTGATTTTTATTTTTTTTACCCTTACTGAGAATTTGAGCTCACCCTTTTGTATGTTTTTTCCCAGGTCAGGAAGAAGGTTATTAAGTAAGATATGCCAAAAGGGACTATAGATATGATGAAATAAATAAGAGATAGTGTAGATGCTTTATGAACCAGTTGTTTATGTTTCCCAGTTTCTAAAGACACTATACCTATACGGTCCTTTCATGGTTTTGTTATATGTTGTAGTAAGTATGCTTCAATTTTTATGTAAAAACAATGTATGTAAAGTATTGGTCGTTATAGTTGGTATCAAAGGAAAGGAATATTCAACCTTTGGAAAATAGGATGTGAAAGACTTAGTAATAACCCTAAGGATAAGTCTAAGCATAGAACACAATATTAGTGTTTTAGAAATGGCCATGAATAACCTAGGATAATCCCTTAAGTGTGAAATTTTATTCTCGATTATGTGGTTTTCCTATTATAATTAGTGTTGCTCACACTATTCTTCTTGGTTTTAGTCAATGGTTGGAACCTGAAGGAACCGTGTTAATGCGAAATGCGACGGGCAATGCAATTATTGTCCCCCTACGCAACCAAACGTTATGGGAGATGGAATGCAAAATCTTGTATCCATTCTCACACATCATTCTCAAGCTATGAATCATACAGGACTTCCAAACATGCAAAGGAAGGAGCAATATTCTATTGAATCCTTCATGAGGCAGCGTCCACCTTAATTAAGTGGGTCTACTGATCCATTAGTTGCTGAACAATGGATTAGTACTACTGAAAAGATATTTTCAGTTCTTCAATGTTCTGAACATGATAAAGTCATCTTAGCAGTGTATTTTTTGGAAGGTGATGCTAATCAATGGTGTAATATTATCAAGAATACGAGGGAAAGATATGAAATTGATTCCATGGAATGGGATGAGTTCAAGAACTTATTTTTCAATAAGTACCTTCCTCATATTATCCTAATAAAGATGGAGAAAGAGTTTCTTGAACTGAAGAAAAAGGATGATGAATCTGTTGGTACCTATGAAGAAAATTTTACAAGACTTGCAAGGTACGCTTCTAGTATTATTATCCAACCTGAGAGTAAGATCGATCGATTCTTTAGTGGCTTAAAACCAAGTCTTTGTAGGGCCTTAGCCATAAGGGTCTTCAATAGCTATGATGAAATCATTCGATGTGCTCTCAAAGTTGAGATGGAGATTGGAGTAGCCCATCAGTCATATGGGTTTGATAAGAAGAGGAAAATGGAATTCAAAGGAAAATCTATAGAGCACACTGAAAAGAAGATGAGATTTCCTTTATGCTCAAAGCGTGGAATGAAACATGGAGGGAGTTGTCTTAAAGGGACAAGTAAATGTTTCAAATGTGGGAAGGAAGGTCATCGGGCATTCGAATGCCGCAACGATGCGAAGAAGATGCCTAATGATGCAGACAAAGGAAGGGACACAAAGAATGAACCTACTACACTTCAATGTTTCAAGTGCAAAGAGATGGGGCATTATGAAAATAAATACCCTAATCCAAGAGTTGTTGATGATGATCGACATCAACAAAATCATAAGGCTAAAGTCAATGGAAATTCACATGAAATTTGTATCAGCTATATGGAGTACGATAACGATGTGGTGAAAGGTACACTTACCATCCACTCTAAAGTAGAAAATGTTTTATTTGATTCTGGATCCACCCACTCTTTTATTTCTGAAGATTTTTCTAAGGGTATCACCGTATTACCTCAACAATTAGATGTTGAGTTAGTTGTGACAACACCTAATGGCACAACAGTCGCATCAAAATATTACAAATCTTCCTCGATTGAAGTTTGTGGGAAAGTGCTTCCTGCAAATCCTGTGATCCTTCCTATAGTGGAATTTGATGTGATTATTGGAATGGATTTTCTTTCTTTATATGGAGCTCATATCAATTTCCAAAGAAGGGAAGTCACATTTCATATTCCAGATTAATCTATGATCATCTATCGATGCCAGGATGAACATAACCTTTTAGTGGAAATTTCTTCCATCTTATGGGTCTTGATTCCACTGAATGAAGGTTATTTATCTCAAATGGTTGGTGATAAACTCACAATTAAGAATATTCCCATTGTATGGGAGTTTGATGATGTCTTTCTAGAGGAATTTGCGGGTCTTCCACCAAATCGTGAAGTTGAGTTTTCAATAGAACTCGTACCAGGTGCTTTACCTATTTCAAATACACCTTATAGAATGGCCCCAATTGAGTTGCAGGAATTGAATAAGCAACTCCAAGAGAATATTGATAAGGGATTCATACGCCCTAGTGCATCACCTAGGGGAGCACCTGTTCTATTTGTTAACAAGAAAGATGGATCGATGAGACTCTTCATTGATTATCGAGATCTTAACAAGATCACTATCAAAAACAAATATCCTCTCCCACGCATTGATGAATTATTTGACCAACTACACGGAGCTCAATACTTTTTGAAGATTGATCTTTGTTCAGGGTATCATAAATTAAGGGTCAAAAGGGAGGATATACCAAAGACAGTTTTCCATACAAGGTATAGACACTATGAATTTATAGTGACGCCATTTGGTCTTACTAATTCCCCTACAATCTTCATGGATATGATGAATAGAGTCTTTAGAGACTATCTTGATCAGTTTGTTGTAGTCTTTATAGACGATATTCTTGTATATTCAAAGAGCAAGGAAGAACATGAAGATCACTTGAGAATTATATTGAAGACCCTGAGAAAGGAGAAGATTTATGCCAAATTTACCATGTGTGAATTTTGGCTTCAAAGAGTTCCATTTTTGGGTCACATAATCTCAAAAGAGGTGATATTTGTGAATCCAGCAAAAACAGAGGTTATCGAAAGATGGTCGAGACCAACAACAGTAACTGAGATCCGAAGTTTTCTTGGTTTGGCTGGATATTATCGACGTTTTGTGAAGGATTTTTCACGATTATCTAATCCACTCAGCAAGTTGACTCGGAAAGGAGTTAAGATTGTCTGGATAAGGGAATGTGAAGATAATTTCAAGGAGTTGAAAAGATGGTTATCCAGTGCACCTGTGCTCACACTGCCTTGTAGTTGAGAAAGGTTTGTGATCTACAGTGATGCATCCAAGAAGGGATTGGGATGTGTTCTTATGAAAAATGATATGGTGATAGCTTATGCCTCACGATAGTTGAAAATCCATGAGCAATATTACCCAACTCATGATTTCGAGTTAGCTGTGGTAATATTTGCATTAATGATTTGGAGGCATTATCTTTATGGAGAAAGGTGTGATATTTATACTGATCATAAAATATTAAATTATATTTTCACATAAAATTAGCTGAATATGCGCCAAAAAAGATGGTTGGAGCTGATTAAGGATTACGACTGCTCAATTCATTACCACCCTGGGAAAGAAAACAAGGTGGCAGATGCATTAAGCCGACAAGACCATCCCAGTTTATCCATGATGAGGATCACAAAAGATCCAATATTTGTAGATTTCCAAAGGATGGTTCTTGGAATTATAATGGAAGGGGGGAAATCATATCTTTCTCAAATGAATGTTCAACCATCTATACATGTGACGATTAAAGAGGCGCAGAAAGAGGATGTAGAGTTACAAAAGAAGGTGAGAAATATTCATGAATTTGACCTTGATTGTGATGGGATAATAATGTTCAGGAATCAGGATTGTGTTCCTCCCATCCCCGAAATAAAGAAGGAGCGGCTGGAAGAGGCTCATAGTATTTCATTCTCTATTCATCCTGGAAGCATGAAAATGTATAGGGACCTAAAAGAGTACTTCTAGTGGGATGGCATGAAAAGAGATGCTGCTGAATATGTCTCTCGATGCTTGGTTTGTCAGCAAGTTAAAGTTGAGAGACAGAAGTCTAAGGGGATGTTACAACCATTACCCATACCCGAATGGAAATGAAAAAACATCACTATGGACTTTGTCACATTACTTCCTAAAACATCCAAAGGAAATAATGCTATCTGGTTCATATTTGATCATCTTATAAAGTCCGCACACTTCATTTCTATTAGAGAGGATTTCTCCCTGGATAAGCTTGCTAGGATATATGTAAAGGAAGTGGTAAGATTTGCATGGAGTATCACTTTCTATTATATCTGATCGAGATCCGAGATTTACCTCGAAGTTCTGGTGAAGTCTTCAGCATACTCTGGATACAGAGTTGAGTTTCAGTACTTCTTATCATCCTCAAATAGACGGTCAGTCTGAGAGAAAAATTCAAACTCTAGAATATATGTTGAGAGCTTTCTCTATAGATTTCAAAGGTGGTTGGTATCAACACCTACCTTTGGTGAAATTTTCTTATAATAATATCTTTCACTCCAGTATTCAGATGGCTCTTTATGAAGCTCTCTATGGAAAGAAATGCAGGACTCCAACTTGCTGGGATGACATTGGGGAAAGAAAGCTATTAAGACCTGATCTTGTTGATGAGATGGCAGAAAAGGTCTGATCTATTCAACAACACATAAGAGCAGCTTAGAGTCAACAGAAAAGTTATGTCGACAACCGAAAAAAAAGACCTAGAGTTTGAAGTGGGTGATAAAGTGTTCTTATGAATATCTCCCTAGAAGAGGGTCATGAGATTTGGAAAGAAGGGGAAGTTGAGCCCTTGATATATCGATCCTTTCGAAATACTAGATCATGTTGGAAAGGTAGCTTACCGATTGGCACTTCCACCGATTCTCTCTCAAGTTCACGATGTGTTCCATGTATCTCTACTGAGAAAGTACATACCTGATCCTTCACATGTACTCAGCTCAGAAGTTGTACCGCTGGAGCAAGATCATTCTTATGATGAACAGCCGATAGAGATTCTGAATCGTAGTGAAAATGTCCTACAAAACAAGACCACTCAATTGGTGAAAGTTTTATGGAGGAACCACCAATTAGAAGAAGCTGCATGGGAGCTTGAGGATATGATGAGGGAGAGGTATCCTCATCTTTTTGTTACAAAGTGACGAATTTCGAGGGTGAAATTCATTTTAAGGGGGGTAGAATGTAACACCTGAGAAATTTTTTGTTTTTATGTTATATAAATCATCAAAGGAATCTTTCACTACAAACAACACTACCTTGGATTTCTTTACATGCAACTGCGGCCTTCCTCAATAGCTTGCATCGTACTCAATACTGAGTTTCACTAAACAACGATATGTTATTAAAATATTATTGAAACTAGCCGTCATGAATAGTGATAACCACTTTTTGAAATTTTGTAAATTTTATTTTTCAAAATGGAATTCATTTTTGGATTCGGAATATCGAAATTATCTTAGGGTGAAATTTTGGTAATTTTCGGATAACTTTCATATTCTGATGAATAGTTAAAATTAATAAATTTTAATTAAAAACAACTTTTTTAATCCAAATAATTAATAGTGATAAATTATTAATTTTAGTTGTTTTAAAGTATATTTAGAATATATTTTTACAATTTAATACAATGTTGTTCATTGGATGTAATTTCACATTTAAACTAGACATAAACAAGTGTCAATCTTTTGGTAGATATTATCTTTTAAAAACATGCTATTTGTTTTGACGACGGGAATTAATTTTTAAATTAGTTAATGTAACTGATATGTTTTGAATTTGGTAAAATAAACATCATTTTTGAATTCATAATATCAAATATAGCTTAGTCCTAATTCTTGGTATTTTTCTGGAAACTTTCATTTTTTGATGAATAGTGAAACCACTAAGTGATAGTTAAAAAAACTGAATTTTTCATTAAAACATAATTTTACCACTTCTGTGATTAGAATTTCGAAAATTCGAGAGACACGGTTAATATCAAGGACTAAAATGTGGTTCAATGAGATGAAAATAATTTTTGGTGAATAGTAACTTTTTACATTTTTTTACCACGGTTAAAATTAAATAGGGTAGTTAAGGGTAAACATGATATTATTATTACCCTAAAACATGTCCTAATTCTATTTGATAAGTTTAATTCGACCAAAAACAACCTTAGGAATAAAATATGACCATTTAGGCCCACTAGGATTAGATTAGGACATTCATTATCAATTTATTTAAAGATGGGTTAAAATAGTTAAAATCATTGTTTAATAACTAAAGAATTTTTAATATAGGGTTATACATACGATAAATTCGACTATAAATATTCATTAGAAAGATAAAAATATTTCCTAAATAATGATATTTTATTTGTAATTTTTAGACTGTAAATAAGTTAATTTATTTATGACACAAAGATGATGCAGTAATTATCTTATTAATGAAATATTGACATAATTGATGTTATAAATACCCAAATAAATGTAATTCGAGACTTTTTATGAATTAAACTAATTTTATAGGTTTATATGACATGTTAGTATTGATTTAATTAACTTTTTTAGAATTAATCATTCTGATATGATTTTCACAAAAATCAATTACTAAATAGTGTCAAAATTGACATAAAATAGTTTTTAAAACAAATATTATATTATTAATTATTATTTTATTCTTAAAAATCCATGTTTCTGCCAAATGACTTAGATAAGGTTATATATATTAATAATAAACAAATTTGGGTTCGTTTGGCTTGTTATAGTGAGTTTATTAACCTTATAGAGTAAGAACACAAAAGGACACGTTAAAAGTAAAATTATCTAACTTAATGTTAAATCTAAATGATAAGGTTAAAATAGGAAAATAAACTTGTCTAAATTCTATTGGATGAGAGAAATTCGACCCATCTCCACCTTAGCTTCTAAATAAATACATTTGGAGCTATTTAAAACCGAATTTGGATTTATAATAAAATAATATTTTTAGTTATTCCAAAGGAGCCCCTCTACTCCCTTATAAAAGGAAACTCCTCCCCCTCTTCCTCACACCACATTGAGCCTTCAAGATCAGACAACCCATTCCAATTGCTTCTCTCCACTTCCCAAGATACATCCTAGAGGTCATGGTCTTCTTCGAAGACCAATTTTAGTGTCCTAAAAGGAGGTCTCAAAGAAGGGCTTCAAAGAAGAGATAATGCCCGTTACCGATTCTTTCATCTTTATTTCTTATTCCACTTATTCTTATTTATTTATTTCATTATGAAGTAATAAAATCAGTATCACTCATATACTGATATGTTTTTGTAATTATTAAACAAACCTATTTCACCATCTATCCATCCTACGGAAAACGAAATCACTATGCGTGCGTACGTACGGAATACCGTCTCCACGCCGTGGTGTAATCTATTTTCCACCACCACCTTACTTGGATGGGTATAATGGTGTAAATAATAACTATATATGATTATTGTATAGTTATATTGATTCTGAAATTGTATATATACACTCCATTACAATTTCACGATCATGGGAACGATATCATCGCTCGTGTGTACGTACGTAATACCGTCTCCACGATGTGATGCGACTCATTCTACAAGATCTTTAATGCATAGTGATTATATAAATGAATTGAATGAATAAATATATTACACTAATACCAATCTGGAAATGAGGTACCTATAACCTAAAAATAAGAATAGGAATTTATTCGACAAAACACGCATAAGAACAAAAAGTAATAAACAGCCAAATAACCAGTAGTAATGAAATATTACTAACAAGAAGATATGAATATGACCATATATGATAACATAAAAATATATATGATTCTAGAATAAGTCAATAACATTATTTAAATCATTATACAGGGGGTCTGGATACTTACGAAGCTAGTCATACCTAAGGTAGGGGAAATATCACAATCTCATTTTTATTCGAGATTGTTTATACATTGGAATTTACTGGGGTGCATTTTATCATCAACATCAATGTTTCCTCAATATGTAATATTTAAATCCTTCTACAATAGTTTATATACAATTTTACCCTTCGGTGAGTTTTTAGTAGAAGATATGAAAGGAATCTTTTGTCATTTTTCGTACAATGTACTTTTTGACTTTTCCGACAAAAGTACGAGAAGAATGTTTTCTTTTAAATTTTACCACATGACTGGATTTTTAAAACATTATTTCAAAGAAGCTTCCCTTACCAGTATTCAGGTTTATTTTTAATCAACTTCTCTTAGTTTAAAATTGTATGACATGTTAAGAAAGGAAAAATGTTTTTGAAGTAGAAAGGATATTTTCCTCATGAATGGAGTTCAAGTCTTCTATCAAAATTATTTTCCATCTAAGATAATATAGGGTTATGTTTCTATCCCTATTATTACATTTATTTTGTTGTGATGGAAATATTTGTATCTTATATGAATTGTTTTATGATGTCATGATGTTTAAGATTCCCATTTTTATTACATGGGTTATGCTATGATGTATGGTTTATGATATTGTGGCACACATAAGAATGGTATCATTATGAGATGGGTGGGACCTATATCTCCCTACAATGCATTGGGTAAAGATTTTATATCTCATGAGATAAACATGGCTAGAACGGCAGGTTAATCTGGTTCAGTGAAACAGGACTGAAACGAGGAATGAACTTGGTTCAGAAATGGACTTTGTCCACTAAGATAGTCTTGGAAATGAGTCTTGACTAATAAGAAATGATTATCTATGATTATGTGTGTATGCCACAAAGTTTCATGTTTTAAGTTATTATTATTGGGATTACATTTCAGTAATATGATTTATCCCATGTTATGTAATTATGATCTCTTTTGCAGGATAATATTTCCAAAAGATATGTTCTTATGAATATGATGTGATTGATATTTCTTTTGTTTACCCTTACTGAGAATTTGAGCTCACCCTTTTGTATGTTTTTCCCCAGTTCAGGAATAATGTTATTAAGTAAGATATCCCAAAAGGGACTATAGATATGATGAAATAAATTGGAGATAGTGTAGATGCGTTATGAACCAGTTGTTTATGTTTCCCAGTTTCTAAAGACACTATACATATACGGTCCTTTCATGGTTTTGTTATATGTTTTAATAATTATGCTTCAATTTTGATGTAATAAAAATGTATGTAAAGTATGGGTAGTTATAATTATGAATATTAATAAGATACATCATATCCACCCAAAAAAATTACTTACCTAACAAATCATTTAAAGGAAAATGTATCATTTTACACCCGAAATGATGATACTACTAAAATATTATTAAAAAATAAATATTAAAAGATCATATATGATATCATATTAATGTATATTATTCTTTTATAATTTAATAACAATTATTTCACCATTATAAAATAGGATAACCAACCCTCAACCAAGGAAAATAACAAGGTAAGGGTTATTTCTATAATCTCTCCATTATCCGAGGTTGTTTATATGTAATTATCTACGAGGACCATCTTAAACATCCACATCCATGTTTCTTTAAATTTATTTCAAAATAATTTTTAATATTTAATAGACAATGGGTTAAATTAATTTATACCCTTATTTGACCATATATGTTTTTGAAAGGAATCTTTCTGTCATTTTCCAAACAAGGTATTTTATAACCATTTCGACACAATTATGGTAAGAATGTTTTTTGACTTATACTATGGGTGCGACTATTTTCCATCGTTATAACATCATCGATATTTCCCTTATAATCTTATAAGAATATTTTCAAAATAAATTTTTTATTTATAATTATATGACTCTTAAATGATTTAAAAATAGAAATAGATATTTCTCTAAAAAAGGTTTTGATTTCATCTATGTCAACATCCTTTGATGGATTTTAAGCATATTTGAAGTTGATTTGTTATGACACAAAACTTACATATTGTATTGAATTATTTGTGATATGTTTGATTGTGAATGTGTTGTTTTTACACCATTCATGGTTTAGGGATAATGTATTGACGTTTCGTATGCCAGTTTTAATACGGATGTTTTTGTTATGTTTAAAACTTTTCATATGAAGAATGCATTGGACTTAGTTAGTGACAGGTGGAGCCCGATATAATTCCTTGATGCATCGGTAATTCTCATGGGACAAACTGGGGTCTTGGAATAGGGCCATGAAAAAATCTTTTTTGTAGTCTTGGCAGAAGGCCGTGACTATTTGGTTATGAAGTCTGGAATTATGCATTCTATAATTATGAAAGTGGCAATTGATATTGAATTTGATTATTAGACTAGTAGAATATCCATGTGAATAATTAAATGAAATTATTTGATTTTATATTTTCAGTATTATGTTTATGTTCATGTTTAAAAGGCTTTTTTTTAGTTTTATACATTTCCTTAAATGATTATGCTTATTTATGAAGGTTTCTGCAATGTTGTTATCCTTTCTGATCATCTAAGCCCTCATATTTCTATGTTTTATTTTTCCTAGGATGTGAAGATTTATTTTATGATTGGGCTGGAAAGATAGTCAGAAGGGATATGAGTGTGGTCTATGGAAATATTTTGTTGTTGTTTTCATTTTATAATGTAATGTAAAATTCATGAATGTATCTATTATTTCGAAGGCTACTAAACTGAATGGTCATTCAGGACATAATATCCTTGTATAATTTTAATGTTATGTAATAACGCACTAAATCTAGGAAACTGGGGTTAGGGTGTTACAACTATGCTTATTGACTGGGTTTTAAGAGGTTCTGACTAGATATGAACCACAAGTAGTAGAACATGAGGGATGGATAGAGTCGGGTGAGGAAGTAATAATGTAGTTCAATGATAAATATAAAACCAAATTATGTTTATGGAAAGAGATCCATGGTAGTTTATGAAAATCATGTTTGATATGAAATTAATGTTTCGGTCTCTTCACCCTTTTATTTTTGTCTGAGATGGTGGAGTTGAGGTATTTGTGATCTAGATTGAGTCTATAAGGACTATACATGACCACTATGATACTCTTGCTGTGAAGATAATCAATTTTGTTTCTTATATGTTACATTTTCAATCATAGAGTTGGTGGGAAGTCCGAATTAGTTTGAAGATATTGATAATATAGAGTGGAAGGACGTTGAGAAGATGTTTGTGGAGGTCTTTTACCCTATAATGACTGGGAAGGAAAAAGTGGTCGAGTTTATTAGGGAGAATCATGGGATTATATATGTTATAGACTATCTTGGTCTCTTTATAGAACATAATAAAATTATTCCAATGTTGGTGTGGGGTCATGGTACTATGAAAATGTTGTTTCATGATGATATTATATGTGAAATTAAGTCTCTAGTCAATATCATTAGGCTGAAGATTTTTTAGAAGTTGTGAATCCGGATCCAATGTATAAAGGATACATATAAAGGATTTTAATAGAGGAAATGTAGTTTATTATTGATTTTTATAAGGTACAACTACCAAAAAAAGGAAGTGTCACCATATTAATGTTGAACATAATAGTGAAAAGTAGAGTGTATATGGGGGAGGATCAGTTTCACATGACCTTACTCAGGTGATCCTTCACCAGTGTGGTAGGTCAGGTCACATTCATATAATATTTGCTTGACCACTGGTAGGTTTTTGAGTCTATGGTAGGATGGGAAATCTATAGTGTTTTGGTAAGAACCCACAATAGATGTGTAGTGATCAGAATTGCTAGAGAGAACTATTGTATGGGAACTAGATCTTCTAAAACATATGAGTCTAATAGTTGAAGTTATTCTAAACATGATGGTCAATGTAGTGGATGAGGTGCTTCTGGGAAAGAGTGTATGTATGAGAAGAGTGGTGCAACATAGGGGACTGATATTTAATTACATGGAAGAGGGTAATGATAGTTTCATAATATTAATCCTTTATTGGTGGATGGAGAGGATAGACCATTGATAGTTAATGATAATATTCTTCTAGATTATACACTAATTGGTCCCTTATTAAATATTTATTCCTCTCATTCCTTTATATTGATTCAACATTTGAATGGGATGAAATTAGAGATAGTGTTTATGAGTAAGATAATGATGATTGATTCAATGTTTGGATTATGGACGAAAGACATATTTTTATTAAAGGTATGTTCTCTTGAGGTTGGGGAGTATCTGTTTCTATGAGATGATTATATACATGAATTTTTTGGATTTAACTTAATTATGGGTATGTACTGCTTAAAAAAATATTGATCCCATATTAATGGTTACCGAAAGAGAGTAGAATTCACATACCCTAATGGTGCAAATTATATTCACCATGAAGAGTGGGATATCCATACGGGACATTTTTTTGAGTTCATCAGAAACTAAGGGAGTTCAACATGAATGTTTTTAGTCTGTTGATAGATGTAGGAGGTATAAAGATGTTTTTCATTCCTCCTATAGTGGATAGGTTTTTATATTTCATTCATGACTACTTCTTAGAGTTTCCACCTGGGCGAGATGTGAAATTTTAAATTGAGATCTTTCCAGGGCTAATCCATTTTCTATTCCACCATATAGAATAGAACCAACAATTCATCAAAATCTCAATATAGAGATGGAAGTGTTGATGGATAAGGTGTTTATCCATTTGAGTGTGCCACCTTGTGGTTCTCTAATATTGTTTGTTATGAAATATTATGGAACTATTAACTTATGTTCAGATTACAATAAGATAAACCAAAGGACTATAAAGAACTAGTATTCTATCCATGAATCAATGATATCATTCAATAGTTGTGGGGATATTGGGTTTTCTACAAGATCTACTTCATAGTAGGGTATCATTAGTTCATATTTCAACCTTCTAATATACCTATGACTTCATTTAAAAGCATGTGTGGCATTTATTATTATTTCATGATTTCATTTGGGATGAATAATGATTCAACCATGTTTATGACCTTGATGAATATAATCTTCCACCAGTACCACAATTAGTTTGTGGTTGTGGTTGTGGATGACATCATGGTTTACTACAAGACTCAAGATGATCATTCCCAACATCTTGACCTCATCATGAGTACACTGAGAGAACGTCGTCTATATTCCAATATTTCAAAGTGTCAGTTCTTGGATTTATCATGTACACTTTTTCAGTCGCATAATCTCAGTGGGCGGTGTATCAGTGTTCCTAGAAAATGGTCAAGGCAGTGTTTCCTAGAAAAAACCCATGAATGTTTCCAATATCCATAGTCTTTTGGTATTAGTGGGCTATTACCTAAGGTTCATTGAATAATTCTCCAACTTTTCATCACCTATTTTATGATTCACCAAGGATGATGTAATGTTTTAATGGTATAGATCATGTGATAATTCCTTTTATGATGTGAATAAGTCTTCAACTATGGAACCACTCTTGATTGTACCCAAGAAAGGTGATGAGTATGTGGTGTTTTTTTATTCTTCTAGTGTCAATAATGGATCAGTGTTGATGTAAGTAAATTGAGTTATATTGTATGGGTCTTGGAAAATGAGGTCACATGAATGGAACTACCCAACACATCACCTCATGTTAGTAATAGTGGTTTATTCATTGATTTATTGGTTGATTTATCTATTGGGAGAAAATTTAAATCGATATACTAATCACAAGGGAATAAAGTATATATTTTTAGATCATGATTTTAATATCCTAAAACGGAGGTGGGTTAAGTGTATGAAATCATTTTATTTTTTTTCTAGAATATACATCTAGGAATGGAAACAGGATTGGTAATGATTTATGAAGAAAAACTCAGACTCAAACAGGTTAGGAGTCTTGTGCTGAGTGGAAGATGATGAATTTAGTAGTTTAGATGTATGTTTTCATTTTGGAGGGCTGGGATCAGGAAATTATAATATCAATTTTGGTGGAATCTATAATTTTGAACTACATTAGAGACAAGACAAATGATTATCTAATCACTATGTCCATAAGGGAAATCCTTGAAGGTGGGTAATTACCTTAATTTTAAAATATAGATGATGATTAGGTTGTTTATGTCAAAAATTAGGTTTTCAATCCAATGATAATGTGGGAGGAGCTGATGTTTGGATCTCATTCTATGGATATGGTGGTACATCTGGGTTTTATCAAAATATATTATGACCTATGTAATAGTATTGGTGTCCAAGCATGAAAAAAAATATTGAAGGGTCCATCACCTGATCCTACACCTATGAAAATGTAAATAATAATATTAAATGTTCAGGTGGTTTACTATATTCATTTAAAATTCTATAATTTTATGTTTATTAGGTTACCATTGACCTTGTGGTGTGTCTCACATGGACACATTAGAAGAATGATTCTAATTGGGTGTGGTTGGACCATTTTAAAAAGCCAACACATTTCATGCATATGTGGTAGTCATTATTAGTGGATCCATCATGATAATATAAATTTTGGAAATAGTATGTACGCATGGGGTTTCATAAAATAATTTCTCAGACCATGAATCATTCTTTACATCACACTTCTAGAAGGTCTTACATAGGTCACTAGGTAGAAAAAATTTACTATGTATGGCATTCCACCAACAAATAGATTAGAAGTCAGAATGTACTATATTGGTGACTAAGAATATACTATAATCCTGTGTCCTCGACATTAGTGGGTCTCGGGAGAACTACATATAATACATTGAGTTCTCCTATAATAATATTTATTAAAAAAATATTTAAATGGCAAGAGATAAAGAACATTATGAAAGACCATGAAAATCACCTCTATTTTGGATAGATGGAGATGAATCAAATCTATTGGGACTGATTCTCATAGAGAGGATATAAAAATAAGTTCAACTAATTCATAAATGTATGGTTATGGATTATATTATGAAGAAGTTTTATAAAAATATATGATGATGAACCCTTCAGTTTATTGTGAGTGATGGTGTATTATTTTGGGTGTTGCCTATATTGGAACAACACTATATTTAGAGACTAAGAAACCTGATTCCTTGGTTGGGTGGACCATTTGAGGTTGTTTATAGATTTAGGATGATGGAATTATAGTTAGCTACTTCATATAGATACAATGCTATGCATGATTTTTTCTATGTGTCGCAACATTGGTGACATCACCCCAACCCTTCTCATCTGATCGATGTGGAAGATGTTTAGATTGAGACTAATTCATCCTTTAAGTAGCATCTAAAATATGTATTTTATCAATGTGAGAATGTTTTTTAGCGACAGACCATGTTGATAATTTATATATTTCTGATACATGGGCATTTAATAAGGAAACGTTGGTTAGAGAAGAGAATATGTGGGATCAATTTCCTATTATTTTTACCTTGTAATATTAGAGATTCTTCGGAGTACGACTCGAGGATAAGTTGTTATAAGGTGGGGAGATTGTAAGATACCATATATTTATAGAGATTACTTGATATCAATTATAGGTATTATTTTATCTTGTTTTTAACATTACTTGTGTTGGTTTTATCTTGGGTGAATTTAAATGATTTTTGTTTTGTTTTGTAGAATAAGAGGGGTAGTGCATGTTTGGTGCATGGTATTCCAAAACTCGGGACCCAAACCAGAAAATTGTTAGAAACAAATATAGAGGATTATCATGACTAGAACATAGTTTTACAAACTGTGTACCCCTCTATTAGTAACCACATAACTCCTTGATAGGAGGTTCAAGGTTAGGTGCACTGTTAGAGGAAATAGCACACCCCATACAAAAAAACATGCATGGGGAATTTTAAACCATAAAATACATTTAAAAATTATAAAACACCAATATTATATCTCTATACCCACTAGTTCAACCTAAAAATTGTTAATATAATTGTTCTAGGTTTATTAATGGATTATAATAAATTACAACATCCTTTCTTGTCCAATCTAAGCTCATTTTCATGATTTTCACATCTCTTCGTTAGATATTCTCAACATGTATAGGTTTTTCTCTCTCTCATATCTATTTTCATTTAGAAAATGGTTTTTATACCATTTTTGATTGATTTAAACCTAAGTTTTACAGATCTTGATCACTTCAATCTAGAATATTTGATTTGGAACAAGATCATGTTCTTCATCTTGATCATGGTTATTCTGATTAAATTGGGGTTCTCGATTAGCGATAGTTCATCATAAATCATGAAGTAGGTGCTCCAAAATAAAAAATTCATAGTCTTGATTTAATAACATGTATGTAATTGTGAAATTTAAATTTCAATTTTTAGGAAATATTATAAGTGAATTAATTAAGTTAATTTAATATCTAGGTTATAATGAGTGGGGTTAGAATTGAGTCACTTGTAAATTAGGGGAATTTTTTTAGTTAATTGATTAATTAATTAATGGAAATTGTGATTGTGGAATAAATGGGATTTTTGGAATGTGTAATCAGTCAATTATTGTGATTTTTACTTTTCCATAATGGTTTTGTGGGTTATATGATTAAATAATTCAAAATAGTTTAATGGTGAATTGGTTATATTTTTTCATGTGACTAAAGTGATGAACCATGATTGAATTTCTAATTGAATAATTATCCGATGATGATAATTTTTTAAAATAAGATTAATTATCATTAACTATGATGTTTATAGAATTTTGATATTTGTGAAATTTGGATACATATGATTTTGTGATTAACGTTTGTGGGACATGGTTTGAGTTATCAAAATATCATACTTGATTGAGTGGTATTAATTTTTGGGAAATGGACCAATGATTCAAAATACCATATGAGATTGAAAAATTTATATGTGTGGGACATGGAATGATACTTCAAAATCAAATAGTTTTAAATGAGTTGTGGTACATTGACTGATTCTCCAAATACCCATTGGGTTTTAGACAAGGCATTCTAGTCCCAAAATTTTGGTATTTGACTATGGTTATAATTGGCCATAACATGAATTGTATTGAAATTTTAATTGATAATAATAATATTTTGATATTTTTTATCCCATAGGGATAGTTAACACTCTAGTATGGGTTGAAGTAGGTTTTGATGGTTTTGGTGTCCTCATGATCTTGGGGGATTATGTGGTTAATTAAAGAATAATTAAATGTGCTAACTATTTCCTTCATACATTGTACTTAATTCTTTATACAACTAAATACACTATTATTGACTAGAAATTATTTTATACATTGTTGGTACTAGCATACTAAGATTAACCCACACCCTACACGAGCTTCCTGATCAATCCTCAAATAGACTTCATGTTGGAAGGATTGGATACGGGAAAGAGACCTATATTAAATGGAATATTTGGGATCAAGTTTGTATAAAGAAACTAGATATCATTTTGGGGACCTCTAGGGAAATTCATTGTGTCTTTCATTGGGTTTTACATTTGACACATGACATGTGCTTGCCTAGGAAGATCTACAAGGGGGTTTGAATATTATAATCAATATTGAATATAATGTGATAATATTAATATTTTGGATGGTTATTTAGTTACTTATGGTATTATTATATATTTATAAAGAGGTTATAGTCTCCCCATGATAGATATCAGACCCTCGTTTCTAGGCAGTATGCTCTAGAATATTGGGAGGTGCACTTGAGGTCATGTGTCCAACTTCCTTGTAGAACTGGTGTGTGTTACACGGGTCAGGACCTCACACTAGAATATCATGAATTATATTATAATTTTTAAGAATAATTATTTTAATGTAACCCAATTTAATGTTATATATTTCACAATTTGTGAACAATCTATAGGTATGTAAACCCAATTTACTTTGATGTTGGTAGTTAAAATTTACTATTTGAGTTAGTAGATGATCATGGATATTATATGGTCATATGGAAGGACATAAGTAATACATTTTTCATTCCACTTAGATATGATTAGTTTTTACTTAAAAAATTATTTCATTTCATATATCATAAAAAATATGGGATTCCATCTCCTTTGTTAAAATTTGGATATATATTTTTTTATTTTATAAATAATAGTTTCTCTGATATTAAGATTATATTATTATTTATATTTATGTCAAATAGGGTATAATTCTCTTAATATTATTATACCATGTTTTTTGGTTTTGATATTGGGTGACACATTTTTGTTATTCATGAGTAATTTTTTTCCGTCATAAATACATGTTTATTTGATTAGATTAATATAATATTCAAAACATGGATGTTTTAAAAAAAAATTCATAAATTTGTGTATTTAATTAGATTATAAAATAATTGGGTATCATTATATGTCTTATAATATGATTTTTTTGTTATTTTTTGTCATCGATTATAGTAAACGTTATCTCTCTTATTCATTGTTTCGCTAGTACCTTGTATAATTTGATGGTGTGATGTCCCAACCCCAGATTCCACTTAATGGGAACCCTGAGCTCAGTTGGCCACATGGCATCAAGCACATCTCCCCGAATGCTAGAGGCTACTGACTAGTACTGAGTTCCTAGGGTGTGGTCATGGGGAGACTATACGCTCAGTACCGATGTGTAGCGCAACAGGTGAATATAAACATAGGTAAATAGCCGAAGCAACATAAGTAAACATAAGAAATTGTGTAAAATAAGGAATACAGTAATAGTAATAAAAACTTCTGGAATAACATAAGAGTATACAAAAATGGATGATGGTATGTCATGTAAGTAAAAAACTGGAAAAAATGGATATAAACAGTATGCATAACATGTTCCACATAAGTATAATGGAAATCAAAGACTATCCTAAAAATCCTGAGATTCAACACAACCATATTCTATCAAAATATATAATAAATATAATTAAATGAAATTTTTCAAGCCATATTCTTACCCTTTTCAACACCTACAACCATGTAATCTACTTGGAGTTACAAAAAGTTTCTTATGAGGGCGTGAGACAAATATCTATGGGCCACCCCTAGTGGTGTCTATAACAACTTTGTAATGACCCGAGTCAGGAGCCCCTCCACTAGTTCCATGTACCCGGTTCACCACATGACCTCAAATGAGTTTCCCCGAATTCCAGAGGCTGCTGACTAACAGCGAGGGCCCTGGTGAGTTAGTGGGGAAACTATGCCCTCATTCGGTAAGGTATACAAGGTAAGAATAAACAATAAATAGCAGAAGCAGTAAACAACATGCATAACAATAGAAACCAAACAACGAAAGCAATGTAGAGATATAACTATGATGAAAATGATGAAGCATGTACAAGTATCTAAGGAAAACATAAAACACAACAACATGCTGAAATACAACTGAAACCAAGTGAAAAAGAAAAAAAAAAGCTCCTCAGCATCGCAAGCCATGGCTCGGTCCCATGCTCCCCACCACCTAGTGCAGTCAAGATCCTGAAGTAGAAGGGCATTTTCCCTTGTCTATACCTTCATCAACATAGTCTACTTGGGCCCAAAAGCATGTCCCAAACTGGGTGTGAGATACAATCCCAGTAGGCAACCACCCAAATATTTGTGCATAATAGTCAATGAATACATGGCATAAATAAACATGAAGCCTTAAACAAAAAAAAACACATGTAGCTACAATCCACAGCTCTACCAAGTAAAGCACACAAGTAAGTAGTCAACAACAAGGAGAAAATAGGTAACCCTCAGGGTAGCTCTCATAGTCTAACCCCTATGGTCCAACCTCTATGTACTAGAAACCCTCTGGGAGGCACACATAGTCTCACCCCTCTGATTCAGCTACGTAATTAAGCAGACTCTCTGGGGAATCACTCACCATCAATTCCCCCAATAGTCTCGTATCGTGCTAATGGCTCTCTGGGGAATAACTGAATGTCAATTCCCCCTGTGGCCCGCGTTGTAGTTAAAGTCACTCTAGAGAAGCTCTTCCGTCAATTCTCCCCATGGTCTCGCATCATGATTAAAAAGACACTTTGGAGAAGCCCTTCCGTCAATTCCCCCTTTGGTCTACTACTCTAGGTTCTCACAGTCATGAGTATAACTAAACATGATCATCGCATGTATATCGTCCATGTAAACCTCAAGAACTACTTGGCTATCAACTAAGGCTCAACATCAATAGTAAAAAAACAGTCCAAAATCCTATAGCTAGGGAAAGCAAAGCAAACTGATCACAAAAAAATACTCTAATCACAAGAAATAACCTCTACTAAAGTAATAAAGCAAAACATGCAAGAAACAAGGGAAAAACAGGAAACACGCAATACCCCATTCACTGGTATTGGTGGAATTTGCACATAGTACTCATCGACTTTCAACCGAAAGGCACAAACCACCTTCCTCGATCCGAGGAGATCGATATACGTGAATCTCGACGACAGATTCCCCTTAGAACGATGTAGATCTGAGAAAACACACAAAAATTTCATCCCATGATAACTTGGAAAACAAGAGCAATCAAGAAACAAGGATAAAGCAGAAGGAAGAACTCACCGCTGTGATTCCAACGCAACTGACCGTGCTCGAATCGGAGAACGGACGGTGGGGCAGTCGTCTGTCAAAGATCCGGTCGTACGGTCTCTCCCAGATGGTCGAAACATGAAGAAGAAGATGGATATGGGGGTTAGACGCGACCCCAGTCCGTTTAATGAAAAAAACAAAAATACACGGTGTGTACTTTGAATTTTCCGTTCTCAGAAATAACACTACTGGAAATAAGGACATTTGCGACGGGCTATTTGCATCGGGATCCCGTCGTTAATGTGCTTTAGTGACGGGGGTCCATCGCAAATAGCCCGTTACAGAAAACGGCATCACAACAACAATTAATTAAAACGGGCCCATTGCTAAAATTATTGTTTGTGACGTGAATATTTCCCATCGCAAATATTAGTCGTTATATTTTAAAAAACTTTTTAAAATTTTTTTGCGACGGGCCCGTCGCAAAAACTTTGTAAAAAAAATTTAAAAAAATATTACTAAATTATTTTAATTAATATAATTATAATACTATTTGCGACGAGTATAATATCCCGTCGCAAATAATATAAAAAATATAAAAAATAAATTAATAATAAATTATTTTAATTAATATAATAATAATCCAATTATAATTCAAAAATAAAAATATAAAAGAATATTAATAAATGATTTTAATTAATATAATAATAATAGAATTATAATTCACAAATAAAAATAATAAATTATTAATAAATTATTTTAATTAATATAATAATAATAGAATTATAATTCAAAAATAAAAAATAATAAATTATTAATAAATTATTTTAATTAATATAATAATATTATAATTATAATTCATAAATAAATAAAATATTAATAATTTATTTTAATTAATATAATAATAATAAAATTATAATACATTCAAATATTAAAATAATTCAAATATTACAAAAAAAATATAATTAAATTTTAATATTATAAAATGTTAATATATATATATAATTTAATATTATAAAATATAAATAATATTATTATTCCTATTAATATTGTTATTTCAAAATATAATATTATTTATATTTTATAATGAGTCAGAAACTACGAATTAAAAATAATCATATTTTGATTTAACAAACTTTATAACATAAAAACAAACTCTAATCTAAAGGAGGGGGGAGGGGGGAGGGGGGATCTGCAGATTCAGGTGGAAGAAACTCTATCCCTAAAGCACGAGTGAGTCGGTGCATGTACTCCATCTGCTCCTGCTGCTGCTGCTGCCACCGACTCATCTGCTCCTCGTACATCTACTGTTGGCCTCGACGCTCCTCCTCATGCTGATTCTGCTGATGCATCTCCACCTGCTCCTGTCAGAGACTCTCTATCAGTGCAGTCTGAGATCAAAACTGATCCTCATACTGTGTAGCAGAAGAAGATGCACGAGCTTCTCCCGAGCTGGACGCCGACATCGCAGCACTGCCATAATAATCTTTGGGAGTCATTCGAGAGCTGATACCAACTACCCGGCCCTTCTCGAAGGCATACTGGGTGGCCTGCATCCATGTCGCCTCATCAAACTGACGACCACTGGTTTGATCTGATGACTCGTCCTGACTCTCAGGCTGGGTCTGTGATGCTGCAGCCTCATATGACTCCTATAGTTGCAATTTAAAATTAAAATTGTGAATATATTTTATGCAGTTAATTTTTAAACTTGAAAACAAATAAAACTAACCACGATGTGACGCTAACGATCACCTCTGAGCTCCCCAGTAGCAGGATCACTATACATCCTCTGATATATGTCGTACTCCATAATATCGGGGTGGTCGACAGCCTATAAGAATAAAAAATAAACTGTTAATATTTATAGTTATATAAAATATTTATAAATAATGTACGTACCAGATGCTATCTATGAGTACTGAATGTACGACTCACAGCTCAATGAGTCATCTCCTGTCTCCCCCGATTCTACCTCCCTACTGATGATCTCCTCTGAAAGGCATCACTCAACCAGTGCACACATAATCCATCCCATACGTGGGATGAAATGTACAGTGGTCGGTGCACTCTACAGGAGTCATCAAAAACGGATACTCTTACATTCTTCATGGACGCTCTCCTCAAGTTGTACAAAAAATGACGAAAGCGATCACTCATGACCACCTCCCATGCATCGTGGATAGTGCCACGCATGGTATCATCGATCCGATACCATAAACCCTACAAATTAATCAAAATATCAAGTTATAAATTAAATAATTTTCAAAATAAAGATTATTTATTTACGTACGTACGAACCAATGGCCGAACATGGCCTGCTGCACATCAATGGGAATCTGCTCCCATGTGGTCCAAGGCTGAGAGAAATAGTTGCACAAAATAGCACTGCCCTGTCCGACTGCTATATGCGGAAAACTGTAAAAATAATAAGCATTTATTATGTGAATATATTAATGAAATATTAGTCAAATCCACAGGTTATCACACCTCCGTGTGCGTGGATCAAGCCCAAGACGTGGACGTCTCTCAGGGATGGGGTTAGGAATCATCAATCGTGCAAGACCGCGCCCCCTCCGCGTACTCCATGAAGGGCCTGCAGGCGGAGGGTCATCTCCCAGCAACTCATCCGCATCGAAAGACATGTCATCATCCGTCAACTCACGAAATGCGTCTTCATCCATCTGAAACAGAAAATGATAATGTTGTTAACAAATAATTGATAATTAATAATATATATACATATATATTAGTTATGATTATATGTAACTACCATGTAATTCTATCAGTGTTCATATTCATCATCATCTTCATATATGTCAATTTCATCTTCATATTCCTCCTCAACATCATCAATATCAATTCGAGTTCCATTTTCTTCATCTCTTACCATTTCAAATTCATATGTGACATTATTAACATCATCGTCATCACTAACTCTTAAATGTGGGGTGTCGTCATTTATAATCATGTCTCTTTGTAAAAAAGATTGATTTTGAGTACTCTCTTGAAAAACTTTAATTCCTTGCACATCAGTGAAAGCACATTCACTTTAAATAAACTGATTGTCTCGAATTTTGATTTTTATTATACTTCACCAATTAGTCAAGTATTTTGACGTAGCACAGTACTTTGTGTAATAAACTTGATGTGCCTGTTGATCCAATAAGAATGGTTCATTTAATGCGGGAACACTATTACATTTAATATCGATGATTTCATGAGTCGGATGAACACACACGCCACTCTCTGTATCCAACCACCGACATTTGAACATGGTTATGTAATGCTGTCCAAGATAACAGAGTTCATTGATTTCATCAAGCATGCCATAAAAGTCAACTTCATTTTCTCGATGATGAGATCCTCTGAAGCTAACTCTACTGTTCATTGTTTTTTTGATTCCCCATATGCATGTGTATGAAATAGAAATCCATTCACCACATATGCATTATAAGTTTTAACAAGTTTGGAAGGTGGGTTACTCAATATACATAGCCATTTGTCAATTTTATCAGCATGTCGAGACACCTGAAAATTTGTGAAATAATTATCAATATAGTAAACTATACATTTAATGAGTTTCTAAAAGATAAATAATTTATGTTACCAGTTTTTGAAACCAATGAGAGAAATTTTTCTGTCGGTGTTCTTCAAGAGAAGCTGCTGTAATTTGTGGAATTTGTTTCTTGATATGATTATCATTCAACCTATATAAAACAATGTTATTCACTGTAACATAAATTATCAAATAATTGATATAAAAACATGCAGTACAACTGATGTCATCTCTTCACATCTGAGCAGAACATACGTATGAGCTCTGTGATGTTCATCATCCGAAAGCTAGTGTTCATTAACTCCACCAAAACCATGCTCTGGATGGTTAAAACAGATAATTGATTATTGATTTCAACAATATTCCTCTCGTTCCATCCCATTCAGTTGTGTTTTGAAAGATACTTAGATTAAAAATAATGGGAGCAGAAAAAAGATATTTCCTCTTGCAAATAAGCTTCTACAATAGATCCTTCAACAGATGGTATGTTACGTACTTTTCTTTTCAATTTTTGCATGTATCTTTCGAATGGGTACATCCATCGAAACTATACTGGACCTCCACATTTGGCTTCATATGGCAAAGGTAATATCAAATGTCCTATTGAGACGAAGAAATATGGTGGAAATATTTTTTCCAGTTTACATATAATTACAAAAACATCTTCTTCAAGTTTGAATAGAGCATCATAATCTGTTGTAGCCGCACAAATGTCCCGAAAAAAATATGACATGTCTGTTATGGAATCCAAAATCATAGAATTTAACAGACCTTTTAATCGAATTGGTAGAAGTCTTCCCATTATAATAGAAAATCATGACTTTTTAATCCAGTAATATGACCATTCTTTACACATCTACCCAAATTGGAAGCACAACCATCTGGAAGTCTCAAATCTGAAATCCACTAACAAAATAATAAACAGTTTTCTTTAGACAGTGTATAAGCTTCTTTTGGATTCAGTAAACTTTCTATTCTGACATTCTCAAACAGTTCCTGTTCTGGACGCCTACAAATTTTGGAAAGATCTAAACTTGCATTTACATTGTCTTTGATCTTTCCTGATGTATCCAAAACTGTATGAAACAAATTATCAAAACAGTTCTTCTTAATATGCATGACATCCAACATGTGGCAGACCAACAAATCAGACCAATATGGAAAATCCCAAAATATGATACGTTTAATCCAATAGTGTTCTTTCCCAAAACCAAAAATTTTCTGTTGGTTTATTGTGGGACCAAAAGTTATGGGAGGTAATGAAAATAAAACTAATTTTAACTCCGAACCAGTTAGCATTTTTGGCGGTCTATCCCTTTCAACTGTTCCTTTTCTGAAATGAGAACTGTTTCTACGAAAAGGATGATCAGCTAGAAGAAATCTATGGTGACAGTCAAAATAACAAGGTTTCTTTCCATGAATGAGCATAAATGCTTTGTTCTCTCCCATATAGTAAGGACATGATTTCCTACCATGTGTACTCCCGCCAGATAACATCCCATAATCCGGGAAGTCACTAATTTTCCACATCAATGCTGCTCTCAGTATGGAATTTTGTTTTGTAGCAACATCATATATACTGACACCAGTACTCCACAATAAACTTAATTCATCAATCAATGGTTTCAAATAAACATCAATATTCTTCTTCGGATGTCCTGGAATTACTAAAGTCAAAAATATATAGAGCTCCTTCATCAACATCCATGGAGGTAAACTGTACGAAGTTAAAAAAAATAGGCCAACATGAATACTGACTACCATAAGATCCAAACAGACAGAAACCATCAGTGGAAAGGCCCAGTCAAACATTTCTAGCTTCTAAAGAAAAGGATGGATGCACTCTATCAAAAGTTTTCCATTAATCACCATCAGCTGGATGATTCAAGATTTTACCGGTTGAAATATTCGCTTTATGCCATGACATCATTGTCATTGTATTCTTAGACATGAATAAACGTTGTAGTCTGGATGTAAGAGAAAAATATCTCAACTGTTTTATAGGAATAAAACCAGACGTCCCATGTTGCCCTTCTTTATATCTCGGTTGCCCACATGTGGAACAACTATCGAACGACTCATTTTCCCTAGAATATAAAATGCAGTCATTTGAACATGCATGAATCTTTTGACAAGTAAGACCCAAATTTCGAACCAGCCTCTTACTCTCATAGTAATTTGTAGGAAAATTATTTCCTTCGGGTAACAGTGTTTTAAGAAAAGAAAATATCTGTCCAAAACAGGTGTTTGACATTCCGTTATCTAATTTGATAGCCATAAATTTTGCAACTGCTTCTAATTTGCTCATCTTGAAGCCAGTATATAATGAATCCTTAGTAGACCTCAACAACTCATAAAATTCAGATGGTCCCAACTCAGGATTTGAAGTTATATCAGCCATAGTTTCTTTATGTTGAACAGATGAACCTGCAACATCATGTACTAAATCTTGAAATAGGGATAGATCTGGAATCAAGTTGGTATCACCTACTCTGGAACTGTGTTCACCGTGTTGATACCAAAAAACCTAATCTGGTTGAAAACCAAAATGCAAGAGATGTTCCCCCACTTTTTCAAATGTGTAAAATGTTCTCAATGCACATTTTCTACAAGGGAATTTTATTATGCCTTCTGAAACAAATTCTGGATTTGATGTAGCAAATGATGAAAAGAGTCTCCACAACCTCGATATATACTGGATTTAAACCAGAACCGTTTGGATTTCTACGTTGATTTATCCATATACAGTCATCTAATAATGACTGTTGATGACCTCATTGTTCCATATTTTTCTATAAAATATAAAAGCATTACTGGTTTTGAATAATTTTTTAGAAAAAACACTCGAGCAAAGATAATTATAGAGTTTACATCAGACACGACTGACACAAACCTTTAATTGAGATAGACCAAAAAATTGACCCTTTAAGAATTGTACATGTTAAGAATAAAGAAAAACCTGTTACAAATATTGATAATTTTAATATTATATAATTTTTTTATTATTTTAATAATAATAATATTATTTTTTCATAAATATTAATTATATAATAATAACATTATTACATTATTAGTATATTTTATTATTAATATTAAAATAATATAATTTTCTATATTATATACAATTCTCCTTTCATCTGTGTGTTTAATATTCTGTCTCCACATGTAATATTGGGATTCATATTCACCTCTCCATTGGTGAGTAGGTTGATAATTTTGAAAAAGAATGCAAATATTACATGTGGAGATAGAATGTTAAACACACAGATGAAATGAGAATTGTATATAATATAGAAAATTATATTATTTTAATATTAATAATAAAATATACTAATAATGTAATAATGTTATTATTCCTAATTCTTGGTAATTATTCCTAATTATTGGTAATTATTCCTAATTATTGGTAAATATTCGTAATTATTTGTAAATATTGGTAAATATTGGTAAATATTGTTAATTATTACAAATTATTGGTAATTATTGATAATTGTTACTAATTATTGGTAATTATTATTAATTATTACTAATTATTCCTAATTATTGGTAAATATTCCTAATTATTGGTAGTTATTCCTAATTATTGGTAATTATTGTTAATTATTGGTAATTATTGGTAATTATTGGTAATTATTTCTAATTATTGGTATTTATTACTAATTATTGGTAATTAATACTAATTATTGTTAATTATTGGTAATTATTCCTAATTATTGGTAATTATTCCTAATTATTGGTAATTATTCCTATTTATTGGTAATTATTCCTAATTATTCCTAATTATTCCTAATTATTGGTAAATATTGACAAGTATTGGTAATTATTGGTAAATATTGAAAACAATTGGAAATTATTGGTAATTATTACTAATTATTACGAATTATTGTTAATTATTTCTAATTATTGGTAATTATTTCTAATTATTACTAATTGTTGGTAATTATTGGTAATTATTGGTAATTATTACTAATTATTGATAATTATTACTAATTATTGGTAATTATTCCTAATTATTGGTAATTATTCCTAATTATTGGTAATTATTCCTAATTATTGGTAATTATTCCTAATTATTGGTAAATATTGACAATTATTGGCATTTATTGGTAAATATTGGTAAATATTGAAATTATTGAAAAATATTGACAATTATTGGCAATTATTGGTAAATATTAGTAAATATTGATAATTATTACTAATTATTACTAATTATTGGTAATTATTGTTAATTATTACTAATTATTGGTAATTATTGATAATTATTGGTAGTTATTATTAATTATTACTAATTAATGTGAAGTATTTCTAATTATTATTAATTAATTCAACTTAATTTTAATTTTTCATAATTACTGCTAATTAATTGTAATTACAACTAACTATTTTAGATTAATTAGTGTTTAAATGTCTCTAATTACTGTTAATTATTAATAGTTATTCATAATTATTTCTAATTAGGAATTAGAAAAAAAAATTATAAAAATTTAAAACAAATAAATAAAATAAATAAAATAAATACTGAATTAAAATTCAGATAAATACTTTATACCTTATGTCAATGTCGAGCAAATGTAGTTGTAGGACACCACCAACTGACTCCTCGAAGTCGGAAAAAAAAATTTACAACTGATCGTCGTACGAAGTTCAGAGTGAAAAAATAGTAACGGTTGGTAGCATTTATAGGTTAGATTAATTGCGACGGGACCTGTCGCAAATAACCCCAGCCACATTTAATTATAGGCGGCATTAAAATGGTTATTTGTGACGGGTTCCATCGTAAATAACCCCTGCCGCCAGAAGATTTGCGACGGGACTGCAGTCTCATCGCAAATACTCTTTAACTGCTGCCGGTTATTTGCGACGGGGTTAGAACCCCGTCGCAAATAAACTTCGCGCGGTTTCGCGCGCATTTCGCGCCAAACCATTTGCGACGGTTAAAAGAAACCCGTCGCAAATAGTCTTTAACCACCGCTGGTTATTTACGACGGGGTTAGAACCCCTTCCCAAATAAATTTCGCACGGTTTGGCGCACATTTCGTGCCAAACCATTTGCGACGGGTAAAAGAAACCCGTCGCAAATACCAGCTTAATTGCGACGGGAAACTATTCCCGTCGCAAATAAGCCTTTCCGTAAGGTATTTGCGATGGGAATAATTCCGGTCGCAAATAACGCATCGCTATTATCCATTTTTCTCGTAGGGTAACCGGCCTCGACCTCAGCCTTACACACCGTGTGTTTTGTGTGGCCCGGACACGGCCAACACACGGCTTCGAGCCGGGGAAAGAGTACACGGCGTGTACTCAGAAACTACACGGCGTGTAATTCTGAAATTTCCAGAAAATTCATTTTTTCTCAAAAACTCCAAATACGGGAAAACGTACATGAAAAGAGATCCGGGTTCATAAAAACTTACCCCCATAATGAAATTCATCCCTGAATTTCCATACCGAGGCGGAGAAGGAGAAACCCCGAACAGCTCCGTCCACTGTGATCGTACATCGGTCTCCCTCTCCCAGGTCTCGTCCTGTACTTGCCCATGCTGCCATAACACTCGTACCAGAGGAACAGACCGCCCGCGGAGAACCTTCGTACTACGATCGACAATCCGGATAGGATGCTCCTCAAACGATGTGTCCGCTTCAAGCTCGACTTCCTTGGGCTGAAAGACGTGAGACAGATCTGGAAAGTAACGTCAGAGCTGAGAGACATAGAAGGCGTCGTGCATGGCCCGATTCCTTTGACGTAGCTGCAACCGATAGGCAACCGACCCCACTCTCCCCAAGACCTCAAATGGCCTGACATACTGCGATGAAAGATTACCCTGTCTCTGAATCCTCTTGTGTCCCAACCTTAGTTTGACACATAGGAAAACCTGGTCACCGACCTCAACCTCCATAGGTCATCTCCGCTGATCAGCATAAGACTTCTGTCGAGACTGTGCTGTAGCCATCCTCTTCCGAATCATCTCTATCTGCTCTGAAGTCTCCTGAACAAGAAGAGGTCCCAGAAAAGCTACCTGTCCTGCCTCCAGCCAGAATAAGTGTGATCGGCATGACCTACCTTAAAAAAGCCTCGTTTGGAGCCATCTGAATGGTCGCCTGGAAACTGTTATTGTAGGCAAACTCCACCAGGGGAATATGCTTCTCCCAAGAACCGCCAATGTCAAGGATGCAAGCTCGGAGCATATCCTCAAGCACCTGGATCATGCGCTCGGACTGGCCATCAGTCTGGGGATTATAAGCTGTACACAAAAGTACTTGTGTACCCAAGGCCTTCTGAAGTCCCTGCCAGAACCAAGAGGTAAAGTGCACATCTCTATCTGAAACAATAGAGCATGGAACTCCATGAAGAAGAATGATCTCGTCAACCCGGTTCACCACATGACCTCAAGCATGTTTCCCCGAGGTGACCTAGGCAACCCGATCACGAGTCCATCGCAACATCATTCCACTTCCACTCCGGAATGGGTAACTACTGTAAAAGGACTGCTAGTTGCTGATGCTCTGCTTTCAGCTGTTGACAAGTAGAACATCTCAAGACAAAACCAAAAACATCCTTCTTTATACCTGGCCACCACTATTGGTGATGAAGGTCCCGATACATCTTGGTGATTCCAGGATGAACTGCCCAAACCGAGGAATGGAAATCCTTCATCATCTCCTCGTGTATGTCTGCTGGTACCTATACGCGTCCCTGGAAGTCCACGATCTCATCCTCGCCCACTGTCCATCCAAGAAGAGGGTCTCCTCCTGATACACTCTCCCACAGGACTACGCCTTCTGAGTCTGATAGCTGCCTCATCCATACCAGATCAAGTAGCGTGGAGGTAACAGATACAGAAGATAGAAAAGTCTGTATACGTCTGTTGTGAACCTCCAGATGCATCTCAGAGAATAGATCCATCAGTTTCCACTCCCTACTGGCCTCTTGAACTGCCAGAATCTAAGTTCTCCTGCTCAACGCATCCACCACGACGTTGACCTTTCCTGGCATATAGGCGAGCTCGAAATCAAAAGACTAAAGATACTCGACCCAGCTGCACTGCCTCAGATTCAGATCACGCTGATTGAAGATATACTTAAGACTCTTGTTGTCAGTGAAGACCAAAAAGTGCTCTCCCAGAAGATAGTGTCTCCAAAAGCACATGTCATGAACAACAACAGCTAACTCAAAATCGTGTGTAGGGTAGTTCCTCTCATGTGGTTTCAACTACTGAGACCCATACGCAATGACTCCATCTCACTGCATAAGCACAGCTCCCAGCCCGATACCCGAAGCATCACAGTAAACAGTGTAGCTCTTACCTGGCTCTTGCAAGACTAGTATCGGTGCTGATGTCAACCTCCCTTTCAGATCTTGAAAGGCTGACTCACAAGAATCTGACTATAAGAACATCATCCCCTTCTTGGTCAGACCTGTCAAAGGTGCTATTAGACGAGAAAAGTCCTGAATGAAGCTTCTGTTGTATCTAGCCAGCCCTAGGAAGCTCCATACCTCAATAACGTTCTTTAAATGCTCCCAGGAAACTACAGATCTCATTTTCTCTGGGTCCACAGATACTTCTGCCTCTGAAATGACGTGACCCAATAAGTGAATCTAATCCATCCAGAAGTGGCACTTAAAGAGTTTAGCATAAAGATGATGCTCTATTAGTGTACTCATAACGATCTCAAGGTGGGTGGCATGGTCGTGTCGAGTGTGAGAGTACACCAAGATATCATCCACGAAGACCACGACGAAAGAGTCCAAGTAAGTATGGAACACTCGGTTCATCAGTTCCATGATAACTGTAGGCGCTTTCGTGATACCAAACGGCATGACTGTATACTCGTATAGACCATACCTGCTCCTGAAGGCTGTCAGAGGTATATATGATGGTATAATGCGTAACTGATGAAAACCGGACCTCAAGTCGATCTTCGAGAACACCCGGGCTCCTCGAAGATGATCTAAAAGGTCATAAATCCGCGGCTGGGATATCGGTTCTTGACCGTCAAATGGCTCAGCTTCTGATAAGCCACACAAAGCCGAAGGGTACCGTCTGCCTTCTTTGCAAACAGGACAGGAGAACCCCAAGGAGAAGTACTGGGTCGGATGAAACCCATAGCCTGTAGCTCCTCCAACTGCTTCTTGTGCTCCTTCAACTCTAGTGTGGCCATCCTATATAGAGGAATGGACACAGGTGCCACTCCTGGAATGAGCTCAATAGAGAAGTCTACCTCACACTCTAGAGGAAAACCAAAAAATTCCTCTGGAAAGACATCCCTGAAGCAATCCACCACTGGAGGAAAGTCCAACTGTGGAGTCCCCTGATCATCCAGATAATGGCTAGCAATCTGGGCTGTCACCCCTCCTAGCCTAAGATTCCCGAGTCCCGCTCGACTCACCCTAACATCCAATTCGCCTCTATGAAGGAAAGATTCACCTTCTAGTGAAATGAAACTGACTCTGCGATGATAATAGTCAACGAATTCCTGGAAGGGAATCAACCCATCCATGCTGAGAATGACTTCATAGCCTATCGTCTCCAGTACATAGATATCCCATAAGAAGCGATACCTTGCAACCTCAAGAGGGCACTCTCTACACTGGCGTACACTAGATTTCCTCGTCCCCAATGGTGTGTCTAGTGTCAACGAGTAGGTAGAAGAAAATATTGAGAGTCCAAGGCTCTCCACAACAGCAACAAAGATAAATCTATGTGTAGCACCAGTATCGAAAAAGGGCTGAAGATAAAACTGAGGCTACTAAAATCGTACCTCGAACATTAGAAGGGTCGGGATCCTGCTCATGATAAGTCTGCTTCACACTGAAATATTGGCCTGCACCACAACCCTTCATCTCTGACTAAACACTCTGATCTGAACCTCCCTACTGGTGCTGAGGGACTGGTGGCTGACCACCATGGCCTCGACCTCCAACTCGGCCCGAACGGCCAGAAGAACTCCAGTTCTCTGACTGGTGAGAGACTGGTGGGGCTGATCCTGAATGAGGAGTCATGGAAGAACCACGGTCACCTGCTACTTATGGGAAAACCCAGCAGAAACGCTGAAGGTGGCCCATCTTACCGCAAGATCGGCACTCCATGGGTTCTCTCTGGTACTGCGGCCCCATGTGCCCTATACGGCCACACTGGTAGCATGTCACCTAACTGCCTGATGTTGCGTCTCGATTCCTCGAATCACCACATGTAGTCTCCCTATGGCGCTTCTTGCTGTCATCTGAAGGAAAGCTATCTCTGGAAGAAGAACCGCCCTGGCTCGCAGCTCCAGAGTCTCTCATATTGCGCTCCACAATCAGTGCCTTGTTGACGATGGAAGTAATGGAAGTCAGCTGGAAGATGTTCACCTGTGAGCGGATCTCCCGCCTGAGTCCATCCTCAAACTTCCTCAACAAGAACACCCCAATCCCATCCTGGAGGGGTGTAAAACGCTGCAGATCAGTGAAACGAGATGAATACTCCATGACAGATAGAGTACCATGCTCTATGCTCATGAAGTCTCGGGCTTGATCGGCCCTAAGGGTCACTGGGTAGAAGTAGTCGTAGAACACGCGCTGGAACTCTTCCCAAGTCATAGCCTGCTGCTAACCCACCTGTGAGATCATGTCCCACCACCTCTTGGAGGAGTATCGGATCATGCATGTGGCGAGCTTGACCCACCTCTCTAGAGACGTCTCCAGATGCTCGAATATAGTCATCATGGCTTTCATCCATCACTCTGCATCCTGAGGTCCTCCCTCCCCCGAGAACGTGTGAGGATTTTGATGCTGGAAAACCCACGTCAAGTCTTCCATAGACGAGGCGGGAGGCAGTGCTCCCTGGAAGTCCTGCATTATCCTCATGAAACCTTCCCTGAACTGCGCATCAGCATCTGCAATGGGTACGACAACCGGTGCGAAAGCTGGCTCAACTGGGGGATCGACAGGAAGTCTTTGATCTACCATATCCGGCGTCTGATCACTACCCGATGACAGACGTATAACCGAAGGACGTCTCAGAGGCATAGCTCTGAATGATCAAAAGAACACCTTAGATCAAGAAAATAAGTACACAGAAAACAAGAGCACAAACGGAAATAGGGGAGAAAAAAACACGAGATTGGAAAACACGACTACACAGCGTGTATAAAACTACACAGTGTGTCTACTTAAGCCACTAACTTGGGCGTGTACCCCTACCCTACAAGTCGTGTACACTACAAACTACACGGTTTGTACTTGAAAACTATTCCCCTACCCGAGTCTCCTTACACGGCTAACCCACATGGTCCGACTCAACCCAAGACTACACAGAAGGTTAGAAACAAACACAGCGTGCACTAGACAAGGCTCGGGCGGTCCGTGTTTTTGAGTACACAGCCATTGACACGGCTGGAACTTACACGGCGTGCTCCGAACAAGAACGGCGTGCATAGGCTAAGAAGACACCATCCTGTGTTGTTCGTGAGACGGCCGGGTACCTGGGAAAGACTAAACAATGTGTTCCAAATAAACACGGCGTGTGGAAAGGAAGGTAACGCCGACCCGTGTTGTTCGTGAAACGGCTAGGTACCTGGACAGGACTACACAACGTGTTCCCTACGGACATGGTGTGTGGAAAAGGAGGTCACGCCGGCCCACGTTGTTCGTCACACGGCTGGGTACTTGGAAATGACTAGACAGCGTGTTCCCTACGAACATGGCGTGTTCTACCCGAGCTTCCCCAGCCTGTGTTGTTAGTGACATGGCCAGGTACACTGCTCTGAACACACACGACGTGTACCAATGGTACACGATGTTTTTCCAAAGTTACTTCTACGACAATGTGTTCTGCTCACACAGTCAGTGACACGGTCTGAAAACTACACGACATGTATCTAAAAAGTACAAGCCGTGTATTCTGGGTTTTTCTGTGCAGTAGCTTAGAAACTGAAAAGAATTCCAGAAATACTAAAACAAGGGAAAAGGTGCCAAATTCTGATCCATGAGGTCTTATGACTCCTCAAGAACCAAACTTCGGCATTCACATTATGAAAAAAAATAGTTTTCTAACACAACAGCAGAGAGTCTATCAAGCTTCTATCACAACAACATGCATAATCTGCACATAGCCTATCACAACAGCATGCAATCACTAATTCACCCTAGATGGCATGACAATAATGCATGACATGTGACTTCAACACATTCCTATATGATTAATGAGATGGCATACCCTCATCTCATTGGTTTGCGGAAGAAATAGAACCGAAATAACAAAACAATAACCGCACAAGTCATGTGAATCACTCTAGGTGAAAACATATCAACCATAAAACTCAAAACCAGCAAACTGCCATTAATGTGGTAGTATGGACTTTCCCTGTAAATGGGTTAGCTACTCCCGGGCACAGAATAATACCAAGTACCGAATCTATCCTATCCCTGGCTAAAGTCTCCAAACAGTAAAGCAAAAGAAAAGAACCCCTTTGATACCACTTTGTTACGACCCGAGTCTAGAGCCCCTCCACTGGTGCCCCATACCCGGTTCGCCACATGACCTCAATCGCATTTCCCTGAATGCCAGAGGCGACCGACTAGAATCGAGGGCTTTGGTGAGTCGGTGGGGAAACTATGCCCTCATTCAGTATGATATACAGGGTAAGAAACAACAATAAACAACAGAAGGAGTAAACAACATGCATAACAACAGAAACCAAACAACGGAAGCAATGTAGAGATATAACTATGATGAAAATGATGCAGCAGGTACAAGTATCTAAGGAAAACAGAAAACAAAACAACGTGCTAAAATACAACTGAAACCAAGTGAAAAAGAGAAACAAAATAAGCTCCTCAACATCCCAAGCCACGGCTCGGTCCCATGCTCCCCAGCTCCTAGTGCAGTCATGATGTAACGCCCCGACACCATCTTCCCAGAGTCGGTGCATTACTTCGTAACATTGGCATGATCAGAAAAGACAAAGTCTCGAAAGACCGATTAGTTTAATAGCCCTGGAAACACTAGATACATTCATAAATGTTACATTACATCATAAAGTGAAGAACTAATAAAAAAGTCTTCTTAGTCCACACTCATATCCTCTTCTGACTATCCCTGCAGGTCATTCATAAAATACTTCTTCACATCCTGGAAAATATTAAAACATTGAAGGGGGTGAGCTCAGATGCTCAGTAAGGATAACAACATAGCGGAATCTTCATAAATAAACATTAACATTTAAGGCAATGTATAACTAAAACAAATTCCTTTTAAACTTGAACTTTAGCATAATATGGAAAAAATAAAATGAAATAATGTCATTTACTTACTCACATGGATATTATACTAGTCGAATAATCACATGAAATATAATTAACCACTTTCATAATGATGGAATGCATACTGCCAGACATCCTGCAACATTTTTTCATGGCCTCGGCCAAGACGTCTAAAATGATTAAGGCCTCGGACAAAACCATAAATGAAATTGGGAAAGGGCCTCGGCCAATTCCACGTCTAGTTGTCTCATGAGACCTACCGATGCATCGAGGAGCTATATCGGGCTCCACCCAACACTTATTAAGTCCAATACATTCCTCATATGAATAGGTTTAAACATAACATAAATATTCGTATTAAAACTAGCATAAGAAATGTAAAAAATTTCTCTATAAACTAGGTATGGTATAAAAATAACACACCCATAGTCAAATATTTCACAAAATGTTCAATGGGAGTTTTGTATCATAAATCAATTTCAATTAAACATAAAACCCATCAAAGGATGTTGACATGGATGAAATCAAAGCTATTTGAGAGAAATATCTCTCTTTTTTGAAATCATTTAAAAGTCACATAATTATAAAATAATACATTTACTTTGAAAATATTCTTATAAGCTTGTAAGGGAAGCTTCGACGAAGTTATAATGGCGGAAAATAGCCGCACCCGCCGTATAAGTTAAAAAAACATTCTTAACTAAAATTTGTCAAAAGGTCAAAAAGTACATTGTTTGGAAAACGACGGTAAGATTAATTTCAAAAAAGTATAAGGGTATAATGGACTTTAACCCATTTTCCATTTAATAGTAAAAATGCTTTGAAAAACATTTTTAAGAAACATGGATGTGGATGATAATGAGGCCCGAGTAGATAATTATGTATAAACAACCTTGGATAATGAAGAGGTTGTGAAGTAAACCCTTACAAAGATAATTTTGTAAACAAAATAGATCGTCCATGTGTATTAACTATAATATCACATAAATAAATTATAAATACATGATAAGAAATAATCATATCATGACATAATTTGAAAGTAGGAGATTAACCCAAAGAATGGAAGTTGGGTTAAGAAGTTCCCTTACCTCGTGTCTGACTTGACTCAACCGTTCTTTAACCTCCTGAATAATAAACTAGAGTTAATATATAACTTATTAAGAACCATTTTCAATTTAATTATCCTTTTTATATTAGTTATTACAATGATATGAACATTATGTAATTATTTAAGTTAATAACGGTCGTTTTGTCGATCTTTGGTACTTGAGTCAACAATAAAATTCTTATAATTACAAGTTGTTTATGTGGCAGAATATCCATTATCTCAAGAATTATATTCATGATTTAGATGTCATATATATCATATATATCCGGTATATACATTCATTTATAATATTACGTAACATTTAGAGGTAAGAAATGAAATGCACCGTTCATGGAGACGGTAAGCCGTACGTACGCATGAACGCTACTTTCATTTCTATTTCGTATTTAATGGAATGAAATCATAATAATATAAATGTATAATAAAATTCCAGTATAATTTAGTGTATAATACCATTTACTCCATCCTTTATACATCCCACATATAGAATTAACGGTTCAAATCGCTTTGAGGGGGCGGTAGTCCGCACTTCCTAAAATGAAATTATTGCATTTACCCATAATGGAAATCATAAATTATTCCATAAATGAGAAATACAGAAGCAAAAGTAAAACATAAACATATTATATATCATATATAAATATAGTGACATCTTAATGGCCACCTTTAAAGGTGTTATATGAGTGTTGAACAATCATCGTTTCGTGAGGCAGAAATTCGCCATCCACAGAAACATAATGTTCTTTAACCATTAGATGTAGGTGTGTGTAAGTGTAGCTCGAATACTTCTTATAACAACATCCTAGTATATTGAGGATACTGGTGTTGTTACAAAAGAAATGAATAAAAAGAGTTTAGGGGGTTTGGAGAAGAAAAATAAAACAAAACAACATTAGAGAAGACATTACCTCAAAATCGGGTAACTCTTTTGGATTTGAGGCAAAGGCTTCCTTGGGAAGAGTTCTGCCCAATTTGAGGCTTCTAGGAGTAAGAATGGGTAGTTGGGAGAGTATTTGGGCAGAGTTTGGCCGAGCCAAATGGCTTGAATGTGTGAATGAGGTGGGAGAGGTGGGGGCCTTTTATAAGTGGAGAGGAGGGGCACTCTTGGAAAGTAAAGAAAAGTCACTTTATTATAAAATGATTTTCGTATTTTAGAGGTCCCAAACTTATATAATTCTAGGATAAGATGATAAGGGTTCTAAATCTACTCATACAATAGATTTTTGACAAGTGTACGCTTTAGATTTTACATTATATTTCCATTTTATTTAAATCGTTAAATAATGAGGTCATCGCTGCATCATAATGATGTCATAAATAATTTAATTTATTTAATGTATAAAAAATATAAAAAAATACTATGATGTAGGAAATCTTTTTATCTTTCCAATTACTTTTTATAGTCAAAAATATGACTTGTGTAACCCCATGTAAAAATTATTTTATTAAAACATTTGATGTTTGTGTCATTTTTACTTTAACATTAAATAAAAGGTATTTATGTCATTTTCAAACTAAAGTGGCTCCATGGGGTCCCCAAGTTGACCCATGGATTGTATTGGTCGGCAATGGAACATCCAATTAGGGTAGGACATGTGTCAAGGTCATCTAATATTACTAAAACATTATTTTTACCTTAAACTACACTAATTATCTCTAATCGCGATTAATTAAACTTAAAAGTTACTATTCACCAAAAAATTATTTTTATCCCATTGAACCACATTTTACATCCTAATGACAACCATGTATGTCGGATTTTTGAAATTCAAAACACAGATGTGGTAATAATTCATTTAAACGGAAAATTAGTTACTTAGTGGTTTCACTATTCATCAAAAATTGAAGTTTTTCAGAACAATGCCAAAATTTCACCCTAAGCTATATTTGATATTCCGATTTCAAAAATGATGTCTATTTTACAAAATTCCAGAGATATAAGTTGAATTAATTAATTTTATAATTAATTTTCCGCTGTCACAACAAATAGCGTGTTTTTACGAAACAATATATATCAAAAGATTGACAATTGTTTATGTTCAATTTCAAAGTGAAATTAATTCTAATGAACACCATTGGATAAAATGGTAAAAATATATTCTAATTATACTTTAAAACCACTCAATAATATAACTTATCACTATAAATTATTTTGATTAAAAAAGTTGTTTTAAGTATTTTTCACTATTCATAAAAATTTAGATGTTCTCAGAAAATTACAAAAAATTCAACATAGGCTAATTTCAATATTAGGAATACAAAAATGAATTCCATTTTGAAATATAAAATTTCTATAAATTTAAAAAGTGGTTATTACTATTCATAACGGCTACTTTGATTAGTTGCGGTGTGTTAGAACTCGAAGTTGCGTACAATGCAAGCTATTGCATTATTGAATGAGAAGCGTATTGTGGAAGCTCGGGGTGTTACATTCTCCCCTCCTACAATAAATTGTGTCCACGCAATTTGAAATTTTTCTTTGAAAATAAAAGGTTGAAAATAGAAAATACCTTTGTGTAAAACCCACATCGGAAATAAGATTAATAAAAATATAACATTAAAAGAATGAAAGAGAAGTACGAAGGTCATCCGAGATAGCCCATACTAGGGTTCTATGAAAATATGGATATGGAGGATAAACAAACTAGCATGGTCTGATGGAGAGTTCTAGAATACAGTATTTGGAGAAAGTTAACAATAAGAAAATCACAAACTTGTGATTGGTTAAACGATCATTGAATCCCTAGTTGGAAAAGTTAATCGACAACGTTTTTGTTTTACGTAACCTTTCATAGAGGTGAGGAAATTATTTAAGATATTTACTAAGAATGTGAGGAAATATACTTACTTATCATGTAGGCTTTCATTATTTAATAAATTTTTACCACGAACCCATCTTTCACTCCAAATGGTAACAGAACTCAAAAATATTCTATTTATCCTAATTGTATAAGGTTCCAAATATTACCACATACCATTTATATTAGAAAAACTATTTTGTAATAATCAGGGACTTCCTGTAGGCTAGTGGTAGGTAATAAAGGCCTGTCACACTATGGTTGTGGGTTCGATTCCTACAGCTTTGTCCGACGCGACGGGTTATGCCCCACCATGCAGGTTGTCCTTTTCCTAAAACTGTAGTATTGTAATATTCCAAAAATAATCTTCATAAATTTTTTTAACCTTAAACAATATTATCCAATGATCAACTTAATCCACTCCAACCTTTATAGTTATCCAAAATACCTTTGTCCAGACTTTCTATAAAAGGTCTCTTAATTCCAAAATCAATTTATCAGATTCCCCAAACAATGTAAAGTTTCTATTATTGTCACATACTAAAAATATAATTACCTTCATCATATTAAAACCTTACTGAAATCAACAAGTACTGCAGTACAATCCTTATATATATCACATTATTCTAATAACCAGAATATAATCAATGAGTCCAAAAGCACCAATACATTAGTTATTCTGCTTCAACTGTAGTAACAACATAATATTGTCCATGATCCCTTGGCCTTTTCTGAGGTAATTTTCCCTGACGCTTAGGACATTCATTTGCATAATGCCCCATTTCCCTACAATTGTAGCATTCAACATTGATAGCCTCTTTCTTTCCCTTGAAATCACGCGCCTGGTGACCTTTTTCTCCACATTTATAACAAACTCCCATTCCATTTAGGCAAGTACCAGGGTGATTACTCCCACAATTATCACATAATGGAAAATCCTTCTTTCCCTTTTTCCCTTTATCTATCTCTTGTTGCACCGTTCTCTTCTTCTCTTGCTTTACTTTGTTGTCATAAGACTTAGAGAATTCCTTTTCTGTCTTGATAGAACACGAGACAATATCTTCGTATGACGAGAAGGTTTGTGAGACTAATGCTCGACGGAGAAATGGTTTTAACACATCAAAGAAATGATCAGTCTTACTTCTTGGGTTACGTATGTAATATGCAGCATACCTCGCTAACCTTGTAAAGTTAGCCTCATACTTTGCGACATTCTCATCCTCCTTCTGCCTCAGACTTAGAAATTGTCTTTCCATATCTGCTCGATGGTCATGGGGATCGTATTTTTCTAGGAAAAGCTCTTTGAACTCTCTCCATTCCATATTCGATACGTCATCATCTTCCTTTGTGTTTTGAATCAGCGACCACCACTGATCGACATCTTCAGTGAGGCGGTAAACTGCCATGATAACCTTCTCCCTTTCGCTACTCCCCAAGGCATGGAATATTTTCTCTAAGGAGTTTATCCATTGATCAGCTACTAATGGATTTGTACCCCCATTGAAGGTTGGTGGTTGTTTCCTCATGAAACGGTCTAGCATTGATCCTCCACGTTGCAGATCAGGGTGCTCCATATGAGTAAGTTTATTATTCATAACCTGCGTGAGTTGTCCCAGTACGGTGAGAAGCTGATCCGCACCAGTTGTATCACTAGCTCCACCATAATTATCTTGATCAGGAGGGAAATCCCTACACGGAGTGCGTGCATTGATACAGTTTCCATTCCTTCCACTAGGCTCCATTTCTAAATAATGGCATAAACTAGATTAGTTTATAAATCAAAATACATAATTCCATACTTGTAAAACACTTAACATAAATTGAACTAATTATGGATATAATCCATAATTATAAAAATGTTTTCTTTGGGGAATTATATACTCTTAACCCTTCATAGTGGTTTGTAATGAAAATGGGAATTATCCTAAGTATATCCCCCGGGAGTGTCGTAACCAAGAGTGCAGCAAGGCCCGTTGTCGTGCACCAGTTCCCGTTAGAGTCTAGCTCAAAGCGGTGTTTTCGGGTTTTACCCCTAGGTACATCTGTGCCAGAGCCACCTCTACCTGCTCGTATCCAGACAGGGATGTATTGCTCGGAAAACCTACAAAATCTCTACAATACCAAAATTTTAGGAAGTTCTTCTATACTAATCCTCAAAGTTCATCTTAGGTCTACATTCTCTAATCAGAGTTTGTATAAATATAGCTTCCAAGGTTTGTACTAAACTTCCTCTGATACCAACTCTAACGCCCCGACCCCAGCTACCCAGAGTCGGTGCATTACTTCGTAACATTGGCATGATCACAAAAGATCATGTCTCGAAAGACCGATTAGTTTAGTAGCCTCGGAAACACTAGATACATTCATAAATGTTACATTACATCATAAAGTGAAAAACTAATAAAAAAGTCTTCTTAGTCCACACTCATATCCTCTTCTAACTATCCCTGCAGGTCATTCATAAAATACTTCTTCACATCCTGGAAAATATTAAAACATTGAAGGGGGTGAGCTCAGATGCTCAGTAAGGATAACATCATAGCGGACGCTTCATAAATAAACATTAACATTTAAGGCAATGTATAACTAAAACAAAAGCCTTTTAAACTTGAACTTTAGCATAATATGGAAAATGTAAAATGAAATAATGCCATTTACTTACTCACATGGATATTCTACTAGTCGAATAATCACATGAAATATCATTAACCACTTTCATAATGATGGAATGCATAATGCCAGATATCCTGAAACATTTTTTCAAGGCCTCGGCCAAGACGTCTAAAATGATTAAGGCCTCGGCCAAAACCATAAATGAAATTGGGAAAGGGCCTCAGCCAATTCCACGTCTAGTTGTCTCATGAGACCTACCGATGCATCGAGGAGCTATAGCGGGTTCCACCCGTCACTTATTAAGTACAATACATTCTTCATATGAATAGGTTTAAACATAACATAAATATTCGTATTAAAACTAGCATAAGAAATGTAAAAAATTTCTCCATAAACTATGGATGGTATAAAAATAACACATCCACAGAAAAATATTTCACAAAATGTACAATGGGAGTTTTGTATCATAAATCAATTTCAATTAAACTTAAAACCCACCAAAGGATGTTGAAATGGATGAAATCAAAGATATTTGAGAGAAATATCTCTCTTTTTTGAAAAAATTTAAAAGTCCCATAATTATAAAATAATACATTTACTTTTAAAATATTCTTATAATCTTGTAAGGGAAGCTTCGACAAAGTTATAATGGTGGAAAATAGCCGCACCCGCCGTATAAGTTAAAAAAACATTCTTACCTTAAATTTGTCAAAAAGGTCAAAAAGTACATTGTTTGGAAAATGACGGTAAGATTCCTTTCAAAAACGTATAAGGGTAAAAAGGAATTTAACCCATTTTCCATTTAATAGTAAAAATGTTTTGAAATACATTTTTAAGAAACATGGATGTGGATGATAATGAGGTCCCAATAGATAATTATGTATAAACAACCTTGGATAATGAAGAGGTTGTGAAGTAAACCCTTACAAATATCATTTTGTAAACAAAATATATCTCTCATGTGTATTCACTATAATATCACATAAATAAAGTATAAATACATGATAATACATAATCATATCATGAAATAATTTCAAAGTAGGAGATTAACCCAAAGAATGGAAGTTGGGTTAAGAAGTTCCCTTACCTCATGTCTGACTTGACTCAACCGTTCTTTAACTTCATGAATAATAAACTAGAGTTAATATATACCTTATTAAGAACCATTTTCAATTTCATTATCCTTTTTATATCACTTATTACAATGATATGAACATTATGTAATTATTTAAGTTAATAACGTTCGTTTTGTCGATCTTTGGTACTTGAGTCAACAATAAACTTCTTATAATTACATGTTGTTTATGTGGTAGAATATCCATTATCTCCATAATTATATTCATGATTTAGATTTCATATATATCATATATATCCAGTATATACATTCATTTATAATATTACGTAACATTTAGAGGTAAGAAATGAAATGCACCGTTCATGGAGACGGTAAGCCGTACATACGCATGAACGCTACTTTCATTTCTATTTCATATTTAATGGAATGAAATCATAATAATATAAATTTATAATATAATTACAGTATAATTTAGAGTATAATACCATTTACTCCATCTTTTATACATCCCACATATGGAATTAACGGTTCAAATCACTTTGAGGGGGCGGTAGTCTGCACTTCTTAAAATGAAATTATCGCAGTTACCCATAATGGAAATCATAAATTATGCCATAAATGAGAAATACAGAAGCATAAGTAAAACATAAACATATTATATATCATATATAAATATATTGACATCTTAATGTCCACCTTTGAACGTGTTATATGAGTGTTGAACAATCATCGTTTCGTGAGGCAGAAATCCGCCATCCACAGAAGCAGTATGTTCTTTGACCATTAGATGTAGGTGTGTGTATGTGTAGCTCGAATACTTCTTAAAAAAACATCTTATTATATTGAGGATACCGGTGTTGTTACAAAAGAAATGAATAAAAAGATTTTAGGGGTTGGAGAATAAAAATAAAACAAAACAACATTAGAGAAGACATTACCTCAAAATCGGGTAACTCTTTTTGATTTGAGCCAAAGGATTCCTTGGGAAGAGTTCTGCCCAAAGTGAGGCTTCTAGGAGTAAGAGGGGGAAGTTGACAGAGTATTTGGGCAGAGGTTGGCCAAGACAAATGGCTTGAATGTGTGAATGAGGTGGGAGAGGTGGGGGCCTTTTATAAGTGGAGAGGAGGGGCACTCTTGGAAAGTAAAGAAAAGTCACTTTATTATAAAATGAGTTTCGGATTTTAGAGGTCCCACAATTATATAATTCTAGGATAAGATGATAAGAGTTCGAAATATACTCATCCAATAGGTTTTTGACAAGTGTACGCTTTGGATTTTACATTACCTTTCAATTTTATTTAAATCGTTAAATAATGAGGTCATCAGTGCATCATAATGATGTCATAAATAATTTAATTTATTTAATTTCTAAAAAATATAAAAAAAATACTATGATGTAGGAAATCTTTTTAGCTTTCCAATGAATATTTATTGTAAAAAATATGACTTGTATAGCCCCATGTAAATATTGTTTTAGTAAAACATTTGATGTTTGTGTCATTTTTACTTTAACATTAAATAAAAGGTATTTATATCATTTTCCAACTAAAATGGCTCCATGAGGTCCCCAAGTTGACCCATGGATTGTATTGATCGTCCATGAAACATCCAATGAGGGTAGGACATGTGTCAAGCTCATCTCATATTATTAAAACATTATTTTTACCTTAAACTACACTAATTACCTCTAATCGCGATTAATTAAACATAAAAGTTACTATTCACCAAAAAATTATTTTTATCCCATTGAACCATATTTTACATCCTAATGGAAACCATGTATGTCGGATTTTTGAAATTCAAAACACAGAAGTGGTAATATTTCCTTTAAACGGAAAATTAGTTACTTAGTGGTTTCACTATTCATCAAAAATTGAAGTTTTTCAGAACAATGCCAAAATTTCACCCTAAGCTATATTTGATATTCCGATTTCAAAAATGATGTCTATTTTACAAAATTCCAAAAATATAAGTTTCATTAATTAATTTTATAATTAATTCCCGTTGTCACAACAAATAGTGTGTTTTTACGAAATAATATATATCAAAAGATTGACAATTGTTTATGTCCAATTTCAAAGTGAAATTAATTCTAATGAACACCATTGGATAAAATGGTGAAAATATATTCTAATTATACTTTAAAACCACTCAATAATATAACTTATCACTGTAAATTATTTTGATTAAAAAAGCTGTTTTAAGTATTTTTCACTATTCATAAAAATTTGGAAGTTCTCAGAAAATTACAAAAAATTCAACATAGGCTAATTTCAATATTAGGAATACAAAAATGAAGTCCATTTTGAAATATAAAAATTCTATAAATTTAAAAATTGGTTGTTACTATTCATAACAGCTACTTTGATTAGTTGCGGTGTGTTAGAACTCGAAGTTGCGTACAATGCAAGCTATTGCATTATTGAATGAGAAGCGTATCGTGGAAGCTCGGGGTGTTACACACGATCCTGAAGTAGAAGGGTGCTTTCCCGTTTCTATACCTGCAGCAACATAGTCTACTTGGGCCCAAAATCATGGCCCAAATAGGGTGTGTGATACAATCCCAGTAGGCAACCACCCAATGATTTTGGCCTAACAGTCAATGAATACATGGTAGTAAATAAACAAGAAGCAGTAAACAGGAAAACATAAGCAGCTATAATCCCCAGCTCTAACAAGTAAAGCAAACAAGTCAGGAGACAACAATAAGAACAAAATAGGTAACCCTCTGGGTAGCTCTCACAGTCTAACCCCTATGGTTCAACCTCTAAGTACAAGCAACCCTCTGGAAGGCACACATAGTCTCACCCCTCTGGTTCAGCTACATAATTAAGCAGACTCTCTGGGGAAGCACTCACCGTCAAATACCCTTATAGTCTCGTATCATGCTAAAGGCTCTCTAGGGAAGCACTCAACTTCAATTCCCCCTGTGGCCCGTGTCGTAGTTAAAGAATCTCTAGAGAAGCCCTTCTGTCAATTCTCCCCTTGGTCTCGCATCGTGATTAAAAATACACTCTGGAGAAGCCCTTCCATCAATTCTCCCTTTGGTCTACTACTCTAGGTTCTAACAGTCCTGAGTCTTACTAAACATGCTCAGCACGTGTATATCATCCAAGTAAACCTCAAGAACTACTTGGCTATCAACTCAGGCTCAACAGCAATAGTAAAACAACAGTCCACAATCCTATAGATGGGCATGTCAAAGCAATCTAAGCACAAACAAAATACACTAATCATAAGAAATAACCTCTACTAAAGAAATCAAGCAAAGCAGGAAAGCAACAAGGGAAAAATAGTAAACATGTGATACCCCGTTCATGGGTATTGGTGGAATTTTCACATAATACTCAACGACATTCAACAAAAAGGCACAAAACACCTACCTCGATCCAAGGAGATCTATATACGTGAATCTCGACGACAGATTCCCCTTATAACGACGTAGATCTGAGAAAATGCACAAAATTTTCATCCCACGATAACTTGTAAACCAGGAGGAATCAAGAAACAAGGCTAAATCGGAAGGAAGAACTCACTGCTACGATTCCAATGCAACTGACCATGATCGAATCGGAGAATGGACGGGGGGCGGTCTTCTGTCGATGATCCGGCCGTACGGTCTCTCTCAGACGGTCGAAACCAAAAGAAGAAGACAGATATGAGGGTTAGACGCGACCCCGGTCCGTTTAATGAAAAAAATAAAGTACACGACATGTACTTTCGGAGTACACGACGTGTACTTTGAATTTTCCATACTCCGAAATAAAAGGCCTCCACCTTAGCCTTACACACCCTGTGTTGTGTGTGGCCCGGACATGGCCAGCACACATCTTCGAGCCGGGGAAAGAGTACATGGCGTGTACTCAAAAAGTACACGGCGTGTACTTCTGAAATTTCTAGAAAATTAATTTTTTCTCAAAAACTCCAGATACGGGAAAACATACTTGAAAAGAGATCTGGGTTCTTACAATCTGGATCATGTAATAGAAATATAAAAGTGTGAAAAAATTAATATATAAAGTAATGAATTGAAATGTAACATAAAAAAGAAGAACCTACTTTATCCCTTTTCTAGTGTATGAACATGTAACCAATTAATTATTTAATTTTTACTAGATTATAACCTACCACATGTCATGAATAGTAAAGGTTCCAAGTTATTACAAGGGAACATGTAAGGATATTTAATAGTGAAGTCCCAATGTAATAACCAAGTAAACATTGACCTTAATGGCTTCCAACATAGAAATAACTATAGCCTATTATGGGGTTATAGTGTAATCCAAGAAAGATATTCATGTAATTCTACAATGAATCCCTTACTGAGTCCAAGGAGTTCATCCAAGGTAAAGCAAGGATATGAAATGACTGTGACCAATAAGAATTAACCATGGAACCTACATGTCAATGATATATCCAATGAGTGTATTGAAGGTATCCTATAAAGATAATTAAGGGATCCCATGTATTCATACTAAGAATCCAAATAATAGAAAGGATCAGGATCTAGGTGTCTCTCAACATAAGAATATTGAATCCTTGAATCGAAATGGGGTTCCCATGTGCTCATGGAATTCTCCAATCAGAATCCAAGCCAAGCTCGAATAAAGACATTCCAATTTGACAATGATGTCATGTAATATTTAATTTCATTCAATACACTCATTTACTTAGTTTTATTTGTTCAATTAGTACGAAACCTTTTAATTAAGTCTAAAATAATCAATAAGTCCATTTGGTCCAAGAATTACCTTTCATTATTATGACAAGGCCAACCAGCATGAAACCTTTATAATTTCCATTTAATGAATATTAAATAGTTCAGTTTCATTCCAATACATTTAATTACCATGGTAAGGGGATCTATGGAAATTCCACCAATTAATCATTCACAACTAATATGGATAGTCATATTATTTGTATACTTTCCAACATTAATTCCTCATTTAATTATCAATTGAATCACTTACCTTAGGTGGGTCAAGTGTTGGGAATATATGGTATATTTCATTAGGAAATTTACAATATAAATTATTCTATTTAATATTGAAAATATTTCTTTTAATAGGGTCAGGAAAAGTCATAACCAAACAGTGGATCAAACACATCAAAGACTAAAAACCCAATTATCATATAACATCATATATGGTATGGATATATTTGTGGGCATAACCACCAATAATTAATCACTTATATCGAAATGTAATATCCATATGGTTATAATCATTATAATCATTGAATTTTTATTCTATAAATTGAAACCAATGAAACTGGTGGGCCCCACATGACAATTACATAATTAACAAACTTCAGGGATGAGTTGTATACCACACACCATAGGATTGCATGAATCTCCTCCTTCAGTATTATCAATTTATTTAGATCACATCATATTAGATCAATGAAAATTAGAAAAACACTCATACCCTAATAAATAGTTCAAGAGAAAGAGAGAATAAAAAAATACTAAAACCAGCTTGATTATATATCATGTTGCATCCAACATGAAAAAAATAAGCTGGAACAGATCTCAGATAAAGTGGATCTAATGATTCAGATCCGAGGACTTACAAGTTCTCTAAATTAAGAGGGAAATAGGTTAATATCACTGGTTCTTAGATTATAGAGGAAGGAGGGATCTAATTACATCATTAAGGGAAAAATAATATTTACCTTGAAAATTATTCTGTGCGTGGGTTTTTAACACAGTTCGACAAACCGTGTGAAACCCATTCATTGGTACCTAGGAAAAAGAAGAACTCACATTGTTAGGATGAATAGACATGCACAAACCATGTGAAATGGTTTTATCCAAAAATGGACCTTCTACACAATTAGTTAAATTGTGCACCAACTAGCTACTAACCATGCTACATGGTATTTTCTTCAAACAGATGAGTTTCGAGCTCTGAAAATTTCCTAGACGCCACTGAGACCTTCTCTAACCCATTAGTTTTTCATATTATGTCCAAAGTAAATATTTACAAATATATATTAAGGATCCATTACTCGATGAAAAACTGTGTACTAACACTCTTCCCCCTTATAATAACTCATCCTTGAGTACACCTTCCAAGGGTTTAGAAAAACTATCTGAGAAAAATTATGACCACTAGGCTTATGTCATCTTCCCTCTCCCATGTCTCATATTGTAAATATTTTTGTTTCAATAGAACACATACATGTTTGATAGACTAGCCTTGGATGGACTTAATGTTCCAATCATTGATTCATACAAGCTACTTATCAAAGGATGCATTAGTATCTAACTCAACTTCTTTGGGATAAAATGAATGAGACAAATCAGAAAAATACGTGAAAAGTTGTAAGACATGGAAGATGTTGTTCATGGAATGGTATCTCTGAGGTAATAAAAACTGATAGGATACCGGCCTGACTCACTCTAGAGTATTAAAAGGACCAATATAATGAGGAGACATTGTTGCCTTCTTTTGTAACCATATATTACAAATCATGGGAAATACTTATCGGCAAACATGATCCCCAACCTCGAACTCTAGAGTTCATCGACGGTGATTAGGATATGATTTTTTGGTCTAGACTGAGCAGCAATCGTATGCATTTTGATCAGCTAAACATTCCCTAAAGTATACTGAATGAGATAAAGACCTAGTAGGACTTACTCACCTACCTTTAGTCATCACATGGATGAATGGAACAACCTACCATACTAGGATTCAAAATAAGCCATCAGAATTTTCACAAAGAATTGTTTATTATAGGAGAAATCAACCAGAGGGTTATTATTTTCCCAAGAACTACCAAAATCAAGGACACATTCTTCGATAATATCCTCTATAACATATATTGTTTGTTCTGGTTTTCCAATGGTTTGAGGGTCAAAAGTCATTCACAAAAGAACATATGTTCCCATATCCTTTTGCAAACCTACGAGAACCATGATGCGAAATGAAAATCCCAATCTAAAAAGATAATAAGTGGAACCATGTGTAGTAATATGATCTCACAAACACACATTATTCCCAGTTCATGACCAAATAAAGTCTCTTGAATAGGAATGAAGTGGAATGATTTTGTTACTCAGTCAATGACTTCCCATATAACATCACAATACCTTGGTGTCCTAGGTATTCTGACTACAAAATCTATGTCAAAATAATTCTATTTATATTCTAAGACTAGAATTGTATGTAATACTCCTATTGGTCTATAGTGCTCCACCTTCACCTGCTGATAGGTGGAACACGTTGTGATAAATCCTTCTATCATATGTTTCATCCTAGGAAACCAATATTGGTTCCACATGTCTCAATAAATCTTCTAGATGCTTGGATGAGATTCCCAATGAGAGATGTGGGGATATTTCATCAAATCCTCCCTTATATTTGTAGGTAACTAGTAATTTCCATGAATAGATAGGATGTTGACTCTGTCTACAAACCAATCCAGAGTAGTGTTATCTTCTGATATACTCTCACAGAGAACCAAGACATTAGGATCTAAAAACATTTTACCTTTCACCTTCTCAAGGAGGGAAGAGTTAACTATCAATGATGATAGATAATTCTACTCATGACTATCATGAAACACTAGAAGAAACTCTTAAAAGAGGTCCATTAACTTGCATTCATCACAGGATTCATGTTCAATATGTGATTGTGTTTTCCAACTCAGCGCATCTGCAACAAGATTTCCCTTCCCAGGCGTATAGGCAAGCTCAAAATATATGTATTATAGATATTTGTCCCAGATCCATTATTTGAGGATCAAGTCACATTGTGAAAAGATATATTATAGGTTCTTGTGGTCATTTTACACAACAATGTTATCAAAAAATAGATTGTTTATCTTACTACATAAGGCATAAACAACAGTCGCTAGCTCAAGGTCATGCATGTGGTAATTTCTCTCATGAGGCATCATCTACGGAGATCCATATGTAATGACCCTATCTTTTTACATTATCACTACTCCAACTTCGATACATGATTCATCATATATGATGGTATAACCTATGCCTAGATCTAAATGACTCAAAATAGATATCGATGCATGCTGCCCTTTCAGCTCTTAATATGCTAACTCACATGCTTCTTAACATTTGAATAAGATATCATTCTTTGTAATTTCAATAACATGTTAATCAAGGTGGGAATTTAATGTCTCAAACACCTGTAATATATATCTAGTCCTAAGACTCTCTATTTGTAAAACTTGTTCTTGGGCTGCTCCTAAGAAACTATGACACTAATCTTTTCTTGGTCAAAAGACATTCTAGATTCAAATATTATATAACCCAATAAGTGATGTCTGTCGATCTAAAAGTGTAACTTAGAAAAAATTGGGTAAATGTTATTCCCACTTAATGTACATAGAAAAATCTAACAATGTTGGGAATGGTATCTATGATTTTTATAATACATGATGATTTCTTCCACAAAGACCACGAAAAAAGAGTCCCGGTAGGATTTGAAAACCATATTCATCAGGTCCATAAAAAGGACGGGTACATTCATATGTCTGAATGGAATAATGAAATAATCATATATAATATACCGACTATGTTAATTTGTACAAGGTATGTGTTATTTATTGACTCATACCGGATGATAACCTCTTCTCTGGTCAATCATAGTGAAGACCCTTGATCCTCTGAGCTGGTCGAAGTGACCATCTTTTCAAAGAAGTAGGAACTGGTTCTTGACCATAAGATGGATAAACTATATGTAATATACAATTATATTTAATGTTCAATCTACCTTATTGAAAAAACAAATAGGTGAAGCCCCAGTGGATGTGTGGGGCCACATAAAACCAGAGGCCTCTAAATCCTCTAACTGAAACTTGAGATCCTGAAGCTCTATTGGAACTACTAGTGATCTGGGGTCTGGCTATCATGACCACAAACTCCCCTTTATCTAGAACTAATGATGCTATTCCAAATCCCCACCTGATGTGGTGTAAAAGAACTCTCTCATGACAGTAGAGATGTTGTGGATCCTTTTACAATTGAGGCTGGTGGAAAGGTCAACATAAACGGTATATGTGACCCACACTACCATTATATAGACACTAAACTGGGTCTATATCACAATGATTCTTAAAATATCCCCATTATCCATAAAAATTATACACTTTAGAGATATCAATAAGGGAAATATTGTTGTCACTTCCCAGATGATAAAATTTAAGGGAACACTTCCTACAACTGAAAGAACTATTGGCCTACCACGACACTAATCCTTTATACATGATACTATTTTCATCCCTCGTGTTTCACTCAGTGAAAAGATACTAATTGAATATCCCAAAAAATATTCATGCAAAGGACATTCACCAGTGTACGTATGGCATACTAGAGCACAGCCTAAATCATTTTGAACATGAAATTTCATGATTGTCTAGAAGTGGTAAAAAGCACTACAACATCATAAAATGAACTGAATATTCCATTGCTGACATAGAACTCAGACCATGATTCATCAACTCTCTATCAGGGTTAGGTCATAGCATATGAGGAAAGAATTTATCATAAAAGGTAGTCTTCAAATATACCCATAAAATTCCCTGATGACGATTGGTGTGGGAAGTCACATCCCAACAACGATTGGATGAATCCTTAATCATGTATGTGTAAATATTGATCCTCTTCTCTAGATTAATCTCTATATGATCAAAGAAAGATGATGTTTCCTCTATCCAAGACTCAGCATCTTGTTTACCACCATCCCCTGAAGTAGTTGTAGGATGATGTTACTTGATGTCAAAAGTTTTATAATCCATAATAGGTGCAAGCCGTTGAGCACCATGTAAGTTACTTCATTAGACATAGGAAACTATCATGAAAATGGGAATCATTTTTGAAATTATGTAGAGTAGGTGGTGCCTCGAGTTGTACTCCTAGAGGAAAGACTGGTAGGTCAGGGCCCACCACGTTTGGAGCATGGTCATTGCCACCCTCCGAGTGTACGACATGAAGAATTCATGGCAGCATTAATATAAAAATGCAAAGCACACACCTCAACACAATAATAAGAAAGAAGATATAATTAATAGTGGAATAAGAACATAATAAAACTCAAAACCCAATGCATACTTCCTCATATACCTGATTATATGGCTAGATATCAGTAACTTCTCAAGTATATATTTAATTTCATTTTACATTTAATCACTAGGTTCACTCCTTAATATTTCATAAACATTATTAGGTGGGATAATGATGTAAAAAAAATTTAATTTTAGATGTCATGATTCACTTTATAATGGATATAGATTTCCGGTGAATCATTTCCCATACACATTACCCCTAGAAATGACACCCATTAATTTATTGCATAATGGATTGACTTGGTAAATTACTCATCCCAGCACATGAGGGCACATACACCTCTTGAATTGAGATTTAAAATCACCTAATCACATCAAAGAGTAATAAAATAATAAATCAACACTCAAAAATCATATTCATATCATGAAATGAAAAACAATGAAATGAACCTATATTGTATGGCAATATGCAAGTCATAAGAATTCAAAGTTCCTATAATGAAGCATATAACAATGATCCATGCCATCATATAATTTGTCCACTAATGAAATAATATACACAAACAAATTAATGATTAAAAACTCCACACAACTTGTGAATAACATAATGGTTAAATAATATCAACTATAATAGGGAAAAGAAAAACAACAATTATAATTAAGTCAACTTTGTTTTTACCCTTAACATCAGTTGTTGATTCGCTTTCACGTCTTATGACTAACCCCAAAGTGTTTATAATCATCTAAATATTTTTTCCAAACAGTAAAAAATGAAATGAAATCACTTTTTATACCACTTCGTAAAATCCCAATTCTAGATTCCCTAAATGGGTGCCCCGAACCCAGCGAGCCACATGGCCTCAAGCGCATCTCCCTGAATGCCAGAGGATACTGATTAGTAGTGAGGGCCTAGAGCATCTTTGTGGGTAGAATATGGCCTCATTTCTAAGGTGAATTGTAGTATTTTAATATAATCATAGGTAAATAGATGAAGCAATATAAGTAAGTAGAAGGTATAACAAAAAATATTCACAACAATAACATCAACTAAATCATCAGGAATAACTTATAAGCATACAACAACTCATGATGGTATATCATGTCACTAGAAAACTAAGATACATGGATACAATATAATATGAATAACATGTTCCACATATGTATAAAAGAAATCATAGACCACACAAATCATCTCGATCTGTGACTCGGTCGTCTATAATAAAGTTCCACAGTAAATAAAAAAAATTATTCTATTTGAAGTCATATGCTTCCCTTTTTCAACACCTAAAACTATGTAATATACTATGCATACCAAATGGATCTTAAATAAGGTGTGATACAAATCATTATGGACAACCATTGATGGTGTCTATAAAATTTTCCCCGTGTAATGGAAATGTAATAGTGTGCATGAATGCATATATAAATTAAATCAATTCATTGTAACTAGAACCTACGTACCTTATTCATCCCTTAACTGGTGCCTGAACATGAAACCAATTAATTATTATTTTTTTATTATTTTATAACATATCATATGTCATGAAAAGTAACGTTTCCTTCTTACATAATTAAAACCTATAATGATATTTAATAGTGATGTCACAAGGTATCAACCAAGGCGACGTGGACCTCAAGGGTCACAAACTCAGTTATTAACTATAGCATGGCAAGGAAAAATATTGTAATAAAAGGATCATTGTCCAATTGATTCCAAAATGAGGAACCTACCGAGTCCAAGGAACATATTCAAGGTAAAACAGGTATAAGCAAAGACTAGGCCCAATTTGATTTAACTATGGAAACTACTAATTAGTGACGGATCCAAATAGTATATCCATGGAATCATGTAATAATATTGAAGAGATATTACGGTTTTATACCATGAATCCAAATAATAAACAAGGATCATAATCTAGTTGGTTCTCAACCTAAGAAATAAAAATACTTGAATTGGAATGGGGTTCTTGAGTGCTCAAGTCATTCTCCAATCAAGACCCAAAGCGATCTCGATTCAGGCCATTCCTATTTGTTTATGAATACATGTAATATTTAATTTTGTTCGAGGCCTTACTTTCATTATTTTTATATGGTCAATTAGCATAAAACCTTTTCATCAAGTCAAAAATAATAAATAAGTCCATTTGGTCTAAGCCTTTTCTTTCATTAGTGTGACATGGACAAGCCACATGAAACCATTATAAATTACATTTAAAGAATATTAAATAATTAAGGATAATTCCACTACCTTACATTAATGTGGTAAGGTGTGTTATGGACATGAAATACATTAATCATTCATAATTAATCTGGTTAGTCACATACATATTATACTTTCTGATTTCTATTTCAAATTTATTTATCAATTGAAGCACTGACCATAGGTGGGTCATGTGGTTAGAATACATGGTAAATTCTATTATTCAATTTACAATATAAATCAAGACATATAATATGGAAATTATTGTCCTTTAAAGGGTCAGGTAAAGTCATACACATATGGTTTCTCAAACACATGAAATACTAAAAACACAATTATGGAATAACATCCTATTGGGCATGGATGGAGTTTTGGGAGTAACCACCAAAAATTAATCAAATATATAGAAAGAGAATATCTATATGGTTATAATGCTTATATGAATGGAATATAAGTTCTATAAATATAACATAAATAAATATATGTTCCATACATTGCAATTATGAAATCCAAAAACTTGAGGGATGAGTTATAGACCACCAACATTTGGCTCGTACAACTCTCCTCATTGGGTAATGGCCATTTATTTGGATCAGATCAGAGTAGATCCATGAATATGTGAAAAAACTCATACCATGATAACATGGTTGAGAACAAGAGAGAAGAGGAGAAGCTTAAAAAACTCGAGTACATACCATTGTGCATCCAACGTAACGAATGGAAGATTGAACCGATTATAGATGAAGGAGGTCCCTTTATTCCTACCTTAAGTCATCATAATGCTCTAATTTTAGAGAGAGATAGGATATTACTGTTGTTATATAATTAGAAAAGAAGAAGGTATCTAATTATATCATTAGAAAAAATAATAATAATTGACCCTGAAAATTACCATGTACTCCGTTTGACTGCATGATTTGAAAAACTATGCACAAAAAATGTACAGGTACCTTGGAAAAATGGGAACTCATAGAGTTAGGTTGCACGAACTTTTGAGAACCATGTGATGTCATTCTCTATGAAATTGGACTATCCACACGATTAATAAAACAATGTTCCAACCATGCACTAACTGGTCCACAAGGCCAGTTTCCCCCAAAAATATGGGTTCCAAGCTATATACAATCCCCATACACCCATAAGTCCTTTTCTAACCCATTAAAAATTTATATTAGGTCTAATGTAACTATTTAGACCAAAATTTAAAAGATCCATACCAGTGTGAAAAACCGGGTTCTTACAGATGACTTTTATTTTATAATTAATTGTAATGATTTTTTTAATTTTATTTTACATAATTGATTTTATTTAAAAAAATATACTATATAAGGGATAAAATTTTGATGTAACAAATTGATCAAATTTCAATCGGTATTAAAATTAATTTTCAAATTTTATAAATTTTTTATTATAAAATAATTCTTGGTTGTTATATACATTTTAGTTATTATAATAGGGTTGGAAGACATTGGTTAAGTCAAGAGGATATTGGTTAACATAAAAACAAACCATGATTTGAGAAAAAAAACTATTATGTTTTGTATTATAATGGAGAGATGATACAATCATATTATTTTCATTAATGGAAATAATGAATTCATATGGTGAATTTTATATTTGAGGAATTGAAATTTTTGAATCATAGTGACAAAGATATTATTCTAATTAAAGAAGATAATGAAATAAATACACAATAGAAAAATGAAATGGGTGATGATGTTGAGAGGATAAATAAATAGATCATAACAAAACATCATTATATCATGATTCTACAATAATGACAAATTTTGAATTTTCAATGATGTTATATCATAGAAAAATAATGTTTGGAATTTCATAAACCTTTATGGACTATATTAATACCTTTTTGAAGGTCTTTATTCTTGATGATTCAAATTTGTTATTAAATCAATATATAGAATGGATGTTAGTTAACCATCATGGATTTTCTAATAATAAAATTCACACTTTTTTAAAATATCACAAATATATTAGTAGGAAACATTAGACATAAATGACTATAAATAATATTTTACCTACTTATGGAAGGAAAATTAAAATGGAACACCATCTCTTATGCCAGAGAATGTCATGTGGAACTTCACATTGACTCCCATGAATCAAAATATATTCATTTATTCTAAAATATCATCCAATATTCGATAAAATGATACTGAAAGAATTAAAGATAATGATGATTTGGTTCATCCTGTATATTGATTAATATGGTATATATTTGATGCACAATATCCTGATTTTTAATCAGAGGTGTGTAATGGTAGGTTGGGTCTATAATTTGGTGGTTTTCATATGATTGGATAGATTCTTACATATCACAGCATATGGGTTGATTTTATACATATTTATAATCTTACTTCACTAATTCATATCAAATGAACATTCCATTATTTTTTATACTAACGTCTTGATGCTTTCATTTGTGAATTTAGATAGATTAATACATTCAGCCAATAATAAATGATTTGAATCAAATTTTTGGATATGGATGTGAGTACAATAGATCCTTCATTAAAAAATAAATTTCTGATGCGCGAATCCCTTTTATGTACTACAAATTTTTTATCTTCTTATTAAATTATGTGTGGTTGGATCATTAAGGAAAAATTGTAGTGTCATATTTATATGAAGAATACGTGATCTAGAATACATAAATATCATCTTGTTTTAATTTTCATGGGTCATCAATGATTCTTGTCGATGGATAATCAGTACAAGATGAATACTTAGAGGATTGATAATACTATTCACAATGAATAACCACCGCAATATAAGTTAGTAATTTATATGATTACTGAATATAATGATGTTAGTTTTTATTTGGAAATTTTAATATAATATATAAAATAATAATAATTTTTCCACTAAATCCACATACAATTAGGAAATGAGGAATTTATTTTTTGTGTTCCCATATTAGTCAAACAATATTTCATGTCATTGTATGGAAACAATACATATTTATAAAATTATATGTGAAATTATACTTTCAATTATTCTAAATATCAACAGGAAAATAATATTTGACGTAAAATTTCAGTGGGACTTATTGGATTGGGTTATTCACCAAAAACAACAACATATGTCTATTAGTGAAAAAAATGAACATTCATTCTACTTTATATGTGGTGACACAATTATAGAAAAATAAATTTATGGATGTATTTGAAGAATATCAAGGATCATTATGGTTATTCCATTAACATTACTAAATAAGTAACATAAGGGAGTTGAAACTAAAATAAAAAAACTCATGAATATCACATCATCATTCATGAATTGATTCCAATATAAATATAGAGTTTATTATCCAATAATTTATGGGATATGGTGATTCTCATGTGTGATTTTAAAAGAGGCATTTTCTCAAGAAGGTTATCATATTATTTCATGATAATAATGAAATAATAGGTGCCATTAATTTTGTTTTATTTGGAGAAAAAAATTTATTCCCTCATTTTACACAAGAATTATATATTTTAGAGTTCATCTTCCATCTTAATCACTTCACGGGGGACCTATTTCACTTCATAAGGTTCGTTCTATAAAATTTAAAATCAACAAAATGAAATCTCCTATATGAAAAAAATACTTAACCTAAAGGTTCAATTATGAGAGATTACATGGCTCAAGAATGTTTGTCTTCATATTTAATGTATTTTTCTGATATGATAATTAGACATAACTAGACAAAGAGAAATGAGTATTATCTGTATGGGAAAATTGATCCCTCATCTATATCTCTTCATAAAATAGTATAAATCTCTTATTCATATACATTTTCTACATTTATCCTTGAATAGTTTGATATGGAACTTTGTATAGTCATGTTTGACATTGGTTTTTTCAATTACTATATCGTGTATGAAATTTAAATATTTCTACGTTACTTCATACTATGTCATTTCATATAAATCGCAAACATTTATTATAATTTTATTTAGGGATCTTGAAAAATGTATAAGTAGAGTTCATCAACAATTCTCTTTGAGAATTTGATATAGTTTTTATCAAAAAAATAGTTTTCTATATTACTGAAACCAAAGGCATGACTACTAAATAAATATAATTAAAATATATGTTTTAATTTAATTAAATTATTAATATATATTTATTATATTGATTTCACCTATCGACGTTGTCTCTAAATAAATAAGAAGGTTGGATTTTGGTCCTAATTCACCAGTTTTTGAATGTGAATACATAATAATCCATGGGAATAATTTTATGACAACTGATCGAGCAGTGAATATGATGACAAAACATAATGGTGTTATGTTATCTACAACAAAAAATTGTTATTAAAATTATTCATATAGTAGTACTTCATATGAAAATATGTATTATTATTTAGTTTTTGATAATTTTTTTTTCAATTACTACTCTCATGGTACAGTCAGTATGAGGAAATTTAAATGGTATTATTCAACAACGTGACATGTTAAACATATTGACGACTGTCGATTAATTTTAAAAGAAATGACTTTTTTTCTAGTTACAAATGCACTATGTATTTTGGAATAAAAATAAAAAACAAGTGTTTTATATGAAATATCATTTGTGACATGATTATGATGTCATTATTGAAGTAATTAAAAGATATATTTTTCCTGATGGTGGGGGAAAAATTGACACAATTGATCTCCCTATTAGTGTTTTCTAAAATATTTTATATGATTACTCAAATTTTCCTATTGTGAGTATTTATATTGAACCTAATGTAATTGTGGGAAATATATTGAAACAATCATATATGTTCACAGCTCATTCAGATTACCTTTATTTGGGTTTCTCTAGTGGACACTTCTGTAATTTATTTAATTTACTTGCAGTTTTGAATGAAAATTTTGTTTTATTTTTTTTCTTATTTAATTTATTTATATTTATTTCAGTTCAGAAATTTATTTTTTAGAATGGATTTTAAAATGAATTTTAAAACATGTATAATATGGTTTTAGAATATAGTTTATAAAACATTTCATGATACCAATTGTTTTTTTAATATCTAATGGGTAAGAAGAATTGTCAGAAACAATTTCTAAAAAATAAATATTCATTGTTATATAGATTATGAATTATATTAATGAAATTCAAGGGAAGGGACAATTTTCTAATGATCAACGAATGCTCAAACATAGGCTCCCACATCTAATTCCCTTACTATTTATAATAATGGCAATATTTAACTCTCTATTATATGTTGTCTTATTATTATTCTTTTTCAATTTTTTAAGGGACATTCAATTAAACTATATTTGACCACTTATCATCCTACTAGTGTGGGTCTATGTGGGGGTGATCCTAGAGCTACACGGTGCACCTATCGTACTCATTCACACCCTAACACACAAGAAAACATACCATCTACTAGACTTTTTCATCTTCCACTTGAGTCTCTAGGCATGTTCCCAACCATGCCTCTATCGTCATCCAATTTAAGATTTACGTATTATATAATTTCGATGCCACATCGATGGATATTACCAACTATACCATATCAATTTTTATGATGTATTTGCATCCCTTAAATCCATATAATACCATGTCCATGCCACCTCAATTTCCTACCATCTGTCTAGGATCTGATGATTGCACACTTTCATCTTCCTCACCACTACATGAATCTAAAAAATCATACAAAGTGATGTTAATATTAATAGAAATAATATATATTTAAATTATTACTGAATACTAAGATATTTTTTGATGATGATAAATGTTGGGTGGATATTTTTGGGACAACATCAAATCATTTTTTCTATTATATTTGATATTATACTAAAATATATGTTATTAATTCAATTTAAATACTCACCTTAAATAAATAATTATCAAAAAATATTTTAGTAGATTTATTCATTAATTATTATTAGTTTATGATTACAACATAAAATAGGGAACCGAAAAAACCATGTTCTATCATTTTTTATGATGACAAAATTTAAAACATTTTATGTTCAGGTTAGCACCAAAAAAATTCATTTATATTATAAAAAATTATTATTTTACTTTTATATTTTAATGAACTAGTTTTAATACAAGAACTGATATCAAAAATTAGAGTGTTAATTTTTATATAAAAAAACAATACTATAAAAATTAAACTATAAATTATGTTATAACATTATATTATAATAGAAATGATTCCAAATATACTCAATTGGTGAATTATTTTTGTCAAACGTTGTCATCTTCAATGATTTCCAAAAATCATTTCTACATGATATTATATTTTAATACATTTCTACTACCTATTAAAAAAACAATAAGTATCAAAAAAACTTAATTAGAATAGATAGTCTTATATGGTCCTTAAAATAAATGACTATAAATTTTTCCAGTTATACGAGAACATAATATGATGATGTGATTTTGAAATTCATGTTCTCAAAATTTGGATTGATAATAAAAGGATTTGGGATAAATATTAAGGTATAATATCTTTTATATATTCCCTCCATCTGTAATATAACCATTAAATCAAATAATTTTTTTGATTTTTTCTTCAGTATGTCCTAAACCACATAAAATTTTTGTTTTAAAAAAAGCTGGAAAAAACATCTCACCCAAAAGAGTAATATTATTTAATTCCATCCTCTATAATCATGGATACATTTTTTACAATGAAATAAATTCTAATAATATTTCTATTTTTTATGGATCAAACTGTAACTAATTGGATGGAATAATTAGAACCATTTTTTCACATTTTTAAATATGTTTGAGTTTAAAAATGTGTAGAAATTAACTCCATTTCATACAAAGAAGGTATTATATAATGGATCAAGAATTTGTAATGTAAAAGAAATAATCAGAACTTGGAAAAGTATAGGTCACACTAGATTCATCTACTCATGTAGATATCAAAATGAGATTCGAGATGTATTATAATAGAAATATTAGTTTAATGGAATTATGTTATAATTTAATGAGAAAACACGAAGAGTGTACTAGAGATCATTAAGTGTGTTAGATTAATTTTACACAAATATATATCTAATATGATTCATACAAGAATGGATATTGGATATCAAAGGAGTTCATCCCAGTATATAGAGGGGAATACACATCCTTTAACCTTCCTAAATTTATTGTTAATGTCTTTAAACGTAAAAATCATCTAAATTTCCATTATGATCAGATAATTTTTGCATTAAATGCATCAAATTTAGAGGGTCCTATAGTTTTTGAAATAGTTATCATATCCTAAATTTAGATATCCATGTGATAGAATAATTTTTTATAACATGTACAATTATTACAATGTGCATTGGATAAGGTATTAGAACTAGTTGAAAATGTACATACTCACACTATCATGGTATTATGTCATTTACATATGAAATTATTACAACAACCAAGAATAGAAACTCTCATTTTGAATAATTTGGGGATGAAAATTTCTATATAAGAGTTGTAAATGTGGTAAATTTTCAACAACCAATTCCTAAAATCTTCTCTAGTTATATTTCCAACACTTCCATTAGATAATATTAATTTTTTTTATTCATGTTGGGAAATATTGATATCTTTATATGATATATAGAGTTATTTATATAATTTTCCTAGTTGTGGTAGAGGTGATGACACTCTTGGTGGTGGTGATGGTGATGGTGATAATGCTAAAGAAAAAGAGGCAAGTGCTCCCAGAATCGATGTAAATAAAGATATTGCTGATGATTATAACGTCACTAGTGGTGATGCGGGAGATATTTATCCCATATATTTTTTCTTTTATATTAATGACACATATATGTGGATTATAATTAATGAATAAAACATGTTGATGTTGGGTATTGTATATGTATTTTATGTTACTATAATTGGTTTCAAAACAATTGAAAACTGGATGCTTAATGGAAAAATATGTATTATATTTGTATAGTATTAAATGTGGAATGGGGTTTATAATTTATTTATATGTTCTAGAAGAGGTTTTGAATTGTTATTTTTCATTATATAGATCGGACCCCAAACCAGTGGTTCTATGAACTACTGGTACACATCACTAATGGAGAGGATTCTATACCCATAGTTTTATGAACTGTTGCTATAGATTTATACCCATTGATTTCTTCATACAATGGGAATTAAAATTTGGATATATTATATAACAATGGTTTTAAAGGAATTAATTTTTATAGACCTTCACTAACACCTATAAAACACCGTATTCATATAAATTTTTTTATAGATTATACCAATTTTTTGGGGACATATACCAAAAGTTAAGAACCGTTGGTAGAAGAAACATTAATAGTAGTTTTTCTAGTAAACTATACCATCACCAAAAATTAAAAATTAATTACTTCCATAAAAAATTATGTATATTAAAAATAACCATTTTATCCCTTCATAAGATATTAATATTCTAAGGGAAAACTATTTTTGGTATTAAAATAGAGTTAAATTTTCTATTTATTATTTACAAAAAAAATTAATTGTAATTATGAAATAAAAATGGAACCAAATTTCTATATTTTAAAATCTAAGATGATGTAGGTTGAAATAAAATAATCCATTTAAATAAATTCTATTTTGTTATAAATTTTGAGTATAGATATATATTAATCATACCCTTGATATTAGTATATTTTTAATGTAAAAATCCAATAAACACAACAAATGTATCGATAGGAATAGTGTCTTTGTTAGACTATCTATATAGAACATCAGAATGAAATTACAATAAAATTAATTTTCATTATTCATCATAATGAGATCCTAAATCAATTTTATATCGAAAAAATAAATAGTTTTACCTATTGAATACATAAATAATTGGGAAAACTATAGATCCTAGTAGGAGAATATACATAATGTATAACCATAACATATGAGTCAAAAATAATAACATGACATCATAAAAAAGAAGTCATGTAGATAAATAAAATTGGACAATATGATCAAGAACATTAAAAAATAAGATTATGGAATCATATAATTTGTCAAAAACATAAAACATGAAACTATAATATTTCAAGACTAACTACTAATTCATAATCACATCGTTGACGGAGTCTCATCATGGATAAGGTTCACATCCAAATCCCATACATGTCATCTCATGGGAAAACATTATAAAATGAATTCAGGTTATATATTTCTATATCTAAAACTATAACAAACATTAATAAGTGTTTCATATATATTAATTAATCAAATTTCATAATCATAAAAAAATTGTTGAATGAATTGGACTATATAATCCATCATTATATAAAAATCAGAAGATATTTTTTAAATATTTTAAATGTTATAAGGAATTAACAATTTTTAATGTTAATATACAAAAAAAATGAACAAGTCTCAAATTAGGTATTCATTTGAAATATTAATATCATGAGAGATGGTAGATAATTTTTTATATTAATGAAATTTTATTTTGATAATTTTAAGATTGTGTTAAATATTTTTAACGAATGTAAGAGTATGGTGATTTCATTTAAACTCTAAGGTAAAATAGAATTTTCATACCAAAAAATTCATATATTTAATAAAATAATTAATGGTAATAAATAATTTAAATAAATTTTATATAAAAGGATTAAGATAGGGAAATTTCCTCTTAATCGAGTTTTATTTTAAAGAAAGCATTGAGAAATAAACATAAGGAATGTATATCCTCATAAATGGAAGGTAGAATAAGATATTTATATTTATATAATACATACATATTGAATTTTTAAAATTACCAATATAAAATATAGTGATAAAGATAATTATATAAAAAAATTTCATAACCCAAAGAAAATAGGTTGGTTCAGAGAGATCCTTTACCATATATCTAGAATTATTCATCAATTTCACTTAATGTCAGGAATAAAAAAATTACATTCATTAATTAAAAAATTTATAAAACTATATATATATATATATATTTTAATAATTATATTATTTTCATTTACACATACTATAATGACATTTACATTAAAATTTTATTGTTTTGTGGTCATTTGATTCATGGATTCATGTTCATATCCCTTGTTGATATTTGTTGAAGTTGTTTTTAATGAAAATATGACACTAGAAGTGATATGAAATTATATTAATTTAATTTATTAAATTTAATTGGTGTCAAATTTCATTATGGTTTCTGACATAAGGAATATTTTTTATTATAAACATTGATGTTATACGGTTAGTTCGTTTAAAAAGTTTTATAAGCCATTAGATACTAGATTTTTAATATAATTAAATGAATAATAGGAACATTAAATAAGATATATTATTTTCATTATCATTATATTTAAACATATTAATATTTCAATAACAATCCTTGATTGTGGTGTAGAAAAACAAATTTCATTGTTTATGGTGGCAATGAAGCAACCATATTGTGAACAATAATCACATTTTAGAATCAGTAAAAGGGATGATATAATATAAGTGTAAAACCATAATTATAAAATACATATATATTTAGGATAATAATTTTATTATTTATATGTGGATATAATAAATATGGGTTTGATATATGAAGAATAGAAATGATATAATTTTAGCTATGAATTTACCTCTCCCTTTGGTTGTCACCTCTTAGGCTACCCTACAGGGATGTTTGGGATGGTCAATGGTGAGAATAGGAATTACATTGATGTGAGGTGAGAGAATTGGAGAGTGTCTGGTAGAGTTTGGGTAACTCTTATAAATTATAATATTTTAGGAGAAGTGATCGTATTTATAAGAGGTGGAGAGTTGTGTTTTATGAATATTATATTCAGTTGTTTACTATTTTGGCACAGGACTACCAATAGTGATAAATCAACTGATTATATAAAATAATTAGTTCATGTAAGGCCAATAAATGGTCACTTACATCAACCATGGATCTTTTATTCATTTATTTTTCTTATAATACAATTTATTTTATTTTAATGTATTTTAATATTCACCATAAATTCAAATATTTTCAAAAAATACCAATAATTTACAATAACCATTTTCTAATGTGTTTATTCCAAAACATATATGCATTTTATAAAAATAACACTATATATATGAGAAATTTACCATTAAAATATAATTAATATTAATTTGAAAAATATAAATTTTAATATTTTGTTTAATTTTTCCCCTATGAAAAATTTCATATAGTCTCATAAAATTATATTATCATTATAATATATTTTAATGTTAATTTGAAATCTATTTATTAAATTAAAATTTTTAATAGATATATTTTATATAAATATATAAATAAAACATAAAAGTTTTACAAAAATATAAACACTTATTTTATCATTTATAAAATATTTAATTACATGTATAATGATTTAAATATGTCATATTTTTATTTTATAAGATACATCAACATTATTTTACACGTCCATAGGTGAATATACTACTATAAAAGAGGGTTATTATTCTTAATGATCAAATTAATATTCTAAAATCCATATTAGTATCCCAACTATCAAATTTTTAACTACCATATGTGTTCCCTAGAATATATAAATACATCATATTTTATTAATTCTTCATTCACTTCTATTTCCTCTTAGTTTTATATATAGTAATTTTAAATTTGAATATTTTATATCTATTTTTTATTAATTTCAAATGTGTTTTTAATGATTGAATAAATTATGGTTGATCTAGTATATCCAATTTTTCTTATTATAGTTATAGAGTTTATAATTATTTATCTGCTTCTAATCAATTCTTACGATTAGAATTATTCTCTAAATATAATTTCCATGTACATATGATAATATGTTACTAGTTTTAACTATGATTTTTATAAAATTTATAAAATACTACATTAAAATTTTTGAAATATTTATATAATCGAAAGATAAATTACATTGGTAAAACTTTTTTTCTTTACATTGAGGTATTATCCCATTGTTTAAAACTTATTTGGCTTATTATACTTTTTATTGAAGTGACTATATTTAACCATAATTACAATTCAATATGACTAAACATTTAATTGAACTTAATACTAAATATGAATATGATGATTAAAAATATAGAATCCATTATATATTATTTAGTTTCTATTAATAATAAAACGAAGTTTAAAATCGGTTTACAAAATGCAGTGATATTCTGCGTGTAAATATAAAAAATTAAGGATAAAATAATTTTTTACAAAATTCATGTATAATTTTTACTATAATTGAATTAATTATATTGTGTGAAACAAGAAAATATTTATTTTACATTAAAACAAAACCAACTCTTAAAATAATTTTAAGGAAACATGATTTAAAGATGAGTGTTGATAATACTTTTTATCTAAATAAAAAAAATTAGTTAGATATCCCAAATGTCCAACATTGATTTATAAGTGTAAAATTATAATTATATATTCATTATATTTATTTTTAATGTTTTATAACGTCCATAAAAAAAGTTTTATAAACTTTAATATCATTTTTGTATCCTGATAATGTCATTAAAGTGATGGTATTTACAAAATATATATTTTTCATTATTCACCAAAAAAAATATTTCTAAAAAATCCCAAAAATTCAGTCTAAACTAATTTTGATTGGATTAGAAAAAAAATTAAATCCTTTTATCATAATTAATTTCTAAAATTTTTATTTATTTTTTAAATCAATATATTTGGAAATAAAATATTCAAAAGTAACTATTTTAAATGTAAACAATTCTTAACATTATAATATTTATTTCTTTTAATTCGCATTGAGTATATATTTCCTAAGAACTAACGAATAATATTTATTTATTAAATAATTTCTAAATAAAGTTTATAATTATATTACTCCAATTATTACTTGTTAATCTAATGGATATGTTATAAATCTCATATTGAATTAAATTATTTCAAAAGTATGATGTTTTTCACTTGAGCATGGTGTTTTTTTCATCTCAAGTAATCGTACATAGTAATGGAAAAACAAAAAATTGGTGTGTTAAATAAATATATGAACTATTAAAATATTTAAACGTGATATTAAAATTTATATATAATTCATTAAAGAGTTACATTTATAAACATATTATAATTATGGTCTATATTATAAATATTTCATAATTTTTAATTTAAAACGCTATTGTTCATTCTAATGTGAACTCTTTCATATCATTAATTATAGGGAATTTTTTATTATATGATATTTTATGAGTTACAAATAATTTATAGTACATTTTTTATTATGATGAAATTTCACATAATCAATATATATTTTAATTTAGATAACTTAATCTGGGATTATATTAATCATTAAAACTCTTATCATATGGATTAAATAATATCTTTAATACAAGACGTTAATTTGAAGTTATAATTTCTAAATAAATTTTTGATTTCTAGAACATATGTTATTCCATATGTCATGTTAATGATATTTTTAAATATTTAAAAATATTGTTTGGAATAATTTATAAACAAATGTTTCATAAATATTTATATAAAAATATGTATAAATACATTATAGTTATTTAATTTAAAAACGAATCATATGTTAAAATATTCTCAAATTACTCTAAATTATATGTTTTAAAAAATTTATAAATTATAATAAATTATAAAAAAAATAGAAAATATCTATTTTTCATTTTACCCATAAGGATTTGTTATGGCCCATGTAGAGGTAAAACCCTTTAACTTTACACAACCCCTAAAACATAGAATAATGAATGGATAACCCTTACATAGACCACTCTATACACGTATAAGCATTGATGACCCTAACAAAGACTCCTCCACATAATTGTACATCTGAATGACCCATAGATAAATTGACATAAATAAGGGTAAATAGTGATAAACCATACATAGACTACATTTTTAAATGATAAATTAATATGACCATCATATAGACTTATCTACACTTGGTAACCAAAGATGACCCTTATAATGACAACTTTGATATATGGGAAATTCTTGATAATCCTTACATAGACATATTCTTCATAAGTGTAATCTATGGTGTCCCATAAAAATACTAATATGTATGGGTAATAAAGGATGGCTCATATATATAATGGTTATGTTTCTGCATATTCAATTTCATAATAAAATGTCAACTAGTGAAAAATGATGCATTGTATTCACCTAGTTATTTATTTTACAAATGATTACACAAATATATAATATTTTTTATCTATTAAACCCCCGAAGGTATTATTTATGGTCAAATAACCACTATTAAATTATTAAAAGTAATGTTTATCACTTTCCCATGATCCGACATTAATATAAAAATTTAACTACATAAAAAATTGGAAATGGGGAATGCTTTAAATTATGTACCTTGCACTGAAGAATGTCTATATAATCTATATAACCATAAAATAAGTTTTAGAGAAATATATAATATGGACTGTTTATGAAATAAATCTTATATTTATGTATATAACCTTAATATATTTACAAAAACATCTTTTTTATCTTTTATGAAGTTCCACATAGTGTTTGGAGGGTCACATAGGTGTTAAATAAAATTAGTATTAGGTCAGGGAATATACTAAAAGTGATTTAGTACCTTTAGAAAGTAGGTTTCAAACCATAAAATATATAATGGTGTCTAAATAGTCTGGGTATGTCCCTAGAGTATCATTGTATAGCTTCTAAGACCCACTAAACAGAATTGGGTTCTAGGATAGGTGTCCTTTTACCACATTACAACTTTTCCTTCTAAATAAAATTTGTTTCCTCTTTTATGGATATAAAATTAGTATGGGAAGTCACTCCTTATTCTTTTTCAGGTTTGTTTCTTCTTTATTCAACCGATTTATCTATTTCCATTCATCGATGTGATGTCTCTATGTATGTATAACACTCTTTTAACATTCAATATAGCTTTTATTTTCTATCTAAATCTCTCGTACCATGTTTATTATAAATTTAATATTTGAACCATTCATTCTATTTTATATATTTATAACAATAAAACTCAAATTAATGGTTCACAATTGACAAGTGGAGCTCTTTTAACCTATATCAGGGTCTAGGGGTTTTCCCTCTATCTTTAATCATTGTATAGGATTTTGACTTGTGTGGTCATGATGAATTACATGGCGAATGGAATCAAATTGATATAAATATACTGAATAATTTATTAATATCTTATATGATTATGTGGACTTATAAAATATGTTATATTTAGATATATGCTTTGATAAACTATTAAATTGGTTGGTTTTTCCTTCTGAGTTTTTTTAAATCCACCAATACTGTAGTTTAGGGATGTCCTTTGTGACAAAACTATTTAATATAACAAGAGGAATTCCAATGAAAAATTTCTATGAAACCTTATTACATATGGACATGGGATATAATAAATTAAATGTGAGATAAAATTGATTTTTTGTATTTTCTTAGAATATAAAATTTTATATTATAATAATTATGGAAGAATGATATGATTGAAATTCTTGGAAATTGATATGAGTATAGAATGAATTGGTGGACCTTATATAATTCTAAAGGTTTAATATTATTGTGGAATTCCATGGATGAGATGAGGATTCAAATGGTGGTATATGTGAATACAAGGGTGGGAGAAAACATTAATATTTAAAGAGTTCCAATTCAATATAATTCACTAAGAAGACTAGAGGATTATACAAAGATTCAATGTCATGAATTAAATTTAGTTGATCCCTCTTATATTCCTGTAATTTATACACTTATTGAATTTCATCGAATAATTATAAGAATTTTTTAGTGGTACCAATTTTTATTGTCATGGGATTAGATCACCATATTTTTCATTATTTATATTAGTATGGTATGCCGTAGTTGTGAGCCTTGGATTCCAAAAAAGTCATGACTGTCAATATAAGGGATGGTCTTTGAGTTTAAACCTAAATTATGTAATATATTAGGATTTTTTAGAAGGTAATTACCTATTTATCCACATATATTATATCATGTTAGATGAGTGTGGTTACCTCAGTGATGAAACATGGTAATATATTAGTATAAGATACCTTCTCTATGATTTAATTTAGACATCAGCTAAGGAAATTAGGTTCAGTTCGAGTGTTCTATTTGAGTCCCTGGTATCAATTTGGTTATATTTATATTAATATATTTTTATAATTCATACCACTTCACTTATCAATTTCACACCATTATAATTTAACCATACATATTAGATTCTTTAACCAAATAGACCTCACGGATGCAGTTAGGATGAGCTTAATTTTCTTGTAGCTCAGGCATGATGTTATATATTAGTTTGCAGTTGGGAGTTTGGATTAATGATATATCTATAGACTTATGGTAGTGTTTTTTTAAGTTTATGTAGTCTATGAATTGGGATGCACCTCAAACTACAATGGTACTATATGTGTTTACCCAAGTGTTTCTGTTGCTACATCCTCCAATATTCACAGGGGAGGGTGGTTCCCAAATAACCAATACATGGATTGAGTCTATGAATGCTATATTAAATCATTTTTAGACATAACTGTAGAGGAGTGTGAATCTTTCAACACATATGATTCGATTTTAGGCTTGGAGATAGTGCAATGTTATGATTTGGGTGGATCAAAATCTGGGAATGGTCTGGAATGATTTATAGACTATATTATTTTACAAAATTCACCCTAGGACCCTTTCGTCTGATAGGGAAAGGCTATTCAGGAACATGTAGAAGTGGATATTAACTTTCATAGAGTATTATACTCATTTTTTGAGTTACAACCATTCCCCATATCTATGTATAGTGATGATTCATTCATATTTTGAGTATGGATATAGAAACATGATAAAGGTCCATGTTAATTTTGTCCATCTGACCACTGTCTCTTAGATAGTTAATCAGTCATCATTTTGGAGAGGAATATGATAGATTATTCATGAATAGTGATAGTATAACTAGGTGGAAGTGTATTTTCTAGTGGTAGGAAGTGGAACACTATTGGGTCTTGATAAAGAATATATGAAGATAGCGAGATCAATCTCATCTGTGTGGAAGGGTAGGTAACTATTGTGCATGTGACAACCCTAACACCAGTAACCTAGAGTTGGTGGTTGATTCAATACATCAGAATAAATAAAATGAATATCATTTCAAATTAGGGAATATTTTAGTATTTTTGTATGAAAAGATACATACATGGATCCCTTATTACATTAGTAATTAAACATAGAACATAAAAAAGGAAATTAAATTGAATCATTGAGTTTATTCTATCAATTTAGCTTTGGATCCTAGGGAAATGAGAAAAAATAAAAGGATGATCATAGATGATCCATAAGAGTTATATACAGCAGAATATATCTTGAAATAAATAATTCATGCTTAATATGTAAAGGTAAAATAATTTAACACACATTCAATTTAATCATAAAAAATTCAAAATGTAAATAAAAGCATTATATGAGGGTAAAAAACTTGTTGTTAAAATTATGGAATTAATAATGAAGGAAATGATTAATTATTGGAACTCATGATGCTCATGGATATAATACCTTATCCTATATGTCCTTTCATAATTTTATTTATTAATTATGTGTATAAGCTGATTTAATTTTGCCATATTTGTGGTTTTTAGACTAACGAAGAATATATGTGATTTTCTATATACAATTTCTACCCATTATTCCTTTTATAAAGAATTAATAATATATTAAAATGATCTATTTAATTAACTTGTCCAAAATCTTTATCAATTATAATATGTATTAAGTGACATATATGGATTTAACATTATTTCCCCAATAATTTAAATTAATTTAGATGGATACATCTTATATAAAAATGGTGTATGATTTAGGAAATAATAAATCGAACTAATCATGTGAATAAACTATAAATCCACATAAAACAAGTTGAAATACAACATTATATAACATAATTTCATTCCACATTTAATTTTTTTATTACATAATCAATGAAGTAGAAGTTTAACCCAGTGAATTGATTTTTTTAGAAAATCTATTACCACATTGTAATTACTCGAATTATATTTCACATATAAAATTAATAAAACTATTAAAAAATCATGATATCAAAAAAATTAATGATATATCATATTAATGTGTTAGTATATACACCCAAAAACAGAATAAGTGTTGTGTAAATAATATATCCCAAAAATATAAATGTGTGATGAAAAACCCTTAGAACACACTTACTTTTCATTTTATGTGATTTAACATCATGTATTGTGGTTTAAAACTTTTTATTAATATATAATGAAACCATTTATATACTTATGATGTCATATATTATCCTATTATACTATATTTATCACCCTGGTTGTTAATAATATTTCCATATTTCAATTGATTCGGGTGTTAACTACATTATATTTTATGCATATTTTTTGTGTAATTTCTCGTTCTTATATATAGGAAATACTTATATCATATACACAATTAAATTAATTTTATTAATGTCATATTATGTCATAAAATACATTTTTTAATCATCATTCAATATTGAACATATTAAATGAATCTCATCACGTCATGGAGATGGTAGTTCGTAAGTACGCAAGAGCGAAAGTAACAATATATTATTAATAAAAGTGTACGGAATTTGATAGTATATTAAAAATAAATAAGAAATATCATGTCATAAGTAAAATTTATATATGTTTTCCATCATTATACTCATATAATTATAGTGGAGATGAAAAAAAATTACACCATAGCAAGAAGACAGTAATTTGTATATACACATGTGTGGTGCTTTCATTTTTCATAGGATGGATAAATCATGGAATATGGTTGTCCCATAGTAATAATAAAATCCTAGAATATAGATGATACTATATTTATTAATTTATCATGGAAAGAACTCATGAATATGATGTTGAATAAGAAATTATTTTGGGGATGTCAGTAAAAATGATTACCTCTTCAATGAAGAAGTTATTTTATAACTTCTATAGAGGGGATTATGGTAGGTCTTTTTGAATAATTAAAACCTCCATAACATGGATAAGAATATTTTAAAGAGAAAAAAGGTTGGTTTTAGTTTAGTTAGATGTCTCAATGTGGTTTGAATAATTGAGAAAAGAGGTGCCTTTTATAATTGATATGAGGGGAACTTTTCGATACTCTCAAACTATTAAAATAATATAAATTATTCTTATATTCCAAATGTCTCTAAATAGTGTAATTTCTAATCTAAGCTAAGTATTGGCCAAAATAATTTCATAAAATTATTTTTGAGAAAAATTTTGAACACATTTTTACCGTTATATTTTTTTTAACCCTTTTTTAACCCTTTAACTCTTACCAAGAAATTTTTTATTATTACTCTTTAAGGGTACACTAACTATAAATTTCCAAATAAACTATAAAGGAATAATTTTTTACTTAGTAGACCTAAATACAATATTTTGGATGAATTTTATATTTTTATAAATTTTATATCATTAAATAAAAATATTATTTATTCCAAAATATCATTAATGAAAATTCTACAACTATTAATGCATTGACCTTTTAGAAAAATTTATTTGATTTTCCCATTATTTAAATAATTATTATATTGTCCTTGTGAAAGTTATCAATTTAGTTATTTATTCCCTAAAAAATTAAATTAAATTATCATGATGAATATAAATATTTTAGATTTCAAAAGACTATTTATATTTGAACATATCTTCTATATAACCCCACATTAAAAATGTTTCACATCTTGAAAGAAAACGTATGAAAATGTTGACTTTTCAATGAATAATAAATAATAAATACATATATATCACCCAACTTGTTATAAAAGATCAGAAAATCCTCCCAAGGTTACTTTTATTTAAAAACCACTAAACCAATAATATTAGAACAAGTGTTAGGGTAATTTTATTATATTTATATTATTATTTTTTTACCCTTAATTACCAGATTTACCCTCAACCATCGAAATATAAAATACTATTGTTTCTATTCATATTGTCCAAAAATAAATGTGACCTAATTAAAAAAATTTACCTTCTGATTCCAACTATTGAGTCCATTTTTCAATAATAAATACTATTAATGGAGAAATTTAATTTAAAATTAATCTTTTTTATAGAATGAGAAAATGGGTTATTAAAGAAAAAAGTTTCATACGATTCAAAATTTTTTATATCGAAACTCAATGTTAAATTGATTCCATTGGACTAAATTGGATTAAATTATATAAAATTTATCTAATTATACCTTAAAACTAATCAAAAAAATAATTTAACAATATAAATTAATTAGAAAAAAATAGTTGTTTTCAAATAAAATTCAAAATTTTTAACTATTCATCGAACCATGAGATAAATCAAATAATTACCAAACGTCCAAAAAATTATATTTATATGTTTATCATTAAAAATTAGTTGTATTTTTTAAAATATAATTTATAAAAGTGTAAAAAATTTTATTTAAAACATGTGCGCCATTAAAAGTTGACAGAACTTACTTTAAAAAATTAGAGCTTTTATGCCGAAAATCGTATTTATTCTTATCTTATGTATATAAAATATATTCAATTAATGTAAAAACGTTTTAGTATTTATAAATTTAAAAACAAATAGTACTATTCATTCCTACATGTTTAATTTCTAGGTTATAATAAAATCTTATTGTGTGTTTTAAACTAGTTATTAAATGTAGTAAAAGTTACTGATGAAATTGAGTTTAGTTAAAAAGATATATACACTCAAATATTGGCGTGTTATATTATTCCATCCTTGGAAAAATAATTCTTCAAAATATTCGTGAATATTTACTTCTAAAAATAATAGTGTGGTTCATTCTTTATAATATCCTTAGGTTCCCACATTGCATCATCAATTTTATGGTTTCTCCAAAGAACCTTTACCAGTTGAGTATTCTGATTCCCTAACCCCAACCCTCTAGTATCAAGAATCTCAGTAGTATCATCATAGTAAAATGGTTCAGGTTCCAATTATATTTTTCCATAGGTGATAACATGTGTTTGGTCGACATGTAATTCTTTAACAGTGATATCTAGAAAAGATCTTGAACATTAGTGACATTTGGTGGAATTCATAATTCATAAGATAAATAAAAAAAATTATTTCAACATTTTGAAATAGTTTGATATACATTGGGCTTTGTCTCCATTTCATTATAAACTATAGGAAATCATTCCATATATATATTTTCATAAATACATTATCTGCCTCTTGAAATTCCAAACCCTTTATCTGGTTGTCAGCATAACAATTTTTCCTACATTGAGGTTCTTTAATATCGCCCTAAATACTCCCCAAATTTTTTTAATATTCAAAAATACTTGGCCCAATATGTTTTAATTCACTAAATTAATCCCAAAAAATATGGATTATGACATAACTTTCTATATAATGTTTCATATGTAACCATTTGCATACTTGAATAAAAACAATTATTATAGGAAAACTCTACCAAAGTTAATGACTGGTACTACAAACTGTGATATCCAACTGTGCTTAATCTCAACATGTATTCTAATTTTTTAATTATACTATCATACTTCCCATTAGTTTGCTGATGGTAGGATGTTCTAAAATTATGGTGAGTATCTAGAGCCTTTTTAATAACCTTCTGTAATTTTTATGTTAAATGGGGATCTAAATCAGGCACAATCTATATAGGTTCACTATAATGTCTTAAAACATCACTAATATAGATTACTTAAAAGATTTAAAGAGGTAAAGATTCTATTATATCATGAAAATCTTATGATTTGGTTTGGCGGTAAAAAATAGCCCATATCTAATCATTACTTATAAGTTTCCTTGGTTGTCCAATGATAAATTATGTCATAATATCACCACATTTCCACATAGGTATAGGAATATGTAGAATTTCCATTCTAGGATGTTTTTTATGAGCCCTCAGTTGTTCAAAAACCATAAATCTAGACACATGATTAGTAATTCCTCACATCATGTTATCCCTCCAAAAATAATCAATTAGATCCTTATACATCTTAGTACTACTAGGGTGTATCAAGAAATTTGAGCTATTAGAATCATCTAGTAGTTCCATTTTTGGATCAGGTATTGATGTAACATGTAAATAATTTCCAAATATCATAACACCACCTTAAAAAATCCGTACAATTATCCTCTATTCATTGCATTAATTTTATTATCAAAATTATCATCATCTGATTGATCTATTTTTATATTTTCCAAAAAATATGGATTTTAATATTGTTTATAAAGGAGTGGTGTATCCCAATACTTAGTAATTTACATATACATATTTAATAAATCCATGACAATATGATCTCTCTCAATACTCATTTTTTTCAGAAATCTATGATATTTCCTTCTTAAAGCATCTGCCACCTTATTTTCGTTTCATTGCTAGTATTGTATCTAGAAATAACAACACTTGAGTAACTCATCCCTTAATCATTGCCTCATATTAATCTCCTTTTCCGAGACAGTGTATTTACGACTCTTGTGATCCATATATATCAAACATATGACACAATTAAAATACTGTCTCCATATACTCAAATAAATTATTGCAGTTTTTAACTCGGTATCATGAATTTGATAATTTTGTTCAGGGATCTTCAACATAATTTATTCCTATGTTATATCATTATCATTTTTTATAAATAAACAACTAGTCCATTCTTCATTGCATTTCTATATATCCAAAATTCATCATTTATAAATTATACACCATAAATCTGAGTGTTGACGAATCTTTTCTTTAATTTTCAAAAAATTCCTCACATTATTTTATCCAAACAATCTTAACCCCTTTACATGTATGATTTGATAATAGTTTATCCAATCAAGAAAAAATAATAAAAAATATATGATAGTAACCTTCCTAACAAATGAAACAATGTACCTCGGTTATGTTCATTGGTGTAGGCCATTAATGGACTTCCTGTTTCATCATAGGATCAACTGAGATTTTGTACTTGCAGAAAATATTTCCAAGAATATAAATTTCTGGAAATTTGAATTCAAAATTTCTAAATTTAAAATATAATTATATTATTAGAAAAATATCAAAAATTATATGAATGTTCTTCTCATGGTATTAATATATTTTAGAGTACACCAATAAATATATACATTTTTTCACATTATTCATCAAGGAAGTTGAAGACTCGTGAAAACAATTATCCAACTCGTGATGTTGAGTTATTAGTTGTAATATGTATTATAATGTTATGAATAAACTTTCTCTATGGTTATTTTTTAAAAAATATATGGTTCAAAAGTGTTTAAAATAATCTTCTCATATAAATAGATAAACATGAGGAAAATAAAATCTCCTGAGTTACTCAAGGGATATGATTTCTCACACATTACCACCTAGAAAAAGCATCTATGGCAGTGGATGAATTTAACAAGAATGATTATGGAGTTCTGACCCAAATGATGCTTGAAAGAGATCTCATATTCATGGATTTTGTAAATATGGATATGGAAATTTCTAGGTAAGTGGAGACACCACTCCTTGTCCAAATTAATTTGAAACTATATTTTTTGGAAAAGATAAAAATATCTCAGTATAATGATGAAACTTTTAATAAAAAATTATATTTGTGAATGAAGTATAATTTTAATTATATGATTGTGAATATAGTTTTCTTAAATTTATAAATAGGTTAAGTGTTATATATATAACTATTCTAAAAGAGATCAACTGAATTATTCTTATAGATCAAATTTCTTGATACACCATGGTAGTACCAAGATGTATAAGGATATAGAGGATCATTTTTTGGGATAATATGAAGTCGGAAATTTCTGACTATGTTGCATAATTTCTAATTTGTAAAAAAATTAAGGTCATGAGAAATATTCCTACAGTATTTACAAAACATATTTTAATACCTATGATGAAATGGGATTACGTTACAATGGATTTTTCATAACACTACCAAGGACTCCTACATGGAATGATATAATATGGTTTATTATTGATATACATACCAAATTATAACATTATAAAACTTTAATAAATTATTTACCACTTGAAGGAATATAAATTCTCTATATTAATTATGTTTTTGGACTTAATGATGCACCTCTTCCAATTTTTTCTAATCAGGATCCCTGTTTTACATAAAAATTTTGGATGATTTTTCATATGTATTTAGATATTGAGCTTCATTTGAGCACTTCCTATCATCCTAAAACTTTTGAAAAAATTTAAAGGACTATCCAAACATTAAAAGACTCATTGAGATCATGATGACATGGCTTTCATTGAATTTTTTTTCCTTATTTACCCTCAGTAGAGTCTATGTAGAATAATAATTTTCATTGTATATATACAATTGGAATTGTATTAAGCATTATATAGAATGATATGTCACACTCCAAATTTTTGGAATTAATTTGGTAAAAGGAAAAATATAGTCTAGAAACATAATAAAGAGACAAGGAAATAGTTAAAAACTATTCAAACTCATTTTATAGAAACTTAATGTAAGAAAATGAATTATTCTAACAACTGGAGAAAGGATTTAGAATTTTATCTGGGAGGTCATGTGTTTCTAAAAGTTTCTCTAGGTAATGGTATCAAAAGATTTGATAAGAAAGGGATGATTAGCCCCAGGATTATCCATGCAGTTGAAATTATGGTAATAATTAGAGTTTATCATACCAATTTGAAATTTCAACAAGTCTCTCTAAAATTTATAATGTCTTCCACATATCATCATTATGGAATTTCATGCCCGGCCCAATAGATACACTCACCAAGGAAGAAATCGAATTGAAACCAAATATGTCCTTCTATGAAGAGACTATCAATATTATTGTGACTATATATAATGTTTTGAGTAATCAGATGACAAGACTACTAAAGATTATTTTGAGAAACCATAAAATGGAAGAAAAAATATAGGAACCCAATTATGTTTTGAAGAAGAAATACAATCATCTATTTAGAAGGTAATATTCATGAAAATTTCAAGGAATTTTTTTTATGTAGGGAAGATTATAACACCCTAGGATTTTGTGATATGAATCTTCTTAAATAAATACTATTTATTTAATAGATTACGTTCCATGAAACAACCAACATCACATAACAATAAATTATTATTATAATGTTGTCATTAAATTGGAGGGAATGAATAGTATTAACCACATTATGAAAAACATATATATATATATATTTATTTATTTACATTCATCCACCATATTTAATGGGCATAAGATATGAATATATACGTTTTTATGTATAAAATCCATGTTTTTTCTAAATGTTGTTTGGAAACTTTTAATGGATCAATTGTTTTAAAATATAACTTTTAAACTTTTATAAATTATATTTTAAAAGATAAAATTTTATTTTTTAATTAATAATATCATTATTAACTTTTATTTATATTATGGAATTTTTTTGATAAGTTTTATGATTTGATAAATATTGAAAAATACTAAATATTAATTGAAAATAAGCTTCTCTTTATACTGATTTATAGTGTTATATTATATTTTTTATTAGGTTTAAAGTATAATTAGATCCATTTTAAATAATTTATTCCAATTTTCATCATTGTAATAAATTACACATAAAATTTCGATATAAAAACACTTAAATCGTTTGAATGCTTTCACATTAAAAACCAATTTTTCATTTTTTTCCGCAGGATTAAAATTAAAATAAATTTTATCCTATTACATGTTTTTAATTTTTAAATAATGATTTCATTTTTGAAATATGAATTTCCAAATTTATTAATTATGCCCCTTTTAATTTTTGACATTATAAATAGTTTCTTTAGTAATTTTTACTACCACTATAAAGCGTAAATCAAGTAATTAAGTGTATAAAATAATATTATTAATATTATAAAATTACCCTACAAAATTATACTCATTTTATTGGAAGAGTTTATGAAATTAAAAATATATTTATAGAACATATTATATAGACAATAACAAAGGTAAAGATTATTCAGAATCATATTAAAGCAACTCAAGGTAGTAAAAATAGTTATGCTGACAACAAGAGACCGTTTTTAGAATTTCATAAGTGATATCATGTCCTTATGAATGTATCTCCATTTAATGGTTTTATAATATTTGGAAATAATGTTAAAATTATCCCCCCGGTATATTAAACAACTTGATATTCTAGAATGAATTAGAGTTTGATCATACTGAATAGAAATTCCACCAAGAATCTCCAATGTTCATGATGTGTTTCACATATAATTTTTAAAGAATTATATGTCTAACTCAATGAATTTACTCCACTTTCAATAAATATAACTCTAAACTAATATGTATTAATATGAATATACAATCATGATTTTTGACACAAACTATTATTTGATGAGTAATCTGACGAATCAAATAGAAAAGGTTATTTGGATAAAATATAAAATGGAAGAAGTGGTGTGGGAACCTAGGGATGTTATGAACAAGAAATACCCTCATCTATTTAGAAGGAAATATTGAAGGAAAATTTTACAAATAATTTTTTTAAAGATTAAATAATATAACAGAAAAATATTTTACAATATGTATCTTCTTAGATAGATTAAATTTCTTCAGCAGCTTATATTTTATGCAACAACTTGTTTATTTTCTCAATTAGATATTATTATAAACAAGTTATTAAATTTTTAGGAACTAACAGTATGAAATAAATTATGAAATTTATATATTCTAATTTTTTTACATTAATCAATGAAATTTGATTGGAAAAAGAAAAGAGTAAATCACATTTTCTACATAGAAAGCTATATTTTTCTAAAGGTAGTTTTTTCACAACTTAATATAAAAATTTAATTAAATAATTAAAATTTAAATAAATTTTATTTGAAAAAAAGTTCATTTATTAAATCTGAATATCAAAATTTACAATAGATTACTTTTTGTTATTTTTCTGATAATTTTTTTATTTTTATGAATATTGAAAAATAATGAATTATAATTAAAAACAGTGTTTTTCTCTAAATAATTTATCATGTTAAATTATATTTCTTATTGATGTAAAAGTATTAATATATAAATATTATGTCATTAAATCCAATTTTGGACATTTGAATTAATCTCTCATGGAATTTGGATATAAAAACATTTCGTTATTTAAAATGTTTTCACATTAAAATATATTTTGTAATTACATCAATGGGGTTAATTTTATGTTAATTTTTTGGCAAATTATTTTTTATTCATGAAATATATTCCATATTTTGAATCAAGAGGTACAAATTTAGTAAATATTTTTTTTGTTTCTTTAAAATACGAATAGTAACATTGGTAATTTTTATTACCACACTTAAGGGTAAATCAGGTATCTAGGGGAAAAATATTATTATAAATATTATAAAATTAATATCAAATGTTTACTCATTTTATTTGACGGTTAATTGTTAATATAATTTATTCTTTGTTTTATTTTATGATCTCTTAGAGGCACTTGAATTTCATTAATCCATTGAATGTATTTATTCAATGAAAATTCAACCATTGCATACTTTTGTTTTTAATATTTGAAATAATTTTAATATGGGGTAATATATGGGATATATTCAACTATAATTTATTTTTGTAAATCTAAAATATTTAAATTTATCATCAAAATTTATTTTTAAATTTTATAGAAGGAATAATTAAATTAATGGCTTTCACAATGATGATGCAATAATTGTTTATTTATTGGACATAGCAAATAAATGTTATTGAAACTATAAAAATACCAATATTTTGATATAATTATTGTCATACAATAATTTTATATATTATTTTATAATTTTATTGATTATTTAAATGAGTTTTTTATAATTTATCATGTTATTATTATATTTATAAAAACTCATGTAATTCATAGTGTTAAAATTAACATTAATGATATTTTAAAATAAATATTATTTCATTTAATGATATAAAATTTAAATAATTATAAATTTATTCCCAATAATTCTTATTAGTTTTCAAATATTACCCATTATTAATTTATTTTCATTTTCATATTTTATAGTAACAATGATAACCCTTAAAGAGTAAAAATACTTGTTGTCGTGATAACTGTTAAAGGGATTCAATAAGGTTTAAAACTGATAGACAAGGGTTATAATGCGAACTAACATTTATAAATGTTATTATATTAGATTATTTTTACCCATACTCATATTATCATCAAAATAACTCACTTTTTAGTTATTTTTATTGAAGTGTAATCTTTTATAGTTTAATATTTTTATAGTTTTTAAAGGTACTCTTCCCCTCAATTATAAAAGGTAACCTCCTCCCTCACTTATTCACACCACATTGAGCATTATATATACAAAAAAAATATATTCTATTTTATATTAAAAACATACCTATACATGATTTTTAGTTACATATCTTTTTAAAATACAAAACCTATGTCCCTTAAGAGAATTTATAATGCAGCTCCTTCATAAAAAAAAGGTAATCATCTTTACCGACTTTCCAAAAAATACTTCTTCTTCTACATACCATTCATGATTTCATTATATTATAATGTATTTCATAAATTAAAATTTTTATTTTGATATTTTTTTATGATTATTGTATAACTATATTCCATAATTTATCAATCTTATGAAAAATGAAAGCATTCTGCATGTGTACGTACGACTTATCATATCCACATCATGGTGTTATTTGTTTTTCATCAAATAAATTTATGGATGAGTATAATGATGGAAATAAAAAATATATATGGTACTTATGAAAGGATATTTATTATGTATAATTAATATTCCATCAAAATCTAAACTGTTTTACCATTAATGGAAGGATATTATAGCTCATTCGTATGGACGACCTATTGTCTCCATCATTTGATGTGATTAATTTTCCATGTTAGACATTAAAAAAAGATTATAAAACAATATTTTATGATTATATAAAATATTAATAAAATTAATATAATTCTTTATATGATGGAACTATTTCTTATGAACAATAACTGAGACGTACATAACAAAACATTCCAAAGAAAACGAAGCAGTTAACACACGAAACAATGGTAATAATGAAATATTATTAAAAACTATGTGATAAAATGATACTATAGGATCATATAAGATGTAATAAATATAAATATGGTTCGGTTATTAATTCATAACAATATTTAAAACATTGATCATGGGGGTAAATAATATAAAAATAAAATGAAGTGTGAGGTAAGGGTTTTTTGGATTACTTTTATTTCATTAGGACATATGGTTTCTTCAATACATATTTTTTTGTGGTGTTTATAAAAATACTTTGATATTTTATATAATGAATTTATTTATTCTCATGATATTTAGATTTTGTTAAAAAATTATGGGCTATACGATTTGACTAATTATAAAGTTGTTTTGGATTTATTAACTCAATAGACATTGATTGGGTTAAGCACATAATTCATTGATTATATAATGCTAAAGTTATGTGTTAAATGAATTTTGATAATCTCATATTTCATTTCCACTTATTTAATTTTGATTTATAGTTGATACACATAATTGATTGATTTTATATTTTCAATAATTATATACCATTTTTACATATAGTGTCTACATTGAATGTTATATAAATTTTTGGGGAAATACTATTAAATTCATATCATTCACTTAATATGGATAATTTTTTATCATTATTACAAATTAATTAATTAAAACAACCATTTTTATATATGAGTAATAATTTGGACATGAATGAATGGGTGGGGACTATATTCAAAAAAACCCCTTAATGCAAAGACAGTCTTGTGAGATAATCAATTTTTTCAAATTAAATGAGTTTTTATCCATATATATTAAACCATCTTATGAATGGTCTTTATGGTAGGGGTATTATGAGCCTGGGAAATATTTCATTCAATAAATTATCATTTCATTAATTATGATTTTAGTTATTCTAATCTATGATATTTTTACTATGACAATATCAATTTATTCAGATTTTGAAAAATTAATTGATTAAATGGAATGGGTGTTCAATTATTTTAGCTTTTTCATATTTATTATGAATTAATTATTTCAGGCTATATTCCACTATATTTAACTCTTTCTCAGTATCTAAGTTTACCCTTTTATTTTTTCTCTTTTCCCTAAGATATGATGTTGAACTATTATAATGAAATCCAAGATGAAATTTAATTTCCTTGGTTATATAGTATGTTTAATTACTAATGAATTAAGGGTTCAATAAAAATATTTTTTCACCAAAAAATTTAATCTATTTGGTCCATTGGGATGCAATTCCTTGTATATAATATCAATTTAATGAAGTAACTTCTGAATCCTTATTAATAGTGTTAGGCTTGTCATAATTGGTCTTAAATACAAGTCACACTTATTACATTACTATTAAATACAAGGAATCACATCCTTATGGAACAAATAGTTTATTAGTTTTTAATAACATGATACATACATGGTATATTTAATACATTGGTAATTAAACATGGAACACAAAAAAGAAAATTTAATTTCATCCTTGAGTTCATTCTAACATTTCATCTAAATATCCTATGAAAAATACAATACATAAAATGGTTATTATATATACTCATTTACAGTTACATATAGTGAAATCTCTCATGAAATCAATAACGCAAAATTAAATATGAAAAGGTAAAATAATTGAATACACATTCCATTTTATCAATAATTTTTTCAAAATTGGAATCCATGGATAATATCATAGTGAAAATATAATTGATAAAACAATATAAAATACTAATAAAGGAAATCATTAGTTATTGTATGTTTTCTTTCTCTTGAACATAATAACTTTACCATCAAGACCATTCATAATATTATGTCTTCATTATGAGTAAAACTCGATTTAATTTAGATTGATTTTTCACCTCATAAGAGTACTGATGCATTGAGTGGATTTTTTATATATTTTCCCCAACCATTCATGCATGTAAAAAGGAGTAATCAAACTTTAAATAATTATTTTAATTCATTTTTCAATATTACTTTTCAAAAGGTATCTATATTTACTGAAAGATTTTGATTTAACATTATTTCCCAATCTATTCAAATAAATATTTATGTAGACACCTAATTTAAAAATGATATAGAGTTTAGGAAATATTAAAATGAATCTATTATGTGTATCTACTATAAATCCACATAAAAATGTTTAAATACAACATTATATAGTCAAAATTAATTTCATACATAATCAGAGCATGACATAATCAATGAAGTATAACTTTAACATAATGAATATAAGTTGAATTAAAAAATACCTTACCAATTTGAAATTAGTAAAATAGTATGACCCAAAAAATTAAAAAAACATTAAATATAATGATAATAAATAAGTATCGAATATAAAATATCATAAGTGAATACTACACAATATACCAAAGTAATTAGTGGTGAATAAGCTATATCTCTCACAGAAATAAAAATAGATGAAAACATCTTTCCAAACACTCCCTATTGGTTGTACTTGACTTAAATTCCTTTAAAATAATTTAAATAATGTTTTTAATTTATTCCATAACCTCTTTCTTGTTTATTATATTGTATATGAACCTATTATATCATTTTATCGCATTATTTATAATGATATCTAATTATTAACATTATTTATAATGTTAACAACTTCATTTTCTTATGCATGTTTTGTTGTGTATGTATCAGTTCCTATACATATGATATAGTTCCTTTATCCCTAGAATTATATTAATGATATTATTATAATATTAAATAATTAAATATAGTTTGATAAATATTATTTATTGTTTAAAATGTAAAATTAATTACATCACATTGTGGAGACGGCATGCCATATATATTCTTGAGCGGTGGTATCATTCCATTAATGGTAAAATGGTAAAAAATTAGATGGTGTATTAATTAATTAGAATCAATATCATGTCATAATTAGAAAATATATATTAATTTTTTTATCATTATACACATCCATGTATGGCGGTAATGTTAAACAAGTTACACCATGACATGGAGAGGAAAAACTGTACGTACGTACACGTGGTGATTTTATTGTTTATTATATAGATAAATCAGGGAATATTTTAGTAGCATAATAATAATAAAATCTAAGAATACAGATGATAATTGATTTATTACTTTATCGTTAAAAAAATTCTTTAAAAGGTAGTATAAGAAGAAATATTTTTTTGAATGTTGGTAAAGACTATTACCTCTTCAACACTGGATCTCCTTTATAACATCTCTTAAGGGACCTAGGGAAGGTATTTTTAAAAATCAGGACCTGAAAAATTTGTACAAGGATGTTTTGAAGTAAAAATTCTAGAGTTCTTCAAAGATATAATGCTCAATTTTTTTTGAATAATTGAAGGATGAGGAACCCATTTATAATTGAGGGGATGAAGACTTTTGAAGACTCTCAAAATAGTATATAAATATTAATTAATATTGAATTTAAAATGAATAAATAGAGATTTATTTGAAATATAATATTATGATAGGTATTGATACACTCATAATATAATTTTTAAAAATTTTAATGTCACATTATTACCCATATATTGTGGTTTTAACCATTATTTAAGCTCTTTAACTCTTATCACGGCAACATGAATTTTTACACATTAAGATTTATTATAGATACTATAAAATTGAACATTTACTGTAAATGAACCATGGTTGAAATTTAAACCAAATCCAAATAATTTTAAAAAAATTTAGATCTTTACAAATTTTATATCATTTAATAAAATATTATTTATCTTAAAATGTCATTAATATCTATTTTTAAACTGTTTATTACATGACGTTTAATAATATTATAACAACATAAAATATTAAAAAATATCTTTTAACTCATCTCTGACATGTCATAACTTTATATATACTTTTTGGATGACATTAATTATATATAATTATATTTATTTCAATATTTTTAGTAACATTTTTTTATATTTCCATTACATAAAGAAAATATTGTATCATCATTATGAAAAATGTTAATTTAATTACTTATTACCTGAAAATTACAAATAAATTATCCTGAGGATGATAAATATTTTACATTTCAAAATACTAATTATATTTGAAAATAACCCCATATAAACCCATAATAAAATATTTTACTTGTTAAAAACAAATTTATGACAAGGTTGACTTTTCATGAATAAAATACTATAAATTAATTAAATTTATCCAAGTGGTTACAAGAGATCATAAAATATGCCCTTGGTTGGTTTTGGTCAACATTGACTCATATAATAAAATTAGTACAAGTGTTAGGATAGTTTAGTAATTTTTATAATATTATTTTTTAATCCTTAGTTACATGATTTCCCTTTAACTATGGTAATAAAAATTACTAAAGATACTATTATTATTGGCCAAAAATAAAATGGACATTTATAAAAAATTTGTTCCATCTAATTTAAAAATTTTAATCCATTTTTTATAATTCAAATCCCATAATTTTAAAAAACATTCAATCCCATTAAAGGGATGATAATACGTTTTTTAATGTGAAAACGCTCAAAATATTGAAATTTTTTTATATCCAAAGGAATTTTTTAATAGATAAAAATGAACTAAATTGGTTTAAAAGATATAAAATCTAAATAATTATACATTAAAACCAATCATAAATATAAATTTATATAAAAAATTATTTAGTTTAAAAAGTCGTTTTCAATTAAAATTCAGTACTTTTCACTACTCATCAAAACATGAAACTTATCATAAAAATAAAAAACAATCATTATAAGTAAATTTTTATATTAGAAATAAAAAAATTAAGTTTATTTTTCATGTAAAATCTATAAATGTGAAAAAGTTTTATTTTAAAACAAGTCTTCCACTAAAAGGCAACTAAACTGTCCTTAAAAAACTATTGTTTTTATGTGTAAATTGGATATATTATTAATTATACCTATCAAATATGTTGGATGCATAGGAAAAAATTTGAATATATATTAATTTAAAATTTTGGCTAAAACAAATTATTCCCCCAAATTTAATGACTATGTTAAAAAAATATTTTATTGTGTGATACAGCTAAGTGTTTTGTGCAACATAATCTATTAAATAAATTGAATTTATTAAAAAAGATACATACCTTAAAAGCATGGGGTGTAATATTACACACTCATATGAAAACATTCATCCTCAAAATTGTCATTAATATTAAATTCTAAATATATGAGAGTGGATATTCTACATAATATACTCAGGTTCCCACATTTGTTCTTCTATTTATGGATTTTCCAATGAACATTACCAATAGAGTCATATGATTCATCAACACTTGCTCTATAGTGTCAAGAATCTTGATAGGTTCTTCACAGTATGACATATTGTGTTTTATTTCTATTTATTCATATGTGATTACATGTGTTGGGTCATACATGAAATTCCATAACAATGATATGTGGAACACATCATAAAATTTGGGGAGACTTGGTGGAATTGGTATTCGATAAGATACTACTCCAATTCATTCTATAATTTCAAAAGGTTTGATATACAATGGGATATGTTTTTTCTTTTATATCAAACCTTATGACACCCTTCAATGTAGTTAATCTCATAAATTCATGATCTCCCACATTAAATTATAAATCATTTCTCCAGTTGACATCGTAATTATTTTTACTATGTTTAGTTGCTTTAATATGAGCCTGAATGGTCTATAACTTTATCGGTGTCTCTTTAATACGTTTTGAGCCTCTAGGTTTCCTTTCACCAACATTATCCCAATAATATTGAGTAATAAATCAATTTAAATTCAGTATTACCACTAAATTATGGGGGATTCTACCACAAGAAATGATCCAACATTGGATTAGGATGGTTTTATATCATATCTTGAGTAAGATTTTCTAATATAGTCATGATTTGATTATCTCCAAAACCAACTATACTAGCTTACACAATAGTTCAATACCATCATTTTCTGTATGTATTTATTAAATTCCTTCCATTAGGCTCCATCACATAATAATGGAACACATCAATCTATCCCATTATATTCATGTTTATTTATCCACAAAATACAAATTCCTTTAATGGTAAAAGTTATCAAATACCATGAAGAATTTTAATTGTTCTCATATTATTTTTGTTAATTTTAAAATATATTTCCCATGGTTTATACAAAAATTAATCTAATAACAATTGTGAAAAATTTCATCACAATGACATCCCATTCCAATAAAGGTATTAGAATTGGGTGCATGACTCATCTAGGATGTTCTCTCTTAGAAATCACTTGTTGATAAACCATACATCTTGAAAAATAGTCAGATATTTTATGCTTTATATTATCCCACAATAAATGTTCCTTAAGACCCTTATATATATTAGTACTACTAGGGTGTATAGAAAAATTTGAGCTAAGATAATCATCACGTATTTCTCTTTGTTGATTATTTATTGATGTAACACATAACTAGTTTCCAAATTTCCTAACACTATTCTTACAAAAAAAACCTTCCAATTTTCATTCATTAACATATTTTTATCATTGAGTCATATATTGATGTTATGAAATTCTATTATACTATAATGTGTATATAACTCCCCTTTGACATGTTATATCATTAATTTATTTATTCTCAAGTTATATAATTTTTTGTTAAAAACATAATATGGAATATGAATCAAATGATTATAAAGTGGTAAGGAATTTATTAACTAAATTTTTATTCACTTTGTTGAAATTCAACATTATTTATTATTTCATGATAATATTATGTGTGGAATGTATTTTAATTATTTAATGTTGTTTTTTCTCTTATATTATGTGGAAATAAATTTCATACAACATATCGTTTGATTTCATTATTACCTAAACAATATAGATTTATTTCATATAGTATCTATATTGAATGTTAATTAAATTTCTAGGTAAATAATTTTAAACATATATTTTTCACACAATAAATATACTTATTAAATAAAGATTCTTGATTAATGAATTAATTCTTTCAGTTTTATATGTGATAAATGATTTGGTATAGAATGAATCGTTGGGGAATATATATTGAAAAGAAACATGATTCACATTAGTATCATGATATGACACATCTATAAAATTAATTGGGGTTTTACCCATAACGATTAAACTATATTATGATTAGTCTTGAAGATAATGGTATTATGTTCCTAGGAAACATGACATCAAATAATTGAGAATATTTTTTATTACGACTGCATTTATTTTTATCCATGATAATTTTTCAATGATATTATTCATTGATTCGTGTTTTAAGAATGTAATTGATTAAATAGAGTGGTTGTTCAGTTATTTTACCTCACCATATTATTTATGAATTATTGATTTTAGTATATGCACTTTGGTATGTATCTCTTTCTGGGAATCTCATTTTATCCATTTATTTACTATATAATCCTCATTATCTAAATATAAAATGTTAAAATGAACTCAATTATGATATTTAATTAACTTTTTTATGTTATATGTTTAATTAATAACATTGTAAGGGATCCATATATGTGTCTTGTCCTAAAAGCAACTAAAATATTTGGTTATTTGGTATGTGTTTCCTTGCTTTTCATTCTAGTGAAAAGAAGTTATGACCAACTCTAGGTTACTAGATTTGATGTTGTCATAGTGCGCACTATGACTATCCACTAGATGATTTATAATCTTGCATGAGGATGGCTAAAAACTATAGTTTTTGCTGGAAAGCATCAGGGTGAACCAATAATATAAAATCATCGAAAATGTAGGGATTTAGTGATTGACTTTATACTCCATGGAAGATTGGTAATTGAAGTTTTAATAGGAAAATTGATGAGGCAATGTAAAGGTTTTACATAATTAGAGACAGTTTCTTCAACAAGGTAGTACAACAATCTAGAATAGAACTGAGATATAGGTAATAGTTTTAGGAAAGTTGTAGGGAGTAATGTTTCCTCCTACAGATTATAACTCTAATCCTTCAACTGTGAGAGTCATGATTTTGGTGTCTTCTACTTAACTTCTGCTCTTTTGGGTATAGGGGTTTTACACTCTTTCATTTCGGCATAATTTTAAGAAGGTATAAGTTTTAATATTGAGTATTTTTATGGATTTAGGTTTATCAATTCTCATTTGGGAGTCTAGTCAATGAAATTCAATATACTAGGGAGTTTTATCTCAATATCATAGGTTTTCAATTTCCTTGGGACATTTTACTACAATATATTTCAACGTCTAACATAATTTTTTAAATGGATTGGTTTGTTCCTTTTCGAGAACATATATGATTATAGCATTTATGGGTCTCCTTCATGTCTCCTAGAGTAAATAGTTACATTTTAAATTAATTTTAGTACATTCATGTTTTCTGAGAAGGTCTTAGTTAGTGGATGATTGTTGGGTTTTTATCCCAATAATATAGCCTTATGTTAGATGATGTATGGGAGTGTTATATAGTTTTCTCTCTAGCGGTGGACCATTTTTTAGTTATTTTCCCTGATTACTTCTTAATATTACTACTAAAAACGGATGTGGAGTTCACCATCAAGATTATACCATGTATTAATCATATTTCAATCCCAACTTATTGGATATCCCCAATTGAGATTCATAATATAAAGAAACAATTAGAGGAGTTAATGTCTATGGGTTTTATCTACCCTAGTAATTCCCCTTGGGGATCTCCTATAATTATTTGTATAATGGTTGATGGTACATTATAAATGTTTGTGGATTATAAATGGTTTAATTAGTAGACACTTAAGAAATTATATCCAGCACCATGTATTTATTATCTTCTTGATCAACTTAGGGGATCAAAGATCTTCTCCAAATATGGTTTAAAATCTAGTTATTACTGGATTAGTGTGAATCCCGCTAATATACCACATACAAAATTCCAATGTATTTATGGCCTATATGATTTCATATTAATGTCATTAGTGTAACATACCAGGTAAATAAATAAATAATAAATTTTTCATATTTATTAATATTTGTGATTTAATTGTTAATTTTACTTTAAATGGGATTTTATGTCCAATGGAGTACCTGATATGCAACAACGAGTTTCTTTGAAATCTTACGTTGCACACTAACAATATAATTTTATTATTTTAAATGGTAGTTAATGACTAGAAATTTTATTGGAAGGAATAAAAAATAAATAATTAAAATATGATAATATATGTTTTTTATATTTTTACATTTATTTAATAAATGTTAGAGGCTTAATATGTGAATGAATCTATTTTTAAAAATAAATACTCTAATATTATTTAAATGTTCTATTTATTGCCATTTAATGGAGAAACCTGTATGAATATATTTTTGGTAACATTTATATATTCTATTTTACAATATAAAATTCTTTTTTAGAATTAGGAAATCAAAATTTACAATGGGAAAATATTTGGTTTTTTCTGAAAAGATCCATTTTTTGATGAATAGTGAAAAATACTGTATTTTAATTCAAAACTTCCTTTTAATGTAATTTATTTATATGATTATTTTATGTATTTTAATGTTATTAATGTGTAATTAGATTATATTTTTACCAATTAATCTAATTGTGTTCTTTGGAATTAATTTCACTTTGAAATTGGTTATAAATTAGTGTTAATCTTTTAAGAGTTATTATTTCTTAAAAACAAGATTTCTGTTTTGACTATGGGAACTAATTTTAAATAAACTTATGAATCCTTAATGTTTTTATTTAAAAAAATGGATTCCATATTTAGAAATAGGAGGACCAAATTTTGTAAATAGGTAACTTATATTTTTAGACATTATGAATATTTACTTCAGTAAATATTTTATTTAGCATGGTTAAAGGGTAAATCTGGTAAATAAGGGTAAAAAATAAAAGTATAATAATAATTAACTATGATAAAATTTCTCTTAATACCATTTTTTGATACATTTCCAAACATGGGAATCCTTGGTTCGAATTTTGGATTTAATGGAACCACATGGGAGTGAAAATGACTGATTATGTTAATTAATTTAAAGTAAAGACAAAAATGACATAAACACTTATATTTTAGTAAATCAATAAAAACATAGGGTTATATAAGTAATATAATTTAATATAAATATTAATTTTAAATATAATAATACTTCTTACATCGTGTTATTTTTTTTATTTTTAGTCATCCAATAAATAAAATTATTTATGATACAATAATGATGTAGTGTTAACCTCATTAATGAGTGATTTAAATAAATAACCTTATAAATATTATAATCATATCCAAAACATGTCCAGTTATTATTAGATGATTTTTTTTTGAATATGTGTCATTTTATATTTTACTTTAACAAGTTTTGGATATTTTACTTTAACATGTTGTGGATATTTATAATAAAATAATATTTTCAAACATTCATAAAAAGCCCATCCTCCCACATATAAAAGGACACCACTTCAAACCCATTAATCACACTTCTAAAGCCCCTTGGCACATCCAAAATCTATTCAATTAATCTCCCTACATCCTACTCTTCATCTTATAAGCCTTACCTTAAGGCATAAGGAAATTCAAGTAAACCTTTTGGTTCAAACCATAGGGAGTTACCTGATTTAAAGGTAACATATTCACTTAAGTTCTTTTTTTATTTTACTTCACCAACCCCATAAACTATTTTTATTACTTTATTTTAATACAACACCAGAATCCTCAATATACTAGGTTGTTTTTATGAGATGTATTCAAACTAAACTTAACCACACCTCCATCTAACGGGTAAAGAACATACAATTTCTTTGGACGGAGAAATAACATCTCACAAAATGATAATTGTTCAATTATATACCACCACCTCTAATGGTGGAAATTAAGATGGAACTATATGTATATTTGATATATATTATATTTATATTTTTTTATGATTCTTTATTTTTTATTAACAGAATACCTTTATGGTTTCCATAGTGGTAAAATACGATAATTTCATTTGAGGAAGTGCGGAATACTGCCCCCTCAATGTGATATAACTCATTCATTCCATATGTGGAATGTACAAAGGATAAGGTTACCAAAATAATATATGATATTATACTGGAATTATAATATACCAATTTATCATTAGGTTTTCATTCTATTAAATACTAAATAGAAATGGAAGTAGCGTACATGCATACGTACGACTTCCCGTCTCCATGAATGGTGCATTTCATTTATTATCTACAAATGTTATGTACTATTATAAATACATAAATATATTGGATATATATGATATATATGATATCTAAATCATGAATATAATTCTAGATATAATGAACCTTTTACCAAATGGACAACATATAATTATGAGAATATCATTTTTAACTCATGCTCCAAACATCGACAAAATGTCCGATATGAACTCAAATAATAAACTAATTGTTATAGAAAAGTTATAGTTGATATAAAATTAATAATAAAAATTAAAAAAGGTTCTTATTCAAGTTGAAATTAACATTAATTTATTATTCAAGAGATTAAATAATGGTCGACTCAAGTCAGACATGAGGTAATGGAACATCTTAACCCAGTTTTCATTCTTTGGGTTAGTCTTATAGTTTTATATTATATCGTGATATGGATCTGTATGAAATAAATTCCGATGTCCTATATTGTATTTTCACATTACTTATGTGTTCCTAAATTGAAAACACATAATCGACCTATTTTATTTACAAAATCATCTTTATAAGGGGCTTCGTCTCAATCTCCATTCATTAAGGCATATTTTTTTATACACGACCTTATTTTATATGTTGTATAAACACCTTTAACATTGAATTTCATTCAAAGAGAATATTTTTCTATGAGTTGTTTTACTAAACAACAAAAAATAATTTTTATTTTTAATGTAAGAGGTGACAACGACCTTTCCGCCACCACGAGCATTATTTCGTCTTTGGATTCCTTAACATGTCGTAATGTTTTTAAAAGGTAAATAAATACCGTATACTCTTTTATGTATTTTGGTATTGAAAATGGATATGATGATGTATTTTTTATGTAATTAAATTTAAATGATATATTGTTATTGAAATTTGGAAATTTTATCTTTCCTTAATGTTTGTTTTATGTGTAATAAATATTTTATGGTTCTTGAGCATTGTTTACACATACGAGTGGTTCCATGATAAACCTTGGGAGGGTGTGCCTGAGATGGCTCTCTAATTCACTGGGTAACATGATAGAGGTAAACTTGAATGTTTCTCCAAATATTTTTTGGGAATATACAATGATGGGTATTCCAAACCTAACTCCCTATGTAGTTGTGATAGCTACAATGTAAGTATAATTTATATTCCATAAGTTAACTTTATGATTTATAATTTCTATTTGTTATTCATAAATCATATTATTTCATGAGGTATGATAAAAAAATTATGTTATGTATGTATTTATAAAATAATTCTTTCTTTTGTTGTTTTATAACCCTTACTGAGATTTTTAATCTCATCCCATGTTTTCAAATGTTATTCACAGGACATAAAGATGAATTTTGTAAAGGATGGGATCAAGGAAAAGTAATGATGTCTAAAACATGGAAATAGAAATGAATTTTTCAAGAGTTTTTATTTTACAAAAAATTGGAAACTTAGTAGAATTGTCTACTTTGAATTTATAGACATGTAATGTAATAGATATGGCCTAAATATCTAAAACTACAAACTTGAAAAGATTTTCAATGTGAATTATTCATTTAATCTAGGATTAAGTAATGTTTATAGTCAGGTCCTTATATTTGGAATCATAGGTCAGTTTAGAAAAATTTAGAAGTTATGATATTGTTAAATTAATATCAATAAATTAATTTATGCTAAGATTGAAATGATATAGAATCTAATGATTATCATGTTTCTTTGACTAATATATTTCTTGTTTTTAGAATGTTGTTACACAGAGAAAATAGGCCAGCTATGATGGGATGACATTTAGAGGAAGACGACCTTCCAAATTAGCATCCTGGGATGGTTGGAATTAGAACTGAATAGTTTGTTCGAGTAATGGGTCAGTTAACTTAGGTGATAAATGGTGGTTGTGTTCATTGATGATATTTTGTTTTATTCTAAATGTAAATAGGAGCATGAATTTTTTTAAGGGTTATCTTGCAACCCGTAAAGGAAAAGAAATTGTTTGGGAAATTCAGCATCTATGTGTATTGGTTATAACAAATTTCATTCCTTGGTTACATTGTTTCAAAAAATGGTTTAAGGGTTGATCCTACTAAAACAAAAGTTGTTGAAGTATGGCCAAGACCCTCAAATATAACCTATATCTATAGTTTTCTTGGTTTGGAACTTTATTACTGGAGGACTGTTGATTATTTTGCATGTTTATCTATTCCAATGAGTAAATTAACTCTAAAAGGTTTAATGTTCATATCTACAAAAAAATGTGATGATTTATTTTATGAATTGAATAGTAGATTGGTGAATACTCCAGTTTTGGCATCGCCTTCCAGAAATTGTGAGATTTTTATCTACAGTGATTCTTCGTTGAAAGGAATTGGTTATTCCCTTATGAAGAATGATCAGGTAATTGTTTATTCTTCACATCAGTTGAAACCTAATGAGTTAAATTACCCTACATATGATTTTGAATTAGATGATGTTGTTTTTTCTTTAAAAATTTAGAGGCATCATTTGTATGGAGTAAAATTTGAAATATATGCTAACTACAAAACATTGAAGTATATATTCACTCAGAAATAATTGGACATGAGACAGAGGAGATGGTGGGAATTAATAAAGTATTATGATTGCATAATCGGTTACCATCCGGGAAAAGCAAATAAAGTGGCTGATGCTTTGAATCGAAAAAGTAATGATTTATTAACTATGATAAATTTTGAATGATATCCATTGGTTTTTGATTTTATGAACATTGGCATAGATGTTTTTGGTGCAGGAAATTTCATTTTTTGGTTTCAGGTGTCCAGGAAATCATCTCTATTAGATAGAATTATGCCAGCGAGGAAGGAAGACAATGAGTTACAGAAAAAGGTAGAGTTGGTTCAAAAGGGTAATATTCCTAAGTTAAACATTTATAATTCTTGTGTTCTGCAGTTTGGGAAGATATTATGTGTGCCTTGTGATTCGTAGTTAAAGAACGGGATGTTATGTGAAGCTCATAGTTCTCGGTTTTCAGTTAATCCTGGTAGTACTAAAATATACAAAGATATTCAAGAGTATTACTGGTGGGATGGAATGAAAAAAAAATATTGATGATTTTACTGTGATGTTTTTGACTTGTCAATAGGTTAAATCATAGTGGAAGTTACAAAAGGGATTCTCAGTCTTTACCAGTTCTAGAGTGGAAATGGGAAAATATGTCCATGGACTTTATATTGGGATTACAAAAGACATCTCGAGGTAATAATGCAATCTAGGATATTTTTGATTGATTGACTAAATATTCCCATTTCCTTCCTATTCAAGATAAATTGTATCTAGAGCAACATTCACAGCTATATTTTAAAGGGATAGTCAGGTTTCATGGAGTTCCCCTCTCCATAGTATCTGTTCATGATCCCAGGTTTACTTTTAACTATTGGAAAGGATTTCAAAAGTCATTGGTTCTAAATTAAATTTTTGTACATATTTTCATCCACAATCAGATGGGAAGTCATAATGAACAATTATGACCTTAGAGGATATGTTACATGCTTTCTTGATGGATTACCAAGGAATTTAGATCAAATATCATTATTTGGTTGAATTTTCTTATAATAACCGTTTTCATTCAAGTATACAGATGGGCTTATTTGAGACAATATATGGGAAGCGGTGTCATACTCTATCTTTTTGGGATGATGTACATGAAAGTAAGCTAATGGGACCATAGTTGGTAGAAGAGATGTCAGAAAATGTTCATTTGATTCAGAAGAAAATGATAACAACATAGAGCAGGCATAAAAGTTATGCGGATCACAATAAGAAGGATCTCTCATTTGAAGTAGGTGATCATGTCTTTCTCAATGTTTCTCCATGTAAAAGTGTGATGCATTTTGGTAAGAATGGAATATTGATTCCAAGGTTCATTTGACCTTATAAAATAGTATAGAAAGTTAGATTACTTGTGTATAGAGTGGCTTTACGTCCAAGTTTATCCTAGTACACAATGTTTTCATGTTTTAATGTTGAGAAAGTATATGGAAGATCCAGCTCATGTTTTGAGACAAGAGGTTGTTCGGTTGGAAGAGAATCCCTATTATAAGGAACTACCAGTCAAGATTCTTGACTGAAGAGAGCAGGTGTTTTGGAATAAGGTAACTAATCATGTAATGGTTTTGCGGAAAAACTATATGGTTGAAAAGGCAATGTGGGAATCTGAAAATGCTATGAGGGATAAATACCCACCATTTATATGATAAGTAAATATAATTGTGAGGACACAATTTCCAAAAATGGGGAAGGATGTAATGGGAAAATAAATAAATATTATGTAACACCCCAAGCTTCCATGATATGATTTTCTTTGAATCATACAGTAGCAAGTGTTGTACGCAACTTCGGGATTCTAACACACTACGACCAACCAAAGTAGCCGTTATGAATATTAATACCAACATTTTAAAATTTTATAAATAATATCTCTCAAAATGGACTTCATTTTTTGATTCAGAATATCAAAATTAGCCTAGGGTGAAATTTTGGTATTTTACGAATGACTATTATATTTTGATGAATAGGGAAAATTACTAAATTTTAATTAAAAACAACATTTTTAATCGAGATAAATAATAGTGTTAAATTATGAATTTGAGTGGTTTTAAAGTTTATTTAGAGTATTTTTTTACAATTTAATACAATTTTGGTCATTGGATAGAATTTCACAATTAATCCTGACATAAACAAGTGTCAATATTTTCATAGTTTTTTTTTAAAATATTTTGATAGTTATTATCTCTTAAAAAACATGCTCTTTGTTTTAACAATGAGAATTAATTTTAAATTAATTTCTGCCACCTCTGTGTTTTGAATTTGGAAAAATAGATTCCATATTGGAAATCAGGATGTCTAAATTGTGTAAATAGGTAACTTTTATTTTTATACATTTTGAATAATGACTTCGGTAAATATTTTATTTACCATGGTTAAAGGGTAAATCCGGTAAATAAGGGTAATAAAATAATATTATTATAATAATAAATTACCCTAAAACATGTCCTAACCTTATTGGTTGATACATGTACGACCATGGGCATCGTTGGGTCGATTTTGGGACCCCATGGATCCACTTTTAAGTTATATGGACACTTTATTTTAATTAAGTTAAAATAAATATAAAAATGACGTAAGCAAATATATTTTAGAAAAAAAAATTACATAGGGATATATATGTTGTATTTTAGAATATAAATATTCATTATAAATATGAAAAGATTTTGGTACATAATGGTAGTTTATTTATAATTTTTAGATATTTAATAATTAATATTATTTATGACACAATAATGATGCAGTATTATCCTTATTAATGAAAGAATCAAATAATTGGTATTATAAATGTTAAAATAAATAAAATTTAATGTTTTGTTGACATCCATGAATTTTATTGGTTAATATGAAATTAGATTATTTCTTAACTGAATTTGGTTTGAATTAATAATTTTTTTAGACTTTAACAAAAATCAATTATTGAATAGTGTCAAAATTGACATAAATGAGCTTTTAAAAAAATATTATATTATTAATTGATATTATATTCCTAAAAATATAAGGTTCAGAAAAATTACTTATATAATGATGGGTGCATCATTAATGGAAAACTTATGATGCATGTAGATGTATATAGTAAGTTTATTAACTATATAATATAAAAATACAACGTTACATGATAAATGTCAAACTAATTACCTAAGAGTTAAAAGTAAATGATAAGGTTAATATAATGACCCAAACCTATCTAAATTCTATTGGTTGAAATTATTTCAACCCATCCCCACATTATACTTTTAATAATCCACTTTTTAGCCATGATGAACCGATTATTAATTTACTATAAAATAATATTTCTAGTTTTTTCAAAGGTGCCAATCACCCCTCTTATAAAAGGGAACTCCCCCTTATCACTAATTAACACACTCAAAAGCCTTTTGGCTCAGCCAAAATCTTCCCAAATACTCTCTCAACTTCCCTCAATTCAACCTAGAGGCCTTAGTTTGATCAGAAAGCCATCTTAAAGAGCCCTTTTGATCAAATCAAAAAGAAGAACACGAAGAAGAGGTAATGTTTTCACCACCCTCTTTCATGTTTCTTTCTTCTTACACATCTTCTTTATTTGTTATTCCCATTATAAAATAATAACTCCAATTTCATATATATAATATGATGTTATTATAAATATGTTACAACCATATTCAGTATTCTATCCATCCATTGAATGACATTTCACCATACGTGTGTACATACGGCTTACCGTCTCCACGTCATGGTGTAATTTTTATTCAAAACATTATTATTTAGATGCATATAATAATGATGTGTAATTCATGTAAATAATAAATATATAATTATAATGATTTTTTATATATGATATACCATCCAATTATATATTATTTTAATATCAAAATAATGATATTGTCGCTCATGCGTACGTACGGACTACCGTCTCCACAAACGAGATGAGATTCATTTCCCATCATATCCATTCGAGACTAATTATAATTTGATGATTAAAAATAATGTTTAAGGACTTAATATAATTCTAGATATGAATATGATACAACCTATCCATAACAAACATGTCCTATGTAACAAAACATATAAAATAAAACGAGTAAGTTAACAACTGAAACAACGATAATACTAAGATATTATTAACAGATCAATGTTAAAAGATCATATATGATATCATATTAATGAATATTATTATTTTATACTTTAATAACAATTATTTCACCATCATAAAAGATGTTAACCTACCCTCAACCAAGGAAAAGTACAAGGTAAGGATTTTTTTCACAATCTCTTCATTATCCAAGGTTGTTTATACGTAATTATCTACTAGGACCTCTTTATCATCCACATCCTTGTTTCTTAAAAATGTATTTCAAATAATTCTCAATATTTTAAAGACTATGGGATAAGGTCATTTATACCCTTTTTGACTTTTTATAAGATGTTTATAAAGGAATCCTTCTGTCGTTTTCCAAACCAGGTCATTTTTTACCTTTTCGACCGAATTAAGGTAAGAATGTATTTTTTTAACATATACAGAGGGTGAAACTATTTTCCGACGTTATAAAATTATTGAAGCTTCCCTTAAAATATTATAAGAAAATTATCGAAGTAAATGTTTTATTTTATAATTATGTGACTTTCAAATGATTTCAAAAAAAGATATATTTCTCTCAAATTGTTTTGATTTCATCTATGTCAACATCCTTTGATAGATTTTAAGCTTATTTTAAATGATTTATTGTGATACAAATCTTCTATATTGTATTGAAGGTTTTGTGATATTTTTTAATGTGGATGTGTTATTTGTATACCATTAATGGTTTATGGAGAATGTATTGACATTTTGTATACTATTTTTAATACAAATATTTATGTTATGTATAAACTTGTTCATATGAGGAATGAATTGGACATAATAAGTGACGGGTGGAGCCTGCTATATCTCCTTCATGTATCGGTAGGTGTCCTGAGACAAACTAGTGTCTTGGAATAAGGCCTTGACAAAAAATTATTTGTAGTCTTGGCACGAGGCCCTGGCTATGTGGTTATGATGGTCTGGCATTATGCATTCCATCATTATGAAAGTGGTTATTGATATTTCATGTGATTATTAAACTAGTAGAATATCCATGTGAATAAGTTAATGGCATTATTTTATTTTATTTTTTTCCATATTATTCTGAATTTCAAGTTTAAAAGGCTTTTGTTTTAGTTATACATTGCTTTAAATGTTTATGCTTATTTATGAATGTTTCTGCTATGTTGTTCTCCTTACTGGGAATTTGAGCTCACCCCTTTCTATGTTTTATTTTTCTTAAGATGTGAAGAAGTATTTAATGATTGACGTGTAGGGATAGTATAAGTGGATATGAGTGTGGAGACAAGATGTTGTTGTAGTTTTCACTTTATGATGTAATGTAAACTTTTTGAATGTATAGAGTGTTTCCAAGACTATTAACTAATCAGTCTTTAGAGACTTGATCTTTTGTGATCATGCCAATGATATGTAATAATGTACCGACTCTGGGTAACTGGGGTCGGGGGGTTACAGTTGGTATTAGTGTAAGGTTAGTACAAACCTTGGAAGATAGATTTAGATAATCTCAGATTAGAGCACATATATATAATATGGACTTTTATGATTAGTATAGAAGAACATCCTAGAATTTTGGTATTGTAGAAATTTTGAGAGTTTTCCAAGAAATGCATCCCTTTCTGGATATGACCAGGTAGAGGCGGCTCTGGCATAGATGTACCTAGTGGTAAAACACGAAAATACCGCTTTGAGCTAGACTCGAACAGGAACTGGTGCACGACAACGGGCCTTGCTGCACTCTTTGTTATGACACTCCCGGGAGATATGCTTAGGATAATTATCAATTTCATTACAAACCATTATGAAGGTTTTATGAGTATATAATTCCTCAATGAAAAAATTCCTGTTATTATAGATTATATCCATAAATAGTTCAATTTATGTTAAGTGTTTTACAAGTATGTAATTATGTATTTTGATTCATAACTGATCTATTTTATGCCATTATTTAGAAATGGTGCCTAGTGGAAGAAATGGAAACCATATAAATACATGAAATCCATGTAGGGGTTTCCCTCCTACTCATGATAATTATAGTGGAGCTGGTGATGCAACTGGTGCAGATCAACTAATCATCATACTAGGACAACTCACTCAGGTTATGAATAATAACCTTACCCGTATGGAGCACCCTAATCCACAACGTGGAGGATCAATTTTAGATCTCTTCATGAGGAAGGAACCACGAATATTCAATGGGAGTTCAAATCCATTAGCAGCTAAGAAATGGATAAGTTCCCTAAAGAAAATATTTCAGGATTTGGGGAGTAGTGAAAGGGAATGAGTTGTCATGGAAGTTTATCGCCTTAATAGAGATACTGATCAATGGTGGTCATTGATTTGAAAGACAAAGGAAGAAGATGAAGTATCAAGTATGGAATGGAGGGAGTTCAAAGATATTTTCTTAGAAAAATACTTTCCTCATGATCATTGAGCTGATATGGAAGGGCAATTTATGAGTCTGAGAGAAAAGAAGGATGAGAATGTCGCAAAGTATGAGGCTAACTTTACAAGGTAAGCAAGGTATGCTGGAGATTTTATACGTAACCCAAGAAATAATATTGATCATTTCATTGATGGGTTAAAACCATTTCGTCATCGAGAATTAGTGTCACAATCCTCATCATTGTACGAAGATATTGTCTCATGTGCTATCAATACAGAAAAAGAATTCTCTAAGTCTTATGACATTAAAGCAATGAAAGAGATCAAGAGATCTGCCGATCACTCTGGGAATGGAAATAAGAGGAAGAAGGGAAAAGTTGAATATCAATCTTGTAGTAAATTTGGGAAGAAACCCAATGGTACTTGCTTGAATGGAATGGGATCATGTTACAAGTGTGGTGAAAAAGGCCATGAAGCTTGTGATTGCAAGGGGAAGAGAGAAGATACCAATGTTCAATGCTACAACTGCAGAGACTTGTGACATTATGCAAATGAATGTCCTATGCGTCAGGGGAACTCACCTATGAAAAGGTCAAGAGATCAAGGCCATGTTTATGCTATCACTACTGCTGAGGTAGAAGCTCCAAAGACATAGTGGAAGGTAATTTATTGGTTTCCTCATGTTTAGAAAATGAATTATTTGATTCTGGATCATCGCATTGTTTCATATCTTCCTAGTTTGTTAAGAAAATAAGATATTTCCAATTTTATTTAACAAGGGAGTTGTCAGTTAAAACTCCTAAGGGTAGTATCACAGCAACAAAGTTTTGTGAATCGGTCCCCATTAGAGAACATAAATATTCTTTATCTGCGTATCTCATCATAATACCTATGTTTGAGTTTGATATAATCCTCGGTATGGATTGGTTTTCAGAACATGATGCGAAGATTTATTTCAAGAAGAAGGAGGTTATGATTTTCTGATGATAATGATAAGGAACACCTTATCTTTAGAGCAGAATCATCACCACCAAATTCTTGTATAGATCCTCCCCCAGTAGCTCAACTAAATTCTATTATTGGGGAGGAAGATAATGAAATAACTATGGGTGAGGAAAGGAATGTTCAAAAAGAGGATGTACCTATTGTGAAAGAATATGTTGATGTGTTTCCTGAAGATTTACATGGACATCCTCCAGAACATGAAGTTGAGTTTTCCATTGATTTAATTCCTAGATCAAGGCCTATATCGAAGAACCCTTATAGAATGGCCATTGTGGAATTAGTTGAACTAAAGAAACATCTAGAGGAATTGAGTAATAAAGGATTTATTCTCCCTTATGTTTCACCATGAGGAGACCCTGTTCTTTTTGTTAAAAATAAATATGGATCTATGAGGTTATGTATCGACTACAGGGAGATCAATACAATAACAATAAAGAACAAGTATCCCCTACCACACATTGATGATTTATTTGACCAAATTCATGGAGCTCAATTCATTTCAAAGATTGACCTTTGGTCTGGATACCATCTGTTGTGTGTGAAGAAGGAAGAAATTTCGAAGACAACATTTCGAACTAGGTACGGGCTTTACGAGTTTACAGTAATGCCTTTTGGGATGACTAATGCGCCCTCTGTATTCAGGGATCTAATTAATATAGATTTCAAGGAATGTCTTGATGATATTTTGGTGGTATATATTGATGAAATCTTCGTATAATAAAAAAGCTACGAAGATCATGAAAATCACTTGCGCATTATCCTCAAGACTCTGAGAATACATGAATTATATGGGATGTTTAGTAAGTGTGAATTATGGCTTCAGGAGATTTCATTTCTTGGCCATATTGTCTCTAAAGATGGAATCTATGTTGATCCTTCTAAGACCAAGGAAATCCAAGAATGTCCTGCACTGACGAGTATAACTGAGGTACGTAGTTTTATTGGTTTAGCAGGTAAATATCGATGTTTCACCTATAATTTTGCCTGGTTGGATAACCCGTTAACAAAGCTCACACATAAAGGGGATATATTTGATTGGACAAAATATTGTGAATAATGTTTCGAAGAACTGAAGAAAAGATTAGTAAATGATCCTATATTGACTCTACCATCAGGGAATGATGGGTTCGTTATTTATAGTGATGAATCGAAGAAAGGACTTGGTTGTGTTCTTATGCAGAATGATAGGGTTATTGACTATGCATCACGACAGTTGAAAATTCATGAGAAAAACTATCCTACTCATGATCTCGATTTTGGAGCTGTGATCTTTACTTTGGAGATATGGAGACACTACCTCTATGGTGAAAAATGTAATATTTATACTGATCACAAGAGTTTGAAGTATATTTTCTCACAAAAAGAACTCAACATGAGGCAAAAGATATGGCTTGAATTATTCAAGTATTATGATTTCACGATACACTACTACCTGGGGGAGGGAAACAAGGTGGGAGATGGTTTGAGCAGAAAAGATCATGGAGTTTTGAACATGATGAGAATTGAAAGGGATCCTATTTTCATTGATCTAGTGAAGATGGATGTGTGAATTATCCTGGAAGGTGAAACATCGATACTTTTTCAAATGGTTTCCAAACCATCCTTACAAGAAAGAAATAAGTGATCTCAGACCGATGATGAAGAATTTAAAAAGAAGATTAAAGTTGTAAATGATGGGAGATTGATAGACTTTGTGTATGAAGATGGAATTTTGAAATTTGGGAAGAGACTTTATGTTCCCAATATTCCTAATCTAAAAAGGGAATTGTTGGATGATGATCATAGTTCCAATTTCTCTATACACTCTGGGAGCACAAAAATGTATAGAAATTTGAAGGAACATTTTTGGTGGGACAACAAGAAGAGGGAGATTGCTGATCTTGTGTCAAGATGTATGGTTTTTCAATGAGTGAAATATGGAAGGAAACAACCTGGTGGAGTATTGGAACCTCTTCCCATACCTGATTGGAAATGGGATAATATAACCATGGACTTCGTCATGGGCCTACCAAGGAATCCTAGAAGGAAAGATGCAATATGGGTCATTATTGATTATCATACCAAGTCAGCACATTTTCTTGCTATAAGAGAAGATATACCACTGAAACTTCTAGAAAGACTATATATTAATGAATTTCTGAGACTTCATGGAGTAACCCTATCGATTGTTTCTGATTGTGATCCCCGTTTTACTTCAATATTATGGAAAAGTCTTCAGAAATCCTTGGGTACTAAACTTCATTTGAGCACTACCTACCACCCCCAAACTGATGGACAATCAGAATGGACTATTCAAACCTTAGAAGACATGTTGATATCTTGCTCACTTGACTTTCATGGTATGTGGGATCAATATTTACCTCTGGTGGAATTTTCCTATAATAATAGCTTCCATTCAAGTATTTAGATGGCACCATATGAAGCGTTATACATAAATATATGTCACACACCAACATGTTGGGATGATTTTGTTGAAAGAAAACTTTTAGGCCTAGAAATGGTGGAGGAAACGATGGAGAAGGTGAAGGTAATCCAAAACCACATCAAAGCAGCTCAAAGTAGGCAGAAGAGCTATGCCGATAACCGAAGGAAGGATTTTGAATTTCAGGTAGGAGATCATGTTTTTATGAAGGTATCTCCATGGGAGGGAGTTATACATTTCGGTAAGAAGGGTAAATTGTGTCCCAGGTACATCAGACCTTTCAAATTTCTAGAACGAATTAGGGTTGTATCTTACCGGTTGGCAATGCCGCCAAGTCTCTCCAAAGTTCACGATGTGTTCCACGTATCACTATTGAGAAAATACAAGCATGACCCAATGCATGTACTCACTTATGAGGAATTAAATCTAAAACCTGATCTGACTTATTGCAAAGAGAATGTGAAAATTCTTGATACAAGAGAGAAAGTGTTGGGAAGCCGGACAACTCGTCTGGTAAAATTTCTATGGAGGAACCATAAGATGGAAGAGGCAATGTGGGAACCTGAGGAACTTATGATGAAGAATCAACTGAGTCCATTCATGCGGTAGTATTCTAGAAATTTCAAAAAAAAATTATTTTAAGGAGAGGAGAATGTAACACCCCAAGCTTCCATTGTATGATTTTCTTTTAATAATACAATAGCGTGTGTTGTACACAACTTCGAGATTCTAACACACTACGACCAATAAAAGTAGCTGTTATGAATAGTAATACCCACTTTTTGAAATTTTATAAATTTTATCACTCAAAATGGACTACTTTTTTGGATTCGGAATATCGAAATTAACCTAGAGTGAAATTTTGGTACTTTTTGGATAACTTTTATATTTTGATGAATAGTGAAAATTAATAAATTTTAATTAAAACCCACTTTTTAATCGAAATATATAATAGTGATAAATTATGAATTTGATGGTTTTAAAGTATATTTAGAATATATTTTTTCCATTTAGTACAATTTTGGTCATTGGACATAATTTTACAATTAAACCGGACATAAACAACTGTCAATCTTTTGATAGTTATTATCTCTTAAAAACACGCTTTCTGTTTTAACAACGAGAATTAATTTAAAATTAATTTCTGCCACTTCTGTATTTTGAATTTGGGAAAATGGATTCCATTTTTAGAATTAGGATATAGAAATTGTGTAAATAGGTTACTTTTATTTAAAGACATTTTGAATAATTACTTCGGTAAATAATTTATTTACATTGGCTAAAGGGTAAATCCGATAAATAAGGGTAAAAAATTAATATTATAATAATAATATATTACCATAAAATGTGTCATAACCTTATTATTTGATACATGTCTGACAATGGAAATCTTTGGGTCGATTTTGGGACCCCATGGATCCACTTTTAAGCGATAAGGACACTTTATATTAAATATGTTAAAATAAATATAGAAATGACACAAGCATATATCTTTTAGAAAAACAATTTTTACATTGGGTTATATATATTGGAATTTTGACTATAAATATTCATTAGAAATATAAACATATTTCCTACATAATGGTATTTTATTTATAATTTTTAGAAATTTAATAATTAATATTATTTATGACACAATAATGATGCAATATTTTCCTTATTAATGAATGAATCGAATAATTGGTATTATAAATGTTAAAATAAATATAATTTGAATGTTTTGATGACATACATGAATTTTATATGATAATATGACATTATAGTATATCTTAAAAGAATTTTTTTCGAATTAATAAAGTTTTTAAGACTTTAACAAAAATCAGTTATTGAATAGTGTCAAAATTGACATAAATGAGTTTTTAAAAAAAATATTATATTATTAATTGATATTATATTCCTAAAAATATATAGTTCAGAAAAATGACTTATATAATGATATTTGATTGATTAATGGACCACTTGAGGGTATATTGGATGTGTATAGTATGTTTATTAACTATATAATATAAAAATACAAAGTGACATGGTAAATGTCTAACTAATTAGCTAAGAGTTAAAACTAATAGATAAGGTTATTATAATGACCCAAACCTGTATAAATTCTATTGGTTGAAAGTATTTCGACCCATATTCACCTTATACTTCTAATAATACACTTTGGAGCCATTATAAATAGAATATGAATTTATTATAAAATAATATTTCTTGCTTTTCCAAAGATGCCGCCCACCCCTCTTATAAAAGGGAACTTCCCCTTCTCACTAATTCACACATTCAAAAGCCTTTTGGCTCAGCCAAACCCTACCCAAATACTCTGTCAACTTCCCTCACTTCAACCTAGAGGCCTTATTTTGATCATAAATCCAACCTAATGAGTTATTTTGATCAAATGAAAAGGAAGAACCCGAAAAAGAGGTAATGTTTTCACCACCCTCTTTCAAGTTCCTTTCTTCTTCCACTTCATCTTTAATTGTTATTACCATTATAAAATAATAACTCCAGTATATTATATATACTGTGATGTTATTATAAATATGGTACAACCATATTCAGTATTCTATCCATCCTTTGAATGACATGTCACCATACGTGCGTACGTACGGTTTACCGTCTCCACGTCATGGTGTAATTATTATTCAAAACATTATTCTTTGGGTGGGTATAATAATGATGAGTAATTCATGTAAATAATAAATATAACATTATAATGATTCTGTATATATTATATACCATCCAATTATATATTATTTTAATATCAAAAGAATGATATTGTCGCTCATGCGTACGTACGGACTACTGTCTCCACGAACGCGATGAGATTCATTCCCCATCGTATCCATTCGAGACTAATTCTCATTTGATGATTAAAAATAATTTTTAAGGACTTCATATCATTATGGATATGAATAAGATACAACCTATACAAAAGAAACACATCTTATGTAACACAACATATAAAATAAAAAGAGTAAGTTAACACCCGAAACAACGATAATACTAAGATATTATTAACAAATCAATGTTAAAAGATCATATATGATATCTTATTAATTTATATTTTTCCTATATAATTTAATAACAATTATTTTTCCATTATACAAGAGGTTAAACTACCCTCAACCAATTAAAATTACAAGTTAATGGTTTATTTCACAATCTCTTCATTATCCGAGGTTGTTTATATGTAATTATCTAATGGGACCTCTTTATCATCCACATCCATGTTTCTTAAAAATGTATTTCAAATCATTATTAATATTTTAAATACTATTGGATAAAGTCATTTATACCCTTTTTTACTTATTATATGAATTTTATAAAGGAATATTTATGTTGTTTTCCAAACAAGGTCCTTTTTAAGATTTTCTATAGAATTAAGGTAAGAATGTATTTTTTAACATATATAGAGGGTGTGGTTGTTTTCCACCATTATAAAATCATTGAAGCTTCTGTAACAATCTTATAAGACAATTTTCAAAGTAATTGTTTTATTTTATAATTATGTGACTTTCAAATGATTTAAAAAAAGATATATTTCTCTCAAATAGTTTTGATTTCATCTATGTCAACATCCATTGATGGATTTTAAAATTATTTGAAGTTGATTTATTGTGATACAAAACTTCTATATTTTATTGAAGGTTTTGTGATATGTTTTACTGTGGATGTGTAATTTTTATACCATTCATTGTTTATAGAGAAAGTATTGACATTTCATATGCTAGTTTTAATACGAATATTTATGTTATGTTTAAACCTATTCATATGGGGAATGAATTGGACTTAATAAGTGACTGGTGGAGCCCGCTATACCTCTTCGATGCATCGGTAGGTCTCATGAGACAAACTAGTGTCTTTGCACAAGGCCTTGACAAAATCTTATTTGTAGTCTTGACATGAGGCCCTGGCTATGTGGTTATGATAGTATGGCATTATGCATTCCAACATTATGAAAGTGGTTATTGATATTCAATGTGATTATTCGACTAGTAGAATATCAATGTGAATAAGTAAATGGAATTATTTTATATTATTATTTCCATATTATTCTAAATTTCATGTTTTAATGGATTTTGTTTTAGTTATACATTGCATTAAATTTTTATACTTATTTATGAGATTTTCCGCTATATTGTTATCATTATTGAGCATTTGAGCTCACCCCTTTCTATGTTTTACTTTTCCCATGATGTGAAGAAGTATTTTATGAATGACCTACAGGGATAGTATAAGGGGATATGAGTGTGGAGGCAAGATATTTTTGTAGTTTTCATTTTATGGTGTAATGTAATCTTTTTGAATGTATCTAGTGTTACCATGAATACTAAACTAATCGGTCTTTCGAGACTTGAGCTTTTGTGATCATTTGAATTATATGTAATAATGCACCAACTCTGGGTAACTAGGGTCGGAGAGTTACATAATAAATTTTCATGTTTATTGATATTTTTGAATTAAATATTAATTTTATTTAAATTGGGATGCTATGTTCTGATGGAATACTCGATACACAATAATGAGTTTCATTGAAATCTTACGTTGCACACTAATAATATAATATTATTATTTTAAATGGTAGTTATCTATAAGCAATTGTATTGTTGGGAGTGAATAATAACTAACTAAAATATGATAATATATGTTTTATAATTTTTTTTCATTTATCCAATAAATTTTTTAGGCTTAAAATGTGAATGGATTTAATTTTAACCATAAATACACTAATATTCAATAAAAGGCCGGTTTACCACCATTTGATGGTGAAACCTCATTATATGTGGTTTTTATATCTTTAATATGAACTATTTTACAAAATAAAATTCTTATTTAGAATCGTGATATTAAATTTTACTTTGGGTAATATTTTGATATTTTTAGATAAATTTATTTTTTGATGAATTGTGAAAAATATTGTATTTTAATTCAAAAATACCTTTTAATACAATTTATTTTTATGTTTAGATTGTCTTTCTAAACGTGATTAAAGTGTAATTAGATTATATTTTTACTATTTAATACAATGTTGGCCATTGGAAGTAATTTCACTTTAAATTGGACATAAACAAGTGTCAATCTTTTGATAGTTATTATTTCATAAAAACACGCATTTTTCTTTTGACAATGAAAATTAATTTTAAATTAATTTCTGCGACTTATATGTTTTGAATTTTTAAAAATAGATTCCATATTTGGAATCAGGAGGTCTAAATTGTTTAAATAGGTATCTTTTATTTTTATTCATTGTGAATATTTACTCTAGTAAATATTTTATTTACCATGGTTAAATGGTATATCTAGTAAATATTGTTAAAAATTAATATTATAATAATCTTAAATTACACTACCATGTATTATAACACTATTATATGATACATGAAAAACCATGGTCATCCTTGGGTCTAATTTGGGACCCCATGAAGTCACATGGGAGTGATAAAGACACATTATGTTAAATAATTCAAAGTAAAGACAAAAATGGCATAAACATATATCTTTTAGTAAATAAATTCTTACTTGGGGTTATATAAGTTATATCTTCGACTATAAATATTAATTTTAAATCTAATAATATTTCATTCATCATGCTATTTTTGGTTATAATTTTTAGACATCAAATAAATAATATTATTTATGACACAATAATGATGTAGTGTTTTCCACATTAATGAATGATTTAAATAAATAATATTATAAAGATTAATATAATTTCAAAAACATATCCAATTATTATTGGGTGATTTTATTTCGAACATGGGTCATATAATATTATAATTTAATATGATTTAGACCATTATAAACTGAAAATCATTATATAATAAAATAATATTTTTAAACATTCCTAAAGACCCCCTCCTCCCCTTATAAAAGCACACCACTTCTAAACCATTTATCATACTTCTAAAGCCCCTTTTCTTGTAAAACCTTTACCCAATTAATCTCCATACATCCCTCTACTAAATTTAGATTCCTTACATTAGCCAGAAGGAACTTCAATTAAACCTATTGGTTCAAACCAAAGGGAGTTACCCGATTTAAAGGTAACACCTTCTCTCAAGTTATGTTGATTTATTTTACTTCTCCAACCACATAAAATAATTATATTTCATTATTTTATAACAAAAGAATTACCCTAAATATACTAGGTTGTTTATATGAGAATTATTATAACTACACTTATACACACCTCCAAATAATGTGTAAGTAACATACATTTTCTGTGGACGGTGAACTAACGCCTCATGAAAGGATGATTGTTCAATTATATCCTACCACATATCATGGTGTCCATTAATATGTAACTATAATTATATTTGATATATATTATATTTATATTTTTTATATTCTTTTTTATTTATTTATTTATAGAATACTTTTATGTTTTTCATAGTGGGTAAATACGATAATTTCATTTGAGGAAGTGCGGACTACCACCCCCTAAATGTTATATGCCTCGTTCATGCCATAAATGGAATGTATAAAGGATAGAGTTTCTGAAATTATATATGATATTATACTAGAATTATAATATACCTATGTATCATTATGTTTTCATTCCATTAAATACTAAATAGAAATGAATGTAGCGTTAATGCGTATGTGTGACTTACCGACTACAGGAATGGTGAATTTCATTTCTTATCTCCAAATATTATGTACTATTATAAATATATAAATATAATGAATATATATGATATATTTGATATGTAAATCATTAATATCATTCTAGAGATAACGGACATTTGACCACATGAACAACTTGTAATTATAAGAAGTTCATTTTTAACTCAAGTTAGGAACATCAACAAAATGTCTGATATGAACTCAAATAATTAACTAATTGTTATGGTAACGTAATAATTGATATTAATGGAATAATAAAATTTAAAAATTTTCATAAGAAAGTAGAAATTAACATCAGTTTATTGTTTAGGAATTTATATAACGATCGATTCACGTCGTACATGAGGTAAGGGAACTTCTTAACCCAATTTTCATTCTTTGGGTTAATCATATACTTCTAAATTATGTCGTGATATGATTCTGTATAAAATAAATTTTGATGTAATATATTTTTTTTACATTCCATATGTGTACCTATAGTGACTACATATAATCATTCTATATTATTTACAAAATGATCTTTGTAAGGGATATCATCTCGATCTCCTTTCATTGAAGCGTATTTTTGTTTTATACATGACTATATTTTATATGCTATATAAACAACATTTAAATTTAATTTAATTCAAAGGGATTATTTTTCTATGAGGCATTTTACTAAAGTAAAAATAATAATGATTCATTTTAACATAATCAGTGAAAATGACCTTTCTGCTACCGTGGGTATTATTCGATCTTTGACTTCCTTAAAAAGTTGTAATGCTTTTAAAAGGAAAATAAATACCACATAATCATTTATGTATTTTGGTGTTGAAAATGGTTTTGAAAATGGATTTGTTTTTTCAATACATTGAAATGAAATATTGTTATTGAAATGTATAAATGTTATCTTTCCTTTATGTTTGTTTCTTGTGTTATAATTATGTTATAGTTCTTGGGAATTGTTTACGAAAACGGGTGGCTCCTTGATAATCCTAGTGCATGTGAGCCTGAGATAGCTCATTAATTCATTGGGTCATGTGAGAGAGGTAAACGTTAATGTTTCTCCAAAGATATTTATGGAATATACTATGATGCTTATTCCAAACTTAACTCCATATTTAGTTGTGATTGCTATAATGTAAGTATGATATGGATTCCACAAGTTACCTTTATGATTTATTATTATTTTTGTGTTATTGTCACGATCCGACTTCACCGAAAGGAGGGAAGGGACAACAGATTTCAAGGCCCTTACTTCTTTATGTTGAAGGAGAAATAATAACCCCCGAGTTCCATCTCCAGTAGGCCCCGGAGTGGCGACTAGCACCAAGGGTATAACATTTTCACAATTTGGGAGGCATTACCCTTATTAGTTGACCAAGATTGGGAGAAAGAATGAGTCAACACCAAACACCACCAAGTATATAAAACTCAAGGTAAAAACCAAACTACATGCATGTTTTAATAATAAAACTGAAAAAAGTACAAGGACTCCAGAGTAAAATACCCAACAGGAAAGTAAAAATGCTAAGTAGAATCCAACAACGACCAACAGCAACTCCAACGTCCAGGATAGTAAGGTTCCGAATGGCCTCTGAATCCCTCCTGGAAACCTGAAAGTAATCATAGGGTGAGCATACAATGTATAACTAGTAGGAAAACCTAAAGATCTTTTGAACAAGTGGGGAGACATCCTATAGTCTCGTGAGAAGAAGAAGAAACATCATTTATCAAGGAATCTATCCATTCCACCTCACCAGCCACGCTCACCAAATAACACAAGAAGTAAGGTAATAGTATGAAAAAAACATTTGGGTACCCCGCACTCCCATTTCCCTCACTAGATAGCTGCTCATCCCTAACGACAAATGTCCTAAAGCTACCACGCTCTTCCTGCCCGCACACACCTGGGCCTCACCACCATCCACATCACTGCCCGCACACACCTGGGCCTCACAACCACACATCCCTGCCCACACACACCTGGGCCTCACAACCATCCATCCCTACCCACACACACCCGGGCCTCATCCCGAAGACACCTAGGAAAAAAACCTGCACGAAGAGTCCTGGGCCAACAAGACACCTATCAAAACCTACCCAAATAATCTTGGGTGTACAGTCACCTCTATCCTTCACAGCCGAGGGAAGAGGGAGTAGGAAGGAGAGTAAATAGGGGGAAATACCCTTCCCCATGAAATGGGGTGTCAGACACTAATTACCCAACATGGTAGGGGAGCTACTAAACACAAAACATAGAGTTAAACATACATATACTGACACACAACCCAACCTATGTCTCCTCAAACAGATACAATAAGGTGCCCAAGCACTACGACCTCAAAAAATAGGCACACAACAAATAGTTCCCAATTTCCCTATTCAAGTATCATTACATAATAGTTCAAAAAGAGTTAATCCCTTCAATATTGGGCAACTAACAGGCACAACCACAGATGAAACAACAATTAAAACAAGAATTAAAACTATCGGGAAATTTAAGCATTCACACACGATTCTCTTGTAATGTAACAACAACAAGGGATCCTGTGAGATCCCTCAAAGTACTGGAAACAAAACAAACCCCAACACATAGCCCCATGTCCCAAAAATCCAGGAGCCAATGATTTCTAAACAATAGAGGATCCCACCCGAATTCGTGTCACAAAAGAGTAACCACACAGCTTCAGATTCACAACCAGTGAAAGTATAACAAAAAGGGATCCCATCCCCACCCATCCAAGAAAACCATAAAGTCACCCAAAATCGTTTCGTGAAAGAAAACAACCAACCACTACCACCAACACAGGGCATGACCTTGCAGGTATTTCTAGATTTAAAAGATTTAACACAGTCCATGGTTTCAATTCCACTAGGCTTTAACCGGTGTTATCATAGAAAAGGGTTGATCCTGGTGATTTCAGTTTATTTAACCAAGTATACGTAATTAAACAATTCCATGATAAATTTATTTAAACATCTAGGAGCACCGATGTTCATTAGTACACAGAGAAATACCACCAATGGATATGATTTTTAGTGAGCATAGGCTCATATAATTCACAACACAAATCAATAAAGGATTATAGTCGAACATCGATCACACTCCTCTATTTACTTCTTTATAGGTCTATTGATTATCTTCATTAAGTTTGGTTTCATCAATTTACATAGATACAAAAGCATACCCAGCCTGAATGATGCAAAGAAAGGAGAATTGAAGGAGAAAATCCATACCTGATTGATCAAGGATCGACGTTTAGTACTCACGTGGAAGCTGGAAGACAGGAGTTGTAGGAACTCCATGGAACGCGATCAAGTAAAAATTTGCAACGGGGGTACAACTCTTCATGAGGAAGGGTACTCCGAGAGTAGGGTGATATAAAAAGAAACTCAGAGAGGAGAGAAGCCTTTAGGTTATAAAGGCAGAGATACAACATTCCTGGGACAATTAAGATATGGAAAAAAATCAAAATCGCAGAATAAGCGTGATTGTGGGTTGACCACACATCTGGGCCACCCCACAAGTCCAAATTAAAAGGTCCTCGCCCTACGAGGATGTTAAAACTGACACACACCTCTTTAACCAAGAAAGGACTCCTCATAGGATACGGTATAAGCGTTTCAAAAAATGTAGTTAAAGGCATGACCAAAACAAATTGTTTTTCATTTAAGGAGGGTACCTCACCAATCATTTAATTAAACGCCATTAATGGGTTTTAAAATAGGATTAAAGGGGTCAAAACGCAGTTTAAAAACAAATTCATGAAAATGTCGGGGCTCCTGGAAAACCCGTGGAGAGGTCACTGGTAGGATAGGTCTACGGGTAGACCAAGCTACAGGTTGACAGAGGCGACCAGTAGGCCTGGTCTACCAGTAAGCCAAGGCTACCGATAGGCCGAGCTACCGGTAGGATGAGGAAACCGGTAGTCCAAGTCCACCGGTAGGCCGAGCTACCAGTAGGTCGAGGATACCGGTAGGCTGAGGCTACCAGTAACTAAGGCCACCGGAATGCGGAGCTACCGGTAGGCCAACACTACAGGTAGGCCGAGGCCACCGGTAGACTCAGCTACCAGTAGGCTGAGGATACCAGCAGGCCGAGGCTACCGGTTGGCCGAGGCCACCGTTAGGAGTCTTAAGCTTCACCGAGAAGCTGAGATGGCCTTCTAGACCACCGAAAACACCCCAAACATCAGATTTGCACCATATAATGGACCCCAAAACCCTAGACCATTACATCAGATACTTATCAAACTATTATCGTCCCCAATAATATAATAACAAACCAAAAATGAGAAAAATGGGGTTTAAACAACCACCCTCTAAAGATACTTCTCACGGGAAAACCCTTGAGTTGTTCGAAAGCTAGAAAAGAACCCCCCCTACATCCAAGAATACCCCCAAGAGTTATCAACCCCAAACATCCTCAACAAGCACAAGGATCACACTATCCAACACATGAGTCAGGGAGTCCCTTCCTACTTGTCAGGATATTATCTTCTTTGGGCGGCACTGACTCGACCGCACGGGTTTAATCGCATCCACATGAATACATCCTGATTAGCGGTCAGATTTTCCCATCATCACACATTATGACACATAGAGAACAAGGAACAAATAAACTATTAGATAAGAAAAAATCATTTCATATATTAAAGAACAAGTAAAACATCTCATAAAAACTCAAAACAAAACAAAAAATTCAAAACCGCTCTTGGTACTGAACGCGTAATTGGGCCTCCCACTCCCAAGTGCTCTCCTCGAGGCCACCATTCCTCCACAACACATGAACCACAGGGATGGTTCTTCCACGAAGAACTTTCTATTTACGAACATTGATCTTGATTGGCCGTTCTATGAAGGTCGCATCATTTTTGACATCTAACTCTCCCCAATCGATGATGTGGGAGTCGTCATGTAGATATCGACGAAGTTGGGAGACGTGAAAGACGTTGTGAACTTTCTCAAATTAAGGTGGCAATTCCAGCTGATACGCCACCTCACCTACTCATCCCAGCACCTCAAAAGGTCTGATGAACCTAGGGGAGAGCTTACTCAACTTCCCAAACCTTCACTGCCCACGTCGAAGGGAAACCTTCAAGAACACATGATTTCCAACCTAGAACTCCAAGGGAATCCTCCTACAATCGACATAAGACTTTTTCTAGTCCTCCGCTGCCTTCATCCTCTCATGCATGAGATGAACCTTCTCATTGGTGCCCTGCACCACTTCTAGCCCAAGAACAGCTTCTACCCCAATCTCTGTCCAGCAAACGGGTGAACGACATGGCATTCTATACAATACCTCAAAGGGTGTCATGAAAATAGTGGAGTGGAAGCTATTCTTATAAGAAAACTCCACCAGAGGCAAGTGTCGTACCCATGATCCCCTAAAATCTAGAACACATTTATGCAGCATGTCTTCCAATGACTGGATTGTTCGTTCTGTTTTCCCATCTATCTGAGGGTGGAAAGCAGTGCTAATTCGTAGCTGGGTTCCAAAGGCATGCTATAATCCCCTCCAGACTCATGAGGTAAACTACCTTTCTCAATCGGAGATAATAGATCTCAGAATCCCATGCAACCGCACCACCTCATCGACGTACCTCTGGGCTACGGTTCTCACCGGGCTCGACTACTTAATCTCCAAGAAGTGTGCTGATTTTTTCAACCGATCCAACACTAACCATATGGAATCATAGCCTCCCCGAGCCTGGGTAGCCCTGTGGTGAATTCCATCGAGATGTCATCCTACTTCCACTCGGGAACATCTAAAGGCTGTAACGACCCTCCAAGAAAACGGTCCTCAGACTTCACTTGCTGACACACTAGGCACTTAGCCACAAACTCTGCCACCGCCCGCTTTACCCCGGGCCACCAAAACTGTCCCCTCAGGCCTTAGTACATCTTTGATAACCCATGATGTACCTATAAAGTCGATCCATGGAACTCACAGAGAACACCATTATTCATTATCTCTAGAACTAAAATCCTTCCATAGAAAAGAATTTGATGCTGACCATCCTCTGACCATCCCTCGGGAGCATTTCCCTAATAAACATGATCTCACATCACTTACACCTCCGAGTCCCCCCACATATACTCTTCCACCTGCACCACTAAAGAGGAAACTACAGTCATCTGAAACAGACAGCCTCTTCCACCTTCCACCCTTACATCCAAATGCAAGGGTGCTTACTCTTCAATCGCTCTCCAAGCATCTTCAGATTCTTTAACTACTTCCGTCTGCGATTTCTTTCTCAGGGCATCAGCCGCAATATTACCCTTTCCCTCAGTATAAGAGATCTCAACGTTTTATTCTTGGAGGAACTCAACCCATATCAGCTACCACATGTTCAGATCCCACTGGGAAAAGACATAATGCAAGCTCATGTGATCTGAGAAGACCACAAAGCTCTCTCTTATGGGATAATTCCTCAACAACTTCAATGCGAACACCATGGCCACAAGCTCCAGGTAGTGGGTGTCATAGTTACGTTAATGAGGATGTAACTGCCTAGACCCATAAGAGATCACTCCTCACTGTTGCATCAGAAAACATCCCAAACCAAGGCCAAAAGCATCATAGAACACTTCAAACAACATTCCTTCCTCTCGTAATCTGAGTATTGCATCACTAACCAGCATCTCCTTTAGGTAGCCTAAAGCTGTCTGGAACTGGTCGCTCCACACAAAGGCCTGGTCCTTCCTTGTAAAAGCTATCAATGAAGCTACAACTCGAGAGATGTAAAGCACAAACCTCTGGTAATATCATGCCAAACCAAGGAAACTACGAAATTCCGCCACATTCTTGGGTGCTACCCATGAAACGACTACCTCGACCTTCAACGGTTCTACTGTTATTCCCTTCTGAGACACTACGTGTACATGGAAATGTACTTCTCGTGTTAAGAAATTGAACTTAGATAGTTTCCCATAAATATGGTGGTTTTGAAGGACTCCCAAAACTGCCCTAAGATACTCAACGTGCTCTTCCTCTGATATTGAGTAGATAAAAATGTTGTCGATGAACACCACAACGAAATGATCCAAAAACACTCGGATGATAGAGTTCGTGAGGTTCATGAACATAGATGGTGTGTTTGTAACACCAAACGACATTAACATGAACTCATAGTGGCTATATCACTACCTCAAAGACGTCTTCGAGATATCACCTTCCATCACTCTCAACTGGTGGTATCGAGACCACAGATCGATCTTAGAGAACCAAACTGCTCCCCTGAGCTGGTCGAAAATATCGTCTATTCTTGTGAGGGGTTATCAATTCTTGACCATCACCTGATTCAACCTCCTGTAGTCTATGCACCGTCGTAGGCTACTATCTGCCTTCTTTACAAAAATGAATAGATCACCCACAGTGACACGTTGGGTCGAACAAATCCCATCTCCATCAGATCATCAATCCGAATCTACAACTCCCGCAACACAGAAGGTGTCATCCGATAAGAATCCATCGAGATCGGGCAGTAACCAGGTTGTAAGTCTATCCCAAACTCAACATCACGTTGAGGGGGTAGAGCCACATCCTCATCGGGAAAGACATCAAGGAATTCTCTTATGACCATTGGGACATCCATCATTCCTGCATCCGCTGACTCCACTACCACCCAGTCCAGCATAGAAAAGAGTGGATCCACGTGTCTACTCCCCACCTGATAACTACACTCCCTAACAAAATCCACACTACAACCATCCTCATTAGATAATTCGATCATTCTTTGATAGTAGTCGATGATGGCATGCATGGAGAATGACCAGTTGATGCCTAGAATGTCATCGGATTGCTGCATCTCATATGAAATGAGGTCTCCACAAGACTGATGGAGTCCTAAAATCAGTCTACATCCCCAGAAAAAGTAAGATACGCTGGTCGGACCCCCAATAGGAGTTCTCAACACATGAGGCACAAAAAGTCTCTCGGCATCCAGACCCAGAGCATGGGTTAATTTGGGAATAACAAAGGAGTGCGAAGCTCCCGGATCAAACAAGGAAAAAACAGGAGTGATGAATAAATTGATTTTACCTCAACTGACCTCTGGTCCCGCTAGAGCTACTAACTCTATGGTGTGAAACTATCAATACCCAGCTCCTCTGCCTCGCTACTGTCGACCACCTCCCCGACCACGCCCTGGTCGAGGTCCCTGAGGAGCACCCTGGTGTCGGTCTCCTCCCACAAGGTCGTCTCTCGGAGGGCCAGGGGCCTACCTCTGCTGTTAGAAAGGCCTCTTCGGCAACAGATTCTTCTGAGGTGGGTGGTGAAACTGTCCACCTCCACCATGTGGAGCTCGAGTGGGACACCTGTTCTGGATGTTCCTGAAAACTCCACAAGATAAACACTTTGGTTCTGGCCTTGTGGGAAATGGGGGAGGTCCAGAAGCTCGAGACTATAACTGATGAGGCATAATCCCTGCTTGTCAAAACCTAGAACGCCCTGTCTCTAGAGACCCTTTGCCGACCTCCTTCCCCTTTGATGAACTCAGCCGGTTCCCTTATCGTAGTGTGCCTCCCTTCGAGTGCATCCTATCTACTATATCGGCCTTCTTCTATACTACTAGGTACGTCGGAAGAGTGAAGGGAGTGACAATGTACTGAAGAGAAGGACGAAGTGCCTCCTCTAACCGTCTTTCCCAATACTCCTTGTCTAGAAATAGATCAGGGGAAAAGTGCCAGAGATCATTGAACTTGATCCCCAGATCCCTCACTGACATGATTCCTTTCTAAAGGGGGAGAAACCCCTATCTCTTCTCAGCCTTCATCATAGAGAAGAGGAACTCCTCAAGAAATTCCTTCTCGAAACATGCCCATGAAACCTGTGCCTATGTCTTCTCTCCCAGGAAAAGCGTCCACCACTGATGCGCTGCTCCACTCAGCTGACTGATGTCCAACGGAACCCAGTACTCCCTTGGAGCATGGATCAAAGATAATGTGATGGCTAGCTCCTCGATCCATCCCTCCGTTACTGGGTCAGAAATGCTTCCCTCGTACTTCTTGAGGGTTTGTCGCTGGATGGAGTATATAGTCCTCTACCATAAGTCACCCTCCTCATCTCGGTCAACCCTCTACAGGTCAGCTGCCTCAATCCTCTGGGCCTTAACCTCCCTAGTCGCTCGTGGATAACGTCCGGGTGCCATAGATTCAAGGTAAACAATGATTTCTAAAGCCCAAGTAGCAAGAGAATTATTTTTATTTTTATTAAATTTTTCTCCCCATGGTGCCCCAAATAAATTAAAAACACAATCAATATGATGCATGTACCTTCCCAAGGGTATCTATTCTTCAATAAAAGTAGTCTTACTTGGTCGTTTCATAGGCTCAGAATCCTTGCATCGGATCACCGGGGGCCCTAAATTCTCGTGTCCTAGTCAATCCTCCGTGGTATATTTCACAAACCAAGATCAGCTAACATTGTTTCCCTACTATCCCATGCAATCCTCACTTTTCCTAACTCTAGACTCCGTCCTATACCTCAACCTTTCCCTTGATACCATTCTATCATGACCATCCTTCACCCAAAGTACGGAAGGGACAACAAATTTCCAAGACCTTCCTTATTTAAGTTGAAGGAGAGATAATGACCCCCGAGTCCTGCCTCTAGTAGGCCCCGGAGTGGTGAATAGAACCAAGTGTATAACATTTTCACAATATGGGAGGCATTACCATTTTTAGTTAACCGTGATTGGGAGAAAGAATGAGTCAACCCCAAACACCACTATGTATTGAAAACTCAAGGTAGAAACCAAACTAAATTCATGTTTTAATAATAAAACTAAAAAAAGTAAAAGGAATTTAAAGTAAAATACCCATCATGAAAGGAAAAGGCTAAGAATAATCAAACAGTGACCAACAAATACTCCAATATTCAGACTAGTAAGGTCTCGCATGGCCTCCGAAGCCCTCATCAAATCCTGAAAGTAAACGTAGGGTGAGCATACAAAGTATACTCAGTAGGAAAACCTAAATATCTCGTGCACAAGTGGGGAGACGTCCTAATGTCCCATGAGAAGTAGAAGAAACATAATCCATCATAGAATCTATCCATCCTACCTCACCGGCCACGCTCACCAAATAACACAAGCAGTAAGGTAATAGAAAGAACAAAACATTTGGGTTCCCCACACCACCATTTCCCCCACTGGCTAGCTGGTCATCCCAATCGGAAAACGTCATGACACTACCACACTCTTCCTACCCGCACACACCTAGGCCTCACCACCATCCACATCCCTCCCCGCACACACATGGGCCTCACAACCACACATCCCTGCCCACACACACATGGGACTCACAACCATCCACCCCTGCCCGAACACACCTGGGCCTCATCCTAAAGACACATGGGCCTCATCCCAAAGACTCCTGGGAAAACAAACCTACCCGAAGATTCATGGGACAACAAAAAACTAATTGAAACCTACTCGAATAATCGTGGGTGTAAGGTCACCTCCAGCCATCATAGCCGAGGGAAGAGGGAGATGGATAGAGAGTAACTAGGGGAAACAACCTCCCCCATGAAATGGGGTGTCCGGCACTAAGTACCAAACATGGTTGGGTGCGACTAAACACAAAACATGTAGTTACACATAAATATACCGACACACAGCCCAACCTATGGCTCCTTAAGCTGATACAAGAAGGTGGCCAAGCACTATGTCCTCAGAAAATAGACCCACAAAAAACAGTTCCCAATTTCCCTATTCAAGTATCATTACAGAACATTTCAAAATGAGTTAATCCCTTCACTACTGGAAATCTAAAAAGCACCACTACAGATGAAACAACAATTAAAGCACGAAAGAAAACTTTCATGAAATATAAGCATTCACACTCGGTTTTCTTGTAAAGTCACAACAACTATGTATCAAGTGAGATCCCTCGAAGTACTGCATATAAAACAAACCCCGAGACACAGCCTCATGTCCCCAAAATCAAGGAGCAAATGATTTCTCAACATAGGATCCCACCAAAATTCATGTCACAGTAGAGAAACTACACAGCTTCAGATTCACAACCAACGAATGTATAACAACAGGGGATCGCATCCCCAACCATCCACGAAAACCATAATGTCACCCACAATCGTCTCATGAAAGAAAACAACCAACCACTACCACCAACACAAGGCAGGCCCTTGCAGGTATTTTTTGATTAAAAATATTTATCACACTCCATGGTTTCAATTCCACTAGGCTTTAACCAGGGTTATCACAAAAAAGGGTTGATTGTGGTGCTTTCAATTTATTTAACCAAGTATACGTAATTAACCAATTCTTTGTTACGTATATTTAAACATCCAGGAGCACTGAAGTTAATTAGTGCACAGAGAAAGACCACCAACGACCATGATTTTCAGTGAGCATAGGCCCGTATAATTCACAACACAAACCAATAAAAGAATATAGCATAACATCAATCCCACTCCCCCCTTTCCATCTTTAGATGTCCATTCATTGTCTTCATTAAGTTTGGTTTCATCAATTTCCATAGAGACAAAAGCATAACAACCCCACATGATGCACAGAAAGGAGAGATGAAAGAGAAAATACCTACCTAATTGATCAAGGATCGATGTTAATTCCTCACATGGAAACAGGAAAATGGGAGTAGAAGGAACATAATGGAACACGATCAAGGAATACTTCACAACAGGGGTACAAATCATCGAGAGGAAGCGTACTCTGAGCACTAGGAGATAGAAAAATAAACTTAGGGAGAAGAGAATCCTTTAGGTTATGAAGGCTGAGATACAACATTCCAGGGATGGTTAAGATATGGAGAAAAACTTGGAACCACAGAAGAAGCAGGAATGTGGGTTGACCACATGGTTGGGCTACCACACACGTCCAACATAAAAGGTCCCCTCCCTTTGGGGTGGTAAAAACTGATGCACACCTCATTAACCAAGGAAGGAATCCTCACACGATGTGGTACATGCATTTCTGAAAACGCAGTTAAAGGCATGACCAAAACGCATGGTTTTTCATTTAAATAGGATACCTCACCAATAATTTAATTAAATTCCATTAATGGGTTTTAAAATAGGATTAAATGGGTCAAAACACAGTTTAAAAACAAATTCATGCAAAAAGGTGGCGCTACTAGAAAACCCTTGGAGAGGTCACCTGTAGGCTAGGTCTACGAGTAGATCAAGCTATTGGTTTTCCGAGGCTATCGGTAGGTCGGGGCTACCAGTAGGTCGGGACTATCGGTAGGATGAGGCTACTGGTAGGCTGAGCTACTGGTAGGCTGAGGCCAACGGTAGGCTGATGCCACTAGTAGGTCGAGGCCACCGATAGACCGAGCTACCGTTAGGCCGAGGCCAGCGATAGGCTAAGGCAACAGGTAGGCCAAGGCCACCGTTTGGAGTCTTAAGCTTCACCGAAAAGCTAGGATGGCCTTCTAGACCCCCCAGAACATCCCAAACATCAGATTTTCACCACTTAATGGACCCCAAAACACCAGGGCACTACATTTATTCATAAATATTCTGATTTCATGAGTTATGATAAAAAAGATTATTTTTTGTATGTATTGATATAATAATGTTTTCTTTCTTTATTTTTAACCCTTACTTAGCTTTTTATGCTCATCCCAGGTTTTGAAATGTTTTTCTCAGGACTTAAAGATGAATAGGGTCAAAGAGGGGATTGAGGAAAAGTCGTGTTGTCTAAAACATGAAACTACGCCTGACTCTTTCTTAAAAAAGTTTTTATTTTATGAAAAAATGGAAACTGAGTAGAATTGTATACATTGTAATTTTTGAGATGTAATGTAATAGTTATGACCTAATTTTTAATACTATAAACCTGAAAAGAATCTCAATGTGAATTATTCATGTAACTCAAGATAATATAATCTTTATGGTCGAGTCCTTATAATTAGGCTTGAGAAAAACACTAACACTTTTTATTTATTTGATTAACTATGTTTTCTATTCGTACTTATATGCATTTTTTTTGTTTTTTAGGGTGATATCACCATGTATTACCCAATAAATTATGAGTTAGTTGAGAACCTTGATATCATTTTGGGAAGTCTATGAGAGCATAGGTTGTATTCAAATATCTATTAGATTCATTTTTTGATCGACCAACTACTCTTATTAGAGAATATCATAATATAAGTAGAAATTTATTTATGCAATAAAACAATGAGAACTGTGGTTACAAGGAAGAATCCCACGAATTTTTCTTTATGATCCACAGGATTTCTAGGATGATACAAAAAAATTTATATGGATTTTACAAATTTGGTGTGCCTCTAATAAGGATGACTGAAATGATGATAATGTTTATTTTCATACGAACATCCAATAATTACTTTCTTGAGTTGAAGGGAGACTACCCACACCACTAATAATAATCATTCTAGAGGAAGGTAGGAATATTGTTTTCTATAATATTGTTTGATTTATCATTCTTGGTACATTATTGATGTATGGTAATTGATTCATATCTTATGGGTCTCATAATTTTAGGAGACAAGAATAGAATTACCCTATAAAGGATATCAATCTTGTAGTGATAGTCAACAACTAAAAGTGTTGTATGAATTATATATTGGTGGAATGGATTCCGGTATACACAGTCCATAAGAGTTTGGAGGTACATTTTTACTTAGAAATACCTCAAACTTTGGAAGGGAGGATATTAAAGTACCTCAATTCAATTAAATTCGTTAAAACCTTTTAAATATGGATGTGTGATGTATTTTATAATGATATAAGGTGGAAGATACATCCTCAAGTTTTCAAGCAGTTCAATAGTTAGTAGAAACCGATGTTCCTTTTACTAAATTGCATCTAGATTTCCAGGTTCTAGTGCTGATTATTTTTTTCACCTTTATCCATAGTTCAATCATTTTTGTATCGAATCAAGAGGAAGTATATTTTATATCCATATTTCCTTTTTCCTTATTGATGGGTTTTATGGTGGGAATCTACCACCACCTTAGGATACAATTAAGAATCATGTTTTCCATGTTCACAGTCATTTTTTGGATCCTACTTACATGAATGATGAGTTATTGGGTGAATCTCAAAATTCCATGTTTGTTGTACACTTGGGAGAGGTGAATTGTAACTTGGTCTCTATCATCGTTATTTATGGCCATACATGAATAATTAGATTTTATAGATCATTAAACCATTCTCCATATATCATTAGGTTAATTCTGATCGTCAACATCCCACTAGTCTCTAGTAGTCTTTAACTATTTATTAGTGGAAATGGGATGATTTCACAATATATTTTTTATGATATTACAAATTGAAACCCAATGGAATGATGTTGTTTGAGTCTTCATGGATTGACTGATTATTTTCACTCATTTTCTTCTGATCTACATACCTCTAAAATTGAATATATGGGAAGGGTGAATGTATGAGAGATCAGATGGCAACATGGGATCCCATGGAGCATATTTTATAAAAAAAGAAACATTGTTGGAGTCATGGTTTTGGAAGGTGTTGGAAAAAATTATTTGGTTACTTAGGATTTTTTGAGTATGGCACACCACTCTTAGAATAACAGATAGTCTGAGTGGACTATTCAGATGCATGATGACTTATTATTTGTTTGTGTCCTATAATTTACTTGTTCATGGGAGAATAATATAGTTCTTTTTAAATTCACTTATAATAATACTAATAATAATGTGATTTATGTAAAACCCTTTGATTAATTATATAATATTTTATGACATTCACCGCTGTGTTTGTTAAATGTAGGTGAGGAAATGAGGCTTGGCCCAAGTCTTTTTTATGAGAAAAAAAATCATGTACAGTGGATAAAAAAAATATGTACCACAATAGATACAAATTAAATGAATATCTATGTTATCAACCATTGGAGTTTCAGAAAAGTGTCTATTTTTTCATGTGTCGCCTCGATTTGGACACCATCACATATAAGGGTTGGATAAATTATTAACCAAGTACATGGGAAGGTTTGACATTATTGATAGATTTGGCCTCATAACATACCTTCTTTCTCTTAAATTTAATATCAATACCTTTTATGACATATTTCACTTATCGAATCTCCAATAGTATTTTCCTAATCCATTTCATACTCTTGATATTGATGATATCAACTTCTAAGTTGATGCATCGGTTCAGAAGAATTAGGTTTGTATCAAAGATTATTGTAATAATTCCCTTGATGGTAAATTTCTTCCTCTAGTTAATGTTTTATAGAAATGTGTAAATTTTAAAAAATAAACATGGAATAGAGAATCTTA